>CM035839.1:181907565-184849574 GCA_020510985.1 Pholidichthys leucotaenia | reverse complement strand
AACCCCTTACAGACCTCCTACGAAAGGACACCCCTTTCATTTGGTCTGAGGCTCAAGAACAAGCTATGCTAGCGTTAAAGCAAAAGTTATACACAGCACCATGTTTGGCCTATCCCAACTGCGACCAGCCATTCTTCTTACAATTGGGGTTCTCTGCCAACTGCTTAATCGCTGGATTATACCAAATCTACGACCACGACAAACGAGTCGTGGCCTATGCCAGGAACACCCTCTCTGGTCCGGAACTGAAATACTCGGACTGTGAAAAAGCCCTTCTGGCCACTGTATGGGCAGTCAAACATTTCTCTAACTATGTGGGAGGCCAGAGAATCACAGTTGAGACTCACCACCAACCAGTGGTCTTCCTTAACAGTCAACGCATCAGAGAAGGCGTTGTAACAAATGCCAGAATAGCCTCCTGGTTGATGGCTCTACAACGCTTTGATGTGGAGGTCCACTACGCACAAAAGTTGAGAAGCCCTCTCGGCACAGACTTGGCTGCCTGCCAACGGTGCTCTGAGGACACTCCAGGACCATCCATTCGTGCAGAGCCACCTACAGTCACTGAAGACCCAAACCATCACTACTTTGACCAGAACATCTGTCAAGATATGGTCACCGCCTATGTCGATGGTTGTTCTTTTCATCATGAAACTCACATTCGTGCTGGTGTGGGTGTGGCATGGCTGAACAATCAGCCTTGTGAACCCCACAACTATCAACTGGGTTCCCAATCATCTCAGTATGCGGAAATGCAGGTGTGCTCATTACACTGCAACTTGCCGTAGACCATGGCATTCGCACATTGGTCATCTGCACTGACTCCAACTATGCACGCCTCAGTTTCACTTGTCATTTAGCACTCTGGAAGGCCAAAGGTTTTGTAACCTCCAACCGCAAACTGGTTAAACATCAAGACCTTTTCAAGGCATGTGATCACCTGGTCACCTCCAACAACCTCCAGGTGTACTGGAAAAAGGTCAGAGGTCACTCGCGCACACCAGGTCAGGACAAAGAATGGAATGACCTTGTGGACTCACTTGCAAAACAAGGAGCCATACAAGGCACACCCTGGTCCTTTGATTCTGCTCAGGTGCCGACTTCACAGTCCCACCCACCCACCCCTACAGTCTGCGCAGTCACTAGGGCCCAGACTAACAGGGCCCAAGACATGACACAAACCACAGGTCCCCTCGCGGTTGACCCTGTTTTCACTGATGCTGACCTTATCTCTCTTCAAACCCTTGACCCTGTGATCCATAAAATGATACAATACCTCTCGGATCCTGCACTTAATGCACCATCCGACTCGGATCTCGCTGACACTCCAGACTTGAAACCACTTTTTGCCACACAATCGTCCTTGCAGCTGCGAAATGGCATTCTAGTTCATGTTTCCAATGAACTTCCTGCTCCTGCGCTTGTGGTCCCTCGTAACCAGAGGGGGGTGATGATGGTTCATGCCCATGATCTCCCAACTGCAGGACACAAAGGCGTCAAAGCGATGTACAATGCGCTCAAACAAGTGGCATATTGGCCATACATGCGAAAGGATGTAGCGGACTACATCAAGGGATGTCTCGTATGTTGCCAGTTTCAACCAACCAACCCGATTCATCGAGCACCCCTACAGAAAAGAGGCATTTCATTCCCATGGTCTGACCTCCAAATTGACTGGGTAGGTTCCCTTCCACGGTCAGCCAGAGGAAACAAATACTTCCTCACAGTCACATGTGCTTTCACCAAATGGGTCGAGTGCCTGTCTGCTCCTAATGACACGGCAGAAACCACGGCCTACTTGTTGATGAACCATGTATTCTCTAGATTTGGTCTGCCAAGCCAAATCAACTCTGACCGCGGCACTCATTTCACCACCGAAGTCATGCGACAACTGTTGGAAACCTTGGGAGTTAAAGCTAACTTCCATATTAGCCACCACCCACAATCCTCCGGACAGGTTGAAAGAACCCACCGAACTGTGATCAACATACTGAAGAAGTATGTTTCACCACACCAAAAAGACTGGGATGTAAAACTCCCGCTGGTCTTAATGGCCATTCGAGCCACACCCCATGAAGCTACGGGGGTGTCACCTTTTGAAATGATGACAGGCCGGCAAATGACTTTGTCCCTGCATTTACTCTACCAACCTGGAGAAGCCAGTGTTGCTACAGCTTACACTACTCACCAGTACATGACTGACCTGACCAAACATCTCCAACAGACTTTTGCCTTTGCCCAAAAACATTTGGACCGATCAGCTGAAGGACGCAAAGCCTACTACAATCAGAAAGCCTTGCATGACGAACTCCAAGTGGGAGACAAGGTTTTCTATTATGCTTTCATTCCTCAGACAGGACAGACCAACGCACGAGCAGGAAAACTCGCTCGGAAGTTCCTCCCCAGGTGGACAGGTCCACACAGGATCACAGATAAACTGTCTCCGGTCGTTTACCAAATCAAAATAAGCAAAGGTCGCCAGGACCCCATCTCCAAATGGGTCCATCGTAATCAAATCAAAGCTTATAAAAACCCCATGGGACTCGTCGGGGACAACACTGTTCCATTAAGTCAGTAAACAAACCTAAAATCTTGTTTGAACCCGATAGATAACTGTTAGCTGACTATCAGCCTCAGGCACGCTCAGTCGCATTTCTCTTCCTCAATCAGGTAACTGCATTAAACCTTCAAAAGGAGAAAGTTAACCCAAACTAACTGACTTCCTTAAAATCTAACTTTAAAAGACCCTGCAAAATTTCATTCAGTATCATCAAGTTACTATTTCAAAGTAGTACACACAAAATCAACAACATCACTAGCTTAAGTCAGTAATCACAAAACCCTCTAAAGGTGATAAACACTAATAGCCTAGAGCTCAGTCTCTAACAAAGTTGTTCCACCACTGAGAATAACTTTCACCTACCACTCAGGTACCACAAGAAAAGGAAAACCGACAAGAAGCTCAAGATTAAAATGACTCACTTCTATTTGTTGGCCAGGACGACGGCCCTCCTGTTTTTCAGTTTAGCCCTCTACCTAGCACTCTCACCTACTTTCGCCCAGTTAGAACTGGACAGAACCCAGACAAGAAGTCAATAATCCTTAGGTAGATTCTCAACCACGGCCTCATCATTAGGGCCCCTTGCTAGCCTTAGCACGTCTACTGTTAAATCAGTCAACACCGCTACACTGAAATGCCAGATAGTTGAACAACCAACTGTTACCAAAACTTTGCAAGATACTGTGTTGGTTTTGAATGTTTGCTCCAAAGCCTCGTTCAAACTCAACCAGGTCTTGGACTTGTCACTCTTCATGTTAGAGGGTGACTATGCTCACCCACATCTAATGCCTGTGTTTCTTCAAAAGGTAGCTAGAAATATTAGATTTTCAGTTAACACTTTGACAATGAGTCTGCCTTCACCGCTTCTTGCCCCTGTTTCAGATGTCACAAAGTTATTCCTCATTGCCACCCAAAGAACAATGATGACTTTCCATGTTCACTCAGTCCTCCAGAACAAAGGTCTCAAACACCCTCTGAGTAAGACCTCTGTGGAACTATGGTTTAGTCCAGCTAAACCAATTCAATTCGAACCTCCTTGAATTAACTCAATATTGCTTAACCTAAACATCTACCTCAAATAAGCAATACATTTTTGTTTTGCATTCTTTGTTTTGACTTTTATTTTTCTTTATTTTTAGAATTTTTGAAGTTATATGCATGCTTACATACAAACATATATTTTTATATATAGCTCTTGCACTCCATTTTGATTTTTGTACCCATTCAAACTATTTTTAAACAACTATGATAGCTATTTCATCGTAAACCAAAATTCCTACCTCAGGTGTGTAAGACTACGCACTTATTTTTGTAAACAGAATTTTTGAGTCATTTCAAGACATATGCCTTAGCTTACTACTCCAAGAAAATTTTATAATCTACATTTGTCCATACTCAAATTATTTTTGGAAATACATGGAAGTCCTTCCAGTAATCCAAAGTCAAAGATCTGTACTTAGTAATAGATACTGTTTGCATGCTAGTGTGTATGGACATCACAAAACCCTTTTAACCCAGTATTTAGGTCAAGTGTTGCCAAGGAGACGAAGCTGCCATGGGTGTGTACCAACGTTGACCGATGCTCACCATTGCTACAAAGGGGGGATCTGTAGCATCATCGTCTCCTCAAACCAAGACAGAAGATCACTTCTCTTCATTTTACAGGAATTTCACTTTATTCCTTATACAGGAATACCACTTTTCTGCATTTTACAGGAACATCACTGGCTTTCATATCGACTCATCCAGGCCTCTTCCAGGCCTGACCAAAGATGTTTGTTCTCCCAGGACCCCAATGTAAACAGTTGCCTCTTGCAGAGATTGTAAGGATCAGAATTTGCTTTTTAAAGGCTCAAAGGAACATAAACTCGGGAGACCAGACCTCCAACGTGAACAATGCATGTGGATAACATCCCCTTACAGGAAACCAATGTTCTTAAAAGGGTCATAAACGGCTTAATCAGACGGGTTTATAGCCCCACGATGCTGGCCAGATATCCCTTCCAGATACCATGGACCTAAAAGAAATCATCTACAGCTCAACAGTACCTCCTAGCGGATACCTACGGAATGTGTTTCAGTATGTAGAATGACTTTTAATTTGTTCTAAACATTAAGTTTCTTCCAGCTTATCCTCTTCTTGTCACGCCGCGCCGCTCATCAGCGGCGCCACCTGCACGCACACCTGCACATCATCAGCGGCGAGGGATTTAAGCCGCCTCGCCCTGGGCTTCGGCCTGAAGCCGTCAGACTTCCCTACGCATCGCTGTGAGTTTCCTTTCATTCTCAGCTGATCATTCCGGTAAGAAGATCTTACCTTTTTCTCCTCCAAGTCTGCTCCCCTGTGCACAGGTGGATTTTCCGGCGGCGGACTTCTCCTCTCCATCGCCTGTTCCTCGCTGCTGCACCGGGCTTCCCAGGTGGCTGTCTACCGGACCTCGTCCCTTGCTGTGCCAGTCATCCGTCCTGTCCAAGTAAGCTCCTCTCTCGCTTATATATCTCCTGTGTTGGTGTGTGCCCGTCACCCTTCTCCCTGTGCTTTTCCCATAGGGTTGTCCGGCTGTACGGCCTCCTGCCTCTGTGCCCGAAGCAGACGCCGCCACCAACACATTTACATCCCGCAGACACACATTCATACACTCCTGTTGTTAATAAAGCTATTTGAACTACTCTGAGCCTGTGTGTGTGCATCTCCTGAGCCGTACGTTATGTCAGTACGGCTTCAGCAGAGCGGCTCGGCAGACGGCGGGCTCGCACACCGGCTTACCACTCCCGAGGCTCGGGTAGACCAAGTAGCTTTTCAGCAACAGGTGATTTTTAATCAGTTGATCATTATAAATAACCGATTGGACCGCTTGGACCCCCAACAGCCGTTCCCCCCAGCTCGTCAGGGTGGCGCAGCTCCTGCTGCTCCAGTGGCCGTCCAGCAGGCTCCGAGTGCACCGGCTCGGCTCACGCCCATTCCAACCCCCGCCCGCTTTAGCGGTAAGCTCGGCGGAGCGCGGGGGTTCATAATGCAGTGTGAGTCCATTTTCCACCGTGTGCCCGGGGACTTTCCCTCAGATCATAGCCGAATTGGTTATATCGGGAATCTCCTGGAGGGGCGAGCATTAACCTGGACCTACGCCGTAATGGCGAGGCCCAGTTATGCCACCCTCACGTATGACCAATTCGTGAGACGCTTCCTGGAGGCCTTTGACCACTCTCTTACCGAGACGGTCCAGGTCGATCGGCTTCTCAGCCTGCAGCAGGGAAGCCAGTTGGCAGCGGACTATGCGGTCGACTTCCGGGTAGCGGCGGAGGAATTGGGCTGGGAGGAACGCTCCCTCTGTGGTCTTTTCCTCCGCAGTCTCAACAATGATCTGAGGGATGAACTGCCTGGGCGGGATATCCCTGAGACGCTAGCGGAGCTAACATCCCTAGCGATCAGTTTGGACAACAGGCTGCGCGAGCACTCCTCGGGATGGAAGTCGTCTTCTTCTCGCCCTCGTGGAGTCTCGCCGCGCCTGTTCCAAGCTCGCCCCCTGGTGACGCCGCCACCATCGTGCCCCGAGGAGTTGGAGCCGATGGTGACGGGTTGGACAAAGCTTTCCCCTGCGGAGAGACAACGCCGCCGTGAGTTGGATCTCTGCATGTATTGCGGAGATGACCAACACACGGTGAAGCTTTGCCCATGGAAAGCCAGTCGGCGGGGTCCGCAAGTCACTGTAGGGGGCCTCGCGGACGTCAATCGGTTAAGTCCCCTCACACAATTGAAACTGCCCATCCGTTTTTGTCACAACTCCACTGGGCATCTCACCCACGCACTGGTGGATTCGGGCGCGGAGGGCAGTTTTATTTCACAAAGCCTGGCAACCCGATTGGGCATCCGCTGTCAGGCACTAAGGAACCCTATCTCCCTGGTCAACCTCTCTCGTGCCTCCCTGGGGAGAGTAACACACAAGACCATCCCCGTCCCGGTTATTATCTCTGGAAACCACTGGGAGGAGATAACCTTTTACGTCCTGCCCAACTCTGTGTCGCCCGTCATCCTGGGGTATCCCTGGCTACGCCTCCACAACCCTGTTTTGGATTGGAAGTCCGCCGGGGTGTCGGCATGGAGCACGTTCTGCATGAGCACCTGTCTACAGTCCGCTGCCTGCTCTCCGTCCGCCTCTCCTTCACCTACGGACGCTGCGCCCCCGGACCTGTTCCTGGTGCCATTGGAATTTCACGACCTGGGTATGGTATTCAGCAAGTCCAAGGCGATGTCTCTCCCTCCTCATAGGCCCTATCACTGTGCAATCAACCTCCGCCAGGGGGCACCCTTACCCTCTGGGCGACTCTACAGTCTGTCTGCGCCGGAGAAGGAGACCATGAACTCTTACCTCAAGGAGTCGCTGAGTGCTGGGATAATCCGCCCATCGTCATCACCTGTGGGGGCAGGATTCTTCTTCATCGGAAAGAAGGACGGATCCCTCCGTCCTTGCATTGACTATCGTGCCCTTAACGACATTACGGAGAAGGATCGCTACACCCTGCCCCTCATGGACACCGCTTTCCACTCCCTCCAGGGGGTGACTTGGTTCACCAAGCTGGATCTACGCAGCGCATACCACCTCGTCCGGATCCGGGAGGGAGATGAGTGGAAAACAGCCTTCCGTACCCCGAACAGCCACTTCGAATACCTGGTGATGCCGTTCGGGTTGACCAACGCTCCAGCCGTCTTTCAGCGCCTCATCAACGACGTCCTCCGGGATTTCATTGGCCTTTTTGTGTTCGTCTACCTGGATGACATTCTCATCTTCTCCAAGTCCAGGGACGAGCACCAGGTCCACGTGAGGCGGGTCCTCCAAAGACTGCTGGAAAACCGGTTGTACGTGAAGGCCGAGAAATGTGAGTTTTACGCGAAGACTACATCCTTCCTTGGGTTCATCATCTCCCACGACCAGGTGCTTCCGGACCCAGAGAAGGTGAAGGCGGTGGTGGAATGGCCCACACCTGCTTCAAGAAAGCAGGTGCAGCAGTTTGTTGGGTTTGCGAACTTCTACCACCGCTTCGTCCCAAATTTTGGCACCATCGTCGGCCCGCTGACCCGCCTCACGTCCCCTAAGGTCCTGTTCCGGTGGACCGAAGAGGCCGCGGTTGCCTTTCAGGCGCTGAAGGCGGAGTTCTCCTCCTCCCGGGTCCTTAGCCAAGTCAACCCTGTGCTGCAGTGCATCGTGGAAGTGGACGCTTCGGACACAGGAGTGGGAGCGGTGCTATTCCAGCGGTCGCCAGATGACGGAGTCAAACGGCCCTGCGCCTTCTTCTCCCGGCGCTTGTCCCCGGCGGAGCGGAATTACGACGTGGGGGACAGAGAGCTCCTCGCCATCAAGCTCGCGCTACAGGAGTGGCGTCACTGGCTAGAGGGGGTGGACCTGCCGTTCGTGGTCCTGACGGACCACAAGAACTTGGAATACCTTAGATCTACCAAGCGCCTGAACGCCCGCCAGGCGCGCTGGTCCTTGTTCTTTGCCAGGTTCCAATTTACCATCACCTTCAGGCCTGGCTCCAAGAACAGCCTGCCCGATGCCCTCTCTAGTCAATTCGCCCCTGAGGAGTCGGAGGACACGGTCCACACCATCCTACCCAGGTCGTGTGTCGTGGGAGCCGTCACCTGGGACATTGAGAGCAAGATCCGGAAGGCGCAGGAAGTGGAACCTGACCCTGGCGGTGGACCAGAGGGGAGGCTGTTCGTGCCATCCACGGTTCGGGGGGAGGTCATCCACTGGTTGTACACATCCAAGCTCACCTGTCACCCTGGCTCCTCCCGGATGATTGACCTCCTCCAGCAGTCCTTCTGGTGGCCGGGCCTGCGGAGGGACGCTGCCCGCTACGCCCGGGCCTGTCCAGTGTGTGCCACCAACAAATCGGGTAATGCCCCTCCAGCGGGTTTGCTCCAGCCTCTGCCCATCCCTGGCAGGCCCTGGTCGCATATCGCCCTGGATTTCGTCACTGGACTCCCAGTATCTAACACCTACGACACCGTCCTGACCATCGTGGACCGCTTCTCCAAGGCGGCACACTTCGTCCCCCTACGAGGTCTCCCAACTGCCCTGGAGACGGCGGACCTCCTAATCCAGCACGTGGTCAGGCTGCATGGGATTCCGGTGGACGTGGTCTCGGACCGGGGGCCCCAATTCGCTTCAGAGGTTTGGAGGTCGTTCTGCAATGCCCTGGGAGCCAAGGTGAGCCTCTCCTCCGGCCATCACCCCCAAACCAACGGGCAGTGTGAGCGGACCAACCAGGAGCTGGAGGCTGCGCTCCGCTGTGTCACGGCGTCCAAACCAACGTCCTGGAGTAACCACCTCGCCTGGGTTGAATACACCCACAACACCGCTCGCTCTTCTGCTACTGGGATGTCCCCCTTTAAGGCATCCCTGGGTTACGACCCCCCTCTGCTCCCGGCGCAGGAGAGTGAGGTAACTGTCCCCTCAGTACGGGCGCATCTCAGGCAGTTCCGCTCCATCTGGGCGTCAGCGCGCAATGCGCTTTTACGCACGGCGGAGCGCAACAGAGCCGTGGCGGACCGGCACAGAAGGCCTGCCCCGGCGTACAGAGTTGGTCAGCAAGTCTACGTGTCGACCCAGGATGTGATTTTAAAGGGCGAGAGGAGGAAGCTGGCACAGCGCTTTATGGGCCCATACCCCATCACCAGGATCATCAACCCGGTGGCTGTGCGTGTAGCTATTCCCCCCTCCCTCCGCATCCACCCCACCTTCCACGTGTCCAAGGTGAAGCTGGCAGTCTCCGACCCCCTTTGCCCTCCTCCTGCTGTGCAACCCGCGCCCCGGATGATTGATGGCCATCCGGCCTGGCCTGTCTCCTCCATCCTGGACTCCCGGCGCCGGGGTCGTGGGTTGCAGTACTTGGTGGACTGGGAGGGCTATGGGCCTGAACATCGGCAGTGGGTACCCTCGTCATTTGTGTTAGACCCATCGCTCATCGCTGATTTCCACCGAGCGCACCCAGAGAAGCCATCGCCAGGAGGCGCTGCTAGAGGGGGGAGTACTGTCACGCCGCGCCGCTCATCAGCGGCGCCACCTGCATGCACACCTGCACATCATCAGCGGCGAGGGATTTAAGCCGCCTCGCCCTGGGCTTCGGCCTGAAGCCGTCAGACTTCCCTACGCATCGCTGTGAGTTTCCTTTCATTCTCAGCTGATCATTCTGGTAAGAAGATCTTACCTTTTTCTCCTCCAAGTCTGCTCCCCTGTGCACAGGTGGATTTCCCGGCGGCGGACTTCTCCTCTCCATCGCCTGTTCCTCGCTGCTGCACCGGGCTTCCCAGGTGGCTGTCTACCGGACCTCGTCCCTTGCTGTGCCAGTCATCCGTCCTGTCCAAGTAAGCTCCTCTCTCGCTTATATATCTCCTGTGTTGGTGTGTGCCCGTCACCCTTCTCCCTGTGCTTTTCCCATAGGGTTGTCCGGCTGTACGGCCTCCTGCCTCTGTGCCCGAAGCAGACGCCGCCACCAACACATTTACATCCCGCAGACACACATTCATACACTCCTGTTGTTAATAAAGCTATTTGAACTACTCTGAGCCTGTGTGTGTGCGTCTCCTGAGCCGTGCGTTATGTCACTTCTTTTCAGAAGATCAGCTTATCCTCTGGATCCTAAGGACACTGAAAATCATCCCTCTTTTATCACCAACCATGGTTTGCTGTTCTACATTAAGCTTTGATCTAAATATGAATGCATGTATTATAATTATGTATAAGAAATGTTGTATTCATGAGTGTTGTTCAAACAAATGTAATATTGGAGTAATGGTATAAATGCATGATCACCAAATATTAGCCAAGTCATTTAATCTAGTTAGATTTTATATTGAGCACCTAATTTCATAAGAACTGACTGAGTGTTGATTTTTCCTCTGCAATTTCATGGGATGGTGTCTTCGTTTGATTGGCTGCTCTCAAACAAAGAAATGTTCTCACATTGGATGGCATCCATTTCAAACTGCTTTTGATAAAGTCAATTGGTCAGTCTTGCGATGGACATCACCAGTTTTACGACCAGGCGAGGTAACTTTAAGAAGAGAAGTAAGAGAGGAAGAGAGAATCAAGTTAGAACAGAGAGAGATGGAGACAATAGCAGAAGAAAAGTAGAAAAGAAAGTAAGTTGCAGCTATGTGAGAGAGATTCAGGAAAAAAACACAGGATTAAGAATTAGAAACACAGAAAGAAGAAAGAAAGAGATTTTGAGAAAGATTAGGAACTAAATTAAGATTTAAGAAGCAGAATAGTAATCTAGATCTCAGAGGAAGATTTTATTCCACCGTTTCAAGGTCCTGTGTAGTTTTATTCTATCTAAACTGTTCTTTGTGAAGTTTGTCAAGTCTTTCGTTATTTTCTGGTTACTGAGGAGAAACCACTTTTTCTTTAGAGCTCGCGTTTTCAGAGAATCAAATTCTCAAACTTTTTCCTTCACCTCAGAAGCCATTCTTATCCTAGTAAATGTTTTTCTCATTTTTTTTATGACTTTTCACGCCGTTAAAGTGGACCTTTAATTTCCCTAATTTAAAGTGAACAGAGACTGTTTTTGGACCCTTTTCCGGCCTCATAACTGCCTAACTGAGAAGTGGTTCCTTCAGTTTTTTGGGTCGATCCCACTCCTAGAGACTACCGATTCGGCTGGACTTGTTCCAAGGACCTTTTCAGTCAGTCAATTAATGTGATATCTTACGCTGTTATCATTTGAATCTGTTTATCCATCATTTGAACGCCATGCCATGTAACTTGAATGAGTTTAATAAAAGGGTGAATGAGAGAAGTTGAAGCGTTTTTTTCTTTCGCATATACATGTTTCCTAATCACGACAGGAAAAGAACTCACTGAAACTTTGAGACTGATTCATTAAAGGTGACGGACAGTGCCTTTTTTTTATTGAACCAATCAACTGATTGTATGAAAATATTCCATTCTTCCCATTCCCCTGATTTAATATGCGTCACCATCCTCCATAAATGAAATTATTTGGTCATAGCCCATCTGTCACTCAGTGAGGCTGCAGTACCGCCATCTCCCGATAGGTGCGTGCAGCCTTCACGTCAATTCGGTATGAAAAAAAATTGCCGAACGAGAGCAAAGTGATTCGGACAGCGATTATTTTCTAGAGTTTGACGACCTCAATATAAATGATGAAATTGACAATGAAGACGTTTTGGGTGGTGTGTGGCCTGTCAGCCTTATTTGTTCGAGGCAGAGGGAGAGGAGAAAGACGCAACACAGACGGAGAACAGAACACTTTTACGATCGGCTGGAACATTTTTCTTGGTAAAAGATTCTTAGAAATATTTTTTCTTTGGTGACATGCATGGTCACACACTTAATTTTCAAACTAAAACTACCCATTGGTCACTCGCTGCCTGATGACATGTTGTTAATCATCTTGTCAATACTTTTAACAGCCGCTGATTAGCACCTGCTGGTCTGTGCGCAGCTGGAGCTGATGAGACAGATGACGGCCCAGCGGCCGTCATCGTCCACACGAGTGAGTTTATAAACAATATTTATTCATTTGATTTAATTTCCCAGATGAATTATGAAGAAATCATTCAATACATTCAATAATCAATGCAAACGGAATAATCAATGCCAACCCCATATTTTTCAGGCGATACAGATTCATAGTGTTGGGGATTTTTTTTGAGAAGAAGTGAGGGTTATGTTGCCTGCCTGTGCGGTGAGCCTCATCAGAGAAACATTCCCATCTCATCACTACAAGGGATTTTGCCTACCAAGATTAGATTTGTGAACAATGTTATTTAAATAAAGTTTTGTAAAATCATATATTGAGTTTCTTAATGTTCATGTCAATGTTATAATTCTCATAGTTCAGCATTCATCAAAGTCGCATGTCATATACATTTCAATAATTTTTCTACCATTTTATGGTATAAATTTGGATTTACATAAAAGTCCTGTTCATCAGCTTCCTCTGCTTGGTCAGAAACATCAACATTGAGTGACAGTTGATAAAATCTGCAAAAAAAGTAGATCATAATTTTATCCAAGAGGTCTCAAATTGGATTACATACATAGAAATATAAATTGATCAAACAGGCACAACCACCTCCCTATACAGCACTGAATATTTCATATTTGATGAGTATGAACACCCTAATATGCTAATATTTGATAAGTTGGTAAGGCAATGCAAACCATGGCTTGGAATTCATTTAAGATGTTTAGTAAACATTTGCAGTGAATATTAAAAATAAAAAAAATTACCCTGTTTACTTCTCGTGTTCTGACAGTTGATCGCCACTAGCACTGACCCCGTTCTCAGAGTCACACTTGGAAATCGAGGCATATATAGTTGGAATAGCCGTTTTCTTTATCAGAAATCTTTTTGCAAATTTCATTTCAAATTGACATAATGTCTGGCCCAGGAAACACGCACGCAGGCTCAGGATAGATTTAACAGCTTTATTCAACAAGCAGGTGTGTGTGAATGGATTTATGGGGATGTGCTGACGAGGGGCAGGTGTGCGCGCAGCTGAATCCGCTGAGGAGCGGCGAGTCGTGACACAAATTGCATCTTATTCTCAAAATCGCTGTCAACGAAATCTCTACTGCACTTTTTTGGTGTTTTACCGACATAAGTCCATTTTTTTTTGCGTTTTCTGAACGAATTTCAACCATGCCGTTCTGATTTTCACAGGGACGGGACATTCAAAAACACTCACAGCATGCTCCTCTGGTAGAACGTCGCACCCGTACACAACACAACGACAAACCATAATTAATTCGATTCCTGAAATCCTAATGTTAATAAATAATCTATTTCTAATCCACAAGTATTCCGAGAAATATCCGTAATCGCCGATTTTAAAACGTAAACTTCAAATAAAACAAAGCAATGTCCGCCGACTGTGTGCCAAACCGAGATGACGTCACACAGTCAGTGGCCATCTCAGCCGCTGTTCTTGGCTGGGTCAGACAGCTCTCCACAACAGCGTACTTCAAGGGCGCATTGTCACCTTATGCGACATACGTTGACACCAAAACATGTGGGGTTCCAATTAGCTCGTCTCAGACAACAATTTGAGATATGATTTAGCGATTTTGAATTTTCGTCTGTCCGTCGCCTTTAAGTAATTGAAGGTACAAAATTAAATAAAATTAAAGTTAATATTATTGTCCGTTAGGACTGGTGCCCCTTTTACGAGTGCTTTTATTTAATTTAGCGGGTGTAGAAGTGATGGTTTAATTCCGCCCCCTTTTCACACCCACTATTAAATAAAATAAATAATTCCTGTACCTTATGACAAATATTTTATTAGGCAAATTCATCCTACAAAGGAGTACTTTGAAGTCCTGATGAAAAAAGAAAATGACAGAGAGGAGGACTGATGAAGCAAAGATGGTGAACAAGGAAGTCCCGAGGATTAGCAAGGCAAAAGTGAGGGCAGCTTTGAAGAAGATGAAGAATGGAAAGGCTCCTGGTCCAGATGACGTACCTGTGGAGGTATGGAGATATTTAGGAGAAATGGCAGTGGACTTTTTTAACCAGATTGTTTAGCACAATCTTGGAGAGTGAGAGGATGCCTGAGGAGTGGAGAAAAAGTGTTTTGGTAACAATTTTCAAGAACAAAGGTGCTGCTCAGAGCTGTAGTAACTACAGAGGCATAAAGTTGATCAGCCACACTATGAAGATATGGGAAAGAGTTGAAGTTGAAGAGCCAGGTTAAGAGGAGAGGTGACAATCAGTGAGCAGCAGTACGGTTTCATGCCAAGAAAGAGTACTGCAGATGTAATGTTTACGCTAAGAGTGTTGACGGAGAAGTATAGAGGAGGTCAGAGTGAGTTGCACTGTGCCTTTGTGGATCTAGAGAAAGCATATGCTAGGGTGCCAAGAGAGGAAGTGTGGTACTGTATGAGGAAGTCAGGAGTGGTAGAGAAGTATGTGAGGGTGGTGCAGGACATGTATAAGGCCAACAAGACGGTGGTGAGGTTCGCTGTTGGAGTGATGGATGGATTCAAGGTGGGGATGGGATTACATCAGGGATCGGCTCTGAGCCCCTTCTTGTTTGCCATGGTGATGGAAAAGCTGACATATGTGGTTAGGCAGGAGTTCCCGTTGACCATGATGTTTGCAGACAACATTGTGATATGTAGTGAGAGTAGGAAGCAGGTGGAAGAGAACCTGGAGAGGTTGAAGTATGCTCTGGAGAGAAGAGGAATGAAAGTCAGTAGAAGCAAGCCAAAATACACAAGTGTGAACGAGAGGGAGGAAGGTGTAACCGTGATGATGGAAGGAGTAGAGGTTGTGAAAGTAGATGAGTTTAAATACCTGGGGTCAACCATCCAAAGCAATGGAAAATGCACAAGAGAGGTGAAGAAGAGAGTGTAGGCAGGGTGGAGTGGGTGGAAACAAGTGTCAGGGGTGATTTGTGACAGAAGAACAGCAGCTAGAGTGAAAGGGAATATTTATAAGATGGTAGTGAGACCTGCTATGGTGAATGGTTTGGAGACGGTGGCGCTGACAAAACGACAGGAGGTGGAGCTGGAGGTGGCAGAATTGAAGATGCTAAGATTATCATTGGGAGTGACTAGGAGGGACAGGATTAGAAATGATTATATCCGAGGGATAGCTCAGGTTGAGTTGTTTGGAGACAAGTAAGTGTGATGATTATTAACAAGGACGGCCCACGTGCAAGGTGTAGCAACAAGGAGACTCAAAACACACAGGAACATTTGAGGATTCATTTGAATTTCAAAAAAGTCCGGAGCACAGCTAGAGAAAACGTCACTCACCAGAGGAACAGGCCTGTGGAGACAGTGAAACGAGAGGTGTGAGTGGAGGAACGGAGATTGGGAATTGGCCAGCCTAATTACCACTTACGTGGAATAAACGGGAGAACTGGCAGTGGGGTGAGAGACGAACCAGCGGGGTGAAACGGGATAGCTGATGGTGCCTGACCGGGTAGAGAGTGATTGCAGCTTAGTGTGGTTGATGGGGAAGGTGAGCGCACACAGTCCCCGAAGACACACCCGCACGATGGCAGCAACCTGAGGAGAGAAGAGGAGAAACAAAGGTGAAGTGAGTGGAAATTCTTCACCATAAGAGAGCATAAAACTAGCGTCGTCTTAGCGAGGCAGTATACCGCAATGAGCCAGCGTTGAAGCACCAAAGAGACGGTCCTTATAAACGCTGGCTGATCAGAGGTAGCAGGTGAGTCTCCTCTCCCAGGTGTGTTGATGGCCAGAAGAGGGGTAAATGGGAAGGAGGAGGTATGCACTCACCGAACCATGACAGTAAGAGAGGCAAGGCTGAGATGGTTTGGACACGTGCAGAGGAGGGATAGTGGGTATATTGGACAAAGGATGTTGAAGTTGGAGCTGCCAGGCAGGAGGAAAAGAGAAAGACCACAGAGAAGATTCATGGATGTAGTGAAGGAGGACATGGCGAGGGTTGATGTTACAGAGGAAGATGCAAGGGATAGGATGAGATGGAGGCAGATGATCCACTGTGGGGACCCCTAAAGGGAGCAGCTGAAAGAAGAAGTCTGTAAGTTCATTTTCAAACATCCAGGTGTCAACAAACTTTAAAAAGAAATTTTATTTAAAGACACTGGACTAAAATCTAACTAGAAATTAAGATGTGTTGGTGTTCATCCTGTGGCTGTCGTATCGGTTACCGGAACAAAATCTGTACTAGCGCATGCACAATGAGTTTACTTTGAGTGACGTGTTTTCCTTTTTACAGCAGTTTAAAAAAAATAACAGCTCAAATGTGGTAGATTTAATTAAAAATGAATTATTTTTCATTTCACGATTTACCAGATTATTTAAGGAAAGGAGAGGTCGAATCTAGTGTTGGAAATTACGCAAGAGACTGGCTTGGGCATCCAAAAACTAAATCCTTAAAGGTAAATGCTTTGTAAATACACTCCTGAAAAAGTCATCACAAAAGTAATGTAATTTTCATTGACAGATGTATTTAATTTACAAATGAATAGATATGGATTTAAATAACTTGCAGATTTTTTTTAACTACTTGGTCTTCAAGACACAAATATTATTTTTTGCTTTTACAATGAGAAAGTGATCAGTTCCATTTAACATAATATGGTTTAGTATACTAGCAAGAACAAAGGTTTATTTCTCCTCTGCTTCTTTGCCAAATCAGATCTGCTGGATCTCCATTCAGAAGATATTATCTTGAGGAAGCTTGAGACCAAGACAAAACAACAAAGCATAGTGCAGTTATTATGGATGGGCAACATAAACGTTACATTTTGTATGTACACCTAATATAATCTATTTATAAAATAATTGATTCAATTTAAATAAAATGCTTTAATGTTATGCACCCTATGATACATTGAAACCTCCTCGTTGTTTTTAATAAATTCAAATGGACCAAAAAAGAAAGAAATAATGAAAATAATTTTGATGGTTTAAAACATGTATTTGTTGAGGATTTATATTAATTGGACTAAAACACACACACACACACACACACACACACACACACACACACACACACACACACAAACTAGGACTTCAGATTATCTGAAAATTTGAATTTGTCTCTGCAATTATCTTCCTTCTTCTTTCTACACCTTTCACTCTGTATATATATCACGGACACACAGATCGCCCCGGGGGTCTCCCGAGTCGGCGGACGGAGCCGCTGTTTGCAGCAGGAGACGTTGCAGCGGGGAGGAGCTGGTGCTAGCTAGCACTCGACCGCCACCCGGTGCTAGCGGAGAGACTCAGCATGCCGGGAACTGTGGCGAGAGCGATGCGGGTGCCGGGCTGGAGTTTGGGCGGCGTGCAGGAAATATAAGACAGAATAATAAATTGCGATGGCAAGAACCAAGCAGACCGCCCGTGGAATCTACTGGAGGAAAAAGCCCCCCAGGAAGCAGCTAGCCACCAAGGCTGCTCGGAAAAGCGCTCCGGCCACCGGCGGAGTGAAGAAGCCTCACCGTTACAGGCCCGTGGCTCTGAGAGAGATCCGTCGCTACCAGAAATCCACGGAGCTGCTCATCCGTAAGCTGCCCTTCCAGCGCCTGGTGAGGGAGATCGCTCAGGACTTCAAGACCGACCTGCGCTTCCTGAGCTTCGCCGTCATGGCTCTGCAGGAGGCCAGCAAGGCCTACCTGGTGGGTCTCTGCTTCGCTAAGAGGGTCACCACCATGCTCAAAGACTTCCAGCTGGCCCGCCGCATCCGCGGAGAGAGAGCTTAGACTTTCTGCTGCACATTCACCAACCATAATGCTCCGCAATGTGTGTCTATATATATATATATATATATATATATATATATATATATATATTTAGTAATGTGTACATATGTTTACTAGCTGTTCTTGTTTTTTCTTGCCTTCTGATTATTGCTCTGAGTGTTGCTATCCCTGTGCTGTTGCAATCCTGGAATTTCCCCATTGTGGGACTAATAAAGGCTTATCTTATCTTATCTTAATTATTTTCTTTAATCTTTAGCTGGTATAGCCCATTTTATGTTGTATTGCTATGAGTTTTTTTCAATAAAGTGCTTTTTTATATTAATTAATGATTCATAGCTGACTAACTACTAGCCCAATAACAAATGAATAATGAATTCAAAAACGATAGAGAGTGACAGCTGCAAATTGTATTCAGTGTTGGTATATCACTAGTCTCATAAACTGTTCTGATGAATTTACTCAAGATACATGGGATTGATTAGAAGTTATGCAGTCTAGATAGGGGTTAGATGACTTGTAGGAAATGAAGTCCATAGTGCGTGGCCAAAGGAGGGCAAAAAACAATAACAATAATTTAAAAAAAAACTTGTGGCATTCCTCTCATAAACTTTGAGGTTGTGCAGGTTGGTTTGTCCATAAAATGCCAAGGAACTGAAGGTATTAACAATTTTGTTCTGTCAGTTAATGAAATGTGGTCACAAAATATTAAAACATGGCCACAAAATAACATTTTGTTTGCTCAATTCATAAAATGTAGCTTCAAAAGAGTTTTTTTTTTTCTTTCTGCAATGTCCTTCAACGGGTTCCGTATGAAATGATGTTTGATGTGTCAAAAAATGCTTTTTATATTTCAGTATTAAGTGACTACATGAGTAACCGACAGGCTTATGTTGGATCACATGCACACAATGGACCAGTCTGATGACTCCCTGAATTTGCGTCAGCCCAAAAAACATTAACCTTACTTCAACTGAGAAACTCCAGTCTCACCTCTGTCTGTCTGCAGTTTAACAAGTCTCGTTGCTGCTGCTGCTGTTGCTGCTCTCTCTCTGTCTCTCTCTCTAGCGTCGCTTTTTTCTCACCTTTCAGTCACACAAACTGTCGATCGTCTCTTTTTCTTTCTTCTGCTCCCATTTCTCTAAATGGCTGCTATGAGTCACGTGGTACATTTAAATGTTAAATACTAAGGTGGAGGTCATGAGCCATTTCCCGATACATTACTGGCTAATGGTTCATATCTTAATAACCTTACCAGTGTGGTCCTATTCTCTAGGGTGAATATCAAGACCACAGAATTTGAATGGAAAGTACTAGAGCTGTATGGTTCAGGCTATCTCAGCCACGATTGATTGCCAAAGTGCTTATTGGGCGACACAGAATTAGCTTTGCTGAGATGAGGAGAAGCTTTTCTTTCGAAGGAGTAAGAACATTCTGGCATGTGGTAGAAAAACAGAGGGTGATAGGCTTTGCTCTGGTTTATATTGGAACACCATCGCACACACACACCACCTGGAGAGATGTTGAGCCATGCCTTAACACGTATTGTCTTGGGAAATAAGATGGTGTATTTGAAAGAAAATAACATGACAATTTGAATTTATCTTGAGACATTAAAAAGGTGAACGTACAAAAAGTGCAGTCAGCATAAGATGAGTGCATGTTCCAATAGAGGCTGTAAAACAAGAAAACATTGACAAAAGCACCTTTTTAGACTCACCCACACTGCCTTTAGCAAGCGACCAATTAGCTAACTTTTACTATGCAAGCAAGAGTGTGGCAGCATGCCTGTTAATGACCATTCCAATGCTTATTAAGGCTTTTGTAGATTATTCAATGCATATACAAAATCCTCTCAAAACTCTTAACATTCACTCAGGATTTTCACCACTATGTCTACATAACAAACACTACTGATTACTACGAGGACCACCCAATGACTTGCCAAGTGCAGGTGTTACTAATAACATAAAAGCATTTTACTTAAATGTTCTTTTGCCTTTTGATGATTGTTGGCTTATTTTAACTGTCATCCTGGCACATTTATGTGGAATTATGGCACATCTAATTTATTAACAATTAAGGAATACACCTGTGTTTGAAGGAGATGATTTTCTTGTAGGTGCTGTTGACAGACCTTTCAAGAATAATCGTAAATGCATTCACTCGTTGGCAAATGTTTATACGTAAAAGCAGGCAGCCATTGTTCACTGCACGTATTTAGTATGTGCTTTATGATAAAATCACCAAAGTGAGAACAGATCTCAGAAATGCCTTTTCACAGCACATTTTCTACAAATTCAAATAACTTAGTTTGATTTATTTAAAAAGATCCATTTGTTCCCCTCATTCCACCTGTTTACTGTGTGCTGAGCACAAAAACAACACAGATGGGGAAACCAAACACGGCACAAATTCTAAACTGCCACAGCACTGCTGCTGTGTTTGTAACTAAAGTTACCAAATTATGCTCCATATTGAGTAGAAATATACAGCGGGGAAAATAAGCATTGAACACGTGAACATTTTTCTCATTAAACATACAGTATTTCTGATGGAGCCACTGACCTGAGATTTTCACCAGATATCAGTAACAACCCAAGTAATCCATACATACAAAGAAATCAATGCAACTGTGTTCACCAAACAAGTTATATTTAATAAAGTGAAAGGACACAGGCAATAAGGATTGAACATGCTTGGTAAAATGTATTTAATATTTACTAGAAAAGCCTTTATTGGTAATAGCTTCCAGATGCCTCCTGTATGGAGAAATTAGCCACAGGCATTTCTCAGGAGTGATTTTAGCTCATTTTCCCCACACAGACTGTCTTCAAATCTTGAAGGTTCCTTGGGTTTCTTCTATGAACTCTGATCTTCAGCTCGCTGCATAGATTTTCAATCGGATTCAGGTCAGGTGACTGACTGGGCCATTCTAGCAGCCTTATTTCCCTTCTCTGGAGCCAGTTGAGAGTTTCCATGGCTGTGTGTTGGGATCATTGTCTTGCTGAAATGTCCATCTTTGTTTCATCTTCAGCATCTTGGCAGATGGCAATAGATTCTTATCAAGGATATCTCTGTACATTTGTCCATTCATCTTTCCTTCAGTTATATGAAGTCTGTCTGGACCATGTGCTGAAAAACACCCCCACACCATGATGCTCCCATCTCCAAACTTCACTGCTGGTATGGTGTTTTGGGGCTGATGTATGGTGCCATTTCTCCTCCGAACATGCTGTGTGTTGTGGCATCCAAAAAGTTCAATTTTGGTCTCATCTGACCAGATTATATTATCCCAGTATTGTACTGTGTCACGGGGTTCTACTTCAACTTCTTCAAATCCAAAAAAAATGATGGCATAGTCAAACAGATGGTGATGAGCCTTTTATTTTGCCTGACTCCCAAGTGCAAAATTATATATAAGTGAGGAGAGAAAAAATGGTGAAACAAATGAAAATAAGGACAAATAGTCTCAAGACCCAATTGTCTCTTTTTAAAATGGAGTTTTAACTCCTTCTCCAAAATGGTGGAAAACAGGACAACCATTCATTTACAGATAGCAGAATACATGTCACCTCCTCTGTAACAAAATTCAGACTGACTGCTCAGCCCCATAACAACCCCATTTTAAAGACCAAGCCCCTCCCACTGAGCGCATTATTCATGGAAAACATACTTCAATAAATATTTCTATAAAAAACAGTTCACAGTGCACCATCTTCCAATATATATTTTACTCATAAATATTTAAATACAAAAACAAGTTTTCCCCCACACAAAGTCAGTTCATTTACAAAAAAAAAAATTAAATTAATGACCACAACCCCCTGGGTCACCTGACCACAAAGCACGTGAGAAAACCATATTTAGCCTCCTTAGTTGATTCAATCTGTTTAGCTCATTAGACGTCTGACTCATGAGTAGAGGCAGCTGGGCAGACGTGCAATGGAACAAACCAGAAGTGACTTTGTATGGTATAGAAGTATGACTATATGTTTCCCAATGTGGCAGAATAACCAAGTGTGCACCCTTGGCTGAGCTAAAAAATCAGGTAAGGGGAGAAAGAGATGAACGTTAGATATTTTAATATAATTTACAAACACGGAAATAAATAGAAAAATGTATGGCGGGTGAGTGCTCATGTTTGTGTGTGTGTGTATGCACACTGCTTAAGCTAGCAAATCACCCACAGTACATAGTTGTGTGTAGGTGAGTGTGCATATAGCTATCTATATCTGTGTTTGTGTGCCTGCAATCAGTGTCGAGGCTGCCCTGTCACGTACTGTCTTGCCCAAAAGTTGTGCAGCAAACTTTAAACGAGCTTCAACATGCTTTTTCTTCAGCCATGGAATCTGGAGAGGTGATACAGCCCATGTTGGTTGAGTGCATTACTAATTGTTTTCTTTGAAACAGCAGTACCTGCTAACTCACATCGTCACTTCCTGTGTTGCTGGCTGTTGTTGTGGTTTGCTTTGTGGTTCATTCTCCTGAGGATTATTGCCTTTAATTGTATTTTAATCGCTTTTTTCTATCTACCGTTGTAAAGAACTGAGGTCCACACGAATAGTGGTTTCAACAAAGTTCTCTTTTAAAACTAAGAGCGGGAAACATTAACAGGCGGCAACATCAACACATCGCCATTTTCATACAATATTCACTCGGTGAAGGTCAACTCTGACCTGTGACGTCACCACAGTCTTAAAGACACAGCACACACAATTATCACATTATATGACATCTCCCCCTTTTTAGTTTTTTTTTTTCAGAACAAAACAATTTTTCAATTCAAACATTTTTCCCATTTCCATTTCACCCTTCCCCACAGCCCATAGCTTAATTATTGAACCACATATAACCACATTTATCACAGTGAACACATGAATTTCTCTCTTTTTTCATTCATTTTTTTTTTTTCTCTCTACAAATCTAGTCTTTGCACAGGTTTAATCATTCTACCAGACCGGGTAAACAACAGTCCTTGCTTTGGGTCTGGCGGTTTGACACTGGATTCTGGTAAAATAATGTCAGCAGCAGCTGCAGTTTCAGGCTGCTGATCGACAATCTCTGGCTGCAGGTCATTTGGAGCTGAAGAGGGTATCTCTCTGGCTGATTCAGGATCATGTTGCAAGTGACGGCGGTTGCGTCGCAAAGTTGCTCCCTGGGGTGTTTCAATAAAAAAAGAGCGAGGTGTGCTGCTTTCTCCTGTGACAACAGCGGGTGTTTTCCAGGATTTCTGATGGTCCAGCTTTGTGAGGACTGAATCTCCTGGCTTCAACGAAGATGGGGGTTTAGCTCCATGGCGCTGATTGAAGTAGAATGCTTGTTTCTGTTTCTCCATTGCACCCTTGTTCCTGACGACTTCCAGATCAGGCCATCGGGGCTGAAGATTCACTTCCAGTGTAGGAAGAGTTGTTTTGATCTTTCGACCCATAAGTAGCTCTGCAGGACTCACGCCTGTGGTGGTGCAGGGCGTTGATCGAAAGCACATGAGGGCGAGCAAAGGATCTTGCTGCTTTAAGATTCTTTTTGTTGTTTGAACTCCCCTCTCTGCATGTCTGTTTCCTTGGGGGTTATGTGGACTTGAGGTGATGTGCAAAAAGTCAAACTCCCTTGCAAACTTTTTAAATTCTTGGCATGAGAATTGAGGCCCATTGTCAGATACAACCACATCTGGACAACCAAACCTCGCAAACACTGCCTTCAGCTTTAAGATCATCTGAGAAGCAGTGGTTACTGGCAGCTGAAGTATCTCGAGGAACCGAGAGAAACAGTCTGACACAACAAGGTAAGTGTGCTTGTTATGCTCACACAGGTCAACAGCAAGTCTCTTCCAGGGTCGATCAGGTAGAGGGGTTGACAAGAGAGGCTCTTTTCGCTGAGCTGGTCTCATCTCACGACACACCTGACAGGACTGGACTTTGCGGTTGATTTCAGATGAGATGCCAGGCCACCACACAGATGTGCAGGACCGCTCTCTGCATTTTGTTAGACCTTGATGTCCATCATGTATTCGATCCAAGATGTCTGCTCTGAGCACATCCGGAATCAGCATGCGGCTTCCTCTGGGGATAATTCCATCACATTCAGACAGTTCATTTTTAATGGGAAAATAGTCTCTGATAGCTGCTGGGACATTGCCTATGTATTCTGGCCATCCTGACTTAATGTACCGCAACACCAACTGTAGGTTACAGTCAGCTGCTGTAGCGGTCTTTATAGTGTCTATTTTATGTGTAGTAGCTGGCAAGTTATCAATAACTGCTGCTATGTAGCACGTTACATCAGAGTGAGTATCAGTCTCGTTTTCTACGCACTGTAGTGGACTTCTTGAGAGTGTATCAGCTACTACCAGGGTCTTTCCCGGAGCATATTCAGCTGTCGGTTTGAACCTCATAAGTCTCATAAGTAGCCTTTGGCACCGTATTGGCACATTGTCCAGGTCCTTTTTGTTCATGAGAGGCACCAAGGGTTTGTGATCTGTAACCAACTTAAAATCTTCCAGACCACAGAGGTACTTCTCGAATCTCTCACATGCCCAGACACTCGCCAAACACTCCTTCTCTATCTGTGCATATCTAGTCTCGGCCTCTGACAGACGACGTGAGCAGTATGCCACAGGTTTCCAGTTTCCATCGTGCAGTTGCAGTAGTACTCCACCTATACCATAGCTGCTGGCATCGGCTGATACGGCAGTAGGTCGATTCACATCATAGAATTTCAGAACTGGAGAAGTAGACAGAATGTCTTTGATGCGTTGAAATGCCTCCTGCTGAGAATGGTCCCACATCCACACTGACTTGGATTTCAACAGTTCATATAGTGGCTGGCCCACTGTCGACAGATTTGGGATATATTTCCCTAGGTAGTTAAACATGCCCAGGACACGCTTGAGGTCATGCACGTTCTGTGGTGGAGGGAGCTCGCGGATTGCCTTGACTTTATCAGGGTCGGGTCTCACGCCTGATTTGTCAATTTCTTGGCCCAAGAAGTGAAGCTTGTTTTGTCTAAACTTACATTTTTCTCTGTTCAGTTTAAGTCCGGCTGACTCGATCCTTTCCAGTACCTTGCTGAGACGCTGGTCGTGCTGTTCAGGAGTGTCGCCGTACACCAGTATGTCATCCATGTAGATAGCCACGCCTTCCAGGCCGTTGAGGGTTTCTGTCATTTTGCGCTGAAAATTTTCAGGAGCGCTTGTGATCCCAAATGGAAGACGTTTGAATGCATATCTCCCAAAGGGTGTGATAAAGGTTGTTAATTTACTGCTTTCTGGATGGAGAGGAATCTGCCAAAACCCGGAGGCAGCATCCAATGATGTGAATGTGGTTGCTCCACTAAGTTTTGCAGTGATTTCCTCTGCAGTAGGAAGAACATACCTCTCTCTTCGTACAGCTTCATTTAACCTCTTTAAATCGACACAGATCCGCACTTTTCCATTTTTCCTTGGGACTGGCACCATTGGCGCGCACCAATCTGTAGGATCAATCACAGCTTCAATCACATTATTCTCCTCCATATGCTGCAATTCCTCTTTAACCTTCTGCAAAAGTGGCAAAGGGACACGACGGGCAGTGTGCACTGTGTATGGCTGAGCATTCTCTTTTAACAGGATTTTAACTGGTTCTGTTTTAAGTGTTCCATGCTCACCAAATGCTTTGTGAACTTCTTCAACACGCTTCACAAGCCCCATCGACATTGCTGTGTCTCTGCCCAGCAAATTGTTTGCATTATTGCCACTGATGACATACACAGGAAAAGTATATGGTTTTTCTTTGTATTCTGTGAAGGCTTGAAATTTTCCCATACAGTCCAATTGACCACCCGGGCTGCACAGTGTGACATTAGATGGCTCTAATTCCTTCTTAGGAACCAGTTTGTTAAATGTCTTTTCTCCCATAATGTTTGCATCTGCACCCGTATCAATTTTAAAATTGACTGGTGTTGTTCCGATTGTAAGCTGTATGGTCCATGGGTCATCATTTCTATTTGTTTTTGTGACTGCGCCCAAAAAATATGGTGTCTGGGAAACTGTCTCTTCAGTGACTTCTCTGACTGATTTACTGTGACATTTCTTTTCCCAGTGACCCACCTTTTTACACTTGTTGCATGTTGACTTCATGGCTGGGCACTTTTCAGGATCTCTGTGTTTTAATTTTCCACATCTTCCACACCATGAGTCTTTTTGCTCTCCACTTTTTTTCTTCTTTGGTTTAAATGGAGATCTTCCTCTGCCTGCTGCTTTTCCCTGGATCTCCTGCACCGTGGCGTGTGCCTCCCCCTGCTGGTGAACCTGGAGGACAACCTCCTCGGACTGGCGAACTGTTTGAATGGTTTGGGCAAGTGTTAGATCAGCCATCATCTGCAGTTTACGTGACAGCTCTTTATCGAGGATGCCCACAACAATTCGGTCACGGATGTGTTCGTCTCTCTTTACACCAAAGTCACAGTGTTCTGACATCTCAAAAAGGGCTCTGATAAACATTTCCACTTTCTCACCGGGCCGCTGCAGCCTCTGGTGAAAACAAGCGCGCTCATGGATCACGTTCCATTTAGGACAGAAGTACTCGTCGTATTTTCCTAACACAACGTCAAACTTCTTTTGATCCGCTTCCTCAGTAAATGAGAATGATTTGAAGATGTTTTCAGCTTCGGGGCCCATGGCGTAAATCAGTGAACTGACCTGAACTTCGCCGTCCTCTTTATTCAGTTTTGTAGCCGTCCGGAAACGCAGAAAGCGCTCTTTCCAGCCCGCCCATTCATTTGGACGATGAAAAGGAAAACTTTCCGGGGGATTAAACTTGGCCATCTTACTGAAGCAGAGCGTCCGTCAAGCACTTCTGACACCATGTAAAGAACTGAGGTCCACACGAATAGTGGTTTCAACAAAGTTCTCTTTTAAAACTAGGAGCGGGAAACATTAACAGGCGGCAACATCAACACATCGCCATTTTCATACAATATTCACTCGGTGAAGGTCAACTCTGACCTGTGACGTCACCACAGTCTTAAAGACACAGCACACACAATTATCACATTATATGACAACCGTCACCTCTCACTTCTGTTTAGTAAGCCTCTTGCACATGTGTACACACTCAGTGTCACCTAATCATCCTCTTTAGCCTTCTGTTCACCTTTCATGAGTGTTTGTGTTAGCTTCGGGTTAGCCACTTACTATAGCTACTAGCTCTCCTTCCCCTTCTCCTCTGGTGTGCTCTCTCTGTCAGATGTTTAGCTGCACCTCTGCCTCTTTTTGAGGCGCTCGAGGCGAGGTTATGTAATTTGGAATCCTGGCTCTGCTGCATTGAAACACCGTCTGCACCAGTTAATAATGACGGACGCCCCTTAGCTGCAGTGGAGCTCCCTAGCATAGGGCGGCCTGCTAGCGGTCCCCAGGCTCTGACCTCTCCTGAGCAGCCAGGAGAGAGCAGGTGGGTGACGGTGAGAAGGAAGCATAGCCGCAAACCCCTGGTACACCACCAACCTGTTCGTGTTTCTAATCGCTTTCCCCCGCTCAGCGACACACCCGCTGAGGAAAAAACTTTGATCATTGGCGACTCTGTAGTCAGAAATGTGAACCTAGAGACTTCAGCGGCCATAGTCAAATGCATTCCTGGGGCCAGAGCAGGCGACATTGAGTCAAATTTGAAAATGCTGGCTAAAAGTAACTGTAAACACTCCATAATTGTTATCCACGCCAGCATTAACAACATCCTACTCCGGCAGTCGGAAGTCACAAAACTTAATGTGGAATCAGTGTGTGACTTTGCAAAAACAATGTCTGCCTCTGTAGTATTCTTTGGGCTCCTCTCCAATCTGACTAGTGATGACATGTTTAGCCACTTGTCATCCTTCAACCGTTGGCTGTCTGTGTGGTGTTCTGCAAACGATGTGGGCTACATAGACAATTTGAACTCATTATGGGGAAAACCTGGTCTTATTAGACGAGACGGCGTCCATCCCACTTTGGATGGTGCGTCTCATTTATCTAACAATCCGGCATCATTTTTATGCAAATTTCCAAAACCTTGACAACTCAGAGTTGGGACCAGAAAGCAGAGTCACAGTCTTACACGCCTCTCTGCTGCTCCTCTTCATCTGCCACCCCTCAACTTAGCCCCTGTCTTTCCCATCAGAGAATCATTGTCTGCTCTCTCCAAAGTAAATAAAACTAATATATAAGCACCCTAAAGTGATTAAACAAAAAGTGGGTAAATCTCAAATTAAAAATGAAGCCTCTAAATTTGACTTTGCCTCTCTTCCTCATCATAATTTAAAAAATAAATGTGGTTTGTTAAATATTAGATTTCTAACTCCCAAGTCTCTGCTAGTCCATGATCTGTTAATTGATGATCAGATTGATTTAATATCCCTTACAGAGACTTGGATAGGGCAAGAGGATTATGTTGGTTTAAATGAATCAACTCCCTCTGGTTATTTGTCAAAATCCCAGAAGTTCTGGTCATGGAGGAGGAGGAGTAACAATTTACTATTCCAAATTACTAGTTAATGTAAAGCAAAAAAAAAAAAAATGTTATAATTCCTTTGAGGGCCTGGTCCTCAGTATTGGGCGTTTTAGCAATTTTAGGTTAAACCCAATTTTCTTTGCCGTAGTGTAGCGTCCTCCCTCAGCCTACTTAGAGTTTTTATCCGAATTTGCCGAATTCTTAGCTGATTTAGTGCTGAAATCAGATGGAACGATAATAGTAGGGGACTTTAATTTACATGTAGCTGTAGCTAGTGATTGACTTAATATGGCATTTAATTCAATATTAGACTCTATGGGGTTTTCTCAGAAAGTAGGAAATTCTACCCATTATCTCCACCACACGTTGAATCTTGTTCTGACATATGACATAGAAGTAGAAAATCTGGTAGTGTCTCCTCATAACTCTGTGTTGTCAGACCATTGTCTGTGAACCTTTGATTTTACTATTTCTTACTATTTGATTCCTAAAGAAAATGTTACTACAGTAGATGCCTCTCGGATGATGATGTTTCCAAATTTATGCAGATTGTTTCCTCTATGCCATGTGTCAACACAACGGAAATTAGCTATAGAGAGTTTGCTCCTTCTGTGATTGATAGCATGGTAGATAGTGTTACAGCTTCTCTGCATCAGACTCGAGACATGGTGGCCCCTTTAAAAAGAAAAAAAAAAGTCTAATCAGAGATTTTTAACTCCTTGGTTCAACACAGCTTAAAACAGACGACTGGTCAATTAGAAAGAAAATGGTGCTCCACTAATTTAGATGAAATCTATTTTGCTTGGAGAAATCATCTTTTAATTTATATAAAAAAATAATCTTTTAGAAAAGCTAGAACAATTTATTATTCTGCATTAATAGAAGAGAACAAGAATAATCCCAGGTTTCTTTTCAGCATTGTAGCCAGGCTGACAAAGAGTCAGGACTCTGTCAATCCTTGCATTCCCTTAGAGCTTACTAGTCAGGACTTTATGAACTTTTTCAATCATAAAATTTCATCTATCAGAGATAAAATCAGTCAGATTCTTCCCACTGTTAACTTAAATACAGTTACTACTACAACTCCTTCAACTGATATCTGTTTGGATGAGTTTACTCCAATTGACCTTTTAGAGTTAGATGAAGTAATTTCCTCATCTAAGCCTTCAACTTGTCTTTTAGACCCTATTCCTACCAGGTTATTTAAAGAAGTCTTCTGATTTATTGGTAGCTCTATTCTTCAAATAATCAATTCTTCTTTAACATTAGGCCATGTACCGTAGGCTTTTAAAACTGTTGTAAATAAACTCTTACTCAAAAAACCAACACTGGACCAAGGAGTTTTACCTAACTATCAACCAATCTCTAATCTGCCTTTCATTTCAAAAATCTTAGAAAGAGTTGTTGCTACGCAATTATTTGACCACTTGCAGGGAAATGGTTTATTTGAAGACTTTCAATCTGGTTTTAGAATCCATCATAGTACTGAAACAGCCTTAGTGAAGGTCACTAATGATCTCCTTATCACATCTGATAATGGACTTGCTTCTGTACTTGTCCTTTTAGACCTTAGTGCAGCTTTTGATACTATTGATCATAATATTCTACTTGATAGAGTAGAACACTATGATGGACTTAATGGAACTTCATTGCAGTGGTTTAGGTCTTATTTACCTAATAGTTTCCAGTTTGTTCATGTCAATAATGAGTTTTCTTCCAACTCAAAGCTCAGTCATGGAGTTCCACAGGAATCTGTGCTCGGCCCTACTCTTTTTAGTTTATATATGCTTCCGTTAGGCAACATTATTAGAAAGCACTGTATACATTTTCATTGTTATGCAGATGACACACAATTATACCTGTCAATGAAGCCAGATGATAGTAATCAATTAGTCCAGTTAGAAGCCTGTCTTAAGGAAATCAAAGCTTGGATGACTTGTAGTTTCCTGCTATTAAATTCAGATAAGACTGCAGTCATTCTAGTTGGTCCAAAAAAAACCTTAGAAATACCTTTCCAAATCAAAGTCTTAGTTTGGATGCGGTTACTCTTTCCCTGAATAGTTCTGTGAGGAACCTAAGTTATTTTTGATAAAGATCTGTTTTTCAGTTCACATATTAAATTTGTTTCTAAGACTGCCTTCTATCATTTGCATAATATTGTCAAGATTAGGAGCATCTTGTCTCAGAGTGATGTTGAGAAACTGATCCACGCTTTTGTTAGCTTAGATTAGATTACTGCAACTCTTTATTATCAGGTTGTCCTAAAACATCTTTCAAAAGTCTTCAGTTTGTCCAAAATGCTGCAGCAAGAGTTTTAACAAGTACTAGAAAGAGAGACCATATCTCTTCGGTTCTGGCCTCCCTTCATTGGCTTCCCATAGAGTTTAGAATTAAGTTTAAAATCCTTCTTCTCACTTTCAAAGCTCTAAACAATCAGGCCCCTTTTTATTTAAAAGATCTGATACTACCCTATTATCCTAACAGAGCACTATGCTCCCAAATTGCTGGATTACTTGTAATACCTAGAATCTCCAAAAGTACAATGGGAGGTAGAGCCTTCAGTTATCAAGCTCCTCTCCTGTGGAACCAGTTACCAATCTGGATTCGGGAGTCAGACTCGAGCTCTGTTTTTAAGAATAGGGTTAAAATCTTCCTTTTTGATATAGCCTACAATTAGGGAGGGATCATGTGTCCCTGAACTCTCCCTTAGTTATGCTGCTAATAGGTTTCGACAGCCGGGGGACCTCCAATAATGCACTGGGCTTCACTCCTTTCTTCACTCTCAATGAAATATTTTTTCTGGTCATTAACATCTGTTTGTTCTCTTCCATAGATTGAGTCCCCATCGTGCTGTTTGCTCTCTACATGTCTGTTCAATTTCAATTCAACTTTATTTATATAGTGCCATTTCACAACAACAGTCATCTCATAGCACTTTCAAATGTAGAGGATATCCCCACAATTGCAGAAAGACCCCAGCAATCAGGCAATCCCCTGTGAGCAAGCGCTTGGCGACGGTGGAGAGGAAAAAAACTCGATTGAGTCTAACTCCCGAATCCAGATTGGTAACTGGTTCCACAGGAAAGGAGCTTGATACGTAACTGAAGGCTCTGCCTCCCATTGTACTTTTGGAGATTCTAGGTATTGCAGGTAATCCAGCATTTTGGGAGCGTAATGCTCTATTAGGATGATAGGGTAGTATCAGATCTTTTAAATAAAAAGGGGCCTGATTGTTAAGAGCTTTGTAAGTGAGAAGAAGGATTTTAAACTTAATTCTGAACTCTATGGGAAGCCAATGAAGAGAGGCCAAAACCGGAGAGATATGATGTCTCTTTCCAGTACCTGTTAAAACTCTTGCAGCAACATTTTTGATCAACTGAAGACTTTTTAAAGATATTTTAGGACAACCTGATTATAAAGAGTTATAATAATCTAATCTAAGCTAACAAAAGCGTGGATATGTTTCACAGCATTACTCTTAGACAAGATGCTCCTAATCTTGGCAATATTATGCAAATGATAGAAGGAAGCCTTAGAAACAAATTTAATATGTGAATTGAAAAACAGATCTTGATCAAAAACAACTCCAAGTTTCCTTACAGAACTATTAAGAGAAAAAGTAACCGCATCCAAACTAAGAGTTTGATTTGGAAAGGTATATTTCTATGTTTTTTTGGACCAACTAGAATGACTTCAGTCTTATCTGAATTTAATAGCAGGAAATTACAAGTCATCCAAGCTTTGATTTCCTTAAGACAGGCTTCTAACTGGGCTAATTGATTGCTATCATCTGGCTTCATTGGCAGGTATAATTGTGTGTCATCTGCATAACAATGAAAATGTATACAGTGCTTTCTAATGATGTTGCCTAACAGAAGCATATATAAACTGAAAAGTGTAGGGCCGAGCACAGATCCCTCTGGAACTCCATGACTGAGCTTTGAGTTGAAAGAAAACTCATTATTGACATGAACAAACTGGAGCCTATCAGATAAATAAGATCTAAACCACTGCAGCGAAGTTCTATTAAGTCCAACATAGTGTTCTAATCTATCGAGTAGAATATTATGGTCGATAGTATCAAAAGCTGCACTAAGGTCTAAAAGGACAAGTACAGAAACAAGTCCATTATCAGATGCGATAAGGAGGTCATTAGTGACCTTCACTAAGGCTGTTTCAGTACTATGATGGATTCTAAAACCAGATTGAAAGTCTTCAAATAAACCATTTCCCTGCAAGTGGTCAAATAATTGTGTAGCAACAACTCTTTAAGATTTTTGAAATGAAAGGTAGATTAGAGATTGGTCGATAGTTAGCTAAAACTCCTGAATCCAGCGTTGGCTTTTTGAGTAAGGGTTTAATTACAGCAGTTTTAATAGCCTGTGGTACATGGCGTAATGTTAAAGAAGAATTGATTATTTGAAGAATACGGCTGCCAATAAATAGGAAGACTTTTTTTTTTTTATTAACCTGGTAGGAATAGGGTCTAAAAGACAAGTTGAAGGGTTGGATGAGGAAATCATTTTATCTAACTCTAAAAGGTCAATTGGAGTAAACTTATCCAAACAGATATCAATTGAAGGAGTTGTAGTAGTAACTGTATTTAAGTTAACAGTTGGGAGAATCTGACTGATTTTATCTCTAATAGATGAAATTTTTATGATTGAAAAAGTTCATAAAGTCCTGACTAGTAAGCTCTAAGGGAAAGCAAGGATTGACTGAGTCCTGACTATCAGCCTTGCTACAGTGCTAAAAAGAAACCTGGGATTACTCTTTTCTTCTGTTAATGCAGAATAATAACTTGTTCTAGCTTTTCTAAAAGATTTTTTGTAAATTAAAATATGATTTCTCCAAGCTGAATAGTTTTCATCTAAATTAGTGGAGCGCCATTTTCTTTCTAATTGACCAGTCTTCTATTTTTTTTGTAACTTAGATTTTTATTCATTTTTCATCATATATAATGCATTCAGATCACATTCTACATTTAAAAAACAAAGGGGTTAGGGTAGGGAAAAAGAAAAAAAAATAAAATAAAATAAAAAATAAAAGGGGGGGGGGGGGACAAATGTTGGAGCATCAAGTTTTTAGTTTCCATCTCTTAATTATTCTGGTTTTTTCAGTGTCTTTGGTTATTCTTTCAATTTCTGCCTCGTTGTTGCACTTTGTAGTGTGTCCATTTCCGCCATTTTTTCTCCCATAGTCCTTCTTGCATTCTTCGTCGATATGTTAGTTTTTCCATCATACGTATGTCCTCAACAATGTCAGTCCATTGTTCTTGGTCAGGAAGAACTTCTGATCGCCATTTTTTTGTGATAGTTTTTTTACATGCAATCAACAAGATTTTAACTAGATATCTGTCCTCAGCCTGTATAACATTGTCTTTTTTAAGATCACATAAGTACATCAGGTTACAGTTCATTGGTATATTATATCCTAATATCCTCTGTATTGTCACATGCATAGATTTCCAAAATGATGATATTTTGTAGCATTTCCAAAACATATGTGAGTGGTCTGCATTTTGAGCCCCACATCCCCTCCAGCATAAAGATTGGGTATTTGTATATTTTCCTTGAATCTGTGGTGTAATGAAAAAGCGAATCAGGTTTTTCCATCCAAATTCCCTCCATGCCCTTGAATTTGTTGATGTGTGTTGTGTTTTCCATATTTCCTGCCAGCTTTCTTCTGTTATGTTTAAATTGAGCTCTTTCTCCCATTTCTCCTTTATATAGTTACTTGTATGATTGTTTGTCATAAGTTTCTGATATAGTTTTGAAATAATTCTTATTTTATTTCCTGCATATGAGTTTAAAATAAGTTGTATAATCTCGTTCACATCTGTTTGGAGGTTATGCCTAATCTTCTTCATATAGTAATCTCTCATCTGCAGATATCTGAAAAATTCCGATCTTTCTAATTTAAATTTTCTCCTGATATTTACAAAGCTCCCGAGATCTTTTTTTCCGATATTGCCCCATGCTGTGATTCCCTTGTTCACCAGATTTTTGTATCCCCTATCTTGTTTTGCCGGTTCAAACTGTCAAATGCTACCCATTTCAATAGTTTTATGTCTTCCCTTATTTCCCGCCCAGGAATCGGGCGGGAAACATCTGTGCTGACCCATCACACCCCGGCCACAAACTGTTTGAACTTCTATCTTCTGGTCGTCGTTACAGATCACTGAAGGTCAAAACCACCCGTCACAGGAACAGTTTCTTTCCTCAAGCAATCACTCTGATGAACTCCTAACATTCACCTAGTCCTACCTGTTGCTGTACTCATGACTTTTCATCCATTATTACATTGCACATAACTCTCACACTGCTTTTTACTTCATTCACATTATATCACTGAATCTGAGTCCACATTGAAATACTGTGTGATTGTATATTTTTCATATATTTCTGCAAAGTGTGGTTAGTCCGAGTAAATAACTGCATATATTCCTGTATATATTTGCATCCTTTTTATAGAAACGTGGACAGACTGTAATTTACTGTACATACTCTGGTTGTCATTGAATCCTTATTTAAATCCTTCACCTGAACAACGAGAGCAAGTTTTTAGCCAAAGTCAAATTCCTTGTATGTGTTGTGCATACTTGGCCAATCAAGCTGATTCTGATTCTGATTCTGATATTATATTTTTGTACTATTTTATACCACAGTTCTAAAGTAAATTTAGTGATTGGGTCTATTTGTTTGATTTGCTTATATGCATCTTTATCCCCTATTATGCTTTGTACTGGGAGTCCCTCAATTTCCTTTTCCATTTCTTTCCATTTTGCCTCATATCCCTCGTCGCACCAACATATGATATATCTTATTTGTGCTGAGTAGTAATATTCCTTTAGACTCGGTAGGCCCATGCCTCCTTTCTCTTTTGGTAATTGGAGGGTTTTATATTTCACTTTGAGAATTGGGCATCTGGAATCTCTGTTGGTATAGCCTGGAAGAGGTAAAGTAATCTAGGTTGTATGCTGATTTTGACTGTCACAATTTTTGAATTCAGATCCATATTTAAGATTGACCATCTATCAATATCTTTTTTTATTTCTTGTTCCAACCTATCATAGTTTGCTTTATATATTTTGCTTAGGTCTTTAGGTATGTTCACTCCAAGGTATTTTATTTCTTTTTGGTTCCAGTTTAGTTTGATCTTATCAGTTATCTAGTTTAGAGGGTTATAGTGGAATGTCAGTATTTGTGTTTTTGTTATGTTTATCTTGTATCCTGATAATTTTCCAAAATTTTCTATCAAGTTCATCATTTCCATTATTGATTAATCTGGTTGTTCAAGGTAAACTATAATATCGTCTGCAAATAGCCCAATCTTGTGTTCCGCCCCCTTTATTGTTACACCTTTTAATTTCTTATTTTGTCATATCGCTTGAGCCAATGGTTCTATGAACAGAGCAAACAAGGTGGGCGATAAGCAGCATCCCTGCCTAGTTGATCTTTGTATATTTACTTTGTCTGTTAAGCTACCGTTTATCTTGATTCTTGCCACAGGTTCTTGATATAGCGTCCTTATGCATTGTACTGATTTTTCGTTAAATCCAAAGCGCTCCAGTACACTATATAGGAATTTCCAGTTAACCCTGTCAAATGCTTTTTCTGCGTCTAAACTCATTATTACTGCGCTTTTCTTTTCTTTATGTATTTGGTTAATTATATGTATTGTTCTCCTGATATTGTCATGTGTTTGGCGTCCCTCTATGAATCCAGTTTGATCATCTTCTATCAATTCCGTCAAGAATGTCTTTATTCGTTTACATATAATTGTTGTGTATATTTTATAATCTACATTTAATAAAGAGATTGGTCTATAGTTTCCGCATTGTTCTTTATCTTTCCCTGGTTTTAAAATAACTGAAATGATTGCTTCGTTCCATGATGGAGGTATTTTGTTGTTGTTCAGCGTCCAATTAAATGACTTTAGGAGTTGTGGCGTGAGTTCTTCTATAAACAGTTTATAAAACTCAGATGGGTATCCATCACTACCTGGTGATTTACCGTTTTTAAGTGACTTAATCACATCTCTGATCTCTTGTGTTGTTATTTCTGCTGTTAGTTTTTCATTTTGTTGATTTCCTATTGATGGCAAGTCCAATGTGTCTAGAAATTTTTTGATATCTTTAGTATTTGTTTCTTCAGGTTGCGAGTATAGTTCTTGGTAGAAATTATGGAAAATTTCTTCGATGTTTTCTGGGTTAACTGTGGTTTTATTTGTGGTGGGGTCTTTAATCTTGTATACATTATTCATTGTTTGTTGTTTTCTTAACCGTTTTGCCAGCAGTTTTGTGGCTTTTGGCCCCGTTTCATAATATTTTTGCTTTAGATATCTATTTTTCCTTTCAATTTCATCCATTTGTGTTTCTTTTATCTTTGTTTTTTCTTCTTTAATTTCTTGATATATTTTTGGATCATTTGTGCTTTGATGTTTACGTTCTAATTCCCTCAGTCTCTCACATCTTTGTTCATACGCTTCCAGTTTAGTCTTATTTGCTTTTCCTGTTTCAACAATTAATTTACCCCTTAACACGGCTTTTAGTGCGTCCCATAGTATTGTTGGGTCCACTTCTTCATTGTCATTCTCTTGGATATATTCGTTTGTTTATTTTTATTCTTTCTTTCATTTTCTCATCATTTAACAGTCCTACGTTAAGTTTCCATGTTGTTTGTCGTTTTCTATTGTTTAAATATATTTCCATGTATATAGGATTATGATCTGATATTTCTGCCCCTCCAATCCAACAATTTCTCACCCTGTGTCTGTCACCTTCATTCATAAGGAAGTAATCTATTCTAGAGTGTACTTTATGGGCTGCTGAATAATGTGTATAGTCTTTTTCGAGTGGGTGTAGGTCCCTCCATATGTCTACCATACCCATTTCTGCCAGTGAGGTTCTTATGAACTTTGTTACATGTTTTTTTGTCTTCTTAACACTTGTTGTGTCAACTTCATGATCCATGACAGCATTTAAGTCTCCTCCACAAATTAGGACTCCTTTACTGTGTGTTGCTATGAGATCAAACAGATGTTGAAAAAAACCCTTGTCACTTTCTGGTGGGGCATAGATGTTCATTAATGTAATCTGCATACCATCTATTCTTCCCTTTATTATTACATACCTGCCTTCTTTATCCTGGATTTCCTGTTCACTTTCAAATTGTATTTTATTTGAGATTAGTATCATAACCCCCCTTTTTGCTCCTCCCTTAAATGAACTGTAGTAGGAGTTCTTATAGCCAAATCTCTTTAGTTTCACATGTTCTGTCTTGCTCAAATGTGTCTCTTGCATAAATATAATTTCAGCTTTTTCCTTCTTGAATTTTCTTATTATTCTTTCCCTTTTAACAGGTGAGTTCAGACCATTCACGTTTAGTGTCATTATCTTAAGATTTTTACCCATATTCATGTTTTTCCATTTTTTTAAGTTGTGCTCCTAGCCCCTTTAACAACAAAAATAACACATATTTATATAAAAACACATTAAAAAAACTCGACCTCCGTACTTTGGGCCTTTCTTCTGCCCACTGGTCCCTGTTGGTGGGTGGGGGGTTTGTCTTCACAGAGTGAAGGGCCCTCCCTAGACTTCTAATTACTATCAAAGTAATAGTCATAAGTCTAGAAATGTCCAACAAATATCACTTAAACCTCTCCTAGCCGTCTGTTTCTCTTTTACCTTGTCTTCTTGGCCTTCATTTCTTCTGTGCCTTTCTTAATCTTTGTTATGATCTAGGCTTTCAGTTGAAAGCCTTGTAGCTTGTCCTGGGCCCGCTGCTCTACGTCTCTCCCCCTTCTTCCGCCGTTCACTCGTCTCCACTCCGTCTGTCGTGGTGCGTTCAGGGCCGCCGCTGCTCCAGCCGTCTCCTTCGGCACGCTCACCTCAAGGCCCCGCTCCATCATATCCCGCGCTGCCTCTTCGGCCGTGTTGTAGGTTCTTGTGCCTTCCTCCCAATGAATCCTCATTTTCGTTAGCGGCGTTTGGAATCTAATTTTTTTCTCTTTCAGCGTTTTTTTTAATATTGGCATATTTCTTCCGCTGCTGCACGATTTCTGTCGGGTAGTCATGGTCAAAAAATACCTGTTTGTCGCCGATTCGTATCTTTTTTTTCCATGCTTGCGTCAGGATTCTTTCCTTTATGTCATATTTCACAAAGTTTACCACAACTGACCTGGGTGTAGCGTTTGTTTTCGGGTTCTGTGCCGGTGTTCTGTGCGCCCGTTGAATCTGCAGATCCGTTTCTCCGGGTATTTCCAGTTCTTTTTTTAAGAACTGATCCATGAATTTTGTCATCGAGTTGCCTTCAATGCCCTCCGGAATTCCAAAGATGCGCATATTGCTTCATCGGGATCTGCTCTCCAAGTCGTTTATTTTCTCCTGCATCCTCTGCGTTTGCGTCGTCAGGGTCTGTAGTTGGTTGTTTGCCTCGCTTTTCCAATCTTCTAGTTCCGAAATTTGGGTCTGCGCTTCTGTCATACACGCCCGCTGGGAGCGCAGCTCCTCCATGTTTTCCGTTAATTTACGCTCCATTTCTCTTCGGAGGTCCATGATTTCCTCCTTAATTTCTTTTTTCAGTTCCTCCTTAAGAGCCGCTAAATCCTGTTGTAGCTGTCGCTTGAATTCTCTTAACTCTTCACCCAAACTGGCGATGCCAGCGTTCATGTTGTCGAGTCTGGTGTCCTCCATTTTCTCTGCTGTAGACACCTCGCTTTTTTGGGCTTTGCGTACAGCGGTTTTTCCTGCGTTGTTGGAGAGGAATTCTTCAATTTTACCCTGTTTTTGTCCTTGTGCCCGGTTCCTTCGTGTTTTCATCCCTTAGTTTATTGATTCGTTTATGTCGAGTTGGCCATTTACCGATGATTTTTAATCCGGCTAGGGAGAGCTCTTTGTTTAAGTGTTATGTCTCTCCGCCATCTTCCCGGAAGTCCCACCAGTCTTCTATTTTAAGCTACAAGTTTCTGTATTAAACCAAGTGGTTAGAAATCTCTGATTGGACTTTTTCTTTTTAAAGGAGCCACCAAGTGTAGAGTCTGATGCAGAGAAGCTGTAACACTATCTACCATGCCATCAATTACAGAAGGAGCAAGCTCTCCATAGCTTATTTCCGTTGTGTTGACACATGGCATAGAGGAGTCAATCTGCATAAATTTGGTAACAACATCATCTGAAAGAGATATGTTGTAGTAATATTTTTCTTTAGGAATCAAATAGTCAGGAATAGTGAAATCAAAAGTTAACAGACAATGGTCAGACAGTACAGGATTATGAGGAGACACTACCAGATTTTCTATTTCTATGCCATATGTCAGAACAAGATCCAATGTGTGGTGGAGATAATGGGTAGAATTTTCTACTTTCTGAGAAAACCCCATCGAGTCTAATATTGAATTAAATGCCTTATTAAGACAGTCACTATCTACATCTACATGTATATTAAAATCCCCTACTATAATTATCTGATTTCAGCACTAAATCAGCTAAGAATTTGGCAAATTCAGATAAAAACTCTGAGTAGGCTGAGGGGGGGATGATAAACTATGGCAAAGAAAATTGGGATTAACCTAAGATTGCTAGCATGCCCAATACTGAGGACCAGACCCTCAAAGGAATTAAAACATGCTTTTTGGTTTATATTAACTAGTAATTTAGAATGGTAACTTGTCACTACTCCTCCGCCACAACCAGAACTTCTGGGATTTTGATAGTTTAAATAACCAGAGGGAGTTGATTAACTTAAACCAACATAATCCTCTTGCCCTAACCAAGTCTCTGTAAGGGATATTAAATCATTCTAATGATCAATTAACAGATCATGGACTAGCAGAGACTTGGGAGTTAGAGACCTAATATTTAACAAACCACATTTAATTTTTAAATTATGAGGAGGAAGAGATGCCGAATCATTAAATTTAGAGTCTTGATGTTTAATTTGAGTTTTACCAACTGTTTGTTTAATCATTTTGGGATCCTTATACATTATATTTTTATTAACTTTGGAGGGAGCAGATAATGATTCTCTGATGGGGAAGATGTGGGCTAAGTTGAGGGGTGGTGGATGAAGAGGAGCTGCAGAGAGGTGTGTATTTATCAAGTTATGTTGTATTTGTCTTGGGGTTATTATGTTTTGGGTAACGGGAGACAGACACAATCTCTATGGGGTTATGAATTGAAGACTGATCTAAACAGTGAGAATTATTTGGATTAATAGGATTAATATTAGAAGTGGAAGCAAAAAAGGGCTGGTTGGCCCACCCAGGTACTTCTGGGAGAGTTAACATACCAGCTTTCAGTCACTGTACTAAAAAATGCTGAATGGAATAAAGCAGATTGTCCCTTAGAACACGTCTATTTGGATGGATGCCGTCTGGCCTCATAAATGATGGGCGGTTCTGAAACAGGTTGAAATTGTCTATCAAACCAATCTTAAAAGTAGGACATGTTGAACACAACCAGGTATTAAGGCTGAGAGTTCTGCTAAAATAATTGCAACCTCTTCTAAAAGGTGCAAGTGGCCCAGTGACATAATGATGGGCTCAGGGAACACACACACAGGCTCGGGAAGATTTAAGGCTTTTATTACCAATAACAGGTGGTATTTGGGTGCATGAATGGAGGAGTGGATGTGTTGTGGGTGGACAGCGTGTGTCAAGGGCGGAACAGCTCCCCGTGCAGCCAGGTAACCCTGAGGACGGAGCAGAACAGGGAGTTAGCTGTAGTTATACGTCCCATGGGAAAATAACCACAATGTGCTGCTTACGTGCAGGCAAGAAGGTGGCTGGCATTGCCGATGCAGCTGTAGCCTGGAGGACAGCGCGGCTGCACGCTCTCGACGAGCTGACGACAGAGTGGCTGAGGAGAGGCGAGGAGGAGGAATTCCGCCATCCTGGAGATCCACCTGTGCACAGGGGAGAAGCTGGAGAGAAGGTAAGATGAATTGAGCAGCTTACATGTTAGGAGAGCGATGCGCTGGTCGGTAACGAACCGGACGGGTGCTGGGGATTTGGGAGCGTTGTCAAGCAGACGACTCCAGGCCGAAGCAGAAGGCAGAGGGGTTTATATGGGCTGATGTTGATGAGGCGCAGGTGCGTGCGCCGCTGGCGCTGATGACTGGCGAGAGCGCGGTGTAACAGTACTCCCCCACCGAGCAGCGCCTCCCGGCGCTGGCTTACCTGGGTGCGCCCGGTGGAACTCCGTGATGAGGTTCTTATCCAGCACCCAGGACGGGGGCACCCAGAATCTGTGCTCAGGGCCATACCCCTCCCAATCCACCAAGTACTGGAGACCGCGGCCATGGCGGCGGGCATCCAGGATGGCCGTGACACCCCATGCCGGATCACCGTCGATCATCCTGGGAGGAGGCGGGGTTCTGGGAGGAGGACAAAGAGGGTCAGACACCACAGGTTTAATATGTGAAACGTGAAATGTCGGGCAGACCCGGAGGGAGGGGGGGAGAGCCAAATGCACAGCCACCGGGTTGATTACCTTAGTAATAGGAAAGGGCCCAATGAAGCGCTGCACCAGCTTCTTCCTCTCAGCCTTCAGTTTAATGTCTTTAGTGGACAACCAAACAAGTTGACCCACCTGATACTCGGGAGCGGCACTCCTGTGGCGATTGGTGACTCGAGAATTGCGCTCCGTCGTGCGTGGCGCGTCTTGGTCCAAATACGCCGGCAGCGCCTCAGATGAGCCTGAACAGATGGGACCGCCACCTCACCCTCCTCCTCAGGGAACAAAGGTGGATCATACCCCAGGGACGCCCGGAAGGGAGACATACCGATAGCTGAGGATAAAGTGGAATTATGCGCGTACTCAACCCAGGGTAGGCAGGCGCTCCAAGAAGAGGGGCTAGAAGTGGTGATTCAGCGCAGGGCTGCCTCCAACTCCTGGTTAGTGCGCTCACACTGACCGTTAGTTTGAGGGTGGTGGCCGGAGGACAAACTCACTGTGGCGTTGCAGAAGGACCTCCACACCTTGGACACAAACTGAGGTCCCCAATCCGAGACGACATCTACCGGGATCCCATGCAACCTGACGACGTGTTGGATCAATAATTCGGCCGTCTCTCGAGCCAAAGGGAGTCCATGGAGAGGCACGAAATGGGCCGCCTTGGAGAACCGGTCGACGATGGTCAGGATGGTGTCATACGAGTTGGACTTGGGGAGACCGGTAATTAAATCCAGGGCCACATGGGACCAAGGCCTCCCTGGGACCGGAAGTGGACTGAGGAGACCCGCTGAGGGGGACGTGGAGGTCTTACCTGTTGCGCACTGGGGATAGGCACGGACGTAGTTGGTGACGTCACTCCTAAGGCCAGGCCACCAAAAGGACCGTTGGAGGAGCTCCACCAGCCGGGAGATACCAGGGTGACAAGCGAACTCGGATGTGTGAGCCCAGTGGATGACGTTGCCCCGGACTGACGATGGAACAAGCAGTCTCCCGACCAGACCGCTGCCAGTATCGGGTTCAGCCTCCTGTGCCTTCCGGACCTTGGCCTTAATCCCCCATGAGACGGCCCCCACGACGCACAAGGGGGGTAAGATGGTGTGTTCTCGATCCTCTGGGTCTTCAGTTTCGAACTGTCTGGAGAGCGTATCCGGCGTCCCATTCTTGGACCCAGGGTGGTAAGTGATGGTGAATTTGAAGCGAGCGAAAAACAACGACCAACGCGCCTGGCGGGCATTCAGGCGCTTGGCCATCCTCAGGTACTCGAAATTCTTGTGGTCGGTCCAGACCACAAACGGCAGGGCTGCCCCCTCCAGCCAATGACGCCATTCCTGAAGAGCTAGCTCCACCTCTAGGAGCTCCCTATCCCTGACGTCATAATTCTGTTCAGCGGGAGAGAGGCATTGGGAGAAGAAAGCACAGAGACGCACCTGCCCATCCGCAGGTGAGCACTGGGAAAGCACTGCCCCCACCCCCGTGTCGGATGCATCCACCTCGACCAGGTACTGGAGTGCCGGGTCCACCTGGGTGAGGACCCGGGAGGAAGCGAACTCCGTCTTCAGGATCTTGAAGGCCGACGCAGCATCCTCGGTCCACTGGAACAGCACCTTAGGAGAGGTGAGGCGGGTCAGGGGAGCGGCGATGGCGCCGAACTTCAGCACGAAGTGGCAGTAGAAGTTGGCGAAGCCAAGAAACTGTTGCACCTGCTTCCTGGAAGAAGGAGTGGGCCACTCCACCACCGCTTTGACCTTGGCTGGATCAGGGAGAACTTGATTGTGAGCGATGACGAAACCCAAAAAGGAGGTCTGGTTGGTGTAAAACTCACACTTCTCCGCCTTAACGTATAGCCTGTTCTCCAGAAGGCGCTGAAGGACCCGCCTCACATGGACCTGATGCTCCTCTCTGGTGCGGGAGAAGATCAAGATGTCGTCCAGATATACGAACACGAAGACCCCCAGGAAATACCGAAGAATGTCATTGATCAGGCGTTGGAAGACGGCCGGAGCATTGATGAGCCCAAAAGGCATGACCAGATATTCAAAATGGCCTCTGGGCGTCCGAAACCCCATCTTCCATTCATCACCCTCCCGGATCCGAACGAGGTGGTACGCACTGCGCAGGTCCATTTTGGTGAACCAAGTGGCCCCCTGGAGGGAGTTGAAGGCCGAGTCCATCAGGGGCAGCGTGTACTTGTCCCTTATTGTGATGTCGTTGAGCGCCCGGAAGTCGATACACAGCCGCAGGGACCCGTCCTTCTTGCCCATGAAGAAGAACCCGGCTCCAACCGGGGACGAGGATGGCCGGATGATGCCTGCGCTGAGCGACTCTTTAATATAAGCGTCCATGGCCTCACGCTCCAGGGCAGACAGGCTGTAGAGGCGGCCAGATGGTAATGGCGCCGCCGGGCGGAGGTTAATGGTTTAGATAAGTTTAGTTAAGGTTTTGACTTACTGAAAACCGAGCCCAGGTCGTGGAACTCCAGGGGGACCAAGGAGAGGTCTGGAGGCGGCGAGTCAGGAGCTGGAGGTGGCAACGACGGAGCACAGGCAGCAGATTGAAGGCAGGAGCTCATGCAAAAGGTACTCCAGGAGAGGACGCTGCCGGACTGCCAGTCGAAGGTGGGGTTATGGAGCTGCAGCCAGGGGTAACCCAGGATGACCGGAGAAGCCGAGGTGGGTAGAACAACCAGGCAGAGATCCTCCCTATGGTTGCCGGAGATGATTACTGGGACCGGTTTGGTTCTGTGGGTGACTTTCACTAAAGGCGTGTGGGCGAGAGTGACCAAGTTTATAGGAGCTGGCAGCACTTGGCAGGGGATGCCCAAGCGGGTTACCAGGCTTTGTGAAATAAAACTCTGTTCCGCCCCCGAGTCCACCAGTGCGTGTGTGACATGACCCGTGGAGTTATGACAGAATCTGACCGGGAGAAGGCACTTAGTGAGGGGATTTGAATGGGACGTGTCCACGAGTCACTGTAGAGGGCCTCTTTTGGCCGAAAGCAACAGTGTTTGAGTGTCTCTCCGCTCCGCGAGTGTCTCTCCGCTTTGAGTGTCTCAAGCGTGCGCTTGAGGAAGCATTATTTTAAGGTGAAACTTATATATTGTTGATTTACTTACAATAGAATGCTCAAACACAAAAAACTGTCTACAAGCATGGTGGGCACTGAACTGATAAACATGGGCTCTCAGCAACATAAAGCAATTTCTCTGTTGCTTTCTCAGACTGCGGGTTGAACGTCCATAAGCAGTGCTCCAAAGTTGTTCCAAATGACTGCCAGCTAGATCTTCGACATGTCAAGCTTGAGCGTGCGCAAGCGTGTGCTTTGAGTGTCTCAAGCGCACGCTCAAGCGTGTGCTTTGAGCGATATAATGCTTTATCATAGCGTGATTAATATATATATCAGCTTTATCAAGCGTGCGCTATAGCGCTTGATCATAGACACTCATAGAGTGACGGAAATGTGGCTGCCAATCCACGCCAACGGCCTCTCCGGCCACCTCCAAGCATTTAAACATTTTTACACATTCATACCCAGTGTTATGGGCACTGGAGGCAATGCGGGTGAAGTGTCTTGCCCAGGGACACAACGGCAGGATATCTGGGGAGAGCGTGATTCGAACCGCCAACCATCGGGTTATGAGACGACCTGCTCTACCTCCTGAGCCGCTGCCGCCCCACTTTTTGCTCAACTTTCCCTCTTTAGGAAAGCTATGGAGGCTTACCCCGCTCTCTTTATTTCCCTTTGATTGAAAATTACAACCAAAAGCCGCGCAATGTGGCATTTTCACTGACAAATGGCAGTAGTTCGTAGCGTCGCTTCTTGGCTTGTATAAGACAGAAAAAACGGCTGCAACCATTCTACGTCACTACCCAGAATGCATTGTGACGTAAACAAAAATGGCGATTTACATCGTAATAAAGTTTTTTAAAAATATATAAAACTGGGAATTATTTTCAAAAAAATTACATTATAGTTATGTTACTAGCATCAAAATAAAGCATATAGAGCTAACATAAGATAAGATAAGATAAGCCTTTATTAGTCCCACAACAGGGAAATTCCAGGATAGCAACACTCAGAGCAACAATCAGAAGGCAAGAAAAAAAAAGCAAGCAAGCAAGAGCAGCTAATATACATATGTACATATTACTATAAATATACTGTATATATATACACACAGACACACAGTGTAGAGCATTGTAGCTGGATGGGATAAATATATGAGTATATAAACAGTACGGAGCATTGCAGCTAGGTGGAAAAAAATATGTAAATATATAAACACACAGTGCGGAGCAATGTAGCTAGATGGAATAATATGTAGATATATAAACACACAGTGCGGAGCATTGTAGCTAGATGGAATGAATATATAGATATATAAATATAAACATAAACACACCCAGTGCGGAGCATTGTAGCTAGATGGAATAAATATGTAAATATAAAAACACACACAGTGCAGAGCATTGTTGCTAGATGGGATGAAACAGCACAACCGTCTACTTAGTTATCCTACATGGTATGATTATGTGCCCATACATATTCTCACCCTCCATAGCGACCGGTATTTTCCTAGTTGTATGCCGGAGGGGACCATTGTGTAAGTCTATTGCATCTTTTGCATTCAAAAAACTATTACGTTGTTACGTCTTTTTGCTATCTCTGCGAGCAGCCCTGCTTAGGTTGTACAGTCTGACAGCCGTTGGTAGGAAGGACCTGCGAAACCTCTCGGTTGTGTACCTAGGATGATGTAGTCTGCTGCTAAATGAGCTCCTCAGTGCATTCAGTATGTCCTGCATAGGGTGGAACTCGGACTCCAGCAGAGATGACAGTTTAGCCACCGTCCTTCTCTCTCCTATCTCCTCCACCGGATCAAGGCGCTGCCCCAGGATGGAGCTAGCTTTCTTGATCAGTTTGTTCAGTCTCTTCCTATCGGCTGCAGTAATGCCACTGCCCCAGCAGACCACTCCAAAAGTGATGGCTGATGCCACCACCGTGTCATAGAATGTCTTCAGCAGCGCCCCTTGTACACCAAAAGACCTGAGTCTCTTCAGTAGGAACAGCCTGCGCTGTCCCTTCTTGTAGAGTGCGTCAGTATTGTGTGACCAGTCTAGTTTATTGTTCAGATGAACACCCAGGTACTTGTAGGATGTCACCATTTCAATGTCTGTTCCCTGTATATTTACTGGTGCTGTGAGGGGTTGTCCTTGCCTGCGGCAGTCCACCACCAGCTCCTTAGTTTTCCTTGCGTTGATCTGGAGGCAGTTCCGATGGCACCGGTCCACGAAGTCCTGGATAAGCCCTCTGTACTCAGCTTCATCTCCATTGGAGATGAGGCCAACGATCGCAGAGTCATCAGAGAACTTCTGTAGATGGCAGTGTGTTGTGTTGTGTGAGAAGTCCGCAGTATAAAGAGTGAACAGGAAGGGAGCCAACACCGTTCCCTGGGGGGCCCCCATGCTACCGATGATCGTGTCGGACACACAGTCCCGGGTTCTCACAAACTGTGGCCGGTTCGTGAGGTAGTCCAGGATCCATGATGACAGGTGCTGGTCCACCCCTGCGCGCAGCAGCTTGTCCTTCAGGATCATCGGTTGGATGGTGTTGAAAGCACTGGAGAAGTCAAAGAACATGATCCTCACCACATTCCCGGGCTTCTCCAGGTGGGACAGAGAACGGTGAAGGAGGAAGATCACCGCATCCTCCACCCCAATGCCATGCTGGTAGGCGAACTGGAGTGGATCCATCGCTGGTTCCACCAGGGGGCGGAGGTGAGCAAGGAGCAGTCTCTCCAGGGTCTTCATCAAGTGGGACGTCAAGGCCACCGGTCTGTAGCTGTTCAGGTCTTTGGGGTGGGAAGTTTTTGGTACAGGTACCACACAAGATGTTTTCCACAGCTGTGGTACCCTCCCCAGCTTCAGGCTCAGGTTGAAGATGTATGTCACAATCCCACACAGCTGGTCTGCACAGGACTTGAGGAGCTTTGCGCTGATGCCGTCCGGTCCCGACGCCTTCCTCGCCTTGATCTTCCTCAGCTCCGTCCTCACCTGGGTCCTGGTCAGGGTCAGGATGGGGGGCTGTGTGTTGGGAGTGGGGGGGTGTTGGTGGAGTGGGGAGTGGGCAGCAGGACTTGATGTCTTTACAGGCAGCAGTGGTTGTTGTGCAGTCGGGGGGAGGGCGGTTGGTCAAACCTATTGAAAAACAAATTCAGATTGTTCGCCCACTCCCTGCCCCCCGTGGCCTGGGGGGAGGTATTCTGGAGCCCAGAGATGGTTTTGAGGTTTCTCCAGACCCCGCTGATGTCGCTCTGTTACAGCTTGTCCTCCATCTTCCTCCTGAAGCTGTCCTTGCCTTCTCTGATCTTTCTCCTCAGCTCCCTCTGTATGGACTTCAGCATCTCCCTGTTCCCCAACCTGAAGATCCTCTTCTTCTCTCTCAGAAGTGTTTTAATCTCAGGGTTGATCCAGGGTTTGTTGTTTGAGCAACACCGTACGGTCTTGGTGGGAACGGATTTGTCCGCACAGAAGCTGAGGTAGCCCATGAAGGTGTGAATGAGGCCATCGATGTCCTCACCATGTGGATCGCAGAGCTGCTTCCAGGCGGTGGTTTCAAAACAGCCCTTTAGAGTGTCCATTGCCTCCTCAGACCATAACATCACTGTGCGCATGGCCGGGGGTTGTCTGTGCACTAGGGGTTTGTACACCGGCCGGAGATGAACCAAGTTGTGATCCGATCTCCCGAGTTGGGGGAGTTGTGATGAGGTGTACGCCTCCTTAGTGTTTGCGTAGAATAAGTCCAGTGTTTTATTGTCATGCCAACATGCCAATCAACATGCCAATATAATCGGAGTTCCTTTTAAGGCTTCTGTCTCCCATCCCTCAGAAATACTTTATGCAAATAACAGAGCAGTGAGATCAATATTAAAAAACTGCTAGTCACCAAATTTCCAACAATAGTGCATGGTTTGACATTTTCGTGATTTACTGTGTGTTCCAAAATTGTTTGATTTCAGACACTTCTTGGCTGATTTTATTTGAGGCTGTTTGAGTTGTGACATGTGGATGTCCTTGTTCTTCTCTGTTTTGAGTGTTATATAAGGGATTAAATTATGAATAATAGACATTCAGATAGAGCAATAGCTACTACTTTAGTTGCAATCAAAATAATTTAACCCCCCGCTGCTGTCAGATCTGGCTCCGGCAGATGAGGATAAAGCAGGACTCAAAATGCACACTGATCTCCAATGTAAAATGACTTTATTCAGTACCAAATAAATGCAGCATGGGGGCTGTGAACAAAATGTGAACAAACTTGACTACAAAACTCAAGACATGGACAAGACAAGAACCAGATGGATGTTCTGAAATGTTGCCACAAAGAAAAGAAACCAAGAACATACAGTATATAGGCTAACTGATAATTAACAAACGTAGGAAATCAATGCAGATGTTCGCCGAGCACTGTGGTAGCCTAACCAGTGTAGTGAAAAACGCTCCTGTTGAAGTGTACCAAAATCCTGTCGCCCTGCTGCCAGCAGCTTGGTCATACCCTGACGAGTAAAAGTAAGTAAGTAAAATTTATTTATATAGCACTTCTCACAGAAAGAATCACAAAGTGCTTCACAATAAAATAAAACACACAATCACAAATACAACAATAAATGCATTGAAAAACAAGTATAAAGACATTAAAAACATAAAAACCATAATCCATAATTAAACTATAAAGCCTGTTTAAACAGGAGTGTCTTCAGCTGCTTTTTAAAAGCGTCAGCAGAGTCTACTGCGCGCAAAGACAGTGGTAAAGCATTTCACAATTTTGGTGACACTGCCTGAAAGGCTCTATCACCTCGAGTTTTAAAATGGGTTTGAGGGACAGCCAATAAAAGTTGATTCGAGGACCTCAAAGGCCGTGGGGGGTGATACACTTTAAGCAGCTCAGTGATTTATTTAGGGACCTGATCATGAATAGCTCTAAAAACAAGGACTAAAATTTTAAACTGAATCCTAAAACCAACTGGGAGCCAGTGAAGTGCTGCTAAAACCGGTGTAATGTGAGCCCTTTTCTTAGTGTGAGTTAAAAGTCTAGCAGCCAAATTTTGAACAACCTGGAGGCGTTGAAGATGCTTTTGGCTCAGACAGGTAAAAAGACTATTACAATAGTCTAAGCGAGAAATAAAAGCATGTATAATCATATCAAGTTCTGCCTTCGACACCAGGGTTCTCAACTTAGAAGTATTCTTCAGATAACAATTTCTAATTAATTGATTAATGTGGTGCTCATGAGACATAGCAGAGTCAAAACTAACACCAAGATTCCGAAGACTCGCCTGGACAAAGGAACCTAGGGTACACATAGGCACTTTTCCACTAGCCCAGCAGACTTCGGCACGTCTCGAGTCACTTCGACACGGTTTGGCTCGCTTTTGTCTCCATTACAACCGTGTTAAGCTGGGGTGGGTAGGATTTCTATAACAGCAAGGTGGCGCCACACTCTGGTGACGTAAAACACGCAACCCAAGCAAAACATAAACACATGCGGCTGTATAAGGCCACTCCTCGGTCTGTGGCTTTTTTCACCGTAAATGCCAAAAAAGGACCGCCAGACAAGGGTACAGGCAGCGAGATGAAACACTCTGGAATAGTTCTGCAGCTTCTGGGAGAGCCAAAGACGTGAGGATACAAACTAGGTCATATATGACGGTAAGCTAATGTTGCTAATGCTAGTTTGCTATAAGTACGTCGTACTACACTGTAATGTCTGCAAGTTATCGCTGTTAGGAAGTAAAATATGTACGCTGTGTGTGTTTCAGATGGCTCTGTTGTGGGGAAATTACTGCTTCAGTCGGTCTGGGCGTTCAGCACAGCCTGTCACGGATGTCATCAGCCTGTCACTGATGTCAGCACAGCTTCACAAACGATCAGTGGTTATAGAGCTTAAGAATGTCTGTAGAAACGTTTATTTCCTGTACAACAAATTGCTCTGATCTGCTTGAAAATCATGGAGACTGTTGAGACATCATGGACGTACCTGCTTCTGCAGAACCGAGTCTGAGGTGGTGTTATAGAAAAAAATGATCAGCTGACACAACTTGATCGCCATGTTAATAACTATATTAGCCACAAAATATATATTCAAAAAGTAAACAGTACTGAGTTAGGTATAATAAGATATATTTGACAGTTATCATGCATTTTAGGCCAAAACAAACTTGATCTAGGATTAAAAGCAATTAAAATAATGCAGTCACAAGGTTACATGGAAAATACTTGATTTACTAGATACATGTACTGTAGAAATATATATTCTCTGCATCAACAATGTACTAGACATGCATTCATGTAGTATTGCACTGGGAATTGCACTGACAATAAACCTCTGAAGTTTTTGCAGATGTCTCTTTTTTTATATGTGAAGGTTACCACCATGTGGCATAAATTAAATACTGGAAGATTGGAAAAGCTAAGAATAATCCAGCAGTTTGAGAAATCACTTTTGGTTTGGTGTAAGTCTGTCAATAGAATTATGAACCATAAAGCAGTTTGTGTTAAAATGTTAAATCCCATTAAACCTAATCCGGGGGCTTCCAATCATGTGTCATGGGGGGCCAAGACCCTGCAGGTTCTCTCTTCTACCCAGTCTCTTCAGCAGGTGTTGTCAGTGATCAGTCAGTGGAAGAAGTTCAGTGGAATCTGCTGTTGAAGACACTGGTTGGAGGTAAAGCCTGCAGGGTCTTGGCCCTCCATGGCACATGATTAGACACCCCCGCCCAAACCCATTATGATGAAGAGCAGATGCTAATATGACCCAGAATTCCTCCATATACTGGTACTGTCACTAAAGTATGCAGGGTCTTCTGTACAGTCTTCTAATAATACAGTCTTCAGTTAATAAAATAATTGTTTTGGTTACTTTTTTCTTAAAAATGAGCCATTATTTTCAAGGTCGCCGATAAATCCTTTGTACAGTTGACTCTTTTCCCACCGGTGTCTTAACAGACAAAATAGAAAATCATGATGCAAACACATAAGTCACTAAATTGTTTATTACAATCAGCAGCAAATTCCAGATTATTCAGAATGTGCATAATTCAAACTGTAAAAAAAAAACTGGAATGGTCACACACGGCAGCCACGCAGCCTCACTGAGAAGCAACTGGATCGGCCCCTTGTACTGGTCCTGGTTCAGCAGATCTTCAGCCTGTGTCTCTGTAAATAGTGAGGCAAGGTCCAGTTGTGGTGGACAGTTTCCCTGTTGCCTAGACAAAAGACAAATGGGTGGTGGTTAATTAAAGCAAGTTTAAAACATATTTGGGAAATACACTTGTTGCTAAAAGCCAGTGGTGGAATGTGAATTAATGAATGAATCATTCTTTCGGATTGATTAAAAGTAAAGATTAAAAGAAAATAGAATAATATAACAAAGGGGAAAAAAATCTAACAAGGTCAAATTAAACAATAACTCCTCTGATTATACAGTCCAACATAGGTTATCTGAAATGGGTGATGGCTGAAGCTGCAGCTTATATTGCCCACCCATATTTCATCCAAGAATTCAAAAGAAAAACAAAACAGGAGGGATTACAATTTGAATGTGACAATAAAGTACTTTGTTGTTGTATTTAACCACAATTTTCATGTAGCTGCGCTTCGGTAGATTTTACAAGGGCTGCATTACATTTAAAATCATCTGTTTTTACTGTTGCCTCAGCAATCAGAATGAATTAATACATTCACTTGAATGGAATATAGTACTTTAACTGAAGGTGTGCATCACCGAGTATGGAGTCGCTCAGTCAAAATATGAAGTTTTTATCAATAAAAGTTTGTCTTGTCTGTAAAAGTGTCTCTTGTTGCCCTGGCTTCATGTGTGGGCGGTGTTTTGTACTAGCATTGCTAAAATATAAAAGGAAGCACTACAATGGGTCTCGAATATTTGTAACGTGTCCTGTTACTGCATGAGTTTATTGATGATAGACTATAAACTACACATATAAAGTAAATTATATTGACTACTGAACATCTCACATTCACCAAAACATACAGTTATGAACATAACTCACAAAGGATCACACAAGTGATCTGACAAAAAAATAAATACATTAACAATCGGTTTATTTTACAGTTGATGTGCCATATTCACACAATCAAATAAATCTCAGTTCAGTCCCTTTTATATTAAGTGGAAATTGTGCCACTTTGGTTTTGACACTTTACCTATAAAAGCAAAGGATTTCAGTTCTTTCCACAGTGGCGAGGTAGGTTGTGGAACGGCTGATTTCCTCTTGCCTAGATGAACGACAGAAATGGATGGTGGTTAGTTTCAAGCAAGTTCAACACATATACAGGCACATCTCAAAAATTAGAATACCATGAAAAAATTCAATATTTTTTTCACTCATTTCAGAAAGTGAAACCCATATATAGATTCATTACAGGGACAGTGATATATTGCAAGTGTTTATTTTAATATTGATGATTATGGCTACAGCCCATATTAACCAACACCTCAGCGGCCAACATTTATATTTAAAACTATTTTTTAAAGTTAATTTTATGTAATATTCTAATTTTTTGCCAAATTGAATTTGGGGTTTTCAGGGGCTGTAAACCATAATCATCAAAATTAAAATAAATAAACACTTGAAATATATCACTGTCTGTGTAATGAATCTATATAATATACGGATTTCACTTTCTGAAATGAGTGACAAAAAATATTGAAGTTTTTCATGGCATTCTAATTTTTGGAGATGTACCTGTATTAGGGAAATACACCTGTGAAAGTCAGTGGTGGGATGTGACAAAAATGCTTTGTTTCCCTGACAAGCACTGCAGGATCCACAGAATAGGTGTGTGGGTCTATTCTGACGCTTTAGAAAATTATATGAATGACTTTATAAATCACTGGTTTGAAAAAGCAATTTTAATATGACGAGATTTCGGCTCCTGTGGTCCATTTCACCAGTATCACAATATAAACAGGGAGGCTAACCCCTGGTATGTGGAAACACATTCTAGCATTAAATTGCACACAATTTAATGCGCAGCACCAAAGTGCAATACAAAACACAAAGCAGGACTTTAACCAGGATTAACATATTTCATCGTTTTGCTCTCACAAGCGAATATTTAGGAGAAAACAAGCGCGAATCAGCAGTTGGTACTAGCTAGCTACTAGCTAAAAATCGTTAGCTAAAACGAGTTAGCCAGCACAAAACGGCGCTGTATGGCTCAAAAAAAGTGAGCTTACCACCAACAGGATAAATAAGTGAACAAATGCACATTATTACAAATCACTCACCATCGATGGTTCCCTCACGTTCGTCTTCAGCTTGTCCGTAGTTCGGTTCTATGCTGGGCAGCCATCTGTATCGGTCCGGGTCACTCCTCACTGTGGATCTGCCACCAAGCAGAGAAAACTCCGCACCTCTTCGTTGGACCACGGTGTAGAGTTCCGCAAAACCTACAACGCTGTCTGTATTAATATCGTATTTACTCCGTGACCGAGTTAGTCCGTGAAATATTGCAAATGGCGGTCGTATGTAGATTGATCAGAAGACGGTCGCTTTCGTGACGTTACGACCTGACCAATCAGCGGCGACCAGTCTTTTGACGTCACAACACGGCATGACTCAGCACGCTTGTACCCTGCCCTTGAGCGGGGATGAAAATTGCGGCTGTTAAACCGTGTTGGGGCTAGTGGAAAGACTTACAAAGCATGCTGAGCTGTTCCGTGTTGGGCTAAGCGGGGCTAATGGAAAAGGCCCTCATGTGGTGCTTAATAAGTGAAATCTTGTTTTCAGGAGTGATAATTAATGTCTTTTTCTTGTCTGAATTAAGCTGTAAAAAGTTTGCACTTAACCACTGTTTGATGTTAGACAAGCAGTTAGTTAAACATGACAGCATGTGAAACTCAGACTCTTTAAAAGAGCAATACAACTGAATATCGTCAGCGTAAAGATGATAAGAAATATCACTGAACTGGCTAATTATCTGTCCCAGTGGCAGAATGTAAATTAGAAATAAAATGGGTCCTAGAACTGAGCCTTGTGGTACCCCACATAAGTACTGTGCTATTTCAGAAAAGATCTGATTCACGGACACATTAAAGGTTCTTCCGGTGAGGTATTATGAGAACCATTTTAGAACAGAACCATTTTAGAACAGAACCAGACAGCCCTAGCTCTTTGAGTCTGTTGATCATTATACAATGCTCATTATACAATGATCAACAGCATCAAAGGCAGAAGAAAGAACCATTAAAACCAGAACTGTGTATTTACCAGTGTCAGCTGCCATCACAATGTCACTGGAGACTCTGACTAAAGCTGTTTCGATAGAATGATTTTTTCGAAAGCCCGACTGAAATTTATCCATGATATTACAATTTGCCAAAAATGACATAAGCGGCTCAGCCACTACCTTTTCCAGAATGTTTGATATGAAAGGGAGTTTAGAGATTGGCCTATAATTATTTGGCTCTGATGGATCCAAACTTGGCTTCTTAAGAGTTGGTTCAACCACTGCATGTTTGAAGAAGCTGGGAACCACACCAGCTGAAAGTGAAATGTTTCAGTTCAACAACTGAAGGACCAATTGACTCAAAAACTGCTAAAAACAGCTTAGTAGGGAGAACATCAGCAGGGGAAGAGGAGGGTTTCATCTTCTTCAACTGAGCCGTGATGTCCTGAAAGGTCACAGGATTAAAAGTGGACCAAGTACAAGGTGAGGGCATCACACTGGGCATCACTTCTCTTAAGAGAAGAAGATGGCAAAATGTTTTCCCTGTTATCTCTCATCTTATCAACAAAGAAATTAAGAAATTTGTTACTGCCTGTGTTACAGAACACAGGAATTAGAGTGGCAGTAGGTGAGACAAGAGTGTTAATTGTGCCAAATAAGACTATGATTTTTCTTATTTGTGAAAATTATTTTTGAAAAATACTGATTCCTGGCATCCCCCAGCATGTCATTTAAAGAGGCTCTAAGCTCCCTTAGATGGAGTCTGTGAACCTCCAATTGGGTGGATTTCCATAAGCGTTCTACCTTATGACAGCATCTCCTAAAGGATGCCACTTTGTCTAAAATAGCCATACAATGGCTGTCTAATGTCTGAATAAAGGCATCAGGATCTTTAATTCCCATCAGTAAGTGTGGCTCAAACAAAGCAGAGAAGTCATTTGCTGCCTGTTGGTTAATAATCCGCCTTTTTGCTGACATTTTCAAAGGGGGAGGATTCACAGGGAAATTAACATTAAAAGGCACACAGCTGTGATCACTGATTTGGAAGTCATCCACACACACATTTTCAATTTTCAAGCCCATTGAAAAAACAAGGTCCAAGGTATGACCCTTAGTGTGTGTAGGGCCTGAAACATGCTGGACGAGGTTATAAAAATGAGTGATGGATAAAAAGTCAGCAGCTGTGTTGCATGTAACATCATCAATATGAATGTTAAAATCACCAATGATTAAAACCCTCTCCAGTTTAATAAGAGAAGATAAAAAGTCTGTAAAATCTGCAAGAAAGACACTTGCAGAACCAGGAGGACGGTAGATTAAAACACAATAAAAGGCATTAAAGGTCCTGACTTTTAATATCTGAGACTCAAAGGAGGAGAAGGGCTCAGAGTTTACCAGTCTGTGCAGGTGGTTGTCCTGGTATACAACAGTGAGTCCTCCACCACATCGTACAATCCAGGGAGTCCCGATAACAGAGCAGCCAGGGGGACAGAGCTCCTTCAGGGAGAAAAACTCATGTTCTCTCTGTCATGTTTCTACCAGGAACATAAAATCCACATCCTCTCTCAAGAAAAGTTCATTAAGAGTGAGGGATGTGTTAGAAATGGAGCGAGTATTGAGTAACGCCATCCAGATGGGTGACTGCTCAGCTGCACTCACAGCTGATTGGAGTGAAACTGACAGCAAGCACCTGACACGATTACGTGACTTCCAGCTGCGCCGGGCGGTCAGTCTCTGGTCAGGCAGGACAATTCGAGACCCTAATGACAAAACCATGATCCCATTCACAAGCATCCTGCACATAAGTGTTTGTGAGATGGGAGAGCAATCCAGTGGCTGCAGAGGAGCATCCGTAATCACGTCCTAGATGGGAACCAGCAGCAGACACTGGGTGAGTTCATGGTGACCAAACCAGAAACCCTCAATCCGGAGGGCTAGTCTCCTCTTAGCTTGGCAGCCAGCTCTGCAACCTCGTCGCCTGGGATTCTTCCCAGGCTTACCAGGACGCCAGCTCGCAAAGAGAAGCCGGTACTCAGGTGAGTAAGGAGAACACACAAATGGGGGCGGAAAAGTTTGTCTGTAGCCCCCCCAAGAGTCAAGTGATCTTTCCATAGACAGTTTAATCCCATACAACAACTGTCAATCATATCTTGGTGTAGCAAAGACACATTCATTTAGTGATAGGGTTGATATAACAACAAAAATGACAAACAGCGATAGACGACACAGATGAAGAGAGACAATAGCCAGGCCAAGCACAGGCACCATCTTGCCTCAAGGGGGAGCTGAACAGGACTAGGCCTTGCCCAAAGGCCATCCCTGGGTTGGTTGTTGACACTCTGAATGCGCTTATCCACCCTTTGACAGGTATTGTTTTTAGTCCTGCGGGGTTGCTCACAAACCCTCCACACCTGAGATCCCTTGAAATTCAGGTGGGGCAGCCGGTTTGGTCACCGACCACCCGACCATGACACAGGGAGTACTGGTTTACATGGCACCAGTAGCAAGAAGTTTAATGTTCCATTCCTGACCTGACCTGATTTTTCCTTCCCCCATTCTATTATGCTCAGCATACAGTAATAGAATGGGGGAAGGAAAAATTGTAACTAATGGACAACAGATGGAAATTAGTCACTGGCTACAGTCTGGCAAGTTTACATTGATTGATATCAATGTTCATCAAGTTGCGCTGTCCTTAAAAAAAGCAATTTACATACGCAACCTGCCCACACCGGCTTCATCCAAATTGAATACACATCTCAGTGGACCACAGCAGAAATGTAGCATGAATCCATCTAAACTGTCTCACCTTAATGACAAAATTAGAAGATGAGGAGTGTAGTTTTTCAGTTTTCTGATGACTTTGTTAGTCGGTGGTGGTGAACAAGTGAATGTCCTCCTTTGCTTCTCAGAGTTTGATGTCCTCCTTTTCTCGGTTTTCCCTTTGTTACAGATGTCTTTTTCCACCCTCATTTGCATTGCCTGTGTACTTTGCCCACCTGTGTTCAATTATAAATCACCCCTATGTTTGTACATTAATTACTTCCATTTGGTTTTGTGAGATTGTCCTGTTTGTTCCCATCAATATTTACAGCCATTTCACAGTGTCCTAGTTTTCCCTGTTCTCTTTTGTGGTTTATTTTTACTCATTTTCATGCGCTGTCTGTTTTAAACATTTGTATTTTGGAGTTTGCTTGCTTTATGGTTTCATCCATTTGGTTCATTTCATCTAGTGTCTGTCGTACTTCGTTCTATTTTGCACAGTACAGTTGACCTACTCTTACTCAGTACTTACCTACATATATTTTTATACAGGTCATCCTTTATTTCTTTTTTTTATAATGTATATCAAGTTCTTTTTAAGCAATTTTATACTTTATTCTATTTATTTATTTAACCAGTAAATAAAAAAAAATATCTTTTCTAGGCAATTCCTTTTCTATTTTCTTCACTATTTTATTATGGTATATGTGTTTGTATTTGGTCTGTTTTACTGTATGTTATGCTGCTGTTGTGGTAAAATTTCCCAGTTTGGGATCAAAAAAGTACATCTATCTATCTATCTGGTTTCCCACTTTTTTCTAGGACTTTCAGATACCTCTGGGTGTAACAAAACTGAATGTAAAAGGTATTATCTCACTTAAATTAGAATTATTTTACCCATAAGTTGTCTTATGTGTATTTCAATTCATTGAACTTTTGGCATGGTTTTCCAGTTGGAAGACAAAAACAGAGATTAGGTATTTTTGCCCTTTTTTGGCCTACACACTTTTTAATGGGTTTTAAAGGTTTCCTTTTATTATAACTTTTGTCATGTTGTCTTATACTAATGCTGGCAGAACTCAAAGCCACACACTGGGAGAGCTTTTTTATCTCTGTAAATGCTGCTTGTGACTGCACCCCTGTGTGTATGTGCAAGCACGTGGACCTCACTAGATATGTTGTGGTATGTGCGATTCCCAGCATGCTTTGACAGCCCCACCCTAATGGATGGTGCCTTCAGATGTGAAAAGGTGAACAGAAGTCCAACTCGAGTTTTACTCTGCAGTTTGTCACTACAAATTGCTGAATCTGTGTGTCCTTGTGTGTGCAGCAAGGTCTGAGTATATACTGTAGATATGTGGTACATTTTTTTATAGGTCCAGTACCATATATGTTGTCACAGGGGAAAAGAATGGTGCTCGGCTGTCTAAAAAAAAAAAGTATTATACTGTACTTCACATGTACTTGTATGGGTATTGTAATATAATATGGACTATGTGATTTTTTTTTTTTTTGCATCTCAGCAGGAACAACCAATTTAATTCCATCCTTCATTTGTAGGACTTTTGGTCTTAGCAAAAATGTATTGTCTTCTTCCATCTCTCTGTGCTGTGCTTTATCTCAGTTGTCTATCAAAACACACAGCACAACATACACAGCAGAGGTGTAACAAACCGAAACATTAAAGCTCCTCAGCTGGTAAAGTCTTTATAAAGTTGCATCAAAACAGTGTCATTTCCACATACTCATATTATTAGCCACATATATTTGCTGTCAGTTGACTTCTCAAAGTAGAAGATTTCTAATTTTTTATAAAGATGCAGTTGCTGTACATTTCAGTTGCACAAAGAAAACTCATCATGCATCTCACTGTGGGCTCACATGACGAATGTCAGAGTTGAATGCTCCTACTACTGGAGAAAAGCAAATGTCACTGTAATGTAGATGACACATGATAGGACAAATATTTACTTCGGTTATTTTTGTCTAATATTAACGTTTGTTTGATGATCTGAAACATTTAAATGTGACAAATATGCAAAAATACATTAAGTCAGGAAGGGGGCAAATACTTTTTCACAGCACTGTATGGTCTTTTTTTAAAAAAAAAAAGTAAAACAAAACCTACATCTCAGATAAAAAGAAATCTTTTTTTTTCTTTTTTTTAATGCACAAGTGTGTTAGAATAATCCTACAAATAAAATGGAGAGATAAAGTATCTGTAAAGCAGAAGTAAAGAAAAGGTGCTCCCAGGAGGACATCATGGTAGAAGCAACAAGGAGAGAATGGAGATTGATTAGAATTCTGGACATCGTGAAAATAAGCTCTCCTCTGGACCAGATGAGGGAAAAGAGGCAGAGGTTTAAGTTGAAATGGAAAGAATAAAGAAAGGTAGTACTTTGTAATACAACCTGTAAAGCTTTTGTTTTTCCCAACTCCACTGGTATTTACCCTGTATCTGCACGGTGGCGCAGTGGTTAGCACTGCGGCAGCACAGTTTACCCTTGGCCGGGGGATTGTGGGGATCGTGGGATCGTGGGTTCGATCCCAGCCCCCGACCAACAGTGATCTGTGTGGAGTTTGCATGTTCTCCCCGTGTTGCGTGGGTTTACTCCGGGATTTCTCCGGTTTCCTCCCACATGCCAAAAACATGCATGTTAGGTTAATTGGCTGTTCTAAATTGTCCCTAGATATCTGTTTCCTATAGGCCCTTAGAATAGAGGGTTAGTATTAATGAAAGCGCTTTGAGTGGTCTTTGTGACTAGAAAAGCGCTATATAAGTGCAGGTTAGTTAGTTAGTATTTACCCTATATTTACATTGTAATGTGTGGGCTATGTTCTAATGTGCTACCTAAAGGAATAATAAAGCCAGTCAACAAACTCTCTTCTGATATTAGCAAAACTATTTAAACTCTAACAGACCTAGTGGTAGCAGCAGTTCCCACGGCCTCATAGGGAATTTGGTCTTTCTCTGTGGTGATGCTGTCAGATATTTGCTTAGCCTACCCTTCCCTACATTCAAAAGAAACCTACCACAGCACAAAAACAGATGAATGGACTTAGAACATAAGCATGGTTTCAGGTGGAACTGCCAACACATCTGCGTCTTATACTAATGAAATGACTTAGAATGACTTAAAAAAGCGCTATATAAGTGCAGGTTGGTTAGTTAGTTAGTTAGTAATGGGGATAAACCAGCAGAGATGGGAGAGCTTTTTAGATTTTGCTCTTGTTGTTCAATTTGTGGATAAGAAATCACCAATGCAATGTTGTTTTATAGCAATAGAAAGTCAAATTATTCTAATTTGGCAACTTGCTATATTTTTCCTAAGTGGAAGAAGATGAATGAATGAATGTTGTTGTAGTCAACAAAGAGATACATCAGTATATTACAGAGAGATAAAGACCAGGGCCCTCATGTAAAAACGGTGTGCACACACAAAAACAAGGCTTCCGCTGATTTTCACGCACACAGTGGGATGTATAAAAACAAATGTGATGTGAGAATCTGCAGGATGAGCTGCAAAGTTTCCATCTGCTGTGAGAAGTTGCGGGCTCTCCACAAAATTCTGTTTGACTCTGTGAGGTGGGTCTGTTAAATTACAGAACAGCTGAAACTCACAGAATGTGTTAAAATAACATTTCTACTTCAGTTAAAATGATTTGTCTACAAATTAGTGGTTGTAAAACATGATTATTATTATCACAAGATTTATCTCCATAACTCAGCTTACTGAGCGCAGTGAAGCCCTGACGAATAATAACTAATTTCTCTCAGATATAGCCTGGCTCATTCATGGTCCAAAACCAGCGCCACTGAAAAATGGGTCCCGTCTCTGTAAATGTGACATAGGGATAAAAAAAAATAAATTACCGGAGACTTTACAGTTGACTCACGAGGCAACACGCACAAATCCATTTCTCCTGGGAGGAATTCTGTTCTGCAAAATGCACTCTAATCGAGCCTCATCTCCAGTACAATATGTGCTGAGGCAACGAGAAGCCCCTGACTGCAGACTGCTTGGGGGCAGCAGGATTGTGCGTCCCTGCGGGTGAACCCCGGTAGCTGCAGGAATGAAGAGATGTTTCCATAGTCTAAAATATCTCTGTTTGGACATTACAATCTGGAAATAAAAGGCTTCTCCCTGACTGTTGTGTGTAATTTGGATTCTGACAGATTTGGTTTGTTATTAGTATAAATTCAGCTGTAAGTGTCATGAATCGCCCAGGCAGGGGCGGACTGAAGACATCAGTCGCCGCCTGTGAGTTTGCACATTTCGTCGTCGTCGTCGGCCTCCGTCGGTCTATGATGACCATGGAAAAGAATCCTAAACATCTACTCTGCTGGAACAGCACCGCCTGTGGCTGAACAGGCCGATGCGCACCGGTGTTCTACCTTCCAGCGTTGGGCGTTGGTAGGATTCAAGCCTGGGCAGGAAGATATGGAGGACAAGATGTTACCCATGCAGCATGTCCCCCCTCTCCACGTCACTGATGAATCCAAAGGAACAGCAGGGCTGCTATAGTTTGGCACCAGCGCCGTCGCAGGAGCTGCCAGAACGATGTTGAGCACAACAGAGAACTGCCTTAGGGACGCCGACTCCAGATTTTTCCTCAGGGTTGACTCCCAAAGCCTTTCCCGTGACCGGGTGTGCCGCAAGGCAGTGGAGGTTTGAAATCAGGGTTTACCTTCCCCTAGATGGGCTACCTTCCCAGGTTGACGAGCCACCATCTACCCGAAGCATCTGGTTTTAAGGCGCCAGAGATCCGCCCTCGCCCCTTCTCCTATTAGTAAAAGCAGTTCCGCCGGGCTTAGAGACTAAATCACATGGGCAGGCTAGGAGTTGGACTTAGTTGTCAGAGGCTTTTCGAGACGCATGCCGTAAGGAGCATTTTATGAGCACTGGGAGCTTAACCCCAGTACCGCTCCTGGCTATGACAACCTTGGAACCGTTTGCACATTTATTAACGGAAAAACATACAAGTACAAAAATACACGAAACACAAACTTACGAATACAGGCAGGATACAAAAAATGGGAGAGAAATGGGGGATTCCTTTGGTTACAAAATACGAGACAGACAGGGACTCCATCTGGAGATGAGAAAGACATAATACTAACGTCTGCGTTACAGAAGACCACTGGGAAGAATGAACAACACAGCAGTGCTTAAATAAGGATGAGCCAGATGATCAACAGGTGTGGGTACATGAGTGAGGAAATATTCAGGTCAGATACTGAACAGCTGTGACAGCCCGTGAATGGAGTCTGACAGGAGGAAATGACACCCGGCACTATCAACATAAAAGAACAGAGGACTATGACAAGAAATGACTGACTGAAGCTATTCTGACACAAGAACAGGCAAAATAGTATAATACAAGGTCATAACTCCTGAGGTGAGGGCCAGATAAGGGCAACCCAGGGATGCAGATAATATAATATACATGAAAACTCAAAGGCAAAAGGAGAGATGAAAATAAGGGAGATTCCTAAACAAATAAGCAGAGAAATAAAATACAACACCGAATAATCATAGATACACAAACTACAGGAATCAGACTAAAATAACAAGACTAAGAATACAGGACAACTCAGATACCAAAATACAGCGACTCTAAATCAATACAAAATAAACCCGTAAAGAAGAAAATTCAAAACCTATTTAGAAACATCTGAGTGTGTGCCCGGTGATCCCCCCCTCCTCCCTGTGCTCCGCTTCATGGGAGGACCCCCCCCCCTTGAGGGGGTGGACCCAGACACCCCAGGGTAACATAAAAAAAAGAAAACACAAAGAACCCCCCCCCCCCCCGTCCCAACAGGAATACAACAAATAATCAAACCCGGGAGGGTGGAGGGGAAAATCAGGTAGGAGGAACTGAAATGAACAAAAAAAAACCTCATGACCCACAAACAGAACAGATACAGTAGTTCAGAACTCTAGGACCACTGGGTGAAAAGATAAAGCAGTTCCGGTGGCCAATTAGAGTTCCGGGACCACCAGATTATGCGGTGGAATATGTTTGGTGGCCTCCCAGAGTTCTTAAGCCATTCAAGCAGAGGGGGTACCCCGTCAGGTGTCTCCCAGAGTTCATGAACCACCCAACCAAATGGCACAGTCCATCAGGTGGTCCCCCAACATCTCTGAGCCAATGGGCCGCAGGGCACAAAGCACCCCCTCCTGGAGGTGATAGCTGGAACTCCCAATGGACCGCAGGGACTGCAGCGTGAATGAGGCGGAACAGCAGCTGTGGAAAGTTGACTCCCGACAGTGATTGCTGGCCAATGGTGGAGCCAGACAGTGATTGTGACTGACCAGCGAGGAAACCAGATGAAACAAAACGTCTGATCAATGGGGAATCGGATGAAGAAAGCAGCTGACCAGTGAGGGAACCAGGCAGTGAAGATGACTGATCAGCGGGGACCCCCGGTGACACCCGATGACTTTCGGTGACCTCCGACAAAGGCGGAGGGTACATGATGGCCCCTGGTGAAGGCGGAGGATCCACGATGACCTCCGACGAAGGCGGTGAACCCTCAACGACCACCGACAACTGAGGGAGACCCTCAACGACCTCAGGCGACAGTGGGGGACCCTCAACAACCTCAGGCAGAGGCGGAGGACCCACGGCGACATTGGGCGGAGGACCCATGGTGACCTTGGGTGGAGACGGAGGACCCACAGTGACCTCTGGCAGAGATGGAGGCTCAGATAGAGAGGACACCGGGTCAGGGTCACTGGCAGCAGTGGAGCACGGCAAGGAGAACTCGGGTGCAGCTGGCGGCTGCAACTGGTCCTCCCTACCAAGAGCCAAGCAAGATCTCTCTAATATAGTTATAGTGAAAACAAAAAAGAGAACTTTCCTGAGCTCGAGCTCCACCGCTGTCCAGGACTCCAGCGAATTAGGCTGGAGTCCATGAATTAGGCTGCACATTTATTAACGGAAAAACATACAAGTACAAAAATACATGAAACACAAACTTACAGATACAGGGATGATACAAAGAATGGGAAAGAGACAGGGGATTTCCTCGGTTACAAAATACAAGACAGACGGGGACTCCATCTGGAGATGAGAAAGATGTAATACTAACATCTGAGTTACAAAAGACCACTGCGAAGAATGAACAATGCAGCAATGCTTAAACAGGGATGAGCCAAATGATCAACAGTTGTGGGTACATGAGTGAGGAAATAATCAGGTTAGATACTAAACAGCTGTGACAGCCCGCGAACGGAGTCTGACAGGAGGAAATGACACCCGGCACTATCAGCATAAAAGAACAGAGGACTACGGCAAGAATCGACTGACTGAAGCTACGAAACGATTCTGACACAAGCACGGACCAAATAGTATAATACAAGAACATAACTCCTGAGGTGAGGACCAGATAAGGGCAACCCAGGGATGCAGATAATATAATACACATGAAAACTCAAAGGCAAAAGGAGAGATGAAAATGAAGAATATTCCTAAATAAACAGGCGGAGAAATAAAATACAACACTGAATAATCATAGATACACAAACTACAGGAATCAGACTAAATAACAAGACTTAGAATACAGGACAACTCAGATACCAAAAATTCAGCAACCCCAACTCAATACAAAATAACCCCGAAAAGAAGAAAATACAAAACCTAATTAGAAACAATTGAAGTGTGCGCCCGGTGCCCCCCCCCCCCATGCTCCACTTCATGACAGTAAGATTGGAGTGGTAATTAGTGGTGTTTATTTACTTTATTTTATTTCCTTATTTTACTTAGTAACATCATGTCTGTATATGCGGATTACTGAGGGCTTCCTTTCACAGCATTTTCTTTCCATGTGTCAGCCCCCCCACCCCATCCTCACACAATCATATAGTGAGCCATCTTTAGACTTTAAATTTATTGCCATTTTATTTTATTTCAGTCTGATCCCACTGCATTAACTGAAGTGTAGGAACAAGCTGTTGCTTCAGCTTACACCCTTTCTGTCCGAAATATGTTGTCTTTTTCTCTTTCCGTTTCTTTTTGTCTTGTTATGATCTGAGAGAAAAAAAAAAGAATAAACAAACTGTCATTGTAACAGGATCCACTCTGTAAACTTAGGTTTATTGTTGATTCTGGAGGGTCAGAACAAAATAAAATATTTTTTCTGACCTCCATCTCCATTATCAACACCTTAGCGCCACACTCCGTGAAGCTATTTTTTTATGTTGTGCTTCCCGCAGGATTGACTGTCATAGTTTGACAGAAGAGTGACAGATGTGGCATTTTTCTTCATTTACATACTCATTAGTGGGAGGAATCAAGGAAGAGTAAAGAGATTGTGCACGTGTGCTGATTTTTCACGTGAGGTTGGATGTATAAAGAAAAGGAGCGGAGAATCAGGAATGCGGACAGTTTTATCCATCCATCCATCCATCTTCTACCGCTTTTCCGGAGGTCCGGGTCGCGGAGGCAGCAGTTTAAGCAGAGAAGCCCAGACTTCCCTCTCCCCAGCCACCTGCTCCAGCTCTTCAGAGGGGATACCAAGGCATTCCCAGACCAGCTGGGAGACACAGTCTCTCCACCGAGTCCTGGGTCTGCCCCGGGGTCTCCTCCCAGTGGGACATGCCTGAAACACCTCAAGTGGGAGGCGTCCAGGAGGCATCCTAATCAGATGCCCATACCACCTCAACTGACTCCTTTCAATGTGGAGGAGCAGCGGTTCTACTCTGAGCCTCTCCCGGATGACTGAGCTCCTCACCCTATCTCTGAGGGTGAGTCCAGCAATCCTACGGAGAAAGCTCATTTCAGCCGCTTGTATCCGCGATCTCGTTCTTTCGGTCATTACCCAAAGCTCGTGACCATAGGTGAGAGTAGGAACGTAGAGGCGTTCTTACTCTCACCTCTGTTTTATAAATCTGAAATTTTTTGTGTGCACGTAAATTTTGTGAGTATGCTGTTTTTCAGTATGAAAGCTGGCATGACAGCTGGAAACTAGTGGGCTGCACATTTATGATGCATTTACGAAGTGTGTGTGTGTGGGGGGGGGGAGGCTGAAAAGTCCATAATGGTCAAATTTGACCAAATGTGGTTTATTTTTCAACATGGTCTCCCCTTTGGTCCACACACTTCTTTCATCTGTGTTGGAGCACTTGGATCCCTGCAGTTGAAAAATAAACCAAATTTGGTTAAAGTTGACCACTATGAACTTTTCAGCCCCCCCCCCTCATATTATCATGATTTTGACATGGGCTTTTGTTGTTTTTGTTTTGATCTTTTGTTGTTCAGCGGCAGCCACCTACCACTGCTGAGCCCTTACCACCTGTCTCTACCACCACCTGTTTGCCTGTCTTTACTTATCTTTGCCCTCTCTTCTCCACTGCACTCCACTCCTCCAGTGCAGCTGCTGCATCTCCTCACCTGTCTTCCAGTGCAACAACCATCCCTCGACTGACCTGCTCACTTGCTGCTTGACTCCAGGCCTTCTCACCTGGTCCTTTGCCTGCAGCTCCTCCAGAGGTTGTCACCCTGGAAGCCTGCACTTCAGGAGGCTCACCCTCTTCCACCATCATCCTCGCTGCAGGAGGCTCAACCTTTGCCACCTGCTCTCCCTGAGGACCGTGAGGTGCACTCCCCTTCTCCTGAGTTCCAGGGAGTGCACGCTCCTCTGTCCTCTCTTGGGGGTTCCTCTGTAGCCACCCAGCTGGCTGTGAACTCTGGTTTGCCACCCGGAGGTGTCTGCTCCCTGCTTGGGTGGGTTATGGACTTGGGTCGGCCCCCAGACAACCAGTGTTCTTCCGTCTGGTCGCCTACGGACTTTGGCCGGCCACCTGACACGCCACGTCCTCCTGTTTGATGGCCCACAGATTTTGGTTGGCCACCTGACAAACTATTTTTTTCTCCTACTTGGCCCTGGACTGTGTTTTGGGGAAGGGAAATGTTTGGCGCCCTCCTGTCCTAAGGCCCCCACCACCCACACAGGGCAGGGGTGGTCCTTCTTTTCAGTTCAGGGTCGTCTTTTCTCCACCCCTTAAAGGGGGGGGGGTACTATCATGATCAGGCTATGGCCCGTAACCATGTCCTAACCTTTTGTTGTTTTGGACTTTCTTCATCACTACTATTATTATCATCATTGTCATTCTCAGCCCGCAGACGTTCTCTCTACAGTGGTGCAATTCTCTACGTCCACCATACAGAATCACGTCCGCCCATTGGACCGGGCGAACGTACAACTTCCAATGGGAGTGCCTCTGACCGTACAACTACCAGTCAGGAGCCGGCCTCCCCCCGTCACCTGGATGTTCACATCACCTCTACACCGGAGAGAGGCGGAAGGTAAAATTTAACCATAAAAACTATTTAATCATTTACATTTTTAAACTTAATTAACATAGTGTAACACCATAAGGTTGTTAAAACCGGGTGTGTGTTTGCTAAGTCAAATTTGAACTGATTTGGACTACACATATAAATGATCACATTGCTAAACATTAGAGCTGCTGTCAGTACTGTATATCAATTACTCTTCATTAAAAAAATAAACTTTTATGGAGTAGGTTTTTATTAATTTATTAACAGTGTTTTTCTTAAGCTGACACATTGTGTCGGTGTGTTGGCTTAATTCGGACAGCAGGTATTTACAGTCGATATTACTAACGTCATCTCTGCTGTATGTATGTCCAGTATTCATTTTAAAGTTTCCTTTAAAATGAATCCTTCTCACATGATGAAGACCCTGGAGAGACTGCTCCTTGCTCACCTCCGCCCAGTTGTGGGGCCAGCGATGGATTCACTCCAGTTCGCCTACCAGCATGGCATTGGGGTGGAGGATGCGGTGATCTTCCTCCTTCACCGTTCCCTGTCGCACCTGGAGAAGCCCAGGAATGCGGTGAGGATCATGTTCTTTGATTTCTCCAGTGCTTTCAACACCATCCAACCGATGATCCTGAAGGACAAGCTGCTGTGCGCACGGGTGGACCAGCACCTGTCATCATGGATCCTGGACTACCTCACTAACCAGCCACAGTTTGTGAGAACCCGGGATTGTGTGTCAGACACGATCATCGGCAGCACGGGGGCCCCCCAGGGAACGGTTTTGGCTCCCTTCCTCTTCACCCTTTATACTGCGGACTTCTCACACAACACAACACACTGCCATCTACAGAAGTTCTCTGACGACTCTGCGATCGTCAGCCTCATCTCCAATGGAGATGAAGCTGAGTGCAGAGGACTTATCCAGGACTTCGTGGACTGGTGCCATCGGAACTGTCTCCAGATCAACACGAGGAAAACTAAAGAGGTGGTGGTGGACTGCCGCAGGAAAGGACAACCCCTCGCAGCACCAGTGAACATCCAGGGAACAGACATTGAGATGGTGACATCCTACAAGTACCTGGATGTTCATCTGAACAATAAACTAGACTGGTCACACAATACCGACGCACTCTACAAGAAGGGACAGCGCAGGCTGTTCCTACTGAGGAGGCTCAGGTCTTTTGGTGTACAAGGGGTGCTCTTGAAGACATTCTACGACACGGTGGTAGCATCAGCCATCACTTTTGGAGTGGTCTGCTGGGGCAACGGCATTACAGCAGCCGATAGGAAGAGACTGAACAAACTAATCAAGAAAGCTAGCTCTGTCCTGGGGCAGCGCCTTGACCCAGTGGAGGAGATAGGAGAGAGAAGGATGGTGGCTAAACTGTCATCTCTGCTGGAGTCCGAGTCTCACCCTATGCAGTACATACTGAATGCACTGAGGAGCTCATTTAGCAGTAGACTACATCATCCTAGATGCGCGACCGAGAGGTTTCGCAGGTCCTTCCTACCTACGGCTGTCAGACTGTATAACCTAAGCAGGGCTGCTCGCAGAGATAGCAAAAAAACGTGACGACCTAATAATATTGAATGCAAAAGACGCAGCAGACTTACACAAATGGTCCCCTCCAGTATACAACTAGGACAATATCAGTCGCTATGGAGGGTGACAATATGTATGGGTACATATTCATACCATGAATATGTACCATTTTTAGCCAAAGTCAAATTCCTTGTATGTGTTGTGCATACTTGGCCAATAAAGCTGATTCTGATTCTGATGTAGGGTAACTAAATAGATGGTTATGCTATTTATTCCATCTAGCTACAATGCTCCGCACTGTGTATATACTGTATATATTTACATATTTATGTGTACATATGTATATTCACTGCTCTTATTTTCTTATCTTCTAAATCATTGCTCTGAGTGTTGCTATCCCTGTGCTGTTGCAATCCTGGAATTTCCCCATTGTGGGACTAATTAAGGCTTATCTTATCTTATCTTATCTTTACCGTTTTATATAGCAGGATAAAGCGGTTTACTCTTATTTGAGCATATTGATGAAGAGAAACGATATTTTACTGTTATATATTTTCTCATAATTATCTGCTGATGTGCTATACCAAAATATACTTTACCAGTTCAGAAATGTTTCCCTTCCTTATCTACTAATTCATAACAGTAACACTGAAATTTAACTTTAGGAGAGCCGCTTATTTGATGTCATTTAATCAAGTCAAAGAGAGACTGTTCTACATTATGTATTATACAGTATATATCAGGCTCAGAAACCTCTACTATACTGTATTTTCTCATAAATCTATTCTCCCTTTTAAATTTGTTATCCTTTTCGGGGAAATGTACACTACTTTTCACACAAATTTGTAGCATTATTCTCAATAATTTGCAGTTTTTCCATTAAATGTGTTTTTTTCACAGAAAATTTTATGACCATTTCTTGTAAATTTGTTGCAAGAATTTGTTGCATACATTTTCAGCTTTTCTTATAAATTTGTTGTTTTTCTACAACTCTTTTCCTCACAAATCTGGCCTGTTTTTAATAAAGCTTTGAATATTTTGGTCAAGGCATTAGGCTGTGGGAGAAAGAGCTGCGAGCTGCAGAGACCCCCAGTATACATGGTGAAAATGTGTCATGCAGTACTAGAGTACAGCATCTATACACAGAACTTAATAGATATATTAAGGAAACAGCGAGTGGTCAGAGCAGAGGTAAACAACAGTAGGCCACAAAATGCTCTTATATCTGACAGCTGTTTTTACTCCAAACTCTGTTTTTATTTCTTATATATCAGATTAGTTTATGTCTGTTATTGAAAAACACTGACAGCTGCATTTTGGAGATGAAAGATGCTTTAAAAAAAACATCTTTATACTTTAATAACTCGTTTACCATAAATTGCTTCCTTTCCTGGTATTTTAGGAAAGTTGTAATTACATTTTTTTTTAATCAGTGTTGTAATGATTGATGTTTTTATTAACATGAGTTAATAATGTGAATGTGTGTGTTTGTCAGAGATGGCGTGGCCGGTCACTGGCGTACAATGCCTCAGCACCAGATGTCAGCAGCTGTCTGGAGAGCCAGTAAAGGAGAATTTCCTCCACTGATCCAGACGATGAAACTGAGAATGTGCTACATTCTGACCTGCCCCACATCACCCTCACCAGTGTCATGGATCATATTTTTCTTTATAGTCATTTAATTATCATAATCATTCTATAAAGCATCATCATAATGTTAAATTATTGTTTCTTTAAAGTCTAACATTTTTGTGAACTGCCTTCTCTGCAATAAATTCTGAACATTATCTGTGTGATCCACATGTGTGTGTATTGGTTAATTTTGTCATAAACAGGAACACAAAGTAATGACAGGGTTTCTATGGCAACTTGCAATATCTCTGGTTACTAAAAATAAGACATGTTGACATTGTTTTTTTTACCATTTTGTCCGGCTTTCATTTCAGGAGGATGTCAGCAGTCCAAACCGTTTGCCTGGTCTACAACAGTCGGAAAGGGTTTGCTGTGCGCTGGTGGAGATTGGCAATGTAGAGGACAACCTGTATCCACTGAGCAGCAAGATATGGTCTTCAGTGCCTGAAATGTGGAGGAGCTCGACAAGCAGCCTCAAGTTTCACCAGCTGCACAGGACACACTGGGTCAGCACCTTCTACCACCGTGCTAAATAGGACAATCTTGTTGATGCTGCTGTCATACAAAGGGTAAAGGTGGTCAAGCAGTATGCACCAGCCCAGCAAGACATCAGTGCTCACCACAGCTGGCTGGCACACGCTGGAGAAGCTGCTGTAGCTGCTGTTGCCTCAAGGGTCAGTTGCCCAGAGAAGAGCAGGACTTTAAAATAGGACTGCAACTAACCATTATTTTGGTAGTCAACTAATCGCGATTATTTCTGTCACATCTGTCATCTCTGCTCCCTGTTTGCACAGCTCCTGTTTGGGGCTCCAGTACATGTTTAACCTCACCTATTTAAGCCTGTACACCTGAGAATATCACCTTGTTCTCAGTCTATGCCTTAATAGCTCAACCTCCACACCACAAAACAGCCATCCACGCTCTCCAAGATCCCCTCCATAGCCTCTGCACAGCTGCCTCCAGCACCACGCCAGCCAGCGGTCCTCCATCCTCCAGACTACCTTGTAATAGAGTACGTATCCACACGTAGCATGGCAGAGGTTTTAGAAGGGTGGGTGGGCAGGCATGATGATGCCTGCTCCCCAGCCTTAGCCACCAGTGCTGAAACCTTCAGCAGTGAGGACAACACCTGCCAAATCCACCATCAGCAGGTCCGTGAGCGCTGAAGCCTCCACAAGGACATTAGCAGCTGCGGGTCTGAGCACATCAGACCAGCCATGATGTAGTGTTGACTTCTTTTTACAGGGTTCTCCCATTTATCAGCTGTTCCATATTTATGTCATAATCATGTGCACTTTGGTAATAAATACAGATATATATACAGAGTGTATCAATTTATAATTTATTTTTATATCGATAAATGCTAAGACAAATAGTTTCAAAGTAATAATTACATTTCCACTACACTGTCCAGGATTCACCATTTACACTTAAGTTGCCACTTGTCTGAACCCCACATCTATCATTGGCATATTTAAACCATCTCTTCCATATCTGCTACACATACAGCAGCTATCTATAATTACATTTTTGCTCTGTAGATCATGGAACCACCATATAGAGCACCTTAATGCTTTGTGTAGAAGGTTGTGTTGTTCTTTATTTGCATCATGGTTCAGAGAGAAATGTTCTGTTTTCTCATGTTTGGTGAATTGACAATAAAGTGAATTTGAGTTGACTTTGACTTATTCTGTGTCATTACCAGGTGAAACATTATGTATATTAATGCAAAGAGTATTGTAGATATAAAGTGTCTAATTACAGATGACAAGAGCCTTTGGCATGAATTGATGCAGACCTTTGCAGCAGACACATTACACATTTGATCAGTCTCAAATATCTCTCATAATGTCCTTTGACCCCAGAACAACAGCGGGTCAACTCAAACACACGTTATACCTTTATGTAAACAAGGTTTGTTTGCCCTAAATTCCAAAACAAAGGGAAAAAAATGTGGTAACAGGTTGGACTGAGGTAAGACTAAAGGTGCAACACAGCATGAATTAACAATTTATACTCTATGCTTTAAAGAACAGTCAAACTAGGTGGGGTAATTTTTGACTCCAGAGGACAAAAGGTGTCGGCATTTAGGAGGACATTATGAGGGATATAAAAGCACTCATCAGCCTGCTAATGGCACATTAGAAGCAGGAGTGGCATGCATATAAAACCATTTACTGTGGAAAAGACAACACAAGCTTACTGTATAAAATTGATTTTTTTATTATACTGTAGGTCATCTTTACAAAGTAGCACTGTTTTAAAAAGAAAGAAACTTTACTCACAACAACAGTAATAAAATACACGATACTAAGGAACTGCATTTACCCAGGGTGGAAATAATGGAATAACAGTACCATATCATGATTTCCTGGCATTAATTGTGAAGCATTAAATTATAAATATGCTCAGGACCGTTAGATTCTTCACTGACTTCACTTGGTGTTAGAGTAAACAGCTGATTTAAAGGGGAAAAAGCAACTCCATGGATGGTGACGTGTGTTAATAACCTGATTGTTAATGGTGGAGACATCAAAAGGTCAATAAGAGCCTTTGCTTCTCTTACAACCACCTACACACCCACCCACACACAGCCTAGAGCCATTGCAGGTTGAAATGACACATCTTGTGACCTTTGACCTTGAGCACAACCTGGATGCAGACACCCCCTCCCCCCGAGGATCATGTGTGTGACCTTGGCTGAACACTGGGGCAGTTACCTTGGAAGTTCTTTGTGAAATCACATCGGGTCAACGTTAGGGTCAAAGGTCAAAAGGCACAAGTACAAGTCACTTTACCTTTCAGTAGGCCTGGGCTATACACATATAAAAGACTTAAAAACAGGGGAGGGGGGTGGAATAATTCAGAATTTGTCTGCTGATCTGGATTTGACCCAAAATGTAACTGGTCCATCCTTGGCCCAAGGGCCACCTCTGATAAAGATTTCATAAAAATCCATCCAGTAGTTTTTGTGTAACAGGCAAAAACAAACAAAAAAAGCAAATAACGGTGGAAAAAATATCCCTTGGTGTGGAAAAAAGGATCTAGAGAATCAACATTAATCATAATTATAATCAAAAAGTACAGTACCTGTTAATATATTGTATTCAAACTTTAGAAGCAAGTAACATGAATTATGAAGCATATCTTTATAATAAACATACTCAGTATTGTTGAAAGGTTTTAGATAGTGTTACAATCAAAATCTGGTTTGAAGGGTCGCTGTGATGTCATTTCTTTGGACATGAGGACAGCCGCAGGCCCCTGCAACAAAAAGCGCCAAAGAGAAAGAATCAGCGACCTCTTTTACAGACATAACAGACACACTGATGGTGTCATTTTGTAATCAATTACAAAGCCACAGGAGCTGCAACTCCACATGACTCCTTTAAGACAGAAGGTTTAAGAGATGTAGAAAAGGACTATTTGTCAGTGAAAAAAGAAGGTAAAACAATCAGTTTTTCCATCTCATAATGCAATGTGGCACCTTCATCTACTGCAATAACAACAAGAAAAGAAAAACTCGGGCCTGTAGACTCTAGTCCAATCAGGTCAAAGGTCAATTGCATACCGATACAGCACAACCCCGTTACTTGGGTAAGGGGTCATGTATTGTTTATTTCTTACCTTGGTTTCTGAGTTCACTCTTATTTGCAAATTAGCTAATAGCTATACACTCTATGTGCAACACATCAGATTGATTGTCATTGATTAATTGTCTATGTTTATTGCACTGTCCCTGTCAAATAAACTAATCTATCTATCTATTTTAAAGTGCTTTTACTGTTGTAGTTTCATTTCCTGTTTATGGTTACATTCTTATATTTTATCTTTTAGTTCACAGCTGCCTCAGCTGTGCCTTATTTTGCAATCATGAGTTTCTCTATTTATTTTTGCCACCCTCTGTCCTTATTGTGGCGTCTTTAAATGAAGATTCATTCGCCTCACCACTACGTCTGATATCTCCATGTTCTGTAAGTTGTTAGCCATTTAGCTCACTTTGTTTCCCCAGCCTTCGAGCTGTGCTAGTTTACAATAAGTTTATAATAAATTCCACAAACTTCAGTCTGGTGTTTGGGTCCATTCATCATACCATATGCTAGAAATACATGAAATGACACAGAGCCTCAAAACTGTGGTCTCTGTACCTAAACGGATAACCCTTTTATATTTTACAACATATGGAACCACTAGAGGTTCAAAATTGTATTGCTAAAATGGGCTGAATAATATTATGATCTCTTTCAGAATTAGAAAGCATCTCTTCCTTCTGACACATGAAATATTGTTATTTTTCATTGTTCAGAATTTTACAGAATATCAGCTGTGGCTATACTACTGTTGTACTACCATATATTTTTTTAAATAACCAAGACACTTCAACACAAACATTTATTTAAAAAAATCAATGATCAAAATTAGAGAACAGTAGCCATTGTGTCAGAAGAAAAGATTTAAACAGTGGTTTCTCAATTAGGGCTTATAGCATTCAAAAATTAATAAGAAGTATAGAGACCCTTGCTTTGAATGACTTCAGTATATCTGTGCCCACAGGACATCACTAGTTTCTCACACTGCTTTGGTTTGATCTTGGTCCATTCTTCTTCAGTCTTTTCCACAGTTAAGTAACTGTAGTGTGTTTTTAGCCATTACTCTGTGACCAAGGATTTTCCAGAGAGTCTCTATGGGGTTTAGATCTGGACTCTGGGCTGGCCATTTCATTGTTTTAATATTGTTAGATTCAACTGTTTAACCCCTGTTTAACACCTGTTAAACAGATTCAACTGTTTAACCCCTTCTGTCACAATGCCTCCTGTGACAGGTGACAGGAGGCATTGTCTTGCATAAAAATTATGAGCTGATTGGGAGACAATTGTAGTGACGGAATTGCATGTTGCCAAGGAGGTTAACATAAATATTTGAATTCATCCGGCCATGTAGCTGTACAAAAGGCCCAACTCCTGCAGCAGAAAATATCTCCCAAAGTATGACACTTCTGTGGGGTAGTGAGTGTGGCATGAGTGTGTGCTACTGTACCCGCCCCTGGTGTGACGTCAGGCGGGCACGGCCCTTGTGTAAAAATAGTTCTGTTCTCAATAATAAAGGTTGTTGGCTGCATGAAGATAGACTCTGACTCTCTCATTATTAATACATAACATTTGGCGACAAGGAATGAAATTATGGCAACGTATGGGCTACCTCAACTCTTAGTGCCGTTTCTGGAGTGCACGGGAGAGCCAGTGATCCTATGGCCGAAGTGGAGGGCCATGTTTGAGGGTTACATCGGGACACTGGGCTTAAGCAGACTCGACGGGAGGTGATTGATGAGCACTTTTGGCTTACCATCTCGGAGCGGAGGGCCAAAGAATTCTCGGTATGTTGGGTGAAACAGAGTGTTATGAGGATGCTGTTGATCGGCTGGCCGAGTACTTTGGCGAGCAGACGAGGACCACGAAGCTGCGGGTGGTAGAATTGTTGGCGCCAAATAGAGCGAGGCTAGTTAGCTCGGAGAAGCTAACGGCCCATTCAGTGTCTATGGGCATGTTAGCCACAAAGTTAACTGCGTGTCAAAAGCAAGTTCCAGGCTACCAGCTAGGCATCGAGGTGGGACCGGGGCCACGAGTAGAGGAGTCCACAGTCACTGAAGACGGCGGGCCAGCCAAGGAGCTCAGCACAGTACAGGACCGGAGCACTGATGAGCAGGACGGCGCGGTGAGCGACGACAGCGGAGAGGGAGAGCAGCAGGAGTCATCCCCGCAGCTGGAGGCTAGGCAGTGAGTGAGCGGGACCATGGAGGCTGAGAGCCCCAGGGAAGAGCAGCAACAGCAGGGCATGGAGACGATGCAGCAGAGTGTCTGGGATGAGGGTGCTGAGAGCAGCGATGAAACGCCTGAGTCGGAGAATGACACTGACGAGAGTGAAGCTGAGAGCCCCGAGGGAGAACAGCAGCAGCCGGACATGGAGGCAGCTCAGCGGAGCGTCCTGGATGAGGGCACTGGGTGTTACGGTGAGGCGCCCGAGGCAGCGAGCGGCTCCGACGAGCAGGCTTCGGGTATCCCCGGAGTTCGGCTACGGGGGGCCGGAGTGTTCGGAGCCATGACAGCAGTGTTGAAGGCGGTCGGGAGCGGACTGATGAGCATGGAGGGATGATGTGCCGGACAGAAGCACGGCGGCTCCAAGGGAGTGACGCAGTTGGCGGTGAAGAGGGACGTTATGGTGGGAGAGATTGGTTTTGATCCCGGGGAAGACGGCGGCCAAGAGCGCACATGTCATGGGGCTGCCCGGGGCCTCTGAGCCGGTCTTATCTTCAGCGGCCAGGGAAGTGGATGGTTTGGGGCTGTCCTGGGCTTCGGGTTGGTTTTACCCCTGGCTGCTAACGAACATTGGCGTAACTTAAACGTTAAAATGTAAATATGTGTGTGTGTGTATATATATATATATATACTGTGTATATATATATATATATATATATATATATATATACACACTGTATATATATATATATATATACAGTGGGGCAAAAAAGTATTTAGTCAGCCACCAACTGTGCAAGTTCTCCCACTTAAAAGATGAGAGAGGTCTCCAGTTTTCATCATAGGTATACCTCAACTATGAGAGACAAAATGAGGAAAAAAAAAATCCAGAAAATCGCAATGAAAGATTTTTAATGAATTAATTGGTAAATTCCTCGGTAAAATAAGTATTTGGTCAATAACAAAAGTTCATCTCAATACTTTGTTATATACCCTTTGTTGGCAATGACAGAGGTCAAACGTTTTCTGTAAGTCTTCACAAGGTTTTCACACACTGTTGCTGGTATTTTGGCCCATTCCTCCATGCAGATCTCCTCTAGAGCAGTGATGTTTTGGGGCTGTTGCTGAGCAACACAGACTTTCAACTCCCTCCAAAAATTTTCTATGGGGTTGAGATCTGGAGACTGGCTAGGCCACTCCAGGACCTTGAAATGCTTCTTACGAAGCCACTCCTTCATTGCCCGGGCGGTGTGTTTGGGATCATTGTCATGCTGAAAAACCCAGCCACGTTTCATCTTCAGTGCCCTTGCTGATGGAAGGAGGTTTTCACTCAAAATCTCACGATACATGGCCCCATTCATTCTTTCCTTTACACGGATCAGTCGTCCTGGTCCCTTTGCAGAAAAACAGACCCAAAGCATGATGTTTCCACCCCCATGCTTCACAGTTGGTATGGTGTTCTTTCTCCTCCAAACACGACAAGTTGAGTTTTTACCAAAAAGTTCTATTTTGATTTCATCTGACCATATGACATTCTCCCAATCCTCTTCTGGATCATCCAAATGCTCTCTAGCAAACTTGAGACGGGCCTGGACGTGTACTGGCTTAAGCAGGGGGACACGTCTGGCACTGCAGGATTTGAGTCCCTGGTGGCGTAGTGTGTTTCTGATGTAGCCTTTGTTACTTTGGTCCCAGCTCTCTGCAGGTCATTCACTAGGTCCCCCCGTGTGGTTCTGGGATTTTTGCTCACCGTTCTCGTGATCATTTTGACCCTACAGGGTGAGATCTTGCGTGGAGCCCCAGATGGAGGGAGATTATCAGTGGTCTTGTATGTCTTCCATTTCCTAATAATTGCTCCCACAGTTGATTTCTTCACACCAAGCTGCTTACCTATTGCAGATTCAGCCTTCCCAGCCTGGTGCAGGTCTACAGTTTTGTTTCCGGTGCCCTTTGACAGCTCTTTGGTCTTGGCCATAGTGGAGTTTGGAGTCTGACTGTTTGAGGTTGTGGACAGGTGTCTTTTATACTGATAATGAGTTCAAACCAGTGCCATTAATACAGGTAACGAGTGGAGGACAGAGGAGCCTCTGAAAGAAGAAGTTACAGGTCTGTGAGAGCCAGAAATCGTGCTTGTTTGTAGGTGACCAAATACTCATTTTACCGAGGAATTTACCAATTAATTCATTAAAAATCCTTCAATGTGATTTTCTGGATTTTTTTTTTTTCATTTTGTCTCTCATAGTTGAGGTATACCTATGATGAAAATTGGAGACCTCTCTCATCTTTTAAGTGGGAGAACTTGCACAATTGGTGGCTGTCTAAATACTTTTTTGCCCCACTGTATATATATATACAGTATATATATATACACTACCGTTCAAAAGTTTGGGGTCACTTAGAAATTTCCTTATTTTTGAAAGAAAAGCACTTTTTTTCAATGAAGATAACTTTAAACTAATCAGAAATACACTCTATACATTGCTAATGTGGTAAATGACTATTTTAGCTGCAAATGTCTGGCTTTTGGTGCAATATCTACATAGGTGTATAGAGCCCCATTTCCAGCAACTATCACTCCAGTGTTCTAATGGTACAATGTGTTTGCTCATTGCGTCAGAAGGCTAATGGATGATTAGAAAACCCTTGTGCAATCATGTTAGGTCTGCAATGCTGTAATTGCTGCAAATGGAGGATTCTTTGACGAAAGCAAAGTTTGAAGGAAAAAATTATTATTTCAAATACAAATCATTATTTCTAACATTGTCAATGTCTTGACTATATTTTCTATTCACTTTACAACTCGTGGTGGTAAATAAGTGTGACTTTTCATGGAAAATACAAAATAATTGTCTGGGTGACCCCAAACTTTTGAACGGTAGTGTATATATATATACAGTATGTATATACAGTATGTATATATATATATATATATATATATATATATATATATATATATATATATATATATATATATATATATATATATATATATATATATATATATATATATATATACCCAAAGCTATATATATATATTCTGCTGGTGTGCATGAGAAGATGTATTTATGGGATTATTTTATATGTTTTAGAAACATGGTCCAAATTTTGTTATTATTTTGGATTTGTGTGTTAGGCTATTTTATTACAGTTAATTGCTCCTCATTTTCTTAGTGCATGATTCGGGTCCTAAATTGGGGAGGGTCTCAATTGTGTGTGTGGTCTTACACTTTTGTAAGAGGGAGGGGAAGTGTGGTGTTGTGAGTGTGGCATGTGTGTGTGCTGCCGTACCCGCCCCTGTCATGACGTCAGGTGGGCACAGTCCTTGTGTATAAATAGTTCTCTTCTCTATAATAAAGGTTGTTGGCTGCATGAAGGTTGACTCTGACTCTCTCATTATTAATACATAACATTCCTCCTCCACTCCTCCAAATTTAACTGACTTCTTTACACACTTTGGGTTCGGTCCTTCCCCAGTTTGATACCCAACATATTGTTTCTCATCAGACCCAAATAAATTGAACTTATTCTCATCACTGAAGTGCACTCTGCACCAGTTCTCCTCTGTCCACACAACGTGCTCCTCACCAAAAGCAAGTCTGGCCTTTTTATTCTTTCTGGTGATGAGATGTTTGATCATTGCAGAGTGAGATTTGAGTCCAGATTGTCTTAAATGATGAGACAATGTGTGACAGATCCTTGCCCTGTTCAGCAGTGAACTGGCAAGCACTTCCAGCTGCAGTGTTGAACTGATTCCCCATTGAGAGTCTTTGTATAATCCTATCCACCAAACCAGACCAGTGTGGGAAACTAGTGATGGCCTGTGGGTGCAGGTGTGCTGAAGTCATTCAAAGCAAGGGCCTCTACACTTCCTATTAATTTCTGAATGCTATAGCCCTAACAAAAACATTGTTTAAATCTTCTTTTCTGACACCGTGGTTACTGTTCTCTAATTTTGATCACTTTTTTGCTGACTTTTTTTTTTTTTTTTTTTTACAAAATAAATGTTTGTGTTGAAGTGCCTTGGTTAATACATTGTTCTCTAATTATGATCTCCATTGTATATGGAAGAATCAAGATTTCATCCCATCATGTTGGGGCTCACTTTTTTGCTATTTACAAATTAGAGATTATATATTTTAAAATGGTTAGCACTGCGGCAGCACAGCAACTCACCCTTGGCCGGGGAATCCTGGGTTTGATCCCAGCCCCCGACCAACAGTGATCTGTGTGGAGTTTGCATGTTCTCCCCGTGTCTGCGTGGGTTTACTCCAGGATTTCTCCGGTTTCCTCCCACATGCCAAAAACATGCAAGTTAGGTTAATTGGCATCAAACTGGGGATTCTAAATTGTCTTTAGGTATGACTGTGAGAGTGAATGGTTGTCTGTCTCTCTGTGTTGGCCCTGCGATGGACTGGTGATCTGCCCAGGGTGTACCCTGCCTCTCTCCCAAAAAGATGCTAGGATAGGCTCCAGCACCCCCCCCCCCCACCACGACCTGAAAAGGATTAAACGGAAGAAGATGGATGGATGGATGGATGGATATTTTAAAATGTACATGCTCCCAATCAGACATGTCTGGAAGATATCAACACTCAGACCATTAAAAAAAAAGATTTATTTCTTTATTTACAAAACTTTTAGTCTAAACTTCGATTATTCTACTGATCATATCAGAAAACAAGATTTTTATAAGAGAGTCCTGAGAATTCTCCCTTGGGAAAAAACAGAACTGACCTATTGTACGCCTTCCATGGCAAGGCTAAGAGTCTTCGGGTGCTTTCACACCTACGGGCTTTAGTTCATTTCAGTCGAACTCGAGTTCATTTGACCATTAGTGTGGTTCATTTTACCTGGTGAGAACACAGTAATCACAGTCCGCTCTGCATCAAAACAACTGCATTGAGGCCATAAAAGAGGTGGTCTCAAGCCGAATTATCTGACAAACTCTGGTGCAGTCCTCCAGGTGAAGAAAGCATACCGAACTAAACTGGGACCCAAAGCTAGAAAACGCATGAGTTGAGGGAATTATATTACGAGAATTTAATTTATTTCTTTAAAACACCTAAAACATATGGCAGGATGAACTTCGCACAAACCTGGAGTTGTGAGGAAAAGCAGACTAGTCTTATGATCACATAAATTCTCTTCTATCCAAAACACAAAAATTACAAAAAACAACTCATTAGCAAATGGAGTGGAATTCAGAAATCAGCTGCTCAAAGCTGCAACTTTAAGAAAGCTCTGTGAGGTGGGCAATAAAGTGCTTACGCCCGGAGCTTTAGTGTTGCTCAGAAATCTGTAACCTCTCACAATCTACCATTTTATTACTTCTGCATAATACTTAATACAAACATTAAAATAATACACTTTGGGAGTTCTGTCCACCTCTCACTTTAATATAGACACTTTTATTCTGGTTTTTCGACCACACATAAGCAGGCAATGTACAACATCACTGTATGTGTCATGGTCTGCAGTGAGCAAGCACACACACATGCACATCATTACTCTAATTGTTTCCAATCTGCTACAGCTGTTCAGTGGCCTGGCTCCACCCTACTTAAAGGGTGAGTTGACATTACTCCACTGTGGGATTGTCTCGACGCCACAGCTCTTGTTGCTATGAGGGCCTGCTGCCCTTGGATTGTTTCCTCGCCTCAACTCTTGAGTGTGCTCCTTGCTCACTCGCAGCCCAGCCCTCCGGCATTCTGGACTTATTGGAATCATGTATGCCTACTTGCACAACTGACCTTGTTGCTTCTCTGGACCTTTCTGCCTCCTTCTCATGAGCATCTGCCAGCCAGCTCTCCTCCCAGCTCTCTGTCTCCAGAGGAGACCGAACACTAATAAACTAATAAACAGAGAACCAAAACAAACTAAAGTCAAGGTGTCCGACTCTGACACAGTGGAGTATAACCCTCTCCTGCTTCCTGTACCGAGGTAGAGATTGCTGTTCCCTCTGTCCAGCACCACATGGGGCGTTGCCGGTGTGTTTGGTGATCCACCAGGGCAGCCCTTCTATGCACTGCCATCCAAAACTCCGCCATGGCCAATCGGGGGAGAACCCCGGCCCCTAAGTACTCAGTAGGACAAAAAGTATAGCTCTCCACACACAACATCCCTTTAAAGACAGACTCTAGAAAACTCTCACCCAGGTTCATTGATCCCTTTCCCATAACACACATTATTAATCCATCTGCTGACCGCCTCAAGCTGCCTTCCTCCCTACATATCCACCCTACTTTTCATGTCTCCCATATCAAACCAGTGTTTTCCAGTCTGCTCTGCCCTCCCTCCCGACTTCCTTCTCTTCCCAGAATTGTTGCCAGAGGGCCTGTGTATTCTGTACGCCTGATTGTGGTCATTCGCCTGGAGTACCTGATGGACCAGGAGGGTTATGGTCCCGAGGAGCAGTCCTAGATTCCCCCTTCCATCATCATTGACCCTGTGATGATCAATAATTTCTATCGATTACAACCAGACAAGCCCAGTGGGATGGCAGGAGGCGCCCCTTGGGGGGAGGGGGGCTGTCATGGTCTGCAGTGAGCAAGCACACACACACACACACATCATTACGCTAATTGTCTACAATCTGCTACAGCTGTTCAGTGACTTGGCTCCACCCTACTTAAGGGGTGAACTGGAATTACTCCACTGTGTGATTGTTTCGACGCCACAGGTCTTGTTGCTATGAGATCGCCTGCTACCCTTGGATTGTTTCCTCACCTCAACTCTTGGGTGTGCTCCTTGCTCGCTCGCAGCCCAACCCTCCGGCATTCTGGACTCATTGAAATCACGTAAGCCTACTTGCAAAACTGACCTTGTTGCTTCTCTGGACCTTTCTGCCTCCTTCTCCACAGCGTCTGCCTTCAGAACCCAGTCGACTCCCCTCGCAGCTCTCTGTCTCCAGAGGAAACTGTTAATAAAATATTTACCTTGCACCATATCTGTTGAAACTGTTTGGGTCCTGACTTGTTTGGACATGCAGTCAAACATTCTGATGGGTTACAGATTTCCAAGTAACTATGGTAAGGAAAACTACTTCCTCTGTTCACTTCTCTTGTTAACACAGCAAAAGCAGCTGACCAATCAGGGGAGAGAACCTTCTTCCACGATTCTTGTGTAATTTGACTTTCCGCATTTTGGTCTGTTTTAATTTTTTCCTGTCTGAAAGGGAACTGAACGAAGGAGAAAATGATACATAGTAACAAACACATGAGCTGATTTGGACCAAAGTAAACAAATTTAGGTGTGAAAGCACCCTTACTGGCAACCATCACTGGATCCTTTTAGACTGGACTTTGTACTGTAGGTCAACAGTGTACAGTCCATCCAAGGAAATGTTATGATATGAACTTCCACTTTTCTGTTCTTTGAACTTTGTTTGCTGGTCTTGTTATATTGAGCTTTGTATTTGTTTTGTTAGGGTCTTGGACATTACATTAGTTCCTATTAGTTGTGGTTCTGTTTAAGTTTGGGTTTATTTTTTGTTTATTCCCTGTCTTCTTGATTTCATTAATTTTATGATTTACTCTTGTTTAGCTCTCATTTTAGATTGTAGGCAGTTCCTGTGTTAGTTTTGTTTAGTTTTGTTTGCTTTGATCTCAGTTTTATTCTGAAAGTATTTCCTATATTGTTCTGGTTTAGTTTAGCTTGACTTGATCTTTGTTATATCTTGAAAGTACTTACTGTTAGTCCTTGTTTATGATTTATGGTTTCCTTTTAGGTTAGCTCCTTGTGATTCTCCTGAGTTATGTTTATTCCTGGTTTTTTATTTTTTCCTGTAGCTATGTGTTTGTGGTTGTGTTTCCTAGTGTTTTATCTCACTCCATTTTTCCTCTCTACAGATTATTGTTCTTGTCTATAAAACTGGCTTCTTGATGGTCAATGTCTCCCACACTGAGCTAATTTCGTGCTACTGAGATATAAAAATGTAGTTATTTAGTGTAATTATTTAGTGTTTTTTGTGTTTATTAAAATAAAAACATTAAGCCCACTGGAATTTGAAGCTTCCTAACATCTTTAGCAACTGCCTTTGCCAGCTGTTCCACAGCTATTGGAGTGACTGACAACATGACAGATTTGGTGTGTAGGCTTATAAATCTGAAGCTAAAATAAGTGTCATTATTAACAGATATACCCGATAATATATTCATGAAGTTGCTGTCTGTTACCAAGTCATCATTAAACATGAATGCTTAAGTTCTTGTCAAATTAGCAAGCTTTAAATTAGCAAGCTGTCTCCAATGTCACTCTACAAAGCAGCAATTCATTTGGTTGTGATATGGCTGTGTCTCACCGAGTTTCTTATCCAGAGGTTAAACTGATAAACAGATTTTACTGTTATAGTCATATTAGAATTAGAGCGTTTCATGGTGTATGCAAAAGCCTTTTGACCTAAATCATACTGTCCTTTAGCAGTCGCATGACCTCATTAGTGTTGTCCCCACAATGGAGTGAAGACTTTGCGTGTTACCACTCTGAATATCTAATGTAAACATTTTAGCATGGTCCAGTTTACAGATCCTTGTTCAATCTTTTTTGTGACATGTTTCAGGACCCAGGAGACAGACACTGACACGAGCAGATAGTGACAATAATCTTTATTTAATTGTGAGTGAGTGTAATGCGAGTGTGAGTGCGGGGATATCGTTCTGGTCACTGGAGCTGAGCGACCTGGACGGAGACCCGGCAACCCTGGAACAGATAAGCAGAGACAAATTACTAATGCTCCACACTAGCAAAGAGCTGCAGATAACAAGGCTTACTTGAGAGCAGCACTGGCTTCGCTCTGCTGAGTTCCAGCGGCCGGGCAGCGTGGAGGTGAAGGCGTCCGTGACCGTGCTGGGGTTACCACCCGTGGCTGTGACAATGACAGTCCTGATGATGACACCGGCTGTGACAATGACAGCCCTGACGATGACACCAGCTGTGACTCCACAGACCGGGATGACGATGATCCTGACGATGACACCGGCTGTGACTCCACAGACCGGGATAACGATGATACAGATGATGATGCAGACAAAGACGAGGTTAGTGACTCCACACACAGTGGCAATGACGACACAGCTGATGCTGATGACAGTGATTCCACCGATAACGGTGGCCAATACTCCTGTAATTGATACAATAATAGTTCTGGCAATTGAGGAGCAAGACGTACCGGTAGGCGTGGTGGTAGCGAGCTGCTACGAAGACGTGATGGCGTTACCCCGTCAGCTGGGGACGCAGGTCCGCCGCCAAGGTGGTCCACCTGTGCACAGGGGTAAAGGTTTGGCGTTGAGCAGCAAATGGTGCGCTTACTTGCTTGACGCTGGGAAGAGTTCCTGGATGCAGCAAGTGAAGCTCTTGACGAGACAAACGAGGTTCCAGACGAGACAGACAAAGTTCCTGACGAGACAGACAAAGTTCTTGACGAGACAGACAAAGTTCCAGACGAGACAAGAGATATTCTTGACGAGACCAGAGAGTGGAGTGCAGGTTCATTCTCCGTTGAGGAAGACAGACGACTCCGTGCCGGGCTGTCAGCGACACTGGCTTTTAACAGCCGTTGATTCACACCTGTTGGTCTGTGCGCAGCTGGGGCTAATGACACTAATGACGGCCCAGAGGCCGCCATGACAGTACTCCCCCCTCTAGCAGTGCCTCCAGGCATCTGCCCAATCCTACCTGGATTCGCCCGATGAAAATCGCGAATCAGCTGTTTATCCAAGATCAACGCTGGGTGAATCCAAGAGCGATCCTCCGGTCCAAAGCCCTCCCAGTCCACCAAATATTGAAGACCACGGCCCCGCCTGCGGACATCCAGGATAGCAGTCACCCCCCAGGCCGGATGGCCATCGATCATCCTCGGGGGCGCGGGAGTCGCTGGAGCAGGACACAGGGGATCCGAGACGTATGATTTGACCTGGGAGACATGAAAGGTAGGGCAGATACGCATCGAAGAGGGGAGAGACAAGCGCACAGACACAGGGTTAATAATACGATTGATGGTGTAAGGACCAATGAAGCGCTCAGTGAGCTTCCGCTTTTCGGCCGGTACACCAATATTCCGGGTTGACAACCAGACCTTCTGACCCACCTTATAGTCCGGGGCGGGTCTCCTATGCCGGTTGGCCACCTGGATATTGCGTTTGGTAGTCTTCAGCAAGGCTTGGCGGGCGAGAAGCCAAACTCGCCGGCAGCGCTTGATGTGTGCTTGGACTGAAGGAACCGCTACCTCCTTTTCCTCCTCCAGGAACAGCGGAGGGTCAAAACCGAAAGATGCCTTAAACGGAGAGACGCCCGTAGCCGTGGAGATCGTGGCGTTGTGAGCGTACTCAATCCATGGAAGGAACTTGCTCCAGGAGGATGAGCAGGAGGAGATGACACAGCGTAAGGCGGCCTCCAGCTCCTGATTAGCCCGCTCACACTGGCCATTGCTCTGAGGGTGATAACCAGAGGAGAGGCTGGCTGTGGCTCCCAATGCCGCACAGAAGGCCTTCCAAACCTGTGATACAAACTGAGGTCCCCGATCTGACACAATGTCAGCAGGGATGCCATGAAGACGGACCACATGTTGTACAAGAAGATCCGCAGTTTCCAGAGCCGAAGGCAAACCCCGAAGTGGCACAAAATGGGCTGCCTTCGAAAACCAATCCACGATGGTCAAAACCGTGGTGTAGTCATCTGAAATGGGCAAACCAGTCACAAAGTCCATAGCTACGTGAGACCAGGGGCGTGAAGGAACCGGCAAAGGGTGTAGCAAACCCGCCGGGGGAGATGACGTCGTCTTCCCGGTGGCGCACTGAGTGCAAGCCCGGATGTAATTAACAACGTCCTTCCATAACCCTGGCCACCAGAAGATCCTTTGGAGAAGATCCACGGTCCGACCCACTCCAGGATGGCAAGCCAACTTGGAAGCGTGACCCCACTCAATCACCTTGCCCCGGATAGCGCGTGGAACAAACAAGCGCCCCCCCCCCCCCCCCCGGGATCCGGCTCGGTCTTCTGAGCCTGGCGAACCGTCTTGCAGATTCCCCAGGACAGGGCGCCCACGACGCAGGAAGGTGGCAGGATAGGGGTCTCCTGATCCTCAGAGGATGGTGTGTCAAATTGCCGTGAGAGAGCATCCGGCTTACCGTTCTTACTTCCCGGCCGGTACGTGATGGAGAAGTTAAAACGGCCGAAGAAGAGGGACCAGCGAGCCTGGCGTGCATTCAGGCGCTTCGCCGTCCTGAGGTACTCCAGGTTGCGATGATCCGTCCAAACCACAAACGGCTGAGCAGCCCCCTCCAGCCAATGTCTCCATTCCTCCAAGGCGAGTTTTACTGCCAGTAACTCCCTGTCTCCGATGCTGTAATTCCTCTCTGCAGGAGTGAGACGGTGAGAGAAATAAGCACAAGGGCGAATCTTACCGTCCTCAGGAGAACGTTGGGAGAGTACCGCTCCAACTCCCGAATCAGAAGCATCCACCTCCACCAAGCATTGCAGCTTCGGATCCACCTGAGTAAGGACTTGGGCCGAGCCGAACTCCCTCTTGAGTCTTTCAAATGCTTCAGCTGCCTCCTTATTCCAACAAAACGAGATCTTAGGGGAGGTGAGAGCAGTCAGGGGACGGGCAATATTGCCAAAATTAGGCACGAACCTCCTATAGAAATTAGCAAACCCCAGGAAACCTTGAAGCTGCTTTCTGGAGGTGGGTGCAGGCCAATCCACAACCGCCTTGACCTTGGCTGGGTCAGGGAGCACCTGGTTCCGAGCTATAATAAACCCAGGGAAGGAGGTTTGATCAGTGTGGAACTCACATTTTTCAGCCTTGACGAATAGTTGATTCTCCAGGAGGCGCTGCAGTACCCTGCGCACATGCACTCGATGTTCCTCTAGTGTGCGGGAGAAAATGAGAATATCATCGAGATAAACAAAAACAAATGAGTTCAGAAAATCCCGTAGCACATCATTTATCAGTCGTTGGAAGACGGCTGGAGCGTTAGTTAACCCAAACGGCATTACCAGGTACTCAAAATGTCCGCTGGGGGTCCGAAAAGCCGTCTTCCACTCATCTCCTTCCCTTATGCGCACTAGATGGTAGACATTCCTAAGGTCCAGTTTAGTAAACCAGGACGCCCCCTGGAGGGAGTCAAAAGCAGTGTTCATCAGAGGCAAGGTATATTTGTCTTTTACCGTTATTTCATTCAGTCCCCGGAAATCGATACAGGGGCGTAGAGAACCGTCTTTCTTCCCAACAAAAAAAAATCCAGCTCCCACTGCCGAAGACGATGGGCGGATGATACCAGAGGCCAAGGACTCCTTAATGTATGTGTCTATAGCCTCGCGCTCCGGGGCTGACAGGCTGTACAGGCGGCTAGCAGGAAGAGGGGCCCCAGCCTTTAGGTTGATCGCGCAGTCATAAGGGCGATGAGGGGGTAAGGACAACGCCCGAGACTTGCTAAATACTAGCCCCAAGTCGTGATAGACCTCTGGCACTTTGGACAAGTCCGGTGGAGATGAATCAGGCAGAGGCACCTTGACGGATGGGGCGCATGCCGCCGATTGGAGGCAGGCACTAAGGCAGAACGTACTCCATGCCGTTACTCTCCTAGCTTGCCAGTCAATGGTGGGGTTATGTAGGCGCAGCCAGGGGTACCCCAAAATAACGGGCGAAGAAGAAACGGGCAGTACTAGAAACTGAATCTCCTCCGTGATTTCCTGATACAATAACTGACACGGGAACCGTCTGATGAGCAATGGTGGTCAAAGACGCTTTAGACAAGGTGATCAGTTTGACAGGGGGATCTAGAGTCTGACAGCTAAGGCCCATCCGGGTTGCCAGGTCTCTAGAAATAAAATTTTGCTCAGCTCCAGAATCTACTAACGCCAATGTGGAGTGTTCTGTATGTAAATGGATGAGTCTAAGAGGTAATCGACAACAAGTGAGGGGTTCTTCTGAATTATTGCCCGTGAATCCCCCTACTGCGATCCACGGGCCTTTCCCTTTTAACTTATTTGGACATTCAAAAACCCCATGTGACTCTTTCCCACAGTAGAAACAAAGGCCCAGATCCCTGCGGCGTTGTTTCTCAGCTGCTGACACTTTAGACCGGCCAATGATCATAGCTTCCTGAACCGGAAGTTCCTCTGACGCGGGTAGAGCGAGAGGAGGAGAGTTGGGGAGGCGAGGGCGGGGTTTAACCGAACGGGAAGTAGAGCGCCGTTCAGCCGCCCGCTCCCTTAATCTGCTATCAAGACTAACCGCTAGGGCAATCAAATCCCGCAAATTATCCGGTTTGTCCCGTGCCGCTAACTCATCCTTTAACTCCTCGTTAAGACTACGTAGAAAAATACCACATAATGATGGCTCCCCCCACCCAATCTCTGCAGCCAGGACCCGGAAATCAATAGCGTAATCAGCAGCTGATCTTTTTCCCTGTTGTAAGCTCAGAAACCGTTCTGTCAACACCTCCCCTCTATCCGTATGATCAAACACAGACAAAATTTCATTCACAAACTCCTGGTAAGTAAGCAAGGAATAGCTTGGTTTCGCCATTATAGAATACGCCCAATCCAAAGCTCTTCCTGCTAACAAATTTATGACGTAGCCAATCCGACTAGAATCAAGAGTGAAATCCCCCGGAACACGAAGAAAAACTGATTCCCATTGTAATATGAATCCACGAGCTTCCCCGAGTTTTCCGCTGAACCGGGCAGGGGTGGGAATAGGGGTGAGGCGAGAAGACGAGGAGATATTAGCTTGACCAGATGCTAAGCCCACAGAGGCAGAACTGTCTACGGTGGGGGGAAACGTCTGGTGTCCCTCCAGACGATCCAGCCGACCATTTATTGCAGTTAAGTGATTTAAGACTACTGTCTGTTGGTGTGCAAATAAATCTACCCGGGCGCTAAGAGTGTTGATTTGGTGCGACAGTGAACTGTCCGCTGGGTCTTCGTGACGGAGTTGTACTGACATGTTTCAGGACCCAGGAGACAGACACTGACACGAGCAGATAGTGACAATAATCTTTATTTAATTGTAAGTGAGTGTAATGCGAGTGTGAGTGCGGGGATATCGTTCTGGTCACTGGAGCTGAGCAACCTGGACGGAGACCCGGCAACCCTGGAACAGATAAGCAGAGACAAATTACTAATGCTCCACACTAGCAAAGAGCTGCAGATAACAAGGCTTACTTGAGAGCAGCACTGGCTTCGCTCTGCTGAGTTCCAGCGGCCGGGCAGCGTGGAGGTGAAGGCGTCCGTGACCGTGCTGGGGTTACCGCCCGTGGCTGTGACAATGACAGTCCTGACGATGACACCGGCTGTGACAATGACAGCCCTGACGATGACACCGGCTGTGACTCCACAGACCGGGATGACGATGATCCTGACGATGACGCCGGCTGTGACTCCACAGACCGGGATAACGATGATACAGATGATGATGCAGACAAAGACGAGGTTAGTGACTCCACACACAGTGGCAATGACGACACAGCTGATGCTGATGACAGTGATTCCACCGATAACATTGGCCAATACTCCTGTAATTGATACAATAATAGTTCTGGCAATTGAGGAGCAAGACGTACCGGTAGGCGTGGTGGTAGCGAGCCGCTACGAAGACGTGATGGCGTTACCCCGTCAGCTGGGGACGCAGGTCCGCCACCAAGGTGGTCCACCTGTGCACAGGGGTAAAGGTTTGGCGTTGAGTAGCAAATGGTGCGCTTACTTGCTTGACGCTGGGAAGAGTTCCTGGATGCAGCAAGTGAAGCTCTTGACGAGACAAACGAGGTTCCAGACGAGACAGACAAAGTTCCTGACGAGACAGACAAAGTTCTTGACGAGACAGACAAAGTTCCAGACGAGACAAGAGATATTCTTGACGAGACCAGAGAGTGGAGTGCAGGTTCATTCTCCGTTGAGGAAGACAGACGACTCCGTGCCGGGCTGTCAGCGACACTGGCTTTTAACAGCCGTTGATTCACACCTGTTGGTCTGTGCGCAGCTGGGGCTAATGACACTAATGACGGCCCAGAGGCCGCCATGACATTTTGACTTTATAGAAGCATACGTTTGACTGTACAAGTGTTGGTATGTTGAGAAATTTTCACTGAAGAGCCTCCAACAGATTATGGATGGTTTCATTACATTGTGTGAACAGGCTGACACCATTCCAGAACTGAAGACAGACAGACAGACTGATGTATTATTGATAAAATGTTTTGCTTTTTTTACTTGTGTTATTCTGTGCGTGAAGGCCATGATTGCTGAAGGGTCACAGTAGTCTTGAGCTACGTTCCGATCCACAGTGTGCTTCAACTGTATTCCCTACTCCTTGCTCCATTCTGAGGGTATATCCGTGAAGTTAACTGTACTTTACAAAACTTCTCCATTTGAAACACCCTGCAACTGCCGCTTCCCTGTTCCGTGTGCTACCACAGTGACCATGGATATGTACTGATACTACAGTGAATATTTTATATTTATTAATACAGTATATTTTTATTACTATCAGTTGATATAAACAATAACCAACATCAGTTTAGCTTATCAATAACATGAGCAACAACAATTTGTTTTACTTGTATTTGAGGCGCAATGGCTTATAAGTAATCTTCAACTTCCAGTGAAGTGATGTACGGTTGTTCACTTCTTCCCTGCTCAGTCCTGAGTTCCCTTTTAACTGAACACCCTTCACTCCCTTCAGTTTGGAATCTCGCTTAATACATGGTGGCAGCACAGTAAGAAGGTCACGGGATTGATTCCATCCCTGACCATCGTGGGTTTGACCCATCCCCTGACCATCAGCGACCCTTCTGTGTGGAGTTTGCATGTTCTCCCCGTGTCTGCGTGGGTTTACCCTGGGTACTCTGGTTTCCTCCCACAGGTCAAAAGCATGCAAGGTAGGTTAATTGGAAACTCTAGTGGGGCTTTTCCACGAGTACCTGTTTGGCCCTGTTCAGTTTGGTTCAGTACGCTTTGTAGGCTTTTCTATTAGGAACTGTAATGGTCTTGGTCCCGATTTTTCGGACCTACTCCAGATTGGTTCCAAGCGTGCCGTACTGACCTGAAAATGTGATGTCAAAGGACTGCAAGCCACTGATTGGTCCGGGCGTAACATCATGAGAGTGACGTTTTAAGGCTGAATTACAGAATCTCGAGCCGCCATTTGCAAAAATTTGTCCGTGAGCCAGCAAGCAAGCATCAGTATAAACAACAAGGATAGAATGGCTTCACAGAAATCAGACCACCAGAAATCAACACCACGGTCCAGCAGAGTTTCCTGTGCCTTTCGGCTGATGAGAGAATCCAGAGGGAACTAGACAGAGCCACCCAAAATGAATTTACGGCCTCGGGAGCACCCAACTTCAGCAGTTGAAAGCCGTGATATTAGGATATAGAGGATGGTGAGTGATGTGATGTGATGTGATATTATGCCTCTTTTATGTTATTTATCCCAGCAGTGGAAAGTTCACTTTGAATAGACAACAACGTTGTCTCTTGTGTGCAGATAATGAGCTAACTAGTTAGCCGTCTATGCTAACTCCGTGCACCCCTTGTATTTTGCACTTGTGTTGATGATATCTGATGAAATAAGCTAGTTGTAATCCTGGTTAAAAAGGTGTTTTTTTGTTGTTGTTTTTTTTTACGTTGCACTTTAGTGCAGTGCATGTACTTAAGTTGTGTGTATTTTTGTTCTAGAGTCCGACCAGGATCTGCTCTGACACTGGCAACGTTTAGCATTACACAAAATGTGTTATGACTGATAAGCTGCACATCCCATTATTTTTTTAGTAGTGGTGGACAAAGTACTCAAATCCTTTGCTTTTTAAGTTAAAGTATAGGTAAAGTGCCAAAATTAAAGTTGCACAATTTCCACTTAATAATAAAGGGACTGAACTGAGATTTATTTGATTGTGTGAATATTAATTACAGAACAAGTGAAAATGAATGGCACATCCAATATTTGCCACTGTAAAATAAACCGTTTTTTTTTTTTTTTTTTTTTTTTTTTGTCAGATCACTCGTGTAATCCTTTGTGAGTTATATTCATAATAGTGTATCTTGCACTTTGGGGAATGGGAGTTGTTCAGTCACCATTATAATTTAGTTTATATATGTAGTTTATAGCCTATCGTCAATAAACTCATGCAGTACTATAATAACAGGACACATTACAAATATTTGAGACCTTCTTTATGCTTCCTTTTATATTTCAGCAATACAAGTGCAAAACACCACCCACACTTAAAGTCAGGGCGACACAGCAGTGACAGAGCAGTGGCTAAACTTTTATTGATAAAAATTACCTATTTTGACTGAACGACTCCATACTCGGGGATGCACACCCTCAGTTAAAAGTAGTAGATTCCATTCAAATGAAGGTATCAGCTCATTGTGATTGCTGAGGCCACAGTAAAAACAAATGATTTTAAACATAACCCAGCCCTTGTAAAATTTACTTTACTGAAGCACAGCTACATGAAAATTGTGGTTAAATACAACAACAAAGTATTTGTCACATTCCATCACTGGGTTTTAGCAACAAGTGTATTTCCCAAAACTGTTTTAACCTTTAAGATGTGTGATTTTTGTGCCCCTAGTGGCAGAGCGTGGCGCTGTGCCTGTCAAGTCATAATAACGTGCAAAACACTCCCCAGCAGGGCTGAGGATTTGTACTAATCGTGCCAGTTCACAAGGTGGCAGGCACGCGTTAGAGGAGTCATGGATGACATGTAATGCACCAAAGAGGAAGAAATCCTTCTTCTTCTTTTTTTTCGTCTTTGAGGTTACAACACAAAATGGACGGCAGCCATCATTGTGGACATACATGATTGCAGAGGAAGAGCAAATTCGGAGGATTTGGTCCCGAATTTGCAAACTATGATTCTAAAAAGAGATTATTTAGCTTATTACATGTTCTTATAACACAGGGAGTGTGAAGCTCGTTGATTTCACCTGTCGGCGCCCGGAGCACCATGTGACTGTAGAGCAATCGCCAGTTGTATGTTGTCATATAAGATAAATTTGCCACGGAATAAAAGCAAAATTAAGGTGGAATAATCGATAACAGTTTCTGCATGTAGAAGAGAAAGCTAAAATGACCGGGAAAGGACAAAATTATGACCAGAATGCCGCAAAAGGACCCCGCCTTGCCAGCAGTAAGTGACAAATGTCTTTGTTTGTATGCAAATTAGATGTGTAAATACATCTTTCTAATTGATAGTAAGCCATTAGCTCTTACCCCTTTGAAGTTATAGCCTTGGAAAATTCTGACATCTGATCTGAATATTTTCTTGAAAAAAATCTTTACCACTGTTGACCACTAGGGGTTATGTCACAGTTTGGTGACATATAGTACACAGTTTAATTAAATTTGCTTTAATTCACCACCACTCTTTTCTCTCTTTTCGTCTAGGCAAGAGGAAAATGATCTACCCCAAACCAGACCTTACGTCACTATTTTCAGCGATGCAGTCTGAAGATCTGGTGAACCCGGACCAGCTTGAGCGACACATCCAGTTGCTTCTTAGTGAGGCAGCGTGGCCGGCATGTGTGACCCATTCTAAGTTGTTCTTTTTTTTTTTTTTTTTTTTACAGTTTGAATTTTGCACATTCTGAATAATCTGGAATTTGCTGCTGATTGTAATAAACGATTTAATGACTTATGTGTTTGCAGCATGATTTTCTATTTTGTCTGTGAATACACCGGGGGGAAAAGAGTCAACAGTACAAACCATTTATCAGTGACATTGAAAATAATGGCTCATTTTTAAGAAAAATTAACCAAAAACAATTATTTTATTTACTTCAGACTGTATTGTTGGATGTGCCAGTGCAGAAGACCCTGCACACGTTAATGATGGTACCAGTATATGGAGGAATTCTGGGCCATATTAGCATCTGTATTTTCTAATAATGGGTTAGGGCAGAGGTGTCCAATCATGTGCCATGGAGGGCCAAGACCCTGCAGGCTTTACCTCCAACCAGTGTCTTCAACAGCAGTTTCCACTGAATTTCTTATACTGACTGTTGATCAGTGAAAACACCTGCTGAAGAGACTGGGTAGAAGAGAGGACCTGCAGGGTCTTGGCCCTCCATGGCACATGATTGGACACCCCTGCGTTAGAGTTTAATGGGATTTAACATTTTAACACAGACTGCTTTATGGCTTATTATTCTGTTGGCAGACTTACACCAAACCCAAAGTGATTTCTCAAACTGCTGGATTGTTCTTAGACAGCTTTTCCAATCTTTAAGTATTTAATTTATGTCACTTGGTGGTAGCCTTCACACATAAAACAAAAGTGGAGACAGATCTGCAAAAAGTACAAAGGTTTATTGTCAAATTTCCTAGTGCAATACTAAATGAATACACGTATAGTAGATTGCTGATGCAGAGAATATACTGTATATTTACACAGTACATGTATATATCCAGTAAAGCCCTGTATTTCTCCATGTAACCTTGTGACTGCATTATTTTAATTGCTTTTAATCCTAGATCCAGTTTGTTTTGGCTTAAAATGCATCATAATTGTTAAATATATCTTATTATACCTAACACAGTACTGTTTACCTGTTGAAATATATATTTTATGGCTAATATAACCCCATAACTACAATATGGCACCTGGTGATCAAGTTCTGGCAGCTGATCATTTTTTGTCACAACATCACCGGTTGGACCAGGTACATCCCATGATGTCTCAACAGTCTCTCCATGATTTTCACACAGATCAGAGCAATTTGTTGCGCAGGAAGCTAAACGTTTCTACAGACATTCTGAAGTTCTGTAACTACTGCATGTTCATGAAGCTGGGCTGACATCTCATCACTGGGAGCCTGTGTTGAACGCCCAGACCCACGGTTTGAAGCGATAATTTTGCCACAAGAGAGCCATCTGAAACACACAGACACAGAGAATACATATTTTAGTACCTAATAGCGATAACTTGCCGACATTACAATGTAGTATGGCAGACTTAAGGTAAAGTAGCATTCGCAATCATTAACTTATATTTATATGTGATGTAGTTCATATCCTCATGTCTACTGCTTTATATTGCTCTATGTGGCTTCCTAGATGCTCCAGTACTTTTCCAGAGTGTGTCGTCTCTCCACCTATAGCCTTCTCTGGCTCTCCTTTTTTGCCTTTACTCTGGCAAAAAAGCCAGAGACCGCAGTCGCCATCCTGCCATCTTGTGTTTTGCCTGGGTTGCTTGTTTTACGTCACGGGAGGGTTGCGCCACCCTGTAACAAATCCCACCCACATCAAGCGGTACTCCGGTGTAATGGAAACACAAGCTGACCGAACTGAACTGAACTGTGCTGTGCTGTGCTGTACCGGGCTAAACAGGTACTAGTGGAAAAGGGCCATAAAGTGGGTCTAGGTGTGAATGTGTGTGTGACTGGTGAAGGGATGGCGCCGTACTGTGGCTGCTTCATCCATCTAGGCGGATGCCCTGAATTTTCCCACTGGGGATCGATAAAGTACACAAAATTTTAAAAAAAGCAAACATTGCAGTCCACTTCGGAGTACTCTACTAGGCGATCAGAACACGCCTACTGTCTGTGCAAGTCTAGTGACTTAAACCTGTTAAATAAAGATACTTATCTTGCATCTCTGAATTGTGGTGTCATTGTTGTCTGTGCACTGTGGGTCTTTTATTTGGTCAATCATATAAATCACAGTGCATTTCTGGAATATCATAGGGATAGAATTATAGCGTAATCTTTTGCACAGTTTTCTCCCAACACAGTACATTCATATGACAACTAGCCTCTTTTGAGTCAAGGACCTAACACATGTAATACTTTTCTTACACTGTAACAAATATAACTTTGTTAGTTGTGACTGTTTCTTTTATATTTGCCAAATTGCACATTCAGGTTTTGGTACACTTCTTTAAACAGTTACAATTAATGACACTGCACTTTAGTCATATTTACACTTTACTAGATTTGCGGAAACTATTTTATACATTGCATAGTTGCACATTTTGTATTGGCATTTATTGACTAGATTTTTAATTTTATTGTGGCTTGGTTGTGCTATTTCCAGCAGGTAGCTGTGATTGGTCTGCTCCACCAAAAAGAAAGGTGCAAATTAGTTCAGTTTAGGGCTTGGCGATATAGCTCCAAAAATGTATTGCAATATAATTTCTTTATATTAAGATACATGATACATATTGCAATATGTATTTTGTGTACTGAATGTCCTTTAAAGTTTGGTTTTACTTACATTTTTGTTAGAAATTATATACACAGTATACATATACAGTAAATATATTTATATATTGTATATATATTCCTTTCACTTATGAAAAAGCTGAATAATAAAATGAAATGAAAACTTATGCCTGAAAATTCTTCACAATATGTAACTGAGTAAAGTGCCTTTTTCATTTGTTTTAACAGAACTGACATTATCAGGTTATCAAGTTTATTCACATGGGTAGAAATGTTTCAGTTTACTGCACATAGTTAAAACTTGATGGGCTAATAAGTAACAGGAGTTTAATTTGTTGCTTATTTTTGTATTTTTTATGTGTCTACATTTCATCAGTTCTTTATTTGGTGAGTCTCTCACTCTTATTGTGAAGCTCCTAGCCGCAAAACTGGATAGGAGCTCTTATTTTAAAAGTTTGTTCGCTTAGTGAGCAGTTGCCTGCAGAGTTCAGCCTTGAAATGTTTATCTTCTCCTGCCCCCCCCCCACATACCCCGGTTTCCTGTGTTTAAGGTAGGCCTACGTTTATTCTGTTATCTTCCTTTTCATCTCTGCTTGCTACATTGTACATTTCAGACTACAGCAGTGGCTAAGCTGCAGACAGACAACTGCAGACATATTAACAAATATTCAAATATGCACGATACAATTATTTTATGTATCACAAGCGGCCAAATGTAAAAATACAATGAATATATTTGGTATAACACCCAGCTCTAGCTCAGTTTATTGATAATTGAAGAGAAAACAAATAGTAATTATTTCTCTGGGCTACAATATTTATGTATAACCATTATGACGCATGTTTACTGCATTATTTTGGTTCATAATTTGAGTTGTTTGTTAAAGTGCTTACTTGTCCTGTCCTTTTTTTGCTCCAAGGTGTCCAGCCAAAAGATTCTCTGGCTAACACAGCTGCCCTAATAAAGGTTCCAGGGAATAACTGGTAAGATAGGAAGGGGGTGTTTGGTACAGGAATTTAAATTTGTATATTTTATACAAATTAATATTAATTTAAAATATTATTTTGGGATGTGTAAATGGTAAAAGGTGTGCACTTATATTGTGCTTTTTTCTCACCCTTGGATGAGATCTACCCATTGGCACACACATTTACACACTGATGCTGCCATGCAAGGCACTGGCCTGACCCTCCACGAGCAACTCGGGGTTCACTATCTTGCTCAAAGATGCTTCAACATGCAGACTGCAGAGAGAATCGAACCACTAATCCTCCGGTCAGCAGTCGACTACACTTGACACCTGTTCCACAGATGTCGAATGTGATGGGATAGTAAACGGTAATGATAAATACCATTATATATAACAACAACTGGTGCAGACCGGGACATATCACTGTTAAACAACGACACTGCAGCAAAGACATTGAGTTGCTAGCTGTTAGCATGAGGCCTACATATCTCCCGAGAGAACACTCACACGTGATCTGCATTGTTTATGCAAATCCGACGGCGAACGCTGGGACAGCGCGTGACGTCATCCATTCAGTAACCAGCAGGCTGCAGACAGAACACCCAGATGCTCTTCTCCTCATCTCAGGCGATTTCAACCACGTTTCACTGTCTCCCATTCTGCCCACTTTCACCCAGTATGTCACATGCCACACTAGAGACAATAAAACACTGGATTTGTTCTACGCAAACACTAAGGAGGCGTACACCTCATCACAACTCCCCCCACTTGGGAGATCGGATCACAACTTGGTTCATCTCCGACCGGTGTACAAACCCCTAGTGCACAGACAACCTCCGGCCATGCACACTGTGGAGTTATGGTCTGAGGAGACAATGGACACTCTAAAGGACTGTTTTGAAGCCACTGCCTGGAAGCAGCTCTGCGATCCACATGGTGAGGACATCGATGGCCTCATTCACACCTTCACGGGCTACCTCAGCTTCTGTGTGGACAAATCCGTTCCCACCAAGACCATACGGCATCATTCAAACAACAAACCCTGGATCAACCCTGAGATAAAAACACTTCTGAGAGAGAAGAAGAGGATCTTCAGGTCGGGGAACAGGGAGATGCTGAAGTCCGTACAGAGGGAGCTGAGGAGAAAGATCAGAGAAGGCAAGGACAGCTTCAGGAAGAAGATGGAGGACAAGCTGCAACAGAGCGACATCAGCGGGGTCTGGAGAAACCTCAAAACCATCTCGGGGCTCCAGAATACCTCCCCCCAGGCCACGGGGGGCAGGGAGTGGGCGAACAACCTGAATCTGTTTTTCAATAGATTTGACCAACCGCCCTCCCCCCTGTCTGCACAACAACCACTGCTGCCTCTAAGAAATCAAGTCCTGCTACCCACTCCCCACTCCACCGACACCCCCCCACTCCCAACACACAGCCCCCCATCCTGACCCTGACCAAGACCCAGGTGAGGACGGAGCTGAGGAAGATCAAGGCGAGGAAGGCGTCGGGACCGGACGGCATCAGCGCAAAGCTCCTCAAGTCCTGTGCAGACCAGCTGTGTGGGATTGTGACGTATATCTTCAACATGAGCCTGAAACTGGGGAGGGTACCACAGCTGTGGAAAACATCTTGTGTGGTACCTGTACCAAAAACTTCCCACCCCAAAGACCTGAACAGCTTCAGACCGGTGGCCTTGACGTCCCACTTGATGAAGACCCTGGAGAGACTGCTCCTTGCTCATCTCCGCCACCTGGTGGAACCAGCGATGGATCCACTCCAGTTCGCCTACCAGCATGGCATTGGGGTGGAGGATGCGGTGATCTTCCTCCTTCACCGTTCTCTGTCCCACCTGGAGAAGCCCGGGAATATGGTGAGGATCATGTTCTTTGACTTCTCCAGTGCTTTCAACACCATCCAACCGATGATCCTGAAGGACAAGCTGCTGCGCGCAGGGGTGGACCAGCACCTGTCATCATGGATCCTGGACTACCTCACGAACCGGCCTCAGTTTGTGAGAACCCGGGACTGTGTTTCCGACACGATCATCAGTAGCACGGGGGCCCCCCAGGGAACGGTGCTGGCTCCCTTCCTGTTCACTCTTTATACTGCGGACTTCTCACACAACACAACACATTGCCATCTACAGAGGTTCTCTGATGACTCTGCGATCGTTGGTCTCATCTCCAGCGGAGATGAAGCTGAGTACAGAGGGCTTATCCAGGACTTTGTGGACTGGTGCCATCGGAACTGCCTCCAGATCAACGCGAGGAAAACTAAGGAGCTGGTGGTGGACTGCCGCAGGCATGGGCAGCCCCTCACAGCACCAGTAAATATACAGGGAACAGACATCGAGATGGTGACTTCCTACAAGTACCTGGGTATTCATCTGAACAATAAACTAGACTGGTCACACAATACTGACGCACTCTACAAGAAGGGACAGCGCAGGCTGTTCCTGCTGAGGAGACTCAGGTCTTTTGGTGTACAAGGGGCGCTGCTGAAGTCATTCTATGACACGGTGGTGGCATCAGCCATCACTTTTGGAGTGGTCTGCTGGGGCAGTGGCATTACTGCAGCCGATAGGAAGAGACTGAACAAACTGATTAAGAAAGCTAGCTCTGTCCTGGGGCAACGCCTTGATCCGATGGAGGAGATAGGAGAGAGAAGGACGGTGGCTAAACTGTCATCTCTGCTGGAGTCCGAGTTCCACCCTATGCAGGACATACTGGATGCACTGAGGAGCTCATTTAGCAGCAGACTACATCATCCCAGGTGCACAACCGAGAGGTTCCGTAGGTCCTTCCTACCAACGGCTGTCAGACTGTACAACCTAAGCAGGGCTGCTCGCAGAGATAGCAAAAAGACGTAACAAACTAATAGTTTTTTTTTGAATGCAAAAGATGCAATACACTTACACAATGGTCCTCTCCGGCATACAACTAGGAACATACCGGTCGCTATGGAGGGTGAGAATATGTATGGGCACATAATCATACCATGTAGGATAACTAAATAGACGGTTATGCTGTTTCATCCCACCTAGCAACAATGCTCTGCACTGTGTGTGTTTATATATTTACATATTTATTCCATCTAGCTACAATGCTCAGCACTGGGTGTGTTTATATTTATATATCTATATATTTATTCCATCTAGCTACAATGCTCCGCACTGTGTTTTTATATATCTACATATTATTCCATCTAGCTACATTGCTCCGCACTGTGTGTGTTTATATACTTGCATATTTATTCCACCTAGCTGCAATGCTCCGTACTGTGGGTGTTTATATATTTACATATTTATTCCATCTAGCTACAATGCTCTGCACTGTGTGTTCATATATTCATATATTTATTCCATCCAGCTACAATGCTCTGCACTGTGTGTCTGTGTGTGTGTGTGTGTGTGTGTATATATATTTTATAGTAATATGTACATATGTACAGTATATTAGCTGCTCTTGCTTGCTTGTTTTTTTTCTTGCCTTCTGATTGTTGCTCTGAGTGTTGCTATCCCTGTGCTGTTGCAATCCTGGAATTTCCCCGTTGTGGGACTAATAAAGGCTTATCTTATCTTATCTTATCTTATATTTACATTGCAATGATTTATGTTGCAATTGAAGTTCCCTCATGTATTGGTTTGTCCAGCATTAAGCCCGGTGACCCAGTATAAAGGTGCCATTTCACATTTGTCTGTGTTGCTGGTCAGATCTCTGGTGTGCAGTCCTGCAATATGACCAAATCAAAACACTTTGAAACCCCTGTTTGCTTCTTTGTTATTGTGCTACTGTGCTTCCAGCTTCAGTAGGCCAACTATTACACACTGTTTCTTCATGTAACTTGACAACATGACAGCTTGTCATAACAAATAACTGATAACATTTGATTTCTGTATATCCATTTTTTTTCTGTATCAGAAAAACATCTGTCAGTGTCTACTAATGTAACTTCTTGCTAATAGGCTTATCTATAACATTCTAATCTTTGAAAAATATTATAACCATTTAACAATGGATATACCGAAAGCTATGACATTTATAATTTTTCTCTTTTTCAGTTTCTTTTTGCATTTTTTCTTTTACACATCTAAACAAATTATTTTTCCTCTTTTCTTAACAACTGGAAATCATTATTTCCATTTTCCACATTTGTAAACAATGAATCTTTTGACCCATCAGACTGATGGATGGCTCTTCAATTCAAAGTCCCCTGAGCCTGAGCTGGAACAGTGTCTCTGACAGGTGTCTTTGGAGCCGAGAACAGGTATAGTGATGGGTGCTCGTCTGTGTGGAGCGCATCTGGTCACCCCCACCTTTCAAATATACTCAAAATACGTTGAGAACTCATTTTCAGTGTTTGTCATGTCACCAGGGAGTACCTGCAGCAGCAGAACTTTGATGTCCTTCCTTGGCCTTCTTATTCTCTGGATTTATTCCCCATTGAACATTTGTCGGATCAACCTGGGTGGCATGTTTCAGCCAGAGTACTGGTGCCGCAGAGCAGACAGGAAGTGGTCATGGCATTGCAGGAGAAGTTGTCTTGATCAGGTGAGTGTGCACCCTCCTCCCTTCTTGCGAAACATTCCCAGGCTCTGCAGGTAATCGTCACACCTGCGTGAGTGGACGCACCTGCCGTCTCTGCCTTGCCAGCGCTTATAAGGACCAACCTGTGAATGCTTCAGTGCTGGCTTGTTGGGTATATTGCCTAGTCAACAAGCAAGTGTGTTTATATTTATACAGTGAGAATTCTGTGTTTAATTCCTCTCCTTTCTCTCTTCTCAGTTTGCTGTCATCTGTGCAGTGTGTCTCCGGGGATCTTTGTGCGCTCACCTGCTCCATCATTCTCACCTCCACTTCAGCTGCCTGTCTCCACCCGGTCAGACACCTACCCAGCTCCTCTCCTTCCCTACTCCCTGCCAGCCCCATCCTGCTGGTTCGTCTATTCCTGCTCTCATCTCCTCCCCACAGGCTGAGTCCTCCTCTAGCGAGTGGCGTCTTTCCTTAACTGTGCTCCCCTTTTGTTGGATTAATAAATTGTTTAAACGTAGCTTCTCTGTGTCTTGTGTGTTTTCTCTGGCGTGGCACCCTGCACGTGAGCTGACCATTCTTTCATCATGACAGGAGTGGCTAAATATCCCCCAAGACAACATTAGACAGCTTCTGAGGTCCATGCAGAAGTGTATTACTGCCTGCATTAACGCAAATGACGGCCATATTCCATAGTGAACTTTGTTTTTAAGACAGATGTTTTGTTGTGATTTCAGAAAGTCAGGGTGCTTCTGTTTTGTTCAATTTTGAAAATATTGCTGACTCAGAGATTTTCACTTGTCAGTCTCTGATATTATTTTGAAGATGTCTGCATCATTTAATTGACCATTTCCACAAAAATTTGTAAAAATATCTAACTTTTCTAGAGTGTTGCACTTTCATTGGCAGTGAGAATATGTTTTTCAGTCATGCACAGGTGGTCTTACTTTTCAGGTTGGGTAGGCTAATTTCTTATCCGCAAGAAAAATAGTCTATGATGATCAAATGGTTCTGTTTTGCCTACTCACAAACACCAGTTCAGTGGAAGTGGTGTAGTCATCAGAGGCTCTTTCCACTGACCCGGTTTGCACTGCATGCATTCAGGACATTTAGTCACTAGCTCCTGAATCTCACTTTCTAGTCCAGGCCACCACATGCTCATGTGTGCTCTTTCTCTGCACTTTGTGATGCCTTGATGTCCATCATGTAAACACTGGAGAATGTCACTGTTCATGCTGTGTGGAATGACAGTGTGATCTCCATATATCAGTTGTCCTTTTGATGTTGACAGGCTGTTTTAGCTTGCACAAGAATGCCACTCACGTTTCAGCCAGCCCAGGGTCGCCAATCTGCTCACTACCTGCAGCTCATGGTCTGTGTTCATCTCCTGCTTAATCCATTCTAGTTTGGTTTGTGACACAGGCCATGCAGTGTGGGCTGCAATGAAACATGCCTGATTAGTTCTGATACTTCACAGTGGTTCAAAGGTAGCAGCTGCCTGGATAATGTGTCTGCCACGGTTAGGGTCTGTTGCAGCACATATTCTACAATGGGGTTAAACCGCTCAGCTGCATGAGTCTGTATTGTTAATTAGGAGGACCAGAGGTTTGTAGTCAGTGTGTACTGTGAATTTGTCAAGGCCATACAGGTAAATAGAAAACTTTTTACAGACCCAAACTACAGTGAGTCTCTTTTCCTATCTGTGCTTAGCTCTTTTCACAATCAGTCAGTGCAAAAAGTACAGACACTGTCCTCGCTGTATTAACACACTAAGGTACAGCACCTTCTTGAAGGCATATTTTAACAAGCTTTGTCTTCAGTAGCGGCAAATCTCTAGCCAATGTGCTTTAGATTTCAGCCACTCTTTTTATAAGCCCCATTGTTATTGCCACATTTCTGCCCGACAGGTCGCTGCAATTTGAATTTTTAATCACATGTATTTTGAACTTTTACAGCTGGCCTTTATACTTAGTAATAGCAGCAAATTGTCTACAACAGTCTAGTTTGCCTCAAGGCCTGTCGAAGCCAGTTTTATCTGGCATTAACTGGGGGATGCGTCTAAGCCCGTAATAGCTTTCATTTGATGTCACAGTTGTATCGGCACCTGTATCATTTTTGAAGCTCACAGGAGAATCTGATTTTTAGATTTCCTGTGCAGGGTGTGTTTGAATTTGCAGTCCTTGTGTACTTGTCTTTTAGTTCACCCAAAAAGTGTCCATTAGTCTCCTGCTTCACAGTTGTAGGCTCATTCACTTTGGCTGACCAGCACACAGTAACAAAATGTCTGATTTTATTGCATTACATTGAGTATTTGTAGCTGCACAGACTGCATGTGTGGGGTGGTCTGTCGCATCGTGGGCATTTATTTACTTTACCGTTTCCATTGTGGCGTATTACTGTGTGGAAACTGCTGTTATCTCCTCTCTTTCCTCTCCCTCTGTGGTGCCAAGGAGCATGTGAGATCGGTGTTCGTTCATGTTTCTGTGCTACTTCACTGGCTCTTAACTCGGGGCAGCTGTGGAGCAGGTATAGTGTGGCTGACTACTAATGAATGAATTTATTTATTTCGGATAATACAGTACAGGTTAAAGAAACTGTATAATATAACAACAAGGTCAAATTAGACAGAGACTCCTTCTACTAAACAATTCCACGTGAGTTATCCGAAATGGATAATTGGAGGATCAGTGGTTTGATTCCCGCTCTGTCTGCATTCTGCATGTTGAAGTGTCCTTGAGCAAGACACTGAACCCCCCAGTTGCCCCTGGTGGGTCAGGCAAGCGCCTGTGCATGGCAGCTCCGCCGCCATCAGTGTGTGAGTGGGTGGATAGCAAGATCTCTGAAGTGCTTTGGTCATCCAGAGATAAGTAAACATGCTATATAAGTGAATGCCATTTACAATTTAACTTGCTCAGCGTGTCTCAGCATCTCCGCAGCTTTGTACAGTGTCAGGTCTGTGATTAAATGTAATTTTTTCTGATAGTTCTTGGTCTAAAATCCTTACTGCAAGTTTGTTCTGGATGTTTTCTATTTTCAGTTACCTGAACTGGCACATCTCAGCCAGAGCTGTATAATATGAGAGTTGCAACACTCTGATAGACTTCTATAGACACTGTGGAATACGGAAGTCACGTGGGTCATGGAGCGGTGAATAGTCCCAAACAATTAATTTTTCCCCATAGACCACCATTCATTTCACAGTGTCTGCTTAACCCTTTAACTGCCTGCTCGACCAGAATGGTTTAGCACATTTTGATTAAATATATTTCAATGAGAGGAGTGTCTAACTTAACTCAACATGACTGAGCCATCTCTACCACTTGGCTGAGGTATGTTATGCTAAAAAAAAATCCAGCAGGTGTCACTGTTTCTGCGACTAGCAAGCTTCTTAATAAGCGACTTTCGCATTAACAGTGTGCATGTGCGGACTATGTGAGTTCAAAGTTTACGACTACCAAACATTCCGGTAGCCGGCTTGCTTTTGTATACAAACAGTACTGTCACACCTGAACAACTGCCACTTAAAGTCTGCTTTAAGCTTTAAATCTCCATTATGCCAGGTGCACATTGTGCCATAGTGAAGTGTGGGAACGGCATGTATCATCTAGAGCGGTGGAAAAAGCAAACTTGTAGCATACATGCGTGTAACTTCGGGACCAGCGTGTGCGCATGTCCGCCGCTATTCACATTATATACAGTACATTTCCCATGGAGCTGAAGGATCCGGACAGACGTAATTGTTGGAGTAAAGCAGTAAGTCTATATTATAACATAATTAAATAGTGTTGTGTATTGTTCAAGTTCTAGCCTAATTGACACGAGTCTAAACCCTGAAGTAGTAGGTACGGACAGGCAGGCCTGGATCTAGGATATAGCTCTCTGTATATTGGTAATGAAGCTTGATCTACACACACATATAATTAAGGCCATTGATAAGTAGGCTGGCATAAAATAAAACTGCAAATCATTGAAAAGGTGTGGTACTTAAACTATAGTAGTATCGACCTATAGTTCTAAGTAAGCAGGCTATGCCTTGTAGTGAAATTTACTCAAAATGACAAAACCAAAGTTGAGCTGTCAAACCACTCGCTTACCTTCTTTGTAGTCATTTTGGAGTCTCGCAGGTAAGGGTGCTTGGTCCTTTGACAACAAAAAATCTGCTGTGTCAGCATACATACGGGGGGGCCATTTTGGCCAATTTCTGCAACATGGCTGCGAATGCAAGCGCAACTAGTTCATCCTTGCGTTTGCGGGTACACTGGGAAGACCCCTACTCATACAATATGCTCATCGATCAGGAACTTTCCATAAATTAAATGTATCGATAGCGCATGTTTGGTAGCCACGTTCCCATGATGCTTTGCGCGAGTCAAGATGCAAAAGTTGCTTATTCACTCTCCAACCAGGAAGTAAAAAACAAGAAAATCAATCAAGACATTTTGACTGTTTTCGGTGCAAGTGTAAAAGGTAGGAATACTTTTTATATATATATATATATATATATATATATATATAGGATAGTGTTTGAGGCCTTACAGAAATATGTTACTTGATGCCACTAAAAAACTTAAATTTAGTATCTAATATTTTTTTTAAAACATGCTCAACCAAATGATTGTTTAGTTAGTTTATGGCAAGTGAAACAAAATTAAGCTAATGTAATTATAATTGAATATTTACTATAAAATCAAAACTTCTGTTTATCGATTGCTGTAAATATGAAACATTAAAGTGCTGATGACACGCTTTTTTACTTCATCTAATTTTTCAACACATAATATTGTGTTATTAATGGTCCCCTCCGGCATACAACTAGGAAAATACCGGTCATTATGGAGGGTGAGAATGTGTATGGGCACATAATCATACCATGTAGGATAACTAAGTAGACGGTTGTGCTGTTTCATCCCATCTAGCAACAATGCTCTGCACTGTGTGTGTTTATATATTTACATATTTATTCCATCTAGCTACAATGCTCCGCACTGGGTGTGTTTATATTTATATATCTATATATTTATTCCATCTAACTACAATGCTCCGCACTGTGTGTTTATATATCTACATATTATTCCATCTAGCTACAATGCTCCGCACTGTGTGTGTTTATATATTTACATATTTATTCCACCTAGCTGCAATGCTTCGTACTGTGGGTGTTTATATATCTACATATTTATTCCATCTAGCTACAATGCTCCGCACTGTGTGTTTATATACTCATATATTTATTCCATCCAGCTGCAATGCTCTGCACTGTGTGTCTGTGTATATATATATATATTTATAGTAATATGTACATATGTATATTAGCTGCTCTTGCTTTTTTTTCTTGCCTTCTGATTGTTGCTCTGAGTGTTGCTATCCCTGTGCTGTTGCAACCAGCACAGGGTCTACCCTTCTTCTTCCGGCCTACAGAGAGAGCAGTTGCATTTTCTCTCCCTCCTCCTCCTCCTGCCTTCCTGACTGATCCCAGCTTGCTGCGTCTGTGTCTGTGTCTCGCTCTCCTTCTCGCTGATTTCAACCCAAATGGAAAAAATGGATCTCGTAAGTTGGGCTTTAAATGCAATTGACACCACTTTTTCAAACAGAAAATCGGGCCCGGGGTCGCCCAAATGTCCCACAGGCACTTCAGCTGCGGGTTATGTGAGGGACTCATGGGATAATTGGAGACTCATGTGTCTGTGTGATCTTTCGATCGAAGATGTGGAAGACATCTACCTGTTTGGCTTCATGATCACAGGATTTCTACTGATTGGCCTGGGAGTCTTCCTTGTGTATCGAAAATTTATAAAAGCTGGAAGGAGCTAATCAAAATGCGGACCCGGCGAAGCTTCTCCATCAATTTGACCAGCTGGGAAGAGCGCTGATGGCGGCAAATGTTGAACTGAATCGGAAAGTTGGTAACATCTCGGAGTCGCTGAGTGTTCTTCAAGGAATGAATTTAAAGCCAGTGAATGTTAATTTAAATTGTGAAGCACAGAACCGCATGAGAGAAGAAATATCTATGCTCTAAGTGACTGTGCAGATTCGGCCTTGATTCGGCGCCCCAGGACAATTCACTCCTCCAGAGTAGAGATAAGCGGATGTGAGAGCTGGCTTTGCTTAACCCAAACACTGCTGCTGTACAATAATCAGAACTCTCCAAGGACAGTGTTGTCATGGGACTAACATGGAATTTTACCATCTGGCATGAAGAGAGATAAACTCTGGGACATGTCTATCTGTGTTTACAATACATGAATATAACATCTTGCCGTTGCCTGGGAGACTATTTTTGTTGTACTCCAGTAACTGATACACCCACACTGCACCCACACTGATATCACAAACTGATACACACACACTGGTCTCTCTCTGCTTTGTTTTTGTGTGGATTTGTTTTGCCTGCTCTGTGCAATTGAGAGGTTTTTTTCTATGTAATCACAATCCCGCTTATACGACGAGCTGTATTTTGATAACGATGTTTTTTTCTCTCTGCCCAATGTGTCATTCCCTCCCTCCTCCCCTCTTATCCCCCACTGTTTTGATGAGGCGCCTTGTTATGGCTGCCGTGTCATTGTGATGCGCTTACATTAGTGCGCCAATGTCAAGTCAAATTCCTTGTATGTTTTTAACATGCTTGGCAATAAAGCTTTTCTAATTCTGATTCTGATTCTCAGGTTCAGGTTCAGGTTCAGGTTACTTTATTTGTACCCGTAGGTAGATTTGTTTTGCAGTTGGTGACATCCATATTTACAAGCCACAATTACATTCAACATAGACACAAACACAGGCACACATCTTACAAAATAGGTAAATATAAAATATGTACAATATAATTTTTATAGCTTGTTCAACTCTTTGACAGCAGCAGGGACAAAGCTGTTTTTGTAGCGCTGGGTTCTACTTTTTGGGACAGCAAACCTCCATCTGGAGGGAAGAAGCTGAAAGTTGCAGTGCAAAGGGTGGGAGTCATCATTTAAAATCGAGTCGGCCATCCTCTGTACTTGTCTGGTGTACAGGGATGTCAGGCTCAGCTGTGACTCACCAAGCAAACGACTGGACCATCTGACTACCTGATCCAAGGATTTCCTCTGTTTCAGTTTTATCTGACCAAACCATGACATTAAAGAAAAGGATAAAACAGATTCAATAAAAGCCCGATAGAACATAGTCATTATGGTTCGGTCAATTTGGAAGCGTGCAAGTTTCCTCAAACAATGCAAATTTTGCTGACCCTTTTTGCACACCCTTTCACAGTTCACCTCAAAGTTCAATCCACTATCAATAATCGTCCCAAGATATTTGTACGATTGTACACATTCGGTGGTCTGGCCTTTTAGTATGGTGACTTTGTGCCTGGGAGTTTTCCTCCTAAAGTCAATAATCATATCTTTCGTTTTTGTTGTATTCAGCTGCAGGTAGGAATCCTCACACCAGTGAACAAAGTCATCAACTACTGGGCCATGGCCACTCTCACCATCCTGGAGGAGACTGACAATGACTGAGTCATCAGCATACTTTATAATGTGTCTGTTGTCATGTCTGCTCCGACACATGTTTGTGTACAGGATGAAGAGTAGTGGTGACAACACACACCCCTGAGGAGAGCCAGTAGAAGAGCACTTTAGGTCAGACAATGTACCATTGACCCTTACTCTCTGCGTCCTGTTGGTTAAGAAATCCAGAATCCAACCCACCAGATTATTGCTTAAATCAAATTGTTGCAGGAGCCTTTCAACTAAAATATGAGGTTGGATTGTATTAAAGGCAGAAGAAAAGTCCACAAATAAAAGCCTGGCGTGTGTCCCATTAAAATCCAGATGTTTAAAAAGCATGTTAAACAGAGTGACAGTGGCATCCTCCACTCCTCTGTGAGGCCTATAGGCAAACTGCAGAGGATCCAATGAATGTTCAGTCTGCTTTAGGACCTCACATCTGACCAGTTTTTCAAAAATTTTCATTAAAATTGAAGTCAAAGCAACTGGTCTAAAGTCATTTACCGTTTTAGGACAGCTGGATTTTGGAACGGGAACAACCACGGCATCTTTCCAGATCTTAGGCACATGTTGTGTCTGTAAGGACTTATTGAAAATGTAGTGAAATATAGGACTCAGTTCATGTGCACAGGACTTTACCAGGCGTCCACATATATTATCAGGGCCCTGACTTTTGTTCACTTTTACAGCGCGGAACTCCCTTTCAACATCCTGCATCTCAATATTAAAGTGCTGATTGTCTTTGAGTTTCTGTTTCAAATCTTGGATTTCTGTGCTAAAATCAAAGGAGTCAAAACGACCATAAAAACAATTAAGAGCATTAGCCAGCTCTGTGTCTGAACTAAAACCATCTAAAAACACACGATTACTGCGCTCTGTGCTCTGAAGGCCTGCAATTTTTTTCATACTGGCCCAGGCCGAACCAAGTTTATTTGCTGCCATCTTGCTTTCCAATTCTGATTTATAATTCTGTTTTGCTCTTAAAATTTCGGCCTTTAGCTCCTTAGTGGCAACCTGTAGCGCAGAAACAGACCCCTGTTTAAAGGCAAGTGCTTTCCTCTGTAAGCAGGATTTAACTGATTTAGTAACCCATGGTTTGTTGTTGGGATATATTTTGACACGTTTACGTGGAACAAACTTATTTTGACAGTGAGCCATGTATGAGCATGTGAGCTCAGCCAGAGAGTCCAAATCATCCCCGCAGGCCATTATGAACATCTTCCAGTCTGTACAGTCAAAGCATTCCTGGAGGCTGTGCTCTGAATCTTCTGTCCACACATCAATGTCTCTCATCTCCACCTTGCCTCTTCTGAGAGCAGTTTTATATGTGGGCAGCAAATGAACACAGTTGTGATCTGATGATCCTAAAGGAGGAAGGGGGAGTGATTTATAGGCCCTCTCTATGGATCCATAGCACAGGTCCAATGTCTTTTTTCGCCTGGTTGGGCAGGAGACATACTGATGAAAGTTTTTAAGTGTCTTCTTTAAAGAAACATGGTTAAAATCCCCAAGAATGAAGTTTGGCGCCTCTGGAGAAATTGACTGCAGCCGCTGGATCACATCAGAGATGGTGCTGGAGGCGGAGTCAGCGTCTGCCCTCGGATGAATGTACACAACTGTGATGAAAAGTTGGGGAAACTCTCGAGGCAAATAAAAGGGGCGAAGCGACACAGACAGCAGCTCCACATGGGGTGTACAGATGCGCTCTCTGACCGTGACAGATGTGCAGTACTGCTTATTAATGTATAAACATACTCCGCCCCCCTGACGTTTCCCCGTTACCTCTTCCTGCCGATCCGAGCGCAGCGGAGCTCCAAAGCCGTCAATCCACAGCTCTGCATCTCGATCATGCGCAGTAAGCCAAGATTCAGTGAAAGCCATGACGCAGCAGTTCTTAAAATCCTTCTGGTAACGTACGTTGCCTTGAATTTCCTCCACCTTGTTTCTCACAGACTGTGCATTCCCAAAAATGATCGAAGGAAGAGGAATGTTACCAAACTGACGTCTCCTAAGGCGCAATTTCACACCTCCACGTCTTCCACGCTTCCTCCTGCCGCTTCTCTTTTCACCGCTGTGTCCGTCTCTCAAAATAAAGTCCGGCAGCTGAAATCTGGGCGCAATCAGAGACTCTGCACCAGCTGTGTTAAAGCGCAGCAACATGTCCCTGGAATATTGTATTCTGCCCGCTATTCTGCTCGCCATGGAGCCGAACGCGTTTACCTCAGAGACAAAGAGCCACAGCACAGAAAGCAGTAGTGCGAGATATGACAGGAAATCCATGTTGCAGATACCAGGGAGCTGTTCGCCATATATTCCACCAACGCTCCAGGGCAGAAACGACACAGAGGATTTTCTAAAAACGTAAAAAAGTACAAAAAACACACACACGCACACACGCACTATATCACCAAGCTGCTGGTCGCTGCGTGCGCATGTACAATATGACAAAATAGGTTGGTCTGTGCAGTTCTAAGTTAAACAGGCTTTTTTTCACGCAAATATCCAACACTTTCATGAGCGCCATGTCACCAATTACGTCAGTGGCTGGAAAACCCCGCTGCCATGTAGTCACATCATCGGGAGAACACAGCGCTTGGCTGCTCATTGTACACACAGGATGGAAGCGGCTGAAAACATCAACGATGGTTCCAGCACATGTAGTCTGGAATTGGTTTGTGTTGTCCAATCTTCAGACGATTATAGTTCCAAAGAATGGGATGATAATTAAGAATCTGGGGGCATCAGACCGTATAGGTTTGAGCCGTGCCAAGCCAGTCACACTCAGAGAGTGACGGTGGAGAGGCACACATGCCCGCCGCAGCAGCAGCGACAAACACACGGCAGGGGAACACCAGTGTTATTCTTTTGTTACAGATATTGCAACAAATTATTTGTTCATAAATATAATTTATTTAAACCCGATTTTTCAGTAAAATCATAGCAGGGTATTCTCTGTGGCTCAGGCATCGGGTTTATTATGGATTATATTTAGAGTTCTTGTTGTTTTTGTTTTGTACGTGTGTTTTATGTGTGTTTTGAGCCACTTTCAGGTGGGCATTGTCCAAGATCCACCAGTCCGAACACACACGCCCTCTCTCTTTGACAGTCAGCTGTTCATGGTTTGTGTGCATCATCTGCCGTGTTGTCAGCCAGTCAATGTTGCCAGCGCTATCACAATGTGTTGGCCACTCCACACAGCCATGGTTCTGTTGCGCCCCTTGAAGTGATGTCGGCCCTGGGGTGCAACACGTCTCCTCTCCATGTTCGCTGGGCGATGCCAGCCCTGAACGCCAACTGTAAGTGTTTCTGTTAATTTTTGTGGGTTTTCACCTTTTTGGGAACTGTTGTCATCATTCTTATGTTTAATACATGTGCTGTGGTGAATTCTGCACCTAAATCCATTCATCATGACCCTCTATGCGCTCTTACGCAGGGCAGGGAAAGGGAGGATGAAATAATGAAGGTTTGTGGGCAGTGTTCACCACAGCACATTTAATACAGAAAGACAGACAGTTCCCTGAAAGGTGAAGACGTACAAGAAACAGACACACTTACTGATGGTGTTCGGGGGCAGACATCGCCCAGCAAACGAATGAGAGGAGACGTGTTTGCCACAGGTGCCCCCCAGAGGACATCGCTTCAAGGACGCACGAGAGCCACGGCGAACATGGAGTGACTAGCGCGTCGTGAGAGTGCTGAAAATACTGGCAGACAAACAGCACAGATGACAATACTATGGACCATTAGTGCATGACTGGCAAACGGCCACGAAGTACACGCACTGCTTGTGATGGTGTGATTAGAAACACTTGGGCGAGGACCGGGAAACATGATCAGCAGCAGTTTGAATCACCTGGTGATAATGATAGAGGGGATGTGACCGGACCGGCGAGATGTCAGCATGGGATCACAAAAAGTAGGTCAAAGCTGTGCATAAATCCATTAATCCTTCCCCTCGTCGTGTGCTCCTCCTGCATAAAAGTGCACGAGGAGACTTAATAACAGGTGGAGCTGAAGCATGTGATGTGGTCTTTCACGGTTTGATGTTTATCTAAGCCTGCGACACAACACGAAGCCACAGCCATAAAATTAAAACAAGAAACCAGAGAAACTGTGAGCTACAAAGCTGCTGTCATTCCAGTCAACAACACCGGAGTCCGTTCTCCTGCTTACATCATGGGAGTGCCTCACTTAATTCGGTGGGCAGCACCACAGTCCAGTCAGTGGCTGCTGTTTTTTGATGATAACTAGTTTATGCAAGCGCGGTTGTAAATGTTATATTGATCATCGACAATGACTTTTGGGTTTACACAACATCCTAAAAAATGTCAAAATCGTGTCATCACCCCTTTAAGTGTTTGTATATAGTGAACATTCTGAAAGAACTTTTTAGTAAGTATTTTTTGACACTTGATTTTAATAAATACGGTAAAAAAAAAATCTACAATAAGAATATGGAAGTCATGAATATCACAATTCTGTCATGCGGTGATCCTCGCGGATCACCATAAGACACCAAGAGTCCACCGATGAGTTTGCAATGATGGTATTTATTAACAAAACAGGACGTAACACAAAACTGTGAGCCGCTAGGGCAAAAACACACACACTATGAGATACAGGGGCTCGTAGGGCTAACCCCAGCCACTACGAGCTAGACTATGACATGACGAGGATAAAACGAACCTGACATGAAGGTCTGACGAACATACGACGACCAAACTCGACGAGGTTTGATGAGGTTTGACGATACTCCTGCAATTGGACTGCTGTCAGCGCCCGCCTTATAAAGGCGAACGCTAACGAGCAGTAATGACAGCCAGCTGACGGCCCTTGACAGGCGGAAGCCCCATCAAGCGCCTTCACAATAAGAGCCCGGTGAGGCCAGAATACAACCCACAGCTGTCAAGGCCAGCAGCGAGCTATGCGTGGCCCGAGCGCGGACAGGACCGGCGCTCGGGTCGTAACAAATTCATTTTGTTTTTGCTAAATTGCATTACCACTGATTGCAGTTGTTGATTAGAATTTCATTTTTTGACTTGTTTTACGACTACTAGATGGACAGTAAAACCTATAGTGCAAGACCACACACTCTTCTAGCCCTTGTCCCTGAAAATCTTCAAGACTCTGATGCTGATCTGAGTGATGATGACCCATTAGAGGATCCTGATTTTCACCCAACACAAGCAGAAGGTACAGGTGACAATTCTTTTGAATCCCTAGATGAAGAGGAGGCTCCCTCAGCAAGCAGATCTTCCACACAGCTGCCACGTAAAAAGAGCAGAAAAGACAAACGAACCATAAAAACAGTTTCCTTGGAGGAACCAAGGGACAGCCCTGACCCAAGTGTAAAAGATGCAAGTTCCCAGTCAGACACAAACAAAAGCACAAGAAGAATCTGGAAGCATGAAGACAATGATGAATTCCAGCTTCCGGATTCAAGATTTGAACCCCCTGAGGCTGTACAACACACCCTTTCAGTCTTCAAAATGAACTTCACTGATGAGATGATTGAACTTGTTGGTCATCATCCAAATTTGTACTTTGTTCAAGTGTTGGGAGATCCAGTTAAGACTAGCCCTGAAGAAATTGAGGATTTCTTGGCCATCCTTCATCCTTGCCCACAGTTTGAACCAAGTCAACAAGCCAGCATCCAGAGCCAGAGACCATCATTCAGCTCTCCACCACCACAAAAGAAAGGCTACACCCCAAAACCCTCATCCACAGCCAGATGTGCGTCATGATAACTTGGTACACTGGCCTCTTCACTCTGACAAGCGGGAATTATGCATCCTTTGTCTTAAGGGTGTATCAAGGTGGAAATGTAACAAATGCAACGTTTTCCTGTATTTGAACACAAACCAGGAATGCTATCACCTAGCATATCACCATTGGTAAAGTGGATCTGATGCTCAAAAAGCATTTGTGCTGTTGCACAGTCACATAGATGAGATCTGAAATGTAATGTTTTTATATGTTTGGCAAAGTTTTCCTGTATTTTCAATTTTTTTTCAAAGTTAAAATGGAAATCAACTTTATTGCTCCACCAGAAATATGGATCTTGTGTCCCAAAAAATATTAGTGCTGTTGCGCCACCACAGATGAGGTATGTTGAGATGCTGAAGTAGGAAATGCAGCTGTTTTATGTTTTTGAATGCAAACATACAGTAAATGTTTTGTACTGGAGCATTCAATAAGAAGTTGACTGATTGTGAGAATTTTGTGCTGTTGCAGCTTAAGGCAGTTGCAGTTAAGATGACAAAGTTGGAAATGCAGTCTTTCCTTGTTTGAGGCAGTATTTTCTTTGCTGAAATGAAAACCAGTATTGTTTTGTGGCATACTACCAAAAATAAAGTGCATCAAATGCCCTGGATTTTTTAAATTATCTATTTCTTTATAATTTAGCATTTTATTTGACTTTATCTAATGTTTATGATATTTGTATGAAATTTCGTACCTTAACCATGAAATGAAATCTCAACCCTTTGGTAGAGGTCAGTATTTTATAAATTACAGGGTCTGTTGATAAAAAAAAAAAAAAAAAAATCATTGATTGCAGTTAATACTGACCCAAGGGAAAAAGAAATGAAAACAAAACATTTTTCGATCGCTTTTTTCTTGGTGGGGTTGTTAAAGGGTTAATAATCCCGGGCAAATTAATGAATGGCCGTTGTTTTGGTTATTTTACCACTTAAGTTAACAGGTAGATTCTGTAGTCTATGATCTTGTTTTATTTTGTCAGCTTTTTTCTTCTTTATGTGCAGTAAAAACTCAAATTTGCAATTGCTATTAGCCTGTTCTAGCTCAACTAACTAGTCGGGTCAGCCCTTATTTCAAAAATCTGTTGTACAGTTATTGGGAAAAGGCACAGTTTCTGAGAGACATTAGAGATTGGTAGTAGCATTACATGATGGGTCATGGCATGAAAACGTGTGACAGAGCAGATGTGACTTATTATTTCATTCATAGCAATCGTAGTAGCATTAGCAGCATAACAGAACTATGGTGGTGGATTTAAAAGACGGCTTACAAAAATGAAATTGTTCTACTTTTTTATAGAGGAAAACATGAAACCATGAGAGGCCGATATGTTTACCAGCAAACCTGCTTTCTACAAGCAGGAAATGTGGAACAAGGTAGGAAATGACCAAATACAGTACTTTACATCCTCCAAAGTCCTCATCATTAGTGTCAACCCTGATAATAGCAATGTTATCTTTAACATCCATAAATTACCATTATTAATATTTTATGATTCTGCTTAAAGAGTCTCTACTTATTAGAACAAACTGTTGTGAGAAACACGATAAGAAAGGTCCTCAGGATGAAGACTGGTTTGATTTTTTAATGCAGTTGTAAACAAAGTGGAAACAATTCTGATCTACACAACTTAATGGAATAGAAGTAATGCTAATGATGTGTGTTTATTTTAACAGTAAATCAAGAATTGAATGCTAAAACCAATCAAACATATTCTGGAAACAACTGGCATATTTATAAATGTAAAATATTCTCTTGTATCAAGTAGCTCACCTGAAATTAATTAAAAAAAAACCTAACTGTAACTGAACTACGAACATAGAGGAAGAATATCTGATTCCTTTCTTTTATAATTTCTATATTGTAATCCAGAAAACAGTTAATTTTGACTTTTATATATATATATATATATATATATATATATATATATATATATATATACAGTATACTACCGTTCAAAAGTTTGGGGTCACTTAGAAATGTCCTTATTTTTGAAAGAAAAGCACTGTTTTTGTCAATGAAGATAACTTTAAACTAATCAGAAATACACTCTAATATTTAATATACATTGCTAATGTGGTAAATGACTATTTTAGCTGCAAATGTCTGGTTTTTGGTGCAATATCTACATAGGTGTATAGAGGCCCATTTCCAGCAACTATCACTCCAGTGTTCTAATGGTACAATGTGTTTGCTCATTGCGTCAGAAGGGATGATTAGAAAACCCTTGTGCAATCATGTTAACACAGCTCAAAACAGTTTAGCTGGTTAGAGAAGCTATAAAACTGACATTCCTTTGAGCAGGTTGAGTATCTGAAAAAAATTATTATTTCAAATACAAATCATTATTTCTAACCTTGTCAATGTCCTGACTATATTTTCTATTCATTTTACAGCTCATGGTGGTAAATAAGTGTGACTTTTCATGGAAAACACAAAATAATTGTCTGGGTGACCCCAAACTTTTGAACGGTAGTGTATATACCGCTCAAAAAAATTAAAGGAACACGTTTTAATCTGAGTAAGCTGGACTAGGCTGCCACAATTTCTTCACTTTAAGTTTTGGAGTGTTTTCATTTCCATCAAAAGACTTGGCATCTTCTCATTCTTAACACATTATCCAATCCATATCAGTGTAGCTATCCAGCTTATTTTTTCCCATTAAAATCTGATGTGTTTTCAAAGCGTTCCTTTAATTTTTTTGAGCAGTATATACTGTATATAGTATACAATATAGTATACTATACTATACTATTATATATATATATATATATATATATATATATATACTGTATATATATATATATAATTTGAATTGTATGAGATGCTACGTGTAGATATTTTTTTTCCTATATTATTTTTTTTCCGGACAGTTTTGTGGTGGTTGCGGGGGATTTTAACCACACCAGCTTAAAGACTGTGCTCCCCAAGTTTAAACAATGTGTAGACTTTAAGACCAGAGGAGAGAATATGTTGGACTTAGTGTACACAAACACAGATGCATATAAGGCTATACCCCGCCCCCATCTCGGCCATTCTGACCACATATCCGTGACGCTGCTGCCTGCCTACAAACCTTTATTGAAGCACAGCAGGCCAGCAGTGAAACAAATCAGAATTTGGCCAGAGAGTGCAACCTCTGCACTGAAAGACTGTTTTCTGCACACAGACTGCGAGGTCTTCAAAATAGCAGCCTCCCAGGAAGACAAGACAGATGTGGAGGAGTATGCTGAAACGGTCACCAGCTACATCGCAAAGTGCACAGAGGATGTCACTACAGTGAAGACCATCACTATGCGGGGTAACCATAAGCCCTGGATGACTGCAGAGGTGCGCTCGCTGCTTACAGCCAGGGATGCAGCCTCCAGAGCGAAGGACAGGATCGCCCTCTGCTCAGCCAGGTCTGTGCTCTCAAAGGGAATTAAGGCGGCAAAGCGTGCCTATGCGGAGAAAATCCAGGGACACCTCTGTGACACTAGGAACACCAAGCAGATGTGGCAGGGAGTTCGGAAACTGACGGGCTATAAGTCTAGGCAGGGGGTCGATGATGACGACGCTTTGCTTCCAGACAAGCTTAACGACTTCTTTGCACGTTTTGAAGCATCAAACTCGACAATCAGAGGGAGGGCTGACCCACCCCCACCATCGGTCGGACCAGCTTTTACCATCAACACAGGACACACGGAGGACCCTAACCAGAGTCAACCCACGTAAAGCTGCAGGTCCGGATAACATCCCGGGACGTGTGCTCCGAGACTGCGCGAGCGAGTTGGCGGATGTCCTGACTGACATTTATAGCATCTCCCTGAGTCAGGCCATCGTTCCCAGATGCTTCAAGACCTCTATCATTGTACCGGTGGCAAAGAAACCAGTTGTGTCCTGTTTGAATGACTATCGTCCTGTTGCACTGACACCAATTGTGATGAAATGTTTTGAACGGCTTGTCAAACCACACATTACAGCCTGCCTCCCTGCATCACACGACCTGCTCCAGTTTGCATATCGTTCAAACCGCTCCACGGAGGATGCTATAGTCACCACCCTACACTCTGTCATCACCCACCGGGACCAGAAAGACACCTACGCCAGACTCCTGTACATTGATTTCAGTTCAGCATTCAACACTATTATTCCCCAGAGACTGATGGAGAAATTACTCCTTCTCGGTCTGAACACCGCCACATGTCTCTGGATCGTGGATTTCCTGACTGAGAGACCTCAGTCTGTCCGGGTTGGAAACAACATCTCCAAATCTGTCACGCTGAGCACCGGATCCCCTCAAGGCTGTGTACTCAGTCCACTGTTGTTTACACTTCTAACACATGACTGTGTATGCAGACACGAGGGGAACCAGATTATTAAGTTTGCAGATGACACCACGGTGGTTTAGAAAGCTTGGGATCAGTCCGCCAAGGTCTCCACCTTTGACCGCCACCTAATCCACATAGCACCGGACCCCCATGATCCCTTCTGCAGGTGGTGAGCCCACTGGAGGGCGGACCCATGTAACTCCTTCGGGCTGAGCCCGGCCGGGTCCCATGGGTGGAAACCCGGCCACCAGACGCTAGCCTTCGAGCCCCTCCCCCAGGCCTGGCTCCATGGTGGGGCCCCGGTAACCCCATACCGGGCGGGGTACACTGAATCTTTGATATACAATTTATAATGAGAGTCTGTTGGATCATTCTTAGTCTGGCCCTTCACCCAGGACCAGTTTGTCTTGGGAGACCCTATCAGAGGCAAATTGCCCCGGACAACAAAGCTCCTGGGATCACTGGGGCACGCAAACCCCCCCACCACGATAAGGTGACGATCCATGAGGGGGAAGGAGTCTGAAGAAGAAGGAGTCCTATCAAGCTTGGTTGGCTTGTGGGACTCCCGAAGCAGCTGAGGTGTACCGGCAGGCCAAGCGGAGTGCAGCTCGGGTGGTTGCTGAAGCAAAAACCCAGGTATGGGAGGAGTTCGGTGAGGCCATGGAACAAGACTTTCGGTTGGCCTCAAAGAGATTCTGGCAAACTGTTTGGCGGCTCAGGAGGGGAAAGCAGCTCCCCGTCCACACTGTGTATGGTGCGGATGGGACACTGTTGATGGTGGCACTACCATCACCAGGGACCTCAAATGGGAGCCGACCTTCAGCTCACTCATCAAAAAAGCCCAGCAGAGGATGTTCTTCTTGCGGCAGCTGAGGAAGCTCAAGCTACCCACCAAGATGTTAGTGCAGTTCTACACAGCCATCATCGAGTCCATCCTCACCACCTCCATAACCGTGTGGTACGCAGGAGCCACTGCCAGGGACAGACTAAGGCTGCAGCGCGTCGTGTGCACTGCTGAGAAGGTGATCGGCTGCAAGCTCCCATCTCTCCAGGATCTGTACATCTCCAGGACCCGGAGGCGTGCTGGCCGAATCATAGCCGATCCCTCACACCCTGGTCACGTACTGTTTGCCCCCCTCCCCTCTGGTAGAAGACTTCGGTCCATCCAGACTAAAACCTCCCGGCACATGAACAGCTTCTTCCCCTCTGCCATCAGACTGCTGAACACTAAGTGACTTATTGACTCTCGTGCACTATGTACAGCAGCTCAACCAGACTCATGTCAATCATCACTGTTTTCTTCCTGCATTACCGACTGCACTATATAGTTCTCCACAGTATCTGCTGCTCGCTAATATATTTTAACTGCTGACCAGTATCACTTACTCTTATTCTACACTTTATTGCATGTATAGTTTATTTCTTTTATCTTTCATGTTTAATGTTGCAGCATTGCACCGAGACAAATTCCTAGTTTGTGTACTACATGAACAATGGCAATAAACCTGATTCTGATTCTGATTCTGATTCTGACTTCGACTGGGGATATCGTTGGGAGGTGGAAGGAATTCTTCGAGGATCTCCTCAATCCCACTGATACGCCTTCCACAGAGGAAGCAGGGTTTGGGGACGAGGGGGATGACTCGCCTATCACAGGGGCTGAGGTCGCCAAGGTGGTTAAAAATCTCCTTGGTGGCCGGGCCCCGGGGGTGAACAAGATTCGCCCTGAGTACCTCAAGGCCCTGGATGTTGTTGGGTTGTCATGGTTGACACGCCTCTGCAACATTGCGTGGAGGTCGGGGGCAGTGCCTTTGGCATGGCAAACCGGGGTGGTGGTTCCTCTCTTCAAAAAAGGGAACCGGAGTGTGTGGTCCAACTTTAGAGGGATCACGCTCCTCAGCCTCCCTGGGAAGGTCTATGCCAAGGTACTGGAGAGGAGAGTCTGGCCGCTGGTCGAACCTCGGATTCAGGAGGAGCAATGTGGTTTTCGTCCTGGCCATGGCACATCGGACCAGCTCTTTACCCTCTCGAGAATTCTTGAGGGTTCGTGGGAGTTTGCCCAACCAGTTTACATGTGTTTTGTGGACTTGGAGAAGGCATTTGACCGCGTCCCTCGTGGATTTTTGTGGGGGGTGCTTCGGGAGTATGGGGTATCGGGCTTGTTGTTACGAGCTATTCGGTCTCTGTACGACCGTTGTGAGAGTTTGGTTCGTATTGCCAACACTCAGTCGGAGTCATTCCCAGTGAGAGTTGGACTCCGCCAGGGCTGCCCTTTGTCACCGATCCTGTTCATAATTTTTATGGACAGGATTTCTAGGCGCAGCCAGGGAATGGAGGGTGTCATGCTTGGTGACCACAGGATCTCATCTCTGTTGTCTGCAGATGATGTTGTCCTGTTGGCTTCATCCAGCAATGACCTACAGCTCTTGCTGGGATGGTTTGCCGCTTAGTGTGAAGCGGCTGGGATGAGAATCAGCACCTCCAAGTCCGAGTCCATGGTCCTCAGCCGGAAAAAGGTGGATTGTCCTCTCCGGGTTGGGGACAGACTCCTGCCCCAAGTGGAGGAGTTTAAGTATCTTGGGGTCTTATTCACGAGTGAGGGGAAAATGGAGCGAGAGATCGACAGATGGATTGGAGCAGCATCTGCAGTGATGCGGACATTGTACCGGTCTGTTGTGGTGAAGAGGGAGCTGAGTTCTAAGGCAAAGCTGTCGATTTACCAGTCAATCTACGTTCCTACTCTCACCTATGATCACGAGCTTTGGGTAATGACCGAAAGAACGAGATCGTGGATACAAGCGGCTGAAATGAGCTTTCTCCGTAGGATTGCTGGACTCACCCTCAGAGATAGGGTGAGGAGCTCAGTCATCCGGGAGAGGATCAGAGTAGAACCGCTGCTCCTCCACATTGAAAGGAGTCAGTTGAGGTGGTATGGGCATCTGATTAGGATGCCTCCTGGACGCCTCCCACTTGAGGTGTTTCAGGCACGTCCCACTGGGAGGAGACCCCGGGGCAGACCCAGGACTCGGTGGAGAGACTATGTCTCCCAGCTGGTCTGGGAACGCCTTGGTATCCCCTCTGAAGAGCTGGAGCAGGTGGCTGGGGAGAGGGAAGTCTGGGCTTCTCTGCTTGAACTGCTGCCTCCGCGACCCGGACCTCCGGAAAAGCGGTAGAAGATGGATGGATGGACCACGGTGGTGGGACTTATTCAGAGGGATGAAGAATCAATGTACAGGGAAGAAGTGAGAGACCTGGGGGGCTGGTGCAGGGAGAACAATCTGGTGCTCAACGTGGACAAAACAAAGGAGATGATTATCGACTTCCGGCGGTCACAGCCTGAGCACGCCCCCCACAGCATTGGCGGCCGTTTAGTGGAGAGAGTGGAGAACATCAAGTTCCTCGGAGTGCAGATCTCGCAGGACCTGACCTGGAGCAAGAATTCCTTGGGGATCAGGAAGCGGGCTCAGCAGAGATTGCACTTCTTGAGGAAACTCAAACAGGCCTCTCTCCCCATCTGCATCCTCATGACCTTCTACAGAGGTGTGGTGGAGAGTGTTTTGACGTACTGCATTGCTACATGGTACTCCAGCTGCAGTATGTCAGACAAAAAAGCCCTGCAGAGGATAGTCAAGGGGGGTGAGAGGGTAATTGGAGTCTCCCTCCCCTCTGTCCAAGAACTTTTTCAGAACCGCTGTAGGAGCAGGGCACTGAACATTGTCAAGGACCGTTCTCACCCTCTGCATAAACACTTTGAACTTCTTCCATCTGGTAAACGATTCCGGAGCATCAGAGGCAGAACCACCAGACTAATCAACAGCTTTCTTCCACAACCTGTCAGGATGCTGAACAGTTGACCCGGAATCTCTCATACACACTACTGCACCTACGGACATTTTGTATATTATTTGTATATTATAGTTAGTTAGTTTTTTTCCCAAGTATGTCTCAGGGATGTGTGAATGGATGGGGGGGTGGGGGGTGGGGGGGGTGAAGCTATGTGTGAGTGTGTCTTAAATCATGCTGCTTCTATTTATATGGATGCCGAGAGAAACGCAATTTCATCTTGCCTGCACTACAGTTGTATGTACAGCAATATGACAATAAAGTTTGATTTGATTTGATTTCCTCATGTAAACACTTTTAAGAGAAGAATCTAGTTTTACAAATAGTTCTCTAATGTATGCATAAAAACTAAAAATGTGCATGAAAAAGTTGCACATTTAATATAAAAATGATAAGAAAAAAGTAGTTATTTTAAAACATTTTTCATTTTTTTTTATTTCAATATAAAAACCGTCTCAAAAGTAGCAAATTTATGCAAAAATATTCAGATTTAGGAGGAATAAATAAAAGAAGTAGAATTAAAAGAGAAAAGGCAGAGATTTGTGAGAAAAACCTTCCTATTTTGGCAAGAATCATCAAGTATTAAGGCACAGTGACGTGTTGTTTTTTTTTTTGTTTTTGTTTTTTTGTTCTGTCATTTCTCTGCAGCTGATACGAGAGCTGTTGGAGACTGGAGCAGTGACCACCATGGCTGGTGGAGTCTTCACTACTGTGAACAGTGACATCACAGTAAGGGTTTATGGGGCAGCTGGAACAGTGGAATGATGAAGGAGCTGTGGTCTGATGATGATTAAGCTGTCAGAGTAAAATGGAACACAATATTGTGTAGAAATAGTTAAATGACTGACACTAAACTAAATTATTTCTAAAGAAGTTTTTGGCATCTAAAATGACAACATGGATGTGTTAGTGTTACAGGACAGGTGGGTGTGACATATTCATTGAACTAGGATATTTTGGTTAATTTTTGTGACTCATTCATACCAAAGTTATTTTGAGAACAGTACATGTTGTCTCTCATCGCATGCAGTAAAGATTCTGGTACACGTCACTGACCCTGGTTACATGATCACAATAAACTGATCACTGGGAATAAACTGATAATGGTTTTGTTGTGTTTACATGAACTGATTAAATGGATTATTGGAGGGTTTACCACTTGAGTTAATGGCCACAGTTACATGGCCACTTGAATAATCAGGTAACTCCAGAAATCCAATCATAACCAGTTTATTCGTGTCCATGTAACCAATGTTACTGTTGGACTCTTCCTCATCTTGTGTTTGGGAGGACAGCATCAGTCCTCGCTCTGGGTTTGTCAGTTTTGGTTCTTGTGAATTACTCCCTTTTAGAATGGGTCTGCACATTGATTCAGTTTAAATTCCTCATTAATATCATTGTTTTACTTAACATAATAAATCACAATTTATGTGCAGTCATAAATGTTTAAGCTTGGAGATGGAAATGTTTTGTGGAAATAAAGGTACTGCATAAAGTTTTCTGTTGTTGTAATCTTTCATTAAAGTCATGCTGTTTCTGTTAACTTTTCTCAGACATCTTTTCTCCTTTCTGTGTCTGCTGGGAACCCAAACATCTGGATCACTTTGTCAGCTTGATTTGTGCATCCATAAGCTGCACAGAAAATCATGCTGAGAACCTGATCTGTGAACATTTTCGGATTTCATTGCTTTTGGCATCAAAATACAATTTATGAAGTCAAACCCTTCTGACATTGGAGGAAAATATTCATTTTCCACAATTATGTGATGTTACAATATGGATGAATAAAAAATAGAAAAAGGCTTGCTTTTATTTGAATCACTGGTGCTGTTATTATCTATTTAAATTCAATCATGTAACCCCAAGTCCCACCTGGAAGAGGAGGCAATGGTACCAACGTGCTGCTCACTTGTATTAGCTGACAGTAATTTATCAGGCAGAAGTTCAGAGTGAAAAATGAGAAAATGAGAGCATGTCTTTGCATTTTTATTAATTTTTATTTTAAAAAATACAATTTCATGGCATTTGTATCACATTGAATATTTTCATAAAACAGACTGTTGCACCTTGACTACATTGTGTTACAAAGGCATCTTCTTTTATTTAATATTTTCCACCCTGCTTAGTCACTTGTTTTCAGAGTACAGTGTAATGTTTATGTACTAGTACATCTCAGTAAATAGAATATTGTGGTGGACACACACATGGGACCTGTTTTGTGGCTCACATTTTAGGTCAGAACAAAGGCAGGACGCTGCAGGAATCTTAGCCTTGGTATGCAAGGCTTGAGACTGTGGGGGGTTCAATTAAAGGATTAAGGAAGGGATGCATTGGAGACAGTGGAAGTGATATCATGGAGAGAAATGCATTGTGACTGTCTTTATAATGCAAGGTGGTCTGTGTGACATGTGATCTATGAAGTGTGAAGTTCCTCATATTTAAGGACGAGAGTTTACTGTGTCATTCTCTTTCTCTGCTTTGAGATGATGGTGCTGTGAATAAAACTGACTTTGAGAGAGAACTCTGCCTCGTCATTTTCACATCACCACACTGGTGACCCGAGACGTATAATGCAAGAAGAAAATTCCCCCGGGCCAGCCGCGTCAGGAGCCCCCAGCCAAGCGAATGCCGCTACAGTCTAGCTACTGGACTTCTGGCAGAACAATCTGTGCTCCTGGTTCAACGCGGTTGAGGCGCAGTTCAACCTCCGGGGGATATCGGTAGATGCCACGAAATTCTACCACGTAGTCGCAAAGCTGGACAACAACACGGCCCAGCATGTGGGGAGCCTGATCGACCAGCCGCCGGATAGCGACAAATACGGCACGTTGAAGGCTGCACTCATCCAGCAATTCACCCCCTCGGCGGAGGAGTGAGCAGAGAGGCTCCTGGCGCTGACGGAGGGGTTAAACAACATGCCCGCGAACCTGATGGAGAAATTGTTGAGGTTGAAAGACTCTGACGACGATCACTTCATTTTCACCCACCTCTTCCTCAGAACTCTACCGTCAGCTCTACCGTCAGCAGTATCTTCACTTCCGCCCTCCAAAGAGAGCAGACGCTTTTTCTCCCAGCTCCGGCTTCTTATCTCTCTCCTTCCCTAACTGACTGACTGGATCCCAGCTTGATATTGTCTGTCTGCGTGTCTTTACTGCTGATTATCAAATGAAATTATGGATTTAATAAGCTGGGCTTTAAACGCAATTGACACTGTTTTTTCAACGAGAAAAACTGGCCTGGGGGAGCCGATTTGCCCCGCAGGTACAGCTGCCGCGGGTTATTTGAAGAACACAAGTAATTGGAAACGCTTGTGCCTGTGTGATCTCTCTATTGAAGATGTTGAAGATTTATACCTCTTCATAGCAATGGTCATCGGAATTCTACTGATTGGATCTGGGATTGTTCTGGTGTACCGCAAATTGAAGAAGATGGATGGAGCCTATCAAAAAGCGGACCCGGCGAGGCTTAACCATCAAATTGACCAACTGGGCAGGACTCTGACAGCGGCTAATGGAGAACTGTCTAGGAAAATGGATTACATCACGATCACGCTGAGAGCCGTCCATGATAATTTCAACGTCCAGCCATGAAGGATTTGACCACTGAATCTGTAAGAGAATATAAAGTTTTTTCTCTGAAGTCAGTGCTATTTGACCTGTTTTGATGCCCTCAGCTCACAGTCCTCCAGATTATCTTCAGTTTTACTTGTTTTCATAACATGGCGGGCAGCATTTGACTCTCAAGGACAGCCAGCTGTCTGGCAAACCATTCCATCTGCCGTGCCAAGGACACGCACCTTTGCCCAGACGGCCCAGACAAAACATCTGCTGCTGAAGAGACTTTGTTGTCCTTAACTGATATCAACACCCTCACTCAACACCTTCACTCACACTGACTCACTATACTGACGTGAAGATTACTCATTCACTGCTCTCTTTGTGTCATTGTATGGATTCTATTGTCTGCTATTTGTGCATTGAGAGTTTTTTTCTTGTAATCATAATATTGATCATATATATGACCTGTATTCTGACAAACAATGCTTTTTTCTCTCTCCTATTGTGTTTATCCTTTTTCTCCCCCATTGCTTCCTGTTCCCATTCTGCTGACAGGCGCGTCACTGACGCTGCCGCGTCACTGAAAATGTCAACTATGTCGTTCTCAGTGTCAAGTCAAATCCCTCGTATATTTATCAGTTATTTACTGTGAATGTACTTGGCAATAAATCTTTTTCTGAGTTCTGAGTTCTGAGCAGCGAGAGTGACCCTGGCCACTTCGCCACTGTTGGCCCTACGGGACTACCGCACGCTGGGCCGAGAGGCGCAGTGGATTGTCAACGTCACCAAGCAGCGCGCAGCCACAGCCGCTGCAGCGGAACTCGGTGCGACGACCGGAGACGACAGGGGGCCAGAGGCAGCAGTGCCAGACTCACCGACGATGGAAGGGGCCAGGGAATGTGGACCGGACGTCCTTTGTTTCTACCATCGCCGCTTCGCAGAGAGGGCACGCAAGTGTGTACCGCCGTGCCTGTTTGGGCGTTCGGGAAACGAACAGGGAAGCGAGGGAAACCTCGGGGAAGAGAACAAGCTGCTCTACTTGTCGGACGCACGCTCGGGGAGGCATTTCCTCGTCGACACAGGCTCCCAGTTGAGTTTCATCACACCTTCCTACGCGGATACACTGGCTGGTTCCGGAGGTCCCCGGGTGACGGCAGCGAACGGCTCGGAGATTAAGACCTTTGGTGAGAAGACTCTGCTCCTGTCTCTACACGGCCGTACATTTGAGTGGACTTTTGATGTAGCAACAGTAAATTTCAATATGTTGGGGGCTGATTTTTTGTGCTCACATGGTTTGTTGGTTGATCTCGCTAACAGGCGCCTGGTTAATGCACTTTCTTTTGATTCTATCCCCTGTACAGTGCGAGTGGCCCCGCCAACAGCACAAGTCAATGTCACAGCAGCAGGCGGTAAGTTCCACACACTGCTCACTCAGTTCCCAGCACTCACGGTCCCCACATTTTCGGCAACAGTCGCTAAGCACGGGGTGGAGCATTTTATTACCACTACTGGACCGCCCGTTTTTGCAAAAGCTCGGCGCTTGGACGCAGTTAAACTGGCCATAGCGCACGAGGAGTTCGCCAACCTGAAGAGGTTGGGCATTATCCGACGTTCAAACAGTCCGTGGGCTTCCCCCCTACACATGGTCCCGAAAGCTGACGGATCATGGCGCCCTTGCGGGGATTTCTGCAGGTTAAACAACGCTACAGCGTACGACTGCTACCCAATCCCACATATCCAAGATTTTTCCGTTCATTTGGCAGGGGCGCGCATTTTTTCTAAAATAGACTTGGTCCGCGGTTACCACCAAGTCCCAGTGCGCGCTGAAGACATACCCAAAACAGCGGTAATAACTCCGTTTGGCCTATTCGAGTTTTTACGCATGCCATTCGGACTTAAAGGGGCTGCTCAGACGTTCCAACGCATGATGGACGCGGTGCTTCACGATCTCCCTTTCATGTTCGTCTACCTGGACGATATTTTAGTAGCCAGCACGTCCGAAGATGAACACGAAAAACACCTGGCCACAGTTTTCCGAAGGTTGGGAGATCACGGGTTAATAATCAACCCAGCGAAGTGTCAGTTCGGGGTGGCGCAGATCGATTTTTTGGGACACCGCGTCTCCCCCGAAGGAGCAGTTCCGCTGCCTGACAAGGTGTGCGCCGTGGCAGATTTTCCCTGGCCGCAGACGGTCAGGGCGTTGCAGGAGTTTTTGGGAATGGTGAATTTTTATAACCATTTTCTCCCCCGCGCGGCGCAACTCATGCAGCCGTTGTATGCCGGGCTCAAAAAAAAGAAACCCGCGGATAAGACCGAGTGGCCCCCGGAGCGGGACCAAGCGTTCTCGAAGGTGAAAGCAGCCTTGGCAAAGGCTGCGTTGTTGGCACACCCAGACCCGACGGCCCGCATAGCACTCACCACTGACCCATCAGAGATGGCCATAGGGGCAGTCGTGGAGCAACATGTAGCCGGGGTTTGGCAGCCCCTCGCATTTTTCAGCAGGACCTTGCACGATAGCGAACGTAAATGCAGCGCGTTCGACAGGGAGCTGCTCACTCTCCATTTGGCCATCCGCCACTTTCAGTTCTGGCTGGAAGGACGCGCTTTCACCGCGTTCGCTGACCACAAACCACTAACATTCGCAATGGCCAAGGTCTCTGAACCGTGGTTAGGCCGGCAGCAGAGACAGCTGGCCGCGATATCAGAGTTTACCACTGATATTCAGCACGTGGCGGGCAAACTCAACGTAGTGACAGATTGCCTCTCGCGCGCCGTGGTGGCCCCAGTCAGCGTAGGGGTAGATTATGCAGCCATGGCCGCGGGGCAGGCTAATGACGTGGACGTGCACGCGCTCCAGTCTGGACCAACAGGGTTAAGGCTGGAGAGCAGGGTGCTGCAAGACGATATGCCCCCCCTAATCTGCGATGTCTCCACTGGATGGCTGCGTCCAGTAGTACCAGCCGCGTGGTGCCGCCGCGTCTTTGACTCGGTTCATTCTTTGGCGCACCCTGGAGTGCGCGCGTCGGTCAAAATGGTGGGAGAGAAATTTGTGTGGCCGAGCCTCCGCAAACAAGTCAAAGAGTGGGCAGCAGCCTGCACGGCGTGTCAACGAGCAAAAGTACACAGGCACACGAGGGCTCCTTTGGAACCGTTTCACATTCCGGCCAAGAGGTTCGATCACGTTCATGTGGACCTCGTGGTCCCCCTCCTACCATCACAGGGGTGCACACACCTTCTGACAATGGTGGACCGCACCACGCGCTGGCTTGAAGTGGTCCCGCTGGCATCAACCACAGCCGAGGAGGTGGCGCGCGCGTTTTTAACAGCTTGGGTGGCGCACTTCGGCGTTCCGTTGGACATTACGTCCAACAGAGGCCCTCAATTTGTGTCCAAGCTTTGGTCGACAATGGCCCGCAGCCTGGGTGTCACAATTCACTGCACAACCGCGTACAATCCGCAGGCTAACGGGTTATGCAAATGTTTTCATAGGTCATTGAAAGCGGCTCTCAGAGCGTCACTGACAGATACAAATTGGGTTGACAAGTTACCGAGGGTGTTATTGGGGTTGCGTTCGGCACCTAAAGAGGATCTAGAAGCCTCCCCAGCGGAGCTCGTGTTTGCGCAGCCACTCCGGCTGCCTGGAGAGTTTCTCCCAGATAACCCTGCGCCAAACGTCTCCCCATCTCAGCTGTTGCGGAGTAACATAGAATCAAGCACACTGCCCGGCCCCGCGCACCACAGTTTTCCGCGCGTTTTTGTGCCTAAAACTTTGAAGAACGCAGAGTTTGTTTTTGTTATACACGATGTGCATCGAACACCGCTGCGACCGCCTTATGACGGACCATTCAGAGTGCTAGAAACAGGGGACAAGCAGTTTTTGATAGATTTGGGGGGTAGGAAAGAGAGAATTGGCATAAACAGACTCAAACCCGCTTTTGTGGTGGCAGATGAGCAGGTGCTGTTGGCGAAGGCTCTGCGGCGAGGTAGACAACCGCGGGGGGCTTCACAGAGTAATGTTTCCCCAGAACACCCACAGGTGCTGACAAAAGGTTTCCACACCCAGACGGCAAACCCCCAGAACAGCCCCGCAGAGACGTTGAATCCCAGCTACAGCAGATACGGCAGGAGGCTGAAGCCTATACAGCATGTGGACTGATGTGTATTAATACTATCACGGCATGCATGTGGTTATTCTCTTGTTGTTCTGTTTGTCTAAAATGTTGGGGGGGCTTTGTGTGGTGGACACACGCATGGGACCTGTTTTGTGGCTCACATTTTAGGTCAGAACAAAGACAGGAAGCTGCAGGAATCTTAGCCTTGGTATGCAAGGCTTGAGACTGTGGGGGGTTCAATTAAAGGATTAAGGAAGGGATACATTGGAGACAGTGGAAGTGATATCATGGAGAGAAATGCATTGTGACTGTCTTTATAATGCAAGGTGGTCTGTGTGACATGTGATCTGTGAAGTGTGAAGTTCCTGATATTTAAGGACGAGAGTTTACTGTGTCATTCTCTTTCTCTGCTTTGAGATGATGGTGCTGTGAATAAAACTGACTTTGAGAGAGAACTCTGCCTCGTCATTTTCACATCACCACAATATCATGATTTACATTTTAATTTCAAAAACTATAATCAACATTGAATTAAAAAAAGGCCTGAAACATTTCCTTGTGCCTGTAATGAATACTGAACATCACACACAGAAAATCTTTCCTAACTTGAAAGGTTTAGGAGTAAAGTACACAACCCCTAGTAACTTAGCTAAATCACATTAAACTGACTGACAGCAGTTTTTTTTTTTACTACTGTGGAGAGAGGAATAACCAGGCAGAGTGGTCCAGAACAAAGCAGGCTTTATTCATTTCTCTGTCTCACATCATCCAGAATCACAAGAATCAGAAATAAGTCACAGGTCACAGGCACCTCTCCTTTTATAGCCTACAACCCGCTCAGTTACCTGTGGTGCTGCAGTAACATGAAAGACATTGCAATTCCCATTCTCTTTGTCACTGTTTGCATCAACACACCAACCCCCGCATCAACACACAAACCCCCCATGACCATTCCCCTTGTCCTTCCGTCTGAGTGGAAACATACTGACATACTGAGTGGGTCCTCCACACTGCCCCCACCCCCAGAAACTCAGACTGAGCATTAACCCTCATGTCCTTTGGGCTTCAGCCTACGTCCATAGCGGCTGTAATGGGGGATCTGCGGCTCCGAGGCGCTGCTGTGCCAGTGGGGGGGGGGCTCTTGGGGGTGCGTCCGTCTGTGGGGGGACATTGGGAGGGGGGGAAACATCTTTAGCATGCCATTGTGACTGATCTGATGAGTCATTTACCTGGGGAGTTCTCAGTGGGGGTCGTCCGCGCCGAGGAGCTCAGGCCAACACCACCTGCTCGTCTGCTAAAATGAAAGCAGGCTTAAGCCTGTCTATACAGACTGTTTCCCTACGTCCCCCCAAGTCTTACACAAAATGTTTCTCCCCAGGTTCCAGCACTCTGAACGGGCCATCGTAGGGCGGGCGAAAGGGGGTCCAGTGGACATCATGTCTGACAAATACGAACGTCGCGTCCTTCAAGGCCTTTGGCACAAAAACGCGTGGAAAACAGTGGTGGACCGGACTGGGTACCGTCCCTGCCACTGCGCTATGCAGTGAAAGTGGGAATGGATCAGTGTTTGGCACGGGGCTGTCCGGCAAAAATTCCCCTGTGAGCTGCAGCGGCTGGGAAAAAAACAGCTCTGCTGGGGAGGCTGCCAAATCCTCCTTCGGTGCTGAACGCAACCCTAATAGAACCCAAGGCACCGTAAGCGAAACCCCGAGCGCTGCTTTAAGCGACCTATAACGCTCACATAACCCATTGGCCTGGGGGTTGTACGTGGTCGTGCAATGAAGTGTGACACCCAGGCTCCGGGCCATGGTGGACCAGAGGTCAGAAACAAACTGCGGGCCCCGATAGGACGTGATATCCGAATGGGGCGCCAAAACGGCCCACGAGGTCCACGTGAATGTGGTCGAACCTCTTAGCCAGGATATGGAATGGCTCCAAAGGGGTCTTTGTGTGCTTGTGCACTTTGGCTCGCTGGCATGCTACGCAGGCTGCAGCCCACTCTTTCACCTGTTTGCGCAGGCTTGGCCAGACGAACTTTGCTCCCACCAGTTTGACTGACGTGTGCACTCCTGGGTGCGCCAGGGAGTGAACGATTCAAAAACACAGCGGCGCCAAGCGCGTGGGACCACCATGGCCCGTGGAGGCGTCACAGATTGGGGGGGGGGGGGTGCCCCCCAATACAGCCTTAACCAATACAGCCTTAACCTTGTTGGTCCAGACTGGAGCGCACAAACGTCCGCATTGCCGATCTGCTCAGCGGCCATGGCCGTATAATCTATCCCCACACAGACTGGGGCCACGAATGCGCGCGAGAGGCAGTCTGCCACCACGTTGAGTTTACCAGCCACATGCTGAATGTCGGTTGTAAACTCCGGGATCGTGGCCAGCTGTCTCTGCTGCCGGCCCGACCATGGTTCCGAAACCTCGGCCATAGCATACGTTAGCGGCTTGTGGTCCACGACCGCAGTGAAGGTGTGCCCTTCCAGCCAGAACTGGAAGTGGTGTATGGCCAGGTGGAGAGCCAGTAACTCCCTGTCGAACGCGTTGTATTTATGCTCACTGTTGTGCAAAGACCTGCTAAAAAAGCAAGCGGCTGCCAAGAACCTGTGATGCGCTGCTCCACGACGGCCCCTATGGCCACGTCTGATGCGTCGGTAGTGAGCGCTATATGAGCCGCCGGGTCCGGGTGCGCCAGCAGTGTGGCGTTTGCCAGGGCTGTTTTAACCTTGGAAAACGCCTGCTCTCGCTCAGGAGTCCAGTCGACTCTGTCCGCCGGTTTCCGTTTCTTAAGCGCGGTGTACAACGGCTGCATGAACTGGGCTGCGTGGGGGAGGAAACAGTTGTAAAAGTTAACCATCCCCAAAAACTCCTGCAGCGACCTGGCCGCCTGAGGCCGGGGAAAATCTGCCACTGTGCGCACTTTGTCCGGTAAGGGTATCGCGCCCTCCGGTGAGGTGCGGTGGCCCAAAAAATCAATTCCGTCATCCGTCACCCCGAACTGGCACTTTGCCGGGTTGATTATTAATCCATGCTCCTTCAACCTCTGGAAAACTGTCCTTCGGTGAGCTACGTGTTCGTCCTCGGATGTGCTGGCCACCAGGATGTCATCCAGGTAGACAAACACAAACGGCAGATCGCGCAACACCGCATCCATCATGCGTTGGAACGTCTACGCCATGCCTTTTAACCTGAAAGGCATGCGTAAAAACTCAAAAAGACCAAACGGGGTTATTACTGCCGTCTTTAGTATGTCCTCAGCGCGCACCAGGACCTGGTGGTAACCGCAGACCAGGTCTATCTTGGAAAAAATGTGTGCCCCGGTGAGGTGAACAGAAAAATCCTGAATATGGGGGATCGGGTAGCGGCCGTGCACTGTGGCGTTGTTCAATCTGCGGAAATCCCCACACGGTCGCCACGATCCCTCAACTTTAGAAACCATATGTAGTGGGGATGCCTATGGCTGTTTGAGAGCCTGATTATGCCCAACTTTTCCAAGTTGGCAAACTCCTCGCGCGCTATGGCCAGTTTAGCTGCGTCCAGGCGCCGAGGTTGTGCGAAAATGGGCGGCCCCGTGGTGGTAAGGAAGTGCTCCACCGCGTGTTTAGTGACGGTCGCCAAAAAAGTAGCGACCGTGAGTGCTTGGAACTGGGTGAATAGTGTGTGGAACTTACCCCCTGGAGCTGTGACGTTGACTAGCGTTGTGGGCCCGGCTCCTCTAACTGTGCAAGGGAGAGAATCAAAAGACATTATGTTAATCAGGCATCTGTTAACCACATCGACTAGTAGACCGTGTGCACACAAAAAAATCAGCACCCAAAATGGGGAAGCTACATACCGCTATGACGAATGTCCACTGGTATGTATGGCCGTGCAAGGATACAGTCAGTGTCCTCTCACCAAAAGTCTTAATGTCTGAGCCGTTTGCGGCCGTCAGCTCAGGGCCGTTAGTTCCTGCCAACCGGTCTGTGTAGGATGGTAGGATGACACTCTTTTGGGAGCCGGAGCCCACGAGGAACCGTTTCCCCGAGAGTGAGTCTGTCACATAGAGCAGCTTGCTCGCTTCACCGGCAGTCACAGCTGCTACTGACTGCCGGCCCTGGCGTTTCCCGAGCGCTTAAATTGGCACGGTGGCACACATCGGCGTGCATCCTCTCCAAAACGGCAGTGGTAGAAGCAGAGTGTGTCTCTCCGGTGCTTCTTGGCTTCTGCTGCAGCCACCGTCGTTGGCTCCTCGCCCCTGCTGGTCGTCTCGCTGGGTTCCGATGCCGCTGCATTCACTGCGAGGGCTCTGGTGGTGAAGATAATCCGATCTGCCTCTTGCACTAGCACACGGTAATTGCGCATGGCCAACAGCGGCTAATTGGCAAGGACCGCCCTGGCTGCCGTTGGGAGGTTCCGGAGGAAAAGTTGGGCAAAGAGGAAATGCCCGTCATCTGTGCCCATCTATGCCCATCAGCACTAACATCTTCTCCATTAACTCGACCGCAGACCCATCTCCCACCTCAGAGCGTGTCAGGAGCCTTTCCGCTCTCTAGCAGTCTGAGAGCATATAGACCTGGGTAAGCGCGGTTTTGAGAGCCTCGTATTTGTAGTGGGCTGGGGGGCGTTGGAGCAGGCTCGCCACCTGCTGAGTTGTGCGTGCGTCCAGTGCTGCAACCATGTAGTAATATCTGGTGTCATCTGCTGTTATTCCCCGGAGCGCGAACTGGGCCTCGGTGTCGAGGAACCAAGACTTTGGGTCGTGTATCCAAAAGTTTGGGAGTTTGACCAAAACGGCGCACACGTTGCCGGCACCTCCCCTCCGGGTCGTCTCCGGGGTGTTCGCCTCGAGTTCCATTGTGCATCAAGGGTCACCAGTGTGGAGAGAGGAATAACCAGGCAGAGCGGTCCAGAACAAGCAGGCTTTATTCATTTCTCTCTCTCACATCATCCAGAATCACAAGCATCAGAAATAAGTCACAGGTCACAGGCACCTCTCCTTTTATAGCCTACGACCCGCTCAGTCACCTGTTGTGCTGCAGCAGCATGAAAGACTTTGTGATTCCCATTCTCTTTGTCACTGTTTGCATCAACACACCAACCCCCGCATCAACACACAGACCCCCCATGACGATTCCCCTTGTCCTTCCATCTGAGTGGAAACATACTGACATACTGAGTGGGTCCTCCACACTACATATTTTCAGTTCAGATAATTCTGCCTAATCTTGCAAAATAACCCATTGTATTTAAAAGTTGATAATTCATTAATCCGACTACTGATGCCATAATATAAGGTAAGGCTGTGGAGAGCGTGAAAAGTTGAGGCTGAGTTTATTTCTCAATTCAAGTTTATTAACATTCACGTATCTCCAACATCCTCTCAAACAGAAAAGAGGAAGCATCACCCCACATCTGTCCTATTTATACCAGGACATCAAAGCCACGGTTACATTGTCATTTTAATGCAAAGACACAATACATCTTCTTCCCGGTCTTGTCCCCTTCACCCCCACACCCTTGGTGGTCAGGAAATCCCTCAAGGCCATCTCTTTGCATAACACAGAACACATTTCGCATCCTCCTGTTAATCCCCAGGAGACTCAGACCTATTGTTCATTCTCAGACGTGAAGCAACATTAATATACAAATGGAGTCTATGAGACTACATATGTGTGTACCACATGACCCCCCCCAAACGTCTAAGATGAAACAATAAAACACAGTCTACATATCCTGATAAAATCACAAACATTAGTCTACATGCTGCTTGGGCTTCAACCGTCTTCCGTACTTGCTGTAAGCGGGCTTTAACCCTCCTGCGGCGCCATCCTGCTGGGGAGCTGCTGTCTGTGGATTAGAACTGTTAGTCAATCCCTGTGGGAGCTCTGGGGAATACTCCCTAGGAGGTCTGCCGCGTCGAGGAGCCCTCGGCAACAGCACAGCTTCGTCAGCCATCACAAAAGCGGGTTTTAGTCTGTCTATGCCAATTGTTTCCCTTCTGCCTCCTAAATCTAGCAAAAAGTGCTTATCACCTGTTTCCAGCACTCTAAATGGGCCATCATAAGGCGGTCGCAGGGTTGGGCGATGAGCATCATGTCTGACAAAAACAAACTCCGCATTTTTTAAAGCCTTAGGTACAAAAACGCGTGGAAAACTGCGAAGAACGGGGCCAGGAAGCGTGCTCGCTCCCGTGTCGCTCAGTAACCGCTGAGCAGGGGGGCACTCTGGCACAGGATTATCTGGGAGAAACTCCCCTAAAACAATAATTCAGCTGGGGAGGCTTTTAAGTCCGCTTTAGGTGCAGAACGCAACCCCAATAAAACCCACGGTAGCCTGTTTACCCAATTTGCATCCGTAAGCGACGCTCTGAGGGCTGCTTTCAATGACCTATGGAAACGTTTGCATAAACCATTAGCCTGGGGGTGGTACGCGGTAGTGCGGTGGATTGTTACCCCCAGGCTGCGGGCCATCGCTGACCAAAGCTTGGACACAAATTGAGGACCTCTGTCGGACGTAATATCCAACGGAACTCCAAAACGCGCTACCCAAGCCGTTAAAAACGTGTGCGCCACCTCCTCGGCTGTGGTTGATGCCAGCAGGACCACTTCAGGCCAACGCGTGGTACAGTCCACCATTGTCAAAAGATGTGTGCACCCCTGTGACGGCGGGAGGGGGCCTACGAGGTCGACATGCACATGATCGAACCTCTTAGCCGGGATGTGAAACGGCTCCAAGGGGGCTTTAGTGTGTTTGTGTACGTTGGCTCGCTGGCAAGCCATGCAGGCTCTTGCCCACTCTTTAACGTGCTTGCGCAGGCTCGGCCACACAAACTTCTCTCCTACCATTTTGACCGACGCGCGCACCCCCGGATGCGCCAGAGAATGAATCGAGTCAAAAACGTGGTGGCGCCATGCGGTTGGCACCACCGGACGCGGTCGTCCGGTGGAGACATTGCAGATTAGGGGGGGCATACCATCTTGCAGCACCCTGCTCTCCAGCCTTAACCCTGTTGGTCCAGACTGGAGCGCGCAAACGTCCGCATCGCTAACCTGATCCGCGGCCATGGCAGTATAATCTACCCCTACGCGGACTGGAGCAGTTACGGCGCGCGAGAGACAGTCTGCCACTACATTAAGTTTACCCGCTACGTGTTGAATATCGGTGGTAAACTCTGAGATTGCAGCCAGCTGCCTCTGCTGCCAGCCTGACCACGGCTCTGAAACCTTGGCCATCGCGAAAGTCAGAGGCTTGTGGTCGACGAACGCGGTGAAACGGCGACCTTCCAGCCAGAACTGGAAGTGGCGAATGGCCAAGTGGAGCGCTAACAACTCCCTGTCGAATGCGCTGTATTTTCGCTCGGTATCGCGCAAAGTCCTGCTGAAAAAAGCGAGCGGCTGCCAAGCCCCGGCAACATGCTGCTCTACTACCGCCCCAATGGCCACGTCTGACGCGTCAGTAGTGAGCGCTATGCGGGCTGTTGGGTCTGGATGTGCCAACAATGCAGCATTTGCGAGGGCTGCTTTAACCTCCGAGAATGCACGCTCCCGCTCCGGGGACCATTCGATTGCATTTGTGGGTTTTTGCTTTTTTAGTGCGGCATACAGTGGTTGCATGAGCTGCGCCGCGCGGGGGAGGAAACGGTTATAAAAATTCACCATTCCCAAAAACTCTTGTAATGCTTTGACCGTTTGTGGCTGGGGAAAATTTGTTACTGCGCGCACTTTGTCCGGCAGCGGAACTGCTCCTTCTGGAGAGACGCAGTGCCCCAAAAAATCAATCTGCGCCACCCCGAACTGATACTTCGCTGTGTTGATTATTAACCCGTGTTCTCCCAACCTCCAGAAAACTGCCGTGAGGTGTTTTTCGTGTTCCTCTTCGGACGCGCTGGCTACCAAAATGTCGTCCAGGTAGACGAACACAAAAGGGAGATCACGCAACACCGCGTCCATCATGCGTTGGAACGTCTGCGCAGCGTCTTTAAGCCCGAACGGCATGCGCAAAAACTCAAAAAGGCCAAACGGAGTTATTACCGCTGTTTTGGGTATGTCCTCAGCGCCTACTGGGACTTGATGGTACCCGTGGACCAAGTCTATTTTTTTTTTTCCACAATATCTTTATTGAACCTTTTTTTTTTTTTTAACAAACATGATACAAACAATCAAACACTAACACTAAAGTACTACAAAAAAAAAAAAAATGCACTAAAAACACCAACAACCACCAACAAAATCAAGTCTTCAACAATGCTCCTCTGTTTAGTCTAGACAATCCAATACATAAGTATACATATTATGTTCACCAGTTTGGAATTTACAAGGTCCACACACATCATTCACCTTCTTCTTCAAGAGTTATGTTTAAATTTTTTACATAATCAATAAAAGGTCTCCATATATTCTCAAACACAATTTCCTTTGATTTCAGTATATATGTTATTCTTTCTAATGGAAGGTTTGTTAACATCTGTCTTAACCACTGAGTCACATCTGGTCTATGAGTCTTTTTCCATAATAGTGCAATACATTTTTTGGCATTAAGCAAACTGAGGTCTATGAATGTTCTTTCACTTTTATTAAAATTATGCTTTTCTGGGTACAGACCCAACAAAAACAGTTTAGGATTCAATATGATTTGTTTTGAGATTATTTTTTCAATTGTTACCCTCACCTCTTCCCAAAACATTCTCATTAATCTACATTCCCATAAACAATGAAATAGGGTTCCTTTACTTTCCATGCATTTTGTGCATGTATCTGGTATATTTTTGTTATATCTATTTAACTCCTCTGGTGTAACATACATCCGCATTAACCATTTGAAATGTATCAATTTAAGGCGTGCATTTATTGATTTGGTTTGAGCTTCTGTACAAGCCAATTCCCATTGTTCCTCTGAAATTTCAATTTGCAGATCTTCTTTCCAGTAGTTTAATCTTTTCAGTGAATTTTCACTTGAAGATAGTGTCAATGAGTTATAAAACTCTGAAATAATACCCTTTCTTTTACTATCTTTCATCATCATTTTTTCCAAGGATGAATAAATAGGTCGAGTGAGAGCTTTATTTTGATTTGATCGAATAAAGTTTCTAAGTTGAAGATATTTAAAAAAATGTGTTCTATTGAGATTAAATTTGATCCTCAGCTCTTCAAAAGACATTATGTTGTCTGCACATGGCAAATATAAATCCTGAATCTTTTGTATCCCTTTTAAATTCCATACTTTAAATACAGCGTCCGCTCTCCCTGGTTTAAAATATTGATTACCCCATATTGGACTAAATTGTGACAATAACTGTGGTTCTTTTAAATAGTTTTTAGCTTCACACCATATTTTGATCATATGCTTTACAAATGGATTTTTAACTTGTTTTTGTAATTTTTTTGCCGAATCTGAGTATATGAATATGGGAAGAGGTAAAGGTAAATTGTATGATTCCATTTCAGTCCAGTGAGGGAGATCATTTGATGAAAAATAATATGTCATAGACCTCAGTTGTGCCGACCAATAATACAACATAAAATTTGGACATTTCAGACCTCCACCATCAAATGGTAAATATAATAAAGACAAACGTAATCTAGCCCTCCTGTTGTTCCATATAAATTCCACTAACTTTTTTTTTATTCTTGAGAATAGATCTAAAGGTGGTGATAAGGGAATGTATTGAAATAAATAAAGTATTTTAGGTAAAATATTACTTTTAAGTATATTGATTCTCCCGATCATCGACATTGGTAGTGACATCCATCTCTGAGTTAACTCATTGATATCTGACATTAAGGCTTCATAGTTGACACTGGCGACTGATTCTAGCTTAGGCATAATTTGGATTCCTAAATATTTAAACTGATTTACAACATTGAATTGATTTACCTCAGGGGCTGGGTAATTTCTCTGGGTCTCATTTAGCATTAATATTGAAGATTTAGTTTTATTTATTTTATATCCTGATATTTCCCCAAAATTCTTTATTAAATTCAACAAGGTTGGAATTGATTTTTTTAGATTCGACATAAACAAAATTATATCATCGGCGTACAGGGAGATTTTATGTTCTGTTGGTCCAACTTTAATTCCATATATTTGTGAATGTAAACGTATCGCTATCGCTAAAGGTTCAATTGCCATAGTAAACAGTAAAGGTGAAAGTGGACAGCCTTGTCGACATCCTCTATTGATTTTTATTGGTTTTGAAATATTGTTATTTGTTAGGATTTCTGCTGTAGCATTATTGTATATTATTTGAACCCATTTTATGAAATTATTTCCAAGTCCAAACCTTTGTAGGACTTCAAAAAGAAAGGGCCATTCAACTCTATCAAAGGCCTTTTCGGCATCCAATGATAGGAGAGCTGTATCCGGTGCTTCTTTATTAAAATAAATAATATTAAATAGTCTTCTTACATTATGGAAGCCTTGTCTACCCTTTATAAAGCCATTCTGATCTCGATTAATAATATTTGGTAAAATTTCTTGTATTCGTCTTGCTAAAATTTTACAGATTATCTTAAGGTCGGCGTTTAATAGGCTTATTGGTCTCATATTTTCACATTAATTAGAGGGCTTACCTGGTTTTGGCAGCAGTATAATTAAGGCATTATTTATGTATGATGGTAAATTATTATTTTGAAATGCTTCTAAAACCATTTCCAAAAAAGGTTTTATTAATTTATTCTTAAATTTTTTATAAAGGTCAACTGGAAGACCATCTGGTCCTGCACTTTTTCCTGATTTCATATTATCAATGGCTAGCCCAACTTCTTCTTGACTAATTTTAGACTCCAATATCTCCCTGTTTTCATTTGGAATACACGGTATAGATAGTTTGTTCAAAAACCCATTTAGTTTTGTTAAATCAGGTTCATTTTTGGTATCATATAATTTTTCATAGTAATCTCTAAAGGCTCTATTAATTTCTAAAGGATCTATAACTACCTGTCCGTTACTTATAATACTGGTTATTGGTGTTTTAATTTCCAATTGTTTAATCTGCCATGCTAATAATTTTCCTGATTTTTCACCTTGTTCATAAAAAGATTGTTTCAATCTTAGAAGACTCGAGGCAGCTCTATTCGCTGATTTTTTGTCGTATTCAGCTCTCAAAATCAGTAATTCATTCTCCAACCTTGGATCTCTTCCTGCATACACTTTTTCCTGAAGACTTTTTATTTTATGTTCCAATTTAGCTCTCTCCTCTCGAGTCTTCTTAGATTTTGATCCTGTATAACTAATAATATGTCCCCTAATAAAAGCTTTGAAAGCCTCCCACTTTACACATGCTGATGTTTGTGTAGTATTGATGTCAAAGAACTCGTCTATCTGTTTTTCTATATACTTGACAAATTCCTCATCCTGAAGCCATTTATGCTGAAATTGCCATCTGCCTGATTCCTTTGTCAATTTTTTATCTACATATATTAGACAACAGGGTGCATGATCAGAGATCACGATGTTATCATAAAAGCAGTTTTGAACCTTGGACCTTAATTCTGTGGAAATCAAAAAATAATCAATACGTGAGAATGTCTTGTAGGTACTGGAATAACAAGAATAGGCTTTAACTTGTGGTTTCATTTCTCTCCATATGTCTAACAATCTCAATTCTTTCATAAAATGATTAATAGTCATCCTACATCCAATGTGCGTACAATCCAGTCCTGTTGATCTATCCACACCTGGATTCAATGTACAATTAAAATCCCCTGCTATTATATGTTGCCCTGTAAGTGATGATAAGATGAGAAATAAATTAGCAAAGAACTTCTGATCATCTATATTGGGACCATATAAGTTCACAAGATTTATATTTTCTAATAGCAAAGAACCTTGAATGATTACATATCTTCCAAATTTGTCTCCAATTACATTTTTCACTTGAAAAGGAACTGATTTATGTATGAGAGTCATAACTCCCCTGGCTCGGGATGAAAATGAAGAGGTGAATACACTTCCCTGCCATCTACTCCTAATTCTTTTAACATCCTCCTCTATCAGATGAGTTTCTTGTAAAAACACAATTCTTGAACCCATGTCCTTTATTTTATTCATAACTTGTTTAAGTTTTTTTAAATTTTGTAGACCTCTGCAATTCCATGAAGTTAAATTAAGATTAACACTTTGGTCCATGATCAATAGAGAGTTTGGGATTACCTTGCAGTGTAAACATGCTCATACAGAGAAGCAAAAACATGAGTGGTTGAACATTCATCCTACAAACTACACACAAACAAATTTCCCCTTCCCACACTTGTGGCAAACCCCCCAAAATCAAAAGAAAAATTCTGTCTCCCGATATAGCCATCGACCGTTCCACACCCACGGGGAACAGCCTAAGCCACTCCTTCTTCATCCTCCCAATCACCCTAACTCTACTGCTTTTAATGACGTAACATTAACTCTCCTCTGTAGTTTTCCAACTTAACTCCAAAATTTTTAACAACTTTGTACATCATAGTTTTTTTTTTGTTTGTTTTGTTTTTGTTTTGTTTTTTTAATATATAATACAATCTATATTTTGTAAACTTACTATTTACTTCAAGTCAGTCAGATGCCTGTGCAAATGCTTAATTATTCTACCTTATATTTTGTTCATGCTTAGCTCCCACCAGTCTCTTCTTCTTCTTTGATCTTCTTGATGAACTCCTGCGCCTCCTCTGGGGTCTTGAAGATGTGGGCCCCGCCCCCACACGTGGTCAGCAGCCCCGCAGGACAGACCACACCATGACGAACCCCAAGGCCGCGCAGCTCCCCACGCACGGGATCAAACCGCCCCCTCAACCGCTGGATTCCCGCGGCCAAACCCGGGCAGAACCGCACCCGCCGGTCCCGGTGCTCAATCTCTCCTTTAGCACGTGCAGCGTTGAAGATCCTCATCCCGTCCCCGTTGCTAAGAAACTTCATAATTAAGGTCCTCGGCGGTCCCTTATCTCTCCGTGGGCCAATACGATGTGCTTTTTCCAGAACCACTGCTGATTGCAACTCCTCGCTGCCCAGCACCTCCGGAATCCACTTTTCCAGAAAGGAACATACGTCCCGACCTTCTGATTCCTCTGGAAGACCCACCAGCCTCAAATTATTCTGTCTTGACCGAGATTCCAAATCCAAAATATTATCTTCCAGAGATTTATTTTTTTTTTCCAAAGTGCGCACCTTTAATTGAAGACGGGTGACGTCATCTTCAGCACTAGCGAGACGGAGCTCCATCTGCGCCGTTCGTTCTACACAGTCACCCAATTCCTTTCTTATTCCTTCCAACGCTGTCATAATCCCATCAAATCTAGAGGAAAAGTCCGCTCTCATTGAACTCATGGCAGCCATCAGCGCATCTGCGCCTCCCCGCGCAGACATCGCACCGTTGCCAGCCTCCTCCGCCATATATGGAGTTTTGTTTGCTGCGTCACAGACCTGAAAGTCCGTTAATTTGGACTGTTTCGGCGGCTCGCTTTTTCCTTTTCCTGGTTTTCCAGCCTTAGGCTTCGCCGACATATCCTCGCCCAAATGCTGAGATACGTTCTGTCCCAAATGAGAGAGTTATTTGCCGATTTTTTTTCTCCAGGAGCAGAGCAGAGCGAGACACGTCCGTCCTACGTGGCAGCCATAACCGGAAGTCCGACCAAGTCTATTTTAGAAAAAATGAGCGCCCCCGCCAGATGAACGGAAAAATCTTGGATATGGTGGATTGGGTAGCGATCGTGCGCTGTAGCATTGTTCAACCTGTGGAAATCACCGCAAGGTCGCCACGAGCCGTCAGCCTTAGGGACCATGTTAAGCGGGGAAGCCCATGGGCTTTTCGAACGCCGGATGATGCCCAACTTTTCAAGGTTGGCGAACTCCTCGCGCGCTATGGTCAGTTTAGCTGCATCCAAGCGCCGAGCTTTTGCAAAAACGGGGGGACCGGCGGTAGTAATAAAATGTTCCACTCCGTGTTTAGCGACGGCTGCTGAAAATGTGGGAACCGTGAGTGCTGGAAACTGAGTGAGGAGTGTGTGGAACTTACCGCTTGCTGTAGCGACGTTGGCTTGTGCTGTGGGCGGGGTCACTCGAGCTGAACAGGGAATAGAGCAAAAAGACAGCGCATTAACCAAGCGTCTATTGGGAAGATCAACCAACAATCCATGTGAGTACAGAAAATCAGCCCTTAACATGTTGAAGCTCACTGCAGCTATAATAAAAGTCCACTCAAATGTACGGCCTTGCAGGGACAGAAGCAGAGCCCTCTCACCGAAGGTCTTAATGCTCGAGCCGTTCGCTGCTGATGCTCCGTGACTCCCCGGGCCTGCCAGCCGGTCAGCATAGGTTGGCGTGATGAAACTCACTTGGGAGCCTGTGTCCACGAGGAATTGCCTCCCAGAATGCGCATCCGTCACGTAGAGCAGCTTGTTCTGTTCACCGAGGGCCGCAGCTGCTACCGACTCCCGGTTCTGGCGATGAAGCTGAGTTTATTTCTCAATTCAAGTTTATTAACATTCACATATCCCCAACATCCTCTCAAACAGAAAAGAGGAAGCATCACCCCACTTCTGTCCTATTTATACCAGGACATCAAAGCCACGGTTACATTGTCATTTTAATGCAAAGACACAATACATCTTCTTCCCGGTCTTGTCCCCTTCACCCCCACACCCTTGGTGGTCAGGAAATCCCTCAAGGCCATCTCTTTGCATAACACAGAACACATTTCGCATCATCCTGTTAATCCCCAGGAGACTCAGACCTATTGTTCATTCTCAGACGTGAAGCAACATTAATATACAAATGGAGTCTATGAGACTACATATATGTGTACCACAAGGCTACACACAGCTAGGCAGAGATATTTACACTGCAGCTTTCATCAGTGTGAATCAGCAGTTCTCCTTCTCCAAAACATACTCTGACAGTCTTTTTAAAGGTGCTCTTTATATCACAATCCATTTATCTGTTCATTATAAGTTTAAACAATGTACCTACCGATAGGTATTCTGAATATTTACCTAATATGGCTAAAAAAATGCTGTTATTACCACCGATTGGCCATTGTTTGGAACTATTTGGAGCTCTATGAACCACATGACCGGGTAGCAGTGAGATCAAAGAGTGTTGCAGCTCTTATTATACGGCGCTGATCTCCGCCAGCTCATACAACATGTGATGTATTCCTCTGCTGATTCCTCCAGCTTCAGTGCTTGGAGTTAGAAATTAACCCTCTTGTGAATAACATTTATTTTTGTCACAAAGTAACTTCAGTTTTGCCAACACAATGTCATAATCATCTCATCTTCACCTCCCTAAAAAACAAAAACATGTTGAAAACTTGCTCAGCCACCTTACCAAGAGCACAGAGTAGGGTGCTAACCTTGTATTTCTGTCCTCTAGATGTAGTTTGGTTGCCATGCGGTACCTCTGAAACTGTTGGCCACTACTCCGGTTAAGTACAGTCCACATTTTTGGGAGGATTAAAGTTTGCCATGATTAATTTCTGTTGCTTCTGACACCATGTGCAAGTCCGGTGACTTATGAATAAACACTGGCCACTTTACTTTGACTCAACAGACGTTATTAACTGTCTTATGAAACTAACAGCAATGACAGCAGTCATTCTCAACTGACCTGCATCACGGTGCATTTCTGGGCTTATCACAATGATAGAAGTGTAGCGTAACCTTACACACAAGTTTTTCTTAGCACAGTACATTCACATGACGCTGTGTGGTACCTTCCTGGGGAAGGAAAGGACTCGACTTGATGGTAGCAATACAATGAATAAAGTCTAAAATTGCGATGGAGAAAATCCCTGTAACTTGCTCGTGATATGCTAACAGTTAGCTCAGTGATATTGTTTACTTCCAGAAATCATCCCAAGGATGCTCGCAGCTATCTTAGATACCTACAGATACTAGCTCAATGATGTCAAAGCTGAATTAGATAGATAGATAGATAGATAGATAGATAGATAGATAGATAGATAGATAGATAGATAGATAGATAGATGTACTTTATTGATCTCAAACTGGGAAATTACAGTGTAACAGCAGCATGACAGTCAGACACCAACAGAGTTATGTTGTTTGTTGCCACTGGAGTCTCATCACCCAACTGCTCAGATGTAAATATTGTGATTATTTCTCACCTGCAAATTTTTTCAGAATATTTTTTCATCAATATATTACTTTTAAAAGAATATAAAGGCTTTAATTCTACACCTTTCTGAACACTTTATTGATGTATTATTTTTTAAATATGCAGTATGTTTTCATGAAAATACAGTCCATTGCACCTTTAAATACTAAATAAACTAGAAAAGCACTCGTAGAGCGCAGACCTCCGCCAAGCGCCACAGTTCCCCCCATACAGTGTTTGTGTGTACATTTTCAGATTCCTTGACCATGAAAACATATGACTAGCAATTGGATTCACATGATAGGATTAGTGGTTCAGTAGTAAAAGCATTACCTCCTTGGCAGACGTAATAAACTGAAGTTTTGCTGTTGTGTCCAACTCCTCCATCTACAAACTCCCAGGCTGCGGGCATTGCAATTCATCGCACAACCGCGTACAACCCACAGGCCAAAGGGTTATGCGAGCGTTTTCATAGATCACTGAAAGCAGCACTCAGGGGTTCATTGACGGATGCAAATTGGGTAGACAGGTTGCCGTGGGTTTTATTAGGGTTGTGCTCCGCGGCAAAAGAGGATTTGGAAGCTTCCCCGGCAGAGAGCTTGTTTTTGCGCAGCCCCTATGGCTGCCCGGGGAATTTCTGCCAAATAATCCCGCGGCGGACAGCTGCCCATCTCAGCTTTTGCAGCATAGCGCAAACACAGGCACACTGCCGGGCCCGGCCCACCACAATTTTCCGCGTGCTTTTGTGCCTAAAACTTTGAAGAACGCGGAGTTCGTGTTTGTCAGACACAACAACCAGCGCCCTCCATTGCGCCTGCACACATGTTGAAAATGGCCCTATCTTACAATGTTAAAGAATCCTTTAAAAAATTCCTGGATCCAGACGGTGAGCCGGATCATCGCCAAAATTTATTCAGTTCTTCCTTGTACCACTTCCAACAACGCCTGAAAGTTTCATTGAAATCCGTCCAAAACTTTTTGAGTTATCTTGCTAACCAACAAACAAACAGACAGACAGACAGACAGACAAACCCCGGCAAAAACATAACCTCCTGGCCTGCGGCCTGGCGGAGGTAATAAGAAATAGCAACAGTTAATACCTTGAATGCACCTTTGTTAAGAGGAGACAGGATGTCTGCCAAAGAGATGATACAGTTTAGTAAATAGCACTTAAATGGTTCTAAATAATCCTGAGTCAGCTTGCATTCAAATTTTGTTCTCCAAAAAATATCACTTAAACATATCTTCTGTAGACTATGCACATGACGTCAACACATGACTTTGTTTATGCCACCATAGTATTTATCACACTACAGGAGTTGCCTGGCTACTTGTTTAGACAGTGTGTCCACTGAGTGCATAAAAATGTTCTAAACCTGTTTTCCTGGTGGTTCACAGGTGCTCTAAAAAACCCCAAAAAACTCTGCCCTGTATCCCAGCAACTGCTTGACCTGTCACTCAAAGCTTTCTTTTGGGGTTTCATATGCTGTGTTCAAAATGATCACTTGTTCCCCATATACTGTATGTAGTGTACTATTCAACCATTTTGTAGTGCTGTTCAAAATCTTGACTGAAAATTTCATTCACTATACAGTACACTCAAAATATCCCATAATGCATTTTGAAAAATAGTGTACAACTGATGGTCACTACATTAGCCAATATATCCCATAATGCAATACACAGCCAATGGAGCAGTGAGAGAAGAGCTTCACATCACAGCATAAACTACCTCATGGTATTTATATTTATTAATTCAGCAAAAACTAATTGATTTAATACATATTTACTACAAATTACATGCAGGTATTAATTTTTTTTACCACCATTAGTCCGTTACGTTTTACTGTCTCATCATGATGACATCATTATCCACGCCACAAAATCAAGGCCAGTACTCCCGAAAAGTGTTAATTTTATTGTTATATTGAGTTTACTATATAGTCCACTATATCTAAATTCACTATATAGCAAGTAGAGAGTGAACATTCTTTTTTTTTTCCACAATATCTTTATTGAACCCTTTTTTTTTTTTAACAAACATGATACAAACAATCAAACACTAAAGTACTACAAAAAAAAAAAAAAATGCACTAAAAACACCAACAACCACCAACAAAATCAAATCTTCAACAATGCTCCTCTGTTTAGTCTAGACAATCCAATACATAAGTATACATATTATGTTCACCAGTTTGGAATTTACAAGGTCCACACACATCATTCACCTTCTTCTTCAAGAGTTATGTTTAAAATTTTTACATAATCAATAAAAGGTCTCCATATATTCTCAAACACAATTTCCTTTGATTTCAGTATATATGTTATTCTTTCTAATGGAAGGTTTGTTAACATCTGTCTTAACCACTGAGTCACATCTGGTCTATGAGTCTTTTTCCATAATAGTGCAATACATTTTTTGGCATTAAGCAAACTGAGGTCTATGAATGTTCTTTCACTTTTATTAAAATTATGCTTTTCTGGGTACAGACCCAACAAAAACAGTTTAGGATTCAATATGATTTGTTTTGAGATTATTTTTTCAATTGTTACCCTCACCTCTTCCCAAAACATTCTTATTAATCTACATTCCCATAAACAATGAAATAGGGTTCCTTTACTTTCCATGCATTTTGTGCATGTATCTGGTATATTTTTGTTATATCTATTTAACTCCTCCGGTGTAACATACATCCGCATTAACCATTTGAAATGTATCAATTTAAGGCGTGCATTTATTGATTTGGTTTGAGCTTCTGTACAAGCCAATTCCCATTGTTCCTCTGAAATTTCAATTTGCAGATCTTCTTTCCAGTAGTTTAATCTTTTCAGTGAATTTTCACTTGAAGATAGTGTCAATGAGTTATAAAACTCTGAAATAATACCCTTTCTTTTACTATCTTTCATCATCATTTTTTCCAAGGATGAATAAATAGGTCGAGAGAGTGAACATTCTGAACACAGCAATAACTTGCCCTGAAGCTCTCTACTAACTGCACTAAAACCACATCAAACAGGAAAGAAAATACGCATCAGTCCAAGCTTCTGTGTCATGGTGCGGAGCATGGTTGGAGAACTGTGCTCATGCTCTCAGTTTATTTCTAGTTATTTTCTGTACTTTTCCCACTTCAGTTTTATTATTGTATTTGTGTATGGTTTTGTCTGTATGATGTTATTCAAGTTTGCTCTTTGTTTCTACGTATCTTAGTTTGGTCATTATAGTCCTGTTTATTATTATTATTAGGGGTTTTTGGATCATCGTGTCTTTTAAATTATATCTTCCTGTGTTTATATTTGAGACTTCTCTGTTTTTGCTTTCAGTTCTCCTTTTGTAACATCAGTATTTATTAGTACTGTATTATTAGTAGCTCTCGGTTTCTGTATTCTATCTTGTTCTTGCCTGGATGGGTAATTATTATTTTCTTCTATTGTTTTACGTGGTTTGAATCTCATTTGGAAACTAGTTTCCTTTGACATTATTCCTCTTGTCCTTCTATTTTGACATGATTCTTTGTTTGTTTCCTTTTCAAGTTCAGTTCACGGTTTGCCCCAGCTGTTGTGTATCTTGAGTTAATTAACCTCGATCTTGTTTCCAACACCTGTCATCACTTGTCAATTCCTCTTTGTCTTATTAAAGGGACTCCGTACAGCAGTTCAATGCAGCATCCTTCAAAATTGTATCCTGGCGCGTGTTCCATGCTTCAGCCTCCTTATTCATCCGACTTGTGTCCCACATCTTAGCCGTTTCGCTATTCAACCTCTGTGGATCCAGTTTTCCTGTAAGTTTTGGCTCGTGCTTTGTTGGAGTTTGTGTTTTTGATTAAACTTTTGGCAAACTCACAGTTCAGCGTCTGGGTCTCCATTCCACCCTGCCTGGGCAATTTAAGACAGAAGGATGCTGCCAGTTTAGACCCAGCCGCTGTGAGTTTGCCTTTTTCATTTTTTCCCTTTAGCTGTTTTTTTTTTTTTTTTCTGTGCTACTGGGGGGAGAGCCTGACACTTTCACCTCTCCGATGAAGGGCCCAGTAGGCAAGCATTTTGTTAGTATGAGCATGGGGTGGGAGCTGTGCTGTGCGGCAATCAAAATCGATCAGCCCATAGCAGCGGCTTGCTCAGCTCTTACCCCTTAGTCCTCTTTGTGGTATTTGGGGCTCGCGGAGGTAGCCATCCACTGTCACCCACGGCTTAGGGAGCACGCCGACCAGAAGGAACTGATTTCCTCGGTGGCAAACCTGCAACAGGAATACCAGAAAATGGCGAGGAGGTTGTAGACGAGGCTGAAGCCTGCGCTGACGAAGAAGCGTCCGTGGGCTCCTGCATCACCTTTTCCTCACCACCCTCCGGCCTCTGCTCCAGCCTCTTGTAGCGTTGACCGTCGATTCCAATTTATAAAATCATTCTTTGCTGAAAAAAAAAAAATCTTTTAACTCAAAAGTCTGATCATAAACTGCTTTTCTCACCCAAGCACCAGAGCTGTAACTTCACCCGTCGGCCATAAAGTGGAAGTTAATTCCTTCTCCAGGACTTAGTCATTCTCCCTTTTCTCTATTTGGCAAAAGAATGCCCCAAAATGACATAGTTGTGGGTGATATATTCCAGGCTGGGAAGTCAAGATTCTTCATTAACCAACCAGACAGTTTTACATTGCCATCTGGTGGACGGCACAGGAATATTTATTTTTTCCTCTCTCTGCAGTTGTGGATAATAAATTAATTCATATTCTTTCTCTCAAGACAGTATCCACTACTGAAGACATGGCTGAACTCTGGAATTGACAATTATGGCTTGAAATGTTTTTATTGATATGATTTGATATGTGTTGCTTTATTTTCAATAAGAAATTAACTTTTGCATGCCTCCATCAAGAAATAAATCTCATGTACAATGTAGACACCTTGTGTGTGTTAGTTTTATCAAGTAGGATACGTTAGTAACTAAAGTTTAAAGCATTTATGCTTTATTAAGCAGCATATACAGACGTGGACAAAATTGTTGGTACCCCTCTGTTAATGAAAGAAAAACCCACAATGGTCACAGTAATAACTTGAATCTGACAAAAGTGGTAATAAATAAAAATTCTATGAAAATTAACCAATGAAAATCAGACAGTGCTTTTGAATTGTGATTCAACAGAATTATTAAAAAAAAAAAAAAAACTCATGAAACAGGCCTGGGCAAAAATGATGGTACCCTTAACTTAATATTTTGTTGCACAACCTTTTGAAGCAATCACTGCAATCAAACGATTTCTGTAACTGTCAATGAGACTTCTGCACCTCTCAGCAGGTATTTTGGCCCACTCCTCATGAAGAAACTGCTCCAGTTGTCTCAGGTTTGAAGGGTGCCTTCTCCAGATGGCATGTTTCAGCTCCTTCCAAAGATGTTCAGTAGGATTTAGATCAGGCCTCATAGAAGGCCACTTTAGAATACAGTGATCCCTCGCTACTTCGCGCCTCACCTTTCGCGCCCTCAGTGCATCACGGATTTTTCAAAAATATTCATCAAAAATTCAAAATTGAGAAAAAATGGGCGGGCGCTAGCAGAAGGCAGGGAGACTACATTAGAACATCAGGTATCAACACGGAGAGCACGCACAACTCAAAATCCACCTGTCTGTTCGCTGTTCTCGTGTTGGCTCAGCTCGGGAATCTCGCAAGCTGATTGGCCGAGACGTTTTACCCAGCTTCTCTCCCTGCCGAGCGCCCATACCCAGTGAAGGAAGACCGCATTCATTGTTCTTTATCGCTCGTGTTGCTTAGTCTCGCCGCGTGGAACTTTTCGCTGTTCTCTTGTGCCTTTTTGTGCGAAATAGTCTTCCCGTCGAGCCACTACGCCACCTACTGCAGCTTCTCCAGCTCTATCGGAAGCTGCCCTCGACGATGCTGCCCCTCTAGCACCTGACGATGAGGCGTCACCTGAGGAGCAGTAAAGCTTTCATTAACCTGTGCAGTAAATCATCTTCATCTTGAGTTACGTATCTTGTTATAAGAATAAAAGAGTTCTAAAAACATATTTATGTACACTTTATTTACATCTACGTATGTATGTACATTTACACACACACACACCTATCATATGAGAGAGAGAGTGAGAGAATGAACGTATGTATTATTTATGGGTGACGTCATTAGGGGTGACGCTACTTCGCGGTTTTTCACTTTTCGCGGTCGGTTCTGGAACCCATTAACCGCAATAAGTGAGGGATCACTGTAGTCCAATGTTTCGCTCTTAGCCATTCTTGGGTGTTTTTAGCTGTGTGTTTTGGGTCATTATCCTGTTGCAAGACCCATGACCTGTGACTGAGACCAAGCTGTCTGACACTGGGCAGCACATTTCTCTCTAGAATACCTTGATAGTCTTGAGATTTCATTGTACCCTGCACAGATTCAAGACACCCTGTGCCAGATGCAGCAAAGCAGTCCCAGAACATAACAGAACCTCCTCCATGTTTCACAGTAGGGACAGTGTTCTTTTCTTGGAATGTTTCATTTTTGCATCTGTGAACATAGCGCTGATGTGCCTTGCCAAAAAGTTCCAGTTTTGTCTCGTCTGTCCATAGGACATTCTCCCAGAAGCTCTGTGGCTTGTCAGCATGCAGTTTGGCAAATTACAGTCTGGCTTTTTTATGATTTGTTTTCAACAGTGGTGTCCTCCTTGGTCGTCTCCCATGAAGTCCACTTTGGCTCAAACGACAGATGGTGCGATCTGACACTGATGTACCTTGACCATGGAGTTCACCATGAATGTGCTTAGAGGTTGTTCTGGGCTCTTTTGTTACCATTCGTATTATCCGTCTCCTCCTGCAGCCACGTCCAGGGAGGTTGGCTACAGTCCTGTGGATCTTAAATTTCTGAATAATATGTGCAACTGTAGTCACAGGAACATCAAGCTGCTTGGAGATGGTCTTATAGCCTTTTCCTTTAACATGCTTGTCTACAATTTTCTTTCTAATCTCCTGAGACAACTCTCTCCTTTGCTTCCTCTGGTCCATGTTTAGTGTGGTACATACCATGTCAACAAACAGCACAGTGACTACTTGTCACCCTTTAAATAGGCCAACTGACTGATAACAAGTTTGTAGACACCTGTGATGTTAATTAGAGGACACATCTTGGTTGAACATGTCCCTATGGTCACATTATTTTCAATCTTTTCTAGGGGTACCATCATTTTTGTCCAGGCCTGTTTCATGAGTTTGTTTTTTATAATAATTCTGTTGAACCACAATTCAAAAGCATTGTCTGATTTTCATTCATTAATTTTCATAGAATTTTTATTTATTACCACTTTTGTCAGATTCAAGTTATTTCTGTGGTCATTGTGGGTTTTTCTTTCATTAACAGAGGGGTACCAACAATTTTGTCCACGTCTGTACGTGTTGCAGGAGGATTTCACTTTCCATATCAATTTTCTCTCATCTCAAATTCCTCTCCTCTCTCTGGGAGACCATACCTTGACTTTGACTGATCAGTAAAGGCACTTTTCCACTAGCCCAGCTCACCTCGCCACGTCTCGATTCGCAAAGACACGGTTTGGCCTCGGTTGTGTACAGCCGGATAAAGCTGGGGTGGGTGGGATTTCTATAACAGGGAGGTGGCGCCACACTCTCCTGACGTAAAGCATACGACCTAATCCTCCACAACAAAGAAAATGGAGGATTACGAGGGGAGGATTTACACGTTGCTCGCTCTCTGGCTTTTTCTCACAATGAAGGCCAGAGAGTTTAACCAGAGAAGACAGTATTACCGGAGAAGACGACGTGCATTGAGACAAAACATGTTGGAACAGTACAGGAGACTCTCGGTTGCCACGGCGGAATATGAAGCTGCAATGGTGAGGTTAACTACCCGGCAGAGGAGGGAGCAGATGTCGGTAAGCTAACGCATGCTAATGCTTTCTGTTGTCATTTTATAGTCATATTATTCTTGTGTACAGCATTTTGATGTTGACAGGTTATCAGTATTAAAGACATTACCTTATGTATGCTGTGTGTGTGTTTCAGTTGGCTGCGTTGTTGCAAAATAATCGCTGCAGACCGTCGGCCTGGACAGTAAACCATACCTCGCAGTGGTGGGAGGATATTGTTCCTAGCTTCTCAAGCATGCAGTGGTTGCAGAACTTCCGGATGTCCAAGGACACTTTTACCTACCTGTGTCACAAATTGCGTCCATGCATGGAGAGGCAAGATACGACGTTCCGCCTATGTGTGCTGCTGAGGAAGAGAGTGGCCATTGCGCTGTGGAAGCTTGCTACCGGTTCAGAGTACCGCAGTACTGGACACCTGTTTGGGGTCAGCATCACAAAGGTGTGCAGGTGTGTGCAGGACTTTTGTGCAGCAGCAGAGTCATTGCTGGTTCCAAAACAACTTCATTTTCCCGATGAAGGGAGGTTCACGGAAATGTCGGCCTACATCGAAAATCGGTGGGGGCTACCATTGTGCGTTGGTGCCATCGATGGCTCCCACATACCCATCATAGCACCACCACAATATCACACCGACTACTTTAATCGTAAAGGCTGGCACTCCATAATCCTTGAAGGTGTTGTTGATGGAAAGGGTTTGTTCTGGAATGTGTTTGCTGAGCTGCCAGGGAGCATGCACGATGCTAGGTTGCTGAGACTGTCCACACTGTGGGAGTTAGCCAGTCGGGGAAACCTCTTCCCACCTAACATCAGGAACATTGGTGCGGTACGTGTGGGCTACTACATCCTCGGAGACTCTGCTTATCCACTGCAAAACTGGCTGTTGAAAGCATTCCATGACACCGGACGACTGACTGAAGAACAGCACCCGTTCAACCACACCATCAGTCGAGTACGGGTGGCTGTGGAGAATGCTTTCGGCAGGCTGAAGGAAAGGTGGCGCTGCCTTTTAAAACGGAATGACTGTGACATCGAACTGGTGAAATCCATTGTGGTGACTTGTTGTGCACTGCATAATCTGTGTGAGACTCATGGAGAGGACTTTGATACTACATTGGATGATGCAGCAGATGAAGTAGTGGTGTCAGTGGCAGAGGGAGCAGAGGACCATGGTGGAGATATAAGAGATGCTGTGATGCAGTACTTGTGTAGCAATAATTATACATAGAATTTGGTCATTATTCATGTGTGTACATATGTCAGACATCTGTGTTTTATAAATAAAATGTTGTGCACTTTTCCTCTACGTCTCCTCTGTTTTTCATAAGGGTTATTTTTTTTAAGGGACGGGTAATTACATGCTCAAACACCAGAGAAATTGTCTGCAAAAAAGTGCAGCAGCTACATAACCCACCTTTGCTTTGATGGAACTGCAAATTGACGTAGGAGTTATGTTTAGAAACATGTTATATTTCATTTTAATCCTATCCCACATGTACTTACCAAATAAGTGCAAATATTTTTAAAAAGCACACACATACAAATGTAGCACCACAACCTGTGGGTCACAACAGTTGTGGGCAACAGAAACACAATTGTGTATCCTTTGCCACTCTGTCTACTGTTATTTAAGGGTTATCTGTTAAGAGACGGGTAATTACATGCTAAAACACTGGAGAAACTCTCTGAGAAAAATACTGCAACTAGACAAGTCACCTCTGGTTTGATGTAACTGCAAAATGACCTAGAAATTATGAGATGAAACTTTTTTTATTCATATTAAATACTGCGACATTGTCACACTGGCCAACACCAAATTCTATTTTTTTTTCAAACCTAGGGCAGTTTGGATGTACTGAATATAAAAGTCATAGGTTTTTCTCTGTCATGTCAACGTTTGGAACAACAGTATTGGTATTTTCCCTTTATATGATGCTAGACTCCTTCTAAAGTATTGAAATTCTCTGAATTTGGAATGCCGAAAGAACATTCAATTTACATGTACTTACCTTTTTACCTACTTTGACTTTTACCTTTATCAGTGTCTACTGCTGAATTTAAAGTCCAACTGTACAACTTCTTATAAGTTAACATAAAAACTGTACCCATTGTGGAGAACTGGATCCAGCGGTGCTAATTTTTATGATATTTCAATAAAAAGAAGAACAGAAAGCTTACAAAAACATTTCTGTTTCGTTGTGTTGTTAACAATTACATTACCATTACAACGGTTGACACCTGACAGGATGAACAGCAGCATTTTGATCAGACTAGGCAATGGAATTTGTATGTAATTATTCGGTTTTCTCATCCAGTGTTATAACAGACAAACCACACTTTGATCCAAAACACTACCATTTTATTACATAACCAATATTCGCAAAAAAACACATTACTAGACATGGTTACAAACGGCCACCACTCAGTGCATCAACTAGCTCCCGAACTGTGTCAGGAAGGCTCGGTTGAAGGAAGCCGTCTCTGTCAGCTCCTCCCTTCGGAAGGCGGCTTCTTGCTCCTGGGCTACCCGTGCGTTTGCTGCAACCTCGGTTAAATGCTGCATTTACTGCTCATTGTATATTTTTTGCTCTTGATGGTGTCGTTCGCGCTGTTCATGGAGCTGTTCATGGAGCCATTCCTGCTGTTCATGGAGCCTCTCCTGGAGACGCATCTCATCACCATGCATCTGTGTCATCACTGATGCTAGGTCGGAGATGGTGTTGCACCTTTTCCTCTTGGCTAGATGAAAGACAGAAAGTCATGGTGGTTAGATAATGCTGGATCTAAACATATCAAAAACATATACTATGGAATTACACTGGTGAAAAACTGTGGTGGGATGTGACTATTATATATGCTTTGTTGCTGTATTTAAGCTCAACTGTCATGTTGCTGCACTTCAGTAGAGCAGATTGTGCAACTCCCGGGATGCTGTGATAGGCTACATCCCCCCTTGCAATCCGAAAAGGATTAAGTGGAAAAAGATGGATGGATGGGCTATCTTTAAAAGATTTTCTTTGTATTGTGGCCTCAGAAATCTGAATGGGTTAATAAAAATGACTTAATAAAGCTGACGTGAAGCATGTCAATGAAGCATGTTGATTTTGAAAGTCAGTTCATGTGCTGTATCTGTTTTTCTATATTATGACTTACAACAGTATTTCCACCAACACACCACCACACCTAAAAATGGGACTGTGTTGTTGAACACCGACAACTGACCACCCCAGAACGTTTTGTACACGGACATATAAAATTCCTTAATATGCGACTATCGGAAATAACATTAATCAAATAAAAACAACCGGGTGGTAATCTTATGTTTATTGTGCCTTACCAGCACTTGACCGTGACATGCTGGATGCTGATGGAGCTGGTGATGGGGCTGACATTGGTGTTGGCACAGATTCTGGTGCTCCGTCAGACGCAGGAGAGTCCAGGTGGTCCAGTGAGGCGAACCCCTGGGATGTTAAAAGTGATTCTAGAAGGAAAATGCACACAATAAAACACAGCACCAAAGTGCAACATATACAGAAAAGACAAAAGTTTTTAACCAGAATATGTAAGCTTATTTCAGCTTATTGTTCACGTGAATACTTCAAAGAAAAGCGTGATTCTGCAGTTTGCTGTGATGTAGCTGACTAGCGATCATCACTAACAAACCATTATCCACAATTGAACAACTTTCTTTATTGCTTCAAAAAAGTGAGCTTCTCACCGAATGAATATAGTGGCGAAAAAACGCACACTATCAAAAAAACACTCACCATCAACGGATTCCGATGGCGTGGCCGTGTCGAGTCCAATGGCTTGGCCATTCCTAGCCGGCCGATGTCCGTAGATAGCGTCCATCTGCTCAAACCACTTCCAGTCCTTCCGGTCCGCACCACTTCGGCTGTTGTGGTCCTTTATTGCACGGTAATCACACTTCATTTTTTGGAGTTTCTCCCGACACTGTTTGGCAGTCCGGCTGTGCCCTTGTGATGCCATGTGCTCGAAGACCTGCTGATATATTTTTTCATTGCGCGTTGCTCCGTCTAACTCGCGCTGGATGTGGTCGTCGGCCAATACACACAGAAGACACCGCACCTCCTCATTTGACCATGGAACACCCTTACGCGAAGCCATCGTTTCCTCCGCCAAGGAGGTTATGTTTTCATCAGCGTTGGTTTGTCTGTCTGTCTGTCTGTCTGTTTGTTTGTTAGCAAGATAACTCAAAAAGTTATGGACGGATTTTCATGAAATTTTCAGAGATTGTCACAAACGGGGTATCCTACAGATGATTAGATTTTGGTGGTGATCCGTCAGAACACTTGGAAAAAAAACAAAAAAACAAAACAAGCATCACAGTATAGCTAATATATGCCACTTGCCAATGGCATTTTTTTTTTCATGGTCAAGGAATCTATAAAGTTAGACAAAATAAATGTAGGATTAATATTTATGATGTTAAACACTGTATGGGGGGAACTGTGGCGCTTGGCGGAGGTCTGCGCTCTCCGAGTGCTTTTCTAGTTGAAAATGAAAATAAATACCGAAAATACTTAAATACTGAAAATAAAGCCGCCCACTGTGGTTACACACTGACCAACTTTACTAATGGCGGTCGTGTAGATTCATTCAGAAGACGGTCGCTTTTGTGACGTTATCACCTGACCAATCAGTGGCGACCAGTCTGTTGACGTCACATCTCGGCACGACTCAGCACGGTTGTACCCTGCCCTCGATCAGGCATGAAAATAGCACCTGCTAACCGGTGCTAGGGCTAGTGGAAAAAGCTACAAACGCAGGCTGAGCCGTGCCGTGTTGGGCTAAGTGGAACTAGTGGAAAAGGGCCTGAAGGGTCCAGGCTTCACTGCATTTCCTTTTTAGGCCGTTTATGACTTCTGCTGAACAAAAGAAGCTCAAATGTAATTGGTCCAGCTCAGTTTTCCTGAAATTCAATGAGGTCCTGCCACACCCAAGAAAAACTTCACTTTGTCTCAATTTTTGGGGTGTAGTCAAGCTGTAAGGAGCAGAATTTCTGCTCTCCCATTCTTTTCTTTTTTTAAGTAGGTCCAGAGTCTCCCATGCTCTGTGAAAATTTTCTTTCTTTCTTTAAAGTTCACTTTTTCTTATTTTAATCCTTTTCTTTAAATTGCCATTGAAGAAGATTTTGTTTGATTTCTACTAAGCTTAAGCCAACTCATTCAAGCCACAATACATCGGAAGAAATGGATCTGTGGCGTGTTGTTGTCTCAGTTTGACTTTCTGATCGAACTTTGTACAATAAACAAATATTATCAGGAATTTGACAACCTGGCATAATTCCTTTTTAAGTGCATAAGAGGAGACCTCACCCAGCTTGCTGAAGAACCAGCCCGTTGTGATTTTGGGAGTAGGCCATAACCGTGGTAAAGAACCTGTCTGCCAATCTTCCAACAGCGTCCATACCAGTCCAGATGGAACAAGATTCAAATGGACTGCCTGCTACCCACCAAAACACAATGACTCTTCTTGGCTAATGGTCTCTTCAATTTAAACTTAATTCTTCAGAATATTCCTAGTATAAATCTTCAAACTTAAGATTTGCAAACTCCCGTCAGAATGTCAAATGCATTTTGTCTTTTCTTTAATCTGCATTCCTTTTCAGAGTAATACCAATTTTTGATTTTAATAAAATTGCTTAATCATCATTTTCTTCATAAAATTGCATTCACTTTTCCTAACCAATGCTATTTTATGGTTTTCCAATTTCCAGTATATTGCTAAATTAAACTATGGTTTCTTTGGTTCCACAAATGTTTGATTCACATGTGATGCTGACTAATTCAATAACAGTCTATGATGCCCATGATGCATGTTGAATTAATGTGTTAACCTATTCTGACATTTCTTATTAAACTATTGAAAGACATATGGGAGTTACTGTTTGATTTCATGTCCATCTACTTGATTATAAGCAAACAAGAACCCACTTTTTTTTTTTTTTTTTTTAGATTCAATCAATCAATCAGTCAATCAAAGACTTTATTCCAGACTCAAGGTCCATCAAAAAAAGTAAAAACAAGACAGTTGAAAAAACTGTTAATAAGGGAAACAATCAAAAAGTTACAAAAAACACTAAGACACAACTACTAAGAGAAGCACAAAGACAGTACAGACTTTAAAAAGACTTAAAAAGACAACTGTACCAGTGCCTTCTAAACTGTGACTGATAGCGAATAGAACTGAGCTTAATGCTAGACATGACTTGAATGATTTCATTTCTAGATACGTCAAGCCGACAGATGAATTTATACATAAGATTCCTTATTACTGCATGCAGAGTATTTACACGTGATGAGACAAATAACTCGGAAGCACTGCACCATCGAGGCTTTTTAAGTAAAATTCTTAAGGCATCATTGTAAGCAACCTGTAATTTCTGCATACTTTGTTTCCTATAATTTATCCATAAATGAGCAGTGTATAAAGGTGTACAATAGGTTTTAAAAAGAACCAGTTTCACCTCATCTGAACAAAAACCAAATCTGCGTGCAAGAATATTTGCTTGCATGTAGATTTTGCAGCGTTGTCTGAAAATATCATCATCATCAGTCATTCTATCATTAATAAAATGTCCCAGATATTTAATTTTATCCCTGACAATTAATTCCCTGCCTGCTGTCACACGTGGCTCTAGGGAGCCACGCAATAAGAGAGCCAAGGGCGAGCCAGTAAGTTGTGATGTTTAATAGTGACAGGGGCAAGGGATGAGGAAAGCACAGATGCTCATACATAGTTACACTCATGGGCAGTACAGCAACAGAGTTAACAGTTAATAAGGTGGCGCTCCCCAGTGATTCGCTAAGACTAGTAGAGGGCTTGCGCCGGACATGGGGGCACAGAGGCACAAATACTTCTTACGGGAAAACACTTACGAGAGATGCTGGATGATGAGACAAGGGCTGACACCGGACAAAGGGGCTCCAGCCTAGTAGTGCTTATGTCGCAGCGCCGAATGATCGTGGCTGCTCCTCTTTATACTTATTAGCAGCGCCCCAGCTGATGAGGATTAATTGGCCCCAGCCGTCCCGTGACACTGACAGCTGGGAGCCAGCTGAGGCGCTGCCCAATGAGAGGCAGGGATAAAAGGAGCAAGGGCTGAGCGCCGAGCCGGCGTCTCACCCCATGGTGACACCTGCCAATTCAAAGACAGGGAATTTCATTAACAAATCTTCTTTAGTGTGGCAAATCAGCACACAACTCTTATTTGTATTATATTTTATGTCATTTTCCTCTCCATAAAGTACACACTCTTAATAACTCCTGAAGACCAGCACTACTTGGACTGAGAATAACTAGATCATCAGCATACATAAAATGATTCACTAACTTATTCCCTATTAAACACCCAGTTTTACAGGCATTCAGTTGTTTTGACAACTCATCCATATAAAGATTAAATAGAATAGGGGATAATATACTGCCCTGTCTGACACCACTGCTCACACCAAATGGGGATGAATGACTCTTCCCCCATTTCACCAGCATCTTCTGATGTGCGTACCAGTAAATCAGGATACGTACTAAGTACTTGGGAATCCCACTGTCAATCATTTTCCTAAACAATATCCTGTGATTAACACGATCAAACACCTTGGAGGCATCAATAAAACACAGAAAAACTGAAGAATTTTGATTTCTGTACTTATTTATAATTTCTTTTAAAGCATATATGCACAGATCTGTTCCATGATGGGGTTTGAATCCAAATTGATCAGTAGATTTGATGAATACATTTAATTTTTCAAACATGATTTTTTCCAGTACTTTAGATATTATATTGGCTGTAGCTATGGGCCTGTAATTATCCAGGCTACACAGCTTGCCAGCTTTATCTTTAATGACTGGTACCAACACAACAGACAATAAAGATTCTGGTAACATCCCATGAATCATGAAGCTGGTGAAACAGATTGCAAGAAGAGGAGCAATTCTTGAGCTAGCATATTTAAGACGCTCAGCAGAAATACAGTCTAAACCACTTGCTTTGTTATCTGATAGCTCTCTAATGGCTTTGGTCACTGATTGATTGATTCAGATTGATTGATTGATTCAGATTGATTCAGAATTGGTACAAATAAAGAATTGTTAATAAAATTGTCCATTAATTTGGACTGGTGCCCCAAAACGATCATATGTTTGTGTAATGAAAGGAAATATTCATTCCTACTCACATTCATATTTACATTAATACGTGTACCAACAATAAAACACCTATAAACCCCATAAATCTGCTACATTATTGTTATGCCCCGTGTGAGGCAGCTAGAATCTAGAAATGGACATGAAATTCTGAAGTCACAAGCTGTGTGGGTATAGCCAGATCTGATGTTGTTGAATGGTAAAGCTTGATTTTTTTCTCTAACAGCCTGTATTTCTGGCTGCCCAGCCAGGCACATGTGTTTAACCCCCCCGCCCCGCACCTTTTCCTTATCTGCTGGTGACCAATTTACCAAACTGGATGACCAAGCAGCATTAGAAGAATGGACTTCTGATTTTATAGCAAGCTTCACAACAAGGGCCAAGAAAACACAGCCCAAAGATCTGAAGCAACTCACTGAAGAACTTTTGGACGATTACGCAGAAAACCCACCAAAGGGAAGAATCTCCCCAGCACGTTGATAAAGTTTGTGAAAGTATTAGTCTCGAGATTAAAAGTAGCTGAAGCTAAAGCGTTATGCACTGAGAATGAGCTAAGAAATCAACAATCAACAACCCTCTCTCTCCAGGAAGAGAACTAATCATTAAAGAAGAAACTGGAACAATCTCAAAATGAAAACGATGTTACTAAAACTCAACTTGATAACGTGTTACGAGATTTTAACCAGGCAAAACCAGGAAAGCGACGGCTGACTCATGACAGCTTGCTTCGCCAAGAGAACAGTGAACTTGAAGATGCCCTTCAGGACATGAAGAAGGAACTCAGAAGAGTTGAAGGTCAACTTGAAAACGTGAACTGTGACTATAAGGAATGTCAACTACTTCTACAGGAAGCAATTCAAGACCCAAGAGAAGAAGTGGAGGAATACCGACAACAGAATGAAGCAAGACCACAAACCGCAAACAGGTCGGTGTCAAAATTTATAGACAGACAGCTGACAGACATCAGGATGACCTACATGTGACTCTGCGAAGCCATCAAAAAGGAATTATCCGATGGCTGCCTACAATCAGCGTTATCAGCAGCCCTGGCCGTGAAACAAGGTTGCTCAGAGCCTCCACAGGCCTGCTACCAGTGACTCCTTCTTGTATATTTCAGATCTCAAAATACACCAGGGATGGAAGAAGACCACAATTTTAAGAATGTCTTCATCCAGAACCTCCATCCCTACTGTGAGTCACCACCTTGGAGTTACAGCTAACCCAAGGTCAAGCTCAATAAGTCAGCTGAGAGAGTTCACACATGATGCATTCCAAAGACAGCAACAAAGTCACAACAAGCATGCTGAGCCTGCCACTGTGCTAGCTATCAGTGCTGCTTCTGACACCTTGGAGTTGGAAGGAGCCCCTCGCCCTACTCCATCTCCTACACTGCAATCATATGAAAATCCAAGACGTTTCTCCAACCAACCTCATCAAGGTCAAAACCAAAATAGGTTCTCTGGATCCCACTCAGGACCAACTTCGTGAAAGCCTGACTACAGTCGTAGGCCAAATCTACCATCGTGAGAATACGGTATGGACTCTCAAGATGACAGATACCAATACAAACACATGCGTAACAGTGGCAAATGGTCACCTCCACCTCATCATAGAAGCTCAGAAGTCGAGACCAGCCAGAAACCTTGGAAGAAGAAAGAAACTCCTACTCTCAGTAGAGAAGATATAGAAGCTGTCAAACATCTCCTAGCAAAGAATCAGAACAATAAAGAAGATGAAACAGCTGACACCCTGGCTATAGCAGCTATGCCAACTCAGAAGAAATGCTCTAAACCATGAAGAAAAGGCACAAAAAAAACTCCTACAAATGGAGAAGAACAAAAGGACCCAATGCAGTCAGTGCTCTTCTGGCAGCCCAACTACAAGCCAAAGACCAGTCCTCCAAAAACAACATTTTGCCAATCCATATCGAACCACCGGTCACACAATTTCTGTGCAATTTAAATGAGAGGGGGTAGCGTGCAAATTCTACCTTCCACTGACCTTTGAAGATGTGATGTTTCAGGATGCTCTTTTAGACACCGCTGTTGACATCACTCTCATGTCACACAATCTTTTTGACCAACTACGTGTAGCTGCTAACCGCACTCACAAAAACTTAAAACTGGAACCTTGTTCGTTAGCCGTTTGACCATACGCGCTCCCTAACATGGCCCTGTTGGGTGTGTCAATAATCAGAGTCTCCATTGGTCCCATGACCTTGACTCATCCGGTCTATGTGTCCAAACTTAACTCTATTCCATTGCTCGTCGGCAAAGACCTACTGAATCACTTTGAGCCACTGACTGACTTCAGGAATCTCAAATTATGGGCTCAAACTCAACATCCTCTCCCATTCGACCTACCAAGGACAACTGAATCACAATGCTTTGTTCTTGACACTTCGGACACCCCGAGTCTCATGCAACCAGCACTGTTGGAACAACTGAACCCGATCGAAAGTGACCATAAAAACCAAGGTGAACACTGTCCTCAGGAAGACAAAAGTCACTTTCAAACACAAGGTCAAGACAAGGGATCAAATGACCTTGGGAACTCACTGGCCAAGCAGAAAGCTCCACATGGCCCCCTTTGTACCTTTGACTCAACGTTAGTGTCACCTTCTGAATCCCACCCACCCACTCCTGTAGTCCGCGTGGTCACAGGAGCCAAATCAACCAGCTCCCCAGACCCTCCGCAACCTAAGGGTTCTGCACTGGTGGACCCAACTTTTGCAAACACTAGGCGCACATCTACTCAAACCCATGACCCCGTGGTCCATAAAACCATCAAACACCGGTTGGACCTGACTGCACACGTGCTCCCCGTGTCAAATTTCTCTAATGTACAGAAATCGGAAACACTTCCTGTGATGGGGCCTTCCCTGCAGCTACGCAACGGCACTTGTATCCAAGCTTCTGACGAACACTCATCGCCACCACTCGTAGTCCCTTGAAACCAGAGGGGGGTGATTACTGTCAACACCAATGACCTTCCAGCTGCAGAGCACAGAGGCGTCAAAACAACATACCACACTCCTAAGGCCACATTTCAAAAACACTTGGACTGATCCGCCAAACGACAGAAAGTGTACAACGACCAAAAAGCCTCCCATGGCAAACCTCAAGGGGGAGACAATGTCTTCCACTACGCAATTGTACAGCAAAAACAACAAATAAATCTACAGGCAGGGCAAATCGCTCCTAAATTCCTGCCCAGGTGGACAGATCCATACGTTGTCAGCAACAAACTTTGGCCACTTAAGTACCAAATCTAGGACCCCATTTTCGAATGGGACAATCACAATCAGAGTAAACTTTACTCAAACCCCATGGGACATGTCGGGTACAACACTGTCATAGTAAGTCCATAAATAAGATTAAAATCAGACCTGAGTCTGAGAAATAACCATTAGCTAACTATTAGCTTCAGGTACACTCGGTCGCATTTCTCCAAACCAATCAGTTAACTGCATCAAAACTTCCCAAAGAAAAAAGGGTAAATTAAAACCAAATTATTAAACTAATCTTAAAGGCCTCTGGAAAATTGTAATAAATTTCAATTGACTTGCTATTATCAAATAGTACACACAAAACATCTAATACCATTAGCGTGAGCTAACAACATCAAAATTCCCACTAAAGGTGATAAAATATTTAAGGTTTAGAGTTCAATGGCTAGAAGAAATTGCTCCACCTCTGAGAATAAGTTTCATCTGCCACTCAGGTGCCTAAAGGAAAAAAAAAAAAAGTTGAGATTAAAATCACTCGCTCCTATTTGTATGCCTGGATGATGGCCCTGCTGTTTTTCAGTTTAGCCCTCTACCTAGCAATCACACCTACTGTCACCCAGTCAGAACTGGGCAGAGCCAAGACAAAAAGTCAGCAATCCTTAGTTGGATTCTCAGTAACAGCCTTATCGTTAGGGCCTCTTGTTAGCCTGAGCACGTCCACTGTTAACCTGGTCAACATCGCTACACCGAAACGCCAGGTAGTTGAATCACAAACCGTTACCAAAACTTTGCAAGACACTGTGTTGGTTTTGAATGGTTACTCCAATGCTTCAGTCAAACTCAATAAGATCTTGAACTTGTTGCTTTTCATGTAAAAGGTTTACTATGCTCACACATAGCCGGTGTCTATGTTGCTCCCAGAGGTAGCTAGAAACATTAGCTTTTTAGTTAACACTTTAGCAATGAGCCTGATCTCACCTCATCTTGCCCCTTTTCCAGTAGTCACAAATTTACTCTTCGTTGCCATTCAAAGAACAATGATGACATTCCATGTTCGCCCAGTTTTCCAGAACAAAGGTCCCAAACATCTTATGGCTCAGACATCTGTGGAACCATGGTTTAGTCCAGCTAAACCAATCCAGTTTGAACTGCCTTGTTATCTCATGATCACTTAGCTGAAACATTTACCACAAGTACATAAAAATAACATACTTTTTCTTTTTGTACTTTGGTACCCAGAATTTTCTTTTTGTACTTGGATACCCAGAATTTTTGAGTGTTTCCATGCATATATAGTATATTTTAGTATATTTTAGACAATTTTTATATTTGTCCATATTCAAGTTATTTTTTAAGATTTTTAGAAGTTTGTTTTTTGATTGTTTTTTTGTTTTTGTGATTCACATGTGATGCTGAGTAATTCAACAACAATCTGTGATGCCCATGATACATGTTGAATTACTGTGTTAACCAATTCTAACATTTCCTATTAAACTATTGACAGACATATGAGAGTTATTGTTTGATTTCATGTCCATCTTCTTGATTATAAACAGACAAGAACTCACAGAGATTTTTTTTTGATTGATTCATAATTGGTACAAATAAATAATTATTAATAAAATAGTCCATTAATTTGGACTTGTGCCCCAAAATGAGCATATGCTTGTGTAATGAAAGGAAATATTCATTCCTACTCACATTCATATTTACATTAATACTTGTACCAACAATAAAACACCTATAAAACCTATAAATCTGCTACACTCTTCCCCTCCTCCCGCTGTAGCCCCGCAGAGCTCAGTTATCCCACTAACTGTTCCAGTCACCGGATGGTGATATAACCCCCTAGTGGTCAAGAGTGGTAATGATTTTTTGTCAAGAAAATAGTTCAGATTTCAAAGGTTATACAGTAACTTGAAAGTTGCAAGAGATAATGGCTTATTGCCAATTAGAAAGATGTAGAATATGATCCATGGATCATATTCTATCATATTCTTATTCATATTCATATCATATTCTATCATATTCAGGATCCTCATGGATCGTCACCTTATCGTGGTGGGGGGGTTTGTGTGCCCCAGTGATCCCAGGAGCTATGTTGTCCGGGGCAATTTGCCTCTGATAGGGTCTCCCAAGACAAACTGGTCCTGGGTGAATGGCCAGACTAAGAACGATCCAACAGACTCTCATGATAAATTGTATATCAAGGATTCAGTGTACCCCGCCCGGTATGGGGTTACCGGGGCCCCACCCTGGAGCCAGGCCTGGGGGAGAGGCTTGAAGGCTAGCGTCTGGTGGCCGGGTTTCCACCCATGGGACCCGGCCGGGCTCAGCCCGAAGGAGTTACATGGGTCCGCCCTCCAGTGGGCTCACCACCTGCAGGAGGGATCATGGGGGTCCGGTGCTATGTGGATTAGGTGGCGGTCAAAGGCGGAGACCTTGGCGGACTGATCCCAAGCTTTCTAAACTGGCTTTTGGTACGTGGAATGTCACCTCTCTGGTGGGGAAGGAGCCTGAGCTGGTGTACGAGGTTGAGAGATACCGGCTAGATATAGTCGGCCTCACCTCAACACACAGCTCCGGTTCCGGAACCAGTCTCCTGGAGAGGGGCTGGAGCTTGGCCTTTTCTGGAGTTGCCCCGGGCGAGAGGCGACGAGCAGGGGTGGGTATTCTTGTATCGCCCCACCTTGCTGCCTCTATATTGGAGTTTTCCCCGGTGGACGAAAGGGTTGCTTCCCTGCGCCTTCGGGTTGGGAAACGGGTCCTGACCATCATTTGTGCCTATGCACCAAATGATGTTTCAGAGTACCCACCCTTTTTGGAGTCTGTGACTGGGGTGCTGGAGGGTGCTCATCTTGGAGACTCCATTGTCCTACTGGGGGACTTCAATGCGCACGTGGGCAACGACAGTGAAACCTGGAGGGGGGTGATTGGGAGGAACGGCCTGCCCGATCTGAACCCTAGTGGTGTTCAGTTATTGCACTTCTGTGCTAACCACAGTCTGTCCATAACGAACACCATGTTCAAGCATAAGGGTGTCCATATCTATTTATATGTGCACCTGGCACCAGGACACCCTAGGTCACAGGTCGATGATCGATTTTGTTATCGTATCATCAGACCTGCGACCGTATGTCTTGGACACTCGAGTAAAGAGAGGTGCAGAGCTGTCAACTGATCACCACCTGGTGGCGAGTTGGATCCGATGGCAGGGGAGGAAGCCATTCAGACTTGGTAGACCCAAATGTATAGTGAGGGTGTGCTGGGAGCGTCTGGCTGAGGCCCCTGTCCGGGAGGTCTTCAACTCCCACCTCCGGAAGAACTTCAACCACATTCCGAGGGAGTCTGGAGACATGGAGTCTGAATGGGCCATGTTCTCCACCTCTGTTGTTGAAGCGGCGGCCCAGAGCTGCGGCCGCAAGGTGGTCGGTGCATCTCGTGGTGGCAACCCCCGAACCAAGTGGTGGACACCAGTGGTGAGGGGGGCCATAAAGCTGAAGAAGGAGTCCTATCAAGCTTGGTTGGCTTGTGGGACTCCCGAAGCAGCTGAGGTGTACCGGCAGGCCAAGCGGAGTGCAGCTCGGGTGGTTGCTGAAGCAAAAACCCGGGTATGGGAGGAGTTCGGTGAGGCCATGGAACAAGACTTTCGGTCGGCCTCAAAGAGATTCTGGCAAACTGTCCGGCGGCTCAGGAGGGGAAAGCAGCTCCCCGTCCACACTGTGTATGGTGCGGATGGGACACTGTTGACTTCGACTGGGGATATCGTCGGGCGGTGGAAGGAATACTTCGAGGATCTCCTCAATCCCACTGATACACCTTCCACAGAGGAAGCAGGGCTTGGGGACGAGGGGGATGACTCGCCTATCACAGGGGCTGAGGTCGCCAAGGTGGTTAAAAATCTCCTTGGTGGCCGGGCCCCGGGGGTGGACGAGATTCGCCCTGAGTATCTCAAGGTCCTGGATGTTGTTGGGTTGTCATGGTTGACACGCCTCTGCAACATTGCGTGGAGGTCAGGGGCAGTGCCTTTGGCATGGCAAACCGGGGTGGTGGTTCCTCTCTTCAAAAAAAGGGGACCGGAGGGTGTGCTCCAACTTTAGAGGGATCACACTCCTCAGCCTCCCTGGGAAGGTCTATGCCAAGGTACTGGAGAGGAGAGTCCGGCTGTTGGTCGAACCTCGGATTCAGGAGGAGCAATGTGGTTTTCGTCCTGGCCGTGGCACATCCGACCAGCTCTTTACCCTCTCGAGAATTCTTGAGGGTTCGTGGGAGTTTGCCCAACCAGTTTACATGTGTTTTGTGGACTTGGAGAAGGCATTTGACCGTGTCCCTCGTGGATTTTTGTGGGGGGTGCTTCGGGAGTATGGGGTATCGGGCTTGTTGTTACGAGCTATTCGGTTTCTGTACGACCGTTGTGAGAGTTTGGTTCGTATTGCCAACACTCGGTCGGAGTCATTCCCAGTGAAAGTTGGACTCCGCCAGGGCTGCCCTTTGTCACCGATCCTGTTCATAATTTTTATGGACAGGATTTCTTGGTGCAGCCAGGGAACGGAGGGTGTCATGCTTGGTGACCACAGGATCTCATCTCTGTTGTTTGCAGATGATGTTGTCCTGCTGGCTTCATCCAGCAATGACCTACAGCTCTTGCTGGGACGGTTTTCCGCTGAGTGTGAAGCGGCTGGGATGAGAATCAGCACCTCCAAGTCCGAGTCCATGGTCCTCAGCCGGAAAAAGGTGGATTGTCCTCTCCGGGTTGGGGACAGGCTCCTGCCCCAAGTGGAGGAGTTTAAGTATCTTGGGGTCTTGTTCACGAGTGAGGGGAAAATGGAGCGAAAGATCGACAGACGGATTGGAGCAGCATCTGCAGTGATGCGGACGTTGTACCGGTCTGTTGTGGTGAAGGGGGAGCTGAGTTCTAAGGCAAAGCTGTCGATTTACCAGTCAATCTATGTTCCTACTCTCACCTATGGTCACGAGCTTTGGGTAATGACCGAAAGAACGGGATCGCAGATACAAGCGGCTGAAATGAGCTTTCCCCGTAGGATTGCTGGACTCACCCTCAGAGACAGGGTGAGGAGCTCAGTCATCCGGGAGAGGCTCAGAGTAGAACCGCTGCTCCTCCACATTGAAAGGAGTCAGTTGAGGTGGTATGGGCATCTGATTAGGATGCCTCCTGGACACCTCCCACTTGAGCTGTTTCAGGCACGTCCCACTGGGAGGAGACCCCGGGGCAGACCCAGGACTCGGTGGAGAGACTCTGTCTCCCAGCTGGTCTAGGAACGCCTTGGTATCCCTTCTGAAGAGCTGGAGCAGGTGGCTGGGGAGAGGGAAGTCTGGGCTTCTCTGCTTGAACTGCTGCCTCCGCGACCCGGACCTCCGGAAAAGCGGTAGAAGATGGATGGATGGATGGATGGATGGATGTTTTTTTGACACCATTTTGTCTACAGGGGTATGTTTTGATCTTATCTTCAAAGTATATGAACCAGAAAATAAGTACAATGTAAAAAAACAAATAAATTTGTCACTTACTGGTGGCGTTGGAATGGGGGGGGGGGGGCTCGCACACTCGTGTGGTCAGTCTGTTTTCGTCTATTGTGGTCATTGTTTTGCGTTTTGTCGGTCATTTGCACTCTCTACCACATCTCCAAACTCTTATGATTATCCCACATGAATTTCGTTTGTATTACACTCTTCCTCTACTCTTGCTGCAGCCCCACAGAGCTCAGTTAACCCATTAACTGTCCCAGTCACCAGATGGTGACATAACCCCCTAGTGGTCAAGAGTGGTAATGATTTTTTGTCAAGAAAACAGTTCAGATTTCCAAGCCTATAACTTGAAAGTTGCAAGAGATAATGGTAAAATATGATCCAAAGTTTCAGATAGGAATACATTTACGCATCTAATTTGCAATTTTACATAACTCAGTCAAAAGTGGACTTTGGACATATAGCAAAGAATGGCTCAGGTTTTTTTTTTTTTTTTTTTTTTTTTTAACACCATTTTGTCTACAGGGGTATGTTTTATCTTATCTTCAAAGTATATGAACCAGAAAATTAGTACAATGTAAAGAAACAAATAAATTTGTCACTTACCAGTGGTGAAGGGGGGGGGGGCTCCCTTGCCCGTGTGATCAGTCCATTTTCACCCATCGTGGTCGTTGTTTTGCGTTTTGTCAGTCATTTACGCTCTCTATCACATCTACAAACTCTTATGATTATCCCACGTGAATTTCGTTTGTATTACGCGGCTATTTTTCCTGTATGATGAATGTCTTCTGTGACGATCCATGACAATCATGGTGGCCATATTGGTCTGGTGAGCTCAAAGCAGGAAAAGGAAGAATAATAATGAGGATTTCTTCTTTGCCATATTCTGTGTCAGCCATGATTCCTCCAATGCATGCCTGCCACCTTCTGAACTGTCAGATCAGTACAGATCAGTACAAATCCTCAGTACAGCCGGGGACGTCAGAGTGAGTTGACAGCCGCAGTTGCTGTGCTGTGCCACTGGGGGCGCGGGACCTGTCCATGAATTGTGGCCAGTTAAAAGGTTAAGCTTGCCTCTGTTCTACACTGTTCACCATCTGTTCCTGAGCCGATGAAGAAGCGTCCCCTGGAAAAAATGCACTCAGCTTCTTGCCACCACCCGGCTGTATCACACCACAGGAACTCTTCCATCACAGCAGCTAAATCAGCCATCATTATGCCTGCAGTGCCAGCTCATCCATTGCCTACATTGGTGCCCTTCCAAGCTGCTGCCAATGAGAGGGATATGTCTGGGCCTTTTGCAGCAGCTACCACCACACCATGGGAATTTAGGCAAGTACATTTTCATTCTCTAACACCCATATATGAAATGCCTTGCCTTATTTCCGGTGGGAGGGCTCAGCAGCAGCAACATACCTTGGCTGAGTTCTCACCACCTGCAGCTGCAGTTTTTCATGTTTCCTCACCTTCTTCTTGGGTGTCTCCCTCTGTTCTGTCTGTGTGTCTGGCTGTCCTGGGAGGGAGCCGCTGGACTATGGAGGGGTCTGCTGTTCCGGAGGTTTCTGTTCTGGCCCCGCAGGCACATCTTGGATGGGAGAAGAGTATTCCGAAGCTTGAGCTGACAATGGAGTGTCCCCTAGTTTTGGCATCGCAGGACCCAGCGCCATTGGTGAGATGTTCTCTAGCTTCAGCCACCACGTCTGTGGTTCCACCATGTCCAGCCACCAAGTTAAGGCAAGTCCTCTTTTTTGTCTTTACAATATCAGTATTAGAGAGCTCTTGTCTTGCTCATGGTGAGGAGAACCAGTTGCAGCTACATTCTGCTCCTGAGTTTTCCCCGTCGGGCTCCACTGCTACCAGTGACAGTGACCAGGTGTTTGTCTGAGTTGAACAAGTTGTAACAATATATTGCACATAATTTAGGTACCTATTTATTAACTCCATTTTATATTTACTTATTTTTGTAGGATGTTATTTGGGTTCTAAATATTTTATTGGGTTTTAGACCTTTGAGTTTTTAACCTCTTTGACTAGTTTTTAACTTTTTAATATGACCCTTCTCTCTTACCTCTAGTTTTTCTCTCATCTCTTTGTCTTTATACCCTGATTGATGGAGCCTTGAGTATTTTTATCATGTTTATAGTCAGCTTCATGTGTGCCTGTGTTTGTGTCTATGTTGAATGTAATTTGTGGCTTGTAAATATGGATGTCACCACACTGCAAAACAAATCTACCTGCGGGTACAAATAAAGTAACCTGAACCTGAACCTGAACCTCTCTTCCTCCCCATCTGAGGTGGCTAAGTCGGATGGACTCGAGACGCCCCAGCCTGAGTCGCCTGGTTTCGTCGTGTGTCAGGAGCTTTCTTCTGGTTTCAATACTGGTCAGCAGTTTTCGCCTGAGGTCGCCGCTGGTCAACAGTCTTTGCCTTACATCACCACTATCAGCAGCCTTCGTCTGGTTCCACTGATGGTCATCAACCAACTTTGCCTGGTTTCTCCGATGGTAATCAGTCCACTTCGTCTGGTTTCGCTGATGGTCATCAGTCCACTTCATCTGGCTTTGCCGCTGGTCAGCAGTCCTCATCATCTGGCTTCGCCAAGGGTCAGCAATCCTCTTCGCCTGGCTTCCCCACTGGTCAGCCATCTTCGTTGTCTGGTTTCCTTGCTAGTCAACCGTCATCATTGTCTGGTTTACTCGCTGGTCAGCCGTCATCATCGTCTGGTTTCCCCACTGGTCAGCCATCTTTGTCATCTCATTTCCTCGCTGGTCATCCATCTTTGTCGTCTGGTTTCCTTGCTGATCAGTCATCATTGTCGTCTGGTCTCCTCTCTGGTCAGCCGCCATCGCCGTCTGGGTTCACTGCTGGTCAGCAGTCATCATCAGGTCTCAATGCTCTTCGGTTGCTGGCCCACTGGATCCACATCTCAGCCTCTGCAGTCCGCAAAGAGCACATTTTACAACTGCTACCTCTTGAAAGGGACGCATTGTGCTCTGCGGTCCAATGGTTTAGGGATGCTGAGAGGCCACCTGATAGATTGTGTCCTCTGGTCTGTTGGGTTTCGAATTCAGGGAGACCACCTGATGGATTATGTCTTCTGCTTTGGTGACTCAGAAACTCTGGGAGGCCACCCAACTTATTCCAACTCATGATCCGGTGGTCTTGGGACTCCAGTAGGCCACCTGAATGGCCTTAGGTTTTCGCCCGGTGGTCTTAGGTTTTCTGCAGGCCACCTGATCTGTCCTGCTTTGTGGGTCTTGAGCGAGTGTTTTGTTTTGTCCCTCCTGGCCTGGTTTCCCCCACTGCCCTCCCTGGATGGGTTATTGTTCTGTTCCTGTTGGGGGGGTTTGGTGTGTTTTCTTTTTCCTTTTGATGTTATGCTGGAGTGTCTGGAATGCACCCCTTGGACGGGAGGCTATGTCATGATGCGGAGCACGGTGTGAGAACCGTGCTGACGCTTTCAGTTTATTTCTAGTTATTTTCTGTATTTTTCCCACTTCAGCTTTATTATTGTATTTGTGTATGGTTTTGTCTGTATGATGTTATCCGAGTTTGCTCTTTGCTTCTGTATGTTTTGATTCGTCCTGTTATCGTATCTTAGTTTGGTCATTATAGTTTTGTTTATTATTAATAGGGGTTTCTGGATCATGGTGGAAAATAAGTATTTGGTCACCTACAAACAAACAAGATTTCTGGCTCTCACAGACCTGTAACTTCTTCTTTAAGAAGCTCCTCTGTCCTCCACTCGTTACCTGTATTAATGGCACCTGTTTGAACTCGTTATCAGTATAAAAGACACCTGTCCACAACCTCAAACAGTCAGACTCCAAACTCCACTATGGCCAAGACCCAAGAGCTGGCAAAGGACACCAGAAACAAAATTGTAGACCTGCACCAGGCTGGGAAGACTGAATCTGCAATAGGTAAGCAGCTTGGTGTGAAGAAATCAGCTGTGGGAGCAATTATTAGAAAATGGAAGACATACAAGACCACTGATAATCTCCCTCGATCTGGGGCTCCACGCAATATCTCACCCCGTGGGCTCAAAATGATCACGAGAACGGTGAGCAAAAATCCCAGAACCACACAGGGGGACCTAGTGAATGACCTGCAGAGAGCTGGGACCAAAGTAACAAAGGCTACCATCAGTAACACACTACGCCGCCAGGAACTCAAATCCTGCAGTGCCAGACGTGTCCCCCTGCTTAAGCCAGTACATGTCCAGGCTCGTCTGAAGTTTGCTAGAGAGCATTTGGATGATCCAGAAGAGGATTGGGAGAATGTCATATGGTCAGATGAAACCAAAATAGAACTTTTGGGTAAAAACTCAACTTGTCGTCTTTGGAGAAGAAAGAACACCATACCTACTGTGAGTCATGGGGGTGGAAACATCATGCTTTGGGGCTGTTTTTCTGCAAAGGGACCAGGATGACTGATCCGTGTAAAGGAAAGAATGAATGGGGCCATGTATCATGAGATTTTGAGTGAAAACCTCCTTCCATCAGCAAGGGCATTGAAGATGAAACGTGGCTGGGTCTTTCAGCATGACAATGATCCCAAACACACTGCCAGGGCAATGAAGGAGTGACTTCGTAAGAAGCATTTCAAGGTCCTGGAGTGGCCTAGCCAGTCTCCAGATCTCAACCCCATAGAAAATCTTTGGAGGCAGTTGAAAGTCCGTGTTGCCCAGCGACAGCCCCAAAACATCATTGCTCTAGAGGAGATCTGCATGGAGGAATGGGCCAAAATACCAGCAACAGTGTGTGAAAACCTTGTGAAAGACTTACAGAAAACGTTTGACCTCTGTCATTGCCAACAAAGGGTATATAACAAAGTATTGAGATGAACTTTTGTTATTGACCAAATACTTATTGTCCACCATAATTTGCAAATAATTTTTTTAAAAATCAGACAATGTGATTTTCTGGATTTTTTTTTTCTCATTTTGTCTCTCATAGTTGAGGTATACCTATGATGAAAATTGGAGACCTCTCTCATCTTTTAAGTGGGATAACTTGCACAACTGGTGGCTGACTATACACTTTTTTACCCCACTGTATCTTCCTGTGTTTATATTTGAGCCTTCTCCGCCTTTGCTTTCAGTTCTCCTTTTGTAACATCAGTATTTATTAGTGCTGTATTATTAGTAGCTCTTGGTTTTTGTATTCTATCTTGTTTTTTCCTAGATGGGTTATTATTATTTTCTTCTATTGTATTATGTGGTTTGAAGCTCGTTTGGTAATTAGTTTCCTTTGACATTATTCCTCCTGTGCTTTTATTTTGACATGGTTCTTTGTTCTTCCTTTTCAAGTTCAGTTCATGGTTTACCCCAGCTGTTGTGCATCTTGAGTTAATTATTCTCGTTCTTGTTTCCAACACCTGTCATCACTTGTCAGTTCCTTGTTGTCTTATTTAAGGGAAGCCACACAGCAGTTTGGAGCGGCATCCTTCAACATTGTATCCTGGCGTGTGTTCCACGCTTCAGTCTCCTTATTAATCCGATGGGTGTCCCACGTCTTAGCTGTTTGGCTATTCAACCTCCTCATATCCAGTTTTCCTGTAGGTTTTGGTTTTTGCTTTGTTGGACGTTGTGCTTTTGATTAAACTTTTGTCAAACTCACAATTCAGCATCCGGGTCTCCATTCCGCCCTGCCTTGGCGATTTATGACATTGTGCTATTAAATATTAGAGATGTTCACAAGAGATTATTTGCAAGTCCTAGTCAAGTCTCAAGTCTCTAAGCTGAAGTCCAAGTTAAATCTTATGCCACTTTATGTTTGTTATATCTAAGGAACTTTAAATAATTATGTTAACCTTTATCTATTAGCATTTAGTAACAGAACTGGTCAGCAGTTGGATACCATTACATTAAACAGGGTGATGAAATTCAATAAAAACACAGTGAAAGTTTCCCTTATACAGTAGATTCAACCTCTGTATTTTTACCCTAAAATGTTCTTTTCTTGAGAAACAGTCATGTTCATGGATCAAATTATTTGTGTTGTTTTAACAGTTAAAATCACCTGACTTTTATTCCTAAAGGAAATTCCCTCTCTTGGGTGTTTTTGACGAAAACATTAAAAATAAAATATTCCTCAAAATTCTCAAATCAGAAGTCCAAGTCAAGTCTCAAGTCTTTTGAGTCCAAGTCAAGTCTGAAGTCCTTGTATGTGCACCGTGACTTAAGTGCAACTTGAGTCCAAATCGCAGAGTGAAGTCTTCATCTCTATAAAGGATTAATCATGGTATCCTTTCATCCCGATTCTGATTGGCTGATTAGAGATATGTGCTGCTGATGAGCACTGCAGCACTCCAAAAGTTGACCTTTTTTCAGCTTTCAGTGCCATGAGCGCAGTGACAAAAAGCATTCACCGCTGAGAAAGGTTTTTTTTTTTTTTTTCCCAAATCCATCCATCCATCCATCCATCCATCCATCCATCCATCCATCCCTTTTATAACGTTTTTCCGGAGGGCCGGATCGCGGAGACAGCAGCTCAAGCAGAGAAGCCCAGACTTCCCTCTCCCCAGCCACCTGCTCCAGCTATTCAGAGAGGATGCCAAGACATTCCCAGGCCAGCTGGGAGACATAGTGTCTCCAGCGTGTCCTGGGTTTGCCCCGGGGTCTCCTCCCAGTTGGACATGCCCAAAACACCTCAAATGGGAGGCGTCCAGGAGGCATCGTGATCAGATGCTCAAACCACTTCAAATTTCAATTCAGTTCAATTCAATTCAACTTTTTTTATATAGTGTGATTTCACAACAATAGTCATCTCACTCAATGGCTCCTTTTGATATGGAGGGGCAGCGGTTCTACTCTGAGCCTCTCCCAGATGACTGACCTCCTCACCCTATCTCTCAGGGTGAGTCCAGCAATCCTACAGAGAAAGCTCATTTCAGCCACTTGTATCTGCAGTCTCATTAATTTGGTCATTACCCAAAGTTCATGACCATAGATGAGAGTAGAAATGTAGATTCACCAGTAAATCAACAGCTTTGCTTTAGAGCTCATCTTTTTTGCCAAAATTTCAACTTTTAATTGCTGAGCACATTAAATGTTGAATTACACAGAAAATGAACAGAAAAGAGATGCTGGGAAAAAAACTAAAAAAACAAAAAACACGTGCTTGGTGGACAAACAGCACAATGTGGATAAATTCATATTTTCCATCTTAACTATATAAGTTCATAAGGGTATATTTACCAGATATGAAATGTTGACTAAAAATTCTTGAATGCTCAGGAGAAGCATTACTTACTTGCATTCACAATAGACAGCAGCGATCCATAGCTTTCTCCTTTCAGCATCCTTGGGAAAGCAAAGACATTAGAATGATTAGAGCAACCTACAGCAACACGTGAAGACAGGATAATGACATAAAAATCTTGCAAAAAAATACCTGATCTGCATAGTTTAGTGTTGTTTACCACATATGCGGCTTATAGCTTTTTCTTCTTCTTTCTCTTTTAGCTGCTCTCTTTCAGGGTTGCCACAGCGTATCATCACCTGATATCTCAATTATCTGCATGTCGATTTGGCGACATACACAGCTTACAGCATGATACACATGCAAGTTAGGGTAACTGGAGACTCTAAAGTGGTCCTAGGTGTGAATGTGTGTGTGAATGGTGAAGGGATTGGCACCGTCTCATCCATCCAGGTGGATGCCCTGTTATTTCCCTCTGGGGATCAATAAAGTATATAAATATTTAAAAAAAATACAAAAAATACGCAAAATGGCAGCAATTACAGCTTGATCTTTGACCGCGATTTATAGCACGGTCTATAGCAGTGTGTCCTCCAGTGTGTTTCCACTCTCCAGTGAGGCCACCCTTAAGAAGAACCAATACAACTCAAATAAACACCAGGGAGCAAACTAACCCACAGATGCAGTAAATATATATGTGAGTTTTGATATAATTTATGATTTGAACAAGTTTAATTTGACTGACAAGGTAAGGACTATTTTGACATGTAAATAAAATAACTTTTCCTCTGTCTTCGGTGGTTTTTTATAACCTAGTCAAGTGTCAGGCTTATTTTTAGAGCAGCAAGTCACTTCTTTTCAGTTTAATTAAATAACTACACAAAAATGGTAATCAAAATATATATGTTTTATTCATTATACCTTATTTTATAGTGAAGACCCTTCAATGTCCAATGTACAATGGATATACAAAGTCTACACACCCCTGTTCAAATACCAGGTTTTTGTGATGTAAAAAAATGAGACCAAGATAAATCATTTCAAAACTTTTTTCCTGCATTAATGTGACCAATAAGCTGTATAACCCAATTGAATAACAAACTGAAATATTTTAAGCGGAAAAATAAAATATAAAAAAACTTACAATAACCTGTTTTCATAAATATGCACATCCTTAAACTAATACTTTGTTGCAGCACCTTTGGCTTTTATTACAGCACCCAGTCTTTTTGGGTAGGAGTCTATCAGTGTGGCACATCTTGATGTATCAATATTTGCCCACTCTTCTTTGCAAAAATGCTCCAGATCTGCCAGATTGCGAGAGCATCTCCTGTGCATAGCCCTCTTCAGATCACCCCACAAATGTCCGATCAGATTAAGGTCTGGACTCTGGCTAGGCCATTCCGAAACCTTAATCTTCTTCTGGTGAAGCCATTCTTTTGTTGATTTGGATGTGTGCTTTGGGTCACCGTCGTGTTGAAAGATGAAGTTCCTCTTCATCTTCAGCTTTCTAGCAGAAGTCTGAAGGTTTTGTGCCAACACTTACTGGTATTTGGAACTGTTCATAATTCCCTCCACCTTGACTAAGGCCACAGTTTCAGCTGAAGAAAAACAGCCCCAAAGCATGGTGCTGCCACCACCATGCTTCACTGTTGGTATGGTGCTCTTTTGGTGATGAGCAGTGTTGTGTTTGAACCAAACATACCTTTTGGAATTACGGCCAAAAAGTTCAACCTTGGTTTCAGGGGACCATAACACATTTTCCCACAAGTATTTGGGAGATTTCAAATGTGTTTTTGCAATATGTAGCCGGACTTGGATGTTTTTCTTTGTAAGATAAGACTTCCATCTTGCCACCCTAGACGGGAGATTATTGTCACATTTACTTAAAAGCCAGTACTTGCCAGAAATTCCTGCAGCTCCTCCAATGTTGCTGTAAGCCTCTTGGCAGCCTCCCTGACCAGTTTTCTTCTTGTCTTTTCATCAATTTTGGAGGGATGTACAGTTCTTGGTAATGTCACTGTTGTGCCATATTTCCTCCATTTGATGATTACTGTCTTCACTGTGTTCCATGGTATATTTAATGGAAATTCTTTTATACCCTTCTCCTGACTGATACATTTGAACAATGAGATCCCTCTGATGCCTTGAAAGCTCTCTGTGGACCATGGCTTGTGCTGTAAGATGTGACTACAAAAATGTGAGGAAAAGCCTACAGCTGAACTTTATTTGGGGTTAATCAGAGGCACTTTAAATGGTGGCAGGTGTGTGCTGACTCCAATTAAACATGAGTTTGAAAGTGGTTGATTCTGAACACAGCCACATCCCCAGTTACTATAACAGGGTGTGCATATTTATGCAAACAGGTTAATGTAAGTTTTTTATTTTTTTATTTTTCTTCTTAAAAGATTTCAGTTTGTTTTTCAATTGGGTTGTATAGGTTATAGGTCATGTTAATGGTGGAAAAAAGTTTTGAAATGACCTATAACCTGTACAATCCAATTGAAAAACAAACTGAAATCTTTTAATAATATGTTATAGGTCATGTTAATGGTGGAAAAAAGTTTTGAAAGGATTTATCTTGGTCTCCCCCTCATGGATCATCACCTTATCGTGGTGGGGGGTTTGCGTGCCCCAGTGATCCCAGGAGCTATGTTGTTCAGGGCAATTTGCCTCTGATAGGGTCACCCAAGATAAACTGGTCCTGAGTGGAGGGCCAGACTAAGAACGATCCAACAGACTGTCATGATAAATTCTAAATCAAGGATTCAGTGTACCCCGCCCGATATGGGGTTACAGAGCCCCACCCTGGAGCCAGGCCTGGGGGAGGGGCTTGATGGCTAGCATCTGGTGGCCGGGTTTCCACCCATGCGACCTGGCCAGGCTCAGCCCGAAGGAGTTACATGGGTTCACCCTCCAGTGGGCTCACCACCTGTAGGAGGGATCATGGGGGTCCGGTGCTATGTGGATTAGGTGGCGGTCAAAGGCGGAGACCTTGGCAGACTGATCCCAAGCTTTCTAAAGTGGCTTTTGGTACGTGGAATGTCACCCCTCTGGTGGGGAAAGAGCCTGAGCTGGTGTACAAGGTTGAGCGATACCGGCTAGATATAGCCGGCCTCACCTCAACACACAGCTCCGCTTCCGGAACCAGTCTCCTGGAGAGGTGCCGGAGCTTGGCCTTTTCTGGAGTTGCCCCAGGCGAGAGGTGACGAGCAGGGGTGGGTATTCTTGTATCCCCCTACCTTGCTGCCTCTATATTGGAGTTTTCCCCGGTGGACGAAAGGGTTGCTTCCCTGTGCCTTCGGGTTGGGAAACGGGTCCTGACCATCATTTGTGTCTATGCACCAAATGTTGTTTCAGAGTACCCACCCTTTTTGGAGTCTGTGACTGGGGTGCTGGAGGGTGCTCCTCTTGGAGACTCCATTGTCCTACTGGGGGACTTCAATGCGCACGTGGGCAACAACACTGAAACCTGGAGGGGGGGTGATTGGGAGGAACGGTCTTCCCGATCTGAATCAGAGTGGTGTTCAGTTATTGGACTTCTGTGCTAACCACAGTTTGTCCATAATGAACACCATGTTCAAGCATAAGGGTGTCCATATGTGCACCTGGCACCAGGACACCCTAGGTCGCAGGTCGATGATCGATTTTGTTATCGTGTCATCAGACCTGCGACCGTATGTCTTGCACACTCGGGTATAGAGAGGTGCAGAGCTGTCAACTGATCACCACCTGGTGGTGAGTTGGATCCGATGGCAGGGGAGGAAGCCATTCAGACCTGGTAGACCCAAATGTATAGTGAGGGTGTGCTGGGAATGTCTGGCTGAGGCCCCTGTCTGGGAGGTCTTCAACTCCCACCTCCGGAAGAACTTTGACCACATTCCGAGGGACTCTGGAGACATGGAGTCTGAATGGGCCACGTTCTCCACCTCTATTGTTGAAGCGGCGGCCCAGAGCTGCGGTCGCAAGGTGGTCGGTGCAGCTCGTGGTGGCAACCCCCGAACCAAGTGGTGGACACCAGTGGTGAGGGGGGCCATTAAGCTGAAGAAGGAGTCCCATCAAGCTTGGTTGGCTTGTGGGACTCCCGAAGCAGCTGAGGTGTACTGGCAGGCCAAGTGGAGGGCAGCTCGGGTGGTTGCTGAAGCAAAAACCCGGGTATGGGAGGAGTTCGGTGAGGCCATGGAACAAGACTTTCGGTTGGCCTCGAAGAGATTCTGGCAAACTGTCCGGCGGCTCAGGAGGGGAAAGCAGCTCCCTGTCCACACTGTGTATGGTGCTGATGGGGCGCTGTTGACTTTGACTGGGGATATAATCGGGTGGTGGAAGGAATACTTTGAGGATCTGGTCAATCCCACTGATACGCCTTCCACAGAGGAAGCAGGGCTTGTGGACAAGGGGGACAACTCGCTTATCACAGGAGCTGAGGTCACCAAGGTGGTTAAAAGTCTCCTTGGTGGCCGGGCCCCGGGGGTGGACAAGATTTGCCCTGAGTACCTCAAGGCCCTGGATGTTATAGGGCTGTCATGGTTGACACGCCTCTGCAACATTGTGTGGAGGTCAGGGGAAGTACCTTTGGCATGGCAAACCGGGGTGGTTGTTCCTCTCTTCAAAAAAGGGGACCGGAGGGTGTGCTCCAACTTTAGAGGGATCACACTCCTTAGCCTCCCTGGGAAGGTCTATGCCAAGGTACTGGAGAGGAGAGTCCGGCCATTGATAGAACCTCGGATTCAGGAGGAGCAATGTGGTTTTCGTCCTGGTCGTGGCACATCGGACCAGCTCTTTACCCTCTTGAGAATTCTCGAGGGTTCGTGGGAGTTTGCCCAACCAGTTTACATGTGTTTTGTGGACTTGGAGAAGGCATTCGACTGTGTCCCTCGTGGTTTTTTTGTGGGGGGTGCTTCGGGAGTATGGGGTATCGGGCTTGTTGTTACGAGCTATTCGGTCTCTGTATGACCATTGTGAGAGTTTGGTTCGTATTGCCAACACTCGGTCAAACTCATTCCCAGTGAGAGTTGGACTCCTCCAGGGCTGCCCTTTGTCACCGATCCTGTCCATAATTTTTATGGACAGGATTTCTAGGTGCAGCCAGGGAATGGAGGGTGTCATGCTTGGTGACCACAGGATCTCATCTCTGTTGTTTGCAGATGATGTCCTATTGGCTTCATCCAGCAATGACCTACAGTTCTTGCTGGGATAGTTTGCCGCTGAATGTGAAGCGGCTGGGATGAGAATCAGCACCTCCAAGTCCGAGTCCATGGTCCTCAGCTGGAAAAAGGTGGATTGTCCTCTCCAGGTTGGGGATAGGCTCCTGCCCCAAGTGGAGGAGTTTAAGTATCTTGGGGTCTTATTCACGAGTGAGGGGAGAATGGAGTGAGAGATTGACAGACAGATCGGAGCAGCATCTGCAGTGATGTGGACGTTGTACTGGTCTGTTGTGGTGAAGAGGGAGCTGAGTTCTAAGGCAAAGCTGTCGATTTACCAGTCAATCTACGTTCCTACTCTCACCTATGGTCACGAGCTTTGGGTAATGACCGAAAGAACGAGATTGCGGATACAAGCGGCTGAATTGAGCTTTCTTCGTAGGATTGCTGGACTCACCCTCAGAGATAGGGTGAGGAGCTCAGTCATCCGGGAGAGGCTCAGAGTAGAACCGCTGCTCCTCCACATTGAAAAGAGTCAGTTGAGGTGGTATGGGCATCTGATTAGGATGCCTCCTGGACGCCTCCCACTTGAGGTGTTTCAGGCACGTCCCACTGGGAGGAGACCCCGGGGCAGACCCAGGACTCGGTGGAGAGACTATGTCTCCCAGCTAGTCTGGGAACGCCTTGGTATCCTCTTTGAAGAGCTGGAGCAGGTGGCTGGGGAGAGGGAAGTCTGGGTTTCTCTTCTTGAACTGCTGCCTCTGCGACCCGGATCTCCGGAAAAGCGGTAGAAAATGGATGGATGGATGGATTATCTTGGTCTCACTTTTTTACATCACAAAAACCTGGCATTTGAACAGGGGTGTGTAGACTTCTTATATCCACTGTAGATGTTATCAAGGAAATGACAGAGATGCTTTCTGTAAATGGTTTTACCTGTAAATGCCTTTTTAATGGTGTTAAAGGTTCAGTTTTAATCCACTCCCTTTTTAACCAACCTAATGGAGATTTTTTCTTCTTCCTTGTCTGGCTAAATAGTCATTTGTAGCTGCACACTCCATATTTCAAATTAAAATGGCATGCAAATCTGACAAGTAAATGTTTTGGCCACAGTACACTATGCCGGGAATGAGTATATGCTGTAGTGACACAGCAGTACCTGTAAAGTGAATAGATCTGGAGCTGGTGGTAGTTAACTGTCTTTTCAAGGGCACACAGCAGTAGATTAGCACCCTCTGTAGTGACATCTGTGGCCCTGTCACTGAGTGCTACTTCTGTTGGTCTCAGATGTCCTCAGAGTGTCGTTACATTCCCATGTCATGAACGATATTTGCTGCTTTTGTCAGATATCCAAGCAGAAATACACACAGTCACTGTCCTCACACTGAAGAAATGGCCCTTGTGTGAGTAGAAGTTGAGTCTGCTTGTTAGCACACAAATAACTGCAGTAGAAGGTAATGTCTGAGAATGCACATATCATAGTGAAATCTTGTGTCTAGAATTTGGGATTCAATGTGTGCACTTTAATATCCCCATGTCATTCAGCTTTAGCTGTATCTGCGATTTGAGGATTAGCGCCTTCTGACAACGGCAAACATTGTGCTTCCTCGACTTTGGAAGATCACACAGGGAATACCAATAAGCTTTGTTCCGGTATCTAGGGAGCTGATTTTGTGAGGGAGAGATGTGATGTCCCAAAGGCTTTCACACCCATGAACAGTCATGCTCACTTCTTTAACCTTCGGGTTTCCAAAAATTGCCCAAGAAAACTTATTTTAATAATTTTTCAAGAATCAGCTGTGATTAGCTGTTTAAAATACTGTCAAATACCCTTTTTCCAGAAAGAGAATTAACAGAAAAATCTGTTTTGTATTGTTAGTTTTGGATCTTTGAACTGTGAGTCACCAGCTTGGGGGTGTTTATATATATATATATATATATATATATATATATATATATATATATATATATATATATATATATATATATATATATATTTTTTTTTTTTTTTTTTTTTTTTTTTTTTACAGCAGTGAATATTATTTTTGTACTACTTTTGTGACTTAAAAGGACATAAAGCTTTGTTGGCCTTTGGATGGAAGAATAAAACAGCGTTTTCTCTCTGTTGTCTCCCTGACACTTAATATTGGCATTTGTCAGGAAACATTAGAACAGTTGAACACACAGGGTCATAACTGACAAAGACGGTGTCCCTGTCTTAATCTCTTTTCTGCTTGCCAAGAGAGTCTTTGCACAATGTGTCGGTACAAACTGTCTGCTCTGCTCTGTTCAAAGGAAGGAGCTACACATAAATAAATCTTAAGGGTCACAGAAAATCACCTTAGAATCTGAAGCACAGTGTTTGAATGTGGACTTTTTACTAAAGCTAGTGCTGCATAACTGATAAAAAAATAATGTTGTGTGGTGACCCACCACAATCTACATGGACATTCAATCTTCACACTCAGCTAGCTGGCAGGAATCAGAGGACAATTTGCATACGGACAGAGAGCCCCTAGGAGACAATCAGAACAATGGACTATTGTTATACATCCCCAGATTAAGGAGAGGAAGTCCGGGCGCCAGTTGGTCACGCGATTGATATGTATTGACTGATATGTATATCAATATGCAAATGTGCCATGCATTCTCTCTCTTTGTATAACATGTATAAAAGAGCTTGCTATACATGCATCAATGGCACATACAGCACAACACGGCGCACAGCGCTACAGTGTGTCTCATGATGTTGGAGGAAAATAAAATCCTGCCACCTTCCAGCTTGCCGCATCTCGCCTGAACTTATTTTTCCTCCACACTGGTGACCCTTGACGTAGAATGGAACACGAGGCGAACACCCCGGAGATGACCCCGACCGGGAAAGCTCCAACACACGTCATGGTGCAACCCTTGCCTGATGTCTTCCCTCCACACTGGTGACATGACGAGAGAGAATGACCGTCTGCTTCCTCTCACCGCGCTGTGGACACAGAGGACCAGAGAACGCCTGCAACCTCTTCATCCTCATTGGAGCGCGCGCTCTGGAGCACAGCGCTGGGACCAAAACGCACCATGAACGACACGAGCGAACGAAGGAAGCAGCCTGACAATCATCGACGCCGACCGCGTTGATTTCCACCGAGCTCCCCATCTCTGACTAAACTCCAGATAGCGGACCTCCCTCACACAGAAGCCCCGCACGCACACCGCAGGATTACGAGGACAGCGCAACTGCCAGTTATGTGGTCATGGCGCCAAGCGCGCACCACACACAGAGACGAACCGGCTCCACGGGCTGATACATTGTTCTCCACCGCTGCACATGCCCAAGAAAAACGGCCGACCGCCACCCTCGGAAAATTCAGGGCTGCTCACGCACCTGGAGCAGACGTGCAGCCTGCACACAGGACTTTGTATGGGTTTCTCAGCCACGGCGCACAAGGGGAATTTAGCCGATTGCTTTCCCCGATGACTTTAGGGCTGCTTCCCGCACCTAAAAGCCAAACCGCCTCACACCTTCACACAGCTGTAGTTGTTTTCACAGCCGCTACGCATCCTCGGGGAATTTGGCCACTCGTCTTCCCCACATCCTCGCTGGATCAAGCCGCGAGAGGAGTCAGACAAAATGTTTTTTTCACAGCCGCTGTGGATCTCCGCCAGGTTTACCGGGAAAGTCCCTCACCATTGCGGATCCACACGCAATTTTTGCGCGGCCCATACACCATTGACGTCCCGGGCCGGCACTAACTTACTCCCACCCTCCTCCCCTTCCTCCTCCACAGCGCTTTTCCCGCACCTCACTTCCTAAAGCCGGCCGATCACCGTCTTGTTCCATTACGCACGAAACTCACCGGCCCGTGTGCCCACGATCCACTGAACTGAACTTATTTTTCCTCCACAGTTGCTCTATTTTTCCACAAAGGATACAAATACAGTTAGCTCTGGCTTACCGAGTCAGTCTTAAAGCCACCCTATTGTGCATTTTCTAGGTATTAATGTAATGTTTTTATGTCCTTTTCAGATCGTTACAGAGCCTCTGAACTGATTGGGTAAATGTTTTTTTGAATGGGGTGTTAAGCTAATCACAAGAAACAAAACTACTGATTTTGATTAACAAAACATTTTAATTGTAAGTGTAACCATAACCAGTTAGTCCAACTTTTAAGCCATTCTAACTGGTCAGTTCAGACATTTAAAGAATTAAGCCAGAAAGCACAGAATTTGTGTCACGTTAGCATCCTAATGTGACACAGATGCTTTTATTTTGATTCTAATGTAATATCTAATTTGTTAGGGTTGTCTGAAACCATAAATCTAGTCTCATACCAAATTTCACACCCAGTTTCAGGTGTGAGATTGGATCTGAGTCACATTTATGTGTGGTCCTACATCAGATGAATATCCAACAGGTCATTCCACTTGAACAAGTATATCAGAATTTATGTGACTTTTTGCCTCTGCACATGCATAAGGTGCTGATGTTGTCAGTCAGCACTGTAGCTAGCATCAGTGTTAGCGGTCGCTACTGAAAAAGTTTGCCACAAGGTATCTTGTGTCCTCCTTCTTCTGGAACTCACCACATCTGATGAACTGCTTGTTACCCTCCACAGAGCAATTCAAAGCATATCTTTATTTAATTGCACCCATTTTCGCTATTCATCACCTTTAAAACAATTGTGTGGTCATACAAATATGATGCATTTTGTCATTAACCCATGATGTGATCGAAGACGTATCATTACGTGTGTGTGTGTGTGTGTGTGTGTGTGTGTGTGTGTATTTTTCAGAGGAAAGACTGGTTCATTATGGAGTGAGTTAAAAATACTGAAACTATAAATGTGAACTGCCATGCCAAGGTATTCAAAACTAATCTGACCAAAAAAAATCAGAACTTGTTAACATAAGCAGAGTCTAACTGTTGCATTTTTTTTTTCCAATGTCCATCCATCCATCTTCTTTCGCTTAATCCTTTTTGGGTGGTGGTGGGGGGGGGGGGTGGGGGGCTGGAGCCTATCCCGCATCTTTGGGTGAGAGGCAGGGTAAACCCTGGACAGATCACCAGTCCATTGCAGGGCCAACACAGAGAGACAGACAACCATTCACTCTCACAGTTATACCTAAGGACAATTTAGAATCCCCAGTTTGATGCCAGTTAACCTAACTTGCATGTTTTGGGCATGTGGGAGGAAACCGGAGAAATCCCATAGTAAACCCACGCAGACACGGGGAGAACATGCAGACTCCACACAGATCACTGTTGGTCGGGGACTGGGATTGTAATGTTAATAATTTATCACACTATTCCATTGCATTTAATGGCAGGTCTTTTTTTTTTTGATAGGAACATTCCATGTGTGCCATGTTTATGACACATTCTGAGGTCTTTAAAGCCATTTACAGTATAAGATGTCAGCATTTGGACTCTAAATCCAGTAATAATAGTAGTTATAGGGAAAAACAAAGCAACACAGTCTTGCAAGTGATAAATATTTTTGGCCTTGAGCTGAAGCTGTACCTTAATTCTCATTCAATTGTTCTCTGAATCTGACTCAATACGCATGTCTTTCCCTGGAAAGGTCAGGACCAGTTTGAAATTGTGCTCCATGACTAAGAATTGCATCCAGTACAGATTCTGACACATAACAAACAACTCTAGTGGCGCCCTTGATGGTGCAAAACCCAAGGAATCAATGAATAGACCTTGGCTCCATCCACCCTCCTATGGCTTTTGGCACAAAGCCTGCAGCATCTGGTAACCCTCCAACTTCCAGTGCCTGAATGCTTCTCTATTGGCTGGACTTTATCTGAGTTTTATGCCTTAAATCCATCCTGTGTGTGATTCAGAGGCAGTGCTCAAAAGTACCAAATGTTAAATGCTGGTATTTCAAAATGCTCCTTGAATAAGAAATTTAAGACAGGAAAATGATTGTATGAGATCAAACACTTGACACCTGAACAAACAAGTTTATCAAAAGAGATAAACAACATTTTGAAAAACTTTGTGTTCTCTGAGTGGGTATGAGATTGAGTATTCTCTGTGTGCAAGGGGGAAAAAACTTGGTACTGGTCAGTTCATTCCCACATCACCACTGTGGGCTACAATAGAGATAAGAGATCTCCATCTCAACCGTGGGCCTTCGTAATGCTTAAAGATATTATTCCTTCTTGGAAAAAAGAACAATAACAACAAAAACAAAACAAAAGCCATAAAACAACAACAAAAAAACTTCTAAAACATCTTTTAGATGACATAATGGGAATATATATTATATACTAACATGAGCTGCATTTCTATTTGGGTGGCTGTAATAAAACATGGCTCCATTGGAAGGCATCAGGCAGATGATCAATGATGAATGATTGTGGCTTGACATGCATTTTGATCAAGGACACGTGCTGTATGTGCGCGTTAGGCTCAAGTGTGCATGCACAGACAATTAAGCGGTCCATGGCTGCTAATGAGGAGCTGAAGGGGGCTCTTGCTCAGCAGCCAATTATCCCGTCCCTTTGGAGGAATAGTCGCATGTGTGTGTATGTGTGTTGGTGTGTGTGTGCAGATGTTACAAACCCCAGCCAGAGACAGTTTTTTTTTTCCCTGCCAATACAACAGTCTTATTTACATAATCTTTCAGCTCTAATTATGCCTATAGATGCCACTTATGAAATGCTTCCTGCTCTTATATGAAAGACAGACTGCTGAAATCGGTTACCAGAGAATATTGGCAAACGAAAAGCAAAAGCTTTAGATAGAAAACACTGCGCCAGGTGCAGCCGCACCCAGATTGTCCAGTCACTGTATTTGACAGACTGTTGTAAATATCACAAAGAACTGAGTTCTTCTAGAGTCTAACTAGGACTTAATATTTTCTGTCATTACATGTAATCACATAATCGTCAGATCAAGGTTCTTTGGTTGACATACTGTAATTCCTACATGGGACTTTGTTGTTGTGTTATTATGATTAGTAGAGCCACTGTGAAGTCATTGACAGCCCCAGCCTTGTCTATGTAAATGTTTGGGAGATTGCTGTAAGATTTTCCTGGCAAACCATAGAGATCTTTGAAAGATATTTGAGGGTAGCTTCTCACAGAGCGACAAATGTTGATGAGCATTGAGACGTTTGGATTCGCCAGCTGTTATGATGAATGTTCACGAACATCAGGGCTCGCATCTGTCAAAAATTCAGTGAGTTACAGGTGATGAAGCAAAAAGGTTATGACCATACCCAGTCTCACCCAAAATCAATTCACAAAATAATGTCTGTGTAGTTTCCCTTCCTACCTGCAGTGGACATAGGCCTACAAACAGATGTGTCAGCAGACAGTGATCCTTTTTTTTGTCGCAGAGGTTTGAGCTCTTAGTTTGTTAGTAGTTTTTTCTCCATCCATCTTGTTTGCTGTGATTTGGTGACTAAAATGGTGATTCCTCTCCATCTTCTCTCTCATTCTCTCTCTGAGATCAGGATACACAATGTGATATTAGGAGGAAAACAACAACAAAATGAAAAAAGCACAGACCACAACAACATTCCTGGAAACTGAAACACTCATATGGACATAATTCCTTATGTGGTTATAACCATGACTGTCATGTTCTAGACATGGTTTTTAACCAAGTCCACACTTTTTGTTAATTTTTGGTCCCTTGTTTTTATCTGTTTCATGGTCATTAGTTGTATTTCTTAGTTCCTGGTTATGTTGTATATTCTGTTTTCATTCCTTGTCAGCCCTTAGTTTTTATATCCATTGTGTTCCTTGTTTATCTTTAGTTCCCAGCCCGTCTTGCATTGTGAAAGGTTCCTTTGTTGTTTTCCTGTTTAACCATAGTCCATTTCTGTTCTCCTGTGTGTAATCATTTAAGTTCTTACTGGTATCCCAGCTGTCCTGTGTTTTGCAATCATTAGTTCTCTATAGATGTTGTCCTTTGTTAAAATTTGGTGTGGCATCATACTAGGAATTACCCTCTGGCTCTCTGTTACGTATTTGGTTTAGCATTCTGTGTGTGTACCCTTAGCCTTTCACGGCTCAGCTTTAGTTACAGCCTTCATGCTCTCTTTATTCTGCATTAGGAAATAAATTGTGACTGAAACCTTGCCTGTATCCTGAGTCCATTTCTCCTTCCTGCCAGAGGTTTGCCATGATAGTGACCAGCTGTGGTCTAAATGACAGCGGGTGGCAGTCCAAGGAATAACTTCTACAAAATTGTGTGTTTTATTTTAATATATTGATTTAAAATATTTAATATTTTAATTCCAGATTTCAGAAAACATGAAGCAAACATATATAAGAAAAGTCATGGACTTTTTTTTTTTTTTTTGTTACTTATTTGTACCCGTAGGTAGACTTGGTTTGCAGTCTGGTGACAAGCCACTGGCTGCTGGTCGCTGCGTGCGCGAGCGCCCTAAACCTACATGTTTTTGGTGTGCGGGAGGAAACCGGAGAAATCCCGGAGTAAACCCGCGCAACACGGGGAGAACATGCAAACTCCACACAGCTCACTGTTGGTCGGGGGCTGGGATCAAACCCACGATCTCATGATCCCCGCGATCCCCCGGCCGAGGGTAAAACTGTGCTGTCACAGTGCTAAACCACTGCGCCACCGTGCAGCCCAGACTGGAGGACATGTTGATTTTGTTCAAAGTTTTTCACACAATAAAATCCCAAACGGTCTGTTAGACCATTTAGTGGTTCTTTGCTAGTGTTCTCTACCAAAAACACTGTAGCGACATCTTACAACTTTTTGCAAATGTGTTACAACATTTACAAACACTTACAACTATTACGCAAGTGTTTGCAAATGTTTGCAACTGTTTGTGGAAAAATACAGGAAAACTGGGATCATAAAAACTGTAAACTGTTTGGCAACCTTTTAAGAACCCTGATGAAAACTGATGAACCCACAAAATCGCTGCATTGGCTAGCATTCCCCAATCCATAAGATACAGGGGTGAGAGATCACTGAGAGACCGGGACAGAGCACTGAGGGATCATTTTGAGGTTGTTGGGTGACCAAAGAGGTACTGTACTGTATATACAGTATATACTGTATATATAGAAAGGTTTCTTGTGCTCTTCTACACCCTTTACACAGGTGTGGAGATCATTGAGAGATCATCGAAAGATAAAAAATAGCCTGCTCTCTCACCAATCTTTCAGTAATCTCTCAGCAATTGGCAAAATGTCTGAATGATCTTCCAGTGAGCCCCTCCATGTCCACAGTAGTGAGATTGTTTTCACTCAGTTCAAAACAATCTCTTAATAATCGCCAAAGGGAAGTGATCTCTCAACAATCTTTCAGCAATCTCTCAGTGATCTATTGTTTCTTAACTGAATTATGATTATATGAGTATCACTGTTTCTGAGCTGATTGGGCTGCTAACCAGATAGTTACACAAAATAATAATAATAATAATAATAATAATAATAATAATAATAATAATAATAATAATAATAATAATAATAATGGGCAGCACAGTGACTCAGTGGTGAGCACTGTGGTAGCACAGTAAGAAGGTCACAGGATCGATTCCACCCCCGAACATCATGAGTTCGATCCCACCCCCAGACCATCAGTGACCCTTCTGTGTGGAGTTTGCATGTTCTCCCTGTGTCTGCGTGGGTTAACTCCAGGTACTCCGGTCTCCTCCCACAGGCCAAAGACATGCAGGTTAGGTTAATTGGCATCAACTGGGGATTCTAAATTGTCCTTAGGTATGAATGTGAGAGTGAATGGTTGTCTCTCTCTCTGTGTTGGCCCTGCGATGGACTGGCGATCTGTCCAGGGTGTACCCTGCCTCTCGCCCAAAGATGCTGGGATAGGCTCCAGCCCCCCCCACCCCCGCGGCCCGAAAAGGATTAAGCGGTAGAAGATGGATGGATGGATGGATGGATGGATAATAATAATAAACACTTTGTTCACCAAGCACTATATGTATATACAGTACTATATGTCTGACCAGCCACTCGATTCTCACAAAAAATAATAAACACAATAATAGTCTAGCACAGCAGTCTTCTGGAGTGTAGAAGAATAGGTAAAACTGAGCTCACTTCTAGTCCTTAGGCACATTTATTGGAGTAGAATACGGCATGCAGTTTCAGCTCCTCTCTGTTCTGAAGCTTGACTGCAAGTGAAATAGAATTGCGCTAAACACCTGCACAGACTCAAATTGGAGCCGGATGACTGGTAACATGAATACATCATGTTATGACATACTACTGTCATATGAGGGGGGCTGAAAATATGGTCAAATTTGACCAAATGTGGTTTATTTTTCAACCGCAGGGATCCAAGCGCTGCAACATCATTGGAAGAAAAGTGTGGACCGAAGGGGAGACTATGTTGAAAAATAAACAACATTTGGTCAAACTTGACCACTATAAACTTTTCAGCCCCTCCTCATAGCTACAATAATAACACAGTGGACGATATTATGACAGTCTACTCATGTGTCATTTGTCAGAGGGCAGACCACATTTGTGAGTGTGGCTCAGTCCGTTTTGTTATCATGTCAGCAGGAAAATGGTCTTTTCACTGGGCGAAAAGTACAAAGATGTTGGATTAATTATTCTGAGATGTATTTTGGATAATCCAATCCAAATCACTTCTGCCCTTCCCTTTAATGCACAGAAGCACATTATCTAAAGTGAACTCTGATCATGATGGCTTATTTAAGATGGGTTTTGCACTGGACAAAGGTGTCATGTGAGCCCCTACAGGGCATTAAACAGGACTCGCGTGCAGGGTGTTTTCTCGGCATGATTTATTAAACAAGCACAAAATAAAGAGCAGCTCATGGGCTGAAAATAAAGAAACAAACCCCAGGCAGGCAAGGCACTAAACTTGGATACAGACCCGGACAAGGCAGAAAACAAGGTAAGGCAGAAGTGTGTTACCTCGTGTCAGAATGTCGAAGATGCCGCGACCAGGTAAGGGGTGGCATTCCTTAAATCGGACAGCACTAATGACTAAATCACAAACAGATGTGCGCAATTAACAAATGAGAATCAACCAACGGAACTAAACTAAGAAACTGTCAAAACCAAAGCTCAATTAAGACCAAGACAAGAATAAAGAAAAAAACAAACATGACCATGATAATAATACTAATAAACAGTACAAAGAACTAAACTAAGACAGGGCAGGGACGCACACAAAGCAGGAACAGACCCAAGACACTAATGAAAGTAAATACATATGACAATCCAGAACAAAGGATAAAGCATGAAATAAAAACAAGACAGAGCCAAGATGCTAATCATAACAAAAAGAGAATCACACAAAACCAAACTCAAAGCGAAATGCACAAAATATAAACCAAGGCAAGGACATGGGCCAAGATTCTGCTGCTGTCATGCCTCTTTTAAATGAGGTCCCTCCTTCCAGCCCAAAGTGGGTACACATTCCACAGGTATTACGCTAGATGGTGTGATGCAAAGCATGAAAAATAGAATTTGCCCTTACAGAAACTACAAGAAGTCCGTTGCGGCCCATGGGTGATCCCACCAAGGAGGCAAATTAATCATGAACAGACACACACCTGGCCATCTTGTTGGATGGCCTTCCAACAAGATGGCGCCCACAGCGGTCGCCATGGTGTATCGCTGCCCTTTAATTTTTATAATTTGTCTGTTTTTATTCACTGATTGTGCATCTGCCGGTTCATACACCCGTGAAGAACTACTAAATATCAGGACTCTCACCCCCACGGACCTTCTTCCAGTTTTTTTGGCTCCAGCCGCCGATCTGATCCATTGTTTGGCCAAAAGAGCAAGACGGCGGAAAAGAGGAAAAAGAGGGGGTGTTCTCGCTCGACTACGAAAAAGAGGCTCGCGAACAGCCTTGCCTGGCATATTTCTATCCAATGCCAATTCTCTCCTGAACAAGGTAGAAGAATTAAGACTGCTGATGCGTTTCAAGGACCTCGCTTCCTCGTCTGTCATCTGCTTCTCTGAGACCTGGCTTAATGAGAACATTCCAGATAGCGCGATCAGCCTCGAGGGCTTCCAGCTGATTCGTGCTGACCGAATAAGAGCTGTCCGGTAAGTCTATCGGAGGAGGAGTGTGCTTCTATATTAACAACAGCTGGTGCTCTGATGTAACGGTGATTTCCAAACACTGTTCTCCCGCCCTGGAATTTCTTTTCATTAACTGCAAGCCATTCTATTCCCCGCGCGAGTTTGCCTCATTCATTCTCGTCGCTGTGTACGTCCCTCCTGACGCGGACACGCTCGAAGCTCAGCGCGTGCTCGCAGATCACATCCAACTTACGGAGCGGAACTTTCCAGACTCCCTGGTTATCGTGGTGGGCGATTTTAACCAGAGCAATCTGAGTCACGAGCTCCCCCGCTACAAACAGTGTATTAAATGTCCAACCAGAGGAAATAACACGCTGGATCATTGTTATACTTCAGTAAAGGACGCATATCGCGCTGTTCCCCGCGCTGCGCTGGGTCTATCTGATCACGTGATGGTTCACCTCATCCCCACATACAAACAAAGACTGAAAATCACTAAACCTGTTGTGACCACCACAAAGAAATTGACCAGTGAAGCTGGAGAGAAACTGAACACATGCATGGAAATAACTGACTGGGGCATGTTTAAAAGAGCCACACATGATCTTAATGAGTACACATACACTGTGAACTCATATATCAACTTCTGTGAGGAGAGCATTCTCCCATCGCGCACCAGGGTGAGATATTCTAATGACAAGCCTTGGTTCACAGCTAAGCTCAGACGGATCAGGAAGGAGAAGGAAGCAGCGTTGAAAAGTGGAGACAGGGACTGCTACAGGGAGGTCAAATATCGGTTTAACAGAGAGCTGAGGAGAGCTAAATCTGTGTACTCTGAGAGACTCCAGCAGCAGTTCACTGCTAATGACTCGGCTTCTGTGTGGAGAGGACTGAGGCAAATCACAAACTATCGGCCTCAGGCTTCTAAGGGTCAGGATGACAAAGCCCTTTGTCAAAGACTGTCCCAACACTATGCCCGTTTTGACACCTCGTCAGCTGTGTCCAACTCACCCACTCCACCCAGCTCCACTGCCTCCTCAGCCCCTAATTCATCAAAAGCGGTCCCCCCCCTCCTCCTCCTCCTCCTCCCCCCCTCCCCTTGTCATCAGTGAGCAGGACGTGCACAGACAGTTCTCCAGACTGAACCCGCGCAAGGCCCCCGGGCCGGACGGTGTGTCTCCCTCCACCCTGAGACACTGTGCGAAAGAGCTGGCTCCTGTCTTCACAGACATTTTTAACACCTCCCTTAAGCAATGTCACGTGCCGACCTGCCTCAAATCCTCCACCATCATCCCTGTCCCCAAGAAGCCACGGATTACTGGACTTAACGACTACAGACCTGTAGCGCTCACCTCTGTAGTCATGAAGTCCTTTGAGCGCCTGGTCCTGTCTCATCTCAAGTCCATCACCACACCCCTCCTAGACCCGCTGCAGTTTGCCTACCGTGCTAACAGGTCTGTGGACGATGCAGTCAACCTGGCCCTCCACTCCATCCTGCAGCACCTGGACTCCCCGGGAACCTACGCCAGGATTCTGTTTGTGGACTTCAGCTCCGCATTCAACACCATCCGCCCCGATCTGCTCCAGGACAAGCTGTCCCTGCTCAACGTGCCTGACTCCCTCTGCAGGTGGATCACCGACTTCCTGACGGACCGGAGACAGCATGTGCGCCTGGGGAAGTCTGTCTCAGACTCTGTTAGCATCAGCATTGGATCACCCCAGGGCTGTGTACTTTCCCCCCTACTCTTCTCCCTTTATACCAACTCCTGCACCTCCTCCCACCAGTCTGTTAAGCTGATTAAGTTTGCGGACGACACCACCCTCATCGGGCTCATCTCCAACGGCGACAAGTCCGCCTACAGGGAAGAGGTGGCCCAGCTGGTGTCCTGGTGCAGCCACAACAACCTGCAGCTGAATGCTCTGAAGACAGCAGAGATGATTGTGGACTTCAGGAAAGTCACATCCCCCCTGCCCCCCCTCACCATCACAGGCTCTCCCATCACCTTTGCAGATTCCTTCCGCTTCTTGGGCACCACCATCACCCGTGACCTCAAATGGGAGCCAACCATCAGCTCCCTCATCAAAAAGGCCCAGCAGAGGATGTTCTTTCTGCGGCAGCTGAGGAAGCTCAAGCTACCCACCAAGATGTTAGTGCAGTTCTACACGGCCATCATCGAGTCCATCCTCACCTCCTCCATAACTGTGTGGTACGCAGGAGCCACTGCCAGGGACAGACTAAGGCTGCAGCGCGTCGTGCGCACTGCTGAGAAGGTGATAGGCTGCAAACTCCCATCTCTCCAGGACCTGTACATCTCCAGGACTCGGAGGCGTGCTGGCCGGATCATAGCCGATCCTTCACATCCTGGTCACGTGCTGTTTGCCCCCCTCCCCTCAGGTAGAAGGCTTCGGTCCATTCGGACTAAAACCTCCCGGCACATGAACAGCTTCTTCCCCTCTGCCATCAGACTGCTGAACACTAAGTGACTTTTGACTCTCGTGCACTATGTACAGCAGCTCAACCAGACTCATGTCAATCACCACTGTTTTTCTGTTGCATTATTGACTGCACTATGTGGTACTTCACATTATCTGCTACATGCTAATTTTTTAAACTGCCTTGACTAGTACTACTCATTATTACTAGTATTATTATTATTATTACTTATTATTACTTATTTTTCTACACTTATTGCACGTTTCTAGTCCTTTAGTTTTTTATTTTATTTTTCTCATTATGTTTTTAATGTTGCAGCATGGCACCGAGACAAATTCCTAGTTTGTGTATCACATGAACAATGGCAATAAATCTGATTCTGATTCTGATTCTGATTCTGACACACCTATACTTGCGAGGACCCTGAGTCTTTAGCTCCACAGATTTAAATGCAGCTCTTGCAAAGCCCCCAAAAAACATCACTGTGCTGAACACAACACCAGCCTCACTCAGCATGGTAAAAACTGAGCAAGAAAAGAGCAGCCCACCAGCACCAATGACTAACGTGATCAAATGGGACACAAAAAAGCCAGAATTATAAACGTATTTTATAAATAATGATCATATATATATATAAAGATTAAATTTTTATATATAATATATAAAGAATCATATTAAAAGGAATTCATTGCAAGTATTTACAAAAGTGTAACAAGTATTAATAAAATGGTCATTTGTTGTTAAATATTAACATAAAAATGATTTGATTGTTTTGGGAGTGCTTGCTGAGCTTTTGAGGTCCCATTAAAAGGATTTCATTCATTACTGGTCCCATTAGTCAAACTGAGCACCAATTAAAAATATTTCATTTAAAGAGTTGAAAATAAAACGGCATAAAGCAGAGAAACAGATTTTAACTCATCTGTTACCGTGTCTTTACATGCATCTGGGCAACTCTTCCAGTCATTAAATCCAATTTTAAATTAGTGGTTGCAAAATGCTAAGCCAATGCTAGTGGAGCATTGCTAAACAGGTTAGCACCGCTAATCCAGGTCTGCTGAGTGCCGTCCAGCTGCATCCTGACTTCTTCATAATGTCCAGTTTAGGGGAAGGCCTAGGACTGTTTTTACCCAAAACTGGTGTTCAAATTGTAGTTTCCTAAACTTGTTAGCACTTAGCAAGTAAACCGTGCCACTGGACATGAACACCTGTTGCATTCAGCTCATCGAAATATGTCATACGGGAACAGTTTCAAAAGATGGACGATGATTGGTTAGAGCCTTTTTCCAATACAAGGAGATAGTGAATTTTCCTTAGGAACAAATATAAACTGATATCTGATGGGCTAAATAATTTCAGAAAGTATTTTCACCTCCTTAGTTACAAAAACAAAGTAATTTCTCATTGGCTGATTAATGTTCCCACAGTGACAAGCTTGTTTTTAACTCCTGCAAACTTCTGACAAGATTCTGACTACATGTTACACAATAATACACATATAATATCAAATATATTCATTATCACAATGTTTGAACCATTTCTTCTCTTTTTCTTCTCAAATTTCTGAGTAAGCTCCGCCTCCCTTGACTCCTCCCAGGAGCTGCCACTGCAAGAAGTACTGGTGCAAGGTGAGAAGTGTGGCAGAAAAGTCCGAAGTTGATGGTCCTAATTGGACCCAGTGAGTATGAATGCAAATGAATAAGTCTCAACAGTCACAATAAAGCTCGTTTGATGGAAATGATGATTTATTGTCAGCAATGGCGAGCCTATGTCGAGCAAAGAGCTGTAATTACAAACTGAACAATCATAATAATAATCTTAATCTGCCTTTTAATGATGCACTTGGCTACATATTCACACAGGTCTTGGGTTTCCCTTTTAATTAAAGCAGATGATAATTTTAGAAAGTATTTTAAAAATGAAATATATATAGTAAGTACTGTACATAAAACATAAAGTCAAATGAAAATCTAAAATCACAGTTAAAGCCTTTTCACAGTTTTCCACATCCCGGTTAGTGCTACTTTATTTCAAGCCTGGCCCCTTATTTTGCATCATCACTGTCATTTGTCATGTTTACCTCACACAGCATATCTGTCTGGTTGATGACCACCTTCTTCTTCTGAGACTTGAATAAGCAAAATATTTCTAAAAGAGGGAGCTTGTTAGTCCTACAGAAGGCTCAGTGTTTCAGTCTTGAGTGCATGGTTTGCATCAGTGGTTTGTCACCGCTGTAATACAGTGATGTGTTGACTTGATATGGTGGCGGGGGATTCTGTCGTTTTGCGGTGTAGTGAGTTTGTGTCTGCTATTCTCCACTGATTTCCTGAACTGCTTATAGGAAATCACAATATAAAAGAACTGTGCTTTCTTCTCCATTCTGTTGCATTTCTCATCCACTTAAGCTCATTTAGGCAAATTGTTTAAAGGTGAGAGCTGTCAGTTTCACAGGTTTGAATGCGGCTGTACATGGATGTGTGTGCATGTGTTAGTTGTGCAGTAAAGGCTGTCTGATAAGTGTAATTGTGTCACTCTGGGCACAGCCGCCTGCAAGGATGAGGTACTTCACATTAATGCTCCCCTCCACTCCAAATTGCTTCCAGCTGAATCATTAGCATATTCAAAGGACAATTTATGTCCAACTTGGAGACACAGCTTCAACACTGTGACACTATAGTAATGTAGCGACTACGCACATAAGCTCAAACACATTATTTCAGTTTAAACGTGTGCTTCTTTTGGGTTTGTGTATACATACTGTATGTATGAGTGCATCTGTCCGTCTGCGCCCTCAGGGTTTTATGAACTTGTCAATGGGGGTTACATGAGTTCATAAGAGTAGATGGTCCTCCAGGGTCTGCAGTGACCCTTAGAGCTCAAATGCAAAGTGTGTTAGAATGAGCCTTCACATACTATCAGTCAACATGTGTGTCTCCATGTTTGCGTGTGCATCACAATTGCCCATCTTGGCCAAAAATGGCAACTATGTTTCCCTTATGCATGCGCTATTTTCAACTGCAGAGCCTCCCGGGTGCACACACATTTATAAAAGAGTGTGCTATGTCATTGGTATTCCATTGCCTTCAGCAATCACTGGCCAAACCGATCCCATCATGTTTGTGTTAGGTGAGCAGATAGGCTTCATTCCCCCCAGCTTCACTGCATGCTGATGCTCCTTTCACCCAGCTTGGATGGATTACAGCATCCGTTTCTTGGTTTGGACAAGCAGTGGCATCAACAACTAATAGCTGCTTTTATGTATTTATTCTATTGAATGTTGCTGTCCTGAATGGCTTCAGTGTTGAGTATTTGCCTCCATGCTTTCTGGGACAACTGGGCAGTAAACACTACTGTTTTGTCAAAGCCACCGATACGTAGGCTGGCTGTTGACAGAGCATCTGCCCCACAACCAGGAGGTCATGGGTTCAAGCCCTGGCTGGGTCATAACAAAGATCATATAAAAATGGTACTTCCCGCCTTCTAGCTTGGTGCTCAGCATAATAGAATGGGGAAGGAAAAAGTTGTTTGTGGTGGCACCTTGCGTGGCAGCAGCCCCTCTAATCCTAGATGTGGTTAACATTGTAGATAGGAGAAACATAATTTCGTTCTACTGTACATGATTGGCTGTATGGATTGAATGACAATAAAGTTGGCTTTTAAAAAATGTGTTGTAAATGCCGTATTGAAGCACACACTGCAAAAGCTCAGCTTTATTTTATCAGTGTTCCTCTTTAGATGGAATGCAGTGTCTCAAAGTGGAAACAAACCATGCTCACCTGGCTGACAAACACATGCATTAGTGATAAGCACCTGTACTTTTAATGCTTTTTTAGTCACAAAGACCACTCTTAACTAGTAGCTACACTAACCCTCTAAGGGCCTATCAGAGACAGATACCTAGGGACATTTTAGAGTCACCAATTAACCAAACATGCATGTTTTTGGATTGTGAGAGGAAACCAGTGTTAACTATTAATGTAATGTAATTCAGGTCTTCCTGATGAAAACCAGTAATGATGATGATGATGGCAAAACCTCTGCAAGACAGGAAGTTATTGCTCAGACGGTTGAGGTGTCCCGCACTGTAGAGCTCGCCAGCTCTTGCGATCTGCGTCTATTGCTGGGATCCCCAGCTGCCGCATATCACACTTTACAACATCCTTGTATCGCAGCTGTAGTGGCCCAGTGCTCCTTGTGCTAGAAGCCAGTTTGCCATAGAGAATGTCCCTGGGAACATGACCATCGGGAACGTGGTACATGTGTCCGAGCAATTGCAGGCACTTGGTCTTGACAATGATGTACATTTAGTTGCAGTGCACTCCAGGATGGACGTGTCATGGGGTGAAAATAGTTTATTGTTTTGGGGGTTTTTTTGTTGGGGGGTGCATGGTTTTAAGTGTGTCTTGCATGTTTTTTGGGTTTTTATATTTTGACTTGTATGCTTTTCATTTGAAGGCTTTACTTCCACCCTGGTGCCATCTTACATAGTTATGCTCCCCACCTGTCCTGAATGACGAGGGCTGGCACCTGTGCACAATTACTGCCTCATATTTGGAGGTGGAGCAGCAGGCACAACAGGAGACTGGCCAGATGGGAACTTAGGAGTGCACCACTACAATCATATAGAGAGACAGAATTGAGAAGTTGTGCAAGGGGCCTGGGTTTTGCTGCCCTGGCCCAGGATAAACAGAGTTGTTTTTTTTTTTTTTTTTTTTTAATATCCTGCAGCTAGAGAAGGGTAGAGACTTGAGAGCCAGCCTGGGACTAGGAGCCACCAGCAAGAAAAAGGAGCCACCATCAGAGGAAGAGCCGGGGCCACAGAGCAAAGGATAGTAGCAGAAAGATGAAGCTGAAAGTTGTCTGCCAAGCTTCACTCCACAGGCTATGGCCAACAGGGGCAGGCCCAAGAAGGGCTGTCCTGGAGGGAGACAGCCAGACAGAGGTGAGCAACTGCTGCATGGTGCTGCAACGTGGTGGCTCCGGCGGAGACACAGATAGGTACTGCAATGCCGAATCATGACGGGAGCAGGGCAAGGAGCCCTGCCATCGTGTAAGTAACCTGAAAAGCTAGCAGCACCCAGAAAGGAGCAGTAATGATGTGTTTAACAAAACTGCTGGTGGGTTCCCTCTTTGTTTTGCTGGGTTACCCATACTGTGTGGGCTATGTAGAAGGAGATGGATTGACCCCACTCTCTCCCTCCAGAATGCTATTTTTATTGTTTTAGTATTTTAGTTGTGTCTTGTTTTGCCCATATTTTATGTAATTGTTTTATGGCCTTTTTTAGATAACTTGCTTCTATTTTGGTTTTAGCTGTAGTTTTCATTTTAATTCTTTTTAATTCTTTCATGGGCATTTGTAATTTTTTTTTTTTTCAGTAAATGCCCCTTGGTTTAACTTTTGTCATTTTCATCTTCATTGTTTCTCTACACCTGGTCTCTACGAACCTATTTGATATAGTAAGTTCCCCCCTCGGCAACGTTTCACAGACGACCTTCTGACCTTGTCCAGTAGGGGACACGCCGTGATGCTACAGAGGTATCTTATGTCGAAGGAATTGAGCATGAGCTGCTGTCACGTTGTACATTGGCCAAGATTCCGCCATTGTACAGTAGGGACCCCAAGAGCACACCCCTTATAGATGTCTTGCCTTTTTGTCCTAAGAGTTAGGTGTGGGTTATTCCATACCCGGTCTGTCTGCCCGACTGAATGTGGTTGCTGCTCTACCAAACTGCTCTGCAGCTCCTTCTCACTGAACAGTCACTCACTAGGATGGCTTCTGGATACCAGAAGTTGTTTACCTCTTCAGTCCTCTTTCTGTAAATGCTGACAGTGAGCGGGATGGCTGTACTAGTGCTCTGCATGATGACAGATAGTAGATGAGTTCTAAATACCTGGGGTCAGCCGTCAAGCAATGGAAAATCCACAAGAGATGTGAAGAAAGAGAGTGCGGCAGTGTGGAGTGGTGGTAGAGACGAGTGTAGGGGTGATTTGTGACAGAGAACTGCTATGATGTATGGTTTGGAGACAGTGGTGCTGACAAAAAGACAGGAGGCGGAGCAGGAGGTGGAGCAGATTGAAGATGCTAAGATTTATTTGGGAATGACTAGGATTAGAAAGGAGTATGGGCTGCACGGTGGCGCAGTGGTTAGCACTGCGGCAGCACAGTTTACCCTTGGCCAGGGGATTGTGGGGATCGTGGGATCGTGGGTTCGATCCCAGTCCCCGACCAACAGTGATCTGTGTGGAGTTTGCATGTTCTCCCCATGTATGTGTGGGTTTACCCCGGGATTTCTCCGGTTTCCTCCCACATCCCAAAAACATGCAGGTTAGGTTAATTGGAGACTCTAAAGTGGCCCTTTGTGTGAATGTGTGTGTGTGTGTGAATAGTTAAAAGGGATAGTGCCGTATTGTGGCTGCTTCATCCATCTAGGTGGTGGATGACCCTTAATTTCTGTAAAGCGTCTTTGAGTGTCTATGATAAAGCGCTATATAAATCTGATGCATTGATTAATTGATCATTGATTGTATATCAGAGGGACAACTCAGGTTGAGTGGTTTGGTGACAAAGTAAGAGAAGCAAGGTGGAGATGGTTTAGCCATGTGCAGAGGAGGGAAAGTGGATATACTGGACAAAGGATGTTGAAGATGGAGCTGCCAAAAGAAGAAGCAGCTTGTTGTTGAGTGCACTTTCAGGTGGTGGTGGAGGTTTCCAAATTTATGGTCTGCCAGGTAGAGATCCAGTCCACCAGAAAAGGAGCTAACAATCCTTGGAGACAGGACGTGGAGATGATGAGAATAAAATAGGCTTACAGGTGATCCAGCAATGGAGGAGAGCAGTTAAAATGCACGCGGAAGAGATGAACGCACTGCACTGCTGTTGAGTAGGGTCTCACATTCCTGTGAAGAGGAGGAGCCTTCTGCCCTCATTTCAAGGTGAGGTAATGAGACACAGGTGGCAAAATCAGTGCAGCTGAGAAGCATCAGACAGTTAGCAGTGGTAAACAATGTGCACAGACCTGAGACTACAAATGCTGTTTTTTTTTTCAGAAAATGCCAAATTTAAATTTAATCCAAAAATCATCTCCAGGAAGCATTCAAACATTACAGATGTTTTTCCATTTACGAAACACAGTTTGGTACAATTTCAATTTTTTCTTCTTCTCCTTCATTACATGTAATTTCAAATGCTTGCTTGAAAAAAAAACCCTACAATTTTTCTATGGTATTGTTAGAAAACTTAAACCTGAACTTGGTAACACATTTCTATTGTGTTTTCTAGATGATATATCACAGCTATATGTTACTTGCAGGCATGTGTGTGTGTGTGTGTGTGTGTGTGTGTGTGTGTGTGTGTGTGTGTGTGTGTGTGTGTGTGTGTGTGTGTGAAAAGTTCATAGTTGTCAAATTTGACCAAACGTGGTTTATTTTTCAACTGCAGGGATCCAAGCAATCCCCCACTTCTATCAGTGTTGCAGCATTTGGATCTCTGCGGTTGAAAAATAAACCACATTTGGTCAAATTTGACCCACTATGAACTTTCAGCCTCTCCTCCGTATCTAAAAAAGAACCTCAGGCGAATCTTTACTTTCTTTCAAATTCAGTATGTCCAGACACGGTTTTAATCAGTTGCCAGAAGCATTAAGAGTGATTCTGACTGTTTTGCCCAAAAAAACACCTGTTTTCGTTTTGAATGAGACCCAATCCCCATGGATATAATCCCAAATAGTTAAAGAACAGCTTTTGATTTACTTTGGGGATGTTATTTTTAGGTGTTTTTCTGGAAATTAGCTGGGTTGTTAAGGGGATTTATTCTTGCTCCATGACTAATTGTATAACAATGAAAATTCTTCAGTTTTGGGGTTGAGATACAAGATTCACTTGTGAATTTCTGCATTGATGTAGTGTTCTGTTCTGTCTTCTGTCTTCTGATGAAACTTCTTACTGTTTATTCAGTTAGTGTCAGAACTTGGAAGCAGACAAAGACCTTTAGACTCTATTATGTGGACCAAAAGCTCTAGGGAAAAACACATTCAAATCGTTGTTACTAAGTTCTTTAACCTGAACATAGTGACCGCTTGTCTGAATCATAACATTTTTGACAGTATATTATGTTTATTTTATTGTCATACTATAAAAACTTCAGAAGCACATCACATTCCAGTAAAATATTCAGTACTTTTCTGATTCATTCACACTCTCTTGTGGCTGTCACAATGATCACTTGAACCACATCCCTTGGCCACTGTCATGCCAGATAATGAAACACTGTTCGTGCATGTGTGCAGTTTGGCAAAAAGAAAAAAGGACGAGAGGTCGTGCATTCCTCAGATGTGTTGTTGACCTTGTTAAGCTTTTTGTTCTGTTCACTCTCTGACTTCCTCCTTTTCTGTTTGTCTCTCTCTGTTCCACCATACTGATGCAAAACGAGTATGACAGTTTCCACTGGCTGTTTTCCTCCGCCGGACATTGTCTCTTGACACCAAAAGTTCCACAGATTCACACTAGTAATAGCCTTTTACACCAGAATCTGTTTCATTTTTTGTCTGTGATGTTCAGCTGTGTTATCTTACTCTACTGTATTTTCTAACAAAGTGCAGCCATTAGCGCTTTCATTTGGTTCGCTGTGTACACACCTTGTGAGGCTGGGATTTCTGTTTAACAAGTGTTTATTTCTACCCACTGAGGAGTCCAGCCAGGAAAACAGAAGGCAGTTTGAGGGCCTCCTGGGAGAAGTAGAACTTGCAGATATGAGAATCACAAAGCAGTGATGGAGATGGAAAGTGTTGATGCCACAGATTTTTTTTCAGCTTGTTGCCCAAGGCTGACAGATGTGTCTAAAAAGAACTTGTTCATAGAGAATAAACATTGTGACCATGAGGAAGATCTCTTCGGGTGATAACTGGAGAGACTTTATTGTGTTATTCCTCACATGGTGTACCATATTTATTTATGTAGTATGATGTTTATTTATGATGGATGGGTGTGTGAGATGTATGTGAGTGTGAATGTCATTAACTAGAGACTGGAGATGCACCTTAATTTCATTAGTTTTATTGTCAATGTACAGTACAAATATTCTATTCCATTCATAATTTCTAAATATTCAATTAACAGCACAACAGAAGAACACACACACACACACACACACACACACACACAGATATATGTATATATGTATATATAGTGCTTAATGTTTACACAATTAATTACAGTTAATTACAATAGATTAAAAAATATTAACAATATATTAACACCCCCATGGCAGTTCCTGTTATAGGAGAAATTGAAATAGTCATCAACTGTTCTGTCCAGACAGCTTTCATGTGCTACACAATAAAGTTTGTGATCACGCTTCTCGTTTTATCTAATTCTGGGTGTTCTAATCAGTTTTCTGAAGTATTATTAACATGCTATGAGGACATTTGGACCATAGAATAAATTCAATTAAACATTAAAACGAGTAACTGTGTGGAATGCTAACTGGAAGTTAGCATTGTCTCACCCAGACAGTCTTTGTGGGACACAATGGCCCTTGCTACTAGGGGTGGGCGATATGGCCTAAAAATGAAATCACAATATTTCTTTGAATTTTAATGATAACGATATTTTTCAAGATATCAAGGAATACAGTTTTTTCTTTTAAATTTATAAAGGACAGTTTCACAGGCCAGTGTTAATTATGTTCAACATATTCAGTAAAAACAAAAACTTTTATTTCTCCAGTTTATAAAGAGCAGTTTAGAATGCGTTTAAAACTTGTTTTTTAATTCTCTATCAAATATTACCAGAAAATTTTATAAACCACCACATCTTAAGTGCACTGAGAGATGGACTGGGGAAAAAAATCAGGCTGGGAATTTGATTTCATCCTAGGCTACCCTTTTGCTGGAAACCAGAAACCGCCACAGTTTTAGTAGGCCAACATTTTAAAATAACCGGTATCAAACTACTTCTAAATGTAATTATAACCTTCATGCGGGACAAAAATTATGAATTTGGATTGTAATAATCAACTGATCTATTGATTATTAAAACAGCTGATTGACTAATCTTAATTTTAATTCCGGTGCTGCTTCTGATTTCTTCACCTTTTCAGAGTAAAAACACAAGGTAAGAGGCTTTAGGTAAAAAGTTACAATTTTGCATGAAAAAGGTCACAAATTTGTCACCAAAAACGTTCCAAATTTTAAAAAATGTACCATTATGAAAAGATGTTTAATGAGAAAAAACTAATATAGTGTGGAGAATGTGTTCAAGGATGAGGCTGAGTTTGTTCCTCAGATTCAGCTTTATTCACAGAGCACATCTCCAACAAATCTCAAAGCAAATCAAGAGGAAGTTTTCATCTCACATCAGGGGTTTTATACCCCGGGCACGAAACAGCAGTCACATGGTGTTTAATCAAACATACAGTCACAAAGTAACCCCTTTGATCTCACGCCATTGTCCTCTAGTCTCTGTGGCCCGGAAATCTTCCCCGGTCGTCTCCCGGAGTCAAAGGGCGAATCTCACACTCCTCTGCTGAATCCCAGAGTCTCAGTCCTCTTTGTTCCATGAGACGTGAAGCACACAATAAACATACAGCAAAACATTTGTGGGGAATATGTAACCAACATATGCGCCACAAGACACCCCCCCCCAAACGTCTAAATGGGACAAACATAACCAGAGACACATGACATCATAACATCACTACACATCAATCCACCAGTTGCTTAACTCTCAGTCTCCTGCCGTATCTGCTGAAAACCAGCTTTGCTGCTGTCTGCACCTGTGGATTAGAACTGTTAGTCAATCTCTGTGGGAGTCCTGCAGAATGCCCTCTAGGGGGTCTACCGCGACGGGGGGCTCTCGCCAACTGCACCTCTTCATCCGCCAAAACAAAAGCGGGTTTGAGTCTGTTAATGCCAATCAATTCTTTTCTGCCTCCCAAATCTAGCAAAAAATGCTTCTCTCCTGTTTCCAGCACCTTGAACGGCCCATCGTAAGGCGGGCGCAGGCTGGGGCGACAAGCATCATGTCTCACAAAAACAAACTCCGCATTTTTTAAAGCCTTCGGCACAAAAACACATGGAAAACTGTGATGAACCGGGCCAGGAACTGTGTTTGATCCTGTGCCACTCTGCAACAGCTGAGCGGGGGGGGGCAATTTGGGGCAGGATTATCGGGGAGAAATTCCCCTGGCAAACGGAGAGGTTGTGCAAAAACTAATTCCGCTGGAGAGGCTTGCAAATCCTCCTTAGGTGCAGAACGCAACCCCAATAAGACCCATGGTAACTTGTCAACCCAATTTGTATCTGTAAGTGATGCTCTGAGGGCCGCTTTCAATGACCTGTGAAAACGCTCACATAAACCGTTAGCCTGGGGGCTGTACGCGGTGGTGCGGTGGATCTTTACCCCTAGGCTGCGGGCCATCGACGACCAGAGTTCGGAGACAAATTGAGGACCCCTGTCTGACGTTATGTCCGAAACGCGCTACCCAAGCTGTTAAAAACACGCGTGACACTTCTTCCGCTGTGGTTGACGCCAGAGGGACCGCTTCTGGCCAACGCGTGGTGCGATCCACCATCGTCAAAAGATGTGTGTGTCCCTGTGACGACGGGAGGGGCCTACCAAGTCGACATGCACATGATCAAAGCGCTTAGCAGGGATGTGAAAAGGCTCCAAAGGAGCTCTAGTGTGCTTGTGTATTTTGGCTCGCTGACACGCTACGCAGGCTGTCGCCCATTCCTTGACCTGTCTGCGCAACCCCGGCCATACAAATTTCTCCCCCGCCATTTTGACCGATGCTATATATATACTATATATACTATATATATATATAGTATATATAGTACAAGTATTACTGTAAATATGAATGTGTGTAGGAATAAAAATTTCCTACTGTTACACAAACATATCCTCATATGGCACCAGTCCAGATAATGGGCAGTTTTATTAACAATTATTTATTTATTTGTACCAATTATGAATCAGTCTAAAAAAAAAAACTTGTGAATTCTTGTCTGCTTATAATCAAGAAGATGGGCATAAAATCAAACAATAACTCCCATTTGTCTTTCAAAAGTTTAATAAGAAATGTCAGAATAGGTTAGTACATTTGGATAAATTTAAAACAGAGAATTCAATATGTATCATGGGCATCATAGACGATTATTTAATTACTGAGCATCACATGTGAATCAAACATTTGTGGAACCAAAGAACAATAGTTTGACTTGGCAATATACTGGACATTGTAAAACCATAAAATAGCATTGGTTAAGAAAAGTGGATGCAAATTTATGAAGAAAATGATGATTAAGCTATTTTTAAAAGGAAAGATTGGTGTCATTCTAAAAAGAAACAGAAATTAATGAAATGACAAAATGCATTTTGAAATTCTGATAGGAGTTGCATGAAATTAAGTTTAAAGAACTTACACCAGGAATATTCTGCACAGTTAAGTTTAAATTGAACAACAGACCATCAGCACAGAGTCAGATTGCGTCCCGGTGGCAGCAGGGTGCCCATGTGCCAACCTTGATTCAGCTGGATGTCTGTGGAGTCTGTTGAGAGATAGACTGGTAGACAAGTTGTACAAGGCCGTGCTCCTGAGATCGCAAATGGGAGCTGGGTTTTCTAGCAAGCCTGGGCAAGGTCTCTTCTTATGCACTGAAGAAGGAATTTCCTTATTCTACAACGTCCCATCAGAGAGTCAAACTGGGACAAAATCATGCCACAGATCTGTTTTTTTGTTTTGTTTTGTTTGTTCTGATGTATTGTGGCTGGAATGAGTTGGTTAAAGCTTAGAAAAAAAATCTAACAAAATCTTCTTGCATGGTGATTTAAAGAAAAGGATTAAAATAAGGAAAAGTGAACTTTAAAGAAAAGAAAAAGAATTTTTGCAGAGCATGGGGACTCTGGACCTAATTGGAAAAAAGAGAAGAAATGGCAGAGCAGGAAATTCTGTTCCTTACAGTTTGACCACCACACAAAAACTGAACAAAGAGAAGTTTTTCTTGGGTGTGGTACAATTTCACTGACTTTCATGAAAGCTGAGCTGGACCAATTACATTTGAGCTTCCTGTTCAACAGAAGTCATAAACTCGACTTAAAAAGGAGATGCAGTGGAGCCTGGAAGCCGACTGGTCATTTCAAAGTTCAGGGCTGTGTGGATCTCCCAGCAGAAAGAGGAGGGGGAGAGACATTTGATATACAAAGTGAAATCCTCCTGCACACATATATGCTGCTGAAAAAAGCATAACTTCCTTAAACTTTAGTGACTAAGATATTTTACCTAATAATAAGGGAACATAAAATGTGTCTACATTGTAACTGTAATTAATTTGTAATAGTAAGCATGCAAAACTGTATTTCTTCCTGAAAATAAAGCAACACATATCGTCATATCAATAAAAGCATTTCAAACCACAATTGTCCAACACAGGCTTCAGCCATGTTTTCAGTAGTGGTTGCTGTCTTGAGAGAAAGAACATGAATTAATTCTTTGTCCATAACTCAGAAATTCCACTGCAGGGAGAGAAAAAAAAAAATTCCTTAGCCATCCACCAGGTGGCACTGTGAAACTGTCTGGTTATTTAATGAAGAATCTTGACTTTCCCATCTGGACTATATCAACCATAAATTTGTCATTTCGGGCATTGCTTTGCCAAATAGAGAAAAAAGGAGAATGACTAAGTCCTGGAGAAGGGATTAGCTTCCACTTTATGACCAATGGGTCATGTTACAGCTCTGATCCTTGGGTGAGAGAAGCAGTTCATGACCAGACTTTTGATGTGAAGCGATATTTTTTTCTCAGCAAAGAATGATTTTATAAATTGGAACCAAAAGGGCTTATTAATGCTACACATGAAATATATTGATTGCCGATTAATAAAGCTAAACATATTTTAGTCTGTTTTAGTAATGTTTAAAATATGTGCTTTAAAAGCTTTTGAATATTGTGAACATAACAAAACGGGCTAAGGTTAATTAAGGTTTTAATTTGTAATGGCAAGTGATGTGTAAGTGCATTTATACAAGCTGTACAAATGGCCAGAGACAGGAGTAGATTTTGGTTGGTGCTGCCAACATTTTGATGAATCCCAAAATACACATGAATTTCACTGTACCAACAGTTTATGCACAAATCTGTTCAGCTCAAGTTGTGACTCAATGTATTTAAACCAGAAGGCGAATCACTGAATTTACTGAATTTACAACTGCCGTCACTATTTTATCTCAAGGGGCTTAGTGTTCAAGATTCAAGATTGATTTAGTTTGTCCTGAAGGAAATTTGTCTTGGACACAAAGGCTGTCACACACACAAGTACACATACCACCAAACACAACACAATACATAACATGAACTAATACAACTGAAGTGCAAAACACAAACCCAATAAAACATCAACACCCTTCTCATTGGCCTAAGTTGAGGAGATTGACAGAGTGAATGAGTTCTTGTATCTATTCAAGTACAGTATCTCTTTTTGTTTTTGACTGGGACTCTGTAGCATCGTTGGGATGGGAGCAGCTTGTTCTGGGAGTGTAGGATATGTGAGGAGTCAGCAATGACTTTATTTTACCTGTTTAATTGTGATTTCCTCAAAGCTCTTCTGTAAAGATGGATACACTTTCACTCCAATCACTTTGAGCACCATGCAAACCAGTCTATTCAATTCAGATTTTGTTTTCACAGAAGAGTTACCAAACCACAGACATTCAATATCTTATTATGCTCTCAAAAACATCCATCCATCCATCTGCTACTGCTTTTCCAGTAATCCGGGCCATGGAGGAAGCAGTTCAAGCAGAGAAGCCCAGACTTCCTTCTCCCAGCCACCTGCTCCAGCTCTTCAGAGAGGATACCAAGGTGTTCCCAGACCAGCTGAGAGACATAGTCTTTCCAGGGAGTCCTGGGTCTTCCCTGGGGTCTCCTCCCAGTGGGATGTACCCAAAACAACTCAAGTGGGAGGCGTCCAGGAGGAATCCTGATCAGATGCCCATACCACCTCAACTGGCTCCTTTCAATGTGGACAAGCAGTGGTTCTACTCTGAGCCTGTCCTGGATGACTGAGCTGGTAAAACCACAGCTTTGCTTTAGAGCTTAGCTCCCTCTTCACACAATAGACCGGTACAACGTCCGCATCACTGCAGATGCTGCTCCGATCCGTCTGTCAATCTCTAGCTCCATTCTTCCCTCACTTGTGAATAAGACCCCGAGATACTTAAACTCCTCCACTTGGGGCAGGAGCTTGTCCTCAACACAGAAAGGACAATTCATCTTTTTCCGGCTGAGGACCATGGACTTGGACTTGGAGGTGCTGATTCTCATCCCAGTTGCTTCACACTCTGCAGTAAACCATCCTAGTAAAACCTGTAGGTTATTGCTGGATGAAGCCAACAGGACAACATCATCTGCAAACAACAGAGATGAGATCCTGTGGTCACCAAGCATGACACCCTCCGTTCCCTGGCTATGCCCAGAAATCCTGTCCATAACAATTTTGAACAGGATCAGTGACAAAGGGCAGCCCTAGCCGAGTCCAAATTTCACGGGGGAATGAGTCCGACTGAGTGCCGGCAATAAGAACCAAACTCTCACAACGGTCATATAGAGACCAGTGTGGTGGCGGAGTGGTTAGCACTGAGGCAGCACAGCAACTCATCCTTGGCCGGGGATCCCGGGTTCGATCCCAGCCCCCAACCAACAGTGATCTGTGTGGAGTTTGCATGTTCTCCCTGTGTCTGCGTGGGTTTACTATGGGATTTCTCTGGTTTCCTCCCACATGCCCAAAACATGTAAGTTAGGTTAATTGGCATCAACTGGGGATTCTAAATTGTCCTTAGGTATGGATGTGAGAGTGAATGGTTGTCTGTCTCTCTGTGTTGGCCCTGTGATGGACTGTTGATCTGTCCAGGGTGTACCCTGCCTCTTGCCCAAAGATGCTGGGATAGGCTCCAGCCCCCCGCGGTCTGAAAAGGATTAAGTGGAAGAAGATAGATAGCTCATAACAACAAGCTCCATACCCCATACTCCCGAAGCAACCCCTAAAAAAAAAACTACAAGGAACACAGTCAAATGCCTTCTCCAAGTCCACAAAACACATGTAAACTGTTTGGGCAAACTCCCACAAACCCTCAGTGATTCTGGAGACGGTAAAAAGCTGGTCCGATGTGCAATGGCCAGGCCAAAAACCACATTGCTCCTCCTGAATCCGAGGTTCGGCCAACAGTTGGACCCTTTTCTCCAGGACCTTGGCATAGACCTTCCCAAGGAGGCTGAGGAGTGTGATCCTTCTAAAGTTGAAGCACTCCCTCCAGTTCCCCTTCTTGAAGAGAGGAACCGCCACCCCGGTTTGCCATGCCAAAGGCACTGTACCCGACGTCCACGCAACATTGCAGAGGTGTGTCAACCATGACAGCCCTGCAGCATTCAGGGCCTTGGAGTACTCAGGGTGAATCTCGTCCTCCCCTGGGGCCCGGCTACCAAAGAGTACCAAGAGCGTATCAGTGGGATTGAGGAGATCCTCAAAGTATTCCTTCCACCGCCCAACGAGATTCCCAGTCGAAGTCAACAGCGCCCCATCAGCACCATACACAGTGTGGAAAGGGAGCTGCTTCCCTGAGCCGCCGGACAGTTTGCCAGAATCTCTTTGAGGCTGACCAAAAGTCTTGTTCCATGGCCTCACCGAACTCCTCCCACACCCGAGTTTTTGCTTCAGCAACCACCCAAGCCGCACTCTGCTTGGACTGCCGGTACACCTCAGTTGCTTTGGGAGTCCCACAAGCCAACCAAGCTTGATAGGACTCCTTCTTCAGCTTAATGGCTCCCCTCACCACTGGTTTCCAACACTTGGTTTGAGGGTTGCCACCTCAAGATGCACCGACAACCTTGTGACCGCAGCTCTGGACAGCTGCTTCAACAATGGAGGTGGAGAACATGGCCCATTCAGACTCCATGTCTCCAGACTCCCTCAGAATGTGGTCAAAGTTCTTCCGGAGGTGGGAGTTGAAGACTTCCCAGAAGGAGGCCTCAGCCAGACGTTCCCAGCACACCCTCACTATATGTTTGGGACTACCAGGTCTGAAAGACATCCTCCCCTGCCATCGAATCCAACTCACTACCAGGTGGTGATCAGTTGACAGCTCTGCACCTCTCTTTACCCAAGTGTCCAAGACATACGGTCACAGGTCTGATGACACGATAACAAAATTGACCATCGACCTGTGACCTAGGGTGTCCTGGTGCCAGGTGCACATATAGACACCCTTTTTCTTGAATATGGTGTTTGTTATGGACAAACTGTGGTTAGCACAGAAGTCCAATAACTGAACACCACTCTGATTCAGATGAGGCAGGCTGTTCCTCCCAATCACTCCCTCCAGGTTTCATTGTCGTTGCCCACGTGTGCATTGAAGTCCCCCAGTAGGACAATGGAGTCTCACAATGTACAATGGAGCTTCACCGCAGTCAGACTCCAAAAAGGGTGGGTACTCTGAACCATCATTTGGTGCATAGGCACAGATGATGGTCAGGACCCATTTTCCAACTCTAAGGTGCAGGGAAACAACCCTTCCGTCCATCAGGGAAAACTCCAATATAGCGGCAGCAAGGTGGAGGGATACAAGAATACCCACCCCTCCTTGTCGCCTCTCACCCGAGGTAACTCCAGACTAGGCCAAGCTACAGCCCCCTTCCAGGAGACTGGTTCTGGAACCAGAGCTGTGTGTTGAGGTGAGGCCGACTATATCTAGCCGGTATTGCTCAACCACATGCACCAGCTCAGGCTCCTTCCCCACCAGAGAGTTGACATCCCATGTCCCAAAAGCCAGTTAAGGAAGCCTGGGATCAAACCGCCAAGGTCTCTGCCTTCAACTGCCACCTGATCCACATAGCACTGGACCCCTATGGTCCCTCCTGCAGGTGGTGAGCCCACTGGAGGAAAAACAGCATGTTAAAATATAATCATTATTCTTTGTTTGTCTCCAAATACCCCATGTCTCCACAAGACATACAGTCTTTGTTGTACCAGGCTAAAGACAGAGTTCACATGGACATCCCATGTCAGGTTGGACTCAATATGGACACCCAGGTATCGATCTATAAATGCAAGGAATCTCTGTCTGCATATCTGTCTGTTCATCACATATCTCTCGAACTGTTTGTCAGACTGACCTCAGATTTTATAAGTCATATGCTGAGATTATGAGGGCATAGTTTCCCAAATTTCAGCCTCCCCGGATATGTGGAAGTTTAGCAGGTAAATCTTTAATACACATCCATAGGGGAGCTATTAAATGAACACAGAGGTGGAAACGGTATTGCCGTTGGGAGTTGGGGACGAAAATTTGGATTTATGGCTATAATGTTAAGCCCAATAACCCCTGTAAATTTCAGCCTCCCCGGATATGTGAAACTTTAAGAGGGGAAATCTTTATTGAATGTCCATAGGGGAGCTATTAAATGAACACAGAGGTGGAAAGGTATAACTGCTGGGAGTTGGAGGCTGAAATACACAGGGCAGGCTTTGGAGGCAGGTGTGATAAAATGATAAAAATTTGGGCCCAATCCAAGCTCTGGAACCAGGTCTTCCTTAGAAGACCTTATAAGGAATTATTCAGAACTGTTATGATCCCTCGTGTGCCATTACACAGTGCACCAAGGAAGGAATTTAAACCCACAAGCAGGAGTAGTAATGTGCACTTTATTGAACAAAAATAGAGAAACAATCCAGCAAACAGCAATGGGATCAACAGGGGAATGAGACACAGTCAATGAGGAAACCAGAAGAGCAGGGACGCCTCTTAGACGCTCAACAGCCAGCATCAGGAAGTGCCTAGTGCTGCAGAATAGCTGAACGGCACAAGGAGAAAGGCAATAATAGACTTACAGGCTGGACCGGTCCGGGGCGGTCCATACTGCCTGGTGTGAGGAGGCTAACAGGAACAGCCGCTAACATTAGGCACCGAGCGGTGTCGGGAGACATTAGAAAAGACAATGAGTCAGGCTGAAAGTAACCATAGGGAGTGGAGGCTTGCTTACACAGAGTAAACAGACACTGTGTACAAAGCGCAATGATCCGGCGATCTCTTTCGAATCAAACAGAGCTTAAGTAATAACCATACTAATGAGGAAAGAGACTACCGGTGAGAATGTGCGTGGACTGGACATAATAGGAAACAGGTGTGCATGAGTGACTGAGCATGTGAATGATGATGATTGGAGGTGTGTGTGTGTGTGTGTGTGTGTGTGTGTGTGTGTGTGTGTGTGTGTGTGTGTGTGTGTGTGTGTGTGTGTGTGTGTGTGTAATGAGGAACAGCTGGTGCACTGACAGAAGGAAGGGGCGTAGCCGAGCTGTCAGGGAGCGGAGGACCCAAAGAGCTCCCTAAAGCACCTGATGGAAAATAAACGATGGTAAGGGACAAAACAGCCCAAGTGTCAGAACTGGGTTTGGAACCCAAACCCAAGTTCATGACAGAGGCCCCACCTCAAGGGGTGGAACCCAGACACCCTAGTGACACCAGAAGAAAAAACACAAAAACACAATAAGGAATCCCCCCCCCCCCGCCAGAGGGAAACAACCACCCAAGGTGGGAGGTGGGGGAAAAAAGGTTAGGAGGGAAGCAACAGGTAAATAATACAAAAATAATACACAAATAAAGTGAGGTGAACCTCCTAACAGCCCCCCAACCTAGGACACCAACCCCCCTACCCAGGAGTCCAAAGTTCCGGGGGCCGACCGGAGTCCTAGGCCCCAGGCATGGCAAGAGCTGACTGACCAGGTGGCCTGCCAGAGTCCCAAGCCCAGCAGGCGGCCCGCTGAACAGTGTCAAGTGGTCTACCAGGACCAATGGACGACTCAACCCGAAGACCAAGTCTTTCAGGTGGCTGGCCAGTGTCGTTGAGCCAACAGGACCAGAGGGGAATGTGAGGGGGTGGCCTACCCACCGGGGAACTTAGAGGTGGATGACTGGACCGAGGGATAGGAACCCCCATGGCTGCAGGTGGTGGAGGCTCTGGAACCACGATGGAGTCAAGCGACAAGAAAGGAGCCCCCCCCGCCCTGCGAGGCTTTGGGCAGCAGTACCGTGGCACCCACAATGGCCCCGGTCTGGGACATAGCTGCACCCGTGATGGTCCCGGTCTGGGACAATGTTGCACCAGCGGTGGCCCCTTCCCGGGACCTCATTGGTCGCGCGGTGAGCCCCGACTGGGCCTGCGTAGCACCCATGATGGACCCCAACTGGGCCTGTGTTGCACCCTCGATGGACCCCGACTGAGCCAATGCTGCACCCTCAGTGGACCCAGAGTGGGTCAACGCTTCACCCGCGGTGGCCCCCAGCTGGAGCTCTGCAGCACCCGTGGTGGCTCCCATCTGGAACCCAGCAGCACCCGCGGTGGCTCCCAGCTGGAGCTCTGCAGTAGCCTCGGTGGCTCCTGGCTGGAGCTCTGCAGCACCCGCAATGGCTCCCGACTGAAGCTCTGCAGCACCCACGGTGGCTCCTGGCTGGAGCTCTGCAGCACCCACTGTGGCTCCCGGCTGGAGCTCTGCAGCACCTGTGGTGGCTCCCAATTGGAGCTCTGCAGCACCCACGGTGGACTCCGGCTGGTGCTCTGTAACCTCTATGGTGACCTCCAGTGGCATAGGCTGCTCTCTGGTGACCCTGGTAAGGAGCTCCAAAGCCAGAGGGAGAGAGAAAGTGACTGAGTCAGGGTCACCGGCAGTGGCAGAGCCCGGTAAGGTGAGCCCGAGGGCTGCGGCGAGCTACCCTGGGCCCTCCTCACCATGAGTCGGGCAGTGTGACCTCAACATAGGTACAGGAGACATTATGGAGCACACTTGCCTGAACTCGGGCTCTACTGTTGTCCAGGACTCCAGCGATCTAGAGTGCGCAGGCTCTGGAGGTCTTTGAGGTGCTGTGTCCATGCTGGCCTTCCCTGGAGCAGCTGGACCCACATTGTCGTCGTCCGCGGGCACCCCAGGTTGTGGTGGATCCTCTGGTGATCCTAGGAAGGAGCTTGGGGATGACAGGAAGCAAGAAGTTAGGGTCGCCAGCAGTGGTGGAGCCTGGCAAGGCGAGATCAGATACAGCTGACGGCTGCACCTGATTCTCCTCACCAAGAGCCAGACAAGATTGCTCCAATTTACAGGGAAAAGAAACAAATGAGAGCACTTGCCTTGACTCGAGCTCCACCGCCGTCCAGGACTCCGTCGATCCCGACAACAATGACATCTGGGACCCAGTTGGCTGGAGATCCGGTCCGCTGGGGAACTCTGCTGCGGCGGCCCTCACTGCAGGTGTGATGGTTGTTTCAGTCTCCATGCCCCCGTGCATTGTCCTCCATACCAGCGGCCCATCCGGCTTGGGAGCCGGGGATTGCCACCTCACCGACCCTGGAACTGGATCCTCCAGGGCCTCAGGTTCCTCCCCCCTCTGGCGACTTGGTTCTGGGATTGATGAACTCATAGGAGCACACAGAGGGGATTTAGAGTGGTCAGGAGAAAAGTCATGATATGCCGCTGGAAAGGAGTACTCAGGGGACTGCAAACCCCGAGTCTCCTGGCCAGGGGACAGGCAAAATTGTTCATCAAAAACTGAAATTAACTGAGAAGGAACTTGCCTGTTCTCCTGGCTCTTGACATTCCCAGCGGCATCTGGGGTGTCTCCTCTCCACTGAGCATCCACCCCAGGCCCGAACTCTTCGGTATGTGATGGAGGAGCCTCCCAAACAGGCGCAGGGGAAGGTGAGGAAGAGAGAAAATCTTCCTCCTCCACTTAGGCAGACATGAAGGTTAAAGGAGAAGCAACTGCAGGGGGAACAAATGCCCAGGCTGAGTTCCTCTGCTCCTCCCTCTCGCAGCATTCCTCCTTCATCTGCCAGTCAATTTGTGCTAATAGGGCCAGTCTCTCCTCCTCCGTCATGACGAACTTGGGTTGGGCGGACCCCAGTCAGGAGGACGAGGCAGTTTCAGCTGGCAAAGCGTATCTCTATTCCTCCTTCTCGCGGCGCTCCTCCTCCATCTGGCGGTCAATCTGGGCTAGCAAGGCCCATTTCTCCTCCTCCGTCATAACACCAGTGGATGGAGCGTACCCAGGCTCCAGGGATAACGCAGGAGTGGGAGAGCCGTGGGAGGAGGGTGGTTTCTTCCACCGTGAGTGCTTCTTCCGACAGGAGTATGGCTCCGACCTCGGGGAGGCCCACTCCAACTCTGTCTTGCTGAGGGAAGAGGATGACGATGATGTCGACCACCCTCGGAATGAGCCAGAGGTCGGGATGACACCACATGATGTCCTCAGCGGTGAGCTGCGTCAGCTGAATGTCCGCGGGAGACTGTGGCCACTGAGCAGAAAAAAGAGCCTGCTCCAGGAGGTCCTGCGCTCTCAGCTCCTCATCTGTCCAGACCTCAATCGCGTAGCTCAGAGGGGGGAAAAAAGGATAAAGGTGAAAAAGAAAAACGCACAGCTACTCTGCTGGGTTTTCTTTTACGGGCCAGATCAATCTGTTATGATCCCTCGTGCGCCATTACGCAGTGCACCGAGGGAGGAATTTAAACCCACAAGGAGGAGTAGTAACGTGCACTTTATTGAACAAAAAATAAAGAAACAGTCCAGCAAACAGCAATGGGATCAACAGGGAATGAGACACAGTTAATGAGGAAACCAGGAGAGCAAGGACACCTCTCAAACGCTCAACAGCCCGCATCAGGAAGTGTCTAGTGCTGCAGAATAGCTGAACAGCACAAGGAGAAAGGCAATAATAGACTTATGGGCTGGAGCAGTCTGGGGTGGTCCGTGCTGTCCGGTGTGAGGAGGCTAACAGGAACAGCCGCTAACATCAGGCACCGAGCGGTGTTGAGAGACGTTAGAGAAGACAATGAGTCAGGCTGAAAGTAAACATAGGGAGTGGAGGCTTGCTTACACAGAGTGAACAGACACTGTGTACAAAGCACAATGATCCAGCAGTCTCTTCCGAAACAAACACAGAGCTTAAGTAATAACTGTACTAATGAGGAAAGAGACCACCGGTGTGAATGTGACTGGACTGGACATAATAGGAAACAGGTGTGCGTGAGTGACTGAGCATGTGAATGACCATGAATGGAGGTGTGTGTATGTGTGTGTGTGTGTGTGTGTGATAAGGAACAGCTGGTGCACTGAAAGGAGGAGGGGGCGTGGCCCAGCTGTCAGGGAGCGGAGGACCCAAATGGCTCCCTGAAGCGCCTGATGGAAAATAAACAATGGAAAAGGACAAAATAGCCCAAGTGTCAGAACTGGGTTTGGAACCCAAAGCCAAGTTCATGACAAGAACTCCTGACCTCAGACTCCTTATAAGGAGATATTGTAAGAAATTCTGAACAACTACTCATAAGGTGTTGTTCAGTCAAGTAGGAACTGAATAACTCCTTATATGGTCATGTGACCAGGCACTGCACTTGTTGTATGAATGAACCTGGATTACCTCATTGTCCTGGATGGAGAGTGGAGTGTGATCTCCCAAATGTTTTGGATCAAAAACGATTTCCTTAGGGCTATTTTTTTTGTTTTTGTTTGTGTTTTTTTCACATTGACAATGAGATGATGGTTGTCACACCACTGTAGAAAGTGTTCCACTTCTGATCTGTACACTGAAATGTCCATCTCTACTGTATGTCCGTGAGACCCAGGATGGCCATATCATCCAAAAACTTAATGATGAGAGCGTTGGGGTGGCTACAAATGACACTACACTGGATAGTGAAGAAATGGGAAAAAGAGTATGGCTTGAACAAGATTCTCTCATCTAGAAGCCTGTATGAGCATAAACACAGCTTAGTCCGTGGACAACCAAAATGAATTCTTCTTATACACAGTGGACATTATAGATATCTTCCTTTGACATGCTGTCAGTGTCAGGCAGGAAAAGAGTTATTTTTGAGTCCACCTACAAGAAAATGCAACAAAGCGAAGCAGATTCTGAGGCTATTGCTTCTTTTGAGGAGCCTCATCTGAGCCACTGGGAGCCAACAGTCTCTATGCTGCAGTGAGTTTCCCAACTGCTGGCAATGCAGATGTGTGTGACTGTGGGGTTCCAAACTTTCTTCAAAGAAACACAGAAGAAAAACAATATTTTTGACTTAAAGTCAGAGCAATGCTTATGCAGCAACACATAATGGGCAGACTTGTTTAAAATGACTGACATTTCTGACAAAAGCTGTTGAACAAATACCAGGTATACCCATTCAGATATTCATGTTATACACAACCTTTAAAATAAGTGTAGTGTGCTGCTGATTTTATTTGGAATGGTACTAGAGACAGTTCTGCTTTACGACCAGGAGAGAATACTCTCATAAGTGAGAAAGAATAGATTACAGCTCAAAGGAGGTCACACACAGCGGCTGCTGCCTGCACTGTAGACACACAAATCACAAAACAATCTAAATTATTTAATGTTGTTGGGGGGACGACAAATTATGATCACACATGGGGCCTACCAAATCACCACACTCTAAACAAGAGCAAACGGCCACATGTAACAGAATGGCTGAAAAAAAAAAATACAAACAAAAAAACAGCTTAAAAAGGCACTATGTACTCAACTCTCTAAATGGTTTAAACCATATTTTGAATTTAGCAACTGTTTCTTAACAGAACATAGTGTAGATAGATAAACCAGAGATTGGTTACTGCCTCAGAATAGATTAACTCATTTTCTACAGGCAGTACAAAATTAATCTAAACATTTACAATTAGTAACTGTCATAAAGGCCCTGATGTGCCAGAGTATATCACAGTAAAGGCCACATTACTGTGATATACTCTGGCTGTTCTTTGTGAACTACATATAAAATGCATGGTAGTACAAACCTCCATGGAGAGTTATTATGTCTGATAATAACCTAGCGTGAATAGATAGCAACATGAGGCCACTTTGTGGACCCCCCCAGTAAGTTGAACACTATTCTCTCATTTCTCCATAATACAACATAGTAATGGCTTTTTCCATACATAAATTGTAAAATGACTTCCAGAGTGGTTTCATGAACAGCTGGGGAACTCAGTATCTACAGCCTCAATTACCATAAATGAACCTGATGTAGAGAGCCTTCAACAAAAAATTAAAACTCTTTCCTTTCACTTCAGTCTAATCATGATTCCATGCTTTTCATCGTGGATCATAATTTAGCATAAGATAATACCATGACAAGACACCATAAATAAGCGGTCTATAATGGAAAAAAAAACGTATCAGCAGGCATACTTGTGCTTTTGCTTATACCCACATTACCTGAAAATTAAAAGTCCATGACTGTTTTTAATTGTTTTGTTTGTTTGTTTGTTTGTTTGTTTGTTTTAGAGCACAATATGGTAATACAGGTAAATGAGTAAGACTACAGGTGCATCTCAATAAATTAGAACATCACTGAAAAGTTGATTTATTTCAGTAATTAACTTCAAAAAAATTAACTCATATATATTCACTACATACAGAGTGATATATTTCAAGTGTTTATTTCTTTTAATTTTGATGGTTATGGTTTATTGCCCATCTTCCTCTTGATAATACTCCATAGATTCTTTATAGGGTTTAGGCCAGGAGCATTTGGGTAGGTGCCAATTCCTGCTGGAAAATGAAATCAGCATCTCCATAAAGCTTGTCAGGAGAGGGAAGCATGAAGTGCTCTAAAATTTCCTGGTACAAAAACTGTGCTGACTTTGGACTTGATAAAACACAGTGGACATTACCAGTAGATGACTTCTTTTCAGTTGAAAGTAAATTTTGCATTCCATGTGGAAATCAAGGCCCCAGAGTCTGGAGGAAGAGTGTAGAGGCACAGAATCCAAGATGCTTGAGGCCCAGTGTGACGTTTCCAGCCAGTGATGATGTGAGAAGCCATGCTATCTGCTAGTGTTGGATGAGAAAAAAATATTGACTGTTATGCTGAGCTTGTAAGTCTGGTTGATGATAAAAGACTGTCACTAAGGCATAAAGCTGATGGTGATGGAAGATAAGCTCTGAAAATATTGAAGGAGCATCATGCTTGAAAACACAGGCCCAGAATAATTAGTTTGTATGCATCGTTAACCAAGCCGCACATGATGGACAGTGAAAGTGTAACAGATTATCTGACTGAAGCAGAGAACATAATCACAGCCTTAAGAGATGCTGGTGAAACAATGACTGATGGACTAATTATTGCCATGATACTAAATGGGCTACCAGATTCTTTCAAGCCACTGGCTGTTCATGTAACACAAGGTGAAAATAATGTTATATTCATAGACTTTAAGGGAAGGCTGCAAATTTTATGAAGACTGAAAAAATGAAGCTCACAGAACCTGCAGACATTGTGGTGAAAACACAAAACAAAGCCAAGGCCTTCCTGAGGTGCACACTGGCAGCAGAAAAAGTAGAAATGCCAATGTGATGTGCTATAGACATGGAATAAAAGAACAAAAGCAAAAGCAACACTCATCAAGGATCCCTGTGCAAGAAAAGGAGAGGAGAAGATGATGCCAAAAAGGATTCAGAGGAATAAGATGACAGCCAGGATCATTTATTCAAGGTGAAAAATGTGAGTGACACTGACAGTTCAGAGAAATATAAAGCAAGATTTGTAGCAAAAGGTTACAATCAGAATCTAGGAATTGACAAATACCAATATGCACAAACAAAAGTGCATGAGGGCAATCAGAGGGTGGTGACACTAGCCAAAAGCCCAGTGAGCAGACAGAGGTGCAAGCACACTGATACCAAGCACCATTTCATAAGAGAAACTGTAAACTGTGGAAAAGTGGCATTGAAGTATTGTCCTGTTGAAAATGGTAACTAATGTAATAACACAACCAGTCACCAGGAGGAAACTGAAGAGTTTTACACAGGTGTTGTTAGGGCCTGAGCAACTGACAACGTCAGTGGGAGACAGCCCTATTGTAATTGTTAGGATTTCTTAGGGCCCGAGCCACTGACAAAGTCAATGGGTGAAAGCCCTATTGCAATTGTTAGAATTTTTTTTTCTTCTTCTCCATCTAACGTCTCATTTTTGGGGTAGTAAATGTACATGAAAACTCATCATTTTTTGCAGGAACCTCAAGACTGGTGAAAAATTGAATATTATAGAGGAAATTTAAATGACCCCACAAAAATGGCTCTACAGTGCCACCTAACATGTGAAGTCAATGGGGAGTGGCACATGCCTACTTTCGCGTAGAAAGATGAAAATTGCATGAGGTGTTGGTCATGTCAAGACATGCAAAAAAACTCCATAGAAGTGATGGTCTACACCCAACAGGAAGTCGGCCATTTTGGCAGGACGTGGCAGTGGCAAATTTCCACCTTGCTCATTTGATCAAACTCGTTCTAGGGTTTTTGTCCAGTTGAGCTTATTTGTGGTGACGATCAACTATACCCATTTGCCATTAAAAGTTATTGAAAACTTTTTTAAAAGTTCGACAGTTTGGCCATAGGGGCGCGGCAAAGTTTGATGCCTCACCATGATCATTCTATAACCATTCTGACAGCAATAACTCTGGTATGCATTGTTGGATTTCAACCAAATTCAATATTATGGATATCAGTCCAATTCCAAACAGTTCTATAGAACAATATTCATAGAAATCTACAGCGCCACCTAGTGGGTAAAGGAAGAATTGCTGAAAACTGTTTTATTTATTACTCACGCGCCACTTTCCAGAAGGACGTGAAATTTTCTGAGATTCATCAGACCCTAGGGATGATCATAATTGCAAATCAGCTTTAGCATGACATCACACTTGCTATCATGGACACACCCTCTTTGCCATTCGCAGGACTTGGAGTCAAGAAATCTGGAACATAGGTTGAGGTGACTGTCATATGTAGTCCTATATGGGTGGGCAACACATAACTGACAGGGAAGTGCTGCCATGGCGACATGGCAAAGGTTGACTCTTCGTTATGGAACATCGGAAAGTTGTAACTTGGACAAACTTTATCCGATTTTCACCAAATTTTCTATGATTGATAGTAGTCTGACCCCACACACTACTACTTAAAAACGGCTGACAAAACTTATAGCACCACCTGCTGCTTCCAGGAAGTACTCCGCCAAACAGTTTTCTTTATTATTCACACAACACATGCTGTAACGACGGGAAGTTTTAAGTGCCGGCTGGGTCCGAGAGGCGCCAGGTTCTAGCTTCATCTGATTTTCACCAAATTTTCTAGGATGGATATTAGTTCGACTTTGCACGCTTCTACGTAAAAACGGTGGCAAAACTTACAGCACCATCTATTGCTCACGGGAAGTACTGCACCACTCACATTTGAACAAACTCCTCCTGGGGGCCTGCTCCCATTGAACTCATTTTCACATTGTGGCATCTATAGGCATTGCCCATTAAAAGCTATCAAATGTGAGTTGCAATCTCAAAAGGCATGGCCACAACACCATGGCGAAGTTTGACTCCTCCCCGTACAACATCAAACAGCTGTAACTTGAGCAAAACTGGTCCGATGTCCACCAAAGTATCCATATGATGGAAAATAGTCCTGCCCCAAATATGTCTACATAAAAATACCTGACAAAATCTATAGCACCACCTTGTGGTTAAAGGAGAAATTTCTGAAAACTGTTTCATTTATTAGTCAAGTTCCACTTTGCCAGAGTGACGTGACATTTTCTGCCGTTTATTAGACCACCGGTTGATCATAACTGCACATCACCTTTAGCATGGCGTCACTGCTGTTACCATGGAAATGTCCCCTCACCATTCACTCCGTGATCTTGTTGGGAGGGATGGGAAGGACTTGGAGTCACGAAATCTGGAACATAGGTTGAGGTGACTGTCAACTAACTCAAAGGGAAGTGTTGCCATGGCGACATGGCAAAGGTTGACTCTTTACCATGGAACATCGGAAAGTTGTAACTCCGACAAACTTTGTTCAATTTTCACCAAATTTTCTATGATGGATAGTAGTCCAACCTCACACGTTACTAATTAAAAATGGTGGACAAAACTTATAGCACCACCTTCTGCTCACAGGAAGTACTGAGCCAAACAGTTTTCTTTATTATTCACACAGCGCATGCCGTGATGACGGGAAATTTTACGTGCTGGCTGAGTCCCACTGGAGCCAGGTTCCACAGGTGCGTGGGGGGCGAGAGCCTGCTTACAGCTGCTTGCAGCTTTAATTTTATTTTTTTCTTCTTCTCCATCTAAGATCTCATTTTTGGGGTAGTGAACGTGCATGAAAACTCACCATTTTTTGCAGGGACCTCTAGACTGGTGAAAAATTGAATATTTTGGAGGAAATATGAATGACCCCCCAAAAATGGCTCTACGATTCAATTCAATTCAATTTTATTTATATAGTGCCAAATTACAACACAGGTCATCTCAAGGCACTTTACAGAAAAGAGTGGGTTTAGGCCACGCTCTCAAATTTATAGAACCCAGCAGAGACCCCTAAGAGTAAGCACTGTGGCAACACAGGTGAGGAAAATCTTCCCTTTAATGGGCAGAAACCTCGAGTGGAACCATAGCTCACAGAGGACAGCCATCTGCCTCGACTGGCTGGGTTGAAAAAAAGAGATAAAAATTAGGAGGCCTGGCAGTAGCTACATTCAAAACAAACATAACAAATACAATATTCAAAGCCAGACATTCCAATATGTGACAAATGATAGCGGGCCGAGGCAGATTTTTCAATTTTCAATTAGTCCAATTTATTTCAACTTACAAGTAATAGTCTCCAGTCTCTCAGGAAAACATCTGACACAGTCTCTCAACAAAATGCACTTCGTCAACCAAGAAGCATATCAAGACAATAAGCACTCTGCAATCAGCACTCAGCAATGCATTGCATGCAATACAACCTGTTACTCGATATCTCACACCTGTTATATAATGCATGAGATAATTAGAGGTGATTAGCCCCTACCATAATCCCAGGCAAAACAATCATCATTCCTATTCTTAACACATACCCACTAGCATCTAAAAATACATAAATAATTTCCCCAAACATACACAATATAAATATAAATAACATACAATAAATAGCAATATAAATAATTTAATAAATAACTTTAACCCCTATTTACAAATATTAAACCACCCCTCTAACTTACCATACATGTTTGCTCCCTGCTGGTGTCCTATATAAGGCCCTCAACCCCTCGCAGAGTCTTTTGCCTGGACACCCACAGGAAGCATTTTGGCAAAGGTATGTGAAATAAATTATTTTACCAAATACTTAATCATAACCACTATCTCCCAAGGGCATTCAAATTAACAAAGACAAATCCCAAATTACTGTGTGGTCTTTAACAAATAATCATACTGACATTTTACAACAATACAAATATAACATAATCACACAATAAGACATACAGTGGTGACATCCCATCGTCACACAGTATCAAGCCTGGTTGGGCTGCAGATGCAAGTGAAGGCCTGGCAGCGGCAACATTTTTAACTATAGGCCTTATAAAAGAGAAAAGATTTCAGCTTACTCTTGAATAAAGAGAGAGTGTCTGCCCCTCGAAATGAACTGGGAAGATGGCTCCATAGGAGGGGAACTTGATAAATGAAAGCTCTACCTCCCAATCTACTTCTGGAGACCTTGGGGACCACCAGTAGTTTGGATTTTTGGGAGCGCAGAGGTCTTGTTGGATGATAGGGAACTATGAGTTCTTGCAGATAAGAAGAAGCCATACCATTAAAGGGCTTTATAAGTTAGGAGCAATATTTTGAATTCAATTCTATATTTTATTGGGAGCCAAAGTAAAGAAGCTTAAACTGGGGTAATGTGATCTCTTCTACCTGTTCTTATTAGGATATGTGCAGCTGCATTCTGAATGAGTTGGAGAAACTTTACAGACTTAATAGGACAACCTGATAAAAGTGAATTACAATAGTCTAACCTAGAGGTGATAAAAGCATGTACAAGTTTCTCTGCATCTTTATGAGACAGGATGGACCTAATTTTAGAAATATTACACAGATGGAAGAAGGAAATCTTAATGGTTTGATGTATACGAGAGTTGAAAGACATATCTTGGTCAAAGACAACACCAAGATTCCTAACAGAAAACGTAGAAGCCAGTACAATGCCATCTAGTGTTGTTATCTTACTAGAAAGAATACTTCTAGCACATTTGGGGCCAATAACAATGACTTCAGTTTTATCTGTATTCAGCAATACAAAGTTGTTCATCCAGGTTTTAATATCCTTAAGACGCTCCTGGAGTGAACCCAACTGGCTGGGATCATCTGTATTGATGGATAAATATAATTGAGTGTCGTCAGCGTAACGATGAAAATGAATAGAATGCTTCATCATAATGTCTCCCAAAGGCAGCATGTATAATATAAACAGTACTGGACCAAGTACCGATCTCTGCGGAACTCCATAGCTAACCGTGGTCTGGGAAGAGGACTTGTTATGGACCTGAACAAACTGGGAATGGTCTGATAGCTAAAACTGGAACCATCTTAGCGTTGTTCCTTTCAAACCAATTCACTGTTCAAGTCTCTCAGAATATGGTGGTCAGTGGTGTCAAAGGCAGCACTAAGGTCCAATAAGACAAGGACGGAGACAAGTCCTTTGTCAAATGCCATAAGGAGGTCATCAGTAACTTTCACTAAGGCTGTCTCTGTGCTGTGGTGTTTTCTAAAACCTGACTGAAATTTCTCAAATATAGAATTATTTTCTAAAAAAGTGCACAGTTTATTGGTGACTACTTTTTCAAGGATCTTAGAAAGGAAGGGGAGGTTAGATATTGGTCTATAATTTGCCAAAATTCCAGAATCAAGTGAAGGTTGTTTTTTTTGTTTGTTTTTTTTTAAGTAGAGGTTTAATTACTGCCATTTTAAAAGACTGTGGTGCATGCCCTATCAATAGAGACATATTAATTATGTTCAAAAGCGGTGGACTAATCAGAGATAGCAATTCCTTCAGGAGTCTAGCGGGGAATGGGTCTAAGAGACAGGTAGTTGGTTTTGAGGCTGACACTATTAGGGCTAGATCACAATGACTAATATGAGAAAATTCAGAAAAGTGGAGTTCTGAGCTTTTGGACACAGCAGTGTTGGGCAGAGGCTTGATATTTTTAAGGGGGCTATTTTTTGGAATAATATCCCTAATTCTGAAAATTTCATCATTAAAAAAAATCAAAACGTCATCAGCACTAAGAGTTGGAGGAATGTAGGGATCGATGGCATTTTGGCTCTTGGTTAGCTGAGCCACAGTGTTAAAAAGAAATCCATGATTGTTTTTATTTTCTTCTATCAAGAATGAATCGTACTGTCACCAAACACTGTGGAGAGATTTCTTATAGGTGATAAGGCTGGCATTCCAGGCTGAACATGATTCTTCTGTCTTATTTGCACACCAAAGCCTTTCAAAGGATCTAACATTTTGTTTTAACTCACGAGTGTGGGAGTTTTACCATGGAGCCAATCTCCTATTTTTAATAGTTTTCTTTTAAAGAGTGGCTATGGAGTCAAGTGTTGTCTCAGTGAGGCTCCAGTACTATCAACTAAGAGGTTTAATTCTAATGAATTCAAGCAGTCAGTGCTGTCCTCTACTATATTGAGACATGGTAATAGAGTAAGTGCTGAAGGGGTTAATTCTTTAAAGCGGGCCACAGTACTATCAGCTAAGTATTTGATAATTATATTTCTGCTGGATGTTGTAAAATCAGATAACACAAATTTGAAAGTTATCAAGTAATGATCAGTCAATGTAGGATTTTGAGGGATGACAAGCATCTCATCAATTTCTACATGATAGGCCAAAACCACGTCAAGGGTGTGATTGTGATGATGAGTTGGTTTACTAACACACTGAGAAAACCCAGTTGAATTTAAGAGGGAAAGAAATGCAACACTATGACTATCATTATCAACGTCTATATGAATATTAAAATCACCTACAGCGCCACCTAACATGTGAAGTCAATGGGGAGTAGCACACGCTTACTTTTGCATAGAAAGATGAAAATTGGGTGAGATATTGATCACGTCAAGACACAGAAGTGATGGTCTACACCCAACAGAAAGTCAGCCATTTTGGCAGGAAGTGGCAGTGACCTGATTTCCATCTCACACAATTGATGCGCATTTGATCAAACTCGTCCTAGGGTTTTTGTCCGATTGAGCATATTTGTGGTGACAATCATCTATACCCATGTGGCATTAAAAGCTGTTGAAAACTTTTCTAAAAGCTTGACGGTTTGGCCGTAGGGGCGTGGTAAAGTTTGATGCCTTGCCATGATCATTTTATGACCAGTCTGACGGCAATAACGCTGGTATGCATTGTCCTATTTCAACCACATTCAATATTATGGATATCAGTCCAATTCCAAACAGTTTTATAGAACAATATTAATAGAAATCTACAGCGCAACCAAGTGGATAAAGGAAGAATTGCTGAAAACTGTTATTTATTACTCACATGCCACTTGCCAGAAGAATGTGAAATTTTCTGAGATTCATCAGACCACAGGGATGATCATAACTGCACATCAAATTTACCATGACATCACACTTGTTATCATGGACACACCCTCCTCGCCATTCAATCCGCGATCTTGTTGGGATGATTGGGAATGACCTGGAATCATGAAATTTGGAGCATAGGTAGAGGTGACTGTCATCTGTAGTCCTATATGGGTCAGCAACACATAACTGATAGGTAAGTGTTACCATGGCGACATGGCGAAGGTTGACTCCTCCTCATGGAAAATCAAAAAGTTGCAACTTGGAAAAACTTCATCCGATTTTCACCAAATTTTCTACTGTGGATATTAGTCCAACCCTGCACATTCCTATGTAAGAATAGTTGACACAACATATAGCACCACCTACTACTCACGGGAAGTACTGCACCACTCACATTTGAACGAACTCCTCATTGGGGCCTGCTTCCATTGAACTCATTTTCAAATGGCGGCATCTACAGGCATTGGCCATTAAAAGTTATCAAATGTGAGTGGCAATCTCAAATGGTGTTGCAACGACACCATGACGAAGTTTGACTCCTCCCCTTACAATATCAAATAGCTGTAACTCAAGCAAAACTCGTCCGATGTCCACCAAAGTTTCCATGATGGAAAATAGTCCCACCAAGAATGGTTCTACATAAAAAAAAAAACCCTGACAAAAGACATAGCGTGACCTAGTGGTTAAAGGAAGAATTGCTGAAAATGGCTTTATTTATTAGTCACGTGCCACTTGCCAGAATGACGTGAAGTTTTCTGCCGTTTATCAGACAATGTGGTTGATTACAACTGCACATCACTTTTAGCATGGCGTCACTGCTGGTACCATGGACATGCCCTCTTCGCCATTCAATCCGTGATCTTGTTGGGAGGGTTGGGAATGACCTAGAGTCAGGAAATCTGGAACATAGGTTGAGGTGACTGTCATATGTAGTTCTATATGGTTGGGCAACACATAACTGACAGGGAAGTGTGGCCATGGTGACATGGCGAATGTTGACTCCTCGCCATGGAACATCGGAAAATTGTAATTTGGACAAACTTTGTCTGATTTTCACCAAATTTTCTATGATGGATATTAGTCCCGCTCCACACGCTCCTACGTAAAAATGATTGACAAAAGTTATAGCACCACCTACTGCTCAAAGGAAGTACTGCGCCAAAGTGTTTACTTTATGGTTCACGCAGCACTTGCCGCAACGACGGGAAATTTTCTGAGCTAGCTAGGTACAACAGGTGCCAGGGTTCACAGTTGTGCAGGGGGTGAGCTCCCACTTTCAGCTGCTTGCAGCTTTAATTAGGGCCCAAGCCATGGACAAAGTCAGTGGGCGAGAGCTCTATTGTAATTGTTAGAATTTTTTTTTAATTATTTTTATTTTTATTAGGGCCCAAGCCATTGACAAAGCCAGTGGGTGACAGCCCTCTTGTAATTGTTAGAATTTTTTTTTTATTTTTATTTTTTCTACTTCTCCATCTAAGATCTCATTTTTGGGGTAGTGAACATGCATGAAAACTCACCATTTTTTGCAGGGACCACAAGACTGGTGAAAAATTGAATATTTTGGAGGAAATATGAATGACCCCACAAAAATGGTTCTATAGCGCCACCTAACATGTGAAGTCAATGGGGAGTGGCACACGGTTACGTTCACATAGAGAGAATAAAATCGGGTGAGATGTTGATCATGTCAGGATGTAGAAGTGATGGTCTACACTCAACAGAAAGTCAGCCATTTTGGCAGGAAGTGGCAGTGACCTGATTTCCACCTTGCACAATTGACACACATTTGATCAAACTTCTCCTAAGGTTTTTGTCCGATTGAGCATATTTGTGGTGACAATCATCTATACCCGTGTGGCATTAAAAGTTATTGAAAACTTTTCTAAAAGCTTGACGGTTTGGCCGTAGGGGCGTGGCAAAGTTTGATGCCTCACCATGATCATTGTATGACCAGTCTGACAGCAATAACTCTGGTATGCATTGTCGGATTTCAACCAAATTCAATATTGTGGCTATCAGTCCAATTCCAAACAGTTCTACAGAACAATATTAATAGAAATCTATAGTGCCACCTACTGGTTAAAGGAAGAATTGCTGAAAACTGTTATTTATTACTCACGTGCCACTTGCCACAATGACATGAAATTTTCTGAGATTCATCAGACTACAGGGATGATCATAACTGCACATCAAATTTACCATGACATCACACTTATTACCACGGACACCCCCTCCTCGCCATTCAATCTGTGATCTTGTCGGAATGATTGGGAACGACCTGGAGTCATAAAATTTGGAGCATAGGTAAGGGGACAGTCATCTGTAATCGCATATGGGTCACCATCACATAATTGATTGGTAAGTGTTACCATGGCCACATGGCGAAGGTTGACTCCTCACCATGGAACATCGGAAAGTTGTAATTTGGACAAACTTTTTCTGATTTTTACCAAATTTTCTACAATGGACATTAGTCCAGCCCAACAAGCTCCTACGTAAAAATGATTGACAAAACTTATAGCGCCATCTACTGCTCAAAGGAAGTACTGTGCCAAACTGTTTACTTTATGGTTCACGCCACGCTTGCCGCAACAACGGGAAATTTTCTGAGCCAGCTAGGTACAACAGGTGCCGGGGTCCACTGTTGCGCAGGGGATGAGGTCCCACTTACAGCTGCTTGCAGCTTTAATTAGGGCCCAAGCAACTGACGACAGTGGGCGAGAGCCCTATTGTAATTGTTAGAATTTTTTCTTAATTATTTTTATTTTTATTAGGGCCCAAGTCACTGACAAAGTCAGTGGATGACAGCCCTATTATAATTGTTAGAATTTTTTTTATTTTTTCTTCTTCTCCATTTAAGATCTCATTTTTGGGGTAGTGAACGTGCATGAAAACTCATCATTTTTTGCAGGGACCTCAAGACTGGTGAAAAACTGAATATTTTGGAGGAAATATGAATGACCCCACAAAAATGGCCCTACAGTGCCACCTAACATGTGAAGTCAATGGGGAGTGGCACACACTTACTTTCGCGTAGAAAGATTAAAATCAGGTGAGATGTTGATCATGTCAGGACATAGAAGTGATGGTCTACATCCAACAGAAAGTCAGCCATTTTTGTAGGAAGTGGCAGTGACCTGATTTCCACCTCACACAATTGATGCACATTTGATCAAACTCGTCCTAGGGTTTTTGTCCGACTAAGCATATCTGTGGTGACAATCATCTATACCCATGTGGCATTAAAAGTTATTGACCACAGGGATGATCATAACTGCACACCAAATTTACCATGACATCACTCTTGTTACCATGGACACGCCCTATTCGCCATTCAATCTGTGATCTTTTGGGGAGGGTTGGGAAGGTCCTGGAGTCATGAAATTTGGAACATAGGTAGAGGGGACAGTCATCTGTAATCGCATATGGGTAACCAACACATAACTGATTGGTGTTACCATGGCGATATGGCGAATGTTGACTCCTTGCCATGGAACATCGGAAAGTTGTAATTTGGACAAACTTTTTTCTGATTTTCTCCAAATTTTCTACGATATCCCACCCCACACGCTCCTACATAAAAATGATTGACAAAAGTTATAGCGCCAAATACTGCTCAAAGGAAGTGCTGTGCCAAACTGTTTACTTTATGATTCATACATCGCTTGCCACAATGACGGGAAATTTTCTGAGCCAGCGACTTACAATGGGCACCGGGGTCTGTGGTTGCGTGGAGGGAGAGGGTCCACTTACAGCTGCTTGCAGCTTTAATTAGGGCCTAAGCCACTGACAACGTCAGTCGGTGAAAGCCCTATTGTATCTGCTTCGTTTATTAGGGCCTGAGCCACTGATAACGTCAGTCGGCGAAAGCTTCAGAGCAAAAGATAACAAAAAAAAAAAATTTTTTGTTATTTTTCCGCCTAAATGATCGCATTTTTCACCCTCTGAACATTAACCAAAACGAGATTTTTTTTTTTTTTTTGCAGACCCCTCAGACCCGGCAAAAAATTTGATAAACTGGAAAACATATGTGCCCCCACCCCTCATTTTTGTGGGTGGGGCAAAACGTACAAGGTCAATGGAGACTGGAGACCATAAACTTTGCCGTAGAGACATAAAATTTGGGTGAGGTGTGCATCACCTCAAGATATGAAAAAAACATTATTGTGGCCCATGCCCACCGCCAACAGGAAGGCCGCCATCTTGCCTCAAAGTCGCCCCACCTCCAATTCGGAAAAAAGTTACACCTTGCATTTGAACGTACTAGTCCTAGGGACCTGCTCCGATTGAACTCATTTTTACATGGCAGTATCTATAGGCATTGGCCATTAAAAATTGTATAAATTAAGTCAAAATCTCAAAAGGCGTGGCCAGGGCAACATGGTGAAGTTTGACTCCTCCCCTTACAACTTTATCCACCTGGAACTCGGGCAAAACCTGTCCGATGTGCACCAAACTTTCCATGATGGAAAATAGTTCCGCCCCGAACGCAATGACATCAAAATACCTGAAAACCAATATGGCGCCAAATAGTGGTTGACAAAAGAATTGCTGAAAGCTGTTTGATTTATTACTCACGCACGGCTGGCCAGAATGACGTGAAATTTTCTGAGATTCATCAGACCACAGCCATGATCATAACTGAACATCATCTTTAGCATGACATGAAATGTGTTACCATGGACACGCCCTCCTCCTCGCCATTCAATCCGTGAGCTTATGGGGAGAGGTTGGAAGGTCCTGGAGTCATGAAATCTGGAACGTAGGTTGAGGTGACTGTCACATATAGTCCTATATGGGTGTACAACACATAACTGACAAGGAAGTGTTGCCATGGCGTCATGGCGAATTTTGACTCCTCCCCTTACAAATTCAACCAGCTGTAAATCGGGCAAAACTTGTCCAATGTCCGCCAAACTTTCCATGATGGAAAAAAGTCCTTCCCTGAACGCAACTACATCAAAATACCTGACAAAAGTTTTAGCGCTACGTAGTGGTTAATGAAAGAATTGCTGAAAACTGTTTTATTTATTACTCATGCGCCGCTGGACAGAGTGACGTGAAATTTTCTGTGATTCATCAGAACACAGCGATGATCATAACTGAATGTCAATGTTAGCATGACATCAGACGTGTTACCACGGACACGCCCTCCTCGCCATTCAATCCGTGAGCTTATGGGGAGGGGTGGGAAGGTCTTGAAGTTATAAAATTTGGAACATATGTTGAGGTCGCTCTCACATATAGTCCAATATGGGTGGACAACACATAACTTACAGGGAAGTGTTGCCATGGCAACATGGCGATGGTTGACTACTCACCATGAAATTTTGGAAAGTTGTATCTTGGACAAATTTTTTGATTATCACCCAATCACCAACTGATTTTCACCAAATTTTTGACAATGCATAATAGTCCCACCCTGAACACTCCTATATAAGATAACAAAAGTTTTAGCGCCACCTAGCGGTAACAACATTGGACCCTTGTAAATTGGACAAACTTTGTACTATTTTCACCAAATCTTATACCATCAATATTCTCCCTTCCCCGAACTCGTCTATATACAAATAATAAACAAAAGTCATAGCGCCCCCTAATGATTAAAGGAAAAATTACTGATGACTGTTTTCTTTATTTTTCTCTCACCAGCTTAACAAAATTACATGAAGGAATTACTTGGGCTCATAGATAGTACATGTACAGTACATAGTACAGAACTGTTTCCATGGCAACCGGCGTTCTTCAATGGCTTTCTCGCCATGCAAAACATGACAGTTACAGCTCAGACAATCCTCGTCTGATTTTGGCCAAACTTTGCACAAATCATACTGATCCCACTCTGAACATGTCTGCATATCAATATTCAAAAAACTGTAACACCTGCACCTACTGCTGACATTAGGTACTGCAAAAAAATTGTTTCAAATTTTGCTCAAACACCAGTACTCACAATGACATGAAATTTTCAGTGGTTTCTCAGAGTGCATTGGACTACCCTCAGTGGAAGTCACTTTTGTCCTGCGATAAGCACAGTTGCCATGGAAACCCACTCCTTGCCTTTCAATAATGGACACTTGTACATTGGACAAACTTGGCACAATTTGCACCAGATTTTCTACGATCAATATTAGTCCTGCACCAAACGTGTCTACATAAAAATAACAAACAAAAGTTTTAGCACCCCTATTGTTAAAAGGAAGAATTGCTGAAAACTTTTTTTTTTCTTTTTCTCTCACCAGCAGAAAAAAACAAAAAAAAAACCATGAAGGAATGATTAGGGCTCATTGACAGTACATGTACATAGTACAGAACTGTTTCCATGGCGACCGGCGTGCTTCAATGGCTTTCTCGCCATACAAAACATGACAGTTACAGCTCAGAAAATTCTCTCCTGATTTGGAAAAAAAACTTTGCACAAATCATACTGATCCCACTCTGAACATGTCTGTATATCAATATTCACAAAACTGTCACACCCAAACCTACTGCTGGCATGAGGAACTGCACAAAATTGTTTCAAATTTTGCACAAAGACCAGTACTCACAATGACATGACCTTTTCAGTGGTTTCTCAGAGTGCATTGGACTACCCTCAGTGGATGCCACTTTTGTCCTGCGATAAGCACAGTTGCCATGGAAACCCACTCCTTGCCTTTCAATAATGGACACTTGTACATTGGACAAACTTGGTACAATTTGCACCAAATTTTCTACTATCAATATTAGTCCTGCACCAAATGTGTGTCATATCCGGCTCTAGGGAGCCGGGCAATCAGAGCCAGGGACAAGCCAGTGAGTCGAGATGGTTTATTTTGGGTAAGGGATAAGGGATGAGGAGAGCACAGATACTCATGCAGAGGTACACTCACAGGTTGCACAGCGCAGAGGTAAGCAGCTCGTACCGGACGTGGGGGTAGCAAGACGTACATCCTCACAGCGGGATACAAACACAGGAATGCTGCAAGGGGAGTTGAGGCTGACACCAGACGAAGGGGCTTCAGCCTAGCAGTGCTTATGTCGCAGCCCCGAGTCATCGAGGCTGCTCCTATTTATCCTCATTGGCAGCGCCCCAGCTGATGAAGACTAATTGGCCCCAGCCGTCCATAATGCTGCCAGCTGGGGGCCAGCTGAGACGCTGCTCAATGGGAGGCAGGGATGAGGGAAAACATGGGCTCAGTGCCGAGACGGCATCTCAACCCATGGTGACAGAGCCCCTCCCTCAAGGTCGGGCTCCTGAACGACCAGGAACATCCCAGCCCCCCCCCCACCCACCCAGGGTGGGAGGAAGGGAGGCGGACCGGAGGGGAAGAAGCCAAGGGAAGGACAACACCAATGGGGCAATGTAGGGTAGCGGGAAAGAAAAACCCAAATACAATACTGACAACAGAACAATTAACCCAGGTACAGATGGGGAGAAGAACTGGGTCAGCACGCCGGTTACATACTACCCAGAGAGTACCAACCATGCGTGACCCAGAGCAAGAAAAAAAAAAAAGAACCACCAAAAAGGTACAGGGCAAAAAATGCTGAGTATGGTCAAATAAAGGGAAAACACAATACACAGCACCAATATAAGTACATACACACAGTCACCAAGAAAAGTGAGGGTGACTGGAACAAATGGACAATTACAGAGCATGGTGTTACGGAAAACAAGGCACATGACTCTATAATGAACCAACAGGGCATAAAAAAGAAATACTGAGTGCAGGCAAAGAAAAACCCACACACATGAATATATAAATACCCACAGTCACCTAAAGAAATGAAAGTGACTGGAATGAATGGGCAACTGCAGAGTATGGTCTGAAAGGGAACAAAACATAACTCTACAATGCAAAAACGAGACTAAAAACATGGTACAAAAAATAAAATGCTGGGTACGAGGGAAGGAAAACGCACAGCACTATAAATACACATCCACCAACAGGACAGACATTACACCCAAGTGACCTTAATAACGATAAAAGAAAAAGTGACACCCGAGGTGTATGGCAGGCAGAGTCCAAAAATAGCCGAGATGGCTCCGGAGATCTCCCCGCCCATTGTCCAGCTGGCGAATCAGGGGAAGAGAAATGTTCGGACGGCGAACTCTGGACCCAGATCCCAGGAATCCAGTCCAACGGCTGCCGAACCAGGCCGCCCAAAGGCAAACACAGACCAGTGGGGGGAAACCAGATCGCCGAACCGAAAGTTTTGCGGGTCGGGTCGTCGACCCGCATCACTCAACCACCAGGACCGTTGAGACGGACGAAGGGTCAGAGCGGATCCCGGTGGAAGAGGCTCAGGGGAGAGCCGATGACGAGGGCGGCGGGCCTCAGGGAAACGGCCACCTCCTCACCGGACCTGGACAACACTGGGGCAGCACCCACGTCGGACCCCGATCGGGCCTCAGGCGAACCCACGTTGGACCCCGATTGGGTCTCGGGCGAACCCACGTTGGACACTGCACCAGAACCGACCTCCAACGTTGAACCCGGACCCTCCAGCACCACGAGGAACAGCAACTCCTCGCCGGTGACCCTGGAAGAAGGCTCAGAAGAGAAAACAGAACCGGGATCAGGATCACCGGCAGCGCCAGAACCCGGCGAGACGAGCTCAGACGCAGCGGGCGGCTGCACCCTGCTCGTCTCCCCTGGAGATAGGCTGAAGTGCTCAAAGATAAAAAGAGAGAAAAGAAAGGAGAGCACTCGCCTGATCTCGGGTTCTGACGCCGTCCAGGACTGCGAAGATCCAGGATCCGTCGTCAGGAGGTCGTTGTCAGGCTCCCATCTAGCCGCGTCGGGCCCCGCAGCCAGCACGATGGTCAGCGCAGCTTGAGATCCCTCCAGCTCAGGTAACCCCGCCGACGACCCACTCGGCGTGAAGCCAGAAGAATCTCGTCCCGCTGGACCGAACCGCTCCTCCGTGGAGACCCAGGGACGCTCAGTCGTCAGCGTAGACTCCACGCAGCAGTCAGTCCCCCTCCTCCGTCCGCAATGTAGCTGCGGAACCACAGGCCCTCTCCATATCCCACCACGTTGACCCGGAGCCGGGGACCGCTCGGCGGAGAGAGACACAGAGGATGCGGGATTAGGAAAAACAGGTTACAGCAGGTGGGGAGAGTTCAGGGAGCTGCGAACCCTGAACTTCTCCTCCAGGGATGTGACAGAGCAAATCATTAAGCAGGTGTGAAAAAACAATGACTTGCCTGCCCCCTGGAGGTCGAGTATCGCCTGCTGTAGTGGAATCTGCTTCTTCCTCTCCCCGCCCGGCGATAACGGAGGACCCCCCGGGAATTCGTCTGAGGATCGCTCGCGTTGTCTCCAGCAGAGAGCTCACCAGGCCGGGATTCCAGGCACACACAGCGGTCAGGAAGCGCGTCGAGGAGGAGGGGGAAACAGCCGGGGTGAGCCAGCCCGAATGTCCAGGAATGACAGCGGGGGAACGAGGCTCAGGGGACGAGGCTGTAGGATCTCCACACTGACGAGGCGAAGGGATGACAGCTGCGTGGGAGGAACGGTCCTGACGATGACCCAGAACTGGATCCGGACGAGGTTCGTGCAGAGGTGACTCGGCGATGTGATGACGACTACTCCCAGGGGACGAAGCGAGGGGGAAACCCAGGATTCGCCGCTCCAGATCGGAGATCGAGACGAGGAAGGCGTCGAGCACGGGAAAGCTTCGTAGCCCTGAAGTCCTCACCATCAATCTCACTGCCGCCGCCACATGCCTGAAGGTGGTGACAGGAAACACAGTAGAGCTCGCGACAGCCACTCGACCCCGGACATAACTGCTGTCAGCTGCGGCTCCTAGAAGGGAATCCCGAGTGACGTGGCGCAGGTCGGGGGAAGTCCTCTGGTTGGCGCGAACTCCCGGACTGGAATGGCGGCAGGAACGGGACTCCGAAGCGGGGAAAGACGTCGCCCACTTCGACTCCCTGCCGGGATTTCCATCCACCCCGTGGAGCTTCTCTCGCTGTGTACCTGCAACGTCTATCCTGGCACTGTCCTCCAGATGGTACAGAGAGTGAGGGTGACAGTCCAGGAGTTCCTCAGCACGGCCCGGATGCCAGCGTCTCGCGTTGGAGGCGTCGTGCAGGGTGAAGAATGTCCCGTCGACAGCCTCCGAGATGGACCTTAGCTCGTCGCCCTGGCGCCGGAAGTGACTCCTGGGAAACGGCATGCTAGCAGCGCTGACACCCGGACAGAAAGGTACATTTCCACAGCGACTCACGGCCGCCGGCAACTCTTCTGGCTGCGACATACTGTCATATCCGGCTCTAGGGAGCCGGGCAATCAGAGCCAGGGACAAGCCAGTGAGTCGAGATGGTTTATTTTGGGTAAGGGATAAGGGATGAGGAGAGCACAGATACTCATGCAGAGGTACACTCACAGGTTGCACAGCGCAGAGGTAAGCAGCTCGTACCGGACGTGGGGGTAGCAAGACGTACATCCTCACAGCGGGATACAAACACAGGAATGCTGCAAGGGGAGTTGAGGCTGACACCAGACGAAGGGGCTTCAGCCTAGCAGTGCTTATGTCGCAGCCCCGAGTCATCGAGGCTGCTCCTATTTATCCTCATTGGCAGCGCCCCAGCTGATGAAGACTAATTGGCCCCAGCCGTCCATAATGCTGCCAGCTGGGGGCCAGCTGAGACGCTGCTCAATGGGAGGCAGGGATGAGGGAAAACATGGGCTCAGTGCCGAGACGGCATCTCAACCCATGGTGACAATGTGTCTATATAAAAATAACAGTTTTAGTGCCCCTATTGTTAAAAGGAAGAATTGCTGAAAACTTTTTTCTTTGTCTCTCACCAACAGAAAAAAATACATGATGGAATGACTAGGGCTCATTGACAGTACATGTACATAGTACAGAACTGTTTCCATGGTGACCGGCGTGCTTCAATGGCTTTCTCGCCATACAAAACATGACAGTTACAGCTCAGACAATTCTCGCCTGATTTGGAAAAAACTTTGCACAAATAATACTGATTCCACTCTGAACATGTCTGTATATCAATATTCACAAAACGGTCACACCCACACCTATTGCTGACATGAGGTGCTGCACAAAATTGTATCACATTTTGCACAAAAACCAGTAGTCAGAGTGAAATGACATTTTCAGTGCAGTGGTTTCTCAGAGTGAATTGGACTACCCTTAGTGGAAGTCACTTTTGTTCTGCGATAACCACAGTTGCCATGAAAACCCACTCCTTGCCATTCAATACGTTTTATACTTTGGAGGGTTGGGAAAGTCCAAGAGTCACCAAATGTGGAACGTAAGTCAAGATGACTCTCTTCTGTAGTTCTGTATAGGTCTGCAACATGTACCTAAAATGTAAGTGTTACCATGGCCACTTGTCCGAGTTTACCTGATCGCAATATGTTGGACAGTTGTAATTTGGACAAACTGTGTCGGACTGTCATCAGAATTGCTATGATGGAGATTAATCCCACTCCACACATTTGGCCCTACCCACAAAAATGAGGGGTGGGGGTGCACATATCTTTTCCACTTGATCAAATTTTTTGCCAGAATTGCTATGATGGAGATTAGTCCCACTCCGCGCACTCCTACATAAAAATATTTGACAAAAGGGATAGTTCTACTTACTGCTCACAGGAAGATCTGCACCACATGGTTTACTTTATTATTCATGCAGCCCTTGCAGTGATGACGGCACATTTTCCGAGCCAGCAGGGTGTAATGTAATGCCTTGCCACACGGTGGCACTAGTAGAAGATATACGTGTTGAATGATGTTGGAAGACAACAGAATTAAATGAGGCTTGTTCTGAGATCCACGCTGGTGTCGATGTCCACTTCTTATAAAGATTACCCAACCACACAATATTATACATGGTGTCAGAAGTTGGTGACAAGAATCCGACAGGAGAGAGGGTCGCCTGTGTGAAAGAGTTGGGAGAGAGAGGAAAAGAAAAAAAGTTTTTCCCTCGTCAGTGACTGCGCCGGCGGAGAAGCAAGTAAGTTGCTAGCTCGTTTACTCGCTAAGAAAAGGAAGGGAGGAACGACAAAATGGATCAAATATTCACGATACCACCGCCAGGAAGTTTTAACTTCGATGAGCCCAGTAGCTGGACTCAGTGGCTACGACGCTTCGAGCGATTCAGAATAGCATCTGGATTAGCAGAGAAGAATGAGAAATACCAAATCAACTCACTGCTCTACATAATGGGGGAGAAAAGTGACGACGTTATGACAACAATAACTTTGGAGGAAGCCAAACGGAAGAAATACGATGAAGTGTGCAAAGCCTTAGGTGAGCATTTTATTGGCAAACATAACGTTATCTATGAGAGAGCCAGATTTAACAGCCGATATCAACAGCCTGGCGAAACGGCAGAGAACTTTATCACAGACGTGTACAAGCTGGCTGAGCATTGCCAATATGGCGTTCTACTTGAAGAGATGATAAGAGAGATTGGGCTGCACGGTGGAGCAGTGGTTAGCACTGCGGCAGCACAGTTTACCCTTGGCCGGGGGATTGTGGGGATCGTGGGATCATGGGTTTGATCCCAGCCCCCGACCAACAGTGATCTGTGTGGAGTTTGCATGTTCTCCCCGTGTTGCGTGGGTTTACTCCGGGATTTCTCTGGTTTCCTCCCACATGCCAAAAACATGCATGTTAGGTTAATTGGCTGTTCTAAATTGTCCCTAGATATCTGTTTCCTACAGGCCCTTAGAATAGAGGGTTAGTATTAATGAAAGCGCTTTGAGTGGTCTTTGTGACTAGAAAAGCGCTATATAAGTGCAGGTTAGTTAGTTAGTTAGATCGGATAGTAGTTGGGATCAGAGACGCTAAATTGTCAGAGAAATTACAGTTAGACCCAAAGCTCACGCTGGAAAGTACAATAACACAAGTCAGGCAAAGAGAAGAAGTAAAAAAGCAACAGCCATTGATACGGCGCGAGAAGACTGAAATTAAGGAAAGCAATGTTGATGCTATTGTGAGAAAAAAACCTGCGAAACCCAATATGGCGAAACGAACTCAAACCAACGCGACCCAGAGTACAGGCACGTGCAAAAGGTGTGGCCACAGTCCTCAACACGCATGGAAACAATGCCCAGCGAGAGAGGCAGAGTGCCGCAAATGTAAAAGAAAAGGACACTATGCTGCAGTGTGTAGGACAGAGCAACGTGTCGAGGCTATTGAAGAGGTGTATGAGACTGAAGAGAGCGCTTTCTTGGGAGCAATAGAGACTGATAAACAGGATGTCTGGAGAAATGACATAGAAATGAATGGAAAAATGATTAACTTCAAGTTGGATACAGGAGCGGCTGTCACCGCCATACCAGACTCCATGTACTGCAAAACAAGAGATGGTGACCTAAAGAAGTCACAGAGAATGTTATGTGGCCCCAACAACCTGCCACTGACGGTGCTAGGCACATTCACAGCCTGCCTGAAAAAGGGCATAAAGAAAACAGAGCAGGATGTATTTGTTGTGAAGGATTTAGTGATGCCACTATTAGGGCTCCCAGCTATACAGAGCCTACCTCTGTTGCAGCAGATAGCTGCAGCGCTAGCATCTGATGAAAAATTCAAGAAAATGTTCCCGAAAGTATTCTCAGGCTTAGGGAAGCTGCAGGGTAGCTATAAAATTGAGTTAGCTCAGGGAGCTGTGCCATACGCCTTGTCAGCCCCTAGACATGTAGCCCTACCATTAATGGACAGAGTCAAATCAGAGCTCCAGAGGATGGAAGAGATGGGCGTGATTCGAAAGATCCAAGAACCAACCGAGTGGTGTTCGGGAATGGTGGTTGCACCCAAACCCAATGGAAAAATCCGGATCTGCTCAGACCTGACAAGGCTGAATGAGAGCGTGCGTCGAGAAAGACACATACTCCCAGGTGTGGATGAGACTCTAGCAAAGCTAGACGGAGCCGTCATCTTCTCAAAATTGGATGCCACAGCAGGGTTTTGGCAAGTTCCCCTGCATGAGGAATCAGAGCCATTGACAACCTTCATTACACCATTTGGGAGGTATTGTTACTAACTAACTAACTAACTAACTAACCTGCACTTATATAGCGCTTTTCTAGTCACAAAGACCACTCAAAGCGCTTTCATTAATACTAACCCTCTATTCTAAGGGCCTATAGGAAACAAATATCTAGGGACAATTTAGAACAGCCAATTAACCTAACATGCATGTTTTTGGCATGTGGGAGGAAACCGGAGAAATCCCGGAGTAAACCCACGCAACACGGGGAGAACATGCAAACTCCACACAGATCACTGTTGGTCGGGGGCTGGGATTGAACCCACGATCCCACGATCCCCACAATCCCCCGGCCAAGGGTAAACTGTGCTGCCGCAGTGCTAACCACTGCGCCACCATGCAGCCCAGGAGACTCCCATTCGGGATTTCTTCTGCGCCGGAACATTTCCAGCTAAGACTTTCCCAGCTTGTCGACGGCACCCCAGGCGCACTCTGCCATGCTGATGACATATTGGTGTTTGGCAAAGATCAGACTGAGCATGACAACAGGCTGTGCGAACTTCTCAAGAAGCTTGAAGAGGCAGGTCTGACCTTAAACGAAAAATGTGAGTTCAGTGTGAAGGACGTGAAATTCCTAGGGCATATGGTCAGTGCCGACGGGATCGAGGCTGACCCAAGCAAAATTAAAGCAATCCTGAACATGCCCGAACCCGAGAACGTTGAAGCGGTGAGACGCTTCATGGGGATGGTGAACTATGTCTGCAAGTTCTCCTTGCGCCTCCCCAATCTCACAAAGCCCCTGAGAGACTTGCTGCGCAGCGACAGCGAGTGGACATGGGACGCGCAGCAAAAGACAGCTTTTGAAGCTGTGAAGAAAGAGCTTAGCTCTCCAGCGGTACTGGCTCAGTACAGTACAAAAAGAGAAACTCTCGTGTCGGCTGACGCTTCATCATATGGCCTGGGAGGAGTACTGATGCAGCGACAGCCAGGTGGAGAATTCAGGCCAGTGGTGTACATATCTAGAAGTCTGTCACCCACAGAGTCTCGGTACGCTCAAATCGAGAAAGAAGCTCTCGCCGTGACATGGGCGTGCGAGCGCCTGAGCACCTATCTCCTGGGAATGGACTTCACGGTGCGTACAGATCACAAACCTCTCATATCACTGTTAAGTACCCGGCCACTGGATGATTTACCTCCAAGAATACTCAGATTCAGACTGAGAATGATGAGATTCAACTACAAGATAATTCATGTACCAGGGAAACAGTTAGTGGCTGCTGACGCATTGTCACGAGCGCCACTGGGACCAGAGAGCAGCACGGAGAGTGCCAGCCTGGAAAGAGAGTGTCAGGTGTACATCGACTTTGTGATGGAACACATACCTGCAACAAAAACAAAATTGGATGAAATTAAAAACATGCAGAACAACGACACAACAATGAAACAGCTGAGGGCATACACAGACAAAGGATGGCCTTTGCACAGACAAGCAGTTCCAGAGAGGCTGCTAAAGTACTGGCCGCACAGAGCTGACATCCATGTGGCTGACGGTATCCTCCTAAAGGGAGAAAGGCTTGTCATTCCAGCGCCAATGCGAAGAGACATGCTGGAGAGAATCCACCATGGGCACCTGGGCATGACAAAATGCATTTCAAGAGCCCAACAGTCTGTGTGGTGGCCAGGCTTGACAAGGGACATCAAAGAGCTTGTGGAGAGGTGTGAAGTATGCAGCCAGTACTCCAGCTATCGCACAGAGCCACTGCTCACGACCCCCTTACCTGCAAGGCCGTGGCAAAGGCTAGCGGCGGACCTCTTCGAGTGGGGGAAGAGCCACTACCTGGTCGTAGTTGACTATTTCTCCAGATACATTGAAATAGCCGACCTTCCAACGCTTACTACAGCAACCACAGTCGAGAGGCTGAAAGTCATCTTTGCAAGATTCGGTATCCCTGAGGTACTAGTGACGGACAACGGGCCACAGTTCGCCTCTTCAGAGTTTAAAGTATTTGCTCAGGAATACGACTTTGAACATGTCACCAGTAGCCCCAGGTATCCGCAAAGCAATGGGGAAGCAGAGAGGGTGGTGAGAACAGTAAAGCAGATACTCAGCAAGAACCAAGATCACCAAAGAGCTCTCCTGACTTACAGGACAACCCCATTGGCTCATGGAGCCTCACCAGCAGAACTTCTGATGGGGAGAAGATTGCGATCGACAGTTCCGGTCCCTCCACAGACTCTCAGACCAAAGTGGCCAGACCTTCATGCTTTTAAAAAGAAAGACGCAAGATTGAAAGAGAATCAGAAGAAAGCATATGGAGCGAGACACAGAGCAAGAGAGCTGCTGGTTCTCGAACCGGGTCAGAGAGTGTGGATCCGCTCAGCAAAGACCACCGGGACAGTCCAGTCGACGTCATCAACTCCAAGGTCGTACAACGTGGAGACAGAGTCGGGCACACTGAGAAGAAACAGAGCTCAGCTCACTGCTCTTCCAGAACCAGATCAGCCTGATCCAGAGCCAGATCAGCCCAGCTCGGATGTGACTGTGACCAGATCGGGGCGAGTATCTCGTCCACCAGAAAGACTGAACTGGTAAAACCTAGTATAGAGGCCTGCAGTGAACAGGGCAGAATAATTCCCTATGGCAGAGCCTGAAGGGTCAGGTAGTCTACCCTGTCCTTCTAGTTAGAAAGGAAAATGAAAAGAAAAAGTTATGTTCTGAAAATGTAAGCGCACAGTAGTGACAGTGTAGCTTTGTGTTATCTTGCGGTTGACCATATTCTTTATTATTAGAATTTAAGTAAATAAGATATATAAAGGGATATGGTAAATATCTAAAAGGGGGGGATGTAATGTAATGCCTTGCCACACGGTGGCACTAGTAGAAGATATACGTGTTGAATGATGTTGGAAGACAACACAATTAAATGAGGCTTGTTCTGAGATCCATGCTGGTGTCGATGTCCACTTCTTATAAAGATTACCCAACCACACAATATTATACACAGGGGACGATGGGCGCCGGGTTCCGTGGGTGCGTGGGGGGCGAATTCCCATTTACACCTGCTTGCAGGATTAATTTATTATTAGGGCCTGAGCCACTGACAATAATAATAAAAAATTATTATATTATTTTTAATATAATAAATTATTTATTATGTTATTTAATATATATATGTTATATTTATTATATATTTTATATTATATTTCCACCTGAATGATCGCATTTTTCACCCTCTGTACGTTAACCAAAACGCAATTTTTTATTTTTTTTTGCAAACCCCTCAGACCTGGCAAAAAATTCCATAAACTGGAAAAGATATGTTCCCCCCCACCCCTCATTTTTGTGGGTGGGGTCAAACGTACACAAATTTTCAAGGTCTATGGAGACTGGAGACCGTAAACTTTGCCGTAGAGACATAAAATTTGGGTGAGGTGTGCATTACCTCAAGATATGCAAAAAACATCATTGTGGCCCATACTCACTGCCAACAGGAAGGCCACCATCTTGCATCAAAGTCACCCCACCTCCAATTTGGAAAAAAGTCACACCTCACATTTGAACGAACTAGTCCTAGGGACCTGCTCCGATTAAGCTCATTTTTACATGGCAGTATCTATAGGCATTGGCCATTAAAAACTGTATAAATTAAGTCAAAATCTCAAAAGGTGTGGCCAGAGCGCCATGGTGAAATTTGACTCCTCCCCTTACAACTTCAACCACCTGTAACTCGGGCAAAACCTGTCCGATGTGCACCAAACTTTCCATGATGGAAAATAGTCCTGAGCGGAGCTCTTCAATATCAAAATACCTGACACAATATATAGTGCCACATAGTGGTTAATGAAAGAATTGCTGAAAACTGTTTTATTTATTACTCATGCGCCACTTGCCAGAATGACGTCAAATTTTCTGAGATTCATCAGACCGCAGCCATGATCATAACTGAACATCAAGTTTAGCATGACATGAAATGTGTTACCATTGACACGCCCTCCTCGCCATTCAATATATGAGCTTATGGGGAGGGGTGGGAAGGTCCTGGAGTCATGAAATCTGGAACATAGGTTGAGGTGACTGTCATATATAGTCCTATATGGGTGGACAACACATAACTGACAAGGAAGTGTTGCCATGGTGCCATGGTGAAGTTTGACTCCTCCCCTTACAAAATCAAGCAGCTGTAACTCAGGCAAAACCTGTCCGATGTGCACCAAACTTTCCATGATGGAAGACAGTCCCGCCCCTAACGCAATGACATCAAAATACCTGACAACAGATATAGCGCCAAATAGTGGTTAACAAAAGAATTGCTGAAAATGGTTTTATTTATTACTCACGCTCAGCTTGCCAGAATGACGTGAAATTTTCTGAGATTCATCAGACCACAGCCATGATCATAACTGAACATCATCTTTAGCATGACATGAAATGTGTTACCATGGACATGCCCTCCTCCTCGCCATTCAATCCGTGAGCTTATGGGGAGGGGTGGGAAGGTCCTGGAGTCATGAAATCTGGAACATAGGTTGAGGTGACTGTCACATATAGTCCTATATGGGTGGACAACACATAACTGACAAGGAAGTGTTGCCATGGCACCATGGCAAATTTTGACTCCTCCCCTTACAAAATCAAGCAGCTGTAACTCAGGCAAAACTTGCCCGATGTGCACCAAACTTTCCATGATGGAAAATAGTCACGCCCAGAACTCGTTGATATCAAAATACCTGACACAAAATATAGTGCCACATAGTGGTTAATGAAAGAATTGCTGAAAACTGTTTTATTTATTACTCATGCGCCACTTGCCAGAATGACGTCAAATTTTCTGAGATTCATCAGACCACAGCCATGATCATAACTGAACATCAAGTTTAGCATGACATGAAATGTGTTACCATTTATTATGTAAATGTATTACCATTTATGGCCCTCCTCACCATTCAATCTGTGAGCTTATGGGAAGGGATGGGAAGGTCCTGGATTCATGAAATCTGAAACATAGGCTTAGGTGACTGTCATATATAGTCTTATGTGGGTGGACAACACATAACTGACAAGGAATTGTTGCCATGGTGCCATGGCGTATTTTGACTCCTCCCCTTACAAAATGCCGCCATCAGTATGTGAATGGGTGGATAGCAGGATCTGTAAAGCTCTTTGGCCATCGAGAGATGTGAATAAAAGCGCTTTATAAGTGAATTCCATTTTCCATTTTACCATTCAAGACGTTTTATACTTTGGAGGGTTGGGAAAGTCCAAGGGTTAGAAAGGGTTAGGGTTAGTTGCACAGAAAACTTATTTAGTGTTGTAATAGAACATACAGGCACACATATGCAAAAAAAAAAAAAAGATGTAAACAAAGTATATGATATAGAACAGTGTTACCAGGAGTGGTTAATGCTTAGTCATGTTTCATAATAAATTGAACAAAACAATACAAAAAAAAAATTAGGATGTGAAATGGTTTGAAGTCCATGCACACTTAAAAGCATATGCTAGTTGTGCTTCTTTGTAATTTTTTCTCATAAATTCTCACCTGTTATTAAATTGTGACTTTTGCACATTAGTTTGCTGCTCACAAATTTTCCACTATTAATAACTTTTAATTTATTAAAAAAAGGTTTTAAACAGTATTGTAATTTAACAATCACACATTTGAGGCAAAAATTGCACACCAACTAGTGACTAAGCGGCTCTCTGTAGTTGCACAATTGCAGATAAAAAAATGGACCTAATTAAAACCTTGAAGCCCCCCACCAAGAAAAATTGTATAATGTTCTTTTATGTAGAAATTATTAATTTTTAAATTATCTTGTAAACTCTAAATAGTTTAAGCTCTAGAAATTTAGAATATTCATTTCCGATGAATTTCTGATATATATTTCCAATGTCTCATGGCGAGGAGTCAACCTTCGCCATGTCGCCATGGTAACACTTACCTATCAGTGATGTGTTGGTGATCCACATGGGACTCCAGATGACCGTCACCCTCCCCATAATGCAAAAGTTCACAATTTATGTGAACAGATCCAAAGAGAGTAACAGCTGCTCCACGAACTATGAGTCTGAATGAGTGTATTAAATATCTTTGTCTCTTTAAGATGGAGTCCTCTATCAACTCCTTCAAAATGGGAGAAAACAGGCCACTGTCTCATTTACAAACAGCAGAATCCATGTTACCTCCGCTGCAACAAAGTTCAGACTCCTCAGCCTCACAGCAACCCCATTTTAATGACCAAGCACCTCCCACTGGACATAGCATTCATGGAAAAAACAGTTCAATAAATATTTCTATAAAAACAGTTTACAGTTCACCATCTTCCAATATACAATATCTCACAAAAGTGAGTACAATCCTCACATTTTTGTAAATATTTTATTATATCTTTTCATGGGACAACACTGAAGATATGACACTTTGATATAATGTAAAGTTTTCAGTGTATAGCTTGTATAACAGTGTAAATTTGTTGTCCTCTCAAAATTACTCAACACACAGCCATTAATGTCTAACCTGCTGGCAACAAAAGTGAGTACACCACTAAGTGATAGCCATTCACAGGACAACATTTGGACCAACTTTGACTGACATTTTGCCAAATGAAAAGATTGATAACATTAACAAACATTGCACATTGATTATTGTTCTTTGTTTTCTTTTAAATCACCACGTGCGACTAAGAACCTCTTTTTATAACTACACATTCCATTACACACACATATCAAACAAAAATTTCTAGGAGAGCTAAGGATGCAAAAAGCACCTACTTAAAAGCTTTAGTAATGACTTCAGTCTTGAAGGTTTGAGGTTCTTCTCCAAAATTTATAACAATTTTCTTATCATTTTCTAGTTTTCTCTGTAAACTTATATAAATTTGAAACCATTTTCTTCAAATTTGTAATTTCCTCTTGTAAAATTGACTTTTCTTGTATATAAAGTTTATAAATTTGTGGATTATTTTATGACTAATTTTTGTCTGTTTTCTAAATAAAATTACTGGTTTTTTTTATACATTTGAAACAGATTGTGATAAAAATTTTGCCTTTTTTCCTTATACAATTTACACTTTTGACCATAATTTTGCACAGCAACAACAGAACAATAATTTAAGTGCAACTGGAATGGTCACGCAGGCAGGTTGCTTCTGAAGTTTGTGCAGATGCCAGGTTGCTGATATCTAGGAAACTCTCATATTCTCAATCTTCTTTGCTGACCTTCATGCCACCTGTAGAGAAAAATAACAGCAGTTAATTACAGCCATGGACAAAATTGTTGGTACGTCTCTGTTAATGAAAGAAAAACCCACAAAGATCACAGAAATAACTTGAATCTGACAAAAGTGGTAATAAATAAAAATTCTATGAAAATTAACCAATGAAAATCAGACAATGCTTTTGAATTGTGGTTCAACAGAATTACTTTAAAAAATAAACTCATGAAACAGGCCTGGACAAAAATGATGGTACCCCTAGAAAAGATTGAAAATAATGTGACCATAGGGACATGTTCAACCAAGATGTGGCCTCTAATTAACATCACAGGTGTCTACAAACTTGTAATCAGTCAGTCGGCCTATTTAAAGGGTGGCAAGTAGTCACTGTGCTGTTTGTTGACATGGTGTGTACCATACTAAACATGGACCAAAGGAAGCAAAGGAGAGAGTTGTCTCAGGAGATTAGAAAGAAAATTATAGACAAGCATGTTAAAGGTAAAGGCTATAAGACCATCTCCAAGCAGCTTGATGTTCCTGTGACTACAGTTGCACATATTATTCATAAATTTAAGATCCACGGGACTGTAGCCAACCTCCCTGGATGTGGCCGCAGGTGGAGACGGATAATACTAATGGTAACAAAAGAGCTCAGAACAACCTCTAAACACATTCATGGTGAACTCCAAGGTCAAGGTACATCAGTGTCAGATCGCACCATCTGTCATTGTTTGAGCCAAAGTAGACTTCATGGGAGACGACCAAGGAGGACACCACTGTTGAAAACAAATCATAAAAACGCCAGACTGGAATTTGCCAAACTGCATGTTGACAAGCCACAAAGCTTCTGGGAGAATGCCCTATGGACAGACAAGACAAAACTGCAACTTTTTGGCAAGGCACATCAGCTCTATGTTCACAGACGCAAAAATGAAGCATACCAAGAAAAGAACACTGTCCCTACTGTAAAACATGGAGGAGGTTCTGTTATGTTCTGGGGCTGCTTTGCTGCATACTGGCACAGGGTGTCTTGAATCTGTGCAGGGTACAATGAAATCTCAAGACTATCAAGGTATTCTAGAGAGAAATGTGCTGCCCAGTGTCAGACAGCTTGGTCTCAGTCGCAGGTCATGGGTCTTGCAACAGGATAACGACCCAAAACACACAGCTAAAAACACCCAAGAATGGCTAAGAGCGAAACATTGGACTATTCTAAAGTGGCCTTCTATGAGCCCTGATCTAAATCCTATTGAACATCTGTGGAAGGAGCTGAAACATGCCGCCTGGAGAAGGCACCCTTCAAACCTGAGACAACTGGAGAAGTTTGCTGATGAGGAGTGGGCCAAAATACCTGCTGAGAGGTGCAGAAGTCTCATTGACAGTTACAGAAATCGTTTGATTGCAGTGATTGCCTCAAAAGGTTGTGCAACAAAATATTAAGTTAAGGGTACCATCATTTTTGTCCAGGCCTGTTTCATGAGTTTTTTTTTTTTTTTTAAATAATTCTGTTGAACCACAATTCAAAAGCATTGTCTGATTTTCATTGGTTAATTTTCATAGAATTTTTATTTATTACCACTTTTGTCAGATTCAAGTTATTTCTGTGACCATTGTGGGTTTTTCTTTCATTAACAGAGAGGTACCAACAATTTTGTCCATGTCTGTACATCTCAAAAAATTAGAATATCTTGAAAAAGTTCAATATTTTTTGTCACTCATTTCAGAAAGTGAAACCCATGTATTATATAGATTCATTACACAGTGAATGATATATTTCAAGTGTTTATTTATTTTAATTTTGATGAATATGGCTTACAATCCATGAAAACCCTAAATTCAGTTTCTCAAAAAATTAGAATATTACAGAAAATTAATTTTAAAAACTAGTTTTTTAATAGAAATGTTGGCCAAATGACAAGTGTGTCCATGCACACACAATACCTGGTCGGAGCAAATTTTGGATTAATTACTGTATCAATGTGGTGTGACATGGAGGTGATCGGCCTGTGGCACTGCTGAGGTGTTATGAAGGTCCAGGTTGCTTTGATAGTGACCTTCAGCTCGTCTGCATTGTTGGGTCTTGTGTCTCTCATCTTCCTCTTGACAATACTCCATAGATTATCTATGGGATTTAGGTCAGGAGAGTTTGCTGGCCAATCAAACACAGTGATGCCATGGCCATTAAACCAGGTTTTGATACTTTTGGCAGTGTGCGTGTGTGTGGGGGGAGGGGGGTGCCAAGTCCTGCTGGAAAATGAAATCAGCTTCTCATTAAAGCTTGTCAGCAGAGGGAAGTTTGATGTGCTCTAAAATTTCCTGGTAGACGACTGCGCTGACTTTGGTCTTGATAAAACACAGTGGACTAACACCGGCAGATGACATGGTCCCTCAAGTCATCACTGACTGTGGAAACGTCACACTAAAACTATAGCAACTTAGATTATGTGCCTCTCGGCTTTCTTCAGACTCTGGGACTTTGATTTCCAAATGAAATGCAAAATTTACTTTTATCTGAACAGAGGTCATCTGCTGGTGTTGGTCCACTGTGTTTTATCAAGACCAAAGTCACCACAGTCGTCTACCAGGAAATTTTACAGCACTTCATGATTCCCTCTGTTGACAAGTTTTATGGAGAAGCTGATTTCACTTTCCAGCAGGACTTGGCACCTCAACCACACACATACACTGACAAAAGTATCAAAACCTGGTTTAATGACCATGGCATCACTGTGTTTGATTAGCCAGCAAACTCTCCTGACCTAAACCCCACAGAGAATCTATGGAGTATTGTCAAGAGGAAAATGAGAGACACAAGACCCAACAATGCAGACGAGCTGAAGGCCACTATCAAAGCAACCTGGGCCTTCATAACACCTCAGCAGTGCCACAGGCTGATCACCTCCATGCCACGCCACATTGATACAGTAATTAAAGCGAAAATTTGCCCTGACCAAGAATTGAGTGTGTACATGGACATACTTTTCAGTCAGCCCATTTCTATTAAATAGCTATTTTTTTTAAAAATTTGTGTAATATTCTAATTTTTTTGAGAAACTGAATTTGGGGTTTTCATGGGCTGTAAGATATAATCATCAAAATTAAAATAAATCAACACTTGAAATATACAGTTAGGCCCAAAAATATTTAGACAGTGACACAAGTTTTGTTATTTTAGCTGTTTACGAAAACATATTCAGGATACAATTATATAATCAATATGGGCTTAAAGTGCAGACTCTCAGCTGTAATTTGAGAGTATTCACATCCAAATTGGAGCAAGGGTTTAGGAATTACAGCTCTTTAATACGTAGCCGCCTCTTTTTCAAGGGACCAAAAGTAATTGGACAATTGACAAAGAAGGCTGCAAAAAAAAAACAAAAAAAAACAAGGCTGCATGGGCTCTTCCCTCATTAACCTGTCATCAATTAAGCAGTTAAAAGGTCTGGAGTTGATTCTAGGTGTGGCGTTTGCATTTGGAAGCTGTTGCTGTGAACATACAACATGCGGTCAAAGGAGCTCTCAATGGAGGTGAAACAGACCATCCTGAGGCTGAAAAAAAGAAGAAATCCATCAGAAAGATAGCAGAAATGTTAGGAGTGGCCAAATCAACAGTTTGGTACATTCTGAGAAAAAAAGAGTGCACTGGTGAGCTTGGGAACTCAAAAAGGCCTGGACGTCCACGGAAGACAACAGTGGTGGATGATCACAGAATCCTTTCCATGGTGAAGAACAACTCCTTCACAACAACCACTCAAGTGAAGAACACTCTCCAGGAAGTAGGTGTATCAGTATCTAAGTCTACCATAAAGATAAGACTTCATGAGAGTAAATACAATGGATTCACCACAAGGTGCAAACCATGAATCACCCTCAAAAATAGAAAGGCCAGAATTGACTTTGCCAAAAAACACCTGAAGAAGCCAGCCCAGTTCTGGAACAGCATTCTTTGGACAGATGAGACTAAGATCAACCTGTACCAGAATGATGGGAAGAAGAAAGTTTGGAGAAGAATTGGAACAGTTCATGATCTGAAGCACTACATCTTCTGTAAAACATGGTGGAGGCAGTGTGATGGCATGGGCATGCATGGCTTCCCATGGCACTGGGTCACTTGTGTTTATTGATGATGTGACAAAAGACGGAAGCAGCCAGATGAATTCTGAAGTGTATAGGGATATACTTTCTGCTCAGATTCAGCCAAATGCAGCAAAGTTGATTGGACGGTGCTTCACCAATGATCCAAAACATACTGCAAAAGCAACCTAGGAGTTTTTTAAAGCAAAGAAGTGGAATATTCTACAATGGCTGATTCAATCACCAGATCTCAACGCAATTGAGCATGCATTTCACTTGCTCAAGACAAAACTTAAGGCAGAAAGATCCACAAACAAGCAACAACTGAATACAGCTGCAGTAAAGGCCTGGCAAAGCATCACAAAGGAGGAAACCCAGCGTTTGGTGATGTCCATGGTTTCCAGACTTCAGGCAGTCATTGCCTGCAAAGGATTCTCAACAAAATATTGAAAAGTAGCATTTTACTTAGGGTTATGTTTATTTGTCCAATTACTTTTGAGCCTCTGAAATGAGGAGCGTTTGTATAAAAATAGCTACAATTCCTACATGTTTAATCATATATTTTTGTTCAACCCCTTGAATTAAACCTTAAAGTCTGCACTTCAATTCCGTTGTAGTTGTTTCATTTCAAATCCAATGTGGTGGCATGCAGAGCCCAAATCATGAAGATTGTGTCACTGTCCAAATATTTCTGGGCCTAACTGTATCACTCTGTGTAATGAATCTATAAAATATATGGGTTTCACTTTCTGAAATGAGTGACAAAAAATATTGAACTTTTTCATGATATTCAAATTTTTTGAAATGTACCTGTACAGTCCATACATCTATAACCAGCCCCAAATGACACAGATATGCACAGTACTGTCCCACCTACCCTGCCATAGTGTCATATGCTTATTGCATAGTTCTTATTAATACTACCCCTCTAATATATATCCTTTTAGCAAATAATGTTTATACCCATTTTTGAATTGATTTCTGTTTGTACATAGTTTAAGTTTCAGCTCCAGACTGTTCCACAAATCCACCCCACATACAGAAATGCACACTTTTCTTAGTTGTTTGTGCCTTAGGTTTTATGAAGTTTAAGTCTCCTCTCAAATTATATTCACTGTCTCTTTTTTTAAATATTTTTTGTCCATTACTTGGGAGTTGATTATTAATTGCCCTGTACATTACTTGTGCTGTTGTATATTTAACTAGATAAATCCATGAACTTTATAGCATGTGACTTTAAAAACAATGAGTTGGAATGGTCTCTGTATCCTACTTTATTTATTATCATTACAGCTTTTTTTTGTCATGTGCATATTGGCTGTAGCTGTTGTAGGTCTATCAAAGAGCAAACATGCTAATGCTAACGGGCTAGCCGTGAACGTTAGCTAAAATGCTAATCTCAAGGTAAACAAATTTAGCAATGTTTTCTCACACAACTAACAAAATAAACCTAGCACTTATATCTAACAGTTAACATGCAAAATGTTAAGTTTATAGCAACATACAGGCTGTGCTTGGCTCAGGACTGCGGACCTATAATAGAATTGCCATAAATATTACATTTCAGTGTAGTCACTGCTAGCTAGTTCAGCTACAAACTGACTTGAGCTAACAAAGGTTGATAACTGTAATACAGATAATTATCAGACTCCTTAAACATAGCCGCAGTTCTCAGTGATTAAGAATAAAGCTGTTTTTGAATGGTAATACAGGTTTGGAATAATAAAAGCAGTACTTTTAAAGAGATTAAAAAAAAAAGTCTTCCATGTTAGCATTTCTTGTCCTCCTCTTTACTTCTTCTTCCATTGGATTACTGGCAGATTGCAAACAGCTTATAGGTGCATAGTGCCAGCTACTGTACAAGAGTCTGCAGCCTCATGTCACGTTTTCCTAGATCCTATCAAAGCTATATTGTTCTTTTAAGGCCAGAATGATTTATAAATAAATAAATATTTATAAATAAATAAATATATATAAATATAAAAAAATATATAAATAAATCTAAATAGAGCCTTCCTGGTTGCTCTTCCTGCCTCTCTGTCTGATCACAAAACCCCCACCAAATTAACATGCAAAATGTTAAGTTTGTACCAACATACAGGTTGTGAATGGCTCGGGACACACAACTGTAGACACTTTTTTGTGGAACCTCTTTTTTCATAGCTATGGGCAAAAAGGGACTAATGCTGGACTTCTGGCTTGCTTTCAAAATAAAATGTAGTAATACAGGACTCTGAAAAAATAAATCTTCTTCTTTTAGATTTGATTGGCGGTTGGCAACCAGCTTACAGGTGCATTACCGCCACGTACTTCACTCTATATTATCACTCTATGTGACATTGGTTTTTCATATTGATTTATCAACTTTTCAAAAGAGCTAGCATGCTAAAGCTAGCGGGCTAGCACGCGAGACATTGTTAATCTCAAGGTAAACAAATTTAGCGATTTTTTCCTCACACAACTTTTAACAAAATAAACATAGCACTTATATCTAAGGGTTAACATGCAAAATGTTAAGTTTACACCAACATACAGTTAGGAACTGTCGTTTCTAATAGCTATGGACAGGAAGAGACTAACGCTGGACTTCCGGTTTGCTTTCAAAATAAAATGTAGTAATGCGGTGGCATGAAATAAATTAAAGCGTTGTTGAAGATTTTAAGTAGAGTTTATTATCATACCGCCGTCATGGGCTCCGCTCCCGGCGCCGTGCATGCGCGCCGGGAGCGAGCCCAAACGGCTCTCAGAGAAGAGGGACACAAAGTCTGTGTCTAGCAGCAGCAGTTGCAGAAGTGGGAATGAGAGGATGTGTTACAGAACCTGTGCAGTATTTATACCAAACTCAAACAATACATCAAAGCAGATTCACAGCAGTTGGTCTGATCAAAGGGACTGCAGAACAGGCATGAGACATTTGCATTTGTAAGACCTACATAACAATAGGCAGATGCAGCCTCTGCTCCGGCTTGCAGGACAAAGAGGTTACAAGGCACATCTACATATTGATCTCAGCCTCTAGGTCACAGTAAGGACAGGACGCATGAATACTATAAATGAATGGCACATTGCATCACGATACATGAATGGCACATTACATCACAATACATGCATGGCACATTACATCTCAGTAGTGCAGCGGGAAAAAACAAGGAGTGCGAGCTGTCTGTCTCTGTGTTGTGGGGGTTGAATTCAACCCGCTACACTGCTCCCCCCAGAGGGCACGGTAGGGGACCGTGACCTCGATGTTGCAGTTTGGGCAGCGAGCAGGGAAAAGCTCTGTGCAGGAGGAGGGAGAGGGGGGGTAGCACATGCTGACCGGGTGCGGGAAAATCGTTCGAGTCGCGCCAAAATTGTTTGCTGCTCCGCGATGTCCCGTCTGAACATGCGGAGATCAGAAGAAGAAAAATTTGTCTCTGACTTCTCCCGTGGCCATGAAGAAAAGCAGGAGCGGCTGTAAGAAAAAAAAAAGAAACAAAAGCAGAGGGACTGGCGTGTTGGCTTTAGGTGCAGGAGCAACCCCAAAGCCCCCTGGGAACAGCTGACGGCTGAATTCCCCTTGTGTGCCGTGGCTAAGACCATAAAATCCAGTGAACAAGCTGCGGGCCTCAGGTGTACAAGCAAGCCTGAAGGGCCCGTGTGCAGCAGAAGGAAGGCGGTCAGTGAAGCCATTATTGTCCCGTGCGTGGTGTGCCGTCCTCGTAACTCCCCGGTGCGCGCGCGGGGTTCCGTGCTTGGGTGGGCCGCTGGAGTGACGCGTCAGGGTGCAGACTCTTGGTGGAGATCGGCGCAGATGGCGCCGATAAAATCCAGGTTGAGCTGTGGCTGCAGATTGGCCATGGTGCGTTGGAGCGGTGAGAGGAAATAGACGATCTTTTGTCCCTCAGGCTCGTGCAGATGCATTGGAGCGGTGGGAGGGAATAGACGATCTTTGTTCCTCAGGCTCGGGTGGACGAGTAGGATCGCTGAGAGGGAGGGGTAGCGGTGAGAGGAAGAAAACGTTCTGTGTCCCTCGGCTGGTCCAGCGTGGACGTCCCGATCTCAGGCGAGGGTCGCGCCATGACGTTTTCTGCAGTTTTCCCGGTCGTGGGTGATGTCCGGAGAACGGCTCGCCTGTGTTGGCTCCGCGTCGAGGTCTCCCTGAAGCCGAAGGGAGAGCAGCTCGTCAGGCTGCTGTGTTCGCTGGCAGCGTATTTTTTTTCAGCGTCGGTTCGCCAGCGTGGCCGTCCAAATCAGAAGGCTGCGTCGCACAAAGCGTGTGCGTCTTCAAGGGGTCACCAGTGCGGCGGCATGAAATAAATTAAAGCGTTGTTGAAGATTTTAAGTAGAGTTTATTATCATACCGCCGTCACGGGCTCCGCTCCCGGCGCCGTGCATGCGCGCCGGGAGCGAGCCCAAACGGCTCTCAGAGAAGAGGGACACAAAGTCTGTGTCCAGCAGCAGCAGTTGCAGAAGTGGGAATGAGAGGATGTGTTCCAGAATCTGTGCAGTATTTATACCAAACTCAAACAATACATCAAAGCAGATTCACAGCAGTTGGTCTGATCAAAGGGACTGCAGAACAGGCATGAGACATTTGCATTTGTAAGACCTACATAACAATAGGCAGATGCAGCCTCTGCTCCGGCTTGCAGGACAAAGAGGTTACAAGGCACATCTACATATTGATCTCAACCTCTAGGTCAAAGTAAGGACAGGACGCATGAACACTATAAATGAATGGCACATTACATCACAATACATGAATGGCACATTGCATCACGATACATGAATGGCACATTACATCACAATACATGCATGGCACATTACATCTCAGTAGTGCAGCGGGAAAAAACAAGGAGTGTGAGCTGACTGTCTCTGTGTTCTGTCTCTGTGTTGTGGGGGTTGAATTCAACCCGCTACACTAATACAGAATTCTGAAAAAATAAATTAAGTGCTGCAAAAATGTACCCAAACACAAAAATAATCTCTGGTTGTGCTTAAGGAGCCAGAACATTCAGTGAACTGAGAACGCTGACAACTTTACTGTTGTCTTAACAATCTGAGTAGTCACAGTCAGTATGGTTTTAGAGTGGACAAATCTACATCTTTGGCACTGATTGAACTTATAGAAGAAATTAATAGTTGTATAGATAAAAAAAAAGTTTGCTGTAGGAGTATTTATAGATTTAAAGAAAGTTTTTGACATCACTGATCACAGAATTTTACTGAGGAAATTGGAACGGTATGGGATAACAGGGGTCTTACAGAGTTGGCTGGAAAGTTATTTAAGTAACAGACAACAATTTGTACAAATATGTGAGCACAAATCACCATTCATGGACATCACTTGTGTGCCCCAGGGGTCAGTTTTGGGACCCAAACTCTTTATCTTATATAGAAATGTCATATGCCAAGTATCAAAAATTCTGAAATTAATTTTGTTTGCGGATGACACAAACGTTCTCTGCAGTGGTGAAAATTTTCAGCAGGTTTTAGAGGTGGTCACAACAGAAATGAAAGACTAATGCTGTGATTCAACAAAAATAAATTATCTCTAAATCTGAAAAAAAAAAGATTATGTTGTTTGGAAATTATAAAATAAATCATGAAATAATGGTAATGATAGGTGATACCAGAATTGAAATAGTACAGGAAAATAAGTTTCTGGGGGTGACACTAGACAAAAAAATCTGCATGAAACCTCATTACAGTCACATCCGGGCCAAGTGGGAAAAATGTATAGAGATACAGGGGAAGATAAGACACATTTTGGACTATAAATCATGATTCTTACTGTACAATTCACTGTTTTTACCATATCTTAACTACTGTGTAGAGGTCTGGGGAAACATCTAAAAAACCAACCTACAGCCAATATGCACATTACAAAAAATTTTAAAAAAGCTATAAGGCTAATGAATAATGAGAAAGAGTGGAGAGGAACAGAAGCTAAGTTGCTTGAGGTTAAGTGTCAAGTTTCCACAGTCAGTGATGATTTGAGGAACACATGTCATCTGCTGGTGTTTGTCCACTGTGTTTGATCAAGACCAAAGTCGGAAATTTTACAGCACTTCATGCTTCCCTCTGCTTCCCTATGGAGAAGTTCATTTCAATTTCAAGCAGGACTTGGCACCCCCCCCACACACACACACACACACACACTGCAACAAGTATCAAAATCTGGTTTAATGACCATGGCATCACTGTGTTTGATTGGCCAGCAAACTCTCCTGACCTAAACCCTATAGAGAATCTATGGAGTACTGTCAAGAGGAAGATGAGAGACACCAGACCCAACAATGCAGACGAGCTGAAGGTTACTATCAAAGCAACCTGGACCTTCATGACACCTCAGCAGTGCCACAGGCTGATCACCTCCATGCCACGCCACATTGATGAGATCGTCACTTCCTTGTGGTAACGTATCGTCACTTCCTGTTTTGCTGTCTGCCTGTGTGGTTTGCTCTCCAGCTCTCGAGCCACTAGCTATGGCTACTAGCTCTCTTTCCTCTCCTCCTCTGGTGTGCTCTCTCTGTCAGATGTTTAGCTACACCTCTGCCTCTTTTAGTGATAACGGTAAATGTAATAAATGTTGTCTTTTTGAGGCGCTCGAGGCGAGGTTGTCTGATTTGGAATCCCGGCTCCGCTGCATTGAAACACCATCTGCGCCAGTTAATCTCGACGGACGCCCCTTAGCTGCAGCGGAGCTAGCTAGCTTAGGTCCCCCTGTCACCGGTTCCCCGGCTCTCCTCTGCAGCGAGGAGACTGGGTGGGTGACGGTGAGAAGGAAGCCTAGTCGCAAAGCCCCGGTTCACCACCAACCTGTTCACGTTTCTAATCGTTTTTCCCCGCTCAGCGACACACCCGCTGAGGAAAAAACTCTGATCATTGGCGACTCTGTAGTCAGAAACGTGAACCTAGAGACTCCAGCGGCCATAGTCACATGCATTCCTGGGGCCAGAGCAGGCGACATCGAGTCAAATTTGAAAATGCTGGCTAAAAGTAACTGTAAATATTCCACAATTGTTATTCACGCCGGCATTAATGACATCCGTCTCCGGCAGTCGGAAGTCACGAAACTTAATGTAGAATCGATGTGTGACTTTGCAAAAACGATGTCAGCCACTGTAGTATTCTCTGGGCCCCTCCCCAATCTGACCAGTGATGACATGTTTAGTCGCTCGTCATCCTTGAACCGCTGGCTGTCTGTGTGGTGTCCTAAAAATGACGTGGGCTACATTGACAATTGGAGCTCTTTTTGGGGAAAACCTGGTCTTATGAGACGAGACAGCATTCATCCCACTTTGGATGGTGCTTCTCATTTATCTAACAATCTGGCATCTTTTTTATCCAAATTTCCAAAACCATGACTACTCAGAGTTGGGACCAGGAAGCAGAGTCGCAGTCTTACACGCCTCTCTGCAGCTCCTCTTCATCCGCCACCCCTCAGCTTAGCCCCTGTCTTCCCCATCAGAGAATCGTTGTCTGCTCCCTCCAAAGTAAATAAAAATATAATGTATAAGCATCCCAAAGTGATAAAGCAAAATATTGGTAAAACTCAAATTAAACATAAAGCCTCTAAATTGAATGATTTGGCCTCTGTTCCTCCTCATAATTTAAAAATTAAATGTGGTTTATTAAATATTAGGTCTCTAACTCCCAAGTCTCTGTTAGTCCATGATCTGTTAATTGATCATCAGATTGATTTAATTTCCCTTACAGAGACTTGGTTAGGACAAGAGGATTATGTTGGTTTAAATGAATCAACTCCCTCTGGTTATTTAAACTGTCAAAATCCCAGAAGTTCTGGTCGTGGAGGAGGAGTAGCAACAATTTACCATTCCAAATTACTAGTTAATGTAAAGCAAAAAACATGTTATAATTCCTTTGAGGGCCTGGTCCTCAGTATTGGGCACTTTAGCAATTCCAGGTTAAACCCAATTTTATTTGCCATAGTTTATCGTCCCCCATCAACCTATTCAGAATTTTTATCCGAATTTCCTGATTTCTTAGCTGATTTAGTGCTGAAATCTGATAGAATAATTATAGTAGGGGACTTTAATATACATGTGGATGTAGATAGTGACTGCCTTAATGTGGCTTTTAATTCAATATTAGACTCGATTGGGTTTTCTCAGAAAGTAGGAAATTCTACTCATTACCTCCACCATACATTGGACCTTGTTCTGACATATGGCATAGAAATAGAAAATCTGGTAGTGTCTCCTCATAACCCTGTACTGTCAGACCATTGTCTGTTAACCTTTGATTTTACTATTTCTGACTATTTGGCTCCTAAAGAAAAATATTATCACAGTAGATGCCTCTCAGATGATGCTGTTTCCAAATTTATGCAGATTGTTTCCTCTATGCCATGTGTCAACACAACGGAAATAAGCTATAGACAGCTTGCTCCTTCTGTAATTGATAACATGGTGGATAGTGTTTCAGCTTCTCTACATCAGGCTCTAGACTTGGTGGCCCCCTTAAAAAAGAAAAAGTCTAATCAGAGATTTTTAACTCCTTGGTTCAACACAGAAACTCGTAGCTTAAAACAGAAGACTCGTCAATTAGAAAGAAAATGGCGCTCTACTAATTTAGATGAAATCTATTTAGCTTGGAGAAATCATCTTTTAATTTATAAAAAATCTCTTAGAAAAGCTAGAACGAGTTATTACTCTGCATTAATAGAAGAGAACAAGAATAATCCCAGGTTTCTTTTCAGTACTGTAGCCAGGTTGACAAAGAGTCAGGACTCTGTCAATCCTAGCATCCCCTTAGAGCTTACTAGTCAGGACTTTATGAACTTTTTCAATAATAAAATTTCATCCATCAGAGATAAAATCAATCAGATTCTTCCCACAGTTAACTTAAATACTGTAACTACTACAACTCCTTCTATTGATGTCTGTCTTGATGAGTTTACTCCAATCGACCTTTGTGAGTTAGACAAAATAGTTTCCTCATCCAAACCTTCAACTTGTCTTTTAGACCCTATTCCTACCAGGTTATTTAAAGAAGTCTTCCCACTTATTGGTAGCTTTATTCTTCATATAATCAATTCTTCATTAACTTTAGGCCATGTACCGCAGGCTTTTAAAACGGCTGTAATTAAACCCTTACTCAAAAAGCCAACGCTAGATCCAGGAGCTTTAGCTAACTATAGACCAATCTCTAATCTCCCTTTCATTTCAAAAATCTTAGAAAGAGTTGTTGCTATGCAATTATTTGACCACCTGCAGGGAAATGGTTTATTTGAGGAGTTTCAATCTGGGTTTAGAATCCATTATAGCACTGAAACAGCCTTAGCGAAGGTCACTAACGACCTCCTCATTGCATCTGATAATGGACTAGTTTCTGTACTTGTCCTTTTAGATCTTAGTGCAGCTTTTGATACTATTGATCATAATATTCTACTTGATAGATTAGAACACTATGTTGGACTTAATGGAACTTCGTTGCAGTGGTTTAGATCTTATTTATCTGATAGGTTCCAGTTTGTTCATGTAAATGATGAGTTTTCTCTCAGCTCAAAGCTTAGTCATGGAGTTCCACAGGGATCTGTGCTTGGCCCTACTCTTTTTAGTTTATATATGCTTCCGTTAGGCAACATTATTAGAAAGCACTGTATACATTTTCACTGTTATGCAGATGACACACAATTATACCTGTCAATGAAGCCAGATGATACTAATCAATTAGCCAAGTTAGAAGCCTGTCTTAAGGAAATCAAAGTTTGGATGACTTGTAATTTCCTGCTATTAAATTCAGATAAGACTGAAGTCATTCTTGTTGGTCCAAAAAACCTTAGAAATTCCTTTCCAAATCAAACTTTCAGTTTGGATGCAGTTACTCTTTCTCTTAATAGCTCTGTGAGGAACCTTGGAGTTATTTTTGATCAGGATTTGTCCTTCAATTCACATATTAAATTTGTTTCTAAGACTGCCTTCTATCATTTGCGTAATATTGCCAAGATTAGGAGCATCTTGTCTCAGAGTGATGCTGAGAAGCTGATCCACGCTTTTGTTAGCTCGAGATTAGATTATTGTAATTCTTATTATCAGGTTGTCCTAAAACATCTTTAAAAAGTCTTCAGCTGATCCAAAATGCTGCAGCAAGAGTTTTAACAGGTACTAGAAAGAGAGATCATATCTCTCCGGTTCTGGCCTCCCTTCATTGGCTTCCCATAGAGTTTAGAATTAAGTTTAAAATCCTTCTTCTTACTTACAAAGCTCTAAACAATCAGGCTCCTTTTTATTTAAAAGATCTGATACTACCGTATCATCCTAACAGAGCACTACGCTCCCAAAATGCAGGTTTACTTGTAATACCTAGAATCTCCAAAAGTACAATGGGAGGCAGAGCCTTCAGTGTTCAAGCTCCTCTCCTGTGGAATCAGCTGCCAATCTGGATTCGGGAGTCAGACTCTATCTCTGTTTTTAAGAATAGGGCGAAAACCTACCTTTTTGATATAGCCTACAATTAGGGAGGGATCATGTGTTTTCTGAACCCTCCCTTAGTTATGCTGCTAATAGGTTTAGTCAGCCGGGGGACCTCCAGTAATGCACTGGGCCTCACTCCTTTCCTCACTCTCTATGAAATATTTTTTTTTTTGCTGGTCATTAACATTTGTTTGTTCTCTCCCATAGATTGAGTCCCCATCGTGCTGTTTGCTCTCTACATGTCTGTTCTTTTCTTCTTCTCTATCCCCTCACCCCCCAGCCAGTCGCAGCAGATGACTGCCCCTCCCTGAGCCTGGTTCTGCTGGAGGTTTCTTCCTGTTAAAAGGGAGTTTTTCCTCTCCACCGTCGCCAAGTGCTTGCTCACAGGGGATCGCCTGATTGCTGGGGTCTTTCTGCAACTCCCCCACAGTTGCAGTTTCTGCAACTGTGGGGGTCCTCCCTACAGTTGATAGTGCTATGAGATGACTGTTGTTGTGAAATGGCGCTATATAAATAAAGTTGAATTGAATTGAAATTGATATGGTAATTAATTCAAAAGGAACCCCGACCAAGTACTGAGAGTGCCCATGGACATACTTTTCAGTCGGCAAACATTTCTATTTAAAAACAATTTTTTTTAAATTAATTGTATGTAAAATTCTAATTTCTTGAGAAACTGAAATTGGGGTTTTCATGGGTTGTAAGCCATAATCATCAAAATTAAAATAAACTCTTGAAATATATTACTCTCTGTGTAATGAATCTATATAATATATGGGTTTCCATCCATCCATCTTCTTCAGCTTAATCCTTTTCTGGTTGGGGTAGGGGTGGCTGAAGCCTATCCCAGCATCTTTGAGCAAGAGGCAGGGTACACCCTTTACAGCTCGCCAGTCCATCGCACTATATAATATATGGGTTTGACTTTCTGAAATGAGTGACAAAATATATTGAACTTTTTCATGATATTCTAATTTTTTGAGATGTACCTTAGTACAAAATTGTTTCCATGGCGACCGGCATACTTCAATGGCTTCCTTGCCATGCAAAACATGACAGTTACAGCTAAGACAATCCTTGTCTGATTTGAACCAAACATTGCATAAATCATACTAATCTCACTCTGAGCATGTCTATTTATCAATATTTACAAAATTGTCACAACACCACCTACTGCTGACATGAGTTACTGCACAAAATTGTATCAAATTTTGCGCAAAGACCAGTAGTAAGAATGACTTGAAGATTTAAGTGGTTTCTCAGAGTGCATTGGACTACCCTCAGTGGAAGTCACTTTTGTCCTGCGATAAGCACAGCTGCCATGGAAACCCATGCCTTGCCATTCAAGACGTTTTATACTTTGGAGGCTTGGGGAAGTCCAAGGGTCACCAAATGTGGAACGTAAGTCAATGTGATGCTCTTCTGTAGTTCTGTTGGTCTGCAACATGTACCTAAAATTTAAGTATTGCCATGGCCACATGTCCAAATTTACCTAACCACAATATGCTGGACAGTTGTACTTGGACAAATTGTGTCGGATTTTCACCGTAACTGCAGTGATGGAGATTAGTCCCACTCCACACGCTCCAACATAAAAATATTTGACAAAAGGTATAGTGCCTCTTACGGCTCACAGGAAGGTCTGCGCCAAATGGTTTACTTTATTATTCATGCAGCCCTTGCAGTGATGACGGCTCATTTTCCGAGCCAGCAAGGTACGACAGGCACCAGGTTCTGCGGGCACGCGGGGGGCGAAAGCTCGTTTACACCTGCTTGCAGGTTGGTATGGTGGTATATAAAGTTGCCTCTTCTGTAATGGCAACAAACATTTTATTTAATCAAATGTTCTTTACATTTGTCACAACTCGCTCTCGCTTGTCTCCCACTCCAGCTGCGCGCACACCTGTGCCTCATCAAGCTCGGGCTATTTAGCCCGCTCCACCTGGAGCCTCGGTCTGGAGCCGTCTGCTCTCCAATGCTCTTGCATTCCAGCACTCGTCTACTCCTTCCAAATCTACGTGTCTCTGAGTCCTTCCACGCCAACCAAGTAAGCAATCATAATCATCATCCTTACCTTTTCTCCAGTCTCTCTCCCCTGTGCACAGGTGGATTCCCTGGCGGCGGATTTCTCCCTCCTCATCGCCATCTCCACTCGCCCCGCGCCGAGCGCGCACTGGAGCGCTATCTTCCAGGCAAGAGACCTTCGGCTAAGCCAACGCCCGCCACCAAACCACCTGCAAGTAAGCACCAGTCTGAGAGTAAATTCCACTGAGTGTACTCCGGCTATTAACCAGTGTGTTTGCTCTGCCCTTAGGGTTGCCTGGCTGTACAGCGCACTGCTTCGCCCTCGGCGCATCCTGTCCTCCAACAACACTTTCACACCCCGCACTCACACACTCATTTACCAGTTGTTGTTAATAAAATCATTGAATCTTGCTCGAGCCTGTGTGCATGTTCCCTGGGTCCGAACTCATGTCAGTACGGCTCCAGCAGAGTGGCCCAGCAAACAGCGGGCTCGCACACCGGTTAAACATCATTGAGGCTCGAGTGGATCAGCTCACTCATCAGCAACAGGTGATTTTAAATCAACTTACCCCTGGCTGCGCCTGCACAACCCGGCTTTTGACTGGCGGTCTGGAAGTGTTCTCTCCTGGAGCACCTTCTACTTGGGCGCCTGCCTCCAGTCCACTGCCTGTGCCCCGTCGCTTCCTCCTTGCTCTTCTGACTCACCCCCTCCGGACCTCTCCACGGTGCCTCCGGAGTTCCACGACCTGGGAACTGTTTTTAGTAAGTCCAAAGCGCTGTCTCTACCCCCCCACCACCCCTATGACTGCGCCATCAACCTCCGCCTGGGGGCGCCCTTACCATCCAATCGGCTGTACAGCCTGTCGGCGCCAGAGCGCAAAGCCATGGACACCTACATCAAGGAGTCGCTCAGCGTCGGCATCATTCGCCCCTCCTCGTCTCCGGTCGTGGCAGGGTTTTTTTTCTTTGACAAGAAGGATGGGTCCCTTCGTCCTTGCATCGACTTCCGGGCGCTGAATGACATCACGATCAAGGACAAGTATGCACTGTCGTTGATGGACTCCGCATTCGACTCTCTCCAGTGGGCTTCCTGGTTTACGAAGCTGGACCTTCGCAGTGCATATCACCTCATTCGGATCCGGGAGGGTGACAAGTGGAAGACAGGGTTCCGGACGCCCAGCGGCCATTTTGAGTACCTGGTCATGCCATTTGGGCTCACCAACGCTCCAGCCGTCTTCCAGCGACTAATTAATGACATTCTTCGCAACTTCCTGGGGGTATTCGTCTTTGTCTACCTGGACGACATCCTGATCTTCTCCCGGTCTCGGGAGGAGCATCGGGTTCACGTGAGGCGGGTCCTCCAACGTCTCCTGGAGAACAGACTCTACATGAAGGCGGAGAAGTGTGAGTTCTATGCTGACAAGACTTCCTTCTTGGGCTTTATCGTTTCCCACAACCAGATCATCCCCGACCCTGCCAAGGTCAAGGCGGTAGTTGTGTGGCTCCTCCTCTCATCCAGAAAACAGGTCCAGCAATTCCTGGGGTTTGCCAACTTCTACCGCCGCTTTGTCCCGAAGTGTAGTGCGATCGCTTCTCCCCTGACCCGCCTCACCTCCCCCAAGGTGCCGTTCCGGTGGACTGAGGAAGCTGCAGCTGCCTTTGCTGCTCTGAAGAAGGAATTCTCCTCCTCCTGGGTCCTGTCTCAGGTGGGCCCCGCGCTGCAATGCCTCGTGGAGGTGGACGCCTCCGATACAGGGGTGGGGGCGGTGTTGTCTCAGCGCTCTCCAGTGGACGGGGTGATTCGCCCCTGCGCCTTCTTCTCCCGGTGCCTGTCCGCAGTGGAGAGGAATTATGACGTCGGCGACAGAACTCCTGGTGGTTAAGCTCGCGCTGCAGGAGTGGCGTCACTGGCTCGAGGGGGCAGCTCAGCCTTTTGTGGTCTGGACAGACCATAGGAACCTGGAGTACCTGAGGACGGCTAAGTGCCTGAATGCCCGCCAGGCGCGTTGGTCTTTGTTCTTTGGCCGCTTCAGGTTTACCATCACCTACCGCCCCGACTCCAAGAATGGGAAGCCGGACGCTCTGTCCAGGCAGTTCGCCCCCGAAGACCAGGATCACACCATCCTGCCGGCCTCGTGCGTCGTGGGCGCTGCCTCATGGTCCATCAGGGACAAGATCCGGAGGGCACAGGAGACCGAACCCGATCCTGGAGGCAGTTCTCCTGGGAGGCTGTTTGTGCCATCGGCAGTCCGGGGTGATGTCATCCATTGGGCTCACACCTCCAAGCTCGCCTGTCACCCTGGGATCTCCCGGGTGGTTGAGCTTCTCCAGAGGTCCTTTTGGTGGCAGGGCCTCCGGGACGACGTTGCCAATTGTGCCCTTCAGAGGTAAAGTGGGCTATCCCACAAAACCATTATTTTGAGAAAATGAGCTCTAAAGTTGAAATATTCTCAAAAAATCAGTGTGCCTATATCATTAAATATACCCCTTATAGGGGTAACTTTTTAATGATATAGGCACACTGATTTTTTTGAGAATATTTCAACTTTAGAGCTCATTTTCTCAAAATAATGGTTTTGTGGGATAGCCCACTTTACCTCTGAAGGGCACAATTATGTCCGTGCCTGCCCCCAATGTGCGACTGGTAAGACGTCGACCTCTCCCCCTGCGGGGCTCCTCCACCCCCTGCTGGTCCCTGGAAGACCCTGGTCCCATGTAGCCTTAGATTTCGTCACCGGTCTCCCGACGTCCAACTCTTTCAACACCATCCTGACCATCGTGGACCGGTTCTCGAAGGCCGCCCACTTCGTGCTGCTCCACAGCCTTCCTACAGCGTGGGAGACGGTGGATTTGTTGGTCCAACATGTTGTGAGGCTGCATGAGATTCCAGTGGATGTCGTCTCTGACCGGGGGCCTCAGTTCATGTCCAGGGTCTGGAAGTGTTTTTGTAATGCCTTGGGGGCTACGGTGAGCTTGTCGTCCGGTCACCACCCCCAGTCTAATGGGCAGTGTGAGCGAACAAATCAGAAGCTGGAAGCTGCGCTGTGCTGCGTCACCTCCTCCAACCACTCCGCCTGGAGCACCCATCTGCCCTGGATAGAGTACGCGTATAATTCCACCTTGTCTTCGGCCATCGGGATGTCTCCTTTCCGAGCGTCTCTTGGCTATGACCCTCCGCTGTTCCCTGAAGAGGAGGGGGAGGTGGCAGTACCATCCATCTGGGCTCATCTCAGGTGCTGTTGGCGCTTTTGGACCGCTACGCGCCAGGCGCTTTTACGCACAGCGGCGTGCAACATCAGAACGGCTAATCGTCACAGCAGGGCCACTCCCCAATATCAGGTGGGTCAGCAGGTTTGGCTATCCACATGGAACATCAACCTGAAGGCCGAGAAGAGGAAGCTGGCCCAGCGCTTCATTGGACCGTACCCCATCACTAAGAAAATCAATCCGGTGGCTGTGCGTTTGGCTCTCCCTCCCTCCGCGTCTGTCTGACGTTCCACATCTCCCAAATTAAGTCTCTGGTGTCTAACCCTCTTTGTCCTCCTCCTAGGGCTACACCCCCCTTCCCCCATGATGGTCGACGGCGACCTGGCGTGGAGAGTCGACTCCGTCCTGGACTCCCGCTGCCGGGGTTGCAGACTGCAATATCTGGTGGACTGGGAGGGGTATGGCCCTGTGTGGAGATCCTGGGTGCGCCCGTCGTTTGTGCTGGACGTGCTGCGCCTCATCACGGAGTTCCACTGGGTGCACCCAGGTAAGCTGGGGGGGGGGGTACTGTCACAACTTGCTCTCGCCTGTCTCCCGCTCCAGCTGCGCGCATACCTGTGCCTCATCAAGCTCGGGCTATGTAGCCCGCTCCGCCTGGAGCCTCAGTCTGGAGCCGTCTGCTCTCCAATGCTCTCGCATTCCAGCACTCATCTACTCCTTCCAAATCTATGTGTCTCTGAGTCCTTCCACGCCAACCAAGTAAGCCATCATCATCATCATCATCATCATCCTTACCTTTTCTCCAGTCTCTCTCCCCTGTGCACAGGTGGATTCCCTGGCAGCGGATTTCTCCCTCCTCATTGCCATCTCCACTCGCCCCGCGCCGAGCGCGCACTGGAGCGCTGTCTTCCAGGCAAGAGACCTTCGGCTAAGCCAACGCCTGCCACCAAACCACCTGTAAGTAAGCACCAGTCTGAGAGTAAATTCCACTGAGTGTACTCCGGCTATTAACCAGTGTGTTTGCTCTGCCCTTAGGGTTGCCTGGCTGTATGGCGCACTGCTTCGCCCTCGGCGCATCCTGTCCTCCAACAACACATTCACACCCCGCACTCACGCACTCATTCACCAATTGTTAATAAAATCATTGAATCTTGCTCGAGCCTATGTGCGTGTTCCCTGGGTCCGAACTCATGTCAACATTCTTGCCAGAAGTATCAAAACCTGGTTTAATGACCATGGTATCACTGTGTTTGGCCAGCAAACTCTCCTGACCTAAACCCCATTGAGAATCTATGGAGGATTGTCAAGAGGAAGATGAGACACCAGACCCAACAATGCAGATGAGCTGAAGGTCACCATCAAAGCAACCTGGACCTTCATCACACCTCAGTAGTGCCACAGACTGATCACCTCCATGCCACGCCACATTGATACAGTAATTAATCCAAAATTTGCCCAGACCAAGTATTGAGTGGTGTACATGGGCATACTTTTCAGTCAGCCAACAATTCTATTAAAAAACTATTTTTAAGTAATTTTTTTGTAATCTAATATTTTTGAGAAACTTAATTTGGGCTTTTCATGGCCTGTAAGCCATAATCATCAGCATTAACCCTTAACGCCTGAATTTATTTCCAATTATGAAAAAAAAAAATCACTTGTGTTTTGCTTTCAAGTAGATGCTAAATTAAGTTGAGAAAGTTAATTTGACTATAGCACATAAAATAGATATAATTTTAGGTATGATGCAAATTAGCGACAACAGGCATCTATGGTTAAAAAAATGGCAAAAAAAAGCACCTGTTCCCATCTCAAGTATGAAGAGTTATTTATGCAACAAAGTTATTTTCAGTATTTTCAACTCTCATGACTGCCAAACTATAACCCTAACCCTAACCCTTGCAATCAGGAAACGGATGGTGCTTCGTCTCTGACCGTTCCTACGAGAAACTAATGCTTGCAAAAGGTTCCTAGGTATGTGTTAGAAGTGCTCCAACCGGAAGTGGAGGAATACAGACGGTATTTTGGTTGCATTTGGAGCGGAAGCGGTTTGATGCGAATTCGTGACAACAGGCGTCAAGGGGTTCAAATAAACACTTGAAGTATATCTCTGTGTAATATGCACAACTGTATGTTTGTCACAGTTTACAAGTTACAAATAATGCAGCAACATACTTTTGATGCTTATTATTCAATAATAGAAAAAAAATGCACAACTAGAAAAGCACTCGTAGAGCGCAGACCTCTGCCATGTACCTCAGTTCCCCTTAATATTGGGATTTTCCCCAAATATAATAGTCTTACATTTATTACCTCTGCCAAGGAGGTAATGTTTTTACTGGGGTTTGTCTGTCTGTCTGTCTGTCTGTCTGTTACCAATATAACTCAAAAAGTTATGGATGGATTTTGACGAAATTTTCAGGAAAGGTGTGTAATGGCACGGAGGACAGACGATTAGATTGTGGTGATGATCTGAGAGTGCATACCTCCACCAATGGCTTTGTTTGTATTTATGCAGCAGGATTACACAAAAACTACTGGATGGATTTGGATGAAATTTTCACAAGAGGTGGTTTTTGGGCTAGAGAGGAGCCGATTATATTTTGGTGATGATCTGAGAATGCATACCTCAGCCAAGGCTCTTATCTTCTCAGAATCAGAATCAGAATCAGAAAAAGATTTATTGCTAAGTACATTCACAACTGGTAAATATACGAGGGATTTGACTTGACACTGAGAATGACATAGTTGACATTTTCAGTGACGCGGCAGCGTCAGTGACGCGCCTGTCAGCAGAATGGGAACAGGAAGCAATGGGGGAGAAAGAGGATAAACACAGTAGGAGAGAGAAAAAAAGCATCGTTTATCAGAATACAGTTCATATATGATCAATATTATGATTACAAGAAAAAAAAACTCTTAATGCACAAATAGCAGACAATAGAATCCATACAATGACACAAAGAGAGCAGTGAATGAGTAATCTTCTCGTCAGTATAGTGAGTCAGTGTGAGTGAGGGTGTTGAGTGCAAATATGATATCAGTTAAGGACAACAAAGTCTCTTCAGCAGCAGATGTTATGTCTACCATCTGGTCAAAGGCGCGTGTCCACAAGTATACTGAAGATAATCTGGAGGACTGTGTGCTGAGGGCGTCAAAACAGGTCGAATAGCACTGACTTCAGAGAAAAAACTTCATATTCTCTTACAGATTCAGTGCTCAAATCCTTCATGGCTGGACGTTGAAATTATCATGGACGGCTCTCAGCGTGATCGTGATGTAATCCATTTTCCTAGACAGTTCTCCATTAGCCGCTGTCAGAGTCCTGCCCAGTTGGTCAATTTGATGGTTAAGCCTCGCCGGGTCCGCTTTTTGATAGGCTCCATCCATCTTCTTCAATTTGCGGTACACCAGAACAATCCCAGATCCAATCAGTAGAATTCCGATGACCATTGCTACGAAGAGGTATAATCTTCAACATCTTCGATAGAGAATCAACACAGGCACAAGAGTTTCCAATTACTTGTGTCCTTCAAATAACCCGCGGCAGCTGTACCTGCGGGGCAAATCGGCTCCCCCGGGCCCACTTTTTCTCGTTGAAAAAACAGTGTCAATTGCGTTCAAAGCCCAGCTTATTAAATCCATAATTTCGTTTGATAATCAGCAGTAAAGACACGCAGACAGACAATAGCAAGCTGGGATCCAGTCAGTTTGGGGAAGGAGAGAGATAAGAAGCCGGAGCTGGGAGAAAAGTGTCTGCTCTCTTTGGAGGGCGGAAGTGAAGGGTCACAGTGTGTTAGCAGCAATACTCCAAAAGTTATACACGGATTTTTGATGAAATTTTTAGGAAAGGTGTGTAATGCATGGGGAACAGATTGATTAGATTTTGGTGATGATCTGAAAGTGCATACCTCCACCAAGGGCTTTGTTTGTATTTGTGCAGCAGATTACACAAAAACTACTGGATGGATTTGGATGAAATTTTCACCAGAGGTGGTTCTTGGGGTAGAGAGGAACCCATTATATTTTTGGTGATGATCTGAGAATGCATACCCAGCCAAGGCTCTTCTCACAGTGTGTTAGCAACAATACTCCAAAACTGATGGACAGACTTTGATGCAATTTTCACCACAAGTGGCTATAGGCCTACACACAAACCCATTACATTTTGGAGGTGATCCATGAGAAATGGAAGGAGCCTTGACGGAGGTATGCGCTCTGAGTGCTTTTCTAGTTGTGAATGTGTTGTGGTGGACTTGCAGGCAGCCAGAAGAGCTGGATGACATGGTTGCCTGTGAGAACCAAAACTGTGTAATCCAAGGGTTCCATCTAGGATGTGGGACTCAGTCCAGCAGCAGCCCCACAAGCAACCGTGGTTCTCCCTCATGTGCACACTAGAATACTATAGCATGAGTCTGGTTATATAGCAGAACATTGTTGTGTGAAAACACTGATGCATGTCATTTTATATTCCTGTATTTTTACCTCCGCCAAGGAGGTTATGTTTTTAACGGGGGCTTGTCTGTTTGTTTGTCTGTATGTTTTTGTTTGTTTGTTTGTCTGTCTGTCTGTTACCAATATAACTCAAAGTTATGAACGGATTTTTGATGAAATTTTCAGGAAACGGTGTGTAATGCCACGGGGAACAGAGATTAGATTTTGGTGATGATCTGAGAGTGCATACCTCCACCAAGGGCTTTGTTTTGTATTTGTGCAGCAGGGATTACACATAAACTACTGAGGATTTGGATGAAATTTTCAACCAGAGGTGGGTTCTTGGGCTAAAAAGGAACCCATTATATTTTGGTGATGATCTGAGAATGCATACCTCAGCCAAGGCTCTTATCTTCTCACAGTGTGTTAGTAACAATACTCCAAAACTGATGGGCAGACTTTGATGCAATTTTCACACAAGTGGCTATAAGCCTACACACAAACCCATTACATTTTGGAGGTGATCCATGGACAAATGGAAGGAGCCTTGGCAGAGGTATGTGCTCTACGAGTGCTTTTTCTAGTTTTTTACTACAGATTTTCCATAATCCTGGACTGTTTTTATTTCACTTGTGTGTTCTGTAACTGTGTTTTATCTAATCCTTCTCTTATATTTAATTGCGCAGTAGCCTGGTGGAGCTCCCACAGTTTGGTTGGACTGTACAACTGTACAATGACAGTGAAGCCTGTTCTAATCTGAGTGTTTGTTACTTGAAAGTGTTCCACATTTTAACAAAGCTTTTGCAAAGTATTACAGCCAAAAAGACCCATTTATGGACTGCGCTTTTGCACACATTCTGTACAGTGTTTTCTCACAATTTAAATTACACTCAGAATTTTGCACCTTATAAATAAAGTGCTGGAGTTTGTCAACCATTGTGGACTATAGTTTCAAATTGTTACAAAGCCATTAAAGACATTATGTCTGAAGGGGTAAACAATACCACAACACGTGTTGACATTCTAAAACTATTGCTTTATAATGACACTTGGACACATATTGGTCAAAGCACTGGTTACAGCAACAATCTTATCCAGTAAAGTCATGTCCTCACCTTCACATGGTACCACAAAGGCCAGAAGTATAGTGTCATTCAATATGTATATTTGGAGCGCATGCACCCTATTTTTCTCTCAATTAATTTCAATTTTGTTTATATAGCGCCAAACCACAACACGGTTATCTCAAGGCACCTTTACGTAAGAGTGGATTTAGGCCACCCTCTGTCAATCATGGTAGGCCCCTGGCCTCTGCCAGGTGGATGCAGGCATTTTTAGTGTGGCACCTATAAGGGCAATGCTTTCCTTAATATCAAATCCACAGTCTACCAATACTGTCAGCTGGTGACAGCTTCTGAAGAAAGCCACAGTCCCACAATTTTTGTGTGCTGTAGTACTGTTCAATGACAATAAAAGCCTATTCTATTCTCCTCTTGCAAGACTAACATTTGGTGAAGCCTAAGGTGACACATGCTACAGTTCTGCTGTTCTTGCACATTTTCCACTGGAGCATCATCAGCCTGACACACCTGTGCTGCTTCATCACATCATCTGTCCTCCATCTCAGCCAGAGGTGTGATGTCATCTGTTGGTGATAAGGACAATGTATTACTTTAGTTAATATATTTTGTAATCAACAGGAATTCCAAGACACATTTTAGAAAGACAAACATATGGCAAAAAAAGACTACCTGAATATAAAGGAGTTACATTATCTATCTCAGTCACAGGGCCAGTGGTGTTGGGGTTCTGTGTTGGGGTTCACTTGCTTGCAAAATTTGGGTGAGGTGTGCATCACCTCAAGATATGCAAACAACATAATTGTGGCCCTTACCCACCGCCATCAGGAAAGCCGCCATCACCTAGTGCTGACATGAGGTACTGCACAAAATTGTATCACACAAAGACACAAAGACTACTGCACAAAGACCAGTAGTCAGAAATGAAATGACATTTCAGTGGTTTCTCAGGAGTGAATTGGACTACCCTCAGTGGAAGTCACTTTTGTACTGCGATAACCACAGTTGCCATGAAAACCCACTCCTTGCCATTCAATATGTTTTATACTTTGGAGGGTTGGGAAAGTCCAAGAGTCACCAAATGTGGAACGTAAGTCAAGATGACTCTCTTGTAGTTCTGTGGTGTCTGCAACATGTACCTAAAATTGTAAGTGTAACCATGGCCACATGTCCAAGTTTACCTGATCGCAATATGTTGGACAGTTGTAATTTAGACAAACTGTGTCGGACTGTCACCGGAATTGCTATGATGGAGATTAATCCCACTCCGCACATTTGGCCCCACCCACAAAAATGAGGGGTGGGGGTGCACATATCTTTTCCACTTTACCAAATTTTTTGCCGGAATTGCTATGATGGAGATTAGTCCCACTCGGTGCGCTCCTACATAAAAATATTTGACGAAAGGGATAGTGTCACTTAATGCTCACAGGAAGATCTGCACCAAATGGTTTATTATTCATGCAGCCCTTGCAGTGATGACGGCACATTTTCCGAGCCAGCAAGGGACGATGGGCGCCGGGTTCTGCGGGTGCGTGGGGGGCGAAAGTCCATTTACACCTGCTTGCAGGTTTAATTTTTTTTTTTTTTTTTTTACTGAGGGCCTGAGCCACTGACAACATCAGTTGGTGAAAGCCCTATTGTAATTGCACCGTTTATTTATTAGGGCCTGAGCCACTGACGTCAGTGGGCGAAAGTCCCATTGTAATTGCTCCGTTTATTTGTTTATTTATTTGCCAATGACGTCAGTCAGTGAAAATCCCTATTGTAATTGCTCCTTTTATTTAGGGCCTAAGCCACTGACAACGTCAGTCGGCGAAAGCCCTTATTGTAATTGCTCAATTTATGACGTCAGTCGGCAAAAGCCCTATTGTAATTGTTCCGTTTGTTCTATTATTATGCTTCCGCCTAAATGGTTGCATTTTTTACCCTACTGAATGTTAACCCAAAATGCTATATTCTTTGGCAAACCCTTCAGACCCCAGCGAAAAATTCGAATAAACTGGAAAATATACGTATGTGCCCTCCAACCCCTAATTTTTTTTTTGGGGGGGGGGCAAACGACAAGGTCTATGGACACAGGCGAACAAAACTTGCTGTAGAGACATAAAATTTGGGTGAGGTGTGCATCACCTCAAGACATGCAAAAAACACAATTGTGGCCCCATGACCACTGCCACGAGGAAGGCCGCCATCTTGCCTCAAAGTCACCCCACCTCCAATTGGGAAAAAAGTCACACCTCGCATTTGAACAAACTAGTCCTAGGGACCTGCTCCACAATTGAACTCATTTTTACATGGTGGAATCTATAGGCATTGGGCCATTAAAAGATTGTAAAATTTAAGTCAAAATCTCAAAAGGTGTGGCCTGTGAGCCATGGCGAATTTTGACTCCTCCGCTTACAACATAAACCAGCCTGTATCTCGGGAAAAAACTTGTCCAATGTCTACCAAAGTTTCCATGGAATGAAATCGTCCCTGCCCTGAAACGCGTCTAGATACAAATAACCCGATAAAGATATAGCACCACCGAGTGGTTAACAAAAGAATTACTGAAACTGTTTTATATATTAGACTCATGTACCACTTGCCAGAATGACCTTGAAATTTTCTGACATTCATCACACCACAGGGATGATCATAACTGCAGAACATCAAACTAAGCATGACATTCACATGTGTTACCATGGACACGAACTGCCCTCTCACATTACAATCTTGGAGCTTATGGGGAGGGTTGGGAAGGTCCTGGAGTCATGAAATTTGGAACATAGGTAGAGGGGACTGTCGTCGGTACTCCTATGTGGTGTCCAGCAACACAAAACTTGATAGGTAAGTGTTACCATGCGACATGGGCGCAGGGGAGACTCCATCGCCATGGGACATCGGAGAAATTGGGAACTTCGACAAACTTCAACCGAATTTCACCAAATTTACTACAATGGATATTAGTCCCACCCAAAATGCATCTTGTTAAAAATAATTTTACACAAGTTATAGTGCCACCTTGTGGTTAGAACAACAGGCACTTGTAAATTGGACAAGACTATGTACGATTTTCCACCAAATTTTGCACAATCGGAGATTAGTCCGCACTGCAAATGTGTCTATATGAAAAATAATAAACAAAATATATCACACCCTGAGTGGTTAAAGGGAAGAATTGCTTAAAACTCTTTTATTTATTACTCACGTGCTGCTGGCCTGAATGACGTGAAATTTTCTCAGGGATTATAGGACCAGTTGTTTGATCATAATTGCATGTCACCTTTTCCAAGGCATTCACTGCTGTTCCCATGGACACGCCCTTCTCACCATTCAACTCTTGATCTTGTTTTGAGGGTTAGAATGACCTGGAATCACGAAATCTTGATCATAGGTTGAGATGACTGTCATATGTAGTCCTATATGGGTGGACAACACATAACTGACAGGGAGGGTGTTGCCATGGCGACATGGCAAAGGTTGACCCCCTCGCCATGAAACATCGGAAAGTTGTATCTTGGACAAACTGTTGTCTGATTTTTACCAAATTTTTGGGCAATGGATAACTCCCACCCTGAATCCTCCTATATAAAATAACAAAAGTTACAGTGCTGCCTAGTGGTTACAACATTGGACTCTTGTAAATTGGACAAACTTTGTACGAATTTCCACCAAATTTTCGATGAACGAAATAGTCCTGCACCGAATGTGTCTACATAAAAATAATAAACAAACAGTTAAGCACCCGCACTGATTAAAGGAAGAATTTCTTAAACTGTTTTCTTTCTTTTTTTTCTCGCCAGGGAGAAAAAAATTATATAAGGAATGACTTGGGTTCATTGACAGTACATGACATAGTACAGAACTCTTTCCATGTGACCAGCATGCTTCAATGGCTTCCTCGCAATGCAAAACATGACAGTGACAGCTCGGACAATCCTCGTCTGAGTTTGGACCAAACTTTGCCAAATCATACTGATCCCACTCTGAACACGTCTGTATATCAATAGTCACAAAACTGTCACAACCACCACCTACTGGTGACATGAGGTACTGCACAAAATAGTATGCAGAATTTTGCACAAAGACCAGTAATTAGAATGATAGGACATTTTTAGTGGTTTCTCAGAGTGCATTGGACTACCCTCAGTGGAAGTCACTTTTGTCCTTTGATAATCACAGTTGCCATGGAAACCCATTCCTTGCCATTCAAGACGTTTCATACTGTGGAGGGTTGGGAAAGTCCAAGGGTCAGCAAATGTGGAACGTAGGTCAAGGTGACTCTCTTCTGTAGTTCTGTATCAGTCTGCAACATGTACTTAAAATGTTAAGTGTTACAATGGCCACATGTCCAAGTTTACCTTATCACAATACGTTGGACAGTTGTAAGTTGGACAAACTGTGTCGGATTTTCACCGTAATTGCCATGATGAACATTAGTTCCACTCTGCAGGCACCTACATATGAATATTTGACAAAAGTTATAGCGCCACCTACTGCTCAAAAGAAGTTCTTGCCAAATGGTTTACTTTATTATTCACGCAGCCATTGCAGGGATGATGGGAAATTTTTCAAGCCAGCTAGTATGATGAGTGCCGGGTTCCACGGGGTGCGCAAGGGGGCAATGGCCTGCTGATAGCTGCTTGCAGCTTTATTTTATTATTAGGGCCTAAGCACTACAACATCAGTCGGCGAAAGCCCTTTGTACTTGGCTCAGCTCGAAGAAATTCTTCTGCCTAAACAAATGAATTTTTCACCCTCTGAACGTTAACCAAAATGCCATTTTTTTTTTGGCAGACCCCTCAGACACGGTGAAAAATTCAATAAACTGGAAAACATATGTGCCCCCCCACCCCTCATGCCAAACGTACAAGGTCTATGGAGACTGGAGACCATAAACATTGCTGTGCAGACATAAAATTTGGGTGAGGTGTGCATCACCTCAAGACATGCAAAAAACATAATTGTGGCCCATACCCACCACCAACAGGAAGGCCGCCATCTTGCCTCAAAGTTGCCCAATCTCCAATTCAGAAAAAAGTCACACCTCGCATTTGAATGAACTCGTCCTAGGGACCTGCTCCGATTGAGCTCATTTTTACAGGGCGGCATCTATAGGCATTGGTCATTAAAAATTGTATGAATTAAGTCAAAATCTCAAAATGTGTGGCCAGGGCGCCATGGTGAATTTTGACTCCTCCCCTTACAACTTCAAACAGCTGTCACTCGGGCAAAAATTGTCCAATGTCCCCCAAACTTTCCATGATGGAAAATAGTCGCACCCCAAATGCGTCAACAATAAAATACCTGACAAAAGATATAGCGCCACATAGTGGTTAATGAAAGAATTGCTGGAAACTTTTATTTATTACTCACGCATCACTTGCCAGACTGACATGAAATTTTCTGAGATTAATCACACCACAGGGATGACCATAACTGCACATCAACTTTAGCATGACATTACACGTGTTACCATGGACACGCCCTCCTCGCCATTCAATCCTTGATCTTTTTTACAGGATTAGGAATGACCTGGAGTCATGAAATCTTGAACATAGGTTGAGGTGACTGTAATATATAGTCCTATATGGGTGGACAACACATAACTGATAGATAAGTGTTGCCATGGCGACATGGCGGACGCTGACTCTTCGCCATGGAATATCAAAAACTTTCAAACTGGACAAACTTCATGTGATTTCCATCAAATTTCCGACAATGGATATGACTCCCACCCTGAACATGTCTATGTAAAAATAATAAACAAACGTTATAGCACCACCTTGTGGTTGGAACAACAGACACTTGTAAATTGGATAAACTTTGTATGATTTTCACAAAATTTTGTACATCCGATATTAGTCACACTGCCAAACACATGTATATAAAAATAGTAAACACAAGTTGTAGAGCCCCAGGGTGGTTAAAGGAAGAATTGCTGAAAACTCTTTTATTTATTACTCACGCGCTGCTAGCCAGAATGACGTGAAATTTTCTGAGATTCATCAGACCAAAGGGGATAATCATAACTGCATATCAACGTTAGCATGACATCACACGTGTTACCATGGACACATCCTCCTCGCCATTCAATCTGTGAGCTTATGGGGAGGGGTGGGAAGGTCCCAGAGTCATGAAATTTGGAACATACGTTGACATGACTGTCATATCTAACTAACTACTAACTAACCTGCACTTATATAGCGCTTTTCTAGTCACAAAGACCACTCAAAGCGCTTTCATTAATACTAACCCTCTATTCTAAGGGCCTATAGGAAACAGATATCTAGGGACAATTTAGAACAGCCAATTAACCTAACATGCATGTTTTTGGCATGTGGGAGGAAACCGGAGAAATCCCGGAGTAAACCCACGCAACACGGGGAGAACATGCAAACTCCACACAGATCACTGTTGGTCGGGGGCTGGGATCGAACCCATGATCCCACGATCCCCACAATCCCCCGGCCAAGGGTAAACTGTGCTGCCGCTGTGCTAACCACTGCGCCACCGTGCAGCCCATGTCATATATAGTCCTATATGGGTGGACCACACGTAACTGACAGGGAAATGTTGCCATGGTGCCATGGTGAAGTTTGATCCCTCCCCTTACAAAATCAAGCAGCTTTAACTCATGCAAAACTTGTCTGATGTGCACCAAAGTTTCCAAGATGGAAAATATTACCACCCTGAAGGCATCATATTCAAAATACCTGACAACAGATATAGTGGTTAACAAAAGAATTGCTAAAAACTGTTTTTTTATTACTCATGCGTCACTTGCCAGACTGACGTGAAATTTTCTGAGATTTATCACACTACAGGTTTGATCATAACTGCACATCAAGGTTAACATGACATAAAACTTGTTACCATGGACATACCCTCCTCACCATTCAATCCTTGATCTTGTTTGCAGAATTAGGAACAACCTGGAGTCATGAAATCTTTAACATAGGTTGAGGTGACTGTCATATATAGTCCTATATGGGTGGACAACACATAACTGACAGGGAAGTGTTGCCATGGCGACACGGTGAAGGTTGACTCCTCGCCATGAAACATTGCAAAGTTTCATCTTGGACAAACTTTGTTTGATTTTCACCAAACTTTCAACAATAGATAATAGTCCCACCCTTAATGCTCCTATATAAAAATATCAAAAGTTAGAGCTTCGCCTAGTGGTTATAACATTGGACCCTTGTAAATTTAACAAACTTTGTACAATTTTTACAAAATCCTCTATGTTTAATATTTCTCCTGCCCTGAACGAGTCTATATACAAATAATAAACAAAAGTTTTAGCCCCCCCAATGATTAAAAGAAGAATTGCTTACAACTGTTTATTTTTCTCTCACCAGCAGAAAAAAATGACATGAAGGAACTGTTTCCATTGTGGCCAGCATGCTTCAATGGCTTCCTCGCAGTACAGAACATGACAGTCACAGCTCAGACAATCCTTGTCTGATTTGGACCAAACTTTGCACAAATCATACCGATACCATTCTGAACACGTCTGTATATCAATATTCACAAAACTGTCACACCAGCACCTACTGCTGACATGAGGCACTGCACAAAATTGTATCAAATTTTGCGCAAAGACCAGTAGTCACAGTGACATGACATTTTCAGTGGTTTCTAAGAGTGCATTTGACTACCCTCAGTGAAAGTAACTTTTGTCCTGAGATAATCACAGTTGCCCTGGAAACCCACTCCTTTCCTTTCGACAATGGACACTTGTATATTGGACAAACTTTGTATGAATTCCACCAAATTTTCGATGATCAAAATTAGTCCCGCACCAAGTGTGTATATAAAATAATAAACAAACGTTTTAGCACCCTATTGATAAAAGGAAGAATTTCTGAAAACTGTTTCCTTTCTTTTTTCTCGCCAGCAGAAAAAAAATATATGAAAGAAAGACTAGGGCTCATTGACAGTACATGTTGTAACAGTATGTGAATTAATAATTATGATCAGGTATAAAAATTATTTAATTTATATTAATGCATTGGAACTTGGGATGAATTCTCAGTTCATATACACCGGAAAAGTTAATAACACTTGTCGGGCACCAGCTTCTATCTCTAAGAAGCAATTTAATCTTTAATTTCACTTTATACCTGTTTAATCACTCAATAAATTAATTAGTAATCAGTCTCAAAATTTTAGTGAATTCGATACTGGGGACTTGAATCAGACTCAGAATGAAATAAATTCTCAACAACTTCTCTCATTTTCACATATTTATTAAATGAAATGATAATTCAAAGACATTGCAATGATTTTGTTAACCATGAAATTAAACTTGTAAATGATAGACTAACAATGTCAACATTTGCAGAACCAGAGTTAACTGTGAAATGAATTTAGATCAGTTTGAAGTTAACAGATTATGGAAACAACGCAAATGTATGGGGAAAGTTTTACTAATTATATGAAAAGTTCTGGATTACTCTAAGAAAATAAAAACGGAATTTTAATGAAAACAGAAGTTATGTTAATGGCTCCTTTATTTTGCATTTGATCAAATAATGAATTATCCTCAAATCTCAGACGTTTGATTCAGCAGATGGATAAAGTAAGTGCAGCTCACGTGCTTCCTTGTTGAAGATTTGAAGTTGCACTCTTTCGTTGTCCTCATGAAGCTTTCGATGGGGAAAAGTTCCAAAACCCAGAATATTTGTCCAGCAAATATTCGGTTGCCACACAATGAGATTTTGATGTGTTGATCACCCGGGCTGCGATCTGGCCCAGGCTGTCTCCTCCTCATGGGTGGCGATTTCTTCAGCTGTGCCTGGTCGTGGCAAGCTGCGTCCAGGATCTGCGGCTTCTCATTAGGAATTCAATAATAATAATAATATTTGATCCAATAGCAAAATTAACCTCTTGCGCTCTGTTGTACCATGGACGGGCAAGTCTCTGCGTCCTAGAGCGCACGAGAGCGCACGAGGGCGCTCTCGTGCGCTCTAGGACGCATGGTGTAGATGGTGATGTAGGTGGTGATGGTGATGTAGTGGCGTCCAAGCGCGCACTGAAAATAAAAGCTGCAGACACAGCCGCAAACAGATTAGTTCATCTGACTGACCTCTCATTTGACTAATAAGAGCCTTGAATTGGGTTTCTGAAACCTTGAAGAACCAATGACTGAAAACCTAGCCAGAAGGACCCGCCTGCTGTGAATGCAGTGAGCCAATTGAAGCAGAGAAGTTCGCGAGCTGTTTTTTTTAAGGCTGGGTGAAGACTGACTGCTGGAGCGGATCAAAAAAAGGATTAGACGTTATGAGACGTTATGATTTCTTCCATGGTCATAGACCGACGGAGGCTGATGACGAAGGCTGAGTGACACACACGCCTTCGCCAGTCTTTTTTTAATTACTACTGTTATTTGTTTTGAAAAATCGTTCACCAAAAACCGCAATCATGGAAGCACAAAACCACAATAATGGAATTATGTTTTGACCGGGTCGCGAGACCAGAGCCATGAGCGGACCAGCGTCGCGTTCGTCTGACAATGAGGAAGAGAAGTTGGCCAGGACAATGTGGGTGTGAAGAGGTAAGGTGTTATAAGCCAAATTATTTTTTATCCCTGAATATTGTAATCAAAAATGACTTTTGACCGATCGGTAAATTACAACTGTGCGGCGCATGATGTCCGAAGTGCGTGCGCCACGTTACACGGTTCTTCGCTGCCTCTGGACTGTGACCGTGAACGTGGGTGGACAATCCCCCCCCCACACACACACACAGACACAGCCCTGAATGTGACCTTTCATTAGAGCCCAAAATGAAGCTTCTACATTGAATCATTCAAAAGTTACAGACGTTTTTCCAAACTGTGCCATTTGGCACAGTTCCAAAACGCCTGGGAACAGCCTTAGAACAAAGCTGTGTAAAATATTCATTTTTTGTGGTATTGTTACAAAATTTTGACCTCAGCTGGATAACACTTGGTTCAACATTTCTGTTGCATTTTCCAGCCCGGATCTGAAGCTGTGTGTTATTTGCAAGCATTTGTATCCAAAACAACACCAAGGCCAAATTTATTTTCTTCAAGTTCACTATGTTTAGATGACTGTAACTCAGTGGCCGGAGCACTTAGAGAGATCATGGTTTTTTTTGCCAAAAAATTCAGTGTTTTCTTTTAAATGAGACCAACCCCATGAAGATGCTGCAAAGGGTTCAAGAACAGCTTTCGATTTACTTTGGGCACATTATTTTTTGGCGTTTTTAGGAAAATTGACCGGAGTGCAAGGGGTTAACAGATCTTTTGGACTGGTGGAGATGAAAATAGTTTCTAGTGTGTAAGTTGGTCAATATAGAATTTAAAAAAAAGAAAGTCAAGATTAAAACTTAAATTAAAATTAAAAACGGTGGCTTTACAGAAAGTTTAACAGGAAAAAGTGATAGGAAAAAAACGTCTAAAATTGGAGTTTAACTCCTGATTAGAATGAGCTCAGAAAACAAAAAAGAATCAATTCCCAGATGTTTAAGAGAATAGAAAATCATTAAAATACATAGTTACAGAACACAAAGTTAAGAGTTATCTGCTCTGTGATCATCGAAAAGCAACACGTGGGAGAAGTCCCTTTGTTCTCCAGTGGTTTTCTGTTGTGTAGAGACGAAGACAATGGAAGTAAAAACCGAAAAAGAGATCTTTGAAAAGTGGCGGTGAAAACAGAGATCTGGCGGAAAAGAGGATACAGTTCCCTTTTATCTGTGGAGAATTTTTGCAGGCCTCCGTGATTGACAGGAGCCCCCAGCCAATAGGCTTCCTTCGTGGGTGGGCTTTATGAATTTTAGTCCAATGAGCAAACAGTCTTTTGTCTGAACGAACAACTCTGAGAGCTGTTGTCAAGCAGAGATTGGCTGAGATCGGTCACATGATTTGAGAGATATTTTGGCAAATCTTTAACACTTAATATTCATCTATACATTTATGTATATAAACTAAGCTAACCTTAGTGATTAATGTAACTTATACTTATATTTATACCCAGTGCTTATAAATTAACATGCAGGAATAAACATTCATTTAAACACTTTTTAACATGCTTTTATATATAAAATCACGGATTAATATATTTCAAACCTTTTACTGATTGTGCAGAATAAACATCAAGAGTCCATTTGCTTTTCATGGTCCTAGAAAAGAAGAGAAGGTTTAAAATTGAGTTAACACAGATGCGATGAAAAGCTGCACTGGTTAGATCTGCATGTCCCAGAGTTGCCAGAAGGGCCAATATTGAGCTGTGGATCTTTGTAGTGATGAGAGGCTCCAGGGGCCTGTTCTGTGTCTCCATGTTTATGGAGGCCATAAAAGTCAAAACAGGAAATGCATTAGGGTGAATTCCTTAGACTGGTTTTAACAAAGAAATGTGAGTTCAGTTGTGGCCTGGGGTAAAAGAGCAGTTTCCTTGCTGTCTTTTTCCTCGGTGAAACAAGGTCTTGAAGCAGAAGAATAATTGTTATTGATAAACCAAAATGAGATGATGCTACAGTCCCCCCTTTGGTATTAACGGTGACTTTGATTCAGCGTTGATAGCAATCTTAGGCATCAAATTCCAATTTGGCGAGTCTTGATCCAAATGCTAAACTAAAGGTTCTGATGTCCATAAGTCTTAAGCTTGTAAACAGTATCTATTCCAAAGTGTAGATCCTTAAATTTGGTTTTCTGGAAAACTTCTAGAAATTTTCTAAAATAATTTGGGTATGACCAAATATAAACATTGTATAATTGTCTATGATATACTAAAATTCTGTATATGCCGGTAAAGGCTTAAAAATTCTGGTTACAAAAGTATAAAACTGAAAAGTATGTAGTTTTGACATACCTGAGATAAATGTTTTGGGTTTACCATAAACAGCTATTCAAAATTCCAAAAGTAGTTTAAAATGTGTATAAAATCTAAATAGAGTGCAAAATATATATATTTGTCTATATGCATGCATGTATCCAAAAATCTTAGGAGTCTAGGTCAAAAGCAAAATTTAAAAAAAAAAATCTTGCTCATATTTGAGGTAGAGGTTTAGACTAGTCAATATTGAGGTAGCTCAAGGAGGTTCAAATTGAATTGGTTTAGCTAGACTAAACCATGGTTCCACAGATGTCCAAATCATAGGGTGTTTGAGGCTTTTGTTCAGAAAAACTGAGTGGACATGGGATGTCGTTATCGTTCGTCGAATGGCAATGAGAAGTAAATTTGATTTACTGCAAAACATTCAATTCAATTCAATTGAACTTTATTTATATAACGCCATTTCACAACAACAGTCATCTCATAGCACTATCAACTGTAGGGGGAACCCCCACAGTTGCAGAAAGACCCCAGCAATCAGGCGATCCCCTGTGAGCAAGCACTTGGCGACGGTGGAGAGGAAAAACTCCCTTTTAACAGGAAGAAACCTCCAGCAGAACCTGGCTCAGGGAGGGGCAGTCATCTGCTGCGACTGGCTGGGGGGTGAGGGGATAGAGAAGATGAAAAGAACAGACATGTAGAGAGCAAACAGCACGATGGGGACTCAATCTATGGGAGAGAACAAACAAATGTTAATGACCAGCAAAAAAAAAAAATATTTCATTGAAAGTGAGGAAAGGAGTGAGGCCCAGTGCATTACTGGAGGTCCTCCGGCTGACTAAACCTATTAGCAGCATAACTAAGGGAGGGTTCAGAAACACATGATCCCTCCCTAATTGTAGGCTATATCAAAAAGGTAGGTTTTAGCCCTATTCTTAAAAACAGAGATCGAGTCTGACTCCCGAATCCAGATTGGCAGCTGGTTCCACAGGAGAGGAGCTTGATAACTGAAGGCTCTGCCTCCCATTGTACTTTTGGAGATTCTAGGTATTACAAGTATTCCTGCATTTTGGGAGCGTAGTGCTCTGTTAGGATAATACGATAGTATCAGATCTTTTAAATAAAAAGGAGCCTGATTGTTTAGAGCTTTGTAAGTAAGAAGAAGGATTTTAAACTTAATTCTAAACTCTATGGAAAGCCAATGAAGGGAGGCCAGAACCGGAGAGATATGATCTCTCTTATCAAAAAGGATAAGATGATGTGATAGCATGCTCATTGCTAAAGTGTCAACTGAAAAGTTAATGTTTCTAGCTACTTCTGAGAGTAACATAGACATTGGCTGTGTGTGAGCATAGCCAACCCTTAACACAAAGAGCAAAGAGTTCAAGACCTTGTTGAGTTTGACTGAAGCTTCGGAGCAAGCATTCAAAACCAACACAATGTCTTGTAAGATTCTGGTAACGGTTTGTGGCTCGATGACCTGGCATTTCGGTTTAGTGGTGTTGACCGAGTTAACAGTGGGCGTGCTAAGGCTAACAAGAGGCTCTAACGATGAGGCTGTTATTGAGAATCCACCTGAGGATCGTTGGCTTTTCATTTTGGCTTGGCCCAGTTCTGACTGGGTAACAGTGGGTGTGATTGCTAGGCAGATGGCTAAACTGATAAACGGGAGGGCCATCATCCTGGCAAACAGAAAAAAGTGAGTGATTTTGGATCTTTATCTTCTTGTTGATCTTTCTTTCGATACCTGATTGGCAAATGAAAATTCTTCTCAGAGGTGAAACAATTTCTTTTAGAGATTGAACTCTAAACCTTAGATTGTTTTTCACCTTTGATGGAAGTTTTAATGTTATTAGCTCAAGCTAATGGTGTTGAATGTTTTGTGTGTACTACTTGATAATAGTAAGATGATTGAACTTCATTAGATTTTACAGAGGCCTTTGAAATTAGTGTAAGGGAAAATTTGGTTTTAATTTACCCTTTGCTTTTTGGAAGTTTTGATGCAGTTAGCTGATTGTTTGGAGAAATTTGACTGAGTGTACCTGAGGCTGGTAGTTAGCTACAGTTATTTCTCAGACGTAGGTTTGATTTTAATCTTATTTTTGGACTTACTTTGACAGTGTTATACCCGACAAGTCCCATGGGGTTTTGGTAAAGTTTGCTCTGATTTTGGTGAGCCCATTTGAAAATGGGGTCCTGGGTTTGGCACTTGAGTGGCCAGAGTTTGTTGTTGACAATGTGTGGATTCATCCACTCGGACAGGAATTTAGGAGTGATTTTCCTTTCCTATAAACTGATTATTGGTGTTTGCGGTACAAATGTGGGGTGGAAGATCTTGTCTCCCCTTCGCAGTTTGTCATGCGAGAGTTTTTGGTCATCTTACACTTTGTGTCGTTTGGTGAATCGGTCCAAATGTTTTTGAAATACAGCCTTGGGAGCTTTGTATGTCATTTTGATGCTTTTGTGTTTTGCAGCTGGAATGTTATGGGCATTGGCAGTCATCACCCCCCTCTGGTTTCGAGGAACTTTGAGCGGTGGCGATGATGGTTTGTAGGAAGCAGGAATACGAGTGCCATTGTATAGCTGCAGAGAAGGTTGTGTTGCATGAAGTGGTTTTAATTTTGGTATGTCAAAGGTTTTAGACACGGGAAGCGCATGTACCGTTTTATCCGACCGGTGTTTGACGGTTTTATGGATCATTTGGTTACAAGCTTGAGTGAATGTGCGGCTAGCGTTTGCAAAAGTTGGGTTCGTAGTCGCAAAAACTTGAGATTTCAGAGGGTCTGGAGAGCCGGTTGGTGTGGCTCTTGTGATCACGCAGGCCTCCTGGGCAGGTGGGTGGGTTTTCAAAATATGACACCACCCTTGAATCATGGTTATCAAGGATTTCAAGGGGGCCGTTAGGAGTTTTCCGCTCGGCCATTGAGTTTTCACGGTCATTTGCTTCCTTGGCTTGACCTTGTATTTGAAGGTGACTTTTGACTTCTTGTGGACAGTACTCACCTTGGTCTTGGCGGTCGCTTTCAGTCGGTTGCAGTTGTTGTAACAGTGCTAGTTGTGTGAGACTTGGGGTGTCCAACGTGTTCAGAACAAAGCAGTGCGGTTCAGTTGTCCTTGTTGGGCCAAATGGGTGAGGGTGTTGCGTTTGAGCCCATAGTTTGAGGTTCTTGAAATCAATCAGTGGCTCAAAACGGTTCAGTAGGTCTTTGCCAACAAGCAATGGAATGGCGTCAAGTTTGGACACATAGACTGGATGTGTCAAGGCCATGGGTCCAATGGATATGTTTAGTAGTGATACGCCCAACAGGGTTGTTTTAGTGAGTGCATATGGTCGCACGGCTAATGAACAGGGTTCGAGTTTTAAATGTTTGTGAGCGCGGTTAGCGGCTACACGTAGTTTGTCAAAAAGGGTGTGTGACATGAGAGTGATGTCAGCGGAGGTGTCTAAAACAGCATCCTGGCACATTATGTCTTCAAGGGTCAGTGGAAGAAAGAATTTCCGTGCAACTCCCCTCTTGTTTAAATCGCATAGACATTGTGGAACCAGTAGTTCAACACAGCATTGCGAAATGTTGTTAGAGGAGTGGTCTGTGACCTGTGGTTGGGCTGCCATAAAAGCACTGGACTGTGTTGAGTCCTTTGGTTCTTCCTCATTTGCAAAAGAGGTTTTCTTCTTGCGTTTTCTTCGTTTGGAACGTTTGTTTTGAGTCGTTATAGCTGATATAGCTAGGATGTTAGCAGTTCTATTTTCTTTGTTGCTTTGAATCTCCGCTAGGAGGTGTTTAACAATGTCGATATCTTCTCTACTGACCGTAGGAGTTTCTTCTTCCTTCCACAGTTTGTGAAAGGTCTCTGCTTCTGAGCTTCTGTGGTGAGATGAAGACCATTTGTCGCAGTTACGCGTGTCTTCATATTGGTATCTGTCATCATGGTAGTCTGTATCACGCTCTCGTGACCTGTGCCGTGGATATGGTCTACGACGGTAGTCAGGTTTTTGCAAAGTTGGTCCAAAGTGATATCCAGAGGACCTAGTTTGGTTTTGACCTTGATGAGGTCGGCTGGAAAAATGCTTCGGCTGTTTATGTACTCGCGGTGTAGGAGGTGGGGTAGAGTGAGGAGCTCCTTCCAACTCCAAGGTGTTAGATGCATCGCTAATAGCTAGCACTGTGGCAGGCTCACTGTGCTTGTTGTGACTTTGTTGCTGTTTTTGGAATGCATAGTGTGCAAACTCTCTCAGCTGACTTATTGAGTTTGACCTTGAGTTAGCTGTAACTCCAAGGTGATGACTCACAATGGGAGGTTTTGGATGAAGAGAGTCTTGAAATTGTGGTCTTCTTCCATCCCTTGTGTATTTTGAGCTCCGAAATATGCAAGTAGGAGTCACATAGTAGACCTGTGTCTGCTCTGAGTGTCCTTTCTTCACGGCTAGGGCTGCGGTTAGCCCTGCCTGTAAGCAGTCGTCGGAGAATTCGTTTTCGATGGCTTTGCAGAGCAGCATGTAGTCTGCTTTGATGTTTGCCGGCTGTCTGTCTATGAATTTTGATACTGACCTGTTAGATGTTAGTTTAATCAAATAGATGTGATCGTCAATCGTAGCATCAGGATACTTACACAGGTAGTAATCAATGTCCTGTAAATAGACTTTGGCATCAGGTGAACCCGTAGGTTCTGGATCAAATTTCGTGACATTTCACGTGATCTTGTCAAGGTCACGGTCTGAAGGGGCACACGCACGCTGTCCACGCGGTCGTCCGTATTCAAAACGGGAATCGGGTGAGGGAGTGCGGTGAATGTCCTGGTGTTCATGTGCTTCCTTTAGGAGCAGTTGACATTCCTTGTAGTCATGCTTCACATTTTCAAGTTGACTTTCAACTCTTCTGAGTTCCTTCTTTGTGTCTTGAAGGACATCTTCAAGTTCATTCTTGTCTTGGTGAGGTACGTCATTGTCATGCATCAACCGTTTATTTCCTGACTCTGCACGGTCCAAATCTTGTAACGCTTCATCAAGTTGACTTTGAGTTTTGTCGTTCTCCTCTTGAGATTGTTCCAAATTTTCTTTCAATGTTTCATTCTCTTCTTGGAGAGATAGGATTGTTGTTTGTTGATTTGCTAGCTCATTCTCGGCTACCTTTAATCTCGTGACTAATGCTAGCATGAACTTACCTAGCACACTGGTGGGGTCCTTGCCTTCTGGTGGTTTTTCAGTGTGTTCATTCAAAAGTTCTTCAGTGAGTTGCTTCAGCTCTTCGGGCTGTGTTTTCTTGACCCGTGTTGTGAAGGTAGAAATAAAATCCATCCTTCCAATGTTGCTTGAAGGTCATCCAGTTTGGTAAATCGGTCAGTTGTCTGTTGACTCGTCATGTTTAACTGCTGTTGCTATTTCACTTAAAAAAAATCAACTTGTTGATTATTGCTAATTTGTTAGACAAGGTTTAACCTTGAGTGTTTTATTTTACAATCTTGATAGTTGAAAGTTCCTTTTAGAATTTGTTCCAACTTATAGGCTTGCAAGATGGGAAGTAGAATTTTGAAATTATTTAGAAATGTAGAGATGCTTCATTTAATTTGTTTGTTGACACTGTATTTTAATAAATAAAGTTGAATTGAAATTGGGTTGAATTTGTGTTTCACAAAACAAAACAGGAATTTCAGTTGTGTGGATTGACTTCTTGACTTTGATTTTCAAAGTCTAGTATTGGAATTTCTCATCAATAACTAGCTTTGGAATTTTGCAGAATGTCACTTTGAAAGTGAGGATTTTATTTACAAAAATTTAAGGTTATAAGTTTCCACTTTCTTTTAAAGTTAAGGTTTTCCTTTGATTTTATTTGTAAAAGCCTATTTTCATTTGAAGCATTAAATGTTTTAAATATTTACAAGTTAGAAACAAGTGAATTGCTTTGGACATTCGGTATCCAAGGATTTCTTAGAATTAATGCTAATACTGATTTATTTTGATTGTTATCTATAAAATTTCTTATTTACAGAATAATCAATGTTTGCACCTTTTGACTTTTCTCTTAAATCCTGGGAAAATTTTAAAATTATGCAAGTTGGTCAAATGTTTTTCTTTTCATGTGGAGAAAACATGAACCAAGAAATGACCCAGTGAGTTTAAATAACACCTAGCTTCTTTTAAGTGTTAATTGCTTAATGTGGTTTCCTAAAATTGAGAAAGAGAAAAAATTTTATAAATATTCAGTGAATCTGTAAATTTGTTAACCCCTTGCACTCTGGTCAATTTTCCTAAAAATGCCAAAAAATAATGTGCCCAAAGTAAATCGAAAGCTGTTATTCAACCCTTTGCAGCATCTTCATGGGGTTGGTCTCATTTAAAAGAAAACACTTTGAATTTTTTGGCAAAAAAAACCATGATCTCTCTAAGTGCTCCGGCCACTGAGTTACAGTCATCTAAACATAGTGAACTTGAAGAAAATAAATTTGGCCTGGGTGTTTTTTTGGATACAAATACTTGCAAATAACACACAGCTTCAGATCCGGGCTGGAAAATGCAACAGAAATGTAGAACCAAGTGTTATCCGGCTGAGGTCCAAATTCTGTAACGATACCATAAAAAATGAATATATTACACAGCTTTGTTCTCAGGCTGTTCCCAGGCGTTTTGGAACTGTGCCAAATTGTGCCAAATGGCAGAGTTTGGAAAAACGTCTGTAACTTTTGAATAATTCAATGTAGAATCTTCATTTTAAGATAAGATAAGATAAGATAAGCCTTTATTAGTCCCACAACGGGGAAATTCCAGGATTGCAACAGCACAGGGATAGCAACACTCAGAGCAACAATCAGAAGGCAAGAAAAAAAACAAGCAAGCAAGAGCAGCTAATAAACATATGTACGTATTACTATAAAATATATATATATACACACACACACAGACACACAGTGCAGAGCATTGTAGCTGGATGGAATAAATATATGAATATATGAACACACAGTGCAGAGCATTGTAGCTAGATGGAATAAATATGTAAATATATAAACACCCACAGTACGGAGCATTGCAGCTAGGTGGAATAAATATGCAAGTATATAAACACACACAGTGCGGAGCAATGTAGCTAGATGGAATAATATGTAGATATATAAATATATAAACACCCACAGTACGGAGCATTGTAGCTAGATGGAATAAATATGCAAATATATAAACACACACAGTGCAGAGCATTGTTGCTAGATGGAATTTTGGGCTCTAATGAAAGGTCACACTCAGGGCTGTCTGTGTGTGTGTGGGGGGGGGTTGTCCCCTCCCCCGCTCGCTACAGAGGATGGACTTCGGCCATCGCTACACAACGAATTAGCCTCATGTGGTGATGTGGGACAGCAGCACAATCACCGCGCCCCCCCTCGCTACTGTGTGTGTGTGTGTGGGGGGGGGGTTGTCCCCCCCCCCGCTACAGAGGACGGCCATCGCTACATGACGGAATAGACTCATATGGCTATGTGGCGACTGCTGCGCAGTAACCGCGGCTTCTCCCCGCGGACCGGGGGGCGTTCGGACCGTGAACGCCCCCCCACCCCGCTCCTCTTCTGCAGCGGGGTGGGGGGGCGTTCACAGTCCGAACACGCAAATGAACCGTTTATCGCGGCGCACGCACTTCGTACTTCGTACAGTTGTAATTTACCGATCGGTCAAAAGTCATTTTTGGATTACAATTTTCAGGGATAAATAATAACTTAGCTTATAACACATTACCTCTTCACAGCCACATTGTCCCGGCGAACTTCTCTTCCTCATTGCCAGACGAACGCGACGCTGGTCCGCTCGTGGATCCCGGTCAAAACATAATTCCATTATTGCGGTTTTGGCGAATGATTTACGACCTTTGTCGTTGGCCTCCGTCGGTCTATGATGACGGAATAGAATCCTAAACGTCTTTCTGCTGGAATGAGCGCAGGTCGCACTTGTGGGTGTTCTCCATGCTGCTGGATCTGTAGCAGGTTCTTCCAGCGTCCTTTTTTTCATCTGTTGCAACAGTAAATCTCTCTTCACCCAGCCCGAACTTCTGTGCTTCAATTGGCTCCTGCATTCACAGTAGGCGGGTCCTCCTTCCTAGGTTTTCATTCATTGGTTCTTCAAGGTTTCAGAAACCCAATTCAAGGCTCTTATTAGTCGAATGAGAGGTCAATCAGATGAACTAATCTGTTCGTGGCTGTGTCTGCAGCTTTTATTTTCAGTGTGCGCTTGGAGGCCACACCACCTACATCACCACCATCAGGACCATGCGTCCGAGAGCGCACCCGTGCGCCCTCGTGCGCCCTAGGACACAGAGACTTGCCCGCCCGCGGTACAACGGAGCGCAAGAGGTTAAAATGCACAGGTTTAATCCTACTTTAAAAGGAACTCTGATTATATTGGCATGTTAGCTCTATATGCTTTATTTTGATGTTAGTAACATAACTATAATTTAATTTTTTTGAAAATAATTCCCAGTTTTATATATTTTTAAAAAACTTTATTACGATTTTTGTTTACATCGCAATGCATTCTGGGTAGTGACGTAGAATGGTTGCAGCCGTTTTTTCTGTCTTATACAAGCCAAGAAGCGAAGCTCCTAACTACTGCCATTTGTCAGTGAAAATGCCACATTGCGCGGCTTTTGGATGTAATTTCCAATCAAAGGGAAATAAAGAGAGCGGGGTAAGCCTCCATAGCTTTCCTAAAGAGGGAAAGTGGAGGAAAAAGTGAGGCGGCAGCAGCTCAGCAGGTAAGTCTAATAACCCCATGGTTGGCAGTTCGCATCACGCTCTCCCCAGATATCCTGCCGTTGTGTCCCTGGGCAAGACACTTCACCCGTATTGCCTCCAGTGCCCATAACACTGGGTATGAATGTGTAAAAATGTTTAAATGCTCGGTGGTGGCCGGAGAGGCTGTTGGTGCGGATTGGCAGCCACATTTCCCTCACTCTGTCTGTGATCATGCGCTGTAACGCATGCCTGATAAAGCTGACATATGTATTAATCATGCTATGATAAAGCACAATATCGCTCAAAGCACGCGCATGAGACATGTCTGTGATCGCACGCTTGTGTTGACCGTTCCTGCCTTTCGTCTCCTAACCGAGGTTTTGGGAGGCAGGGGAGATGCATCTTCCTCCGCGGTCAATTCCCGAGTAAATCTCACTCTTGTGGTACACAGAAGCACAGGCCGTTTTGCTGAAGCGTTGGGGCTTTATTTATATACCGCACTGTTGTCAGCAACAAATTCTACCTGCTCTGGTCGCCTCGCTCTTTCTACTTATCCGCACCAAATCACACACCGTTCACTCACCAGGTTATTCCACACACACCGGGGGGGGGGGGGGGGGCACCTCGGCTGCGCAAATGCCATCACTCACTCACGTCCACGCACCGAGCTGCTCCATCCAAACACACGCACCAGACACATCCCACAACACTTGATAGAGCTGACATATGTATTAATCACGCTGTGATATCGCTCAAAGCGCGCGCTTGGCTTGACATGTCGAAGATCTGGCTGGCAACAGTCAGAAAAAAAAAATAAATAAAAAGTGGATCGACTGTGGAGCGCTGCTTATGGACGTTCAACCCACATTCTGAGAAAGCAACAGAGAAATTGCTTTATGTTGCTCAGATCCATGTTTATCAGTTCAGTGCCCATCATGCTTGTAGACAATTTTTTGTGTTTGAGCATTCTATTGTAAGTAAATCAACAATATATAAGTTTCTCTCCACTCCGCGAGTGTCTCAAGCGTGCGCTCGAGGAAGCATTATTTTAAGGTGAAATAAAACGGCCTGTGCTTCTGTGTACCACTCGGGAGTAAGATAGTGGAGGAAGATAGATCTCCCCTGCGTCCCAAAACCACAGTTAGGAGACGAAAGGCAGGAACGGTCAACACAAGCGTGCGATCACAGACATGTCTCATGCACGCGCTTTGAGCGATATTGTGCTATTATCATAGCGTGATTAATACATATGTCAGCTTCATCAGGCATGCGTTACAGCGCGTGATCACAGACAGAGTGACAGAAATGTGGCTGCTAATCCGCGCCAACAGCCTCTCCGGCCACCACCGAGCATTTAAACATTTTTACACATTCATGCCCAGTTTTATGGGCACTGGAGGCAATGCGGGTGAAGTGTTTTGCCCAGGGACACAACGGCAGGATATCTGGGGAGAGCGTGATGCGAACCGCCAACCATGGGGTTATTAGACGACCTGCTCTACCTGCTGAGCCGCTGTCGCCTCACTTTTTCCTCCACTTTCCCTCTTTAGGAAAGTTATGGAGGCTTACCCCGCTCTCTTTATTTCCCTTTGATTGGAAATTACATCCAAAAGCCACGCAATGTGGCATTTTCACTGACAAATGGCAGTAGTTAGGAGCTTCGCTTCTTGGCTTGTATAAGACAGAAAAAACGGCAGCAACCATTCTACGTCACTACCCAGAATGCATTGCGACGTAAACAAAAATGGTGATTTACATCATAATAAAGTTTTTTAAAAATATATAAAACTGGGAATTATTTTCAAAAAAATTATATTATAGTTATGTTACTAACATCAAAATAAAGCATATAGAGCTAACACGCCAATATAATCAGAGTTCCTTTTAAGATTACTCTTGAGTAAACATCAGCATTAGAGTCCTTAAGCTAGAATGGGCTTTCTGTGAGAGAATAACACCATGTCACATTTAAAATCAGCAAAATAGACAAATACAGCTTCAAAGTTTGCACTTTTTCTTAAAAGTGTGTAAATATGTTTGATTTTAACTTAAAAGATTGCAATATGTGGTTACATAAGTGATTAAATACAATAGGGGTGTTTGTATATGTTCCTGCTGTAGGTGTATCTATGCAGTGAGTGGGGTCTCACCACTGAGAAAAACTTTCAGTAGCCAACAGGTCTATTTCCTTATGTTCTTGGCATAAAACTTTGAATTGGTGTTAAATTTAGTTTACTCCGAATAAAATGAATTGCTTTGAAGTGACTTTGAAGACTTAATTTGGTTATAAATCGGCTTTAAAGATTAGGAGTTTAAAAAAAATGCAGTCCCTATGTTTCACCACAAGATGGAGGCAGTTTTCGTCTGCACTCCCGAAAGAGGAAACCCTGTGACGTCACTCAGGGAGTCAAGGATTTCTACTCAAAATGGCAGCTACAGGGAACTTGCCTTAAGCGGACTCAAGATGGCGTTGCTCGGCCGATCTACACACGTGCAGTTTTCGTGCACAGCTCGACGGTCGCGCACGCGACTGTGAGCGTGCACGTGACATGTGGATGCGGGCGCGAGTCTACTATCAATAAAACCATGCCTTGCTTTTCAAAAGCGGGAGAGCTTCACTCTCCTTAAAACTTTATTCAAACTAGTTTACACAATGGTTAGCTCAATTGGTTTTCCCCAAGGGTTTGCTTCACCTGTGAGGTTTTGAACTAACGGGGAACAAACAGGATTGCTTCTCTGTTCGGTCCCAGGCCTATTTTAATTATTCAGCGTGTAATCACGGTTCTTAAGCATGTGTTAAACAAACAAGTAACTGAGCAGAGTGGGGTGGAGCATTCTCTTCACCCCCCTTCATGGTCAGCACACACACACACACACACACACACACACACACACACAGACAGCAGCGGGTGAATTCACCCCCTCCCCCTCGTGACACAGAGACAAAGACAATGGCTGCAGGCTCAGCCCTGCACAGACAAACAAATGACCTTTGTTTTTAAAAGTTATAAGTTTTGACCAAAACTACACACAGCTTATGCTTTCATATTTTTATTCTGAGTATGTTCAAAGTTAATCCCAGCCTCTCACGGGCAGCACCATAACCTGTAACAGTATATGAATTAATAATTATGATCAGGTATAAAAAAATATTTAATTTATATTAATGTATTGGAACCGGAGATGAATTCTCGGTTCATATACACCAGAAAAGTTAATAACACTCGTGGGGCACCAACTTCTATCTCTAAGAAGCAATTTAATCTTTAATTTCACTTTATACCTGTTTAATCACTCAATAAATTAATTAGTAATCAGTCTCAAAATTTTAGTGAATTTGATACTGGGGGCATGAACCAGATACAGAATGAAATAAATTCTCAACAACTTCTCTCATTTTCACATATTTATTAAATGAAATGATAATTCAAAGACATTGCAATGATTTCGTTAACCATGAAATTAAACTTGCAAATGATAGACGAACAATGTCAACATTTGCAGAACCAGAGTTAACTGTGAAATGAATTTAGATCAGTTTGAAGTTAACAGATTATGGAAACAATGCAAATGTATGGGGAAAGTTTTACTAATTATATGAAAAGTTCTGGATTACTCTAAAAAAAATAGAAATGGAATTTTAATGAAAAGGAGTTATGTTAATGACTCCTTAATTTGGCATTTGATCAAATATCGAATTATCCTCAAATCTCAGATGTTTGATTCAGCAGATGGACAAAGAAAGTGCAGCTCACATGCTTCCTTGTTGAAGATTTGAAGTTGTGCTCTTTCGTTGTCCTCGTAAAGCTTTCGATGGGGAAAAGTGCCAAAACCCAGAATATTTGTCCAGCAAATATTCGGTTGCACACAATGAGATTTTGATGTGTTGATCACCCGGGCTGCGATCTGGCCCAGGGCATCTCCTCCTCGTGGGTGGCGATTTCTTCAGCTGTGCCTGGTCATGGCAAGCTGCTTCCAGGATCTGCGGCTTCTCATGAGGAATTCAATAATAATAATAATAATATCTGATCCAATAGCAAAATTAACAGATCTTTCAGACTGGTGGAGATGAAAATAGTTTCTAGTGTGTAAGTTGGTCATTATAAAATTAAAAAAAAAAGAAAGTCAAGATTAAAACTTAAATTAAAATTAAAAATGGTGGCTTTACAGGAAGTTTAACAGGATAAAGTGATAGGAATAAACGTCTAAGATTGGAGTTTAACTCCTGATTAGAATGAGCTCAGAAAAAAAAAGAATCAATTCCCAGATATTTAAGAGAAAAGAAAAACATTAAAATACATACTGTAGTTACAGAACACAAAGTTACGAATTATCTGCTCTGTGATCGTTGAAAGCAACACGTGGGAGAAGTCCCTTTGTTCTCCAGTGGTTTTCTGCTGTGTAGAGACGAAGACAATTAAGAGGATACAAAAAGGAGGATACAGTTCCCTTTTTTGATTGTCCAGAATAAACATCAAGAGTCCATTTGCTTTTCATGGTCCTGGAAAAGAAGAGAAAGTTTAGAACTGAGATAACACAGATGAGATGAAAAGCTGCACTGGTTAGATCTGCATGTCCCAGAGTTGCCAGAAGGGGCAATATTGAGCTGTGGATCTTTGTAGTGATGAGGGTCTCCAGGGGCCTGTTCCATGTCTCCATGTTTATGGGGGCCATAAAAGTCAAAACAGGAAATGCATTAGGGTGAATTCCTTAGACTGGTTTTAATAAAGGAATGTGAGTTCAGTTATGGCCTGGGGTAAAAGAGCAGTTTCCTTGCTGTCTTTTTCCTGGGTGAAACAATGTCTAAGCAGAAGAATAATTCTTATTAATAAGCCAAAATGAGATGATGCTACAATGTACATAGTACAGAACTGTTTCCATGGCGACCAGAATGCTTCACTGGCTTCCTCGCAATGCAAAACATGACAGTTAGAGCTCATACAATCCTCGTCTGATTTGGATCAAACGTTGCACAAATCAAACTGATCCCACTCTAAACATGTCTGTAGATCAATATTCAAAAAACTGTATCACCACCACCTACTGCTGACATGAGGTGCCGTAAAAAATTGTATCAAATTTTGCACAAAGACCAGTAGTCAGAATCAGAATCAGAATCAGAATCAGGTTTATTGCCATTGTTCATGTAGTACACAAACTAGGAATTTGTCTCGGTACAATGCTGCAACATTAAACATGATAAGATAAGAGAAATAAACTATACATGTAATAAAGTGTAGGATAAGATTAAGTGATACTGGTCAACAGTTAAAATATATATTAGCCAGCAGCAGATACTGTGGAGAACTATATAGTGCAGTCGGTAATGCAGGAAGAAAACAGTGATGATTGACATGAGTCTGGTTGAGCTGCTGTACATGGTGCACGAGAGTCACTTAGTGTTCAGCAGTCTAATGGCAGAGGGGAAGAAGCTGTTCATGTGACGGGAGGTTTTAGTCTGGATGGACCGAAGTCTTCTACCAGAGGGGAGGGGGGCAAACAGTACGTGACCAGGGTGTGAGGGATCGGCTATGATCCGGCCAGCACGCCTCCGGGTCCTGGAGATGTACAGATCCTGGAGAGATGGGAGCTTGCAGCCGATCACCTTCTCAGCAGTGCGCACGACGCGCTGCAGCCTTAGTCTGTCCCTGGCAGTGGCTCCTGCGTACCACACGGTTATGGAGGTGGTGAGGATGGACTCGATGATGGCTGTGTAGAACTGCACTAACATCTTGGTGGGTAGCTTGAGCTTCCTCAGCTGCCGCAGGAAGAACATCCTCTGCTGGGCTTTTTTGATGAGTGAGCTGATGGTCAGCTCCCATTTGAGGTCCCTGGTGATGGTAGTGCCTAGGAAGCGGAAGGAATCAGCAGTGGTGATGGGAGAGCCTGAGAGGGTGAGGGGGGGCAGAGGAGTAGTGACTTTCCTGAAGTCTACAATCATCTCCACTGTCTTCAGAGCGTTCAGCTGCAGGTTGTTATTGCTGCACCAGGACGCCAGCTGGGCCACCTCTCTCCTGTAGGCGGACTCGTCGCCGTTGGAGATGAGCCCGATGAGGGTGGTGTCGTCCGCAAACTTGATCAACTTGACAGACTGGTGGCTGGAGGTGCAGGAGTTGGTGTAAAGGGAGAAGAGTAGGGGGGAAAGTACACAGCCCTGGGGTGATCCGGTGCTGATGCTAGTATAGTCTGAGACAGTCTTTCCCAGCCGCACATGCTGCCTCCGGTCCGTCAGGAAGTCGATGATCCACCTGCAGAGGGAGTCAGGCACGTTGAGCAGGGACAGCTTGTCCCGGAGCAGAGCGGGGCGGATGGTGTTGAATGCGGAGCTGAAGTCCACAAACAGGATCCTGGCGTAGGTTCCCGGGGAGTCCAGGTGCTGCAGGATGGAGTGGAGGGCCAGGTTGACTGCATCGTCTACAGACCTGTTGGCTCGGTAGGCAAACTGCAGCGGGTCCAGGAGAGGGGTGGTGATGGACTTGAGGTGGGACAGGACCAGGCGCTCAAAGGACTTCATGACTACAGAGGTGAGCGCTACAGGTCTGTAGTCATTAAGTCCAGTGATCCGTGGCTTCTTGGGGACAGGGATGATGGTGGAGGATTTGAGGCAGGACGGCACGTGGCATAACTTAAGGGAGGTGTTAAAAATGTCTGTGAATACAGGAGCCAGCTGTTTCGCACAGAGTCTCAGGGTGGAGGGAGACACGCCGTCTGGGCCGGGGGCCTTGCGCGGGTTCAGTCTGGAGAACTGTTTGAGCACATCCTGCTCACTGATGATAAGGGGAGGGGGGGAGGTGGGGGGGGGGTGCCTTAAATGAAGTAGGGAATGTGGAGGCTGTGGAGCTGGAGGGAGGGGGGGAGTTGGACACAGATGACGAGGTGTCAAAACGGGCATAGTGTTGGGACAGTCTCTGACAAAGGGCTTTGTCATCCTGACCTTTAGGAGCCTGAGGCCGATAGTTGGTGATCTGCCTCAGTCCTCTCCACACGGAAGCCGAATCATTAGCAGTGAACTGCTGCTGGAGTCTCTCTGAGTACACAGATTTGGCCCTCTTCAGCTCTCTGTTAAACCGGTATTTAACCTCCCTGTAGCAGTCCCTGTCTCCACTTTTCAGCGCTGCTTCCTTCTCCTTCCTGATCTGTCTGAGCTTAGCTGTGAACCAGGGTTTGTCATTAGAGTAACTCACCCTGGTGCGTGATGGAAGAATGTTCTCTTCACAAGTGGATATATGAGTTCACAGTGTCCGTGTACTCATCCAGATCATGCGTGGCTCCTTTAAGCATGCCCCAGTCAGATATTTCCATGCACGTTTCCAGCTTCTCCTCAGCATCACTGGTCCGTATCTTCGTAGTGCTCACAACAGGTTTAGTGAGCTTCAATCTCTGTCTGTATGTGGGAATGAGGTGAACCATCACGTGATCAGATAATCCCAGCGCAGCTCGAGGGACAGCGCGATATGCGTCTTTCACTGTGGTGTAACAGTGATCCAGTGTGTTTAATCCTCTGGTGGGGCATTTAATAAACTGTTTGTAGCGGGGGAGATCATGGCTCAGATTGCACTGATTAAAGTCGCCAGCCACAATAATCAGCAATAATAATATGTCATAATGACATGACATTTTTTTTTTTTTTTTTTTTTACTTATTTGTACCCGTAGGTAGACTTGGTTTGCAGTCTGGTGACAAGCCACCGGCTGCTGGTCGCTGCGTGCGTAAGCACCCTAAACCTACATGTTTTTGGTGTGCGGGAGGAAACCGGAGAAATCCTGGAGTAAACCCGCGCAACACGGGGAGAACATGCAAACTCCACACAGCTCACTGTTGGTCGGGGGCTGGGATCGAACCCACGATCTCATGATCCCCGCGATCCCCCGGCCGAGGGTAAAACTGTGCTGCCACAGTGCTAAACCACTGCGCCACCGTGCAGCCCATTTTCAGTGGTTACTCAGAGTCCATTGGACTACCCTCAGTGGAAGTCACTTTTTTCCTTCGATAATCACAGTTGCCATGGAATCCCATTCGTTTCCATTCAAGACGTTATATACATTGGAGGCTTTGGGAAGCCCAAGGGTCACTAAATTTGGAACGTAAGTCAAGGTGACTCTCTTCTGTAGTTCTGTATTGGTCTGCAACATCTACTTAATTTAAGAGTTACAATGGCCACATGTCCAAGTTTACCTTATTGCAATATGTTGGACAGTTGGAACTTGGGCAAACTGTGTTGGATTTTCACAGTAATTGCCATGATGGACAGTAGTCCCACTCAGCATGCACCTACATAAGAATATTTGACAAAAGTTATAGTGCCACTTACTGCTTAAAGGAAGTTCTTGCCAAGTGGTTTACTTTATTATTCATGCTGCCCTTGCAGCGACAACGGGAAATTTTCTGAGCGGTTTAACTGGCGCTGGGTTGCGTGGGTGCACGGGCTAGGAAGGCGATCAATATTCACCCTGCCCCAAACATGTCTATATACAAACAATTAACAAAAGTTATAGCGCCCCCTAATAATTAAAGAAAGAATTGCTGAAAACTTTTCTTTTTTTTTCCTCTCACCAGCTGAAAAAAATGACATGAAGGATTGACTAGGGCTCGTTAACAGTACGTGTACATTGTACTGAACTATTTCCGTGGTGACCGGCGTGCTTCATTGGCTTTCTCACCATGAAAAACATGACAGTTACAGCTCAGACAATCCTCCTCTGATTTGGACCAAACTTTGCACAAATCGTACTGATCCCACTCTGAACATGTCTGCACATTAATATTCACAAAACTGTCACACCCACACCTACTGCTGACATTAGGTACTGCACAAAATAGTTTCAAATTTTGCGCAAAGACCAGTAGTCACAATAACATGACATTTTCACTGGTTTCTCAGAGTGCGTTGGACTACCCTCAGTGGAAGTCACTTTTGTTCTGCGATAAGCACAGTTGCCATGGAAACCCATTCCTTGCCATTCAAGATGTTTTTTACTTTTTAGGCTTGGGGAAGTCCAAGGGTCACCAAATGTGGAACGTAAGTCAAGGTGACTCTCTTCTTTAATTCTGTATCGGTCTGCAACATGTACTTAAAATGTTAAGTGTTACAATGGACACACGTCCAAGTTTACCTTATCACCATACGTTGGACAGTTGTAAATTGGACAAACTGTGTCGGATTTTCACTGTAATTGCCATGATGGACTTTAGTCCATCTCTGCACGCACCTACATAAGAATATTTGATAAAAGTTATAGCACCACCTACCGTTCAAATGAAGTTCTTGCCAAATGGTTTATTATTCCCGCAGCCCTTGCAGCGACAATGGGAAATTTTCCGAGACAGCAAGGTACGACTGGCGCCGGATTACACGGGTGCGTGGGAGGCAAAGGCCCGCTTACACCTGCTTGCAGGTTTAATTAGGGCCTAAGCCACTGAAGGCCCTAATTAAACCTTCCTGGGAGAAGGAAGAAGTTACCACTTATTTACTCCAACTCCTCTTTTCCCTAAATAAAACCCATGTGAAATATATACCTATTACCTCAATTAAGACCCCAAGTTGACAATTAACTATATTTTCATACATATCAACATTGACACCAATCCATCCCTATATACAGGTAAATCTCAAAAAATTAGAATATCATGAAAAAGTTCAATATTTTTGGTCACTCATTTCAGAAAGTGAAACCCATGTATTATATAGAATCATTACACAGCGAATGATATAGTTCAAGTGTTTATTTATTTTAATTTTGATGATTATGGCTTACAACCCATGAAAACCCTAAAGTTAGTTTCTCAAAAAATTAGAATATTACAGAAAATTAATTTTAAAAACTAGTAATAGAAATGTTGGCAAAATGACAAGTATGTCCATGTACACACTCAGTACTTGGTCGGGGCAAATTTTGGATTAATTACTGTATCAATGTGGTGTGACATGGAGGTGATCAGCCTGTGGCATTGCTGAGGTATTATGAAGGTCCATGTTGCTTTGATAGTGACCTTCACCTCGTCTGCATTGTTGGGTATGGTGTCTCTCATCTTCCTCTTGACAATACTCCATGGATTCTCTATGGGGTTTAGGTCAGCAGAGTTTGCTGGCCAATCAAACACAGTGATGCCATGGCCATTAAACAAGGTTTTGATACTTTTGGCAGTGTGTGTGTGTGTGTGGGGGGGGGGGGGGGACAAGTCCTGCTGGAAAATGAAATCAGCTTCTCATTAAAGCTTATCAGCAGAGGCTGCACGGTGGCGCAGTGGTTAGCACTGCGGCAGCACAGTTTACCCTTGGCCGGGGGATTGCGGGGATCGTGGGATCGTGGGTTCGATCCCAGCCCCCGACCAACAGTGATCTGTGTGGAGTTTGCATGTTCTCCCCGTGTTGCGTGGGTTTACTCCGGGATTTCTCCGGTTTCCTCCCACATGCCAAAAACATGCATGTTAGGTTAATTGGCTGTTCTAAATTGTCCCTAGATATTTGTTTCCTATAGGCCCTTAGAATAGAGGGTTAGTATTAATGAAAGCGCTTTGAGTGGTCTTTGTGACTAGAAAAGCGCTATATAAGTGCAGGTTAGTTAGTTAGTTAGTAGAGGGAAGTTTGATGTGCTCTGAAATTTCCTGGTAGACGACTGCCCTGACTTTGGTCTTGATAAAACACAGTGGACCAACACCAGCAGATGACATGGTCCCTCAAGTCATCATTGACTGTGGAAACATCACACTAAACCAAAAGCAACTTAGATTCTGTGCCTCTCCAGTTTCTCCAGACTCTGGGACTTTGATTTACAAATGAAATGCAAAATATACTTTTATCTGAACAGAGGCCATCTGCTGGTGTTGGTCCACTGTGTTTTATCAAGACCAAAGTCACCACAGTCGTCTACCAGGAAATTTTACAGCGCTTCATGCTTCCCTCTGCTGACAAGCTTTATGAAGAAGCTGATTTCATTTTCCAGCAGGACTTGGCACCCCCCCCCCCCCACACACACACACACACTGACAAAAGTATAAAAACCTGGTTTAATGACCATGGCATCACTGTGTTTGATTGGCCAGCAAACTCTCCTGACCTAAACCCCATAGAAAATCTATGGAGTATTGTCAAGAGGAAGATGAGAGACACCAGACCCAACAATGTAGACAAGCTGAAGGTCACTATCAAAGCAACCTGGACCTTCATAACACCTCAGCAGTGCCACAGGTTGATCACCTCCATGCCACGCCACATTGATACAGTAATTAAGCCAAAATTTGCCCTGACCAAGTATTGAGTGTGTACATGGACATACTTTTCAGTTGGCAAACATTTCTATTTAAAAACTATTTTTTTTTTAATTTATTGTATATAAAATTCTAATTTCTTGAGAAACTGAATTTGGGGTTTTCATGGGCTGTAAGACATAATCATCAAAATTCAAATAAATAAACACTTGAAATATATCACTCTCTGTGTAATGAATCTACATAATATATGGATTTCACTTTCTGAAACTAGAAAAGCACTCAGAGTTCATACCTCCGCCAAGGTTCCGTCCTTCCCTCCCTTTGTCCATTCAGCTGTTTGTATCTCCCCGCCTCCATCCCACCATACATTGCAAGAGTGGGCCTTGATAGAGGTATGCGCTCACAGATGAGCTCCAAAATGTAATGGGTTCCTCTGTAGGCCAAGGACCATCTCTGGTTAAAATTTCATCAAAATCCATCCAGCAGTTTCTACATAATCCTACTAAACCACTGCAAGAAGATTGAGCCTTGGTAGAGGTATGCAGTCATGGATCACCTCCAAAATGTAATAGGTTTGTGTGTAGGCCAAAAACCACTTCTGGTGAAAATTTAATCCAAATCCATCCAGTAGTTTTGGAGTATTGTTGCTAACAGTCTGGGAGGATATAAGAGCCTTGGTGGAGGTATGCATTCTCAGATCATCTCTCGTGAAAATTTCACCTAAATCCATCCAGTAGATTTTGTGTAGTCCTGCTGCACAAATGCAAACAAAGGCCTTAGTGGAGGTGTGCACTCTCAGATCATCACCAAAATCTAATCAACTGTTCCCCGTGCCATGATACACCTTTCCTGAAAATGTCATCAAAATCCATCCATAACTTTGAGTTGTGTTGCTGACAAACAGACAAACAGACAGGCAAACGCCGGCAAAAACATAACCTCCTTGGCGGAGATAATGAGTGACAAAAAATATTGAACTTTTTCATGATATTCACATTTTTTGAGATGTACCTGTACAGTCCATACATCCCTACCCAGCCCCAAATGACACAGATATGCACAGTACTGTCCCACCTACACTCCCACAGTGTCCCAGAGTGAGCTTAATGCATAGTTTGTCGAGTGTGTAAATGAAGAGGCATATTCATTTCAGACGATTTATTACACACTCACATCTCACAAGCAAAGAACAGACTGACTGGTCACGTCAAGCATTCCTCTCTCTATATCAAGTCACACTTCGCAAGGTTCAAGGCACTTCCTCAACACTGCATGACATCTACACTACACTTCATTCAACTCCCTCTCACCCACTTGGGCATTGTTCTCCCATGTGTATTCATTGTCTCTGTCTAAGGTGTGAAATAACCTGAGGCCCACACCGCGCCCCCCAGCATCTTAGATAGAACAATAGAATATCAGTCCACATGCTGTTTCGGCTTCAGTCTCCTCCCATATCTGCTGTAACTGGGGTTTACTGCCTCCGTGGCGATGCTGTGCCGGTGGGAGGCTGCTGGGAGTGTGTCCGACTGCGGGTGAGCCGTGGAGGGGGGGGGGGGGGGTCACTCTGTCCGTGTGGCTGCTCTGATAAATCGTTCCCCTGGGGAGTTCTCCGTGGGGGTCTTCCACGCCGAGGGGCCCTCGCCAACAGCACTTGCTCATCCGCCACTACAAAGACAGGTTTGAGTCTGTCTACGCCGATTTTCTCCTGTCTACCCCCCAAGTCTAGCACAAAATGCTTATCCCCTGTTTCCAACACTGTGAACGGTCCATCATAGGGTGGGCGCAATGGAGGGCGGTGGGCGTCGTGTCTGACGAACACGAACTCCGCGTTCTTCAAAGTCTTAAGCACGAAGGCACGCGGAAAGCTGTGGTGGGCAGGGCCCGGCAGCGTGCCTGTGTTTGCACTACGCTGCAAAAGCTGAGACGGGGAGCTGCCTGGCGGGGGATTGTCCTGTAGAAATTCCCCGGGCAGCCGTAGGGGCTGCGCAAAAACGAGCTCTGTCGGGGAAGCTTCCAAATCCTCTTTTGGCGTGGAACGCAACCCCATTAAAACCCACAGCAGTCTGTCTACCCAATTTGCATCCGTCAGTGAAGCCCTGAGTGCTGCTTTCAGTGATCTATGAAAACGCTCACATAAACCATTGGCCTGTGGGTTGTACGGGGCTGTGCGATGAATTGCAGCACCCAGGCTGCGGGCCATCACGGACCAGAGGTCGGAAACAAATTGCGGGCCCCTGTTGGACGTAATGTCCGACGGGACTCCAAAACGCGCCACCCATTTTGTTAAAAAAGCGCGTGCTACGTCCGCGGACGTGGTTGCTGCCAGCGGGACTGCTTCTGGCCAGTGCGTGGTGCGGTCCACCACTGTCAGGAGGTGTGTGCACCCCTGTCATGGCAGGAGGGGGCCCACGAGGTCCACGTGCACATGGTCGAACCTCTTAGCCGGCACCGGAAACGGCTGCAAGGGAGCCTTCGTGTGCCTGTGTACCTTGGCTTGTTGGCATGCCACGCAGGCTGCAGCCCACTCTTTTACTTGTTTGCATAGGCTCGGCCACACGAACTTCTCTCCCACCATTTTGACAGACGCGTGCACTCCTGGGTGCGCCAGAGTGTGAACCGACTCAAACACGCGGCCGCGCCACACAACCGGGACTACCGGACGCAGGCGTCCCATGGAGACGTCACAGATTGGGGGGGGCCTGTTGGTCCAGACTGGAGCGCGCACACGTCTGCATCGCTAATCTGCTCCGCGGCCATGGCTGCGTAATCTACCCCCACGTAGACTGGGACCACCACGGGACGCGAGAGGCAGTCCGCCACCACATTCAGTTTACCCGACAAATGCTGAATATCGGTAGTAAACTCTGAGATCGTGGCCAGCTGTCTCTGCTGCCGGCCCGACCACGGTTCTGAAACCTTGGCCATTGCGAACGTTAGTGGCTTGTGGTCCACGACCGCAGTGAAGCTGCGCCCTTCCAGCCAGAACTGGAAGTGGCGTATGGCCAGATGGAGAGCCAGCAACTCTCTGTCGAATGCGCTGTATTTACGTTCGCTGTCACGCAAAGTCCTGCTGAAAAATGCGAGCGGCTGCCAAGCCCCGGCGACGCGCTGCTCCACGACCGCCCTTATGGCCATGTCGGAAGCGTCGGTGGTGAGCGCTATCTGGGCCGTCGGGTCTGGATGTGCCAGCAGTGCAGCGTTTCCCAGGGCTGCTTTAACTTCCGAGAATGCCCGCTCTCGCTCCGGGGTCCATTCGACTCCATCCGCGGGTTTCTGTCTCTTGAGCGCGGCGTACAATGGTTGCATGAGCCGCGCCGCGCGGGGAAGGAAACTGTTATAAAAATTCACCATCCCCAAAAATTCCTGCAGCATCCTGACCATCTGAGGCCAGGGAAAATCTGCCAAGGCGCGCACTTTGTCGGGCAACAGGATCGCTCCTTCCGGAGAGACGCAGTGCCCCAAAAAATCAATCTCCGTCACGCCGAACTGGCATTTTGCCGGGTTGATTATCAACCCGTGCTCCTCCAACCTCCGGAAAACCGTCCTGAGGTGGGTTTCGTGTTCGTCTTCGGACATACTGGCTACCAGGATATCGTCCAGGTAGACGAACACGAACAGGAGGTCACGCGAATTGGCCAGAACCACTCTTGCTTCTGTTGGCAGGTTCCGGAAGAAAAGGTGGGCAAACAGAAAGTGCCCGTCGCCCGTGCCCATCAACGCCAGCATCTTCTCCATCAGGTCTACGGCCGACCCATCTTCTAACTCGGTCCGTGCCAGGAGCCTCTCCGCTCTCTCACATTCCGAGAGCATGTAGCGCCGGGTCAGCGCAGCCTTGAGCGCCTCATATTTGCTGCTGGCTGGTGGCTGATCGAGCAGGCTCGCTACCTGCTGGGCTGTGCGGGAGTCCAGCGCTGCTACCACATGGTAGAACTTGGTGTCGTCTGCTGTTACTCCCCGGAGGGCGAACAGGGCCTCGGTGTGGTGGAACCAAGAGCGCGGGTTGTGCTGCCAGAAATACGGTAGCTTGACTGAAACTGCACACACATTGCTGGGGGTTCCAGTCCTGGCTGTCTGCGGGTTGGCTTCGGGGTTCTTGCCTCGTGTTCCATAATACGTCTTGGGTCACCAGTGTGGAGTGTGTAAAAGAAAAGGCATATTCATTTCAGATGATTTATTACACACTCACATCTCACAAGCAAAGAACAGACTGACTAGTCACATCAAGCATTCCTCTCTCTATATCAAGTCACACTTCACAAGGTTCAAGGCACTTCAACACAGCATGACATCTACACTACACTTCATTCAACCCCCTCTCACCCACTTGGGCATTGTTCTCCCATGTGTATTCATTGTCTCTGTCTAAGGTGTGAAATAACCTGAGGCCCACAAGTTATTATTAATACTATCCCTCTAACATATATCCTTTTAGCAAATAATGTTTATACCTATTTTTGAATTGATTTCTGTTTGTACTTAGTTTCAGTTCCAGCTCCAGACTGTTCCACAAATCCACCCCACAGACAGAAATGCACAGACTTTTCTTAGTTGTTCGTACCTTAGGTTTTGTAAAGTTTAAGTCTCCTCTCAAATTATAATCACTTTCTCTTTTTTTTAAATATTTTTTGCATATTACTTGGGGGTTGATTATTAATTGCCCTCTACATTACTTGTGCTGTTGTATATTTAACTAAATCCATGAAGTTTATGGCATATGACTTTAAAAACAACGAGTTAGTATGATCTCTATAGTCTATATTATTTATTATCATTGCAGCTTTTTTTTGTAATGTGGATATTGGCTGTAGGTGGTGTAGGAGTCTTGTCTTCCCCAGTATCCCGATACATCTTGCCAAAGAGCTAAAATGCTAATGCTAACGGGCTAGCAACGAATGTTAACTAAAATGCTAATCTCAAGGTAAACAAATTTAGCAATGTTTTCTCACACATCTTCTAACAAAATAAACGCAGCACTTATATCAAACGGTTTACATGCAAAATGTTAAGTTTATACCAACATACAGGCTGTGCTTGGCTCAGGACTGTGGACCTATAACAGAATTGGCATAAATATTAAATTTACAAGTGTAGTCACTGCTAGCTAGTTGAGCTACAGACTTGAGCTAACAAAGGTTGATAACTGTAATACTGATAATTACCGGACTCCTTAAACGTAGCCGCAGTTCTCTGTGATTAAGAATAAAGCTGTTTTGGATGGTAATACAGCGCTGGAATAATAAAAGCAGTACTTTTAAAGAGATTTTAAAAAAAAGTATTCCATGGTGATTAGCATTTCTTGTCCTCTCCGTTACTTCTTCTTCTTCTCTTGGATTACTGGCGGATTGCAAACAGCTTATAGGTGCGTACTGCCACCTACTGTACAAGAGTGTGCAGCCTCATGTCACGTTTTCCTAGTTCCTATCAAAGCTATTGTTCTCATAAGCCCAGTATGATTTATAAATCTAAATAGAGCCTTCCTGGTTGCTCTTACTGCCTGTCTGATCACAAAACCCCCACCAAATTAACATGCAAAATGTTACGTTTATACCAACATACAGGCTGTGTGTGATTGGCTCAGGACACACAGCTGTAGACACTATGGGCAGGAAGGGACTAACGCTCGACTTCCGGTTTGCTTTCAAAATAAAACATAGTAATACAGTACTCTGAAAAAAATAAATCTTCTTCTTTTAGATTTGATTGGCGGTTGGCAACCAGCTTACAGGTGCATTACTGCCACGTACTTTACTCTATATTATCACTCTATATGACATTGGTTTTTCATATTGATTTTTCAACTTTTCAAAAGAGCTAGCATGCTAAAGCTAGCGGGCTAGAATGTGAACATTGCTAATCTCAAGGTAAACAAATTTATCGATTTTTTTCTCACACAACTTCTAACAAAATAAACACAGCATTTATATCTAAGGGTTAACATGCAAAATGTTAAGTTTACACCAATATACAGTTGTGCTTGGCTAAGGACACAACTGTAGGGACTGTCATTTCTAATAGCTATGGACAGGAAGATACTAACGCTGGACTTCCGGTCCAAATAAAACGTAGTAATACAGGACTCTGAAAAAATAAATCTAAGTGCTGCAAAAATGTACCCAAACACAAAAATAATCTCTGGTTGCACTTAACCCCTTAACGCCTGAATTTATTTCCAATTATGAAAAAAAAATTCACTTGTGTTTTTGCTTTCAAGTAGATGCTAAATTAAGTTGAGGAAGTTAATTTGACTTTAGCACATAAAATAGATATATTTTTAGGTATGATGCAAATTAGCGACAACAGGCATCTATGGGAAAAAAAAAGGTTAAAAAAAGCACCTGGTCCCATCTAGTATGAAATCTTTTATTTATGCAACAAAGTTATTTTCAGTATTTTCAACTCTCATGACTGCCAAACTATCATAAACCACTACAATGAACTATAAAAAACACAAACACAAAACACAAGCAATGAACAAGAACAAAAACTTGCTGGAAACACCTCTTTCCTCCCACTCAGTTTGACTGTCCTTTCAATGCGAAGAGTGTGCATTGCTTCAGTTTATTTGTGGAACGAACTTTTGGACAAGGGAAAAGGAACCATTTGCTCATCAACACACAACATTTGTTGTTGAGGGAGAGCCTGAAATTTGGGGAGAAGCGAGTCAGCAACCAACCTGATTTTGAAAAGCCTGTCGTTATTGTCGGTTGCCATGTTGTCACTGAAATGAATGAAATGTTTGATTTCTTCCCATCTGTCTCTGCTGCCGTTTTCATCACCTGGTGTAGAAAAAAAAAAATCACTTTAGAAAAGAGCAGACATTAGCCTGTTTTCCACTAGCCCAGCACACCTCGGTACGGCTCGGTTCACTTCAGTACGGCTCGGAATGCTTCTGTCTCCATTGGTGTTGTGCTTGTGCTGTGATGGTTTGTTAGGAGGTTTTAGAAGCGGGGCAGCAGCAGATTCTGAGCGAGGCGGGGCCACACTCCCGTGACGTTACGCACCCGACTGAGTCCTTATTTAGACAAAAAAGGATTCAAGGATTATTGCCTTGCTCGCTCTGTGGATTTATCTCACAATTAATTTTATCTCATAATTAAGCTGCAACAACACAAGTCACTTTTGTTTTGAATTAACTGCCAAATGACCTAGAAATAAAGAGCTGAAACTTGTTTTTATTCGTATTAAATAATGAGACGTAGCACACTGGCCTACACCAAATTATTATTTTTTACATCCTAGGGCATTTTGGATGTACTGAATTAAAAAAAATTCATGTTTTTCACCTTCAGGTCAACGTTTGGAACAACAGTATTATTTTCCGTTTAGATGATGCTACACTCCTTCTAAAGTATTGTAATTCTCTGAATTTGGAATGCCGATAGAACATTCAATTTACATATACTTACTTTTTTACATACTTTGACTTGTAAGCTTGATCAGTCTCTCCTGCTGCATTTTAAAGTCCAACTGTGCAACTTCTTATAAGTTAACATAAAAAATGTACTCAAAGTTTAGAACTGGATCATGTGGGGCTAATTTTTTATGATATTTCAATAAAAAGAACAGAAAGCTTACAAAAACATTTGTTTTTTGGTCTAGTTAAAAATTACATTACCTTTACAATGGTTGACCCTGACAGGAAGATCAGCATCATTTTGATCAGATTAGGCAATGGAATTTCTATGTAGTTATACTGTTTTATAATTCAGTGTTATAACAGACAAACCACACTTTCCAAAACAATTCCATTTTATTATATACAAAATATTAAAAGAAAAAAAAAACTTTGCAACACAACATGAAGGTTAATCGACATTTTATACACGCCGACCACTGAGTGTCTACACCAGCTTCCCAAACTGGGTCACGACTCGGCTGAATGAAGTGTCTCTGCCAGCTGTGGGTCAGGATGGCTCGGTTGAATAATCCGGACGGGCTGTCGCGGCGGACGCGTGGGATGATTCTACAAGGAAAATGCACACAATAAAATACAGCACAATAGTTTTTAACAAGAATACATAAGCTTATTTCAGCGTATTGTTCACATGAATAATTAAAATAAAAGCTTGAGTCCGCAGTGTGCTGCAATTAAGCAGCGATCATCATCCACAAATGAACAGCTTTTTTATTGCATAAATAAACTGAGCGTCTTACCGAATATATTTGCGAAAAAACGCACAATAAAAAAAAATTAAAACTCACCGTTAAAGGACTCCGATGTCGAGACCTCCCGGTATATTTTTTCATTCCGGGCAGCTCCGTCTAACTCGCGCTGAATACGTTCGTCTGACAATGCAGTGAACAGACACTGCAGCTCCTTACTGGTCCATGGAACACCCTTATTATGCGAAGCCATTTTTGATAGAGAATAAATGAAAAATAGCACCGCAATACACTGAAAGGAACCGCCAACAGTGGTTGCGTGCTGAGTAAAGGCGGTCGTGAAGATTCTTTTTTTTTTTTTTCAAAAACTTTATTGAGAAGGTCGTGAAGATTTGGTAGATGAGGAGGAGGAGAGGGGCGGTTACAACCTGACCAATCAGCGCCGGTTACGACCTGACCAATCAGCAGCGACCAGTCTGTTAACGTCACAACACGGCACAGCTCAGCACTGCTGTACCCTGCCCTGGAGCGGGGCTGAGAATCGCGGCTGTTAAACCGTGTTGGGGCTTGTGGAAAAGCGTACAAAGCGTGCTGAGCCGTCCCGTGTCGCGCTAAAGCGTGCTAGTGGAAAAGGCCCTATTTTTATCTATTCAATGTGTATACAGAGTTACATCCATAAATATCACAAACAGGCTGAAAATCTGCACAGCATGATTTTGTAATCACCTGGTTCAGGAGTGTATTCCTCATCACTGTCCCCACTTTCACTGAGACAGCTGTCGTCACTGTCCACAGGTGGAGCCCTGGGCCGAGGTCCACCTGCTGGCTTTCCATAGAATGATGCTGCGTTCATTTTTAGATCTACAGATATAAAGAAAAATAATGGACAGAAATTACATTTATATCCCACCACATTATTTCTGTTGTGATTATAGATATGAGGTAGAATGGCAGTTTCTAAAGAAAATGTGTGTGAGTGTTGAACACCATCTAAATACGGCACCTTATTGCATTCCATTGTGGCTGAATGTAGCGAATTAGCATCACACCGAAATCGTCTAATATCTACAAAAATATTCATCATAGGTACTCCACTCCTTCGTGGTAGTGATAAAAGTACACAATAAGCCTGTACATATTTTTATCTTAGTACAACTTACCTGAGATTGGACAATTTTTCCACGATTGTCTTCTGAAAATGCAGACGTAGCACGAGGCTAGCGTAGCAATCAGGAAATGGATGATGTTCCGTCTCTGACCATTCCTACGAGAAACTAATGCTTGCAAAAGGTTCCTAGGTATGTGTTCGAAGTGCTCCAACTGGAAGTGGAGGAATACAGACGGTATTTTGGTTGCATTTGGAGCGGAAGCGGTTTGATGCGAATTTGCGACAACAGGCGTCAAGGATCCAAAACATTCAGTGAATTGAGAATGCTGACAACTTTACTGTTGTCTAACAATCTGAGTAGTCACAGTCAGTATGGTTTTAGAGTGGACAAATCTACATCTTTGGCACTGATTGAACTTATAGAAGAAATTACTAGCTGTATAGATTTAAAAAAAAAAAGTTTGCTGTAGGAGTATTTATAGATTTAAAGAAAGCTTTTGACACAACTGGAACAGTATGGGATAACAGGGGTCCGACTGAGTTGGCTTGAAAGTTATTTAAGTAACAGACAACAATTTGTACAAATACGTGAGGACAAGTCAGCATTCATGGACATCACTTGTGGTGTGCCCCAGGGGTCAGTTTTGGGACCTAAACTCTGCATCTTATATAGAAATGACATATGCCAAGTATCAAAAATTTGATATGTAGCAAGCCTATGGAGCAGTTAAAAAGCTCCTTGCTCTTAAAAGCATGTTCACTTTGTGAAAGAGCCCACATTGTCATGAGGACAAAATGGATTTGTCCTCCCATTTACATGCTGGCACATTACCATTACATCTTTGGTCTTGTGCCCCTGTTTATTAATGAAAAGAGAGCAAAGACAGCAATTGGTTTATTTTATATTACATCCCAAACATTCCTCTGAATAATTAAGAGCGTTAGGACAACCTCTTTCGACTTTGCACCCAGCAGGAAATTTGGTTTTGCACTGCTGTATAATAGGGAAATTAACTTCTTTATCCCTTAATGTTATGGTTTTATGAAACACAACTGAGCTAAGTCTGAGTGGGGGTGTTGAGATTTATTTTATGTGTATCCTTACTCAATGTGCTTCTGTTGTCATGGTGATATGCATCAGCGAGTGACACTCCCACTTTTTCTGCCTGTTCATGGTTGTAGCCCAGTCTCAGTGCAGTGTTTACAGTTCTGCCGATAAGACGTGTCTGTATTCCACTCCACATATGCTGTGTTCATGAATAAATATGCCAGGTGGCTAAATAAGAAGTAGCTCCACTTATTCCTCTGCAAGCCTCCAGAGGGGGAACTGCTGTGACCAACTCAGCTCTATGGTCTATTTGGACTCATGCTACCAAGCATGCCAGTAAAAGTCTTCTCCAGTGTTACAGTGTAGTGCTGTTGCATGTGATGCAGGCCCAATTATGCCGTAGATGAAGTGACATCCACTGGGTCAAAGTTAATGTGCTATTAAAATCATTTTGGAAATATTATTTGAAGCTGGAAATCTTGGTGTTGCTTTAATATGAAACACAACATTACCACAGTATGGAGTTATAAATGTAAACAAAAGCTCTCCATGCAAATTCACACACCCCCCACCAAAAAAAAAAAAATCCATTAAGTGATTCAAAAATAGCAATCTAATGTCAAAAGTGGGGAGGAGGGGTGTGACAAATGTCAAGGTGTAAGGGAAAGTTATGTCTTTCATTACACAAAGTTATGAATAAAACATGTTGGCGTTTACAGTTGAAATGTATCCTATTTTCTTTTGTCTTTTACATTAAGGTACATCTGTGAGTTTTCTCCTTTCCTCGTGTGCACCGTCAAATATCATACCTGCTTCTCAGCATCCTCCTCCCTTTAACAGCTACACTTCGCCAGCCTGTCGTTGTTTCCATTTTTCATTCTTCTTGCCTCATAAGTGAAAACACGAATGTGTGGACACGTGCTCGTGTAATGGAGGACACACACAAGCACTTTTACTGGCGCTGGGTATGATGCAAGGTGTAAAACAAGAGATAATGGCAACATTTCATAAATAATGCAAAAGGCGATTCGGCTCTCTGTGTATGTGTGTGTGTGTCTCTTAAGAAAGTGTGTGTCCAGATCAGGCAGGAGTGAGACTGTCCTGTCAGCACTCCCCACCCCCCTCCTCCTCCTCCTCAGAACCACCCTGACATGGAAAAAACAGCCTAAGGTAAGAAAGGTTTAATCTTTTCTCTCCCCTGCTACTCTTTCCTTTTTTGGCCACACAAACACACGTGTGATGCTCAGACACCCTCCATCAGGTTTTAATCTCAGTGGCGATGCTCCTGAAGTGTGCTCCTCCTTCCCCACTGGCTGAGAGTGGTAAAAAAAATATAGAGGAGACAAATGACTCATCTTATGGTGCAGGAAGATTACTGCCGAAGAGATATTACAAGGCATATGTATACATTTATTGTAGCATGAGATGAAATTTAGAGACCACTTTTGTGAGAATTAAAAGTAATAGTAAAGTGAGTGGGGAGAAAAAAGTATGCAGGTAAGGCTTTTCTGCAAATGATAGAAAATAGTTGCTCCACATCCAGTACAGATGGCCGGACAGACAGTGTATAGCCGTCTCTATACATGCCTCCAGGACACACTTTTGCTCAAACTGATTGGAAGCAGAGGAAGAGGATGAAGAACAGACAGAGAATCTATTTCCGTGCACAGGATATCTGCTCCTTCTTACAAGAAAAAAAAATGCACTTTAGTAGCTTGTTGCTTCAGTGGCTTGGCCCAGAAGGGGAAGACATTACCGGTGTGATGCAGGACTCCCCCCCATTCCCCATCAAACCAGTTTGTTAGACCAACTCAGATGTTTGCAAAGATGCCATGCACAAACAAAACAGAAAAGAAAAACATCTCTAACAATAAAATACAACAATTTTAGCCTTTCTAACTCTTGGCTAACATGGCTAGATGAGAATTCTGTCTGCTGAACTGGAATGGTCCCCAGATTAGGATAGACAAATATAGAAAATAATCTTTCCCTTTCCCAGGCCACTTGATGCTTTTCTATCAGCTATTGCATGCCTACTGTCTTCTGTAGTATGCATAGCATCATCAGGAAGGAGACTCTTCTTACTATTAGTAAAATTGTCGTTTGGTCTAAGTTAATTGCTGTTGTTGTATTCATCTGAATTTATGTTAAAGCAGAGATAATAGAAATTTCACTTTGTCAGTGCTTTTACACATACGCTGTCCTTCAAATGTTTTGGAACAGTGACAAGATTTACTTTAGCTAGCTACCAAAATATGTTCAAGATACCATTATATAATCAACATGGACTTAAAGAGCAGACTGTCAGCTTTAATTTGATGGTATTCACGTCCAAATTGGAGTTACGGTTAAGGAATTACAACTATTTTTATACAAAGTATCCTTATTTTAGGGGCTAAGAAGTAATGGAACAATTGACTTAAAAGCTATTTCATGAGCTGCATGGGCTATTTCCTCATTAATCCATCATCAATCAAGCAGGTAAAAGGTCCAGAGTTAATTCCAGGTGTGGTATTTGCATTTGGAAGCTGTTGCTGTGAACCCATAACTTACGATCGAAGGACCTCTCAGTGGAAGTAAAACAAACCATACTTATGCTGAAAAAAGAAATCCATCAGAGAGACGGTGGAAATGTCAAGAGTGGCCAAATCAACAGTATGGTAAATTCTGAAAAAAAAAAAAAAAAGTGCACTGGTGAGCTTGGGAAATCAAAAAGGCCTGGATGTCAACAGAAGACTATAACAATCCATATCCACACACACGGCAAGAATAGTTCTTTTGACATACCATGTCAATGTACTTTTAAAAAAAAACAAAAAACAAAAAAAATAAAACAAACAAAAAAAACTTATGACTGACTTGAGTAGACATCAATTATCCCCAGTTGGAGGAAGTCATTTGACACAGAGTGAGGAAATTCAAACTCTGAAAATATGCCATTATGCTGAACATAAACTACAAGAGATGGAAAATGATATTGATCCTGATAACCACTTTTTCAATAATATTCATAATCATTGTGAATATTACACCGAAAAGAAATTCAAAAGTCAAGTGCAAATAGATGGTAAACTATCAATAATACACTTCAACAGCAGAAGTCTTAACAAAAACTTTCCACAGATTCAGGACTATTTAAAACAGCTAGACAGAAAATTTACAGCTATCGCAGTCTCTGAAACTTGGCTTAATGAAGAGCAGGCTCCCCTGATGGCAATAGAGGGCTATCAGATGTTTCATATCAACAGATCTCAAAAAAAGGGTGGTGATGTTGCACTGTATATTGATGACCTGTATAGGTGTAAGCTTGTAAATGGAATGTCCTTTGCACTACCAGGGATTTTGGAATGTGTTACTGTTGAGATTGACCAAGATAAAACAAAAAATCTAATTATAATGTAAGTTGTATATATAGAACGCTGGGAACTTGCATTTAGACATTCAGAGATAAATTAGTCGAGCTGTACAATAATATTACTAGTAAGAAAATGGTAGTAATTTTTGGAGATTTCAACATTGATTTACTAAATCCATATCAACAAAATGTAATTACAGAGTTCATGAATTCTATGTACAGCATGAGTCTATATCCCACAATAACACATCCCAGTAGAATCACAGTTCACACTGCTACACTTATTGACAACCTGTTTGTTAATATTATTGATAAGAAAATAGAAAGTGGATTATTGATAAATGATATAAGTGACCATTTGCCAACTTTTGCACTTATCCATGGCCACACGGGGGCCAATACAGAAAAAAATTTAAAATCGTTCAGATAAAAATCACAAAATGCAATCAGTTCTTTTAAAGAAGACTTGCTGAAGCAAGACTGGACAAAAGTCTATGTATCATATGTAAATGAAGCCTATGACACATTTATAAACATTGTAACCACTCTTTATGAAAAAAATTGTCTATTAGTAAAGAAAAAGCTTAAACATAAATTTGCCGATAAGCCATGGTTAACCAAAGGATTACAAAAGGCGTGTAAAAAGAAAAATTTATAATATAAAGCTTTTCTAAAGAAAAGGACAAAAGAAGCAGAGCAGCGGTATAAAACATACAAAAATAAGTTAGCATATATAATAAGATGTAGTAAAAGAGACTATTACAGTAAAGAACTGGAGAAAAACAGAAACAATATTAAAAATACGTGGACAATACTTAACAATATTCTTGGAAATAAAAACAGAAATACAAGCTACCCAACCAATTTTTCAAAAAATAATAAAACGACTCAGAGTGTGAATATAGCTTCACCTGCAGATGAATTTAATAACTTTTTTGTTAACATTGGTCCTAATTTGGCTCGAGAAATACCCATTACGGCACCCACAGGTGATACAATAAGCAAAAACACTGCTATAAAAGACTCCATTTTCATAAAGAACACAGACGAGAGAGAGGTCATTGAAATTGTTAAATTGTTTAAAAGTAAAACATCTACGGACTGTGATGGTATTGACATGCTCTTAGTCAAAACTATTATTGAATGCTTAGTGAAACCACTGACGTATATCTGTAACCTGTCTCCCCAAACAGGTATATTTCCCAATGCAATGAAAATAGCTAAAGTAATTCCGATATACAAGACGGGTGACAGAGGGGAACTTTCAAACTATAGACCAATTTCACTATTGCCGCAATTTTCCAAGATACTTGAAAAAATATTCTATGAGAGAATTGACAACTTCATACTGAAGAATAATTTATTGTGTGAGCAGCAATATGGGTTCAGACACAAGAGGACAACTGCATTTGCTCTAATGGAATTTATAGAAACAATATCAACTGCCGTTGAAAATAAAGAGTATTCAGCTGGGGTATTCCTGGATCTTAAAAAAGCATTTGATACAGTGGATCACAATTTATTATTAAAGAAACTACAAAATTGTGGTATTAGGGGAGTAGCACTGTCCTGGTTATGTAGTTATTTAAAGAATAGATATCAGTATGTATGTGTTGGTAACTACTTGAGGAGTCCCATAGGGCTCACTTTTGGGGCCATTGTTATTCAATATGTATATAAATGATATATGTAAAGTTTCAGAAAAAATGGATTTAATATTGTTTGCCGATGACACTAATTTATTATGCAGTAGAAGCAATTTGGAACAACTTTTGGATACACTCTGAAAGGAATTAGGAAAGCTTAAACTGTGGTTTGATTCAAACAAATTAACGCTCAATTTAAGTAAGACAAAATTTATAGTTTTTAGCAACCATCACAACAACTTAGTATCTAAACTCAGTGTAAATGGTGTAGAGATTGAATGGGTATCCGAAACTAAATTTCTTGGTGTAATAATTGATAATAAACTGTGTTGGAAGTCACATATTAATTATCTTAAAGGTAAAATATCCAAATCAATTGCAATACTACACAGAGTGAAATATTTGCTGAATCAACCCACACTATATACCTTGTATCATTCATTAATACTCCCATACATGACATATTGTACTGAAGTATGGGGAAATACATATAAAACAAACATATTAAATGTATAAAAATTTAAATTTTATATGTATAAAATGTTCGGTGGTGGCCGGAAAGGCCGTTGGCGCAGATTGGCTGCCACGTTTCCGTCAGCCTGACCCAGGGCAGCTGTGGCTACAGAAGTAGCTTGCCACTACCATTGTCTGTCTGGAGTGAATGAATAATGTACCTAATTGTAAAGCGTCTTTGAGTATATATGATAAAGCGCTATATAAAACCGATGCATTATTATTATTATTATTATTATTATTATTATTATTATTATTATTATTATTATTATATATCCAGTCTTTATGCTTCAGAAGAGATCTATTAGAATAATAAACAAAGCTGCTTACAGGGAACCAACAAACACACTTTTTCTTAAATTAAAAGCTCTCAAGTTGAAAGATCTGGTTGACTTTAAAACTGCAGTAATAATGTTTAAAATGAAGAATCTATCACTTCCCGCAAATATCCAAAAGCTGTTCCAAATAAGGGAGAAACTGTCATGGCGGCTTCTGGGCCGTCATTAGTGTCATTAGCCCCAGCTGCGCACAGACCAACAGGTGTGAATCAACGGCTGTTAAAAGCCAGTGTCGCTGACAGCCCGGGACGGAGTCGTCTGTCTTCCTCAACGGAGAATGAACCTGCACTCCGCTCTCTGGTCTCGTCAAGAATATCTCTTGTCTCGTCTGGAACTTTGTCTGTCTCGTCAAGAACTTTGTCTGTCTCGTCAGGAACTTTGTCTGTCTCGTCTGGAACCTCGTTTGTCTCGTCTGGAACCTCGTTTGTCTCGTCAAGAGCTTCACTTGCTGCATCCAGGAACTCTTCCCAGCGTCAAGCAAGTAAGCGCACCATTTGCTACTCAACGCCAAACCTTTACCCCTGTGCACAGGTGGACCACCTTGGCGGCGGACCTGCGTCCCCAGCTGACGGGGTAACGCCATCACGTCTTCGTAGCGGCTCGCTACCACCACACCTACCGGTACGTCTTGCTCCTCAATTGCCAGAACTATTATTGTATCAATTACAGGAGTATTGGCCAACGTTATCGGTGGAATCACTGTCATCAGCATCAGCTGTGTCGTCATTGCCACTGTGTGTGGAGTCACTAACCTCGTCTTTGTCTGCATCATCATCTGTGTCGTCGTTATCCCGGTCTGTGGAGTCACAGCCGGCGTCATCGTCAGGATCATCGTCATCCCGGTCTGTGGAGTCACAGCCGGTGTCATCGTCAGGACTGTCATTGTCACAGCCACGGGTTGTAACCCTAGCACGGTCACGGACGCCTTCACCTCCACGCTGCCCGGCCGCTGGAACTCAGCAGAGCGAAGCCAGTGCTGCTCTCAAGTAAGCCTTGTTATCTGCAGCTCTTTGCTAGTGTGGAGCATTAGTAATTTGTCTCTGCTTTTCTGTTCCAGGGTTGCCGGGTCTCCGTCCAGGTCGCTCAGCTCCAGTGACCAGAACGACATTCTCGCACTCACACTCGCATTACACTCACTCACAATTGAATAAAGATTATTGTCACTATCTGCTCGTGTCAGTGTCTGTCTCCTGGGTCCCGAAACATGTCAGTACGACTCCGTCACGATGACCCAGCGGACAGCTCACTGTCGCGCCAAATTAACACTCTTAGCGCCCGGGTAGATTTACTTGCACACCAACAGACAGTAGTCTTGAATCAATTTACTGTTATAGATGGTCGGCTGGATCGTCTGGAGGGACACCAGACGCTTCCCCCCACCACAGACAGTTCTGCCCCTGTGGGCTTAGCATCTGGGCAAACTAACACCTCCTCGTCTTCTCGCCTCACCCCTATTCTCACCCCTGCCCGGTTCAGCGGAAAACTCGGGGAAGCTCGTGGATTCATATTACAGTGTGAGTCAGTTTTTCTTCGTGTTCCGGGGGACTTTACTCTTGATTCAAGCCGGATTGGCTACATTTTAAATTTGTTAGCAGGAAGAGCTTTGGACTGGGCGTATTCCATTATGGCGAAACCAAGCTATTCCCTGCTCACTTACCAGGAGTTTGTGAATGAATTTTTGTCTGTTTTTGATCATACGGATAGAGGTGAGTTGTTAACAGAACGATTGCTGAGCTTACAACAGGGAAAAAGATCAGCTGCTGACTACGCTATTGACTTCCGGGTCCTGGCTGCAGAGATTGGGTGGGGGGAGCCATCATTATGTGGTATTTTTCTACGTAGTCTTAATGAGGAGTTAAACGATGAGTTAGCGGCACGGGACAAACCGGATAATTTGCGGGATTTGATTGCCCTAGCGGTTAGTCTTGATAGCAGATTAAGGGAGCGGGCGGCTGAACGGCGTTCTACTTCCCGTTCGGTTAAACCCCACCCTCGCCTCCCCAACTCTCCTCCTCTCGCTCTATCTGCGTCAGAGGAACTTCCGGTTCAGCAAGCTATAATCAGTGGCCGGTCTAAAGTGTCAGCAGCAGAGAAACAACGCCGCAGGGATCAGGGCCTTTGTTTCTACTGTGGGAAAGAGTCACATGGGGTTTTTGAATGTCCCAATAAGTTAAAAGGGAAGGCCCGTGGATCAGAGTAGGGGGATTCACGGGCAATAACTCTAAAGAGCCCCTCACTTGTTGTCGATTACCTCTTAGGCTCATCCATTTACATACAGAACACTCCACATTGGCGTTAGTAGATTCTGGAGCTGAGCAAAATTTTATTTCTAGAGACCTGGCAACCCAGATGGGTCTTAGCTGTCAGACTCTAGATCCCCCTGTCAAACTGATCACCTTGTCTAAAGCGTCTTTGACTACTATTGCTCATCAGACGGTTCCTGTGTCAGTTATTGTATCAGGAAATCACAGGGAGGAGATTCAGTTTTTTGTTCTGCCTGTTTCTTCTTCGCCCGTTATTTTGGGGTACCCCTGGCTGCGCCTACATAACCCCACCATTGATTGGCAAGCTGGGAGAATAACGGCATGGAGTACGTTCTGACTTAGTGCCTGCCTTCATTCGGCGGCATGCGCCCCATCCGTCAAGGTGCCTCTGCCTGATTCATCGCCACCGGACTTGTCCAAGGTGCCAGAGGTCTATCACGATTTTGGGCTAGTATTTAGCAAGTCTCGGGCGTTGTCCTTACCCCCTCATCGCCCTTATGACTGCGCGATCAACCTGAAGGCTGGGGCCCCTCTACCTGCTAGCCGCCTGTACAGCCTGTCAGCCCCGGAGCGCGAGGCTATGGACACATATATTAAGGAGTCCTTGGCTTCTGGTATCATCCGCCCGTCGTCTTCGGCAGTAGGTGCTGGATTTTTTTTTGTTGAAAAGAAAGACGGTTCTCTACGCCCCTGTATCGATTTCCGGGGATTGAATGAAATATCTGTGAAAGACAAATATACCCTGCCTTTGATGAACACTGCTTTTGACTCCCTCCAGGGGGCGTCCTGGTTTACTAAATTGGACCTTAGGAATGCCTACCATCTAGTGCGCATAAGGGAAGGAGATGAGTGGAAGACGGCTTTTCGGACCCCCAGCGGACATTTTGAGTACCTGGTAATGCTGTTTGGGTTAACTAACGCTCCAGCCATGTTCCAACGTCTGATAAATGATGTACTACGGGATTTCCTGAACTCGTTTGTTTTTGTTTGTCTCGACAATGTTCTCATTTTCTCCCGCACACTAGAGGAGCATCGAGTGCATGTGCGCAGGGTACTGCAGCGCCTCCTGGAGAATCAACTGTTCGTGAAGGCTGGAAAATGTGAGTTCCACACTGATCAAACCTCCTTCCTTGGGTTTATTTTAGCTCGGAACCAGGTGTTCCCTGACCCGGCCAAGGTCAAGGCAGTTGTGGATTGGCCTGCACCCACCTCCAGAAAGCAGCTTCAGGGGTTCTTGGGGTTTGCTAATTTTTATAGGAGGTTCGTGCCTAATTTTGGCAATATTGCCCGTCCTCTGTCTGCTCTTACTTCCCCTAAGATCCCGTTTTGTTGGAGTAAGGAGGCAGCTGAAGCATTCGAAAGACTTAAGAGGGAGTTCGCCTCGGCCCGAGTCCTTACTCAGGTGGATCCGAAGCTGCAGTGCTTGGTGGAGGTGGACGCTTCTGATTCAGGAGTTGGAGCGGTACTCTCCCAACGGTCTCCCGAGGATGGTAAGATTCGCCCTTGTGCTTATTTCTCTCACCGTCTCACTTCTGCAGAGAGGAATTACTGCATCGGAGACAGGGAGTTACTGGCAGTAAAACTCGCCTTGGAGGAATGGAGACATTGGCTGGAGGGGGCTGCTCAGCCGTTCGTGGTTTGGACGGATCATCGTAACCTGGAGTACCTCAGGACGGCGAAGCGCCTGAATGCACGCCAGGCTCGCTGGTCCCTCTTCTTCGGCCGTTTTAACTTCTCCATCATGTATCGGCCGGGAAGTAAGAACGGTAAGCCGGATGCTCTCTCTCGGCAGTTTGACACTCCATCCTCTGAGGACCAGGAGACCCCTATCCTGCCGCCTTCCTGCGTCGTGGGCGCCCTGTCCTGGGGAATCTGCAAGACGGTTCACCAGGCTCAGAAGACAGAGCCGGACCCCGGGGGGGGGGGGGGGGGGGGGACGGGCCGCTTGTTTGTTCCACGCGCTATCCGGGGCAAGGTGATTGAGTGGGGTCACGCTTCCAAGTGGGCCTGTCATCCTGGAGTGGGTCGGACCGTGGATCTCCTTCAAAGGACCTTCTGGTGGCCAGGGTTACGGAAGGACGTTGTTAATCACATCCGGGCCTGCGCTCAGTGCGCCACCAGGAGGACTACCCAATGTAATATCCAGGTGGCCAACCGGCATAGGAGACCCGCCCCGGACTTTAAGGTGGGTCAGAAGGTCTGGTTGTCAACCCGGAATATTGGTGTACCGGCCGAGGAACGGAAGCTCACGAAGCGCTTCATTGGCCCTTACACTATTAATCGTATTATTAACCCTGTGTCTGTGCGCTTGTCTCTCCCCTCTTCGATGCGTATCTGCCCCGTTTTTCATGTCTCCCAGGTCAAACCATACGTCTTGGACCCCCTGTGTCCTGTTCCAGCGGTTCCCGCGCCCCCGAGGATGATCGATGGCCATCCGGCCTGGGGGGTGACTGCTGTCCTTGATGTCCGCAGGCGGGGTCATGGTCTTCAGTATTTGGTGGACTGGGAGGGCTTTGGACCAGAGGATCGCTCTTGGATTCGCCCAGCGTTGATCTTGGATAAACAGCTGATTCGCGATTTTCATCGGGCGAATCCAGGTAGGATTGGGCAGATGCCTGGAGGCACTGCTAGAGGGGGGAGTACTGTCATGGCGGCCTCTGGGCCGTCATTAGTGTCATTAGCCCCAGCTGCGCACAGACCAACAGATGTGAATCAACGGCTGTTAAAAGCCAGTGTCGCTGACAGCCCGGGACGGAGTCGTCTGTCTTCCTCAACGGAGAATGAACCTGCACTCCGCTCTCTGGTCTCGTCAAGAATATCTCTTGTCTCGTCTGGAACTTTGTCTGGCTCGTCAAGAACTTTGTCTGTCTCGTCAGGAACTTTGTCTGTCTCGTCTGGAACCTCGTTTGTCTCGTCTGAAACCTCGTTTGCCTCGTCAAGAGCTTCACTTGCTGCATCCAGGAACTCTTCCCAGCGTCAAGCAAGTAAGCGCACCATTTGCTACTCAACGCCAAACCTTTACCCCTGTGCACAGGTGGACCACCTTGGCGGTGGACCTGCGTCCCCAGCTGACGGGGTAACGCCATCACGTCTTCGTAGCGGCTCGCTACCACCACGCCTACCGGTACGTCTTGCTCCTCAATTGCCAGAACTATTATTGTATCAATTACAGGAGTATTGGCCAACGTTATCGGTGGAATCACTGTCATCAGCATCAGCTGTGTCGTCATTGCCACTGTGTGTGGAGTCACTAACCTCGTCTTTGTCTGCATCATCATCTGTGTCGTCGTTATCCCGGTCTGTGGAGTCACAGCCGGCGTCATCGTCAGGATCATCGTCATCCCGGTCTGTGGAGTCACAGCCGGTGTCATCGTCAGGACTGTCATTGTCCCAGCCACAGGTTGTAACCCTAGCACGGTCACGGACGCCTTCACCTCCACGCTGCCCGGCCGCTGGAACTCAGCAGAGCGAAGCCAGTGCTGCTCTCAAGTAAGCCTTGTTATCTGCAGCTCTTTGCTAGTGTGGAGCATTAGTAATTTGTCTCTGCTTATCTGTTCCAGGGTTGCCGGGTCTCCGTCCAGGTCGCTCAGCTCCAGTGACCAGAACGACATTCTCGCACTCACACTCGCATTACACTCACTCACAATTGAATAAAGATTATTGTCACTATCTGCTCGTGTCAGTGTCTGTCTCCTGGGTCCCGAAACATGTCAGAAACAATATCATTTCAGAGGAACATGTATATTTCAAAAACATTCAGTGAGAACTACCACCAAGCAACAGTGTGTTTCATTGCAAGGAGTCAGATTATGGAACGATTTTGGACCTGAATTAAAATCATGTACAACGCTTGGACAATTTAAACAAAAACTAAAGGAAGAAATACTCCAAACATATATACAAGATGACATATAAAATCACATGAGGATTGTCGTATCCAGTCTGCATTGTGTTGTTGCTTAGTTTTTTTTGTTTTTTTTTTGTCACATTTTGTCTTAGCTTTGTTCTGAATTGTAATCGCTCTTGTTTGTTTTTCTTTTGAATTCTTGGATGGAATATGGGTGGGCAATATAAGCTGCGGCTTCAGCCATCACCCATTTCAGATAACTTATGTTGAACTGTATAATCAGAGGAGTTATTGTCTAATTTGACCTTGTTGGATTTTCTTTCCCCCTTTGTTATATTATTCTGTTTCTTTTAATCTGTACTTTTAATCTATCCAAAATAAAGATTGATTGATTGATTGATTGAACACAGCAGTGGTGGATGATCACAGGATCAAAAAGCCTTCAAAACATCCACCCAAGTGAAGAATACGGTCCAGTAAGTAGGTGCATCAGTATCTAAGTCTACCATAAAGAGAAGAGTTCATGATAGCAAATACAGACAGTTCACCACAAGGTGTAAACCATTGAGCAGCCTCAAAAACAGAAAGGTCAGAACCAGCAACAACAACAACAGCAACAAAAAACATCTAAAGAAGCCAGCCTAGGTCTGAAACAGCATTCTTCGTACAGACGAAACCAAAATCAGCCAGTACCAGAATGATGGGCAGAAGAAAGTATGGAGCAGGAATAGGCTCATGACCCAAGCCACGCCACACCTTCTGTAAAACATGGTGGAGGCAGTGTGATGTATGGCTTTTTCCAGTGGCACTGGGTCACTGGTGTTTATTGATGATGTGACAGAAGACAGAAGCAGCTGGATGAATTCTAAAGTGTATAGAGACACAGTATATTGTCTGCTCAGATTCAGCCAAATGCAGCAAAGTTGATTGGATTGCACTTCACAGCACAGATGGACAATGACCCAAAACATACTGCAAACTGACCCTGGAGTTTTTAAGGCAAAAAAGTGGAATATTCTGCAGTGGTCAAGTCAATCACCAGATCTAAACCTGATTGAGCAGCATTTCACTTGCTTAAGGAAAAACTCAATCGAGTTAGAGCCAATCAAAACTTTGGATGGCAGCCATTTTGAATTTTTCCTGTAAAAAAATGCCCAAGGGTGAAAAAGTGACATCCATCAGTTTTGTGACCATTCATTCATTCATTCATTCATTCATTCATTCATCTTCTGCCACTTAATCCTTTTTTGGGTTGTGGGAAGGGGGGGTGGCTGGATCCTATCCCAGCATCTTTGGTTTTGTCATCAGTATGTGTCAAATTGCAAAATATGCAAAAATACATTTGTATATACTCCACAACATGCATAGATGTGGCTGCCACCAGACTGTCTGTCTACCACTCTAGCCTAGCCCCATTCCAACAAGAGTTTACGTGCACGTCCTTACCTTCTTCTTGGCATCTTCAGATGAAATAAGCAGTCAGAAGTATGTGTTATGCTGTGAGGCCTTACTAGAAAATATTGGTTGTAAAGCAAATTTAACAGAAAATTTTCAGCAACCCATTCTAAAAAACAGGCTAATGAGATGGAAGCTGCTCTCAGTTAATTAATAATAATCATCATCGATGAGGCAAAGTGACATAGGCACTGGGCAAACAGAGCTGATGCTATGCTCCATCATCAGCACTGTGAAAAAGCCTGTTGTCCACTCAGTTGCTTGGCCAGAACTGTTGTACAGTATATCATGTGTTGTACATTATGAAGCACAAAATGAGCCAACGGAAAACCCAGACTGCTGAGCAACTGAAGTCATCAGTCAAGCAAGAATGGGAAAGAATTCCACCTACAAAGTTTCAACAATTAAGCCCCTTTTCCACAAGTAACTACTCAGTCCTACTCACCTCGACTCTACTCGGTCTATAGGGTTTTCCATTAATGCCTGGTACCTGGTGCCAGGTACTTTTTGGGACCTACTTCAGTGAGGTTCCAACCATGCTGAGTTGAGCTGAAAATGTGACACCAACAGATTGCAGGCCACTGATTGGTCAGGGTGTAACGTCAGTGGATGAGAGCGACGTCTTCACAACATTCAGAACCACCATTTGTAAATTTGGCCGTGAGCTTTTATTATTTCTGTGATAATCGATGAAATAAATGGCTACACATAAATCAACACCGTGACAAAACACTCACCATTTTTCCCGTGAGCAGCCATCAGCTCGGAGACCTCCTGGTATTTCATTTCAGAATGCTCCTCCAGCGCTGGGGCTGAAAAGTTCATAGGCTGAAAAGTTCATATACTGTAGTGGTTAAATTTGACCAAATGTGGTAATTTTTCAACAGTCTCCCCGTCGGTGCTCACAGTTCTTCCTTCAGTGTTGCAGCACTTGGATCCCCGTGCATGAAAAATAAACTACATTTGGTCAAATTTGACAACTATGAACTTGTCAGCCCTGTCGGCCCTGCTGAAATGAAGCGAAATGGAGCGAGCTCAAATGAAAAAGTATACCGGGAGGTCTCCGAGCTGATGGCTGCTCACGGGGAAGATGGTGAGTGTTTTGTGATTTTAAGCGTCTTTTACATTATTTATCAGTGAAAATGTCAGCATGTAAACAGCTTAACGGGATAATGGGCAGCCTTACTGTACTGAACACAACCCCACCCACTTGAGGTAGTACTCAGTTGAAATGGAAAACCAATCACACCATGTCGAGCTAAGTAGAGTCGAGTAGGGTTGAGGCGAGTTGGGCTGAGTAGGTACTAGTGGAAAAGGGGCTTAAGTGTCCTCAGTTCCTAGATGTTTACTGGGTTTTGTTAAAAGGAAAGGTGATGTAACACAGTGGTAAACATGCACCTGTCCCTGCTTTTTTTTAATGTGTTGCAGGGATTAAATTCAGAATAAATGAATATTTGCAAAAAAAAAAAAGTTTTTCACTTTGATCATTAAATATCTTGTTGAAATGGATTCTTAATTCACTGTATTTTATTTTATTTACATTTTAAACAACATCCCAACTTCACCAGAATTGGGGTTGTAGTGTGAGCAAAATATAAAAACACTTCAACTTCTTTATGTGTAGCAGTTTGTTTAATCTAAATTCCTGTAGTGGGTTTCACATTAAAATGGCTGGCTGTTAAACGGTTATTGATCCCAGTGGAGGATGAATAGGGTTATTCTCTACATGCATTCATAAATGTGACATTTTATCACCGGGGTATTGACTGTGCCTGTATATCATATCCCTACCTCAATATGTTGATGTACTAATCCATACCAGACATTGGTTCCTATTACAAAAGTACAAAAAATGACTGGGAGTGCCATATGTTCCTTCATGTGTGTATCTTTTTTTTTTGGAAGATTAATTGGACTCAGAAACTGCACTATCTGTCTCAGCAGGAACAAGAAGCAGCTCAAATGCAGAGGTCCTGACCTCCTGGTCGTCCAATCGTGGAAAAAGATTGTGCTGTTTGGTTCCTTTTGAATTCATTCATCTCCATGACTCTCTATTCCTTTGAGTTCTTTTTTTGCCTAATCTAAATGGGAAATAAAATTTGTGGAAAAAAAAATGTATATACTGTATATATCTCAGAGCAAAGGAGAACCTTTTGAAAAGTTTACTTTCAGAGTAAAGCAAGCAAGTTGGCTGTGGCATTAATGTTCGCCGGTTTTAAGTTTTTCCATCAGACACGCTGGACTCGACTTGTACAAACAACAACGCGGTTTCAACAGCTTGCTTGATGGACGTCATGGTCTGTACATCTGAATGACAGGAAGGCTGCTTATCATGTTCCTCATCGTCAGGGTACTGACATCTGTCACCTTCATTCTTTCTCCTTCTCTGTCCCCCCTCCCTCCCTTTTTTCTGCCTTCTTAACAAACACCTCCATGCACTTGCACACATATACACACACTGTTCTGCTGGCGCCGAGTCCCCACTTCCAAAGCATCCCTGCCACTTATCGCTCTCATCACTCAAACTGCTCACTGTAGCACTCCTCCTTCCTCTGCAGCGCGGGGGAATGAAAGAAATGCGACAGGCAAAAAGGGAAACGGAAGACAGAGGGGACGATTCATTTATTTGGTAGGGCTCATATGTTCTGAAAGGTGCTGCTTTGGCAGCAAAAACTTTCCTCTGACACGTGTCCAATTGATACTTTGAAATGGCTGCCCACTCAGCAGAAGTGATGGGACAATTCTCCCTCGTCTGCAGATTGTAAGATGAGAACGCAATGTTAAGGAAGAGGGAGATGGAAGTGCCATCACCAGCTGAAAACCCTACATATCACCTTCAGTAGCTGCTCGAATTGTTTCATCGATTTTTATCCACTTCCGCCTCATCATCGTCAATGTTGCACGTACTGCTAGTCTACCCATCATCATCATTATTACACAAGTGCCACTCATCATCACCTTCATCATTTTCCGTCCTCATCAGCACTAGCAGCAGCTTAATGTACAAATACTGCAATTACACTGGAATTTTTGCCAGTAGACAATGCTGTGGGATTTATAGTTCATGCTATAAATCTGATGCTAAACATTGTCGACAAAGCCCAGATGATTATGAGCACAGTGCACAGAAACATCTGACAGATGAAATGAATAAAATTTACAGAAATGAGTGGCAGATGTGGGAGGTACTTACACAAGTGGAAGCCTCGAGTCTCAATCTCAGTCAAGTCTGCAATTACTGCGGTGCTTTTCCAGCTGGATAAGTCCCAGCTATAAGTCAGACAAGTCACAAGTTCAGAATATAGACTTCAGATAATGTATGAGTGGCAAGATATGTTAGCTTTATTTTTAATATTAGCCCATAAGAACCCAGACCCCTTTCTCCTTCAAGGAAAATTATAGCATCTGGGTTCTTATGGGTTAACTGAAACCTCTGGTTCATTTGATATCAGCTTTTAGCCAATGTTTGAGTAGCAAAAATGTGAGTATGGCACATTCAGTTTTTAAAATTCACATACATCTTTCATTTTTATTTTTTGTATTGTAGTGACCTAATCTGAACATGCAAAAGTACACTTGTAAATTTGAACAGAATGTCATCTTCAACTCCACAGGCCTGATCATTTCCACTTAGAAAATACTTTGTGCAGATAAAAATTGTGACGATCAGGTGAGCACGCTCCCCCTCCCCTCCTGTGTCCCGGCTCCGGAGCTGATCACGCTCACCTCCGTGATTATGTGCACCTGCTGCTTCCTCATCTGCCAGCTATAAAGGAGCCAGTCTGCGAGTGCTTTTCCGCTGGACCGTTGGGTATTACTGCCTGAATTTAGGCCAAGTTGAATTAACGGCTTCTTTAACCTGTGATTAATCCCTTTCTCCTCTCTTCCTCAGGTTGCTGCCATTGCAGTGGTGTGTCTCCGGGACTGCACACGCTCACCTGCCCTTCCACCATCCTTCCTGGACTTCACCTGCTCCACCTGGTCAGACTACAGCTCCACTCCTTCCCTTCACCAATCCCCGCAGTTGCTGGTTCCACTGATCCAATTCCCATCAGCTTCCATTTCACTTCACGCTGGGTTTCACTGTCGGACCCTTTGCTCATAGTTGTAAGAACCCAGTCTTCTGCCTTGTCATCCGTCCTCTCTTGATGTCCCTCGCTAATCATCTCCTTTGCTCTTCTCGTTCACAGGCTGTGTGCTGCTCCAGTGTGTATTTCATTTTGTGTTTATTTCTAATAAATTGTGTTACACGTTCTTACCTGAGTCTGGGTGTGTTCTCCTGGTGATTGTTGCTTTGCATTTGAGTCTCCGGCTAGTTAATCATGTCAAAAATATTATTTGAATCACAGATTATTTTAAATTAAATCATATGTTAAAAATTATCTGCCTTTGGCATTGTGGCAGGTAGGGGTGGACAATATGGCCCAAAAAGGATAACACAATATTTCTGAGAATTTTCACAAAAATATTGTTTGTAACGTATGTTAAAGCATTTCCCACAGATCAGCTTCATTTGCCTTCAACATAAACAATTAAACTCTCTTGTATCTCCAGTCCATAAACAGTAGCTCAGATTCTGTTTGAGATTCTGCAAAACCATCACATGTCAAGCACACCTTCAGAAGTGGTGATTTATTACCTCCGCCAAGGAGGTAATGTTTTTACCAGCGTTTGTCTGTCTGTTACCAACATAACTCAAAAAGTTAAGAACAGATTTTGACGAAATTTTCAAGAAAGGTGTGTAATGGCACGAGGAACAGATGATTAGATTTTAGTGATGATCTGAGAGTGCATACCTCCACCAAGGGCTTTGTTTGTATTTGTGCAGCAGGATTACACAAAAACTATTGGATGGATTTGGATGCAATTTTCACCAGAGGTGGTTCTTGGGCTAGACAGGAACCCATTATATTTGGGTGATGATCTGAGAATGCATACCTCAGCCAAGGCTCTTATCTTCTCACAGTCTGTTTGCAACAATATTCCAAAACTGATGGACAGACTTTGATGCAATTTTCACCACAAGTAGCTATAGGCCTACACACAAACCCATTACATTTTAGAGGTCATCCATGAGAAACAGAAGGAACCTTGGCAGAGGTATGCGCTCTATGAGTGCTTTTCTAGTTATTATTATTATTTTTATTATTATGTATTAAGACCTGTTTATTCTACTATTAGAACTTGCACTATTTTTAACCTCAATTCCCACCATGATGATCAATAAAGTTTTACAATATTAAACTGTAATAACAATTAACAACTGTATTTTTTTTTCACTGTTCACCAAATTACAAGTCAAATTATAAGCACAATTAATATGTGCTGGTGCAAATGTTGATCATATCATGAACTTGTCATACATGTCAGCTTGATAAGGAGCAGTTAGTGGAGTGTGTTCCACATCATATATTGGCTGACATTAAGATAAGATAAGATAAGAAAAGATAAGCCTTTATTAGTCCCACAATGGGGAAATTCCAGGATTACAACAGCACAGGGATAGCAACACTCAATAATTAAGAAGAAAATAAGAGCAGTGAATATACATACTGTATGTACACATAAATATATAAATATATATACACAGTGCGGAGCATTGTAGCTAGATGGAATAAACAGGATGTTCTTCCTGCGGCAGCTGAGGAAGCTCAAGCTACCCACCAAGATGTTGGTGCAGTTCTACACAGCCATCATCGAGTCCATCCTCACCACCTCCATAATCGTGTGGTACGCAGGAGCCACTGCCAGGGACAGACTAAGGCTGCAGCGCGTCGTGCGCGCTGCTGAGAAGGTGATCAGCTGCAAGCTCCCATCCCTCCAGGATCTGTACATCTCCAGGACCCGGAGGCGTGCAGGCCGGATCATAGCTGAACCTTCACACCCTGGTCACGTACTGTTTGCCCCCCTCCCCTCAGGTAGAAGACTTCGGTCCATTCAGACTAAAACCTCCCGTCACATGAACAGCTTCTTCCTCTCTGCCATCAGACTGCTGAACACTATGTGACTTATTAGACTCTCGTGCACTATATACAGCAGCTCAACCAGACTCATGTCAATCATCACTGTTTTCTTTTTGCATTACCGACTGCACTATGTGGTACTCCACAATATCTGCTGCTCGCTAATATATTTAAAAATTGCTTGACTAGTATTACTCATTCATATTCTACATTTTATAGCATGTATAGTTTTTTATTTCTATCTTTTATTTTTATCATGTTTAATGTTGCAGCATTGCACCGAGACAAATTCCTAGTTTGTGTACTACATGAACAATGGCAATAAATCTGATTCTGATTCTGATTCTGAACCGTCCATTTAGTTACCCTACATAGTATGAATATGTACCCATACATATTGTCACCCTCCATAGCGACTGATATTGTCCTAGTTGTATACTGAAGGGGACCATTTGTGTAAGTCTGTTGCGTCTTTTGCATTCAATACTATTAGGTCGTCACATTTTTTTTTTTTGCTATCTCTGCGAGCAGCCCTGCTTAGATTATACAGTCTGACAGCCGAAGGTAGGAAGGACCTGTGAAACCTCTCGGTCGCGCACCTAGGATGATGTAGTCTACTGCTAAATTAGCTCCTCAGTGCGTTCAGTATGTCCTGCATAGGGTGGGACTCGGACTCCAGCAGAGATGACAGTTTAGCCACCATCCTTCTCTCTCCTATCTCCTCCACTGGGTCAAGGCGTTGCCCCAGGACAGATCTAGCTTTCTTGATCAGTTGGTTCAGTCTCTTCCTATCGGCTGCTGTAATGCCGTTGCCCCAGCAGACCACTCCAAAAGTGATGGCTGATGCCACCACCATGTCGTAGAATGTCTTCAAGAGCACCCCTTGTACACCAAAAGACCTGAACACCCGGGTACTTGTATGATCATACATTCATAATAATATGAACATGTCAGAAATAAAAATTTAGTTGGTTACATAGACTTTAGACTGCCCCCCCACAGGCCCCTAACCACCAGATTAGCAGTAGAAGATGAATGAGCTAGTTAGCATCATAGCTAGCACTGGTTACCTTACCTGTCAGAAGGAAAGTGGTCACCTCTGCATGATTTTTCAGCTCTTTGAGACTCTTCAGCAGACATTAGCCATCAAAAGCAGAACCCACATTTATCCTGCTTCTTTGTGATGTCATACTTGAGAATGATTGGGAAACTGACGTTTGCCTTGAGACTCAGGTATTTAGCGGAATAATTCACTACCTGGCAACCCAACAACCCAAAATGAGATGATGGCAGGAAACACCAGGCTAGCGATGCGATTGGCTGTGACATCCTCACTGGACTTCTATGTTTGTCTTCCTCCAGCTGCTGGATGTAAATATTTATATTATTGTCAACCCTGCAAAAATTACAAAAAAAAAAATAAAAAAATGCATCAATATACTAATTTTTAGAAGAACATTAAGACTTACATTCTGCATGTTTCTAAACACTTTGTTGATGTATTTTTTTAAAAAAAATCTTTGTTTTCATGAAAATGCTCCCCTCTGCACCTTTAACTGCCTTCTTCCTCACCAATATGTTATTCATAATCCAGTCTAAATATAGCATGGACCTGTGTATTCTGGTGCTAAGTCAATGATACGCTATACCAGATTATTTTTGACATAAAGTGAGTTTTTTTCTGTTAACATGTCTGTAACATGTTTCTGAGGATTTACAAGACATATCAAGAGCAAAATCATTCCAAACTCCAAAGTATGTGTTTTTCTGCTGTGAATGCATGTTTAAGCTTCACCCTCCCGCCCCCGTCCCCAAAAAAAGGCAGATTTGGACAGATTGTTAGTAGCTATGTAACTATTCCCGCTTAGCCTGGTTGGTTATAACATTAACCAATCAGATTCTCTTGGCTACATTGGGGGAAGAGGGATGAGCCGAGGAGCAGCAGGATTGAGGCACAGTGGGTTGAGGTAGCAGCAGAGAGAGAGAGAGAGCAAGAGAGAGAGAGAGAGAGAGAGAGAGAGAGAGAGAGCAAGAGAGAGGAGACAGGTGGGGGGAGGAGCAATTTGAATCGAGCTGCACTTAGCTCACTCCACCAGTGGACAGGTGCTGCTGAGAACAGCAACATTCAAATTGCCCCTGTAAAAATTAAAATTAGACAATTAGCAGAACCTTTTCAGTTAACCAATCAATAATCACAGAAGAAATACTATTTCTCAATTTATCTTTTTATTGAAACACGCAAGGAGTCAGAGAACATGGCCATGGGTCTTTTGAAGCCTAATCTGGTGAAAGACCCAGAACCAAAGGGATCAACCGATACATATAGACTTCTGGTTGCTGGGCATTTCCAGGTACTCTCCAACAATACATGGCCATTGTCCAAACTGGTATGAACTGGTCCTCTTGGCATCCAGATGCATCCTGCTTTTATTGCTTTATGGATCCTCTCAGGGTCCAGATGTCTCCTCTTTAGTCCTTTATGGCATCCACATCCTGTTGTTTAGGACTCTTCAACCCTACGCGACCACCATGCCCATATATGGAAGCAGGAACGGAGATTTCATTGTAGAGTTTGTGTGTGTGTGTGGGGGGGGGGCTAAAAGATATGTGTATGCAAGCACTCTGTAATATCTAACTAACTAATCTTCACTATTTATTAATCATAACAATTTCCTCTTTTGACTCCATTTTATGGAGTCAATAACTATGGCAGGCCCAACAATAAACAGGTACCAGACACCTGATGTTATTTTCATGTGAGATGAGCGAAAAACCTGGAGGCAGTATATACTTTCATGAGTAATTATTGTAATGCAATTTCTTTTCAGTCTTCATTCTTTGAGCATTTATACAGAAAAAATTCTTACCTCGTTTCCACTACTTTTGGCAACCATAAAAATGAGTCATCATTTACAAACATTCAGTATTACAATTTCAATATCAAAAATAAAAACTTAAAAAACTTCTAACAAATGTATTGTCACAGCCAGTAACAGTATTTACACAATTTTCAGCTGTTACATCATGCATTTATGTCTTCTTTCAATTTTCCATAATGCAATCATTCTGCTTTAATCATTATAGGCATATTGTCAATACCAACATTTTTCTTGTAGAGACACTGGTAGACATAACAAACCTGACTGTCCTCATCACTTGAATCCCTGTCACTCTCCTCCTGCTGAGTTAATATGAGATACTGGTGTGCAACAGCAGCGTGTACTGTTTTTCAATAAGGCCTCTACAACAGGGAATGCAGCAACATCCAACACACATAAGGATGGCAATTCTAATCATAAGGGATAATATGTTTTTTACCACTCCTGCCCACCATCCAAAGAAGGATTGTAGTCAGGCAGTGAAGACATTGGGTTCATACCTTTGTATTTTGGCCAAACTCAGTCCTAAGAATATTCTTTCCAACCCCTGTCCAAGGAAATAGTGCGAGTGTGACCTTTTGGCTAATGCTCCAATGTTTAAATTCAACTGATATATCTGTTGCTCAGACTGCATCATGTGGTTTGTACTCCAGGTCACTCTTTCAACACCCTGACTGTCTGACTTGATCCAGATACATCTTGATAGCGTGGTCAGTCAGTCGTACAGGGGCGCAGACACCTCCCAGTTAGAGGGCAGGTGTGAGTAGACCCTATGACCACAGAGCCACCATCCTCCAGTTCAAAGGTGCTGTTCTGCTCTGGCGCCATTGACGCTGGGACTACGACTGCAGATGGATGGCTTGGAGGAACTGTTTGAAATGTTTCTAAGTCCTGAGCAGGAGAAATTTGTTTTTATTTGTCCTACTAGCAAGGAACTCTGCATATCTCCACCAATAGTTAGTTGGGAATACATGGCTGTGGTGATGTGGATCAGGCAACTGGTCATGTTCCAGATGTTCTACATATCTCGGTGTGTGATTGAATATAGTGTTTTTGCTTAAAAATAACTATAGTAAAAGTGTCACAATTAGGATTAGGATGAATAGTAGGCTATCTATACACTCTCTAAGGGGTCTTTTCAGGGTACATTTACTCCAACATAATATTGTCCAGCATCAGACAACTTAGGAGATGTTATAGTTATTCTAATAGGGTTACAAATTGTGCCTCCCTTACGGGTAAATGTGAAGCTCGTGTTCCCAGCACATGCCCCATGGTAGAGTGACATGTGTTTTCTTAATTTATGATGGGTGTTAGAGTATTAAGAGTCATTGGGTCCTGTGTGACTGAACACATCATCCCAGTTACATGGAAGAGTGCACATGTACTTATGACTGTTTTCATACACCACAGACTCAGATTCATAGTGCATGGAGTAGTCACAATCATATACAGTATATCACAATAGTCAAACTGGAGTACACAAGCTTTATCTTCACCACACGTTATGGTGGGTGGTATCCCTTTATCCTTAATGTTGATGTTTATTGATCTGCCAGTTACCTTTAAAATACAGTGGCTACTGAGCTCCACAATAACTGTATCAGGAGGACTATGACAAGGACAAGCACGAGGAACACACATGTGAGCCATTCATAAAACTGCAATCTGCGTCAGTATTCTCTGAGGGGTCTATCATCGTCAGCCATTTTGAGTGTTCTCTACCTGCTGTGGACTCCTAATTCTTCACCAAGGTTTGAGACAACCAGGTCAACTAAAATACATAACTCCCTTTGTATCCCCAGACTTCCTCCACAACAGCAACACTCTCTATGGCTTCCCCCCATAGCTTCTATGGCTTGCTTTGATAATAATTTACAGTATGTAAGGTGCACCCAAGTGTCTCTGCCTTGTACTTTTACAGCTGTTGGAATTGATAATATTACCTTAAGTGGCCCCTGCCAGAGGGCTTCTGACCAGGTCTTCTTTTTAACAGTCTTTGTGAGGACTTGGTCTCCTGGTTTCACTGTGATGCTTCCTAGGGAGGAAAAGTATGAACAGAATCTTTTTAGTCAACATTTTAACATGCAATCTGCTAAACAAATCTCTTCATCTTCTGGGTTGAATGGTCTATGAGGGTCTACTAAATAAGGCTTTTCAGGTAAACTTCAAATGGAGATAAACCTTCTTTTGTAGGCATTATTCTCATAAAAAATAAATAGTATCAATGGTAAACAGTAAATCCAATTCTGTTCTGTTTCTGCCATTGTTTTCTTTAAGCTTTCTTTAATGGTCCGGTTATGTTGTTCCACAAATCCTGCAGACTGTGGGTGATATGCTGCATGGTGTTTCAAATCAATATTCAACACTTTCCCTAAATTATCTGAATAAATTTTCTCTCGGATCCCATACCTTGGAATAATGTCTGTTAGTAGTTTTTTTTAGCTACTATAATTGCATCTGGATTTTTACAAGGAAAAGCTTCAACCCACTTAGTAAACATATCCACTATAACTAAACAATATCTCTTCCCTTCACCTTTGGTTAGCTCAATGAAGTCCATGCAAATGTTCTTAAATGGATAGATAGATAGAGCCTTTATTGTCATTGCAAAAAAACACAACGAAACTGCACATGCCCACTCCCACATAAAAACTACGAACAACACTCAATCCATACACATCAACAACAACCATAGCAAAACACACAGAACATAACATATCAGCATTAAAAAGAGCTTAAAAAAGTGTCATTTTTGTGTCTAGTTAACAGAAGGCATTAGAAAGACACATTTAAGAATAAAGATAAAAATTTCTTTCCCTGCCAGATGTAATGTGCTAGAGACTATGATGTGTATTGGTGATTTAAAAAGTAAATGGCTTTTGGAAAGAAACTATTAATGAATCTAGTGGAGTGCGATTTAATTGACCTGAATCGCCTCCCTGAGGGCAAAAGAGTAAAAAGGTGATGACCGGGGTGAGAAATGTCTGTACTGATGGTCCTGGCTCTTGTATGATAATGGGTGTTAGCGATATCCTGGAGTGATGAAAGAGGGCAGCCAATGACTTTTTCCACAGTTCTTACAACTCTCTGTAGTGCTGTTTTGTCCGCAACAGAGCAGCCTGCATACCAAGACGTGATGCAGTATGTTAAGATGCTTTCAACAGCAGAGCGGTAAAAGGTCATCAGCAGCCTCTTACAAAGGTTGTTTCTTATTAAAATCCTGAGGAAGTGGATATGTTGCCGGGCCTTCTTAACGATAGCTGTGGTGTTTGTGGTCCAGGAAAGGGTGTCTGTGATATGTATACCAAGAAATTTATAGCTATGCACTATTTCCACACAGTTACCATTGATAAAAATGGGGGGTGGGTCAGCTCTACATTTCCTGAAGTCCAATATGAGTTCTTTAGTTTTCTTAGTATTTAAAATCAGATTGTTTGCAGAGCACCACAGAGACAGATTTTGGACCTCATCACCGTAGGCAGACTCATCCTCCCCTGAGTTGAGTCCCACCACAGTTGTGTCATCTGCAAACTTAATAATGCGGTTGGATGGATGAATAGGTGTGCAATCAGAGGTGTACAGACAATACAAAAGTGGGCTCAGCACACAACCCTGTGGGGAGCCGGTGCTGAGTGTAATGGTAGAGGAAAGGTGCGGGCCAAGTCTAACAGTTTGGGGGCGGTTTGAGAGAAAGTCCATAATCCAGGAGCAGAGCTGTGTGTGAAGACCGAGGTGAACCAGTTTCCTAATCAGAATATGTGGTGTAATAGTATTAAATGCAGAGCTATAATCCGGACGTATGAGTTCTTGTGTTCTAGATGTTCCAGAGCTGAGTGGAGAGCAATGGTGATGGCATCCTCCGTTGACGTGTTTTCCCTGTAGGTGAACTGAAAGGGGTCAAAGGTCACGGGTAGTCTGGATTTGATGTGCCTCAATACAAGTCTCTCCAAGCATTTTGTGACAATAGAGGTGAGAGCAATGGGTCTGTAATCATTTAAACAGTCCACAGCATGCTTTTTGGGGACAGGGATTATGACAGCTGATTTGAGGCAGGGTGGGACAGTGGCTTGTGACAGAGACAGATTATAGATTTTTGTGAACACCGGGGCAAGCTCAAAGGCACAGGCTTTGAGTACCTTCCCAAGTACGCCATCCGGACCAGCCACCTTCCTTGGATTCACGGATCTAAACACTTTCCTCACCTCATACTCCTGTACAGACAGCACCTGGATGTCAGTGTCAGGAAGAGATGAGTATGGTAATGATCTGGTCTTTTCTTCAAAGCGTGCAAAAAAGCAGTTTAGCTCCTCTGCCAGCGATGCCCTGGTGTCAGGGATGATGGATGTGCTGCCCTTGAAGTTGGTGATCTGCTGCACTCCCTGCCACATCCTCCTTGTGTTGTTGTTTGTGAGATGCTCCTCGATTCTCCTCTTGTAGGTCTGTTTGGCCTCTTTAATGCCCCTCTTCAGGTCAGCTCTTGCTACTGCATATAAGGCCCTGTCACCTAATTTAAAAGCCATGTCACGAACTCTGAGAAGGTTGCAATTATATCAGGTCATCCAGGGTTTCTGATTAGGATAAACCCGGATGTTTTTCTTAATTATAACATTTTCTGTACAGCATGAAATGTAGAATAACACCGTCTATGTATATTCCTCTAGGTCATGGTGTTCAAATAAGTCCCAACTTGTCTCAGCAAAACAGTTTTGCAATTTAGGGAGAGCGTCTGCAGGCCAGATGTTAACAATTTTTGTGGTGGGCTTTATTTTCCTCCTAAGAGGGGCATAGGCTGGGACCAAGAGTAGGGATGTATGGTCAGACAGACCAAGATGTGACAGGGGTACTACTCTATAGGCATGCTTGATGTTTGAATACACCCGATCAAGTGTATTCCCTCCTCTGGTGGAACATTTCACACGTTGAGTGAAATTGGGAAGAACAGTCCTTAAACATGCCTGGTTAAAGTCTCCAGCAATAATAAGTACTCCCTCGGGGTAAGCCCTCTGATGTTTGTTTACAGTGTCATACAAGTGGCTGAGAGCAGTGCTAACCTTAGTATCAGGTGGACTGTAGACAGCTGTAGTAACCACGTTTGATAGCTCTCTTGGCAGATAGAAGGGTCTGTGTGTAACTGACAAAATCTCTATATCCGGTAAACATTAACTGTCAATAATCCGGCTCTGTGAGCACCAGTCATTATGGACATAGATGCATAGACCTCCACCTCTGCTCTTACCAGAGTCTCCATTGCGGTCCTGCCAGTGTAGCATGCACCCTGCTAGCTGGACGGCGGCATCGGGGATCGCCGGGTGTAGCCACGTCTCTGTAACTATGAGGACACAACAGTTTCGAACAGAGTGATTTGCAGCAAGCAGCAGCTCCATATCATCCATTTTGTTCGCAATAGATCTGGCGTTTGAGAGAAAAATGCTCGGAAGCGGTGGTTTGTGGGGCCGTTTCCGCAGCTTGGCTAGCAGGCCCGCCCGGCAGCCCTGCTTTTTCTTCCTCCCTCTATGCCGACGGCGCCGCTTGATACTCCCGATAACAATCCACGAAGAGCCGTGGGGTCTCGTAATGTCCGCGGGAATGTTGTGCGCCCGCTTAAAGTCAGCCGTAATATCCACCTTGGCTTGTAGTCCATAAGTTATCAGCTCCTGTCGACTGTATATAAACTTTGCTTGGCAAGCCTCAAACACACAAACAAGCAAACACACAAACAGCCACCATACTGGGGAGCAAAGAGCCACTGCACTAGTGCGCGCCGCCATCTTGATCGCCATATTGATCGCAACGAGTATGTTGATCGCCATCTTGATTGCAATGGGTATGTTGATGATGGAAAACTACCTTTCTCTGGTCTGACATTGCCCTGGGCATTATTTTGTGCATAGATTAGATATTATTGGAAAAATTTTGTAGCAAAATTTTCAAACCCATAGGCTGTGATAACACAATCCCTCCCTTGGACACATGACAAAGTCTGTGTGTGCAAGTAGCAGCATAGTGAAATAATTTTTTGTGGGAGGACGGGTTTACCCTTTGGTCAGGTATAAATCTGGGAACCTTGATTAAAAATAGCACCTTTATTTAACCACCTATAGACTCCAGCCTACAGAGATATGTTTTGTTTGCATATTTCTTCATCAGGAGATGCCAGCAATATGTCATAAAGGAGCAATTTGCTCCTATTAGGAATTATAAAATGTGCAAGATTTGCTGTCATTGCCTGAGAAAAAATTGTAGGAGACTCACAGTAACCCTGTGATAGTCTGGTGAATGTGTACTTTTTGTTCTCAGATATGAATGCAAACCAGAACTGATGATCTGGGTGTACTGGTATGCTAAAAATGCATTGCTAAGGACTACCACTGTGAAAAAATTGCATTTGGGGTTCTAGTTCAATCAACAATGTTTGTGATTCTGGTACACAATGAGCACAAAGAATTATAGCTTTGTTAATTCCTAAAGGTCCTGCACCGTCAGGATGGCAGAGCTTTTTCCACAAGAATGGAGAGGCTGAGCATGACACTGACATCTGCTGCTTTTAGCTCTTTATGACCTGTTTAACACCTTTTTGAGCTTCTAGATGGAGAGGACTTTGATGTTACAGTGACATACTTTGCCCCCTTTTCAGAGGTGACAAAATGTCCAACATTTTTCCAATCCATGTGTTTGGGTATGACCAGTGAGATGTATGGAACCTCCCATTGTTTAAAATGTCTCTTATCCTCATCAGATAAGACAACAGATGCCCCTATACATTCCCCTGGTGACCAGTACAGGTTTTTTTATGGCCAATCTGGATAATGGATTTGCAAAAAATGTTTGTTCATAATTTGGATCAGATCCATTCAAATGAATATAGTACATGGTACAATGGTATTGATCTGGAGATTGTCAATCAGTAGGAACTGTGGATGTAAAATGCTGTGTAGCTCTTTTACACAGGTCGGATATCACTGAACATGGTCCGGCCATGGCCAAGTTGAGTGAGTATCAGTATTTTGGTTTGGAAGTCTCATAAACTACATTTACTTCCTCAACATATGGGTAGCTTCTGACAGAATGAACCACCCTTCAACAATGTTACTGGTAGTAGGATTCTTTACTTTCACAGATTTGATAGATATTCTACATTTAGTTTGCCATTTGCAAATTTAACTGTTACTTTTTCTTCTGACTTTGCAAAGCCCTGAAAGTCATTACCTGAAATTATTGATCTACATGCACCTGAGTCACACAAATTTAGTCGAAATACCTTGAACTTCCAACGTTACTTCTGGTAAACACTGTATTGTTAATATTAGATCAAAGTCAGGTCAGTGGAAAATGTCTGCTGTGTCAATTTCCTGTATATGTGTAGAAGTGAGTCCACTTATCTGTTTTAGTCTTAGTCATGCAGTCCAGTTTTGTTGTAGTGGATGTGGCTCATGGGCTCCCCCCCTCCCAGCGGCCGGTCTTGCCTTTGGGGACACTCTCTTTGCCAGTGACCCCACTGTCCACACTGATGACACACATCACTCAGTTTCCAAAGTGGGGGTGCGTTCCCTCCTCAGTCACGGCCCCTCCTCCTCCATCGCTCATGACCTCTCCACTGATGTCCTCCTCCTCCTCTTTGGCTTCCCTAAAAAAAAAAAAAAAACACACACACACAGATTCATGGGGAGCACCAGCCCCCCATGGCTCAGCAATCACATAAATAGGTGCAGGTTTTACTTTAAATTTTCCTTTTCCTTTCATACCTAGATTCCCAGTCTTCAAATACAGTACGCCAATCTGTTAATATCTTGAAATTTAATATGATGTCAAACAAAATTTACAAGTGATCCAGACCAGCTGAGTTTTGCGTAAATGGTTTGCTGTTATTCTAACCTTAGTTTTAACTAAATAATGCTACATTTTATTTGTCTGAATCAAGTCCAAGAGTTTAATACCTATAAACTAATAACTAGTTGACAAGATTTCATACTTTGATTAAGGTTATAATTAAAAATAAGGATAATTAAAACATTATTTTTCCATCTACATACAAATCATATCAGATGCAAAAAGATTCTAAACATTGTTTTCTCAGTAACATGTAAGAGCACACTGCTCCATTATTCTGCAGGACAATGCAGTGAGAAACATCTTGTCCAACATGACGGTAATGTTTGGATGATAGCTAATTGATCAACTCACATTGGATCAGATGGATATAATTCTGATTTTTACTGCTTTGACATGAAGTGTGCACTTTGCTTTTGGGTTAGGGTGTGGAGTTAGGAAAAAGGAATATGGGAAAAAGTAGCCTTCATTTCCACACTATATTGTGAAATTTAGCTAGAGTAATTTTTATTGCTTTTTACACACATATTTTAAACCCAAATTGTTGAAATGTGTCATAATGCTCTGTCTCAGCACAGTGCAACATGGACATGTACAGTTTTGAAAGCAGATCATGGTGCCCATCTGAAATCCAGTTTTAGGTTTATTTTATACCCTAGTTGTTTAAAATAATGCTGTTCCAAAACAGTAAAAATGTTTTGTTTTTTGTTTTTTTTTAATAACAGCATTACATTCAGGCTTATGCTGTATCTTTATGTCGGTCGCTGCAGAAGAAAACCTTCCTGCCACAACTAATCTGATTTTTTTTTCCCCTCTCACACACAGGAGAATTCTAGTTTTGCTGTTTGTTTTTTTTTCCTCTTCTCTTTCTCTTAGACTTTTAATAAAGGAAACTGCTGGTCAGTTACTGTGAAACGTGACGTTAGCTGCTGTTTTAGGCATCAGTTATGCAATCTTCAATTCTCGTGAACATGCGCTGACTACAGATGATTCACAAATGTTGTTTATGAGCAGTTTGTTGAATCTGGAGTGGCTGGTTAGTACTAACACGGCTTACTGGCAAAATACGCATGATTTACACATACTTAACACTAAAATGTTCTTGAATGAGACCCTGTGTGTGTGTGTGTGTGTGTGTGTGTGTGTGTGTGTGTGTGTGTGTGTGTGTGTGTGTGCATGTGTGTAGCTAAAAGATATGTGTATGCAAGCACTTTGTGTAGTATCTAACTAACTAATCTTCACTATTTATTATACCCCCCCCCCACACACACACACACACGCTCAGCTGCCGGCAGACAGGGTACTGGTTGTTAGTAAAAAGTAAACAGATATGTGGCAACTACACATTTTTCTCTCGCCTCGACCGTTTTCAGAAAAATGTTTTACTTTTTACCTTTGAAGATAAAGGCAAAACTTTAACATCCAGAAGCGTCTTGAATAGACTAGCAGCCCACCCACCACGAGTGGCGGTGACCATTCACTTGCAAACCCTGCAGGTTGGGAGCGTGGTGACCAATCACATGCAAGCCCTGCAGGCTGCTAATTAGAATATTCATAGATCCATGCATTCTTAAGTAGGTGCAACATTTAAACTGTTTTTTTAAAGCAATTCTAAGGCAATTAATGTTTTTTTGTGGGTAAAAAGACACAGTATACTATTTGGGGCAATACATGTTTGTTTTTGAGGTGGTTTTAGAGCCACCACAGTGCAACTTTAAAGTTTAGCTGGTGACATTTTTAAGAAAATGACCTTAAGCAGGGAAGTGAACATTTTATCAGCATAATTATCCATGATTAAGGGCACAGAATGTTATGGTCCGAGTGCTGACTCTGTCCACTCTCGGGTTATCCGGGAGTTCTCTGTTCTCTACCCTGGTTTACCACAGGGCCTTCGGGCTCTTATTGTGACAGCGTCTCGGTGGGGCTTTCGGCTGTCAGAGCTGTGCTCCGCTGGGATGGCTGGAAATCAATCAGCTGACATTCTCATCAGCTGAGTATCCTGTGAAGCCCTATTTAAGGGAGCAGCTCAGGTTACTCCGGGCTGCGACCTCGTCAAACATTCTTTGGTCTAACCTCTGTTTTAGGATTCTGGAGTTTTCTTCCCTTAGTAAGTGTTTCCCTCTTATTCTGTTTCACAGTGTGCCTTTCTCTCGTAATCTGTAAATTTGGAACCTAAGCATATGTTCGCGTTTTGGCCCCACGTGGCTTATTATTTTGCACTGTTATTCTGTGTGAATAAAATACACAAACTCACCGGCTGGCCCATTGATGGCTCGTGAGGGCCATCGTTGACAGTAGGTCGCAGCCAGACTGAGACGCCGGTGACCGTGAGTTTGCTTTTGGATTTGAGTTTTTTCCCCTTCTCCGGGGAGCTCGTATCGCTCAGTATGTCCGCTCTCGAGTGTGGGTATTGTCCCGAGTGGCTTCAGGAGGTAGATGGTTACCTGACAGAAGCCTGTCTCCTCATGCCCACCTACGCAGCGTACGAGCCCCTCGGTCTTGCTCAGAGGACTTTATTATCTCCTCTGTTATTATCTCCTCCTCTATCTATTATCTCCTCTGCGACATAATAGATAGAGGTAATATCTCTGCGAGATAAAAAAAAAAAAAAAATCCAAGATGGTGCCGCGGATGGCAGCCACTGGCTTCTGCTCTCTGATGTTTTTGATAATTTTGTGTGTTTTTTTGGACTTCTGCTCTTCTGTCCGAGTCACCTATTCAAGGGAGGAACTACTTTCACTCAGACTACCTCCCAATGCAACTTCTCCGCCAGTTGCTGCTGCTGATCTGAAGTTTTTTCAGTCGATCTTAGCTGTGGGAGCAGCGGCTATTGGCGCTGGCCGGAAACGAAGGCCGCGTGGTAAACGTGCCGGTGCGCTAGTCAGGTTGAAGAAACGAGGATTTGGCACGCCGCTCCCATCGATCCATCTGGCAAATATCCGCTCTTTGGCGAACAAAATGGATGAACTGCTGCTCCTGACTCACAAAAACCGGGATTTTAGCAGATCTGGCGCCCTTTGTTTCACGGAGTCCTGGCTGAGTGAACACATCCCGGACAGCGCGGTGCGTTTGGACGGATTCCAACTGTTTCGCGCTAATCGCAGCCGAGAATTCTCTGGAAAGACTAAAGGTGGTGGAATCTGCTTCTACATAAATGAAGGTTGGTGTACTGATGTCACAGTGTTGAAGAAGTTTTGTAGCCCTAACCTAGAGTCACTGTTCATAAACTGTAAACCCTTTTATTCACCGCGAGAGTTCTCCTCCTTTATTCTGGTCGGAATTTATATCCCGCCTGCTGCTTGTACAACGGAGGCACTGCAGCACCTCGCTGACCAGATAGCAGACGTGGAGGAAAAACATCCAGACTCTCTGCTTATCACTCTGGGTGATTTCAATAGAGCTAATCTCACAAATGAGCTTCCTAAATACAGACAGCATATTAAATGTCCCACCAGGGACACAAATACACTTGACCACTGTTACACAGTTTTAAGAAATGCCTATCATGCCGTCCCCCATGCAGCTCTGGGTTTTTCTGACCACTGTCTGCTACATCTTATTCCAACATACAGACAGAAACTAAAAACTTCCAAGTCTGTTGTAAGGACTGTGAAGAAATGGACTGAGGAATCAAAGCTGAAGTTAAAAGCCTGCTTTGACTGTACAGATTGGAGTGTTTTTGAAGCTGCAGCCATTAACCTAAATGAACTCACTGACACTGTGACGTCATACATCTGTTTCTGCGAGGACATGTGTGTGCAGACCAAGACCTTCTGCACATACAACAACAATAAACCCTGGTTCATTCCTAAACTGAAGCAGCTACGTCAGACCAAGGAGGAGGCCTACAGGACTGGTGACTGGACTCTGTACAAGCGGGCCAGAAACATGCTGACGAAGGAGATCAGGCTTGCTAAGAGGAGCTACAGTGAGAAGTTACAAAAAAACTTCTCAGCCAACAACTCTGCTTCTGTCTGGAGAGGCCTGCAGAATATCACCAACTACAGGAGACCATCCCCCCACCCTGTGGAAAACCTCCAGCTGGCTAACGACCTAAACAGCTTTTACTGCAGGTTTGAAAAGAACCTACAGTTCTCACCTCCAACCCATGCAAAAGGATTATCTGCAGCCCCAGGAACGCCATCCCTCCTCCACTCTGACCTCTCACCAGCACTAACGATCTGTGAAGAGGAGGTGCACCGGGTCTTTCAGAGACAAAAGATCAAGAAGGCTGCAGGACCTGATGGTGTGTCTCCGTCCTGCCTGAGAGTCTGCTCCAACGAGTTGGCCCCCATCTTCACCCAGATCTTTAACAGATCACTGGAGCTGCGTGAAGTGCCTTCCTGCTTCAAATGCTCCATCATCATTCCAGTTCCCAAGAAACCCTCTGTTACATGATTAAACGACTACAGACCTGTTGCCCTGACCTCTGTGGTCATGAAATCCTTGGAGAGATTGGTGCTGAACCACCTGAAGGTCATCACAGGCCCCCTGATGGACCCACTGCAGTTTGCCTACCGGCCAAACAGGTCAGTGGATGATGCAGTGAATATGGGACTGCATTACATCCTGCTACACCTCGACTCCCCAGGGACGTACGCCAGGATCCTGTTTGTCGACTTCAGCTCAGCGTTCAACACCATCATCCCAGGCATTCTTCATCAGAAACTCCTCCAGCTCAAGGTGCCCCCCTCCACCTGCCAGTGGATCTCCAGCTTTCTGACTGACAGATGGCAACAGGTGAAGCTAGGGAGATTTACATCCAGCTCCCGAAAAATTAGTACTGGCGCCCCCCAAGGATGTATCCTTTCCCCACTGCTCTTCTCCCTCTACTCAAACGACTGCACCTCAGAGGACCCTTCGGTGAAGCTCCTGAAGTTTGCGGACGACACCACAGTCATCGGTTTGATCCGGGATGATGATGAGTCTGCATACAGGCGGGAGGTGGAGCAGCTGATCCTCTGGTGCAGCCAGAACCATCTTGAACTTAACCCAGCCAAAACGGTGGAGATGACTGTGGATTTCAGGTGACACCCCCCTTCATTCCCCCCACTCACCATCCTCAACAGCACAGTGTCCACTGTGGACTCCTTCAAGTTTCTGGGTACCACAATCTCCCGGAACCTGAAGTGGTCCTCCCATATAGACACTGTCCGGAAAAAGGCCCAGCAGAGGTTGTTTTTTCTGCGTCAGCTCAAGAAGTTTGATTTGCCTCAGGAGCTGCTGGTTGTCTTCTACACCGCCATCATCCAATCTGTCCTCTGCTTTTCCATCACTGTCTGGTTTGGATCTGCCACTAAACAGGACAAGACCAGACTGCAGCGGATCATTAAGTCTGCGGAGAGGATCATTGGTACCGATCTACCCTCCATTGAGACCTTATATCGGTCCATAACCAGGAAACGGGCGGGAAACATCTGTGCTGACCCATCACACCCCGGCCACAAACTGTTTGAACTTCTATCTTCTGGTCGTCGTTACAGATCACTGAAGGTCAAAACCACCCGTCACAGGAACAGTTTCTTTCCTCAAGCCATCACTCTGATGAACTCCTAACATTCACCTAGTCCTACCTGTTGCTGTACTCATGACTTTTCATCCATTATTACATTGCACATAACTCTCACACTGCTTTTTACTTCATTCACATTATATCACTGAATCTGAGTTCACATTGAAATACTGTGTGACTGTATATTTTTTTCATATATTTCTGCAAAGTGTGGTTAGTCTGAGTAAATAACTGCATATATTCCTGTATATATTTGCATCCTTTTATAGAAACGTGGACAGACTGTAATTTACTGTACATACTCTGTTGTCATTGAATCCTTATTTAAATCCTCCACCTGAACGACGAGAGCAAGTTTTTAGCCAAAGTCAAATTCCTTGTATGTGTTGTGCATACTTGGCCAATAAAGCTGATTCTGATTCTGATTCTGATTCTGAGAACCCCATCCGAATCCAGTTCCGGGGCATCGAAGGAACTCTGCCTCCCAGTCAGCTGTTTCTCCTGCGTTAGGTCAAGAGGGAAACCCCACAGCCTCTCCCCCCGGGTCGTCTGTTCCTGCTGTCCCGTCAGCTCCTTGGGCCCAGTTCGCCTCGGCTGTCACTCCCTCCTCCTCGACGCTTTCCCCGGCTGCTGTGAGTGCCACGAGTCCTGCTTCGGCGAGGCCCATCATCGATCCATTGCGAGCGTCCCCTTCTCGTCTTCCCGGGAGGCCCTCCGTCACCATCCAGTGGGGGAAGAGAGGAACCAAGTCCACTGCAGCAGGTCCCATCGGTCCTCAGCGAAGCAGGCAAGTGCACGTTCATTCTTTTCCCTCACTGAGTGAATTGCCTTGTCTGATTCCTGGGGGTGGAGTTCGGGGTTCACAGTCCCCCGAGCTCCCTCCACCTGCTGCAGTAATTAACTATGAACCTGCTACCTTTGTGTCTCCTTCCCCTGAGCGTGGATTACGCCGTCGGACGAGGAGGGAGCCTGCGGGCCTGGAGAGCCTGGATCCATCCCCGCAGCCACAACATGGGCAGAGGAGGAGGGCGGACTGCAGTTTGGAGCCTGCGCCGACGAGCAAGCGTCCCCGGGTCTCCATGGAGGGACAGTCCGACCCGGCAGGTCACAGAGCCCCTGCCATCACGCCGTGTGGGCCCTCAGCATGGACATCTGCGTCAGGGAATCTCCAGACTGTGGAGACCATCATGCTGGCTGCGGAGCCCGCCATAGCCGAGTGGGAACCAGAGGACGTCCTTCTACCCTTCATGAACCCGGATCGCCGAAGTCCTGGACGGTGACAGAACTCGAGATCAGGCAAGTGCTCTACTTTGTCTTCCTCCTTTCTACTCTGGAACATTTTTGCCTGTCTCTTGGGGAGACAAGCCGGGTGCAGCCGTCCGCTGCATCCGAGCCTGTCTCGCCGGGTTTTGTCGCTGCCGGTGATCCTGATTCCAGTCCTTTTCCCTCTCCTGAGCCTTCTCCCAGGGTCGCCGGTGATGAGTCGGTCCTGGTCTCTGTTCTGGAGGATCTGGGCTCGGGGTTGGAGGTCGTTCCTGGTGCTGTTCCGACCCAGTCGGGGTCCATTGTGGGTGCAGCCGCGATCCGATCGGGGTCCATCGTGGGTGCAGCTCGGGCTCATATGGGATCCGACAAGCGGACAGTGCCTATTCCAATGAAGTTCAGAGGTGGAATTGCAGATCTTCCGCTGATCTTAGCTGGACTGGTCCCTCGTTTTTTCCCATTTCCTTGTTTCCGTCCATCGGGGGCCGCTGGGACTTCCCGTTTTTGGCTTGGCTCTCCCTCGCTATCCCTCTCCATAGGGAGGCCATCTCTGAGTGCTCTCCTGCAGTTCTGGTGGCGGAATGACGTGGGTCGGCTGCCTGGGACATTGCTTCGCCCGTTTGGCGTTCTGGGTCGGTCGCCCGACAGACTGGCCTTTCTATTTGGATGCCTGGTCCGGCCGCCAGAAGTACTGTTTTCCCGGGCCTGGGACTGGGGTAGGCTGCCCGAACTGATCCTTTTTCCCCTGTTAGCGATCTGGATGCTAGACGCAGACAGACCACCTGAACTTGTGTTTTTTTTACTCCATTGTGCTCTGCCTGTTGTCATCCCTTCCCCCCCCCCCTCCTCTGTATGATTTGGGATGCTTTTGTTTTTGGGGTCTTGAGCTATTTTGAACTGTTTATCGCCGCTCTTTAGCGTGTGTTTTTTTGTTTTTTCCTCTCCTCTGTAATCTGAGGGTCGTTTTCTGTGTTGCCTGTGCAGTTTATTTATCTTTATTGAACTGTTGTATGTCACTGCCCGGTAGCGTGTTTTTTTTTTCCTCTTCCTCCTCGTGTGTGGTGATTTTACACTGAACTGTATGTATCGCTGCTTTGCAGCTTGAGATCCCCCCCCCCCCCCCGGTATTATAAGATAAGATAAGCCTTTATTAGTCCCACAATGGGGAAATTCCAGGATTGCAACAGCACAGGGATAGCAACACTCAGAGCAACAATCAGAAGGCAAGAAACAACAAGAACAGCTAGTATACATATGTACATACAGTATTACTATAAATATATATACGTATATATATATATATATAGACACACAGTGCGGAGCATTGTGGTTGGTGAATGTGCAGCAGAAAGTCTAAGCTCTCTCTCCGCGGATGCGGCGGGCCAGCTCGATGTCTTTGGGCATGATAGTGACCCTCTTGGCATGGATGGCGCACAGGTTGGTGTCCTCGAAGAGACCCACCAGGTAGGGCTCGCTGGCCTCCTGCAGACGTCCTCCGCCATGACAGCGGAGCTCTGGAAGCGCAGGTCGATCTTGAAGTCCTGAGCGATCTCCCTCACCAGGCGCTGGAAGGGCAGCTTACGGATGAGCAGCTCCGTGGATTTCTGGTAGCAACGAATCTCTCTCAGAGCCACGGTACCGGGCCTGTAACAGTGAGGCTTCTTCACTCCGCCGGTGGCCGGAGCACTTTTCCGAGCAGCCTTTGTGGCTAGCTGCTTCCTGGGGGGCTTTTTCCTCCAGTAGATTTACGGGCAGTCTGCTTGGTTCTTGCCATTGCTCTTTATTATTCTGTCTTATATTTCTTGCACGCCGCCTAAACTCCAGCCCGGCACCCTCGTCGTTTTCGCTTCAGTTCCCCGGTATGTCGAGTTTCTCCGTTAGCACTGGGTGGCGGTTGAGTGCTAGCTAGATCTTCCCTGCTGTATCATCTCCTGCTGTAAACAGTGGCTCCGTCCGCCGACTCGGGAGACCTTTGGGGCGATCTGTGTGTCCGTGATATATATATATAGAGTGAAAGGTGTAGAAAGAAGAAGGAAGATAAAAAAAGACAGTTGCAAAAGGCAGCCAACTCGTGTGGCGCCGCTGGTTCCGGCAGAACCGGAATGTGCTGCAATGTTGTGCCTGTATTTGAGTTCCTGTTTTCTCTGAGGCTCTGCTTGTGGTCATTTTGAGTTTTTTCCTCTCATCTTCTCCTCATGTTTTTTTTTTTTTTTCCTGTGTACAGTGTATGTGAATGTTCTTCTTCTGTACTGGTTGCCGTATTCTGGTTGTTGGAGATTTTTTTCTGTCCTTGATTTTGTGCCTTGTTTCTTGCCTGGCCTTTCCCCCGCCTCCCTCCCTGGGGTGGTCCTGTTGACCCTCTGCGGAGGGGGGGGGGGGGGCTTTGATGTTACATGGCGCCTGGAATTCACCTTGCGAACGGGGGCTACTGTTATGGTCCGAGTGCTGACTCTGTCCACACTCGGGCTTTTAAGAAAATGACCCCTTGCCTTATGTTAATTAGGTAAGGGACATAATTAAGTGTAGACCAGTTGCTAGGTTCGTAAGGGTTACAATAGGGAATTAGAGTGAGTGTAGAATGAAATAGCTGGAGGCAAGACATGAGCAATTCATGTCAGTTATTAATAAATATAGAAGGAGCAAAATATACAAACAATGTACAAATATACAAATATAACAACGGCCGGCATGACATAAAATCCCAAAAGTGTCCTACTGAGCTCATTGTTAAGCAGGGAAGTGAACATTTTATCAGCATAATTATCCATGATTAAGGGCACAGAATGTTATGGTCTGAGGGCTGACTCTGTCCACACTCGGGTTGTTCGGTAGTTCTCTGTTCTCTACTCTGGTTTGCCACAGGGCCTTCGGGCTCTTATTGTGACAGCGTCTCGGTGGGGCTTCCAGCTGTCAGAGCTGTGCTCCGCTGGGATGGCTGGTAATCAGTCAGCTGGCATTCTCATCAGCTGAGTATCCTGTGAAGCTCTACTTAAGGGGGCAGCTCAGGTTACTCTGGGCTGCGACCTCGTCGAACATTCCTTGATCTAACCTCCGTCTTAGGATTCTGGAGTTTTCTTCCCTTAGTAAGTGTTTCCCTCTTATTCTGTTTCACAGTGTGCCTTTCTCTCGTAATCTGTAAATTTGGAACCTAAGTGTATGTTTGCGTTTTGGCCCCACATGGCTTATTATTTTTCACTGTTATCCTGTGTGAATAAAATACGCAAACTCATCGGCTGGCTCTCGGTGTCTCATTGATGGCTCGTGAGGGCCATCGTTGACACAGAAGAGGAATTAATTTTGTAATCCTTCAAAAGCCTCATTAGAGCAGAGAATTATTTCATAAAGTAAATTAGATTTCAAATTGAATATAAAAAAACACTGTGTCAAATTATGGTAGACATTGTCCTGCTTTAATTCCAAGCAAAGTGGGGTAGCCATATTGGAATACTTTTTTGTTGTTAACAACACTATAGGAGATGCAGAAGGTAGATTTATAATATTAAAAAAAATTTCATTTCAAAATCTGGATCTATGTATTGCCATTGTCCATCCATCCATCCATCCATCCATCCATCCTCTACCGCTTAATCCTTTTTCAGGTTGAGGGGGGCTGGAGCCGATGCCAGTGTCTTTGTGTGAGAGGCAGGGTGCACCCTGGCCAGATTGCCAGTGCATCACAGGGCCGTACTGCCAGTGTTTACAACCCAAATGTTGACGACCCATTCTTTTTTACACTTTCTGCACTTTTCTTTCTTAGCACTTGGACACCACATTCATAATAGGAAGGGACTTCAAACTGGTATTGGATCCTGCAAGTGACAGGCTCAGTACAGCGGGGGATTATTGGAAATGGCAGTCGACTGACACTCTTAGACAATACAAAAGTGATTTTGGTCTTTGAGATGCATGTCATTCTCTTCACCCATCTCTTAGAGAACACACCTTCTTTTCACCAGTGCACCACTCACATTCTTGTCTACACTTTTTCTTAGCTACAGGGGCGAAAATCCCATTTCACTGTTGGGGGGAGGGACAATAAACAGGAAAATTTGAGAGTGTGGCGTAACATTATGTAGCTCACATATTCCTTGGCAGAGACCCAGACATGAGGGAACTTTGAGCTCACAGTGTGTATTGACATCACGCCCCAAATGGACATTGAGTCTGAACCCCCTGCGGACTAGAGGAGAAATGAGAAGATCTGAGAGTGAACCCGAAGAGACTGTCTGACTCCTAGGGTCAGACAGAGAAGCCGAGAGGACAATAGGAGGATTAGTTATGAATGGAATTCTGTGTTTGATGTGAATGTAATTTGTGTCTGTTGTAACAGTATAAAGGTATGTGGTTTATCTCAGCTTGCCCTCTTCATTCCCTGACTGAGAGAGGAGCTGTAGGACTTGAGATGGAATAAAGCGATACTGAAAAATCATTCAGTCTCTTCATTTCGAGTTTCCTACATTGGTGACCCACACGTGAGAAATATGGAAAGACTTGGAGGTCGTCTCTCCAACTCCGAACCTGACTCACCGGAGACCGCCCGCACCGGCGTAAACTCCATTAGACTCCCCGAGTTCTGGCAAGAGGACCCGCACTCATGGTTCCAACACGTGGAATCACGGTTCGTGCTTAACGGGGTATCAGAGGATGACATTAAATTCCACAATGTCATCGCAAGACTCGACAGCCGCACAGCCCGGTGTGTGCGGAGCCTGGTGCAGCAGCCGCCTGCTGCTGGCAAATACGACGCCCTGGAAGCCGCCCTCATTCGGAGCTTTGTGCCATCGGCCGAGGTGAGGGCCAGAACACTCCTGGACCTGCGCGACAGAGGAGGACGCAGGCCGACCGTCCTCGTGGAGGACATGCTGCAGATGATCGGGGCAGACAATGATGCGTTTTTATTTAAGCACATCTTTTTGAGGACCCTTCCAGTGCACATGAGAGGCTCCCTGTCCAGCATGAGGTGTTTGGACCGGCAGGACTTCCGCGCGCTGGCTTTGGAAGCGGAGCGGCTCCTGGACACATGCGGCGAGCAGGAGACGGCAGCGGCAGCAGCAAACCTCGGCGCGGCGGCCCAGGGCGACGGAGAACCGGTGGCAGCAGAGCCGACCCCAGCGACAACAGCGGCAGCGCGGTCCCGGAGCAGAGGAGAGGACGAGATGTGCTTCTACCATCGACGATTCGCGCACAAGGCTCACAGATGCGTTCCGCCATGCAACTTCAGGAAGCAGGGAAACACAAGAGCCGGAGGTCGTTAGCAGCTTCAACCCTCGGCGAACGGAACAAGCTGCTCTACCTGACGGATGCGAGCTCCGGACGGCAATTCCTCATTGACACCGGAGCACAGAGGAGTTTCATCACCGCAACCTACGCGGACTGGGCGGCCGGTCCCCGCGGAGATGGAGCAACAGCCGCAAACGGCTCGTCGATCAAGACGTTTGGCGAAAGAACTCTGCGCCTGTCCTTGCACGGCCGTGGCTATGAATGGACCTTCATAGTAGCGGCGGTGAGTTTCAACATGTTGGGCACCGATTTTTATGCTCACATGACTTGTTGGTAGATCTGGCTAATAGACGCTTGGTTAATGCACTCTCTTTTTGTTCTATTTGGGCTGCACGGTGGCGCAGTGGTTAGCACTGCGGCAGCACAGTTTACCCTTGGCCGGGGGATTGTGGGGATCGTGGGATCGTGGGTTCGATCCCAGCCCCCGACCAACAGTGATCTGTGTGGAGTTTGCATGTTCTCCCCGTGTTGCGTGGGTTTACTCCGGGATTTCTCCAGTTTCCTCCCACATGCCAAAGACATGCATGTTAGGTTAATTGGCTGTTCTAAATTGTCCCTAGATATCTGTTTCTTATAGGCCCTTAGAATAGAGGGTTAGTATTAATGAAAGCGCTTTGAGTGGTCTTTGTGACTAGAAAAGCGCTATATAAGTGCAGGTTAGTTAGTTAGTTAGTTAGTTCTATTCCCTGTGCAGCACGAGTGTCCCCGCCGTCAGTACAGGCCAACGCCGCCGCAGCAGGAGGTAAGTTCCACACTCTCCTAAACCAGTTCCCAGCACTCACAGTTCCCACGTTTTCAGCTAAGGTGGTGAAGCATGGGGTGGAGCACTTTATAACCACAAGTGGCCCACCGGTTTTTGTGAAGGCTCGGCGCTTGGATGCAGCTAAGCTCTCCATTGCGCGTGAGGAGTTCGCCAACCTGGAAAGGTTGGGCATAATTCGCCGCTCGAAGTCCGCTTGGGCTTCCCCCCTCCACATGGTCCCTAAGGCGGACGGCTCGTGAAGACCGTGCGGCGATTATCGCAGGTTAAACAATGCCACAGCACAGGACTGCTACCCAATTCCGCATATCCAAGATTTTTCGGTGCATTTGGCCAAGGCACGAATTTTTTCTAAAATAGACCTGGTCCGCGGTTATCATCAGGTCCCGGTCCGATCAGAGGACATTCCCAAGACAGCGGTAATAACCCCTTTCGGGCTTTTTGAATTTTTACGCATGCCTTTTGGCCTTAAAGGCGCTGCGCAAACCTTCCAACGCATGATGGATGCCGTTTTGCGCGACCTCTCTTTTGTTTTTGTCTACTTAGATGATATTTTGGTCGCCAGCGCCTCTGAAGAAGAACACGAAAGTCACCTCAGAACCGTTTTTCAGAGGTTGGGAGCGCACGGGTTGATAATCAACCCAGCCAAGTGCCATTTTGGCGCAGCACAGATCGATTTTTTAGGGCACCGCGTCTCCCCAGAGGGTGCAGTTCCGCTGCCCTCCAAAGTACGCGCAGTGGCTGAGTTTCCCCAGCCACAAACGGTCAAAGCGTTGCAAGAACTCTTAGGTATGGTAAATTTTTACAACCGTTTCATACCTCACGCGGCGCAGCTCATGCAACCGTTGTATGTCGCGCTAAAAAAACAGAAGCCCTCCAATGCGATTGAGTGGTCCCCGGAGCGGGAGCGCACATTCACTGAGGTTAAGAAAGCACTAGCGAACGCAGCACTGCTGGCTCACCCAGACCCGGCAGCCCGTATAGCGCTAACCACAGACGCGTCAGATGTGGCCATAGTAGCCGTGGTAGAACAGCAAGTCGCCGGAGCTTGGCAACCACTCGCTTTTTTTAGCAGAACCCTACACGATGCTGAGCGAAAATATAGCGCGTTTGACAGGGAACTGCTAGCGCTCCACCTGGCCATTCGCCATTTCCAGTTCTGGTTGGAAGGGCGGCGTTTCACCGCGTTTGTCGACCATAAACCGTTAACCTTTGCAATGTCCAAAGTCTCTGAACCATGGTCAGGCCGACAGCAGAGGCAGCTGGCCGCAATTTCAGAATTCACCACCGATATACAGCATGTAGCCGGTAAATTTAATGTGGTGGCAGACTGCCTCTCTCGAGCGGTAACAGCACCTGTCCGCGTGGATGGGGGCTGTAGCGCTGCAGACGCGGAGCGCGGTAACAGCGCGGACGCGCACGCGGCTCCGGTGCACATAGGGATAGATTACGCGGCCATGGCAGCAGAGCAGGGCGAGGTCACAGACGTGCGCGTGCTCCTGTCTGGACCAACAGGGTTAAGGCTGGAGAACGTAAGTTTACAAACCGGTTCACCCCCGCTTATTTGCGATGTATCCACCGGGCGACCTCGCCCAGTGGTGCCGGCCACGTGGCGCCGTCGTGTTTTTGACGCGGTGCACTCCCTGGCACACCCGGGAGTACGCGCTTCAGTGAAAATGGTAGCAGAGAAGTTTGTTTGGCCGAGCCTGCGCAAGCACGTGAAGTAGTGGGCGAGAGCCTGCATGTCCTGCCAGCGGGCCAAAGTTCACAGACACACAAAAGCCCCTTTAGAGCCTTTCCACATCCCGGCTAAGAGGTTTGATCATGTGCACGTAGATCTAGTGGGACCCCTGCCGCCCTCGCAGGGGTTCACACATCTCCTGACAATGGTGGACCGGACCACGCGTTGGCCGGAAGTGGTCCCATTGCAGTCTACCACAGCAGCAGAGGTAACTCGCGTTTTTTTAACAGCCTGGGTAGCGCGGTTCGGAGTCCCGTCGGACATTACGTCCGATAGGGGTTCGCAGTTCGTTTCAGAGCTATGGTCAGCCATGGCCAGCGGCTTAGGGGCAACAGCTCATCGCACCACCGCTTATCACCCACAGGCCAACGGTTTATGCGAGCGCTTTCACAGGTCGTTGAAGGCAGCCCTCAGAGCGTCGCTCACGGATACAAACTGGGTAAACAAACTACCATGGGTTTTACTGGAGTTGCGTTCGGCACCCAAGGAGGATTTAGATGCCTCACCTGCTGAATTAGTGTTTACTCAACCTCTCAGGCTGCCAGGAGAGTTCCTGCCAGCACATGCAGCACCCGAGTGCCCCCCGGTGTGGGGACCTCTACACGGCACGGGGGCAGAAATGCTCCCGGGCCCCGCTCATCACACTTTCCCGCGGGTTTTTGTTCCCAAGGCTTTGCAAAACGCAGAGTTTGTTTTTGTCAGGCACGACGCCCAGCGTCACAGTCTCCGCCCACCTTACGATGGTCCGTTCCGAGTGCTGGAAACCGGGGAGAAATATTTTGTACTGGACTTGGGGGGCAGGAAAGAGACAATCAGTGTTGACAGATTAAAGCCTGCTTTTGTGTTACGTGACGAACCTGTACGGCCGGCGGGGGCGCCTCGACGCGGCAGGCCTCCCAAGGGACAGCCCCTAGTCCCCCAGCAGGGGGTAAATAACCCTTCTCCCCCTCATTCCACAGGCGCACCGCAGGAAGGCACAACACAGGCTGCGACGCCTGCGTTCAGCAGATTCGGGAGGAGATTGAAGCCTAAGCAACGGGCAGAGTGATGTGTATTTTGATCAACCCGTGTAAATTGTGCTGTAGATCCTGCAAAGGGGGGGGGATGTAAGGGTGTAATGTGTATGACTGCCCATTATGGGCATGAGGGCAGTGTGTGTGTGTCCTTTCTTGACATAGTGTGTATGACTGTCCATTATTGACTTAAGGTTGGTGTATGTCCGTTCTTGGGCGTTTCGGGGGGAGTGATGTGGCGTAACATTATGTAGCTCACATATTCCTTGGCAGAGACCCAGACATGAGGGAACTTTGAGCTCACAGTGTGTATTGACATCACGCCCCAAATGGACATTGAGTCTGGACCCCCTGCGGACTAGAGGAGAAGTGAGAAGATCTGAGAGTGAACCCGAAGAGACTGTCTGACTCCTAGGGTCAGACAGAGAAGCCGAGAGGACAATAGGAGGATTAGTTATGAATGGAATTCTGTGTTTGATGTGAATGTAATTTGTGTCTGTTGTAACAGTATAAAGGTATGTGGTTTATCTCAGCTCGCCCTCTTCATTCCCTGACTGAGAGAGGAGCTGTAGGACTTGAGATGGAATAAACCAATACTGAAAAATCATTCAGTCTCTTCATTTCGAGTTTCCTACAAGAGCTTAATTTTTGAGGGGGACATAAAAAAATGCAGTTTTTGCTGTGTTGTCCGATACTTTCTCAAATGTCTTATATAATGATATTAGATAATTATGTCATTGTTCCTTATTAGTCCATATCCTACCTGTCTACAGGGTTTTACACAATCAACCGGAAATACCAAAAGTTGTATTGGGTGGTCGGTGTCAATTACACCATATATGATCTAACAAAATGTCTTTGCTCACAGTGAACACTGGTGTGATCCCCACCACAGCAGCTTTACAAGAATTTAAAGCTCAAAATAAGTTCCAAAAATAGAACAAATATCTTAATGAATAACTAAACTACATCAAACTATTCTTCAAAAATATGTATTACTAACAAGCAACAACAAAACAAAATCACAATATGTCTTAAAGCAAGGGCCGTCAAACAATAATATTTTTTAATCTGATGAATCATAGGGATACTGTGGATTAATTTACAGTAATCATGATTAATACCCATCCATTATTACTTATGTTTCTTTTTGTAGAAGCAAAAAGACTCATGACTGAAAAAATGAACAAATATAGACAAAAATGCATCAGTTGAGTTTATGTAAAACATGCCAGTGTTATGCCGAGAATTGCTCACTTGCTGAGAATTGTATCCCATCCACCAAAACTTTAAAATATAACACTACAGCAAGGCTTGTAACCATTTGTGCATTTTTAGAAGTACCCAGTATACATTTTTAGAACTAAAAATTGTTATTACCGCTTGTAAACTATCTTTGAATTATGTTTGCCAGACATTTTAGTGTTTCAAAGAGGGTTAGAAATCATAGTGATCCAACTCCACGTTTTACAATCTTCAAAGTTGAGATTTTGCATTTATGCATTGTCGGTAGAAAGGGTAATCATGTTTTCAAAGTATATAGTTGTATCGACTTGACTTACACTAAACACCTGCTTACAACGATGGGGAGCAATTCTCGGCACGTGAGCAATTCTCGGCATAGTTGTATTGACTTTGACAGTATGGGATGGAATTCTCCGCAAGCGAACAATTCTATGAAATATCGCTTTTCATGTTCTGTATGTGACTGTTGAAATCATGGACTGATAAATAACTTATTTACTGTTCACTCATTAAGCTTTCAATGCACTTCCTTACCACTCTCTGCCTCTCTGTCAGCGTGGAGGAGCCACAGCAGCTCTGCCTGCAGAGGAGAAATTCTTTGGACTAAACCACTGTGAGGATGGGGGGGTTGTAATCTTTCAATAGTTATAAATGTCAAACAATGTGTTTTTAAGTAACATCACTTGTATTGTGCCTTCAACGAATATTACTATGCTGTTCAAATAAAATATGTTTGTGTTTACAATGTGATTGTTTTGGGGGGACAGCTTTATGGAAGGGGGTACCTGACCCCAGTGTCCCCCCCAGGATTTACGCCCCTGCTTAGCTAGTAACTAACTTGTTTCACAGAAACCTGCCAGGGTGATGCCAGGGTGATGTTGTAGTGGGCAAGCTCTCGGGACAGCAGTCTCCTTTGTTCCACAGCGAAGGAGTGTCTGGAAATTCCACATGGCAACACGGATGCTGTGGCAAAGGTTAATCCATACTCATTGGTCGTGGGCATACTGGGGTCCAACTCCGAGATGTGCAGTCTGGTTTCTACTGATTGGTTTTGTAACAAAGTAAGTTTCTCCTTGTTGGGTTGTTAGCCCTCCACAAGATAGTTGGATGATGGGGCTTCCATCTAACGGTGTGCCGACACGCTGTGGGTCACCGTTTGTCATGAGCAAGCCCCCAAATACATATACATAATGACAAAGATTGCTGAGTCACATTTAGCCCTCAGTTTTGAAGTCATGCTTTAAAATTCATTCTACTTCTCACACAACACAACACACTGCCATCTACAGAAGTTCTCTGACGACTCTGTGATCGTCGGCCTCATCTCCAGACTGAACAAACTAATCAAGAAAGCTAGCTCTGTCCTGGGGCAACGCCTTGACCCAGTGGAGGAGATAGGAGAGAGAAGGATGGTGGCTAAACTGTCATCTCTGCTGGAGTCCGAGTCCCACCCTATGCAGGACATATTGAACGCACTGAGGAGTTCATTTAGCAGTAGACAACATCATCCTAGGTGCGCAACCGAGAGGTTTCGCAGGTCCTTCCTACCTACGGCTGTCAGACTGTATAACCTAAGCAGGGCTGCTGGCAGAGATAGCAAAAAAATGTGACGACCTAATAGTATTGAATGAAAAAGACGCAATAGGCTTATACAAATGGTCCCCTCCAGTATACAACTAGGACAATATCAGTCGCTACGGAGGGTGACAATATGTATGGGTACATATTCATACCATGTAGGGCACAGGTGTCAAACTCATTCCATGGAGGGCCAAGACCCTGCAGGTTTTACCTCCACCCAGTGTCTTCAGCAGGTGATTTCACTGAATTTCTTCACACTGATTGCTGATCAGTGAAAACACCTGCTGATGACACTGGGTAGAAGCAAAACATGCAGGGTCTTGGCCCTCCATGGAATGAGTTTAACACCCCTGATGTAGGGTAACTAAATAGACGGTTATGCTGTTTATTCCATCTAGCTACAATGCTCCGCACTGTGTATATATATTTATATATTCATGTGTACATATGTATATTCACTGGTCTTATTTTTCTTATCTTCTTATTTATTGCTCTGAGTGTTGCTATCCCTGTGCTGTTGCAATCCTGGAATTTCCCCATTGTGGGACTAATAAAGGCTTATCTTATCTTATCTTAAAATAAATGTTATCCACTATTTCTTTTCATGTTACACCCACTGGGGCTCAGTCATGCTGCAACAACAAAAAAAGGTTTCCAAACTGTTCTGCAAAGTTGGCATCACAGAATTGTCCAAAATGTCTTGATAAGCTGAAGCACAGTGATTTCCCTGGAATGAAAAACTTGAATTCAATGTTTATGAGGTACAGTATGCCAATATTTTGTCAAAATTTTTTAATAGGTTTGACCAACCCCCCCCCCCCCCCGACTGCACAACAACCACTGCTGCCTCTGAAGACATTCAAGTCCTGCTGCCCACTCCCCACTCCGCCATCACCCCCCCCCCCCACTCCCAACACACAGCTCCCAACCTGACCCTCACTAAGACCCAGGTGAGGACGGAGCTGAGGAGATCAAGGCGAGGAAGGCGTCGGGACCGGACGGCATCAGTGCAAAGCTCCTCAAGTCCTTGTGCAGACCAGCTGTGTGGGATTGTGGAGTACATCTTCAACCTGAGCCTGAAGCTGGGGAGGGTACCACAGTTGTGGAAAACATCTTGTGTGGTACCTGTACAAAGACTTCCACCCCAAAGATCTGAACAGCTACAGACCAGTGGCCCTGACGTCCCACATGATGAAGACCCTGGAGAGACTGCTCCTTGCTCACCTTCGCATACCTGCCAACTTTTCAAACCTGAAAAGCCTAGTAGCTAGCCGGGGTCCAGCGGCCGATGCTAATGCTAATGCTAATAATGATAATGCTAATAATAATAATGCTAATGTTTGCCAAACAAATATTAGCATTAACTCTAGTTAAATGTAGCTAACCTCATATTTCTTCAACTTTCAAACCTGAAAAGCCTAGCAGCTAGCCAGGGTCCAGGGGCCGCAGGCCCCGGTAGGTCCAGGACGAAGTCCTGGTGGGGGGTTCAGGGGGGCAAAGCCCCCCGACGCCAAACAAATATTAGCAATAAATCAAGTTAGAATGTAGCTAACAACCTCATATTTCTTCATCTTTCAAACCTGAAAAGCCTAGTAGCTAGCCGGGGTCCAGGGGCCGCAGTGTCAAACAAATATTAGCATTTGACATAGAAGTCACATATTAATTATATTAAAGTTAAAATATCTAAATCAATTGCAATACTACACAGAGCAAAATATTTGCTGAATCAACAACCCACATTATATACTTTGTATCATTCATTAATACTCCCATACATGACAATTGTACTGAAGTATGGGGAAATACATATAAAACAAACATATATCCAGTCTTTATGCTTCAGAAGAGAGCTATTAGAATAATAAACAAAGCTGCTTACAGGGAACCAACCAAACCCAACTTTTTCTTAAATTAAAAGCTCTCAGTTGAAAGATCTGGTTGACTTTAAAAACTGCAGTAATAATGTTTAAAGCTAAGAATCTATCACTGCCCGCAAAATATCCAAAAGCTGTTCCAAAATGGGAGAAACAATATCATTTCAGAGGAACATGTATATTTCAAAAACCTTCAGTGAGAACTACCACCAAGCAACACTGTGTTTCAGTGCAAGGAGTCAGATTATGGAACGATTTTGGACCTGAATTAAAATCATGTACAACGCTTGGACAATTTAAACAAAAACTAAAGGAAGAAATACTCCCAACTTATATACAAGATGACATGTAAAATCACTAAGGATTGTCATATCCAGTCTGTGTTGTGTTGTACTTAGTTTTTTTTGTCACATTTTGTCTTAGCTTTGTTTGAATTGTAATCGCTTTTGTTTTTTCTTTTGAATTCTTGGATGGAATATGGGTGGGCAATATAAGCTGCGGCTTCAGCCATCACCCATTTAAGATAACTTAAGTTTAACTGTATAATCAGAGGAGTTATTGTTTAAATTACCTCAGCCAAAGGGGGAGGTTATGTGATCATCGGCGTTGGTTGGTCCTGTTTGTCTGTTTGTCTGTTTGTTTGTCTGTTAGCAAGATAACTCAAAAAGTTATGGATGGATTTTCATGAAATTTTCACAGATTGTCAGAAATGGGGTATCCTACATATGATTACATTTTGGTGGTGATCCGGATCACCATCCACAAGAAAACCGCCATTATGCAAAATGCCATTTTCGTGAATAACTACTAACCACTAATCTATCATTGTCAATCCAATTGTTGTGAATCCAATTGCTAGTCATATGTTTTCATGGTCAAGGAATCTGATAACGTACACACAAACACTGTATGGGGGGAACTGTGGCGCTAAACCGCCATTACGGAAAATGCCATTTTCGTCAATAACTACTGAACACTAATCTATCATTGTGAATCCAATTGCTTGTCATATGTTTTCATGGTCAAGGAATCTGAAAACGTACACACAAACACTGTATGGGGGGAACTGTGGCCGCCATTACGGAAAATGCCATTTTCATGAATAACTACTGAACCACTAATCCTATCATTGTCAATCCAATTGCTAGTCAAATGTTTTCATGGTCAAGGAATCTGAAAACATACACACAAACACTGTATGGGAGGAACTGTGGCCGCCATTATGGAAATGCATTTTCGTGAATAACTATTGAACCACTAATCTATCATGGTCAATCCAATTGCTTGTCATATGTTTTCATGGTCAAGGAATCTGAAAACGTACACACAAAACACTGTATGGGAGGAACTGTGGCCGCCATTACGGAAAATTGGCATTTCCGTGAATAACTACTGAACCAGTGCTTGTCATTTGTTTTCAATGATCAAGGAATCTGAAGACTGTATGGGGGGAACTGTGGCGCTTGGCGGAGGTCTGCGCTGTCCAAGTGCTTTTCTAGTTTCGACTTTGTTGATTTTTTCGCCTTTGTTATATTATTCTGTTTCTTTTTTAATCTTTATTTTTAATCTATCCGAAATAAAGATTCATTCATTCATTAAATTTGCATTCAAAAGACTATCTTAACACTGCATAGAACTTTGAATAGGCCAGATGTGATGTATTATGAATACTAGAAAAGCACTCGGACAGCGCAGGACCTCCGCCAAGCGCCACAGTTCCCCCCATACAGTGTTTAACATCATAAATAAAATATTGAAAATTGCCCTATCTCGCAATGTTAAAAAAAAAAAAAAAAGAATCCTTAAAAAATTCCTGGATCCAGATGGTGATCCGGATCACCACCAAAATCTAATCATCTGTAGGATACCCCATTTCTGACAATCTGTGAAAATCTCATGAAAATCCGTCCCATAACTTTTTGAGTTATCTTGCTAAACAAACAAACAGGACAAACCCACGCTGATGATCATATAACCTTCCTTGGCGGAGGTAACTAGAAGACTAGAAATATCAGCAGGGTTATACTAGCACTGTTTAACAGACACGCACGTAAAAAGACGGCAAAATCGCTCTGATATTTTATGTGTTTACATGATACACCAAGCATGACAAGGCTTGCAATTACACAGCACATGTTCTTCAGAATCTTAGGGCATTATATAAAATGTATTCTCCCTTTAGATGTCGAATCCATGGTCCCATTTGCCAGGGTTGAAGTGCAGTCGTGCGACACGTCTGCAGCAGTTTACATAGTGTTTACCATCTCGCCATGTACGCACGCCTCTCCGGGATTTCGCGCGCGAGAATAGAAACCTCAATACCCTCAATAGCTGATCTAGCGTAGCTTAGCAAAACGCTTCAGGTAAAGCGTAGCAGCGAACCACGAAAAGAAACACTACTGACGCTACTATGTTCTAAATTTAGATATGATTCCTAGCCATCTCTTGTTTGGAATTGGTTTCGTTGTTTTTTTTACGATTTAAAATTTTTGACTGAATTTTTAGTGAAAAACCGTAATTTGATTAATAAAGCTGTAACCCGGAATGGGGTCTTGAAAACCGGAACCATTACGGCAAAACCGGAGTAGTTGGCAGGTATGCCTTCGCCCCCTGATGGGACCAGCGATGGATCCACTCCAGTTCGCCTACCAGCATGGTATTGGGGTGGAGGATGCGGTCCTCTTCCTCCTTCACCGTTCTCTGTTCCACCTGGAGAAGCCTGGGAATGCAATGAGGATCATGTTCTTTGACTTCTCCAGTGCTTTCACACCATCCAAACCGATGATCCTGAAGGACAAGCTGCTGTGCGCAGGGTTGGACCAGCACCTGTCATCATGGATCCTGGACTACCTCACTAACGGCACAGTTTGTGAGAACCCGGGACTGGGTGTCCGACACGATCATCGGTAGCACGGGGGCCCCCCAGGGAACGGTTTTGGCTCCCTTCCTGTTCACCCTTTATACTGCGGACTTCTCACACAACACAACACACTGCCATCTACAGAAGTTCTCTGACGACTCTGTGATCGTTGGCCTCATCTCCAACGGAGATGAAGCTGAGTACAGAGAGCTTATCCAGGACTTTGTGGACTGGTGCCATAGGAACTGCCTCCAGATCAACGCGAGGAAAAACTAAGGAGCTGGTGGTCGACTGCCGCAGGCAAGGACAACCCTCACAGCACCAGTAAACATCCAGGGAACAGACATCGAGATGGTGACATCCTACAAGTACCTGGGTGTTCATCTGAACAATAAACTAGACTGGTCACACAATACTGACGCACTCTACAAGAAGGGACAGCACAGGCTGTTCCTTACTGAGGAGGCTGAGGTCTTTTGGTGTACAAGGGGCGCTGCTAAAGAACATTCTACGACACGGTGGGGTGGCATCAGCCATCACTTTTGGAGTGGTCTGTCTGGGGCAGTGGCATTACCAGCAGCCGATAGGAAGAGACTGAACAAACTGATCAAGAAAGCTAGCTCTGTCCTGGGGGCACGCCTTGACCCAGTGGAGGAGATGCGAGAGAGAGGATGGTGGCTAAACTGTCATCTCTGCTGAGTCCGAGTTCCACCCTATGCAGGACACACTGAATGCACTAGGAGCTCATTTTAGCTGCAGACTACATCATCCTAGTGTACAACCGAGAGGTTCGCAGGTCCTTCCTACCTACGGCTGTCAGACTGTACAACCTAAGCAGGGCTGCTCGCAGAGAGATGGCACAAAGACCGTGACAACCTAATAGTATTGAATGCAAAAGACGCAATAGACTTACACAATGGTCGCGTTATACAACTAGGAAAATACCGGTAGCTATGGAGGGTGACAATATGTATGGGTACATAATCATACCATGTAGGATAACTAAGTAGACAGTTATGCTGTTTCATTCCATCTAGCTACAATGCGCCGCACTGTGTGTGTTTATATATTTATATATTTATTCCATCTAGCGACAATGCTCCACACTGTGTGTTTATATATTTACATATTTATTCCATCTAGCTACAATGCTCCGCACTGTGTGTGTTTATATATTTACATATTTATTCCATCTAGCTACAATGCTCCGCACTGTGTGTTTATATATTTACATATCTATTCCATCTAGCTACAATGCTCCGCACTGTGTGTTTGTATATTCATATATTTATTCCATCTAGCTACAGTGCTCCGCACTGTGTTTATATATCTATATATTTATTCCATCTTGCTACAATGCTCCGCACCGTGTGTCTATATATTTATTTATATTTATATGTACATATGTATACTCGCTGCTCTTGTTTTCTCTTGCCTTCTGATTGTTGCTCTGAGTGTTGCTATCCCTGTGCTGTTGCAATCCTGGAATTTCCCCATTGTGGGACTAATAAAGGCTTATCTTATCTTATCTTATCTTAAAATGATGTATCTGTTGCCACAAATAAGCTGCAGTTGCACGTGAAATTATCCAACTCTCATTGCAAATCATGTTTATATTTCAAGAGTTTAAATGTTTCTTGTTTGACTTGTTTTATCACCATCTATTCCACCCTACAGCAATCCCACTGGCAGGATGATACTGTAGCACCATTCACATTCCAGGATGCTAGATTTTGCTCCATCTATCTTTGGTTTGAAGAGCTTTACAATTGCTAACTTCCATTTATCAACATGCACCCACACCATAAAGAGAGAAACAAACACAGTGAGGAAGATAAGAAGATTATAATGGCTCATTTTCCATTTTAACTCAAGGGGAAGATTACTAGAGTCCCAAAGCAAATGAGCTCAAATGAATGGTTCATTATTGTTGTGAAACATGGTGGTAGATGGATGTGATCATTCCGGCCACTTTTCTATGGCCTGATTAGTCATGTAATCTCTGAGATGAGCTTGGATAGTGCTTCACACTACTCTGATAAGAACACACTTTAAGATCTACAGGTGAGGGTTATTTTTCTACGATCCTGCTTCCTTCCATGGGATTCATTTTTAATGATTTGTTTATTTCTTACTGTAAATAGCAAATAACAAACAGGATGCTAAAAAAAACCACCCCATGGATATATTTTTCCATTCTTGGTTGTCAACTGTCTTCATCTGCTTCTCCCTGTCTCCATGGCTCCCTTTCCATGCTTCTCATCTCTCCCAGGTGTTTATTTACAACACAAAGAGTGTGCTTTAATGATGCCTTGGGGTACTCAGTATAATCGGAGTTTGATCCTCTTCATCTACACAAGCTGTCAGGAAACAAAGGCCTACAAGTTACAGTTACTGCGCTTGCAACAAGAACTGGCACCCACGCTGAAGCTCGCTTTCCACCATGCGTTACCAGGACAAAGACACGAACAAAAGCTCTGTCAACACAGTCTGACATTGTTTTTGGATTCATCCCTCTGTGCAGAGTGTGTTTACATCTGCTAACAGCCGTCACTTTTCGACAAGTCTCTCTGACATACCCCTCTAATGATTGCGGCTGATGATAGATTTCTATGCATTGTGGGTTTCAGCTCAGAAAGATCATTTGTGTAGTAAAAATAGACACCTTTTCCTAGAAGCTATTTTGGGTTTCTTTTTTTGTTGTGAATAATTAAAGAACTGAGTTTGATGGTGTGCACACATGCATGCATGCACCTGTGTGTGTGTGTGTGTGTGTGTGTGTGTGTAATTACTATCATTTGCGTAGTGAAGCTTCTCTCATTACAGTGAAGAGACTTGCAGAAAGGACAAGTTCAAGGCTCAGTTTATCATCGTTTGCCATCAGGTCGAAGTCACCTCAGTGCCATATGGAAAGTGTAGACAGGCAGAATATAAAAATGCACCCTATGTAAAAACAGGATAAAATATGCTTGAGAGTTCAGTTTAGATCATTATTAAGGCAATGTCTATTAAAATTATAATTATTGTATAGTCATTATAATCACATGTATTATCATATGGTGTTGTGTTGTTGTCATGAATTGCCCCTTCGGGGCAGAGAGGTGAGGCCCAAGCGCTGAGCTGCAGTTTGTGGTGTTTATTAAGGCTTTGAGTGTGACTGTCGCCGAATTGTGACATAACTCCTAGTGGTCAACAGTGGTAAAGATTTTTTCCAAGAAACTAGTCAGATCAGATGTCAGAACTTTCCAAGGCTATAACTTTAAAGTAGTAAGAGATAATGGCTTACTGTCAATTAGAAAGATGTAAAACATGATCCAAAGTTTCAGATAGCAGTGATTTTATGCATCTAATTTGCATAATGCCTCGGCAGATATATTGAAATACATAACTGAATGAATGAATGAATGAATCTTTATTTCGGATAGATTAAAAGTAAAGATTAAAAAAAGGGGAAAAATCTAACAAGGTCAAATTAAACAATAACTCCTCTGATTATACAGTTTAACATAAGTTATCCGAAATGGGTGATGGCTGAAGCCGCAGCTTAAATTGCCCACCCATATTCCATCCAAGAATTCAAAAGAAAAACAAAACAGGAGCGATTACAATTCAGAACAAAGCTAAGACAAAACATGACAAAAAAAACAAAAAACAAAAACTAAGCAACAACACAACACAGACTGAATATGATAATTGTTATGTGATTTTACATGTCATCTTGTATATATGTTTGGAGTATTTCTTCCTTTAGTTTTTGTTTAAATTGTCCAAGCGTTGTACATGATTTTAATTCAGGTCCAAAAGCATTCCACAATCTGACTCCTTGCACTGAGACACATTGTTGCTTGGTAGTAGTTCTCACTGAAGGTTTTTGAAATATACATGTTCCTCTGAAATGATATTATTTCTCCCTTATTTGAAACAACTTTTGGATATTTGCGGGCAGTGATAGATTCTTCACTATAAACATTACTGCAGTTTTAAAGTCAACCAGATCGTTCAACTTGTGAGCTTTTAATTTAAGAAAAAGTGGGTTTGTTGGTTCCCTGTAAGCATCTTTGTTTATTATTCTAATAGCTCTCTTCTGAAGCATAACGATTGGATATATGTTTGTTTTATATGTATTTCCCCATACTTCAGTACAATATGTCATGTATGGGAGTATTAATGAATGAAACAAAGTATATAATGTCTGTTGATTCAGCAAATATTTCACTCTGTGTAGTATTGAGATTGATTTGGATATTTTACCTTTAATATAATTAATATGTGACTTCCAACACAGTTTATTATCAATTATTACTCCAAGAAATTTAATTTTGGATACCCTTTCAATCGCTACACCATTTACACTGAATTTAGATACTGAGTTGTTGTGATGGTTGTTAAAAATTATAAATTTTGTCTTACTTAAATTGAGCATTAATTTGTTTGAATCAAACCACAGTTTGAGCTTTCCTAATTGCTTTCCGAGTGTATCAAAAAGTTGTTGCAAATTGCTTCCACTGCATAATAAATTAGTGTCATCTGCAAACAATATTAAATCCATTTTTTCCGAAACTTTACATATGTCATTTATATACATATTGAATAACAATGGCCCCAAAACTGAACCCTGTGGGACTCCGCAAATAACCTTCAGTAACTGTGAGTTTTTGCTACCAATGCATATATACTGATATCTGTTCTTTAAGTAACTACATAACCAAGACAGTGCTACCCCCCAATACCATAATTTTGTAGTTTCTTTAATAATAATTTATGATCCACTGTATCAAATGCTTTTTTAAGATCCAGGAATACCCCAACTGAATACTCATTTATTTTCAAAAGCAGTTGATATTTTTTTCTATAAATTCCATTAGAGCAAATGCAGTTTTCCTCTTGTGTCTGAACCCATATTGCTGCGCACACAATAAATTATTCTTCATTATGAAGTTGTCAATTCTCTCACAGAATATGTTTTCAAGTATCTTGGAAAATTGCGGCAATAATGAAATTGGTCTATAGTTTGAAAATTCCCCTCTGTCACCTGTCTTGTATATCGGAATTACTTTAGCTATTTTCATTGCACTGGGAAATATACCTGTTTGGAGAGACAGGTTACAAATATACTATGTCAGTGGCTTCACTAAGCATTCAATGATAGTTTTGACTAAAAGCATGCCAATACCATCACATATCCATAGATGTTTTACTTTTAAATGATTTAACAATTTCAATGACCTCTCTCTTGTCTGTGTACTTTATGAAAATGGAGTCTTTAATACCAGTGTTTTTACTTATTGCATCACCTGTAGATGTCATAATAGGTATTTCTCAAGCCAAATTAGGACCAATGTTAACAAAAGATTTATTAAATTCATCTGCAGGTGAGACTGCATTCACACTCTGAGTCATTTTTTTTTTTTTTAAAGATTGGTTGGGTAGCTTGTATTTCTTTTTATTTCCAAAAATATTAAGTATTGTCCATGTATTTTTAATGTTTTCTCTGGTTTTCTCCAGTTCTTTACTGTAATAGTCTCTTTTACTACATCTCAAATGAAAAAGAACTGATCTGATGAAAAAGAACTGATGAAAAAGAACTGATCGCACTTTGTGATTTGTATCTGAAAGATTTTAAAGTTGTTTTTTTTTCTGTATTGGCCCCCGTGTGGCCACCGATAAGTGCAAAGACTGGCAAATGGTCACTTATTTCATTTATCAATAATCCACTTTCTATTTTCTTATCAATAATATTAACACACAGGTTATCAATAAGTGTAGCAGTGTGAACTGTGATTCTACTGGGATGTGTTATTGTGGGATATAGACTCATACTGTACATAGAACTCATGAACTCTGTAATTACATTTTGTTGAAATGGATTTAGTAAATCAATATTGAAGTCTCCACAGATTGCAACCATTTTCTTACTAGTTATATTATTGTACAGCTCAACTAACTTATCTCTGAATGTCTCAACGTAAGTTCCCAGCATTCTATATATAATCAAATCAAATCAAATCAAACTTTATTGTCATATTGCTGTACATACAACTGTAGTGCAGGCAAGATGAAATTGCGTTTCTCTCGGCATCCATATAAGAAGCAGCATGATTAAGACACACTCCCACATAGCTCCCACCCCCCCCATCCATTCACACATCCCTGAGACATACTTGGGGAAAAAGAATAACTAACTATAATATACAAAATGTCCATAGGTGCAGTAGTGTGTATGTGAGATTCCGGGTCAGCTGTTCAGCATCCTGACAGCTTGTGGGAGGAACACAACTTATAATTAGATTTTTTGTTTTATCTTGGTCAATCTCAACAGTAACACATTCTAGAATCCCTGGTAGTGCAAAGGACATTCCATTTACAAGTTTACACCTATACAGGTCATCAATATACAGTGCAACACCACCACCCTTTTTTGGGGATCTATTAACATAAAACACCTGATATCCCGCTATTGTCATCAGAGAAGCCTGCTCTTCATTGAGCCAAGTTTCAGAGACTGTGATACCTGTAAATTTTCTATCTAGCTATTTTAAATAGTCCTGAATCTGTGGAAAGTTTTTGTTAAGACTTCTGCTGTTGAAGTGTATTATTGATAGTTTACCATTCAATTGCACTTGACTTTTGAATTGCTTTTCAGTATAATATTCAAAACTCAGTCAAAAGCGAACTTTGGACATATTTACACAAAGAATGGTTCAGTGTTTTGACACCATTTTTTGTACAGGGGTACAATATCATCTTATCTTCAAAGTATATGAACAAGAAATCAGTACAATGTTAAAAAAAAAAAGTCACTTACCGGCGGCGAAGGGGGCTCACTCACTGCCATGGTCATTGAGTTTTCATCCATCGTGGTTGCTATTTTGTGTTCTGTCGGTCATTTACGCTCTCTATCACATCTATGTGGTAGAGAGCGTAAATGATCACGCTCTCTACCCCACGTCACGCTCTCTGATCACGTCTTATGATTATCCCACATAAATTTTGCTTGTATCCCATGGCTATTTTCCATGTACAAAGCCATCTAAGTGATGGTGCATGATGATGGATGGCGGCCATCTTAGCTTTCTGAGATAAAGGAAGGAAATACAGGAAAAGGAAATAAGGAGTTCTTCTTTGGTGTATTACATGTCAGCCATGATTCCTCCAACGCGTGTCTGCCACCTTCTGAACTGACACAATCAGTACAAGTCATCAGTATAGCTGGGGAGTATAGGGATGTCAGAATTAGGTGACAAGCACAGCACCACGCTCTGCCACTAGGGGCATGCGAAATCTCACACTCAAAGGGTTAAGAAGACAACAAGTCCAAAAGGTGCATGGACATAAACTTACAACAAGGTGAAGGTGAAATGAATACAGGAATACATGCTGGAACAGAGGATGGGTTCCAACGGGGATGAACAAATTACCGGGATGAGGATGATGAGACTCTGACAAAGAGTAGATGAGCAGGCCCATCTTAAATAAGGCAAACAATCAGTTATCACAAGTGTCATCAGGTGTTAATCACAAGAACGGAAAGGAGGTGAAAGTGATTACAATCAGCTGTGAGTCATGAGGAGAGGAGACGGGGCTGACAGCTTGACAGGGACCCCACCCACAACCAGGGTAAAACCCGGAAGTGCCACTGACAGCTGCAACCCCGGGGAGAGAGCGAGAGAGAGAGAAGGAAATGGAAAAATACAAATGTAATGTGATAACTAGAATGATGACAAATGAATGAATGAATGAATGAATGAATGAATGAATTTATTTTATTTCGGATAGTACATTACAGGTTAAAAGAAACTGTATAATATAACAACAAGGTCAAATTAGACAAAGACTCCTTCTACTATACAATTCCACGTGAGTTATCCGAAATGGGTGATGGCTGAAGCCGCAGCTTATATTGCCCACCCATATTCCATCCAAGAATTCAACGGAGAAAAAAGAGAAAACAAGACAAGAGCGATTACAATTTAAAACAAGGCTAAGACAAAATGTGACTGAGAGAAAAAGAAAAACTGAGCTAGTCTAAGTTAGAGAGCGGTTTACTATCAAAACAAATCTAAGACATAGTGTCACAAAGAAAAAAAGAAAAAAACTAAGCTACAACACAACACAGGCTGGAAATTGTCAATCCTTATGTGAGTTACATGTCGTCTGTAAATATGTTTGGAGTATGTCTTCCTTTAGTTTTGTTTAAATGTCCCAAGCTTTGTACATGAGTTTAATTCAGGACCAAAAACGTTCCATAATCTGACTCCGTCACTGAAATACAGTGTTGCTTTGTGGTTAGGGTTTCTCACTGTAGGCTTTTGAAATATACATGTTCCTCTGAAGTGATATCGTTTCTCCCTGTTTGGAACAACTTTTGGATATTTGCGGGAAGTGATAGGATTCGTCACTTTGAACATTATTATTGCGTTTTAAAGTCAATCAGATCTTTCAACTTGAGAGTTTTTAGTTTAAGAAAAAGTGGGTTTGTTGTTCCCTGTAAGCTTGCTTTGTTGATTATTCTAATAGCTCTCTTTTGAAGCATAAAGAGTGATATATGTTTGTTTTTATATGTATTTCCCCCATACTTCATTACAATATGTCATGTATGGGAGTATTAATGAATGATACAAGGTGTATAGTGTGGGTTATTCAGCAAAGTTTTCACTCTGTGTAATATTGCAATTGATTTGGATACTTTACCTTTATATAATTAATATGTGGCTTCCAACACAGTTTGTTATCAATTTTACTCCAAGGAATTTAGTTTCGTATACCCTTTCAATCTCTACACCATTTACACTGAGTTTGGGTACTGGGGTATGTTTGTGATGGGTTGTTAAAGACTATAAATTTGTCTTGCTTAAATTGAGCGTTAATTTGTTTGAATCAAACCACAGTTTCAGCTTTCCTAATTCCTTTCCGAGTGTATCCAGAAGTGTGTTTCCAAATTGTTTCCACTGCATAGCAGATTAGTGTCATCAGCAAACAATATTAAGTCCCTTTTTTTTCTGAAACTTTACATATATCATTTATATACATATGAATAATAATGAGTCCCAAAAACTGAACCCTGTGGGACTCCACAGGTGACCTTCAGTAACTCTGAGTTTTTGCTGTTAACACATGCAAACTGATAGCTATCTTTAAGTAACTACTTAACCTGGGAGACAGTGCTACCCCTCTAACACCACAATTTTGTAGTGTCTTGTAATAATAGATTGTGATCTACTGTATCAAATGCTTTTTTAAGATCCAGGAATACTCCCAACTGAATACTCTTTATTTTCAATGCTGTTGATATTTTTTCTGTAAATTCCATTAAGGCATATGCTGTTGCCTTTTGTGTCTGGAACCCATATTGCTGCTCACAGACAATAAATCATTCTTCAGTATGAAGTTGTCAATTCTCTCATAGAATATTTTTTCAAGTATCTGGAAAGTGCGGTAATAGTGAAATTGGTCTGTAGTTGGAGAGTTCCCCTCTGTCGCCTGTCTTGTAAATCGGAATTACTTTAGCTATTTTCATTGCATTGGGAGTAAACCCAAATATATAAATAACAAAACTACAATGAACGTAAACAGGAAAATTAAGTCACACTAAGTAACAATACAAGATATGTGAAAACTAACCAAGTGAAAAAAAAAAACAGGAACTAGAACTCAAAAATACAACAAATATACAAATAGGGAAAAATGCAATGAGACTGAGCACGGCGGAATCCCCCGTGCTCAGATTGTGACAGAGCCCCCCCCCCCCAAGTGGTGGATTCCAGACACCCAGGGTAACGTTGAAAAGAAAAAAGGACCCACCCACATAGAAAACCCACCCTACAAAAAATAAGAAAACAACCCCACCTCGGGTGGGAGGAGGGGCACCCAGGCATGGAGGGACCAAAACAGACCAGAGAAAATAAGAAAAACCCTCATGACCCACAACCCAGCAAAACCCAGGCTAGGAGGTAACAAAAAACAAAAACCCCACTCAGGATCCACACAAGGCAAAATCCAGGCACCTAGGACCCCTGGACCTGAGAGCTGGACAGTTCAGGTGGTCGAATGAAGTCCCAAACTTGGCAGATGACATGATGGAAAGAGTCGGGTGGCCTACCGGAAAACGTGGACCCCCCAACCCAGCGGCACAGTCTGGCCGGTGGCCTGCCAGGGTCCGTCAGCCACCTCAACAGACGGTAAAGTCTGGGAGGCAGCTTCCCAGCAGGGATGAATGATGGTGAAGAAAGTTGGATAATTGGGGAACAGAATGGAACAGATGGCTGGCCAGCGGGAACCTTAGGGACAGGAACAGGAGCCCCAGTGGCCACTGGGAAAGGGGAACCCCTGATGACCCCGGGCACAGGAGAGGGAACCCCGACGGCCCTGGGCAAAGGAGAGGGGACCACAATGGCCTCTGGCAAAGGAGGGGGAACCTCGATGACGTCAGGCAGAGGAGAAGGGACCACGACAGCCCAAGGCAATGGAGAGGGAACCACTGCAGTTTCTGACTGGCCTGTCACACCCTCGGTGGCTCCGGGCTGGGGCATAGCTGCACCCGTGGCGGCCCAGGACTGGGGCTTAGCTGCACCCGTGGTGTCCCCAGGCTGGGGTGTAGCTGCACCCGCAGGCGTTCCGGGCTGTAGCAAAGCTGCACCCGCAGGGGCTTCGGGCTGGTCCATATCATGGCTGCACCCACGGTAGACCTAGACTGGGTCATGGCGGCACCCACAATGGACCCGGCCTTGGCCATAGCTGCACCCACGGTGAACCTGGCCTGGGACAGCACTGCACCCACAGTGGTCCCGGACTGGGACATGGCTGCAACCACGGTGAACCCCGGGTTGGGGCACAGCATTCACGACAGGCCCAAGCTGGAGCGCAGCTCCCACGTTGGTCCAAAACTGGGACACAGCACCCACGATGGCCCCTGGCTGGGACACAACAAGCACAGAGACTCAGGCTGAGGAGGAGCTGCACCCACCGAAGTCCCAGGCTGGGACGGAGTACCCGTGACAACCTCAGCAGAAGGGAGAGCAGCACCCACTGAGGCTCCAGGCTGGTACAGAGCACCTGCAAAGACCTCAGCCAATGGGGAAGCTGGACCCATGGAGATCTCTGGCAAAGTTGGATGCTCCTAGGTGACCCTGGGAAAAAACTCCAACAGGAATGACAGAGACTGGGGGTCAGGGTCACCGGCGGCAGTGGAGCCCGGCAAGGTGAGCTCAGGTGCAGCTGATGGCTGCACTTGGCTCCCCCACCAAGAGCAAGGCAAGATCTCTCGAAAACAGAGACAGTGAAAACAAAGAAGAGCACTTGCCTGAGCTCATGCTCCACCGCCGCCCAGGACTCATCGATCCAGGCAGCGATGTCTTGGGCCTGGCCCTCTGGAGGTCCAGCTTCAGCTCCACTGTGGCGGCCCGGCAGCAGGCATAGTGGAAGATGCAGTCCTGAGACCTCCTAGTGAAGTGTCCCATGCAGATGGCTCGCCCAGCGTGGTGACAGGAGCTTGGTTCCCTGCTGGCGCCAGATCCTGCACTGCTGAAGCCAGGGGACGCTCAGTCATTGGCACAGGCTCCAACTCACTGGTAGCGCTCTCCCTCCATCCAGACCATGGCTGCGGGGCTGGAATCAAGTCATCCAGGGCTGCAGGCTCCTCCAATGTCCGGCGGTTCAATCCTGGGGCCGGCGGACACTCAGGGAGCAAAGTAGGAGACATGGAGAGAGCAGGTGAAAAGTTTATAGCTGCAGCAGGCGGTGAGAACTCAGAGAACTGCACAGGCTGAGCCTCACCACTGGGAATCAGGTAACATAATTCATGTGTCAATAATGGAGAATGAAAAAGCACTTGCCTGTGTTCCAGGGGCATGATGTTTTTTGCTGCAGCTGGTCTAAAGTCATCCCTCTCTGTGGCTAAGGTGGTCATGGGCCCCTCAGAGGATTGTGGAGGAGCATCCCCTGCAGACACAGAGACGGGTGGAGCCGGATAAGAAACGGCCAGACCCTCAGCAGCAGGAAGGCACACTGAGGAGGAAAGGGAGACAGCAGCTGTGGAAAAGGAAGAAGCTTACGAAACAGCCGGAGAGGAAAAATGCAGAGAAGGCACTGCTACAGGAGTTTTCTCCCTTGGCGAAGGAGGGGTTGCTGACAGAGAGGCGTACGCATTCTTCGAGTGGTCCGGACCTGGATGATGGCATCTTGGAGCTGGCGACTCGAGAGCTGGAGCCGGGGCTGGTGACTGACGAGGAGCCCATGAGACCGGGGCCCGGGGATGCTTTACCATTGACGCAGACCTAGGATTCTTCAGGGAGCTCCTCACCTTCCCTCTGCTCTCTCGCTGCAGGTCCGCCACCAGCGAAATCCTCTCCATCCCCTCAGCATGCTTCGCCAGCTGAGGGCACTGGCGAGCAGCCGCCTCCTCAAGCCCCAGGTACTAAAGGGCATCTTTGGCCACAGGAGCCCCGCAGGTGTTGGAGATAAGATCATCGATCTCCATCAGCATTCTGCAGACCTCCCATCCAAGGCGCATTGGGTACTCACCCCCGCCCATTGAAGAGGTGTGGCTGGGGAACATGCTGAAAGTAGCTCCGGTGGAAGAACAGGTCAAAGAAAAAATAAACCCACAAACTACAGCAGCTGGGTCTCAAATTGGTCAGAGTCTACTGTCATGAATTTCCCCTTTGGGGCAGAGAGGAAAGGCCCAAGTGATGAATTGCAGTTTGTGGTGTTGATTAAGAAGACAACAAGTCCAAAAGGTGCACGAACATAAACTTACAACAAGGTGAAGGCGAGATGAATACAGGAATACACGCTGGAACAAAGGATGGGTTCCAACGGGGATGAACAAGTTACCGGGATGAGGATGATGAGACTCTGACAAAGAGTAGATGAGCAGGCCCATCTTAAATAAGGCAAACAATCAATTATCACAAGTGCCATCAAGTGTTATTCACATGAGTGGACAGGAGGTGAAAGTGATTACAATCAGCTGTGAGTCATGAGGAGAGGAGACGGGGCTGACAGCTTGACAGGGACCCTACCCACAACCAAGGTAAAACCCAAAAGTGCCACTGACAGCTGCAACCCCCGAGAGAGAGAGCGAGAGAGAGCAAGAGAGAGAGAGAGAGAGAGAGAGAAGGAACTGGAAAAATACAAATATAATGTGATAACTAGAATGATGACAAAGACTGAAGGAAACATACAAGTAAGCCTAAATATATAAATAACAAAACTACAATGAACGTAAACAGGAAAATAAGTCACACTAAGAAACAATACAAGATACGTGAAAACAAACCAAGGATAAAATAACAGGAACAAGAACTCAAAAATACAACAAATATACAAATATGGAATAAGGCAATAAGACTGAGCACGGCAGAACCCCCCATGCTCAGATCGTGACAGTTGTCATATAATATAACCATATTATATAATACATTAATTATAATACATAATTAATACAATACATAATAACTGCATAGGTATGTTATGTTATACAGTGCATCTGGAAAGTATTCACAGCGTTTCACTTTTACCATATTTTGCTATGTTACAGCCTTATTCCATAAGGGAATAAATTCATTTTTTCCTCAAAATTCTAAACACAACACCCCATTATGGCAACATGAAAAAAGTTTTGTTTTGTTTTTTTTGTTTTTTTGAGATTTTTGCAAATTTATTAAAAATAAAAAAAACCTAAGAAATCACATGTACATACAGTAAGTAGTCACAGCCTTTGCTCAGTACTTTGTTGCTGCACCTTTGGCAGCAATTGCAGCCTCAAGTCTTTTTGAATATGATGCCACAAGCTTGGTACATCTATCTTTGGGCAGTTTCACCCATTCCTCTTTGCAGCACCTCTCAAGCTCCATCAGGTTGGATGGGAAGCATTGGTGCACAGCCATTTTCAGATCTCTCCAGAGATGTTCAATTGGATTCAAGTCTGGGCTTTGGCTGGACCACTCAAGGACATTCACAGAGTTGTCCTGAAGCCACTCCTTTGATATCTTGGCTGTGTGCTTGGGATCATTGTCGTGCTGAAACATGAACCTTTGCCCCAGTCTGACATCAAGAGCACTCTGGAGCAGGTTTTCATCCAGGATTTCCTCTATCCTGACTAGTCTCCCAGCTCCTGCTGATGAAAAACATCCCCACGGCATGATGCTGCCACCACCATGCTTCACTGTAGGGATGGTATTGGCCTGGTGATGAGCGGTGCCTGGATTCCTCCAAATATGACATCTCTTATTCACACCCAAGAGTTTAATCTTTGTCTCATCAGACCAGAGAATTTTGTTTCTCATGGTCTGAGACTCCTTCAGGTGTCTTTTAGCAAACACCAGGCAGGCTGCCATGTGCCTTTTACTAAGGAGTGGCTTCCATCTGGCCACTCTACCATACAGGCTTGATTGGTGGATTGCTGCAGAGATCGTTGTCCTCCTTGAAGGTTCTCCTCTTTCCACAGAGGAATGCTTGAGCTCTGACAGAGTGACCATTGGGTTCTTGGTCACCTCTCTGACTAAGGCCCTTCTTCCCCGAGCACTCAGTTTAGATGGCTAACCAGCTCTAGGAAGAGTCCTGGTGGTTCCGAACTTAAGATAAGATAAGATAAGATAAGATAAGATAAGATAAGCCTTTATTAGTCCCACAATGGAGAAATTCCAGGATTGCAACAGCACAGGGATAGCAACACTCAGAGCAACAATCAGAAGGCAAGAAAAAACAAGAGCAGCGAGTATACATACTGTATGTACATGTAAACATAAATATACAGACACACGGTGCGGAGCATTGTAGCTAGATGTAATAAATATATAGATATATAAACACAGTGTGGAGCATTGTAGCTAGATGGAATAAATATATAAATATATAAACACACACAGTGCGGAGCATTGTAGCTAGATGGAATAAATATGTAAACATATAAACACACACAGTGCGGAGCATTGTAGCTAGATGGAATAAATATGTAAATATATAAACACACACACAGTGCGGAGCATTGTAGCTAGATGGAATAAATATGTTATGGCGGCACATGGGGAGAGCATAATTGTGTAACATCTTAGACAAGAACAAAGAGCAGAGGTTCCCTGGTGAGATAACAGGGAGGTGTGAAGGATGAATGCAGTGTGATCTTTTGTGTGTTAGAAACTTCTAGAGGATTAAAGGAAGTGAATGCAATGTGACCTTTTGTGTGTTAGAAGCTTCTAGAGGAATGACATATTATTTAAGAGAGGAGTCTTTGCTGAGATGTCATTCTGTCTATGCTTCTTGTGTGAGATGTGTAATAAACCGTCTATGCCAAATCCACCTCTTTATTTACACGCTCCACACTGGTGACCCAAGACGAATCATGGAACACAATGAAAGATCCCCGCAGCCAACCTCGATGGGAACCCCCAGCCACACATGTGCTGTTGCGATCAAGCTACCGGATTTTTGGCAGTGCAACCCGCGCTCCTGGTTCCACCTAGTCGAGGCGCAGTTCGCCCTCCAGGGGATATCGGCGGATGACACAAAGTTCCACTATGTGGTCGCAACGCTCGACGCCCGCACGGCTCAGCACGTAGAGAGCCTGCTCGATCAGCCACCAACCGACGGCAAGTACGGCGCGCTGAAGGCTGTGCTCATCCAGCACTACACACTCTCGGACGGTGAGAGAGCAGAGAGACTCCTGACGCAGACCAGGTTGGGAGACGGGTCGGCCATAGACCTGATGGAGAAGATGCTGAGGTTAAAGGGCACAGATGACGACCATTTTATTTTTACCCACCTCTTCCTCCGGAAACTTCCGTCAGCAGCGAGAGCGACCCTGGCCAATTCGCCGTTGCTGACCAAGCGGGACTATCGTGCGCTAGCCCGGGAAGCAAACCCGATCATCGTTGCCACCAGGGAGTTCTCGACCATTGCGGCAGCGACGCAGCTCGGCGCGACGACCGGAGGAGGCGAGGAGCCATCGACGGCAGCAGCAGAGCCACCGACGGCAGCAGCAGCGGGGGCCAAGGAATGCGGGGGAGACACGCTTTGTTTCTACCACCGCCGCTTCGCAGAGAGGGCACGCAAATGTATACCACCGTGCCAATTCAAGCGACACAGGAAACGCCAAGACCGGGGGTCGGTAGCAGCTGCGACCCTTGGGGAGGAGAACAAGCTGCTCTACTTGACGGACGCATGCTCGGGGAGGCATTTCCTCGTGGACACCAGCGCCCAGAAGAGTTTCATCCGGCCGACCTACGCTGACCGGCTGGCAGGATCTAGCGGCCCAGAGATGGCAGCAGCAAACGGCTCGGAGATTAAGACCTTTGGTGAGAGGACTCTACTCTTGTCTCTACACAGCCGTACATTTGAGTGGACTTTTGTCATAGCAGCATTAAATTTCCATATACTGGGGGCTGATTTTCTGTGTGCACATGGTTTCTTGGTAGATGTCGCTAACAGATGCCTAGTTAATGCACTGTCCTTTGACTCTCTCCCCTGTACAGCTCGAGTGACCCGGCCAACAGCACAAGCCAATGTCACAGCTACATGCGGTAAGTTCCACACACTGCTCACTCAGTTCCCAGCACTCACTGTCCCGACGTTTTTGGCAGCCATCGCTAAACACGGGGTGTAGCATTTTATCACCAACTTCGGGCCACCCGTTTTTGCAAGACCTTGGCGCTTGGACGCAGCTAAACTGGCCATAGCGCGCGAGGAGTTCGCCAACCTGGAGAGGTTGGGCATCATCAGGTGCTCAAACAGCCCATGGGCTTCCCCGCTACACATGGTCCCTAAAGCTAAGGGTTCGTGGCGACCTTGCGGGGATTTCTGCAGGTTGAACAATGCCACAGCGCATGACCGCTACCCAATTCCTCACATTCAGGATTTTTCTGTTCACCTTGCAGGAGCGCGCGTTTTTTCTAAAATAGACCTGGTCCGCGGTTACCACCAAGTCCCAGTGCGCGCTGAGGACATACCCAAAACAGCGGTAATAACTCCGTTCGGTTTATTTGAGTTTTTGCGCATGCCATTTAGGCTTAAAGAGGCTGCACAGACATTCCAACGCAATGCAGTGCTGCGCGATCTCCCTTTCGTGTTCGTCTACCTGGACGATATCTTAGTAGCCAGCGCGTCCGAAGACGAACACGAAACCCACCTCACGACGGTTTTCCGGAGGTTGGAAGAGCACGGGTTAATAATCAACCCAGCGAAATATCAGTTCGGGGTGACGGGGATTGATTTTTGGGGCACCGCGTCTCTCCCGAAGGAGCGGTCCCGCTGCCTGACAAAGTGCGCGCAGTGGCAGATTTTCCCCGGCCACAAACGGTCAGGGCGCTACAAGAATTTTTGGGAATGGTGAACTTTTATAACCGTTTCCTTCCCCGCGCAGCGCCGCTCATGCAACCACTGTACGCTGCACTCAAAAAACAGAAACTCGCTGATAGGGTCGAATGGACCCCGGAGCGAGAGCGGACGTTCTCAGAAGTCAAAGCAGCCCTGGCAAACGTCGCATTGCTGGCACATCCAGACCCAACAGCCCATATAGCGCTTACCACTGACGCTTCAGATGTGGCCATAGGGGCTGTCGTGGAGCAGCGCGTTGCCGGGGCTTGGCAGCCACTCGCCTTTTTCAGCAGGACTTTACGCGACAGTGAACGTAAATACAGCGCGTTCGACAGAGAGTTGCTGGCTCTCCACCTGGCCATTCGCCACTTCCAGTTCTGGCTGGAAGGGCGCAGTTTCACCGCATTCATTGACCACAAGCCGCTAACGTTCGTGATGGCCAAGGTTTCAGAGCCGTGGTCGGGCCGGCAGCAGAGACAGCTGGCCGCGATCTCAGAGTTTACTACCGATATTCAACATGTGTCGGGCAAACTGAATGTAGTGGCAGACTGCCTCTCACACGCCGTGGTGGCCCCGGTCTGCATGGGGATAGATTACGCAGCCATGGCCGCGGAGCAGGTTAGTGATTCGGACGTGCGTGCGCTCCAGTCTGGACCAACAGGGTTAAGGCTGGAGAGCAGGGTGCTGCAGGATGGCATGCCCCCCCAATCTGCGATGTCTCCACGGGTCGCCCACGTCCCGTGGTCCCGGCCGTGTGGCGCCGCCGCGTGTTTGAGTCGGTTCACTCTTTGGCGTACCCAGGAGTGCGCGCGTCGGTCAAAATGGTAGGAGAGAAATTTGTGTGGCCGAGCCTTCGCAAACAAGTGAAAGCATGGGCGGCAGCCTGCGTGGTGTGCCAACGAGCCAAAGTACACAGACACACCCTTGGAGCCGTTTCGCATTCCGGCTAAGAGGTTCGACCATGTCCACGTGGACCTCGTAGGCCCCCTCCCGCCATCACAGGGGTACTCGCACCTCCTGACAATGGTGGACCGCACCACGCGCTGGCCAGAAGCGGTTCCGCTGGCAGCAACCACGGCCGAGGAGGTGGCGCGCGCTTTTTTAACAGCATGGGTGGCGCGTTTTGGAGTCCCGTCAGACATTATGTCCGACAGAGGCCCTCAATTTGTTTCCGAACTCTGGTCAACAATGGCCCGCAGCCTGGGTGTCACAATTCACCGCACAACCGCGTACAATCCACAGGCTAATGGGTTATGCAAACGTTTTCATAGATCATTGAAAGCAGCTCTCAGGGCTTCACTGACGGATGCAAATTGGGTAGACAAGCTACCGTGGGTTTTATTGGGGTTACATTCCACGCCTAAAGAGAATCTGGAAGCTTCCCCGGCAGAACTCGTTTTTGCGCAACCACTCCGGCTGCCCGGGGAGTTTCTGCCAGATAATCCCACGCCGGGCAGCTCCCCATCGCAGCTGTTGCAGCGTAGCATAGACACAAGCATGCTGCCGGGCCCTGCCCACCACAGTTTTCCGCACGTTTTTGTGCCTAAAACTTTGAAAAACGCGGAGTTCGTGTTTGTCAGACACGATGCCCACCGCCCTCCATTGCGCCCACCCTATGATGGACCGTTCACAGTGCTGGAAACAGGGGATAAGCATTTTTTGCTAGATTTGGGGGTAGGAGGGAAAAGATTGGCATAGACAGACTCAAACCCGCTTTCGTGGTGGCGGACGAGCAAGTGCTGTTGGCGAGGGCCCCTCGGCGTGGAAGACCCCCACGGGGAGCTCCCCAGAGAAAAGATTCCCCAGAGCACCCACACGGACAGACAAAAAGTTTTCCCCCCCACACATCAACCCCCCAGCATGACAGCACCGCGGAGGCGGTGAATCCTGGTTACAGCAGATACGGGAGAAGACTGAAGCCCAAGCAGCATGTGGATTGATGTTTAATGGTTCTATCACAGCATACGGACTGTTATTCTATTGTTCTATCCAAGTTGCTCGGGGGGGGTGGTATGGCGGCACATGGGGAGAGCATAATTGTGTAACATCTTAGACAAGAACAAAGAGCAGAGGTTCCCTGGTGAGATAACAGGGAGGTGTGAAGGATGAATGCAGTGTGATCTTTTGTGTGTTAGAAACTTCTAGAGGAATGGTAAAGGGTTAAGGAAGTGAATGCAATGTGACCTTTTGTGTGTTAGAAGCTTCTAGAGGAATGCCATATTATTTAAGAGGAGTCTTTGCTGAGATGTCATTCTGTCTATGCTTCTTGTGTGAGATGTGTAATAAACCATCTAAGCCAAATCCGCCTCTTTATTTACACGCTCCACAATGTAAATATATAAACACACACAGTGCGGAGCATTGTAGCTAGATGGAATAAATATATAAATATATGAACACACACAGTGCGGAACATTGTAGCTAGATGGAATGAAACAGTATAACCGTCTACTTAGTTATCCTACATGGTATGATTGTGTACCCATACATATTGTCACCCTCTGTAGCTACCGGTATTTTCCTAGTTGTATACCGGACGGGACCATTGTGTAAGTCTATTGCGTCTTTTGCATTCAATACTATTGGGTTGTCACGTCTTTTTGCTATCTCTGCGAGCAGCCCTGCTTAGGTTATACAGTCTGACAGCCGTTGGTAGGGAGGACCTGCGAAACCTCTCGGTTGTGCACCTAGGATGATGTAGTCTGCTGCTAAATGAGCTCCTCAGTGCATTCAGTGTGTCCTGCATAGGGTGGAACTCGGACTCCAGCAGAGATGATAGTTTAGCCACCATCCTTCTCTCTCCCATCTCCTCGACTGGGTCAGGGCGCTGCCCCAGGTCAGAGCTTGCTTTCTTGATCAGTTTGTTCAGTTTCTTCCTATCGGCTGCTGTAATGCCACTGCCCCAGCAGACCACTCCAAAAGTGATGGCTGATGCCACCACCGTGTCGTAGAATATCTTCAGCAGCGCCCCTTGTACACCAAAAGACCTGAGTCTCCTCAGTAGGAACAGCCTGCGCTGTCCCTTCTTGTAGAGTGTGTCAGTATTGTGTGACCAGTCTAGTTTATTGTTCAGATGAACACCCAGGTACTTGTAGGATGTCATCATCTCAATGTCTGTTCCCTGGATGTTTACTGATGCTGTGAGGGGTTGTCTTTGCCTGCGACAGTCCACCACCAGCTCCTTAGTTTTCCTCGCGTTGATCTGGAGGCAGTTCCGATGGCACCAGTCCAAAAAGTCCTGGATAAGCCCTCTGTACTCAGCTTCATCTCCATTGGAGATGAGGCCAACGATCGCAGAGTCGTCAGAGAACTTCTGTAGATGGCAGTGTGTTGTGTTGTGTGAGAAGTCCGCAGTATAAAGGGTGAACAGGAAGGGAGCCAAAACCGTTCCCTGGGGGCCCCCGTACTACCGATGATCGTGTCGGACACACAGTCCCGGGTTCTCACAAACTGTGGCCGGTTTGTGAGGTAGTCCAGGATCCATGATGACAGGTGCTGGTCCGCCCCTGCACACAGCAGCTTATCCTTCAGGATCATCGGTTGGATGGTGTTGAAAGCACTGGAGAAGTCAAAGAACTTCTTCCATTTACAGATGATGGAGGCCACTGTGCTCACTGGGACCTTCAAAGGAGCAAAAATTTTTCTGTACCCTTCCCCAAATTTGTTTCTCAACACAATTCTGTCTCGGAGGTCTACAGACAATTCCTGTGACTTCATGCTTGGCTTGTGCTCTGACATGCACTGTCAGCTGTGGGAACTTATATAGACAGGTGTGAGCCTTTCCAAATCATGTCTAATCAACTGAATTTACCACAGGTGGACTCCACTTAAGCTGTAGAAACATCTCAAGGATGATCAGCAGAAGCAGGATGCACCTGAGCTCAATTTTGAGCTTCACGGCAAATACAGTGAATACATATGTGCATGTGATTCCTTCGTTTTTAAGTTTTAATAAATTTTCAAAAATCTCAAAAAAAAAACTTTTTTCATGTTGTCATTATGGGGTATTGTGTGTAGAATTTTGAGGAATACAACAAATTTAATCAATTTTGGAATAAAGCTGTATCAAAACAAAATGTGGAAAAAGTGAAGCGTTGTGAATACTTGTGATGCACTGTAATACAATGGGAAAGTATAAAGCCCCTTTTCCACTAGTACCTATTCAGCCCGACTTGCTCCGACTCTACTTGACTCTAATCGGCTCAACACAGTGTGATTAATTTTCCATTTCAACTGAGTACTACCTCAAGTGGGTGGGGTTGGGTTCATTACATGAAGGCAGCCCATTATCTTCTTGTGATTCAAAGATTCAAGATTCAAAGATTTTATTTGTCAAATGTTCAGGACATGCAGGTGAATTGAAATGGCATTTCTTTCTCTCTTCAGTGGTGTGCACAATATATATAATAAAAAAAAAGGAATAAGGCTGGAAAAACAACAACAGCAGTCTATGTACAGTAATGCTACCTGTAGTGAAAATGGCAACAAAAGATAGACCCAGACCTCCCATAATGCAAATAAAGATAAACGATAAATGATGAGACCTAGCAATCCTATACACAGAAAAGTAGAGCAGTAATACTCATAGTTGCAAGTTCAATGCGGTAGTGTAGGTGCAGACAGTGACAGATAGGAATGCACATGATCAGTATTGCAATCACAGATAGCAGTAGATATGGCATTTGCACAAATGGTTGCAGTAAAGTGCAGAGACATACAGCAGCAAATGTATTACTCTTGGTGTGCCAGTTTTTCTGTGCCAACAGCTGAGGTACACTACCGTTCAAAAGTTTGGGGTCACCCAGACAATTATTTTGTGTTTTCCATGAAAAGTCACACTTATTTACCACCATGAGTTGTAAAATGAATAGAAAATATAGTCAAGACATTGACAAGGTTAGAAATAATGATTTGTATTTGAAATAATAACTTTTTCCTTCAAACTTTGCTTTCATCAAAGAATCCTCCATTTGCAGCAATTACAGCATTGCACACCTAACATGATTGCACAAGGGTTTTCTAATCATCCATTAGCCTTCTGATGCAATGAGCAAACACATTGTACCATTAGAACACTGGAGTGATAGTTGCTGGAAATGGGCCTCTATACACCTATGTAGATATTAAGATAAGATAAGATAAGATAAGCCTTTATTAGTCCCACAACGGGGAAATTCCAGGATTGCAACAGCACAGGGATAGCAACACTCAGAGCAACAATCAGAAGGCAAGAAAAAAAGCAAGCAAGCAAGAGCAGCTAATATACATATGTACATATTACTATAATATATATATATACACACACAGACACACAGTGCAGAGCATTGTAGCTGGATGGAATAAATATATGAATATATAAACACATAGTGCGGAGCATTGTAGCTAGATGGAATAAATATGTAGATATATAAACACCCACAGTACAGAGCATTGCAGCTAGGTGGAATAGCTTCTTCCCTCCAGACGGAGGTTTGCTGTCCCAAAAAGCAAAACCCAGCGCTACAAAAACAGCTTTGTCCCTGCTGCTGTCAAAGAGTTGAACAAGCTATAAAAATTATATTGTACATATTTTATATTTACCTATTTTGTAAGATATGTGCCTGTGTTTGTGTCTATGTTGAATGTAATTAGTGGCTTGTAAATATGGATGTCACCAGACTGCAAAACAAATCTACCTACGGGTACAAATAAAGTAACCTGAACCTGAACCTGAATAAATATGTAAATATATATACACACACAGTGCAGAGCAATGTAGCTAGATGGAATAATATGTAGATATATAAACACACAGTGCAGAGCATTGTGGCTAGATGGAATGAATATATAGATATATAAATATAAACACACCCAGTGCGGAGCATTGTAGCTAGATGGAATAAATATGTAAATATATAAACACACACAGTGCAGAGCATTGTTGCTACATGGGATGAAACAGCATAACCGTCTACTTAGTTATCCTACATGGTATGATTATGTGCCCATACATATTCTCACCCTCCATAGCGACCGGTATTTTCCTAGTTGTATGCCGGAGGAGACCATTGTGTAAGTCTATTGCATCTTTTGCATTCAAAAAACTATTAGTTTGTTACGTCTTTTTGCTATCTCTGCGAGCAGCCCTGCTTAGGTTGTACAGTCTGACAGCCGTTGGTAGGAAGGACCTGCGAAACCTCTCGGTTGTGCACCTGGGATGATGTAGTCGGCTGCTAAATGAGCTCCTCAGTGCACCAAAAACCAGACATTTGCAGCTATATTAGTCATTTACCACATTAGCAATGTATAGAGTGTATTTCTGATTAGTTTAAAGTTATCTTCATTGAAAAAAAGTGCTTTTCTTTCAAAAATAAGGACATTTCTAAGTGACCCCAAACTTTTGAATGGTAGTGTAGTTATTGTGTGGGTGAGTATGTTACGGTCCGGGAGTTGGGAGGTGGGGGTGGACAGAGTTCAGGGTCCTGATGCCCTGATGAACAAAGCAGTTTAGCAGTCTTGTGGAGTGGGCCCGGAGGCTCCGGTACCGTTTTCTCGAGGGCAGGGGGCTGCAGAGGGAGTGTGAGGGGTGGGAGGTGTCGCCTGCAATGTTGATGGCTCTACAGCATGTTGCTGACATGCTGACATTTTCACTGATAAATAACATAAAAGATGCTTAAAATCATAAAACACTCACCATCTTGCCCCTTGAGAAGCCATCAGCTCGGAGACCTCCTAGTATACTTTTTCATTTCAGCTCGCTCCGCTGCAGCAGGGCCAATGGGGCTGAAAAGTTCATAGTTGTCAAATTTGACCAAATGTAGTTTATTTTTCAAGCACAGGTATCCAAATGTTGCAACACTGATGGAAGAACTGTGCACACCTACGGGAAGCACTGTTGAAAAATAGCCGCATTTGGTCAAATTTGACCACTTTTATCTGAACTTTTCAGCTTCTGAACTTTTCAGCCCCGAAGCCAGCGGAGCGTTCCAAAGTGAAATATCAGGACGTCTCCGAGCTGATTTCTGCTCAGGGGGAAGATGGTGAGTGTTTTGTGGCTGTGTAATTTGTGTTTGGCCATTTATTTCATTGATTATCACAGAAATGATAAAAGCTCACGGCCGAATTTACAAATGGTGGTTTTGAATCTTATGAAGATGTCACTCTCATCCACTAACATTATGCCCTGGCCAGTCAGTGGCCTGCAATTTGTTGACGTCACATTTTCAGGTCAACTCAGCACTGTTGGAACCTCACTGAAGTAGGTCCCAAAAAAGTACCTGGTACCAGGTACTAATGGAAAGCCCTACAAACCGAGTAGAGGTGAGTAGGGCTGAGTAGGTACTAGTGGAAAAGGGGCTTAAATGGTTCATGGTGTCACTGAATGATTTATCATATATATTATTAAGTATGGTGTGGAAATTTAATGCAGTTATGACATAATATGGTATACTAGTAGAATTATAATACATAAGGTAGTACATAAATGTTTTATAGCATAGTGTTGTTGTATGGTTAAATATATATACACAGCGGGGAAAGTAAGTATTGAACACATCAACATTTGTCTCAGTAAACATATTTCTGATGGAGTCACTGACCTGAGATTTTGACCAGATATCAGTAACAACCCAACAACCCAAGTAATCCATACATACAGTACAAAGAAATCAAGGCAACTGTCAGTCAGGATCAGTGAGATCCTTCCCACCATTAACTTCAATACAGTAACTACTACAAGTCCTTCAACTGATATCGGTTTGGATGAGTTTACTCCACTTGACTTGATTATTCCAGGCTCTGGAATAATCTCCCCCTGACCTACGTGCTATCTCTGACCTGGCCCTTTTTAAATCAGAACTTAAAACATATTTGTTTAGGATGGCTTTTAATACCCAGTAGTGGTGATGTTTGTCTTGTCATTTGTTTTTATTTTATTCTCATTTTTAGGTATTTATTCTTATTTCTTTATGTTATTTGTTTTTAATGCTGTGTGTGTGTGTGTGTGTGTGTGTGTGTGTGTGTGTGTGTGTGTGTGTGTGTGTGTGTGTGTGTGTTTTTAATGCTGTTTAATTTTCTGTAAAGCACTTTGGTCACCTACGGGTTGTTTTAAAGGGCTATATAAATAAAGTACATTACATTTCATTGACCTAATTTATAATAATTTCCTCATCCAAACCTTCAACTTGTCAACTAGGCCCTATTCCTACCAGGATATTTAAAGAAGTCTCCCAATTTATTGGTTGCTGTATTCTTCAAATAATCAATTCTTCATTAACATTAGGCCATGTACCGCAGGCTTTTAAAACTACTGTAATTAAACCCTTACTTAAAAAGCCAACGCTGGATCCAGGAGTTTTAGCTAACTGTAGATCAATCTCTAAACTGCCTTTTTTTTTTTTCAAAAATCTTAGAAAGAGTTGTTGCTACGCAATTAATTGACCAATTGCAGGGAAATGATTTATTTTTCAGTCAGGGTTTAGAATCTATCATAGTACTGAAACAGCTTTAGTGAAGGTCACTAGCGACCTCCTTATCGCATCTGATAATGGGCTTGTTTCTATACTTGTCCTTTTGGACCTTAGTGCAGCTTTTGATACTGTCAATCATGATATTTTACTTGATAAACTAGAACACCTTGATCAGTCCCTCCAGGATTTTGCGATGTTGCGATCGCACCAATTCACGTGAAATCAGCCAAACAGCGCAACTATTGCATGACCTTGCAGTTTTGTCCAATCACCACAGCTATCCCGCAATTTTGGCCAATCCTCGTCAACTTCCGCCATTTTCACCAGTCAAATTTGTCTCTAACTGGTGCCGAAATGCACAGTCTAACCAATCAAATGCATTGTTGTTCTGCGTTTACTTCCGTGTTTACAGTGAGTAGTGAATTTATAGTTTACAGTGAGTAAGGGAACACATCTGCAAACACAGTGTGTGATTTTAAAAAAACACTCACCCACGAGGTTTTCAACAACGTCCCTTCCTCCATCTCCCCCAGCCTGCCCGTGGATGCCTCGTCACATCTCCGTCCTGACCACGTGTGTGAAGCGCTGGGTTTGTGTTGAAAGACATGTGCCTGCCCCAAAAGCACCCCGTCGCAGGAGCGAGCGTGAGGAAAGTACACTACACTACAGCCAGTGTTTGAACATTTATACATTTTTAGAGGTAAAATCATTACTACATCTGGTGAATGAGCTTTAAAACTGTTAATCTCCGGTGTGGACTCTGGACGGACAAACGCACCCACCCACCCATCCACCCCCCCTCCCCCATTGTTGTCCCTCTGTAAATGAAAGATGTGTGTGTGTGTGTGTGTGTGTGTGTGTGTGTGTGTGTGTGTGTGTGTGTGTGAAGACCAACATGCAGCAGACAGACAGGTAGGCATGGAAAGAGAGAGAATATTCTCTTTTTTTTTCCAGAAAAACACAGACTCCAATAGCCAATACAGTCCAACAGAATAATTTTTATTTTTACCTCTCCGCTCAGTACCGAGTGGTTGGGAATGGTAGGTGTAGAAGAGCTTGAAAGAACGAGGCGATGTGATTCATAAACCAAAGTTTATTATCAGCTCCTCTAACAAGTCTCATCTAAGTGCAGCAGCAGAAGAAGGAAAGAGGCCAAACACCTTCGGCTCTGAGAACTTATACTTGCACATAACAAAAGACATGCATATCAAAAGCTGACATCCCTCATTGTCTTAATCCCCCCGCTGTCTTCGTACTCCTCCTCTTGGCCCTGGGGGGTCAGGGCAGCTCCTCCGGGTCTCCACCGCAGTGCCTGGGAAGCTCTTTAATCTTCACTGGCGGTTGAGACTCTTTGTCCTGTTCTGAGGTGTGAAGTCGCCTTACATATGTAATCACGAAACATTCTCACATGCTTCAACATATGTAGGTTATGGAATATATGATAAATATAGACCACAGCCCCCTCCCCCAAACGACTAAGAAAAGGACAATAGAAAAATTCACAGTTTAAGATAATTACTATGACATACTAACTGCTACACCTCTTGCCATAGAAGAAACTTTCCAGCAGCCATGCTCCTAAGAGAGTTCAGTGGTAATCATAACAGCATAGTAATATCACCAGTCAGTCCTAAACTGTTACAGCACAGTTAGTGAACAACTGTTGAGTAGTTTGCATCAGTCCCTGTGCCGTCTGGGTTTTAATCTTCTCCCGAAACTGCTGTGGGTCCGCTTGGGCGTCCTGGTGGGACCTTCCTGTAAGGAATCTGCAGCTTGGGAAGGAGAGTGATTAATTGTTCCCTGCAGGGGGGCTGAGTCTTTTCTCTTGGGGGGTCTACCCCGCCGAGGTGCTCTCGCCAACCGTGCAGGCTCGTCCTTCAACAAGAAGGCAGGTTTAAGTCTGTCAATGCTGACTGTTTCTTTTCTATCCCCAAAATCAAGCACAAAGTGTTTATCACCAGGTTCCAGCACTCTGAATGGCCCATCGTATGGTGGGCGGAAAGTTGGTTTTAAAGCTTCATGCCTAACAAAAATGAATTCAGCGTTCTTTAAAGCTTGTGGGACAAAAACCCATGGAAAAGAGTGATGTGCCGGGCCGGGGAGAGAGTCCGGTCCGCTGCTGCCTAAAAACCTCGGGGCTGGAAAATGCCCTGGCTCTGGGTTCTCTGGTAAAAACTCACCTGGGAGCCTGAGAGGTTGTGCAAAAACTAATTCTGCTGGGGAGGCGTCTAGATCCTCTTTGGGCGCAGCACGCAACCCCAATAAAACCCAGGGAAGTTTATTTACCCAATTTGTATCCGTTAGTGAGGCTCTGAGGGCGGCCTTTAAAGATCTGTGAAAATGCTCGCATAACCCATTAGCCTGAGGGTGATAAGCGGCGGTGCGGTGAATTGTCGCCCCTAAGCTGCTGGACATGGCTGACCAAAGCTCCGAGACAAATTGAGGCCCCCTATCGGACGTGATGTCTGATGGGACGCCAAAACGTGCCACCCAGTTTGTCAAAAAAACGCGAGCGACTTCCTCCGCTGTGGTTGACGCCAGAGGGACTGCCTCCGGCCAGCGCGTGGTGCGGTCTATCATTGTTAACAGATGTGTGAAACCTTGGGAGGAAGGTAGTGGCCCCACGAGGTCGACATGAACGTGGTCGAACCTTCTAGCAGGGATTGGAAAAGGCTCCAGAGGGGCTTTTGTGTGTTTGTGTATTTTGGCGCGCTGACAAGAAATGCAAGTTTTTGCCCATTCTTTTACGTTTTTGCGCAGGCCAGGCCACACAAACTTTTCGGCGACCATTTTAACCAAGGCGCGCACACCTGGGTGCGCGAGGGAGTGAATTGAGTCGAAAATACGGCGGCGCCATGCAGCTGGAACTAACGGGCGAGGTCGGCCGGTTGAGATATCGCATATTAGGGGGGGCACGCCGTCGCGTAAACCCCTTTCCTCCAGCCTTAACCCTGTTGGTCCAGACAAGAGTGCGCGCACGTCCGCGTCACTGCTTTGTTCCTCTGCCATGGCTGCATAATCTATCCCTGCATGGATTGGTGCTGCGTATGTGTCCGCGTTGGTGAAGAGTTCTGCGGCTAAGGTAGTATAATCTGTCTCCTCGCGCTCTGACGATGTCACAGCGCGAGAGAGGCAGTCTGCTACCATGTTAAGTTTGCCTGCCACATGTCGAATGTCTGTGGTGAACTCTGAAATCGCAGCCAGCTGTCATTGTTGCCTGCCTGACCACGGTTCGGAAATTTTAGCCATGGCAAAGGTGAGCGGTTTGTGGTTTATAAAAGCCGTGAAACTCCGCCCTTCTAACCAGAACTGGAAGTGGCGGATGGATAAATGAAGCGCTAGCAGCTCCCTGTCAAAAGTGCTGTATTTACGCTCAGTTTGGTTTAGCGATTTGCTGAAGAATGCCAAAGGTTGCCAGATTCCGCTGACATGTTGTTCTACAACTGCCCCTATAGCTAGGTCCGAAGCGTCTGTGGTTAACGCAATGCCGGCCGAGGGATCGGGATGAACCAACAATGTGGCAATAGCTAGGGCGCTTTTTACTTCCGCGAAGGCGTGTTCGCGCTCCAGGGTCCATTCGACCGCGTTGGAAGGTTTTTGTTTTCTGAGCGCGTCATATAGGGGCTGCATGAGCTGAGCTGCGTGGGGGAGGAAACGGTTGTAAAAATTAACCATTCCTAAAAATTCTTGCAGCGATTTGACCGTTTGTGGCCGTGGGAAACTTTTTATCGTGTGAACTTTGTCTGGAAGTGGGACTGCCCCCTTCGGAGAAACTCTGTGTCCTAAAAAATCAATTTGTGACACGCCGAATTTGCATTTGGCTGGATTGATTATTAACCCGTGCTCTTCTAGCCTCTGAAAAACCATAGTGAGATGCTGCTCGTGTTCTTCCTCAGACGGGCTGGCTACCAGCATATCGTCGAGATAGACGAAAACAAAAGGGAGGTTGCGTAATACTGCGTCCATCATCCGCTGAAAGGTTTGAGCCGCGCCTTTGAGGCCGAAAGGCATCCGCAAAAATTCAAAAAGACCGAAGGGGGTTATTACAGCTGTTTTAGGAATGTCCTCTGCTCGAACTGGGACTTGATGATAACCGCGGACCAGGTCTATTTTTGAAAAAATGCGCGCACCCGCCAGATGCAATGAAAAATCTTGAATGTGAGGAATTGGGTAGCTGTCATGCGCTGTCGCATTGTTTAATCTGCGGTAATCGCCGCACGTCGGATTTCGGAACCATGTGAAGTGGTGAGGCCCAGGGGCTTTTCGAGTGTCTGATAATGCCTAATTTTTCAAGGGTAGTAAACTCGTCCCGAGCTATGGCGAGCTTGGCCGCGTCTAAACGCCGAGCTTTGGCAAATACGGGTGGGCCCGTTGTGGGAATAAAATGTTCAACCCTGTGTTTAGCCACTGTGGCTGAGAATTTGGGAATTGTGAGTGCTGAAAATTGGGTGAGGAGTTGATCAAACTTACCTCCTGCTGTGGTGACGCTGGCCTGCACGGGTGGTGGAGAAATACGAGCTGAGCAGGGAATAGAAGCAAAGGACAGTGCATTAACCAAGCGCCTGTTCGCTAGATCAACTAATAACCCATGTGCACACAAAAAATCTGCGCCCAACAAGTTAAAACTCACCGCCGCTACAACAAATGTCCATCTGTAGTTGCGGCCGTGGATGCAGAGGTGCAGGCTCTTTTCGCCAAAAGTGTCGATGGTGGAGCCGTTGGCTGCCACCGCTCCATTGCCCCGGGGGCCCATGGCCCGGTCTGCTTGGGAGGGCATGACAAAACTTAGTTGAGCTCCCGTGTCGATAAGGAACCGCTTGCCGGTGTGTCCGTCCGTCACATATAAAAGCTTGCTTTTTTCGCCGAGAACCGCCGCTGTTAACGGCTCTCGGCTTCGGCGTTTTCCCGAAATTGTGAATTTGCAGGGGGGAACGCATTTGTAAGCCTTCTCGGCGAAGCGGTGGTGGTAATAACAAACGTCGCTCCGTCTGTTGCGTCCTGGCCGTGTCGCTGTCACTGCGGGCTGGTTTTGCTCGGTGATTTGTGGCTCCTCGTGGCTCCGGACATCTGCGGATGCTGCTGTGGGTGTCTGCTCCTTGCAGGCGTTGACGAGCCGTTGAGCTTTGTGAGCCAGCGTGCGGAAGTCTTGCTGGGTGCTGCATCGCATGTTGGCCAGCGTCCCTCTCATGTGTGGCGGCAGCGTACTGAGGAATATGAAATGGAAGAGGAAGTTGTCATTGTCCTCTTCTTTAAGTTGCAGCAAGTCCTCCATGAGGGCCTTGGGTCTGCCTCCTCTGTGGCCGTAGACCGCCAGGATCCTCTCGGCTCTCTCCTCGGCTGAGGGGACGTAATTTGCCACAATGGTCTCTTTCAGTTCTTCATATTTGTCCTGGGCCGGCGGCCGTTGAATTATGCTCTGCGCACATCTCGAAGTGGCGGCGTTGAGTTTGGCGACGATGTGATAGAACTTTGTATCGTCAGCCGTGATGCCCGCAAGTGCAAACTGGGCTTCAGCTTGCTGAAACCACGAGGCGGGGTCTTCCTGCCAGAAGTCCGGCAGGTTGACGGTGACGGGGTTTGTGTAGACCGTCACTGATGTGTTCGCAGGGTGAGAGTGCCTTGCTTCGGCTCTCTCAGCGGCGCTGGTGCTCGGTTGAGCCCTCTCTATTACTTCTGCCGGGGCGGAACGTCGTCCATCTGTTCCCCTGTCTGCGTGGGCGCCGGCGTCTGCCTGGGTCGCCACAGATGAGTCGATCGCGGGGGAACGCCTCTGGTCCATACTCGTGTCAGGGTCACCAGTGTAGAAGAGCTTGAAAGAACGAGGCGATGTGATTCATAAACCAAAGTTTATTATCAGCTCCTCTAACAAGTCTCATCTAAGTGCAGCAGCAGAAGAAGGATAGAGGCCGAACACCTTCGGCTCTGAGAATTTATACTTGCACATAACAAAAGACATGCATATCAAAAGCTGACATCCCTCATTATCTTAATCCCCCCGTTGTCTTCGTACTCCTCCTCTTGGCCCTGGGTGGTCAGGGCAGCTCCTCCGGGTCTCCACCGCAGTGCCTGGGAAGCTCTTTAATCTTCGCTGGTGGTTGAGACTCTTTGTCCTGTTCTGAGGTGTGAAGTCGCCTTACATATGTAATCACCAAACATTCTCACATGCTTCAACATATGTAGGTTATGGAATATATGATAAATATAGACCACAGTAGGGAGTTTTCAAATGAAGGTTCTGCCAATAATTTCCAAATCTATACTCTTTAACATGCATTCAGTGAAATTTAGCTGTTGTAATGGATATTGTGTTGTTTGTTTTTGCTGTTGCACAAGAGTTTTTTCTGTACAGCAGAAGTTTCTGCTTAATTTACAAATCACTATAATAGGAAATTTTTGACAATCCTGTGCTTTTCTTGTGTTGTTATAAAGAATGTCACTGCAGTAAACTGGAAAAAAGCATCTGCTTTAAAATTTGGAATTCTTCCCACAACTTTTAGTGCAAAAAACACTCAAAAAACATTGCAACTTTTTTAAAAAAAGCTCCCACGAATTCAGGCTTTTTGGCCTGCAACAATCATTAAAAACATCCCACGGAATCCTGGAGGGACTGCTTGTTGGACTTAATGGAACTTCGTTGCAGTGGTTTAAATCTTATTTATCTGATAGGTTTCAGTTTGTTCATGCCAATAATGAGTTTTCTTCCAACTCAAAGCTCAGTCACGAAGTTCCACAAGGATCTGTTCTAGGCCCTATTTTTTTTAGTTTATATACTTCTGCTAGGCAACATTATTACAAAGCTCTGCATACATTTTCATTGTTATGCAGATGACACACAATTACACTTGTCATTGAAGCCAGATGACAGTAATCAATTAGTCAAATTAGGGGTTTGTCTTAAGGAAATCAAAGCTTGGATGACTTATAATTTCTTGTTATTAAATTCAGATAAGACTGAAGTAATTCTGGTTGGTCCAAAAAACCTTAGAAATGCCTTTCCAAATAAAACTCTTAGCTTTTGATGTGGTTTCTCTTTCTCTGAATAGTTCTGTGAGGAACCTTGGAGTTACTTTTGATCAAGATCTGTTCTTTAATTCACATATTAAACTTGTTTCTAAGAATGCCTTCTATCATTTGCGTAATATTGCCAAGATTAGGAGCATCTTGTCTCAGAGTGATGCTGAGAAACTAATCCATACTTTTGTTAGCTCTAGATTAGATTATTGTAACTCTTTATTATCAGGCTCTCCTAAAATATCTTTAAAAAGTCTTCAGCTGATCCAAAATGCTACAGCAAGAGTTTTAACAGGTACTAGAAAGAGATCACATCTCTCTCAGGTTCTGGTCTCCCTTCATTGGCTTTCCATAGAATTTAGAATTAAGTTTAAAATCCTTCTCCTCGCTTACAAAGCTCTAAATAACCAGGCCCCTTTTTATTTAAAAGCTCTGATAGTACTTTATCATCCCACCAGAACACTATGCTCCCAAAATGCAGGATTACTTGTAATACCTAGAATTTCAAAAAGTGCAATGGGAGGCAAAGCCTTCAGTTATCAAGCTCTTCTCCTTTGGAACCAGCTGCCAATCTGGACTCAGGAGTCAGACTCAATCTCTATTTTTAAGAATGATGTTAAAACCTTCCTTTTTGACATAGCCTATAGTTAGGGTGGGATCAGGTGCCCCAGAACTCTCCCTTAGTTATGCTACTAATAGGTTTAGACAGCCGGGGGACCTCCATCAATCCACTGGGCTTCACTCCTTTCTTCACTCTCAATGAAATATTTTTGCTGCTAATTAACATCTGTTTGTTCTCTCCCATAGATTGAGTCCCCATCATACTGTTTGCTCTCTACATGTCTGTTCTTTTCTTCTTCTTCTCTATCCCCTCACCCCCCAGCCAGGAGCAGCAGATGACTGCCCCCCCCCCCCCAGCCCAGTTCTGCTGGAGGTTTCTTCCTGGTAAAAGGGAGTTTTTACTCTCCACCGTCGCTAAGTGCTTGCTCACAGGCGATCGCCTGATTGCTGGGGTCTTTCTGCAATTGTGAGGGTTTTCCCTACAGTTGAAAGTGCTATGAGATGACTGTTGTGAAATGATGGTATATAAATAAAGTTGAATTGAATTGAATTGAATTAACTGTGTTCACAAAACAAGGTATATTTAATAAAGTGGAATGACATGGGGATTAAGTATTGAACACGCTTGGTGAAATTCATTTAATATTTAGTAAAAAAGCCTTTGTTTGTAATAACAGCTTCCAGACACCTCCTGTATGGAGAAATTAGGTGCAGGCATTGCTCAGAAGTGATTTTAGCCCATTCTTCCATACAAACTGTCTTCAAATCTTGAAGGTTCCGTGGTTGTCTTCTATGATCTCTGATCTTCAGTTCATTCCATAGATTTTCAACTGGGTTCAGGTCAGGTGACTGACTGGGCCATTCTAACAGCTTTATTTTCCTTCTCTGTAGCCAGTTGAGAGTTTCCTTGGCTGTGTGTTTGGGATCATTGTCTTGCTGAAATGTCCACCCTTGTTTCATCTTCAGCATCTTGGCAGATGGCAATAAGTTCTTATTAAGGATGTCTCTGTGCATTTGTCTATTCATCTTTCCTTTAGTTATATGAAGTCTGCCTGTACCATGTGCTGAAAAATACCCACACACCATGATGGGATGTGCCGTTCCAATTCTCCTCCAAACATGCTGTGTGTTGTGGCATCCAAAAAGTTCAATTTTGGTCTTGTCTGACCAGACTATGTTCTCCCAGTATTTTACTGGCTTGTCCAAATGTTGTGCAGCAAACTTTAAACGAGCTTCAACATGCTTTTTCTTCAGCAATGGGGTCTTGCGAGGTGAGCAGGCACAGAGCCCATGCTGGTTGAGTAGATTACTTGTTTTCTTTGAAGCAGCAGTACCTGCTAACTCCAGGCTGTTCTGGAACTCTCCACGAGTGGTCTTTGGCTCTTGGATAACTCTTCTGATAATTCTTTTCACTCCTTTACCAGAAATCTTGGAAGGAGCTCCTGCTCGTTGCCGGATTATGGTAAAATGATGTTCTTTCCACTTCTGAATGATGGCTTCCACAGTGCTCACTGGAACATTCAGCCATTTAGAAATGCACCTGTAACCAATGCCATCATTATGTTTTGCAGCAATAAGGTTGCAAAGGTCTAGAGAGAGCTCTTTGCTTTGACTCATCATGAGTTTTTTGTTGTGTGACAATCTAATATGCAGGTGACTCAACCAGCTGAAATTAATTTGCATGGATGGGGGATGGGATGGCTTCCTAAACTCTGATGGATTTCAGCTGGTTTCTTGATTTTCTATGCCTTTTTGCCCCTCTTTTTCTTCATGTGTTCAATACTTACAGTGGATATAAAAAGTCTATGCACCTCTGTTCAAATGCCAGGTTTTTGTGATGTAAAAAAAAAAAGAAACCAAGATAAATCACATCAGCATGAGGGTTAAGCCCCGCCCTCTGAAAAAAGATGCCTTTAGACAAATTATTTTTGGTGACGTAACAACACTGTGCTGGTACGTCCATAGTGTTGATTTAATCAGGACTCTCTGACCTAACTGAAATTAGCCTCCAGGCCAGTTATCATTTTGGGGCTGCTGCTTTGAAAATTTGACCCAAATTAAGATGGATTTTCCATTAATCTGTATGTCCACCAAACGTGTTTTTTTTGTTTTTTTTTTTTTGTTTTTTTCTGTTGTGGATCACTACTTTCTGTTTATTTTTTATGTAGTCTGGCATTAAATGCACTCAGCACCCTCAGTGCTGAAACGCTCATTGCGGTCAGCATATTTTTGTTGTGGCACCCCGGCGCTGAAAGTTGAAAAAAGTTCAACTCTTGGAGCGCCACAGTGCTAATCAGCTGCACACCTCTCTCACCAGCCAATCAGAATCAGACTAAAAGTACACCATGATCAATATTTAACAGCAAAAGGTTTGATGTATGTGTATTTTCTTACCAGTTTGATGTGGTTTAGTCCAGTGAGTGGAGCTTTTCAAAACAAAATGTGTGAAACCTCCAGCATGCTTTGAGTGACAGATCAAGCGGCTGCTAGGATATGCGACAAAGAGCTTTTTTTTTTTTTTTCCTTCTCTGAGCTCATGTTAAAGCTCTCAGGAAAACAGGATGAAAGTATTTTTATTTTCCCTATGGACATGCAGCCTTAAACTGCTTTTAAGGACCAATGCAGTTTCAGTCATTATCTTGGGCCATCAAGGATATAACTGGGCATGTCCGTCAACCAGTAAGTCTTTTTATCACAGGATTTATTATGTTTAATGCAGCACTAGCCCTAATTAGCCTTTTGGGATGTGGGTGGAAGTAATCATAGAATCTGACGTTTGAAGGAGGAGGAAAAGTGAAAAGAAATTGACATGAAACTGTAAGACAACGAAAGGTTTTGTTTGTAGAAAAAAGGGCATAAGATGACATTTTAGACAATGTAGATTTGGCTTTACAGAGGATGTATATCCACCAGAGTGTGTCTTCAAGAACGTTTCCCAATGTACAATTGCAAGAAATTTCAGTATTTCATCATCTACAGCCCATAATATCATCAGGGGATTCATAGAATCTGCAGAAATTTCTGCATGCAAGCAAGGAGGCCAAAAACCAACAATGAATGGCCGTGACCTTTGATGCCTCAGGCTACACTGCTTTAAACCCAACATTTTCATGGATAAGGAAGCCTAACAAGGTAACCAAGAGATGACAAAAAAATTGGATGATAGGTTATTGTTTTTAGTGTATTTTAAAGCTGATTTAAGACACGGGTCGAAACTGACCCGTTAACACCAGGAATAGTAACAGAAAGCTAACACAGGAGGAAGGTTAAAAGCCAACATAATTCTGTAAAGGATATTGCCACGTGGACATAGGAGCACTTCAGAAAACCATTGTCAGTAAACACAGTTCATTGCTACATCTACAAGTGCAAATTAAAACTCTACCATGCAAAGCTAAATCCATTTACATGTATCAGCAACACCCAGAAACACCACCAGGTGTTCTGGGCCCAAGCTCATCTGATATGGTCTGAGGCAAAGTGGAAAAGTGTGCTGTTTCAAACTATTTTTGGAAATCATGGACATTGTGTCCTTCGAGTTAAAGAGGAAAAGGACCATCCAGAATGTTCTCAGCATTAAGTTCAAAAGCCAGCATCTGTGATGGTATGGGGGTGTGTTAATGCCCATGGCATGGGTAGCTTGCATATCTGTGAAGGCATCATTCATGCTGAACGGTACATGCAGGTTTTGGAGCAGCATATGCTGTCATCCAAGAAACGTCTTTTTCCAGGGACATCCCTGTTTATTCCAACAAGACAATGCAAAGCTACATTCTGCAGGAGTTGCAACAGCGTGGCTTCATAATAAAAGAATGTGGGTACTAGACTTTCCTTCCTGCAGTCCAGACCTGTCTCACATTGAAAGTGTGTGGCACATTATGAAGTGTAAAATACACTAAAAGAGACTGTTAAGCAATAGAAGTTGTCCATCAAGAAAGATTGGGAAAGAATTTCACCTACAAAGCTTCAACAGTTAGTGTCTTCAGTTCCTAAATGCTTACTGAGTGTTGTTAAAAGGAAAAATGACATAACGCAGTGGTAAACATGCCCCTGTCTCAGCTTTTTTAGAATGTGTTGCAGGAATCAAATTCAAAATGAGTGAATATTTGCAAAAACAACAATAATATTTATCAGCTTGATCATTAAAAAATGTTTTGTAGTGTATTGAGTCCGGGCTGTGAGAAGACCGGAGACTTTTGTTGCGATAGCAGAGAGGTGGCCGCAGATGCAGACTTATCATCTCATGGCTCAACATTCTCTAATATTGGAGCAAATTGAGCATATTGGAGTTCTGTGCAAGCAACAAAAATTTGAGAAGTGAAGAAGCTCAAATTGTGCTTGCATTAAGCAGCTAATCCAGAAATTTTCCTGATTTGTAGACTCTACAGAAGATGGCTAATAAACCAAACCAAAATAAAAGGGCCCTAGTGTTGGAATTCTCCAATCCTTTATGAATAAATGATGAAATATTAGACAAACAGAGCAACTATTAGTTTTTTTAAACATCGTTTACACACCAAATGGGGTTTACATAATGCATGGGGCTGATTTTAATGGTGCAGATCAAAGGGACTCAAAGCCCCACTGGTGTCACTGTAAAACTGACTGCAAGTAAATGAATCACAAACAATGAAGAGTCATGAAGCAGTTCATGGGCCCTCAGTTTATCCCCAGTGGCACCCTCTGATAGTAAGCGTGTGATCAGGGCCTCTCTGGACAGCAATATGAGATTTGTAAATATTATGAAAACTCATTTGCAATAAAGAAATATGATTAGTTGGATCGATCACACTGGCATTATTATGCTTGTCACATCCGGATGTTATCTGGCCTCAAGACAGGCCTGAATTCAATCACAGCCCAGCAGCCATTTTGTGTCAGTCAATCAAACAAGTAAATTGCTTGTATGGCAATCAGCTCGGCCGCCTGCCAGTGAGCGCTGACAGTGCTGTGATTACTCTCTCCGCTCATTCATTTCTAATGTCTCTCCTGCTTCTCCATGACGCCAGTCGTGAGAAATGCCATGGATCAAGTGTGCATGTGAATGTGTGCCTGCAAGTTTTGGCTCAATGATGAATTGGAGCTTTGCTAAATTTAACACCTTTCACCTGTTTTTTCCACAACACAGGGGAAGCCGATAACGAAATCACACACCGTTGCTAGGTTTGTGTCTATGTGTGAGTGTTTTTGTGGGGTGACAGTTCAGGGATTTAGGGAACAGTGGGTGAGAGAAATGAGCCGAGTTGTGCACTTTGAGCTCTGTTGTGCAAGTATGGGTGTGTGTGTGTTTCCGATAAGAGGAAGGATTGAGAGCTGATCGTGCTTGAGATTACAGCAGAGCTTTCAATTTTCTATTTTCCAAAGGACACAATCCATGCACACACACAAACACACAAGTACATCACACAGACTATTTCCAGTCATTACACTATGAGAGTGAAGCTAATACAGGACAGTGCACACGGTCACACCCACAGCAGCCTCGACCGCCGAGACAAAACATTTCAGATCCACCAGCAGGACATCCTGGAACAGCAGGATTTCTCCTTTGTCATTGGAAAGGATTGACTTTTTGTTTTATTTTCTTTGACATGATTCAAAAAAACAGAGAAAAAACATGTGCACTGAGTTTTTCAACATTGTGCCTCTAAACATCATTATATTTTACAGCATCCTGTGACAAACGCTGTGTGACTGTGACAAACGAATCACACTGGGCTTCAGAGAAAAATCATGTTGAATAAATGTGGAAACTCATATGGATAGTGGACTGATAGAACACAGAAGGGGGATACAGTATGAACATGTGCAGTTTCTTTTAGCCCCTACAGTGATGTGAAAAAATTTGGACACCCCATTAAATATTCAGTTCTTTATTTTCTTTAATATTTTCTTTATGTATTTTCACATGAGAAATATCACAACTTAGACATCACAAACACACAACTTGAAGATAAACGCCCCCCAACCCACCTACACACACCACCACCACAACAACAAAAACAAAAAGCAAACAAACAAAGAAGGCTGCCACCCAATAATAGATTTACATTCTTTCTTCCTCTTTTTCTTTCTCTTTTCTTCCCTTGCTTACAATCAACAACATATCTACAGTAAGCCCACTCTTGGGATTTAAGGTCACTAAGGATGTATGCTGATATGACATTGGGCTAGAAATTGTCCCCAGAGTCTCTTAAATTTGTTCTGTTCATTAGGTTTGTGCAACCGCAGTCTTTCCATCTGAATAACAGACAACATCTCGCTGAGCCAATGGGCAAAAGAGGGTAGAGAGGTAGACTTCAAAGTAAGAAGAGTAAGTTTTTTGGCCATAACCATGCCTAGATGCAGAGCAACCTGTGTGTCGTGCGGTAAGACTGAAGTCTCTGTAGAGCATTCAAGGACGGCCAATTCGTGGTTAGGCAGAATGTCTCTAGAACAGGCTTTTGAGAGCTGCTGAAATACAGCCAACCAAAAATTGTGCAGTTTAGGGCAAAACCACAACAGATGTGCTAATGAACCCTCAGCAACATGACACCTATCACAGGCAGGAGACACAGTTGGAAAAAATACGATTAAGCTTTGGTTTTGAGTAATGCAGTCTGTGCAACACCTTGTACTGAATTAATCTGTACCTGGAATTAATAGAACAACCATGAACCTGGGACAGTGCCTTCTCCCAGAGTTCTACAGATATTTCAGAGTTCAAGTCTTTGGCCCAAGCTCCCTAATAAAATCAGAGGAAACTGGGTTTGTGAAAGAGCACACAAATTTTGATATTAAGTGTTTTGAGTATGGAGGGAGCAAGAGTTCTTCAAGAAAGGGGTGAGTTGTGGAAGTAGAAACAAATTGTGGACAATTTTCCTTGACATAATGTCTGACTTGGAGGTAACGAAAAAAGTGTGAGTTTGGAAGACTGAATCTAGCATGTAACTGAGCAAATGATGCAAATTGGTCATTGATGTACAAATCCGAAAAACAAGCCTTTATTAGTCCCACAATGGGGAAATTCCAGGATTGCAACAGCACAGGGACAGCAACACTCAGAGCAATAATTTAGAAGATAAGAAAATATGAGCAGTGAATATACATATGTACACACAAGTATATAAATATACAGTATATACACAGTGCGGAGCATTGTAGCTAAGATGCAATAAACAGCATAACCGTCTACTTAGTTATCCTACATAGTATGAATATGTACCCATACATATTGTCACCCTCTGTAGCGACTGATATTGTCCTAGTTGTGTACTGGAGGGGACCATTTGTGTAAGTCTATTGCGTCTTTTGCATTCAATACTATTAGGTCATCACGTTTTTTTGTTTTTTTTGGGGGGGGGGGCTATCTCTGCGAGCAGCCTTGCTTAGGTTATAAAGTCTGACAGCCGTAGGTAGGAAGGACCTGCGAAACCTCTCAGTCACACACCTAGGATGATGTAGTCTACTGCTAAATGAGCTCCTCAGTGCGTTCAGTATGTCCTGCATAGGGTGGGACTCTGACACCAGTAGAGATGACAGTTTAGCCACCATCCTTCTCTCTCCTATCTACTCCACTGGGTCAAGGTGTTTCCCCAGGACAGAGCAGCTTTCTTGATCAGTTTGTTCAGTCTCTTGCTATCGGCTGCTGTAATGCGACTGCCCCAGCAGACCACTCCAAAAGTGATGGCTGATGCCACCACCGTGTTGTAGAATGTCTTCAGGCGCACCCCTTGTACACTAAAAGACCTGAGTCTCCTCAGTAGGAACAGCCTGCGCTGTCCCTTCTTGTAGAGTGTGTCAGTATTGTGTGACCAGTCTAGTTTATTGTTCAGATGAAGACCAAGGTACTTGTAGGATGTCACCATCTCAATGTCTGTTCCCTGGATGTTTACTGGTGCTGTGAGGGGTTGTCCTTGCCTGCGGCAGTCCACCACCAGCTCCTTAGTTTTCCTCGTGTTGATCTGGAGGCAGTTCCGATGGCACCAGTCCACGAAGTCCTGGAAAAGTCCTCTGTACTCAGCTTCATCTCCATTGGAGGTGAGGCCGACGATCGCAGAGTCATCAGAGAACTTCTGTAGATGGCAGTGTGTTATGTTGTGTGAGAAGTATAAAGGGTGAACAGGAAGGGAGCCAAAACCGTTCCCTGGGGGGCCCACGTGCTGCCGATGATCGTGTTGGACACACAATCCTGGGTTCTCACAAACTGTGGTCGGTTCGTGAGGTAGTCCAGGACCCATGATGGCAGGTGCTGGTCCACCCCTGCGCACAGCAGCTTGTCCCTCAGGATCATCGGTTGGATGGTGTTGAAAGCACTGGAGAAGTCAAAGAACATGATCCTCACCGCGTTCCTAGGCTTCTCCAGGTGGTACAGGGAACGGTGAAGGAGGAAGATCACTGCATCCTCCACCCCGATGCCATGCTGGTAGGTAAACTGGAGTGGATCCATCACTGGTCCCACCAGGGGGCGTAGGTGAGCAAGGAGCAGTCTCTCCAGGGTCTTCATCATGTGAGACGTCAGGGCCACTGGTCTGTAGCTGCTCAGGTCTCTGGGGTGGGAAGTCTTTGGTACGGGTACCACACAAGATGTTTTCCACAACTGTGGTACCTTCCCCAGCTTCAGGCTCAGCTTGAAGATGTGCTCCACAATCCCGCACAGCTGGTCTGCGCAGGACTTGAGGAGCTTCGCGCTGATGCCGCCCGGTCTTGAGGCCTTCCTCGCCTTGATCTTCCTCAGCTCCGTCCTCACCTGAGTCTTAGTGAGGCTCAGGTTGGGGGGCTGTGTGCTGGGAGTGGGGGGGTGTTGGTGGAGTGGGGTGTGGACAGCAGGTCTCGATGACTTTAGAGGTGGCAGTGGTTGGTGTGCAGGCAGGGGGGAGGGTGGTTGGTCAAACCTATTAATAAACAGGTTCAGATCGTTTGCCCACTCCCTGCCCCCCGTGGCCTGGGAGGAGGTATTCTGGAGCCCAGAGATGGTTTTGAGGTTGCTCCAGACCCCGCCGATGTCGCTCCATTGCAGCTTGTCCTCGAGTCTGAGTTAATTTAACTTCCGGGGTAGAATCAAAGAAAAGAAAAGTGGGGCGTGAGGACATTGTAGCAGCAGCAGCTTCCAGTTGCAGCTTCCAGTTGCAACCATAAAGGGTTCTCCTCAGCTTTGTCACTTGCACACTTCCAATAGGTTAGAGCCCTGGAATTAGCTGCCCAGTAGTAATATTTAAAAACAGGCAGTCCCAGGTCACCCTTGCTAGTGAGTTTATGGAGGTGGGCCTTAGATATCCTATGCAATTTGTAACCCCACACAAATGGTAAAATAATAGAATCAAGCTCCTTAAAAAAAACAATGCATTTATGTATATGGGCAAGTTAGGCTCATCATCTTAACTGCATTCACCCGACCAATCACAGATAGAAGCAATTTTCTCCAAAACTCAATATTTTTTTATTCTCTCTATTGTTTCTGTGAAGTTATATTTGAAAAGATGTTGAGGGTTTTTAATTGGTCTAAGCACTAAATAAGTGAAACCTTACTTCATCACCCTGAAAGGCAATTTTATCAAGAAGTCATCGGTGAGTTGGTCTGTTAAGGGCATGAATTCGCTCTTTCCCCAGTTTATAGCATAGCCAGAGATGCTTCCAAAGGAGTTAATATATTCTAGTAAAATTGGGATTGAAACCACAGGATCAGCTAAACAAACCAAAAGATCATCCACATACAGGGAAACACAAGTCTCAGTGCTACTCTGTCTGTGAATGTCACCAAACTGCGACATAACCCCTAGTGGTCAAGAGTGGTAATGATTTTTTTCAATAAATTATTGAAAGAGAGATTTCCAAGGCTATAACTTTAAAGTGGTAAGAGATAATGGCTTACTGTCAAATAGAAAGATGTAGAATATGATCCAAAGTTTCAGATGGGCGTAAATTTACCATCTAATTTGCATTCCATGGCAGCCATATCGAATTCATAAATGGTCAAAAGTGGACTTTGGACATATTTTGTCATGTTTGGGGTGGTCACCCCGTCCATGACTTGTGGCTGTTGGGTTTAATTATTGCTTATTAATTCCAGCTGTCGGCTTGAGCCTTGCTCTCCTCCAGTCCCACAGCCACACTTCCTCCTCTCCCCAGGCATTCACCAGCTGTCTGGTTCACCACATACACACTCACACACTCATGCACATGCACACACACACACTCGCACACACACACACATACTGTAGTTCAATCAGTCACGCACCTGTCACTTCACAGCAGTGCCCACTTGCGCTCATTTAGGCTCGTGTATTAATAGAGTTGAGTGCGACCAGTTGTTGCGGCAGCTTCAAATGTCAACATGGAACTTCCTGGCTCGCTACAGTTGGCTTTTTCCCTGTACTGAATTGTGTTGTTCCTCAGAGCCTTTCCGCTCCAGCATATACGTATGTAAGTCTCCCCTCGTTTATGCCTTTCCTCTCCGCTCCTACCCTGCCTGGAGCGTACTTGGCATTTAACTCCAGCCAGCGAAGCTGTAGCTGGTTGTCTCATCCACGTTATAGTGACTGTTATTTAGACATTGTTGTATATCTACTCTTTTGCAAATAAACACGTTACATACTGCACCTTGGGCTCACTGCTATTTCTTATGCTTTCTGCAGTTTACGCAGCAAACATGACATATTTACACAAAGAATGGTTCTGCTTTATGTCACCGTTTCTTGCTTGGGTTTTTTTTTCTTATCTTTAAAGCATATGAACCAGAAATTCAGTAGAATGTGCACAAACCGTAATACAATCAGGCCTACCGTTGGTGGCGTATTGATTCATCCACTCTCGTCATCTACGGTCCTTATTTCTTCTGCCAGGCAATTTTTCTTTCTCTTCCACATCCAGAAAGTCTCACATGAATCTCATTTATTCCACTGCAATTTCCATCATAAATGCCGTGATTGTTTGCAATTTCATTCATAAACGCCGGTATCGTCTCACTGGCAACTGGCCATATTTAACTGTGGAGGTCTTCTTCTTCTTCTCCGTTTCTTAAAGAAGAAGATTCTTCTTCTGTGGTGTATTCCGTGTCTTCCAACGCGTGTCTGCCATCTTGGGTATGGGCATTATAAGCACAAATTTCCCATATAGCCGGCAGTATTTTTGGCAGGTGATTACAACTTGACAGACGTAGTGCTGCGCTGTGCCACTAGGGGCGCGAGAAATATACAACGTCAAAGGGTTAATGCCTTTAATGCCTGGGTGCCCCCTGATACCAATGGCCAGGGGCTCCAGTGCTATATTAAACAGCAAAGGGGACAGTGGGTCCCCCTGATGGATGCCACGTTGTAAAGAGAACAGATTAGAACTTTCCCCATTTGTTAAGATGGCGGATTTTGGGTTGCTATATAAAATTTTGACCCACTCTATAAAAACATCCCCAAACCCAAATTTCTTGAGCACTGCAATTAAGTACAGCCACTCTATCATATTGAATGCCTTGTGAGCATCTAAAGACAGTATAGCAGCTCTGTCATCTTTGCTGTAATCTGTATACATGATATTAAGAATTTTGAGAACATTACAGAATGAATACTTCATTCATCCATCCATCTTCTACCACTTTTCTGGAGGTCCAGGTCACGGAGGCAGCAGTTCAAGCAGAGAAGCCCAGACTTCCCTCTCCCCCGCCACCTGCTCCAGCTCTTCAGAGAGGATACCAAGGCATTCCCAGACCAGCTGGGAGACATAGTCTCTCCACCGAGTCATGGGTCTGCCTCGGGGTCTCCTCCCAGTGGGACGTGCCTGAAACACCTCAAGTGGGAGGCGTCCAGGAGGCATCCTAATCAGATGATCATACCACCTCAACTGACTCCTTTCAATGTAGAGGAGCAGTGGTTCTACTCTGAGCCTCTCCCGGATGACTGAGCTCCTCACCCTATCTCTAAGGGTGAGTACAGCAATCCTACGGAGAAAGCTCATTTCAGCTGCTTGTATCCGCAATCTTGTTGTTTCGGTCATTACCCAAAGCTTGTGACCATAGGTGAGAGTAGGAACGTAGATTGACTGGTATATCGACAGCTTTGCCTTAGAACTCAGCTCCCTCTTCACCACAACAGACCGGTACAACGTCTGCATCACTGCAGATGCTGCTCCGATCCGTCTGTCAATCTCTCGCTCCATTTTCCCCTCACTCGTGAATAAGACCTCAAGATACTTAAACTCCTCCACTTGGGGCAGGAGCCTGCCCCCAACCCAGAGAGGACAATCCACCTTTTTCCAGCTGAGGACCATGGACTCGGACTTGGAGGTGCTGATTCTCATCCCAGACTCTTCACACTCAGCAGCAAACTGTCCCAGCAAGAGCTGTAGGTCATTGCTGGATGAAGCCAACAGGACAACATTATCTGCAAACAACAGAGATGAGATCTTGTGGTCACCATGCATGACACCCTCCATTCCCTGGCTGCACCTAGAAATCCTGTCCATAAAAATTACGAACAGGATCAGTGACAAAGGGCAGCCCTGGCAGAGTCCAACTCTCACTGGGAATGAGTCCGACTGAGTATTGGCAATACGAACCAAACTCTCACAACGGTCGTACAGAGACCGAATAGCTCATAACAACAAGCCTGATACCCCATACTGCCGAAGCACCCCCCACAAAAAAAACACAAGGGACGTGGTCAAATGCCTTCTCCAAGTCCACAAAACACATGCAAACTGGTTGGGCAAACTCCCACAAACCCTCGAGAATTCTCGAGTGGGTAAAGAGCTGGTCCGATGTGCTACGGCCAGGACGAAAACCACATTGCTCCTCCTGAATCCGAGGTTCAACCAACGGCCGGACTCTCCTCTCCATTACCTTGGCATAGACCTTCCCAGGGAGGCTGAGAAGTGTGATCCCTCTAAAGTTGGAGCACACCCTCCGGTCCCCTTTTTTGAAGAGAGGAACTACCACCCCGGTTTGCCATGCCAAAGGCACTGCCCCCGACCTCCACGCAATGTTGCAGAGGCGTGTCAACCATGACAGTCCTACAACATCCAGGGCCTTGAGATACTCAGGGAGAATCTCGTCCACCCCCGGGGCCCGGCCACCAAGGAGATTTTTAACCACCCTGGCGACCTCAGCCCCTGTGATAGGCAAGTCATCACCCTTGTCCACAAACCCTGCTTCCTCTGTGGAAGGCGTATCAGTGGAATTGAGGAGATCCTCGAAGTATTCCTTCCACCGCCCAATGATATCCCCAGTCGAAGTCAACAGCACCCTATCCGCACCATACACAGTGTGGACAGGGAGCTGCTTTCCCCTCCTGAGCCGCCGGACAGTTTGCCAGAATCTCTTCGAGGCCGACCGAAAGTCTTGTTCCATGGCCTCACCGAACTCCTCCCATACCCGAGTTTTTGCTTCAGCAATCACCCGAGCTGCACTCCACTTGGCCTGCAGGTACATCTCAGCTGCTTCGGGAGTCCCACAAGCCAACCAAGCTTGATAGGACTCCTATCTTCATTCTCCTATCAAGAATGAATACTTCTCTGGAATAAACACTGCTAGATCAGAGTGAATAACACTTGCTATATTTTTACTGAGCTGGTTTGGTAGAACTTAAGTAATTATTTTCAAATCAAAATTTAATAGCGCAATAGTCCTGTAGCTACCCGGGTCAGTTTCATCTTTGTCTTTTTTTAATAAAACACAGATATTTGCTTCACTAAAAAAAATGGAAGCTGTCTGTTCTGAAATGTGTTTCTAATCATTCTCAGCAAAGAAGGTGCAAGGACCCCTTGAAAGGCTTTGTAAAATTCTGGCCCAAATCCATCAGGACCTGCCGCCTTCCCGGTGGGGAATCCTCTGAAGGCATCTTGTAACTCTGACATTGAGAACTCTACGTCCAGACTTTCCCTGGAAGCTACATCTAACTTGGGGAAATGAAGCGAATCAAAAAACTTATCAGTCTTCCTGTGTGGCTGTTGATTTAGAGGTGTAAATTTCCTAGTAAAATTCTCTAAAACGTTCATTTATGTCCCTTAAGTCTGTAAGCATCCCTCCAGATTTTGATCTTATTTTGTAAATGGCTCGTTTTGATTGTTCTCCTTTTAATTGCCTTGCCAATAACTTTTGTGGCTTGTCACCAAATTCAAAATGTCTCTGTTTAAGTAAAATATTGCCCACTTGATCTCCCAAAATAGAGTTGTATTCATTTGTCTTCTTCCGCTTAATCCTTTTCAGGTTGCGGGGGGGCTGGCGCCTATCCCAGCATCTTTGGGCGAGAGGCAGGGTACACCCTGGACAGATCGCCAGTCCATCACAGGGCCAACACAGATAGACAGACAACCATTCACTCTCACAGTCATACCTAAGGACAATTTAGAATCCCCAGTTTGATGCCAATTAACCTAACGTGCATGTTTTTGGCATGTGGGACGAAACCGGAGAAATCCCAGAGTAAACCCACACAGACACGGGGAGAACATGCAGACTCCACACAGATCACTGTTGGTCGGGGGCTGGGATCGAACCCAGGATCCCCCAGCCAAGGGTGAGTTGCTGTGCTGCCGCAGTGCTAACCACTCCGCCACCGCACCGCCATTGAGTTGTATTCATATTTTAATTTCAGGATTGTATTATAATCTGCTTGAAGCAATGATTTTCTGTAGACCTGTTCAGCTATTTGTAATTCTTTTTCAATCTGTCCCAATCTACTTCTCTTAGCCCTTTTCAATGTTGTTTCATAAGAAATAATTTGCCCTCTAATATACACTTTGTTTCCCATAATACTGTATCATTCACTTCCACATTATCATTGGTCTCAAGGAACTGTGGTATGTGTGTGGTGATGTATGTTCTAAAAGTCTGATCCTCGAGAAGATAAGGGTTGAAGCGCTAACTATAAACTCGACTACGGGAAACACCTTAAGGTTAAGATTGACTGGACTATGATCAGATATTATTATGTTATGATATTTGGTGTGGTTAATATTGGAAATTAATCTGAAATCAACTAGAAAATAATCAATCCGTATGATCTGTGTACGTGTGAATAAAAGGAGTAATCACTATCAGATGGATGCTGCAGTCTCCAAATATCCACCACCTTCTTTGATTTCAACAAATTTTTAATAGTTTGTACAGCAAGAATATTAGGTGGTGGGGCAGAGGACAGCCTATCTAAATATGGATCCAGGTAGAAGTTAAAATCTCCCCCATCACTAAGTGCCTTACATCATCATCTGGAATAACGTCAAACACTTTTTGAAAAAATGCTGGATCATCTGTGTTCGGCCCATAAATATGAACCATTGTAATGGGAAATGAATTAATATACCCAGTTAAAATTATGAGCCTGCCATTTGGGTCAGCTGTAGATGACTGAAATCAGAAAGGCACAGTTTTCCGGAAGAGAATAGCGACACCTCGGGCTTTTGATGTAAATAGCGATTGATAGACCTGTGAGATCCAGTTGGCCCTAAGTATTCTGTGCTGGGTAGCTTTAACATGGGTTTCCTGTAAAAATATAATGTCAGATTTCAATGATTTCAAGTGTGAAAAAACTTTAGCTCATTTAACAGGGTGACCTAAACCACATACATTCCAAGAGACCAAGGATATATGATCAAAAGCATTGCTCACATGCGGTGCCATCAACATTACAGCAAGATACATTCAGTCTGGCAGCCAATCCAAAACAAAAAACATTAATCAAAACAAATGACAAACACCCCAACAAGCCCCCCACCCAAAGCTTCCCCAAACAAAGCATAATTACTCTCATCCACGTCTGGGATCACTGGTCAAAAAAAAGAAAAAAAACACTACCTCCAACAGACCACCCCCACAGCACACAAAATAAGACATAAATTGAACCTTGAAAATGAAAACCATTAAGATAAAAGTCTGCTTTAAACAAGTTTAGACTCTCCTCTATTGTGTTTTTGAAAAGTGAGCTTTCAGAGTTTTTGAGTTTCAAAAATCTTAGCCTCATCTGGATCGTTGAAAACTTTTACTTGCCCCTGGTAGTGAACGTGGAGCCTTGCTGGGAAGTGCAGAGAGTGCCGATTCTCCTTCTGTCTCAACAGCTGTAGAACATCACGAAAGCTCCGGACCTGCTCCGTCACCTCTGCAGTGTAGTCCAGGAAGATAAAGATTTGGTTTCCTTCATACTCAATGGAGCCCTGTCTCCTGGGCCGTAGACTCTTTTCTTTCTCCTGTGTTAGGTGTACTCGTGCGATGATCATACGTGGTCTAGATCCTTCTGGCGATTTCGGCTGCTGTATGTGGTGTCAATGACGACTGGCTTGATAAAATTATTGCGCCCCCCCCCCCCCCCCAGAAGCTTTGGGATCAGGTTGGAGACAAACTCGGTTGGCCTCCCTTTCTCCTCACCTTCCGGGACGCCAACAATTCTTATGTTGTTATGCCTGGATCTCCCTTCAAGGTCAGAAAGCTTGGCCTGCAGTTTTTTTATTCTCTTGCTGCAATTCAGTGAGGGAAGTTTCCATATTGTGAATGCGCTGTTCTTGGTCAGCCATCTGGCCCTCAGTGATAGACAGCCTTTTCGTGAGCTCCCGGTGTGCAGACAAAATCGTCTGAAAACTGTGCTCGAACTTATCAAACCGCTCATTAAAAGACCGCAAGAGCTTGTTTGATAGTTTATATCAAGCAAGTGGAATCTCATCTTCCTCTTCAGCTGGTGACCGGTCCGGTGATTTCTTGCTAGCTTAGTCTCGGTTCGCATTAGCCTCCATATTAGCTAACGAGTGGCCAGCTCCTTTTCCCCCTTGCGTAATTTTACCCAACATTTTCACCTACCACTTAATTGTGGGGCAGAAAGGGCAAAAACGCAGTGAAAGCGGAGAGTCCAGTGCCCAAAAAAGACGGTTTTCAACAATAATATTTCTGTGCTGTGGGGAGCTCCAAAAAACACGTCTATGCTGCACTCATCTCACCAGTGCCCCAATGATTTTTTTATTAAGAAATGTAGCCAAGGCCCGCTAGGAGAGTTTTTTTTTTCCTTTTTTCTATGTGCATTGACTGTGTCATACCAAAGGGAAATGAGATCCTGAAGGTTCTGCTGGATCAGCATGGGGTCTCAAGGCTTTATTTTTTATTTTATTTTTTTTCTTTTTTGTTTGTAGACAGGATCACTTGCTTTTCTTTCTTTGTGTTTTGATAAAGGTTCAGTGTCTGGCACTCATACTTTTAGCTCTCTTTGTTTCCTGAGTTGGAATGTGAAAGGAATTCATAATCCTGTGAAACGTAATAGGGTTCTGGGACATTTAAAATCTCTTGGTTCTGATATCATGTTTCTACAGGAAACGCACCTCCGATCAACCGAACATGTGAGACTAAAAAAAGCCTGGATTGGACAGATTTTTAGTTCGAGATATGAGAGCAGAGCACGGGGCACAGCCATTCTGATCAAGAAGGGTGTTCCATTTATCCCTTCATCAACCATCTCTGACCCTCGTGGAAGGTATGTCGTGGTCATTGGCAATGTACACAAGTGGTTTTAGTGAATATCTATGGGCCAAACTGGGATGATCCCTTTTTTTTTCAGTAATTTTATAACAATCCTTCCCGATCTTAACAATTATCTACTGATATTGGGGGGAGACTTTAACTGTGTATTACACCCTTTATTAGATAGGTCCAATCCAAGACCCAACAGTAAGATTTCAAGGGCAGGTAGGGTCATTTAGTCATTTATGGACTCGTATGCTCTTTTTGACCCTTGGAGGAAAAATAATCCAACTACAAAACAATTCTCTTTTTTCTCCCCTGTACATCATTCTTACTCTAGAATTGATTTTTTTTCTTTCTCTTAGATGGCAGAACCTCCTCCATGGTTAAGGGGTGCCAATATAATGCTATTGTGATCTCTGATCATAGCCCCGTACAATTAGATATGAGCTTCCCAGATTGCTCTAGACCCCAGGGCACTTGACGGTTTGACCCTCTCCTGCTTTCTAAGGACTCCTTCAAAAATTTATTTTCACAACAAATCGTAGATTTTATGAAGATCAACCAAACTCCTGATGTTCAATTATCTGTGATTTGGGAAGCACTCAAAGCTTATCTCAGAGGTGAAATAATTTCATATACAGCATATGAGAGAAAAAAAACAAACAACGTATGATAGAACTATTTCAGAATATAGCAGAAACAGATCGTCTATATGCTGTTTCTCCTACCCTTGAATTATATATAAAAAAAGTTACTTTTTAAAACAGAATTCAATAATATGTCCATTAAACATACAGAACGATTGTTTTTTAAATCCAAACAGACTTTTTACGAACATGGACAGAAAGCGGGGAAATTATTGGCCCACCAGATTAGATAATCTGGGGCTGCCAACACTATTCTTAAAATCCGCACATCATTAGGAACAGAAACCGCCAACCCAGATGATATAAATGACCAATTTAAACAATTTTGTATTAGTCTCTATTCTCCTGAAATATCCAGAGACTTTTCACATGTATCCGAATTTTTAGATGGTCTGACTATTCCAAAAATTATGCCAGAGGACCGCGTACAAATGGACAGTGAAATATCGACAGCAGAAATATTACAAGCAATAAGATCCATGCAGAGTAATAAAGCCCCAGGTCCCAATGGCTTCTCTATTGAATTCTATAAAGAATTTGCACTTTAGTTGGCTCCAATTCTTAAACAAGTATACACTGATATTTTCCACCAACAGAAATTATCCCAGACCATGACGCAGGCAATTATATCGATTTTGCTTAAAAAAGATAAAGACCCCTTACTCTGCGGCTCATATCGCCCGATAAGTTTGTTAAATTGTGACTATAAAATTCTTACAAAAATTCTGGCCATTCGCATTGAGACAGTTATAGCATCAACTGTGAACAATGACCAAACTGGCTTTATACCTGGCCGGCAATCTTTTTATAACATGCGTCGTCTTCTGAATATACTGTATATACCACATATATCTGAAGAAACAGAAATAGTGATTTCGTTAGATGCCGAAAAGGCGTTTGATCGTGTTGAGTGGCAATATTTATTCGCTGTTTTAGAAAGATTTTGTTTTGGTCCATCATTTCAAGCTTGGATTAGAATAATATATGATTCCCCTATGGCAGCAGTACGGACAAATACCACACTCTCTGATCATTTCGGGCTTTACAGGGGTTGCAGACAGGGCTGCAGCCTCTCTCCTTACCCATTTAACCTAGCGATTGAACCACTGGCCATAGCGATTACAAAAGAAGACGGGGTGAGAGGCATTTCACGGGACAATAAACTTCACAAGATATCGCTGTATGCAGACGATTTACTAGTGTACGTATCTAACCCAGAAGGAATCATACCAAAATTATTATGTATCTTAGACAATTTTGGTTATTTCTTAGGCTACAAAATTAATTACTCTGAGTTTGTTATTCCCTATTAATGATGTAGATTGTGATTACTCTGGATTTCCGTTTAAATTAGAAAAGAATATATTTACATATCTAGGCATTAAGATTACTCGTTCAGACTTCCGGTCTGGATGCCATGGCGACTGCAGCTTAACACTGAAGCTCTCAGACTCAATCCAGGATAACACCTTGAAAATCAAACTTAACGGATTTTTGGAGGAGTGAAAATCAAAAGACAAAATCATCATGTCTAAAGGAAAACAGAAGAAACTGAAATTCTCCAGGCTAGGACACGTATCGGCCGGAGAATCTGAACTGGAAGATCCCCGTTCAGAAGACGAGGAGCTGGTGATAGCTAACAAAAGGGTTAGCCTGAAATCACTATTTGAGGAACTACGACGATTTCGCCGAGATGTTACGGCCGAATTTCGGGAATTCAGAGAAGAATTGAAAAGGACAAACAGCAGAGTGGACCAGGCCGAGAACCGAATCTTGGAAACAGAGGATCGAATAAAAGTGCTCGAAGATTCTGTGCTGGACCTACGCAAAAGACAAGCAGCTATAGAGGCTAAGCTAACCGACCAAGAAGGAAAACAAAGAAGAGACAACATAAGAATTCATGGTCTGATAGAAGGAACCGAAAATGGTTTTAACTCAATGGCAGAATGCGTGGAATCCTTACTAAGAGAGAAATTGGATATTCCACAAACCACCGACTTGAAGATAGAAAAGGCACATCGTTCATTAGCCGCTAGGCCGGCGGCGGAAGCGCCCCCACGTTCGGTGTTGGTAAGATTTTCCAATTTCAAAATAAAACAAGAGGTTGTAAGACTGGCCTGGCAGAAAAAAGGATTTATGCACCAGGAGAGAAAAGTCTACGTGGAACACGATTACGCCCCGGAGGTCCTTAAAAAGCGCAGGGAATACAATGACGCGAAAAAGGTGTTAAGAGAGAAGAAATTGCGCTTTCAGACACCATTTCCTGCGAAGTTAAGGGTCTTCTACGGCGATGAAACGTGTCTCTATAATTCGGCGGAAGAAGCAACAGCTGACATGGCGAGAAGAGGGCTCCCGGTAACGGTGTTTAAACCCGCAGCAGACCCGAGTGAGAAGATCAAAGCGCAAACATGGACAACACAAAGACCCTCAAAATCCACGGACCAGCAGCGGGAAACCCAGCACCAGAGCGTCGCGGATAAACTATCCGTTTTCAGGTTGGAATAGCGACCTTTTTTTTTTTTTTTCCCTTCCTCTTGAATCAATCCGCACATCCAACCCCCCTCATACAAGGTAACAAACATTAAAGGAGATGCATATTCAGCATGTGGTAAAACATTTCATGGAACAATCATATTATTTGAAACAAATAAGTCTTTGTAATAAAAAAAAAAAAAAAAACTTGTTAAAATAGAAATGTGACAATAATCCACATGTTCTGCTCATACTAACAAATACTGTTTTTGCGTGAATGTTTGATGTGATGGGGGTGGGAGGGTGCACACAATTTCACAGGGTTTAGGCATAAAAGGAAAAAAAAAAAAAATCATTACAAGTTTGGATTGGGTTCTGAAACTCACGTTAAAAGCATGGGACTACTTTCAGTGGTACGAGAGGGCCCTCAACACGTAACAGAGTTTGAGGAATTTCCCTCAGGGCCTTCACTCCATCAAGGCTCTTACAGGGTCTTTAAAAAGACCTCAGCTCAGGAAGTTCTTTTGACAGTTTTTTGTTTTAAAGTTTTTTACACTATGTTCTTAATGTTTTTCTTGTTTTTAATGTTCTTTCAGTTTCTGAGTAGCACAAAAGAGGGCCACCACACAGTTATACTAAACAAAACAACACAATGGAGAAACAGGGTGTAACCAAAATAATTTCATATAATGTAAAAGGGATCCTGAATCCAGTTAAAAGATCCAAGATTCTAGGCAAAATGAAAAAAGACAAAGCAGGAATAATACTTTTACAAGAAACCCACCTAACAGACGTGGAACACAATAAACTCAGTAGACAAGGATTTAAAATGATCTCTTCATCTTCATATAAATCAGGGAGGAGGAGGGGAGTAGCGACATTGATATCAACCAAAATTACATTTGAAAAAAAATCAGAACACAAAGATAAAGAAGGGAGATACAGTTTGGTAACTGGGCGGCTAGAGGGAGAAGATATCACCCTGCTGAATGTGTATGCTCCCCCAGGGGCCAACTGGAAATTTTATAAAAATGTATTCGACCTAATGATAACTAAAGCTCAAGGTTTAGTGATATGTGGTGGGGACTTCAATCTTAGACTGAATCCATACTGGGATGCTTCTGGTAATTCCCCACATCAAAATAACACCCAAAACAGGAAGACTCGGATGCTACTAAAAGAAATGGGAATCTGTGATGTGTGGAGGGAACTCAACCCCAGTGTAAAAGACTATACATTTTACTCAACTCCACATTCATCTTACTCAAGGATTGACTATTTTTTTATGTTTAATAGAGACATTGGTAGAGTAAAAACATGTAAAATAGGACTGATGGATCTCTCCGACCACAGTCCGATCTACATGGACTTAAATATCCAAAAATACACAAATAATACATTTTCTTGGAGGTTAAATTCAAATGTCCTGAAAGGACCATTGAAAGATGAATTGGAGTCAGATATTCTCAGATATTTGGAAGATAACGATAATGGAGAAGTATCCCCTTTAATACTGTGGGATGCATGTAAAGCTGTAATAAGAGGAAAGATTATTGCAAAACTGGCAACCCAAAAGAAACTAAGACAAGAAAAACTATCCACATTAGAGTCAGAACTTAGGAACCTAGAAAAAGAACACAAAGGCAACACTCATTCTACTGACTCGCTCAAGATTAAGGAAATTAAAAACCAAATAAATGAGATCTACACAATAGAAATCCAGAAGAAACTTACATTTCTGAAACAAAAATACTATGAAGCAGGCAGTAAATCGGCAAAATTGCTAGCCTATAAATTGAGGAAACATCAAACAGAAAGAGCAATCTACAAAATCAGAGACCCAGTATCAAAGGAAATAAAATTCAGAATTCAGGATATTCTTAAAAACTTCGAGAATTACTATAAGAACTTATACTCCCACAAAAAACATAAAAACGCATCCGAGGCATTCCTAAACACATTAAACCTTCCCCAACTTACGGAGTCACAAAATAAAACACTACTGTCAGAAATACATTCTAAAGAATTGGAAAAAGCAATTATGAAACTTAAAGCTAACAAATCCCCAGGAGCTGATGGCTATACAGCAGAGTGGTACAAAACCTTTAAACAGCAACTATCTCCTCTCCTCCTGAAAACATTTAATTATGTCCTCCACACAGGGGAAATCCCCCCCTCCTGGAGAGAAGGGGTCATTGCAGTTATACCTAAACCTGAAAAGGATAAACTAGAGTGCTCCAACTACAGACCAATCAGTGTACTAAATCAGGACTATAAGCTTTTTACCATTATCCTTGCCAAAAGGTTAGAGAATATACTGACAGACCTAATTCATTTAGACCAAACAGGTTTTATAAGACAAAGACAGACACAAGACAACATTCGACGCACTTTACACATAATTCATCATATAAAAAAATATAACTTAAATGCAGTCATATTAGGATTAGATGCTGAAAAAGCATTCGATTCGGTTGACTGGTCTTTTCTATACAGAATCTTATCCAGTTTCAATTTTCATAACAACTTCATTAGAACAATACAGGCATTATATAAAAAACCAACAGCTAAAATAAGGATTAACGGTAATTTATCATCATCTTTTGAACTGGAAAGAGGATGTCGTCAGGGCTGCCCCCTGTCTCCACTGCTCTTTGCAATCTTCATAGAACCTCTGAGCCAATGGATAAGACAAAACCAAAAAATTCAAGGTATTACACTTGGTCAGAAGGAACATAAAATAGCACTCTTTGCTGATGACATTTTAATATACCTAGGGCAGCCGGACACTTCTTTACCAGAACTAACCTCAGTTTTTTCAGAGTATGGAGATTTATCGGGGTACAAATTAAATATGCATAAAACCCAAGTTTTAACATTCAACTATGACCCAAATCATTATTCACTAAGCAAACTCAAAACTAACTGGGAGTCGGAATCTATGAAATATCTGGGGGTCAATATCCCGAAACAACTCAACAAAATTATATCACTAAACTATGATCCACTGGTGACAAAAATAAAATCTGACCTAGCAAGATGGAATATGATACCATTCTTGGGTATTGCACAAAGAATTGAAGCAGTCAAAATGAATATACTTCCACGTCTTCTATACCTTTTCCAAACAATACCGGTAGAACCTCCCAAAAAAACATGGCAGGAGCTGGACAGAAGGATCTCAAGATTCATATGGCAGGGCAAGAGACCTAGAATCAGATATAGAACCCTACAGCTAAACAAAGACAAAGGTGGGCTCGCGCTGCCAAATATCAGGGACTACTTTAAAGCCGCACAAATTAAAACTTTAGTAGAGATATGTAACCCAGTCTACTCTGCACAATGGAAGGAGATCGAATGCCAAATAACAAGTGACATCCCCCTACAGGCGATAATAGGGAACAATGTCTTACCTAAGCTTTTGAATAACACTAACCCGTGGATAGAGACCCCGCTAAAAATTTGGTTTAAGATAGTCAGAGAGAATCAAACTAAAGAGCCCTATCGACTTCTGCAATGGATCGCCTATGATCAGGACTTTACTCCTAATAAAACAGACACCAGATTTAAAAAGTGGAAGGAGAAGGGGCTGATAAAATATTACGATTTTTTTAAAGGGCAAATCTTAAGAAGTTTTGAAGATTTGAAAAAACAAGGCCTAATAAATCAAGACCTTTACAGGTTCTTCCAGCTTAGACACCACATAAACAATATACTTAAAAAGGAGGTTTTGGAAAGGGCCCAGTCAGGTGTTCTGAAGGTCTTCTTAATGGCATATAAAGGGATCCCAGGGATCAGATACATTTCTAAAATATACCAAGGTCTTCAAGACTTTAAAGGAGACAACACATCTTATATAAAAGAGAGATGGGAAAAAGAGGGGAATTTCACTTTACATCTGGAAATATGGGAAAAGCTAAATAAACAGCAATGGAAAAGTACCTCATCCCTGCAGTGGAGAGAATTTGGATGGAAAAACTTGGCAAGATTTTTCAGAACACCTGCACAAATCAAATTTACCCATAAGGGATTGAACTGTTGGCGCTTGTGTGGTGAAAAGACTGCAAATCATTTTCATGTGTTTTGGTCATGCCCAGTTATCCACCAATATTGGACCAATGTACAGACAATATTGGGGAAAATATTCAAAATTACAGTTCCCTTTTCTTTTGTAACTTTGTATTTGGGTTTACTACCGGACTCACTGGAAAGACGAGGAGAAAAATACTTATTCAATGTTTTAATATTGGCAAGCAAAAAAGCTCTAACTAAAAAATGGATGTTGAAGGACTGTCCTACACCTGAAGATTGGACTAACGTGATCCAAGACATTTACTCGATGGAAAAGTTGACATTCGCACTGAGACAGGACATGGATGGGTTCATGAACTTTTGGCAACCCTGGACCGCATATGTGTCTTCCATTAGATCTAATCTTTGACAAACACCATTTCAATAATGGTTCTGCTCTTTGTTCCAATGCTACTCAGATGCTCTTATCTTTATTTACTTACTTTTTCTTTTTGTTTGTTTTTTACTGGTTTGTTTGGTTTTTTTTTTGTTTTTTGTTTTGTTTTTTTTTCTCTTTAATTTCACTTTTTCTTTCACTTTAAAAAAAAAAAAAAAAATAAGGGGTGTTGTAAGAATTAATCTTCCAATGCTGTCAGATATCAGAAAATAAGGGAACATGTGATGAAAATGTAAACACTGCATTGCTGTAACGACCTGTATACCCTTTACAAAAACTTAAATAAAAAAAAAAAAAAAAAAAGATTACTCGTTCAGTAGGTGGATTATATAATCATAATTTTAGAAAATTAATTGAATGGACAGCTCAAGACATTAAAAAATGGTCGAACTTACCCATTTCATTAGCAGGCCAGATAAATATAGTAAAAACTAGAAAAGCACTCGGAGAGCGCAGACCTCCGCCAAGCGCCACAATTCCCCCCATACAGTGTTTGTGTGTACGTTTTCAGATTCCTTGAGCATGTAAACATATGACTAGCAATTGGATTCACAATGATTATTTGTTTATTTGACAGGGACAGTGCAATAAACACACAATTAATCAATGACAATCAATCTGATAGTGATAGGATTAGTGGTTCAGTAGTAAAAGCATTGCCTCCTTGGCGGAGGTAATAAACTGAAGTGTTGCTGTTGTGTCCATCTCCTCCACTGACGGATGCAAATTGGGTAGACAGGTTGCCGTGGGTTTTATATTATATTATTTTGGGGTTTCGCTCCGCGGCAAACGAGAATTTAGAAGCTTCGCCGGCAGAGAGCTCGTTATTGCGCAGCGCGTATGGCTGGCCGGGGAATTTCTGCCAAATGCGCAGCTCCTATGGCTGGCCGGTGAATTTCTGCCAAATGCGCAGCGCCTATGGCTGGCCGGTGAATTTCTGCCAAATGCGCAGCTCCTATGGCTGGCCGGGAAATTTCTGCCAAATGCGCAGCGCCTATGGCTGGCCGGGGAATTTCTGCCAAATGCGCAGCTCCTATGGCTGGCCGGTGAATTTCTGCCAAATGCGCAGCGCCTATGGCTGGCCGGTGAATTTCTGCCAAATGCGCAGCGCCTATGGCTGGGCGGGGAATTTCTGCCAAATGCGCAGCGCCTATGGCTGGCCGGGGAGTTTCTGCCAAAGAATCCGTCAGCGGACAGCTGCCCGTGTGAGGTTTTGCAGTTGCGCGCAAACACAAGCACGCTGGCGGGCCCAGGCCAGCAGTGTTTTCCGCGTGCTTTTGTGCCTAAAACGTTGAAGAACGCAGAGTTTGTGTTGCAGACACGACGACCAGCGCCCTCCATTGCGCCTGCGCACATGTTGAAAATGGCCCTATGTCACAGTGTTGAAAAATGCTTTAAAAAAATTCCTGTATCTAGACCACAGGTGTCAAACTCATTCCATGGAGGGCCAAGACCCTGCAGGTTTTACCTCCACCCAGTGTCTTCAACAGGTAATTTCTCTGAATTTCTTCCCACTGATTGCTGATCAGTGAAAACACCTGCTGAAGAGACTGGGTGGAAGTAAATCCTGCAGGGTCTTGGCCCTCCATGGAATGAGTTTGACACCACTGATCTAGACGGTGAACCGGATCACCCCCAAAATTTAATCAGTTCTTCCTTGTACCATTTCCAACAACGCCTGAAAGTTTCATGCAAATCCGTCCAAGACTTTTTGAGTTATCTTGCTAACCAACAGACAGACAGACAGACAAACAGACAAACACACAAACCCTGGCAAAAACATAACCTCCTCCTGGCCTTTTCGGCCTGGCGGAGGTAATGACAGTTCTGCCAAGATTTTTAATTATATTCCAAATGATCCACATATTTATATCTAAAACAGCTTTCTAACAACTAGACCGGTTGATTTCATCATTCATTTGGAACAGTTCAAATCCTAGGATGAAAAGGAAGTACCTGGAGGTACCAAAGGAGGCAGGAGGTTTGGGCCTACCTAACTTTATTTTTTATTATTGGGCAGCAAACATGGTAAAATTTTTACATTGGATCAATGCATATAAGAACTAGAAAAGCACTCGGAGAGCGCAGACCTCCACCAAGCGGCACAGTTCCCCCCATAGAATGTTTGTGTGTACGTTTTCAGATTCCCTGAGCATGAAAAGATATGAGTAGCAATTGGATTCACAATGATTATTTGTTTATTTGACATGGACAGTGCAATAAACAGACAATTAATGAATGACAATCAATGTGATAGTGATAGGATTAGTGGTTCAGTAGTGTAAAATGGGGCTATAAGGGACGGCGGGTTAATAAGGGACACTTTTGTGGGAAATGTTTTAAATGTAATTCTGCTTTTTTTATTTTGAGCAGGACGCTGAGTTGTGTTGTTATTGTCAAATATCCATGAATCCTTCATCAAATCTAGGCGGAAGCAAAATTAAAAAAGCAGAATTACATTTAGAAAAATGTCCCATATTACCCCGCCGTCCCTTATAGCCCCGTTTTACGGTTGTAAAAGCATTGCCTCCTTGGCGGAGGTAATAAACTGAAGTGTTGGTGTGTCCATCTCCTCCACTGACGGATGCAGATTGGTTAGACAGGTTGCCGTGGGTTTTATATTATATTGGGGTTGCGCTCCGCGGCAAAACAGAATTTAGAGTCTTCCCCGGCAGAGAGGTCGTTTTTACGCAGCGCCTATAGCTGGCCGGGGAATTTGTGGCAAATAATGGGGCGGCGGACAGGTGTCCGTGTCAGGTTTTGCAGCGTGGCGCAAAAGCAGGCACGCTGGCGGGCCCAGGGCAGCAGTGTTTTCCGCGTGCTTTTGTGCCTAAAACGTTGAAGAACGCGGAGTTTGTGTTGGTCAGACACGACGACCAGCGCAATGTGCGCAGCGCCTATGGCTGGCACAGGCACGCTGGGGGTCCGAGGCCAGCAGTGTTTTCCGCATGCTTTTGTGGCTAAAACGTTGAAGAAGGCGGAGTTTGTGTTGGTCAGACACGACGCCCAGCGGCCTCCATTGCGCCTGCGCACATGTTGAAAATGGCCCTATGTCACAGTGTTGAAAAATGCTTTAAAAAAATTCCTGTATCCAGACGGTGAACCGGATCACCCCCAAAATTTAATCAGTTCTTCCTTGTACCATTTCCAACAATACCTGAAAGTTTCATGCAAATCCGTCCAAGACTTTTTGAGTTATCTTGCTAACCAACAGACAAACAGACAGACAGACAAACAGACAGACAGACAAACAGACAAACACACAAACCCTGGCAAAAACATAACCTCCTCCTGGCCTTTTCGGCCTGGCAGAGGTAATAAGGAGGGCCTGAGTTGGGTTGAGATGGAGCTTCTGTCCAACCCGTTACCTATCTTATCCTCACCGTTGCCATATACTCATCGCATACAGGTATTGAATCCGGTGGTTAGATCTTCTTTAAAAATATGGCTCCAGTTCAGAAGGCACTTTAAGTTAGTTCAGGCTAGCACACTCTGCCCAATAGCAAATAATCAGTTTTTTTACACCCTCCGTGCTTGATGATGCTTTTCGCCTCTGGCGTAGACAGGGATTAGTTTTTTTAAAGGATTTATTCCTGGGAAACACTTTTTCTTCTTTTAATATGCTTACAAAAGATTATGACATACATAGATCCCATTTTTTCAGATATCTTCAAATTCGTAGTTTTGTAAAAAAAAAAAATGCTTCCCTCTTTTTCTTTGTTGACACCGACTAATCAACTAGATGAAATCCTAGATTTGGATCCTTGGGCCAAGAAACGTATTTCTACGATTTATGGGATTGTGTCTGTGTGTGTGTGTGTGTATATATATATTTTATAGTAATATGTACATATGTATATTAGCTGCTCTTGCTTGCTTGTTTTTTCTTGCCTTCTGATTGTTGCTCTGAGTGTTGCTATCCCTGTGCTGTTGCAATCCTGGAATTTCCCCGTTGTGGGACTAATAAAGGCTTATCTTATCTTATCTTATCTTATTATACAAAATTTAGTGGCGATATCATGGGATAAAACAAAAGCAGAATGGGAAAAAGATTTAGGGATAAAATTCTCTGAAGGGCAGTGGTGTGAAAGTCTGACATGTATACATACTTCTTCATTGTGTGTCCGTCACGGGCTTATTCAATTTAAGGTGCTTCATCGTCTCCACTATTCAAAGGATAAGCTTGCTAAGATGTTTCCCACTATTGACCCTAGCTGCCCAAGATGTAGCCATGCCCCAGCCTCGTTAGGACACATGTTTTGGCTGTGCCCCGCTCTCACAAATTTTTGGGCATCTATATTTGAGGTCTTTTCATATATTTGCAAACAAGAAATGATCCCCAGTTCCCACATAGCTATTTTTGGTGTAATACCCCCAGATTGCAAACTCACAACTTATCAAGGTAACGCTCTGGCATTCGCTTGTTTACTTGCCCGCAGGCTTATTCTTTTCCAGTGGAAGTCAAATAACCCTCCATCTTTCTCGCATTGGCTAAAGGAGGTGCTCTCCTTTCTACCACTAGAAAAACTTAGATATAAGGTTTGCAGAACCCGTAGGAACTTTGCCTTGACATGGAGTCCTTTTATAGATTATATTGAGAGCTCTTCTTTTTGTTGAAAATTATGTAATAAAATAATAACAATTGCAATAATAATAACAATAATCAACGAATGTTTGGTTGGAAAATCATAAGGTGATTACAAATGTGTGTCGTCTGGGATAAGTTAAAACACAGCAGGGTGACCCTGTCTCTTTTTTTTTTTCTTTTTTTTTAAGCCTTGAGGAATTGGGAGGGAGGGGTTTTATGTATATATGCAAGTTTTGTTTGGTTTTTTTTGTATATATTATATAAAAAAAGCAGAAGAAAAAAATATTGTACACTAAAGGGAGATGGAAAAAAGTGAAAGTAAAATGGTCTTGTGCGGAACCATCAATATTTTTAGGGTGGATAGACACTTAAAGAAATCTACATGATGGAACAATTAACTTTCCCTTTACATTTGCCTATGGGAAAAAAAATGGATCTAGTACCTGAAATACACAAAAGAAAATTGTAAATTTTATTTCATATATGTCTGCTTGTTTGTGATTTTCTTTTTTGTTGTTTTTTTATGTGAAAAATTAAAATGCTAAATAAAAGTCTCAAAAGCAAAAAAAAAATGTTCACATACCTATGTCTAACCATGTTTTTGTTTTTATTTGCATTTTTAACATTCAATTTTGCCATTGTAAGTGGAAATGAATGTGGGGGTGTCTTAAAAAAGATGGGGGGTGTCCTAATTTATTCCTCACTATCTGTTTAGAATTAACATTTTACAGAAAATTTTAAGAAAGGTATTTAATTCATTTTTAATTGTTTAGTTGTATTACATGAATATCCCAGTATTTTTAATATTGATATTAAATATCCATATGTCCAAATGTGTTAAAAAAACACACAGGCTTATACAGAGTGTCCTAATTTTTTCACATGACTGTATATATCAATTTTCCTATTGTGGGACTAATAAAGGTTTATCTTATCTTCTACGGTCCGTATTTTATGCCTTCATAGTATTGTCATAGTTAATTTTGACCCGGACCAAGAATTCCCTCATAGTAAGTGTCTGTACTGAATTTTGAGCTGCAGATCTATTTAGAAGGTCTAAATAGCCTACCCCACATTAATAAATATATGATTAATCCTTATTAAATGTTTCACAGAGCAGGGAGAGTCTATTTGTTAAGTATTACATTTTTGGAGAAAAACATCTATCATACCGTGTCATGTCTTGTTTTACAAAAGACATAAAAACAAAAGCCATTATGATCTAAATATGTTTTATTGAATTTGAAAATGCAGTGAACATTCTGGAACTGTTGAAATTTATGCTATAACCATGATTAACCACTGCAACCATAAAATGCTGTTTTCACTGCTATATCATAAGAAATTATAATCATCAATATTCATTTTCCACTTAGAACACAAAACATTACATAAAATGTTCATTTCAAACTATTTTCTGCATTCAAAGCAGTGGTACAACCAATGCTGCTAAAGCTGCTGTGTGGCAAAGGTGGTGTCACGTTTGCATACAAGGGCCTTTCCAGTTGCAGGTGTTTGTGCTTGCAGGTACAGATCTTCTGTCATGGTTAAGCTGACAGCTCACATGCACGATGCTAGCACAGGACAGAACCACACAAGGGGGGAACATTCAACAGTTTATTAAATGTGAGAAAACAGCGCATATTTAATTAAACAGCCACTCGCCAGAAGAATCTATCCACCTGTGGAGAGAAAGCGAGAGCTGTCAGTGGAGGAACAGATTAGGGAATATGGGCGAGCCAAATTGCCACTTACTCGGGACTCCGAGGATGGACCGGCAGGACTCCAGCGGGGAATAGACGAACCAGTAGGGTAGGGGAAATGAGCTAGTAGTGCCTGACCAGGTGAAGATTCGTTGCTGTGGTAGTGGTGAGGTGGGAGGAGAGGGCACACAGTCCCAAGACACACCCACATGATGGCAGCAACCTGTAAGGAGAGAAAAGAGTACAGTTTAGACGACATGTCTAAGCATAGTACAAACGATCTGCTTGCCTGAATTAGGGCAATATACCCAGACGAGCCAGCGTTGACTGTGCAGAGGAGGCCTTAAGTACGCTGGCTGATGAGCGGGCACAGGTGTGTCCTCTGTCTCAGGTGCAGTGATGAGTTTGTGAACGTGGGGCAGGAGGGGAGGGGCTCCCCCTTCTAGGAGTGCCTCCTGGCTGTCCAGAGAGCTTCTCCGGGTGAGTTCGGTGGAAGGCCCGGAGCATCTCCTTGTCCAGAACCCATGACGAGGAGGTCCAGGATCATTCCTCCGGGCCGTAGCCCTCCCAGTCCACCAGGTAATGCAATCCCCAGCCCCGACGGCGAACGTCCAGAATCCGGTGGACCGTGTAGGTGGGGTGACCGTTGATGATTCAGAGAGGAGTTGGCGGCTTAGGGCTTGGGGGGGGCAGAGAGGACTGACCGAGAGGGGTTAAATGTGAGACATGTGAAAGTGGGGTTCACCCATAGAGTAGGAGAAAGTCTCAGCTGAACCGATGTGTCATTGACAATCTGGGAGATGGGATACGGTCCCAGAAAACGGGGAGACAGCTTCTTAGATTTCTCCTTCAGAGGGATCTGACTCGCCGCCAGACAGATTTGCTGTCCCACGGTATACTTGGGAGCCGGGACCCACTTCCTGTCAGCCGCAGCCTGGGTGCATTCTGTGGTGTGTGCCAGGGCAGCCCAGGTAGCCCTCCAGATGAGCCGGCATCGACGAGCATGGGCCTCTACAGATGGAACCGCCACCTCCCTTTCAGTCATAGGAAGAAGAGGCGGGGTGTAACCCAAGGACGCCTCAAATGGATTGAGTCCAGTGGCCGTGGAAATGACTGAGTTGAGGGAATACTCCACCCAGGTCAGGTGTGAACAAAGTTCACGGCGATATGAGACCAAGGACAAGCCGGAGTGGGAAGGGGGAGGAGGAGTCCCGAGGGGGGAAAGGAGTCAGATTTCCACCTGACGCAGGTGTGGCAGGCCCTGACGTAGTCCCGCGCATCCCGCCGCACCGTGGGCCACCAGAATGCCCACCGGACGAAGTCCACTGTGCGGGCGATGCCAGGATGACAAGCAAAGCGGCTGGTTTGGGCCCACTGGAGAATGTCACTGCGGAGGATGGCTGGGACATAGAGGCGATTCCAGGGGCACCCTACTGGCACAGGCTCCCGGAACTGGGCCTGACGGACCCTCCACTCGATATCCCAAGTAAGGGCACCGAGGACGCATGAAGGCAGGATGATGGTTTGATGGTGGTGGTGGGGGAGCTACCTTCCTGGAATCAAACTGGTGTGATAGCGCATCCGGTTTGACATTCCGGGCACCAGGTCAGTAAGTGATGGTAAAATTAAACCGCTGGAAGAATAAAGAGCAGAGAACTTGCCTAGCGTTTAATCGGCGGGCTGACCGGAAGTATTCCAGATTCTTGTGGTCGGTCCAGATGATCATGGGGTGAATGGCACCCTCCAACCAATGTCTCCATTCCTCCAGTGCCAACTTAATGGCCAGTAGCTCTCTGTCACCCATGTCATAATTTCTCTCAGCCGGCGTAAGCCGATGAGAGAAATATGCACATGGGTGGAGTTTCTGATCCGAGGACATGCGCTGCGACAGCACAGCGCCAACCCCCGTGTCAGATGCGTTCACCTCGAGGACGAACTGGAGCTGCGTGTCGACCTGTACCGAGATGGGTGTGTCCATGAACAGGGATTTTAATTTGTTAAATGTCTGCTCCCCTGCCTCGGTCCAGCGAAAGGGGACCTTAATGGAGGTCACCTGAGTTAAAGGCAGTGCCACCCCACTATAGTTCCTTATGAACCAGCGATAAAAGTTCGCAAACCCGAGGAAGCGTTGGAACTCCTTACGAGAGTGAGGAATTGGCCAATCCAACACTACCTTCACCTTGGCCGTGTCGGCAATCAGTCTCCCCTTGGCTACTATGAAGCCCAAGAAGTTGGTAGATGTAGTTGAGAACACTCACTTCTCAGCTTTGACATAGAGCCAGTTCTCCAAGAGCCATTGCATAACGGCCTTTACATGGGTTTCATGTTCTTCTGGCGAGCAGGAGAAGATTAAAATGTCATCAAGATAAACAAACATGAATTGATACATCATAACGCAGAGGACGTCGTTAATTAACTGCTGGAAGACGGCGGGGACGTTCGTGAGCCCAAAGGGCATCACAAGATATTCAAACTGCCCCTGATGTGTCTTAAATGTCATCTTCCACTCATCGCCCTCGCGAATGCAGACCAAATGATATGCGTTCCTGAGATCCAATTTGGCAAAAACCCGTGAACGCTGAAGGAGCTCGAACACTGAATTGATTAAGGGTAGAGGGTACTTGTCCTTAATGGTAATAGCGTTAAGCTAACGGTAGTCGATACATGGGCGCAGCGAGCCATCCTTCTTTCCGACAAAGAAGAACCTGGCTCCGAGAGGAGCCGAAGATGGCTGAATAAGGCTGGCGTTCAGGGACTCCTTTATTTACCTCTCCATCGCCTCCCTCTCCGGCCCAGAAATGCTGTATAGCCGACTGGTCGGCAGCCTCGCCCCCAGGATGAGGTCTATGGCACAGTCACAAGAGCAGTGAGGCAGCAGCAACAATGCTCTAGACTTGCTAAAGACCTCTCCAAGATCATGATAAGCCCGGGGAACGAGGCTGAGGTCCGGTGGATCGACCAGAGAGGGGGAGACGGATAGAGAGGGGGAGCACTCCACTGAGCGCATACAATGGGCCATGCAAAAGGGGCTCCAGGAGGAGATGGTGTTTTGGACCCAGTTGATAATAGGGTTATGCCTCCGGAGCAATGGATACCCAAGGAATTTCCCCATTGTGGGACTAATAAAGGCTTATCTATCTTATCCAAGGACCACCGGGGAAGATGAAATAGGGAGAACTAAGAAAGCTAGTTCCTCCCGGTGGTTCTCGGAAAGGAGGATGGAGATCGGCACCATGCTACGAGTGACTACCGTGACCTCCCGGCCAGACATGGTTGTGATTCTCTGATCACGGGGCAATTTACGTATGGGAATACCCACCTGCTTAACGAATTCAGCAGATACAAAATTACCCTCCGACCCCAAGTCAACCAGCTCCTTAACCCTTCTCTCAACCCCCGGAAGCTGTACGAGGGCCGAAATAGACAAATTACCGGGGGGGAGTGATTTTAGTCCCATCAGCCAGACCCCCCCATGGTTACTGATGGGCTGCGTCTTGGCCAGTGGCGGCATTCGTCCCGGCCGTGGTTCAGCAAACCACAGTGCGGGCACGCGCCAGCCCTTTGCCTTCACTGGTGCTCATCATCGGTGAGATGCCGAAATAGCTTTATCGGCTTGGGCGAAGAGGCGGCACCACCAGTGTCAGTAGTCACAGCAGGTCCACGCGTGGCGCACGGGCGAGAGGAGGCCTCGCGTTCCTTCGAACACTCACGGTGCCGGTTTTCCAAACCGACTTGAGCTATTAGATCGTCGAGGGTCTTAGGGACAGGGTGAACTGCCAGTTCATCCCGCAGCTGTTCGTTCAGCCCGTGGAGGAATGCACTGCGCAAGGCAATTTCATTCCACCCCGAGTCTGCAGCAACAACTCGGAAATCCACCGAGTACTCGGCCGCTGACCAGGTGCCCTGGAGGAGTGTCATTAGGCGGCTCATCACATTGTCCTCACTCTCAGACCGATTGAACGCGCAAGTGAAGGCATCAACAAATTGACTGAACGTATAGCACGGCCCCTCAGGGTTGTCTAACGTGGACCGTGCCCAATCAAGGGCTTGGTCCTTCAATAGCAGCATAAAAAGCTGTATCTTGGCCGTGTCCTCTGGGTACTCCTCCACGACCTGTTCCAAATACATATGTACCTGAATAAGAAAACTCTTACATTTCCCCACCTCCCCCGCATACAGTGTAGGCGTGGGAATGGCGGTGGTACGTCGCACCGTAGTGCGGGGAGCAGGCTGAGGAGGCGGAGCCAGGGGAGATGATTGAGACCAAAGCTGGATTAGGTTTGTTACATGCTGCGTCAGCACAGCGAGCTGGTGCTCGGTCGCTGACAAGCAATCCAGAGCTGACAGCTCCTGTGGTGAAGCACTGACTGAGCTATCGTCCAGGCTGGCTCATGCTGTCATGGTTAAGCTGACAGCTCATTTGCACGATGTTAGCACAGGACGGAACCACACAAGGGGGAAACGTTCAACAGTTTATTAAATGTGAGAAAACAGCACACAGTTATTTAAGCAGCCACTCGCCAGAAGAATCTATCCACCTGTGTCATCTTAGGTCATCCGTGTCGTTATCCATTCCTTGTGGGGTTTTTTTTTCCCCCTCTTCCTCTGGATGTTGCTATTGCTTTTTGTGTTTTTCTAGGTTCTCTCCCTCCTGGCCTGTTTCCCCCTACACCCCCCCCCCCCCGTGTCAGTTCGGTCCGGTTAGCCTCCTGTTTGGGGGGACCCTTGGATGTTACGATTGACGCCTAGAATGCACCTTTTGAATGGGGGGGTACTGTTATGATCTGAGTGCTGACCCCGTCTGCGCTGCCCTTCAAGGGGCATTCATAACAGGGTGAGGATGCGGGAAACTCTTAAACGGGCACAGGCAAAAATATAAAATACAACACCGGATGATCATAAGTACACAAACTAAAGGAATAAGACTAATAAGGACAAAACTAGGAATACAAGACAACTCATAAATAGACAGACAAATAATAACCCAGAGACCAAAATACAGAGATGCATGACATACAGAAGATAATACAACAGAGAAATAAAACAGGGAGCATGAGCATGAGCAACCCCCAGTGCTCAGCATCATGAGAGAGCCCCTCCCATAAGGGGTGGAATTCCAGACATCCCAAGGTAACATCAAAAACGAAAAAAAGGACACACTCACCAAGAAGAGCCCCCCCCCCCCCCGAAACAAGAAAAAACAACACACTCCAGGAGGGAGGAGGGGGAATCCAGGCACGGAGGGACCAAAAAAAACAAAACAAAAAAATAAAAAAACACGACTGAAAAACACTCATGACCCACAACACTGAACAGTAGGTGGCAACAGATACCAGGAGAACAAAATGAAAAAGTGTATATAGTTCAGGTGGTCTCCCAGAGTCCAAAGACCACCAAATCATGCAGTGGAGTAAGTCTGGTGGCCTTCCAGAGTTCCTCAGCCACCCAAGCAAACGACGTAGTCCATCGGGTGGTCTCCAAGAGTTTCAGAGCCACCTAACCAGACAGTGCAGTCCATCGGGTGGTCTCCCAGCATCCCAGAGCCAGCGGGCCACGGGGCACGATGCGCCCACTCCTGGAGGCAGCAGCCGGAACCAGGGCCTACCACGGACTGCAGGAGCTGAGAGATAGAAATCCAAGGAGGGTGACTGACCAGTGAGAAGACCCGACGAAAAGCACTGCTGATCAACAGGGAAACTAGATGAGGACTGGTGATCACTGGTGAGCTCAGATAAAGGCTGCTGACCAATAGCGGCCTAAGGCGAGGACGGATGGCCTTCGGTGACCTCAGGCGAAGACAGATGACCCTCGACGACCTTGGATGAAGATGGTTGACTTTCGGCAGCCTCGAGTGAATACAGATGACCCTCGGTGACCTCAGGCGGAGACGGGGAACCCCCGGCAACCTCAGGCGGAGAGGGCGGACCCACGAAGAACCCAGGTGAAACAAAAAGGCTGACCCGTGAGAAAACAAGGCAAAAAAGACGATCGATCAGCGGGGAACCAGACGAAGGCAGGGAAGGAGGATCCAAGGTGACCTCAGGTGGAGGTAGAGGCCCCATGGCAACCTCAGGCGGAGTTAGAGGACCCACAGTGACCTCAGGCAGAGTGGGAGGACCCATGGTGATCACGGAAAAGGCTGAAGGCCCCACATTGATCTCAGATGGAGATGGCGGACACATGGTGACCTCTGATGACGGTGAATGACCATCAGCAGATCCAGACAAGGATTCGAGCACAGGGGAAGAAACACACACCAGGTTACAACCACTGGCAGGAGTGGAGCCCGGCGAGGAGAATTCAGGAACAGCCGGCGGATGTGACCGGTTGTCCTCACCAAGACCTAAGCAAGATTTCTCAAGTACTGTTAATGTAAAGACAAAGAAGAGAACTTTTCTTAGCTCGAGCTCCACCGCCGTCCAAGACTCCGGCGAGTTAGGCTGGGATGTCTCGGATTCAGTCATCTGGCACTCCAACCCCGGCTCGGCCACCTCAGATATGGAAGAAGAGAAAAACACCAGAGCATTACAGGCAGCAGTGGAGTCCGGCAAGGAGAACTCAGGAGCAGAGGGTATCTGCAACTGATTCTCCCTGCCACGAGTAACACAAGATTTCTCTAAAGCTGATAATGAAGAGACTGAACAGAGAACTTAACATGACTTGAGCTCCACCGCCGTGCAGAACTCCAGTGACTCTGCTGCAATGACCCCAGCAGCAGGCGTGATGGTGGAGGCAGCTCAAGGACCTCCAGACATGGCGACCGACACAGGTGGAACTCCCAGTGTGGCGGCTGAAGCTGGAAGTTGCCTCACCGCTGTTGCAGAGACACATGTAGCTTGAGTCAGGGGACACGCTCTTGTCGGCACAGACATCAGGGCACCGGGGGCACTCTTCTCCTATCCAGGACTTGGCTGCAGGGCTGGAACAGAACTCTCCAGGGCCACAGGCCCCTCTGTTATCCGGCAGCTTCCTCCCAGGACTGGCGGACACTTAGGGAACACAGGAGAAGCAGGTGAGGATAAAGTTTTAGTTGCAGCAACCAGTGCTCAGCTAGAATGGGTAATTGGTGCTGAGCCCCCCCCCCCCCCCCAGGAATAAGACAAAATTCATTTTTGGAGGTTAAAAAATGAAACAGTACTAGACTTAGTTCCCTGGACCTGGTGGTTGCTGCTGCCATAGGACCGGATAACTCCTTCTCGTTCACTACAGTGGGTGAGGGCACCAAGGTGGAGAGAGGCGGAGCCGGCCCTGCAGACCTGAGGACGGCCAAATTCTCAGCAGCGGGTGGGGACGTCATGGAGAAGAGGGAGACACCAGCAGCAGATGAGAAGGAGGAGACTGGTGGAACAGTCGAGGGGGAAAAATTAAAAAAATGAAGAGGAGGCTGTTGCTGCGGTTCTCCAGAGCGGCGAGGAGGAACCTGCTGAGAAGGCAGAAGAATTCCCCAGGCGGGGTTCAGCTGGATGGCGTTCAGCTGGAAGGCTGATGACGTTTGCACCCAGGAACGCTCCTTCTTCAGCTCAAGTGCAGATGGGAAATGGCGAGAAGCGGAGGCTGGAAATAAAGGCACCAGTAGACACTTCTTTGTCGACTCAGGTACAATTAAAGGAGAGCTTCCTACCAGCCTGTGGAGCAAATGTTGGCGGTAGAAAACGAGAGTGAGGAGACCTGTGAGTTCAGGCTAACTCCTCAGGCTCGGGGTTGCCTCAATAACTTCCACCTCACAGTCCAGCCATTTCACTGATTTCTCGGGAGTATGAGCAGAGCATTCGTCTGAGATAAGGTCTTCAATTAACTGCGCCGCCCAGCACTCATCCTCATCCAACCTGAGCAAACTAAAGTCCGTGTGCGCTAACATTCCAGCAAAAACACACACTTGAGAAAAATATATGTTATGGCAAAAGAGAGAGAGAAAAAAAAAGGCAAACTCACAGTCTACTTGCGTCTTGACTGGCAGTGATCTACTGTCATGAATCACCCCTTAGGGAAGGCAGGAGACACAAAACCCTGGAGCTGTGAGTTCCTGACATTTATTAACCCTTTAACTGCCCAGATTAAATGGATGGGTCACGCGCCCCCAGTGGCACAGCACAGCAACTGCATGTGTCAACTTATTGACGTCCCCCGGCTATACTGAGAATTTGTACTAATCTTTATTGATCTGACAGTTTAGAAGGTGGCAGAATCAGAATCAGGTTTATTGCCATTGTTCATGTAGTACACAAACTAGGAATTTGTCTCGGTACAATGCTGCAACATTAAACATGATAGGATAAGAGAAATAAACTATACATGTAATAAAGTGTAGGATAAGATTAAGTGGCAGACACGCACTGAAGGAATCATGGCTGGCATGGAATATAGCAAAGAAGGAGAAATCCTCATTATTATTCTTCCTTTTTCTGCTTTGAGCTCACACACCAATATGTATGCCTTCACGATCGGTCACCACGGCAGCGATGATGACGGAAACTGCATGAAACGGGAAAAACAGTCGTGTAATACAAACAAAATTCACGTGGGATAATCAGAGTTTGTAGATGTGGTACACAGGTGTAAATTACCAAATAAACGTATTACATCGAGGTCGATGTAGCAAAAAACTGAGCTCCCCGTACCAAGATGGCGGCGCCCACGGGCGGCATGGATTCCCACAGGGAAAATGCACCAAACAGAAAAAATAGCCACTTAATACAAACACACTCGGAGAGTACAGACCTCCGCTAAGTACCTGAGTTCCCCCTAATATTGGGATTTTCCCCAAATATAATAGTCCAAAATTTATTTTATCTATATTTTCAGATTCCTTGACCATGAAAACATACCTTTAGCAATTGGATTCACATTGATATCTTTATTAGTTCAATAGTTATCGACAAAAATCAGTTTTTTGGTAATGGCGGTTTTCTTCTGGATATAGCTGTATAGCTTTTGAAGATACAACAAATCCATTGGCAGACTACTGATTCCTCAGTGTCTTGGCTATATTTTGGTGTTTGTTGTATGTTTATATCTTAATTTGTTACCTTACAGTGATGAAAATTCCAAAGATGTCACTTCCGCCCTTCCAAGAGAGCAGACGCTTTTTCCTTCTCTCTTGCTCTGACTTTTTTTCCTCCCCCCCCCCCCCCAACTACTGGATCCCAGCTTGCTGTTGTCTGTCTGCGTCTAACTGCGACCGTCGAAAGAAAGAAATTATGGAGTTAATAAGCTGGGCTTTGAACACAATTGACACTATTTTTTCAACAAGGAAAAGTGCTCCGGGGGAAGCTGTCTGTCCCGCAGGAACGGCTCCAGCGGGCTATTTACGTGACACAAGTAATTGGAAGATCTTGTGTCTCACTAATCTCTCTATCGAAGATATTGAAGATTTGTATGTCTTCGTGATAATGGTGATCGGGATCTTTCTGATTGGAACTGGGATTGTCCTGGTGTACCGCAAATTGCTGAAGATGGATACAACCTATCAAAATGCTGGCCAGGCGAGGTGCATCTGTCAAATTGAAAAATTGGAGAAGACCCTGATAGCGACAAATGGAGAACTGTCTCGGAAGGTGGATTACATCATGGTCTCGCTTAGGTCTTTCCACGATGGACTTAAAGCCCCACAATGAAGGATTAAGTACTGAATCTACAGAAGAAATAAAAAGCCTTCTCTGTGATCAGTCCGATTTGGCTCAATTTCCCCATGAAAATTCCTCCTGGCTGTCTGCAGTCTGTGTTTTCAAAATCATCGAGCACAAGGCCTTGGACAGCCATCTGGACAGCCTGCCCAGATAATCGCAAGGACGATCGGCGGCAGCCAGACAAAACATCTCCTGCCAAGTGCCCTTGTTGTTCTCTTATTATCATCAACATTGCTTCAACAGCGCACACACATTGATCCATGAACTGAATAAAGATACACACACTGCTCTCTTGTGTCTTGTGTCCTGTGAATCCTGTCTTCCGTATGTGCATCGAGAGCTTTTTTTTTTCCTTGTAATCATAATATTGATTGATTATGCAACCAGTATTCTGAATCAATGTTTTTTTTTGCTCCTTCCTATTGTTCCTCGTATTATTCTTATTCTTATGCTACCTGTACCCTCTATCCTGTTGACAGGCGCGTCCCCGATGCAGCCGTGTCACTGGAAATGCAGGTTCATTTTCTGTGTCAAGTCAAATTCTCTCGTATGTTATCAGTGATCTGTTAATGTACTTGGCAATAAATCTTTTCTGATTCTGATTCTGATTCTATTATTTCCTGTTCTGGATCACAGGATCCGGATTTTTTGCAGGATCCGGATCAGTCTTTGATATTTCCTAGAACCTATTGGGATCTTATCCTGTATTTTTTTGGCAAGCATCCTGACCATTTATTGTGGAGTTACAGTTAGGCCCAGAAATATTTGGACAGTGAAACAGTCTTCATGAATTGGGCTCTGAATGCCACAACATTGGATTTGAAATGAAACAACTACAACGGAATTGAAGTGCAGACTTTAAGGTTTAATTCAAGGGGTTGAACAAAAATATATGATTAAACATGTAGGAATTGTAGCTATTTTTATACAAACGCTCCTCATTTCAGGGGCTCAAAAGTAATTGAACAAATAAACATAACCCAAAGTAAAATGTTACTTTTTGAATTGAATTGAATTTATTTATTTATTTCGGATAATACAGTACAGGTTAAAAGAAACTGTATAATATAACAACAAGGTCAAATTAGACAAAGACTCCTTCTACTAAACAATTCCACGTGAGTTATCCGAAATGGGTGATGGCTGAAGCCGCAGCTTATATTGCCCACCCATATTCCATCCAAGAATTCAAAAGAAAAAAGAGTAAACAAGACAAGAGTGATTACAATTTAGAACAAAGCTAAGACAAAGTGTGACTGAGAGAAAAAAAAGAAAACTAAGCTAAGCTAGGTTAAGCGGTTACTATTCAAGACAAATCTAAGACAGAATGTCACAGAGAGAAAGAAAAAAAAAAAACTAAGCTACAACACAACACAGGCTGGATATGTCAATCCTTATGTGAGTTTACATGTCGTCTTGTAAATATGTTTGGAGTATTTCTTCCTTTAGTTTTTGTTTAAATTGTCCAAGCGTTGTACATGATTTTAATTCAGGTCCATAACCGTTCCATAATCTGACTCCTTGCACTGAAATACAGTGTTGCTTGGTGGTTGTTCTCACTGTAGGCTTTTGAAATATACATGTTCCTCTGAAGTGATATTGTTTCTCCCTTGTTTGGAACAACTTTTGGATATTTGCGGGCAGTGATAAATTCTTCACTTTGAACATTATTATTGCGGTTTTAAAGTCAACCAGATCTTTCAACTTGAGAGTTTTTTGTTTAAGAAAAAGTGGGTTTGTTGGTTCCCTGTAAGCTGCTTTGTTTATTATTCTAATAGCTCTCTTTTGAAGCATAAAGAGTGGATATATGTTTGTTTTGTATGTATTTCCCCATACTTCATTACAATATGTCATGTATGGGAGTATTAATGAATGATACAAGGTGTATAGTGTGGGTTGATTCAGCAAATATTTCACTCTGTGTAATATTGCAATTGATTTGGAAACTTTACCTTTAATATAATTAATATGTGACTTCCAACACAGTTTGTTATCAATTATTACTCCAAGGAATTTAGTTTCAGATACCCTTTCAATCTCTACACCATTTACACTGAGTTTGGGTACTGGATTGTTGTGATGGTTGTTAAAGACTATAAATTTTGTCTTACTTAAATTGAGCGTTAATTTGTTTGAATCAAACCACAGTTTAAGCTTTTCTAATTCCTTCCCGAGTGTATCCAGAAGTTGTTCCAAATTGTTTCCACTGCATAGCAGATTAGTGTCATTGACAAACAATATTAAGTCCATTTTTTCTGAAACTTTACATATATCGTTTATATACATATTGAATAATAATGGTCCCAAAACTGAACCCTGTGGGACTCCACAGGTGACCTTCAGCAACTCTGAGTTTTTGTTGCTAACACATACATACTGATATCTATTCTTTAAGTAACTACTTAACCAGGACAGTGCTACCCCTCTAATACCAGAATTTTGTAGTTTCTTTAATAATAAATTATGATCTACTGTATCAAATGCTTTTTTAAGATCTAGGAATACTCCAACTGAATACTCTTTATTTTCAATGGCTGTTGATATTTTTTCTGTAAATTCCATTAGGGCATATGCAGTTGTCCTCTTGTGTCTGAACCCATATTGCTGCTCACATAGTAAATCATTCTTCAGTATGAAGTTGTCAATTCTCTCATAGAATATTTTTTCAAGTATCTTGGAAAATTGCGGTAATAGTGAAATTGGTCTAAGTTTGAGAGTTCCCCTCTGTCGCCCGTCTTGTATATCGGAATTACTTTAGCTATTTTCATTGCATTGGGAAATATACCTGATTGGAGAGACAGGTTACAGATATACGTCAGTGGTTTTACTATGCATTCGATAACAGTTTTGACTAGTAGCATGTCAATACCATCACAGTCAGTAGATGTTTTACTTTTGAACGATTTAACAATTTCAATGACCTCTCTTTCGTCTGTGTTCTTTATGAAGATGGAGTCTTTTACAGCAGTGTTATTGCATATTGTATCACCTGTTGGCACCGTAGTGGGTATTTCTCGGGCCAGTTTAGGTCCAATGTTAACAAAAAAATTATTAAATTCATCTGCAGGTGAAGCAATATTCACACTCAGTCGTTTTATTATTTTTTGGAATATTAGTTGGGTAGCTTGTATTTCTGCTTTTATTTCCAAGGATACTGTTGAGTATTGTCCATGTATTTTTAATATTGTCTCTGTTTTTCTCCAGTTCTTTACTGTAATAGTCTCTTTTACTACATCTTATTATATATGTTAACTTATTTTTGTATGTTTTATACCGCTGTTCTGCTTCTTTTGTTCTTTTCTTTAGGAAAGCTTTATATAATAATTTTTTCTTTTTACACGCCTTTTGTAGTCCTTTGGTTAACCATGGCTTATTAGCAAATTTGTGTTTAAGCTTTTTTATTACTAATGGGCAGTTTTTTTCATAAAGAGTGGTTACAATATTTATAAATGTGTCATAGGCTCCATTTACATCTGATACATAGACTTCTGTCCAGTCTTGCTTCAGCAAGTCCTCTTTAAGAGAGCTGATTGCATTTGGTGATTTGTGTCTGAACGATTTTGAAGTTTTTTCTGCGTTGGGCCCCGTGTGGCCATGGATAAGTGCAAAGGTTGGCAAGTGGTCACTTATATCATTTATCAATAATCCACTTTCTATTTTCTTATCGAAAACATTGACAAACAGGTTGTCAATAAGTGTAGCAGAGTGAACTGTGATTCTACTGGGATGTGTTATTGTGGGATATAGACTCATGCTGTACATAGAGTTCATGAACTCTGTAACTACATTTTGTTGATGAGGATTCAGTAAGTCAATATTGAAATCTCCACAAATTGCTACCATTTTCTTACTAGTAATATTATTGTACAGCTCGACTAATTTATCTCTGAATGTCTCAATGCAAGTTCCCGGCGTTCTATATATGCAGCTTATGATTAGATTTTTTGTTTTGTCTAGGTCAATCTCAACAGTAACACATTCCAAAATCCCTGGTAGTGCTAAGGACATTTCATTTACAAGCTTACACCTGTACAGGTCATCAATATACAGTGCAACACCACCACCCTTTTTTTGAGTTCTGTTAATGTAAAACATCTGATATCCCTCTATTGCCATCAGGGGCGCCTGCTCTTCGTTATGCCAAGTTTCAGAGACTGCAATAGCTGTGAATTTTCTGTCTAGCTGTTTTAAATAGTCCTGAATCTGTGGAAAGTTTTTGTTAAGACTTCTGCTATTGAAGTGTATTATTGACAGTTTACCATCTAATTGCATTTGACTTTTGAATTGTTTTTCAGTGTAATATTCACAGTGGTTATGAATATTATTGAAAAAGTGGTTATCAGGATCAATATCATTCTCCATCTCTTGTGGTTTATGTTCAGCATAATGGTATGTTTTCAGAGTTTGAGTTTCCTCATTCTGTGTCAAATGACTTCCTCCAACTGGGGATAATTGATGTCTACTTGAGTCGGTCATAAGTTTTTGTTTGTTTTGGTTATTTTTATTAAAGTACTTTGGCATGGTGTATCAAAAGAATTATTCTTATCGTGTGTATGAATATGGATTATCATTGGCTCATAATTTTCTAATCAGTGTTCATCTGTATTTATCTAAGTCAGTAGCATCTCTGATCATTATACTCTTTGCTTGCTCAGGTGATCCATTTAGTTTAATCCAAATTCTACAATTTCTTGTCCAGGTTGCTTGTATCCTATTTTGTTTTTTTTAGCATCCGTGCCTGTCGTGCTAATTCAGCGGTTTTTTTTGTCAGGTGTTCATTTATGTAAACTTGAGTTTCCTTTAGCTTTTTGGCCTGCCTCAGTATGTTATTCTTTACCCTTCTGTTCACAAAGCGCATCACAATTGATTTCTTTGTTTTGTTATCTTTCTTCGGTAGAGCATAGCAGGCTGAGACTGCATTGGCTTCTACCTTAATGTCTTTATCATTAAGGAACTGAAGCACTTGATTTTCTAAGGACAAAGATTCTCTCATGGGTGCATCTTCACCACTCAGTCCTACTGTGGCATGGGCGTATGACTGATATCTGATGTCTAGTCCACTTATAACTAGGTCATCAATACGAGAACCTTGTTCAAGATCCTCGACGCGTTGCTCCAAAAGACGCCCGTGTTGCTCCAGGTCCATAATTTTTTTGTCTTTTTCTTGAATTATTAAATTTAGGGCTTGTACCTGTTCTATTAGGCCTATTATTTTGTCCTGTTGGCTAGTCAATTTGGCCAATTCTTCTGACATAAAGCTCAGAGCGTTTTTGATTTCTTCCATTTCCTCTTTCTTTGGTGGCATCTTACTGACCTGTAGATAGAAGTAAACAGAGAATCCGGCTAGGCCTCAACTAGCCCGGCCGCTGCTGAATTCGCCGCAACAGCTCCTGCACAGCTCCTCCGCCAAGTAGCGCTGCACAGCTCCGCAGATCACCCCCGTCATTCACCACCGCCTGCCGCCGTCTGGCTGGCCGGTTATGCTGCACACCGCCGGCGCAGCCGAGCTTCACCGGTCACCGCCGCCGCTCGCCGCCGTCTGGCTGGGTGGCACCTCTGCTAGGCCCCGTCACCGACCGCCGTCAGTCTGGTAGTTCCTCAGCTGGACCTTGCAACTGGGTTCCGACTCAGGCCACTGTCCTGCTGGGTCCAGGTGGCCCCGTCTCTCACCAACGCCGCGCTCGAGCTCCCAACTGCCGCCTCGGTTGGTTCCTCCGATAGGCCCTCACCGGGGACTGAGCCGCTTCGTGTCGGAGTTAGGTGGCGCACTGGGGCCAGCGTTAAGCTAACTAGCATTAGCATTAGCGTTAGCTTGGTAATCGCTTCTGGTAGAGCGCAGCAGTTCTACCCGATTAAAGGGGCATTCCAACGGGATTCTGACGGAGGTGGAAATTCAGCCCGTGGGTGTCCGTCACGAGCGCCCATCACTGTTGGTTAGATATTTTTAATGGGGAAATCAGCGAGTTTGTCTCAGCGCTGAAAAAGTGTGACCAACCTGGTCGCCATCTTGGAATACTTTTTTTACTTTTCAATAGTTTGTTGAGAATCCTTTGCAGGCAATGACTGCCTGAAGTCTGGAACCTATGGACATCACCAAACGCTGGGTTTCCTCCTTTGTGATGCTTTGCCAGGCCTTTACTGCAGCTGTTTTCAGTTGTTGCTCGTTTGTGGGTCTTTCTGCCTTAAGTTTTGTCTTGAGCAAATGAAATGCATGCTCGATTGGGTTGAGATCTGGTGATTGACTTGGCCATTGCAGAATATTCCACTTCTTTGCTTTTAAAACTCCTGGGTTGCTTTTGCAGTATGTTTTGGATCACTGTCCATCTGTACTGTGAAGCGCCATCCAATCAACTTTGCTGCATTTGGCTGAATCTGAGCAGAAAGTATATCCCTATACACTTCAGAATTCATCCAGCTGATTCTGTCTTTTGTCACATCATCAATAAACACAAGTGACCCAGTGCCATCGGAAGCCATGTATGCCCATGCCATCACACTGCCTCCACCATGTTTTACAGAAGATGTGGTGTGCTTTGGATCATGAGCTGTTCCAGTTCTTCTCCAAACTTTCTTCTTCCCATCATTCTGGTACAGGTTGATCTTAGTCTCATCTGTCCAAAGAATGCTGTTCCAGAACTGGGCTGGCTTCTTCAGGTGTTTTTTGGCAAAGTCAATTCTGGCCTTTCTATTTTTGAGGCCGATTAATGGTTTGCACCTTGTGGTGAATCGTTTGTATTTACTCTCATGAAGTCTTATCTTCATGGTAGACTTAGATACTGATACACCTACTTCCTGGAGAGTGTTCTTCACTTGAGTGGGTGTTGTGAAGGGGTTGTTCTTCACCATGGAAAGGATTCTGCGATCATCCACCACTTGTCTTCCGTGGACGTCCAGGCCTTTTTGAGTTCCCAAGCTCACCAGTGCACTCTTTTTTTCTCAGAATGTACTAAACTGTTGATTTGGCCACTCCTAACATTTCTGCTATCTCTCTGATGGATTTCTTCTATTTTTTTCAGCCTCAGGATGGTCTGTTTCATCTTCATTGAGAGCTCCTTTGACCGCATGTTGTGTGCTCACAGCAACAGCTTCCAAATGCAAACACCACACCTGGAATCAACTCCAGACCTTTTAACTGCTTAATTGATGACAGGTTAATGAGGGAAGAGCCCATGCAGCCTTGTTATTTTTTTTTTTGCAGCCTTCTGAGTCAATTGTCCAATTACTTTTGGTCCCTTGAAAAAGAGTTGGCTACATATTAAAGAGCTGTAATTCCTAAACCCTTGCTCCAATTTGGATGTGAATACTCTCAAATTACAGCTGAGAGTCTGCACTTTAAGCCCATATTGATTATATAGTTGTATCCTGAATATGTTTTCGTAAACAGCTAAAATAACAAAACTTGTGTCACTGTCCAAATATTTTTGGGCCTAACTATATACTGTACACATATGGTCAAAATGGCCCTATCTCGCAATAAAGAACCCTTTAAAAAATTCCTGGATCCAGACGGTGATCCGGATCATTCCCAAAATGTAATCATTTCTTCCTTGTCCCATTTTGGACTTGTCCTGAAAATTTGGTCAAAATCCGTTTGTAAGTTTTTGAGTTATGCTGATAACAGAGACAGACAAACAGACAAACAAACCCCGGTAAAAACATAACCTCCTTGGCGGAGGTAATTAACGTGGGGTAACCCTAAAAGTTTGTAGATGTGGTACACAGTGTAAATGGCTGAGCAAACACACAAATATCAGCTACGATGGACGAAAACGGACCGGTCACGTGGGCAGACGATCCCCCTTCCCGGTAACAGGTAAGAAAGAAATATGTTTTGACATTTTATTGATTTTCTAGTTCATATACTTTGAAGATTAGATAAAAACATACCCCTGTAGACAAATCGGCGTTAAAAAAAAAATGGACCATTCTTTATGTAAATGTGTCCAAAGTCCACTTATGACTGAGCTATGTAATTTATATAGCTGCCATGACATTATGCAAATTAGATGCATACATTTATTCCTATCTGAAACTTTGGATCATATTCTACATCTTTCTAATTGACTGTAAGCCATTATCTCTTGTAATTTTTAAGTTATAGCCTTGGAAATCTGAACTATTTTATTGACAAAATTTTTTACCACTCTTGACCACTAGAGGGGACCTTGAGTTGCCTTGCATTGCCCCAGGCGCCACATGGCACCTAGGACAGTTATAGGGTTAAAGAACACAAAATATACAAAAACTTACAAATACGAAGAGGACTCTATGAGGAGAAGTGTAGCCCAGAATACCGCGGAGGCTAAGGCATATGGAAACACCAGAAAACGTGGGATGCATGTCAGGACAAACACAGACCAAACAGGGAAATGGCAAGATGGGGACACTATCTGAGATAGGGGATACGTAGAAATACCATTTGGTTCAAGAGACTGCTGCGAGGAGTAGTCTCGCAACAGCTTCTTAAATAGGAGAACACAAATGAGATCAGGTGTGGGTATATGAGTGAGAAAATAATCAGGACAATCCGAATCAGGTGTGACAGCCTGCAAACGGGATGGACAACAGGAAGTGAACACCGACAGCTGTCACACAGAGAAATAATGACAACCAGCAACCAGTAATGAACCCCAAAACAAAGACCAGAAAACTATAAATGACAAGACTACTAAATGTACAATAAAAGGAAACTAAGGCAAGGACAAGATAAAGATAACCCACAGATACAGATAATATACATGGAACCAAAAGACAAAAGGAGCGATGAGGATACGGGAGACTCTTAAACGGACGCAGGCAAAAATATAAAATACAACACTGGATAATCATAAGTACACAAACTAAAGGAATTAGACTAATAAGGACAAAACTCGGAATACAAGACAACTCATAAATAGCCAGATAGATAACCCACAGACCAAAATACAGAGATGCATGGCATACAGAAGACAATGCTAAATAAACAGGGAGCATGAGCACACCTCTCGTGCTCAGTGTCATGGCAATTCTGTTCATTACCTTTTAATATTGCTAACCATTTAGAATAGACATGGCCTAAATTCTCTTTGTCTGTGGGTTGCGATAGCATAATTTAGCAAAGTTTAAAGCAGCAAGGTGATTTTTGGAATCTAATCCTAAATGAGCAATTGACTGATCTCATATTAAGTATTCATTGTAGTAACTCTGAACCTCTAGCCCCATATTAAACCTTGTTCAGTTGGAAACAAGCTAAATGCTCTTTGTGAGGACACCAAAAAGCTAATAAAAAAAAAAATGCAGACTTACACACATACACCTACTGTAGCCTGCAGCTCTGAAGGAAAAGAGCAATCAGGGGTGATACATTGGCAAATGTCAAACAAGGATTAATGGATTAATAACATTGTTAAATATCCTCCGAGTACTGTCTGCGTTTAAGATTCCTATTTTTTTTCCAGCCCTTCCTCTATCCCCTCACTTCTTCACTGCACTAATAGGGAGTGTGAAGGGAGTGGAGGACGTTAAGAACCAATCTCACAGACAAAAAACTCTCGGCAGAATTTAATCTCTCCGTCCTCTTTCTGTCTCTATCTGACAGCACCACTCTCCAGTTTCTCACTAAGTGTGTGTGCAAGCGTGTGAGTGTGTACTGTGAGTTCTCCAGCTGGGGTTATTAGGATTTCCATTAAACCACATTCAGCGTAATCAACAGAGAATTATAGTTGCCAAGGGCAAAAATACCCTGTGAGCATTTTTCTGGATCTGTGAGTATATTAATATAGGTGGATCTGTTGTATTTACATGAATGCAGGTTTATTTTTTATGCATGGAATTGTGTTAAAATAGACCATTTTCCTCAAAACTGAAATTTCCCTGTAATACAGAACAGACCTAGAGGTAGCCTGCTGAAAAATACCCTCTGCTTGAACCAATTAAAAAAAAACGTAAGGCCTAATAGGGCTGCAGCAGCTTGTCAAATCATTATCTCGAAAGTGTCTCATGGAGGCCCTTCCGAGGAAATGCATGGGTGGCAAACTAGCTAATGCCAAAGTGGCAGTTGCTTGTTAAATCTCTCAAGCATCACATACCATAGAGTGGGTTTCCATCCAGCTATTTTCATGTAAATTTTGAGTATGTGTAAAATGCTTGTTAAATTTGTTGGTCTACTTTAGACAAAATGTCCATTGAGCTGATGACAACAGTTCACCTTAACAGGATGGGCACAACATAACTTTGAGGGACAAAAAAAAAAAAATGTGTGCACCATAGAACAATCCCCAGGGGCCTCATATGTATAAAACATTAGGATATATAATAAAAATGTACAGACACAAAAATGCTAAAAATTGTGTATGTATCACACTGTCCTCCAAGGCCACGGCTGGAGTCACCCAGCAACTTTAGAAATAAGGGCCATCATGATATTATAGTTACAGCAATCATATTGACTGATTCGACATGATACAAAGATAATAACTATCAAACATTCCCTTCATTTATTTAAAGAATGTTACTGAGAAAAATAAACTTTTTTAGATGAACATGATATTGAACCTTATTATGCTGGTCAATGGCAGGATTTTGTGCCATGCTTCCCACCTTGCACCAGTGCTTTTGTTAGTTTCTGTCAGCACACAGTCTGTTTTTTTTTTTATGCTTCGTGTTACACCATCTAATTAACAGTAGATAGTGTGCTGCTTTGTGCTTGGAGGAGTGGAAGCATGCAATCTCGTGCACATTGGTATTTTGGTGCATTTTATGACAATGCACTTTTGATCAGGAAAAGGGAGGACTGTTGTCAGAAGCACATTATCAGTTCTATTTCAGTAGAGTGTTTTGAAATCACACACCTACTGACAGGAGCACATGAGGAAACACTGCATTCATAGGGATTTTTCAATTATTTTAATGGATGGTTGGCGCACTTATAATCTAATCACCCGTCATTTTAATTATAATATGATGATTCACTTAATAGTTTTTAATTCCATTTCATCACAATATCACAACTAATTAATTTTTAGGGGAATGAATGAAGGAACAGGAAGCGTGTGTGCACATTAACCTATTTTCTGTCTATGGCAGAGCAATGCTCCCGTCAGCTCATCTCCCTCTGGCGGTAAAGATTTTTCCTCAAGAAAATATTCAGTTTAGATATGACAAATTCCAAAGGCTCTAACTTGAATGTGGTAAGAGATAATGGCTTACTGTCAATTACAAAAATGTAGAATATGATCCAAAGTTTGAGATAGGAGTAAATTTATGCATCTATTTTGCATAATGTGATGGCAGCCATATCGAATAACAGAACTTTCGGTCAAAAGTGGACTTTGGACATATATACACAAAGGATGGTTTTGTTTTTTGGTCACCGCTTTTGTTTTAGGGTTTTTGTTGTCTTATCTTCAAAGCATATGAACCAGAAAATCAGTAGAATGTACACAAATTGATAAAAACCGGTCAGACCTACCGTTCGTCATGTTTTCATTCATCCATTTTCATCATCTACAGTCCTTATTTTGTCTCCTGCCAATAATTTTTGCTTTCTCGCCCACATCCAGAAACTCTCACATTTATCTTATGAATTATTCTACTTCAGTTTTGACTACATTACGCTGCCGAACCGGCACTATTGTTCTCTGTCATCACGTGCAGCTCCATCAATAGCAGACGAAAGTGTACACACTCCAGACCATCTTCTGCTGTCACAAAACGTAAATATTTCCCTTCAGAAGCTAAATATTCTCTTTGTAGAATCATACTTGGCAAATTTTGGATCAAACGCTTCCTCAGTGTGGAAATATATGTTGCGATGGACCCTTTGTTTACATTCTCTTCTTCACGTTTCCGGAAATGATGTTTTGAGGTGGCTCATTTTGGTGAAGTCCTCCAGCCCTCCAGTGAAGAGCAGTAAGCTATATGTGTCTGACATCTTGTGATGTGAAATGCTTGTTACAACTGTCTTCTGTGCTTTTGGGACACATCACGTGACAGGCACGGACCTGTGACATAGGCAGCATGTGACACACGTGTTTTCTGACAGCCGGAAAGTTAGAGGGTTAAGGTGTGGATGCGGTACACAGGGGAGGTGTGGCGGGATGCTCTCAGTATGAAGATTAAACTACAAATCTCTCTTCATTGACAAAGTATTCTGACCACTAATCTATCATGTCACCATATCACATCATCATATCTCATCCACACATGTGTGCAAGCACGTCCCAATTAATGAAAAACACACACAAACATTGTTTTCTGTTAAATAAAGAGAGTTAAATATGAAGAGAGTTAAATATAAAGTATTTGAAGGCACAGCAGACAGTTTTTTTACTGCACAGTGAAAAAGATGGTGCATGGGTTTACAATTCAACAGATCATCCTCTTTTTAATTTAACTACTGGACCACAGCAAGACCAGTCTGCCCTTCTAGAAAAAAACCCTGCAAAACTGTTATTCAGCATTATCTAATTATGAGGGGGGTTTTAAGCAATTTTTTTTAACCTCATTCACTGTCAATCTTTTAACAATGATTTAAAATGAATGTATCCCAAAAGTTGTTTCAAGTTGTTACATTCAGTAGAGCAGATTGAGACCTCAGGCCAAGATGAACAGCTACTCATTCTTGGTTTAAAAGAAAAGTTCAGATGAATGATGATATAACTAAAGGAAATTTTACAACTCTGTCTAAATCATGGACAACAAGAAAGACTGGCATAATCTCTGAATTGTAGCCTACAGCTCTCATCCATATGTAATTATGATCTGTGCCCAGAGTTAGAACTAAACATGGTGAGGCAGCATTCAGTTTTTACGCTCCTCACATGTGGAACAAACTTCCAGAAAGCATCAGGGCTGCTGAAACTCTCAGATGCTTTAAATTGGGGTTAAAATCTTTCCTATTTGCTGCTACCTTTCAGTAGAACAATTCTTAGTCTCCCACTGTACTTTGCACTGTAATTTTATTTCTTGCACTTTGTCTTATTCTGTTTTATCTTGTTTCTGTTTCTCTTCAGTTTATTTTTTAGTTTGCTTTTAAATTCTTATGTATTTCTTTTGCAACTTGGTGTAATGCTTTAGGGTTTTATGTAACGCATTGAATTGTCTTGTACATGAAATGTGCTACACAAATAAACTTGCCTTGCCTTACTCTTAAATACATTTTCACTTTGTGAATGAGCTTGCATTGTCCTCAGTACAAAATGGATTTGTCTGCCCATTTAAACACAGTCATATTAGTATTAAGCCTTTGATCTTGCAAACCTGTTTATTAAAAGGGAATGAGAGCAAAGACAGTAGTTGGTTTATTTCACGTTTATGCCCAAACACTGAATAATTAAGAGCATTAGGACAGCCTCTGAACTTTCAGCTGGCACAAAATTCATTTCTTCACTGCTGTATTAGTGAATGGACCTTGGAAACACCCATAAACATGCCCCATAATTGATTATGGACTGTGCTGCTATAATACGACCCTAATTCTTTTATGTCAAGTTGTTTTGGGTGAAGATGTCTTGTATTATTATTATTACTACTACTACTACATTCACACTAATATACTTCTGTGCAATGATTATTTGAGAGCAGCAACTGTCTTTAGTTACAGACAGAAATTTAGACATGACTGGAAGCTTTACAAAACACTGGGATCTGTATTAAAAGTGTATGTATGCCAAAAAAGCTGAAAATAGCTCATAGATACAACCCCAGTTCCACTGAAGTTGGGACGTTGTGTAAAACGTAAATAAAAACAAATGAAACAATGATTTTAAAATCCCTTTCAACATTCTGGGCACCATTGTAAAAGAAGTCCTTACCTCAATTGGTTTATCCCTGATAAAATAAAGGGTAAATAAAAAATAAAAAGATAAGGGGTTTGCTAACTCCATAGCCATACAACAGCACTGGGTTACATTTAATCCTGTAGAGGGGAAAGAACTACTTCACTGTAGCCCAATTCAGCATTGACTGCACCGTCACTGTATCCAGCAGCAGTGGCACCTCCACTCCATCTAACTCCACTGAGCAATACGTGTACCAGTTTGTGCTGGGGCTCACTGTATGGATGGTTGCCGGGGGCGGAGTGATTTCTTCCATGGGCCCTCTGGCTCAGATAAGCGGTACACTCTGGCATAATGGTTCAAGCGTCCTCATCTGCTGCAACATTTTCCTCTTGCTGAGCATTCCTTTGCCTTATGTTGGTGCATCACAGACCCACAACCCTTGCATGGGGGTCTTCCTGGGGCAGACCTTTGGCTGGCAGCATTGGTTTCCGTAACATCGTCATCCAAGCTATCCTCACAATCCAAGTCCATGACATTTGCTGTGACGGGCGGCTCAGGCGGCCGCTGTGACTGACGCCAGTTTAGCTCCGAGGTTAGCTTGTCTGCAGCCTCCAGCTGGAGAGCTAGCTCAACAGCTCTGGCTAAAGTTAAGTCATTCGGCGCCATTAGTAGCCTAGCTCACAATGCAGCATTGCACGTGTGCTCCGCTAGCTGGTCGCATACCATTTCATCTTCCAGCTGTCCAAAGCGGCACTTGCTAGCTAGCTATCTTAAGGTGGCAACAAACTGTTTGATGGGTTTACCTACCCGTTGGTGGCACTGGCAAAAACGAATTCTCCATACAGTCACGCTGTCTGGAATGTGGAAATAGTTGGATAGAAGCTCCACGACATCCTCAAATGAGTCTGATGCACCGAGCGTCTGCAGGACTTGCTGGCCCTCAATACCCAGGTTATGGATAAGAGGCGCACATGCCCTTAGCTTGTCGGGCTGCCCGAGGTCCAGTGCGGTGATGTAGGTCTGAAAAGCCTTGAACCAATGCGGTCAAGGCACTGGTAGTTCGCCCGGGAGCTCAAGGAAGGGATGGAGTAGTGTTATGCCTCCATGAGTTAATCCTCAGTCACCAAATGTTATGTATGCAAACCTGGTGGTGAATGAGGCAAAGATGAAGGTAGCATTGAACACAGCTTTGGTGATGTTTATGAACAGCGGTACACGACAATCACCTGGCATGGACATCCGACACAAATGGAAGTGCTATGCAGCTCGCCCCACTATATAGGGCAGTGCGGTGACGTGACAGGAAGTCAACGTCACCACACTGCACTTCACAATAAGGTGCCGTCATCACAGGGGGTGCATAAATAACAATCACGATGATATGTGAGAACTGTCTGGGAAGGTATGCCGGTCACATGCCAATAGCTAGCAACTCAGTGTCCTTACTACAATGTTGTTCTTTCATCATGATGTGCACAGGATTACACCATCTGTTATTCACAATCATTATCAACCCCCCACCTCTGCTGTTCCTGCTATCTTGTTCCGATCTGCCCGTATTAAGTGGAAACCCTCCAGTCTGATGTTAGCCTCTGTTGTTAGCTCTGTTAGCCACATTTCAGGAAACAGTATGAGGCTAACCTCCCTGAAGGCGCTCTCATACTGAGACACAGCCGGTAATCCATCCGTCTTATTAAGCAGCAATCTTACATACATTTCCCATAATAATGGATGGTAGAACGAGCTTGTACCTTATCTCCCTCGTGCGTCGCTTTGCTCCAGCTCAACATCCCCCTCATTTTTGCCTGATTTCTCATGGGATATCGGTTCTCTAATTTAGCACTGTGGCGGTTCGGTTAACCCCCACAACAGATTAAGGACACTCAGCTCTCTTCTCTTGGTTTTCTGCTGCACTACTGATATGTAGATGTGCTTTGTTGTAAACCCCCACAAACAGACTGGTCAAACACAGTGCTCGGCTAGAGCAAATAACAGAACAGTGAAATGTGTATTAATGTCTACAGGCAGACTCGTTTCGTCTGGCTCACTTCTGTGATGTTATAGCACTGTGGCAGCACAGTTTACCCTTGGCCGGGGGATTGTGGGGATCGTGGGATCGTGGGTTCGATCCCAGCCCCCGACCAACAGTGATCTGTGTGGAGTTTGCATGTTCTCCCCGTGTTGCGTGGGTTTACTCCGGGATTTCTCCGGTTTCCTCCCACATGCCAAAAACATGCATGTTAGGTTAATTGGCTGTTCTAAATTGTCCCTAGATATTTGTTTCCTATAGGCCCTTAGAATAAAGGCTTAGTATTAATGAAAGCGCTTTGAGTGGTCTTTGTGACTAGAAAAGCGCTATATAAGTGCAGGTTAGTTAGTTAGTAGTTAATGTTGCCTTTCATGCATTGTGCTCATGCGTCCTGTCCTCACTGTGACCTAGGGACTGAGATCAATATGTCTCTCAAATGCAAATGCCTTATGCCTGTTCTGTTATCTCTTTGATCATATCAACTGCTGGGGTATGCCCTTGATGTATTGTTGTAGTCGAGTATATATGCTGCAACTCTGTAACGCAAACCCTCTCATTCTCTCACTCTGATTCTGCATCTGCTGCGAGACACACACACTGTCTCCTCTTTGAGAGCCTGAGGAATTCGGCTTCAGCCTGCTCACACTATGAGCTGGAGCCGAGTTCTGATGGAGGCGGATGATAATAAAGCTATTAAAAATCCAACGCTGCCTTTATTTTATCATCCTCTTCACTGGTGACCCCGGAATGCACACGTTTTGTGCAAACGCAACCTTCTGATCTGAACAGCCACGCTGGCGACCCGAGACTGAAGAAAACGAGCGGCCAGCGAACGCAGCACCCGGGCATGAATGCTCCGTCACAACGGCCTGACTGGTCTGCCCGCCTCGACGCAGAGCCCACGGCGAGCGAGCTGCTCTCAGGATGTCACCCACGACCAGGAAAATCTGCAGGAAACGTCATGGCGCGACCCTTGCCTGAGATCGGGACGTCCACGCTGGACCAGCTGAGGGACACAGAACGTTTTCTCCCTCTTACCGCTACTCCCCCCTCTCAGCGATCCATCTCATCTACCCGAGCCTGAGGAACAGAGATCGTCTATTCCCTCCCACCGCTCCAATGCATCTGCACGAGCCTGAGGGACAAAAGATCATCTATTTCCTCTCACCGCTCCAACGCACCATGGCCAATCTGCAGCCACAGCTCAACCTGGATTTTATCGGCGCCGTCTGCGCCGATCTCCACCAAGATTCTGCACCCTGACTCGTCACTCCAGCGGCCCACCCAAGCACGGAACCCCCGCGCGCGCACCGGGGAGTTACGAGGACAGCACACCACGCACGGGGCAATAATGGCTTCACTGACCGCCTTCCTTCTGCCGCACACTGGCCCTTCAGGCTTGCTTGTACACCTGAGGCCCGCAGCTTGTTCACTGGATTTTATGGTCTTAGCCACGGCACACAAGGGGAATTCAGCCGTCAGCTGTTCCCGGGGAGCTTTGGGGTTGCTCCTGCACCTAAAGCCAACACACCAGTCCCTCTGCTTCTTTTTTTCTTACAGCCTCGCCACTCCTGTTTTCTTCATGGCCACGAGAGGAGCCAGAGACTAATTTTTCTTCTTGTGGACCTCTGCACGTTCAACGGGACAGCCCTTCGACATCGCAGACCCACAAGCAATTTTTGCACGGCTCGGACGAGTTCACCGTCCCCCTGCCGGCACTTACCCCCCTCCTCCTTCCCCCTCCGCCTGCAGTTAGCTTCTCCCACAGCTCGCTCCCATAGAGGGATTATCGAGGTCTCGGCCCCCTGCCGTGCCCTCTGGGGGGGAGCGTGTGTGGCAGTTCGGTTAACCCCCACAACAGATTAAGGACACTCAGCCCTCTTCTCTTGGTTTTCTGCTGCACTACTGATATGTAGATGTGCTTTGTTGTAAACCCCCACAAACAGACTGGTCAAACACAGCGCTCGGCTAGAGCAAATAACAGAACAGTGAAATGTGTATTAATGTCTACAGGCAGACTCGTTTCGTCTGGCTCACTTCTGTGATGTTAATGTTGCCTTTCATGCATTGTGCTCATGCGTCCTGTCCTCACTGTGACCTAGGGACTGAGATCAATATGTCTCTCAAATGCAAATGCCTTATGCCTGTTCTGTTATCTCTTTGATCATACCAACTGCTGGGGTATGCCCTTGATGTATTGTTGTAGTCGAGTATATATGATGCAACTCTGTAACGCAAACACTCTCATTCTCTCACTCTGATTCTGCATCTGCTGCGAGACACACACACACTGTCTCCTCTTTGAGAGCCTGAGGAATTCGGCTTCAGCCTGCTCACACTATGGGCTGGAGCCGAGTTCTGATGAAGGCGGATGATAATAAAGCTATTAAAAATCCAACGCTGCCTTTATTTTATCATCCTCTTCAGCACCATGGAGCAGCACAATGCTAACAAATGACTCCTACTGTAAACAATGGCTCTTCCACTCACTGGGTCAGCAGTCATTGGTGATATGAGTAGAAAGATGGCTAATATCAAAGCCAGCATGGCAATATTAGTGTTCTTGGCATCCATGATGGATATGGGGTAACAGGATCACAAAAGTTGTGGCAAAGAACAAAATGGATAGTAAATAAAAACGATAAAGAAACACAGAATTGAGCTACTGCTGCAAAAGGCTGCCAACTCGTGTGGTGCCGGAAGTTTGTTATAAATCAGATACTACCTGAAAATGTGCATACATTGATTCACCTCATATTCCACTCTATACACAACCACAATGAACCACAAACTGTCTACAAACCAGTGGATATGTTAAGTTTGATTGTCCAGTCACGTTGTCTTCCAGAAATGCCAGTGGATCCACCCAACAGCTTTGCACGAGTTCCACAATAGGTATTCATTTTTACAGCAGTCATGTTGCTCCCAAGTATGCTGTCTGCTGTAGGATTGTGAACATAAGGGAATAAGGTCTCCTCCATAAATAGGTTGCATAATGTTTGAAGAAATAAATGTTATTTTGGATTTTCTTTTCTGAAGTTATAAAATCTATGGATTAAAAATGCAAAAAGTTGGCTCAAAACCCAGTTATCTACATATACAGTACACTACCGTTCAAAAGTTTGGGGTCACCCAGACAATTATTTTGTGTTTTCCATGAAAAGTCACACTTATTTACCACCATGAGTTGTAAAATGAATAGAAAATATAGTCAAGACATTGACAAGGTTAGAAATAATGATTTGTATTTGAAATAATTTTTTCCAGATACTCAACCTGCTCAAAGGAAGGTCAGTTTTATAGCTTCTCTAACTAGCTAAACTGTTTTCAGCTGTGCTAACATGATTGCACAAGGGTTTTCTAATCATCCATTAGCCTTCTGATGCAATGAGCAAACACATTGTACCATTAGAACACTGGAGTGATAGTTGCTGGAAATGGGCCTCTATACACCTATGTAGATATTACACCAAAAACCAGACATTTACAGCTAGAATAGTCATTTACCACATTAGCAATGTATATTAGATATTAGAGTGTATTTCTGATTAGTTTAAAGTTATCTTCACTGAAAAAAAACAGTGCTTTTCTTTCAAAAATAAGGAAATGTCCAAGTGACCCCAAACTTTTGAACGGTAGTGTAGATATAGATATATTCAGCAACTGAATGTCATTTTATTCACTAAAGTTAAATAATAATTATAATAATGTTAGGAAAACAAAAACTTGTTAAAACCTTTTCCAGCCTCATGTAAAGCAATAAATTGACTGTAATTTGCTGACAGTATATGTAATTTGCTGACAGGATATAATGAGTGTGAATGTGTGTGAGTTATAGTCTATTAACAGCTCCCTACTTATAAAGGTCAGCATTAATTTCCCACAGGGAGTGATAATTACCATGGATTTCATTTGGGCCTATGGCCTTCTTGCCACAGATATAAAGGTAAGCTTCATTATATGATTTTGACTCACCACTCTTAATCTCAGGTTTAAGGCTCACACAGAGTGTAGCATTTCCAGCTTAACTTCATTAGCAGCATTCAACCTTACATTGTGTAATTGTCGTCTTTGGTAAGTGCTCCTGGAGCATAGTAACTTTAAAGTCCATGTAAAGTAGGTAAGTAAATGTATTCCTTAGTTTGTCAGACCACAGAAAAATATGTTACTTATGCAACAAACTCTGAATGCTGAAAAATATGTATGTAAAATCAGATTTAAAATTCCTGAAAAAAAAAAAAATCAAGCAGTTCCCACTGCTCTGAAACACTAGGGGCATGTTCACAGCCAAACATCGAAATCCCACCCACTCATAAAACACAATAAAATTTCAGTTGTTGATCAAACAGCAATACCTTCTCGAAACAGCCAGGATAAGTGGGTGAGCACTGCAGATCTTGGTGTGTTCCACTCTGCTGGTTATGTAACTCTCTCATTAGGAGCCAGGGAGGTTAATTAGTGGCAACTGGTGAACTCCTGCTTCTGGCTAATTGATTGCAGTTCAGTATCTTCTTAAGAAATACTCAGTGCACCTCATTCATGAAACTTTCGTAAATCAGTGAGCAGATGTGCGAGTAAATTACCTCGATACAAAAAATTACTCTGGATTCATGAACACTGCGTAAAAACCTGATTTGTCAAAACATACTGAGTCAAGCTAAAAAGATCAAAATAGTTGTACACCGAATGACTCAGTGCTGTAGGTCTAACTCTCTACCAATAACTGAACTGAGAGTCGGCTGAATGGAGCAGGTGGGGCTCATTCGCTGCTCAGGTAGGTGATTAAGCTGGTGATCCCTGGCTTTCAGTACAGTTTGTTCCAGAAAGTTGTTCGGTACAGAATGTTTACCCATAAAAAAAACCTAGCACATTCAAACAAACCACCTATGAATGTTCCAGCACTGATGCAGGCACAAAAGAAAAATGGTGTTCACTTATATAGTGCTTTTATTGCTCATCTCTGGATGACTAAAGCGCTTTTCAAATCCTGCTGTCCACCCATTCACACACACATTCACACACTGATGGCAGCGGAGCTTCCATGCACAGGCGCTGGCCTCACCCATTAGGAGCAACTGGGGGTTCAGTGTCTTGCTCAAGGACACTTTGACATGCAGACTGCAGACATAGCGAGAATTGAACCACTAATCCTCCGATCAGTAGTCACACCACAGCCGCCCCGGCATCCTTGCCAGCAGGCTTGAGAAACAAATGGGGGGAAAAAGACCCCAGTTTTACTGGGTGGTTAAAACCTGTTGTTGGCATTAGGACAAAAGCTTTCTAATGCTGCTGCAACATGCAAATGTATGTGCAAAAATGTCACTGGATTGGGATTCTCAATAAAATTGTAAAGCAGGTTTCTATGGCAGTCGCTTCAATAACCAGAAGCATTTTAGTAGTTTAGGTGGAGTGATTGATGTTTATTCCTAAAATATAAATAAAGTACTTCTCAAAATCTTTATGAGGCAAAACCTTGATACGTGATGATCCAACAGAAGTGTCATGAGTCTGAGCTCTAATTTCCCCTCTGGGCTCAGAATCTTTATGAGGCAAAACCTTGATACGTGATGATCCAACAGAAGTGTCATGAGTCTGAGCTCTAATTTCCCCTCTGGGCTCAGACTCAATTTATCTTCTGAGTTCTGTATGTCTGTGATTACTCTGTTGTCACTTCTTTGTATAAATTTTGGTTTGCTGACACTCCCACCTACTACTCACACTGTCTCCCTGCCTTCTCAAGCTGTGAGTAGTTGATTAATCAGGTTACCTGCTCATTAAGCTCCCCACACCTGCGTCTCATTTATCCCCAGTTATTTAAATACTGTCTGTTCTTTGGCTCACTGCGACACTATTGGATTGTTCTGCGTTGTTTGCAATTGAATGGACTTTATTCCCTTTGTGTTTCTCCTCATCTCCTCTAGAGCATACCGGCTCTGGAGTGTACCTTCTAAGTAAATTTTTTTCTTGTTTGCCTTTTTGTATTGTTTGCACAGTTTTTGGATTTTTGTTAATAAATGTCACAACTATAGTTCAGTGCCTGGGTCTGTCTTTCTGCCCCGGAGGGGCCATTCATGACAAGAAGCCATCCAATCCAACTTTATTTAAAAGCACCTGAAAAACTACCAAACTGGACTACTAAATACATTACTACTAATAAATACATAAAAACACAACAGCTCAATTGCTACACTGTAAAATAAACAAAAAAACAAAAACAAACCTAGGGTTATTCTATTTAAAAAGTTATTGTTCGGGCTTCCTTAAAATTTTTAGTTGACTGAACTTGAATTTATGTGTTTAAGTGTTTTATTTGTCTTTACAACTTATCTTCTCAAGTTCAGTCAACTTAAAATGTTAAGGATGTCATGAACCGAGCCTGGTTCTCCTGCGGGCTCGGTTCTGACCGTTCTTGGTCATATGTGTTTTGTTTTCTCACCTGTGTGTTTATTTCTGTGCTTAGCCGCTGCTCTGGCCGGCGATCATTAGGCAGCTGTTTGACCCACTTTCGGGTGGGTGCTGTCTAGCGTTCGCTGGTCTGACCACGCCCCCCTCTCTCTCACAGTCAGCTGTTTGCCCCGGTAATTATCTTTCCTGCTCCTCGCCCAGGTGTTCCCAATTTGTTAGGCCAGCGGTGTTTGTACATAAGCAGCTCTTTGCCAGTCAAACACCGCTGGACCATTATACAAGTCACACGATTGTTTCCCATCGTGTGGCCATCACGTCCTGAAGGATTGGTCATTCGTACTCCAGGGGAGAATTGGACTTTTTGGACTGCTCCTGCCCATGAGTAAACTGTCTTGTGCTTCTCTGTGCGGTTAGCTGCTACGCCATTCTGGTAGCGTCTCTCCCAGGAGCTCAACTGCTATGCTTAGGCTGTTGCCCAGTTTGCTTCCCTGAGTCAGTAGAGCTTTATAAAGTCTTCCTCGCTCTCCCAAGCCCATGAGTGCTATTTTGTATTATTTTTCCTGTGGCCACGGTACACAGTGGTCTGCCCGCTGTATGTTCCAGCGTCAGCCTTTTGTGTACATCAGTTCCAACCTGTAAGTCTTTATTTTGGAACTGTGTGTTGTCAATAAATGTGCGTTTGGTGAAAACCCTGCCCATAAATCTATCCATCCTTCTCCTCCTCCTTGCGCTTTTCCACAGCGCACAGGGAGTTTGTGACAGAATGGTCCAGCCAGTTAGAAGGATTTAGCGGGTTCACCCACACATCCCTTTTCCCTTTTTGTGTGCCATTTTTTGGACTGACCTGTTCCTGGAGTTCACCATGCCCCGCTCTCGACGAGGCGGAAGAGGAACGGCAGCGGAGTTTCCCATGATGGAGGAGGGATGGGCCTTTGAATATATCCAGAGCATCCTGAATGAGGCCCTCGCTGCCCAGCGACTGAAGAAGAGGCTGGAGTGCCTGGAAGGAGCTGTGGAGGTCTTGGAGGCGTATCATATCCCGGATTATGGGACTACCCCGAGTTCGCTGACCTGCTGGCTACAGTGTGTTCGCCCCAGCGCTCCTTCCCCGGGTCGACGTTCCCCACGGCGCCGAGACAGAGACCCGGAAACCAGCAGGCCCTCATTCTCTGTGACTCTTCGACCGATTCTCCTCCTGCTCCAGCATGGGCAGAACCAATTGGCAAGGGACAGCGTCATCCTGTGTTGAAGCACCGGGAGAAGCCCTCTCCTCCGTCAGCCACCATTATCCCTTCGGCTGCTGAGAGGTCCACTGAGGTCATCCCGGCAACGCTCACCTCCATCGTCATGGAGACGGCTCCTCCACAAGCCCTCAGGAGGACCTATGTCACTGCTGGCATGGAGAGGGACGAGTGTCTACTGCCTGCAGCTGCGGATTTCATCAACCAGGATGACAGGCAAGTATTGTTTCATTCTAAATCATTCATTAACATTGAACCTTGCCTGTCTCCCGAGGGAGAGGCCCAGTATCAGCAGTCCACTGGGACCTCTCCTCCAGCTGCAAATAATGATTGTTTCCTTCCCCTTTCCGTGTCTCCTCCCTTAAATCTTGAGGGCCTGCCAGTCAAAGAACCAAGCCGTCAGACGATGGAGGAGGTTGAAGCCCTGGATGATCCTTCCCAGGGGCTCGCACGGAGGCGTTTCCCTGCATCCACACCGGTGGACGAGAAGTGGTCAACTCTGCTTGCCATGCTCAACCGCCGGGTTGAAAAGGAGCGCCGAGAGAGGGAGGTCCGAGGACACACTTACCTGGCTGTGAGCCCCCCCCCCCCCCACCGCCCCACGCCTGCTCAACTCCCAGACTCTCCGTTGGATGAGGAGTGGGCGAACCTGCTCACCGCAGTCAACAGCTGGGTCGAGAAGGAATGGCAGAGGACCAGGACTGCAACCACCATCATGCCTGTTGTGGGGATCACCACAGCAGAGTCATTCCCCGGACCAGACCTCCAGCCAATGGGACCCGGACCATCGTTGCTGGCAGCGTCAGAGTCCTGGATGGTGGTAGAGCTTGAGCACAGGCAAGTGATCTTTCCTGTAGTTCATTTGACTGTGATTGAGAGAACTTGTCTGGCTCTTGGGGAGGAGAGTCAGGGGCGGCTTCCGGCCGCACCTGGGCTTCCCTCACCGGACTCTGCCACTGCCGACGACCCTAAGCCTTCCTTCTCTCCCATATCTGTCGAGCCCCTCACTAGGGTTGCCGGAGAGGAGCTGCCACCACCGGGGTGGCCTAGTGATGACGAGAGGCTGGCGGTCCCAGAGGAGGTTGACGGGGGCACTGCACCAGTCGAGACGGCGGAGTCGACGCACCCCAAATCGCCGGAGTCCTGGACGGTGGTGGAGCCCGAGTTCAGGCAAGTGTGTTCCAATGTGTCAGTACTTAATATGTCAATGTCACACTGCCTGACTCACGACGAGGAGGGCCCGGGACAGCTCGTAGTAGCCCGTGGAGCCACCTCACCGGGCTCTGCTGCTGTCGGCGACCCTGACCCGGTCTCTTTTTCTCTCCCTTTGGGTTCGGAGTCCCCTGCCAGGGTCGCCGGAGAGCAGTGGACCTCGCCAGAAGCCGCCGTGGATAGGGGCCCAGCGCCAGGTGGTGCAAGGAGCACCACCTCCCTTGCTGGGGAGGCCACCGCGGGAGCAATGAGGCCCCCGAGGGGGGTCACTGCTAGTGCAACGGTACTCCAACCGGAGCCCACCACGGGTGCAGCCACGTCCCAGACCGGGACCAGCGCAGGTGCAGCGTTGGCCCAATCGGGATCCTCTGTGGGTGCTGCTGAGCCTCAGCCGGAAGTCACCACAGGTGCCGCTGAACCTCAGCCGGAGGTCACCGCGGGTGCAGCTGAGCCTCAGCCGGAGGTCACCGCAGGTGCAGCTGAGCCTCAGCCGGAGGTCACCACAGGTGCTGCTGAGCCTCAGCCGGAGGTCACCGCGGGTGTAGCGGAGCCTGCCCAGTCAGGGTCCACCGCGGGTGCAGCAGAGCCGGCCCGGTCAGGGACCACCAGAGGTGCAGTTGTGTTCCAAACTGGAACCATCAAGGGTGCTGCGGACCACCCGGAAGACACCGTGGTCCCCTTCCCTCTGCCTGATGCCGTGGAGGTTCCTTCTCCCCGATCCGGTTTCCCACCAGTGAGCCTTCTGGTGGGCAGGCCACCTCTTGCTTGACCCCTTCAGTCCTGGTGGCTAAATAACGCTGGCTGGCCGCCAGAAGAATTGACTCCCCAGGTCTTGTGGCCCATGTTTTCCGGCAGGCCACCGGACTCCATCCACTGGAGCTTTTGCTGGGCGTGAGACTCTGGGAGGCCTCCTGAGCCCCAATGCCTGTGGACTTGGGGGGATTAAGTGTCGGCCCTGGGCGGAGTATTGTGTTCCCTCCTTCCTGTTCCCCCTACCTCCCACCCGGGTTCATGTTTGTTGCTGTTGCTCCTGTTGGGGGGGGTTGGGGTGGTCTTCAAGATGTTACCGTGGGTGTCTGGTATCCACCCCTAGAGGAAGGGGCCCTGTCATCAACCGAACCTGGTTCTCCTGCGGGCTCAATTCTGACCGTTCTTGGTCATATGTTGTGTTTTGTTTTTTCACCTGTGTGTTTATTTCTATGCTTAGCCGCTGCTCTGGCCGGCGATTGTTAGGCAGCTGTTTGACCCACTTTCGGGTGAGCGCTGTCTGGCGTTCGCTGGTCTGACCATGCCCCCCTCTCTCTCACAGTCAGCTGTTTGCCCCGGTAATTATCTTTCCCGCTCCTCGCCCAGGTGTTCCCAATTTGTTAGGCCAGCGGTGTTTGTACATAAGCAGCTCTTTGCCAGTCAAACACCGCTGGACCATTATACGAGTCACATGATCATTTCCCGTCATGTGACCGTCACGTCCTGAAGGATTGGTCATTCGTGCTCCAGGGGAGAATTGGACTTTTTGGACTGCTCCTGCCCGTGAGTAAACTGTCTTGCGTTTCTCTGCACGGTTAGCTGCTACGCCTTTCTGGTAGCGTTTTTCCCTGCAGCTCAGCTGCTACGCTTAGGCTTTTTCCCAGTTTGCTTCCCTGAGTCAGTAGAGCTTTATATAGTCTTCCTCGTTCTCCCGAGCGCATGAGTGCTATTTTGTAGTATTTTTCCTGTGGCCACGGTACACGGTGGTCTGCCCGCTGTACGCTCAGGTGTCAGCCTTTTGTGTACATCAGTTCCAACTTGTAAGTCTTTATTTTTGAACTGTGTGTTGTCAATAAATGTGTGTTTGGTGAAAACCCTGCTCGTAAATCCATCCATCCTTCTCCTCCTCCATGCGCTGTGGAAAAGCACATGGGGAGTTTGTGACAAAGGAAGCCCGAACACTAACTTTTTTAAGTTGAGACAACTTTTTTACAGTGTAAAATCAAATAAAATTTAAACCTAAAAACAAGAGTAAAAAATAATCATACCATAGATAATTAACTAACTAATAAATAAATTCAAAATAAACCATTAAATCAATAAAATCAGCCACCAAATGCCAAGGAAAAAATATGGGTTTTAAGAAGAGATTTAAAAACAGACAGTGAAGAAGCCTGTCTGATATGAAGAGGCAACTCATTCCATAGTTTAGGAGCTTCCACAGGGAAAAGGCGCGGTCCCCTCTGACCTTTCACTTAGCTTTAGGTACACTCAGGAGCAAGTGACCTAAGAAGGCGAGAGGGTGTGTAGTGGTGTAGCAGCTGAGGGAGATCAGGGGGAGCAAGAAAATTTAGAGATTTAAAAGCAAATAAAAGAATTTTAAAATAGATCATGAAATGCATGAGTCAGCTAGAAAAAAAAAAAAAAACTTGATCTAATGACTGAGTTGACCTGCTGTTAAATTTGAAATCAGGGTCCACTTTAACCCCCAAGTTTGCAATTGTTTGCTTAACATATTGGGTTAAGGAACAAAGGTCTACAAGGGAGGATCCAGAGGTGTCACCAAAAACCATCAATTCTGTCATACTGTCATTAAAACTTGGGAAGTTTAAAGCCATCCAGGACTTGATATCATTGAGATACTTAAGCAGTGTCTCATCAGAATGTGAGGGATTCTTGTTAAGTGGGACATAACTTTGACAGTCATCTGCACAGCAGTGGAATGAAATACCATACTTCCTCAGTATGGAGCCAAACGGTAGTGAATAGAGAGAAGAAAGAAGGGGGGCCTCAGACTGAGCCCTGGGGGAACCCCCAGGAGAAAGAGGCAAAGGAGGATACAGAGCCGCCAAGGCTAACACAGAAGGTCCGATCTGCCAGGTAGGACTTGAACTACTCCGCTATTCCTGTGATGCCCACCCACTGATCCAGATGAGAAATTAAAATTTTATGGTCCACTGTGTCAAATGCAGCAGTTAGGTCAAAAAGCACAAGAATAACACAGTCACCAGAATCAGTATCTAGAAAGACACCATCAAAACTTTTAAAAGAGCCAATTCAGTATTGTGAAGAGTTTTTAAACAAGATTGGAAGACCTCAAAGATAGCCTGCTCCTCCAAAAAGGCCATTAATTGGCTGTACACTGTCTTCTCGGGGATTTTTGACAGGGCAGATTGGAGATAGGCCTAAAATTATTAAAAGCTGTAGGATCCAGACCAGTTTTTTTAATCAGAAATTGAAAAACAGAATGTTTAAAACTTTGGGGAACTACACCTGAGGCCAGACTGCTGTTAATAACTGCAAGGACAGCTGGCCCTACAGTAGGGAAAACCTCTTTAAAAGATGAGGAGGGACAGAATCATTTAGAGAACCTGAGGGCTTTAAATGACGAACAATCTTCTGTAAAAAGTCAAGCGTCACAGGCTCAAACCTGTCAAACACAGCAGGGCAGGGAACTGAGACTGAGGGGTCATAAAAAGGAGGTGAGATCAGAGCCCTAGTAGAAGTCACCTTATCAGTAAAAAAGTTGAGAAAGTTTTCACACATAGTGGGTGAGGCCTCCATACGTACAGTCTGAGGGGGATTAAGAACAGAATCAATTGCTTTAAACAGAACGTGAGGCTTGGAACAGTTTGATTAAATAACACATATCAGATAATATGTGAAAAATGTTTTCTTTCAACCTCTTTCACAGTCTTTTGATAGTGATGCCAACAACCTTTAACATTTGAAATGACATATGCACTATGTCTTTCTTCCATTTACACTCAACTCTGCGACATTCCTGTCTGGCAGCACAGGTCACATTACTTAGCCAGGACTCAAATCTGACATGTTTGCTGGACCCAGGGGACAGAAGAAAGACTCGAGGAGATATAATTAACCTTTTATTGCCCAGTGAAAGGTGTATGCATGTGCGAAAGTGTAGTGTGTGGTGTAGTGCTGGATTTGTGCTGGAGCTGAGCAGGTCTTAGTTTTGCCTGGCAACCCTATGAACACAGAGCAGAAGTATTAGCGCTGCACCAGTGAGAGAGATGTAACAAGAAACTGCTGCTTACTTTGCAGGAGGGGATGCAGCGCTTCTGCTTGCCTGACTGGCGGCTGCCAGGGAACAAGCGTCCTGCTCGGTGTCGTGAAGCGGGGAGGTGGTTCCGACGCCGGGGAGATACTGAGCTGCTGCCGGGGAGAGAGAGTCCGCCGCCTGGGGGGTACACCTGTGCACAGGGGAGACAAGCTTGACAAGGTAAAGGTGAGGAGCGCTTACGTGCGTTGCCATGTTGCTCTTTCGTGGCTGTAGGTACAGGACGAGGCTGAGGACGGGTGATGTGCCTTCCTGAGTGTGGCAGACGTCTCTGTACTGAATCGCAGGCAAGGTTGGCTTTTAAACTTCCGGTTCCAGCGCCACACGAGTTGGCTGCCTTTTGCAACAGCGGCTCAATTCTGAGTCTTTTTATCTTCCTTCTTCTTTCTGATCCGGTGATAACTTTCTGATCCGGCACACCTTTCACTCTATATATATCACGGACACACAGATTGCCCCAAAGGTCTCCCGAGTCGGTGGACGGAGCCTCTGTTTACAGCAGGAGACGATAGAGCAGGGAAGAGCAAGCTAGCACTCAACCGCCACCCGATGCTAACGGAGAAACTCGACATACCGGGACAACTGAAGCGAAGATGACACGGGTGCCGGGCTGGAGTTTAGGTGGCATGCAAGAAATATAAGACAGAATAATAAAGAGCGATGGCAAGAACCAAGCAGAGAGCCCGTAAATCTACTGGAGGAAAAGCCCCCAGGAAGCAGCTGGCCACCAAGGCTGCTCGAAAAAGTGCTCCGGCCACCGGCGGAGTGAAGAAGCCTCACCGTTTCAGGCCCGGTTCCATGGCTCTGAGAGAGATCCGTCACTACCAGAAATCCACGGAGCTGCTCATCCGTAAGCTGCCCTTCCAGCGCCTGGTGAGGGAGATCGCTCAGGACTTCAAGACCGACCTGCGCTTCCGGAGCTCCGCCGTCATGGCTCTGCAGGAGACCAGCGAGGCCTACCTGGTGGGTCTCTTCGAGGACACCAACCTGTGCGCCATCCACGCCAAGAGGGTCACCATCATGCCCAAAGACATCCAGCTGGCCCGCCGCATCCGCGGAGAGAGAGCTTAGACTTTCAGCTGCACATCCACCAACCACAATGCTCTGCACTGTGTGTGTCTCTCTCTCTCTCTCTCTCTCTCTCTCTCTATATATATATATATATATATGTACATATGTATACTAGCTGCTCTTGTTTTTTGTTGCTCTGAGTGTTGCTATCCCTGTGCTGTTGCAATCCTGGAATTTCCCCATTGTGGGACTAACAAAGGCTTATCTTATCTTATCTTATCTTAAAGGCCGCTGATGATCAGCAACAGGTGTGCGCACAGCCGAAACAGGTGCAGGCCCTACGAGCACCATAACAGTACTCCCCCCTCTAGAGGTGCCTCCTGGCACCTGTCCAATCTTACCTGGGTGCGTCCAGTGAAAGTTGCAGATGAGTTGTTTATCCAAGATCAGCAATGGACGCGCCCAGGATCTCTCTTCAGGGCCGAAACCCTCCCAATCCACCAAGTACTGTAGACCCCGGCCCCGCTGACGAACATCCAATATAGCAGTAACTCCCCACGCCGGGTGGCCATCGATCATCCTCGGGGGGTGGGGGAGCCGCGGGGGGCGGGCAGAGAGGACTGGAGACGAAGGGCTTGACCTGGGAAACATGAAAGGTGGGACAGATGCGGAGGGAGGGGGGGAGCGCTAGGCGAACAGCAGCAGGGTTAATAATGCGGTCCATGGTATAATATATAGAAGCGCTTGGACAGTTTGTGCTTCTCAGTCTTCAGATTAATATTACGGGTAGAGAGCCATACCTGTTGACCCACCTCGTACCTGGGGGCCAGTATCCTATGACGACTGGCAGTCTTCATATTACGCTCTGTGGTCCGGAGGAGGGCCCGGCGGGTGATGGTCCAGAGCCGGCGGCAGTGCCTGACATGAGCGAGGACAGAAGGCACCGCCACCTCCCTCTCCTCTTCCGGGAACAGGGGGGTCATACCCCAAAGACGCGCTGAAGGGGGACATCCCGATTGCCGATGAGACCGTGCAATTGTGGGCATATTCAATCCAGGGCAGGTGGTTACTCCATGAGGAAGGGCTGGATGAAATGATGCACCGCAGGGTGGCTTCCAACTCCTGGTTCATCCGCTCACACTGCCCATTACTTTGCAGGTGGTAACCAGAAGATAGGCTCACCGTCGTCCCTAACGCCTGACAGAATGCCCTCCTCACCTGAGAGACAAACTGCGGCCCCCGATCCGAGACAATGTCCGCGGGGATTCCTTGGAGGCGAATGACGTGCTGGACCAGCAAGTCCACTGTCTCACACGCTGTCGGCACCCCCTGGAGAGGGACAAAATGGGCTGCCTTGGAGAAACGATCGACCACGGTTAGGATCGTGGTGCACTGGTTAGATGGTGGGAGGCCTGTCACAAAGTCCAGTGCGATGTGTGACCAGGGACGACCCGGAACCGGGAGGGGGTGGAGCAGTCCAGCCGGAGGAGAGGGAGAAGACTTCCCGGTGGCGCACTGAGCGCAGGCCCGGACGTAATCACCGATGTTCTTCCGCAGACCCAGCCACCAAAACGCCCTTTGGAGGAAGCCGACTGTGCGCGAAATCCCTGGGTGGCATGCCAACTTCGAGGTGTGAGCCCAGTGGATGACCTCACCCCGGACCGACGTGGGGACGAACAACCGACCTGGGGGGCCGTCTCCTTGATCAGGCTCAGCCTCCTGCGCCGTCACCACTTTCTCCCGGATGTCCCATCGGAGGGTGCCCACGATGCAGGACGGGCGGAGGATTGTCTGCTCCTGATCCTCAGAGGTCTCCACCGAGAAATGCCTGGAGAGGGCGTCCAGTTTGGTGTTCTTCTGTCCGGGGCAGTAGGTGATGGTAAAACTGAACCGACGGAAGAAAAGAGACCAGCGGGCCTGACGTGAATTCAACCATTTCGCTGTTCTCAAGTATTCCAGGTTCTTGTGGTCGATCCAAACCACAAATGGCTGGGCAGCACCCTCCAGCCAATGGCGCCACTCCTCCAGTGCAAGCTTCACCGCCAACAGCTCCCTGTCGCTGATGCTATAATTCCTCTCAGCTGGGGACAGGCGGCGTGAAAAGAAAGTGCAGGGGCAGATCACCCCGTCCGTTGGGGAGTGCTGGGAAAGTACTGTCCCCAGCCCGGAGTCTGATGCATTCACCTCGACCAGACATTGGAGAGCCAGATCCACCTGCGTCAGGATGCGGGATGACAAAAATTCCCTCTTGAGGGTGTCGAATGTCGCCACGGCCTCCTCCGTCCAGCAGAAAGAGGTCTTCAGGGACGTGAGATTGGTCAGCAGGCAGGCCACCAAGCTGTATTTAGGCACGAAGCGGCGGTAGAAATTGGCAAACCCTATGAACTGCTGCACTTGCTTCCTGGACGAGGGGGTGGGCCACTCTACCACTGCCTTGACCTTAGCTGGGTCGGGGAGAATCTGGTTGTGAGCCACTACAAACCCGAGGAAAGATGTCGTCTGGGCGTGGAACTCACATTTTTCAGCCTTCACAAATAGTTGATTCTCCAGAAGCCACTGGAGGACCCGCCTCACGTGCACCCGGTGCTCCTCAAGCGAATGGGAGAAGATGAGGATGTCGTCTAAATACACAAAGACGAAGGCCCCCAAGAAGTCCCGGAGAACATCATTGATAAGACACTGGAAGACGGCCGGAGCATTGGTTAGCCCAAACGGCATTACCAGGTATTCAAAGTGGCCGCTTGGGGTCCGGAAGCCCATATTCCACTCATCTCCCTCCCTGATCCGCACGAGATGGTATGCATTGCGAAGGTCCAGTTTGGTGAACCACGAGGCCCCCTGGAGGGAGTCGAAGGCTGCGTCGATAAGAGGTAGGGTATACTTGTCTTTAATAGTAATGTCATTAAGCCCCCTGTAGTCGATGCAGGGTCGCAGGGAGCCGTCCTTCTTTCCCACGAAGAAGAATCCCGCCCCCACTGCCGAAGATGATGGACTTATGATCCCCGAGCTGAGCGACTCCTTGATGTACGTGTTCATCGCTTTCCGCTCCGGGGCCGACAGGCTATACAGACGGCTCGCTGGGAGTGGAGCACCAGCCCGGAGATTAATTGCACAGTCGTAGGGGCGGTGGGGGGGGGGGGAAGAGACAGCCCCTGAGACTTACTAAAAACCCTCCCTAGGTCATGATACTCCACTGGTACCTTGGACAGATCCGGGGGCGGGGACGTGGGCGGGGCCATCGACACTAAAGGGCGCAGGCTGCGGACTGTAGATACGCACTGATACAGAACGTACTCCACGAAGAAATGCTCCCTGTCTACCAATTAAAAGACGGGTTGTGCAGCCGTAACCACGGGTAACCCAGGATGATCGGGGAAGTGGACGAAGGCAGCACCAGGAAGCGCAGGTCCTCCCGATGATTCCCAGAAACGATCACTGACACCGGCACAGTCTGTTGGGAGATGGCAGTCAGAGGGGCTTTGGATAAGGCGATGAGCTTGAGCGGGGGCTGGAGAGCTTGGCACGGGAGCCCCAGCTGGGTTGCCAGGTCTCTTGATACGAAGCTCTGCTCAGCTCCCAAGTCAACCAGTGCGTGTGTGGAATGTTCAGTGTGCTTGTAAATAAGGTGAATAGGCACGAGACAACAAGTGAGGGGTTTTGACTGAGAAGTGTCCGCGAGTCCCCCTACTGTGACCCATGGACCTCCTCTTTTAACCGACTTGTGCAATCAGCCAATTCATGTGAGCTGCTACCACAGTAATAGCATAATCCCAGCTCCTTGCGGCGCTGTTTCTCAGCAGGAGGGATCTTTGAGCGCCCTATCACCATATCCTCTTGCCCCGGAAGTTGCTCCGGGGATGGCAGGGCCAGCTGCGAGGACTGAGGGATGCGAAAGGACTGCGCGCCCGAGCGGCTGGAAGCCCTCCGCTCGGCGGCTCGTTCCCTCAGTCTGTTGTCTAGGCTGATGGTGAGTGAAATAAGTTCATGCAACCTCTCAGGCTTATCCCGTGTGGCTAACTCATCCCTCAGAGTAGGGCTTAAGCTACGGAGGAATATGCTACATAAGGCAGTATCTTCCCACCCGACCTCAGTGGTTATAACCCGAAAGTCAACTGCGTAATCTGCAGCGGACCTCCTGCCCTGGCGAAGATTAAGCAGCCGGGTAGTTAGTACTGTGTCCCGGTCAGTGTGGTCAAAAACCTCTGTGAAATCAGCTAGGAACTGTTGGTAAGATAGCGTGGCGTAGCTGGGCTTCGCCATAATGGCGTAAGCCCAAGCTAACACCCTACCCTCTAGCAAGTTAGTGATGTAGACAATTTTACTGTGATCAGTGGGGAAGTCCCCCGGGACCCGCTGAAAAACCGTCTCGCACTGAAGAATAAACCCCTGGACCTCCCCGAGCTTCCCACTAAAGCAAGCAGGCGTAGGCACCGGGGTGAGACGGGGCGACGGGGCTGGGCCCATTTGGCTAAGTGAGGAGCTAGCGGGGCCTGGAGGAGCCCCGGAAGCTGGTGGAAAAGCCTGCTGCCCTTCCAGGCGATCCAACCGGCTGTTAATTTGAGATAACTGGGCTAGGATAACATTTTGCTGGTAAATAACTTGCTCCACTCGAGCGTCTAGGGTGTTAAGACGGCGTGCTAGCACGCTGTCCGTTGGGTCATTTTGACAGAGACGTACTGGCATGTTTGCTGGACCCAGGGGACAGAAGACAGACTTGAGGAGATATAATTAACCTTTTATTGCCCAGTGAAAGGTGTATGCATGTGTGAAAGTGTAGTGTGTGGTGTAGTGCTGGACTCGTGCTGGAGCTGAGCAGGTCTTAGCTTCGCCTGGCAACCCTATGAACACAGAGCAGAAGTATTAGCGCTGCACCAGTGAGAGAGATGTAACAAGGAACTGCTGCTTACTTTGCAGGAGGGGATGCAGCGCTTCTGCTTGCCTGACTGGCGGCTGCCAGGGAACGAGCATCCTGCTCGGTGTCGTGAAGCGGGGAGGTGGCTCTGATGCTGGGGAGATACTGAGCTGCCGCCAGGGAGAGAGAGTCCGCCGCCTGGGGGGTCCACCTGTGCACAGGGGAGACAAGCTTGACAAGGTAAATGTGAGGAGCGCTTACGTGCGTTGCCATGTTGCTCTTCTGTGGCTGTAGGTACAGGACGAGGCTGAGGATGGGCAATGTGCCTTCCTGAGTGTGGCAGACATCTCCGTGCTGAATCGCAGGCAAGGTTGGCTTTTAAAGGCCGCTGATGATCAGTAACAGTTGTGCGCACAGCTGAAACAGGTGCAGGCCCTAAGGGCGCCATAACAAAATCTAGTTTTAGGCTGCCTGGTTTTTAATAGAGCCATGGTGTCCAAAACAATCTGGCAGGTGGAATGAAACCAAGAGCTGAGTTCCTCCATATTGCACACAGACTGACACAGTTTTGATTAAAATCACCAGAGAAGTGAGCAGCAGTGGAAGAGTTAATAAAATGACAGCATCAAATAGCAGAGAGAGGTTTAACCGTGCTAAGAGCAACCTCAAATACAACAGGCATATGACCTGAAAACACTGCATTACAAATATCTTGGTTAAAAACAGGCAGACCATATGACAGCACAAGATCCAGACAGTGTCCGTGTTCATGAGTGGATCCCGATAGAGACTGCTCAAGGTTAAAAGAATAAATTAGATTTTAAAAGTCCTTTACCATAGGCTTGTCGGGGCAGCAAACATGAATATTAAAATTCCCTACAATAAGAACACAGTTATATTTAGGCATGATTTCAGCCAGGAAATTAGCAAAGTCATTAATAAAATCCTTATTGTATTTAGGAGGCTGATATACCACAGCACACACCACTGTGTGGAAACGACCATGCAGTTCAAGTAAGCTCAGTTCAAAGCTGGTGAACAACAATGATAAAAAAAGGCTGTTTACATATATAGTGCTTCTTATGAACAGTTTCTATTCCTCCTCCTCAGCCCGATATCCACGGGGAAGTAAAATAGCAGCAGTCATGCGGTAAAAGTTTGTATGTGATAAAAACTAGTGATCTTTAGGCACATCTAGATTTAAACACGCCCTACGAGTGGTCTGAGGCAATAGATTTTGTTCGTAGTTACAAAATGTTCAGAGGGACCAAGATTTTGATGAATGCTGAGACAGTCGGAAGTTAAGGAACAAATCTGTCCTGCTCACATTTCATGAATGAGGTCCAATGTGTGGCTCACCTTCAACTCTCTGTGTTCTCTCCATTTAACCTACTGCATGCCACCGGGTTCTATCCCTGGCTCAGCGCGCTCACCCGGCCACTGCCCAATACCTGACTGCCTCCTGTCCTCGCAGACATTCTCGCCAGGATTCATTATGTCCAGACCTCCCAAGTAAGAACTCTAATCAGTCTCACATTACCTACACCCTGAGCCACAGGATCTCCAGCCTTCTCCTGTCCCTCCCCATGGATACTCTTCACTTGGACTCACAGTCTTTACAAGGATCCCCCAAGCAAGGACTCTGAATATTCACATAATTTCCAGAAACCCCTTGTGCTTCAGGATTGCTGGCTCCTCGTTATTGTGGATTTAGACTCCCTTGCGTCTCTCGCTCCATAGACCGCCTTTTCTGGAGTTCCAGTCTCAAGGTCAACTGCCAAGTAAAGTAAAATAAAACTCTTAATGAACTCTAGCCTCAGGACTCTTGTTGACTGCCAATCCTTACCTTTCTGGCCCCTCTGCTTGCAAGTAAGCTCACTCCAAACCATTCCTCTAATATACTTACCAACATTATCCCAGACACTTTCCTTTCTCCTCTTTGGCCCCACAGGAGGCTCTTTCCCCCACGCTGTGGGGAAACAGTTGGCTGTATATAGTTTAATAAAAGTCTTCTCTTGTCTGATCAATTGTCTCTGTGTATTGTGTCCAGCAATTGAGTTCAAACCTTGCTGAATCTTGACAGCAGCAGGTGCTATATGTGCATCAATATTCAGTTTATTCAACATATCATTTGAGTTAAACTGTAACCTGGTGGCAGAGTAAAGAATGGGTCATAATAGCTAGGCTAATAATCCAGGGTTGCTTTCTCAGATATACAATTCTTTTGCGAATGAAGCTCAATGTGGAGAAAGAAATCACAAAAAAGGGTATAGATTGAGTAGTATTATGTATACAGTTAATTCAGCATATTTCAGTTAGTTCAATATTTTCATGTCTGACAGAAGACTAATGAATGGATAAGAACAGCGATCCTGGCCGTCTAGAGGGATAAGAGACCAACTGCAGAAAATTTTAAAAGACACTATGGTTTTTAGAATGAAAGGTAGGATTATTGTTAATGCTAGGGGGCGTGTGAACACGCAGCAGCCTGTCCTCTCTCTTCATGTTTTTGTGCCACTTAGTGTTGTTTAAATTATGCCTAAGTGTTTATTCATGTGCTTAATGTCTTTATATGATGCTGCGCACAAGCTACAGTCACCACAGCCTCCTGGAGATAAGGAATATGACCAAACATTATGTCCTGGACCAGAGCGTTACGGAGGAACTCCGTGGCCTAGGTCTTCTCCACCAGACCTCCACACCTCCAGACTCGACTGCTTTGTCTCATCCCAAATGGAGACACCGTAGATAGTGTGAGCGGCGACAAAAGAGAGGTAAACATGGAGGTAAACGTGGAGGTATCCGAACAAAGCTAACCGCTAGCCCACACAGATTGCCGATTCCTTCCCTCATTCGGGCCAACGTACGCTCACTAGACAACAAAATAGACCACATACAGCTACTGAGAACTACGCAACATGATGCACGGAACTGTTGTGTTTTTATCTTTACGGAAATGTGGTTAAATGACAATATACCGGACTCTGCCATTCAGTTAGCAGGGCTAACATCCTACCACAGTGACAGAGTTTTCACAGAAGGAGGGAAAACGCGCTGGGGAGGTGTGTGTGTGTGTACATCAGTGACGCTTGGTGTCAAGGTGCAACTGTTGTACACAAATAGTGTTCTCCATTGGTGGAGTTTATGATCATCAAGTGCCAACCCTTTTACATTCCGAGAGAATTTTCATCTGTCCTACTAATCACTGTGTATGCCCCACCGACTGCCATCAGCGAGAGGAGCAAAACACTAAAAGAACTCTATCAAGCCACCAGTGAGACACAAACAGGCCATCCAGATGGATTCCTCATCACAGCAGGAGACTTCAACCATGCAGATTTAAAGGCCCTCCTACCAAATCTACACCAACATGAAGACGTTCTAACAAGAGGAGACAATTTGCTGGACCCGGTGTACACAACTCACAAGAACTCATACAAAGCCTCCCCCCTTCCCCACCTGGGTCTCTCTGATCACATCGCCATCCTGTTAAGGCCAGCATATAAATCCAGAGTGAAAGCAATCAGACCAACAAAAAGCAAGTATGTGTGTGGCCAGAGGGGGCCTCTGATGCTCTGAAAGACTGTTTCAGCACTACAGAGTGTACCTAGAGGAGTACACTGAGGTTGTTGTAGCATACATAGCTAAATGCATTGATGATGTCACTCACTGCAAAACCATCACTGTTAGTGCCAACCAAATGCCATGAATGACAAAAATGTATCGGTTGGCAGAAACACCTGTCAGACCATTACACTGAGCGCAGGGGCCTCACAAGGGTGCATGCTCATCCTGCTGCTCTTCACCCTGCTGACCCATGGCAGTGTACCAGCCTGCAACATGAACCACATTATCAAGTTTGCAGATGACACGACGGTGGTGGGCCTCATCACCAACAACGAGGAGGCCAACTATAGAAATGAGGTGAGCCAACTGGTCCAGTGGTGTAAAGACAATCACCTCTTCCTGAATGTGGGAAAACCAAGGAGATTGTGGTTAGCTTCAGGAGGGGACACACACAGCACCCTTCTCTGATCATCGATGGTGCAGCTGTGGAGAGGGTGAGCAGCACCAAGTTTCTGGGGGTCCAGATCTCTGAGGACCTCTCCTGGTCTAGTAACACCACATTATTGGCCAAGAAGGCTCAAACTTGCCTCCATTTCCTTTGCAAACTGACGAGAGCATGAGTCCCACCCACCATCATGTGCTCATTCTACCGGGGCATCATTGAGAGCATCCTCATCAGCTGCATCACAGTGTGGTATGGAAGCTGCACCGCCTCCCGCCGGAAGACACTACAACGCACAGTGAAAGCAGCCAGCAAGATCATCGGTGCCCCCCCCCCCAAACATCTACCTCACCTGCAGACCCATCAGCATTGCAGGCAACATCTCCCACCCCTCAGGCTCCCTCTTCAGGCCCCTGCCCTCGCGGAAAAGATACTGTATCTTCCAGGCCCACTCCACAAGACTGCTAAACAGCTTTGTTCATCAGGCCATCAGGACCCTAAACTCTGTCCACTAACACCCCCCCACCCCCCCCCGGGACCGTAACACACTCACCCGCACAATAAACTACCTCAGCTGTTGGCACAGAAAGTCTGGTACACCAACAGTAATGTATTTGCTGCTCTATGTCTCTGCACTTTACTGCAACCATTTGCACACGTGCCATATCTGCTGCTGTCATTGCAAAACTGATCATGTGCAGTCTTATCTGTCATTGTCTGCACCTACACTACTGCACTGAACTTGCAACTACGGGTATTACAGCTCTTTTTTTTCTGTATATAGGATTGCTGGGTTTCGTCATCGTTTATCGTTTATTTGCACAATGGGAGGTCTGGGTCTATCTATCTTTTGTCGCCATTTGCACTACGGGTAGCATTACTGTACATAGACTACTGTTGTTGTTTTTCCAGCCTCATTCCTTTTTCTTTTTTCATATTGTGCACACCACTGAAGACAGAAAGAAATGCCATTTCAATTCTCCTGTACATCTTGTACATATAGTAGTACTGACAAATGAAATCTTTGAATCTTTGAATAGTCTGAAATGGAGCTTACAGTGGTGTTTGAAAGTTTGTGAACCCTTTACAATTTTCTACATTTCTCCATAAATATGACCTGAAACATCATCAAATTTTCATACAAGTCCTCAAATTAGATAAAGAGAACCCAGTTAAATAAATGAGAAAAAAATTACTTTTCCATTTATTTATTGAGAAAAATTATCCAATTTTGTAGATCTGTGAGTGGCAAAAGTTTGTAAACCTCTAGGATTAGCAGGTAATTTGAGGCTGAAATTAGATTCAGGTGTTTTCAACCAATGGAATTAGAGTCAGGCATGAGTTGACACCCTGTTTTATTTCAAGAATCTTTAACTTAAAGCTCTATCAAAGTTTCAACACATGCTTGTGGAAGTATATCATGGCACGAACAAAGGAGATTTCTGAGGACCTCAGAAAGGGCTGTTGATGCTTGGTGGTGCAGTGGTTAGCACTGTGGCAGCACAGCAAGAAGGTCACGGGATCAATTCCACCCCTGACCATCATGGGTTCAATCCAACCCCCTGACCATCGGTGACCCTTCCTTGTGGAGTTTGCATGTTATCCCTGTGTCGGCGTGGGTTTACCCAGGGTACTCCGGTTTCCTCCCACATGCCAAAAACATGCAAGTTAGGTTAATTATAGACTCTAAAGTGGCCCTAGGTGTGAATGTGTTTGTGAATGGTGACGCAATTGGCACCACACTTTGGCTGCCTCATCCATCCAGGTGGATGCCCTGAATTTCCCTCTGGGATTAATAAAGTATACTAAAATTAAAAAATAAAATAAAATAAAGTAAAATAAAAAATAAAGAGTTTGGACTCCACCAATCCATAATAAAACAGAGTGCACGAATGGGGGAAATTTAAGGCCACCGTTACTCTCCCCCGGAATGCTTGACTAACTAAGATCACTCCAAGAGCAAGGTGTGTAATAGTCTGTGAGGTCACAAAGGACCCCAGGGTAACTTCTAAGCAACTGAAGGCCTCTCTCACATTGGTTAATGTTAATGCTTATGAGTCCATTGTTATGACCCCTTGTGCGCCATTACGCAGCGCAGAGGGTGGAATGAAAACCCTTGAGCAGAAGTAGTTTTGTGCACTTTATTGAACATAAACCCAAACTGTGTCCAGCAAACAGTCACAATAATGAACAGAGGGTTGATAAAATTGTAAGAGAGGCCACCAGGAAAACAGGGATGCCACCCAGATGCTCTACAGCCCGAGGGAGGGGAATGCCTAGTGCCGCAGAACAGCTGTCGGCACGAGGAGAAAGGCAAACATGAACTTACGGGCTGGAGCGATCCAAGGCAGTCCGTGCAGTCCAGTGGATGAAGGCGAGGCAGGAACAGCCGCTAACACCAAATAACTAACAACAGTTTGGTTTGAATGAGAAGCATTATGTTTGGAGAAAGGAAGACACTGAATTCCAGCATGAGAACCTTATGCTGGACCTTAACCTTAACCTCTGTGAAACATGGTGGTGGTAACATCATGGTTTGGCTCCTGTTTTGCTGCATCTGGGCCAGGACTGCTTGCCATCATTGATGGAACAATGAATTCTGAATTATACCAGCAAATACTGAAGGAAGATGTCAGGACATCTGTCCATGAACTGAATCTCAAGAGAAAGTGGGTCATGAAGCAAGACAATGATCCTAAGAACACAAGTCGTTCTACCAAGGAATGGTTAAAGAAGAATAATGTTGTTTTGGAATGGCCAAGTCAAAGTCCTGAGCTAAATCCAACTGAGATGTTCTGGAAGGTCCTGAAGTGATTAGTTCATGTGAGGAAACCCACCAACATCCCAGAGTTGAAGCTGTTGTGGATGGAGGAATGGGGTAAAATTCCTCCAAGCTGATGTGCAGAACTGATCAACAGTTACCGTAAATGTTTAGTTGCAATTATTGCTGCAAAAGGGGTCACACCAGATATTGAGGTCAAAGAGTCACAAAGTTTTCACACTCACAAATATGTAGCATTGGATCATTTTTCTCAACAAATAAATGAAAACGTAAAATATTTTTGTCTCATTTGTTTAACTGGGTTCTCTTTATCCACTTCGAGGACTTGTGTGAAAATCTGATGACGTTTTAGGTCCTATTTATGCAGAAATGTAGAAAATTCTAAAGGGTTCACAAACTTTCTAGCACCACTGCAACTATTAATTTGGGTTACAAGGCTGCTTATTACAATAACAGAACAAAAAGTTGTCTGACTGGTTGATGTTTGTTTGTATTTGAATGTCATAACAAAGGAGGGTTTATGCTAATGATTACTATGTTACATAATAAGACTCTAATTTAGACATGTCCAGAAAATTCTGGCCAGTGATATCATAGAAAATGGTTTAGCAATCTAACTTCATTCAACTCTACATCTAGTTTAAAGCCCTTTACCATGGTTTGAAAAATGTGTTTACAATTAATGTGTTTTCTGAAATCACTTTACAAAGACTTTAAGATATGACAATGATGACTGAAACTCCAGCTACATGATTACCAAATAATTACCGAAAGACCATTTGCATTCAGCAGCATGCTGCACAGGAAAGGTGGCTCCACACCTCAATATCTGCAGCCGTATGTCTGTAACAAATACACAATAGGCCATTAAGCTAGAAAATCCAAGTCTTATCTTTTGCATACCAAACATGAAGAGGAGACAGAAGACTGTAAGTGAACGATACACTGTAGTTTAGGGAGCTTGCACTACAGCGTAAGCAAACTCTCTCGCCTCATCCACAGGGAAATTAACTGTGGCGAAGCAGCATTACATGAATTACTCAGGTAATCCTGTACTGACATTGCCCTAATCTGCACAGCGATATACTGGATCAAATCATAGCTTGCATATTTCACTGTGTGCATAACAATACTGGCAGGTGGTTCAAGAAAAAGTAAAGCTACATGCACCAATGTGACAGCTAGGTGAAGAAGTCCCAATTACTTTTAGTGACATAAAGCTATATTATAACACTATGTCAGCACCTCCATGAACCTGTAATATGGCACATTGCTTTAAGGGATATGCGAAGGAAAATACTCATATCACTCCTATTATGGTCATCATGCCCCAGGAATTACTTTCTTTCGTGCAGCATGCTTGATGAAATAACCACTCTGTTTTTCATTTCAGTGTCTGGGGCTTTGAGATAATCTGACTTCTGTGTCTCTGGGGCAATAATCTCTTTGTTCTTTTTTTCTGGTTAAGCCAGAGGAAGGTCGAGGTCAGGGTTAAGATATACTTATTATCTCCTGTAGGGAATTTGGTTTACAGCCAGCAGAAACAAAGACATACACAATAATACAATACAAAAACTAAAAACCAAAGGACAGCAACCAGCCAAATACAATTCATCATTAAAGATTGTCCATGGCCCATGACAAAAAAAGAATAACAATAATGATAATTACAAAGCTTCATGCATAAGTCTTTTCTCATCATACTATCAAATTAAGAAACTGTTATTTTATATGTCACAATCATGTTTGTCAAAGAACCAAACATACAGATTCAGTTAAAATGTTTACCAAGATATCAGCATTTTAAGATAACACCATTTTCTTGCCCCAGTACTATTGCTGTAGTTGTTTGTGACCAGTAATGCTTCATCTTGACAAATGTGGTCTTATAAACAACTAGTTTTGTCAAATAGCTGACTCCGAAAAAATTTTAACAAATTAGATTAGATTTTAGATTCAACTTTATTGTCATTACACATGTATGAATACAAGGTAACGAAACACAGTTTAGCATCCAATCAGAAGTGCAAAGGACAGCAGTGCAGTATATACGGTAATTAACAGTATGTGCAATTTAAGCAAATATATGCAAATATATGCAGCAGTGCAGAAAGTTAAAAGTACTGTTATGTGCAAATAATGTGGGATACAGTAACAACAACCTGGCAGGTTTATAGAGAAATGATGAAAAACTTATCGCTCTTCTTTTGGCTTTTGACTGCTGACCAGTGGTCATTGCTAACCTAGCCTCAACCAATCTGGCAAGCAAATCCGATTTTTGATCATTTAAATATTTGATTTGCCAAAGATTTTATGACTGATGCCGTGCCTGGTGTATGCCTCCCTCATTTATGTATGCCCAGCACTTGCTTGTGATACCCTCTTTCAGCTGGGTTGGTAAAGATGACAACAAAAACTTTCAAATTTAAAGATGGGGTTACAACTCAACAACCAATAATTGGTCTATTGCAAGTAGAAAAAAAAAATCAAAGATCAATTACAATGCTATTTGAGATAGTTATGTGCTGATGATTTGGAAGTAGCCTCAGCATTGCTGTCATGTTGGAAGAGAGATGATCAGAAGCATGCTGCAAGATGAGGTAATCGAATAAAATCATTGCTCTGGGCCAATTACTGGCATTGATGTGGTAACAACTGGCCAATCACTGCACCTTTAACACAAGTCAATCCTTTCCTCTGATGTGACTGACATCTAATATGGGCTAATACTGTTTCTGGACTTTGGGGTTGGAGGCAAAAACAGTGAGAGCAGTTGACTAGATGTTTAACAAATGTTAAAGTTTAGTCTACGTTTATTGCAAAGCTTAGATACCAGAGATATAGTTCCATTCTGAAGCAAAGACGCTGACAGAATGAAATCAAGTAGAAAAGACGTGTAGGGAGATTATCTCATCTTACCAGTGTAGGACTGATGCTGATTCAGACCCAGGCATGGCAAGGGGAGGATTACTGCAGGCTTTCAGAATATCTCTTGAGAAAGCTCTTCAAAGACATTATTATACAAAACATCAAGCGATATCTAAGTGCTCTTTGTAAAAGTCTTACCAGTGCCCTCCTCTTTGTAGCACTTTGTTTCTCACCTCCCAGTCTCCCTTTGTGTGTTCACTTGGGAGGCTCTGAACAAGGATTCATGAAGGACATTAGCTAATTAGCATTCCCAAACACAAAAGCAAAGCCGAGGTGAGGAAGCCAAAGAGCTCGTGTGAAACAGGTGCAGTGGTGCACCAGTGAGGCCTTATCGCCAGCCCAGATGTGTTTGCCTGTTTCATGGCTGTGTGGTTAATGATAAATGATTTCCTCTCTGTCTAAATGCTTGTTGTCACATCTCTGTCAGTGAGGCCACAAGTTACAGTCTTATTGGAGTAAAAGGGTTGGCATGGCTCCAGCCACACGGCAAACAGCTGAAAGCCATTGAGAGAGCTAGAGGGGCTGTGGAGATGGAAATGGGTTTAAAATGGGATTCCTGGGCATGTCAACTACATCCAGTCCATCATAAATTTTCATTTTGAAAATGCGTGCTTACTTGCTCCATAGCCCCCATATTTATATAATTGTATTTATCAGGTACTCTCTAGATTACAATGTAACAAATATATATACAAAATCTCAATATATGCTCTTATATATCCTTGTACTGTCCTTCAAATTGCTCTCTCACTGAGCTCATATATCAGATTTTGGTTAGCTTCTAAACTGGGTTTGTGGTTTTGGTCATTTAAGGCTGCGTGTCCACCAAACACGTTTTTTCAGCTCTGGGTGGCTATTTTCCATTCATTCTCTTTGTAGCCCAGCGTTTACAGCGCTGAGCGCCCACGGTGCTGAAATGCTCTCAGCAGTGGCCGTTTTTTGTCGCGGTGCTCAGAGTTGAAAAATATTCAAAAAAAAAAAAAACAAGATGGCGCCCACAGCGGCCGCCATGGTGCTTCGTTGCCCTTTAATTTTTATAATTTGTCTGTTTTTGTTCATTGATTGTGCGTCTGCCGGTTCATACACCTGTGAAGAACTATTAAACATCAGGACTCTCACTCCCATGGACCTTCTTCCAGTTTTTTTAGCTCCTGCCGCCGATCTGATCCATTGTTTGGCCAAAAGAGCAAGACGGCGGAAAAGAGGAAAGAGAGGGGGGATTCTCGCTCGGCTACGGAAGAGAGGCACGCGAACAGCCTTGCCTGGCATATTTCTATCCAATGCCAATTCTCTCTTGAACAAGGTAGAAGAACTAAGACTGCTGATGCGATTCAAGGACCTCGCTTCTTTGTCTGTCATCTCCTTCTCTGAGACCTGGCTTAAAGAGAACATTCCAGATTGCGCAATCAGAATCGAGGGATTTCAGCTGTATCGTGCTGATCGCGTCACAGAGCTCTCCGGTAAGTCTATTGGAGGAGGAGTGTGCTTCTATATTAACAACAGCTGGTGCTCTGATGTAACGGTGATTTCCAAACACTGTTCTCCCGCCCTGGAATTTCTTTTTATTAACTGCAAGCCATTTTATTCCCCGCGGGAGTTTGCCTCATTCATCCTCGCCGCTGTGTACGTCCCTACCGACGCGGACACGCGCGAAGCTCAGCGCGTGCTCGCAGATCACATCCAACTTACGGAGCAGAACTTTCCAGACTCCCTGGTTATTGTGGTGGGCGATTTTAACCAGAGCAATCTGAGTCACGAGCTCCCCCGCTACAAACAGTTTACTAAATGTCCAACCAGAGGAAATAACACGCTAGATCACTGTTATACTTCAGTAAAGGACGCATATCGCGCTGTTCCCCGCGCTGCGCTGGGACTATCTGATCACGTGATGGTCCACCTCATCCCCACATACAGACAGAGACTGAAACTCACTAAACCTGTTGTGACCACCACAAAGAAATTGACCAGTGAAGCTGGAGAGAAACTGAACACATGCATGGAAATAACTGACTGGGGCATGTTTAAAAGAGCCACACATGATCTTAATGAGTACACAGACACTGTGAACTCATATATCAACTTCTGTGAGGAGGACATTCTCCCATCGCGCACCAGGGTGAGATATTCTAATGACAAGCCCTGGTTCACAGCTAAGCTCAGACGGATCAGGAAGGAGAAGGAAGCAGCGTTGAAAAGTGGAGACAGGGACTGCTACAGAGAGGTCAAATATCGGTTTAACAGAGAGCTGAGGAGAGCTAAATCTGTGTATTCTGAGAAACTCCAGCAGCAGTTCACTGCTAATGACTCGGCTTCTGTGTGGAGAGGACTGAGGCAAATCACCAACTATCGGCCTCAGGCTTCTAAAGGTCAGGATGACAAAGCCCTTTGTCAAAAACTGTCCCAACATTACGCCCGTTTTGACACCTCATCAGCTGTGTCCAACTCACCCACTCCACCCAGCTCCACTGCCTCCTCAGCCCCTAATTCATCAAAAGCGGTCCCCCCCTCCTCCTCCTCCTCCTCTCCCCCTCCCCTTGTCATCAGTGAGCAGGACGTGCACAGACAGTTCTCCAGACTGAACCCGCGCAAGGCCCCCGGGCCGGACGGTGTGTCTCCCTCCACCCTGAGACACTGTGCGAAAGAGCTGGCTCCTGTCTTCACAGACATTTTTAACACCTCCCTTAAGCAATGTCACGTGCCGACCTGCCTCAAATCCTCCACCATCATCTCTGTCCCCAAGAAGCCACGGATTACTGGACTTAACGACTACAGACCTGTAGCGCTCACCTCTGTAGTCATGAAGTCCTTTGAGCGCCTGGTCCTGTCTCACCTCAAGTCCATCACCACACCCCTCCTAGACCCGCTGCAGTTTGCCTTCCGTGCTAACAGGTCTGTGGACGACGCAGTCAACCTGGCCCTCCACTCCATCCTGCAGCACCTCAACTCCCCGGGAACCTACGCCAGGATTCTGTTTGTGGACTTCAGCTCCGCATTCAACACCATCCGCCCCGATCTGCTCCAGGACAAGCTGTCCCTGCTCAACGTGCCTGACTCCCTCTGCAGGTGGATCACTGACTTCCTGACGGACCGGAGACAGCATGTGCGGCTGGGGAAGTCTGTCTCAGACTCTGTTAGCATCAGCATTGGATCACCCCAGGGCTGTGTACTTTCCCCCCTACTCTTCTCCCTTTATACCAACTCCTGCACCTCCTCCCACCAGTCTGTTAAGCTGATTAAGTTTGCGGACGACACCACCCTCATCGGGCTCATCTCCAACGGCGACGAGTCCGCCTACAGGGAAGAGGTGGCCCAGCTGGTGTCCTGGTGCAGCCACAACAACCTGCAGCTGAATGCTCTGAAGACAGCGGAGATGATTGTGGACTTCAGGAAAGTCACAACCCCCCTGCCCCCCCTCACCATCACAGGCTCTCCCATCACCATTGCAGATTCCTTCCGCTTCTTGGGCACCACCATCACCCGAGACCTCAAATGGGAGCCAACCATCAGCTCCCTCATCAAAAAGGCCCAGCAGAGGATGTTCTTTCTGCGGCAGCTGAGGAAGCTCAAGCTACCCACCAAGATGTTAGTGCAGTTCTACACAGCCATCATCGAGTCCATCCTCACCTCCTCCATAACTGTGTGGTATGCAGGAGCCACTGCCAGGGACAGACTAAGGCTGCAGCGTGTCGTGCGCACTGCTGAGAAGGTGATAGGCTGCGAGCTCCCATCTCTCCAGGACCTGTACATCTCCAGGACCCGGAGGCGTGCTGGCCGGATCATAGCCGATCCTTCACATCCTGGTCACGTACTGTTTGCCCCCCTCCCCTCAGGTAGAAGACTTCGGTCCATTCGGACTAAAACCTCCCGGCACATGAACAGCTTTTTCCCCTCTGCCATCAGACTGCTGAACATTAAGTGACTTTTTGACTCTCGTGCACTATGTACGGCAGCTCAACCAGACTCACGTCATTCATCACTGTTTTTCTGTTGCATTATCGACTGCACTATGTGGTACTTCACATTATCTGCTACTTGCTAATTTTTTAAAACTGCCTTGACTAGTACTACTCATTATTACTAGTATTATTATTATTATTATTATTATTATTATTATTATTATTATTACTTATTATTACTTATTTTTCTACACTTATTGCACGTTTTTAGTCCTTTAGTTTTTTAGTTTATCCCTTTTTCTCATCATGTTTTTAATGTTGCAGCATGGCACCGAGACAAATTCCTAGTTTGTGTACTACATGAACAATGGCAATAAATCTGATTCTGATTCTGATTCTGATTCTATTCAACTTTTCAGAGACTGCAGCTGAGCTCATCAATGTCAGAACTTAAGCAGCCAATCGGAACTGCTGCGTGGGCGGGACATAGGACACCGGTACTAGTCCGTACTCAGACTCCTGCTTTCCGTGTCATCATATTTTACATCCAGAGCTGCTAGAAAACGTTTCCTGTCCATTGTTATTTAGAGACTGCTATTAAAAAATCTGTAGAAAGTCTGACAATAGGAAGAGCGGGAGTGATGAGCTGAGAGTGATAAGCTGTTGCAGGGATACAGGGCACAGACTTTTTTTCCCCCAGAGCGCAGCGTACAAACGCTGAAAAAAAAAAAAAAATGCTCAGGCCAGGCAGGCGACAAAAAAACGCATTTGGTGGACACGCAGCCTAACAGAAGATATTGCATGCCTACATACATGTATCTGTCTTTTTGTTGTTGGTCTTTCGGCTGATCCCTTTTGGGGTCACCACAGTGTATCATCACCTTATATCACAATGATGCACACATGGATTTGGCAAGGATTTTTAAGCCAGGTACTGTCACAAAGAGTAGACTGGCTTGAGCACCCCCTGTGGCTGGGTAACCAACTTTCCTTCCCCATTCCATTATACTGACCACCAAGCTAGAAGGCAGAAAGTACCATTTTTACATGGTCTTTGGCTGGGACTTGAATGTGAGCTCCACCTCTAGGCCATCATTCCGGTTCTAAGTAGTTCTTTAGAATTTCCATAGCGGTAGAGAGCCTTAATGAGATTTTTATCTTTGGATATTATTGCACTTTATCCACCAATTTATGGTACATTGGGATTTTGTTTGCATCACTGCACTAGGGTTCTTCTGCTACCATTGCAAATGCTGAAAATATGTATATGAACTTCCCCAGAACTAACATTACCAGTATGTGCTGTGGATGTATTGGACTGTCGGCAAATACATAAGGAGTATATGTAAATCACACAGCTAAATAAAATATGAGGTTGGGGTGTGTATTTGTGAAAGTAGTAACCACACATGGGAGAGGAACAAACTGAAATATAATAAAGATACCTAGGAGGTAGACAAGCATTGTTAAAAATCCAAGATAGTGTTGTAGTTGTAGTACTAGTTGGAATGTCTTGTGTCTCAAAAGTTTCCACCTTATGTCTGTTTGAGAGATTTTGATGTTGTTTAAGCCATTTCAGTTGTTTTCTGTGGATGTTGATGTGTCCGGTGTCTCATCAAAAGTTGGTGAAACCAACACACTGAGTCGACAGTGGAAACGTCTTAATGCCAACTACTTAGTAGTAATCCACTGAGACTATACAGAGCAAATCAAGAAATACTGATGACAGTATTTGATTGGCAAAACATCATTATGGGCAAATAATGTTTCTATTATAATCAGAAGCATTATTAACATATGAATGATAGCAGGATTTGATATTAATTTCTCACCTGCCACTGTGGCTAGGGATTTAGTTACTAGCAACTCAGCTTTTCCATTTGCCACAGTTTTGTTTTTGGAAATTATATTTAATATGAACAAATTTGATGATGGTATGCTAAATTTTACTTGAACTAAATGTACAACCTTTTTAAATGTAAATAACCTTTATACATACTGGTGCATCTCAGTAAATTAGAATGTCAACGAAAGGATGATTTATTTCAGTAATTCAATTATAAAAATAAAACTCATGTATAATGTAGATTCATTACACATAGAGTGAAAATTTTCTAGTGTTTATTTATTTTAATTTTTATGATTGTGGCTTATAGCTCATGAAAATTAGAAATTACATAAAATTAATTTTAAAACATTGATTTTTAATAGAAATGTTGACTGACTGAAAAGTATGTCCATGTACACACTCAATACTTGGACAGAGCTCCTTTTGCATTAATTACTGCATCAATGCAATGTAACATGAAGGCAATCAGTCTGTGGCACTGCTGAGGTGTTATGGAAGCCCAGATTTCTTTGATCGTGGCCTTCAGCTCATCTGCAGTGTTGGGTCTGGTGTCTCTTATCTTCCTCTTGACAATACTCCATAGATTCTCTATGGCAGGGGTGTCAAACTCATTCCATGGAGGGCCAAGACCCTGCATGTTTTACTTCCACCCAGTGTCTTCAGCAGGTGTTTTCACTGACCAGCAATCAGTGGGAAGAAATTCAGTGAAATCACCTGTTGAAGCCACTGGGTGGAGGTAAAACCTGCAGGGTCTTGGCCCTCCATGGAGTGAGTTTGACACCCCTGCTCTATGGGGTTTAGGTCAGGAGAGTTTGCTGGCCAATCAAGCACAGTGACACCATGTCATTAAACCAGGTTTTGGTACTTTTGGCAGTGTGGGCAGTGTTATATGTGGGATTTGACTTTTGGGCCTTGCTGTAGTCTGGCCGAGGGTGTTGTATCCTTTTGGTTAATAGTATAGTAATTCATTTCATTAATTTAGTTTAAAAAATTGAGGAAAAACAGTTCATAATATTGTTGTTGTGTTTCAGATAAAACATACTGAATTTATTCATTCATGTGTTTTCTCTAACTACCTTGACCACACGGTGGCAGTAATGTTCAAGCTAAGGTTAAGTTGAGCCTGAAGAGCCAGAGAAAAAAAGGCAGAAAAAGGTGGGTAGTAGCTCACAGTTCACGGCTAGTTAAAACGATGATGACAGACAGTTTATGCCATGCAGTTGTCCTGTAAGAATGTACAAACCGTTATTAAACAGTTAAAGCAAGACGAATGTTGTTCAGTCATTTGATAGTGGCTTAAGCTAAGCTCCCACAACATATTGGGGCCGAAACCCGGGAGATGTGGGAAAAGGATTCTGCCAACAGATAGCTTTAGCCAACTAGCTAGCAAGAGAACAACTGAACAAGATGACGGAACATCTACAGAGACTAAATCAAAAATGGGGAGTTGTACTAGCATCTGCAACAAAGCTGCTGCGGACTATTGAGGAGGAGTCATGCAAAGATAATGTGAGTTGTGACCGTCTCCGAGAACTGCTGTCCATGTTGTCGGTTAAAGAAAAGAATCTCCTAGAACTGGAAAGAGAGATTGAAGAGGAGATACCGATGGATGACCTGGAAGCAGATATAATTAAGACTATGGAGTACCAGGATAACCTTAATCTATGGAAGTCCCGAGCAACAAGAATTATTGAACGAGATGACCACCCAGCAGCTGACCGAGGCTACTCACAGCTGAGTGATGTGACTACGCATTCTATCAGAGTAACTAATAGGCCATCAGTGAAGTTGCCAAAGCTGTACATAAACAAATATGATGGCAACATATCAAAATGGCAAGAATTCTGGGATCAGTTTGAGACTGCTATCCAAGAAAACAGTGAGCTGAGCAAAACTGAAAGGTTTACTTATCTCAAGTCCTATCTTGTGGGTCCTGCAGCAAGAGCCATTGTGGGCCTAAAAATGACTGACTCCAACTATGATGCTGCCATAGACATGCTCAAAGAGAGATTTGGGAGTAATGACTTTATAGTGAGTGCACACATGACTAAGCTGCTAAACCTAACTCCAGTCAAGAGATCCTCAGATATTGTCGCCTTGAGACAGCTTTATGACGAATGCGAGGTCCAGATCAGAGGGTTGGAGTCACTTGGAGTTGTCTCAGATTCATACGGTGGCTTGCTGTGTCCCATATTACTCCAGATGATCCCAGATGACCTCACTCTTGCTTACACATGTAAAGCAAGTTCAGAGCATGAGTTTACAGTTCCCAAGCTCATTGCCTTTTTACAGCAAGAAGTTGAAAGCAGAGAGCGTGCTATGCACCTTACTAAAGTGAGCAGCGTTATTAAGGACCTTCAGTCTACCTTCCAGCACCATTGCAAGCCAGATGCAGAAAGTAGAAATTTTCGGAAACCAAACTTGCCATCTGCAGCAGCACCCCACACCAGCAGCTCAAATGCTCCTCAAGGCTGCATATTCTGTGACAGCTCAAGTCATAAGTCTGAACAATGTACAGAAAATACACTCAGCCTGCAGAAGGACAAGTTGAGGAAGATGGGGAGATGCTTTGTATGCCTTGGGCAGCAGCATGTGGCAAAATTCTGCCGGGCTAAGGGCATCACATGTAACTTGTGTGGACGAAGACACCATCCAACAATGTGTGATAAGGGTGAACACACTGAACCCCTTAATGATAGCCCAGAACCAACTGATGCTGTTTTCTCTTCAGTGGCCCCATACACACTAAAGACAAGTGTAGGAGGAAAGAACACAGTCCTCCTGCAAACAGTCACAGCATGGGCCAGTGGAATAAAGGAAAAGGGAGAGGTACGCTGCCTGATGGATGGGGGAGTCAGCGAAGTTTTGTGCTGGAGAAGCAGGTAAAGGCGTTAGGACTGCCAGTTGTGAAAAAAGAAACTTTAAAGCTCCATACCTTTGGCTGTGATACACCAGTAAAAATAGAGCGAAATGTTGTGAAGCTAATCCTGCAGAATGCTGCTGGCAAGGGAAAAACCCTCGAAATTGAAGTCATTGAAACACCACAAGTAAGCTCTGCAGTTATGCATGTACCCGGAGAGCAAATTAGGCTGCAGCTGGAAAATAAAGGTCTGCAACTAGCTGACGCTTCAAGCAGCAGTGCTGAAGAACTGGAGCTGTTTGTTCTAATATGTGCTGACTACTACTGGGAGGTGGTATCAGGTAGAGTTGAAAGACTGTCGGGATCTCTGGTTGCCATAGAGACAATATTTGGCTGAACAGTGCAAGGACCTGTTCCTATGTCAAGCATGAGTGAGGCTTCATGCATGGAAATAGGCATTGAAGAAACAGCACAAGTTTCGGATCAGCTAAGAGCATTTTGGGAAATAGAATCACTGGGCATCACCAATAAACCAGAGCAGTGGGCTGATAACATTGAGGCTCAGCAATGCTTTGACAAGTCACTGAACTACAGAGAAGGTCGTTATGAGGTGAGATTGCCATGGCGACAAGATGCACCCAAACTCCCAAACAACATGAGGGGTGCCCAAAAAAGATTTGAGAGTTTGAAAAGGAAACTGAGAGCAGATGTGACATTGTTTGAAAGATACAATAAAGTAATAGAGGACTACTTCCAACAAGGAATATGTGAAAGGGCACCTGAGCTCAAACAGTCAGATGGAGTCTATGACAGCAGTGTTAAGTACTATTTGCCTCACCATGCTGTAATCAGAGATGACAAGGCGACAACCAACTTAAGAGTTGTTTTCGATGCTTCTTCACATGAAGATGGCTGCCCTTCCCTCAATGACTGTCTTTTCACCGGGCCAAATCTAAACCCAGACCTCCTAACTGTCCTGATAAAATTTAGTTTGCATCCAATTGCATTCACGGCTGACATCACTAAGGCTTCACTACAAATATCAGTAGCAGAAGAGGACAGAGATGTTCTAAGATTTTTTTGGCTCACAGGACCTACCGATACTGAAGGCACAAAACAATGCGCACTCAGAATGACCCATGTAGTATTTGGTGTGTCATCAAACCCATTTCTGCTAGCAGCTACAATCAGAAACCATCTGGAGAAATACCAATTGACTCATCCACACGCTGTTAACATTCTGAAGGACACTCTATACATGGTTGACTTCATTGCCAGCACCAGAGATGTTGAAGGTGTTTATGCAATCACCGCAGTTGCAAGAACGGTATTAGCTGCTGCTGGTATGAACCTATGTAAGTGGACCACTAATTCTTCCACACTAAAGGAAAGGTGGATGCAAGGAGAATTTGACTTTGCTCCCGAGTCTGAACCACACGGCTGTGTGTTAGATAGATAGATAGATTAGTTTATTTGACAGGGACAGTGCAATAAACATAGACAATTAATCAATGACAATCAATCTGATGTGTTGCACATGGAGTGTATAGCTATTAGCTAATTTGCAACTCTTGTCCCTGGATGGGCTTTAGAAAAGAGAATCAAGTAAAGAAAAGAAAAGAAATAAAGAAAATACACAATAACCACATACATCAATGCAAAAAGATTATAAATACACAATTATAAATATTATAAATACTATAAATACACAATTATAAATATTATAAATATTATAAATACACAAATATAACAACCTGACTCACATTTGCCTATTTCAGGCCTCCCTCCCTTCGTCACTCACTATAAACAAACACATTCATTCCTTCCCTTCATTCACTCTCACCTTGTAGACAATCAATTCATACATGAGTACATTCTTGTTTATTTTTCAGCCAGTTTTTAACCTTTTTAGTGAATGTTTTAAAGTCCGTTATTATTTTAATTTCATTTGGCATTGTGTTCCAGATGTGACTGCCCTTTATAGAGAATGCCATTTGTCCAAATGTGGTTCTGCGGTGGAATATTTTAGTTATTGTTAACAGAATTTTTTCATTGAATTAAAAACCAGCAAGTGGCTCGGGTGCTGATTTATGGTTAAAGGTGCTTGGTCTTGTGTGGAGGCCAGAGACTGACAATTTTTTCTTTGACTTCAAGCATCTGAAGGACATTTTCATAGACAAAGAAAACACAAAAAGAAGTGTCCTGCGATCATCAGCTAGAATATTTGATCCCATGGGATTTCTAACCCCATTCACAATAAGAGTGAAATGTCTCTTTCAGGACATGTGGCAAAAAGGCATCAGCTAGGATGAGGCACTGCCAGATGATCTCTCACTAAAGTGGCAACAGTGATGCACAGAGCTGCTTCAACTCCATCAGATAGTCATTCCCAGATGTTATGGAACAGACATACTGCAAGGGGGACAAGATCACATCCTCCATGTTTTTAGTGACGCCAGTGAGAAAGCCTATGGTGCAGTAGCATATCTTCAAGGACAAACAGCTGATGGGCAAACTATCACCAGTCTGGTCATGTCCAGAAGTCAAGAGTAGCCCCCATCAAGAAACTCACCTTGTCCTGTTTGGAGTTAATGGGAGCTCTAGTTGCTGCACGGATGGGAAACAACCTGCTAAAGGCAATGAACATGCAGCCAACGCAAATCCGGGTGTGGTCAGACTCCATGATAGTCATTCAGTGGGTTCATAGTTCAGCAAATAAATGGAAGCAGTTTGTGGCTAACAGAGTAGTTGAAATACGGTCACTAACGCCACCTGAAGTTTGGTTACATTGCAGTGGGAAGCTGAATCCTGCAGACCTTATCACAAGAGGTCAAACAGCACAAAAACTGAAAGATGATGAGCTCTGGTGGTCTGGGCACCCATCCCTCAATACAGCAATGCAGTCAGTGTCATTTTCTGGGGAGCCTTGTGAAAAGGGACTAAAGGCTGAGCTTAAAGTACCCAATGTCATAGTCCAGCTGAATAATACTGAAATTGTACAGCCAGATTCATTGCTGCGGCTAGAGGACTACAGCAAGCTAAGAACTGTACTCAGAATCACAGCCTGGATTAAACGATTTGTTCACAATGCACAAATTCAAAGAGACAAGGAGAGTGGACTGCAGAGGAAATGGCAGAAGCTGAAAGACACTGGATTTGGAACGTGCAAGGGCAAATTTTCCAGAAGGAGATGATGCAGATAAAGGCAAGAAAGGAATTTCACAGTGACTCAAAGATCAGAGATCTTAAGCCATTTCATGATGGGAATGGTTTGCTTTGTGTAGGGGGAAGACTGCAACATTCAAACATGAGTTTTAATGAGCAACATCCATTGATTTTGCCTTCTGACCACAGACTGTCTGAGATGCTCATTGGACAGTCATGACCAAGTGATGCATTCAGGTATGAGAGACACTTTGGTGCAGCTTAGAGAGAAGTACTGGATTCCTCAAGCCAGGCAAATGGCAAAAAGAATCATTGCTGCTTGCCCTGTGTGTAAGAGATTCAAAGTAAAAGCCATGCAACAGTTGACAGCACCCATGCCAAGAGACTGGATCACAGAAACCCCACCATTTGAAACAGTAGTGAACAGTGTTAAAAAGAACACAGTGGAGAAGGCTTATATTGCACTATTCACCTGTGCTGTGACTTGTGCTGTTCATCTGGAGTTTGTGTCAGATCTATCAACAGAAAAATTCCTCCTGGCATTTAAGAGATGTATATCAAGATGAGGCCTCTGCAGAGTCATCTATTCTGATAATGCACAAACCTTCAAGAGAGCTGACCAAGACCTCCAAGCACTATGGAGAGCTATAATGGAGCCTGAACTACAGAAATATTTCTCTGAAAGGGGGATCACCTGGAAGTGCATTGTAGAACGAGCAGCTTGGTGAGGTGAGTTTTGGGAATGACTGGTTTGATCAGTGAAGACATACTTGAGAAAGGTAATGGGAAGAGGTTCACTGAGTTTTGAGGAGATCACATCTCTTTTAGCATAGGTAGAGGCAACAATTAATTCAAGACCACTCACTTTTGTCTACAATTAACCTGAAGAGCCTCAGCCTCTAACACCAGCTCATTTTTTGATTGGTAAAAGACTCTCCGCCTTACCACCAAAATCCTTCCAGAGTGCGAGTCAAACCTCAGGCACTACCCAAGAAGAGCTGACACACCGCTGGAAGTACTGTCACCAACTTCTAAATGACTTCTGGACTCACTGGAAAAGGGAGTATTTACTGGAATTTAGATCCGCACATACCATCAAGATCCCACACACCACTGTAATAAAGGAAGGCAATCTAGTTCTTATTGAAGATGACAAGATGCCACGTCAGATTTGGAAGACTGGGATAATAAAGGAGCTGTTCACAGGAAAAGATGGACTTGTGAGATCCTGTGCGGTGCGCACACCAGAAGGGACAATATTAAGAAGACCAGTCCAACTCTTATATCCTTTTGAGACTTGAATTTATGAACTGTCTTCTTGGGGTGGGGGTGGGGGGAATGTTGTATCCTTTTGGTTAATAGTATAGTAATTGATTTCATTAATTTAGCTTAACCTCTTGCACTCCGGGCAATTTTCCTAAAAATGCCAAAAAATAACGTGCCCAAAGTAAATCGAAAGCTGTTATTCAACCCTTTGCAGCATCTTCATAGGGTTGGTCTCATTTAAAAGAAAACACTTTGAATTTTTTGGCAAAAAAAAACATAATCTCTCTACGTGCTCCGGCCACTGAGTTACAGTCATCTAAACATACTGAACTTGAAGAAAAAAAAATTGGACACAGTGTTTTTTTGGATACAAATGCTTGTAAATAACACACAGCTGTCCGATCCGGCTGGAAAATGCAACAGAAATGTAGAATCAAGTGTTATCCAGCTGAGATCCAAATTTGGTAACAATACCACAAAAAATGAATATTTTTACACAGCTTTGTTCCCAGGCGTTATGGAACTGTGCCAAATTGTGCCAAATGGCACAGTTTGGAAAAACGTCTGTAACTTTTGAATAATTCAATGTAGAATCTTCATTTAGGCTCTAATGAAAGGTCACACTCAGGGCTGTGTCTGTGTGTGTGTGTGTGGGCGGGGGGTCGTCCCCCCCCCCGCTACCAAGGACCAAATTCGGCCCTCGCTACATGACGGAATACACTCTTTTTTTTTTTTTCCTTGCATGTTTTCACAGCGGCTCCCCCCCCCCCCCCTCGCTACTGTGTGTGTGTGTGTGGGGGGGGAACCGTGAACGGACCGTGAACGCCCCCCCCCCTCGCTACAGAAGAGGGCCATCGCTACATGATGGAATAGACTGATATGCTTCCTCCCGCGGACCGGGGAGCGTTCGGACCGTGCCCCCCTCCCCCCCGCTCCTCTTCTGCAGCGGGGGGGGGGGGGCGTTCACGGTCCGAACACGGCAAATGAACCGTTTATCGCGGCGCACGAACTTCGTGCGCAGTACAGTTGTAATTTACCGATCGGTCAAAAGTCATTTTTGGATTACAGTTTTCAGGGATAAATAATAATTTAGCTTATAACACCTTACCTCTTCAAAGCAGCAGAGTCGTGGCGAACAGCTCTTCCCACGCGTCAGACGAACGCGACGCTGCTCCGCTCGTGGATCCCGATCAACATAATTCCATTATTGCCGTTTTGGCGAATGATTTACGACTTTTGTCGTCGGCCTCCGTCTATTCTGCTGGAATGAGTGCAGGTCCCACTTGTGGGTGTTTTCCATGCTGCTGGGTGAGCCTGGGTCTGTAGTAGATTCGTACAGAGTCCTTCTGCAGCAGTAAATATCGCTTCACCCAGCCTGAATTTCTGTGCTTCAATTGGCTCCTGCGTTCACAGTAGGCGGGTCCTCCTTCCTAGATTTTCATTCATTGGCTCCTCAAGGTTTCAGAAACCCAATTCAAGGCTCTTATTAGTCGAATGAGAGGTCAATCAGATGAACTAATCTGTTCGCGGCTGTGTTTGCAGATTTTTTTTTTCACTGGCGCTTGGAGGGCACACCACCTACACCATCACCATCAATATCCTTATCATGCGTCATGCGCTCTCTCGTGCGCCCTCGTGCGTCATAGGACGCAGAGACTTGCCCGCCCGTGGAACAACGGAGCGCAAGTGGTTAAAAAAATGAGAAAATTTAGAAAAGCAGTTCATAATATTGTTGTGTTTCAGATAAAACATACTGAATTTATTCATTCATGTGTTTTCTCTAACTACCTTGACCACACGGTGGCAGTAATGTTCAAGCTAAGGTTAAGTTGAGCCTGAAGAGCCAGAGAAAAAAGGCAGAAAAAGGTGGCTAGTAGCTCACAGCTCACTGCTAGTTAAAACAATGATGACAGATAGTTTCTGCCGTGTAGTTGTCCTGTAAGAATGTACAAACCGTTATTAAACAGTTAAAGCAAGAAGAAGGTTGTTCAGTCATTTGATAGTGCCTTAAGCTAAGCTCCCACAACAGAATGTGTTGGGGTAATGACGTCAGGCAGGCTACGGCTAGAGTATAGTATATTGTGTTGTTCATAATAGTAAAGGGAGTTTGGTGTTCAGTTGAGAGTGGCTCCAGTCTCATGTTATTCGGACATAACATTTAGCGACGAGGATAAACCATGTATCAGACAACCACTTCCATTTTTACAGTCTCCGGGCACACCAGCTGTACCATGGGCCCGCTGGAGGGAGACGTTCAACGTCTATGTGGCTGCCGCCGGCCTGAGCGGTGTTGATGAGGAGAGACAGAGGAACCTAATGGTCCACTATCTCGGTGAGGAAGGCAGCAAATTTTTCTGGGCTGTGTGGCAGCGGCTCGCTGAAAGACAGTTTGGAATTAATGGACTGTGTTTTCAGAGACCATTCCACCATAACAGCACGGATATATGAGTTTTTTGACCGCCAACAATGAGTTGGTAAGTCCACACAGTCTTTTATTACAGAGCTACACAGCCTAGCAAGAGAATGCGCCTTCCGGCCTATCGAGAAAGAACTGGTCCAGGACAAGCTAGCCCACGGTATTAACAATGTGTGGCTGAAGAGCAAGCTAAACCTAACTAAAGACACCCTCTCGTTGGAAAAGGTGTTCGAACTGGTTAGGCAGATTGAGTCCACAGTTCAGCGGAGTCTGCCGGTGTTGGCTAAAGAGTGTGTAGCCACCAAAACTTTCCCACCAAGCACAGCCAATAGCAAGGTGGCTAATTCTCCGGGGCAGATTCCCAGGAGGCGGCAGACAGGGCGCAGGACAGGGCCTACACTATCACTGCTAAATCATCGGCGACGGAATCCAGAAACGCGACACAGGTGTGTGTGGCACACACGAAGAAGGGACCATTGAAATGGTACATGGTAAAACTCGACGGAGTCGACGTGCCGCTTATGGGGGACTCAGGGGCCTGCAGGTCCATTCTAAGTATGGCTACTTTAAAGAGACTTTTCCCAAATAAAACCATCAGTGCTGGAGCAGTGAAGATGTTTGGATATGGCCACGCCAAAACTGAAATGGCGGGCACAGTCGACTTTTCAGTGAAATGTGGGTTGAAGATGGTCCCTACGTTCACGTTCCAAATTTCGCGCCGGGGCGGACTTGCTAGGGTTCTATCTGCTGGGTGAATTGGGATTCTCCATCAAGGACCCAGAGGGGTCAACAGTACTGACAGTGTACACCGAGTGGCATGCCCGCTGGCCGGCGCTGTTCAGAGGCCTGGGATGCATCAGCGCATTCCACCACCACCCGTTCATAGACCCAAGTGTGACGCCAAAAATTCAACCGCTACAGTGGCTTCCCCTCACCCTACAGGATGATATCACGGCAAAGTTGACTAAACTGCTGGAAGTAGGCATCACCGAGAGAGTGGATGCTTCACACTGGATTTCAAATATCGTCGTGGCCAAGAAAAAAATTGGGTGGCATCTGTCCATGTATTGATCTCAGGATGGTGAATAAAGTGATCGTCCCGGACAAGTACCCGCTTCCAACTTACTGCAACATTCAGCGGTTCAAAGGTATTCACAAACTTGACAATGACGATCCAACAGAGGCAGATCTGGTTAATGCACTGCACGGGGCCCTCCGGGATACAGTATCCCCCCAGGAACTTTGGACGGAGTCGGAACAAGACCCCGTGCTGTCACAACTGTGCTCAGTGATTAGGGAGGGTTGGCCCACAAAGGCGCAGGGCGGGCTGGCACCCTTCCACCAGTTTAAACATGAACTGAGCTGTTGGAATGAGGTGTGTGTGGCGAGGGGACACTGCACACTAATCCCAGTGTCTCTGAGATTGCATGTCCTAGTGATGCTCCACGAGGGCCATCTGGGTGTGGTCAGGGTAAAACAGCACTGCAGGGATTCAGTTTGGTGGCCAGGTATTGATAAGGACATTGAAGCTAGGGTTAAAAACGGTGTTCCGTGCCTGGAGAGCGGGAAGACCGGCAGACCGCCCCCTCCACCCCTGCGGCCGCTGTCATACCCAGAGTCCTTGGAAACACATACAGTTGGACATCTGCGGTGAACTACATGCAGCACCACTGAACAGCCGGCTCCTGCTGGTGGCCTACGACTTGTTCTCAAAGTGGCCGGAGGTGTTACCCACTAATTCAGTCATGACGGATGTGGTTACGGGTTTCCTCTCATCACTGTTCGCCAGGTGGGGGGTCCCAAATGCAATCACCACTGATAATGGCCCGCAGTTCACCTTTGGGGTGTTTGAGGAGTTCTTGAGCGCTAGGGGTGTGGAACATATTAAAACCGTGTTCTACCATCCCCAGGCCAATAGGGGCATTGAATTTTTTAACAAGACCCTGAGAAACGTACTGAGGGCTCACTTGGCAGATGGCTTCGTATTTCCAGACGCCCTCCAGAGCCCACTGCTTCACTACAGGGCAACAGCCCATGCTATGACAGGATGGTCCCCAGCATCTCTCATGCTGGGACTTGAACTACTTCTGCTTTTGGATCAACTGAGACTGCCAACGACTCCTCCTCCAAGGAATATGGGGTCTCCACCGACCCGGGTCGCTGCGCAACAGCGTAAGATGAAGCGACGATTTGACATTAAGCACAGGGCGAGAGCCCACGGACTGAAGGTGTTGGCTCAAGTTTGGATCAACCACTTTAACCGCACGCATAAGCTGCAGCCATTCTGGATGGGGCCCCTGTGGATCATGAGGTGACGGGGCCAGGACATGTTCGAGCTTGCGGATGGGTCGCGGTGGCACTCCAGCAGACTCAGAAAGCTGCCATCGGAACAGAGGACTAGAGCTACGGTGAGACAACCTAATATGAGGTGGGACTGGTTGGACTGGGGTGGTGAGACCCCACAGGTACAGCCGACGATGCCTGGTGCAGAGTCTCTGCCTGGGGAAGGCCCGGCTAGAGTTTGTCAGAGGTCCAGGTACCCGGAGGATTATGTATTGAAGACAGCAATAGCTAATGTGTGTTGGGACTAAGCGACAGAATAATCTGCTCCAACGCGGTGGAGCATTCTGGTAGTCTACCCAGATGCCTGTTTGGTTGGCTAAGTTTTTCATATTTAGTGTTATATATATATGAAAGGTAAAAGGGGAGACGACACTGTGTTTGTTTGTTTTTTTCTGTTCGGGGGGGGGTTGACTTTATGAGGGGGTAGAAATGTTATATGTGGGATTTGACTTTCGGGGCTTGCCGTAGCCTGGCCAAGGGGGTTGGGGTAATGACGTCAGGTGGGCTACAGCTGGAGTATATACTGTGTTGTTCATAATTATAAAGGGAGTTTGGTGTTCAGTTGAGAGTGGCTCCAATCTCATGTTATTCGGACATAAACAGCAGGTGCCAAGTCCTGCTGAAAAATGGCATCATCATCTCCATATAGCTTGTCAGCAGAGGGAAGCATGAAGTGCTCTAAAATTTCCTGGTAGACAGCTGTACTGACTTTGAACTTGATACCACACAGTGGACCAACCACCAGAGATGGAGCTGAAAAGGACGTGCATCAGGTTAGGCTGACTAAGGATAGAGATGATAATGTACTAACAAGAGAAGAGAGTGTGTAGAGATGGTAGACGGAGTACTTTGAGGAGCTGAAGACTCAAGAAAATGAGAGGAGGATTGACCAAGGAAAGATGGTGAATCAGGAAGTTAAAACAATTAGCAAGGCAGAAGTGAGGGCAGCTTTGAAGAGGATGAAGAATGGGAAGGTGGTTGGTCCAGATGACATACCTGTGTATGAATGGAGATGTTTAGGAGAGATTGCAGTGGACTTTTTAACTGGATTGTTTAACACAATCTTGAAGAGTGACAGGATACCCAAGGAGTGTAGAAGAAGTGTTGTGGTACCAATCTTAAAGAACACGGGTGATGCTTGGGGCTGTAGTAACCTACAGAGGCATAAAGTTGATCAGCCACACTATGAAGATATGGGAAAGAGTTGCTGAAGTCAGGTTAAGAAAAGAGGTGACAATCAGTGAGCAGCAGTATGCTTCCATGCCAAGAAAGAGTACTACAGATGCAATGTTTGCTCTAAGAGTGTTGATGGAGAAGTATAGACAAGGTCAGAAGGAGTTGTACTGTGTCTTTGTGGATCTAAAGAAAGCATATGATAGGGTGCCAAGAGAGGAAGTGCAGTACTGTATTAGAAAGTCAGTAGCGGTAGAGAAGTATGTGAGGGTGGTGCAGGACATGTATGAGGATAGCGAGATGGTGGTGAGGTGTGCTGTAGGAGTGACAGATGGATTCATGTGGGAGTGGGGTTACATCAAGGATCGGCTCTGAGTCCCTTCTTGTTTGCCATGGTGATGAACAAGCTGACAGACAAGGTCAGGCAGGAGTCTCCATGGACCATGGTGTTTGCAGACAACATTGTGATCTGTAGTGAGAGTAGGGAGCAGGTGGAAGAGAACATGGAGAGGTGGAGGTATGCTCTGGAGAGAAGAGGAATGAAATTCAGTACAAGCAAGACAGAATACATGAGTGTGAATGAGAGGGAGAAAGCTGTAATCTAAAGATGGAAAGATTAGATTTGGTGAAGGTAGGTGAGATGAACTACCTGGGGTCAACCATCCAAAGCAATGGAAAATGCACAAGAGATGTAAAAAAAAAAAAAGAGTGTAAAAAGGGTGGTGTGCATGGAGATGAATGTCAGGGATGATTTGCGACAACCCAGCAGCTAGAGTGAAAGGGAGGATTTACAAAACAGTAGTGAGACCTGCAATGATGTATGTTTTGGAGGTGGGGGCACTGACAAAAAGACAAGAAATGGAGCTGGAGGTGGTAGAGTTGAAGATGCTAAGATTGTAACTGGGAGTGACTAGGAGGAACAGCATTAGAAATGAGTATATCAGAGGGACAGCTCAGGTTGAGCAGTTTAGAGACAAAGTAAGAGAGGCACAGCTGAGATGGTTGGGACATGTGTAGAGGAGGGATTGTGGATACAATGTACTGGACAAAGGATGTTGAAGATGGAGCTGCCAGGCAGGAGGAAAAGAGGAAGACCACAGAGAAGATTCATGGATGTAATGAAGGAGGACATGGAGAGGGTTGATGTTACAGAGGAAGATGCAAGGGATAGGATGAGATAGAGGCAGATGATCCGCTGTGGAGACCCCTAAAGGGAGCAGCCGAAAGAAGAAGAAGAAGATTGTTACGTCAAGTTGTTTGGTCCACTTCGATAAAGAGTGTTGTAAAACCAAACCTAATCGCACCAAATGTATACAAATGTAAAAAAATTAAAAATTTTGTCTGGACTTTGGTGCGGACTTTCGGATGTGAAAAAGCTCTAATCTGACTTAATTTAACTGTTGTTTTCTTGCTGACTTTAACATGAGTAAAACGTCTTATTTTATCTGGTCATAGTTTCCTCTCAGTCTGTTGAAGCTTCTCCAGTAAAAGGTAAAGCAAATACAAAAAAAAAAAAAAAAAAAGTTCCATCTCTGTCAAAAATGTCAGAAAAAAAAAAAAAATTCTGGTCTTTTTTTCTATCTGTATAGGGGCTGGAGTGGGCCAGCAGTGAAAACATGGTTTTATTATTGTTTCTAGTGATTGCTAGGCACCTGTAATTTTATTGTATACATGGGTTTGTACTGTGTTAAACTCATTTTACGTGTGCGCTTCTGTGCAATGCTCCGGTGGGAGAGAAGGTGTAGCGGGTAAGCAGTGAAAATGTCATTATTGTATTGTTTGCTGTGGTTCCCATGCATGTGCAATTGTATCGTCTATGAGTTTGTAAGTTATTTTACATGTATGCTTTTGTACAAAGCACCTGTGGGATGGGTGCATTATAGGGTGCTAGCTGCGCAATTGGCAGGGGTATCTGTCGTGTGAGTGTTGGGCGGCTGTCGCGGGACTGTCATTAGTCAAAAAATAATCTAATTTTTTTCTCATCTATGTTGCGAGAATGTACTGCAACACTGGTATGATGTGTATGCAAACGCCCAGTGAACTTAGGCCCAAAATTCGCAGAGTATGTGTGACATTATTGCAACATTCGTGAGACATATGCAAATGCCAGTTCAGTGTGATTCCACGTTTAAATTGTTATAAATTTGCATCTGTCACATTTTTTTATCTCCAATTAATCAGAAGGTGTTGCAGCCCAGCGAGAGACTACCCTATCTTATATGTTCATTGCCAGCCACACTATGCAGCAGAAATCTAATAAACTCATGTATGTCATCAAGTTTTGATGTATACAGACTGTATGTTGCATGTCAGAAGGAATTACACAAGTGTAAAATAAAAAAAAGGCTTCTGCTGCTACAGCTCAGCTTGAATTTCTTTCTTTCTGGAATCAAATATGTTTTGAATATTTTGCCTCCATCTTACGTGTTTGTGATCTGCTTTGATATGTTCCCCATGCTTCCATTGTCCAGTAGGTCAGCTTTTCAACTCATGCATCCCTATTGGTTGAAAAAATGTTCAGACTTTTATAATTTTGTCAAAGGCTATTTTTGGTTTCATATCAAAGTACCTGTGCCATGACCATCTCTACTATTGTTCTGTAGTCTGTAGCCACAGTTTAAGGGGATCATATTGACTATCTGCATTGTCACATTCAGTGCATTAAGTCATCACTGGCCAAGGAAACCTTGGAAAGGAACAAGAAAATCAAGTCAGTATTTCATGGGAAAGTAACTAACTCCCAATGACCAGAACCTATTAGTCAATCAGGATTTTCTTGATTAAACTACAGCTTCTGTGTAGTGGGTACATTAGCCTCTGAAGCCATGAAAAATATATCTTTGTTTTATTTCTAAATCTGTCCTCATCAGCAAAATTTAAAACATCATTTCTAAGTCTAATTTAATTATCAGACATTCAAAGCAGGATCCAATTTTAAATCTCAAGTGCTCTATTGTTAAAAGTTTGATTGTCTGTGGTGGTTCACAGTTCTAATTTGGCCACAATACACAGACAATGTTAAATCTCTGATTAATGCCCTTGAATGGGAACAACTCTTCATAATGAACAATACCCAGCAGAGAAGACAACAATGAAAATAAATAAATAAATTGAGAGTTCTCACACTCAGCTTGTGTCTGTCTGCATGCAATAACAGTAACTGGCACTGTACACACTTCAACATGAAAAGTAAACAAGAAACTCATTTGGGAGGTTATATTTCAGTGCCCTTCACTACAGCATCCCAGGTTGAATATTATTATGAAAAATTATAATGAAAACAGGGGTTTGAATGCCATTGAAAAGAAATAAGGCTGTGTTTGAAATTTACAAATGCGCACTCAGAGAGAGAGAGAGAGAGAGAGAGAGAGAGAGAGAGAGAGAGAGAGAGAGAGAGAAGAATCCACCAAGGAAATATAACCATCTCCACCTACACTTAAAAAATGAATCAAGGATGTGGATGTAGGTCACCTTGAGTTTTGTGAGTGTGTGTCTGTGTGTGTGTGGGGGAGTAGCCACAAGATCAGGCAGAACAGTTAACAGTACCCTGCTGAGCACCTTCATGTGCTTTAAAAAGGAGAAAAACTGAGAAATATCTTGGTCTTGTGAGTGTGCAACTTCCTAATGAGCGTTGCAGAAAAAAAAAATAAATGTTGAGTCGTCTTGAACCCGACCTAAGAAATGAACACTCATCTGCTGCATCGATCAAGGTGATCTTTTATTTCTCAAACCCTCCTTTCCTTTCCTATCCTTGCTGCCATTATTCCTAAAGGTTTTTTCAGCCATCAAGAAAGAAACTTTTAAAAGACAGTGCAGGTCACTTCTCTGAGATCTGAATACAGTGCATCTGGAAAATATTCACAGCCCTTCACTTTTTCCACATTTTGTTATGTTACAGCCTTATTCCAAAATGGAATAAATTCATTTTTTCCCTCAAAATTCTACACACAATACCCCATAATGGCAACATGAAAAAAGTTTTTTTGAGATTTTTGCAAATTTATTAAAAATAAAAAAACTAAGACATCCCATGTACATAAGTATTCTGAGCCTTTGCCTTGAAGGTCAAAATTGAGTTCAGGTGCATCCTCTTTGCACTGATCATTCCTGAGATGGTTCTACAGCTTAATTGGAGTCCACCTGTGGTAAATTCAGTTGATTGGACATGATTTGGAAAGACACACACCCGCCTATATAAGGTCCCACAGTTGACAGTGCATGTCAGAGCATAAACCAAGCATGAAGTCAAAGGAATTGTCTGTAGACCTCTGAGACAGGATTGTCTCGAGGCACAAATCTGGGGAAGGGTACAAAAAAATTTCTGCTGCTTTGAAGGTCCCAATGAGCACAGTGGCCTCCATCATCCGTAAATGGAAGAAGTTCAGAACCACCAGGACTTTTCCTAGAGCTGGTCAACTGTCTAAACTGAGCAATCGGGAGAAGGGCCTTAGTCAGGGAGGTGACCAAGAACCCGATGGTCACTCTGTCAGAGCTCCAGTGTTCCTCTTTGGAGAGAGGACAACCCTCCAGAATGACAACCATCTCTGCAGCAATCCACCAGTCAGGCCTGTATGGTAGAGTGGCCAGTCGGAAGCCACTCCTTGGTAAAAGGCATATGGCAGCCCGCCTAGAGTTTGTCAAAAGGCACCTGAAGGATTCTCAGACCATGAGAAACAAAATTCTCTGGTCTGATGAGACAAAGATTGAACTCTCCGGCATAAATGCCAGGCATCATGTTTGGAGGAAACCAGGCACCGCTCATCACCATATCACCATGCCAGTGGTAGTGGCAGCATCGTGTTGTGGGGATGTTTTTCAGTGACAGGAACTGGGAGACTAGTCAGGATAGAGAGAAAGATGAATGCAGCAATGTACAGAGACATCCTGGATGAAAACCTGCTCCGGACACTCTGGACCTCAGACTGGGGTGAGGGTTTATCTTTCAGCAGGACAACGATCCTAAGCACACAGCCAAGATATTAAAGGAGTGGCTTCAGGACAACTCTGTGAAAGTCCTTGAGTGGTGAAGCCAGAGCCCAGACTTGAATCAAATTGAACATCTCTAGAGAGTTTTGAAAATGGCTGTGCATCGACGCATCCCACCCAATCTGATGGAGCTTGAGAGGTGATGCAAAGAAGAATGGGCGAAAGTTCCCAAAGATAGGTGTGCCAAGCTTGTGGCATCATATTCAAAAAGACTTGAGGCTGTAATTGCTGCCAAATGTGCATCAACAAAGTATTGAGCAAAGGCTGTGAATACTTATGCACATGTGATTTCTTAGTTCTTCTTCTTCTTTTAGATTTGATTGGCATCTTAGTTTTTTATCACTCTATATATAATTCAAGAAATCTGTCTGTGTGTCTGTGTGTCACGATCATAGGACTCACTAAAAGATCATAGGATCGCCTATGATGTTCTTACATCATAGGTACATCATAGGCAACATGTAGAGATCATAGGAACATCATGTCTGTGTGTCTGTGTCTGTGTCACGACCATATGACTTGCTAAAAGTCTGAGTGTGTGTGTGTGTGTGTGTGTGTGTGTGTGTGTGTGTGTGTGATCAATGGCAGGCATCAATCACGATCATAGGACTTGCTATGACATCATCAAAGATCAAAGGCAGGCATCACTCACGCTCACTCATGGTCATAGGACATCAAAGATCAAACACAGGCATCACTCACGATCATAGGACTCGCTATGACATCATCAAAGATCAAATGCAGGTATCATTGGACTCGCTATGCCATCAGCCTATGGTGTCTTTATGATGACATCATCAAAGATCATAGGTCTCGCTATGACATCTTCAAAGATCAAAGGCAGGCCTCACTCATGATCATAGGACTCGCAATGACGTCAAAGATCATAGGACTCACTATGGCATCATCAACGATCATAGGACTCCCTATGACATCATCCAATATCAAAGGCAGGCATCACTGAACGAGTCGTGATGCGCTTGCTTTCTACGATGCTGGCCGCACCTCGGGCACGGTTCGGGGACGAGTGATTTTTTCGCACATGGGGAGTTGTTCAGAACTCCTTATGCAAAGATGTAGAGTGATGATAATCAAGACAGTGGCAGTAATGCACCTGTAAGCTGGTTGCCAACCACCAATCAAATCTAAAAGAAGAAGAAGAAGAAGCTTTCTATGGGCATGCAGAAATACTTGCTCATACTTGGTTTCTACGGGCATGCACGGGTATGCACGGACATGCACAGGTATGCACTAGTTTTTAATAAATTTGCAAAAATCTCAAAAAAAACTTTTTTTCACACTGTCATTATGGGCTATTGCGTGTAGACTTTTGAAGAAAAAAATGTAATCCCTTTTGGAATAAGGCTGTAACATAAAAAATGTGGAAAAAGTGGAGTGCTGTGAATACTTTCCGGATGCACTGTACATCAAGAGTATTGTTTTGTCTCTGCTCCTGGAGTTGATAGCAGTGGGAATGTTGAGCTGCTACAATTAGTGTGCTACGTGTAAAGCTAACTGTTGACCTTATGTCTGCTGCCAGTAGTGCTATCATTAAGCCAAGAAGTTTCCATCTTATTTTTTTCTCTTTCAGTCTAACCTTTGTCTGAATTCTCTCCTTTCTCCTCTCCTGGTCACACCTCGGTGTCCTTGTTCTCACTCTATGCAAGCTAATGATCTGTATCTCAGAGAGTACATGGTGAGTGTGCTCGTCTTAGCTGCACAATGTTGCCAACTTCTCAGTGAGGAAAGTAGCTATTGGCTGCCCTAAAAGTCGCTAGAAGTTGCTAAATGACATCATCGCCTATTTTGCATAAGTGGACATTTGCATGAAATTGTAATGGGTGCTGTAGGAGAGAAGAATGTCGTGGGAGAGACAAAAGTGAGTAAAAACACCCTGAATATGTTTAGAACTACAAATTAACTTTCTTCTGTTGATTCTTGGTTTGTTTGTTTTAATTTGGCATTTAAATAGGCTATCACTTATGTATCATCTCCAATAAATGGCTTCAACCAGCCTTTGAATCCAGGGTTTGATTCCCACTCCTTTCTGTATTTTTTACTGTACAGTTCAGACTGCTACATGATGAGCTAGCTGCTAGATGTTTAGCTTATGTCTCACACACACAGACACAGACAGTGGACGAAGTGAGTACGTGACTTAGGCTGTTAGCAAAATGCAGTGATTTATTAGTGTGACACTGACAGTGAAGACACATTTACATCGATTGGTGGGGATTGTGCAGGAGCAATTCATTTGAAGTCTTAACGTGAGTGGCATGGGAGTCGGTTTCCTCTCTGACTCCAACTAACTGCTGCATGAGGCTTCTGTGAGACTGACTGCTTGTGAGTGCTTTGGGATGGGGAGAAGCTCATGGTCGCACCCGCTGCTTGTTGAGGATAGTAAAAGCAGAGCAGTGGTGCTTTCACATCAGCAGGGCTTGACTTTAACTTTTTTGCTCACCGGCCACTGTGGCTAGTGATTTTCCAAAGTTACTTAGCGACTCAGCCTTTTCACTAGCCACAATTTTGTAGTTGGAAAATTATGTTTAATATGATCAAATTTGATTATCGCATGCTAAAATGTGCAGTGGCCCTTATACATACATAAAAATAGCAAGAGAAACACTGTTTAAGTAGTTATTAACAGCAATAAATGCTGTAAAACAGTTGAAAAAAATTTGCAATGTGAGAGTGACATACAGGTAGATTAGGGGTCCTTCCCAATTCTAATTTCTACCCTTTCCCCTTTGCCTACCCCTTGGCCCTTGAAATCAAGGCCCCCTTGTTCTCATCAGAAAAAAGAAGAAAAAGAAAACTGATAAGGAAAAAGTCTTATCTTACAGAGAAAAAATGTCTCAAATTTACACAAACTATTCTAATCAGTAGAAAGACAGAAATTTTCTAGAAATAAAGCTGTAAATTCACTGAGAAAATGTTGGACCCCCTGGTGGGCCGTTTTTGGCCCACAGGCCATATGTTTGACACAACTGGACCAGCCCATTAAAAATACTTATTTAAGATAAGATAAGATAAGATAAGCCTTTATTAGTCCCACAACGGGGAAATTCCAGGATTGCAACAGCACAGGGATAGCAACACTCAGAGCAACAATCAGAAGGCAAGAAAAAAACAAGCAAGCAAGAGCGGCTAATATACATTTAGAGGATTTATTTCCATGAAATAGTTGCATATTGCAACAGCATGTAAATGAATAACATAAAATAAAATAGAAAGCACAAATAAATGAAAGTTCACCTTAGAAAAAGCTCCACTTTGTCATGAACGGCCCTCTCCGAGGGCAAACAGGATGCCAAACGCAGACTGGGAGTTTGGAAATTTATTAAGTAAAAAGAAACACAAAATACAGAACACACACCAATGAAAAACACAGCTCTGAGGCTGGAGCAATGAATGCCAAGGTAAACAAGAATGTGAGCAAAGACAAATGATAACTTAACTGATAAGACGTCCAGGGATTTCCCAACTGGAGAGAATTATGCCGCTGTGCCAGGGAAGTGGCACCAGTGGCTTAAATGAGAACCCCTGGATTAACAACACCTGTGGGGTCATGGGTGGCTATCATTGCAGGCAGCCGTGACAGCCCGCAAACAGAATCTGACAGCCGGAAGTGACGCACAAGCTATCACAGTGCCCACAAAGATCAAAACAATAAACCAAAAAATGAAATACAGAAACTAATATTGAACTAACAAAAACAGGAACCAAATACAGCAAACAAGGTGAACAGAAAAATAAACAAACAGAAAAAGACAAAATTAATCTGACAACTAGGCATGGCCTCCACCCGTGCACCAGATCGTGACAGACCCCCCCCCCCCCCAAAGGGGTAGACCCCAGACACCCCAAGGAAACATCAAAGGAAACAACGCCCCCAGACGGAAGACCCCCCCCAACAAGAAAAACAACCCACCCCGGGGGGAGGAGGGGGAACCCAGGCACGGAGGGACTGAGACAAACCAAAAAAAAACCATAAAAACAAAAAGAAAACACTCATGATCCCCAACACAGTACAATGAAGGTGAGGACCCAAGGGCCTCAGGAGAAGATCCAAGGTAGCTCAGGAGGCCTGCCAGAGTCCCAGGACCACCGGAGCGTACGGTCAAAAGCATGGCCGCCCAGAGTTCTTGAGCCATCTACACAGATTGCCTGGCTCGTCAGGCGGCTAACCACAGTCCCTGAGCTACCCAAACAGAGGACCCTATCTGTCAGGCAGCCTCCCAGCATCCCTGAGCCTGCGGACTGCTAACACGCTTCCCCTGGGGGCGGCAGCTGGACCCTGCACCCCTCAAGGACCACAGAAGCTGGGAGGTGGTGTCCCCCTGAGATTGGTGGCCAACCAGAGGGAGCCCTCAGTGGCGTCTGATGACCCCCGACGAGCTCCGGCAAATGTGAGGGGCCCACGGCAACCTCAGGTATAGCAGCACCCATGGCGGTCTCGGACTGGAGCGTAGCAGTACACGCGGAGGCCCCGGACTGGGGTGTAGCAGCATACGTGGAGGCCCCGGACCGGGGCATAGCACCACCTGCGGTGGCCTCGGATGGAGGCATCGCACCCACAGTGGCCTTGGACAGGGGCGCAGCAGTTGCGACGGCCTTGGACAGGAGCGCAGCACCCGCAACGGCCTCGGACAGGGGTGCAGCACTCACGACAGCCTCGGACGAAGGAGCAGCACCCACAGAGGCCTCGGGCTGAGGCTCAAGCTCTTGAGCAAAAGTGGTGTTCTCTTCCCGTCCGGACCACGACTGCAGGGCTGGGACTGGACCCTCTAATGCTGCAGGCTTCTCCACCACACGCTGGCTCCTTCCCAGGACCGGCGGATCCTCAAGGGATATCAGAGGAGGAGCGAAAGAAACGGGAGAGGAGAGAGTTACAGCAGCAAATGGTGGAAGCTCAGCCAAGCCAGGCTGCTGCGGCTGAGCTTTCCCACCAGGAATAAGGCAAGGCATTTCATCATTGGGTGTTAAAAAATGAAAAGGCACTTGCCTTAACTCCCGGAGCTTTGTGATGGCTGCGGTCAGGCCGGACGATGTCTTTCTAGGAGCTGCAAAGGACGCCTGGCAAAATTGATGAAGCGCTGGAGTCAGGGGACGTTCGTCCATTGGCTCAGACTACGCTTCACCCAGCGAATCTCCCTCCAACTGGCCCGCATAATCTGGAAGGAGCCATTGCTTACAGTCCAGCAACTGTTCAGTCTCAGCCACCAACATTTGCCTTCGCTCCTCCAGCTCCCTGGCCGATGGTGCGGGCCATTGTTTGGGAGGAGAAGGTGGGGCTGCTGCAGCTGAGGAGTGGCGAGAGGCTCGGGGCTTCCGCGCCCAGGACTGCTTCCTTTTTGGCACCGGCATGGATATAGTGGTGGTTTCCCCCAGCCCATGGAGCATGGATGGGGGGTTGACTATGCTGCGAAGAATATCAGTGAGCTCCAGGTGGTTCCAAAGGCTGGGGCATGCCTCGAGCACTTGCGTGGCTCCAGCCAGACACTCCCGGACTGCATCGGGAGTGCGGGAAGCCCGAGCCTCTGAGAGGCTGTGTAAGATGTTTAACATCCACCTCTATCAGCCCACACCAACTGTAGTTCAGCAACACTGCCATGCCAGTGGAAAAAATGAACTTGAAAGAAAAATACGGGAGATGAAAAAAAAAGCAAAACTGTCATGAACGGCCCTCTTAACTAAAAAGAAACACAAAATACAGAACATACACCAATGAAAAACACAGCTCTGAGGCTGGAGTGATGAATGCCAGGGTAAAGAAGAACATGAGCAAAGACAGATAAATAATAACTTAACTGACAAGACATCCAGCAATTTCCTGACTGGAGAGAATTACACCACCACGCCAGGGAAGTGGTGCCAGTGGCTTAAATTGGAACCCCCAGATTAACAACACCTGTAGGGTCATGAGTGGCAATCATTGCAAGCAGCCGTGATAGCCCACGAACAGAATGTGACAGCCGGAAGTGACGCATGAGCTGTCACAGCACCCACAATGATCAAAACAATAAACCAAAAAATGAAATACAGAAACTAATAATGAACTAACCAAAAACAGGAACCAAATACAGCAAACAAGGTGAACAGAAAAATAAAAAACAGAAAAAGACAAAACTAATCTGACAACTAGGCACGGCCCCCACCCGTGCACCGGATCATGACACATTTGTTCTTTACAAAAACAAATCAGTCACTTTTTCTCTGTATGGTAAGAAAACACATTTACACAACTGCGGACATTAAATGCAGCTTCTTGGCCTAAAAATATTTATATTTAACAACAGAGGTAGGAGCTGATGTTGGGGGCTACTCACTGCTCGGACACAGCATTTCTTCCAGGTTGCAGTGTGACCTGGGGCAGGAAAGAAGACCATCCAGGTGACAGTGGGCCAATTTTTTTAAATACCCTCGGCGACTTTTTCTGTCAAAAGTGACAAGCGACAAATCTAGTGACTTTTTCTGGTGTTATCAGAAACTTTTCTGGTGTTTTGTAGACTGTGATGTGCAGGGCTTGGGGGGTTGTAGTTTCCTTAGAAGGTATCCAAATCAAAACTTATCTTTAATGTGAGACTACGAAACTACAATTCCCAGAAGCACTATCGGCACATAGCGTGTGCTCACTGGTCCATCATCACCTGGACCCTGTCTGCTTAACACAGACAAGCTGCTTTGCGGTTCGGTTTCCTGTCCTGCCCCAGTTCACACTGCGTCCCAGTGGGAAGAAATGCTGTGTCCGCGTGGTAAGTAGCCCCCAACATCAGCTCCTACCTCTGTGGTTAAAGAACAAGAAACTTGCATTTAATGTCCGCAGTTGTGCAAATATAAGTGTTCTGACCACACAGAGAAAAAGTGACTGTGATTTGTTGCTGTAAAGAACAAAGGGGAAAGGGTAGAAATTAGAATTGTGGTGGACCTCAAATCTACCTGTACTTCACTCTCACATTGCAAATATTTTTCTTGACTGTTTTACAGTATTTACTCCTGTTAATAACTACTTAGACAGTGTTTCTCTTGCTATTTTATGTATGTATAAGGGTTATTGCATTTGAAAAGGTTGTGCATTTAATTCAACTGCATTTTAACATGCAATAATAAAATTTAATCATATTTTTCAGCTACTAAATTGTGGCTAGTGAAAAGGCTGAGTGGCTAGTAACTTTGGAAAATCACTAGCCACAGTGGCTGCTGACATGAAAGCACTATTGCTCTGCAGTTACTGTCCTCAACAAGCAGTGGGTGCTACCGTGAGCTTGTCCCCATCCCAAAGAACTCACAAGCGGTCAGTCTCACAGAAGCTTCGTGCAGCAGTTAGTTGGAGTCAGAGAGGAAACCCACGCCCATACCACTCACGTCTAGACTGCAAATGAATTGTGCCTGCACAATCCCCACCAATCGATGTAAATGTTTCTTCACTGTCAGTGTCACACTAATAAATCACTGCATATGACTAACAGCCTCAGTCACATACTCACTTTGTCCACTGTGTGTGTGTGTGTGTGTGTGTGTGTGTGTGTGAGACGTAAGCTAAACATCTAGCAGCGAGCTCATCATGTAGCAGTCTAAACTGTACGCTCAAAAATACAGAAAGGAGTGGGAATCAAACCCTGAATTCAAAGGCTGGTTGAAGCCATTTGCTGGAGATGATACATAAGTATGAATGAATTTATTTCGGATAGTACATTACAGGTTAAAAGAAACTGTATAATATAACAACAAGGTCAAATTAGACAAAGACTCCTTCTACTATACAATTCCACGTGAGTTATCCGAAATGGGTGATGGCTGAAGCCGCAGCTTATATTGCCCACCCATATTCCATCCAAGAATTCAAAGGAGAAAAAAGAGAAAACAAGACAAGAGCGATTACAATTTAAAACAAGGCTAAGACAAAATATGACTGAGAGAAAAAGAAAACTGAGCTAGTCTAAGTTAAGCGGTTACTATTCAAAAACAAATCTAAGACATAGTGTCACAGAGAAAAAAGAAAAACTAAGCTATAACACAACACAGGCTGGAAATGTCAATCCTTATGTGAGTTTACATGTCTTGTAAATATGTTTGGAGTATTTCTTCCTTTAGTTTTTGTTTAAATTGTCCAAGCTTTGTACATGATTTTAATTCAGGTCCAAAATCGTTCCATAATCTGACACCTTGCACTGAAATACAATGTTGCTTGGTAGTTGTTCTCACTGTAGGCTTTTGAAATATACATGTTCCTCTGAAGTGATATCGTTTCTCCCTTGTTTGGAACAACTTTTGGATATTTGCGGGCAGTGATAGATTCTTCACTTTGAACATTATTATTGCGGTTTTAAAGTCGATCAGATCTTTCAACTTGAGAGTTTTTTGTTTAAGAAAAAGTGGGTTTGTTGGTTCCCTGTAAGCTGCTTTGTTGATTATTCTAATAGCTCTCTTTTGAAGCATAAAGAGTGGATATATGTTTGTTTTATATGTATTTCCCCATACTTCATTACAATATGTCATGTATGGGAGTATTAATGAATGATACAAGGTGTATAGTGTGGGTTGATTCAGCAAATTTTTCACTCTGTGTAATATTGCAATTGATTTGGATACTTTACCTTTTATATAATTAATATGTGGCTTCCAACACAGTTTGTTATCAATTATTACTCCAAGGAATTTAGTTTCGGATACCCTTTCAATCTCTACACCATTTACACTGAGTTTGGGTACTGGGTAGTTGTGATGGTTGTTAAAGACTATAAATTTTGTCTTGCTTAAATTGAGCGTTAATTTGTTCGAATCAAACCACAGTTTCAGCTTTCCTAATTCCTTTCCGAGTGTATCCAGAAGTTGTTCCAAGTTGTTTCCACTGCATAGCAGGTTAGTGTCATCAGCAAACAATATTAAGTCCATTTTTTCTGAAACTTTACATATATCATTTATATACATATTGAATAATAATGGTCCCAAAACTGAACCCTGTGGGACTCCACAGGTGACCTTCAGTAGCTCTGAGTTTTTGTTGTTAACACATACAAACTGATATCTATTCTTTAAGTAACTTCTTAACCAGGACAGTGCTACCCCTCTGATACCACAATTTTGTAGTTTCTTTAATAATAGATTGTGATCTACTGTATCAAATGCTTTTTTAAGATCCAGGAATACTCCAACTGAATACTCTTTATTTTCAATGGCTGTTGATATTTTTTCTGTAAATTCCATTAAGGCATATGCTGTTGTCCTTTTGTGTCTGAACCCATATTGCTGCTCACACAATAAATCATTCTTCAGTATGAAGTTGTCAATTCTCTCATAGAATATTTTTTCAAGTATCTTGGAAAATTGCGGTAATAGTGAAATTGGTCTGTAGTTGGAGAGTTCCCCTCTGTTGCCTGTCTTGTAAATCGGAATTACTTTAGCTATTTTCATTGCATTGGGAAATATACCTGATTGGAGAGACAGGTTACAGATATACGTCAGTGGTTTCACTATGCATTCGATAACAGTTTTGACTAGTAGCATATCAATACCATCGCAGTCAGTAGATGTTTTACTTTTGAACGATTTAACAATTTCAATGACCTCTCTTTCGTCTGTGTTCTTTATGAAGATGGAGTCTTTTACAGCAGTGTTATTGCATATTGAATCACCTGTTGGCACCGTAGTGGGTATTTCTCGGGCCAGTTTAGGTCCAATGTTAACAAAAAAATTATTAAATTCATCTGCAGGTGAAGCTATATTCACATTCGGAGTCGATTTATTATTTTTTGGAGTGTTAGTTGGGTAGCTGGTATTTCTGCTTTTATTTCCAAGGATACTGTTGATTATTGTCCATGTATTTTTAATATTGTCTTTGTTTTTTTCCAGTTCTTTACTGTAATAGTCTCTTTTACTACATCTTATTATATATGTTAACTTATTTTTGTATGTTTTATACCGCTGCTCTGCTTCTTTTGTCCTTTTCTTTATGAAAGCTTTATATAATAAATTTTTCTTTTTACACGCCTTTTGTAGTCCTTTGGTTAGCCATGGTTTGTCAGTAAATTTGTGTTTAAGCTTTTTTTTAACTAATGGGCAGTTTTTTTCATAAAGAGTGGTTACAATGTTTGTAAATGCGTCATAGGCTTCATTTACATCTGATACATAGACTTCTGTCCAGTCTTGCTTCAGCAAGTCCTCTTTAAAAGAACTGATTGCGTTTGGTGATTTGTGTCTGAACGATTTTGAGATTTTTTCTGCGTTGGGCCCCGTGTGGCCATGGATAAGTGCAAAGATTGGCAAGTGGTCGCTTATATCATTTATCAATAATCCACTTTCTATTTTCTTGTCGAGAACATTGACAAACAGGTTGTCAATAAGTGTAGCAGAGTGAGCTGTGATTCTACTGGGATGTGTTATTGTGGGATATAGACTCATGCTGTACATAGAGTTCATGAACTCTGTAACTACATTTTGTTGATGTGGATTAAGTAGGTCAATATTGAAATCTCCACAAATTGCTACCATTTTCTTACTAGTAATATTATTGTACAGCTCGACTAATTTATCTCTGAATGTCTCAATGCAAGTTCCCGGCGTTCTGTATATGCAGCTTATGATTAGATTTTTTGTTTTGTCTAGGTCAATCTCAACAGTAACACATTCCAGAAGCCCTGGTAGTGCTGAGGACATTTCATTTACAAGCTTACATCTATATAGGTCATCAATATACAGTGCAACACCACCACCCTTTTTTTGAGATCTGTTAATGTTAAACATCTGATATCCCTCTATTGCCATCAGGGGAGCCTGGTCTTCATTAAGCCAGGTTTCAGAGACTGCTATAGCTGTGAATTTTCTGTTTAGCTGTTTTAAATAGTCCTGAATCTGTGAGAAGTTTTTGTTAAGACTTCTGCTATTGAAGTGTATTATTGACAGTTTACCATCTAATTGCACTTGACTTTTGAATTGCTTTTCAGTGTAATATTCACAGTGGTTATGAATATTATTGAAAAAGTGGTTATCAGGATCAATATCATTCTCCATCTCTTGTGGTTTATGTTCAGCATAGTGGCATATTTTTAGAGTTTGAGTTTCCTCACTCTGTGTTTCATAGTCAGTGTTCATCTGTATTTATCTAAGTCAGTAGCATCTCTGATCATTATACTTTTTGCTTGCTCAGGTGTTCCATTTAGTTTAATCCAAATTCTACAATTTCTTGTCCAGGTTGACTGTATCTTATTATGTTTCTTTAGCATCCGTGCCTGCCGTGCTAATTCAGCGGTTTTTTTTGTCAGGTGTTCATTTAGGTAAACTTGAGTTTCCTTTAGTTTTTTGGCCTGCCTCAGTATGTCATTTTTCCCCCTCCTGTTCACAAAGCGCATCACAATTAATTTCTTTGTTTTGTTATCTTTCTTCGGTAAAGCATAACAGGCTGAGATCGCATTGGCTTCTACCTTAATGTCTTTATCATTAAGGAACTGAAGCACTTGGTTTTCTAAGGACATTGATTCACTTATGGAAGCATGTTCACCACTCAGTCCTGTAGTGGCATGGGCGTACGACTGATATCTGATGTCTAGTCCACTTATAACTATGTCATCAATGCGAGAACCTTGTTCAAGATCCTCAACGCGTTGCTCCAAAAGACGCCCGTGTTGCTCCAGGTCCATAATTTTTTTGTCTTTTTCTTTTATTATTGAATGTAGGGCTTGTACCTCCTGTATTAGGTCTAATATTTTGTCCTGCTGGCTAGTCACTTTGGCCAGTTCATCTAACACAAAGTTCAGAGTTTTTTTAATTTCTTCCATTTCCTCTTTTTTGGGTGGCATTTTACTGACCTGTGGATAGAAATAAGCAGAGAATCCGGCTAGGCCTCAACTAGCTCGGTCACTACTGGACCCGCCGCTCCTGCGCAGCTTCTCCGCCGAGTGACGCTGCTCAGCTCCGCAGATCACCGCCGTCTATCGCCGGCGCCTGCCTCCGTCTACCTGGCCAGTTGTGTCGTGCACCGCCGGCGCAGCCGGAATCCACCGATCACAGCCACTCAAGTGATGGCCTATTTAAGTGCCAAATTAAACAAACAAACCAAGTATCAATAAAAGAAAGTTAATTTGTAGTTCTAAACATATTTAGGGTGTTTTTACTCACTTCTTGTCTCTCCCACAACATTATTCTTCTGTCCTACAGCGGCCATTACAATTTCATGCAAATGACCCAATTATGCAAATTAGGCAATGACGTCATTTAGCGACTTCTAGCGACTTTTAGGACAGCCAATAGCTACTTTCCTTACTGAGCAGTTGGCAGCAGTGGGTTTTAGTTTAGATGCTGTCTAAGAAAACTACAACCTGCCGAGCCCTGCACATCAGAGTCTACAAAACACCAGAAAAGTATCTGATAACACCAGAAAAAGTCACTAGAGTTGTCGCTAGTCACTTTTGGGGGAAAGAAAGTTGCCAAGATTGTTTGAAAGTTGCCATATTTAGCGAGAAAGTCGCCGAGTTGGCAACATTGTAGCTGCACCCCAGCATGACCCCCCCCCTCGCTGAATCCATCCGAAAACATGATGAGTGGCATAAACAGAAAAAAAATAGTTTGATTTCCTTGATTCCCTCAGAAATGTACATTTGACATCTGTACTTCATATGGAATATTTTATCACGAGGACTGGATTAATTTTTAATAACAAGGAATTGATTATGTCTGTTGGCTCCCTGAAGTTAACTTCAGTGCTGATGTGATTAGAAATAAAAGCAGTTCCTGGGAACTGACAAGCTGACAGATAGACAGCAAGTGGCAAAATTAAGTTTTAAGTGATGTGACTGTGTGAATCTAGCGGGGCTCTCTTCAAAGCTTCATAAGACAACTTCAAAACAACAAGGACACAGGGGCATACATACAGGCACTCAAGCTTCTGTTCTGTAAATCAGCATTCTGAGCAGATTCCTGAATAATTGATGTTTGTCGAGGCAAAATTCACAGCTACATCTTCTTACCTAGGGCAAGCAGAGAGCAAGTGCCCTAAATGAAAGCCAAAGCCCTCCATCTCCCCAAGAGTTGGCAAACAGATGCATAGTCATTCAACGGAGCACACATGCAGCATCTGCTCGGTAATACCCTCATGCTGCAATACATATGGAAAACAAACATTCATAGAAACAGGTAAACATATGTGTGTGTTGATGTATGAGGTCATTGTCTGAAGGTTGGAGATATTTTTAGGACCACTGTGCACTGTTGGTCTTTGTTGTCTGTTTTGAAATATTGAATATTCACAGTGCAACCTAGTTCCTGGATGTTAGTTTTTACCTTCTGTTGCTTTTATAAATGGAATAGTCAACATAATCTGGCTTTTTTGAAAATAATTTACGAAAAAACAAACACTAATGAAATGTAAAAGCAGATTTTGACAAAATTTATATATGTACACTACCGTTCAAAAGTTTGAGGTCACTTAGAAATTTCCTTATTTTTGAAAGAAAAGCACTTTTTTTCAATGAAGATAACTTTAAACTAATCAGAAATACACTCTATACATTGCTAATGTGGTAAATGACTATTCTAGCTGCAAATGTCTGGTTTTTGGTGCAATATCTACATAGGTGTATAGAGGCCCATTTCCAGCAACTATCACTCCAGTGTTCTAATGGTACAATGTGTTTGCTCATTGCGTCAGAAGGCTAATGGATGATTAGAAAACCCTTGTGCAATCATGTTAGGTCTGCAATGCTGTAACTGCTGCAAATGGAGGATCCTTTGACGAAAGCAAAGTTTGAAGGAAAAAATTATTATTTCAAATACAAATCATTATTTCTAACCTTGTCAATGTCTTGACTATATTTTCTATTCATTTTACAACTCATGGTGGTAAATAAGTGTGACTTTTCATGGAAAACACAAAATAATTGTCTGGGTGACCCCAAACTTTTGAACGGTAGTGTACGTATATATACAATGCATCTGGAAAGTATTCACAGCGCTTCACTTTTTCCACATTTTGTAATCTTACAGCCTTATTCCAAAAGGGATTAAATTCATTTTTTTCCCTCAAAATTCTACACACAATAAACCCATAATGACAATGTGAAAAGAAAGTTTTCTTGAGATTTTTGCAAATTTATTAAATTAACAAACTAAGAAATCACATGTACATAAGTATTCACAGCCTTTGCTCAATACTTTGTTGATGCACATTTGGCAGCAATTACAGACTCAAGATTTTTTGAGTATGATGCCACAAGTTTGACACACCTATCTTTGGGCAGTTTCGCCCATTCTTCTTTGCAGCACCTCTCAAGCTCCATCAGGTTGGATGGGAAGCGTCAGTGCACAACAATTTTCAGATCTCTCCAGAGATGTTCAATTGGATTAAACTCTGGGCTCTGGCTGGGCAACTCAAGGACATTCACAGAGTTGTCCTGAAGCCACTCCTTTGATATTTGGCTGTGTGCTTAGGGTTGTTGTCCTGCTGAAAGATGAACCGTCGCCCCAGTCTGAGGTCAAGAGCACTCCGGAGCAGGTTTTCATTCACAAATTCTCTGTACATTGCTGCATTCATTTTTCCCTCTATCCTAACTGGTCTCCCAGTTCCTGTCACTGAAAAACATCCCCACAGCATGATGCTGCAGCCACCACTGGCATGGTCATGAGTGGTGCCTTGTGTCCTTCAAATATGATGCCTGGCATTCACGCCAAAGAGTTCAGTCTTTGTCTCATCAGACCAGAGAATTTTGTTTCTCATGGTCTGAGAATCCTTCAGGTGCCTTTTGACAAACTCTAGGCGGGCTGCCATATGCCTTTTACTAAGGAGTGGCTTCCATCTGGCCACACTATCATACAGGCCTGATTGGTGGATTGCTGCAGAGATGGTTGTCCTTCTGGAAAGTTCTCCTGTCTCCAAAGAGGAACACTGGAGCTCTGACAGAGTGACCATCGGGTTCTTGGTCACCTCCCTGACAAAGGCCCTTCTCCCCCAGTCGCGCAGTTTAGACGGCCGGCCAGCTCTAAGAAGAGCCCTGGGAGTTCGGAACTTCTTCCATTTACAGATGATGGAGGCCACTGTGCTCATTGGGACCTTCAAAGCAGCAGACAGTTTTCTGTACCCTTCCCTAGGTTTTGGCCTCGAGACAATCCTTTCTTGGAGGTCTACAGACAATTCCTCTGACTTCATGCTTGGTTTGTGCTCTGACATGCATTGTCAAATGTGGGACCTCATATAGACAGGTGTGTGCCTTTCCAAATCATGTCAAATCAACTGAATTTACCGTAGGTGGACTCCAGTGAAGCTGTAAAAACATCTCAAGGATAATCAGTGGAAACAGGATTCACCTGAGCTCAATTTTGAGCTTCATTGTAAAGGCTGTGAATACTTATGTACATGTGATTTCTTAGTTTTTTTTATTTTTAATAAATTTGCAAAAGTCTCAAAAAAATTCACATTGTCATTATACGGTATTGTGTGTAGAATTTTGAAGGAAAAAATGAATTTAATCCCTTTTGGAATGAGGCTGTAATATAAAAAAAATGTGGAAAAAGTGAAGAGCTGTGAATACTTTCTGGATGCACTGTATATACAGTGGTGTGGAAAAAAGTGTTTGCCCCCTTCCTTTATTCTCATTTTTTTGTATGTTTGCCACACTTAAATGTTTCAGATCATCAAACAAATTTAAATATTAGACAAAAAAAAACATAAGTATACACAAAATGCAGTTTTTAAATGAAGGTCTTTATTATTAAGGGGGAAAAATCCAAATCTATATGGCCCTGTGTGAAAAAATGATTGCTCCCAAAACCTATTGACTATTTGGGCCACGCTTAGCAGCAACAACTGCAATCAAGCATTTGCGATAACTGGCAGTGAGTCTTTTACAGCATTGTGGAGGAATTGTGGCCCATTCATCTTTGCAGAATTGTTTTAATTCAGCCACATTGGAGGGTTTTCGAGCATGAACCGCCTTTTTAAGGTCATACCACAGCATCTTAATCAGATTCAGGTCAGGACTTTGACCAGGCCACTCCAAAGTCTTCATTTTGTTTCTCTTAAGCCATTCAGAGGTGGACTTGCTGGTGTGTTTCGGATCATCATCCTGCTGCAGAACCCAAGTGCGCTTCAGCTTGAGGTCACAAACAGGTGGCCGGACATTCTCCTTCAGAATTTTTTGGTAGACAGCAGAATTCATGGTTCTTTTTACCACAGCAAGTCCTCCAGGTCCTGAAGCTGCAAAACAGCCCCACACCATCACACTACCACCGCCACCATATTTTACTGTTGGTATGGTGTTCCTTTTCTGAAATGCTGTGTTACTTTTACGCCAGATGTAATGGAACACACACGTTCCAAAAAGCTCAACTTCTGTCTTGACGGGCAACAAAGTATTTTCCCCAAAATCTTGGGGATCATCAGGGTGTTTTCTTGCAAAACTGAGAGGAGCCTTTATGTTCTTTTTTGCTCAGCAGTGGTTTTCGTCTTGGAACTCTGCCATGCAGGCCATTTTTGCCCAGTCTCTTTCTTATGGTCGAGTCACTGAACTCTGACCTTAACTGAGGCAAGTGATGCCTGCACTTCTTTGGATGTCATTGTGGGGTCTTTTGTGACCTCTTGGATGAGTCGTTGTTGCGCTGTTGGGGTAATTTTGGTCGGCTGGCCACTCCTGGGAACGTTCACCGCTGTTCCATGTTTTCACCATTTGTGGATAATGGAACTGTGGTTCCATTGTGGTTCCACTGTGGTTTTCTGGAGTCTCAAAGCTTTAGAAATGGCTTTATAACCTTTTCCAGACTGATAGATTTCAATTACTTTGTTTCTCATTTGTTCCTGAATTTCTTTGTATCACAGCATGATGTCTAGCTTTTGAGGATCTCTTGGTCTACTTTACTTTGTCAGGCAGGTCCTATTTAAGTGATTTCTTAGTTGAGAACAGGTGTGGCAGTAATCAGGCCTTGGTGTGGCTAGAGAAATTGAACTCAGCTTTCCAAAGATGTGACAAATCACAATTAATTTGTTTTAACAATCATTTTTTCACACAGGGTCATTTAGGTTTGGATTTTTTTATACCATTAATAATAAACACCTTCATTTAAAAACTGCTTTTTGTGTTTACTTGTGTTATCTTTATCTAATATTTAAATTTGTTTGATGATCTGTTTTTTTCCCTTGTAGTGTCAGGCAGTTAGATAAGCAGAACAGAGATCTGTTACCCTTATTGTGCCAAAACAGATTTACTTTGCCAAAAGCAGCTTTATACAGTACCTAACTATGCATTGTATATTGTTGTAAACTCTTCCTATAATATTTTTTAATACTTTATTTAAATTATTTTACCCAGGAGGACCTGACAGGATGGGGAATAGGGAAAGGAAGTGTGTGGAGGGGGAAAGAAAAGGGCCAAAAGACAAACAAACCAACAAGTAAAACAAACAGAAGACAAACTGCTTCTTCCACCGAACATGTCTCAACATGAGTCTGGTGTCCGCACCTGTTAAAGGAGAGACATTTGTGCATGTGTGTCCGTGTGCATATATAAGAGAGCATGCACAAAATAAGTGTGTGTATGTGAGTCGCTTGTCAGGAAACTTACGAAGAGGGGGGCCGGTTACAGCACCTCTCCCCCCCAGAAACTCCGAGCAGGCAAGGCAGTGCCACCAATCCCCACAGAGCATAAATGCTGAGGTCAGCAAGCCCCAGAAAAGCCAGGCATCCGTCCCCAGAGGGATGATCGAGGGAGGCCAAGCTGCCAGGCGGCCGGCACGGCCGGCCCACAACCCCGGGCGTGCCAAACCCCCACCCCCCAGCAGGGCCAACACCAGTCCCCTGGTGCCAGGAGGCCAGTGCCCCCACCTCCCGGGCCGGAGACCGGCACAAGCCCCCCAGACATCCCCACAGTGCCCCTCCCCAGCATCACTACTGCACACCCTGGGGACCCCCATGCCCAAAGAAGTGCCCCCTGCCCAGGGGAGCCCACATAGCCAAGAGGCACCACCCCCCTCAATCCAGCACCTCCCGACTCGCAGACACACCCATCCCCACACCTTCACACCCTCATGCTCTCATATGCACCCATATGCACTCACCCACTCTCACACTCCCGGACCCACCCATTCTCTCTCACTCCTGTACCCGTGCAATCTCACTCCCACTCACCCTCAGGGTCACTCACACCCACTCACATTCACCCACGCACCACTCTCACTCACATTCCGACCTACTCACATCCATTCGTGCTCTCTCCCTTACACTCACCCACCCTCATCCACCCTTATTTTTTAGGGCGACTGTGATGCAGATGCAGCGAACCTAAATGCACACCATCACCCGGCAGTTGCCGGGGAGACCACTGGTGCAGGCCAGCAGCCCCCCCCCCACTGACCCACCCCAGGGCGGCCGCGGCCAAAGAAGCAGACCCCCACCCCCAGCGCCCACCCGAGCGACTGATCGGCAGATCACCACAGGTGCCCCGAGGTGCCACCCGACACGCAAAGCACCACAAAAACCCGACCCACCATCACCACCTCCATTCATCACTCCCTCACTCTTGCTTACTCTCTTAATCAGTCCTTGTCTCACTCCCTTGCTTGTATCTATACATTCAGCAACACCCATGGATTTTGACAACATGACGGGTCCCAGGGCCCTCGCTGGACCCCCAGGCCACCAGCAGGAGGAGGGCAACACGGGTGGGGGAAGACCCCTCCCCTTGCACAAAGCATGATAGGTGTATGTCGGTTGTATGATGTGTGTGTGTGGGGGGGTGTAAAACTGGGAGGGAGGGGGTCCAAAAGTGAGGCCATGTTCCCCCAGAAGCCAGCTAGCAAACTGGTTGATGAGGCCATCCACTGCCCCCAAATCCCAACCCAGGGCTAGGGCCACCAAGCCGAGCAGTCCAGGACCCACCAGTGTCGTGCCCTGGTGCTCCTAGCACCACAAACATGATGGAGCAGCCACACCCATTCCCACTCATCTTGCACACACAAACATGCACAACAACAATAGTCACAATAGTGAACAATGGGCCAGACCCACACGGTGCCCCAAACACCAAGTGACACCCCCAAACGCCTACCGCAAGCCCAACGACCACCCACCCCAGCCGCACACGAACAGCAGCAGGCCACTCCACAGCAGCAGTCACCCCGGAGCAGCCCGATGGCAACATGGCTACCAACTCGCGCCAACAGCGCCCCCCAATCACCCCCGAGCACCCACACACACCCGCCGCCAATGACACCAAGGGCAATGCGACAAAGTGTCCCGCCCCGCGACACAACAGCAGGGCACCTTGACAAGCAGGCCCTGAATCGCCAACCCCCATGCCACGAGATGGATGGCCCCACTCCCGCCACCCAACGAATTTGTCCTACCCATACATACATCCTACACCCCCACACATCCACCCACAGGTAACCGTACCCACCCACACACACACACACACACACACACACACACACTCATGTGCACACATACACACACACTCACCATCACACATGCCCACCTACACCCACACACAGCCCCACATACCCATACACAACACACACACCCACGCACCCACTTCCGCACCCGCTCACACATACGCCCCCACTCACACCCACTCTCACACACGTACACACACACATGCATATTTAAATTTGTTTGATGATCTGAAACATTTAAGTGGGACAAACACAAAAAAAATGAGGAATCAGGAAGGGGGCAAACACTTTTTCACACCACTGTGTGTGTATATATATATATATATATATATATATATATATATATATATATACACACACACATCCATTTTCTACTGCTTTTCTGGAGGTCCAGGTCATGGAGGCGGTCATGGTCACAAAGGCAGCAGCTCAAGCAGAGAAGCCCAGACTTCCCTCTCCCCGGCCTCCTGCTCCAGCTCTTCGGAGAGGATACCAAGACGTTCCCAGGACAGCTGGGAGACATAGTCTCTCCAGTGTATCCTGGGTCTGCCCCGGGGTCTCCTCCCAGTGGGACGTGCCTGAAACACCTCAAGTGGGAGGCGTCCAGGAGGCATCCTAATCAGATGATCATACCACCTCAACTGACTCCTTTCAATGTAGAGGAGCAGTGGTTCTACTCTGAGCCTCTCCCGGATGACTGAGCTCCTCACCCTATCTCTAAGGGTGAGTACAGCAATCCTACGGTGAAAGCTCATTTCAGCCGCTTGTATCCGTGATCTCATTCTTTCGGTCATTACTCAAAACTCATGACCATAGGTGGCTGTAGGAATGTAGATTGAACAGTAAATCGACAGCTTTGTGTTAGAGCTCAGCTCCCTCTTCACCATGACAGACCGGTACAACATCAGCAATACTGCAGATGCTGCTCCGATCCCTCTGTCAATTTCCTACTCCATTCTCCCCTCACTCATGAATGAGACCCTGAGATAGTTAAACTCCTCCACTTGGGGCAGGAGTTTGTCTCCAATCCAAAGAGTACTATCAACCTTTTTCTGGCTGAGGACCATGGACTAAGACTTGGAGGTGCTGATTCTCATCCCAGCCGCTTCACACTCGGTAGCAAACCATCCCAGTAAGACCTGTAGGTCATTGCTTGATGAAGCCAACAGGATGACATCATCTGCAAATAGCAGAGATGAGATCCTGTGGTCACCCAACATGACACCCTCCGTTCCTTGGCTGTGTCTAGAAATCCTGTCCATAAAAATTATGGACAGGATTGGTGACAAAGGGAAGCCCTGACGGAGTCCAACTGTCACTGGAAATGATTCCGACTTAGTGTCTGCAAAACTAACCAAACTTTAACAACGGTTGTATAGAGACCGGCTAGCTTGTAGCAAGAAGCTTGATACCCCACACTCCACAAGCATCCCCCCCCACACACACACACAAAAAAAAAAAACATCAGGGACACGGTCACATGCCTTCTCCAAGTCCACAAAACATATGTAGATAGGTTGGGTAACCCCTCACAGACCCTCGAGGATTCTCGAGAGGATAAAGAGTTGGGCTGATGTGCCACGGCCAGGATGAAAACCACATTGCTTCTCTGGAATCTGAGGTTTGACCAACGGCCGGACTCTCTTCTCTGGTACTCTGTTATAGACCTTCCCAGGGAGGCTCAGAAGTGTGATCCCCCCTAAAGTTGGAACACACCCTCCCATCCTCCTTTTTAAAGAGAGGAACCACAACCCCAGATTGCCAAGCCAAAGGTACTGTCCCCGTGTCAGCCATGACAGCCCTACAACATCCAGGACCTTGAGGTACTCAAGGCGAATCTCGTTTGGCCCTGGGGCTTGGCCACCGAAGAGCTTTTTAACCACTTCAGCGATCTCAGCCCCTGTGATGGGCAAGTCAACCTGCTCGTCCTCAAGCTCTGCTTCCTCTGCGGAGGGTGTCAGTGGGATTGAGGAAATCCTCAAAGTATTCCTTCCACCGGCTGACAATATCCCTAGTCGAAGTCAGCAGCGCCCTATTCGCACTATACACAGTGTGAACAGGGAGCTGTTCCCCCTCCTGAGTCACCGAACAGTTTGCCAGAATATCTTTGAGGCCAACCAAAAGTCTTGTTCCATAGCCTTACCGAACTCCTCCCACACCCAAGTTTTTGCTTCAGCAACCACCCGAGCCGCACTCCACTTTGCCTGCTGGTACAACTCAGCTGCTTCAGGAGTCCCACAAGCCAACCAAGCTTGATTGGACTTCTTCTTCAGCTTGATGGCCCCCCTCACCACTGGTGTACACCACTTGGTTCGGGGGTTGCCACCACAAGATGCACCGACAACCTTGTGGCCGCAGCTCTGGGAAGCCTCTTTAACAATGGAGGTGGAGAGCATGGCCCCTTCAGACTCAGTGTCTCAAGACTCCCTTGGAATGTGGTCAGAATTCTTCCGGAGGTGGGAGTTGAAGACCTCCCGATCAGGGGCTTCAGCCAGACATTCCCAGCACACCCTCACTATACATTTGGGTCTACCAGGTCTGAATGGCATCCTCCTCTACCACTGGATCCAATGCACCACCAGGTGGTGATCAGTTGACAGCTCTGCACCTCTCTTTACCCGAGTGTCCAAGACATACGGTTGAAGATCTGATGACACGATAACAAAATCAATCATCGGCTTGTGACCTAGGGTGTCCTTGTGCCAGGTGCACAAATGGACACCCTTATGCTTTAACATGGTGTTCGTTATGGACAAACTGTGATTGGCATAGAAGTCCAATAATTGAACACCACTCAGGTTCAAATTGGGAAGGCTGTTCCTTCCAATAACACCCCTCGAGGTTTCACTGTCGTTGCCCACATGCGCATTGAAGTCCCCCAGTAGGACAGTCAAGTCTCCAAGAGGAGCACTCTTCTGCACCCCGTCGGAGACTCCAAAAAGGCAGGGTACTCTGGACCATCATTTGGTGCATAGGCACAAATGATGGTCAAAACCTGTTTCCCAATCCGAGGGCACAGGGAAACAACCCTTTCGTCCACCAGGGAAAACAAGAATATATACCCCTGTTTGCCGCCTCTCACCTAGGGCCAATCCAGAGTAGGCTAAACTCCAGCCCCTCTCCAGGAGACTGGTTCAAGGATTCAAGGATTCAAAGGCTTTATTATCATGTGCACAATTAAGAAATGCAACATTTCCTGAGCAATGAAATTCTTACTCTGCCCTCCGAACGAATGCCAAGGTAATAGATACACAGCAATACTAATAAGGTAATAACACACCTAAAACTAATGAATACTAATAACACACACTAATAACACCCATTAGGCAATTAAGACACCTTAAACACACCTTAATACTAAGTACTAATACTAATGAATACTAATAACACACATTAGGCAATTAGGACAGTTAAAGCAGTTAAAGCAGTTAAACTAGAGGAAACAAGAAGAATGAAAATTGAAAATGCACTGGATGACTATATTGGACAATGGTATTTTAATATCAGAAATGATATGAACCTGAGATGGCATAAGACTATGTACAGTGTGCAAATGAGCAATGTGCAAATGAGCAATGTACAAATTAGCACCCAGTGTGAGAATTTCTCTGTATTGATAATACCCAGTAGACTGTACAATGATAATTTAGCAGCAGAGATGATATGGACATGAGATGGGGTGAGACTATGTACACTGTGCAAGTGAGCAATGTGCAAATTTAACAACCAGTGTGTAAATTCCTATTTGCAAAGCTGTGTCCGGAGTTTGTTATTTATTCAGGAGTCTGATGGCAGTGGGAAAGAAGGAGTTTTTTAGTCTGGATGTCCTGCATTTCACACTTCTGTACCTCTGGCTTGAGGGTAGAAGTGTGAACATTCTGTGCTGGGGGTGGGTGGGGTCCTGGAGGATGTTGACAGCTCTCCTTTGGACTCCACGGTGGTAGATGCTCTGCAGAGAGGGGACTGGAGTCCTGATGATCTTCTCTCCTGTCTTCACCACTCTCTGCAGGCGTTTGCGGGCCAGGGCAGTAGTGGTGCTGTACCACGCAGTGATGCAGCTGGTTAAGATGCTCTCGATGATGCAGCTGTAGAAATTGTTGAGGATCTTGGGGGACATGCCAAACTTCTTCAGCCTCCTCAGAAAGTACAGCCACTGTTGAGCTCTCTTAACCAGCTCTGTGATGTTGAGTGCCTATGTAAGGTCCTCGCTGATGTGGATGCCCAGGTATTTAAAGCTGCTCACCCTTTCTACCTCAAGCTTCCGGATGAACAGCGGGTGATGGGGTCTCCTCCTCCCCTTCCTCACGTCCACTATCATCTCCTTCATCTTATCCATGTTGTGGGTGAGGTTGTTGTCCTCACACCATGACACTCGGCTGGCCACCTCCCTACTGTAGGATGCTTCATCGCCAGCAGTGATGTGGCCTTTCACTGCTGTGTCATCCGCAAACTTTAGGATGATATTGTCCTTGTGGGAGGCAACACAGTCATGGGTGAAGAGGCTGTAGAGGATGGGGCTGAGAACACAACCCTGTGGGACACCTGTGTTCATGATGATGCTTGCTGAGGTCCTGTTATCCATCCTGATAGACTGGGGCCTGCCAGTCAGAAAGTCCAGTAACCAGTCACAGAGGGTGGGGTGCAGGCCAAGTGAAGACAATTTGTTTGTGAGTTTGTGGGGGATGACCGTGTTGAAGGCTGTAGTCGACAAAGAGCATCCTGATGTTGGAGTCTTTATCTTCCAGGTGGGACAGAGGATAATGGAGTGCTGCAGCAATGGCATCTGATGTGGACCTGTTGGGCCGGTAGGTGTACTACAGGGGTCCAGGGTATCCGGTGTGCTGTCCTGAATGAGGGGTAGCACCACTTTCTCAAAGCACTTTATGATGGTTGGAGTGAGTGCTACCGGCCTGTAAGCATTCAGACAGGTCGGCGGGCTCTTTTTGGGGAAAGGGACGATGATCGTGGTTTTGAAGCGGGAGAGGAATATGTTCTGGTTGAGGGAGAGGTTGAAGATGGATGTGAGAATGTCAGTCAGCTCAGCAGCACATGCTCTGAGAGCCCGTCCAAGGATGTTGTCGGGTCCTGCTGCCTTGCGGGGCTTGATATTCTTCAGTGCTCTGTTTACCTGGCCTAATGAGACATTTAGTGGAGGGGGAGGGTGCATGTGCGTGTGTCTCTTCTCTGCACTGTAGCTGGAGGTCTCAAAGGAGGTCTAAAAGATGTTGAGATCATCCAGTAGGCTGTCTGTGGAGCTAGTGGTGTTGCTGGTGGTTCTCTTGTAGTCTGTGATGTGCTGCAGGCCTTGCCACATGCGCCCAGAGTCAGGGGTGGAGAAGAGGCTGTCCAGCTTTTCTCTGTACTGCCTCTTGGCTGTTGTTATAGCCTTCCTCAGTCCATACTTTGCAGCTTTGTACTTGACCTCATTGCCTGATTTAAATGGGAGTGTGCGATCACGCAGCATCTGACGTACCTGGCTGTTGATCCAGGGCTTCTGGTTGGGGAACTTCCTGACCTGTATGGTGGGTACAATGGCATCAACACACGTACTGATGTACCCAGTCACATACTCAGCATAGTCCTGTATGTTTACAGAAGAGTCTTCGCAGGTGGCTGCAGCTTTAAACACATCCCAGTCTGTACAGGCAAAACAGTCTTGCAGGGTGCTCTCAGCCTCTGGAATCCAGTGTTTAATTTGTTTAATGTTCTCCCCGTGTCTGCGTGGGTTTACTCCGGGATTTCTCCGGTTTCCTCCCACATGCCAAAAACATGCAAGTTAGGTTAATTGGTATCAAAACTGGGGATTCTAAATTGTCCTTAGGTATGACTGTGAGAGTGAATGGTTGTCTGTCTCTCTGTGTTGGCCCTGTGATGGACTGGTGATCTGTCCAGGGTGTACCCTGCCTCTCGCCCAAAGATGCTGAGATAGGCTCCAGCCCCCCCGCGACCCGAAAAGGATTAAGCAGAAGAAGATGAATGAATGAATGAATAGCAGGGTTTGTTTGTTTCAGCTTTTGTCTGTAGGCTGGGTACATAAACAGGGAGATGTGATCTGACTGTGCAAAGTGGGGACAGGGTGCCGCTCTGTATGCACTGCGTATGTTTGTGTAAACATGATCCAGTGTGTTATTATCGCGGGTGGGAATGTCCACATGCTGGTAATATTTGGGAAGTACAGTCGGTAAATTGCACTGGTTAAATTCACCAGCAACAATACAAACGGCATCGGGATGGGACGTCTCTTATGCAATCCTGGAATTTCCCCGTTGTGGGACTAATAAAGGCTTATCTTATCTTATCTTATCTTATGCGCTGATGACGACATGGAGTTTGCAAAGCGCTGTTGTGTAGTTGCCTCGTGGGGGAATGTAAACAACATCCAAAACACAGCGGTAAATTCTCTCGGTAGATAACAGGGACGGCATTTCAGCAGTAAAAACTCCACATCAGGTGAATAGTGCTTGTAAACAGTTTGTACATCTCCGCACCACAAGTTGTTTATAAACACACACACACACACACACACACACACCCCTTGTCTTACGTGAGACTTCAGTCTGGTCCGTCCGATGTGCTGAGTGAGTCTGTAGTTGAATGGCCCACTCAGGGACTTTGTCTGAGAGCCAGGTCTCACAGAAAATTAGGGCTGATGCCTAGCTTTGGTTCCAGAACCAGAGCTCTGGTTCCAGAACCAGAGCTGTGCGTTAAGGTGGGCCTGACTATATCTAGCCGGTATCTCTCAACCCCATGCATCAGCACAGGCTCCTTCCTCATCAGAGGGGTGACATTCCCCATCCCAAAAGCCAGTTTAGGAAGGCGGGGATCAGATCGCAAGGTCAGTGCCTTTGCCCACCACCTGTTCTGCATAGCACTAGACTCCCATGGTTCCTCCTGCAGGTTGTGAGCCCATTGGAGAGTGGACCCATGTAGTTTCTTCAGGCTGAGCCTGGCCGGGTCCCACAGGCAGAAACCTGGCCACCAGATGCTTGCCACTGAGCCCCTCCCCCAGGGCTGGCTCTGGGGCGGGGCCCCAGTAACCCCGTACTGGGTGACGTACACTGGACCCTTTTTGTGGCTTTCATCATGCGAGTCTTTTGAATTGTTCTTAGTCTAGCCCATCGCCCAGGACCAGTTTATCTTGGGTGACCCTACCAGCAGCAAATTGCCCCGGACAATATAGCTCCTGGGATCACTCGGGGACGCAAACCCCCCACCACGATAAGGTGATGATCCATATATGTATAGTGGGGGATAGAAGCCAGTTTGAACTGTTTAACCTTATGCCAATGAAGCTGGCACAAGGTTCCAAAGACCCTCTTTGAGTAAACAGAGCTACAGCCAACATATGACCAGGTGCCAATCCTCATGAGTCCTTTTCCTCACCAGAACAGATTGACACCACTATGGTAAAGAAACAATGGCATACCCCACTATGGACGTGAGGACAATCTATTATTAATTACTAATATCTCTGTGTATGTGTGTGTGTGTGTGTGTGTGTGTGTGTGTGTGTGTGTGTGTGTGTGTGTGTGTGTGTGTGAGAGAGAGAGAGAGAGAGAGAGAGAGAGAGAGAGAGAGAGAGAGAGAGAGAGTGACAGTTTTAAAAAATGCCTTTGTTGCACAATTCAAGAAAATGTAAGAGCACCAATATCATTCCACCAAGTGTCTCACATTGGAAAAGTGCAAACATAAGTCATCCCCCTCCCCCACACAACACAAAGTATTCCTTGCAGTCCACCCAGTCCACATCGCCAGTGGCAGTAGTCCGAGTCTTCCTTGTAGTCCGTGTAAAGACGAGCCACAGGACCCCAGTTGTTAAGCAAGGCCAAGTCCCCTTCCTCCAGCAGCAGAGATAGTGCTGTGCGCCCGCAGCCAGTTCCGTTGTACGTCCCAGAGACCTTTTCCTCATCTCAGATGGATTGTAGTCCTTAGACATTGCGGGATTTTCAAGCAAGTCATCTTTGCAGCAGGCTCGTCCAGATTGTAGAAAGAAAACGTTGGGGCATCCATGCCCTGCAGGCGAGTAAACCGTGTCCTTGTAGTCGGGGCAAAGAAGAGCCACAGGCCTCCCATTTTAAAGCCAGGCCAAGTCCTTGCTGCGCGCCGGCAGGAGACCGGTAAAGATCCAGTTCAGTGACAGTCAATTACAGTCAATTAGAAACATCATATAAAAGTCTGATCGAACAATATCCCAAAAATGTGTAAAACAGGCAGAGGAACGACCGCCATTTATTCCTCCTGTCGGGGGCGCTTGACCCCTGTTCCCCCTGCTGCTTTACGCAGGGCTGTGAGGTGTTTCTTGAGGCGAAAACATTTCCTTTCATCCAGGAGGTCAAGACCAACCTGCCTTCTTAGCACATTAACAGACTTAATGAATTTATCAGTGTCACTGAAGTAGTCAGTGAATTTAATGGCCTTGTTATAGGTTTCATCCAGAAAAGCATTTATTTCTTCCAGTGAATACAAACTCGTGTTTGTACTGCATTTTGCCTCAATAGACTCAGTATTAGACACAGTGTCGGGATCGGATTCCATTTCCTCGTCAGCACAACTCAGCTAACTGTTTGGTTCATCTGGGCCAGTGGATTCATCATGGGCCACATTTTCCTGGATGCCACCCACAGCAGCTGACTGTCACTGCTCCGTCTCCTGCTCTGAAATGGTAGCAGCCTCCGGAAGCACAGCCGCTGATGTCACACAGTGAGATTCTGACGCACCATCAGTGACAGTTTGGGCGCCATCAGCAGCGACGCTCCCGGCCGTAAGCTGGGCTGCGGGCGCCACAGCTGGGCTGTCCACAGACACAGCGGCAGGCTCCGGAGCAGGACCGGCGGAAGGCCCCGCAACGTCATCCGTAGTAGCGGCGGGAGCGGAGGCCGCGCTGGCAGCCTCAGCTGCGATGGAAGTCCCGCCACGCCGTCCGCAGCAGCAGCGTGAGCGGAGGGCGCACCGCCGGCACCAGCCGCGGCTCCATCAGAGCTCCCCGCCCGCTGCCTGTGCGGACAAGCGAACCATTTATGGCCCACGTCTCCACATTCAAAACACTTCATCTGTCCTGAGCTCGCATACACCATATAGGAGCCGTCCCCGTGTTTGACCCGCAAGGACACTTCCAGAGTCGCAGTTGGCGAGTCCAAAAACATGAACACCTGTCACCTGAGTGATTTCAAATGGTTTAACTTGGTCTCCTTGCATCCCAAAGTCAGAGTTCTAAATGGGCCCGCAAACTTCCCAAATCTGCGGAGCTCCGTCGCCAACTGCTCGTCAGTGATGAAAGGTGGAACACCTGAGACGGTGATACGCGTTGATGGGACAGATAAGGGGGACACCTGTACATATGTTTCCCCGATAACAACACCGCTTGCAACCAGTGTGTGGACATCCTCTTCAGCAGCCAGAAAGGCAACTACAGCTCTATTCATTCGGGATGCAAAGCAGATCGCATCATGGCCCACCTGCTCGGCCACAGCCAGAAGCACCTCCTCCACAGTAACAGTGCTGTCCGGGGGAACGATCTGAACCCCCTGGTGGATAGACGGAGGTGGCTTTTCCAAGGTCGCCATCCTCCACCCAATAAAACAAAAACTGAAAATGCGGCCAGTAGTAGAAAATCGAAAAAAAGTCAAAACAAACCACGGAGTTCCCTATTTCTGCCCTCCTTCTTCGGCCGCTGGAAAGAGAGAGAGAGAGAGAGAGAGAGAGAGAGAGAGACAGAAAGAGAGAGAGAGTTTGAGTTTTTAAAAAATCCCTTTATTGTACAATTCAAAAATGAGAGAGAGAACTTCAACACTGCATTGCCAGTAGTCTGTTTACCTCCACACAAATCAAGGACCTCTTTCATCGTCACAAACTGTCCAGTGAATACTGGGAATCAAAGTTGTTTCATAATTCATACGTTGTTGTGTTATTGTCTACCTACCCAGCGTATCTGTGCATTAATGTCTGATGATTCTTGTTGGACTTGATAGACAAGAAAAGATTTATTTTGTGAAGTTAGAAATGCTTTGTAGGTTTTAGAATAGAATAGAACAGAATAGGCTTTATTGTCATTGTACAATGAGTGCTCCACCAGGCTACTATGCACTAAAGTAAAAGAGAAGATTAAATGAAAACACAGTTACAGAACACATGATTAAACACACGACTGAAATAAAAATGGCTCAGGATTATAGGAATATACATCTTATGGTAGTGGCTTCATGGATGAAACAATGTACATAACAGTGTGGAGTGCCGAACACACAATTGGACACACGGTTGAATAAAATGGCCCATGAATTACGGAGAATATATATAGTAGGTATGGTGGTGGTTTCACAGATGGATCAATATACATGAAAGTGTGGAGTGCATAGACAGGTGTGATTATTATGATAATTGAAAAGGTCCTCAGTTCTGTGCATGTGAGCGTTCGGAGAGAGGGTGGTGGGGCTCGGACTGTTTGCAGTTCAGATGGCCCAGTGGAAGAAACTGTTTGTCAGTCTGGAGGTGTGGGAAATGATTGATCTGAACCATTGTCCAGAGGGAAGCAGGTCAAACAGGTGGTGGGCAGGATGTGAGGAGACAGGAGACTCCTGTGATGGCCTTGGTCTTTCTGAGACAGGAGGATCTGGAGATGTCTTCCAGGGAGGGCAGAGGTTCACCGATAATTTTTTGGGAGGTGTTGATGACCCTCTGCACAGCCTTCCTGTTCTCGGCCGTGGAACCAGCATACCACACACCCAGTAAATAGGTGAGCACACTCTCTACTGAACAGTGGTAGAAGGCCAGCAGTAGCTTCTGTTCCAGGTTGTTCTTCCTCAGGACACAGGGGAAGTGCAGCCACTGCTGGGCTTTCTTCACCAGGGGCTTGGTATTGACAGACCAAGAGAGGTCAGAGGAGATGTAGGTGCCCAGAAACCTGAAGGTGGGGACGGTTTCCTAGCGGTCGCCATTTATGAGGAGGAGGGTGTGGTCTTTTCTGTTCTTTCTCAAGTCCTGTATGAGCTCTTTGTTTTTTTGGACATTCAGTATCAGGTTGTTTGCTGAGCACCACAGCAGCAGATTAGCTACCACCGCCCTGTATGCCTTCTCATCGTCATCAGTGATGAGCCCAGCCAAGGTGGTGTTGTCCGTGTACTTCACGATGAGGGTGGTTGGGTGGGTTAGAATACAGTCAAAGGTATACAGGGAGTACAGTAGAAGGCTTAACACACAGCCCTTGGGGGAGCCAGTGCTGAAAGACAGTGTGGAGGAGTGATGGGGGCCAAGTCTGACTATTTGTGGGCAGTTGGTGAGAAAGTTTTTTTTTATCCAGGAACAGGTTGCGAGGGGGGAGCATCTGGAGGAGGTGCAGTTTATTTATCAGGATGTCTGCGATGATGGTATTGAAAGCTGAGCTGTAGTCCACAAACACCATCCTCACATAGTTCCTTGGGTTCTCCAGGTGGCTCACCGCTTTGTGGAGTGTGGTGGCAGCAGCGTCTTCCGTAGACCGGTTCTCCCTGTAGGCTAACCGGTGGGGGTCAGAGGAGGGTGGAAGACAGGCCCTGATATGCTGGGACACCAGTCACGAAAAACACTACATGACTATAGACGGGGGATGTGATGATGGTGGAGGCCTTGAGGCAGGAAGGGACGGTGGTGTGCGTCAGGGAGAGGTTGAACAACTTGGTGAGGATCTCTTCCAGCTGGTCAGCACATGCTTTGACCACCTCTCCTGGGATGCCTTCGGGGCCAGTGGCTTTGAGGGGGTTCACTGCTCTCAGTTGCCTCCTCACTTTGTGCACCTGCAGAGAGAGGGGGAGGGTGGGGGGGGAGGGGGGAGTGGGGGGTGCTCAAGCCGGGCAATGAAGCTGTTAAGCTCCTCTGCCAGAATGAGGCTGCTGTCTGATGTTGGGGGGCCCTGGCCCCTGTAGTTGGTGAAGACCTGGATGCCTTTTCACATCTGTCAGGGGTTGTTGTCTGTGAGGAAGCCCTCACCTTCCTCCTGTAGGCATTCTTAATGTGTTTTATGCCTCTTCTCAGGTTGGCTCTGGCAGTGCTGTACAGAGAGCTGTCCCTCTGTCTGAAGGATGAGTTTCAGGCTCTGATCAGAGCCTGGACCTCACTGCTCATCTAGGGTTTCCGGTTTGGAAAGACCCAGATGTGTTTGGTGACTGTCACATTTCGTACACAGCATTAAATGTAAAAGAGGACAGACTTGGTGTAGGAGTCTGTTGTGTGGGCACAACAGACTCCTACACCGAGTCTGTCCTCTTTGGCATTTGGGGCTTTCCGTAGCCTGTGCCGGGGGGTTGGAGGTGATGATGTCAGGCGAGCTACGGCCAGTGGATATTTTGTGTCATGTTCCTTAATAAAGGTAGTTTGGTGCTCAGTTCAACACGGCTCCGGTCTCATGTTATTCAGACATAACATTTTGGCGAAGAGAACAAACCATGGGAGCGTGAATTAAACCACCACCTCCATTTTTACAGTCTTCGTGTATGCCAATTATACCATGGTGCCACTGGCGGTAGATGTTTGAGGTGTATGCTGTTGTGGCCGGCCTGAGCGGTGTCAACGAAAAGAGACGGAGGAGCCTACTCGTTCACTGCCTTGGTGAGGAGGGCCAACAGATATTTTTCGAGCTGGTGGCAAGGGCTCACTGAAGGAATGCTTGGACTTAATGGACTATTTCTTTAGAGACCATTCCAACATCACGGCATGAAGATATAAATTCTTCGATTGCCGACAACGAGCTGGTGAGTCCATCCAATGCTTCATTATGGAACTCCATAGCTGGGACAAGCTAGCACATGGTATGAGCGACGAGTGGCTAAAAGAAAAACTAACGCTGACTACGGACGTCCTCACGCTGGAGAAAGAGGTTGAACTGATGAGGCAGATGCAGTCCACTGCCCAGCTAGGCCTGCCACTGCTAGCTAAAAAGAACCTAGCCACCCAAGTTTTCCTCCAAGTCTAGCCGCTAGCAACGTAGCTAACACTTTGGGGCGGAACCCCAAAAGGCGGCAGACTGTGGTATGGGCAGAAGTGGGGGCTAGGGGTCTGTTTGATGACTGTGGCTTCCCTCGTCACTGGGCAGGCTCATCCACCTGCCCTGCCAGAAGGAAGAAATGCTATAACTGTGGCCGTTCTAATCACTGGGCCACGACCTGCACGACCACTATTAAACATTGGCGGTGGAGCCCAAACACATGATATAGGTGTGTGTAGTGGGCACCAAGAAGGGACTGTTAAAGTGGTACGTCCTGCAGCTAGATGGAGTTGATGTGCCGCTTATGATGGACTCAGGAGCCAGTAAGTCCAACCTGAGTATGGCTACATTGAAAAGACTTTTCCCGGGCAAAACCATCAATGCAGGGGCAGTGAAAATGTTTGGGTATGGTCACACTGAAATTGAAATGGCGGGCACGGTCAGCTTCTCGGTGAAATGTAGGTTAAAGATTGTTTCCGCATTCACCTTCCAGGTTTCGCACCAGGGAGCTAACTTGGTGGGAATTGATCTGCTGGGTGAACTGGGATTCTTCATCACGGACCCAAAGGGCTCAACATTGCTGATGGTGTTCCCCGAATGGCATGTCCGCTGCCCGGCGTTGTTCATGGGGACCCAAGCGTGACACAGAAAATCCAACCATTACGGCGGTTTCCCCTCGCTCTGTGGGACGATGTCACGGACATCAGACTGCTTGAAGCTGGCATCATCGAGAGAGTGGATATTTCACCCTGGACATTGAACATCGTGGTGGCCAGGAAGAAGGTGGGTGGCATCCAGCTGTGTATTGACCTTAGGATGGTGAATAAGGCAATTGTTCCGGACAGATATCCGCTCCCCATGATGGAAGAACTCACTGCAACATTCAGCTGATCAAGGGTGTTCACAAAGCTTGATCTTCGCCAGGGTTACCTACAGGTGCCTCTTCATCCAGCCAGCAGGAACCTGACAGTGTTCGTGACCCACATGGGCGTTTTCAGGTACACCTGCATGCCTTTTGGTCTGAGCTCAGTGCCTAGCTTTCAGAAGATAATGTCCAGATTCTGGCCTGCCTCAAGGGTGTAGTGGTGTACCAGGACGACATCGTGGTCCACAGCGCATCGCGGGAAGAGCACGATGGTTGTTTGGGATGGGTGATGGAGGTGCTACAGGAGCATGGAGTCACATTAAATGGGGAAAAGTGCATTTTTGTGGCAGACTCCAATGAATTTGTGGGATTCCGGCTGACGGCCAGGGGTCAGAGGCCCCTGCACTTGAACGTGGAGGTGGTCCTGTGTCTCCCAGATCCCATGACACCCGCACAAATTTCCTTGTTCTTGGGCATTGTTTATTTTTACAGACATTTTATTCCCCATTATTCAGAGATAATCGGACCACTCCGGGCTCTTCTAAAACAGGATGCACCATGGCAGTGGACCCCTGTTCAGCAGTGGTTGCTAGGCTGAAATACCAACTCACGTCCCCTCCAGTGTTAGCCCACTTTGATCCAAAATGGCTGACTTTTGTGACCTGTGACGCGTCTGGTTCAGCGGTGGGGGCGGTTATGTCTCAGGTGCAAGATGGTACCGAGCACCCAGTGGTGTTCACGTAGAGGTCTCTTTCAGCGGCTGAAAAGAAATATGCTGTGGATGAGAGGGAGGCGCTCGCCTGTGTCTGGGCGTGTGAACAGTGGCACATCTATCTCTACGGGCGCCACTTCACTCTGCAAACGGACCACTGAGCGCTGATAACACTGCTGGAGATGACAGGCTCAGGACACAGACCCCTACGGATCCACAGGTGGATGAAGCAGCTGAGGGCCTACAACTTTACTACCCAGTTCACTCCTGGAAAAGAGAATGTAGTGGCGGACCTCCTGTCACGTGCCACGGCCAACATTGTGCAACCAGACGACGACGGTGATGACCCCACAGAGGCGGATCTGGTAAACACACTGCATGGACCCCTCTGGGACATGGTATCCCTCCAGGAGCTCCAGCAGATTCAGAACAGGACCCCACATTGTCACAGCTGTGCTCGATCATCAGGGAGGGTTGGCCCACGAAAGTACAGGGCAAGCTGGCACCTTTTCACCGGTTTAGGAACAAACTGAGCTGTTGGAACGGTGTGTGGGTGGTAAGGGGGCACTACACATTCATCCCGGTGTCTCTGAGATCAAGAGTTCTGGTGATGCTCCACAAGGGTCACCTGGGCGTGGTCAGGGTGAAGCAGCATTGCAGGGATTCAGTTTGGTGGCCTGGTATTGATACAGACATTGAAACCATGGTAAAGAACTGTGTCCCATGCTTGGAGAGCGGAAACACCAGCAGACACCCCCCCCCCGCAACCATTACCGTACCCTGAGAGCCCTTGGAAGCACATCCAATTAGACATCTTTGGTGAACTGCATGCAGCACCCCTGCACATCTGGCTTTTGCTTGTGGCCTAAGATCTGTTCTCCAAATGGCCTGAGGTGTTGCCCACTAATTCAGTCACAATGGACATGGTTACGAGTTTCCTCTCATCACTGTTCACCAGATGGGGGGGGGGGGGGTTTCCAGATGCCATCACTATGGACAACAGCCCCCAGTTCACCTCTGGGGGGGGGGGGTGAGGAGTTTTTGGGTGTTAGGGGCATGGAACAAATCAAAACCACGTTCTATCACCCCCAAGCCATTGGGGGCATGGAGCGTTTCAACAAGACTCATAAAAACGATCTGAGGGCCCATTTAGTGGACAGCTTCACATTTTCTGATGGCCTCCAGAACACACTCCTCCACTACAGGGCAACAGCCCATGCTACGACAGGGTGCTCCCCGGCGAAACTCATGCTGGGGTGTGAACTCCATCTGCCCCTGGACCAATTGAGGCCATCCACGACCCCTTCTACAGGGACCGGGTCATTGCCCAACAGTAGAAGATGAAACGATGGTTCGACAGGAAGCACAGGGCAATGGCCCAGAGACTCGAGGTGTCAGACCGGGTCTGGATTAAAAATCCCAACCGCACACATAAACTGCAGCCTTTCTGGATGGGGCCCCTACAGATCGTGAGGTGGCAGGGCCGGGGCACATTCGAGCTCTCGGATGGGTCACAGTGACACTCCAGTCGACTCAGTAAGCTGTTGCCTGTACAGAGTCCAGGAGCTAGGACAGAGTGGACTGGTGTTGGTTGGGACTCATCTGATGTGGGTGTTAGGGACTCGCAGGTGCGGCTGACGGAGCCTGGACCAGGTTCCCTTTCTGTGGGGTGCTTAGCAAGGATGCGTCAGAGGCTCAAATACCTTAAGGACTTTGTCCTGAAAGTAGCGCTAGCCAATGTGTGTTGGAAATGGGCGGCAGAAAAATCCACCCCAACATGGGAGGGTATCCTGGTAGTTTACCCAGGTGTCCATTTAGTTAATTAGTTTTGCTGTTCTGTGTGTTAAAAAAAAAATGTCAATGTTGCATGGGTTCTAAGGGGTCCATCCTATGTATATGTGAGTTATTTATGGGGATTTCCATGTTTGTAAGGGGAGGGGTGTTGTGTAGGGATTTGGCATTTGGGGCTTGCTGTAGCCTTTGCTGGGGGGTAGGGGGTGATGACGTCAAGCGGGCTATGGCCAGTGGATATATTGTGCTTTGTTCCTTAATAAAGTTAGTTTGGTATTCAGTTCAACACGGCTCTGGTCTCATGTTATTCAGACATAACAGAGTCCAGGTCCTGCTGTTCAAAGATGTTCCAATCTGTGCAGCTAAAGCAGTCCTCTGGCTGGAGGAGAGCCTTTTCAGGCCAGGTTTTAATTGTTTGGTTGGTTGGGAGGGAACTCTTCCTAAGGGGTACGTAAGCAGGTATTAGAAGCAGGGAGAGATAGTCTGATTGTCCAAGGTGAGGGAGGGGGTGGCTCTGTAGACATGCTTAGTGTTGCTGTAAACATGATCCAGTGCTCTTTCCCCTCTTGTGGGACACTTAACATGTTGGTGGAATCTGGGGAGTACAGTCTTTAAGCGTGCTTTGTTAAAATCTCCTGCTATACTGTGGACTGCTTCGGGGTGATCTTTCTGTTGCCTGCTAACGAGGTGCTGGAGGTGGCTAAGTGCTAAGCTAATGCTAGCGTCTGGAGAGATGTAAACAGCTGTTACAATTACTGCTGTTAGCTCACGAGGAGGTAGAAGGGCTTACACAGAAAAGACGTGGCTTCTTAATCCTATGAACAGTGGCTTTGAATTATTCTGCTGTTATTACACCAAGTCTGAAGCACAAAAACACAGAGCCCATCACCTCTGCCCTTACCAGAATCAGTGTTGCAATCAAAATGGAGTGTAGTTTTGCTGGGTAATTCCACAGTGGCATCCGGGATAAGTGGACGAAGCCAAGACTCCGTCACAATCAGAATACCACAGTCCTGGACATAGTGACTGTAGGCAATCTCCGATCGCAGCTCATCCATTTTGTTGGCGGGGGAGCTGGTGTTGGTGAGGAAAATTGAAGGTAATGGAGGTTTGGTGTGTAGTTTGCGCAGCTAGGCATGGAGGCCAGCTCTGCAGCCTTGTTCCTTCTTCCTCTGTTGGCACCATCTGGGCCTCTTGCGGGGCCCGATAACAATCCACAGAGTGCCCGGTGGTCTGATGATCTCCTCGGGGATATGGTATTGATTACTGGAATAAGCACTGGAGATGTCGAAGTTAAGTTGGGGTCAATGCCTAGAAGTTCCTGGCGACTGTAGGCAATAAGTCTGTCGCAGAAGAAGGACAGAAAAAGGCACCCAAAACACAAAAACAAGCACAGTAGTCCACAGCGTATAGCCGCAGCATGTGGACGCGCAGCCATCTTGCTAAAAAGTGATGCATCTTGACTGAACACCATAGTTACCATCATTAATCTGCTCTCTCTCTCTCCTAAGCCACCTAGTCCCCCAAACCTATAGGGTTGGCTGCCCTCGTTTTGGTCTTCCAGAGCTTTGTTCATGGCTTCCTCTGGTGTCATTGGAAGTGGTTCATATCTTTCCTAACATTATCTATCCAGCTCTTCTTTGGTCTTCGTCTTGGTCTTCTTCCTTCTGCTCAAATGTAAATATTCTTTTTGGACCCATAAAAAAATGTAAAAAAATGTCATCAATATAATTTTTTTTGAAATATAAAGACATTGATTCTGCACCTTTCTAAACATTTTTATATATATATATATATATATATATATATATATATATATATATATGTTTTCATGAAAATCCTGTCCAGCTCACCTTTAAGGCTGCATTTGCACTGCTTGGTTCATTGGACCCAATTTAGATTTTTTTCTTCTTCCATGTGGCACAGATTAGATCTGTATCATGCACAGATAAGAAGGATAAAAAGCACATGGAACTGGATATTCTCAGATCTGATTCAGGCCTCATTCATGTATGGAAATAAATCAGATACATATTTGGTATATGGCCAAATATCATTACTGTAAAGGGCCAGATCAGATTTTCCCTGTCAATGCCAGTCATGCATTACTGAAATGCAACAGTTCTTCATATATGTTTTCATGAAATAAACATACATACAAAGTGTAAACATACTGTGGTAGACTGCAAGTCTAATTTAAAACATTACTGGCACATGCCTCTAGGGGGAACTACCTGTATTGTTTAGCATTACTACTAAGGGGACACATCAGAACAAGAGTGTGAAAACCCCGCGCAGAATCCATGTTCAGTCATATTATGTGTGTTGCAGAATAAACGGCAGAGTTAGCCAAAGAAATAACTCAAGTGTGATCATTGCTACACGGTAGGATATCACACAATTGGCGACGAGGATTAAAAGAAAAAAATCAGCGGCGAGAAACAGAGAACATTGCAAGTGTGGCGAACTCAAGTGACTCCAGTAGTTCGAGTGCAAGTTCAGAGGAGGAAAAACGAGGTTTCCCCACCACGACGAGCAATGGCGGCTGTAATCGGAACGGTAACCCCTTTTGATAACTCGACTCAGTCATGGGAAGAATATAGTGAAATGTTGGACTTTTTCTTCCAAGCTAATGACATTGAGGAGCCAGACAAAAGGAAGGCTGTACTGTTGAGTGGAGTTGGTGCAACTACTTACAGCTTGTTGAGAAATTTAATAAGCCCTGCATTACCGAAAGATAAAACATACGACCAGCTTACTGCTGAGCTTCAGAAGCACTTCAGCCCCAAACCGAGTGAAATCGTGCAACGATTCAAATTTAATTCACGCATAAGGAGGAACACTGAGTCCATAGCAGAGTATGTGGCAGAATTGAGGAAATTAGCACTGCACTGTGATTACAAAGACTCATTGGAAGAAATGTTAAGAGACAGACTTGTGTGTGGAGTGAATGATGACCGTATGCAACGGCGACTTTTATTTGAAACAAAACTCACTTTTGTGAAGGCTTTGGAATTATGCCAAGCGATGGAAACAGCATCTAAAGATGTGAGAGAGATGCAAGGGAAGCTAACAGAGGACACAGCAACGCATGTTCGTGTGCCTAAGACCCAAGTAGATGTCCACAAAGTGTTGACTGACAAAACTCAGCACAAATTCCCCAGTTATCGCTGCAAAGGCCAGCACAATGCCGCCGAGTGCAAATTTGCCACTGAGCTGTGTCATAATTGTGGCAAGCGAGGGCACATTAAGAAAGCATGTAGAATAAAGGTGGACAGCGCACAGGTGCTGAAAGCGACAGTTAATGGGCAAAAGTATGAAAACAAGGGCCCAGGAAAGGAACAGCGAGCGAATCAACTGAGAGGGGAGGGAGAAAGTGATACAGAAGACATGGGTTTTCACACAATTTACAACACGTCAGAGGAGCTGACCAAGGTAGCGCCCATCACGCGTACCATGAATGTTAATGGAATGAAAGTAACATTTGAAGTTGATACAGGCTGTGGAGTAACCATATTAAGTAAACAGCAATATACACAACTGTGGAAGAAAACAGACACAGCAGAATTAAATCCCTGTTCATTAAAATTAAAAACATACACAGGAGAGAAGCTAGACGTGCTAGGCATGGCACAAGTGAAGGTGCAGCACGAAAACAAAGAAAAGGACTTACCTGTAGTAGTAGTTGGGAGCGAAGGACCAAATCTACTAGGGCGAAGTTGGCTACAAGAACTGGCCATGATTGATCAGTTGGTGAATAAAGTGGAATCTCAGCCCAAATTGCAGCTGGAGGAGATCCTCGAAAGACACGCTGAGGTGTTCAAAGAAGGCGTAGGACAGCTAAAAGGTGTCACTGCAAAGATTAATGTGGACAAGGAGGCCCAACCACGATTCTGCAAACCCCGACCGGTACCCTATGCAGTCAAGCCACTGGTTGAAAGCGAGCTACAGAGGCTGCTGGATGACAAGATCATTGAGCCAGTGCAGGTTGCAGAATGGGCGGCGCCCATAGTCCCAGTGAGAAAGCCGGATGGCTCCATTAGAATATGTGGAGATTACAAACTCACTGTCAATCGAGCATCACGGGTGGATCAGTATCCAATTCCTAAAGTGGAGGACCTCTTCGCACAGCTGAACGGCGGCCGACACTTCACGAAATTAGACATGAGTCACGCCTACCAACAAGTAGTCCTGGAAGAAGAATCAAGAAAGTATGTAACCATCAATACACACAAAGGCTTATATACCTACACACGCTTACCATTTGGAGTAGCTTCCAGTCCTGCTATATTCCAGAGAACTATGGAGGGCATCCTAGGTGGAATTCCGAATGTTGCCATTTATTTGGATGACATCCTTTGTACAGGACCAAATGAACAAGAACATCTGAAAACGCTGGAGGAAGTGCTTCAACGGTTGGAGAAAAGCGGTCTGAGGTTGAAAAGAAGCAAGTGTGAGTTCATGGGAAAAGAGGTGGTGTTCCTAGGCCACAAGATCAACACCAGTGGTCTACACCCTCTAACAGACAAAGTGGAAGCCATTGCGGAGGCGCCTGAGCCACAAAATGTTACTGAGTTAAAAGCCTACCTGGGCTTGTTGAACTATTACCATAGGTTCCTCCCAAAGCTCTCCACGCTGCTGGCACCACTACATACCTTACTTAAGAAGGAAGAAAAATGGTCATGGGGGGTCAAGCAGCAGAAGGCGTTTGAAGAGTCCAAAGCGCTACTTCAGTCCTGTAGTGTGTTAGTGCACTATGATTCAAACAAACCACTCATCCTGGCGTGTGACGCATCACCCTACGGTGTGGGTGCTGTACTCTCTCATCGTATGGAGGATGGCTCAGAGAGACCCATAGGGTTCGTCTCAAGAACTCTTAGTGCAGCTGAGAAAAACTACTCCCAGCTAGACAAGGAGGGCCTTGCAGTAGTATTTGGTGTAAAAAAATTCCACAAATACCTGTACGGGAGACAGTTCGCTATAGTGACTGACCACAAGCCACTAATTTCACTGTTCAGTGAAAGGAGAGCCATACCCCAGATGACATCTCAGAGAATTCAGAGATGGGCCGTTACATTAGCAGCGTATGAGTACACCATCGTTTACAAAGCCGGACGGGACCATACGAATGCTGACGCGATGAGTAGGCTACCCTTGGATGGAGGAAGAGACAGCACGCCTGAGGAGGAGGAGAGAGTGCTATTGTTTGAAGATATCGGCGTGCCCCTGGTGAACGCACAACAAATAAAGAAGTGGACAGACAAAGACCCTGTTCTAGCAAGAGTGCGAGAATACATCTTGCGAGGATGGCCGAAGATGAACAGTCCTGAGTTCATTCCCTATGCCCGACGACAGGATGAGCTCAGCACCCAGGAAGGTTGTATCCTGTGGGGAGGACGCGTGGTTGTTCCACCACCTGGTAGGAATGCCTTACTGCAACAACTACACCAAGCACACCCTGGCATCACTCGCATGAAAGCGTTGGCGAGGAGTTACATGTGGTGGCCCAACATGGATGCAGAGGTGGAGGCGCTTGTGAAGTCATGCGCGGCATGCCAGGAGAACAGGAACAGTCCTCCAGCAGCCCCACTACATCCCTGGGAAGTTCCAGATAAACCATGGAGAAGAATTCACATTGACTACGCAGGTCCATGGATGGGAAGAAAGTTGAGGTCAACATTTGACTTAATACATCCAGACTTCAGAAACAAAGTGCATGACAAACAAGAGAAACAAAAAGGTTATCATGACATGCATGCTAGAGAGAGAATACTGAGAGAAGGAGACGTGGTCTACACCCGCAACTTTGGCTCAGGACCAGCCTGGGTACCAGGAGAAATAACAGAAAAGACAGGCCCTGTGTCATTCAAGGTGACATTAGGCCATGGACAAGTGGTGAGGCGACACATCGACCAAGTTCATGGTAGGAGCTCCATTCCCCTGCCGATGGCACCAGAGGTGTTGTCTAACAACCATTCTGAGGAGAGCATCAACGAACCACCACTTCAGGTGAAACCTGAGGTAACCGTCTCTGCAGATTCTACGGGCAGCACTGCAGCAGCCGAAATAGTGGAGCAGTCTGAGTCTTCACCTGCAGTTGGCTCACCCGCCGTGAGAAGATCTCAGCGAGCTAGGAAAGCTCCAGACTACTTGAAGGACTATACTTAGTCAGTAGTGAGTTCCCCAGCCACAGGACAAGAATGCGTCCTGGAACCTCACTGGGATGCGGTAGTCAAACCAATTCCCCAGTTAGACTGTTGTGTGTGTTATACATGTGAAAAAAAAAAAAAAAAAAAAAAAAAAAGAAAAGAGAAAGAAATTATATGTATGGCACATGTGTTTAAGAAGTTAAAAGTAACTGTGATTGTTTAGGATTAAATGGGAGTTCCAGGATGTCTAGCATAATTGGCTAGTGTAATTAAAAGTAGTTTAATCTAGAGGGGAGGGATGTGGTAGACTGCAAGTCTAATTTAAAACATTACTGGCACATGCCTCTAGGGGGAACTACCTGTATTGTTTAGCATTACTACTAAGGGGACACATCAGAACAAGAGTGTGAAAACCCCGCGCAGAATCCATGTTCAGTCATATTATGTGTGTTGCAGAATAAACGGCAGAGTTAGCCAAAGAAATAACTCAAGTGTGATCATTGCTACACGGTAGGATATCACACATACATACTCTGTGCTCAACTTAAAACAAAACTCTGAAAACCAAAAAGTAAACTAATGATAAAGTTAAGTTTGTTTTTTATGAGATAGGTTTTACAGGACACTTTTTTGAGCTTTTGATGTTTTGTATCTGTTCTGGTGTTAGTTGCAATAAAAACCAAACTAAACAAAAAATAAACTAGAAAAGCACTCGGAGAGCGCAGCCCTCCGCCAAGCGCCACAGTTCCTCTGTGGGCATGTTGTCCTGTATTTTTTTTTTCCAAGTGTTGTGATGATTTTTTGGCAGAGTTACATGCACAAAACAAAAATACTGAAAAAATATTGAAAATGGCCCTATCTCGCAATGTTAAAAAAAAAATGAATCATTTAAAAAATTCCTGGATCCAGACGGTGATCCGGATCACCACCAAAATCTAATCATCTGTAGGATACCCCATTTCTGACAATCTGTGAAAATTTCATGAAAATCTGTCCATAACTTTTTGAGTTATCTTGCTAACAAACAAACAAACAAACAGACAGACAGACAGACAAACCAACGCTGATGAAAACATAACCTCCTTGGCGGAGGTAACAAGACAGAAAGCACTAGGGCTGCAATGATTACTCGAACATTTTGAGCAACTCGATTACAAAAAAATCCTCGATTCAAAATCAATGATTCAAGGCTTCGCTTCACAACGCACTTTCGATCTATATGACCTTCTTGTGTTCACAATTTGTAAACAAGACGTGGGTTTGTTTAATGGTACAATATCACTGATTCAGCGGAGCAGGGAGAAAAGCAACAGAGTGATGGAAAAAAGAACAAAAGTGAGAGAAAATGACAAAAAGTATCTCAAGTCTGGGATCATTTCAAGCTCAAATTGAAAGAAAACGATGTGCAGTGTGTACATTGTAAAGGCCAAGCTAGCATACCACAACAGCACAACGTTAATGTTACAGCATCTCCGCAGAAAGTATTCAGCCACATCATGCATGAGCAGTGGACCCAAGACAAGGTACCTGATTGAGATTTTAAATTAAGATTAATAGAATATAGCCAGCTACGCTAATTATGCTTATATGGCCAAAAAGCATATAGCAGCTACCGCTAATAGCCAGCCAGTGTTTTTTTTTTTTTGCTATTTTTTTCTATGTCGCAAGTTAAAGCTAATGCTACAAAACTAAACTTTATGGCGTAATGTAATGTGAGAAAGCCTTTGTCATTTTATCTCCATACAATGAAATTTAAAATGCAGCACTTCTTCGTGGTACAAAAGCGGAAGGGAAAAAAGTGCAAGAGAGTGCGATAAAGGAAAATAAGTCTTTGTGTTGCATAACGTACAGCAGGATCATGTTATCAGTTGTAGTCAAAGACTGAATTCAGATCTTTATGGCGCACAGCTATTTTAAGTTAAAGATGAGAGCTGGAGGATTCTTTAAAGAGCATTTTTAAAAAAGCATTTTACAACAGTTTGTTCCAACCAAGCAATTTGATTGGACAATAGGGATTCCAGGAGTTACTAAAAGCCACAATAATTGCACTCCAATGTTTCAATGGATATGGATCCCTCTGCTTTAAAGGTGTTCATGTAATCATTAATTACTAACATTAATTTACTGTTAACTAACTCTAAGTGATAATTGCAATATTGTGTTGAATACCTTAATTTCCACAGTAAGACACTGTTTGAAAAGATTTCTTACCTGACCTGGAAGTCCCACCCTTTTGAATAAAGCTTTATTCAGATTAGTCTGCCCTTGTATAAGCATCGTGAAACTATTTCACACCTGTTAAAAAATAGGCAGCGCTAGAGTTTGATTTTTTGTCTTGATTAAAAAAAACACAATAACTTTGTGGTGATGGACTCTGTTTCATCTGAAAATGTGAAGAAAAGCAAGCAAAGTATGCCAAAGTGTGCATGCTAATTACTAGCCACCAGCTAACTACCGGCATTGGCTACATTTTGATCTCGGGTATTCTGCAGTACTGACTCAACAGGTATGTCTTACAAACACTTGACAATATTTAATTTATTTACATGCGTGTGAAATGACAATAGACATCTTCATGCTGGTTGAGATGTTAAGCAACAGTTACTGGTTACATTTAGAAGGGACTAATTTTTTTCTCAGCTGTGCAAAATAACTGGTTAAACAAACAAATCATAATATTTTGTCCAGTATTGCTGTCATTTAATAAATTGTGTATGTGGAACTGTTGTATAAAAGCAATATTACACTCAAGGTTGTTACGGTATCATGAATATAGTAACTGTGAGTGTGATACTTTTTTTTTTTCTTATTTTGTGTACTTTATTGATCCCCAGAGGGGAAATTCAGGGCATGCACCTGGATGGATGAAGTAGCCACAGTATGGTGCCAATCCCTTCACCATTCACACACGCATTCACAGCTAGGACCACTTTAGAGTCTCCAATTAACCTAACCTGCATGTTTTTGGCCTGTGGGAGGAAACCGGAGAAATCCCGGAGTAAACCCACACAGACACGGGGAAAATATGCACATTCTACACAGATCACCATTGGTCGAGGGTGGGATCAAACCCGGGATCCCATAGCCAAGGGTGAGTTGCTGTGCTGCCACAGTGCTAACTGCTGTTCCACCACACCGCTCCATGATACATCTGACATATCACACCCATAGTTAGTATATTCATTATTAGTACTCTCTCTCTCTCTCATGTATTGCTTTAATATATTTGAATATTATGGGTACATCAAAGACAAAAACAAGATTTTCTAGTGAACTTAGTGGTATATCAATACATTTTTTATTTTTATGTCAAACAGGCCAACCTTGGCTCGTGCACCGAGCTACAAGGGTGCACAAGCCAGTGTACTCCTAGTGCTGGTCCCAAGCCCAGGTAAATGGAGAGGGTTGTGTCAGGAAGGCCATCCGTCGTAAAACCTTTGTCAAATCAAACATGTGGATCATGACGAATGAGACTTTCATACCAGATCAGTCGAGGCCCAGGTTAACAACGACCGCCACCAGTGCTGTTAACCAACACGATGCCGGTGGAAATTGGCTACTGTTGGTCAAAGATCAAGGAGGAGGAAAGGGGGAATGTCTTTTAGGTGGGAGAGAGAGAATAGGAAAGGTAGAAGTGTGGAGATGAAAGTCAGAATGTTAAATGTAGGGACTATGACTGGTAAAGGCAGAGAGTTGGCTGATATGATGGAGAGAAGAAAGGTAGAAATACTGTGTGTTCAAGAAACCAGATGGAAGGGAAGCAAGGCTAGGAGCGTTGGAGGGGGATTTAAACTGTTCTACCATGGTGTAGATAGGAAGAGAAATGGAGTAAGAGTAACCTTGAAGGAAAAGTATGTGAAGAGTGTTCAGCAGTACTGCCGCTCCGCCTCCATCACCTTCAGGACCATCCATTATGACCCCTCTCACCCTCCCCTTTCACTGGCAAACATTAAGATGGTAGGGGTGGAGTCTACAGAGTCCTTGGTGAAGGTGGAGCCAGCACCAATAACCTGTGATTATTGTTTATTCTGTTTTCATTTTGTGTTTTTTTTTTCCTTATCTTTCTCTCTTTTTACCTGTTTCTTCTTTCCAAAGCCCATCCAGGGACAAGAGTTGCAAATTAGCTAATAGCTATACACTCTTTGTGCAACACATCAGATTTTTTTTGTCTATGTTTATTGCACTGTCCCTGTAAAATAAACAAATAAAATAAATAATTAGAGATTGAGACAGAATCATGAGTTTGAAGCTAGAAGTCAAAGGTGTTATGTTGAATGTTGTCAGTGCGTAAGCCCCACAAGTTGGATGTCAGGTAGAAGAGAGAGGAATTCTGGAGTAAGTTGGATAAAGTGGTAGAGAGTGTTCCAGGGGAGAGGGTGGTGACTGGAGCAGACTTTAATGGACATGTAGGTGAAGGGAACAGAGGTGATGAGGAGGTCCTGGGTAGGTATGGTCTTAAGGAGAGAAATGTGGAGGAACAAATGGTTGTGGATTTTGTTAAAAGGATGGAAATGGCTGTGGTAAATGCATGCTTCAAGAAGAGAGAGGAATATAGGGTTACTTACAAGAGTGGAGGAAGGTGCACACAGGTAGACTACATGTTAAGCAGAAGGAGAAATCTGAAAAAGATAGGAGACTGCAAGGTGGTGGCAGGGGAGAATGTAGCTCAACAGCATCCAATGGTAGTCTGTAGGACAACTTTGCAAAGCAAGAAGAAGAAAACAGTGAAGGCAGAGCCAAAGATTAAGTGGGGGAAGTTACAGAAGGAAGAAGGTTGCACAGAGTTTAGGAAGGAGGTGATACAGGCTCTGGGTGGTAGGAAGAATTGTGACAGAAAGATAGCAGCAAGAGTGAAAGGGAAGATTTACAAGATGGTAGTGAGAGCTGCTATGATGTATGTTTGGAGACGATGACGCTGACAAAAAGACAGGAGGTGGAGCTAGAGGTGGCACAGTCGAAAATGCTAAGATTTTCATTGGGAGTGACTATGAGGGACAAGATTAGAAATGAGTATATCAGAGGGACAGTTCACGTTGAGCAGTTTGAAGACAAAGTAAGAGAGGCAAAGCTGAAATGGTTTGGACATGTGCAGAGGAGGGATAGTGAATATACTGGACAAAGGATATTGAAGTTGGAGCTGCCAGGCAAGAGTAAAAGAGGAAGACCACAGAGAAGATTCATGGATGTAATGAAGGAGGACATGGAGAGGGTTGGTATTACAGAGGAAGATGCAAGGGATAGGGTAAAATGGAGGCAGATGATTTGCTGTGGCGACCCCTAAAAAGTAGCAGCTGAAAGAACAAGAAGACAGGCCAACCTTGCTGACAGTGACCGCAGCAAAGCAGAAGACCAAGTAATGCATGCAGGCACCAGGGTGCAACATCATGACAGCAAAACGATGCTCTACTAAGTAATAAAGACACTTGTCATGAAGGGGTTGAATAATTTTGAGACTGCAGTAATCATTAAAAGTGGCATTTTGTGCTTAATTTGGAGAAACCACTTTTAATATTAGTTGTGTTGAGCTATTTAAATTGTTCTTGTTTGATGTGTTTTTTTCAAACAGCTGCTAGTTTGAAGGTTTTGCCAGTAAACCTAATTTGCAGTGGCGGTTGAATAATTTTGATTGCAGCTGTACATCCCCTGGTTTCAATAATCTCCTCTCAGAGTTCCTTTGTTTTGATGAATTAGCTCCATCTCTTAAATATTTACTGTATGCAGTAATTTATTTCCATCCATCCATCCATCCACCCATCTTCTTCCGCTTAATCCTTTTCAGGTCACGGGGGGGCTGAAGCCTATCCCAGCATCTTTGAGAAAGAGGCAGGGTACATCCTGGACAGATCGCCAGTCCATCACAGGGCCAACACAGAGAGACAGACAACCATTCACTCTCACAGTCATGTATTTAAAAATTCAAAATAAGTTAATATACTGACAATCACTCAATTTATAAAAACATTAAAAGGGGAAACATCTAAGGGAGGAATTCATTTTATAGGTACCACAGTTCTCATTAGTATGAGCCACATCACCATGTCTTGAGTCAAAAGATGAGCTTAAGGAAACAACTGTACAGATCAAGCACTTCTACTGAAAGTAGATTTAAGAATTTCATGGATTTTCAAAAGTTGTGAGAAGTTTTTTTTGTTTGTGATCCAAAGGAAAACTGACTTGCCACAAACTAAACACAGAGGCTTCAGATGCAGAATCCTTTGTGTTTTTGAATAAAATTGAGAATAATGGATTTCTTTTGATTAATAGAAAATAGGATGATGGTTCAGCTTGTCTTCTTTTTCATACAAACCCCATTTCCAATGAAGGTGGGACATTGAATAAAATGTAAATAAAAACAGAATACAATGATTTACAAATCCTTTTTAACCTATATTCAAATGAATACACTACAAAGACAAGATATTTAATGTTCAAACTAATAATTTTTTTTTTCAAACATTCATTCAGTTTAAATTTCATCTCTGCAACATGTTCCAAAAAAGCTGGGGCAAGGACATGTTTACCACTGTGTTACATTACCTTTCCTCTTCATAAATGAAAAACTGAAATAACTATATTGGGGGGTAGTAAGCAAACCATTTGGAACACAACTGAAGAAGGTTATAGCAAACACAGCATGGGGGCTGGCAGAAAATAAACCAGAATGTGAGATCAAGGAACAAGGGAGGTGACACAGGAGTGTGGGGAACAAACAGGAATGAAATCTGAAGGCCCGACAAGAGAAACACACTGAGGAGAATATAAAGGAGAACAATCGGGTAATGAACAACAGATGAGAACAATACGGCAGGTGAGGGCAATGACACAAACAAGGGAGGACCAGGAAGAAAGGCAAACACAACAACCAAGGAGTAAACAGTACACAAGGGGAGACAAGACCATCAGACTCAGGAAGGAACAAACAGTAACCAAACATGGAAGGAACTAAGGAAAAATACATTTAACTAATCACTAAAAAAACAAACATGAAATAATCAACACTTAACTGAAAATTAGAAACAAGAACTAAACAGGAAAGAGCTTTCAAGATAAAACAAAAATCAAGCTGAACTAACCAAACAAGAAAAGAACAGAACATACTTTAAGAGTAAAACTAGAACTAAACAAGATCAGAATATAATATTAAGAACTAAAGAGTCAAAAGTGAAAGAATTCCTAATGCACAGAGGATGGGGCATGATGAACAGCTGGCTGATCATGACCATCATGACAAGTACTTTTTACCATTATTATTATTATTATTATTATTATTATTATTATTATTATTATTATTTAACAACAAAACACTACTATTCAACACAAAGCACTCTACAAGAAGGGACAGCGCAGGCTGTTCCTACTGAGGAGGCTCAGATCTTTTGGTGTACAAGGGGCACTGCTGAAGACATTCTACGACACGGTGGTGGCATCAGCCATCACTTTTGGAGTGGTCTGCTGGGGCAGTGGCATTACAGCAGCCGATAGGAAGAGACTGAACAAACTGATCAAGAAAGCTAGCTCTGTCCTGGGGAAACACCTTGACCCAGTGGAGGAGATAGGAGAGAGAAGGATGGTGACTAAACTGTCATCTCTGCTGGAGTCCGAGTCCCACCCTATGCAGGACATACTGAACGCACTGAGGAGCTCATTTAGCAGTAGACTACATCATCCTAGGTGCACAACCGAGAGGTTTCGCAGGTCCTTCCTACCTACGGCTGTCAGACTGTATAACCTAAGCAGGGCTGCTCGCAGAGATAGCAAAAAAACGTGACGACCTAATAGTATTGAATGCAAAAGACACAATAGACTTACACAAATGGTCTCCTCCAGTATACAACTAGGACAATATCAGTCGCTACTGAGGGTGACAATACGTATGGGTACATATTCATACTATGTAGGATAACTAAGTAGACGGTTATGCTGTTTATTCCAACTAGCTACAATGCTCCACACTGTGTATATATATCTATATATTTATGTGTACGTATGTATATTCACTGCTCTTATTTTTATTTTTATTATCTTCTTAATTATTGCTCTGAGTGTTGCTATCCCTGTGCTGTTGCAATCCTGGAATTTCACCATTGTCGGACTAATAAAGGCTTATCTTATCTTATCTTATTTTGCACAACTGTTATAATATGTATGAAGCATCAATATTTTGTAAAGTGTACACATTTCCTTATGCACTGTATTATTTAATTTCCATTTTGTTTATTCTCTAAGTCCATATTATTTTTATACTTTCAGTTCTTGGTCAGAGCCACTGTCAGAAGCTGTCATGACACTGAGCACGGGTGGGGAGCCGTGCTCAGACTTTACAGTTTGTTTGTCAATTTATGAGTACCTCGGGTTTTGTATTCTTTCTTGTTTTTGTCCTGGCAGTTATTATTTTCTCATTGTTTATTTTGGTCTGTTCCTGTTTTAGAATTATTGTCTTCTTGTTTCCAGATGAAGTCCCCGTCTATTTGTATTCTCCGGGTGTTCCCCATTTCACAAGCATCCTTTGTATCCTGCCTGTTCTTGTAAGTTTTTGTGTTAGTTATATTTTGTGTTTCCTATAATTAAATGTGCAAAACTCACAGCTTGTGTTTGGAGTCTTCTGTTCGCCCTTGCCCTGAAGGGCAATTCATGGCAGAAGGCTGCTGCCAAGTTAGACTCCAGCAGCTGTGAGTTTGCCTTTTTCTTTTTTCACCTGTTATTTTTTGCTTACCATAGAGAGAGTGGACATTATGTCATCAGTCCGCCGGGGCTCCGCCAGCAGAGGGAGGTTGGCGGTTTGAGTCCCAGCGGGGATGAACAATGGGCAGCTCAGTTCAGTTCAGGGTTACGTCTCTGAAGCTCTCGCCTCCCACAGCCCAAAGAGAGTCCTACAGAAAGTGGAGCCAGTGGTCTTGAAAATGGAGGCACATCCTGGGCTGAGGAAGTACTCTGAGTTCACTGAGCTGTTGACAACCATCTCCACCCTCCAGTTGACGTTTCGCGGACTGGTAATAGGTTCACCCCCTGCTGTACCTGAGCCGACGAGGAAGCGTCCCCTGGTACAGATGCCCTCAGCCTCTCGCCACTCGCCAGGTGTGGGATGTCATCCTCCAGTGCCCCCCTCCGTCCTACACCATCCACCATCTGTTCCTGAACCGACGAGAGAGCGACCCCTGGAACAGACACACCCAGCCTCTCACCGCCACACAGCTGCATCCCGTCGGAGGAACACAGCAGCAGCCTCCTCATTTTTTTAGAGCTTGTCTTCATCAGCTGTCCTGTCAGCCTCCTCCTCCTCAGCCACTGAGTATTTGGCAGTCAGAATGCCTGCAGGCCTGGCTCATCCATTTTCTACAATGGGGCCCAACGCCTGCTGCAGCTTTTGAGAGGAATAATTCTGGGTCTTCTGCAACAGCCACCACCACACCACAGGAATTAAGGCAAGTATATTTTCATTCTCTAACACCTACAGATAAATGCCTTGTCTTATTCCTGGTGGGAGAGCTCAGCAGCAGCCGCACAGCTTAGCTGAGCTCTCACCACCTGCTGCTGCAGTTATTCATGTCTCCTCACCTGCTTCTCCCATGTTCCCCTCTGTGTATCCTGTGTGTCCACTGGTCCTGGGAGAAAGCCACCAGATGACGGAGGGGCCTGCGGCCCTGGAAGATTCTGCTCCAGCGCCGCAACCACGTCTTGGACGGCGCCCCCTGTGCCCTGGAGATTGAGCCGACAAAAGAGTGTCCCCTGGCTTCAGCTGCATGGGTCTCTGCACCAGCGGTGAGGCAATCTCCAGCATCAGCTGCCACGCCTGGATGTCCTTCAGCTACACCCGCCATCAAGTCTGCTGCCAGGGTCGCCGCAGCAGAGTAACCGGAGTCCTGGACGGTGGTAGAGCTCGAGTCTAGGAAAGTAGTCTGTTCTGTTTTAACACCTGCAGATCTAGAGAAATCTTGTCTAGCTCATGATGAGGAGAATCAGCTGCAGAAGTCCTCTGCTCCTGATTTCTCCTCGCCGGGCTCCACTGCTGCCGGTAACAATTTTCCAGCATTTTTCTCTTCCTCCTCATCTGAGGTGGCTGTGCTGGAGTTGGATCATCAGATGACTGGATTCAAGAAGTCCCAGCCCAGTTCATCAGAGTCCTTGACGGCGGTGGAGCTCGAGCTCAGGCAAGTTCCGTTTTTTTGTTTTCACTATAGCTGTCTTAGATTGATCTTGCTTGGCTCTTGGTATGGAGGAGCAGTTGGCTGCAACTGAGTTCTCCTCGCTGGGCTCCACTGCTGCCGGTAATTCTGACCCGGTATTTGTTTCCTCTCTGTCCGAGTCTTCTCGTGAGGTCCCCGATGGTCCTCCATCTTTGCCAAAGGTCACCAAAGGTCTTCCATCTCCGCCTGAGGTCACCGAGGTTCCTCCATCTCCGCCTGAGGTCGCCATGGTTCCTCCGCCTTCGCCCGAGGTCACCATGGTTCCTCCGTCTTTGCCCGAGGTCGCTGTGGTTCCTCCGCCTTCGCCCAAGATCACTGTAGGTCCTCTGCCTTTGCCCGAGGTCACCACTGATCATTCGCCTTTGCCTGAGGTCACCATTGATCATCCGTCGTCACCTGAGGTCACCGCCAATCGGCCATCTCCACCGCCAGGTTTCCTCACTGATCAGCTGTTTTCCCCAACTGGTTCCCCTGCTGATCAGTCATCCCCTTCGTCTGGTTCCCTCATTGGCCAGCCATCTTCTTCGTTTGGTTACCCTGCTGTTCAGCTATTACTCTGCCTGTTTTCCCTGCTCATCAGTTATCCTTGCTGCCTGGTTTCCATTCCTCAGCCTCTGCGGTCTATAGGAGGCACGGGTTCCAGCTGCCACCTCCAGGTGGAGATGCATCATGCCCTGTGGCCCGTTGGCTCAGGGATGTGGGAAGACCACCCAACGGACTACGTTGTCTTCTTGGGTGGCTCTGGAACTCTCAGAGGCCACCCAATTTGTTCCACCTTGTGGTTGGGTGGTTCTGGGACTTCTGGAGACCACCTGAACTGTGTCATTTTGTCATCCAGCATTCCTAGAGTTCTGTGTACCTTTTCTGTTCAGTGTTGTGGGTCATGAGTTTTCTTTTTGTTTTTGATGTTTTTGATGTTACGTTGGGGAGTCTGGGCCCCACCCCTTGAAGAAGGGGCTCTGTCATGACACTGAGCATGGGTGGGGAGCCATGCTCAGACTTTAAGGTTGTCCATGTCATTTTCTATGTTTTTGCATCTGTGTTTATTTTGTATTTAGTATGGGTTGGTGTATTTGGTTATCTGAGTTTGTCCTTTGGTGGTTGTTCTTAGTTTCCTCATTTTATCTTAGTTTGGTTATTTTACGTATTTCTGTATTATTACCTCCGCCAAGGAGGTTATGTTTTCATCGGCGTTGGTTTGTCTGTCTGTCTGTCTGTCTGTCTGTTTGTTTGTTTGTTTGTTAGCAAGATAACTCAAAAAGTTATGGACGGATTTTCATGAAATTTTCACAAATTGTCAGAAATGGCATATCCTACAGATGATTAGATTTTGGTGGTGATCTGGATCACCGTCCAGAAGAAAACCGCTATTACGGAAAATGCGATTTTCGTCAATAACTACTGAACCACTAATCCTATCATTGTCAATCCAATTGCTAGTCATATGTTTTCATGGTCAAGGAATCTGAAAATGCACACACAAACCCTTTATGGGGGGAACTGTGGCGAAAACCGCCATTACGGAAAATGCCATTTTCGTCAATAACTACTGAACCACTAATCCTATCATTGTCAATCCAATTGCTAGTCATATGTTTTCATTGTCAAGGAATCTGAAAATGTACACACAAACACTGTATGAGGGGAACTGTGGCGAAAACCGCCATTACGGAAAATACCATTTTTGTCAATAACTACTGAACCACTAGTCCTATCATTGTTAATCCAATTGCTAGTCATATGTTTTAATGGTCAAGGAATCTGAAAACGTACACACAAACACTGTATGGGGGGAACTGTGGTGCTTGGCGGAGGTCTGCGCTCTCTGAGTGCTTTTCTAGTCTTGTATTTATTTTCCTGCTTATATTTGTCCTTATCTTCAGTTCTCCCTTTGTAACCTCAGTTCTCATTAGTACCGTTTTATGAGTACCTCTTGGGTTTTGTATTCCTTCTTGTTTTTGTCCTGGCAGCTATTATTTTCTCATTGTGTATTTTGGTCTGTTCCTGTCTTAGAATTATTGTCAGTTACCTTTTTGTTCTCCTGTTCTTTTACTTTCGTAGTCTTCTGTTGTTATTAGTTCTCTAGGTGTGACAGCTGTCTGTGGCTACTTCTGGGTGTCAACTCTGTTTCACGGGCTGTCACACCTGTCAGTGGTTGTCCTGACTTCCTCATTCATGTTACCCACACCTATTCCCCATTTAGTTTGTCCCTATTTAAAGATTGCTGCATGGATCACTCCTCGCAGCAGACTTCTGGTTCCAGACTTTATTCCTACGTCTTCTCGTGTCCAGACGGTGTCCCCATCTAGTTGTATTCTCTGGGTGTTCCCCATCTAACTAGCATCCTTTGCATCCTGCCTGTTCTTGTAAGTTTTTGTGTTAGTTATATTTTGTGTTTCCTATTATTAAATGTGCAAAACTCACAGCTTGTGTTTGGAGTCTTCTGTTCACCCTTGCCCTGAAGGGTGATTCATGACTGAAGCCTCATTTCGTCTTTGGGCTCAATAAAGTTGACTCTGAACCTAGATGTTGACTCTTGGCGTTTCATTTGAGAAGGATGGATAATTATTGTAGTGATGGCTAGTTTCATTCTTCAGCTTTTTTGGTTAAGGATTTTCCGACAAGTACATTACAAAGAGAAATTTAGAAATTAGCAATATCTAGGTGTGCAGTGACCAAGAGATTCAATATGCATGCAACATGAGCATGCTGCTCTGCAGTAATCACTTGTTTGAGCTTAATCTAGCACAAAACTTTCCTATGTCTTTACATTCATTTCTTATCTCTTTTCACTGCTCCAGTCTAAAGACAAAAAACAAAACAATGCAATATAGAAAGATACTCTCCCTTATGTGTGTTTATTGTGGTGGCGCCTTGCATGGCAGTGACCCCTCTGATTCTAGATGTGATTAACATTGTAGATAGGAGAAATGTAATTTGATTCTACTGTACATGATTGGCTGTATGGATTGAATGACAATAAAATTGTCTTCTTCTTCTTCTTCTTCTTCTTCTTCTTCTTCTTCTCTGATAACAAAAATATGTAGAGAACCTGAAGATACACAGTAATTTTGAGAGTTTTTTTTTTATCATTTTTGATATGTGTAAGAAAGACTGGTTAAAAAATCAACCATTTCTCTGCAGTCCAGAGGAATCCTGCTCCACATCAGCATGTTCTGTTTTCCAGTCTTTAGAGTAACACAGCATGTACACAATTCATAGCTTCCTGCTGTGTCGTTAGTTGTCTGAAGAAATATTTAATTATCTCTTGAACTTTTAGTGCATTGTGCTGACATTGTTTTTGACCTCAGTCTTAATGAAAATTCATCTATTGACCTTTTATATAAAGCACAACTGCTCTGAAAAGTGTTGAAAGTTTCCCTGAATTGAATGCTTGAAGACATTTGACCTGACCTCTAGTGAGAGAGGCTATCTTGTGCATGGTCAATAATGGACATTCCAGTTGCTTGGAATTGTTTTAGCAGAGTACTGAAAGGGTTATGAAAAGTTAGTGCCAAAATAATAATTCTGTAGGTAATCTCCCATTATGCTCTACACATATTCTATACATATTCCATATTGGCTGCACGGTGGCGCAGTGGTTGGTGGCTGCACGGTGGCGCAGTGGTTTAGCACTGTGGCAGCACAGTTTACCCTCGGCCGGGGGATCGCGGGGATCATGAGATCGTGGGTTCGATCCCAGCCCCCGACCAACAGTGAGCTGTGTGGAGTTTGCATGTTCTCCCCGTGTTGCGTGGGTTTACTCCGGGATTTCTCCAGTTTCCTCCCGCATACCAAAAGCATGTAGGTTTAGGGTGCTCGCGCATGCAGCGACCGGCAGCCGGTGGCTTGTCACCAGACTGCAAACCAAATCTACCTACGGGTACAAATAAGTAACAAAAAAAAAAAAAATATTCTGTTTACATTCTTATGAACAAATATGTTAAGTGTCAAACTACTGTCTGAAGTGTTACACAACCACAATCTGATATACAGGAATCAGGCAGAGCGATGGAGCCCTCTTTCTTCTCTCTCTCCCTTCTTTTAGTCAGGTCTATTACATTAGTTACACACCCAAACCAACACTCACACATACACATTTTATAGTGCATCTTAGGAGATACTTAACGTGAATAGCGGATGGCCTGTTCACGTCAGAGTTAAACTGGCCAATCAGATGGTTGCGTACGAGCCCATCCTATTGTATGGGGTTGGTCCAACCAACCCGAGAAGATGAATGTAAGTTGCACCCGGAAGTCGGGGTCAGTCTGGCGACGCTCCCAAGGGAACTGCGTCATGCTGAACCCAGCGCTGCTTGCTTTACATGTGACCTCTGAATAAATGTTGCATCTTTGAATTGAAGAATTCTCCGGCTTATTCTTGGATCTTTCAATCAAAGAATCGGGATTTTAACAATTTGGTGCCATGACCCAGACTGAACTATTCTGAGACGAGTCCGGAACAGATTGGAAGGACCCTTTTTAGATGACTTTGGCGCCCAAACAGAAAGGTAAGCAGAAAACCTTCTTACATGAATTTGTGCACTTTGGCCATACTAAATTTACAGTTGTCTGATTAAGGGGTATATCCAATCTCCAAATTTTATAATTTAATTGAGAGTCACATGTAAAGTCTAAACAAATAGTCAAATAGTTTCACACAAAGGAAAGTGCACCTGTCAGTCTGAGGTAGGACGGTCGCGATCAGGACGTACAATTCACAGGTGTATAGTCCATCAAATGATAAAGCATCCTGGAGTCAGTCTGAACCAAAATAAATACGAGAATTAGGGAGCCAGGGTGATCAATGATCACCCGGGTTTGTCTCCTCAAATGAAAATAGCCAGGGTTAGTAGCCTGATGCCAGGGGGAGACATTTAAAGTGTTCGACCTGATGCCGCTTGGGAGCAAAACCACGATCGTTTAAATCAGTATAGCACTGAGCTTTAAGATACGGTACCGCTTGTACTGGAGGACCTGCCGAGGCTTCAGTGAAAGTGCCCTCTGCTTAAAGTTGGATGAGTCGGTGGAATTCTGGGAGCAGTCTGTACCCAGAATTAATAAGACTTAGGGGACAACGGCCGTGTCTGTCTTCCAAATTAAAATAGCCAGGATTAGCATGATGCTGAGGGGGATTTAACTGTCCGACCCGATGCCGTTAAGGAACGATGCCACATGGGTGAAGTATTTCGGATGCAGTCTGTTCTGAAATAATTACAAGACTTAGGGAACAGCGGTGATCAGTAATCACACGTGTTTGTCTCCCCAAATAAGGGAACCAGGGATAGCCTGGTGCCGGTACAGAAAAAAAACAAAAAAACAAAAAAACCCAAACTTTTGTTAATAATTTAAGGTACAGCGCAAGAATCTTTTAACCATTCCTTAGTAAGCGACTGTCTGTAATAAATAAAATAGTAATAATTTACAGTACAGCGCAAGAATCTTTTAGCCATCCTTAGTGAGCAACTGTCCACGATAATAAAAATAGTAATAATTTACATACAGCACAAGAATCTTTTAACCATTCCTTAGTGAGCGACTGTCCATAATAATAAAAATAGTTGTTGTTTTGTATAGTCCATATTCTGCATGCTGATGTCTATGTTGATTCTGTGTCTTTAGGGGATAAATGTGTTGTTTGAGAAATACTGGGGGCTGGAAATATCTACAAAACTTTTCCCATAGTATGATTTAACTAACGGCGCTTTCGGGCCATGTGGGGAACAAAGGCGGGTGTGTGTTTTTCCACAAAGGAGGGAGGCAATTCGCCCCCACTCCTGAGTGGAGTTGAAATTGTTTAAAACAGGCTACTGAGAGGAGATTATTTGAGGTAACAGTATTAAAATGTAGCGCTAAATTAAAGTTGTAAGGTTATTCTGGCATGTTTACAGCTGAAGTTAAGGAGGCAGCGCTCCAGTTTCTTTGAAAAACAAGTCGTGGTTTGTGGACAATAGGCTCCGGGGCCATCTTGCACGTTCACAGATGCACGTGGTAGAAGCGGCCATGTGGCATTTGCATGCACATGTGTGGGTAAACGCCATCTTGAACCACTTTCAAGCTATGGCACAGTGCCTCCATCGTGTGGCCAAATGTAGGAAGTGCATTCTTTCATAAATCTTCAGCAGACCACTTTTGGAGTGGTCTGCTGGGGCAGTGGCATTACTGCAGCCGATAGGAAGAGACTGAACAAACTGATTAAGAAAGCTAGCTCTGTCCTGGGGCAACGCCGTGATCCGATGGAGGAGATAGGAGAGAGAAGGACGGTGGCTAAACTGTCATCTCTGCTGGAGTCCGAGTTCCACCCTATGCAGGACATACTGGATGCACTGAGGAGCTCATTTAGCAGCAGACTACATCATCCCAGGTGCACAACCGAGAGGTTTCGTAGGTCCTTCCTACCAACGGCTGTCAGACTGTACAACCTAAGCAGGGCTGCTCGCAGAGATAGCAAAAAGACGTAACAAACTAATAGTTTTTTTTGAATGCAAAAGATGCAATAGACTTACACAATGGTCCTCTCCGGCATACAACTAGGAACATACCGGTCGCTATGGAGGGTGAGAATATGTATGGGCACATAATCATACCATGTAGGATAACTAAATAGACGGTTATGCTGTTTCATCCCACCTAGCAACAATGCTCTGCACTGTGTGTGTTTATATATTTACATATTTATTCCATCTAGCTACAATGCTCTGCACTGGGTGTGTTTATATTTATATATCTATATATTTATTCCATCTAGCTACAATGCTCAGCACTGGGTGTGTTTATATTTATATATCTATATATTTATTCCATCTAGCTACAATGCTCCGCACTGTGTTTTTATATATCTATATATTATTCCATCTAGCTACATTGCTCCGCACTGTGTGTGTTTATATACTTGCATATTTATTCCACCTAGCTGCAATGCTCCGTACTGTGGGTGTTTATATATTTACATATTTATTCCATCTAGCTACAATGCTCTGCACTGTGTGTTCATATATTCATATATTTATTCCATCCAGCTACAATGCTCTGCACTGTGTCTGTGTGTGTGTGTGTGTATATATATATTTTATAGTAATATGTACATATGTATATTAGCTGCTCTTGCTTGCTTGTTTTTTTTTCTTGCCTTCTGATTGTTGCTCTGAGTGTTGCTATCCCTGTGCTGTTGCAATCCTGGAATTTCCCCGTTGTGGGACTAATAAAGGCTTATCTTATCTTATCTTATCTTATCTACTGCCAAATAGAGTTTCAGATCTTCCCAGTAAATTTGGAACCTTATCTCTCACAGTCTGTGCACTGCAAAATAAAGCCCTCCCACACTCGCCAATGCGGGTTTGATGTAGTGAGGCAAGGCCTGCCCAATCAGCTGGAGAGAAAAGGTTCAACTTTAATTTGGGCAGAGGGGAGAATAAGGAGATTTATTCCTACTTATACAATAAAAGTGTAGAAAAATCCTAGGTGGACATATATAAAGGTGAGGTAATTTAAAAATGGTAAATGGCATTCACTTATGTAGCACTTTTATTCTCATCTCTTGATGACCAAAGCTCTTTACAGATCCTGCTATCCACCCATTCACACACACACATTCACACACTGATGGCGGCATGCTACCTAACATGGCGCTTCCAGACCCACCAGGAGCAATTGGGGTGAAGTGTCTTGCCCAGGGACACAACGGCAGGATACCCGGGGAAAGTAGGATTCGAACCGCCAACCATGTGGTTATTGGATGACCTGCTCTACCTCCTGAGCCACTGCTGCCCCAATTTAAATAATAAAAAAAGGAAAATTGCAAATTAGAATAAATAAATAAATAGAAGTTGTGGAGATGAGCATTGTGGAAGAGAGAGTGGACAGAAAATGGAAAGGGAAGTTTGTTTTTTTAGAAAAATTGAAAGCTGATGAATTGTTAAAGTTTTGTGCAGGACACAAGAGAAAATATGGATAAATGATTGGGAGAAGGAAAGACAAAACATAAGAATAAGAGACTCATGCTGCAACAGTGAGAACAAAAGCAAAATAATCAATAAATGTGATAAAACGGAAAAGGACAAAAACACGCTGTTTAATGGCTTGTCTGTTTCTCTATTAATCTGAAACGATGGTCGTGGCTGTGGGTCACCTCCCTCCCCCAGCGACTGTGTGAGTCCCTCTTCAGGCCCGCTGGAATTGGCTGTGTCCACCCTCCCCCTCCACGCCATCACCTAGCGACACCCTCCTCCCTCCGCAACAACAGTAAAAGAAGGTAAAACAAAGGGACATCAAAAGATGGGTCATAGATGATCAACTGAGCACACGTAAGTACAATAAATTTTATTGATGCTTTCCATTTACCTTCGGACAGCATCTCAAATATTGAATCTCATTCATGAACATTTAAGTGTTAGTCTGCGTAAGCCATACATGTTTTGCCAGGAAGCTGTGTTGGTGCTCACAAGTCATTCCAGATTCAGCAAACTACTCATATGTTCTCTAAGTGTGCATAACCAGTATTCGTGAATCAGCTGTAGTCTGAGCATTGCATAACTGGCGTCTAAAGCTATCGCTAAAATCACATCTCAATATAATTGAGATCTGATTCTACTAAAAGCCCTATCAGAGAGGTACCAAAATCACATACTGAGCAAACTGAAGTATTTTTAGAAAAAGCCGTGGATAAGGTAAAAACCAAATTAAAGCCTCTGCTAAGCAGATGCCACAACAACCCATGCCCCACTAAACTCTATCTATGCACCCCAGGACCTCACATCACAACAATATGGACCCTACCCAGACCCCCCCCACCTAATCTGCCCTATCAGTATCAGCCGCATGGCCACAGGAGATGGTCAGAGGTTTAATAATAGAGGCAAAGGCCATGTTAACAGTAAAACCCTGGGGGGATGGGGGGTCCCCAAATTAGCAACACAATGGGTATCCTCCCCTACATGGTCCTCATTTGGATGTTGATGAAAAGAACGGCTTTGTGTTAAAGCCGTTCTGTTTCAAAAGGGGGAGAGTGGGACAAGCACGGATAGAAATGTGCTAATGTACTATAGTAGCAAATTTGAAAGGAAACATTTCTTTTATTTAGTTGTTGGTGGGCATTTCAGGACTCCATACCATCAGAAGTCATCACATTTTCATTCTTGGCCAGTTCTCCCTTAGAAAAGAGGTTTTTAAATCTCAATGGGATTTTTATCTGGTTAAATAAAGGTAAAATAAACCAGAAAAACATCACATTTTGTTTTATTGTAGACAAATACAAAACTAGAGTATGTGCACAAAGCTGTCTTTTCTTTGTGACCTTGTGGTCCATAGACAATGTAGGAATAGGTCATCCAGCTTGTGTGAAACATGTACAGTAGCCACTCTAAGAAAGGCTGTAGAAAAGACATTGCACCTGACAATGGGCAATCAAACCATTATTCACACAACACATGGAGTTAAAGCCTTTTTTGACTCAAAGTTGGAAATCTAGATAAGAAAGGAAAATAAAATTTGAAGGAAAAACCCTCACTTATTTATGTAATGGCTGACACACGGGGAGCCTGAGGCTCCCCATGAATCTGTTTCTTTTATAAAAGGAAGCCAAAAGGAGGAGAGGGAGGACAGCAGTGGAGCAGGAGGGGCTAACGCACCCACAATGGAAACAGTGATGGCGAGACCGGCTGCTGGGAGGGGAGACACCCATGATCCACACCAACTACGGAAAAACTGGACTGCATGCTTAAGACTAAAACAGATAAGTGGACTCACTTCTACACATATACAGAAAATTAGCAAAAATTAAATTATTAGAAAATAGCAGACATCTTCCATTTTCCTGACTCTGAGGTTCAAGGTACTTCGATTAAATTTGTATGGTGCAAGTGCATATAAAGTAGTAACTCCAGGTAATGACATACAGGACTTTTTAAAGTCAGAAAAAGTAACAGTTAAATTCTGCAAATGGCAAGCTACCAGTAGAATACCTATCAACATCTGTAAAAGTAACATTGTACCCCATGTACTATAGGCAATTGAACAGATCTAATCCAAATTATGAACAACCATTATTTGCAAACCCATCCCCCAGATTGGTCATAAAACTTGGACTGATAAACAAGGAAATGTGTGGAAGCATCCATTGTCCTAGTTGAAGAGGATAAGAGACATTTCAACCTATGTGGGGTTCCACACATCCCGCTGGTTAGACCCAAACACATGGATTGGAAAATGTTGGACATTTTGTCACCTCTACTGGGAAATGTAGCCATCCATGGAAAATCAACACCTGACCTCAACATAGAATATTCTCCTAAATTAGAAACATACGCATTTTCTCTTAACTGGGTAACCACAGCACAAAAGATTGTGCACATTGATGCCCTAAATCTCCTACATGACCAATCTTAACATTAACAAATGAGGGGATGAGAAAATTTGAAGCAAATTCTAAATTTGTTATGGTAAAAGGTTAAACAGATATAGATTTAATAAAAGGAGTAGAGTATGACACTAGACCACATATTCAGAAGCCCAGAAAGGTGTTAATCAGGTCATAAAAACTAAAAGCACCAGATGTCATAGCGTCATCAGTCCTGTAGGAAACACCCTGATGATGCAGGGCCTGCAGGAATTAATGAAGCTCATGCATACAACGGGGCACTCTTTGTGCTCGTTGTATGCCAGGATCACATATATTGATAAATGAGCTAAACCTCCAAATGCAATTTTCCACAGTGGTAGTCATCAGCAAATCTTGCACATCTCATACCTCCTCATAGAAACTAATTACTAAGTCCAGAGGAGGAGCTGAAGACCCCAAGACGGAGGATGATGATGAAGAAGACCATTGCACTATTACGGATTATTTGTAAACACAATGTGCTACTGATAACACTGGTCAACACCAAATTTATTGTCTAAGTTTTTTAGCTGATTTAGGACAATTTTGATGTGCTGAATCCAAAAATCACATTGGTTTTGCTCAATCAGGTCAATTTTTTGAACTATGGCCACATGTTTTTTTACCTTTTTGTTTACATGTACTGGTATTTTTGCTTTATATGAGGCAAAATTCTTTTTTATTTCTTGAAATTCTCTGAATTTTGAACAATGATGACGTAACATTCAATTTACATGTACTTACCTTAATCAATGTCTACTATTCAATTTACAGTACAACTGTACAACTGTTGTACAACTGCTTACAACTTAGCATAAAAACCTGACCTGATCGAGAGAAACGGATGCCATTTTCAGATTTAGCAGTGCAAAACTGCCTTAAACACAGACAACTTACAAAAAAATATTTTTGTTATGTTGTGTAATACATGCATAATACATAACTCACCACACACACATAGTGGTGTGAGACTTATAGTATTCTTAAGTTATTATTTACATCATGCTAACTGCGGTTAGGTAGTCAAGATAATTGTGAAGGTTAGAAGCCCTAGAGGCCCCAATACAACAAGCATGGATAAGGATGTCTCCTAACTCTGAGCGATTTTGTTTACTACCTACTTACACTGCAACACATAGGTCTCATCACCCGGCTCACTTATCACAACACAACCACTGCTTGTAGCTTGCACATAGCCGACAATCATACACTCAAAGGATAATGGGGGATAACTTACAACAGCACACTGTCAACTACAGATGTAATGAATAAGAATAAAACCGTACAGGCTCCAGCCATTGCAGTGACAACCCCTCAGGCCATTATTGATGCTGTCCCAGCCGAGCCCTTTGTATTGGCACCCAAGCAAAGGTGTAGGGTGCAGGGAAGGTGCATGCGGGGAGGGCACCAGACCATCACGACATGTGCCTGTGACATAGAAAAGGAGGTCGTAGGGCTAGTGACTGTACGACTTCAATCCCTAGAAGAAGGATGGACTGGTACCCATGAGCACCCACCACACCTCTAGCACCCGGAGTGGAGCCAGATCAGCCACACGGAGAAGACGGCATTTTCCAACGCTACCCCTTACAGTGGAAGCTACGGTGGGCACAGAGGCTCAAGCTTCATCAACACCAGCATCTCTACCTCTGTCCACTAATCATAGACCGGTGGGTGGCATCCCTGGGACAGCATCACTGAACTGTTCACTGGCTGGGCTGGATGTTGTCTACTCTCTGCTGCATCCACCAGACTGTGCTGTAAACCTCATGGGACGAGATGTGATTCTGAGAGTGTGGGCACACTGTTGTTTTGCTTCTAATGGTACCGGTGCGCGTCTATGAGACGGGACTGTGATCCACAGCTGCGGATACAGGAAGCAGACACAGAGGAAGGACAAACCCCTGTCGCAACCGTGTGATGATTGCAGCTGAACGATGCAAGCCCTGGCAAAGGTTAACTGGTGGACAAAATGTTTTGTGGGCTTCGTGAATTGACCCTGGTCGACCTTATGACCCCCACATGATCCACTCCACCGGACAAAGAACTATTCACATGATGATCAGGAGGAGACCTCAGTGGGGGTGCAGGTCTTGGTGAACAAGGACAATGATGTGACTGTAGTTCATCTGGACAAAGACGTGTTGCCTCGGAATGCCCTCTTAGACATTGCTGCACCGCGCTGGGGTGTCCGCAAGGGGGGAGGCAAGTGTATCAGAGCCAATGGTGCAAGCCTATCTTGGGTTGACTGACTGGGTTGACACACAATGTAGGGACCTACCTTATTCACCATCTGCTAACTGCTAGCGTCTCTCACACCATGTATGGTTGACATGATAAAATCATGTCAAAGGGGGGAATGAAAGGGTTATGAAAAGTTAGAGTGCCCAAAAAATAATTTTGTAGGTAGTCTCCCATTATGTTCTACACATATTCTATACATATTCTGTTTACATTCTTATGAACAAATATGTTAAGTGTCAAACTACTGTCTGAAGTGTTACACAACCACAATTTGATAAACAGGAATCAGGCAGAGCTATAGAGCTCTCTTTCTTCTCTCTTTCCCTTCTTTTAGTCAGGTCTATTACATTAGTTACACACCCAAACCAACACTCACACACACACATTTTATAGTGCATCTTAGGAGATACTTAACGTGAATAGCGGATGGCCTGTTCACGTCAGAGTTAAACTGGCCAATCAGACGGTTGCGTACAAGCTCATCTTATTGTACGGGTTTGGTCCAACCAGCCCGAGAAGATGAATGTAAGTTGCACCCGGAAGTCGGGGTCAGTCTGGCGACTCTCCCGAGGGAGCTGTGTCACGCTGAACCCAGCGCTGCTTGCTTTACGTGTGACCTCTGAATAAATGTTGCGTCTTTGAATTGAAGAATTCTCCGGCTTATTCTTGGATCTTTCAATCAAAGAATCGGGATTTTAACAGTACATTTATCTTTCCTTCTTTTATTAGCAGTAATAATAATAAAAAAAATCTCTACAGCTGAGGCTTATTGGAGTTTTTGTCGGAAGAACATGGTCCTGAGAAGCATAACAAATTCTTAGTCGAGAAAAAAGCGATTTTGTATGAGGGTGAGTTTATTTTCAATGCCTTAATTTACTGTTTGTATGATGTACAGGTGCATCTCAGTAAATTAGAACGTCATCAAAAAGTTGATTTATTTCAATAATTCAATTCAAAAAGTGAAACTCGTATATAGATTCATTACACACAGAGTGATATATATACTGCTCAAAAAAATAAAGGGAACTCTTTGAAAACACATTAGATTTTAATGGGAAAAAATAAGCTGGATATCGAAATTGTAGCAGGCTAGTCCAGTTTACTCAGATTAAAAAGTGTTCCTTTAATCTGAGTAAGCTGGACTAGCCTGCCACAATTTCGATATCCAGCTTATTTTTTCTCATTAAAATCTGATGTGTTTTCAAAGTGTTCCCTTTATTTTTTTGAGCAGTATATTTCAAGTGTTTATTTCTTATAATTTTGATGGTTATGGCTTGCAGCAAATGAAAACCCCAAATTCAGTTTCTCAGTAAATTAGAATATTATATAAAATTAATTAAAAAAAAGAAGATTTTTAATAGAAATGTTGGCCAATTGAAAAGAATGTCCATGTACATACTTAATACATGGTCGGGGCTCCTTTTGCATAATTACTGCATCAATGCAGCATGGCATGGAGGCTATCAGCCTGTGTACTGCTGAGGTGTTATGGAAGCCAGTTTGCTTTGATAGCAGCCTTCTGCTCGTCTGCATTGTTGGATCTGGTGTATTTCATCTTTCGCTTGACAAAACACCATAGATTCTTGATGGGATTTAGGTCAGGAGAGTTTGCTGGCTAATCAAGCACAGTGATACCATGGTCATTAAACCAGGTATTTGTACTTTTGGCAGTGTGGGCAGGTGCCATGTCCTGCTGGAAATTGAAATCAGCATCTCCATAAAGCTTGTCAGCAGAGGGAAGCATGAAGTGCTCTAAAATGTCCTGTTAGATGGCTGCACTGACATTGGACTTCATTAAACACAGTGACTAAACACCAGCAGATGGCATGGCTCCACATATCATCACTGACTGTGGAAACCTCACACTGGACCTCAAGCAACTTGAATTCTGTGCCTGTTCACTCTTCCTCCAGACTCTGGGACCTTGACTTCCAAGTGACAGGACTTGGCACCTGATCTGGGGAGCCATGTCGTCTGCTGGTGTTGATCCACTGTGTTTTATCAAGTCCAAAGTCAATGCAGCTGTCTACCAGGACATTTTAGAGCACTTCATACTTCCTTCTGCTGACAAGGTTTATGGAGATGCTGATTTCATTTTCCAGCAGGACCTGGCAACTGCCCACACTGCTGTCAAAAGTACCAAAGCCTGCTTTAATGACCATGGTATCACCATATTTTACTGGCCAGCAAACTCTCCTGACCTAAACCCCATACAGAATCTATGAAGTATCGTCAACAGGGAGATGAGAGACACCAGACCCAACAATGCAGATGAGCTGAAGGTCACTATCAAAGCAACCTGGGCCTTCATAACACCTCAGCAGTAACACAGGCTGATCACCTTCATGCCATGCCACAGTGATGCAGAATTAATTCATGCAAAAGGAGCCCTGACCAAGTACTGAGTGTGTGCATGGAAATACTTTCAGTCGGCCAACATTTCTATTAAAAAAATCATTTTTTTTAAATTGATCTTATGTAATATTCTAATTTTTTGAGAAACTGATTTTTGGGTTTTCATGAGCTGCAAGCCATAACCATCAAAATTAAAAGAAATAAACACTTGAAATATATCACTCTGTCTGTAATGAATCTATATAAAATATAAGTTTCATTTTTTGAATTGAATAACTGAAATAAATCAACTTTGTGATGATATTCTAATTTAGTGAGATGCACCTGTACTCTACCTGATAATGGCACTAATTAGACATTAGAAATAAGTTTCTGTTTATAACAGGATGAATACAGAAATATATCTTGCACGTTCTCCATGTACGTTTTTGCTATTCAGGGGGTACATCTATAATGCACTTGTAGAAAATATGTATGGTATAGAAATCATTTGCTTAATCTCCAGCTTTTTGGTGATTTTTTTTACTTGCTCTTAAATATTTTTTGTGATGGAGTCTTAGGAATTTGAAGCATCACAACTTTAAATAGTAAGTAAAATGTATATCACAATGGCACCAACTTTAGACAACAAAACATTCCTAAATTTTGTTGGTCTCTGAGCTTATTGTTGTACAATTCCTCTAACATGGCTGGTACAAGAAATATCTTCAAAAGGAACAAAACTGCATTTTCTGATGCATCCTGAGTTTCAAAGTGTGAGCATTCCCACACAATTTTTTTTCATCCACAAAAAATGATACATTGTGTATCTTCTTTTGTGACTTCAGTTACCAAATCGTTTACTCTGGTCCAAATCAGTGGATGTGTTTGTTACTTTGTGACATTTTGTCCTTGGTTTGGTTTCTTTTCATACAGAGAAAAATCCAAGTGAATGACAAAGTCACTTCAACCCACACAAGAATATCATCTCTGATTATTGGTCACATCTCTCTGCCACAAGAACAAGAAATGCAAATTACAGAAAGACATTTTTCTTAGCGGTGTTACACCAAAATTGGTAACCCATCAGAATTTGTGACTGCATACGCTGATGTAGCACCTTGTTTGCATGTGTATGGTTGACAAATATGAACAGATGTGGCTAGATTACCATGAGAAGAGGACGGTGTTCCTGAAAATCTTTATTTTCATGTGTGAATCAATTATTATGTGGGTACAGTGCTAAGGTGATTCTGATGGGTCACAGATTTTGGTGTAATACAAGAACTCCCTGTTTTCAGTGCATCTCACACCTTAATGTTCTGACAAGGTTTTTTTTTAGCTTCAGTGCAACATTCTGCAGCAGACCTCTGAGACTCCTTTTCACTGAGCCAGTAGATTAAAAGTGCCTTTGTGTGTGTGTGTGTGTGTGTGTGTGTGTGTGTGTTTTAATGTATTGTTGAGCCCATATGTAATTATCTGGTCAGTCTGCACTTTCTCCTGACTTCACATTTGTTCACTCTTTGTTCTAGGTGTACAACTGAAAAATTAAAATCTATTCAATTATCTAACGCCCTCAAATCTTACAGTTTATATTTCTGGTGCCATTTTTGGTTTAGCATGCTCACTCTTTACGGTTTGTCACATGAGTTAGTACCAAAAGTACAAAAACCCGGTTTAATGGCCATGGTATCACTGTGCTTGAGTGGCCAGCAAACTCTTCTGACCTAAACCCCATAGAGAATCTGGGTATTGTGAAGAGGAAGATGAGAGACACCAGACCCAACAATGTAGGCGAGCTGAAGGCCGCTATTAAAGCAACCTTGTCCTCCATAACACCTCAGCAGTACCACAGGCTGATCACCTTTGTGTCACACCGCACTGATGCAGTAATTCGTGCAAAAGGAGCCCTGGCCAAGTATTGAGTGTGTACATGGACATACTTGTCAGTCAGTCAACATTTCTATTAAAAATCAATTTTTTAAAATTAATTTCATGTAATATTCAATTTTTTTTGGAGAAAATGAATTTGGGGTTTCATTAGCAGTAAGCCATAACAATCAAAATTAAAAGACATGAACACTTGGAATATATCAGCTTGTGTGTAATGAGTCTAGATATGAGTTTCAATTTTAAAATTGAATTACTGAAGTACATCAACTTTTCGATGACATTCTAATTTATTGAGCTGCACCTATACAGTATATGCACCTAACTGGAGAGAGAAAGAGAAAGAGAGAGATTTTTTTTGATTTTTCAACACACCTTTATTGTCACAAATTCAACAGAAAAACACAACAACTAAAACAACTAAAAGAAGCAATGGAAAAGAAAAATGTCTCACTGACAAGAAATCAAAGACACAAGTAACCAAACAAGGAAAACTAAAACAAAAAACTTGCTTCTTACATCAGGATTATACCATAGATAATTTTCCCCTCCTTAACACAACACAGGATGTGCTTAAAGCACCACATAGCCTCAAAGGTTTCAACATTCTGCATCAGATGATAGTAATTGTAATCAATCACTATTCGAGCCTTAATCATGCCAACCAGCATGTCTTTTACATTACAATCCAGCAGTTGTTCAATTTTTCTTTTCCTACTAACATAAATAGCCATTTTAGCCTGACCCAGGATGAAATTTAAGAGTTCACTCTTTTTCTTAGTCCTCTGTCTATATGGAAAGCCCAAGATAAAAATCTGCTGGGAAAAGACTTCTCCAAACAGATAAAACAGTTTCCCCAAAAAAACAAACAACAATTGCAGTCTGTTACAGTCCAGAAAACAATGGAACACAGTTTCTTTCTGAGGACAAAATGGACAAACCTCAACAACATTTGGGTTTAAAAGAGAGATAAAAGCATTTACAGCCACAGCACCATGTAAAACTCGCCATTGTAGGTCTCCAACCTTCTTAGTTAATGGTGGTTTATAGAGTGCTCTCCAGGCAGGCCTCACCTCAGGACCCAGACCCAAGTGTTTCCTCCATGGTGTATCAGCTCGACCTTTTAACTTATTCACATTTAGAATTTTCACCAAAAGTCCATACATTTTTTTACCAGGAGAGTCACAAATGTTAATGTGCTCAGAGTTTAAAAACACACCAGTGCCATCTTTAAAATCAGGAGATAAAATACTAAAAGGAAAAGGTTCATCAGCAGTTTGTACAGAGTTTTCGCAGTGTAAAACAATAGCAGAGTGTTCTTCTGCAGACAGGCAGTCTCTCCAATCTTTCATTCAAGTTCATTATAACTCTGACTGAAGAGACGCCAAGAGCCGAGCACAGGGCAACAGCATTGTCCAAGTTAGGACCACATAAATTCACCAAATGTCCCAGCGTTGTAACCTTTGCAAAAATAAACTTTTTTAAAACAGAAGGTCCTAAAACATTGCCCACATCAAAAGGGGTCCCGAACACAAGTGGTTCCTTTAAAAGCCAGAAAGGCGACAAGGAAGCCTGGGGAGAGTTCTTTTTAAAAAGTCCCCAGATTTTAAAAGCACTTTGGTAAAACTGGGGAAGTTCTGGGAGTTTTTGGCCCCTTAAATCCATTAAAAGCAGCGACTCCTCTAGTCCAAGCCCTCCACAGCGAGCCAGGACAGCCCTGGCAATAGGTCTCCACACAAGGTCAAGGGGGCCACTCAGCAGTCGCTGAATGAACTGCAGGCGAAAGACAGCCCCCCTGCTGGCCAGATGGATGAGCCCTTGACCACCTTCTTCCCTCGGTAAAAACAGGATACTCTGTGGAACCCAGTGAAGACGGTCCCAGAAAAAGTCCACGACTATAGATTGTACTCTGGCCAGCAAATTGGGTGGAGGGTCCAGACAAGACAGTCGATGCCACAGCATTGAAGCAATCAAATTGTTGATGATTAAAACACGACCTCTGAAGGACAAGTTTGGCAGAATCCATTTCCATTTTTTTAGTCTTCCTTCAGTTTTTTCTAAAAAACACTCCCAATTTTTCTCAGTAAAAGTCTGATTTCCTAAAAACACACCAAGATATTTAAAACCACCTTGTGTCCACGAGAGGCCACCAGGTAGGGCAATTTTTTGTGGTCTCCCCCCCACCACAACAGCTTCACTCTTACCCCAATTCACTCTCGCTGAGGAGCACTCACCAAAAAGATTAACAGTTCTTAAAAGGTAGTCTACATCATTTTGATTTCTTGTAAAAACAACAACGTCATCAGCATAGGCAGACACTTTAAAAACAGAGTCAGAGTTGGGGACTTTAAAACCAGTGAGGCCTTGCCTTAGTTTACAAAGGAGGGGCTCAATGGCAAGAGAGTACAGCATACCTGAGAGGGGGCAGCCCTGTCGGACACCCCTCTCAACTTTGAAAGGAGCACTCAAACCACCATTAATCTTAAGAATACTCTCAATGTCTCTATACAAAGCCTGGATCATGGCGATGAACCCTGAGCTGAAACCAAAGGCCTCTAATGTCTGCCAAAGGTATGGATGTTCAACTCGGTCAAACGCCTTTTCTTGGTCTATTGAAATAAGACCAAGTTCTTTGACCAATGAGCTGGAGAGGTCCAAAACATCACGAATTAAAAAAATGTTGTCTGTAACCAACCTACCAGGTACACAGTAGGTCTGGTCTACATGGATGACCTGCTCCATCGCCTTCCTCAGTCTGGTAGCCAACACTTTGGAGAGAATTTTGTAGTCAGTACAGAGGAGGGCCACCGGACGCCAGTTCTTAATGTCTTTCAAGTCGCCTTTTTTTGGAAGGAGGGTGAGGACTGCTCTCCTACAACTTAGGGGCAGGTGACCCTTCCGCAGACTGTCAGACAGTACTTCCAGCAAGTCCTCACAGATCTCAGACCAGAACGCCTTGTAGAACTCCGCTGGTAGGCCATCTATCCCTGGGGCTTTTCCACACTGAAGAGACTGGACAGCCACTGCCAGTTCTTGCAGAGTGATCCCGCTCTCCAGCTCCGCATTCACGCCAGCCATCACTTTTGGCAAGTCCGTCAAAAAATGACTCAGTGCATGTGGATTCTCAACAAATTCTTTCTTAAAGAGATCCTTGTAGAAAGCAACTGCAAAGCGACGGATCTCCGCAGACTCATGGATCGGCCGCCCGTCCTCGGAGCTGAGAGAGTGGATCATCCTCCTCTGACCATTCTTCCTCTCCAGACCAAAGAAAAAATGAGATGGAGCGTCCATTAGTGCGATGTTCTGGAACCTACTGCGTACCACAGCGCCCCTGGCAGCCACTCCCAGTAGGTCAGTTAGAACAGACTTTTTGCCATTGAGGGCCTCAAAATGTCCTCTTTCTCCTGTGGAGCCTGCCAAAGACTGCAGCTCCACTACTTCTCTCTCCAGGTCCCTGACAGACCTGGCCAAGTCTCCAGAGACATTGCGAGTATACTGTAGGCACAGATTCTTTATTTGGCTCTTCCCTACATCCCACCACTGCTGCAAAGAACTAAAATTAGATTTTGTCAATTTAAAATTACTCCAAAAAAACATAAAAGCAGTTTTAAAACTGTTATCCGATAAAAGTGACGTGTTAAAATGCCAGTATGCACTACTGCACTTTATATTCTTGATAAAAACACAACACTGAACCAGGGAATGATCTGTGAAGCCAACAGGGACTATAAAAGCACTTTTAAAAATGCTAAAATGGTGCTTAAAACTGTAAACCCTATCCAGTCTAGCTAAGGACAAAATATTATCCTTTCTATGGCTCCACGTGTACTGTCTAGCCTTGCCATGAAAATTTCTCCACACATCACACAGATCATGAGCTTCTATGAAACCTTTTAAAACTCTTTTGGATGCAGCATGTGGCTCTGGGTGATTCCTATCCATAAGAGGATTTTCTGTACAATTAAAATCACCTCCCACAAATAAAAAGTCATCATTACTGCAATTTTTGATCGTATCATCTAAAATATTTAAAAAGGCCAATCTTTCTGTGCCTACGGTTGGAGCATACACATTTATAAAAACAACTTTCACATTCTCAAAAACAGCTCGAACTTTTAAAATGTGGCCTGCAATTATCTCATCAATGTCATAAGAAAGTGGAATAAAATCTCGAGAAAATAAAATACCCACCCCACCACATTTGCTGCTTCTATGACTAAAAATAATTTCACCCTGAAATTCCCTCCTCCAGTCAGCAGCATTGTCCTCAGAACTATGAGTCTCCTGAACAAACAGAACATTAATTTTCTTGCATTCTGCAAGAGTAAAAACACACGCTCGCTTGGACATTTCTCTTGCTCCATTGATGTTGAGTGTGCCAAAATTAAAACTACACATGTGTATAAGAGGGCAAAGCCAATACAAAAACAGAAAAGAAAGAATGAGCGATAAAAGACTAATCATCCTGGGCAATTTGGTTCTTAACTTTTAGTACAAGCTTTTTTAGTCTGTAGATCTCCTGATCAGTGAAACTTTCCTGCTCAAGCTCTCCCCTATTTTTCATGTAGGCCCGAGCAGAGTCAACAAAACGTTTTAGATCAGGGAAGAAGCTTTCAACTTTAACCATTCTGACCCCCTTAGTGTCCTGCAAAAACTTCTGTATTTTTGTGAAGGGGTAACCGCCTCCACTGGCCACATCATCACTGCTTTCACCATCACTCTCTATCTCAGACCCAGCATAAGAATCTGGCTGAGATAGAGAAACCTCAGAACTGTCTTTGACAACCCTTTTTACTTTGACCCTCTGCTGTTTGGTTTCCAAATTCTTCCGCTTGATGGGGATTTTACATAACTCTTCATCTATTTCGATGTCATCCTCATCCTCCAACACTGACTCAGCCACCCTGGTAGCTGTCTCTTCCTGTCTTTCGCTCACCCTGTGCTGTGCTTTTATATTCATCTTTCTGGTCCCACCATCTACCTGGGCCTCATTCGGCTCCTCTGTCTGACCCTCAGCGCGATCCCTCTCGGTAATCTCACCCTTGTCTGCAATGTTGGTCTGTGCAGCAGCCCCGCGATGTGCTTTAACTGTTGTTGCTGTTTCAGTTATGATCGACAGGCCGGCTGCGGAGGGCGGCAAAGCCGCCCCGCCGCCAGACAGCCTCGCGGCCTCGGCCGAAGCGCCGCCGCCAGACGGCCCCGCGGCTTCGGCCGAAACGCCCGACGGCGCGGTAGCGCCGTCAGCCTCGGAGGACGGCAAAGCCGCTCCGTCACCAGACGGCCCCGAGGCCGCACTAGCGGCCTCCCCCGAGTGATCACCCCCCACTCCCTGAGGGCATGATCGAATCAAATGTCCCTCCATTCCGCAGCCGAAACACTTCATATTATCGGAGGTGACGTGGATGGTATAATCAAAGCCGTCAATCCGGTATTTAAACACGAGGTTGAGGCTTTCCTCGCTATTCTTTAAAATCATGAGCACCTGTCGCCTAAAAGACATGACATGCTTTAAACACGGGGACTTACAACCGAGAGGGATGTGCTTAATCGGGGACAAAAGCTGCCCGTGTCTCGACAGCTCCTTCTCCAACAGCTCATTCTTTAAAAATGGTGGGACATTTGAGATGGTAATTCTCTTCGCGGGATTCACCAGAGACAGAACAGGAACCAGTGTGTCTTTAATCACAACCCCGCTCTCCACTACCCGGTTAACTTTTTCCACACTATAGAGGAAAATCACCACGGCACTATTCATTCTAGAAGCTGATCTAACACTTTCATAACCGACCAGCTCCCCCACAGCCAGACTACATTCCTCCACCGAGCAGCTGACAGCCGGTGTCAGTTTGACAGCATGGCGGCGTGTCAGCTGCTCAAAACCGGAGCCTCGCTCCAAAACCATGCTGACCAGCAGAGCTGGCAGCAGAAACCCCCCTCCCAAAACGCCTACCCCACCCCAGCTACAGAAGACAACAAAAATTAAGATTATTTAGCAGAAAAAAAACCCTTTAACACAAAAAGACAGAGAAAAATTTGAGATAAATCACTCACGCTGTCACACGCTCTCAGCTCGCACTCACGACCACACCCACTCAGAGAGAGAGAGAGAGAGAGGGAGAGAGAGAGAGAGAGAGAGATTTTTGATTTTTAAAAGATCTTTAATAAACACACTTGTCCATCAGTCAATACAATTTCTATATCATGCTATGTTACACAGAAAATTAATCCCCCAAAAAACGCCCAAAAAAAAGCTGTCCATCATGAACTGAACAGAGGACATTCTCCAGGGACCAGAGGGTCCTGAAACCTTCCACATCCCCATTCCCCATAAAAAACTGAAAGTCCAGCCTGATTCTGGCTTTAAGTAGCCTCACAAATAAAATTTTGACATCAACATCATTCTCAACATTTTCAAGTTTTCTTCTCCGGCTTACATAGATAGCCAACTTTGCCTGCCCTAAAACAAAGTTCAGTAGTTGACACTTCTGCTTAAAACGACGATTGTACATAAAACCACAAATGAAAACCTGCTTAGAGAAAACTTCCTTAAAAATATGAAAAAGTTTTGTGAGAAGTTCAAAGAGGCCACTCAGGCGCTGACATTCAATAAAACAATGAAAAACAGTCTCCCTAGAGGAACAAAAAACACACTGATCACTGACACTGCTGTTAATCACAGAAACAAAAGCATTGACAGCTATAATACCATGCAGGACCCTCCACTGTAAGTCTCCATGCCTCTTAGGGAGAGGGGCTTTGTAAAGAGCCCTCCAGGCAGGCCGATGCCCTTTTCCTAGTTTAAAATAGGCTCTCCAAGGAGTGTCCACACAGGTGTTCAATCGGTCCTTGTTGAGTGCCATCACCACCAGTCTGTAGAGTGCCTTACCACTGGCTCCTCCAAAGTCCACACCAGTGGGAGCACAGAATGCCAGTAAGGAGCAAGGAGCGACGTCAAAGTCCATATAGAGCGTGAGAGAGGGAAAGGGGTCAGTGCTTTCTGGCTGCAGCGTGCCATTGCTAAAGTCCAAGAGTAGGGAGTGCTCAAGTCCATGAAGCTCCTGTTTCCAGTGTGCAAGAAGACCATCGATGAAACGATTCGACCTGACACCAAGATGAGCTGCTAAAGCTGAGGCGTTGTTGAGGCCAGGACCAGCCAGTTCCACCACTTGCTTCAGAGTGAGAATGTTCCTGGAACACAGCCTATCAAGGAAGGTCCTTCCAACTCCCGGCAGGACACCAAGGCGACCACCAAAAACCAGCGGCTCCCTCAACAACCAGTAGAGGGAATCGCATGGCCCTCTTTGTTTTTTAAAAAGAGTCCACACTGAAAAGAGACTGCGGTAGAGTTCTTAAAATCCATTAAAAACACAGGGAGGTCTAGCCCAAGCCCAAGGACTCTCTGTAAAATAACACAGGCCAAAGGCCTCCATACCAGGTCCTGGGGGCCCGTCAGCAGTCTCTGTATGAAAGTCAGTCTAAAAGCAGCACCTCTACTAGCTAAATGAATCACTCCTTGCCCCCCCTCCTCTTTGGGAAGAAATAACAGGGCTTGAGGAACCCAGTGGAGTCCACCCCCCCAAAAAAAGTCCACCAAAACAGACTGAATTTTGGACAACAAACCAGCAGGGGGGTCCATGCACATGAGGCGGTGCCACAGGGATGAGGAAACAAGATTATTTAAAATGAGCACTCTTCCTCTAAAAGATATTCTTGGCATTAGCCACTTCCACTTGTTTAGTCTCCCGTTAATCTTCTCTATGACCCCATCCCAATTTTTTTGCTCAAACTGCTGATTTCCAATAAAGACACCAAGATACTTAAAACCTCCTTTTTTCCAAATCAACCCACCCGGCAGCGTAAGCTGATTTTCTAGTTTCTCCCCCACCATCAGAGCCTCGCTTTTTCCCCAGTTTATCTTTGCAGAGGAAAGTTGGCCAAAAAGATTGACACTCCTAACCAGAACGTCAATGTCACTCTGCTTGTTTAGCAGAATGACTACATCATCTGCATAGGCCGACAGCTTGAACGTGGTGTCACAGCCAGGAAAAGTAACTCCTGATAGATCCCTTCTCAGGCAGTGAAGCAAAGGCTCTATGGCGAGGGAGTACAGCATCCCTGAGAGAGGGCAGCCCTGCCGAACCCCCCTCTGGACTTTTAAAGGGGCAGACAGTCCCCCATTTATCTTCAGCACACTCTCAATGTCACTGTACAAGACCCGTATCCTGGCTATGAAGCCTGGGCTGAACCCAAAAGCTGTTAAAACTGTCCATAAATATTGGTGTTCAACCCGATCAAACGCCTTTTCCTGGTCAATTGAAATCAAACCAGTTTCTACCGCCAATGAACCAGAGACCTCCAAAATATCCCGAATTAAAGTGACGTTGTCACTAATCAGCCTGCCAGGCACACAGTAAGTCTGGTCTACATGAATGAGCTCGCTCATCACCTTTCTCAGTCTTCGGGCCAGAGCTTTTGAGAGAATCTTGTAGTCTGTGCAGAGCAGAGAGACTGGCCTCCAGTTCTTTAGGCTCTGGAGGTCCCCCTTTTTCGGCAACAGTGTGATGATGGCCCTCCTGCAGGTCGTGGGTAGGGTCCCCCTTTCCAAGCTATCTTGGAGAACCTCCAGCAGGTCTGGACCAAGCAGGGGCCAGAATTCCTTAAAAAAGTCCACAGAGAGACCATCTATGCCTGGTGATTTTCCATTCTGGAGGCTCATTAGCGCCGTATGCAGCTCAGACAGAGACAGTGGAGCATCCAAGCCGGCAACAAGGTCCTCTGAGAGCACTGGAAGACCATCAAGGAAAACCTGGCCCAGTGACATGTCCTCCCTCCACTCTGCTCTAAACAATTCACTGTAAAAGCTAGCAGCGTGTTTCCTGATCTCTGCTGCTGTGGAGATTGTTCTCCCGTCATCGCCCAACAAGGAGTGAATGAGCTTTCTCTGTCCATTTTTCCCCTCCAGTCCAAAAAAGTACTGGGAGGGCGAGTCCATCAGAGCTACATCCATGTAGCGTGAGCGGACCAGAGCACCCTGTGCGGTGACCCCTAGCAAGCTAGCCAAGGCTGACCTTTTTGACTTGAGAGCCTCTAAGTGCTCCTGTTTTCCTGTAGAACTGAGCAACTCCTCTAGTTCTACCACCTCAGTCTCCAGAACTTTCAAGGATTGGGTCAAGCTACGAGTGACATTTTGAGTGTACTGTTGGCAGAGTTGTTTTATCTGGGCCTTACCAAAATCCCACCACAATTGGAGAGAACTAAAAGAGAGTTTTTGTTCCCTGTGTGACTTCCAAACATCATGAAAAACCTCTTTAAAAAACACATCATTTAAAAGTGTATTGTTAAAATGCCAAAAAGCACTCTTACACTTTACATTTTCAATAAACACAGAACAAAACAGCAGGCAGTGATCAGTGAAACCAACAGGACAGATACAACTATTTTTAAAAACACTCATTTGATGTTTAAAACCATAAAAACGGTCTAACCTAGCCATAGATAAAAGGTTATCTTTGACATGGCTCCAGGTGTACTGCCTCTGGTCCCCATGATGTGATCTCCACACATCGGCCATTTCATGTGTTTTCACCAGTTCTCTCAGCCTATTGGCAGAAGCAGGGTGAGGCTCCTGATGGTTCCTGTCTAGTCTGTGGTTTAATGTACAGTTAAAATCACCCCCCAGAAATAAAAAACTATTTGGATCACAGGACTTAACCGTATCTGAAAGCACGTCAAAGACCCTGATCCTCTCTGCTCTCTGTGTTGGCACATACACGTTTATAAAAACGAAGTTCACGTTTTCAAACTGTACCTTTAATAAGAGGAAATGACCTCTCACCACCTCTTCTACCTCATAAGAGACAGGCACACAACCCCTAGAGAAAAGTACAGCCACCCCCCCACTGCTACTGGATTTGTGGCTAAAAAAAATGCAGCCATCCCACTCTTTTCTCCAATGGCTCTCAATGTCCACAGTGCTGTGAGTCTCCTGGACCATCAGCACGTCAAGTTTCTTTAAATTAAAAAGCTTGTATAAAGAGGCCCTTTTTACATCATCCCTGGCCCCATTAATATTGAGAGTGCCAATTCTAAGGTGGGGCATTAAAAAGGATAAAAATAGGGTACAGTAAAAAAACACACACATAGCATAAAAGGGAAGAAACAAACTAAGAGTCAACATGACTGTTAGTAATTTGCAATTTCAGTTTAGCAACCAGTTTCTTTAAACGATAAATTTCCTGATCAGTGAAAGTCTCATTCCCATCATTCAGTTTCATAAATTTGCGAGCTGATGCCACGAATAACTCCAGATCTGGAAAGTAATTTTCCACTTTCACAGCTCTGCTCCCCTTAGTCACCTGGAGAAATTGCCTAATTTTAGTAAAACAATAGGAGCTTTGCTCCTCCTGCGTCTGCGTCTGCATCAGTTCAGACTCATCTCCACTTTCGTCAGAAACGCTCTCATTCAGTAAATCTAAATTCCCAACCCTACTAGATTTAGCAGAGCTCTGCAAGTTTTCCGCACTTTTCCTTTTTTGTGCAGCTTTAAAAGGATCCTCTTCAACAAAACTACATTCCTGCATTTCTTCATGAAACGCAACGTTTGTCATGCAGTGTTTGCTCTTTGTGTCCGCTACAGCCTCAAACCGCTCCTCCCCCGCCTGCAAAGTCTGTTCATTCACGTTCCTTCGTTTAACTGCACTTTTACTTACACCCTCCACCTGTTTACCCCGGGCGACAGGCTCGTCACAATGATCAGAGCTGCCGCCAGACAGAAATTCCCCACCATCACTGTTTGGGGGGGCAACTACCGCGCCCGCCGCGGCCACCCCAGCAGAGGCGGCCGCGGCCGCCCCAGCACAAGCGGACGCGAATGCGGCCGCGGACGCCCCCGCAGAAGTAGAAGCGGCCGCGGCCGTGGACGCGGACGCGGCCGCAGTCGCGGCCGCGACCGCCCCAGCAGAAGCGGGCGCCGCAGCGGCATCCGCTGCACCACATGTAGCGCTACCCTCCGGACCACCAGAAACAGCGGCGTCACCTTTCTTACCGCCAGTGCTCTTTGTGTTCGCCTTTTCAGGACATGACCTAATAAGATGGCCTTCTGCGCCACACGCAAAACACTTCATGGTTTCAGATGTTGCAAACACCAAGTAGCTAAAGCCGTCAATCCTGAAATTAAAAGACGCGTTCAGTTCAGCAGAGCTGTCTTTCAACACCATGAAACACTGCCTCCTATGACATACAACATGCTTCAGCAGGGGTGATTTACTACCCAGAGAGACCATTCTGATAGGGGACACAACCTGGCCAAAACGGGACAACTCTCTAATCAGCTGATCATTTTTAACGAAAGGAGGAGCGTTTGAGATGGTGATCCTCCTAGACGGGTTCGCCAGCGGTAAAACGGGAGTAAAAGTGTCACCTAGGACCACTCCCTGTGCCACCACCTGATCAGCTTTTTCAGTCGAATCCAGAAAGATCACAATTGCGCTGTTCATCCTCGATGCTGATTTTATGCTGCCATGCCCAACCACCTGTCCTACAGCGAGGCTGGCCTCCTCCACAGAACAGGGAACTGTCGGGAGAATTCTCACGCCATGACGCCGGGTTAAGCGCTCAAACTCCACACCACCATCAATCACCGGCATGATGCCGGCCGGGAAAAACCGGCAGCAGAAGCTACCGTTCCCCAACACTCACACCCCAGCACACACACACTCAACCCACTATATTAAACACACACACCTCAAACACACAAGATAGAGAAAAAGTTAGAAAATACAAAGTTTAAAGTACTCACTCGACACCACTCCACACCCCTGCTCCCACAAACGCCCACGCATGCGCACGAGAGAGAGAGAGAGAGAGAGAGAGAGAGAGAGAGAGAGAGAGAGAGAGAGAGAGAGAGAGAGAGAGTGCACACTAGTGGTGGGCACTCTAATCACAATTAATCACATGATGCAAAATTAATGTGACATGTTCTCTGTTTTGCCCATATGCTGCTAATAGCAAAATAATTTCCTTAATCATGCTCATTCGATTAATTGCATTTAATGAGATTAGTCTCAATTAAGCTGCCCACCAGAGCAGCTTGGTGGAGCAGTGGCTAGCACTGTGGCAGCATGGCAAGAAGGACACTGGTTTGATCCCACCCTTGACCATCGTGGGTTTGATCCCCTGACCATCGTGACCCTTTTGTGTGGAATTTGCATGTTCTTTCCATGACTGCATGAGTTTTCGCCGGGTACTCTGGTTTCCTCCCACAGGCCAAAGACTTTCAGGTTATGTTAAATGGCATCAACTGGGGATTCTAAATTGTCCTTAGGTATGAATGTGAGAGTGAACGGTTTTCTGTCTCTATGTATTGGCCCTGCGATGGACTAGCGACGGGTCCAGGGTGTACCCTGCCTCTCACGCAAAGATTCTGGGATAGCCCCCCCCCCACCCCCCATCTGACCCAAAAAGAATTAAGTGGTAGAAGATGGATGGATGGATAAAATGCCCACCACTAAATATATACAAGGGGTGATGGCATTAATCTAATGTTTAACCTGGAGAAGTGGAAGTATGCTTTGGAGAGAAGAGGAATGAAAGTCAGGAATGGCAGAAAAATATGTGAGGGTGGTGCTGGGCATGTATGAGGACAGCGAGCCGGTGGTGAGGTGTGCTGTAGAAGTGACAGATGGATTCAAAGTTGTGGTGGGATTACATCAGGGATCAGCTCTGAACCCCTTCTTGTTTGCCATGGTGATGGACAGGCTGACACATGAGGTCAGGAAGGAGTCTCCATGGACCATGATGTTTGCAGATGACATTGTGATCTGTAGTGAGAGTAGGGAGCAGGTGGAAGAGAATCTGGAGAGGTGGAAGTATGCTGTGGAGAGAAGAGGAATGAAAGTCAGTAGAAGCAAGACAGAATACAGGAGTGTGAATGAGAGGGAGGCAGGTACAATGGTGAAGATGGAAGGAGTATCTGTAGTGAAGGTAGACGAGTTTAAATACCTGGGGTCAACCATCCAAAGGAATGGAAAATACATGGGCGAGGGGAAGAAGACAGTGCAGGCAGGGTGGAGTGGGTGGAGACGACTGTCAGGGGTGATTTGTAACAGAAAGATAGCTACAGGTACACTTCAAACATACTGCTTCCTTTCGTGACATCATGAGAAAATCAAAAGAAACCAGCAAAGTTTTCAGGAAGAGATTTGTGAACCTCCACAAGTCTGGTTCATCCTTGGGTACAATTTCCAGATGTCTGAAGGTGCCACATTCGTCTATTCAAACAATCACATGCAAGTATAAACATCATGGGAATGTCCAGCCATCATACCACTCAGGAAGGAGACGGGTTCTGTGTCACAGAGATGAACTTGTTTTGGTGCAAAATGTGCACATCAACCCCAAAACAAAAGCAAAAGCCTTGTGAAGATGCTGGCTGAAGCTGGTAAAAGAGTGTTATTATCCACAGTTAATCAATTCCTGTATCAACGTGGGCTGAATGGCCACTCAGCAAGGAAGAAGCCATTACTCCAAAAGCAACATAAAAAGCCAGATTACAGTTTGCAAATGCACACAGTGACCATTGTGACATTTGGTGGAAAAAGGGGGAAGCTTGTAAGCCTGAGAACACCATCGCAAATGTGAAGGATGGGGGTCACAGCATCATGTTGTGGGGGTGTTTAGCTGCAGCAGGGACTGGTGCACTTCACAAAATAGATGGCATCATGATGAAAGAACATTATGTGGAAATATTGAAGCAACATCTCAAGACAGCCAGGAAGTTAAAGCTTGGGCAGAAATGTGTCTTCCAAATGGACAACGACTCTAAAGGGCCGTCCACAATGAGCATGATGAGGATAACTATAAAATTATACTTTTAAAAATTGTAACTGAATTGGATGGTAGAGTTCACACTACAGTGAAAACCATAATAATAATGGCAGACAGTATTGTTGGGATCATTTTCAGAGTGATTTCGTGAACAATAAAAACACTTTCAGCCAATCAGAAAACATCCGACCATCACTGTCACCTGTTTTGACAACAGGGCTGAATTAAATGACAGAGGCTGAGAACGTTTATCTACTTGCTTCCAGTCAGATTACATTGGTCAACACCAAATTTATTGTCTAAGTTTTTTTAGCTGATTTAGGACAATTTTGATGAGCTGAATCCAAAAATCTCATTGGTTTTGTTCAATCGCGTCAGCTTTTTGTATTATGGCCACATGTTGTTTTATATGTTTTTGTTTACATGTACAGGTATTTTCACTTTATATGATACAAAATTCATTTTTATGTCTTGAAATTCTCTGAATTTTGAACAATGATGGTGTAACATTCAATTTACATGTACTTACCTTTATATAAAGGTAAGTCCATGCACAGTACTAAGTAAGTACTAAGTAAGTACAGGTTTTTACTTAGCACCTGATCGAGAGAAACAGATGTTATTTTCGGATTCAGAGGTGCAAAATTGTCAAATCAGTTGAAAAAAACAGACAACTTACAAAAAGTTATTTTTGTAACCCTGTTATTTTTCCGATTTCCTTTCATTGTTATGCTGATGACATACAGATCTACCTGCCTATTACACCAAACAATAAAAAGTCTATTCAGCCTTTACTAAACTGCATGGAGGACATTAAACCCTGGATGAACGGGAACTGTTTAAATCTTAATAATAACAAGACCAAAATCATCATGTTTGAATATACTGTAGTCATCCCGATTGCTCCACTGGGCTTCTGGGTCCTTTTTCACCTTACATCCTTTCCTCTTTTACAAATCTTACTGTGACCTTTGACAGCTCTTTTAAATGATATAGGCAGGTTGTTTTTGCTTTAAAAGCAAGTTTTTACCAATTGAGACTCATTGCAAAATTAAAGGTGAATGTGGCAGCACTCTTGACCTCAGACTGGGGTCACGGTTCATCTTTCAGCAGGACAACAACCCTAAGCACACAGCCAAGATATCAATGGAGTGGTTTCAGGACAACTCTGTAAATGTCCTTGAGTGGCCCAGCCAGAGCCCAGACTTGAATCCAATTGAATATCTCTGGAGAGATCTGAAAATGGCTGTGCACCGACGCTTCCCATCCAACCCGATGAAGCTTGAGACGTGCTGCAAAGAGGAGGGGGCAAAACTGCCCAAAGATAGGTGTGCCAAGCTTGTGGAATCATATTCAAGAAGACTTGAGGCAGTAATTGCAGCCAAAGGTGCATCAACAAAGTTTTGAGCAAAGGCTGTTAATTCTTATGCACATTTGATTTCTTAGTTTTTTTTAATTTTTAATAAATTTGAAAAAATCTAAAAAAAAAAAAAAAAATCACATCGTTTTGGGGTATTGTGTGTAGCATTTTGAGAAAAAAAAGAATTTATTCCATTTTGGTATATTGCTGTAACATAACAAAATGTGGAAAAAGTGAGGCACTGTGAATACTTTCCGGATGCACTGTAGAGTGAAAGTGAAGATTTACAAGACGGTAGTGAGACCTGCTATGATGTATGGTTTGTAGATGGTGGCACTGACAAAAAGAGCAGAGGTGGAGCTGGCAAAGTTGAAGATGCTAAAATTTTCATTGGGAGTGACTTGGAGGGACAGGATTAGAAATGAGTATATTGTGGAGGATGCAAGCAGATGAGACACGGGCTGATGACGCAGAGGTTTATGTCTCCTCCAACACAGAATATACACTCACCGGCCACTTTATTAGGTACACCTGTCCAACTGCTCGTTAACACTTAATTTCTAATCAGCCAATCACATGGCGGCAACTCAGTGCATTTAGGCATGTAGACATGGTCAAGACAATCTCCTGCAGTTCAAACCGAGCATCAGTATGGGGAAGAAAGGTGATTTGAGTGACTTTGAACGTGGCATGGTTGTTGGTGCCAGAAGGGCTGGTCTGAGTATTTCAGAAACTGTTGATCTACTGGGATTTTCACGCACAACCATCTCTAGGGTTTACAGAGAATGGTCCGAAAAAGAAAAAATATCCAGTGAGCGGCAGTTCTGTGGGCGGAAATGCCTTGTTGATGCCAGAGGTCAGAGGAGAATGGCCAGACTGGTTCGAGCTGATAGAAAGGCAACAGTGACTCAAATAACCACCCGTTACAACCAAGGTAGGCAGAAGAGCATCTCTGAACGCACAGTACGTCGAACTTTGAGGCAGATGGGCTACAGCAGCAGAAGACCACGCCGGGTGCCACTCCTTTCAGCTAAGAACAGGAAACTGAGGCTACAATTTGCACAATCTCATCGAAATTGGACAATAGAAGATTGGAAAAACGTTGCCTGGTCTGATGAGTCTCGATTTCTGCTGCGACATTCGGATGGTAGGGTCAGAATTTGGCGTCAACAACATGAAAGCATGGATCCATCCTGCCTTGTATCAATGGTTCAGGCTGGTGGTGGTGGTGTAATGGTGTGGGGAATATTTTCTTGGCACTCTTTGGGCCCCTTGGTACCAATTGAGCATTGTTGCAACGCTACAGCCTACCTGAGTATTGTTGCTGACCATGTCCATCCCTTTATGACCACAATGTACCCAACTTCTGATGGCTACTTTCAGCAGGATAATGCGCCATGTCATAAAGCTGGAATCATCTCAGACTGGTTTCTTGAACATGACAATGAGTTCACTGTACTCAAATGGCCTCCACAGTCACCAGATCTCAATCCAATAGAGCATCTTTGGGATGTGGTGGAACGGGAGATTCGCATCATGGATGTGCAGCCGACAAATCTGCGCCAACTGTGTGATGCCATCATGTCAATATGGACCAAACTCTCTGAGGAATGCTTCCAGCACCTTGTTGAATCTATGCCACGAAGAATTGAGGCAGTTCTGAAGGCAAAAGGGGGTCCAACCCGTTACTAGCATGGTGTACCTAATAAAGTGGCCGGTGAGTTACATTTTCTCCTCGCCTCTGGTACTCAGGGTAAACACATTTACATACCTGTTACCAAATGTGAACACACATCCACATACACATTAACAAATTCACGCCCCTGCATCCTCAGGTGTGAGCCAGGCACAGTGGGGGTGAAAGGCACATCTTTATTTACTACATACCCCCCCAGTCCTCTGGCGCCCCTGGCTAGCACCCCCAACACCCCAAAATACTGGGTGGCATGTCATCTCCTTTGTGTCACCACACATCCCCCCCTGAAGGGGTCCTAACCCTCCGGACCTTTGGGCTTGAGCAAGTGCCCGTAGCAGCTGTAACATGGGCCGGTCGAAGCGCCTTTCTGTCGAGGCAGGAAGGAGAAAGGATTGGTCTCTGGAGGGGGAAAGGGTGGGAAGGGGAAAAAGTTATTTTCCTGAAAACAGTCCTGTGTCGGGGGAACAATAACCTGTGGACCCACTGTAGGAGGGCACCCACGCTGGGGAGCTTGAGCCAACACCACCTGCTCATCTGCCAACACATAAGCAGGCTTCAGCTTGTCTATGCAGACAATTTCCTTACGCCCCCCCCCCCAATGTAACATAAAATGTTCCTCCCCAGTTTCTAGCACTCTGAACGAGCTGTCAAACACAGTGGGGTTCTGTAGGCGTTTGTGCCTGACGAAAACAAATTTGGCGTTCTCTAAGTACTTTGGAACAAAAGTGCGGGGAAAACAATGGTGCACCAGGCCCGGAACACTGGCAGCCCCTGTACCGGAAAAAAAGTGCGCGGGTAGATCGGTACCGGGCGCGGGGCTCTCTGGCAAAAATTCCCCTGGGATTCACAATGGCTGAGAAAAAACAAGTTCTACCAGGGAAGCTGCCAAATCTTCCTTAGGTGTGGAGCACAACCCCAATAGGATCCAAGGCAGGCGGTTGACGCAATTTGCATCCGTTAGCGAGGCTCTGAGCACTGCTTTAAGCAACCTGTGAAAATGTTCACACAAACCATTAGCCGGTGGGTTGTACGTGGTGGTGCGGTGGATTTTGACCCCCCAGGGTGTCAGCCATCATGGACCAAAGTTCCGAAACAAATTGCGGACCCCTGCCGGAAGTGATGTCCGATGGGGATCCAAACCGTACAACTCAAGATGACAAAAACAAGCAGGACACCTCGGCTGACATGGTGGAACTCAGCGGAACCACCTCTGGCCAACGCGTAGTGCAGTCCACGATTGTTAAAAGGTGTGTGAACCCCTGCGATGGCAGAAGAGGATCCACTAAGTCCATGTGTACGTGGTTGAAGCTCCTGGCTGGAATTTGAAAAAGCTCGAGAGGAACTTTGGTATGCTTGTGCACCTTAGCCCTTTGGCATGCAATGCACAGTGCAGCCCATTCTTTCACGTCCCTGCATAAGTGAGGCCAGACAAATTTGGACCCCACTAGTTTAACTAAGGCTCGCTCGCCGGGATGTGAAAGGGAGTGAACGGACTCAAAAACACGGTGGCGCCAGGAGCTCGGAACCACTGGGTGGGTGCGGCTGGTGGAGATGTTGCAGAACAAGGGGAGGCACACTTCTTGTACCACCCTGCTCTCAAGTTTTAATCTGGTAGCTGTGACTGGAGCGCACAAATGTCTGTGTCCCCGGTTTGGTCGGTGGCCATTGCAGAAAAATCGATGCCCATGTATACCAAAGAAACCAGCGCAGTCTGCCACAATGCTCAATTTATCGGATACATGTTGGATGTCGGTCGTGAACTCCGAAATTGCGGCCAAGTGCCGTTGTTGCCGAGCTGACCACGGTTCCGAGACTTTGGACATCACGTACGTCAGTGGTTTATGATCGACAAATGTGGTAAACTTGCAACCTTCGAGCCAGAACTGAAAATGATGTGTAGCGAGATGGAGAGCCAACAACTCTCTGTTGAAAGAGCTATACTTACGCTTGCTGTCGCACAAAGTATGGCTGAAAAAGGTGAGGGGCTGCCACCAACCAGAGCCATACTGCTCCACCACAACTCCTACCGTGACGTCAGACGCATATATGGTGAGTGCTATCCGCACTGATGGGACTGGGTGGGCCAGCAATGCTGCTTTAGCGAGCATCAGTTTGGCATTTGTGAATGCCTGGATCCACTCGGGGGTCCAGTCGATGCTATCCGCGGGCTTGTTTTCATTGAGCGCGCCGTAGAGCGGCTGCAGCAGCTGGGCTGTCTTGGGGAGGAAGTGGTTGTAAAAACAGACCATCCCCAAAAATTCCCGCAGTGCCCTCACGGTCTGTGGACGCAGAAAATCCAACACTGCGCACATTTTATCCGGCAGCGGGATCATGCCATCTGGCAAGATGTAGTGGCCAAAAAAGTTGATTAGCGGCAGCCTGAACTGACACTTCGCTGGGTTAACAATCAGCCCGTGCCCTTCCAAACATTGGAAAACTTGTTTGAGATGGTCAGGGTGCTCCTCCTCTGACGCGCTAGCCACTAAAATGTCATCCAAGGAGATGAAAACGAACGGCAAGTCATGGAGCACCTCGTCCATCATCCTTTGGAAAGTTTGTGCTGCACCCTTTAACCCGAACGGCATTCGCAAAAACTCGAAAAGATCGAAGGGAGTTATTACTGCCATTTTGGGGGCATCCTCTGCGCGCACCGGGACCTGGTGGTAACCGCGGACCAGATCCACTTTTGAAAAAATGCGCATCCTGGCCAGGTGCATGGAAAAATCCTGGATGTGGGGGATGGGGAAATGATCGTTTTCCGTGGCGTTGTTTAAGTATTGGAAATTGCTGCACGGCCGCCACGACCCATCAGACTTCGGTACCATGTGCAGTGGGGATGCCCAAGGGCTGTTGGAGCACCTAATGATGCCTAAGCATTCTAAGTTAGCAAATTCCTCACGTGCGATGGCTAGTTTAGCCGCGTCCAGGCGGCGAGGTCCCACAAACACAAGAGAACCTTTTGTGGTGATAAAATGCTTGATCCCGTGCTTGGTTACCGTAGCGGAAAAAGTGGGCACTGTAAGTGCTGGGAACTCGGAAAGCAAATGCTGGTACTTACCCCCTGGAGCTAGAATATTTGTATGTGTTGGTGGCCCAAATCACTGAGCTGTGCAGGGCAAGGAGGAAAAAGATACAGTGTCCACTCAACGCCTGTTGGCAGCATCAACAAATAGTCCATGAGCACACAAAAAATCAGCACCTAAGATGGGGACCGAACATGCAGCTACCACAAAGTCGCACTGGTAATTGCGTCCATGTAAACATACAGTCACTGTCCTTTTTCCAAATGTCCTGATGCAGGATCCATTTGTGGCCCTTAAAGATGTCCCACAGCCTTCTGCCAGCCTGTCTGCGCTGACTGGCAAAATGAGGCTCTTCTGGGAGCCAGAGTCAACCAGAAAAGGTCTCCCCGAACGTGTGTCCGTAATGAAAAGCAGCTTCTCCCTGCCGCCAGCAGTCACAGCTGTTACTGACCGCTGGCTGTCCCGTTTCCCAGCTTCTTGAAGTGGCACAGCCGCAGACAACATTGCGCTTCCTTGCCAAAATGGCGGTGATAAAAACACAGTGTCCCGGTCCTGTTTCTCCTGGTGGCTGTCCCGGCCATCATCATTGGCTCCACTACCTCGCTGGGCTCCGCCGGAGATCCCGGTCTTACTGCCTGAATGCTTAAAGCCTTGTTTGCCAGGATGATATGGCCTTCCTCCTCTGCCAGCGCGTGGTAGTCCCAGGCCAAAAGCAGCGGTGAGTTAGCGAGAATCGCTCTCGCAGAAGCCGGAAGGTTTCTGAGGAAGATGTGGGTGAAAAGGAAAGAGCCGTTGTCCGTGCCCATCAACACAAGCATGCTCTCCATCAGGTTCACAGCTGATCTGTCTCCTAGCTCCGAGCGGGTGAGGAGCTTTTCTGCATCTGAAAGGGTATAACGGCACAGCAGCAGTCACTTGAGAGCACTGTATTTTCCTTGGTCTGGCGGGTCTCGGAGTAGACTCATGGGGCGCTGCGTGGCGCACACGTCCAGCGATGCCACCACATGGTGGTACTTTGTGTCGTCTGCCACAACTCCGCAGAGGGCAAACTGGGCTTCCACATGAATAAATCAACCGTCCGGGTTGTGAAGGCAAAATTATGGGGGTCTGACTGCAACGGCTCATGAAGCAGTGGGAGACTCCAGTGGGAGTGTCTCCGTGGTGGTGCTCAGTCCGTTTTCCATTTCACGTCTCTAGGTCACCAGCGTGGAAGATGAAAGCAGACGAGACACGAGCTGACGACACAGAGGTTTATTTCTCCTCCAAGACAGAACAGAATAACTCTTGAGTGCCAAAGTGATCTGCTTTATACATTTTCTTCCCACCTCTGGCACTCAGGGTAAGCACATGTGCATACCTGTTACAAAGTGTGAACACACATCAACATACACATTAACAAATTCACGCCCCTGCATCCTCAGGTGTGAGCCAGGCACAGTGGGGACAAAAGGCACATCTTTATTTACTATATATCCCCCGGTGCTCTGGCGCCCCTGGCTAGCACCCCTAACACCCTGAAGTACTGGGTGGAGTGTCATCTCCTTTGTGTCACCACGATATCAGAGGGACACCTCACATTGAGCAGTTTGAAGACAAAGAGAGGCAAGGTTGAGATGGTTTGGACATGTGCAGAGGAGGGATAGTAAATATACTGGACAACAGATGTTGAAAATGGAGCTGCCAGGCAGGAGGAAAAGAGGAAGAAAACAGAGAAGATTCATGGATGTAGTGAAGAAGGACATAGAGAGGGTTGGTGTTACAGAGGAAAATACAAGGGATAGGGTGAGATGGAGGCAGATGATCTGCTGTGGCGACCACTAAAGGAAGCAGCCAGAAGAAGAAAAAGAAGAATAAGGTGAAGAAATTAATGTGTTAATTATGCATTAACACAATGTCTGACAACTTTTTCTCATCACAATTAATTGCAGTGGAATGAAACAAAATGAAAAAACAAAAACGACCTCATGCCAGAACAAAAAAAGCAGGTACATGTACACATCGTACAGGTACACATCGGACACGCTATTGCGCTACTCAGAACAGAGACACATGGCACAAACTCATTAATTTAATCTTTGGTGTTCAAATCAGTTTGCGAGAGTATCTCTGTCATGGTTAGTTGACAGCTCACGTGCATGATGCGAGCGCAAGACGGAACCACACAAGGGGGGAACGTTCAATAATTTATTAAATGTAGAAAACAGTGCTACGTTAGAGAAACAGCCACTCGCCAGAAGATTCAATCCACCTGCGGAGAAAAAAGCGAGAGCTGTCAGCGGAGAAGCAGAGAAAGGGAAATGGGCAAGCCAAATTGCCACTTACTCGGGACTCCGAGGGAGGACCAGCAGGACTCCAGCGGGGAATAGACGAACTAGTAGGGAAGGGAGAATGAGCTTGGAGCGCCTGACCCGGGTGAAGATCTGTTGTTGGGAAGGTGATGAGGTGGCAGGAGAGCGCATGCAGTCCCGAGACACACCCGCACAATGGCAGCCACCTGAAACAACACAAGAGAGCACAGTTTAGATGACGTGTCTAAAGCTAGCATAAATGACCTGCTTGCCTGAATTTAGGGCAGTATGCCCAGACGAGCCAGCATTGACTGCGCGGAGGAGGCCTCCTTAAGTACGCTGGCTGATGAGCGGGCGCAGGTGTGTCCTCTGCCTCAGGTGCAGTGATGAATTGGTGAACGTGCGGCAGGAGGGGAGGGGCGCAGTCTCGCTGCCCATGACAGGACCCCCTTTCTAGGAGCGCCTCCTGGCGGTTCAGAGGGCTTCTCCGGGTGGGCTCGGTGGATGGCCCGGAGCATCTCCTTGTCCAGAACCCGTGATGATGGGGTCCAGAATCATTCCTCCCAACCGTAGCCCTCCCAGTCCACCAGGTACTGCAGTCCGGGGCCCCGACGGTGAACCGAGAGGGGCTTAATGTGGGACAGATGGAAAGTGAAGTTCCCCTTCACTTTCCATCTGTCCCACATTAAGCCTCCCTGTTCCCCCCCAGGCCGCTTCCTCCTCCCCGAATCATTGACAGCCACCCCGCCTACATGGTCCGCCGGATTCTGGATGTTCACCGTCGGGGCCGGGGACTGCAGTACCTGGTGGATGACCCGTTTCCTGTCTGCGGCAGCCTGGGTGCATTCTGTGGAGTGCATCAGGGCAGCCTGGGTAGACCTCCAGATGCATCAGCAGCAACAAGCATGGGCCTCCACGGACAGAACTGCCACCTCCCTCTCGGTCATGAGAAGAAGGGGCGGGGTGTAGACCAGGGATTCCTCGAATGGAGTGAGTCCTGTAGCCGCCGAAATGGCCGAGTTGAGAGAATACTCCACCCAGGTCAGGTGCGAGCTCCATGAAGTCGGGTTCTTGGCTGCTACGCACCGCAGGGTGGCCTCCAGGGACTGATTGGCGTGCTCTGCCTGCCCGTTACTCTGAGGATGATTACTGGATGAGAGACTCACAGTGGTGCCCAGTGTCCGACAAAAGGCCCTCCAGACTTGGGACGTAAATTGTACACCCCGGTCAGACACGATGTCGATGGGGATGCCGTGGACCTTGATCACGTGGTCAGTTAATAGGACCGCCGTCTCCAAGGCTGAGGGGAGCTTTGGGAGGGCCACCAAATGTACCGCCTTGGAGAAGCGATCCACGATCGTCAGGATAACAGTCTTCCCACGGGAAGAGGGGAGTCCGGTCACAAAGTCCATGGCAATATGAGACCAAGGATGACCCGGGGTGGGAAGGGGGTGGAGGTGCAGGTCTGACAGGTCCTGACGTAGTCCTGTGCGTCTCGCCACACCATGGACCACCAGAATGCCCGCTGGACAAAGTCCACAGTGCGGGAGATGCCAGGATGGCAGGCGAAGCGGCAGGTATGGGCCCACTGGAGAACGTCACTGCGAAGGGCGGCCAGGACGTAGAGGCAGTTCGGGGGGCACCCTACTGGCACAGGCTTCCGGGACTGGGCCTGACGGACCCTCCGCTCGATGTCCCAAGTAAGGGCACCAAGGACGCACGAAGGCGGGATGATGGTTTGCGGGGGGAGGGGGGTCTTCCTCCCTGGAATCAAACTGATGTGATAGCGCGTCCGGTTTGACATTGCCGGTGCCAGGCCGGTAAGTGATGGCAAAATTGAACCGCTGGAAAAATAGGGCCCAGCGGGCCTGCCTGGCATTTAATCGGCGGGCTGACCGCAAGTATTCCAGATTCTTGTGGTCGGTCCACACGATCATGGGGTGAATGGCACCCTCCAACCAATGTCTCCACTCCTCCAGTGCCAACTTAATGGCCAGCAGCTCTCTGTCCCCCATGTCAAAAAAAGCACATGGGTGGAGCTTCTGATCCGAGGATGTGCGCTGCGACAGCACAGCGCCAACCCCCGAATCAGACGCGTCCACCTCGAGGATGAACTGGAGCTGTGTGTCGACCTGTGCCAAGATGGGTGTGTCCGTGAACAGGCATTTTAATTTGCTAAATGCCTGCTCCGCTGCCTCAGTCCAAAGAAAGGGGACTTTAACGGAGGTCAGCTGAGTTAAAGGCAGTGCCACCCCACTATAGTTCCTTATGAACCGGCAATAAAAGTTCGCAAACCCGAGGAAGCGTTGGAGCTCCTTGTTGGAGTGGGGAGTTGGACAATCCAGCACTGCCTTCACATTGGCCGGGTCGGCAATCAGTTACTATGAAACCCAAGAAGGTGGTGGATTGAGTTGAAAACTCACACTTCTTGGCTTTGACGTAGAGCCCGTTCTCCAAGAGCCATTGCAGAACGGCCATTACATGGGCTTCATGTTCTTCTGGCAAGCAGGAGAAGATTAAGATGTCATCAAGATAAACGAACACAAATTGATACAGCATATCACGGAGGACGTTGTTAATTAACTGCTTGAAGGTGGTGGGGGCATTAGTGAGCCCAAAGGGCATCACCAGGTACTCGAACTGCCCCTGGTGCATCTTAAATGCCGTCTTCCACTCAATGCCCTCACGAATGCGAAACAAATGATACGCGTTCCTAAGATCCAATTTGGTGAATACCCGTGAGCGCTGAAGGAGCTCAAACACTGAATTGATTAAGGTTAGAGGGTACTTGTCCTTAATGGTAATTGCGTTAAGCTCCCGGGAGTTGATGTACAGGCACAGCAAGCCATCCTTCTTTCCGTCAAAGAAGAACTCGGCTCCGATAGGAGCCGAAGTTGGCCGAATTAGGCCGGCGTTCAGGAACTCCTTTATATGGCGTTCAACACCATCATCCCAGGCATTCTTCATCAGAAACTCCTCCAGCTCAAGGTGCCCCCCTCCACCTGCCAGTGGATCTCCAGCTTTCTGACTGACAGGTGGCAACAGGTGAAGCTAGGGAGATTTACATCCAGCTCCCGAAAAATTAGTACTGGCGCCCCCCAAGGATGTGTCCTTTCCCCACTGCTCTTCTCCCTCTACTCCAACGACTGCACCTCAGAGGACCCTTCGGTGAAGCTCCTGAAGTTTGCGGACGACACCACAGTCATCGGTTTGATCCGGGATGATGATGAGTCTGCATACAGGCGGGAGGTGGAGCAGCTGATCCTCTGGTGCAGCCAGAACCATCTTGAACTTAACCCAGCCAAAACGGTGGAGATGACTGTGGATTTCAGGCGACACCCCCCTTCATTCCCCCCACTCACCATCCTCAACAGCACAGTGTCCACTGTGGACTCCTTCAAGTTTCTGGGTACCACAATCTCCCGGAACCTGAAGTGGTCCTCCCATATTGACACTGTCCGGAAAAAGGCCCAGCAGAGGTTGTTTTTTCTGCGTCAGCTCAAGAAGTTTGATTTGCCTCAGGAGCTGCTGGTTGTCTTCTACACCACCATCATCCAATCTGTCCTCTGCTTTTCCATCACTGTCTGGTTTGGATCTGCCACTAAACAGGACAAGACCAGACTGCAGCGGATCATTAAGTCTGCGGAGAGGATCATTGGTACCGACCTACCCTCCATTGAGAACTTATATCGGTCCATAACCAGGAAACGGGCGGGAAACATCTGTTCTGACCCATCACACCCCGGCCACAAACTGTTTGAACTTCTATCTTCTGGTCGTCGTTACAGATCACTGAAGGTCAAAACCACCCGTCACAGGAACAGTTTCTTTCCTCAAGCCATCACTCTGATGAACTCCTAACATTCACCTAGTCCTACCTGTTTGCTGTACTCATGACTTTTCATCCATTATTACATTGCACATAACTCTCACACTGCTTTTTACTTCATTCACATTATATCACTGAATCTGAGTCCACATTGAAATACTGTGTGATTGTATATTTTTTCATATATTTCTGCAAAGTGTGGTTAGTCCGAGTAAATAACTGCATATATTCCTGTATATATTTGCATCCTTTTATAGAAACGTGGACAGACTGTAATTTACTGTACATACTCTGTTGTCATTGAATCCTTATTTAAATCTTATTTAAATCCTCCACCTGAACAACGAGAGCAAGTTTTTAGCCAAAGTCAAATTCCTTGTATGTGTTGTGCATACTTGGCCAATAAAGCTGATTCTGATTCTGATTCTGATGATTCTGATTCTGATATAGCTCTCCTTCGCCTCCCTCTCTGGGCCATAAATGCTGTATAGCCTACTGGATGGCAGCCTTGCCCCCGGGATGAGGTCTATGACACAGTCATAAGAGCGGTGAGGCGGCAGCAACAATGCCCTAGACTTACTAAAGACCTCTCCAAGATCGTGATAAGCCTGGGGAACAAGGCTGAGGTCCAGTGGCTCGACTGGAGGGAGGGAGACGGATAGAGAGGGGGAGCACTCCGCTGAGCGCATACAGTGGGCCAAACAAAAGGGACTCCAGGAGGAGATAGTGTTTTTAACCCAGTTTATCATAGGATTGTGCCTCTGGAGCCATGGATACCCAAGGACCACCGGGGAAGATGAAATAGGGAGAACTAAGAAAGTTTGCTCCTCCCGGTGGCTCTCGGAAAAGAGGATGGAGATCGTCACCGTGTTATGTGTGACTACCGCATCCTCCTGGACAGATATGGTTGTGATTCTCTGATCACGGGGCAATTTACATGTGGGAATACCCACCTGCTTTACGAATTCAACAGACACAAAATTACCCTCCGACCCCGAATCAACCAGCGCCTTATCCCTCCTCTCGACCCCCGGCAGCTGTACTAGGGCTGAAATAGACAAATTACCGGGGGGAGTGTCTTTAGTCCCACCCGCCAGACCCCCTATGGTTACTGACGGGCCACGTCTTTTAGGCCACTTGCGGCATTCGTCCCGACTGTGGTCGGGACTGGTGAGAGAGCTTCACCAGCTTGGGCGAGGAGACACGTCGCCAGTGTCAGTAAGTGTGGTGAGTTCCCACGCAGCGCGCGGGCGAGAAAAGAACTCACGCTCCCTCACGCGCTCACGGTGCCGGTTATCCAAACCGACAGCTTGAACTATAAGATCGTCAAGGGTCTTAGGGACAGAGTGAACCGCCAATTCGTCCCGCAGCTGTTCGTTCAACCCGTGGAGGAATGCACTGTGCAAAGCAATTTCATTCCACCCAGAGTCTGCAGCAACAGCTAGGAACTCCACTGAGTACTCGGCCGCTGACTGGGTACCTTGGAGGAGCATCAATAGACGGCTCAACACATTGCCCTCGCTCTCAGACTGATCGAACGTGCAAGTGAAGGTGTCAACAAATTGGCCAAATGCATAACACCGCCCCTCGAGGTTGTCTAGTGTGGAGCATGCCCAATCAAGGGCTCGGTCCCTAAGCAACGGTGTAAAAAACTGTATCTTGGCCGTATCTTCTGAGTACTCCTCGCCAACCTGCTCCTAATACATATGTACCTGGGTTAAGGAACTCTTACATCTCCCCACCTCCCCCATGTACGGGGTAGGTGTGGGGATGGAGGTGGTACACCGCACTGTAGCGCAGGGAGCAGGCTGATGAGGCGGAGCCGGGGGAGACGATTACGACCAAAAAGCTGGATTAAGTTTGACACCTGTTGCGTCAGCACAGCGAGCTGGTGCTCGGCCGCTGACAAGCGATCCAGAGCTGACAGCTCCTGTGACGAGGCACCAGCTGAGCTATCGTCCTAGCTGACTCGTTCTGTCATGGTTAGCTGACAGCTCATGTGCACGATGCGAGCACAAGACGGAACCACACAAGGGGAGAACATTCAATAATTTATTAAATCTAGAAAACAGTGCTACGTTAGAGAAACGGCCACTCACCAGAAGATTCAATCCACCTGCGGAGAGAAACGCGCGAGCTATCAGCAAAGAAGCAGAGAAAGGGAAACGGGCGAGCCAAATTGCCACTTACTTGAGACTCCGAGGGAGGACTGGCAGGACTCCAGTGGGAAATAGACAAACTAGTAAGGAAGGGGGAATGAGCTTGGAGTGCCTGACCCAGGTGAAGATCTGTTGCTGGGAAGGTGATGAGGTGGCAGGAGAGCGCACGCAGTCCCAAGACACACCCGCACGATGGCAACAACCTGAAACAACACAAGAGAGCACAGTTTAGATTACATGTCTAAAGCTAGCATAAATGACCTGCTTGCCTGAATTTAGGGCAGTATACCTAGACGAGCCAGCATTGACTGCACGGAGGAGGCCTCCTTAAGTACGCTGGCTGATGAGCGGGCACAGGTGTGTCCTCTGCCTCAGGTGCAGTGATGAATTGGTGAACGTGCAGCAGGAGGGAAGGGGCGCGCTCTTGCTGCCCGTGACAATCTCTGTCATACTATGCAGTCGTATGGACCAAATCAGTGCACAATCCTAACCTGAAGGCTGGACAGTAGAGAAGAGGTCAATGGAAAAGAGAGGAGAGGCAAAAGTGCTGCAGGCTAAAAGATAAGCTAATTGCCAGGCTGTACTGGATTTGTATTCCTTAAGTAATATGGGCCCTGTAGACATGACTACATCATATCACAGAACAGAACTTGTGGCAGTTACAAAACAGAGTGGCAAAAATTAGTGACAGCATTAGACTGTATGCAGTAAAACACACACACACAAAAAAAAACACACACAGTATTCATCTCCAGCAGAACACAGTGCCTTGTTACATTGTGGAGAGGTCCTCTTACAATATAATTCCATTTTGTAATAATTGACAAGAAATAGATAAATTATTAAATGCTCAAAGCCAGTCCTTCACTAAAGGTGCATTCACATTAAACATGAAGCAAATTTTGCACACAGTGTGAGTACATGTTAAGCAATGTAACCATGCCAATACATGCAAATTTACACATTTGCATCCAACAGATTTGGTAACAATAGCTAATCAGCCTTGAGATTCTGCTGTCCCCAGAGTAAATGTATCAACACTGGAGAGGAACTTAATTTGAAAATGAGACTGCCATTCACCTGCTAACAGATGGACCAGGAGCTGTGAAGCTGTTGTTTATCCACCCATGGACTCCTGCTATGGATGTGCTAACAAGGGCTAGCAGGCTAGCTATGTAAAGAACTGTCACCCAGGTGCAGTTTTGGAGAAGGCAGTGACATTTTCCCAGGGGGGAGCCTTGCCAAATAATGTTGTGAAGTTGGATTCACACTGCAACGTTTGGACAAATGTTTACTGATGTTTTGGAAAACATCTGGCTTTGCTGGCAAAAGTTGGTAAAAGTTAATAATTGGTGTTCATTGGCAAATGCTGGCAAACGTCATGTTCATTGAAAATTTTTTAACATGCTGAACATTTACTGACATTTGGGCATAAATGTTGGTGAGAGTTGTGCTCAGTTTGTAAAATTTCCTGAGCACTAAGCAAATTATGCAGAGCTAGCCTAAGATAGCCCAAGATAAGCTCCATTGGCAAATGTTGACTGAAATGCGAGCAGAAGCAGATGTTTTTAGACAAAACTCAGTTTTCAAACATGTATGGACACGACAAATGCTGAGGCAGTGTTGCTATCCATAGTGGTGGAATGGCAAAAGCTGAGAGAAGGGGGAATTTTAAAAAGAATGTATATATATATATATATATATATATATATATATATATATATATATATATATATATATATATAGTATCTCACAAAAGTGAATACATCCCTCACATTTTTGTAAATATTTTATGTTTTCATGGAACAACGTTGAAGAGATGACACTTTGACACAATGTAAAGTAGTCAGTGTACAGCTTGTATAACAGTGTAAATTTGCTGTCCTCTCAAAATAACTCAACAAGCAGCCAAGAGGGTTTAAGTCTGGAGACATGCTTGGCCAGTCTATCACCTTTACCCTCAGTTTCTTTAGCAAGGCAGTGGTCATCTTGGAGGTGTGTTTGGGGTGTTATAGTCTTGGAATACTGCCCTGCGGCTCAGTTTCCAAAGGGAAGGGATCATGCTCTGCTTCAGTATGTCACAGTACATGTTGGCATTCATGGTTCCCTCACTGAACTGGAGCTCCCCAGTGCTGGCAGCACTCACGCAGCCCCAAACCATGACACTCCTGCTACCATGCTTGACTAGGCAAGACACATTTGTCTTTGTTCTCCTCACCTGGTTGCCGCCACACGTGCTTGACACTATTCGAACCAAATAAGTTTATCTTGGTCTCATCAGACAACAGGACATGGTTCCAGTAATCCATGTCCTTATTGCTTGTCTTCAACAAACTGCGGGCTTTCTTGTGCATCCTCTTTAGAGGGGGCTTCCTTCTGGGATGACAGTCAAGCAGACAAATTTGATGCAGTGTGCGGCGTATGGTCTGAGCACTGACACACTTACCCCCCACCTCTTCAACCTTGGTACCAATGCTGGCAGCACTCATATGTCTATTTTCAAAAGACAACCTCTGGATATCGCCATCTTTTTCCAAGATGGCGACCAGGATGGTCACACTTTTTCAGCGCCGAGACCAACTCGCTGATTTCCCCATTAAAAGTACCTAAACAACAGCGATCGGCGATCGTGACGGACACCTACGGGCTGAACTTCCACCTCCGTCAGAATCCCGTTGGAATGCCCCTTTAATCGGGTAGAACTGCTGCGCTCTACCAGAAGCGATTGCCAAGCTAGCGATAGTTAGCTTAACGCTGGCCCCAGTGCGCCACCTAACTCCGACATGAAGCGGCTCAGTCCCCGGTGAGGGCCTATCGGAGGAACCAATCGAGGCGGCAGTTGGGAGCTCGAGCGCGGCGTTGGTGAGAGACGGGGCCACCTGGACCCAGCAGGACAGTGGCCTGAGTCGGAACCCAGTTGCGAGGTCCAGCTGAGGAACTACCAGACTGACGGCGACCGGTGACGGGGCCTAGCAGAGGTGCCACCCAGCCAGACGGCGGCGAGCGGCGGCGGTGATCGGTGAAGTTCGGCTGCGCCGGCGGTGTGCGGCATAACCGGCCAGGCAGATGGCGGCAGGCGGTGGCGAATGACAGGGGTGATCTGCGGAGCTGAGCAGCGCTACTTGGCGGAGGAGCTGTGCAGGAGCTGTTGCGGCGAGTTCAGCAGCGGCCGGGCTAGTTGAGGCCTAGCCAGATTCTCTGTTTACTTCTATCTACAGGTCAGTAAGATGCCACCAAAGAAAGAGGAAATGGAAGAAATCAAAAAAGCTCTGAGCTTTATGTCAGATGAATTGGCCAAATTGACTAACCAACAGGACAAAATAATAGGCCTAATAGAACAGGTACAAGCCCTAAATTTAAAAATTCAAGAAGAAGACAAAAAAATTATGGACCTGGAGCAACACGGGCGTCTTTTGGAGCAACGCGTCGAGGATCTTGAACAAGGTTCTCGTATTGATGACCTAGTTATAAGTGGACTAGACATCAGATATCAGTCCTACGCCCATGCCACAGTAGGACTGAGTGGTGAAGATGCACCCATGAGTGAGTCAATGTCCTTAGAAAATCAAGTGCTTCAGTTCCTTAATGATAAAGACATTAAGGTAGAAGCCAATGCAATCTCAGCCTGTTATGCTCTACCGAAGAAAGATAACAAAACAAAGAAATCAATTGTGATGCGCTTTGTGAACAGAAGGGTAAAGAATAACATACTGAGGCAGGCAAAAAAGCTAAAGGAAACTCAAGTTTACATAAATGAACACCTGACAAAAAAAAAACGCTGAATTAGCACGACAGGCACGGATGCTAAAAAAACAAGATAAGATACAAGCAACCTGGACAAGAAACTGTAGAATTTGGATTAAACTAAATGGATCACCTGAGCAAGCAAAAAGTATTATGATCAGAGATGCTACTGACTTAGATAAATACAGATGAACACTGATTAGAAAATTACAAGCCAATGATAATCCATACTCATACACACGATAAGAATAGTTCTTTTGATACACCATGCCAAAGTACTTTAATAAAAATAACCAAAACAAACAAAAACTTATGACCGACTCAAGTAGACATCAATTATCCCCAGTTGGAGGAAGTCATTTGACACAGAATGAGGAAACTCAAACTCTGAAAACATACCATTATGCTGAACATAAACCACAAGAGATGGAGAATGATATTGATCCTGATAACCACTTTTTCAACAATATTCATAACCACTGTGAATATTACACTGAAAAACAATTCAAAAGTCAAATGCAATTAGATGGTAAACTGTCAATAATACACTTCAATAGCAGAAGTCTTAACAAAAACTTTCCACAGATTCAGGACTATTTAAAACAGCTAGACAGAAAATTCACAGCTATTGCAGTCTCTGAAACTTGGCTTAACAAAGAGCAGGCTCCCCTGATGGCAATAGAGGGATATCAGATGTTTTATATTAACAGAACTCAAAAAAAGGGTGGTGGTGTTGCACTGTATATTGATGACCTGTACAGGTGTAAGCTTGCAAATGAAATGTCCTTAGCACTACCAGGGATTTTGGAATGTGTTACTGTTGAGATTGACCTAGACAAAACAAAAAATCTAATCATAAGTTGCATATATAGAACACCGGGAACTTGCATTGAGACATTCAGAGATAAATTAGTCGAGCTGTACAATAATATTACTAGTAAGAAAATGGTAGCAATTTGTGGAGATTTCAATATTGACTTACTGAATCCTCATCAACAAAATGTAGTTACAGAGTTCATGAACTCTATGTACAGCATGAGTCTATATCCCACAATAACACATCCCAGTAGAATCACAGTTCACTCTGCTACACTTATTGACAACCTGTTTGTCAATGTTTTCGATAAGAAAATAGAAAGTGGATTATTGATAAATGATATAAGTGACAACTTGCCAACCTTTGCACTTATCCATGGCCACATGGGGCCCAACGCAGAAAAAACTTCAAAATCGTTCAGACACAAATCACCAAATGCAATCAGTTCTCTTAAAGAGGACTTGCTGAAGCAAGACTGGACAGAAGTCTATGTATCAGATGTAAATGAAGCCTATGACACATTTATAAACATTGTAACCACTCTTTATGAAAAAACTGCCCATTAGTAATAAAAAAGCTTAAACACAAATTTGCTAATAAGCCATGGTTAACCCAAGGACTACAAAAGGCGTGTAAAAAGAAAAATTCATTATATAAAGCTTTCCTAAAGAAAAGAACAAAAGAAGCAGAGCAGCGGTATAAAACATACAAAAATAAGTTAACATATATAATAAGATGTAGTAAAAGAGACTATTACAGTAAAGAACTGGAGAAAAACAGAGACAATATTAAAAATACATGGACAATACTCAACAGTATCCTTGGAAATAAAAGCAGAAATACAAGCTACCCAACTAATATTCCAAAAAATAATAAAACAACTCAGAGTGTGAATATCGCTTCACCTGCAGATGAATTTAATAATTTTTTTGTTAACATTGGACCTAAACTGGCCCGAGAAATACCCACTACGGTGCCAACAGGTGATACAATATGCAATAACACTGCTGTAAAAGACTCCATCTTCATAAAGAACACAGACGAAAGAGAGGTCATTGAAATTGTTAAATCGTTCAAAAGTAAAACATCTACTGACTGTGATGGTATCGACATGCTACTAGTCAAAACTGTTATCGAATGCATAGTAAAACCACTGACGTATATCTGCAACCTGTCTCTCCAATCAGGTATATTTCCCAATGCAATGAAAATAGCTAAAGTAATTCCGATATACAAGACGGGCGACAGAGGGGAACTCTCAAACTATAGACCAATTTCACTATTACCACAATTTTCCAAGATACTTGAAAAAATATTCTATGAGAGAATTGACAACTTCATACTGAAGAATGATTTATTATGTGAGCAGCAATATGGGTTCAGACTCAAGAGGACAACTGCATATGCCCTAATGGAATTTACAGAAAAAATATCAACAGCCATTGAAAATAAAGAGTATTCAGTTGGAGTATTCCTAGATCTTAAAAAAGCATTTGATACAGTAGATCATAATTTATTATTAAAGAAACTACAAAATTCTGGTATTAGAGGTGTAGCACTGTCCTGGTTAAGTAGTTACTTAAAGAATAGATATCAGTATGTATGTGTTAGCAACAAAAACTCAGAGTTGCTGAAGGTCACCTGTGGAGTCCCACAGGGTTCAGTTTTGGGACCATTATTATTCAATATGTATATAAACGATATATGTAAAGTCTCAGAAAAAATGGACTTAATATTGTTTGCCGATGACACTAATCTGCTATGCAGTGGAAACAATTTGGAACAACTTCTGGATACACTCGGGAAGGAATTAGGAAAGCTTAAACTGTGGTTTGATTCAAACAAATTAACGTTCAATTTAAGTAAGACAAAATTTATAGTCTTTAACAACCATCACAACAATCCAGTACCCAAACTCAGTGTAAATGGTGTAGAGATTGAAAGGGTATCTGAAACCAAATTCCTTGGAGTAATAATTGATAACAAACTATGTTGGAAGTCACATATTAATTATATTAAAGGTAAAGTCTCCAAATCAATTGCAATATTACACAGAGTGAAATATTTGCTGAATCAACCCACACTATACACCTTGTATCATTCATTAATACTCCCATACATGACATATTGTAATGAAGTATGGGGAAATACATATAAAACAAACATATATCCACTCTTTATGCTTCAAAAGAGAGCTATTAGAATAATAAACAAAGCAGCTTACAGGGAACCAACAAACCCACTTTTTCTTAAACAAAAAACTCTCAAGTTGAAAGATCTGGTTGACTTTAAAACCGCAATAATAATGTTCAAAGTGAAGAATTTATCACTGCCTGCAAATATCCAAAAGTTGTTCCAAACAAGGGAGAAACGATATCACTTCAGAGGAACATGTATATTTCAAAAGCCTACAGTGAGAACAACCACCAAGCAACACTGTATTTCAGTGCAAAGAGTCAGATTATGGAACGATTATGGACCTGAATTAAAATCATGTACAACGCTTGGACAATTTAAACAAAAACTAAAGGAAGAAATACTCCAAACATATTTACAAGACGACATGTAAACTCATATAAGGATTGACATATCCAGCCTGTGTTGTGTTGTAGCTTAGTTTTTTTTTTTTTTTTTTTTTTTTCTCTCTGTGACATTCTGTCTTAGATTTGTGTCGAATAGTAACTGCTTAACTTAGCTTAGCTTAGTTTTCTTTTTTTTTTCTTTTTTTTTTTTCTCTCAGTCACACCTTGTCTTAGCTTTGTTCTAAATTGTAATCACTCTTGTCTTGTTTACTCTTTTTTCTTTGAATTCTTGGATGGAATATGGGTGGGCAATATAAGCTGCGGCTTCAGCCATCACCCATTTCGGATAACTCACGTGGAATTGTTTAGTAGAAGGAGTCTTTGTCTAATTTGACCTTGTTGTTATATTATACAGTTTCTTTAACCTGTACTGTATTATCCGAAATAAATAAATTCATTCATATGATGCTGAGCGCTTGCACTCAACATCTTTGGTCGACCATGGCGAGGCCTGTTCTGAGTGGAACCTGTCCTGTTAGACCGCTGTATGGTCTTGGCCACTGTGCTGCAGCTCACTTTCAGGGTGTTGGCAGTCTTCTTATAGCCTAGGCCATCTTTATGTAGAGCAACAATTCTTTTTTGTCAGATCTTCAGAGTTCTTTGCCATGAGGTGCCATGTTGAACTTCCAGTGACCAATATGAGGAGTGTGAGAGCGATAACACCAAATTTAACACACATGCTCCCCATTCACACCTAAGACCTTGTAACACTAATGAGCCACATGACACCGGGGAGGGAAAATGGCTAATTGGGCACAATTTGGACATCTTCACTTCAGGGTGTACTCACTTTTGTTGCCAGCGGTTTAGACATTAATGGCTGAATGTTGAGTTATTTTGAGGGGACAGCAAATTTACACTGTTATACAAGCTGTACACTGACTACTTTACATTGTATCAAAGTGTCATATCTTCAGTGTTGTCCCATGAAAAGATATAAAATAAATTTTTCACAAAAATGTGAGGGGTGTACTAATTTTTGTGAGCTAATATGTGTGTATATACTGTATATATAATCCCAAAAAAATTTGACAGTCCAAAAGAAAAAAGAAAATCTCACTGCAAAATTTACAGTTTTTATTTCTTGCTTCGTGCGTAATCCTCCAGAATTTATTAGTTCAGAGTCCATTGACTTTTTCACCAGGCTTCCCAACGTACGCCAGTGTTTTTGTTAGTTTCTGTCAGCTCATGTCTGTTTTTTATGCTTTGTGTCACGCCATGTGATTACCAGTAGACAGTGTGCCCACTTTGCGCTATGAGGTGAAGAATCATTTCAAAGAGGTGTGAGAACACTCAATCTAATGCTCATCAGTATTATGGTGCATGTTATGCCAATGCACTTATGCAGTTTTTGTCAGAAGTGCGTTGTTTAGTACTATTTCAGTGGCATTTATGAGGAACTAGCATGCGCTGGGATTTTTTTATTATTTTAATGGTGAGAGTTGTGATTTTATTTATATGATGATACACTAAATAGTTTATTATTATTATTATTATTATTATTATTATTATTATTATTATTATTATTATTATTATTATTCCATCCACATTCTCATTTTAATTGTGGACGTACCATTGGAGTTTGTAGATCAGGCATTAATGTCTTATTTTTTTAGGGGAATAAATGAACAGAGAGCCTGTGTGTGCATCCTGATGAAGATGTGGCACCCGGGGAGGTGGTGAGTTAAGTTACAGTCAGTCTGAAGATTTTAAACTACAGACCTTTTCTGTGAAAACATTTTGTCTTCTAATCTGTTGTGTGTTGAGTCATATCACATCATCATATCTCGCATCCGTTTGTGCTCACACTTCCTGATTAATGAAAAACACACTCAGCCAGTGATTTCTGTTAAATTAGGACAGTTAAATATGAACTACTTGAAGGCAGAACATGGTTTTTCACTACACAGAGGGAAAAAAAATACGTTACATCGATTTATGATTCAGTTTTCTACCGGACTGCAGCGGCACCAGTCTGTCCTACTGGGAAAACAGCTGTCACCACGACCTCAGAGAAGAACTGGAATGGGCACACAAACCCAGTATTCATTATCTAATGATGATAGTTTTTACAATGTTAACCTCATTCACTGTTATTCCTTTAAAAGAATGATTCAAGATTAAAATATCCCGACAGTTGTTTTGAATTATATCTACAATTTTGCATTCACCAGAGCTGATTAATAGAACTCAGGCTGAGATGAAGGGCTCTCCCTTTCTTGGTTTAAAAGAGAAGGTCGGATAAACGATAATATAACTGACGGAAATTTTACAACTCTATCAAACTCATGGACAAAGAGAAAGTCTGGCATCATCTCTGAATTGTAGCCAACTCTCATCCATGGGCAAGCAAGTAATGGAGTTAAATTGGTGTGTGCCGGATTTAAAAAATCCTGCTCTCAGACGTAAAGTCTCCTACATTTGGACTCATTTCTCTGATTTTTCAAAACACCTGTAAATGTTGGTCCAAACGTTGCAGTGTGAATCCACCCTAAACTCAAACATGACACTGTTTTTGGGATTTCCAAAAAAGGTAGAAAGCAGCTGCAAATGTTATGAAGGTAACTCCGCCCCTCTGCAACTCTCTCAGCCACGAATTTGCATCTATTCACATGTTTACACTGAGTTTACATGTAATCTTTAGGAGGCAGAATAATTGTATTTTGAATAGCATTTTTTATTAAATGGTATTTTATTTGTATTTGTAGCTGGTGCTGCTAGATTTCTATTTTTCTGCTTACTTAATATGCTGATTGATGGCATCTTAGGTTTGCTCTAAACAGTGTCTCGTTGTGCTTGTGTAACCCAGCTGAGAATATGACCCCTTTTTTTTCTCAGATTTCATTTGTATTAATGAAAGTGTGTGATTTTATTTTGAAAAACGGTTATTTTAGGAAGAGGAAGTGCGATCCTCGTTATCCAACTTTTAAATTCCCGTTTCATGGTCACGTTGGGTGATCTGGGTCTTTCCATTCGTTAAGAGCGAGATTAGCCCCGCCTTCCGAGCAAAGTGCTGAGGAGCACTGCTGGTCATCGGTCTTTCACAATATGAGAGCGGACGAGAGAGGCTGTGAGCGGTCTGGTTCACACTGATACCTCTTCTTGGTGAGTTAATTCAGAAAGATGCTATAAATGGATCAAAACACTCTCCAAACGCTAATTTGCAACCTTTATTATCCTAAGTTGACGGGAGAACGAGCTTGAGAGGCCGTGAAGCGATGATTTTTGCTGTGTTCACACTGAGACCTCATCTTGGTGAGTGAAATACATGCTAATGTTAGCATTATGCTAATGCTAATCGCGAGTGGATTTTTTCCTGTTTAAAAGCAATGCAAAAGGCTGTCTGTGTCTCTATGGCTTTCCTAAATGTGATTTCAGTTCCCAACAGTATGCTGAAGTACTTTTAGTTCTTATGCACTATTTCTGTCAAATGTAATGTGTAGTTTGATGCTAAAAGCACATGGTGTTGGTCTCCTATGTAAAAGCACAGGTTATGCTAAACCCAGTAGCTCAGATCGGGTTTTACTGATTTTAAAAAGAGGAATTCATTTAATTGGTTACATGAAAAAAAGGGTATTTCATGTGCTACCAGAGAGATTGTGAGAAAAGAACACATGCATGTAAGATGTGAAATGTAAGATATTGCTATATTGCTGGATTGTAATAATAGTAATATGAGAGACGAATTTAAACACTAAGTTGTGGTGTTATATAAGAAGGGGTTGGAAGACGAATTACTCTAGCTGTAAACAATAATACCATTATTGTTGTGCAGGCTAGGTTTTTTTGGTTGCCGACCAAGAACCTTCTGGATCCTGGATTCTCTCCGAATGGAGATGGCGAGCCTGACTCGAGACTGAACCGAGATTGAACCGAGATCTAACCAAGATCTCGATTGAAGAGCATCCTTCCTCTCTCCAGTGCCCAGGATTCAAAGTGGTAACAACCCAAGTCACCTGCTTTAAAAGAGGAAAAGAAACCTGAGGCTGGAGATACAAGATATCTTGACTGGTCAAACAACTAAACCGAAAGGACAAACAAACACTGAGCTCAGTAGGACATCTTTGGGGTTTTATTTCATACCGGCCGTTGTTATATTTGTATAGTTGTAAATTGTCTGTATATATTGCTCACTTTTTCCCTATAAATAACAACCATTATTGTTCATTTCTTGCCTCCAGCTATTTCATTCCACACTCACTTTAATTCCCTATTGTAACCCTTACGAACCTAGCAACTGGTCTACACTTAATTATTTCCCTTACCTAATTAACATAAGGCAAGGGTTACAATAAGAAGTGGCGAGCCCAGCCAGGAGCCTTTTTTTCTCTCCCTTACGTTATTTCAAGCCTATAACGTACCCATAATGGATATTGTTGAACGTGAATCTGTGAAAATTCCAAATGCAGTGATAGTGAGTGAAATCGCTGGAGATGAGCAACTTGATGAAGTGACTGAGTTTTTGAAACGGTATGGATCGATTTCAAGAGTCATAAAAGTAGCAGATAGTAAGTCTGAGTTTTCCCAGAGTGCTATTTTTGAGTATCACTCGGGTATTGCTTTTGAAGCTGTTGACCCACTGCCATGTACTCATGTATCTGATAGCGGAGCCAGCTATATGATACAATCCCTTGCCAGTGTTTATACGCACCGTGTAGGGAGCGATATGAACAAGTTATATCTCACTGACCTTAAAAACCTAGCGAAGATGAGTGGCAGAGATTTTGCAGATGTCCTGAAAGACGTGATGTTACAGATTTCTGAGGCAATCAAGGAATCTGAGAATGATCAATCAGAGCAAGTTAAGTTACCTGATAACTTACCTGAAGCTTTCTTAGATGAACCTCAACCTCAGCCTTCTGCAGCTGAGCCCAGTATTCAAGGTGCACAGCCAACTAACCAGTCAAATCACACTGCGAGCACCCCAGCTCAAAGTATGCCCACCATTTCTGCACATGATTTAAATCTCCCAGAAGTGCAACGTGTGGTAGTTGAGCACATTGTAAAAAGGGAAGATTTTTCCGCGCAGCCGTTTTCACAAAAGCTCGGAGCTTTTTCTGGCAAAGACCTCCGACCGACTTATGAGCTAGATTATGATACTTGGCGCTCCAGTGTAGAATTAATCTTGACTGATGTCCAAATTGCAACAATCCCGAAAGATCATTGAGTCTCTTTTACCCCCAGCAGCTGATGTAGTCAAGTGCTTGAACCCCAACAGCTCACCAACAGAATACCTTCAGCTGTTAGATTCTGCTTATGGTACAGTTCAAGATGGCGGAGAGCTTTACGCCAGGTTTATTGACACCTTCCAAACACAGGTGAGAAACCCTCGTCATATCTACAACATCTTCACGTAGCTTTGACTCACACTGTGAAGCGTGGTGGCGCTTCAAGCCAGGATTTTGACAGGCTGCTTGTCACACAGTTTTGTCGAGGTTGTTGGGGTGATTCTCTTTTAACTGCACTCCAGTTAAAACAAAAACAAACAAGTCCCCCAACTTTTCCTGATTTGCTTCTCTTGCTATGCACTGAAGAAGACCAAATTGCTGCCAAAAACTTAAGGATGAAACAACATTTGAGCAGTTCAAAACAAAAAGTGACCTCCCACGTGCAAACTGTGCAATGCAGTTCGGGTGAAAATGAGAACAATATCACGTTAAACTCACTCCAAGAACTCTCAAAACAAGTTGCAGAAATTCAAACGCAACTAGTAAAACTAACTGCAGAACCAAAAGCTCAAAACTCACAAAGTACACTCAGTACAAAGCCAAAAGAGAAATGAAAGTCAGAGGTTTGAAGACGACCAGATACCGTCGTAGTTCCGCCCATAAATGATACCGGATGGAGACAATTCTGAAAATGATCACATTACAGCTCAACCAATACTGACGATGGACAGTCTTGGTTGCACATGCAACGGGACGTGCATGATATTTAGCGTGGGAGAGTGTAACCCAGCTGAGAAAATGACCCCTTTTTTTTCTCAGATTTCATTTGTATTAATGAAAGTGTGTGATTTTATTTTGAAAAACGGTTATTTTAGGAAGAGGAAGTGCGATCCTCGTTATCCAACTTTTAAATTCCCATTTCATGGTCACGTTGGGTGATCTGGGTCTTTCCATTCGTTAAGAGCGAGATTAGCCCCGCCTTCCGAGCAAAGTGCTGAGGAGCACTGCTGGTCATCGGTCTTTCACAATATGAGAGCGGACGAGAGAGGCTGTGAGCGGTCTGGTTCACACTGATACCTCTTCTTGGTGAGTTAATTCAGAAAGATGCTATAAATGGATCTAAACACTCTCCAAACGCTAATTTGCAACCTTTATTATCTTAAGTTGATGGGAGAACGAGCTTGAGAGGCCATGAAGCGATGACTTTTGCTGTGTTCACACTGAGACCTCATCTTGGTGAGTGAAATATATGCTAATGTTAGCGTTATGCTAATGCTAATCGCGAGTGGATTTTTTCCTGTTTAAAAGCAATGGAAAAGGTTGTCTTTGTGTCTGTATGGTTTTCCTAAATGTGATTTCAGTTCCCAACAGTATGCTGAAGTACTTTTAGTTCTTATGCACCATTTCTGTCAAATGTAATGTGTAGTTTGATGCTAAAAGCACATGGTGTTGGTCTCCTATGTAAAAGCATAGGTTATGCTAAACCGCTAAGGTGGCAGCAAACCTGAGAAGAGCGGAAGACATGGGGAGTGAAAACACAGATCATCCAAGGGAAAATAATACAGTGTGGCTTAGACTCTAGGGTAGCAAACCTAATGATCCAGCGATGAGTTCTCCACACACTGGCTCTTAAATATGCTGGGTAATTAGGAAGTAGCAGGTGTGTAATCATGCAGGTGTAGTTGATACTCCAGAGCCGGGAAGACAGGAACAGGAGGGGGAGCATGCTCGCCTGATCATCACAGTTTGCTGCTTTGTCATCGCATTTTAACAGCTGCTCTCTTAATCCAATGAATTTGTCTGGCAGAAACCTTCCTCATTATGCTTTTATCTGCACCAACCTGTCTGTGCTCTGAATCTGCCACAAATTTCTTCACAGTACAATGAGCACACTTAAGTTTTCGTGAAATATCTAATGTTTTCATACTTTGTCCAAGGCATTGCACTAGTTGAGGCTTTCCGGCAGCAGAGAGATCCTTTTTCTTTCCCATATTGCTTGAAATCTGTGGCATGATTAGTAATGTGGAACGTCCTTCTTAAGTAGTTCTCCTATAATTGGGCTCACCTGGCAAATTAATTATGACAGGTGTCTGAGATTGATAATGATCCAAAGAGCCCTGCGACACAATACCATCCATGAGTTTAACTGAAAAACAAAAAATTGAATTCTGACACTAAAATCCTCTTTGCATAAAGAGGATTTTAGTGCAAAGCAAATGTATTTTAATTTCCGTGGCTCACAGTCCAGGGTCTGGGCCACAAACTGTCCAGATGCATACCTGTGCTTGAAATCCAGCCATAGGTGTTGAGCAGGGGTGGTTCTAGGATCAGAGCTTTAGGGGTGCTGAGCACACATGTTATTTTGTTAAAGTTATATTTCATATATCTCCCTGGCTTCTAGTTAGTGAACATGGTATGTGATGATACTTAAAAACCAGTAACAGCTTGGATTTGATATTTTGCTTATACCAAAATAGCTTCTCTCAAATTCAAACAGCGCACAATGGTTGACTGACAATGCAATTAAACAAAAACATTTGCTACTAGCTGTCTTAGCCAGAGCTGGACTGTGACAAAAAAAAAAAAAATCAGCCCTGGCATTTTTGTTCCAATTTGTTAAGTAGCAACATTCAACCATCACATTTAATGGTCTAACAAAGGGGTGTCCAATCAGGTGCCAAGACCCTGCAGGTTTTCTCTTCTACTCAGTCACTTCTGCAGGTGTTTTCACTGATCAGCAATCTGTGGCAAGAAGTTCAGTGAAATCTGCTGTTAAAGACACTGGTTGGAGTTAAAACCAGCAAGGTCTTGGCCCTCCATGGCACATGATTGGACACCCCTGGTCTAACAGGTCAGAATTATCCTATTTTTCCCGCTAACAAATGAATCCCTGTGGTTGTGGTTTTGAAGAACAAGCGAAAGAAACTATTTTGCATAAATATTGTGTCATAATTTTTAAGTCTCAAAATTTTCAAAAGGTGCAAAACTTTGAGAAAAAAAACTCCACAATAAAAGCTTCAAATTTACTAGAATAATGAACCAAATTTATAGGGACAAATGCCCATGTATTTAAAGTACAGTCGTGTGAAAAAATTAGGACACCCTGTACAAGTCTGTGCTATTTTAACATATATGGACATATGGATATTTAACCCCTTGCACTCTGGTCAATTTCCCTAAAAACGCCAAAAAATAGCGTACCCAAAGTAAATCAAAAGCTGTTCTTCAACCCTTTGCAGCATCTTCATGGGGTTGGTCTCATTTAAAAGAAAACACTTTGAATTTTTTGGCAAAACAGTGATAATCTCTCTAAGTGCTCCTGCCACTGAGTAACAGTCATCTAAACATACTGAACTTGAAGAAAATAAATTTCGCCTGGGTGTTTTTTTGGATACAAATGCTTGCAAATAACACACAGCTTCAGATACTGGCTGGAAAATGCAACAGAAATGTAGAACCAAGTGTTATCCAGCTGAGGTCAAAATTTTGTAACAATACCACAAAAAATGAATATATTACACAGCTTTTTTCTTAGGTTGTTCCCAGGCGTTTTGGAACTGTGCCAAATTGTGCCAAATGGCACAGTTTGGAAAAACGTCTGTAACTTTTGAATGTTTCAATATAGAAGCTTCATCTTGGGCTCTAATGAAAGGTGAAGGGCTGTGTGTGTGTGTGTGTGTGGGGGGGGGGTTGTTATTCATTGATGAATGAATGAATGAACAAACGAGCCCCCCCACACAAAGAAGCATGCCACGTAAAAAATGTGTGGCTTTTTTTTTTTTTTACAAGAAAAAATAACGTACATTGCACTAACTCCGTCATGTTGCGATAACACACAGTTGTAATTTACCGATAGGTCAAAAGTCATTTGGATTACAATTTTCAGGGATAAAGAATAATTTAGCTTATAACACTTACCTGTCCACAACAGCAATGTCGCTGGCAAACTTCTCTTCCTCATTGTCAGATGAACATGACGCTGGTCCGCTTGTTACAGACTCGTGGTTCTGGTCACGCGACCCGGTCAAACCATAATTCCATTACTGGGGTTTTGCGCTTCCATGATTGCGGTTTTGGCGAACGATTTCTCAAAACAAATAAGAACAGTAGTTAGAAAAAAAGACTGGCGATCGCCTGTGTCACCCAGCCTTACACAAAACAGCTTTCGAACTTCTGTGCTTCAATTGGCTGGCTGTATTCGCAGCCGTTGGTAGGCGGGTCCTTCTTGCTAGGTTTTCAGTCATTGGTTCTTCAAGGTTTCGGAAACCCAATTCAAGGCTCTTATTAGTCGAATGAGAGGCCAATCACATCTAAACCAGTCAAAGCACTCCTTTGGCTTTCTGTTCGCGGCTGTGTCTGTAGTGGAAGAACGGAAATGCAGCTTTTTTTTTCAGTGTGCTCTAGGACACAGCGCCCTCATGCGTCCTCGTGCACCCTCGTGCGCCCTCATGCGCTCTAGGACGCAGAGACGTGTCCGCCCGTGGTACACCGGAGTGCAAGAGGTTAATATCAATGTTAAAAATACTGGGAGATTCATGTCATAATTCAACCCAAGAGAGGCTCAAACTCTGAGCAACCACAACAGATGAACACTTAGACCAGTGCTTCTCAATTATTTTTTGCAAAGCCCCCCCTAGGAAAGAGAAAATATTTCACGCCCCCCCAACTCGCCGCAGTGACTATAAATAAGATCATTATCTATAAAAATTGTATAAGTATACCTAAAATTGCATCCTTTTTAACATTAACAAAAGAAAAAAGCAATATAAATCAACTTTCAACAAATATTAACTTTATTTTGCCACACAGAAACCCTGTTATAGTCTAAAACAGAAAAAAAAAACTTAAAGTGCACCAAAGTGTCTGAAATAAAAAATATGTCAATCCTTATTTAAACTAGAAACATTTTTGACCAACTGAACCATTTGATGCTGAGAAAAATAATTCAATCAATAAATAATATTAAATGTAAATTGATCTGGAACATTAACACAGGAGTACCAATATATTTAACATTTTAGTCTGAAGAAAAAGGTAGAAAAAGGCAGTATCAACTCCTCTGCAATTGTGTGGGGTTTTTTGCACTGCGCAATTTGATACGCCACTTTAAATGATGCTGAAAGTGCTCGCTGGTTTACTGATGTAGCGTTCACAAAGCGGGATGATTGTTGGCCGTACTCCGCACGTTTTCGCTGAAAAAAATCACGCGGCTTATCAACGTGTTGAGGATGTAATGTCTGTAGGTGACGTCTTAATTTATTTGGCTTCATGCTGTCCGCTGCCAACACTTTCAGACACAGTGAACACACCGGTCTTTCCTCGTCTCCCACCGTAGTCACAGTGAAGCCAAGCGCTAGATAAACTTCGTCATATTTCCTCGTCTTAGCTTTTGGGAGACTTTCATTTGTCTCTTTACCTCTGTCTCTCTCCGCCTTTCTTTTCGTTACTGTTAAATATTTCTCCATGGTGTCTCTCGAGGGATTTGTTGACAGCAATTTAAAAAGTTTTAAACTCCCGCACAGACTTTGACAATGAGAGCACCACTGCACCACCTGCTGCCGTGGATGTGCAATTACACTTTACACGGCAAAAGCAAAGCCTGTTCCCCTGGGTCACACGTGCCTCCCCCGGCATCGCGCCCCTGGGGGGGCGCGCCCCACTATTTGAGAAGGGCTGACTTAGACTCAGATGGTAAAGAGATTCACAACTTTAATGGAAAACAAAAACTAAAAAAATACACAAACCTAAATAAAGTGCAACAACTAAGGAAAAGCGCAAACAAAACACACACTTAAATTGACACAAAAACAGGAGCACGCTGGAACACACGCAGCCTGGGGGAGAGAGCAGAGAGAGAATAATTAGAGGCGAGAAACTCCACAAGAGGAGAATAAGAAGGGAGATTGCTCTTACTGTGATGAGCAGAGGGCCCGTCAACAAACTCCTGCGTGGAACCAGGGGAAGACAGGGAAAGTAGGATGACCTGGGTGGAGCGTCTAGTGTCTTCAGAATGAGAGTCCGGCGAGTGTGATCAGCCCCAGAGTACACACCACTGAGGTGACAGCAAACCTAAGGAGAAGACATGGGAGGTAAGATGCACAGATCAACCAAAATGCAAACAACGTAATGACTTGACAGGGCAGCAATACCCAACGGTCCAGCAGCACCATATCCACACACTGGACCTTAAATACACGGAGGACCCAGAGGGCAGCACGTGCAGCGAATCACACAGGTGTGTTGATTACTCCAGAGCCGGGAAAACAGGAGCAGGAGGGGAGGGGGAGCATGTTCGCCTGATCATCACACGTGTAATACAACTAAACAAATGAAAATGATTTAAAGACTCTTTTTTTTTCAAATTTTCTCTAAAATGTAATTCTAAACAAATAAGTGAGGAATAAATTAGGGCACCCCTCATCTTTTTAAGGGCACTCCCACATTCATTCCCACATAAAATGGCTAAAATAAATGTTAAAAAATACAAATAAAAACAAAAATAAGGTTAGACATAGATATGTGAACATTTATTAATAAAGAACCTAATATTTAATGGGGTGTCCTAATTTTTTCACATGACTGTATGTACTAAATTCATGAGAGAAAAAAAATGCAAAATTACAAGAGAAACAACCTTGAATTTAAAAGATAAAAATTACAAATTCATGGCAAAACTTGAAAATTTTTGAGGAAAAAATTCACATATGTACAATTACAGTCACTGAGAATGTAAACACAGGAAGTTATTTAAAAAATTTAATAAATTTGTTAAGAAAAAGGAAATTAATAAATTGTTCAGCCAAAGGTCAGAAACTGACAAGAGAAATGTAGCTCATTTGCATTAATTAAAAAAAAAATAAGGAAAAAAAATCAATGGAAAGTGGAGGGTAAATTACATTTTGAGGCAAAAATGCAAAGACGGAAGAAAAAAAGATGCCACTTTATGATGCGAAAGTCACAAATTCAAGACGTGAATCCATGAGCAAAAATTTTTCAAGTTCAAAGTTTCAAATTTCATAAAGGTTTTTAAAAAGTCTATAATTAAAACAAGAATAAAAATAATTATAAGAAAAGTAAGTAATTTGTTAGAAATCTCCAAATTCACATAAAAAAATTCCATATTTTCAGTTAAAAAAATCTCTAATTTAGGTGGTAGAGTAGCCTGAAACTGTACACAAGTAAACTTTGTATATTATCACTCAAATGTACATAAGAGTAGTTACCCCAAAATAGTTAAGAAGTTACTGAGATGGGACTTTAGTCTGGACACCTTGAGGTTTTTCTCCTGAATTTATGGCAGTTTTATTCTAAATTTATGACTTTTTCCTTGTAAATTTGCAAGATTTTTTTGCCCACTTAAATCAACATTTTCTCATAATTTGTGTTTAGTGCTAGTTTAGGGCTTTTGTCTTGTACATTTGAGGCTTTACTCTCTTAAATTTGTGAGGTTTTCCTCATAAATTAGAAATCAAAAATAAATTGAGCAAAGATGCAGCATTTTCTTTTATATTATAGGCTATTTATAGACTATTAATAGCCTATTTTCTACCCCCCACCCCAGGTGAAAACCTCATGTATTCTGGAACCTAAATGTTTGCAGGTATGCATACTCGTACTGAATAAATTCAGACAGACCCAAAAACTATTCATAACGTTGCAGAATATTCCAGCTGAGGCTGGCGTCATACATCATTATGCGTTTGTTACCTGTAGAAAAGCTGCAGCAGCCTCCCACAGTTGGGATAGGGAGGGACTTCTGTGTGTGTGTGTGTGTGTGTGTGTGTGTGTGTGTGTGTGTGTGTGTGTGTGTGTGTGTGTGTGTGTGTGTGTGTGCCCACCAGGGCTCCAGCGCAGAACGTGCGGGTACAGGCCAGACAACATGTGTGAGAGGAGGGATCATACCATTTACATGGCGGGGAAAGGGGGAGGAAAGTTCATTTTTAAAAAGTTTAAATGACAAACTACTCAATATGTTTTGGATGTTATTTTAGCTTATCAAAGATTAACTAAAATTTTATAATCACAACTTTTCTCACTCCAATTTATAGGGGTGCTGAGTTTAAATTTCAGGGTGCTACAGCACCCCTAAAAAACGCCTAATGCCGCCCATGGTGTTGAGACAAGAGTATTTTCAGTTTTCATCCAGCCATGGCTGTTCAGATAGCATAGATCCACCAACAGTGTGTTGTTAGCATAAAATAGCACTAGCTTTGTCGGAGCTTGTTGCTGTTTTCAATCACTTCTAAAGATTGCAGTATGTCTCAACTGGCACTTATACCAATATGCTTTTGTCCTTAACCTTGACAAAGGAAAAATAATCTAATTCCACAAAGACAAAGTAGCTTCATTTTTTCCTCCACTCAGTAGTGAAGACTAGGCCCTTTGCAATAGCAAAGTAATGCATTACTCCTAACACTGGTCGAGATGTGCAGACAGATAGACAGACAAGTAGGAGTCAAGCACAGAAAGAGAGAGAATATTCTGGATTTTTTTTTTTTTCAGAAAAACACAGACTTTGATAGACAATACAGTTCAGAGCAACAGAATAAATTATTTTTTTCTTTCTGCACTTGGTACCGAGTGGTTGGGCACCGCTGCAGTTAGGGAGTTTTCAAATGAAAGTGCTGCTGTAATTTCAAATTCTATACTCTTTAACATGCATGCAATGCAATTTAGCTGTTATAATGGATAATTATTTTGTTCATCCTTTTTATTCAAGTTCTCAGCAATAGCTTACAGTGTTGGTCATTTTTATGACAAATTTATTAGAAGCTACTTCATCCTCACTTAATTGTGTTAAAGTCTGTATTTGCTGTTGTACAAAAGAGTTTTTCTGTATAGCAGAAGTTTCTGCTTAATTTGCAAATCACTGTTTAATAGGAATTTTTTGACACCACCATCAGTGTGTGAATGGGTGGATAGAAGGATCTGTAAAGCGCTTGGTCATCCAGAGATGAGTAAAAAAGTGCTATATAAGTGAACGCCATTTACCATTTACCATTTGACAATCCTGTGCTTTTCTTGTGGTGTTATATAGAATATCATTGCAGCAAATTATGGAAAAAAATATCTACTTTAAAATTTGTAATTCTTCCCACAACTGTTAGTGAAGGGTTGAAACAACCCTTTCAAAATATCACAACTTTTATCGCAATTTTTTTTAAAAAAAAAAGCTCCCACAAATTCAGACTTTTCGGGATTCAACAATCATGAAAACATCCTGCAAAATCTTGGAGGAACTGATTTTACAGCTAGACAGAAGCTGGAAATTGATTCGCAAGTTTGGGTGGTGTGTGCACTGACACAAATAACAACTAGTGTATTAATGCTGAAGTGGTCACAGTTGTTTAGACATGCATTTTTTGTAGTACTTAGGAGTTTTTTTCTGTTTGTTTTTTTGTTTTTTGTTTTTTTTGAGAATATGATTCTGGGTAGTTATTGTCATTTCTGACATGTTGAAAGCTTTAAATCAACCTGCAGTTACAGAAAACAAATCTATTTGTCCCTTCCCATGTTAATAAAAGTATTAAAAATTTACAAAATGACAAGTTTAAACTAGATTATATCGAAAAAAGTCCCAGTTAATCACAATTAATCAGCATTTTTGGAGATTATTCACTATTAAAAATTTTAATCATCCTTCATCACTAATAGTATGTTCCTATAATATATGGTCTTGGTCTCAACTCGGTCTCGATCTCTCAGACACAGAGAACTGGGAAGGTAAATGAGTTTTGAAACCAATAAAGCAGCCATTTTGGTGCATCTCTAAAGCACTGAGCCTTCTCATTCATATGCAGATAAAAAAAAAATCTTTAAAAGGCATATGTCTCCTTTTTTCTTGTACAGGCAATAAAAATATAATCTCCCATCACCCCTGTTGAAAGTCACTGTACCAAGACACCGTCCATCACATCTATGGCTGCTGTAATGTCAAACAAATATTCTCCAAGGGGTGTTAATGCCTGCATGAGAGGCTGCTCAGAGTCATCTCTTCCAAGGCTTTCTTTTGTGCATGAGGCAAGAAGTGGGTTATGGCTTGCGGATTTACCATCTCTCATTTTTTCAGAGCAAAGGCGCCATTGATGTTTGCTTGGCCAAAATCTTCCCTGCAATGGTGAGGGATAAGCTGCTGGTGAAGCATAGTAATAGGCTTTTCATGTCACAATGTTAACAGGGCTGAGGGTATATGAGGGGTGTTGGGTGCACTGTTTACCCCCGCCTCTAACACTCACCAAAGATATCCATTTATTCGGTGCACACAGAGCAATCTCTGAGTAATTAACATGCCTGCACTATGCAATTTTGATCCTTGATTAAAGGCATAGGGAGCCTTGGCGAATAGAGGTGTATTATTTGAAAATCCTCCAGCTTTGGCTTGAGTGACATAAGGACACGCTTTTTCCTTTCCTTTCTCTGCTAAATCATGCCCCCAAAAATCTTGTTTCATCACCCAAATTCCATCCTCCTTGTGTATTTCTTCCACATTCACCCATTCCCATACCCCCTCCGACATACCAGCCCCATCACCCATCATCTATCTCCCCTAGCAACCCCTTCACTTTTGCTATACCATCATCTAAAATCAACAATTTTCCACTCTTCCCAGCTTATCATTTCCACCTTGATTTTTTTCTTATACCTGAATCTAATATACCCTCTATCATTGACTGAAACCTCATTCCAATATCTCTCTTTTCTGCTGATATAGTATCCCTCTTAATTCTCCCTTTTAGTTTTAAAAGTCTACAAACCCAGCCATGGGGGGAGCACAACCTAGTGTACCCCTAGTGCTGGTTCCGAGCCCAGGTAAATGGGGGGGGGGGGGTGCATCAGGAAGTGCATCCAGCATAAAATCTTTGTCCATTCAAACATGCGGATCATCAAGAATGAGACTTCCATATTGGATCGGTTAACCCAGCTAACAGCCACTCCAGTGCTGTTACCCAATAATACTGATGAAAACTGGGCCGCTGTTGGTTGAAGGCTGAGGAGGAGGAGAGAGGGAAGGCATGTTTGGAGGCAGAGAGAGATAAGGAATGGCAGAAGTTTAGAAGTGAGAGTAGGTACTTTAAATGTGGGGACTATAGCCACTTTTCCACTAGCCCAGCTCGCCTCGCCTCGTTTCGTTTTGCTACTACTCGGTTCGGCTGCGGTTGTGTCTCCATAGCAGCCGGGTAAAGCGGGGTTAAGCTGTGGTGGGCGGGATTTTTTTTACATCAAGGCGACGCCACACTCCCGTGACGTAAAACACGCAACCCAAGCCAAACATAAAATGGAGGCTGTACAAGGCGACTCCTCGGTCTGTGGCTTTTTTCACTGTAAATGCCAAAAAGGACCGCCAGACAAGGGTACAGGCAGTGAGACGAAACACTCTGGAATAGTTCTGCAGCTTCTGGGAGAGCCGAAGACGTGAGGATACAAACTAGGTCATATATGACGGTAAGCTAATGTTGCTAATGCTAGTTTGCTATAAGTACGTCGTACTACACTGTAATGTCTGCAAGTTATCGCTGTTAGGTACTAAAATATGCACGCTGTGTGTGTTTCAGATGGCTCTGTTGTGGGAAAATTACCGCTTCAAACGGTCGGTCTGGCGTTCAGCACAGCCTGTCACTGATGTCAACACAGCTTCACAAACGATCAGTGGTTGTAGAGCTTAAGAATGTCTGTAGAAACGTCTATTTCCTGTGCAACAAATTGCTCTGATCTGCGTGAAAATCATGGAGAGACTGTTGAGACATCATGGATGTACCTGCTCCAGCTGCACTGAGTCTGAGGTGGTGTCATAGCAAAAAATGATAAGCTGACACAGCTTGATCGCCATGTTAATAACTATATTAGCCACAAAATATATATTCAAAAAGTAAACAGTACTGAGTTAGGTATAATAAGATATATTTGACGGTTATGATGCATTTTAGGCTAAAACAAACTTGATCTAGGATTAAAAGCAATTAAAATAATGCAGTCACAAGGTTACATGGAAAATGGTTGATTTACTAGATATATGTACTGTAGAAATATATATTCTCTGCATCAACAATGTACTATACATGCATTCATGTAGTATTGTACTGGGAATTGCACTGACAATAAACCTCTGAAGTTTTTGCAGATGTCTCTTTTTTATATGTGAAGGTTACCACCATGTGACATAAATTTAATACTGACAGATTGGAAAAGCTGTCTAAGAACAATCCAGCAATTTGAGAAATCACTTTTGGTTTGGTGTAAGTCTGTCAACAGGATTATGAACCATAAAGCAGTTTGTGTCAAAATGTTAAATCCCATTAAACTCTAACCCACAGGTGTCCAATCATGTGTCATGGAGGGCCAAGACCCTGCAGGTTCTCTCTTCTACCCAGTCTCTTCAGCAGGTGTTTTCACTGATCTGCAGTCAGTGGAAGAAGTTCAGTGGAATCTGCTGTTGAAGACACTGGTTGGAGGTAAAGCCTGCAGGGTCTTGGCCCTCCATGGCACATGATTGGACACCCCTGCCCAAACCCATTATGATGAGGAGTAGATGCTAATATGACCCAGAATTCCTCCATATACTGGTACTATCACTAAAGTGTGCAGGGTCTTCTGTGGTGGCACATCCAACAATACAGTCTTCAGTTAATAAAATAATTGTTTTGGTTACTCTTCTTAAAAATGAGCCATTCTTTTCAAGGTCACCCATTAATGGTTTGTACTATTGACTCTTTTCCCACCAATGTATTAACAGACAAAAATAGAAATCATGATGCAAACACATAAGTCACTAAATTGTTTATTACAATCAGCAGCAAATTCCAGATTATTCAGAATGTGCAAAATTCAAACTGTAAGACTGGGTCACTCAGCAGCTGGGATGTGCAGCTCACACTGGTCCCAGTTCAGCAGATCTTAGGCCTGCATCTCTGTAAATAGTGACGCAAGGTCCAGTTTGGGGTGGATCGTTTACCTCTTGCCTAGACAAAAGACAGAAATGGGTAGTGGTTAAATAAAGGAAGTTTAAAACATATTTGGGAAATACACTTGTTGCTAAAAGCCAGTGGTGGAATGTGAATGAATCTTTATTTCAGATAGATTAAAAGAAAATAGAATAACATAACAAAGGGGAAAAAAATCTAACAAGGTCGAATTAAACAATAAGTCCTCTGATTATACAGTTCAACATAGGTTATCTGAAATGGGTGATGGCTGCAGCTGCAGCTTATATTGCCCACCCATATTCCATCCAAGAATTCAAAAGAAAAACAAAACAGGAGCGATTCCAATGTGACAATAAAGTACTTCGTTGTTGTATTTAACCACAATTTTCATGTAGCTGCACTGATGTAAAGTCGATTTTACAAGGGCTGCGTTACATTTAAAATCATCTGTTTTTACTGTGGCCTCAGCAATCAGAATGAATTAATACATTCACTTGAATGGAATCTAGTACTTTAACTGAAGGTGTGCATCACCGAGTATGGAGTCACTCAGTCAAAATATGAAGTTTTTATCAATAAAAGTTTGTCTTGAATGTAAAAGTGTCTCTTCTTGCCTTGGCTTCAAGTGTGGGCGGTGTTTTGTACTTTTATTGCTAAAATATAAAAGGATGCACAACAATGGGTCTCAAATATTTGTAATGTGCCCTGTTACTGCATGAGTTTATTGATGATAGACTGTAAACTACACATATAAACTAAATTATATTGATGACTGAACAACTGCCATTCCCCAAAAGATACAGTTGTGAACATAACTCACAAAGGATCACACAAGTGATCTGACAAAAAAATAAATACATTAACAAGCGGTTTATTTTACAGTTGATGCGCCATTCTTTTTCAGTTATTCTGTAATTAATACTCACACAATCAAATACATCTCAGTTCAGTCCCTTTTATATTAAGTGGAAATTGTGCTACTTTGGTTTTGACACTTTACCTAAAAAAGCAAAGGATTTCAGTACATTCCACAGTGGCGAGGTCCGTTGAGGGGCAGCTGCTTTCCTCTTGCCTAAACGAACGACAGAAATGGATAGTGGTTAGGTTCAAGCAAGTTCAACACTTATACAGGCACGTCTCAAAAATTAGAATATCATGAAAAAGTTCAATATTTTTGTCACTCATTTCAGAAAGTGAAACCCATATATAGATTCATTACAGGGACAGTGATATATTGAAAGTGTTTATTTTAATATTGATGATTATGGCTACAGCCCATATTAACCAACACCTCAGCGGCCAACATTTATATTTAAAAACTATTTTTTAAAGTTTATTTATGTAATATTCTAATTTTTTGCCAAATTGAATTTGGGGTTTTCAGGGACTGTAAGCCATAATCATCCAAATTAAAATAAATAAATGCTTGAAATATATCACTGTCTGTGTAATGAATCTATATAATATATGGATTTCTCTTTCTGAAATGAGTGTCAAAAAATATTGAATTTTTTCATGACATTCTAATTTTTGGAGATGTACCTGTATTAGGGAAATACACTTGTGAAAGTCAGTGTTGGGATGTGACAAAAATGCTTCGTTTCCCTGACAAGCACCGCAGGATCCACTCTGTACAGGTACAAGTACATTTTCAATCCAGGGATTTATGGTGGAACAGCACAATACTGTTCCAGCACCTTTTATGGAAAATCCACAGAATTGGTGTGTGGGTCTATTCTGACACTTTAGAAAATTATATGAATGACTTTATAAATCACTGGTTTGAAAAAGCACTTTTATATTGTTGAGATTTCGGCTCCTGTGCTCAACTTCACCTGCATCCACAATATAAACACTAAGGGAGGCTAAACCCTGGCATGTGGAAACACATTCTAGCATTAAATTGCACACAATTTAATGCGCAGCACCAAAGTGCAGCACGTACACAAACCAGGACTTTAACCAGGATTAACATATTTCATCGTTTTGCTCTCACAAGCGAACACTTAGGAGAAAACAAGCGCAAATCAGCAGTTGGTACTAGCTAGCTACTAGCTAAAACTCGTTAGCCAGCATGCTCAAAAAAAGTGAGCTTACCACTAACAGGATAAATATGTGAATAGATGCACATTACTACAAATCACTCACCATCGATGGTTCGCTCACGTTCGTCTTCAGCTTGTCCATAGTCCGGTTCTATGCTGGGCTGCATCTGTATCGGTGTGGGTTGCTCCTCACTGTGGATCTGCCACCAAGCAGAGAAAACTCCGCACCTCTTCGTTGGACCACGGTGTAGATTTCCGCAAAACCTACAACGCTGTCTGTATTAATATTGTATTTACTCCGTGACCGAGTTAGTCCGTGAAATATTGCAAATGGCGGTCGTATCGATTCCACTGAAGACGGACGCTTTCGTGACGTTACGCCTTGACCAATCAGTGGCTCGCAGTCTGACGTCACATCTCGGCTCGCTTCAGCACGGTTGTACCCTGCCCTCGATCAGGCATGAAAATAGCGCCTGTTAAACCGTGCTGGGTACAGTGGAAAAGGCTAGAAAGCGAGTCGAGCAGAAGTGAGTAAGGCCAAAGCGAAACTAATGGAAAAGGGCCATAAGACTGGTGAAGGCAGAGAGTTGGCTGATATGATGGAGAGAAGGAAGGTAGATAAACTGTGTGTACAAGAAACCAGACGGAAGGGACGCAAGGCCAGGAAAATTGGAGGTGGATTTAAACTGATCAACCATGGTGTAGATAGGAAGAAAAATGGAGTATGAGTAATCTTGAAGAAAGAATATGTGAGGGGGTAAAGAGGAAGTCAGAAAGGATCATGAGTTTGAAGCTAGAAGTCAAAGGTGTGATGTTGAATGTTGTCAGTGCGTATGCCCCACAAGTTGGATGTCAGATAGAAGAGAGAGGAATTCTGGAGTAAGTTGGATTAAGTGGTAGAGAGTGTTCCAGGGGAGAGAGTGGTGATTGGAGTAGACTTTAATGGACATGTAGGTGAAGGGAACAGAGGTGATGAGGAGGTCCTGGGTGGGTATGGTCCTACAGAGAGAAATGTGGAAGGACAGATGGTTGTAGATTTTGGTAAAAGGATGAAAATGGCTGTGATGAACATGTATTTCAAGAAGAGGAACATAGGGTGACTTACAAGAGTGGAGGAAGGTGCACACAACTGGACTATTTCTGATGCAGAAGGAGCATTCTAAAAGAGATGGGACACTGTAAAGTGGTGTCAGGGGAGAATGTAGCTGGACAGCATCAGATAGTAGTCTGTAGGATGACTTTGCAAGGCAAGAAGAGGAAGCGAGTGAAGGCAAAGCCAAGGATTGAATGGGGGAAGTTAGAGAAGGATTAGAAATGAGTATATCAGAGGGACAGCTCAGGTTGAGCGGTTTGGACAAAGAATGTTGAAGATGGAGCTTCCAGTCAGGAGGAAAAGAGGAAGACCACAGAGAAGATTCATGGATGTTTTGAAGGAAGACATGGATGGGGTTGGTGTTACAGAGGAAGGTGCAAGGGATAGGGTGAGATGGAGGCAGATGATCCCTAAAGGGAGTATCCAAAAGAATAAGTTTTAAATGCAACTCCTTTTTCATCCATGCACCAGAAATTGTGCATTCAGTCTGACTCCCCCCCATTGCTGACTACCTCAGACATATCCATAATTTTTTCCAACCAGTCATTCTCATCTGGACCAGAAACCCCCATCTTTGCCATCTCTCTCCTCCTTTCCCCCTGGTCCCCCATGTTCAGCTTCAGCCTGATTTCCCTTGACTGTCTCCTTCACTCCGCACCATATCACCAATCACGTTTAACTATATCTCTATTCCAATTACCAGGTAACCTGCTGCTGTTATGAGGCCCTTAACATTGTTGTCTTGTTTCCTTCCCTGACCCAAATATTCCCCAGTGACTACCCCTTGCGTATCCCTCCATCCTTTTTTATTAAAAAGTACCTCATGGCATCTCAGGGCGCCTCATGTTTGATAGCTTGTTAACATGCATCCAAAGAGGACTCAGATTCACGCTGGCATTTCAGAGGGAATTATTTTGCATTTTCCTTCATATGCAGCCCCTACAACCACCACCGGCTTTTCTTCCCTTGGGGGGTACTTGGAAGAGGGAAAAAGAGGCCTTGATGTTAATATGGGAAAGAAGAGATTAGTGATGTTTGTCTATACCAGTCAGGGCAATTGGAATGGACAGCCAAAACTCCAGGCCTTGCAGGTTAGACTGGGATCAGACAAACTCAAGGATGTCTCTTCTCCTTAGAAGCTGCAGCATTTGAATACTTAAGATAACAGGACTGGACATTTTCCTTTTTAATTTTTGGCAGACCTTGAATGGCTCAGTAATGAAAGTGTTTTAATATTTTAAACAATCTTGTGTGTAATATGATAGATACTGTATATGAAATTCAAACTGGTGGCATAAATAGAAAAAACAAGCAACAACATCACAGTCATCCCTTCCAAAACCTGTTACACATTATAAATTCACTCAAGTGTTTTCATCATCTATCTGATTATCTCCAACATCCACCAGGGTTTACACATCATCGTTTCATCTATGGGTAACTCCCTGGTTGGTGGGGAGCAGAGGTTCACAAGCCTCATGGGTAATATGTGTGCCAAACTAATTAGCACCATCCATGCTGTGAGGAAACACAGGGGCTTTTCATCTACCGATAAAAAAGACAAGACACCTCACAAAACTCTTTGGCAAAGCTGCCCTTCTTGAATGGGGTGTCAGGGGAGATAGATCGGGAACCGATTCCGAATCTTAGCAGTGCTTGAACTGCAGAAAAGCTCCTTGCTGTTCACCCTGCTTTCCTCTCCCAGGCCTCTGACTTCACCCCCAAAAAAGTTAGCCACCATATTCTTTATCGTCTTTCTTGGATCCTAGAAGGCACCTAGCTTTTAGTGATGGCTGTACTACTTGGGGCAGTCTTTTTTAATTTGCCTGTGGTTATGCATTATAAATGAACTGCAGACATTTTTAAACTTTACAGCATTGATGTAGTTTCCTGCGAGCATGTCAACTGATAGATGTTGTACTGCACATGTTCAGACAAGAAAAAAAAATCCAATTAACTGGTAGCAGCTGCTCTCTTGAACTCAGAATGTCATAATCAGGATTTTATGTCTTGTTCACAAAGCAGCAGCATTCTAACTAATGAAAAGGAAAATTGGTTATACATGATTAAGAAGCATTTCAGCCCATTCACACACAAAGATTGGATGCTAGCACTTGGAAGGGTGAACAACTAAAAACAAATGCTGCAAAACAGATCTCAAAATGGCCACATTTGTAGTTCAAAATGAATAATCACAAACAAATTGTTGACAGCATTAATAATAATAATAATAATAATAATAATAATAATAATAATAAGAAGAAGAAGAAGAAGAAGAAGAAGAAGAAGAAGAAGAAAAGAAGAAGAAGAAGAAAAATACATTTTTGTCATGGTCTGAGTGCCGATCTCGTCCGCGCTCGGGTCATGCAGTGTTTCCTTCCCATTCTTTAGTAATTCCTTGTGGACTCTCTGAGCCCTTATTTTGACAGCAACTCTGCGGGGCTTCCGGCTGTCAGGAGCCGAGCTCAGCAGTGACAGCTGGACTTGATCTGATTCAGCTGTTAACGCCTCATCAGCTGATTAATTATCTCGCCCTACTTAAGGGAGCAGCTTAGGTTACTCCGGGCTGCGACCTCATTCGTGTATGGATAACGCTGGTCTCCCCAACGTTAGGCTGGAGTCCCTACGTCCCGGCTCCAGTCATCCTCTAATTCCTCGCTACTCTCTGTAAGTTTATTCCTTAATCTGTGTGTATCGACAGTGTGTCTTTGCCTTAGTCCTTATTTGTGTTTTGCCCCTCGTGGCTCATTATCTTGTACCTTTTGTCCTTATTTAATAAACACGCAAACTCACTGGTCGCCTATAGCGTCTCATTTGCGGTCCGAGAGGGCCGCACCATGACAGGTCGCAGCCCGGACTGAGACGCCGGTGACCGTGAGTTTGTTTGGACTTGATTTTCCACTTACCATGTACCAGTGTGCTGGGAGATGGCGCCGCTCAAGGGCTACGCTAGGAGCCTGGGCTACGAGCTGGTGAGGGCCCTCGAGGAAATTGATGGAAGCCTTTTCACCGCTCGCCTCTACGAGGTTCCCAGCGATGCACGCTGGTACCTGGACTTCACTGAGGCGACCATTAACTGCCATCCCCGCTACGCTGACCATCCTGAAATCACGGCGAGGATGGCGGACATCACTGTGCACGGGGAGAAGCTCCGTTGGCTGGAGGGAAACTCCGGCAGGAAGCCGTAGAGGAGGCATCCTCGCTCCTCGCTTCAGGATCCCATTCCTGTCCTTCATCCAGTCCAGGAGTTTGCACCGCCCAGAGGTCATCCCCGACGGAGTGAGACATCAGTCAGGATTCCCCTGGAGGATTTACAGCTGACAGCGATTTCCATCCAGGACCGAGTGGCTGCAGCTCGCTCCGCCTCCCATCCTACACCGATAATGAAGCATGTGACGGTGGCGGTCAGGCTGGTGGAGAGGAATCCAGAGCTGGATGATTACCCCGGATACGCTGACCTGCTCGCCTCTGTTTCTGCACAGGAGCGACGTTTCCCTAACCTCACCTTCACCTCGCCCTCTGCCAGTAAACGTCGTCTCCATGCAGATTGCAAGCCTCAGCGAGAACCCCGTCCGGGTTGCCGCACGAACTCTGTCTCCCAGCCAGCTGCAGCCTCCGTGTCTCGTCGGAGTAGTAAGACAGCCGTCTCCGCCTCTGGGTCATCTGTCCCCGCTGCTCCGTCAGCTCCTTGATCCTGGTTCACCTCAGCTGTTCCTCCCCCCTCCTCGACGCCCCCTCCAGCTGCTGTGAACTCCACGAGTCCGTCTCCGGCTGCTCCCGTTCCTGATCCTGTGCAAGAGGCTCCTTCTCGTCTTCCCTGGGGGCCCTCCATCTCCATCCAGCGGGGGAAGAGGGGAACCAAGTCCACTGCAGCGGGTCCCATCGGTCCTCAGCGAGGCAGGCAAGTACACGTTCATTCTTTTCCCTCTCTGAGTGAATTGCCTTGTCTGATTCCTGGGTGTGGAGCTCGGGGTTTACAGTCCCCTGAACTCCCTCCATCTGCTGCAGTAATTAATAGTGAACCTGCTGCTTCTGTATCTCCTTCCCCTAAGCGTTCCCCGCGGTCAGGACTACACCACCGGACAAGGAAGGAGCCTGCGGTCCTGAAGAGTTTGGATCCAGCTCCGCAGCCACGTCATGGGCAGAGGAGGAGGTCGGACTGCAACCTGGAGCCTGCACCGACGACAAAGCGTCCCGGGTCTCCATGGAGGAGCGGTTCGACCCAGCAGGTCGAGGATCTTCTGCCACCACGCTGTGCGGGTCGTCGGCGTGGATGTCAGCGTTGGATGGTCCTCAGACTGTGGAGACCATCCTGCCGGCTGCGGAGCCCGCCGTAGCCGAGTGGGAGCCAGAGGACATCCTTCTTCGTCCTGAACCCGGATCGCCGAAGTCCTGGACAGCGACAGAACTCGAGATCAGGCAAGTGCTCTATTTTGTCTTCCTCCTTTCTACTCTTGAGCATTTTTGTCTGCCTCTCGGGGAGACAAGCCGGGTGCAGACGTCCGCTGCATCCGAGCTTGTCTCGCTGGGTTCTGTCACTGCCGGTGAGCCTGATTCCGGTTCTGTTCCCTCTCCTGAGCCTTCTCCCAGGGTCGCCGGTGATGAGTCGGTCCTGGTCTCTGTTCTGGAGGATCTGAGCTCGGGGTTGGAGGCCATTCCTGGTGCTGTTCCGACCCAATTGGGGTCCATTGGGGGTGCAGCAGTGACCCAATCGGGGTCCGTCGGGGGTGCAGCTGTGACCCAATCGGGGTCCATCGTGGGTGCAACCGCGATCCGATCGGGGTCCATCATGGGTGCAGCTCGGGCTCACGTGGGATCCGACAGGAGGACAGTGCCTAATCTGGTGAAGTTTGGAGGTGGAGCTGCAGATCCTCCGCTGAGCGACACCGCACTGGACCCTCATCCTTCCCCCGTTCTTTTTCCCCTTCCATTGGGGGCCGCTGGACCTATCCGTTATCGGTCCGGTCCTTCCTCATTTTCCCTCTCTATAGGGGGGCCGTTTCCGAGTTCTCCCCTGCGGTCCTGGTGGCTGAGTGACGCGGGTCGGCCGCCCGAACGTTCCCTTTTTTCCCTGCCAGCAGTCTGGACGTTGGATGCAGGTAGACCTCCCGAACTATTTGTTTTTGTGTTATTGTGCTCTGAACTGCTTGCATTCCTGTAATGATTTTTTTTCCCTCTCTCCCTTTGATTGTCCTCTCTGTAGTCTTGAAGATGTTCTTTTGTTGCCTTTGCCCATTTATTTGAATTGATTTAAACTGTCTGTATTTTGCCGCTGTTTTAGCGTGATTTTGTGTTTCCCTTCCCCTGGTAGAGACGCTTGCGTATTATGGTTGTTTAACCATGTGTCTGTTTGTTTTTTTGGTTTGGTCTTCTACCTGGGCATTATGGAGTATATTTGTGTTTTTTTTCCTTGCTGTGTTGTGCACCATGCTAATATTTGTTCTGTATTGGCCCTGGTCGTTTTTTGGTGTTTTTTCTTTTTGTGACTCTCCCCCGCCGAGCTTTTTCCTCCCTCCACCCACCCTGGTGGGATTTCGTAACCTTCTGGGTGGGGGGGAGGCTTGGATGTTATGTTTATGCCCGGAGTGCGTCCTTCGGGGGGGAGTACTGTCATGGTCTGAACGCCAATCTCGTCCGCGCTCGGGTCATGCAGTGTTTCCTTCCCATTCTTTAGTAATTCCTTGTGGACTCTCTGAGCCCTTATTTTGACAGTGCCTCTGCGGGGCTTCCGGCTGTCAGGAGCTGAGCTCAGCAGTGACAGCTGGACTTGATCTGATTCAGCTGTTAACGCCTCATCAGCTGATTAATTATCTCGCCCTACTTAAGGGAGCAGCTTAGGTTACTCCGGGCTGCGACCTCATTCGTGTATGGATAACGCTGGTCTCCCCAACGTTAGGCTGGAGTCCCTACGTCCCGGCTCCAGTCATCCTCTAATTCCTCGCTACTCTCTGTAAGTTTATTCCTTAATCTGTGCGTATCGTCAGTGTGTCTTTGCCTTAGTCCTTATTTGTGTTTTGCCCCTCGTGGCTCATTATTTTGTACCTTTTGTCCTTATTAAATAAACACGCAAACTCACTGGTCGCCTATAGCGTCTCATTTGCGGTCCGGGAGGGCCGCACCATAGCAATTTTATTTGTAACACACTTTACATTAAAAAAAAATCTCAAAGTGCTACATGTAAAAAGCATAAAACTCAAATTCATAAAAGAAAAATGGGGATAAGAAGATGAAACCAAAATAAGAAAGAGAAAAGGTTAAAACAGCAACTCAATGATCAAATGTTTTTAATAAGCAATTTCAATGACCAATATCTATGCCACCTTTTTTGACTCAGAAGAGATAATATTTAGAGACACTCCATCATTGTAATTTTAAGCTAGCTAGTGTGAGCAAGCTTTGCTAATGAGCTGTTTGCACTAATTATCTGAGGTGTTGTAATGTGTACACAAATTGACATACAGTGCTAGAGTTTCCTTCAACTGATTTTTGGGAAGCTGTACCTCAAAGCAGGCCCCAGAGAAGTACATTTCAGTGAGTCCAGTACTACTGAACTCTTTCACTGCAGAAAACATGTTTGACATTGAAATGAAGGTAAAAAACATTCTACATTGCCATGTCCTCGATACAAAGGCAATAAAATAATTTTCTTGGAAATGTATTTGTTTTCCTCCATTCCTGAGAGGTTTTTTTTTTTTTCTTATTAGCAGAAGTAAGTAAATTTAACTTAATCCTTAAAAAAAAATTGGAGTCAATCACAAATTTAACCTTACTCAAAAGCAAATGTTTGTAGTAGTAACTCAGTTGCTGTGAGTGTACGTACATTTTGAGGGCATTTTAAAAATTGGCGACATAATTCCAGTTTGTTGTATTTACTCATTTCATTTGAGTTAACTCCAGTATCGCTAAAAAAAATGACTGCTGACATGTTTTTTATTCAGGGTATGACATCATCAGGCTGTGCTCCAGTCATCCAATATTTCAGATAGTTTTATGTTCCTTTAAACTGACATGAGTTTTCATCTTTTAATCCTTGTTAAGTCAACATAGACAAATTTAATCAACCACTTTGATAATGGCATAATTTAAGTTAGAATTTTCTCCTTTCGAATACTCTAGAAATACCCAAAAATGTAAAGAGTGTAAAGAATCATCTCTTTTGCTATCATGCCAAATATGATCATTTATGATACTGCAGAGCTACGAATTCATTTATGATTTTTGTCAGGCTGATAAAGTGATAGGCCCTGCGATGGACTGGCGATCTGTCCAGGATGTACCATGCCTCTTGCCCAAAGATGCTGGGATAGGCTCCAGCCCCCTCACGACCCAAAAAGGATTAAGTGGTAAAAGATGGATGGATGGATGATAATGTGATAAATACCACATTACACCACCAGGGTGATTATTGAGCCAGTTTTTATCTCAGTGTCAAAAATTGTGTGTTTTAACTTAATTACATTAATTTCTAGAACACGGCAGAACATGTAACGATAACAGTTAATTACTGGTTCACTTGGAGCAGACAAAATTGAAGAAGTCATCAGTAAAAAAAACTTTATCAAATTCACTTCAGTCTAGTGGATGAAGGACGGGGGTGTTGTCCATTACTTCCATCTGGTGTTGCCAATAATTGCCTGCAATTTCTACATAGTTCACCTTTAAAGTAAGTTCGGTGTGGCATGCCAACCGCCTTTGCCGAGTTCAAGCAGCTGCCCCGGTGACACGGCCATGCGGGAGTCGACTTGCACGGTGTGGGACCTGGACTGGGGTTTTGAAGAAGACAATCCCAGTCTGTAGGCCTCCGTACCTCCAGGGGCACATCCACCACAAGCTCGCCTCAGGGCCCCTCCAACTGAACTGCCTTCCTCAATGAAAAGACTGTGTAGCTAGGGGCATGGCTGCCGACGAACAGTGGCAGAATAAACCACTCAGCCGAGCTGGGCTACACGGTAGTCTACGTGCTGGCCTTAGCTAATTTGGGGGTTCACTGTGTACAAATTTGGGGACGGTTAATTCGGTTATGTATGTGTTGTTCCATTTTTCCAAGGGGGATAAATGTGGTGTTGTGAAACCAAAGGTTTGGTCAGCGTTGGCGTGATGACGCGGCCGCTTGGTGACATCATCATGCCGAGCATATAAGAGTAAGGGACGGCCATCTTGCTGTTTCTTTTTGGCCCGCCATTACAGCGCTCAGCCTCCCAGCCACAGCCTGTCTTCATTATTGTGCCTTTTGTAATAAAGTTCATATTCTCAGCAAATGCCACTCTCTGTCGGTCCTTCCCCAGTTTCCCAGACATAACAGAAACCATGAGTGTAACTGCTATGGCAGTGATACAAACTTGCCATAGCAGTCCCCCCCACCCCCACCCCTCATGTACCACAGTGGCAACTGACGCCCTAACACTGAGGCCATATTTGTAGCTTGTGGAACCCCTCAGTTACCTAGGGCTCATAGTGTTTGTGCACACTGCCTTATGGAGAAAAAGACTATGCCTGTTGTATTGTTATGTAAGTTGTCATAACAATATGGTGATAAACCTTAACAGAGTAAGTAAAACTTGAATGGTCATTTTGTATGAAGAAGATACAATTAAGTTTGTTTTATATAACTCAGTTTACACTGTTGAAAAAATAGATGTGCTTGAATGTTTTGAGTAAAACTTAAATGATTCAAGGCAATCAGTTTCCTGAAATACTTTGAGTGAACTCCTGAAGCTTTACTGTGTAGTGAAGGAGGGCATGAAGAGGTTTGGAGCAGCAGAGGAAGATGCATAGGATAGGGTGAGACAGAGGCAGATGATCCGCTGTGGAAACCCCTAAAGGGAGCAGCCAAAAGAAGAAGATTCCCAAGTTGTTTTTTTTCCTCACGAGTTTGTAACTTTTCCTCTCATAAATGTGAGACTTGCTTATTGTAAATCTGTGACTTTTTAATCATAAATTATCATCTTTAATTAGACTTTTGCACTTTTATTTTTGAATATTGTACACTTACCTTTGCATCTTGCATATCCTAAATTAGTAAATAGCCCCACCCCCACCTACCCTTCCTGCTGGACTAAAATAACAAATCACCTACTGAGTACATCCAAGTACCAACATATTTTGAACAAAGCATGGCTCGAAATTGGATCACGGTTGTTTACAGTCAGTGCTGTCAGTGTTAATGCATTAATAATGAAGTAACAGGACAGTTTAACTCTTTTTTTAAAATATGATTGACACGGGCATGTCCTGCAACACAAAGCCCACTGAAAACACACAGTTCCTCTCACTACTCAGCAAATCTGAAAAACACATATGGGAGAGAGGTTGATGAGGTACAGAGCTGTCTTTTCCTCCCACCATTCAAATCTGGAAAGTATGGGGTCAATTTAGTGTCAAAAATATTTTGAACTCGTGAATTAATGACTACAGCATTTGTATTTGCACATTATGGTTTTATTTCCAGTCCTGTAAAATGAATCTGTGTGAGAAATTCAGGTTTGTGCATGTGTAGAAAAGACTTTTATTTACAAATCGAATTTGTGACTTTGACATTAAAAATAAAAGTCCTTTTGTCAGCGTCTGTGTTAAAGCAGAAAATTGCATGTAAAACTGTGGCTCCTTCTCTCTTGTGAATACATACACTATAAATCAGCTTCATTGTTTCTTTTTTGGTCCAGCTAACTTGTTGATTTGAACTTAATTAGATAAATATTGTTTCCATTTTTCTACAATTTATTCTGGCTGTTTATTGATTTGTGATGTTTCATACAATGAATATAGAAAGTCAACACACCCCTGTTCAAATGTTAGGTTTTAGTGATGTAAAAAAATGAGACCAAGATGTTAAGTATTTGTTCCATGTTCATATTGTTCATATTGGAGCTTTATTTGTGGAATACGGGATTGTGGCCCTGGTTTCCTGGTTCCACCATCTCCGGTGGTATAAGAGTGGCTGCTGGCAGAGGGGCGGTCTCTTCCGCCTTTCCTCTGCCAAGTGGCTGCATGTGTGGTCGGGTGTACTGAGCCCAGATGGTTTAATAAAGTAGTGTTCAGCTCCACTCCTGGCCTTGTCATTGTCTACGAGGTACGACATAACATTTGGCGACGAGTGATAAACTCATGGAGGCGTGTGGAACACCGATTCGTCCATTCCTGGAGCTCCCGGGGGAGCCACCTGTGCCACGGCCTCGTTGGTTTGAGGCTTTCCAGATGTACAGTATATGGTAGTGCTGGACTTGGGAACAATGGAGAAACTGCGAGCTCATGCATTATTGGTACACAACCTGGGAATGGAGGGACAAAGGATTTTGGGTACGCTTGAAGATGCGGACACGTATGAGGACGTAGTCGAGTTAATGGCCCGCCATTTCAGAGCACCGAACAACATCATCTTTCAGACAACGTTCGGGTAGGCAAACCAATCCAAGAGTTTGTGTTGGACTTAAGACAGTTGGTCGTTGAGTGCCAATTCAGGTCATTAGAGGAGGAAATGGTGCGCGACCAGTTGGTGGAACACACCAACTGTGCCACAGTCTGCTCCAAGCTGCTCACATTCCCAGGGGAGTTGACGCTAACAAAGGCTGTTGAGTTAGCGCTACACCTAGAAGCAGCAGAGAAGCTAACTCGGGAGCTGAACAAGCATCTTTCGCCGGGAGGGTTGAGATCCCCCATGGCCACACAAGTAGTGGACCCGGACAGCGAAAGGGAGTGTCAAAGATGTTGCCGAGAACATCAATGCTGTACAGATGAGGTCTGCCCCGGAGAAACACAGGTGTATGGGTTGTGGGTCCACAAAGCACTGCCACAAGGCAAGACAGTGTGCAGCAAGAGGAAAGCGCCACCTCCACCATTTTGCGAAGATGTGCCCGTCAGCTGGACAAGGAAGCCCAAGCAGGACCTCAACTGCCCCCGCCCCAGTGGTGGTTCACACGGTATCCCCGAGTACCGATGGGCACACACGCTGCACGGTAATCCTAGAAGGAGTTCTTGTACTGATGTTGGTTGACACGGGAGCGGAGAGTTCTGTGCTGAATTGGGCTACAGTCAGACAGTGTTTTCCCCACTACAGAACTGGAAGTTTCACGGCGCCGCTTTGCAGCTATGGAGGAGGATGGTTGGCCGCAGTGGTACCATCACGTTAACGGCTCAGTACAAGTCAGCGATGATGGCCGCTGTGGAGTTCATCGTCATGGCCTACGGCTCTAACATCATGGGCTGCAACTTGTTTTATGGCCTTTGATTCTCCATTAGGAGCGGCGCTGGTAAGGAGTTGTCAGGTGGTGGACTGTGGAACCGGCCATTTCCGAAGGGCCAGGACGATGCAGTGTGGGATGAACCATTGCTGGGAACTCCAGAGTGTGGTCAAGCTGCATTGCACTCAGGGTCGCCACGAGAGGACCCTGGTGCCAGTGTCCGAGCTGCCCTGGATGTGGGTGCCGGACGGAATGGGGGAGGGCCTATGGTGACGAACGCGGCCCAAACGATGTCTCAGATGTTCCAGGAGCACGGCCGTGGGGGACTGGTGAACACTGGACCACAGGGGTAGGGTCAGCAGCGAATCGACAAGCTATCAGGGCAAGACCGGGTGGCACTGGAAGTGTGGATGCCAGGCGGAGATGCCGCAGGCCGTGCAAGGCCCCACTTGGAGTCGCAGACTGGGTTCAGGCTTGGGTGGAGGCGAGGTCCAGGCAAGTGAGACAGAAGCGGGACATGGAGCGGTACCAGGGTCGGCTGCAGGTGATGGGCAAGCGGCATGATCGATACCTGCTGCTGTTGGATGGCACACGGCACCATCCCAATGAGTTAAAGCACACTCCAAAGAGAAGAGTGGGCACGTCTCCAGACGGTTGGAGTGCTCGGAGCTGTGGATGAGCTGTGGATGAGCTGTGGATGAGGAGACACTCCAAGGGGAGGTCGACCAGCATTGGTCCAGGAATCAGAACCAGGAATCAGAGGTGGCCTGATGGTGAAGGTCTGAGGAGCGGGGGCACGGGTCATCCTCACCAAGTCATGGGTGTGTTATTCTTGTTCATGTGTTCTGTGTTAATAGTTTGGGGATTATTTTAGTATTGTATTTTGATTAGGAGACACGGCAGTAGTTTTTTTTTTTCCTTTACTGGACTATTATTTAGAATAGATGGCAGAATAACCTGCCTCGCTGTGTGGGGGGTAGGATGGCAGTCCACCCGACCCCCCTAATTTTAGTTATTTTGGTGTGAATGTCATAGGCCCCTTGAGGTGATTTTGTTTTGTTTATGCTTAGCGGGTGATTCGGGTTCCAAATTGGGGTGGGTTGATTGTGTGTGTGTGTGTGTGTGTGTGTGTTTTGGTATTTCTGTAAGGGGGGGTGGGGGGTATTAAGTATTTGTTCCATGTTCATATTTTTCATATTGGAGCTTTATTTAAAGCTATTATTTAACCGATGATCCTGAAGGACAAGCTGCTGCGCGCAGGGGTGGACCAGCACCTGTCATCATGGATCCTGGACTACCTCACGAACCGGCCTCAGTTTGTGAGAACCCGGGACTGTGTTTCCGACACGATCATCAGTAGCACGGGGGCCCCCCAGGGAACGGTGCTGGCTCCCTTCCTGTTCACTCTTTATACTGCGGACTTCTCACACAACACAACACATTGCCATCTACAGAAGTTCTCTGATGACTCTGCGATCGTTGGTCTCATCTCCAACGGAGATGAAGCTGAGTACAGAGGGCTTATCCAGGACTTTGTGGACTGGTGCCATCGGAACTGCCTCCAGATCAACGCGAGGAAAACTAAGGAGCTGGTGGTGGACTGCCGCAGGCATGGGCAGCCCCTCACAGCACCAGTAAATATACAGGGAACAGACATCGAGATGGTGACATCCTATAAGTACCTGGGTATTCATCTGAACAATAAACTAGACTGGTCACACAATACTGACGCACTCTACAAGAAGGGACAGCGCAGGCTGTTCCTGCTGAGGAGACTCAGGTCTTTTGGTGTACAAGGGGCGCTGCTGAAGTCATTCTATGACACGGTGGTGGCATCAGCCATCACTTTTGGAGTGGTCTGCTGGGGCAGTGGCATTACTGCAGCCGATAGGAAGAGACTGAACAAACTGATTAAGAAAGCTAGCTCTGTCCTGGGGCAGCGCCTTGATCCGATGGAGGAGATAGGAGAGAGAAGGACGGTGGCTAAACTGTCATCTCTGCTGGAGTCCGAGTTCCACCCTATGCAGGACATACTGGATGCACTGAGGAGCTCATTTAGCAGCAGACTACATCATCCCAGGTGCACAACCGAGAGGTTTCGTAGGTCCTTCCTACCAACGGCTGTCAGACTGTACAACCTAAGCAGGGCTGCTCGCAGAGATAGCAAAAAGACGTAACAAACTAATAGTTTTTTTGAATGCAAAGGATGCAATAGACTTACACAATGGTCCTCTCCGGCATACAACTAGGAACATACCGGTCGCTATGGAGGGTGAGAATATGTATGGGCACATAATCATACCATGTAGGATAACTAAATAGACAGTTATGCTGTTTCATCCCACCTAGCAACAATGCTCTGCACTGTGTGTGTTTATATATTTACATATTTATTCCATCTAGCTACAATGCTCTGCACTGGGTGTGTTTATATTTATATATCTATATATTTATTCCATCTAGCTACAATGCTCCGCACTGTGTTTTTATATATCTACATATTATTCCATCTAGCTACATTGCTCCGCACTGTGTGTGTTTATATACTTGCATATTTATTCCACCTAGCTGCAATGCTCCGTACTGTGGGTGTTTATATATCTACATATTTATTCCATCTAGCTACAATGCTCTGCACTGTGTGTTCATATATTCATATATTTATTCCATCCAGCTACAATGCTCTGCACTGTGTGTCTGTGTGTGTATATATATATTTTATAGTAATATGTACATATGTATATTAGCTGCTCTTGCTTGCTTGTTTTTTTTCTTGCCTTCTGATTGTTGCTCTGAGTGTTGCTATCCCTGTGCTGTTGCAATCCTGGAATTTCCCCGTTGTGGGACTAATAAAGGCTTATCTTATCTTATCTTATCTTATCTTTATTTGTGTAATATGGGATGGTGGCCCCGGTTTCCGGTTCTGCCATCTCAGGCGGTATAAGAGGGGCTGCTAGCAGAGGGGCGCACTCTTCCGCCTTTCCTCTGCCAAGCGGCTGCATGTGTGGTCAGGTGTATTGAGTCCAGCTGGTTTAATAAAGTAGTGTTCAGCTCCATTCCTGGCCTTGTCATTGTCTACAAGGTACGACATAACACAAGATAAATCATTTCAAAACTTTTTCCACCATTAATGTGACCTATAACCTGTACAACCCAATTGAAAAACAAGCTGAAATGTTTTAAGGAGAAAAATAAAAAATAAAAAACTTACAACAACCTGGTTGCATAAATATGAACACCCTTAAACTAATACTTTGTTGCAGCACCTTTGGCTTTTACTACAGCACTCAGTCTTTTTAGGTAGGAGTCTATCAGCGTGGCACATCTTGATCTGGCAATATTTGCCCACTCTTCTTTGCAAAAACGCTCCCAATCTGTCAGATTGTGAGGGCATCTCCTGTGCACAGCCCTCTTCACATCACCCCACAGCTGTTCGATTGGATTCAGGTCTTGACTCTGGCTGTGACATTCCAAAACCTTAATCTTCTTCTGGTGAAGCCATTTTTTTGTTGATTTGGATGTGTGCTGTGGGTCATTGTCACGCTGAAATATGAAGTTCCTCTTCATCTTCAGCTTTCTAGCAGAAGCCTGAAGGTTTTGTGCTAACACTGACTGGTATTTGAAACTGTTCATAATTCCCTCCACCTTGACTAAGGCCCTAGTTCCAGCTGAAGAAAAACAGTCCCAAAGCATGAGGCTGCCACCACCATGCTTCACTGTAGGTATGGTGTTGTTTTAGTGATGAGCAGTGTTGTGTTTGTGCCAAATATACCTTTTGGAATTATGTCCAAAAGGTTCAACCTTGGTTTCATGGGACCATAACACATTTTCCCACATGCCTTTGAGAGATTTCAAATGTGTTTTTGCAAAATGTACCCAGGCTTGGATGTTTTTCTTTGTAAGATTAGGCTTCCGTCATGCCACCCTAGATGGGAGATTGTTGTCACATGTACTAAACAGCCAGCACTTGCCAGAAATTCCTGCAGCTCTTTCACTGTTGCTGCCGGCCTCTTGGCAGACTCCCTGACCAGTTTTCTTCTTGTCTTTTCATCAGTTTTGAAGGGACGTCCAGCGCTTGGTAATGTCACTGTTGTGCCATATTTTCTCCACTTGATTATGACTGTCTTCACTGTGTTCCATGGTATATTTAATGCCTGGAAATTCTTTTGTACCCTTCTCCTGACTGATACCTTTGAACAACAAGATCCCTCTGATGCTTTGGAAGCTCTCTGCGGTCCATGGCTTGTGCTGTAAGATATGACTATAAAAATGTCAGGAAAAGCCTACTTGAACAGCTGAACTTTATTTGGGATTAATCAGAGGCACTTTAAATGGTAGCAGGTGTGTGCTGACTCCCATTTAACATGAGTTTGAATGTGATTGGGGTTAATTCTGAACACAGCCACATCCCCAGCTATAACAGGATGTGCATATTTATGCAATCAGGTTATTGTAAGTTTTTATTTTTCTTCTTAAAAGATTTCAGTTTGTTTTTCAATTGGGTTGTACAGGTTATAGATCGCATTAATGGTGGAAAAAGTTTTGAAATTATTTATCTTGGTCTCATTTTTTTACATCACAAAAACCTGGCATTTGAACAGGGGTGTGTAGACTTTTTATATCCACTATGTTTTTTTCAAACTTCAAATAATGTGTCAGGTTTAGAACTTGGATTTACTAGCACCCCAGGCAATATACAGCATACACAGTTTTTGTGTCAGTAGTTGTACTGTATGCATAACTGATCAGTTGTACATCAACTCAGTTTTGGAGTTGAAGTGGTTATAGTGGAAATTACAGTTTTGGTGTTTTTTAATAGCTGCATTTTTCAAAGCAGCTGAGCTGCTTAACCAAGTGTAATCACATAACCATTGTTTCAGAATCCCCGACACTGACAGTATGACATTGAAATCTTTCAGAGAGCTCCTGCATATCTTGGTCCACTGTGATATGAGCAGAGACAGAGTTTTTACTTTCAGCATTGTGTAGTTGGCTCTGAAGCCCATCACACTGCCCTCATTAGTGCCATTACGAGGTAATTCAGCACTCTAACTTATATCCCGACCTTTTCTCCTTGTTCTACCATTGTAAACGCCCTGCCTTTGAATAGCCTTCCTTTTCCAGCCCAGTAATTGGTTTCCTGCTTTCATAATTCCCCACAGCCCCCCACCCCCACCCCTCAATATTGCCGGACACATTGTCACTGGTGGACATGTTTGACACACGGCTGGTGAGAAGTTGAATGGGGAGCCTAAATGACGCTCCGTGGCTTGGGTGATGATTCGGATGATAATGACCGCAATGATAAAGGACGCTTCTCCAGTCTAATAGCGTTTGATTTCCCCGTTGGCCAGTGAGAAGAGAGATAGGAGGTATCGGGGTCGCTCATCCAGTGAGAATGACCTTTAATTTCACAACAAGGCCCTGCAGATAGCAGGCGCATCTCTCTCTCTCTCTCTACAGACCCTCATTAGATCACCAAGCAGAAGTAAAACTTTACTTGGTTGCGAGCTGAAGAAGTTTACAAGGTCAACTGCCATCACAGGTTGTAGGAATTTTCTCGTTCTCTCTTGAAAACATTATCTTTCTGGAATAACAGATATCAAAACATACTATATATCCTGAGTGAGGACATGGTCTGAAGTCAGAATGTGGCCTTCACGTCAGTCTGTGGGGAAGAAGATCTATGAAAATCCCAAACTAAAAAAAAAAATTGTTCTCAGTCTCCTTACTGTCTTGTAAAATCATTCAATTCCAAGTCATATTTCATCAAAGTTGTGCACACAGCTTCTTGCCTCAGAGAGGTGATATAAGGTTAATATTTTCCTCTGAAATCATTTTGGGTGTGACTTTAACTGGTAACGACAAAGTATGCCAAGGAACATTGGGAAAAATATCATTTTTTTCCCACAGTTTATTCAACTACAGAACACCCCGCCACAAAATAAATCTTCTCCCCCAATGTTTTACCCAAAAGAAAATGTCTGTTATCATTTCAGGGAGAGAATCTGAATCCTGTGAGGAGCAGGCGAAGGCTACGTGTGGGTTTATTTTGCTCCACAGCACTGGAGCAGAGAATGAGGGCATAAAGCTTGTCCCCATCCTCCATTCGTTCCTCGCCCGTCTTGACAAAACCCAATAACCACCCAGTGTTGCAACAATAGGCTTCAGATAGGGGCGGAAAAAAGAGAGAATAATAACACTCAAGTGCTGTGGAGGGAATCTGTTTTTATCAAGCCAGCACTCCAGAGGACGGGCTCGACAGCATTCCCCAGCACGCGCACCCATGTCCACGGGTATGTGTGTGCGGCATCTCGGTGGCAATGAAAAATACAATTTTTTATCTGCTTCGCACAGCTGCCCCTAGTGACCCTCACCGCAGTGGAGAAAAACCAAAAATACTCACCGATAAGAGGCCTACAAGGGGAGAGTGAAATTTAATCACTTGCGGACATGTGTTGTTGCGATACTGTCATGTTCCCCCACCAGAGGTAGTTAGTATAACAGCACAATAGTGGAAGGACTCTGTAGGGATGCCTATATGAATATGACAGCATTGTTTATGCATGAGTGCCTCTTGGCAGGGAAGTGAATATCCAGCGCTCATGTTTCAGCAACAAGGGGAGCTTTGCGAGACGTATTTGAAAATGTGTTTTTTTTTTATCTTGGATAAGCTGTCAATTATCCAATTGTATTGGTTTCCTGATTGTTGCCGCTGTCTCTTTGAGAATAGACATCTGTGCTTCTGAGACAAACCGTCGTCTACAAAGTCACATAACGTTTGAGTGTGGACGACATAAAAGCTTTTGCAAACGCTGTCAAGCCCCAGTCATTTTAGCCGTCTGCTGTTCTCTTTTACTTAATTAACCAACTGAAGGCTTTCCCCCACTTTTTTTTTCTTGGAAATATTTAAATGAAACAGTCTAGCAATGCAGGACAAATTGGCTCTCTCAAGAATCCATCTGCTTCTATGCATTTAAGGTGGCAGGAGCGTAGGCCTGACAGGGAGCTCAGCGTCCAGAAACTCTGACACAATGCTCAGCCCCTCCAAAGGCCCTGTCAGTTAGTGCAGAAGACAGGAAGCAGATAGAAACAGGAAACGAGACGAGCATGCAGATGAATGACAGACAAGCTTGTTGGATAATCTGACACCATCTGATTGGCCCGTTCTCATGTATGCTTCATGATAAACCTAGCCTCACCCTCCTATTGCTGCCTTTACCGTACAATTGTGTCACTCTTTAAAATGCAGTAATTATGTTCTTGTATGAATCTGTTTGTCCCTCCATTAGGGGAAAACTCTCAAAAGGGTCGGTGAGAGAACAGAGGCTGGGTAATGAGAGCCAAGACCATTAAAAAGCTCAAGGCTTCTAACATGATGAATTATACAGGGCATGGAAGACGTACTTAAATTCAGCTCACTGCCCTCTCATTCCAGCCAATACACTTAGGCCTGTAATGCATGGTTAATGGGAGCACTGGGAATAGCTTGAAGAGACAAGAAGTCGTGCGAAAGTAGGCGCTTCAAAACACACGTGGTTGAGAAAGTGTGTTTCAAGAACAGAGTTCAGTGGTAGGGGGTTCATTTATCATGTGAAATACATGTCAATTACACAGGTTCTCTCGCTTGCTGAGAAATTAGCGAGCGGTTTGGTCAATGTGAAGCACAAATTGTTGAGAGAATGAGAAACAGATGAAGAAAAATGAGGCTCTGATGCCAAATATTATCTGGGTTTTCGGGGAGAAATGCACCATTTGTGGATAGTACAATATTGGTTGCACTTTAGTGTATCTGAGTCCAATTCAATATCTCATTACTTTCGGTGTGAGTAGATTGAACGGAGACGTTGGCCGGTGTATCTTGACGATACGCCAGAGTACATATAGCAAAAAGGCCAGCACTTCTTTCTAATATTAAGTATTGATTTGGAAAAATTGATCTAAAAAGGGGTTGCGCTAAAGGATAACTGTGGGAGAACCTGTCAAGCAGATAGCATAAAAAGAAGGAAAAAATGAAAAGAAAAAAAAACAGGCAAAGCAGCAGATACCTGTGTATGTGTTCGTGTGTCTGGGGCCACAAAGATGGAACTTAAAGGAGCTGAACAAAAGGAATGGAAGGAGTGTGTGTGGGATGTGGAGGAATGCTCCAAACTCAAAGAGGTGACACTAATTGGAGTGTTGGTGCTCTATGTTGGGCATAGATACTCATATTTTTGCTTAGCTGGATTGAGTAAGTATTCACACAGTTGTGGCAGATGTCAGGGGTGTTTGTGTTACTCTTAAATCTTCACTTTTCTCATTTAGGAGGGTTCCTTCGAGTTAACAGGAAAATCAGATTATAAAATGAACAGATTATTCTTTTTTGGTCCTTGGCATTCATACTAGCTCTGTATATAGTAATTTATTTCTCTGTTATTAAAATTGCTAATAACCCCTTTACACAGCGGTGGAGATGGTTGAGAGATCCCTGAGTGATGACAAAATGGCCAGATCTCCAAACAATCTTTCAATGATCTCTCATTGATCACCAGTGATCTCCACAGTCCTCAAAGTTCTGACTCAGTCCCAAAACAGTCTCTCACTGATCTCTGAGCCATCTCTGCTTTTGGGCTGGAAAAATTTGCTATTTATTGAAAGATCGCTGAGAGATCATTGGGAGCTCAACAAGATTGTTGAGTGATCCTTGAGCTCTCCTTGACCACTCAACAATCTCTGTAATGTTTTCATGGAGAGCCACTGGACTGCTCTTAAGGGGCTTTTCCATTAGCCCCGCTTAGCCCAACACGGCACCACTCAGCCCGTGTTTGAGCATTTTCCATTAGCCCCAGCACCGGTTAGCAGGCGCTATTTTCGTAACTGATCTAGGGCAGGGTCCAATCGAGCCAAGTCGGGCCGTGATGTAACGTCAAAAGACTGGTCGCCGCTCATTGGTCAGGTCGTAACATCACGAAAGCGACCGTCTTCGCCGTCTTCTGATGACCGCCATTTGCAATATTGTCATGGACTAACTCGGTCACGGAGTAAATACGATATTAATACAGACAGCGTTGTAGGTTTTGCGGAACTCTACACCGTGGTCCAACGAAGAGGTAAGGAGTTTTCTCTGCTTTGTGGCAGATCCACAGTGAGGAGTGACCTGGACCTATATGGCTGCACAGCATAGAAACCGGACTATGGACAAGCTGAAGACGAACGTGAGAGAACCATCGATGGTGAGTGATTTGTAATAATGTGCATCTGTTTGCTTATTTATCCTGTTGGTGGTAAGCTCACTTTTTTTGAGCCATACAGCGCCGTTTTGTGCTGGCTAACGAGTTTTAGCTAACGATTTTTTTGCTAGTAGCTAGCTAGTACCAACTGCTGATTCACGCTTGTTTTCTCCTAAATATTCGCTTGTGAGAGCAAAACGATGAAATATGTTAATCCTGGTTAAAGTCCCGGTTTGTGTTTTGTATTGCACTTTGGTCCTGCGCATTAAATTGTGTGCAATTTAATGGTAGAATGTGTTTCCACATGCCAGAGGTTAGCCTCCCTGTTTATACTGTGATACTGGTGAAATGGACCACAGGAGCCGAAATCTCGTCATATTAAAATTGCTTTTACAAACCAGTGATTTATAAAGCCATTCATATAATTTTCTAAAGCATCAGAATAGACCCACACACCTATTCTGTGGATCCTGCAGTGCTTGTCAGGGAAACGAAGCATTTTTGTCACATCCCACCACTCACTCATTTCAGAAAGAGAAATCCGTATATTATATAGACTTATTACACAGCCAGTGATATATTTGAAGCGTTTATTTATTTTAATTTTGATGATTACGGCTTACAGCCCCTGAAAACCCCAAATTCTATTTTGCAAAAAATTGGAATATTACATAAAATTAACTTTAAAAAATAGTTTTTAAATATAAATGTTGGCCACTAAGGTGTTGGTTAATATGGGCTGTAGCCGTAATCATCAATATTAAAATAAACACTTTCAATATATCACTGTTCCTGTAATGAATCTATATATGGGTTTCACTTTCTGAAATGAGTGACAAAAATATTGAATTTTTTCATGGTATTCTAATTTTTGAGATGTGCCTGTATATGTATTGAACTTGCTTGAAACTAACCAACATCCATTTCTGTCGTTCGTCTAGGCAAGACGAAATCAGCCTCCCCACAACCTACCTCGCCACTGTGGAAAGTACTGAAATCCTTTGCTTTTATAGGTAAACTGTCAAAACCAAAGTAGCACAATTTCCACTTAATATAAAAGGGACTGAACTGAGATTTATTTGATTGTGTGAATATGGCACATCAACTGTAAAATAAACCACTTGTTAATGTATTTATTGTTTTGTCAGATCACTTGTGTGATCCTTTGTGAGTTATGTTCATAACTGTATGTTTTGGCGAATGTGAGATGTTCAGTCGTCAATATAATTTACTTTATAGGTGTAGTTTATAGTCTATCATCAATAAACTCATGCAGTAACAGGACACATTACAAATACAGTGGGGCAAAAAAGTATTTAGTCAGCCACCAATTGTGCAAGTTCTCCCACTTAAAAGATGAGAGAGGTCTCCAATTTTCATCATAGGTATACCTCAACTATGAGAAACAAAATGAGAAAAAAAATCCAGAAAATCACATTGAAGGATTTTTAATGAATTAATTGGTAAATTCCTCGGTAAAATAAGTATTTGGTCAATTACAAAAGTCATCTCAATACTTTGTTATATACCCTTTGTTGGCAATGACAGAGGTCAAACGTTTTCTGTAAGTCTTTACAAGGTTTTCACACACTGTTGCTGGTATTTTGGCCCATTCCTCCATGCAGAGCTCCTCTAGAGCAGTGATGTTTTGGGGCTGTCGCTGGGCAACACAGACTTTCAACTCCCTCCAAAGATTTTCTATGGGGTTGAGATCTGGAGACTGGCTAGGCTACTCCAGGACCATGAAATGCTTCTTATGAAGCCACTCCTTCGTTGCCCGGGCGGTGTGTTTGGGATCATTGTCATGCTGAAAGACCCAGCCACGTTTCATCTTCAAAGCCCTTGCTGATGGAAGGAGATTTTCATTCAAAATCTCACGATACATGGCCCCATTCATTCTTTCCTTTACACGGATCAGTCGTCCTGGTCCCTTTGCAGAAAAACAGCCCCAAAGCATGATGTTTCCACCCCCATGCTTCACAGTAGGTATGGTGTTCTTTCTCCTCCAAACACGACAAGTTGAGTTTTTACAATCAAGTTCTATTTTGGTTTCATCTGACCATATGACATTCTCCCAATCCTCTTCTGGATCATCCAAATGCTCTCTAGCAAACTTCAGACGGGCCTGGACGTGTACTGGCTTAAGCAGGGGGACACGTCTGGCACTGCAGGATTTGAGTCCCTGGCGGCGTAGTGTGTTACTGATGGTAGCCTTTGTTACTTTGGTCCCAGCTCTCTGCAGGTCATTCACTAGGTCTCCCCGTGTGGTTCTGGGATTTTTGCTCACCGTTCTCGTGATCATTTTGACCCCACGGGGTGAGATCTTGCGTGGAGCCCCAGATCGAGGGAGATTATCAGTGGTCTTGTATGTCTTCCATTTTCTAATAATTGCTCCCACAGTTGATTTCTTCACACCAAGCTGCTTACCTATTGCAGATTCAGTCTTCCCAGCCTGGTGCAGGTCTACAATTTTGTTTCTGGTGTCCTTTGACAGCTCTTTGGTCTTGGCCATAGTGGAGTTTGGAGTCTGACTGTTTGAGGTTGTGGACAGGTGTCTTTTATACTGATAACGAGTTCAAACAAGTGCCATTAATACAGGTAACGAGTGGAGGACAGAGGAGCCTTTTGAAGAAGAAGTTACAGGTCTGTGAGAGCCAGAAATCTTGCTTGTTTGTAGGTGACCCAATACTTATTTTACCGAGGAATTTACCAATTAATTCATTAAAAATCCTTCAATGTGATTTTCTGGATTTTTTTTCTGTTTGTCTCTCATAGTTGAAGTATACCTATGATGAAAATTGGAGACCTCTCTCATCTTTTAAGTGGGAGAACTTGCACAATTGGTGGCTGACTAAATACTTTTTTGCCCCACTGTATTTGAGACCCATTGTAGTGCTTCTTTTATATTTTCGCAATGCTAGTACAAAACACCGCCCACACATGAAGCCAGGGCAAGAAGAGACACTTTTACAGACAAGACAAACTTTTATTGATAAAAATTTCATATTTTGACTGAGTGACTCCATACTCGGTGATTCACACCATCAGTTAAAGTACTAGATTCCATTCAAGTGAATGTATTAATTCATTCTGATTGCTGAGGCCACAGTAAAAGCAGATGATTTTAAATGTAACCCAGCCCTTGTAAAATCTAGTGAAGCGCAGCTACATGAAAATTGTGGTTAAATACAACAACGAAGTACTTTATTGTCACATTCAAATTGTAATCCCTCCTGTTTTGTTTTTCTTTTGAATTCTTGGATGGAATATGGTGGGCAATATAAGCTGCAGCTTCAGCCATCACCCATTTCAGATAACCTATGTTGAACTGTATAATCAGAGGAGTTATTGTTTAATTTGACCTTGTTAGATTTTTTCCCCTTTGTTATATTATTCTATTTTCTTTTAATCTTTACCTTTAATCAATCCGAAATAAAGATTCATTCATTAATTCACATTCCACCACTGGCTTTTAGCAACAAGTGTATTTCCCAAATATGTTTTACACTTGCTTTAACTAACCACCACCCATTTGTCTTTTGTCTATGCAAGAGGGAAAATGTCCACCCCAACTGGACCTTGCCTCACTATTTACAGAGATGCAGGCTGAAGATCTGCTGGACCAGTACCAGGGGCCGATCCAGTTGCTTCTCAGTGAGGGAGCGTGGCAGCCGTGTGTGACCCATTCCAGTTTTATTCTTTTTTACAGTTTGAATTTTGCATATTCTGAATAATCTGGAATTTGCTGCTGATTGTAATAAACAATTTAGTGACTTAAGTGTTTGCATCATGATTTTCCATTTTGTCTGTTAAGACACCGGTGGGAAAAGAGTCAACTGTACAAAGGATTTATCGGTGACCTTAAAAATAATGGCTCATTTTTAAGAAAAAAGTAACCAAAACAATTATTTTATTAACTGAAGACTGTATTGTTGGATGTATATGGAGGAATTCTGGGTCATATTAGCATCTGCTCTTCATCATAATGGGTTTGTGCAGGGGTGTCCAATCATGTGCCATGGAGGGCCAAGACCCTGCAGGCTTTACCTCCAACCAGTGTCTTCAACAACAGATTCCACTGAACTTCTTCCACTGACTGATCAGTGAGAACACCTGCTGAAGAGACTGGGTAGAAGAGAGAACCTGCAGGGTCTTGGCCCCCCATGACACCTGATTGGAAGCCCCCGGATTAGGTTTAATGGGATTTAACATTTTAACACAAACTGCTTTATGGTTCATAATTCTGTTGACAGACTTACACCAAACCAAAAGTGATTTCTCAAACTGCTGGATTGTTCTTAGACAGCTTTTCCAATCTTTCAGTATTTTAATTTGTGCCACATGGTGATAACCTTCACATATATAAAAAAGAGACATCTGCAAAAACTTCACAGGTTTATTGTCAGTGCAATTCCCAGTGCAATACTACATGAATGCATGTATAGTACATTGTTGATGCAGAAAATATATATTTCTACAGTACATGTATCTAGTAAATCAATTATTTTCCATGTAACCTTGTGACTGCATTATTTTAATTGCCTTTAATCCTAGATCAAGCTTGTTTTGGCCTAAAATACATCATAACTATCAAATACATCTTATTATACGTAACTCAGTACTGTTTACTTTTTGAATACATATTTTGTGGCTAATATAGTTATTAAGCTGGCGATCAAGTTGTGTCAGCTGATCATTTTTTTCTATGACACCACCTCAGACTCTGCTGCAGAAGCAGGTACGTCCATGATGTCTCAACAGTCTCTCCATGATTTTCACGCAGAGCAGAGCAATTTGTTGTACAGGAAATAAACGTTTCTACAGACATTCTTAAGCTCTATAACCACTGATCGTTGGTGAAGCTGTGCTGACATCAGTGACAGGCTGATGACATCAGTGACAGGCTGTGCTGAACGCCAGACCGACCGTTTGAAGAGGTAATTTCCCAACAACAGAGCCATCTGAAACACACACACACACAGCATACATATTTTAGTACCTAACTTGCAGACATTACAGTGTAGCACGACGTACTTACAGCAAACTAGCATTAGCAACCATTAGCTTACCGTCATATATGACTTAGTTTGTATCCTCATGTCTTCGGCTCTCCCAGAAGCTGCAGAACTATTCCAGAGTGTTTCGTTTCGCTGCCTGTACCCTTATCTGGCGGTCCTTTTTGGTATTTACGGCGAAAAAAGCCACAGACCGAGGAGTCGCCTTGTAGAGCAGCCATGTTATGTTTGCTTGGGTCGCGCGCTTCACGTCACGAGAGTGTGGCGCCGCCTGCTGTTCAAGAAATCCCACCCACCCCAGGCGTGTCAGCAGTAATGTCGAAACGCAATCGAGGCCGAATCGAGTCTTTGTGAAACGAGTCATGTTCTCAAATCGGGGCTAAGCGGGGCTAATGGAAAAGCCCCTTTAGTCTGGTCCTTCAGCTAGAACCAATTTTACTTGGGAAAGCCTCCCAGGGGCAAGTTACCCCCAACAGCATAACTGCTGGGATCATTAGGGTATAAAAACCCCTCCACCCCGATAAGTTGGTGATCTCCAAAAGGGCAGGTAAAATATTTCTCTGAGCAAAAGTTTTGTTGTGAATAGAAATGTGTCATAACAGCCTTTCCAGTCTGTCTTGGTCAGCCTAAAGCAGCAACACTTACCCCTGCCACTTGCAGAGCTGTGAGCTTTATAGTTATTTATAAATACCAAAAGAAAGATTTTTCTGGCACATCTGAAACTTCCACAACAGGCACAAAGTAGCTATGAGTATTATTTAAGAAGTCTCCTGTTCACTTAATAAGGAGTGTTTAAGGTTGAAAAACTATTTAAGAGTTGGTTTTGTGGGAGAAATGTGAGACAAAAATCTGTTTTGTGTTTGATCACCATTATGATTCAAGACAATGCATGCTCATAAAATAGTCAATTGCCCCCCTTGCCCTCCCTCCTGGAGTGGGTGCCTGGTTGTCCTGGGGTTTAGTGGCCTCGGGGCATCTTGCTCTGCAGGGATTGCAGGTTGCCCAGGAGGTGGGGGGGGGCAGGGTTTCCAGCTTCCCACTATGGGGCTGGGGTGGTGGGGGTTGGCATTGCTGCGGCCTGCTATCCTCTCTCTTTTCTTTGTATATTTCCTGGCAAGCCATGCACACTTTCTTGCACACACACGTACACCTGTATGCACACGCATGTCTATCTGTTCTCTCTAAGGTACAGATATCAGGCCCGTGCCGAGGTCTTCACAGTAGCAGCGACTGTTTCTGGTGGTTTCTCTTCATTTGTTTTTCTTTCTCTCTCCCCCACTCCTTGACCCCCCACCTCTTCCAACCACTTCATATCCCTTTGATTCCCTCCCCCATTTCTCCCTGTCAGTTCCAGCATAAGTAAAACAATATAAATAAAGTGTTAAAGTTCTGATATAGCAAGAGGAGTCTATAAATACAGCATATATCAAACATGAGCAAAGCTCCTTTGGGCAAAGTAAATCTGTTTGGCACAGTAAGGCAAACAGATATATGTTCTGCCTGCCAAGCTGCTAAACAGCACAGGTTAAAAAAAAGAGCAGCAGTAAAGACCAATAGAAAGTGTGTAGATTAGGCACATAATCTGACTCCGTCATACAACAGGTGTCACCCACTGCTGGCACGTCCACACTCGCTGCCTATCTTTCTCCTCTCGGCGCCACACCAGTCGGCTGCCTTTTGCAACAGCGGCTCGATTCCGAGTTTTTTTTCCCTTCCTCTCTCTTTTGATCACTTTTTTTTTTCACCCCACTTATATCACGGACACACAGATCGTCCTAAATGTCTCCTGAGCCGGTGGACGGAGCCACTGTCTATAGCAGGATACGATACAGCAGAGAACAGCTGCTAGCATTCAACCGCCACCCGGTCCCATTGGAAAAACTCGACATACCGAGTGAACTGAGGCGAAAACGCCGCGGCTGCCGGGCTGGAGTAAGGCGGAGGACAAAAAATATAAGGTACAGACCCTCCCTTCCATCTGTTGTCATGGGAAATGTACGGTCGATACTGGGAAAGTTAGATGAGCTAGCGGCTATCTCCCGTTATGATAGCACTTACCGGGAGTGCTCTCTCCTTTTGTTTACTGAGACGTGGCTAACTGAACTAGCAGCAGATGCTAACATTGAGCTGGAGGGTTTTCACATGATACGAGCTGACCGAACACCAGACAGTGGCAAGGCTAGGGGCGGTGGAGTGATCATGTATGTTAACAACAACTGGTGCAGACCGGGACATATCACTGTTAAACAACGACACTGCAGCAAAGACATTGAGTTGCTAGCTGTTAGCATGAGGCCTACATATCTCCCGAGAGAACACTCACACGTGATCTGCATTGTTGTTTATGCAAATCCGACGGCGAACGCTGGGACAGCACGTGACGTCATCCATTCAGTAACCAGCAGGCTGCAGACAGAACACCCAGATGCTCTTCTCCTCATCTCAGGCGATTTCAACCATGTTTCACTGTCTCCCATTCTACCCACGTTCACCCAGTATGTCACATGCCACACTAGAGACAATAAAACACTGGATTTATTCTACGCAAACACTAAGGAGGCGTACACCTCATCACAACTACCCCCACTCGGGAGATCGGATCACAACTTGGTTCATCTCCGGCCGGTGTACAAACCCCTAGTGCACAGACAACCTCCGGCCATGCACACTGTGGAGTTATGGTCTGAGGAGACAATGGACACCCTAAAGGGCTGTTTTGAAGCCACCGCCTGGAAGCAGCTCTGCGATCCACATGGTGAGGACATCGATGGCCTCATTCACACCTTCACGGGCTACCTCAGCTTCTGTGTGGACAAATCCGTTCCCACCAAGACCATACGGCGTCACTCAAACAACAAACCCTGGATCAACCCTGAGATAAAAACACTTCTGAGAGAGAAGAAGAGGATCTTCAGGTCGGGGAACAGGGAGATGCTGAAGTCCGTACAGAGGGAGCTGAGGAGAAAGATCAGAGAAGGCAAGGACAGCTTCAGGAAGAAGATGGAGGACAAGCTGCAACAGAGCGACATCAGCGGGGTCTGGAGAAACCTCAAAACCATCTCGGGGCTCCAGAATACCTCCCCCCAGGCCACAGGGGGCAGGGAGTGGGCGAACAACCTGAATCTGTTTTTCAATAGATTTGACCAACCGCCCTCCCCCCTGACTGCACAACAACCACTGCTGCCTCTAAAGAAATCAAGTCCTGCTGCCCACTCCCCACTCTACCAACACCCCCCCACTCCCAACACACAGCCCCCCATCCTGACCCTGACCAGGACCCAGGTGAGGACGGAGCTGAGGAAGATCAAGGCGAGGAAGGCGCCGGGACCGGACGGCATCAGCGCAAAGCTCCTCAAGTCCTGTGCAGACCAGCTGTGTGGGATTGTGACGTATATCTTCAACATGAGCCTGAAACTGGGGAGGGTACCACAGCTGTGGAAAACATCTTGTGTGGTACCTGTACCAAAAACTTCCCACCCCAAAGACCTGAACAGCTACAGACCGGTGGCCTTGACGTCCCACTTGATGAAGACCCTGGAGAGACTGCTCCTTGCTCACCTCCGCCCCCTGGTGGAACCAGCGATGGATCCACTCCAGTTCGCCTACCAGCATGGCATTGGGGTGGAGGATGCGGTGATCTTCCTCCTTCACCGTTCTCTGTCCCACCTGGAGAAGCCCGGGAATATGGTGAGGATCATGTTCTTTGACTTCTCCAGTGCTTTCAACACCATCCAACCGATGATCCTGAAGGACAAGCTGCTGCGCGCAGGGGTGGACCAGCACCTGTCATCATGGATCCTGGACTACCTCACGAACCGGCCTCAGTTTGTGAGAACCCGGGACTGTGTGTCCGACACGATCATCAGTAGCACGGGGGCCCCCCAGGGAACGGTGCTGGCTCCCTTCCTGTTCACTCTTTATACTGCGGACTTCTCACACAACACAACACACTGCCATCTACAGAAGTTCTCTGATGACTCTGCGATCGTTGGCCTCATCTCCAATGGAGATGAAGCTGAGTACAGAGGGCTTATCCAGGACTTCGTGGACTGGTGCCATCGGAACTGCCTCCAGATCAACGCGAGGAAAACTAAGGAGCTGGTGGTGGACTGCCGCAGGCATGGGCAGCCCCTCACAGTACCAGTAAATATACAGGGAACAGACATCGAGATGGTGACATCCTATAAGTACCTGGGTATTCATCTGAACAATAAACTAGACTGGTCACACAATACTGATGCACTCTACAAGAAGGGACAGCGCAGGCTGTTCCTGCTGAGGAGACTCAGGTCTTTTGGTGTACAAGGGGCGCTGCTGAAGTCATTCTATGACACGGTGGTGGCATCAGCCATCACTTTTGGAGTGGTCTGCTGGGGCAGTGGCATTACTGCAGCCGATAGGAAGAGACTGAACAAACTGATTAAGAAAGCTAGCTCTGTCCTGGGGCAGCGCCTTGATCCGATGGAGGAGATAGGAGAGAGAAGGACGGTGGCTAAACTGTCATCTCTGCTGGAGTCCGAGTTCCACCCTATGCAGGACATACTGAATGCACTGAGGAGCTCATTTAGCAGCAGACTACATCATCCCAGGTGCACAACCGAGAGGTTTCGTAGGTCCTTCCTACCAACGGCTGTCAGACTGTACAACCTAAGCAGGGCTGCTCGCAGAGATAGCAAAAAGACGTAACAAACTAATAGTTTTTTGAATGCAAAAGATGCAATAGACTTACACAATGGTCCTCTCCGGCATACAACTAGGAACATACCGGTCGCTATGGAGGGTGAGAATATGTATGGGCACATAATCATACCATGTAGGATAACTAAGTAGACGGTTATGCTGTTTCATTCCATCTAGCAACAATGCTCTGCACTGTGTGTGTTTATATATTTGCATATTTATTCCATCTAGCTACAATGCTCCGTACTGTGGGTGTTTATATATTTATATATCTACATATTATTCCATCTAGCTACATTGCTCCGCACTGTGTGTGTTTATATACTTGCATATTTATTCCACCTAGCTGCAATGCTCCGTACTGTGGGTGTTTATATATTTACATATTTATTCCATCTAGCTACAATGCTCTGCACTGTGTGTTCATATATTCATATATTTATTCCATCCAGCTACAATGCTCTGCACTGTGTGTCTGTGTGTGTGTGTATATATATATATTTTATAGTAATACGTACATATGTTTATTAGCTGCTCTTGCTTGCTTGTTTTTTTTTTTCTTGCCTTCTGATTGTTGCTCTGAGTGTTGCTATCCCTGTGCTGTTGCAATCCTGGAATTTCCCCGTTGTGGGACTAATAAAGGCTTATCTCTCTCTCTTAACCACATGGTGGACAAGTCTTTTATCATCTTGGCCACCCAGATGATCACTTAACTTGATCAAGTCCAACATCAGGACATTACTTATATTCACCACCCACGTTCTCCGGCAGTTTGACAGCAAAAAACCAGCTGCTCTTTTTTTTTTCCTAGAAGCCTACACAAATAAACAGAATTTTTTTTCCCTGATATTTATATTATTCTATGGTCTGACAGCATATGGATTGTATAAACATTTATCAACCAATATTTGCACTTCTACAAAAGCGAAAGAAGCAAAGCAAGCTTTTGTGAAATATCAACACATACCACATACACCAAACAAGCAGGGCTTTTTAATAGTTTGGTATTTTCAGATATTCCTATAGATGATCCATGGAAGTACTTGTGTGTGTGTGTGGGGGGGGTACGTGTGTGTGTGTGTGTGTGTGTGTGTGTGTGTGTGTGTGTGAAGGGAGGGTGCGTACATGCCCGTCCTTGGGGAGTAGACCCAGCTATGCAGGTCAGGGTGGCTGTGATCTGAATAGAGAACATTAATATTTAAACACAGGCTCCTGAGGGAAAGAGACTGTAAATGATTCATGATTTATACCATGGGCTCTCAGTGGCAAGAGCTGGAGCTCCGTAAAGATTCACTGATTTCTCCCTGCTTAGGCGCCCTGCACTGTCCTGACACTCCTGCATGGGATGCCTTTTATCTCAGATGCAGTCTCCAAGGGTAATGTCTTCATTTGCTTTTTCTGATTGTTTTTTCTTCTTATTTTTATCACCGACTTCCCATCACATTTTGTTTATTGTTAACTTTCTGCACACTTTTGCCCACACACACACACACACACGCGCACACACACACACACACACACACACACAAATGTCAAAGTCAAGTCAGCAAAAGCACCAACAAAAGAACTTGTGTGAAATTAATTTCCACTTGTAATTCAATCAAGTGGCTATCAGTCCAGTAATTTAGGCAGCAGTATCGCCCACTGTTACATCATAGTGTGTCATTGTGGCTCGACAATAGAGAAAATGTCTTTATAAAAGAAAGTGCCCCAGAAGTACAGGGGCCAAAGGGCCATTGACTCTCAATTTTACAGCCCTGTTCCCCATTCCTATTAAACTCAGACTGCTGCTTTCCATCCATTTGAAGGCATTAATTTGATCCTGTCAGGGAGCATTTTCTCACAGCACTCAGATGTGCACATTGTGCACTGACTGACATGCATGCAAGCAGTAACAGAGAACAGCTGGCCACTAAGCAGTCACTGTTTCCATCATTTTCCATCCTCTCAAATCTTCCACCAAAAGACAGACAGGTGAGGAAGGTGAATGCTCCTGTCTCTAGATAAGAGAGATAAGGAACATATACACCTACTGTATGTATTTTTTGGCTGTATTTCACAACGATTCTCAAAAGGCAACATAGATTTACACAATAACCAACTGACTGGACAACCAAAAGCCCCTAGAGTCCCAGTAGTGGGCAGAAGTTCATTTGTGCAAAATCTGAGGGGAAAATGAGTTGACTTTAACAATTCCAATAATTCAGATTTTTACAAATTTACTACTGATGGAGTGGCTGTAAAAGCTCGTACTTATGCTAGTGCACAGGGAACAGAACTCTGAATGAAGTTTGTAACTTAGTCTTTAACATCAAAGGTTGAGTCACACTGGGCAATCACACTAATAAGGATCAGGTAACAGGTAAGACTTCAACGATTCATGAGTTCCAGATACAGGCTCACAAAGGTACATAAAGTGGATATAAAACTCTGTTGAGTGTCTTCCTCTCATAAAATGCCTGGTCTTAGTCATATTAAAGGAAAAAAACAAACAGGACCAAGATACAGTGGGGGAAAAAAATATTTAGTCAGCCACCAATTGTGCAAGTTCTCCCACTTAAAAGATGAGAGAGGTCTCCAATTTTCGTCATAGGTATACCTCAACTATGAGAGACAAAATGAGAAAAAAAAATCCAGAAAATCACACTGAAGGATTTTTAATGAATTAATTGGTAAATTCCTCAGTAAAGTAAGTATTTGGTCACCTATAAACAAGCAAGATTTCTGGCTCTCACAGGCCTGTAACTTCTTGAGGCTCCTCTGTCCTCCACTCGTTACCTGTATTAATGGCACCTGTTTGAACTCTTTATCAGTATAAAAGACACCTGTCCACAACCTCAAACAGTCAGACTCCAAACTCCACTATGGCCAAGACCAAAGAGCTGTCAAAAGACACCAGAAACAAAATTGTAGACCTGCACCAGGCTGGGAAGACTGAATCTGCAATAGGTAAGCAGCTTGGTGTGAAGAAATCAACTGTGGGAGCAATTATTAGAAAATGGAAGACATCAGAATCAGAATCAGAATCAGAATCAGATTTATTGCCATTGTTCATGTAGTACACAAACTAGGAATTTGTCTCGGTGCAATGCTGCAACATTAAACATGATAAAATAAAAGAAATAAACTATACATGCAATAAAGTGTAGAATAAGAATGAGTAATTCTAGTCAGCAGTTTAAATATATTAGCGAGCAGCAGATAATGTGGAGAACCATATAGTGCAGTTGGTAATGCAAGAAGAAAACAGTGATGATTGACATGAGTCTGGTTGAGCTGCTGTACATAGTGCACGAGAGTCAATAAGTCACTTAGTGTTCAGCAGTCTGATGGCAGAGGGGAAGAAGCTGTTCATGTGACGGGAGGTTTTAGTCTGAATGGACCGAAGTCTTCTACCTGAGGGGAGAGGGGCGAACAGCACGTGACCAGGGTGTGAAGGATCGGCTATGATCCGGCCAGCACGCCTCCGGGTCCTGGAGATGTACAGATCCTGGAGAGATGGGAGCTTGCAGCCGATCACCTTCTCAGCAGTGCGCACGACACGCTGCAGCCTTAGTCTGTCCCTGGCAGTGGCTCCTGCGTACCACACGGTTATGGAGGAGGTGAGGATGGACTCGATGATGGCTGTGTAGAACTGCACTAACATCTTGGTGGGTAGCTTGAGCTTCCTCAACTGCCGCAGGAAGAACATCCTCTGCTGGGCCTTTTTGATGAGGGAGCTGATGGTTGGCTCCCACTTGAGGTCCCTGGTGATGGTGGTGCCTAGGAAGCGGAAGGAATCAGCAGTGGTGATGGGAGAGCCTGTAAGGGTGAGGGGGGGCAGAGGGGTTGTGACTTTCCTGAAGTCCACAATCATCTCCACTGTCTACAGAGCGTTCAGCTGCAGGTTGTTGTTGTTGCACCAGGACGCCAGCTGGGTCACCTCTCTCCTGTAGGCGGACTCGTCGCCGTTGGAGATGAGCCCGATGAGGGTGGTGTCATCCGCAAACTTGATCAGCTTGACAGACTGGTGGCTGGAGGTGCAGGAGTTGGTATAAAGGGAGAAGAGTAGGGGGGAAAGTACACAGCCCTGGGGTGATCCGGTGCTGATGCTAATAGAGTCTGAGACAGTCTTTTCCAGCCGCACATGCTGCCTCCAGTCCGTCAGGAAGTCGGTGATCCACCTGCAGAGGGAGTCAGGCACGTTGAGAAGGAACAGCTTGTCCCGGAGCAGAGCGGGGCGGATGGTGTTGATTGCGGAGCTGAAGTCCACAAACAGGATCCTGGCGTAGGTTCCCGGGGAGTCCAGGTGCTGCAGGATGGAGTGGAGGGCCAGGTTGACTGCATCGTCCACAGACCTGTTGGCTCGGTAGGCAAACTGCAGCGGGTCCAGGAGGGGAGTGGTGATGGACTTGAGGTGGGGCAGGACCAGGCGCTCAAAGGACTTCATGACTACAGAGGTGAGCGCTACAGGTCTGTAGTCGTTAACCACTTGCACTCCGTTGTTCCGCGGGCGGGCAAGTCTCTGCGTCCTAGGGCGCACGAGGGCACACGAGAGCGCACTCCTGCGCGCTTGGACGCATGACGCATGATGGTGGTGATGTAGGTGGTGTGGCCTCCAAGCGCCACTGAAAAAAAAAGCTGCAGTCACAGCCGCGAACAGATTAGTTCATCTGATTGACCTCTCATTCGACTAATAAGAGCCTTGAATTGGGTTTCTGAAACCTTGAAGAGCCAATGAATGAAAACCTAGGAAGGAGGACCCGCCTACTTTGAATGCACGAGCCAATTGAAGCACAGAAATTCGGGCTGGTGAAGAGAGATTTACTGCTGCAGCAGATGAAAACAAAGGAAGCTGGACGAACCTGCTACAGACCCAGGCTCACCCAGCAGCATGGAGACCACCCACAAGTGGGACCTGCACTCATTCCAGCAGAATAGACGTTTAGGATTCTCTTCCGTCATCATAGACCGACGGAGGCCGACGACAAAAGTCGTAAATCATTCGCCAAAACGGCAATAATGGAATTATGTTTTGATCGGGATCCACGAGCGGAGCAGCGTCACGTTCGTCTGACAATGGGGAAGAGATGTTCGCCACGACTCTGCTGCTTTGAAGAGGTAAGGTGTTATAAGCTAAATTGTTATTTATCCCTGAAAACTGTAATCCAAAAATGACTTTTGACCGATCGGTAAATTACAACTGTACTGCGCACGAAGTACGAAGTGCGTGCGCCGCGATAAATGGTTCATTTGCCGTGTTCGGACCATGAACGCCCCCCCCCTCACTGCAGAAGAGGAGTGTGGGGGGGGGGGGCGTTCACGGTCCGAACGCCCCCCGGTCCGCGGGGGGAAGCATATGAGTCTATTCCATCATGCAGCGATGGCACTCTTCTGTAGCGGGGGGGGGGGGGTGTTCACGGTCCATTTACGGTTCCCCCCCCACACACACACACACAGTAGCGAGGGGGGGGGGGCGCTGTGAAAACATGCAAGGAGTGTAATCCGTCATGTAGCGAGGGCCGAACTCGGTCCTTGGTAGCGGGGGGGGGGGGGAAGACCCCCTGCCCACACACACACACACAGACACAGCCCTGAGTGTGACCTTTCATTAGAGCCTAAAATGAAGATTCTACATTGAATTATTCAAAAGTTACAGATGTTTTTCCAAACTGTGCCATTTGGCACAATTTGGCACAGTTCCAAAACGCCTGGGAACAGCCTGAGAACAAAGCTGTGTAAAATATTCATTTTTTGTGGTATTGTTACCAAATTTGGATCTCAGCTGGATAACACTTGGTTCTACATTTCTGTTGCATTTTCCAGCCGGATCGGACAGCTGTGTGTTATTTACAAGCATTTGTATCCAAAAAAACACTGTGTCCAATTTTTTTTTCTTCAAGTTCAGTATGTTTAGATGACTGTAACTCAGTGGCCGGAGCACGTAGAGAGATTATGGGGTTTTTTGCCAAAAAATTCAAAGTGTTTTCTTTTAAATGAGACCAACCCCATGAAGATGCTGCAAAGGGTTGAAGAACAGCTTTTGATTTACTTTGGGCACATTATTTTTTGGCATTTTTAGGAAAATTGCCCGGAGTGCAAGAGGTTAAGTCCAGTGATCCGTGGCTTCTTGGGGACAGGGATGATGGTGGAGGATTTGAGGCAGGTCGGCACGTGGCATAGCTTAAGGGAGGTGTTAAAAATGTCTGTGAAGACAGGAGCCAGCTCTTTCGCACAGTGTCTCAGGGTGGAGGGAGGCACGCCGTCTGGACCGGGGGCCTTGCGTGGGTTCAGTCTGGAGAACTGTTTGAGGACGTCCTGCTCACTGATGACAAGGGCAGGGGGGGGGAGGAGGGGGGGCCGCCTTTGATGAAGTAGGGACCGTGGAGGCTGTGGAGCTGGAGGGAGGGGGGGGGGGAGTTGGACACAGCTGACGAGGTGTCAAAACGGGCATAGTGTTGGGACAGTCTTTGACAAAGGGCTTTGTCATCCTGACCTTTAGGAGCCTGAGGCCGATAGTTGGTGATTTGCCTCAGTCCTCTCCACACAGAAGCCAAGTCGTTAGCAGTGAACTGCTGCTGGAGTCTCTCAGAATACACAGATTTAACTCTCCTCAGCTCTCTGTTAAGCTCTCTTAAGCTCTGTTCAGCTCTCTGACATACAAGACCACTGATAATCTTCCTCGATCTGGGGCTCCACGCAAGATCTCACCCCGTGGGGTCAAAATGATCACGAGAACGGTGAGCAAAAATTCCAGAACCACACGGGGGGTACCTAGTGAATGACCTGCAGAGAGCTGGGACCAAAGTAACAAAGGCTACCATCAGTAACACACTACACCGCCAGGGACTCAAATCCTGCAGTGCCAGACGTGTCCCCCTGCTTAAGCCAGTACGTGTCCAGGCCTGTCTGAAGTTTGCTAGAGAGCATTTGGATGATCCAGAAGAGGATTGGGAGAATGTCATATGGTCAGATGAAACCAAAATAGAACTTTATTGTAAAAACTCAACTTGTCGTGTTTGGAGGAGAAAGAACACCATACCTACTGTGAAGCATGGGGGTGGAAACATCATGCTTTGGGGCTGTTTTTCTGCAAAGGGACCAGGACGACTGATCCGTGTAAAGGAAAGAATGAATGGGGCCATGTATGGTGAGATTTTGAGTGAAAACTTCCTTCCATCAGCAAGGGCATTGAAGATGAAACGTGGCTGGGTCTTTCAGCATGACAATGATCCCAAACACACCGCCCGGGCAACAAAGGAGTGGCTTCGTAAGAAGCATTTCAAGGTCCTGGAGTAGCCTAGCCAGTCTCCAGATCTCAACCCCATAGAAAATCTTTGGAGGGAGTTGAAAGTCTGTGTTGCCGAGCGACAGCCCCAAAACATCACTGCTCTAGAGGAGATCTGCATGGAGGAATGGGCCAAAATACCAGCAACAGTGTGTGAAAACCTTGTGAAGACTTACAGAAAACGTTTGACCTCTGTCATTGCCAACAAAGGGTATATAACAAAGTATTGAGATGAACTTTTGTTATTGACCAAATACTTATTTTACCAAGGAATTTACCAATTAATTCATTAAAAATCCTTCAATGTGATTTTCTGGATTTTTTTCTTTTTCATTTTGTCTCTCATAGTTGAGGTATACCTATGACGAAAATTGGAGACCTCTCTCATCTTTTAAACGGGAGAACTTGCACAATTGGTGGCTGACTAAATACTTTTTTCCCCACTGTAAATCATTTCAGAACTTTTTCCACCTTCAGCATAACCTAAAAATGTAGAATTCATTTAAAAAAATGGAAAAAATAATTACCAGATAATTACCAAAACAAACTAAAATAGCATAGTTGCTATTTTATATTTTTTTGAAATATGTTTGGAGCAAGCATCAGTATCACCAAAACAACACCATACCCATAGTGAAGCATGGTAGTGACAGCATCATGCTTTGAGGCCATTTTTCATCAGCTGGATGTTTGGCTTTACTCAAAGTGGAGGGAATTATGTGCAGTTACAAATAACAGTCAGTTTGGGCATGAAACCTTAAAGCTACTGCTAAAACTGAACAGGAATTTTACCATTCTGCTTAAAAATTACCCATAGCATACCTTCAAATCAGTAAAAAGATGGCTTTACCACAGTCCCACTGAAAATCTGTGGGGGGATGTGAAGAGGTCTGTGCACAGGATATGCTGTCAAAATCTGACAGATTTGGAGCATTTTTAAAAGAGAGAGTGGGCAAAGATTTCTACACCAAGATGTGCCATTCTGATTCTAAAAAGACTGAATGGCTATATTTATCCAGCTCTGCTATTCTAAAATGTTTCCCCACGTCCCTTAAAGTTTTTTAGTTATTTTTCAATTGAACAGTACAGGTTATAGGTCATGTTAAATTATAAAAGTCTGGCATTTTTAATGGTGTGATTAGATGTGTTATATCCACTGTACACAGGAGATTCTGAATCGCTCTGGACTTGTTGAAGCAGGGCACAAAGACCATCCATCCATCTTCTACCGCTTAATCCTTTTCGGGTCACTGGAGCCTATCCCAGCTTCTTCGGGCAAGAAGCAGAGTACACCCGGGACAGATCGTCAGTTCACAGCAGGGCACAAAGACAGTCTTCTAAAAAAAAAAAAAACATGGACTCTATGAAGTGGATGACTAATGGGTTTACTCATCACCACCTCGAAAAGATGTTACATCAACACAAAGTGAGCAATTTAAAAATTCTTCAAAGATGGATTTTGAATTTTCACAAATCCTATAAGGTTACTGTTTTTTTTAAGGATGTAGAAATATACTGTGATACATTTTATTATAGTGTCACTGTATTTTATATTAACTTTGCTTTATGAAAATCAACACATAATGTACAGCAGTGGTGGACCGTGTATTTTACAACTAGACCTTCAGTGGTGATCTACCCTATTTAAGTGCCATTTATACCAAACACCATAAAAATAGCCTATAGGGCCGTCCACACAAAACATGTTAAAGATAACTCAAGATATGTTCTAAAATGCTTTACCTTTTCATTGTGGAGCACCATTTCCCTGCACACTTGTTCACAGAGCTGCAGATCCACTCTTCTTTCCCCAAAGGTTTAACAGTACCAGGAGTGGAGTTAGTCCATTTGGGGCCAAAAGCAAAGACAAAAATGGGGCCCTACTTTTTCTTTGTTCTACACTTTCTTTTAACTTTTTTGGGTATGACTTAAATTTTTATGTTATTCATTTTAAAATTGTAATGGAGTAGGCGCTATATAAGCACAAGTTTCAGCCTACACCCTTTCGGTTGTTCTCACGGTGCATCTGGAAAGTATTAACAGCGCTTTACTTTTTCCACATATTGTTATGTTACAGCTTTGTTCCAAAAGGGATTAATTTTTTTTTTTACTCAAAATTCTACACACAACACCCCATAATGACAATGTGAAAAAAAAATTTTTTGAAATTTTTGAAAATTTATTAATAATAAAAAACTAAGAAATCACATGTACATAAGCATTCACAGCCTTTGCTCAATACTTTGTTGATGCACCTTTGGCAGCAATTACAGCCTCAAGTCTTTTTGAATATGATGCCACAAGCTTGGCACACCTATCTTTGGGCAGTTTCGCCCATTCCTCTTTGCAGCACGTCTCAAGCTCCATCAAGTTGGATGGGAAGTGTTGGTGCACAGCCATTTTCAGATCTCTCCAGACATGTTCAATTGGATTCAAGTCTGGGCTCTGGCTGGGCCACTCAAGGACATTCACAGAGCTGTCCTGAAGCCACTTCTTTGATATCTTGGCTGTGTGCTTAGGGTCGTTGTCCTGCTGAAAGATGAACCGCCACCCCAGTCTGAGATCAAGAGCGCTCTGGAGCAGGTTTTCATCCACAATGTCTCTGTACATTGCTGCATTTATCTTTCCCTCTATCCTGACTAGTTTCCCAGTTCCTGCCGCTGAAAAACATCCCCACACCATGATGCTGCTATCAGCACTGGTATGGTTATAAACAGTGCCTGGTGTTCTTCAAACATGATGCCTGGCATTCATGAGAAAGAGTTCAACCTTTGTCTCATCAGACCAGAACATTTTTTTTCTCATAGTCCGAGACTCCTTCAGGTGCCTTTTGGCAAACTCCAGACGGGCTGCCATGTGCCTTTTACTAAGGAGTGGTTTCCATCTGGCCACTCTATCATACAGCCCTGATTGGTGCATTGCTACAGAGATGGTTGTCCTTCTGGAAGGTTCTTCTCTCTCCACAGAGGAACACTAGAGCGCTGACAGAGTGACCCTCAGGTTCTTCAGCACTAGGGTTAGGGTTCTTGGTGACTATAATATTCTGAATGAGGTTTCAAGAAATTATGAATCACTTTATAAATCACTGGATTGAAAATGTACTTGTACATATACAAATTAAATCCTGGGGTCCACTTGGGGTGCTCACTTGGTCAGAGGTCCACTTGACCCGATCCTTCCTGCAGTTATGCTGCTAATACTACTACAATTGCTATGAACACAATAATAAGTCACATCTGCTCTGTCACAGGTTTTAATGTCATGTCTCATCATGTAATGCTACTACCCATCTCTAATGTCTCTCAGAAACTGTGTCTTCACCCAATAACTGTACAACAGATTTTTGAAATAAGGGCTGACCCGGTTAGCTAGTTGAGCTAGCCCAGGCTAAAAACAATTGCTGGTTTATGAGCTTTTACTGCACATAAACAAGAAAAAAAAAGCTGGCAAAATATAACAAGATCATAGACTACAGAAACTACCTGTTAACTTAATTGGTAAAATGACCAAAACAATGGCCATCTATTAACTTACCCGGGATTATTAAGCAGACACTTTGTGAAATAAATGGTGGTCTATGGGAAAAATTCCATTGTTTGGAACTATCTGCCCCTCCTTGACCCATGTGACTTCCGCCTTTCACAGTTTCTATAGAAGTCTACTGGAGTCTCACAACTCTCATATTAAATGGCTCTGAGATACGTGGAACAGTCCAACAGTCTGAGGAGAAGTGGGGGAGGACGTTATCTTCATGATTTGATTTGGCGTTTTTATAAATACCTGTGTTTCTATATTTTGTCAGACATCACGTTAAATATGCTAAACATTTTTAAAAAATATATGGGGCTTCTAGTAGATCAGGGCCCCTAGCAGGTCGAGGCCTAGGGCAACCGCCTACCTTTGCCTAATTGTAAGTCCGCCTATGGGCCTATGGTTAAGGCCTATGGTTAGGACCCTGTCACACCTAGACAATTTAGGCAGCCAAAACATATGAAAAATTTGGAGAATATGGTGACATATGTCGAATCAGTTATGGCTAAGTTTTGTCTAAGTTAAGAGCACGCTGAAGAATGCAGAAGCATGCTACGGCGTAGTTCGCTGAGCTGATCGCTTGAAGTGCAGAGTGCAGCTGTTTTCCATGATAACTCACACTGTGCTGATGGCTTTGCCTCCCAGCAAAAGCACACTCCATGCATTATCTTTTTTTTCAGCATGGTAACAGCTAGAAGGTTCCAGGTTCGAATCCCCAGGCTGGCAGGGGTAGGAACCTTTCTGTGTGGAGTTTGCATGTTCTCCCTGTGCTACATGGGTTTACTCCGGGAGCTCCGGTTTCCTCCCACAATCCAAAGACATGCATGTTAGGTTAATTGGTTGTTCTAAAAAAATTGTCCCTAGATATCTGTCTACTATAGGCCCTTAGAATAGAGGGTTAGTGCTAGTGAAGAGCTTTGAGTGGTCTTTGAAACTAGAAAAAGCGCTATATGAGTACAGGTCCTTACCTCCTTACCTATTGAAAATAAACTTTTTTGTTGCCATCAGTTTGCGCGCCTTTCAGCCAGGTTGTGACAACTGTTATCTGATGTTCCTGACGTGTCACATCAGCTGTTATTAGGCGTGACTGACCTGACAGATCTGACAGCTCTGCCTGGTTGGTCACACCCCCCCACACCTGGTCTTTGGAGGGAAGAATCATCTCGGTTGAACAGAGATAATCTCTTGGACACCTAGGATTCATGGATCGGGAGGCAACGGCAGTTCAGCATGACTGTGCTATGTGGAAGTTATACTGTTGTTGCGCATAAGTTGTGAATGTTGGCAACACGCTAAGCATTAGTTCGTTTAAGTTACTTATGCAAATATTCTATATAAGTTATTAATACGTTATGTATATGCCCAAGTCATTATGGATATGCCATGCATACGGCCAAAAGTGAAAATTTCAGCGTATGCCAGCGTTTTAGACCAATTGTTATACGTTTTGCGAACGCTGCCTAAATCGTCATGGTGTGGCAGAGAGCTCAGTTTTGCAAACCCTGTCTGGGTCCAAGTATCTACTCGATCAATTGCAAACAACAGGCATTCCCAGCAAGATAATTTGCAGCACTCCTCGGAGGCTGTAATCCAAGGATACCACTTGTTGCTAATATGGTCGTGAGGGGCAAATCCTTTCCCCGGCTAAGACGAGCCTGCTAGCTTCATGGTTGGCTGACCTCTTTTCACAATGACCAGCTTTTCTTGAAAAGTCCATCTGGAAAATTGATTTTTTTTTTTTTAAATATCAGCGACCAAATCATTTTCATCTCCCTGGTCAGCCATTGTGGGTGGAAAAACAGCTATTATATTTAAACAGATACAGTGCAGTCCCTCCAGGATTTCACGGGATGTTTTTATGATTGTTTCGGCCCAAAAAGCTTGAATTTGCGGGAGCCTTTTTTAAAATTTGTGATAAAAGTTGTGATGTTTGGAGAGGTTTTTTTGTACTAAAAGTTGTGGGAAGAATTACAAATTTTAAAGCAGATGGTTTTCCCAGCTTACTATGACATAATGTCGGACCCAGGGAACACGCACACACAGGCTCAAGTTCAATACAATGATCTTTATTGAATAACCAGCAGGTGCGTGAGTGCGTGTATGCGGTATGTGAATGTAGTGTGGGTGAACGAGCTGCAGCCGGGAGTGAAACAGAGCGCCGTACAGCCTGGCAACCCTAGAGACAGAACCAAACACAGGTGTTAACTTCAGCCGTGTTGCAATAAATGGGGAATTGACAAGGCTTACTTGCAGATGTCCTGGAGTTGGTGTCGGCTTGGGCTTTGGGCCTCCTGCAAGGGAGACAGCGTCTGCTGAAGCGCCCAGTGAAGCGTTGTGATGCGCAGCGTGGTGAGAGGAGCGGTTCCGCCGCCGCAAGGGAGAGAACCGCCGCCTAAGGGATCCACCTGTGCACAGGGGAGAGCCTGGGAGAAGAGGTAAGGTTGGAATTGTTGAGCTTACGCGCCAACGGAGAGTCCAACGATGAAGCGCAGGGTTGAGAGGGATCAGGACGAAGAGCGTATCATAGCAGACGGCTCTGTGCCGAAGCTTTAGGCAGCACGGGCTATATAGCCCGGGGCTGATTACTCCCAGGTGTGCGCACAGCTGCGGAAGATGACAGCCCCGAGTGAGTTGTAACATACTACAGTGATATTCTATATAACAGTACAAGAAAAGCACAGGATTGTCAAACATTTCCTATTACAGTGATTTGTAAATTAAGCAGAAACTTCTGCCATACAAAAAAACTCTTTCTGCAACTCTTTGTGTAACAACCACTACAGACTTTAACACAATATCCATTACAACAACTCAATTGCATTGAATGCATGTTAGAGAGTAGAGATGTGGAAATTATTTGCAGCACCTTCATTTGAACACTCCCTCCGGTCCCCAACTACTCGGTACTGAGTGGAAAGGAAAAAATAAATAACACAGGGTTACAAAAATAATTTTTTTGTAAGTTGTCTGTGTTTTTTCAACTGATTTAAAACAATTTTGCACCACTAAATCCGAAAATGACATCCGTTTCTCTCGATCAGGTGCTAAGTAAAAACCTGTTCTTACTTAGTACTTACTTAGTACTGTAAATTGAATGTTACGTCATCATTGTTCAAAATTCAGAGAATTTCAAGACATAAAAAACAATTTTGCATCATTTAAAGTGAAAATACCCATACATGTAAAATAAATGTATAAAACAACATGTGGCCATAATTCAAAAAGTTGACCTGATTGAGCAAAACCAATGTGATTTTTGGATTTAGCTCATCAAAATTGTCCTAAACAGCTAAAAAAAAAAAACTTAGACAATAAATTTGGTGTTGACCAGTGTAATTTATTCTGTTAGCCTGTATTGTCTATTGGAGTCTGTGTTTTTCTGGAAAAAAGAAAATGCAGACATGTCTAACTCCTACCTGTCTGTCTATCTGCTGTGCGTCTTCACACACACACACACACACACACGCACACTCGTCCCATCAGACACACATCTTTCATTTACAGGGGGAGCCGGGGGGGTGGGGGGTGTTCAAACCAGAGATTCACAGCTTTAAAGCTCATTGACAAGATGTAGTAATGATTTTACCTCTAAAGATGTATGAAATGATCAAACACTGGCTGTAGTGTTAGACTTGTTCGTTTGTTTGTGATTTTATGGAGTCTCTTGTCACGTGCACTCCCGCAACGGGGTGCTTTTGGAGCAGACGGACATTTTTTTTACCCATAGCCACTGCCTGACCGGCAGCTGTCAGATAGCCGCTGTGACCTACTTTCTGTGATCACTGCTGACAGTCTGGCGGTCCGGCCACGCCCCTCTCTCTCTGACAATCAACTGTTCGCCCCGGCAATCATCTTTCCCGCGCCTTGCCCAGGTGTGCACAATTTGTGATGCCAGCAGTGTTTGTACTTAGGCGGCCTTTGCCGTCAAACGCTGCTGGACCATTGTGCCTGATATACGGGTGTTAATCGCCGTATGTACGGTCAAGTCTTCGAGGGGTTGTATGTGCTCACGGGAGAATTGGACTTCTTGGACTGTTCCTGCTTTGTGAGTAAACTGACTAACGTTTCTCCATGCAGTATTGCTACTACGCTGGACTGGTAGCGTTTCTCTGTGCAGTAATTCTGCTACGCCTATCTGGTAGTGTTTCTCCGCGCAGTTCTACTGCTACGCTTAGGCTGTTGTCTAGTTTGCTCCTCCTGATTTAGTCAAGCCTCCTAGAGTCCTCCCCCAGTCAGCAAAGGTAATGCGGCCCAGATTTGGGCCAAATCCGGCAACTCATGTGGGCCAAATCCGGCAACCACATGCGGACCAGACTCCTTAAGGTCACCCGGCCCAGTTGCAGCCCAGTTGGTATAGGCCACATCTGGCAATACTGACATGGCCCACATGGCCTGGCCCAGATTTGGTATCACACGCCTTTCCCAGTTGTATTATTATTCTTAATTGTTACTTTATAAATATGAACTTTACAAAATAGTTATGTTATATTTTTCATATAAACAAATACAAGATTGATTTATAAATTACATCCTTTATTGTGAATAAAATCGAAACCATCAAAAATGTAGATACATGTGTATACAGATCCATAGCTTTTTTTGTTAAGGCATTCCTTCTCACCGCATCTTAAATCATAAAAGAGATACATAAATAATTGTTAAAAAAGAAGAAGTAAGTCTCAAGATATATTTGCACACAAATACCACAAATACTCCATTGACAGCCAATTGTACATTTCATTCATGTAGTAAAAACAGATGTACATTTCACAACTATTTCTGTGCATGGCAGATGTGGATATTTATGGGTATAATGGTATTTTATCTTAGAATCAGTACTTTGTCTTACTGGTTCTATGGCAATGGTTTTTAATCATAAGCACAGAGACAATTTTTGGTCATAAGTTCTTGAAAGATACTCACTGCAGATTACTTTCTTCATTTTCAGTTCATCAAATTTTCTTTTTGTTTGGCTTCCCATCAGGACAAACTTTCTGACATAATGCACGGCTCAGGAGACACACACGCAGGCTCAGGGTAGATTCAATAGCTTTATTAACAACAAGTGTGTATGAGTGCGTATATGTGAGATGGTAATGTATTGGTGGTTGCGTCTGCATCAGGCACGGGAACAGGAAACCGTACAGCCGGACAACCCTATGGAAGAAGCAGAGGGAGAAGGGTAACGGGCACCACACCAACACAGGAGATGAGATAATGGCTACTGGCTTACTTGGTTCGGGCAGGTGACTGGCGTAGCAAGGGCGTAGCCCGGTAGACAGCAACCCGGAGCGCCTGAAGCAGCAGCGAGGAGGAGATGGCTGGGGAACGTAGTCCGCCGCCGGGGAATCCACCTGTGCACAGGGGAGGAGACTGGAAGAAGGTAAGAGATGCTTACTTGCGTTCTTGCTTGATGAAGGGGGTTCCTTGCAGCAAGAGTAGCCGATGTGAACAGACGGCTTCAGGCCGAAGCCCAGGGCGAGGCGGCTTAAATCCCTCGCCACTGACGAGGCGCAGGTGTGCGTGCAGCTGGCGCCGCTGATGAGCGGCGAGACGTGACAGTACTCCCCCCTCTAGCAGCGCCTCCTGGCGATGGTTTCTCCGGGTGCACTCGGTGGAACTCAGTGATGAGGGATGGATCCAACACAAACGACGAGGGCACCCATTGCCTATGTTCAGGTCCATAGCCCTCCCAATCCACTAAGTACTGTAACCCGCGACCCCGGCGCCGGGAGTCCAGGATGGAAGAGACTGGCCAGGCCGGATGGCCATCAATCATCCGGGGCGCGGGCTGCGTAGCAGGGGGAGGGCAAAGGGGGTCGGAGACTGCCAGCTTCACCTTGGAAACGTGGAAGGTGGGATGGATGCGGAGGGAGGGGGGAATAGCCACATGCACAGCCACCGGGTTGATAATCCTGGTGATGGGGTATGGGCCCATAAAATGCTGTGCCAACTTTCTCCTCTCACCCTTTAAAACGACGTCCTGGGTAGACACGTAGACACGTTGGCCTACCTGGTAGGCTGGGGCAGGTCTTCTGTGCCGGTCCGCCATAGATTTGTTGCGCTCTGCCGTGCGTAAAAGCGCATTGCGCGCCGACGCCCAGATGGAGCGGCACCGCCTGAGGTGCGCCCGTACTGAGGGGACAGTTACCTCACTCTCCTGCTTAGGGAACAGAGGGGGGTCGTAGCCTAGGGACGCCTTAGATGGGGACATCCCAGTGGCAGAAGAGCGGGCGGTATTATGGGCGTACTCCACCCAGGCGAGGTGAGTGCTCCAGGACGCAGGCTTGGATGTTGTGACGCAGCGGAGCGCAGCCTCCAGCTCCTGATTGGTCCGCTCACACTGCCCGTTGGATTGGGGGTGATGGCCGGAGGAGAGGCTTACCTTGGCTCCCAGGGCGTTGCAGAAGGACCTCCAAACCTCTGAGGAAAACTGGGGGCCCCGGTCCGAGACCACGTCTACCGGAATCCCGTGCAGCCTGACCACGTGCTGGATAAGGAGGTCCGCCGTCTCCAAGGCAGATGGAAGCCCCCGTAATGGGATGAAGTGAGCAGCCTTGGAGAAACGATCTACGATGGTCAGGACTGTGTCGAAGGTGTTGGAGACCGGGAGACCGGTGACGAAGTCCAGGGCGATATGCGACCAGGGCCTGCCAGGGACGGGCAGGGGCTGGAGCAGGCCCGCTGGAGGGGCATTACCTGATTTACTGGTGGCGCAGACGGGGCAGGCCCGGGCGTAGCGGGCAGCGTCCTTCCGCAGGCCCGGCCACCAGAAGGATCGTTGGAGTAAATCAATCATCCGGGAGGAACCAGGGTGGCAGGTGAGCTTAGATGTGTGCAGCCAGTGGATGACCTCCCCCCGGACCGTGGACGGCACAAAAAGCCTCCCCTCCGGTCCGCCGCCAGGGTCTGGTTCCGATTCCTGCGCCTTCCGGATCTTACTTTCGATGTCCCAAGTGACGGCTCCCACGATGCACGACCTGGGCAAGATGGTGTGGGCTGCGTCCTCAGACGCCTCAGGGGCAAATTGCCTAGAGAGGGCATCAGGCAGGCCGTTCTTGGAGCCAGGCCTAAAGGTGATGTTGAAGCAGAACCTGGCGAAGAACAAGGACCAACGCGCCTGGCAGGCGTTCAGACGCTTGGCAGATCTTAAATACTCCAAGTTCTTGTGGTTGGTGAGAACCACGAACGGCAGGGCCGCCCCCTCTAGCCAGTGACGCCACTCCTGCAGCGCGAGCTTGATGGCGAGGAGCTCTCTGTCCCCCACGTCGTAATTCCGTTCCACCGGGGACAAGCGCCGAGAGAAGAAGGCGCAGGGCCGTTTGATCCCGTCGTCAGGTGACCGCTGAGATAACACCGCCCCCACCCCCGTGTCCGAAGCGTCCACCTCCACGATGCACTGCAGCGAGGGATCGACTTGGCTGAGGACCCGGGAGGAGGAGAACTCCGCCTTCAGCACCTGGAAAGCAGCTGCGGCCTCTTCAGTCCACCGGAATGGGACCTTAGGAGACGTGAGGTGGGTCAGAGGACCGACGATGGTACCAAAGTTCGGGACAAAGCGGCGGTAGAAGTTGGCAAACCCAATAAACTGTTGTACCTGTTTCCTTGACGTAGGAGTGGGCCATTCCACCACCGCTTTCACCTTCGCTGGGTCCGGAAGCACCTGGTCGTGGGAGATGACGAACCCGAAGAAGGACGTAGTCTTAGCGTAAAACTCACACTTCTCAGCCTTGACATATAACCGGTTCTCCAGCAGCCTCTGGAGGACCCGCCTCACATGGACCCGGTGCTCGTCCCTGGATCTGGAGAAGATGAGGATGTCATCCAGGTAGACGAACACAAACAGGCCGATGAAGTCCCGGAGGACGTCATTTATAAGGCGCTGAAAGACGGCTGGAGCGTTGGTCAACCCAAACGGCATAACCAGGTACTCGAAATGGCCATTCGGGGTACGGAAGGCTGTCTTCCACTCGTCTCCCTCCCGGATCCGGACGAGGTGGTATGCGCTGCGAAGATCCAGCTTGGTGAACCAAGTCGCCCCCTGGAGGGAGTGGAAGGCGGTGTCCATTAGGGGCAAGGTGTAGCGGTCCTTCTCCGTGATGTCATTCAGGGCGCGATAGTCAATACAAGGATGGAGGGAGCCGTCCTTCTTGCCCACGAAGAAGAACCCAGCGCCTAATGGTGATGATGAGGGACGGATGATTCCAACACTCAGTGATTCCTTGAGATAAGAATTCATAGCCTCCTTCTCCGGTGCAGACAGGCTGTAGAGTCGCCCCGAGGGTAAGGGTGCCCCCTGGCGGATGTTTATAGCACAGTCATAGGGCCTGTGCGGGGGAAGAGACATCGCCTTGGATTTGCTGAATACCATACCCAGGTCATGAAACTCCGATGGCACCAGGGTGAGATCCGGAGGCGCGGCGTCCTTGGGAGTTGAAGGCGAGGACGGGGCACAGGCAGTGGATTGGAGGCAGGTGCTCATGCAGAAGGAGCTCCAGGCGGACACTCTGCCAGACCTCCAGTCCAGGACAGGGCTGTGGAGGCGGAGCCAGGGGTATCCGAGGATGACGGGAGATACAGAGTTAGGTAGGACGTAGAAGGTGATCTCCTCCCGATGATTTCCAGAAATAATAACAGGGACGGGGATGGTCTGGTGTGTTACTTTTCCCAGGGAAACACGGGAGAGATTTACTAGGGCGAGAGGAGTCTTGAGGGTATGGCAACGGATGCCCAATCGGGTTGCCAGGCTCTGTGAAATAAAGCTGCCCTCCGCGCCTGAATCCACCAGTGCATGGGTGAGGTGCCCTGTGGAGTTATGACAGAAACGAATGGGCAGCGTCAATTGAGTGAGGGGAGTTAACCGATTAGCGTCCGCGAGGCCCCCTATGGTAACTCACGGACCTCCCCGTTTGGCTTCTGTGGGCAAAGCTCCACCGTGTGTTGGCTGTCTCCGCAATACATACAGAGACCTAACTCACGGCGGCGTTGTTTCTCCGCTGGGGGGAGCTTTGTCCAGCCTGTCACCATCGGCTCCGACTCCTCGGAGTACGACGGTGACGGCAACGCCAGGGGGCGAGCTTGGGACAGGCGCGACGAGGCACCTCGAGGGCGAGAAGACAACTTCCGCTCCGAGGCCCGCTCGCGCAACCTGTTATCCAAGCTGATGGCTAGGGAAATTAGCTCCGCTAACGTCTCCGGGATATCCCGTCCAGCCAGTTCATCCCTCAGACCAGCGCTGAGACTGCGAAGGAAGATGCCACAGAGCGATCATTCGCCCCAGCCAACCTCCTCCGCAGCGACCCGGAAGTCGATCGCGTAGTCAGCTGCCGACCGGCTTCCCTGCTGAAGGCAGAGAAGACGATCGACCTGAACGCTCTCTGTACGCGAATGATCGAACACTTCCAGAAACAGTCTCACGAATTGGCCATAGGTGAGGGTGGCGTAACTGGGCTTCGCCATTACGGCGTAAGCCCAGGTAAGTGCTCTTCCCTCCAGGAGATTTCCTATGTAGCCAATTCGGCTGTGGTCTGATGGAAAATCTCCGGGCACACGGTGAAACACAGACTCACACTGCATGATAAACCCCCGCGCTCCACCGAGCTTACCGCTAAAGCGGGTGGGGGTTGGAATGGGTGTGAGCCGTGCCGGTGCCGCCGGAGCTGGCTGAACGGCCGCTGGAGCAGCAGGAGCCGCGCCACCCTGACGAGCCGGGGGGAACGGCTGTTGGGGGTCCAAGCGGTCCAATCGGTTAGTTATTGTACACAATTGGGTTAAAACCACCTGTTGTTGATGGGCTATTAGATCCACCCGAGCCTCGAGGGTACCGGAGTGGTGGCTCAGTTGGTAGAGCATCCGCCCCACACCCGGGAGGCAGGGGTTCAAATCCCGGCCGGGTCATACCAAAGACCATATAAAAATGGTGCTTTCTGCCTTCTAGCGTGGTGCTCCGCATAATGGAATGGGGAAAGTAAAGTTACACACAGAGCTACCAGAGGACTGACCCCCCACTGTAGCTTTCACTACTCACAGTAGCTGTGTGGCCTAGGGTCAGAGAAACGGAGATAAGCGCCGCCCATATACACCTTCAGGTGTGAAGGGATTAAAGAGAGAAAGAGAGCCTCGAGGGTGGAAAGACGGCATGCGAGCCCGCTGTCCGCCGAGCCGCTCTGCTGAAGCCGTACTGACATAATGCACGGCTCAGGAGACACACACGCAGGCTCAGGGTCGATTCAATAGCTTTATTAACAACAAGTGTGTATGAGTGCGTGTATGTGAGATGGTAATGTATTGGTGGTGGCGTCTGCGTCAGGCACGGGAACAGGAAACCGTACAGCCGGACAACCCTATGGGAGAAGCAGAGGGAGAAGGGTAACGGGCACCACACCAACACAGGAGATGAGATAATGGCTACTGGCTTACTTGGTTCGGGCAGGTGACTGGCGTAGCAAGGGCGTAGCCTGGTAGACAGCAACCCGGAGTGCCTGAAGCAGCAGCGAGGAGGAGATGGCTGGGGAACATAGTCCGCCGCTGGGGAATCCACCTGTGCACAGGGGAGGAGACTGGAAGAAGGTAAGAGATGCTTACTTGCGTTCTTGCTTGATGAAGGGGGTTCCTTGCAGCAAGAGTAGCCGATGAGAACAGACGGCTTCAGGCCGAAGCCCAGGGCGAAGTGGCTTAAATCCCTCGCCGCTGACGAGGCGCAGGTGTGCGTGCAGCTGGCGCCGCTGATGAGCGGCGAGACATGACACTTTCTTTGTACTTCTGGTGCAAGACCTGCTGTAAGAATGCGTCTTGTTGTCTCTTTTACATCAGTTCCACCATTTAGGCCAAGATGGTTCTCCTGCAGTAAAAAAATCAAAAACAACATCACATACAATTTCTCAGTTCAGTAAACTTCTCACAACATTTGCGCTTTCTTGAAATTATAAAAACAACAAATTTTGTGGAGAAATCCACAAATTCTTACTCCACCATGCACAATGCGCCCAGATGCTCATCATGAAAGTTTCATTAAAATTTAAAAGTGACGCAAGCGATCTGTGAGATCCATTATCAATCAGATTTTGTGACATATATGTATAATACATATAGGCTCACCTAAGCATTATACATCACTGTTTTGGAGTTCTGCTCCAGAAAAGAAAAAACAATTCTTTTTTTTTTCAATTTGTCAGAAAAACTTTCTAAGATGCATCATTGAAAGTATCAAAAGGCACATCTGCACCACAGCAACTATATCTCTGTGACAATTCATGATTACATATTATGTCGTTTCTGAGATATGGCCCGGAAACGAAATCTCTACGCCCGCCCATCCGGACAAATGTGATTACAATACCCACTTGTCATATAAATATGGCTGAGGGTAAAACGCATTCATCCAAACACCACCAAAGTCACACTTACCAAGACATTGACGAATGCTGAGTCTCGGCTGAGACGCTCCTAAAGCTCATCGACTTGCTCTACAGTAGTCAGGGGCAGGGTGATGTTGTCTGGCAGCTGCTCTACAGGTCTGATATTGCCGGCTACCAGGGAGTTAACCAGGTTGGTTAGGTGAACCAGTTGCTGCCTGTTCACTTCAACTGCTCTCAGCAACATTTCCAGTCTCCTGACAGAATCTGAAACAAACACACACATCCACATGTACATACATGTGTATATACAGACAAAAGTTTTGGGTATCCTTACAGCAAATTATCTCTAGATGTGGTCCAAGTACAAGTAGTCAACTTTTGAAGTGGAATAATTTTACAATAATCTGATAATGTCTCAAGACATCTTGCTGTAGGAATGGTCTTTGTATGCACTGTTTAATAACTACAGCTTTTCTCTTCTACAGACTACAGTTGCACCTTGCCGCAAAAATAATGCCAGATGATCATCAAGTCAGTCCAGTGAAGCATGATCATCTGCTGAGACATCAGTGAACAAAATTGTGCTGCAATACTATTGGCAGGTTGTTTTTGTTTAACATTTCTTACATAAAATTACTGACCCACTTCAAAAGTTGAATATTAAACAATAGTTCCGGCAAATCTTTGGGAAATTATACTAAAAATACTACAAAATACACATGCAGACATCTATATCCCGAGTAATAGGAATCTCACCTGAATCTAGATCTCGAGAAGACTGGCTAGTGCTGGCCACAGGTGAGTCTAGCAAACTCCTGGCAAGTGGACGTGGAGTGCTGGATAAGTTACCAGCTGACTGCACACTGCTGGATGAATGTGGTGTCACCACGAGCGAGGGGAATCTGAGGGATGGCACAGGGCTCCTAACCGGTGAAGAAGGGCTCATGGGTGGTGGCATCGCTGGGGCAGATACCAAAGTAGCAGCAGTAGCAGTCTTCTGGACCTTTGCCCGGCTCGCTGCCAAGTCTGAAGCTGACCTTTTCCCTGACGTCTGCTTCTCAGAGGAGTCCTCCTCATCTGATGATGAATCCTCATCCCTTTGTTTCCAGGTTGGATGCCTACAAACAGAGAGAACATACTAAAAACTCTGATCATGGTCCTAATCACAATCAATAGTAAAATGTAATTCATTAGCACTACAGCAAGACACAACACACAAATTAACATTTTTAATTATCTTCTATTCAGTACTGGTAGAGCATAAAATGTTTTAAAAATTTAGAATCACTGAAACAATGGAAGTATAGCATTACAACTACAGCACTACAAGATCATAGTCACCCTCTTGCTGTTTTGGAAGACCTGACACCTGCGTCCTCTATCTCTGCTTCTGACGGACTTGTAACATCAGATGTGTACTCACTCTTAGCAAGTTTTGTTCTTGCGACATCATAAGACCCTGAAACAGATATGATTTATTAGGTGTTGCAACCTGAATGCACCAACAAATACAATGGTACTCATGTCTGAGGTTTGAATAATGAAGTAATTGCTGAAAACGACAGGTGTGTGTAAATGCCTGGATCACAATTCTACTTTCTGGAAAAGTTTGATATTGGCCAGAAGATTCCTAAAGCTTTACTAACCCGATGACCCTATCAGTCGTACATCTAGATCCACCCAGCCCTCCTCCAACTCCCCTGGTTCTTCACAGTTCTTCACTGCCCGATCCAGGCGTGCCTTGCCATAATTGGTTGGCCACCTGCACACCCCTCCCTGCACCCAGGAACATGGGACCATCGCCGTTGTGTTTTCCTCGACAAACACAACAACTTGGTACTGCTTGTCAGCCTGGAGAAAAAAACAGAACATCATTTATCAACATTGGTTCCAACTATTCGTTAGTTTAGAAATACGGTCAAAGTGAAGATAGATTCCAGTAATATGAAAAACACACATCCTGGTGATCAATGATATTCCTCACCAAACATGCAGCATTGTCATCAAAACAAAAGGCATTGTTGCCCGTTGAGTTCTTGAGAGTGAACATGCCCAGCTGAGCCTCTTTGAACTGCCTACATGGCAATAAGGCATGGACTACAGGTCCGTCATGGTGTTCCTTCTTTAGAATTCCCTCCACCACTTCTTCATCTGAATTTGTGGGCAGCTCGGACACCCTCCTGATCACTTGAGCCAGGGGATTCAAAGGCCTTCTGACCATTTTCTTCACCTTCTGGAGATAATTCTCATATGGGAAAACATGAGAATTTGTCTAACGGTCCATGTACCAAAACATCGTCAGCAAGGTGAAGCAGGGCGTGAACATTATAAGTGACATACTTTTTTCCATACAGGCTTGCAAAGTGAGACCGCAGTACAATCCAATAATGACCGGTTCTGTCATTTGTATTTGATTTATCAGTCCAAGTATTGGCCAAAACTGCATTCCTGAACTCTTAAACAAGGGTAGACCATCCACATTGATGTCAAGCTTCAACTGTTGGTTATCCTGCAACATTCCTGAAGTCTTTGCCTTGTTCAAGGAGCACTTCAAGGAGTTGAGCACTCCAAAATGATAGTATGACCCTCCAGCTTTCTCATGCACATTATAATCTAGAACTGTCCCGCGCAAAGTCCTTGCATCCCTTGGAAGCTCAGGGTGAAACTTCTGAAGTCCTCTTAACAAATCACTTAGAGCAGTTTGTGTGACCTCAGGGTGATCAAAGGCCCATTGTGATAGTACATCTTGCACAGTTTCCTGTCCTGTAGTATCATCCTCCATTTCTTCAGAGTCTGACATCATAGCATTGTACCAGAAGTCTTCTTCTTGGATGAGGAATGTCCTCGGAGCTTGAGCATTGTCCTCAGAGTCAGAGTTGTGGTGGTTGATGGTGAAGCTGGTGTCATGATAGTTGTTCTCTACGTCAGTTGCTGTGACTGCCTGTGTGGTGGTATCAAACCTAGTTGCATCATAGGTTGTGACCAACTGATCATGGTGATCCTCACGAAGACGCTTCAATACTTTCGCTTTAGACCTTCTTCTGATGTTCTTCAGTGTGTAGCTTTTCACTCTTCGAGAAGCCATATCTGCAAACATAGGCATCAGTATACTGACACAAACCCTCAGCCTGCCCATTCAAAGGGCACATCCAGTAACCATACACAGTACTCCCAGCAATGATCTGTTTCGAATAATGAGTGAAAATACAGCACAATGACTTTTTCAATGTTTTGACATTTTTCTCTAATAATATTACTGATCACGATCAATCAGATTCTGTTACATATATGTATAATACATATAGGTTCACCTATACTATACATCACCATTTTGGAGTTCTGCTCCAGAAAAGAAAAAAAAAAAAAATACTTTTTTTTTTTCAATTTTCAGAAAAACTTTCAAAGATGCATCAATGAAAGTATCAAAAGGCACATCTGCACCATAGCCACTAGTATATCTGTGTGAAAATTAATGATTCTTTATTAGCTACATAGTTTCTCAGATACAGCCGGGGACAGTTTGTATATGATATGCCCAATAATGTCCCAAGCCTAAATTACACCAAGATACGTTTCTACTCAAAATTTTAAAAATTCTCATAGTAACTCAAGCATATAGTAAAAGAAATCACCTGGGAAAAGAAAATACCTAGCATCTTGCTGTACCACACATACAGCAGTGAAAATGATTCACAAAAACAATGAAAATAATTGCATATTATTTCCTTGCTCACTTCAAAAGTGTTATATCTAGATAAATTCTGATTTTATATGCACATTTAGCTTTCTTCAAAGATAATTTGTGCCAAGTGTCATTACAACCTGACCAAAATTGGCTGAGAGAAGCTTAAATAACTGATTTGAGGCACCTGCGATTTTTTCATATTTTTCCACTTTTCTTGAAGACTTTACTACACATATCAAAACTGATGCACATGTATGATGTGTCTATATCAGTGTGAAAATTCATGATTCTATATTATATAGTTTCTGAGATACAGCCCGGAAACAAAATCTCTACGCCCAACTGCCCGCCTATCCGGACGGACAAACGTGATTACGTACAATACCCTCATGCCATAGTAATATGGCTGAGGGTAAAAAACTCTACTGTATAAACTTCAGAGTTACTGTACCACCATTGATATACTGCTCCATACATGAAATTAATAATAGTCCATTTCAATGTATAAGTAAATACACACACACATATAGGCACCAAAATAAATTGAAAATATAGAAAATTTGTTTTCCCCAATTTTTTTCAGAAATTGATCATAATCACAATCAGACCCACAAAATGGCTGAAAAATTATAGAACTAACTTCATTAACTACTGCTACTTGTGCAGAGTTTCTACAGTATAATTGATAATAGTAGTATTGACAATTTAAAACATAGGCATCGGAAACCGATGCTAACCCTCTGCCTGACCAAAAGAGACTGCTATATTCTTAAAATTAGCATTTTGAAATTACACCGGAAACTACTGGTATCCATCCATACACCCAATATCAACCTATGCATAAAATAGACAAAAACTTTTTCTGGTAGAAATACTGAAATTCCTCAGAATAACTAAACAAATATGAATAAGAAAACATTTGGAATAGGTATAAATGTAATATCCAGTTGCATCTTACACATAGCACTGATTCAAAGTCAGAAATCTGACAGAATTAATTTTGTATAATTTCCTATGTCACTTCAAAACTATTACTTCTAGGTAGGTTCTTCCTTCGTACACACATCTGGCTTCCAAGAAAGATGATCTGTGCACATTTTGACCAGTGTAGGAGTAGTATTGATTGAGTAGGGGTGCTATTACTGTTTATAGTGACCTGCGATTTTTTCATATTTTCCAGCTTTTCTTAATGACTAAACCAGATCTGTCAAAACTTAAATCAAACCATTAAATGGTGTCCCTCAGTTATTCCTCATGCACATTTTGAATGGCCTGACTCAATAAGTGAATGAGCTGGACGGCAAAATATAATGAAAATACTGGAAAATTGATTTTTGGCTATTTTTCACAACTTTGTCACATAACATCAATCAGGACCCCAAAAAGGCACATCTAGGCTCATTTTGTGATATATCTAAGGGTCCAACTATGCATTTCACATGAAAGTATAGGAGTTCTGGTCCGGAAATGAAAAAAATATTTTTCTTTATTTTTCTGAATTTCAGAAAAAATAGTTATTTTCTATCAATCAAACGATCAAAAGGCACATCTACATGATAGACACTATGTCCATATAAAATATCCAGGCCGTAGGTTCAATAGTGCTAAAGATATCATCTGGAATCAGAATCAGAATCAGGTTTATTGCCATTGTTCATGTAGTACACAAACTAGGAATTTGTCTCGGTGCAATGCTGCAACATTAAACATGATAAGATAAAAGAAAGAAATAAACTATACATGCAATAAAGTGTAGAATAAGAGTAAGTGGTACTGGTCAGCAGTTAAAATATATTAGCGAGCAGCAGATACTGTGGAGAACTATATAGTGCAGTCGGTAATGCAGGAAGAAAACAGTGATGATTGACATGAGTCTGGTTGAGCTGCTGTACATAGTGCACGAGAGTCAATAAGTCACTTAGTGTTCAGCAGTCTGATGGCAGAGGGGAAGAAGCTGTTCATGTGACGGGAAACTACTAGTATCCATACACCCTATATCAGTGGTCCCCAAACTACGACCCACGGGCCGGATACGGCCCGCCTCCACATTTGGCCTGGCCCCCTGAACAATATCAGACGCTTACCTCCACCCCCTCCCGCACCTCACTTCCAAGTCGGCCGAGCGCCGTCTCGTTCCCCTGCTGAGCGTGTGCTCAGCCATGCATTCTGTGCCATGGATTCTCTGTATCACTGACTGTTCATGCCTCACTATCACACTTAGAATTCGCTCTTAGACATCTGCTCAGAGCTCTCTCACAGCGCGCTGGGTGAGCCTCGTGATGGAGGAATAAAACACCTTTAAATTTCGGCTTGCTGAGTCCGCCTGCACTGATTTTTCCTCCTCACTGGTAAGCGTGATGATTTTTTTTTTTTTTTTCCAGTCTGGCCACGCGATCGAGACTAATACACGCATAGAACGTGACATTCTGTCTGTGCCCCTATCTGATCCCCCCCCCCCCGAAAAAAAAAATCCTAGACTCACCCCTGTCAAATAAAATGGAATAATGGTGAAAAGGTTTGGTAAGAGAAAAATTGATTCAGAATGCAGGGTATTTAACCTGCAGTGGACAAACGATTATTTTTTTGTTCAATGCAAAGAAAAGGCTGTTCAGCAGCGGTGTCTACAAGCCTGCTGGAACCTACAAAGGATTATAAGGAAGAAACACAAGAACTTTGAGAGACTGCTCATAGGAGTCATTTAAGGAAGAGATTCTGCTCTGACAACTAAGCTGAGCTTTTACCTGTTCAGATTGAGCACAGCACAACACAAAGTTAATGTTCCATGGACTTTTTTCTGTGAAGAACCCAGAGAGGGTTATTTGGTTATTATTTATTTCATTAATAGTGTTATTATTTATTTTCTGACTTTTTTTCCTGTGAAGATCCCAGAAAGGGTTATTAATATTTGGTCATTTGTGGCTTTCTGGAAAACAATAAATGTTTACGTTTAGGCACCCCTGCGATCGTCACACTTTTTCTGTTACAAACTGACCCCGGCCCCCATCAGAGAAGGCAAAAGTTATGTGGCCCTCACAGGAAGAAGTTTGGGGACCCAAGTTTGGGAAAAATCAGTGCAGGCGGACACAGCAAGCCGAAGTTTAAAGGTGTTTTATTCCTCCATCACGAGGCTCACCCAGCGCGCTGTGAGAGAGCTCTGAGCAGATGTCTAAGAATGAATTCTAAGTGCGATAGTGAGGCATGTACAGTCAGCTCTTTATACCAGGGGTCACCAACCTTTTTGAAACCAAGAGCTACTTCATGGGTATCGAGTCATGTGAAGGGCACCAGCTTGACACACTCCTCTAAAATAACAAATTGTATATATATATATATATATATATATATATATATATATATATATATATATATATATATATATAAATAATTATCAATAACTTAAGGCCCTTTTCCACTAGCCTCACTTGGCCCTACACCGTACCACTCAGCCCGCTTTAGGCGCTTTTCTACTAGCCCCAGCACCGGTTAGCAGGTACTTTTTTCGTACCTGATCCAGGGCAGGGTCTAACCAGGCTGAGTAGGGCTGAGTAGGGCTGTGATATGACTTTAAGTGACTGGTCGCCGCTGATTGGTCAGGTTGTAACGTCATGAAAGCGACTTTTTCTGCTGAATTTACTCCACGACCGCCATTTGTAATTGTTCAGCAGTGAACACAGTGCGCCCCTTTAATACGGTTTATTATATTAATATACTGTATAATATACTTATATAATAATATACTCCTAATATTATATATTAGGAGGTGCGCAATTTTCTTTCTATATTAGGCGACGATCGCATCCAGCGCGAGTTGGACGGATCTACTTGAAATGCAGGTGTCCGAGCAGATGGCTTCTCAAGGGCACATCCGTACTGCCAAACAGTGTCGGGAGAAGCTGAAAAAGCTGAAAAGCGATTACCGAGCAGTGAAGGACCACATTGCTCGAAGTTCAGCGGATGGAAGGAGTGGAAGTGGTTCGCTGAGAGACATTGGGCTCGACACGTCACTGTCACTGTCACGGTCACGGTCACGGCCTTGGAAACCGTGGATGGTGAGTGTTTATTTGATATTGTGCATCTGTTCGCCACTTGATCCTTTCTGTGCCAAGCTCGCTGTTTTTAAGAAATAGGAAGGTTGTTAGAGTGTGGGTAATGATTGTTACTGAGGCTTGCGTATTGTTTTGCAGCCAACTGCAGATTCACGCTTGCTTTGTGTTAAGTATTAGCGCGAACAAAACGCTGAATTACGCTTATTGTATTCCGGTTAAAAACTTGAGAGTGTTGTGTACATGTTGCACTTTGGTGTTAAGTTTTAAATTGCGTGCATTTTCTTTCTAGAATCGCATTTCATATCACAGGGGTCCACCTCAGTGGAGATGACTGACACAGCGGACTCTCCTGGCGCTGCGTCTGCGTGTGCATCTGGCTGAGCGCCAGCTGGATCAACTCCACATCACCAGCTCCATCTGGATCACGTTCAAGTGCCGGTAAGGCACAATAACCACAATTTTTTTTTTTGGTTGAAACAGGTCTAGCAGCGGAAACCAGGGTCGAAAATCCATCCATCCATCCATCTTCTACCGCTTAATCCTTTACAGGTCGCGGGGGGGCTAGAGCCTAACAAGTTATGTACCAAATTGATTAATGCAATTTCCTGTAGCTGCATATTAATTAATTGAAAATGTCTTTTTAAATGTACAAAAAGGTTATTCTTTGGTCTTCACTTATCGGTGTTCCACAGCCATTTTTAGGTGTGGTGATTGGTGCTGTTGTAACTCCTGTTTTAGACAAACAAAGGGCATGAACTGCCGTTGAAATCAACATGCTTCATTGAAATGCTTCGCGTCAGCTGACTGTATTAACCCATTCAGATTTCTGCGGCCACACTACAAGCAACTAGTTTAAACATTACCCATCCATCCATCCATATTCTTAATCTTAATCCTTTTTAGTTTTGCAGGGGGGCTGCAGCCAAAGACAGCACCCTACGTGTTGCAAAATCTGCTCTACTGAGGGGCAGCAACATGACAGTTCAGCTTATATACAGCAATGAAGCATAATATAATAGTGACATTCCACCACAGACTTTCACCTGTGTAATTCCATAATATATGTAGTGATCCAGCTTTAACGACCATGCCTTTCTGTCTTTCCATCTACGCAAGACGAAAACAGACAACTCCATCGCTGACCTTACATTAGCGATGGTCAACATGCATGACGAAGAGATGCGGCTCTTGGAACGGCAACATGACCAGCAGCAAGAATCAGGAGTACATGCAGCATTTGCGACAGGTGGCCGCAGATGTGCGGGCAGATGCGCGTGAAGCCCTGGAGCAGGACGTTGCGTTACAAAGGGAAGAGCTCGCAGAGATGTCATCGCCCAGTCTGTTTTTTTGTTTGTAAATTTTGCTTCTGGAATAAAATTGTATTGTTTGCATCAAAAGTCTGGTTTATCTGTTATGACACCGTATGAGAAAAGCCAATAATTACATACACATTCCATTCTCTGTTCACTCCACATGCTGCTGTTCATCAGGTCAGGTGTATAGCCTTCTAATGGTAATTTAATTTTTAACAACACAACGAAACGTAATGTCTTGGTAGGTTTTTTTTTTTTTTATTTTAAACAAATTTGCAATGCGGAATCCATTTCTCTTGAACGGGTACATTTTTTAGGTTATAAGCAGTTGTACAGGTGTGCTTGAACTTGTAGACACTGCTAAAGGTAAGTACGTGTAAGTTGAATGTTGCATCACCAGTCAAAATTTAATAAATTAAGAAGGAATCTAGCAAAAATTTGGCACTAATAACAGTAGACAGATCGGACAAGGATACACAACTGTGTTTTTGTTGCACACAACTGTTGTTACCAACAAGTGCAAAATTTATATTCCCTTTTCCCAAAAATTAAAAATCAATTTGTAAGTAAAAGTGGGAGACCTTTACATGGGAAAATATGACATGTATTAGCACATGATTTATAGTTCAATTTGCATTTCCACCTAAGCAAAAGTGGCTTGTCGAGCTGGATTTTTGTGAAGATGGCCTGTGCGGTGTTTCTGCATGTAATTACATACCTGTCAAGTGATACGGTTTCGCCGTATTTTAATACGGGGAAAATGCAATTTTAGCAAATACGGGTGTATTGCCATTTCTGTATGCTAAAGAGAAAAATATACGGGAAAAAAATTTGAGAGTGTGGGGAGGAACACGTCGTGTGTGACCCCCACAGCGTACGGGGCTGTCAGAGCGCTCAGCGTGAGCAATTATCACAACAGAAGTGTGGACTCATCATTAGGCTGATGGCTTCGCACCTTCTTAACAGATAAGCGTTATGAACAAGAGGACAGGTAGATGGACCATGCACATGCATTTACAAAAAACATTTTTGAAATATGTATGCACATAAATGTGGACAAAAATAGACAAGTATTGCATCACAGCATCTTGTGTTATATTGTAACACAAGATGCTGTTACATCATCTTGTAACAGCATCAAGATGCCATGTCCCGGTGGGACATGGCAACGTCCCACCGGGAGGTTTGAACTCACGCCTCCCGCTCTGGAGTCCCGCACTCTACCTGTGTCACCAATAGGGTCAACCCACTTGTCAAGCCAAGTAGGGTGCTTATATTGAGTTCGCTACAATATCACCACCCTGCTCCTCTGCTCTCTGTGCCGCTGCCACCACTGGTTCATCTACTGCATCATCCAATGTAGTGTCAAACGTCTCTCCATGACTCTCACACAGATTGTGCAGAGCACAACAAGTCAGCACCATAGATTTAACCAGTTTCATGTCACAGTCATTCCTCCTTCCTTCTCTCCTCGTCATCAGCCATGTTTGTTGTGGAGGATTCAGTCGCGTGTGTTTCACGTCACGAGGGTGTGGCGCTGCCTGCTGTTCAACAAATCCCACCCACAGCAGGTGTGCCAGCAGTAGTTGAAAAGCAACTGAGGCCGAACCGAACCGAAGTGAGTAGAGCCGGGTTTTCAAATCGGGGCTGAGCGGGGCTAGTGGAAAAGGGCCTTTAGAGTGGGTAACAGACAAGATCAATATTCAACACTTTATTTTTATTAATCTCAGCAATTGTTCAGATGATCACTTCTACAATGTCCAGTTTTCACCAGTTCCTTTTAACCATAAAAAACTAAACCCTTTTAATTCATGAACTATGTTGAACCATGTTTGAAAAAGTTATGCAACATTTAAGAAAAATCAACTTTCATATTAAATAAATCTTATCACATTTTTAACTGAACAAATCTGCTGCAATTCTGCTCAAAATCTGTTACATTTAATAAACACACTTTTGTGTGTTCTTCTTCACTGGAATTATATCCATACAGTTCTTGCCAAGATTCATGTTGAGTAATAACCAGCGCTGTCCTTTCATGAGAAGAAGCTAAACAGCGCTGAGAGTGCTCATGTGCACGGTGGAGCAGTGGTTAGCACCGCAGCAGCAGTTTACCCTCGGCCGGGGGAATCGTGGGGGGTCGTGGGTTCGATCCCTGCCCCCGGCCAACAGTGATCTGTGTGGAGTTTGCATGTTCTGGTTTTTCATGCAAAAACATGCAGGTTAGGGAGTTAAGAGGCGCTTGCGCACGCAGCGGCTGGTGGCTTGTCACCGGACTACAGAACAAATCCACCTACGGGTACAAGATAAGTCCAAAAAAAAAAAAAGAGTGGGTAGTGAAGTGGCGCTTCGCCGTCGCCGCGCAAATGAAACACACGCAGCTTCCTTTCACGGTAGTAAAAAAGAACTCTTCCTCCCGCTCACTTTGAAAATGATAAATTTTCTGTCTTTTTTTTGCCATGTTTTGGGGCTAGGAAACTGCACTCCACTCACCATCTTCACTGGCCGCTAGCTTACACTCCACAAGCGCGAAGGTTTTGTCATGCGCACAATACTGACCTTTGAACTAGGTCAATAATAAACATATTTTCATTTTTTTTTATTTTTAAGACATTGTCATTTTAAAATCTATATAAATGCAAGTGTGATTTTAAAAAATAGCGGCAGAAAAAATTACATCTTAGACGCAGCTCACTTGCGAGTTGTACTATTTTTAGAACAGGCCTGCGGGCGACTCATGTGGTCCTTGCGGGCGACATGGTGCCCGCGGGCACCGCGTTGGTGACCCCTGCTTTATACAGTGATACAGAGAATCCATGGCACAGAATGCATGGCTGAGCACACGCTCAGCAGGGGAACGAGACGGCGCTCGGCCGACTTGGAAGCGAGGTGCGGGAGGGGGTGGAGGGGGGTGGGGGTAAGCGTCTGATATTGTTCAGGGGGCCGGGCCAAATGTGGAGGCGGGCCGTAGTTTTGGGACCACTGCTTTACAACATCAAGGCACCATTTTCCCCAAATGTACTATCACAGATTTGAATAAGATTCCGTATTGCATGTTCATAAAAATTAAGCTATACATCAACAAGCCTTGACCAGAGTGTTTTGTGTGTGCAGTGAAACACGTGGTTCGCCTTTGGTCTTTGTTCATACCATTCGAGGCATTGTTTATGAAATGAATCAACTACTCAAAGCCACCACCCATTGTTTTTCAATGACAATAGTAATGAAATAAATGCAACTCACCGTTCCGACACTCTTCTTTGTATATACAACGTATAATATCGTGGAGTTTGAGGACGTTTTGCACGGTGTACTCCTGTTCACTCAGACTGTTCACGAAACTGGCGCGCATGTGTTCCTGGCGCATGCACGACAGCGCCCTCTGTCTCTCCGCCGCCAAGACACCCCCAGGGGTGGGGGAACACTTCGCTAATGACTTGGGCCACATCTGGGCTGAATGACTCAAACTGGATACTGTTGCCCGTAATGTGACCCACCTCTGGCCCACATCAGACACCCCACATCCACACCTACCCCAGACATGCCAGAGATAAACCAGATCTGGCCCACATCACCCTTGCTGACTGGGCCTCGCTCTTCTCCTCCTCCATGCGCTGCGTAAAAGTGTATGAGGAGGTTTATGACACAGTCAATTGCAAACAAGTATGAGATGAGGTTCACCACTTTGTGAACAGCTGCGTGGGCAAATCATCCAACAGTTAAAGAGCAATGTTTCTCAACATACAATTGCAAGGAATTTAGGGATTTCATCATCTACAGTCCATAATGTCATGGATGTCATGGATATAAGCTGGGCTTTAAACGCAATTGACACCACCTTTTCAAACAGAAAATTGGGCCCGGGGGAGCCCAAATGTGGAGAGACCCATGGATTGGAACTCATGTGTCTGTGTGATTCGACTGAAGATGTAGAAAAACATCTACCTGTTTTGGCTTTACGATCACAGGATTTCTGCCGATTGGGCTTTGGAGTTCTCCTGGTGTATCGAAAATTTAACTGGAAGAGCTAATCAAAATGCGGACCCGGCGGAGCTGCTTCTCAATAATTCAACCAGATGGGGAGTGCACGAAATAGCGGCAAATGACCAACATGGAATTTACCATCTGCATGCACTGTAGAGAGATGGACTCAACCGGACATGTTCATCTGTGTTTAGAAGGGGAAACATCTGGAGTCGCTTCGTGCTCTCCAGGGAATGATATGAATTTAAAGCCAGTGAATGTTAATTTGAATTGTAAGCTCAGAATATGAGAACAGGGAAACCCTATACTCTGTCTGTGCAGATTCGGCCTTGATCGGCGCCCCTGGATAACTCACTCCTCCAGAGTTGAGATAAGCGGATGTGTCAGCTGGCTCTGCTAACCCAAACACTGCTGCTGTGCAATAAACAGAACTCTTCAGGGACAGCGTTCATGAACTATAACATCTATCGTTGCCTAGGAGACTATTTGTTGTACTCCAGTAACTGATACACTCAACACTGCACACACACTGACATCATCATCATACTGATATACACACACTGCTCTCCCTCTGCTGTGTGATTTGTCTACTAAATGTCTGCTAAATATGCATTGAGGGTTTTTTTGCCTGCAATCAAAATTTCGCTTACTCATTAAGCGTCAATTTGATAAAACATGTTTTTTTCTCTCGCCTACTGTGTCATATCCTCTCTCTTTTCTTTTTTTTTCCTTTCTTCTTTATGACTGGCACCTAGCGGCTGCCCCAGCCTTGGATGCGCTCTGCAGAGCGTGCCCAAATGCCAAGTCACATTTCGTTACTTTGTATTCATACATGTGTAATGACAATAAAGTTGAATCTCATCTCATCTCATCTCATAATGTCATCAAAAGATTCAGAGAATATAGAAAAATTTCTGCACATAAGCAGCAAGGCTGAAAACCAACATTGAATGCCCATGACATTCCATCCCCCAGGCAGCACTGCATTAAAAACAGACATCATATCACCACATGATAATATCAAGCATATTACCATGCTCAGGAACACTTTGGAAAACCATTGTCAGTTAATACAGTTTGTTGCTACATCTACAAGTGCAAGTTAAAACTCTACCATGCAAAGAGAAACAACACCCAGAAATTTCACCAGTTGCTCTAAGCCCGAGCTCATCTGAGATGGACTGACACAAAGTGGAAAAACATGCTGTGGTCTGACAAATACATATTTCAAACGGTTTTTGGAAATCCTGGATGTTATGTCCCCTGGACTAAAGAGAAAAGGACCATCCAGATTGTTATCAGCACAAAGCTCAAAAGCCAGCATCTGTGATGGTATGGGAGTGGGTTAGTGCCCATGGTATGGGTAACTTGAACATCTGTGAAGGAACCATTAATGCTGAACTGTGCAAACAAGTTTTGGAGCAACATGTGCTGCCATCCAAGCAATGCTTTATTTCAGAGACATTCCTGCTTATTTCAGCCACGTTCTGCATGTGTTACAACAGTGTGGCTTTGTAGTAAAAGTGTAGATACGAGACTGGCCTGACTGCAGTCCAGACCTGTCTCCCATTGAAAATATGTGGTGTATTATGAAGCACAAAATATGCCAACAGAGACCCCAAGACTGTTGAGCAACTGAAGTTATCCAGCAAGCAAGAATGGGAAAGAATTCCACTTGCAAAGCTTCAACAATTAGTGTCTTCAGTTCCTAAATGCTGACTGAATGTTGTTAAAAGGAAAGGTGATGTAACACAGTGGCAAACATGCCCCTGTACCAGCTTTTTTGGAACTTGTTGCAGGCATCAAATTCAAAATGAATGAATATTTGCCAAAAACAAAGTTTTTGAGTTTGAACATTGTCATGATGCCGAGTGCGGGTCTATACAGTGCTCGGGTCGTTTGGTTATTTTCCTTTTTCTGTTTATATATTTAGTCTTGATTGTTGCCATGATTGTTTTGTGTTTTATTTTGACAGTGCCGGGACAGGACTTCCACCTGTCAAGTCTGTTCATGGCCTGTCACAGCTGTTTGTGTTTGGGTTGATTGCTTTCACTCCACATCTGTTTGTCTTTGAGTTTCTGTTAGACTATTTAAGTTTGCTGGCGAGGTTTATTCCTCACTGCGAACTCATCCTGCTTGGACTGGAATCCCAAAACCCTGATTCCAGTCTTCCTTCAGCTTTGGATTTATCCTCCTGTAGTTTCATGTAAGTTTCCTTGCTTGGTTTTTTCAGTATTTGTATTTTCCTGTTAAGACCCCTCGTGGTCTCGTTTGTAGTCTTTTTGTAATCCACCGGCAAGTTTTTGTGTCCTCTATTATTTAATAAATAAGCAAACTCACTGCAGACGAGTGGTGCGGTGTTTGTGCCTCAAAAGGGCCAATTATGTCAGTAGGTCGCAGCCCGTAGGTGCCAGCGTTTGTAGGTTTCAGTTTGCCTTTTTTTTTTCTTTTTTCTGCTTTTTACTTTTTTTTTCACCCACCTTTATCGTGGCTGGACTGAGTGGCCGTCAGCATGTTCCCAGCGCACCGGAGGAAGGCAGCCAGGGGTCCCAGTATGGATGAGCTGGGACCCCCATATCTGGGGCCATGTTGCTGAAGCTCTCACCTCCCACGGCCCAAAAAAGATTCTGGAGAGCGTGATTGTAGCAGTCGGGATTGTGGCAGAGCATCCCAGTTTGGGTAATTATCCTGAGTTCGCCGAGCTGCTGACCACCGTCTCCGAGCTTCAACATTATTTCCAGGGTTGGCGATTGAATCGTCACGGGCCCAAAGACGCCGTCTCCCGGTGCAGAACTTTACTCCTCCCCGTGTTATGGCTGTACCGAAGCAGATGGTGGACAGTAGCCAGGTTCAATTGCCACCACTTCCCCGCCATTACCAAGTCACGGGCCGCAGGAAGAACTCCTCCATCTCTCAGCCAGCAGGGCTATCTTTGCCACGTCAGAGAAGAACTTCAGCAGCTTCAGCCTTTTGGGTCTCCTCATGGGCTGTTTTGTCAGCTATCAATCCTGAGGGCGTCGCAGCTGTTTCCCCCTCCTCCACTGTGCCTTCTCCAACTGCTGAGAGCTCAGCTGGTTCTCCCTCGGCTCCGCCCGTTATCGTGTCTGCAGGGGCGGCTCCTCCATTTTTTCCAGAGAGGTCCATGATCATTATAGCCACGAGGAGGAAAGAGACTGGGCTTGCTGCAGCAGGAACCATCAAACCCCAGGAAAACAGGCAAGTATTTTTTTCACTCTACGTATATCACAATCTGATGAATTACCCTGTCTGATTCCCGGGGTGAGGCTCAGTTAGTGCAGTCCACTGAGTCTTCACCACCTGCTGCAGCCACAAAAATGTTCCCTGCTTCCTCTGTGTCGCCTCCTATACCCCCGAGTGTCCGCTGGTTCCAGGATCAAGCCGACGGACGAGGAGGAGCCTGCAGCTCTGAAGAACCTGGTTCCAGCCCCGCAGCCACGGTATGGACAGAGGAGAAGGGCTATCTGCAATCCGGAGCCTGAGCCAACAAAGAAGCGTCCCTGGGCTTCTCCCGAGCAGAGTTCAGCCCCAGCAGAAAGAGGATCTCCTGTCATCACGCCGGGCAAGCCACCTGTGTGGGTAACATCACCAGGTGGTTCCAGGACTGCAGAAACCATCATGCCTGCTGTTGGAGCTGCCACAGCAGAGTTCGAGTTGGACCTTCAGGGGGCCAGGCCTGAAACATCGCCATCCGGATCAACGGAGTCCTGGACGGTGGTGGAACTTGAGCTCAGGCAAGTACTCTCTTTTGTTTTCATTGTTTCAGTAATGGAGAGATCTTGTCTCGCTCTTGGTGGGGAGAGCCGGGTGCTGCCATCAGCAGCATCTGAGCTCTCCTCACTGGTTCCACTGCCTCCGGTGACCCTGACCCTATTCCTCTCCCTCTTTCTTTCGAGTCTCCTCTCAGGGTCACCAAGGATCTGCCAGCCACACCAGAGGTCTCCATGGGTTCCGGTCTGCTGCCTTAGGTCATCGTGGGTCCAGTTCCTCCCGCCGAGGTCATTGTGGAGATGCCGTCCCAACCCAGGATGTCCGTCGGTGCAGTACCTCCTCAGTTTGGGTCTCCATGGGTGCTGCTCCCCAGCTTGAATCCCATGTGGGTGAGGCGCTCCACTGTGTGCCCACTGTGGGTGCTTCGTTCCAGCCCGGGGGCCATCATGGGTGCAGCTACGCCTCAGTCCGGGTCCATCATGGGTGCAGCTACGCCTCAGTCCACGGCCACCGAGGGTGCAGCTACGCCTCAGCCCAGGGCCACCGAGGGTGCTGCGACACCTCAGTCCGGGACCACCGAGGGTGACGCAATGCCTCAGTATGGGGCCACCGAGGGTGCAGTAGTGCCTGAGTCTGGGGCCACCGAGGAGGTTGGAGGGGGGTGTTCCTTCTTTCCTTTTGATGCTACTGCAGGGTGTCTGGGTCTCACCCCTTAAGAGAGGGGCACTGTCATGATGCCGAGTGTGGGTCTGTACCGTGTTTGGGTCATTTGGTTATTTTCCTTTTTCTGTTTATATATTTAGTCTTGATTGTTCACATGATTGTTTTGGGCTTTTATTTTGACAGTTTCGGGACTGGACTTCCACCTGTCAAGTCTGTTCACGGCCTGTCACAGCTGTTTGTGTTTGGGTTGATTGCTTTCACTCCACATCTGTTTGGCTTTGAGTTTCTGTGGGACTATTTAAGTTTGCTGGCGAGGTTTATTCCTCACTGCGAACTCGTCCTGCTTGGACTGGAATCCCAAAACCCTGATTCCAGTCTTCCTTCAGCTTTGGATTTATCCTCGTTAGTGTCATGTAAGTTTCCTTGCTTGTTTTTTTTCAGTATTTGTATTTTCCTGTTAAAACCCCTCGTGGTCTTGTTTGTAGTCTTTTTGTAATCCGCTCCTCGTGGCAATGTTTTGTGTCCTTTTTTATTTAATAAATAAGCAAACTCACTGCAGGCGAGTGGTGCCATGTTTCTGCCTCAAAAGGGCCAGTTATGACAAACAATTATCTTGTGTTTATAGTGTATTCAACTGAATATAGATTGAAAGGGATTTGCAAATCATTATATTTATTCATTATAAGAGTGAGCCAATAGACTCCCGTGACGAATAAAAAATCAAGGATTCTGTGTACCCCGCCTGGTATGGGGTTACCGGGGTCCCGCCCTGAAGCCAGGTCTGGGGGACGGGCTTGATGGCTAGCATCTGGTGGCCGAATTTCTGTCCATGGCACCCGGACAGGCTCAGTCTGTAGGAGATACATGGGTCTGCCTTCTGCAGGAAGGACCATAGGGGTCTGGTGCAATGTAGATCAGGTGACAGTCAAAGGCAGAGACCTTGGGGTCTAGTTTCTACTTTCTCCATACTGGAGTCGTCTGGAAGCTGCCAACAAAGAAATTTCTACTAAATCCATCCATCCATCCATCCATCCACCTTCTACCGCTTTTCCGGAGGTCCGGGTCGGGGAGGCAGCAGTTCAAGCAGAGAAGCCCAGACTTCCCTTTCCTCAGCCACCTGCTCCAATATTAAATGAATTTCACCAGGCATGTTCAATACTTATTCCCTGTGCCATTCCACTTTATTAAATATAACTTGTTTTGTGAACACAGTTGCTTTGACTGTGGATTAGGTGGCGGTTGGCCTTGACGGGCTGATCCCCAACTTTTGAAACTGGCTTTTGGGACGTGGAACGTCACCACTCTGGTGAGGAAGGAGCCTGAGCTGGTGCACAAGGTTGAGAGATACCAGCTAGATATAGTTGGGCTCACCTCAATGCACAACTCCAGTTCTGGAGCAAATTTCCTGAAGAGGGGCTGGAGCTTGGCCTACTCTGAAGTTGCCCCAGGCGAGAGGCGACGAGCAGGGGTGGGTATTCTTGTATCTCCCCACCTTGCTTCCTTGACATTAGAGTTCTCCCCAGTGTAAAAGCCCCTGTATAAGCTCCTCTTGGCAAAGTAAATCTGTTTTGGCACAATAAGGGTGACAGATCCCTGTTCTGCTTGCCTAGCTGCCTGACAGGACAAGGGGAAAAAAGAAAAAAAGGAGTTCTCCCCGGTGGAGGAAAGGGTAGTTTCCCTATGCCTTTGGGTTGGAAAATGGGTCCTGACCATCATTTGTGCCGATGCCCCAAATGATGGTTCAGAGTACCCACCAGTTTTGGAGTCGTTGACTGCGGTGCTGGAGGGTGCTCTTCTTGGAGACTCCATTGTCCTACTGGTGGGCTTCAATATGCACATGGACAACAACAGTGAAACCTGGAGGGGTGTGATTGGGAGGAACGGCCTGCTCGATTGCAACCCGAGTGGTGTTCAGTTATTTGACTTCTGTGCCAACCACAGTTGGTCCATAACAAACACCATATTCGAGCATAAAGGTGTCCATATGTGCACCTGGCACCAGGACACCATAGGTCACAGGTCAATGATTGATTTTGTTATTGTGTCATCAGACCTGTGACCATATGCCTTCAACCCTCGGGTAAAGAGAAGTGCAGAGCTGTCAGCTGATAACTACCTGGTGGTGAGTTGGATCCAATGGAAGGGGTGGATGCCACTCAAACCCGGTAGACCTAAACGTATAGTAAGGATGTGCTGGGAACATCTGGCTGAGGCCCCTGTGCCAAAGGTCTTCAACTCCCACCTCTGGAAGAACTTCGCCCACATTCCGAGGGAGTCTGGAGACATGGAGTCTAAATGGGCCATGTTCTCCACCTCCATTGTTGAAGCAGCTGCCCAGAGCTGTGGCCATAAGGTTGTGGTGTATCTCATGGTGGCAACCCCCAAACCAAGTGGTGGACACCATTGATGAAGGGGGGGAATTAAGCTGAAGAAGGAGTCCAATCAAGCTTGGTTGGCTTGTGGGACTCCTGAAGCAGCTGAGGTGTACTGACAGGCCAAGAGTAGTGCAGCTCAGGTGGTTGCTGAAGCGAACACTTGGGTGTGGGAGGAGTTTGGTGAAGCTATGGAACAAGACTTTTGATTGGCCTTGAAGAGATTCTGGCAAACTGTCCAGTGGCTCAGGAAGAAGAAGCAGCTCCCTGTCCACACTGTGTATGGTGCGGATGGGGCGCTGCTGACTTCAACTGGGGACATTGTCGAGCGTTGAAGGAATACTTCAAGGATCTCCTCAATCCCACTGATATGCCTTCTACAGAGGAAGCAGAGCTTGAGGACAAGGGGGACGACTCACCCATCACAGGGGCTGAGGTCCAACCAAAGTGGTTAAAAAACTCTTGGGGCTGGGCCCTGAGGGTGTATGAGATTTGCCCTGAGTACCTCAAGGTCCTGGATGTAATAGGGATGTCATGGTTGACACGCCTCTGCAACATTGCGTGGAGGTTGCGGACAGTGCCTTCGGCATGGCAAACTCGGATGGTGGTTCCTTTTTTTAAAAAGGGGGACCGGAGGGTGTGTTCCAACTTTAGGGGTATCACACTTCTCAGCATTCCTGGGAAGGTCTTTGCCAAGGTACTGGAGAGGAGAGTCCAACCGCTGTTCAAACGTTGGATTCAGGAAGACCAATATGGTGTTTGTCCTTGCCGTGGCACATCGGACCAACTCTTGACCCTCTTGAGAATCCTCAAAGGTTCATGGGAGTTTCCCAACCAGTCCACATGTGTTTTATGGACGTGGAGAAAGCATTTGACCGCATCCCTCATGGTGTCTTGTGGGGGGTACTGCGGGAGTAGGGGTTATCAATGGATTGGTGGCCTAGTTGATAGAGCATCTGCCCCACAACCGGGAGGTTGTGAGTTCAAGCCCCTGTTGGGTCATACCTAAGACCATATAAAAAAATGGTACTTCTTGCCTTCTAGCTTGGTGCTCAGCATAATAGAATGGGGGAAGGAGAAGTTTGTGGCGGTGCCTTGCATGGCAGCAACCCCTCTGATTCTAGATGTGATTAACATTGTAGATAGGAGAAACATAATTTTGTTCTTCTTTACATGATTGGCTGTATGGATTGAATGACAATGAAGTTGGCTTCTTCTTCTTCTTCTTCTTCTATCAGGATTGTTGTTACAAGTTATCCAGTCCCTATACAACTGTTGCAAGAGTTTGGTTCGGCTCACCAACACCCGGTCGAACACATTTCCAGTGAGAGTTTGACTCTGCCAGGGCTGCCCTTTGTCACCGATCCTGTTCATAATTTTTATGGACAGGATTTCTAGGTGTGGTCAAGGAATGGAGGGTGTCATGTTTGGTGACCACAGGATCTCATATCTGCTGTTTGCAGATGATGTTGTCTTGTTGGCTTCATTGAGCAATAACCTACAGGTCTTGCTGGGATGGTTTGCTACTGAGTGTGAAGCGACTGGAATGACAATCAGCACCTTCAAGTCTGAGTCCATGGTCATCAGCCAGAAAAGGGTGGATTTTCCTCTTCGGGTTGGGAACAAGCTCCAGCCCCAAGTGGAGGAGTCTAAGTATCTTGGGGTCTCATTCACAAGTGAGGAGAGAATGGAGTGAGAGATTAACAGATGGATCGGAGCAGCATCTGCAGTGATGCGGATGTAGTACTGGTCTGTTGTGGTGAAGAGGGAGCTCAGCTCTAAAGCAAAGCTGTCGATTTACCGGTCAGTCTACTGTCCTACCCTTACCTATGGTCATGAGCTTTGGGTAATGACTGAAAGAATGAGATTGTAGATACAAGAGGCTGAAATAGGCTTTCTTTGTAAGATTGCTGGACTCACCCTTAGAGATAGGGTAAGGAGTTCAGTCATCCGGGAGAGGCTCAGAGTAGAACCGCTGCTTCTCCACATCGGAAGAAGCCAGTTGAGGTGGTTTAGGCATCTGATCAGGATGCTTCCTGGACATCTCCCACTTGAGGTGTTTTGGGCACATCCAACTGGGAGGAGACCCAAGCACAGACCCAGGACACACCGAAGAGAGTATAGTGGTGTGAAAAAGTGCTTGCCCCCTTCCTGAGTTCTCATTTTTTTGTATGTTTGTCACACTTAAATGTTTCAGATCATCAAATAAATATACTGTAATATTAGACAAAGATAACACAAGTAAACACAAAATGCAGTTTTTAAAAGAAGGTGTTTATTATCAAGGGCAAAAAAAAATCCAAACCTACATGGCCCTGTGTGAAAAAGTGATTGCTCCTAAACCTAATAACTGGTTGGGCCACCCTTAGCAGCAATAACTGCAATCAAGCATTTGCGAAAACTGGCAATGAGTCTTTTACAGTGCTGTGGAGGAATTTTGGCCCACCCAACTTTGCAGAATTGTTGTAATTCAGCCACACTGGAGGGTTTTTGAGCATGAACCACCTTTTTAAGGACATGCCACATCATCTCAATCGGATTCAGGTCAGGACTTTGACTAGGCCACTCCAAAGTCTTCATTTTGTTTTTCTTAAGCCATTCAGAGGTGGACATGCTAGTGTGTTTTGGATCATTGTCCTGCTGCAGACCTCAAGTGTGCTTCAGCTTGAGGTCACGAACAGATGGCTGGACATTCTCCTTCAGGATTTTTTTGGTAGACAGCAGAATTCAGGGTTCCATTTACCACAGCAAGTCTTCCAGGTCCTGAAACAGAAAAACAGCCCCAGACCATCACACTACCACCACCATATTTTACTGTTGGTATGATGTTCCTTTTCTGAAATGCTGTGTTACTTTTACACCGGATGTAATGGGACACACACCTTCCAAAAAGTTCAACTTTTGTCTTATCAGTCCACAGAGTATTTTCCCAAAAGTCTTGGGGATCATCAAGATGTTTTCTGGCAAAACTGAGATGAGCCTTTATGTTCTTTTTCATCAGCAGTGGTTTTTGTCTTTGAACTCTGCCATGCAGGCCATTTTTGCTCAGTCTCTTTTGTAGCATCATCTTGCTTTGGCTCATCAATAAAATACACTTTGTATCTTAATCCCTTGAATTCTGTGAATTCCGCGGGCGGTCACGTCTCTGCATCTTAGTGCGTCTCAGTGCGCACTGAAAAAAAAAGAAGCTGTATTTCTGGTCTTCCAGTACAGACACAGCCTTGTTACAACCTGAGGAAAAAGCTGTGTAATATATTCATTTTTTGTGGTATTTTTACAAAATTTTGACCTGAACTTGAAAACACTTGGTTCTACATTTCTGTTGTGTTTTCAAGCCAGTATCTGACAGCTGTATGGTATTTGCAAGCATTTGTATCTAAAAAAAACACCCAGGCAAACTTTCTTGTTACTCAGTGGCAGGAGCACTTAGAGAGATTATGACTGTTTTGCCAAAAAATTCAGAGTGTTTTCTTTTAAATGAGACTAACCCCATGAAGATGCTGCAAAGGGTTGAAGAACAGCTTTTGATTTACTTTGGGCATGTTATTTTTAGGCATTTTTAGGGAAGTTGAACAGAGTTCAACAGGTTAAAGACATTGTTTCACCCAGGAAAAGGCCAGTCAAGAAATGCTTTTTCATCTCAGGACCACTGTGGAGAACACAGTCCTTTGTAAAGAGGTACAAGAGATAAAGATTCCATCTCATCATCTCGTTCAAGGAACGGGTTAACTTACATCATAAATAAACTGGAAACTTCCCCGACTAAGACAGGTTTATTGGTCATCAGTTATCTGACAGTCAACAGGCATCCCATAAACTTTAAATGTATTTCCTAAGGCCCTAGGATTATCCACAGCTCGACACTACCCCTGGTGGACGTCTCTGGAGTAGACGTTCACTTTTGACTGTACACTGATGAACTGAAGTTAATTCAATTCAATTCAACTTTATTTATATAGCGCCATTTCACAACAACAGTCATCTCATAGCACTATTAACTGTAGGGGGAACCCCCACAGTTGCAGAAAGACCCCAGCAATCAGGCGATCCCCTGTGAGCAAGCACTTGGCGACGGTGGAGAGGAAAAACTCCCTTTTAACAGGAAGAAACCTCCAGCAGAACCAGGCTCAGGGAGGGGCAGTCATCTGCTGCGACTGGCTGGGGGGTGAGGGGACAGAGAAGATGAAAAGAACAGACATGTAGAGAGCAAACAGCATGATGGGGACTCAATCTATGGGAGAGAACAAACAGATGTTAATGACCAGCAAAAAAAAATATTTCATTGAGAGTGAAGAAAGGAGTGAGGCCCAGTGCATTATTGGAGGTCCCCCGGCTGACTAAACCTATTAGCAGCATAACTAAGGGAGGGTTCAGAAACACATGATCCTTCCCTAATTGTAGGCTATATCAAAAAGGTAGGTTTTAACCCTATTCTTAAAAACAGAGATCGAGTCTGACTCCCAAATACAGATTGGCAGCTGGTTCCACAGGAGAGGAGATTGATAACTGAAGGCTCTGCCTCCCATTGTACTTTTGGAGATTCTAGGTATTACAAGCAATCCTGCATTTTGGGAGTGTAGTGCTCTGTTAGGATAATACGGTAGTATCAGATCTTTTAAATAAAAAGGAGCCTGATTGTTTAGAGCTTTGTAAGTAAGAAGAAGGATTTTATACTTAATTCTAAACTCTATGGGAAGCCAATGAAGGGAGGCCAGAACCGGAGAGATATGATCTCTCTTTCTAGTACCTGTTAAAACTCTTGCTGCAGCATTTTGGATCAGCTGAAGACTTTTTAAAGATGTTTTAGGACAGCCTGATAATAAAGAATTACAATAATCTAATCTTGAGCTAACAAAAGTGTGGATCAGTTTTTCAGCATCACTCTGAGACAAGATTAGTCACAAGCTAATCTTGGCAATATTACGCAAATGATAGAAGGCAGTCTTAGAAACAAATTTAGTATGTGAATTGAAGGACAGATCTTGATCAAAAATAATTCCAAGGTTCCTCACAGAGCTATTAAGAGAAAGAGTAACCACATCCAAACTGAAAGTTTGATTTGGAAAGGTATTTCTAAGGTTTTTTGGACCAACAAGAATGACTTCAGTCTTATCTGAATTTAATAGCAGGAAATTACAAGTCATCCAAGCTTTGATTTCCTTAAGACAGGCTTCTAACTTGGCTAATTGATTACTATCATCTGGCTTCATTGACAGGTATAATTATGTGTCATCTGCATAACAATGAAAATGTATACAGTGCTTTCTAATAATGTGGCCTAACGGAAGAATATATAAACTAAAAAGAGTAGAGCCTAGCACAGATCCCTGTGGAACTCCATGACTAAGCTTTGAGTTGAAAGAAAACTCATTATTTACATGAACAAACTGGAACCTATCAGATAAATAAGATCTAAACCACTGCAACGAAGTTCCATTAAGTCCAACATAGTGTTCTAATCCATCAAGTAGAATATTATGATCGATAGTATCAAAAGCTGCACTAAGGTCTAAAAGGACAAGTACAGAAACCAGTCCATTATCAAATGCGATGAGGAGGTCGTTAGTGACCTTCGCTAAGGCTGTTTCAGTACTATGATGGATTCTAAACCCAGATTGAAACTCTTCAAGTAAACCATTTCCCTGCAGGTGGTCAAATAATTGTGTAGCAACAACTCTTTCTAAGATTTTTGAAATGAAAGGGAGATTAGAGATTGGTCTTTAGTTAGCTAAAGCTCCTGGATCTAGCGTTGGCTTTTTGAGTAAGGGTTTAATTACAGCCGTTTTAAAAGCCTGCGGTACATGGCCTAAAGTTAATGAAGAATTGATTATATGAAGAATAAAGCTACCAATAAGTGGGAAGACTTCTTTAAATAACCTGGTAGGAATAGGGTCTAAAAGACAAGTTGAAGGTTTGGATGAGGAAACTATTTTGTCTAACTCACAAAGGCCGATTGGAGTAAACTCATCAAGACAGACATCAATTGAAGGAGTTGTAGTAGTTACAGTATTTAAGTTAACTGTGGGAAGAATCTGATTAATTTTATCTCTGATGGAGGAAATTTTATTATTGAAAAAGTTCATAAAGTCCTGACTAGTAAGCTCTAAGGGAATGCTAGGGTTGACAGAGTCCTGACTCTTTGTCAACCTGGCTACAGTGCTGAAAAGAAACCTGGGATTATTCTTGTTCTCTTCTATTAATGCAGAATAATAACTCGTTCTAGCTTTTCTAAGAGATTTTTATAAATTAAAAGATGATTTCTCCAAGCTAAATAGATTTCATCTAAATTAGTGGAGCGCCATTTTCTTTCTAATTGACGAGTCTTCTGTTTTAAGCTACGAGTTTCTGTGTTGAACCAAGGAGGTAGAAATCTCCGATTAGACTTTTTCTTTTTTAAGGGGGCCACCAAGTCTAGAGTCTGATGCAAGAGAAGCTGTAACACTATCCACCATGTTATCAATTACAGAAGGAGCAAGCTGTCTATAGCTTATTTCCGTTGTGTTGACACATGGCATAGAGGAAACAATCTGCATAAATTTGGTAACAGCATCATCTGAGAGGCATCTACTGTAATAATATTTTTCTTTAGGAGCCAAATAGTCAGAAATAGTAAAATCAAAGGTTAACAGACAATGGTCTGACACTACAGGGTTATGAGGAGACACTACAAGATTTTCTATTTCTATGCCATATGTCAGAACAAGGTCCAATGTATGGTGGAGGTAATGAGTAGAATTTCCTACTTTCTGAGAAAACCCAATCGAGTCTAATATTGAATTAAATGCCACATTAAGGCAGTCACTATCTACATCCACATGTATATTAAAGTCCCCTACTATAATTATTCTATCGGATTTCAGCACTAAATCAGCTAAGAAATCAGCAAATTTGGATAAAAATTCTGAGTAGGTTGATGGGGGACGATAAACTATGGCAAATAAAATTGGGTTTAACCTAAAATTGCTAAAGTGCCCAATACTGAGGACCAGGCCCTCAAAGGAATTATAACATGTTTTTTGCTTTACATTAACTAGTAATTTGGAATAGTAAATTGCTGCTACTCCTCCTCCACGACCAGAACTTCTGGGATTTTGACAGTTTAAATAACCAGAGGGAGTTGATTCATTTAAACCAACATAATCCTCTTGCCCTAACCAAGTCTCTGTAAGGGATATTAAATCAATCTGATTATCAATTAACAGATCATGGACTAACAGAGACTTGGGAGTTAGAGACCTAATATTTAATAAACCACATTTAATTTTTAAATTATGAGGAGGAACAGAGGCCAAATCATTCAATTTAGAGGCTTTATGTTTAATTTGAGTTTTACCAATATTTTTCTTAATCACTTTGGGATGCTTATATATTATATTTTTATTTACTTTGGAGGGAGCAGACAATGATTCTCTGATGGGGAAGACAGGGGCTAAGTTGAGGGGTGACAGATGAAGAGGAGCTGCAGAGAGGTGTGTAAGACTGCGACTCTGCTTCCTGGTCCCAACTCTGAGTAGTCAAGGTTTTGGAAATTTGGATAAAAAAGATGCCAGATTGTTAGATAAATGAGAAGCACCATCCAAAGTGGGATGAATGCTGTCTCGTCTCATAAGACCAGGTTTTCCCCAAAATGAGCTCCAATTGTCAATGTAGCCCACGTCATTTGCAGGACACCACACAGACAGCCAGCGGTTCAAGGATGACGAGCGGCTAAACGTGTCATCACTGGTCAGATTGGGGAGCGGCCCAGAGAATACTACAGTGGCAGACATCGTTTTTGCAAAGTCACACACCGATTCTACATTAAGTTTTGTGACTTCCGACTGCCGGAGACGGATGTCATTAATGCCAGCGTGAATAACAAATGTGGAGTATTTACAGTTACTTTTAGCCAGCAATTTCAAATTTGACTCGATGTTGCCTGCTCTGGCCCCAGGAATGCATTTGACTATGGCCGCTGGATTCTCTAGGTTCATGTTTCTGACTACAGAGTCGCCAATGATCAGAGTTTTTTCCTCAGCAGGTGTGTCGCTGAGCGGGGAAAAACGATTAGAAACGTGAACAGGTTGGAGGTGTACCGGGGCTTTGCGACTAGGCTTCCTTCTCACCATCACCCACCCAGTCTCCTCGCTGCTGAGGAGAGCCGGAGGACCGCTAACGGGGTTAGCTATGCTAGCTAGCTCCGCTGCAGCTAAGGGGCGTCCGTCAAGAGTAACTGGCGCAGACGGTGTTTCAATGCAGCGGAGCTGGGATTCCAAATCAGACAACCTCGCCTTGAGCGCCTCAAAAAGACAACATTTATTACATTTACCATTATCACTAAAAGAGGCAGAGGTGTAGCTAAACATCTGACAGAGAGAGCACACCAGAGGAGGAGAGGAAGGAGAGCTAGTAGCCATCGCTAGCGGCTAACCCAAAAGCTCAGGAGAGTGAGGAGAGCAAACCACACAGACAGACAGCAAAACAGGAAGTGACGATATGTTACCACAGGAAGTGACGATCAACACCAATAACTCTCTTTCTTCAAGTTTAATTTCTCAGGACAATTCTAAGGACACTATTTTTTGAAGATCACTGCCTCTGTGGGACTCTGATATTCTGTGGACAATCAATAATAGGTTTGAAATGGTTATTAATTCTTGATTTTAAATATGTGCATGTTACAATGTTTAAATGAATGTTTATTCTGGTATGTTAATTCAAAAGCACTAGTTATAAAGTTGCATGAATCACTGAAGTACGTTAGATTTTATGCACAAGTGTAGTAATGAATTTTCAGTGTATTAAGATATGTGTGGCACTCTGGAGGAAAGTTTCCTCAAGTCATATGACTGGGATCTGCCAGTCTCTGCTTAGCAACAGCTCTCTCAATATTATTGGTTGTTACAGACAAAGGACTGTTTGTTCATTGGACTAAAGTTCATAAAACCCACCCACGAAGGAAGACTACTGATTTAGACATGTCAATCAGAGCTTTGGCACGAAAGTTGTCTGAGTTATAAAGAGGGAAGACGCCCTTCTTCAGATCAGAGCAGTATCACAGAGTTTTGTCCGTTCAGTTTTGCTATTGTCTTGAGTAGACGTCTGTATGTTTTAGTGTTTTTCTTTAAACATCTAGAAATTAACTCTTTCTTTCCTGAGCTCAAATCTTGATTTGGAGTAAAACTCCATGTCTCTAGACGTTCCTGTTTTTCTAACTTTTGATCCTGTTAAACTTTCTTTAAATCCACCGTGTGTTTTGTTTTTTAAAGGACTGACTGATTGATCGCTCATTTCCACACTGGAAGCTGTTTTCAACTCCACGAAGTCAGAAAAATATCTTTTAATTTTGCCATTGGGATCAGATCTTGAATTATTCTTGAATTCACTGGGAAAGTCACTTGCCAATGAAGAAGGAGAAGAAGAAGCCTCATCTTGCCATTACCACGGCACTGAAGAGACCACCATCGCCATCTTTGTTTTGACTTAAGCCCCAACTATTATCACAGTCAAAATCTCATCTTGTGACTGTGGACTTTGAAAGCTGCTGTACCTTGTCTGATTATCTGCTGGCAAGATATTATGGTTTTGGTGCCATCTGCAAATAAAGCTTCAGGAGGAGTCTCAACGAAAGGACAATGCAAGGAGTCACGTGAGCCATTTCTCTTCATTTCCATCTGCTGAATAAAACGTCTGAGATTTGAGAATAATTCAGCATCTAATCAGATACAAAGTTAAAGGAGAAATAATATAATTTTTCTTATTAAAATTCCGTTTTTACTTCTTAAGAGTAGTCCAGAATTTTTCATATAATTAGTTAATTTTCTCCTTAAATTTGCATCCAATATTATTCATAATTTTTCATTTCAACTCTTCCAAATTTATGCTAAAGTGCATGTTTTATAGATGTGCTCACATGGTTACTTTATCCTCAATTACAAATTTAATGTGTTGGCTTAATGTTGATCATTTCACCTGCTTACAAGTTATTGGAATGTCATTTAATCATCATTTCATCTAAATAAATCTGTAAAATGAGATAAGTTGAGTATTCTTTATCTGTGTCTGGTTTCTAAGCCCCAGTATCGAATTCACTAATATTTTGAGACTGATTCATTAATTTGTTGTTTACAGGTATAAAGTTTAATTACCTATTAATTTCTCACAATCTTGAGCTGGTGCCCTTAACGAGTGCATTATCCTCTTATTTATGAATGTTTGTGGCGACAGATCAAACCTCTGTCCCCACACTCATATACTTTTAATACAAATTAAATAATCTTTATACCTGATCATAATTATAAATTAAATATTGCTACACTTTGTTATGGTGGAGTCATGAACACTGACCTTAACTGAGGCAAGTGAGGCCTGCACTCCTTTGGATGTTGTTGTGGGGTCTTTTGTGACTTCATGGATGAGTCGTCACTGCGCTCTTGGGGTAATTTTGGTCGGCTGGCCACTCCTGGGAAGGTTCACCACTGTTCCATGTTTTCTCCATTTGTGAATAATGACTCTCACTATGGTTCACTGGAGTCCCAAAGCTTTAGAAATGGCTTTGCAACCTTTTCCAGACTGATAGATCTCAATTACTTTGATTCTCATTTGTTCCTGAATTTCTTTGGATCGTAGCATGATGTCTAGCTTTTTGAGGATCTTTTGGTTTACTTCACTTTCTCAGGCAGGTCCTATTTAAGTGATTTCTTAATTGAGAACAGATGTGGCAGTAATCGGGCCTGGGTGTGGCTAGAGAAATTGAACTCAGCTTTCCAAAGATGTGATAAACCACAGTTAATTCATGTTTTACCAGGGGATTACAATCACTTTTAAACAGGGCTATGTAGGTTTGGATTTTGTTTACCCTTAATAATAAACACCTTCATTTAAAAACTGTATTTTTTGTTTACTTGTGTTATCTTTGTCTAATAATTAAATTAGTTTGATGATGTGAAACATTTAGGTGTGACAAACATCCAAAAAAATGAGAAATCAGGAAGGTGACAAACACTTTTTCACACCACTGTATGCCTCCCAGTTGCCATTACTGGGTATTGTATGTAGAATTTTGAATTTTGAATAAAGCTGTAACATAACAAAATGTGGAAAAAGTGAAGCGTGGTGAATCCTTTCTGGATGCACTGTGCATTGACAGGTGTTCCTTCAATTAACTCGCATGTTGTCAATTAACCTATCAGAAGCTTTCAAAGCCATGAGATCAATTCCTGGGCTTTCCCAAATTGTTTAAAGGTATAATAATCTTAGTGTTTGTAAACTTCTCACTTTGATGAAAGTAATACAACATTCTCTTAAAAATTATTTAGCAAAAATAAAATGCTGTCTTGCTTACTCACGGTTGTGAGGGAAATGTTGCTGCACTCTTCTACCTTCTATGTATGTTTGCTGGCAAACCACACACACACACACACACACACACACATCTGTGTTCTCTTACAGGTGCAGATATCATGTTCGTGATGAGAGCTCCTCAGAAGCAGAAATTGTTTCTTGTGTTTTCTCTCTGTTTTTCTTTCTTTCTCTCCCCCTCCCCACCCCCTCACCTCCCACCCCTTCAAACAACTTTATATCTTTCCAATTCCCTCCCCCATTTCCCCCATCAGGTCCATCATAAGTAAAACAATTTAAATAAAGTATTAAAGTTATTACATAGCAAGAGGAGTCTACAGACGTGGACAAAATTGTTGGTACCCCTCTGTTAATGAAAGAAACACCCACAATGGTCACAGAAATAACTTGAATCTGACAAAAGTGGTAATAAATAAAAAATTCTATGAAAATTAACCAATGAAAATCAGACAATGCTTTTGAATTGTGGTTCAACAGAATTATTTTAAAAAACAAACTCATGAAACAGTCCTGGACAAAACTGATGGTACCACTAGAAAAGATTGAACATAATGTGACTATAGGGACATGTTCAACCAAGATGTGTCCTCTAATTAACATCACAGGTGTCTACAAACTTGTAATCAGTCAGTCAGCCTATGGGTGACAAGTAGTCACTGTGCTGTTTGTTGACATGGTGTGTATCACATTAAACATGGACCAGAGGAAGCAAAGGAGAGAGTTGTCTCAATAGATTAGAAAGACAATTATAGACAAGCATGTTAAAGGTAAAGGCTATAAGACCATCTCCAAGCAGCTTGATGTTCCTGTGACTACAGTTGCACATATTCAGAGATTTAAGATCCACGGGACTGTAGCCAACCTCCCTGGACGTGGCCGCAGGAGGAGACGGATAATACAAATGGTAACAAAAGAGTTCAGAACAACCTCTAAACACATTCATGGTGAACTCCAAGGTAAAGGTACATCAGTGTCAGATCGCACCATCCATTGTTGTTTGAGCCAAAGTGGACTTCATGGGAGATGACCAAGGAGGACACCACCGTTGAAAACAAATCATAAAAAAGCCAGACTGGAATTTGCCAAACTGCATGTTGACAAGCCACAAAGCTTCTGGGAGAATGTCCTATGGACAGACAAGACAAAACTGCAACTTTTTGGCAAGGCACATCAGCGCTATGTTCACAGACGCAAAAATGAAACATACCAAGAAAAGAACACTGTCCCTACTGTGAAAAATGGAGGAGGTTCTGTTATGTTCTGGGGCTGCTTTGCTGCATCTGGCACAGGGTGTCATGACTCGCCGCTCATCATCCGCCTCAGCTGCGCGCACACCTGCGCCTCGTCAGCCACGGGCTATTTAGCCCACGCAGCCCTGTGCAGCGGTCTGGAGCCGTCTGTTCGCATCGGCACTCTCTTGCAGCTGGATCGTCTCTCCACGTCAGCTGAACTACGCTTTCACGTAAGCATCATTCTCCTTACCTGTCTGCAAGTCTTCTCCCCTGTGCACAGGTAGATTCCTTGGCAGCAGATTATCCCGTCATCGCCATCCCTTCCCTCATCGTCATCACTGGCTCAGCAGGACGCTGTCTCCCGGGCTTCACCCTTGGCCAACGCCAGCCACCCGTCACCTACAAGTAAGCAGCACATCGCTCATTGTACCTGTCATGGTGTGGTGCCCTTTACCCTTGTCCTCTGCTTTCTCCATAGGGTTGCCTGGCTGTACGGTGTACTGCTCTGTTCCTGTGCATCTGCGTTCACCCGCATCACATTCCCATACCTCATACATCCATCCATACATACCTGCTTGTTGAATAAAGCTATTGAATCTTCCCTGAGCCTGTGTGCGTGTTTCCTGAGCCAGACATTATGTCACAGGGTGTCTTGAATCTGTGCAGGGTACAATGAAATCTCAAGACTATCGAGGTATTCTAGAGAGAAATGTGTTGCCCAGTGTCAGACAGCTTGGTCTCAGTCGCAGGTCATGGGTCTTGCAACAGGGTAATGACTCAAAACACACAGCTAAAAACACCCAAGAATGGCTAAGAGCGAAACATTGGACTATTCTAAAGTGGCCTTCTATGAGCCCTGATCTAAATCCTATTGAACATCTGTGGAAGTAGCTGAAACATGCCGTCTGGAGAAGGCACCCTTCAAACCTGAGACAACTGGAGCAGTTTGCTCATGAGGAGTGGGCCAAAATACCTGCTGAGAGGTGCAGAAGTCTCATTGACAGTTACAGAAATCGTTTGATTGCAGTGATTGCCTCAAAAGGTTGTGCAACAAAATATTAAGTTAAGGGTACCATCATTTTTGTCCAGGCCTGTTTCATGAGTTTGTTTTTTAAAATAATTCTGTTGAACCACAATTCAAAAGCATTGTCTGATTTTCACTGGTTTATTTTCATAGAATTTTTATTTATTACCACTTTTGTCAGATTCAAGTTATTTCTGTAACCATTGTGGGTTTTTCTTTCATTAACAGAGGGGTACCAACAATTTTGTCCATGGCTGTATACATACTATTTATATACAGCATATAACAAACATGAGCAGAGTTCCTTTTGGCAAAGTAAATCTGTTTAGCACGCTAAGGGAAGCAAATAATGATTCTGCTTACCAAGCTGCTGGACGGGAGAGGGTTAAAAAAAGCAAATATAAATAATTTTGTCAATCCTAACTGACCTAAAACAGGAAACGTTTAGTTCGATTTAATGTCAGACAGTGAGATAAAAAGGATATGTGTCTTTTTATAAATTGTATGTAAGCATCTGTTTTCAACTGTAACTATAGAATATGTGACCTGTGCTGACAAAATGAGTCACTTTGAGGAAATTATCAAAACTGAGGTAATGTTTTTTTTTCCATATACTGTATTGAAAGACCTTCAAAATGATATTTAATTTTGTAGGAAGTGCGCAAAAACGGACCCGGAAAAAGCTGATTTGTTTATATTTTGGCTAGGTTTAAAACTCATGTTCGATCGGTCGGGAGTTATGTCTTCCACCAAAACATATGTATTTTTAGAAAGTACCACTTCTAAGCTTTACAATGATGCCAGGCACTCATAGATGTTTTCCCAGGACTTGCCGCTAGCAAACAAAGAAAGAGTTATGATTTATGACTTCTCCTGTCTGTAGCTCGTAATGACGCGGTGTGCATTCCGACTCATTTTGCCAGTACGGGTCACATATGTTCTTGTAAACAGCTAAAATAACAAAACTTGTGTCAGTGTCCAAATAAATAACCAACCTGTTATACAGCAGGGAAAATTAGATTTGAACACATCAACATTTTTCTCATTAAACATATTTATGAAGGAGCCACTGACCTGAGATTTTTCACCTTAAATCAGTAACAACCCAAGTAATCCAAACATACAAAGAAATCAAGGCAACTGTGTTCACAGAACAGGTTATATTTAATAAAGTGGAATGACACAGGGAATAAGTATTGAACACGGTGAAATTTATTTAATATTTAGTAGACTAGCCTTTGTTGGTAATAACAGCTTCCAGATGCCTCTTGTATGGAGAAACTAGGTGCAGGCATTGCTCAGGAGTGATTTTAACCCATTCTTCAAATCTTGAAGGTTCCGTGGGTGTCTTCTATGAACTCTGTTCTTCAGGTTGTTCCATAGATTTTCTGTTGGATTCAGGTCAGGTGACAGACTGGGCCATTCTAAAAGCTTTATTTTCCTTCTCTGGAGCCAGGTGAGCGTTTCCTCAGCTGTGTGTTTCGGATCATTGTCTTGCTGAAATGTCCACCCTTGTTTCATCTTCAGCATCTTGGCAGATGCCAACACGTTCTTATTAACCCTTTGACATCCTTCTATTTATGGATATAAAAAGCACCCTCACTGTCTATGTCGCAGTGCTTCGTCTGTCATGTGACGTGTCATGTGATGTCATACCCCCCCACCACCACCACTAAGTATTCCACCTCACAAGGTGGCAGACACGTATAACTTATTGCTCTTGCCTTGGAGGACTAATGGCCCCCATATACCCCCCCCACACACACACACACGCACTTCTGGACACCAGAGAAGAAGCGTTTGTAAACAAATGGTGATCGATCGCAAGATGGAGGAGGCATTTGCTCCCAAATTTCCCAACTATGATTCTAAAAAGAGATTATTTAGCTTATGAAGGTAAATATCTACATTTTTTATAGCAGAGGATGGGCAAAGCTGGTTGATTTGCACCTGCCATTGACCCCCAGCGCCATGTGACTGGACAGAACAATCTCACCGGTTCCTGGTCGTCATATGAGATAAATTGCAGTGGAATAAAAGTGAAATTGCGGTTGAATAATCATAACAGTTTTTGGATGTGGGAGAGGAAGTGAAAATGACCGAGAAAAGACAAAATAACAACCAGGATGGATGAAGTGCGCCGCCTGGCCAGCGGTAAGGGACAAATTTCTTTGTTTACATTGTAACTGATTTTCTGGTTCATATACTTTAAAGATAAGATAACAAAAGGCCCAAAACAACAAACGGTGACAAAAAACAAAACCATCTTTTGTGTAAATATGTCCAAAGTCTGCTTTTGACTGAAAGTTATGTAATTTGATATTGCTGCCGTAACATTATGCAAATTAGATGCGTAAATTTACTCCTATCTCAAACTTTGGATCATATTCTACATCTTTCTAATTGACAGTAAGTCATTATCTCTTACCACTTTCAAGTTATAGCTTTGGAAATCTCTGACATCTTTACTGAATATTTTCTTGAAAAAATTCTTGGCCACCAGGGGGAGAGGAGGAAACGGCGCAATGGAGCGCCATAGGCAATCATTGGGTTAAGGATGTCTCTGTACATTTGTTCATTCATCTTTCCTTCAATTATTTGAAGTCTGCCTGTACCATGTGCTGAAAAACACCAACACATTATGATGCTCCCACTTCCAAACTTCACTGTTGGTATGGTGTTTTAGAGCTGATATGCAGTGCCATTTCTCTTCCAAACATGCTGTGTGTTGTGGCATCCAGAAAGTTCAATTTTGGTCTCATCTGACCAGACAATATTCTCCCAGTATTTTACTGGCTTCCCAAAATATTGTGCAGCAAACTTTAAATGAGCTTCAACATGCTCTTTCTTCAGCAATGGAGTCTTGCAAGGAGAGCGGGCATTGAGCCCACTTTGGTTGAGTGATTACTTATTGTTTTTAACAGCAGTGCCAGTTAACTCCAGGTCTTTCTGGAGCTCTCCACGAGTGGCCTTTGGCTCTTGGATAACTCTTCTGATGATTCTTTTAACTCCTCTGTCAGAAATCTCGCGCGGAGCTCCTGGTTGTGGTCGGTTTATGGTAAAATGATCTTTCCACTTCTGAATGATAGCTCCAACAGTACTCGCTGGAACATTCTGCAGCTTGGAAATGCACCTGTAACCAATGGCATTATTATGTATTGCAACAATAAGGCTGCGAAGGTCTAGGGAGAGCTCTTTACTTCTACCCATCATGAGTTCTTTGTGGTGTGACAATCTGATATTCATAGACCTTTTTAAAGGCTATCAGTCAGGACTTAACCAGCTGAAATGAATTTGCACTGACGGGGGATGGGATGTTTCCTAAATTCTGTTGGATTTCAGCTGGTTTCTTGGCTTTTGATGCCTTTTTGCACCTTTTTTTCTTCATGTGTTCAATATTTATTCCTTGTGTCATTCCACTTTAGTAAATATTACGTGTTTTGTGAACACAGTTGCCTTGATTTCTTTTGTGTGTATGGATTACTTGTGTTGTTACTGATATCTGCTGAAAATCTCAGGTCAATGGCTCCATCAGAAATATGTTTAATGAGAAAAGTGTTGACATGCTCATACTTATTTTCCCTGCTGTATATAATATATAGTTATTTGTGACCATTTTTGATAATATTGTGACTTTTTCATTTGAATGTACAATGTTTTAGTCATAAATTTGCTATTTTTCTTAAAAAATTATTTTTTGTCTTTTCTTTGCAATGAATAGACCCACAATAGAAGAGCAATGACTTGTTACACTAGTATCAATGATAATAATAAAAAGTTTTTCATTTTACGAAAATGACCAAAGAGTGACTGCAATACGAGCAAGCACATTTCTAAGTAGGTTTCAAATCAGTGAAGTCAGAAGTCACTCGGAACAAGACCAAATAGATTTGAGTAAATGTACAATTGTTTTTGATTTGTTTTTTAAGAATGTACTCAAATGTCTTCCGCACTAAAACTACTCACAAAAGTATAATTTTGTGAAAAACTTACTTGGATACATGTACTTGAGTAAATGTAACTAGTTATACCCCCTTTACACAGGGGTGGAGATCATTGAGAGATCCCTGAATGATGACAAAATGGCCAGATCCCCAAATGATCTCTCAGTGATCGTCAATATCTCTCAGTAATCTTTAGTGATCCACACAGTCCTCAAACTTTTGACTCAGTCCAAACCAATCTCTCAACAGTCTCCAAAGGGAATTGATCTCTCAACGATCATTCAACAATCTCTCAATGAGCACTCAATGATCTCATCACTTTCTCAATGATCTCTCAGCAATCTTTTAATGAACTCTATTGGTCTTTCATCAAACACTCAGCAATCCCTCACTGATCTCCCAGTCATCTCTGCCTTCAGGGTGGAAAAATGTGACATTCATTGAAAGATCATTGAGAGATAATTGGGAGATCAGCAAGATTGTTGAGTGCTCCTTGAGTTCTCTTTGACCACTCAACAATCTCATTGGTCTCCCAGTGATCTCCATGCTATGTAAATGGGCCTTTACTCCCCATATGACACTAAGTGTTGGCTACCATTTCACCTTCTGTGCCGTGTTCACTTCATGTTGTACAAAAACATGAAAATGTCATTCTGAATTGTGATTTATTCTTGGGATTTTAAAAATTCTTGGGATTTATTTCCTCTGACACATGACACACAAATGATACAATTATTAATGTTCCCAGACATTCAACCAAACTGTGTAGGTGGTGAGTTAAAGTGTTAACGGTGTGAACCCTCAAACCACTGCTTCAACCTGTGCCATGTCAGAATAGTGACGCCTGTCTGTTTGCCAAGAGAGAGATGGATTGAGAAAGACAGAGGGAACTCTGTGCTGCTAGGAGAGGGCGAGAATAAGAAAGAGATGCATGCACAGACAGGTCTGAAGTGGCAGCAGTCGGCCCTGATGGAGACTGATGGCAGCATGAGGAGATAAGAGGAGAAAAGGTAGGGGAGAGGCTCCATTCGCATTGCTGAAAAGCTTGAAGATAGATGGAAGGAAGGGCTTTGGGAAAGGGAATCAGGGCTGGACAGAAATGATGAGTGCCGTGCATGCCTCAGTTACAAAAATGGAGCGCAGGAAACTAAGGAGCGAGGAGAAAGAATGTGGCAAAGAGAGATTTATGGAAAGAGGAAATTAGAGGGAGAAAGGAGGGGCGGTGGAGGTGCATGTGGAATGAAGGAGAGGAGGAAACAGGATGGGTCTCCTTCCCTGTGCTTCCCTGAGCACTTTACTGATCCACCACAACCACTTAAGCTTAGAGCCACTCAGCAGTCCATTTTGTCATGTCCACAACAATTAGCATCCAAGCCACGGTAGCTCTGGAAATAATAGAGGGGCTAGAAAAGGAAGTGAGAGCAGCAGCACTGGGAGAATAAACACCTCCTCTATGCAGATTCATTTAGGAAGAGGATGTGGTAACTGTCTTAGCTGAGCTGTATCCCAGTTATCTCAGAAATCAGGATGCAGACAATGAGGATGACACTGACGAGGCTGGATGTCCTGAAACATGGACATCCATACCTTCATCCATACCCATGCCAAAAATGTGTTTGATTCTCAGTCAGTGGATTAGCGTTGTGACTCAATGAAGTACTTTTTTACTTCAAACCGCATGGTGCTGCATACTGTATGTGACATTTCAGTGCACTATAGCGTATTTTATAAAATTAGTCAATTCCTGGAAAATGAGATGTTTGTTGTCACTTTGCTTTCTTTTTTGACACTGCTTTGTGTTAGGCAGCCTATTTATTTGCCTCAAGTGCCTCATTTGCATTTTGGTTTGCTCACTACGAGCTTGTCGTTTGGATGGGATGGAAACATCCCATTACTGCTCAGACGAGGCCTTTTAGACATCCTTCTTTTCATTATTTTCTATGGAGAAGTTCTCTCCGGGGATCAGCTCTCTCCTCTGCAAAAGCTTGACGCCCTGCACTTTTATGAATGTGTCATGAGTGAGAATTTCTGTCTTTCACTGTGAGGAGAAAAAAGAACATCCTCATGGAATAGAAGCACCCCAGTACACAGCCAGTCTGCTTGCCACTTAAAGGAAGTGCTGCTGTGAGGAGTTTGTGATTAATTCAGTTATTCTAATGACTGGATAATGATAACGTTAATGCCGATGATTATCCAATCAATGTAAACACTTAGTGGTGAGTGTATTCCCACCAGAAAAAAAAAAAAAATCTATCAAGTGTATTATTGCAGCCTTGTAGCATAATACTTTATCCAAAATATTGTTACCACCTGTTGATAAAGAAAATAACACTGGCTGTGTTTGCATGCACATTAATAAACCAATTATGAAGTGACCTGATTATTCAAGTAATCATGTAAAGAGCTTCAGATGAAGGCCTTTATTGTACTATGAAAAATATGATAATGAAAGCACCAAGGTGCTGTGCTTTGGTGCCTGTGGAATGGTAGTGTGGGCGGCTATAAAAAAGTGGCACTCCGACCTCTACTGACCCGGGATAGTTATTACAATACCTTTTTGGGCTGCGGCATTGACAGAAATGGTGAGTTAAATTTGTGTTTATTTCAAAAACAAAGTGTTGTTTCAAATTCTGGCAAATTAAAAGTTGAGAAAATAGTTTGATTTAATTTTGACCGGGCAAGTTGAAACAGAGAGGCAGGCAGACAGACAGACAGACGGACAGATACACACAGCCACAAACAGTTGCACTATCCAATTACTGGATGCTATCGTTTCACCAAGGTATAATTATTTAATTTAGTTCATTTTTTGTTGTATCCGTGCATGTGCATATGTAATTAATAGGGGTGGGACAAGAGATCGATTCAGGGATGGATCGCAATACTTGACACTAACGACGATGCACTGATCCCTAAATGCATAGATCAATCTTTTATTAATTATACATTTTAGCACCTTGGGGGAGCCAGATTATCCAGCATCTCAGACAGGAGACAGTGGATAAGCATGGGAGAACAATGAGCAGGAGGTTCCTGGTGAGATAGCAGGAAGGAGTCAAGGATGAAGGGGGTTGAATGCAGTGTGATGCAAATGTCATGTTGTGTGTGGAGAAATGCCATGAAACTTAAGAGGAGAGTGCCTGCTTAAATGTTCAGTCTGTTCTTTGCTTGTGAGATGTGAGTGTGTAATAAATCGTCTGAAATGAATCTGCCTCTTCAATTACACACTCCACACTGGTGACCCAAGACGTATTATGGAACACGAGGCAAGGTCCCCGGAGCTGGCCCGGTCAGGAGGCTACAGCGAGGCAGCAGCCATCCCACAGACAGCCCGGACTGGAACCTCCAGCCACGCGTGTGCGGTTTCAGTCAAGCTACCGGATTTCTGGCAGCACAACCCGCACCCTTGGTTCCACCTCACCGAGGCCCAGCTCGCCCTCTGGGGAGTAACAGCAGACGACACCAGATTCTACCATGTGGTCGCAGCGCTGGACGCCCTCACAGCTCAGCAGGTAGAGAGCCTGCTCGATCAGCCACCAGCCAGCAGCAAATATGAGGCGCTCAAGGCTGCGCTCATCCAGCGCTACACGCTCTCGGACTGTGAGAGAGCGGAGAGGCTCCTGACGCGGACCGAGTTAGGAGATGGTTTGGCCGTAGACCTGATGGAGAAGATACTGGCGTTAATGGGCACGGACGACGGGCACTTTCTGTTTGCCCACCTCTTCCTCCGGAACCTTCCGACAGTGGCGAGAGTGGTTCTGGCCAATTCGCCGTTGCTGGCCGCGCACGACTACTGTGCGCTAGCCCAGGAGGCAGACAGGATCATCCTCACCACCAGGGCGATCACAGTCAACGCGGCAGCGGCGGAGCCCAGCGAGACAACCAGAGGAGGCGAGGAGCCACCGACGGTAGCAGCAGTGGGGGCCAAGGAGCGCCAGAGAGACACGGTCTGTTTTTACCACCGCCGCTTCGGAGAGAAGGCACGCAGATGTGCGCCCCCGCTGCAACCATGGCGAGGAAGGGGATCGCATGGAGAGGAGTGATGGCGGGAAACGCCAAGGCCGGGGGTCAGTAGCAGCTGCGACCCTCGGTGAAGAGAACAAGCTGCTCTACTTGACGGACGCACGCTTGGGGAGGCGTTTCCTCGTGGACACCGGAGCCCAGAAGAGTTTCATCCTGCCAACCTACGCTGACCGGCTGGCAGGACCTAGCTGCCCCAAGATGTTGGCAGCAAACGGCTTGGATATTAAGACCTTTGGTGAGAGGACTCTGCTCTTATCTCTACACGGCCGTACATAGGAGTAGACTTTTGTCGTAGCAGCACTGAATTACCATATCCTGGGGGCTGATTTTCTGTGTGCACATGGTTTACTGGTTGATGTTGCTAACAGGCGCCTGGTTATTGCACTGTCCTTTGACTCTCTCCCCTGTATAGCTCGAGTGACCCAGCCAACAGCACAAGCCAACGTCACAGCTATAGGCGGTAAGTTCCACACACTGCTCACTCAGTTCCCAGCACTCACGGTCCCGACGTTTTCCGCGGCCATCGCTAAACACGGGGTGGAGCACTTTATCACCACCACCGGGCCGCCCGTTTTTGCAAGACCTCGCCGCTTGGACGCAGCTAAACTGGCCATAGCGTGCGAGGAGTTCGCCAACCTGGAAAGGTTGGGCATCATCAGGAGCTCGAACAGCCCATGGGCATCCCCACTACACATGGTCCCTAAGGCTGAGGGATCGTGGCGACCGTGCGGGAATTTCCACAGGTTGAACAACGCCACAGCGCACGACTGCTACCCAATTCCCCACATACAGGATTTTTCCGTTCACCTTGCCGGAGCACGCATTTTTTCCAAAATAGACCGGGTCCGCAGTTACCACCAAGTCCCAGTGCACGCTGAGGACATACCCAAAACAGCGGTAATAACTCTGTTCGGTCTATTCGAGTTCCTGCGCATGCCATTCGGGTTAAAAGGAGCGGCACAGATGTTCCAGCGCATGATGGATGCAGTGCTGCGTGATCTCCCGTTTGTGTTCGTCTACCTGGACGATATTCTGGTAGCCAGTGCGTCCAAAGACAAACACAAAACCCACCTCACAACGGTTTTCCGGAGGTTGAAGGAGCACGGGTTAATAATCAACCCGGTGAAATGCCAGTTCGGCGTGACGGAGATTGATTTTTTTGGGGCATCGCGTCTCTCCGGAAGGAGCGATCCCGCTGCCCGACAAAGTGCGCGCCGTGGCAGATTTTCCCCGGCCTCAGACGGTCAGGGCGCTGCAGGAATTTTTGGGAATGGTGAACTTTTATAACCGTTTCCTTCCCCGCGCGGCGCAGCTCATGCAACCATTGTACGCCGTGCTCAAGAAACAGAAACCCGCGGATAGGGTCGAATGGACCCCAGAGCAAGAGCGGGTGTTCTCGGAAGTTAAAGCAGCCCTGGCAAACGTCGCACTGCTGGTGCATCCGGACCCGACTGCCCGCATAGCGCTCACCACCGACGCTTCAGACATGGCCATAGGGGCTGTCGTGGAGCAGCGCGTCGCCGGGGCTTGGCAGCCGCTCACCTTTTTCAGCAGAACTTTGCGTGACAGCGAACGTAAATACAGTGCGTTCGACAGAGAGTTGCTGGCTCTCCACCTGGCCATACGCCACTTCCAGTTCTGGCTGGAAGGGCGCAGCTTCATCGCGTTCGTGGACCACAAGCCGCTAACATTTGCGATGGCCAAAGTTTCAGAACCGTGGTCGGGCCGGCAGCAGAGACAGCTGGCCGCGATCTCAGAGTTTACTACCGATATTCAACATGTGTCGGGTAAACTGAATGTGGTGGCGGACTGCCTCTCGCGTGCCGTGGTGGCCCCGGTCTGCATGGGGATAGACTACGCAACCATGGCCGCGGAGGAGATTAGCGATGCAGACGTATGCGCACTCCAGTCTGGACCAACAGGGTTAAGGCTGGAGAGCAGGATGCTGCAAGATGGCAGCCCCCCCCAATCTGCGATGTCTCCACGGGTCGCCCGTGTACGGTGGTCCCGGTCGCGTGGCGCTGCCGCATGTTTGAGTCGGTTCACACTCTGGCGCACCCAGGAGTGCGCGCATCGGTCAAAATGGTGGGAGAAAAGTTTGTGTGGCCGAGCCTACGCAAACAAGTGAAAGAGTGGGCTGCAGCCTGCTTGGCATGCCAATGAGCCAAGGTACACAGACACACGAAGGCTCCCTTGGAGCCATTTCGTATTCCGGCTAAGAGGTTCGACCATGTTCAAGTTGACCTCGTGGGCCCCCTCCCGCCATCACAGGGGTGCACGCACCTCCTGACAGTGGTGAACTGCACCACGCGCTGGCCAGAAACGGTCCCGCTGGTGGCAACCACGTCCGCAGACGTAGCGCGCGCTTTTTTAACAGCATGGGTGGCGCGTTTTGGAGTCCCGTCGGACATTACGTCCGACAGAGGCCCTCAATTTGTTTCCGAACTCTGGTCCGCGATGGCCCACAGCCTGGGTGTTACAATTCACCGCACAACCGCGTACAACCCACAGGCCAATGGGTTATGCGAGCGTTTTCATAGATCACTGAAAGCAGCACTCAGGGCTTCATTGACGGATGCAAATTGGGTAGACAGGCTGCCGTGGGTTCTATTGGGGTTGCGCTCCGCGCCGAAAGAGGATCTGGAAGCTTCCCCGGCAGAGCTCGTTTTTGCGCAGCCACTACGGCTGCCCGGGGAATTTCTGCCAGATAATCCCGCGCCGGACAGCTCCCCGTCTCAGCTTTTGCAGCGTAGCGCAAACACTGGCACGCTGCCAGGCCCTGCCCACCACAGTTTTCCACGTGTTTTCGTGCCTAAAACTTTGAAGAGTGCGGAGTTCGTGTTTGTCAGACACGACGCCCACCGCCCTCCATTGTGCCCACCCTATGATGGACCGTTCAGAGTGTTGGAAACAGGGGATAAGCATTTTTTGCTAGACTTGGGGGGGTAGGAGGGAAAAAATTGGCATAGACTGACTCAAACCCGCTTTCGTTGTGGCGGACGAGCAAGTGCTGTTAGCTAGGGCCCCTCGGCATGGAAGACCCCCACGGAGAGCTCCCCAGGGAAACGATTCACCAGAGCAGCCACACAGACAGACCGAAGTGCCCCCCCCCCCAGTCACAGCCCACCCGCAGTCAGACACACTCCCAGCAGCTCCCCACCGGCACAGCAGCACCACGGAGGCAGTAAACCCCAGTTACAGCAGATACGGGAGGAGACGGAAGCCCAAGCAGCATGTGGACTGATATTCTATTGCTCTATCACAGCATGTGGACTGTTATTCTATTGTTCTATCTAAGATGCTGGGGGGGTAGTTTAACACCTTGGGGGAGCCAGATTATCTAGCATCTCAGACAGGAGACAGTGGATAAGCATGGGAGAACAATGAGCAGGAGGTTCCTGGTGAGATAGCAGGAAGGAGTCAAGGATGAAGGGGGTTGAATGCAGTGTGATGCAAATGTCATGTTGTGTGTGGAGAAATGCCATGAAACTTAAGACGAGAGTGCCTGCTTAAATGTTCAGTCTGTTCCTTGCTTGTGAGATGTGAGTGTGTAATAAATCATCTGAAATGAATCTGCCTCTTCAATTACACACTCCACAACATATTCATATAAACATTGCACACTCTCTTGGGTATTAATCAACCAGTTGCGTTTTCAGTCCACTAGATGGCACAAAGCAAGCACCCAGTCAAGTGAAGTCACAGCTTGGCTCGAGAGATTTGCAGCCACCTTTAAAAGTTAGGAAGCAGTTATCTCAAATGTCAGGCCTTTTTTGGATTTTATAACAAGGTGGAAGACCTTGACATGACACACAATCTGCAAGAAGCGCTGTACGAATAAAAAAACCCCAAAACATGTGGGCCAGCACACATCTCAGATTAGCGTTAGCAACAGCTAAGCTAAAAATGCACTGGCATTGAGCTTCCGAGCAGTGCTCGGAAAAAAAGTAAGCAATGTTTATTTATGAAGCACTTTTCAGAGACATCTAGTCACAAAGGACTGCACAATAAAATAGAATAAAATGAATTTTATAGATTAAAATAATTTTAAAAAATACAAAAACAAGTTAAAACACAAGATTAAAATAATTTTAAAAATATCAGAATTACCATTAAAAAGCAGTTGAAACTCAATGGAAAGCCTCCTTAAACAAAAAAGTTTTCAGCTGCTTTTGAAGAGTCCACAGAGTCAGATAAACATACGTAGCTGGAGTGGGAATCTGTTCTAAACAACACCGTCCACCACCCTCTATGTGTGCAGAGATGCATTTCTGCCAAAAATGAAGCCCCGAGAATACTTTATTATATTAAAGACATGTCAACAGTTTTACATTGGGACATGATTTGAGGTTGAATAAGGTGAAAAAAAGTTTGAAAGCTAGGGTATCACAATACTCGATATCGTGATATCATGATTATTATTGAATCATGGTAGGATCATATCGTGACAAAAGTATCACAATCAGAATTGAATCACGAGGTCACTCAGAATTCCCACCTCTAACAATTAGCATACCATTCAGATACAAATATAGTGAATGAGGACAAACATTTTTGGAGAAGGAGGAAATTTACATGATTGATAGAAAAATTCCATATTATCTACATTATTATTGATATTAAGATAAGATAAGATAAGATAAGATAAGCCTTTATTAGTCCCACAACGGGGAAATTCCAGGATTGCAACAGCACAGGGATAGCAACACTCAGAGCAACAATCAGAAGGCAAGAAAAAACAAGCAAGCAAGAGCAGCTAATATACATATGTACATATTACTATAAAATATATATATACACACACACACACACAGACACACAGTGCAGAGCATTGTAGCTGGATGGAATAAATATATGAATATATGAACACACAGTGCAGAGCATTGTAGCTAGATGGAATAAATATGTAAATATATAAACACCCACAGTATGGAGCATTGCAGCTAGGTGGAATAAATATGCAAGTATATAAACACACACAGTGCGGAGCAATGTAGCTAGATGGAATAATATGTAGATATATAAAAACACAGTGCGGAGCATTGTAGCTAGATGGAATAAATATATAGATATATAAATATAAACACACCCAGTGCAGAGCATTGTAGCTAGATGGAATAAATATGTAAATATATAAACACACACAGTGCAGAGCATTGTTGCTAGGTGGGATGAAACAGCATAACCGTCTATTTAGTTATCCTACATGGTATGATTATGTGCCCATACATATTCTCACCCTCCATAGCGACCGGTATGTTCCTAGTTGTATGCCGGAGAGGACCATTGTGTAAGTCTATTGCATCTTTTGCATTCAAAAAAAACTATTAGTTTGTTACGTCTTTTTGCTATCTCTGCGAGCAGCCCTGCTTAGGTTGTACAGTCTGACAGCCGTTGGTAGGAAGGACCTACGAAACCTCTCGGTTGTGCACCTGGGATGATGTAGTCTGCTGCTAAATGAGCTCCTCAGTGCATCCAGTATGTCCTGCATAGGGTGGAACTCGGACTCCAGCAGAGATGACAGTTTAGCCACCGTCCTTCTCTCTCCTATCTCCTCCATCGGATCAAGGCGTTGCCCCAGGACAGAGCTAGCTTTCTTAATCAGTTTGTTCAGTCTCTTCCTATCGGCTGCAGTAATGCCACTGCCCCAGCAGACCACTCCAAAAGTGATGGCTGATGCCACCACCGTGTCATAGAATGACTTCAGCAGCGCCCCTTGTACACCAAAAGACCTGAGTCTCCTCAGCAGGAACAGCCTGCGCTGTCCCTTCTTGTAGAGTGCGTCAGTATTGTGTGACCAGTCTAGTTTATTGTTCAGATGAATACCCAGGTACTTGTAGGATGTCACCATCTCGATGTCTGTTCCCTGTATATTTACTGGTGCTGTGAGGGGCTGCCCATGCCTGCGGCAGTCCACCACCAGCTCCTTAGTTTTCCTTGCGTTGATCTGGAGGCAGTTCCGATGGCACCAGTCCACAAAGTCCTGGATAAGCCCTCTGTACTCAGCTTCATCTCCGCTGGAGATGAGACCAACGATCGCAGAGTCATCAGAGAACTTCTGCAGATGGCAATGTGTTGTGTTGTGTGAGAAGTCCGCAGTATAAAGAGTGAACAAGAAGGGAGCCAGCACCGTTCCCTGGGGGGCCCCCGTGCTACTGATGATCGTGTCGGAAACACAGTCCCGGGTTCTCACAAACTGAGGCCGGTTCGTGAGGTAGTCCAGGATCCATGATGACAGGTGCTGGTCCACCCCTGCGCGCAGCAGCTTGTCCTTCAGGATCATCGGTTGGATGGTGTTGAAAGCACTGGAGAAGTCAAAGAACATGATCCTCACCATATTCCCGGGCTTCTCCAGGTGGGACAGAGAACGGTGAAGGAGGAAGATCACCGCATCCTCCACCCCAATGCCATGCTGGTAGGCGAACTGGAGTGGATCCATCGCTGGTTCCACCAGGGGGCGGAGATGAGCAAGGAGCAGTCTCTCCAGGGTCTTCATCAAGTGGGACGTCAAGGCCACTGGTCTGAAGCTGTTCAGGTCTTTGGGGTGGGAAGTTTTTGGTACAGGTACCACACAAGATGTTTTCCACAGCTGTGGTACCCTCCCCAGTTTCAGGCTCATGTTGAAGATATACGTCACAATCCCACACAGCTGGTCTGCACAGGACTTGAGGAGCTTTGCGCTGATGCCGTCCGGTCCCGACGCCTTCCTCGCCTTGATCTTCCTCAGCTCCGTCCTCACCTGGGTCTTGGTCAGGGTCAGGATGGGGGGCTGTGTGTTGGGAGTGGGGGGGGGTGTCGGTGGAGTGGGGAGTGGGTAGCAGGACTTGATTTCTTAGAGGCAGCAGTGGTTGTTGTGCAGACAGGGGGGAGGGCGGTTGGTCAAATCTATTGAAAAACAGATTCAGGTTGTTCGCCCACTCCCTGCCCCCCGTGGCCTGGGGGGAGGTATTCTGGAGCCCCGAGATGGTTTTGAGGTTTCTCCAGACCCCGCTGATGTCGCTCTGTTGCAGCTTGTCCTCCATCTTCTTCCTGAAGCTGTCCTTGCCTTCTCTGATCTTTCTCCTCAGCTCCCTCTGTACGGACTTCAGCATCTCCCTGTTCCCCGACCTGAAGATCCTCTTCTTCTCTCTCAGAAGTGTTTTTATCTCAGGGTTGATCCAGGGTTTGTTGTTTGAGTGACGCCGTATGGTCTTGGTGGGAACGGATTTGTCCACACAGAAGCTGAGGTAGCCCGTGAAGGTGTGAATGAGGCCATCGATGTCCTCACCATGTGGATCGCAGAGCTGCTTCCAGGCAGTGGCTTCAAAACAGTCCTTTAGAGTGTCCATTGTCTCCTCAGACCATAACTCCACAGTGTGCATGGCCGGAGGTTGTCTGTGCACTAGGGGTTTGTACACCGGTCGGAGATGAACCAAGTTGTGATCCGATCTCCCAAGTGGGGGGAGTTGTGATGAGGTGTACGCCTCCTTAGTGTTTGCGTAGAACAAATCCAGTGTTTTATTGTCTCTAGTGTGGCATGTGACATACTGGGTGAAAGTGGGCAGAATGGGAGACAGTGAAACGTGGTTGAAATCGCCTGAGATGAGGAGAAGAGCATCTGGGTGTTCTGTCTGCAGCCTGCTGGTTACTGAATGGATGACGTCACGCGCTGTCCCAGCGTTCGCCGTCGGATTTGCATAAACAACAATGCAGATCACGTGTGAGTGTTCTCTCGGGAGATATGTAGGCCTCATGCTAACAGCTAGCAACTCAATGTCTTTGCTGCAGTGTCGTTGTTTAACAGTGATATGTCCCGGTCTGCACCAGTTGTTGTTAACATACATGATCACTCCACCGCCCCTAGTTTTGCCACTCTCTGGTGTTCGGTCAGCTCGTATCGTGTGAAAACCCTCCAGCTCAATGTTAGCATCTGCTGCTAGTTCAGTTAGCCACGTCTCAGTAAACAAAAGGAGAGAGCACTCCCGGTAAGTGCTATCATAACGGGAGATAGCCGCTAGCTCATCTCTCTTTCCCAGTATCGACCGTACATTTCCCATGACAACAGATGGAAGGGAGGGTCTGTACCTTATATTTTTTGTCCTCCGCCTTACTCCAGCCCGGCAGCCGCGGCGTTTTCACCTCAGTTCTCTCGGTATGTCGAGTTTTTCTAGTGGGACCGGGTGGCGGTTAAATGCTAGCAGCTCTTCCCTGTTATATCGTATCCTGCTATAAACAGTGGCTCCGTCCACCGGCTCAGGAGACATTTGGGATGATCTGTGTGTCCGTGATATAAGTGGGGTGAAAAAAAAAAGTGATCAAAAGAGAGAGGAAGGGAAAAAAAACTCGGAATCGAGCCGCTGTTGCAAAAGGCAGCCGACTGGTGTGGCGCCGAGAGAAAAAAATAAATAAATAAAATAAAATAAAAAAAAATTAATATTTAATTATTAATTTAATATTAATAAAATATTAATAATGTATTATTATATTTGAGAAGTATCATACCTTTCATATGCCATGTTTAATGTTTATATGTGCATTCCATATAGGACAAGTTTATGTATTCTTGGCCTGTTTCTGTGAGCAATTTCAGAGAGTTCAGACTGAGGATCAGTACAGGGTCAGTACATGCATAAGGAATGATCTAAGCCATTTATTATAATCTCTTTGACATGTCCTGTTTCGGGTCACAGGAATGCACAGGAACTCCTCATGTTATAGATTAGTGTTTTATGGACGTTCTGTTAGATGTACATTTTTGTCACCAGAGAGTCTGTGACGACCGCCTGGATAAGCTCAGTTTTCAGAACTTTCTGTCTGTCCCTCTCCTTTCCTCCTCTTATCCCATCCTCCCCCTGCTTTCTCCTACCTATATATATCAGACTTAGAAGAATGGATCCTTTAGGGATTCTAAGCGTGTCTGAATGCCATGCTTTGTAATTCTTCCCCCAAAGTGGCCATTGGGGTGACTCCTTATATTTTTGTAATAAATGTACATAAATTCAACTTTCCACCTGATTTTTGACTTTGAATAATTTAAGCTCAAAATTATTCTAACATTTTGGCGCTCCAAACAGCGGATCCACATATCTCCATCTTTCCGGTGCCTCTGCTTGATTTCAGCAAGTGCACAGCTAATAAAAAGACCTTCCCAGGCTGAGTGAAAAAAAAAAAAAGCCTCAGTGATACTGCAGTGAAAGCATTTCAGACTGGGGCACTGGAACTGACTGGGTGACAGATCTGAGAATCCTACAGGTGGCTTGAATATAAGTACATTTGTTGTTATTTATGGATAAACCTGAACAGCTACAGACCGGTGGCCTTGACGTCCCACTTGATGAAGACCCTGGAGAGACTGCTCCTTGCTCACCTCCGCCCCCTGGTGGAACCAGCGATGGATCCACTCCAGTTCGCCTACCAGCATGGCATTGGGGTGGAGGATGCGGTGATCTTCCTCCTTCACCGTTCTCTGTCCCACCTGGAGAAGCCCGGGAATATGGTGAGGATCATGTTCTTTGACTTCTCCAGTGCTTTCAACAGCATCCAACCGATGATCCTGAAGGACAAGCTGCTGCGCGCAGGGGTGGACCAGCACCTGTCATCATGGATCCTGGACTACCTCACGAACCGGCCTCAGTTTGTGAGAACCCGGGACTGTGTGTCTGACACGATCATCAGTAGCACGGGGGCCCCCCAGGGAACGGTGCTGGCTCCCTTCCTGTTCACTCTTTATACTGCGGACTTCTCACACAACACAACACACTGCCATCTACAGAAGTTCTCTGATGACTCTGCGATCATTGGCCTCATCTCCAATGGAGATGAAGCTGAGTACAGAGGGCTTATCCAGGACTTCGTGGACTGGTGCCATCGGAACTGCCTCCAGATCAACGCGAGGAAAACTAAGGAGCTGGTGGTGGACTGCCGCAGGCATGGGCAGCCCCTCACAGTACCAGTAAATATACAGGGAACAGACATCGAGATGGTGACATCCTATAAGTACCTGGGTATTCATCTGAACAATAAACTAGACTGGTCACACAATACTGATGCACTCTACAAGAAGGGACAGCGCAGGCTGTTCCTGCTGAGGAGACTCAGGTCTTTTGGTGTACAAGGGGCGCTGCTGAAGTCATTCTATGACACGGTGGTGGCATCAGCCATCACTTTTGGAGTGGTCTGCTGGGGCAGTGGCATTACTGCAGCCGATAGGAAGAGACTGAACAAACTGATTAAGAAAGCTAGCTCTGTCCTGGGGCAGCGCCTTGATCCGATGGAGGAGATAGGAGAGAGAAGGACGGTGGCTAAACTGTCATCTCTGCTGGAGTCCGAGTTCCACCCTATGCAGGACATACTGAATGCACTGAGGAGCTCATTTAGCAGCAGACTACATCATCCCAGGTGCACAACCGAGAGGTTTCGTAGGTCCTTCCTACCAACGGCTGTCAGACTGTACAACCTAAGCAGGGCTGCTCGCAGAGATAGCAAAAAGACGTAACAAACTAATAGTTTTTTGAATGCAAAAGATGCAATAGACTTACACAATGGTCCCCTCCGGCATACAACTAGGAACTTACCGGTCGCTATGGAGGGTGAGAATATGTATGGGCACATAATCATACCATGTAGGATAACTAAGTAGACGGTTATGCTGTTTCATTCCATCTAGCAACAATGCTCTGCACTGTGTGTGTTTATATATTTACATATTTATTCCATCTAGCTACAATGCTCAGCACTGGGTGTGTTTATATATTTATATATCTACATATTATTCCATCTAGCTACATTGCTCCGCACTGTGTGTGTTTATATACTTGCATATTTATTCCACCTAGCTGCAATGCTCCATACTGTGGGTGTTTATATATTTACATATTTATTCCATCTAGCTACAATGCTCTGCACTGTGTGTTCATATATTCATATATTTATTCCATCCAGCTACAATGCTCTGCACTGTGTGTCTGTGTGTGTGTGTATATATATATATTTTATAGTAATACGTACATATGTATATTAGCTGCTCTTGCTTGCTTGTTTTTTTTTTTTTTTTTTTTTTTTTTTTTTCTTGCCTTCTGATTGTTGCTCTGAGTGTTGCTATCCCTGTGCTGTTGCAATCCTGGAATTTCCCCGTTGTGGGACTAATAAAGGCTTATCTTATCTTATCTTATCTTATAAAAGATAGTGAGATTCCCCGGACCAATCGTTCACTGTGAAAAGCTGAAGGGGTGAAACTAGCGGCCTGAGTGCTGGGTTATTTTTACCCATGGTGAGTGATATCGTAATAATCCCTTGGGAGGAACAAGGTTTTTCCTCTGCAAACAGTGACCGCTATCGCAAGACCCAGGGAGATTCTTAGAAATCTGCTGCTCTCTATGTCCTAGTAAGTGCAGTGGAGATCCGGAAGTGCATGCAAAGAAAAAAGGGAAAGATTCTTCGTCTTTTAACCGCAGACGTTTGACGTCCTGTGGAAAAGTCATGTGATCCCAGAGAAGTAAATTTTTGGGGACAGATTTGTGCCTTTTTGACCACTTCTGCTTATGGTCCAGGGTTTGGACCTTCAGCATTCATGGCAAGGTTACGTGAACTCCGAAGGGAAAAGGTTTTTTCACGGAAGATTTGTGCCCTACCGGGTCGGCTTATCACCCATGGAACTTCCCCCACTACGGTGAGCTATTGCAAGATACCGGGAGAGGAGGTCTTACTTTGGCCTTTCGGCACACAGCGGAGGGGTTAACGTGACCGCTGAAATATTTTATTTTGTGAGTTTTAGATAAAAGTTATTGCAGTCTGGTGTGTTTTGTCTCTGTGTAATCTGCTCCGGTGTGAAAAAAAAGTGAGAGTTCTCCGTGGAGGCGGAAGGAGCAGGTTGTAAAATAGTTGTTTGTGATTTTTTCTGATATTTGTGGAGCATAAAAAGATTGATTAGTTAATGTTATCCTTTTGAGAAGTGTTTAAATTTATAGGTATTTGAAAATAGCAGCTTTGAACAAAAACAGTGGACTGGTGTTGTGTTTTTACAGCAGTGTAAGAAAAAGGGAGCTTCACGCTGTAGTGACAGTGTGGAGGGTTGCCACATCCACGGGTTTTCCGCTAAGGGTTGCCAGTTCTGGAGATTAATTGAAGTAATTCTCATGCTATTTTGGGTTTTGGCATGAACCTAAAAGTCTTAATTGTATGACCTTGTGGAGATAACACAAAAGAGAACATTTCTGTGGGCCCTGTGTCTTTGTCTCTGTGTGTATATCTGTCTGTGTCTGTGTGTGTGTATGTGTGTCCTTGAGAGCGAGAGGGGGGAAAAACAGACAGAGAGAGAACTTGGGGGAAAAAAATCTATATATGGGTATTTTTGCAAAGTTTGGGGGTTTTACTTTTTCAATCTCACTTTGTGGGTTTTTAACTCTAATGTTGTGTACGTGATAAACTATTTACATATTTTTTACAGCCAATTTTTTGACGTCTCACTGACTTTTATTTTTTTTTTCTTTGACTGAAGCATAACAGTGCACTTTACAGGGAAAAAGCATGCAGGACTGACGTTTTCCTTCCCCCTGCCAAAACAAAACCAGCCTCTGAGACCCAGTTTCATCACCATCCATGCTCTCCTCCCATCGACATCAAAGAGGCAGTTGAACATCTAAGTTAAGTACAAATGCTTGCATCTTAATCAGTGCTACAAGCATGACAATGATGAAATTAACTGAACATTACAATATCATGCTGTCACTTAATAATGGCTAAACACCGAAGGCTTTATGTATATTCTATATTACATGATTCAAAGCATAGAGGTTCAAACTTCAGGTTCATACTCACTTTTTAATAAATGACATGTAATCTCATCTACATTTTGACCCTAGGCCTGTCCATGCAAAAAAAAGGGGGGGATGCAAGAGCAGGATCTGAGACAGTTCATGCTGTGACTTTTTCCCTCCTAAAAGAACACAGCAAGATGAAAATGAATGTTTTTATTATTGGGAGCTGGTTAAAAAAAAAAGAGACAGAACTAGCACAAGATTTCTGGTAAAATGGAGAAAGGGAATTTAATTTCAATGGTAAACTCAGACTGATTAGCAGCAGACAGAGTCAGCCGAGAGAAGTTGTGTCAGGCTGATCTAGATAACATAAACAGACAGAATCAGAAAAAAAAACCCACAGACCACAGATTGTGGTCCTGTGCCATAAATTCCTGAAAACAGAGATTAGGCCTGCATTTCCAGTTACTAATTCTAACTGGTGCATTGGTTATAAGGCTTCAAATATATGACACTGTTTTGTTTGAACATAATCCTAAACTAGTGATTACCCATGTCAATTGGTAAAACATTTACTGATTCACAGAATATTGAGCAAATACTTGCTGTGGATAGCAAAATCATATTCAAATTGTGGAAGCTTTAGGTATAATTTAAAGGTTTTTGTTGAAGAATTGTTCATTCTTTGTTTTTCAACAGGAAAGGGAAAGCATTCACATTTTTTTTTTAGCTTTCACCAGGAATTAGATTTGCCAAATTAACAAGGAATCACAACATCACCATTACCTTTCAATTTAATAAATCCTTGGTGACATATGCAATAGGTAATAAAAAAAAAACAATAATTCACTTGTGTTTCTTAACATTACACGTTATAATAAACAACTGGGATAAACATCTAAGGGACACAAAAAATAATGATGATCACTGGAGCATTAGTAAAATCAATTTATGAGGTGATAAAATTTGCACTCCTGTCAATGTAAATACTGAAGGTGCAGATGGGGAAGCCATAAGGCTTTCCCCAAATTCTTCTTTGCAGGATGGCAACAACATTTGAGCTTTGTGGGAGATGTGAGGAGGCCAGATGGTGTATGAGTGCTGGAGGGGGCGACGGTGGCCATAGGGGGAAGGGTCTCTCAGTTGACAAGCATTTTTTGAAGCTAAGTAGAACAAATGACATTGTAAATGACATAAAGCATAACACTTTAAATGACTCGAACTTTAAAAATGTAGTGTTCATATGACTTCACACTGCAGGATACATCTGATGCCACTCACCACATAATGGTGTGACAATATCACATTTCAGGAATGTGACAGTAATAAGGAATGTGGTTTTCCCGGTGCTCAACAGTGACTGAGCTGGGCCTTGGGACTACAGTCCACCCCATAATTTACCAAGGAATATATGAATCACTGTTTTCTTTTGCACTACCAACTGCACTGTGGAACTCCACAATATCTGCTGCTTGTTAATATATTTAAAAATTGCATAGATTAGAATTACTCATTCATATTCTACATTTTATTGCATGCATAGTTTTTTATTTTTATCTTTAGTGCTACTCCATGTTGAATGTTGCAGCATTGCACCGAGACAATTTCCTAGTTTGTGTACTACATGAACAATGGCAATAAATCTCATTCTGATTCTGATTCTGAAATGAGGCATTCCTTGTACAAAATTAAGCCAAATTCTAATTAGGCAATATGTCCACCTTTCCATTGACTGAAGGAGTGTGACACAACCTTTCACAAGGATTCATTTACACAAATTCAACCTGTCTGTGTTCAGCTGGACAAACTGATCTTAGTTATCAATGCTAAGTCATATGAAATCTACACAGACAGCTATATTGTTTTTTCTTAAATGGAATTTGTAAATTAGTTCAAGAGACATCACAAAAGAAACCATGATTATTGGAACCTCATTTTGAAGGAGCTGTACTACTCACAAGTTTTCATCTAAATTAAATGTGTGTAACACATAAAAGTGGTAACACGCTTCCTTTTAGTAAAAGACACTACCCATCAAGCAAATACCCTGTAACTTTGATGCATGTGCGTCTCCATGCAGCAAAAGGGGGGTACCAAAGAAATTAATTAGCAAAAAATAATTTGCAATCCTCAGAAAAATAATACATAAAAATTATCAATAGATGATCAATGATGAAGAGAAAAATATAAATGAAACCGCTTGGTAATGAAATTACAAGATTCAATAGGAGAAGTTAAAAGTTACATCAGTAAATTTCCACATATTTAAGAACATATCTGTAGATTATTGTAAAGGAAATACCATGTTTATAAGGAACAAGGTAAACTGACAAGGAAGAAAACCATGCAAATATATGGGAAAAGATCCAAATGTCTAAGGAAAGTCCAACTTGTGCTGAATTTATGTTTACTGTGGGACTTGATTTAGAATCTACTACAAAGACAATACAGATTCTTACTCAATTAAGGGAACAATGCTTTAGGGTGCTTAAAGCAAAATAATTTGATCTTCCCTGCATAAACTTAGTTTTTTCAAAACCTTTGCATGGATCTCATTGAACTAAATAAGAGTGAAGGTAAAAATGTTTAGAAATTATTTACATACTTATTGAATATACAAAGGCTTTACCCTACACTAATTTAAATATTGCTATTTATTTATATTGTTTATATTGTTTTAACTAAAACAATATCAAGATTTAAAATAGCTGAAATGATTTACTTAGATAATGGAAATGGAATACACTTTGTAAATCAAATCAAGTGCAGTTCCTAAATTATTAGTACCAAACATTTACCTAGGAAACCACTTAGCTTACCATCAACAATCTACAAGATTAGTATAATATTCAAAAAAGAAAATAGGGAAATTGTGAATGACAAACCCTATTATTGAAGCCATTTAACTTAGGTGATGAGGAAGGGTTTCTGGGTGATTATATGCAAAGAATGACAACTGACAGCGATGTCATCCATACTGCCCTTCCCAGGAGGGACCATGTGACGAAGGAACCGTGGGAGGTGCACCCATCTCTTGAGCAAACCAGGGGATTTGGTCATCAAAGGAAACTGGACCAAAACTCCATGGCAAGCACAGCACAAAGGTTATCCTGCTGACCTAAACAGCCGCGGAAAGCGAAGGACGTGGCACTTGGGTGCATCTAACGTTTTACCTCACATGAAACCCTCAGCAAGAGACTGCTTTATATATATATATATATATATATATATATATATATATATATATATATATATATATATATATATATATATATATAGTATACTTATTTGAAAAACAAAGGAAAACAACAAATGACTGTCTAACTGTTTCTCTATGCAAGTGTCAGCTGATGACTTGGTGTCCAGTAACAACCTCTGCTAATAGAGAAGCAGGCTGTTTGTTTATCATGACAAAGGAGAAAAAGAGGAAAAAATACAAGGGAAAGAAAAGTGTGGTTAGTGTTGTTACCTTATCATCCTCTAGTAATACTTAATATTGGTTATTAAGTTGTTCCATTGCTTTTACACTGTAGAGAATGTTTGCTCCTTAATAACACTAACAGTTAGGCAAAATATCTTTATTGCTAAAATAATGCAGTTACTACAGTCTGCTTGGGTTTTTTTTTTTGTTTGTTTGTTTGTTTGTTTGTTTAAGAAAGGCTATATACAGAAATAGCATAGCAAACTTCAATTTGAATCACACCTGACACAATACATCACTCCACTGATTAGAAACAATGACACTTCTTAATCTGCGAATGCAAGGTTAAATTTCATCAGCGAACTCCTCTTTTTAAAGTGGGGATGTCCCCTTTCCGACAGCTTAACACTCTCTGAGTACGCAATGGCTTACAGTGTGTCTCTGCCCTGTACTGCTACCCTGCTTGACCAACGACGTGAGCAAGTGTTATACCAAGGATTTACATTGACAAAGGTCATTGAGTCATTGGGCATATTCGCATCTGGCTGGACACTGGGAAGATCTGTGTACCCCATTTTGGCAACTGACCGTACCCACATCATGTCGGCAGGGCAGGTGGGCAGGGTGAAGAGAGATGCTTTTCTACCACATGATGCCATTCATGAAGAATGAATGCAATTTCAGACGAAAAGTACAGGAGTGAGGTTTTGTTCATTGTTTCTTTGAGTGAGAGTGGAAACAAAATACCTTAGGGATTAAAACACGTAACTGTAGACTACAATTATTTACCAAATTATGACAAAGGATAGAATGGTCCTTGATTGACTAATTACCACCCGTAGGGAGTAGGCCCTATTATAGGAGATTATTGTGTTACTTCTATCCATGAAAATTATGCAAATGGTCATATTAATACATCAGATACTCATAGAAGTTAACGTTTCTCTTAATGGAGAAGTCTCATCATAAACTTGGTAATGATTCTTATAACTTCAGATTTTTCTTGTGTGAGTCCTTAATATGATGATGAGAATGGTGAGAGGGGCAATACTGGCCTGAGGATGTTTTTGAAGGTTGCAATATAATTTAAGGCTGTTTTTAAGGCTGTTTCATCTTATTTTCTATGTTATTACTTGACATTGTCTGAAATTAATCTTAATCACTGCACATGTTCACTCTTAATGATATATTCTATACACGTTTTTAACTTGCAAAGACACATAACAGAATATAAATTCTTACACATATTCTTATATTAATTTGTTCACTTTATTTTACTTTTGTTATTTTTCTTTTAATCCTGATGCTTTATTAAGCATCAAGGGGGAATATGATAGAAAAATTCCATATTATCTACATTATTATTGATATTAATAATGTATTATTATATTTGAGAAGTATCATACCTTTCATATGCCATGTTTAATGTTTATATGTGCATTCCATATAGAATAAGGTTATATTTTCTTGGCCTGTTTCTGTGAGCAAGTTCAGAGAGTTCAGACTGAGGATCAGTACAGGGTCAGTACATGCATAAGGAATGAGCTAAGCCATTTATTATAATCTCTTTGACATGTCCTGTTTCGGGTCACAGGAATGCACAGGAACTCCTCATCTTGTAGATTAGTGTTTTATGGACGTTCTGTTAGATGTACATTCTTGTCACCAGAGTGTCTGTGACGTCCGCCTGGATAAGCTCAGTTATCAGGACTTTCTGTCTGTCCCTCTCCTTTCCTCCTCTTATCCCATCCTCTCCCTGCTTTCTCCTTTCTATATATATCAGACTTAGAAGAATGGATCCTTTAGGGATTCTAAGCATGTCTGAATGTCATGCTTTGTAATTCTTCCCCCAAAGTGGCCATTGGGGTGACTCCTTTTATTTTTGTAACAAATGTACATAAATTCAACTTTCCGCCTGATTTTTGACTTTGAATAATTTAAGCTCAAAATTATTTTAACAATGATGTTTAATTACATAAATCATATTTACATTCAAAGATCAAAGAAAACATAGAAATGCCAGTGTGCTAAAGCAGGAACGTCAAACTCGGTGCATAAAGTAGGTGATTTCACTGATCAGCAATTGCTCCGAAGTATTTCAGTGAAGTCACCTCTTGAAGAATCTAGTTGGAAAGTAAATTTGCAGAGTCTTGGCCTTCCACTACACTGATTTTAACATCCCTGTTCTGAAGAGAGTATCTGTGAAAATGGTGTGAGTGGAGTTTAGTAAAGTGCAACCCTATGGAATCAGGTTTGCGCCAGCACGAACTGAATTTGAATTTTAATTGTTTGAATAACTGAATTTGAACATGAATTAATCAGTTTGAATAATTGCTTTTAAAATTTGAATCTGAATTGCCTAATTTGAAATTGAATCTATTGGTTTGAATATGTATTGCAATAAAATTGAAACTGTATTTCATTTACTGGAAAAATTTGGCTCCCTAATTCATTATCAGAGTTCAGTTTCACTTCTTCTTGTCATAGAAATTCAGTTTTTTATTTCAGGTTTTTGTGTCACACATCTGGGACCTAGCCTCAGTCACAACTAGTCGAGCACAAATAGAAAGAGCTCTGTTTTACGTCTGCAACTCTCACTTTTCGTGCTGTTTACCTGTTAATGCCTGCACGGACTTGAGTCATTAATTCAAAGTGATGTCCAGCAGCCACACGCCAGGTTTGATGCCAGATTTCATGTATGAGAAGAGTAGTGGTGGCCAGATGAGGCTTTCTGGAGGACTTGAGGCCTTTTATCAAAATGGCTCATATAGACGAGGCCTCATGTGAAACTTTATTTTCTCTACTAGACCATCTGTTCTGCCCTCAGTAGTGTATGTTTTATATAGTTGGAAAAATAGTTCATAAGTTTGTATTAAAACATCATAATTCATTTGTAGTAATTCCCGTTAAAAATGGTTATTGTGTTAAAAGTGATTTCTGTATAGCTAGTAGTAATTTGTCTGTATTTTATGTTGAAAGCGCAGCCAGTTGCCGCTAGGTTTTGTGGGTAGAAGAAACGGACATCGGTAGAGAGAAAAAAAAGGCAGAGAGTATAACCTGCCCGCGAATGTCTGAAACGTTCCTCCTGTGTGTTAAACGCCTTTCTACGCCTTCAAAACCAATGGCTTTGTAAGTTTAATTAGCGTTTCGTTAATTTATAAGTTTGTTAAATGTGAACCTAGTATCGTTTTAAGAATGTGATGTTTCCAGTAATTAGTCTTATCCCAGGGCCCCGCTAGTTTGTTAACTGTATTAAGAAAGTATCGTTTCAGGAATTAGTCCTATCCCAGGGGCCCGCTAGCTTATTTTAATGTATGTATTTTCTGTTTTGTTTTTTTTAGTCACTCGGGCTTTTCAACGAGCATCGAGCCACAGTTGTAAAGTACTGTAAGCTGTCTAAGGAGACTGAATAAAGGAGCAGGACGCTCAGTTTCCTGGCTCGTGAAAAACGAGTTTGGCTTGCTGTTGATCTGCGTAAACATACCCAGTGTATACAACACATAGGGATAACAGTACACCATCTAGTGGACAAAACATATATAACATGCAGATTTTTACAAGGCTTTTAAGAAATATCAATGATCATAAGGGAAAAAAGAAATAATAAAACTGAGGTGACTACAGTGAATGTGCTTGTGCTACTTATCCATTTTTATTAAGAAATAACTTTTCGACAGTCTTATACTGTCTTTCCTAGTACATTCATCTCTGTCTTTATTGTCATGCAGTGCAAAACAGTACCACAGCAAAATGACATGTTATTGTTGTATCCAAGCTTTTTGAAACGCAACAGATGCTTCACCTTGCAAATGAAAATAAAATTACAAGAATGATCCAGCAGGGATTCAAACCCAGGTCTCCCACTTGTAAAGTACATGCTCTAATGCTAGGCCATCACCTCAGTTACGATAAATATCCGCTATTTGTGGAAAATGCATCAATGGGACTTGAACCCCAGCTCTCCAGATGCAAAATAGACATTTTACCCCCAAGCTATCACTTAGTGATGGCCAGATGAGGCTTTCTTGAAGACTTGAGCCTTTCCATCAAAATGGTGCCTATCGAAGCCTCGTGAAATTTCATTTGCTCTACTAGGCCATGTAGTCGACAAAAAGTATACAGCGTGCAGATTTTTACAATAGCATTATTGGTTTAGTGTGTGTTTTTTTTTAATTCAATAAATGTGCTGTCTTTTAAGAAATATCAATGATCATAAGGGAAAAAAGAAATAATAAAACTGGGGTGACTACAGTGAATGTGCCTGTGTTACTTGGTGTGCTTGTATAACTTATCCATTTTTATTAAGAAATAATAAAATTTCAACAGTATTATACTGTTTTTCCCAGTATATTCAACTCTGGCCTTTTTTGCATGCAGAGCACAATGGCAATAGTGCCTCAGCATAGTGATGCATAATAATGATCCAAGCTCTTTAAAACACAACAGACACTTCACCTTGCAAATAAAAATAAAATTACAAGAATGATCCAGCTGGTATTCAAACCCAGGCCTCCCATTTGTAAAGTACATGCTCTAATGCTAGGCCATCACCTAAGTTACAATAAATATCCACTATTTGTGGAAAATGCATCAATGAGAGAAATGCACTCAAAATGTTATCAAATGGGAGAAGTCCATGTTTTTGGTGCTGCCTCCATCTGAAAATTGACTGTGACAAATCCCTTACACAGTCAAACATCGACAAAACAAAATGTGAGGGACGGGGATTTCCATTGTGTATCGCTGCTCACTTTATTTCATGTTGCGTACAAGATCATGAATGGCTTCCTGACCCAGTCACATGGTATGACGTCAACACATACGTCAGCAATGCACCTCTCGAACTGCGCTTCGCCAAATATTTCCTGGATAAGCTTGGAGCACCCTCAAAGCTCCGGAGCCTGCCATCCCATCACTAGAGTCATGTATGCATACAAAGCATTATTAGCCAGGGCAACAGATTAGCAGAGATTAACGGCAGAGCCTGCATTCAGGTGTTGGAAGAGTAGCAGCCCAGGAGGTGGCGATTGTGCTATCAGGACACTGCTCTTTAAAAAACCAGATGTTTTCTGTGAGAGATGTTTCTTCTACACAAAGTTCAGTGGAGTCAGAAAGTGGACAGAGGTCAGCAACTTGTGCCAATGTTGGCTATTTAGCATCATAGAAGGCATAATCATGAAATGATAACAATAATGGAGCATTCTGCCTTCTCTGAGTTACTAAGAGGATGGAGACTGTAGTTACAGTGGTTGTCTGTCCTTTTAAAAATTAGATTTCAAACTAATAAAGCTGTTAGTAGGTTGGCAAGTAAATTAGTAGTGTCGTTAGCTTGATAACGCCACAGTCAGCTGATAAGATGCTAACGTCAGAAATCAGCACCTAAAAATGACTTTAGATATAATCTATAGATTATCCATCAAAACTGATTTGCAACAGTCTAATATTACATTTAATGTATTGATAAAAACCATTGCCATAAAACTTATTGTCATATTTTTCTTGTAACAGCATATGATCAATAACTGTCCAGTTATGTCTGTTTCATTATTAACTACACAGAGCTCATCCACAATATTAGTGCAGTATTGTTTGCATGATAATCTATAGTCTGTAACATATCACATGATGTACAGAAACATGATTGTATAACATGATGAGCATTTTCAGAGCATACTTAGAGCTTAATCAGAATAAATTATTCTATATTTTCATGTCAGATGAGTAAATCTCACTAAACATAAGCAAAAATTTGTGGCATGTATACTGCATTTTATTTTTTAAACAAATGTGTAGTACATGTGTAGAGTAGACTGATGTGGTAAAGTTTCAGCCTTAAATACATTAAACTTAATAATTATTTTAAAAAGTTAACTTCAATCAACTTATTTGTGAGATAGTTGCACCTTTTGCCCACATGGTCTCATTTTATGTCACCAAACAGAACTCTTGACAGTTAAAAAAAAACACTGAGTGGCAAAAATGAGTGGCAGAAATAGGGTGTATGGAATACAACACAATAAATACACACATTATTCAATCACAGCATTATACAGAGTACCTGCTTGCATTGTTGAGAGCTAATCTTATCATTCCATCTTGTATTAATTGGCAAAACTTTAAATAAATAAAGGCTCAAAATCAGTTTTTCACGTACCATGTGCTCCTTGGTTTTACCCACACATCACTACAGCCAAGTAAATGGTGTGGCATTAACATCTAAAGTTTAAAAAAGGTACTCTGTGCACTTCTGTGACTAAATATTTTGTGATTTTTTTTTTTTTTGCTGCATTTTGTTTTATTGTGCAGTAGCCTGGTGGAGCACAAACAGCTTTGTTGTACTGTACAACTGTACAATGACAATAAAGCCTATTCTATTCTAAACAAAATAAAGCTGTCACATGTGATTGCCACTCAGTGCTGTGTTGTTATGGTAACTGTCCTGTAACTGCCAACAATTCTGGTCCCCACTCTATAGGATTTGCCGGTGGACTGTGGGAGTTGTAGTTGAAAGCAGCAATATACCTCAGCAGTGGCTCAAGAGGTAGAGCAGGTCATTCCATAAGCAGAAGGTTGGTGGCTCAAATCCCGCTCTCCCCAGCCATACTGCTGTTGTGTCCCTGAGCAAGACATTTTACCCACCTTGCTTCCAGTGTCCATGACACTGGTTATGAATGTGTATAAATGTTCAATAGTGGTTGGAGAGACCACTGATGTGATGTTTCCATCACTCTGCCCCAGGGCAGCTTTGGTTACAGTTGTAGCTTACCACTAACATTGTCTGTGGAGTGAATGAATAATGTATCCATTGTAAAATGTCTATGAAAAGTGCTATATAAATCTGTTGCATTATTATTACCTATGGAGAGTGTAATATCTGTAAAAGTCTTATATCAAAAGGAACAACAAACTTTGTACGATGAGAATTATTCAACTGTACAACACTGGATTTGATTCAAATATTTAAAATAATCTAATCCATTTATCTGCATAGAATTTACAAGTTCATGTTGAAATTATTACTTTTCATTAGGAGAAAGATAGTAAGCTCTTTAACTTCTAAGGAGATGTGATGGTGTTAAGGGTGCTAAAACTTAACTCCCATTGGCACTTATGTGAACCATGTGACTCCAAAAACATCTCCAGAGGTGGGTAGAATAGCTAAAATATGTTCTCAAATAAAAGTAATATTACCTTATATGTCTCGCTTGCATAGATACAAGAGTAGTCCCCTACAAAAACTACTTCAATAAGAAAATATTAGTGTGTAACACCTTCACTCTTGCATAACTTTTTTCATCTACATTTCCAACTGTTTTAATAGATTTGCACACTCATGTTTCAAATTTTGCAGCTTTGCAATTTTACAAGTGTTTTTTGTTTCTAAATACTAAAATATAAACTACCGGCATTTGCCCTCCAATATAATAAAATCATATGTAGAAACAGTAAGTATTCACTAAGCCAGGAAACAATTAGAAAATAATTGCACATATGATGAAAAACTTCGCTCCCATTTATTTGAAATCAAGATACTGAAAGAGTACAGTCACACATACTTGAGTTAACCTCTTGCGCTCCGTTGTACTGCGGACGGGCAAGTCTCTGTGTCCTAGAGCGCATGAGGGCGCACGAGAGCGTCCTCGTGCGCTCTCGGACGCATGATGGAGATCCTGATGGAGATTGTGATGTAGGTGGTGTATGGCGTCCAAGCGGGCACTGAAAATAAAAGCTGCAGACACAGCCGCGAACAGATTAGTTCATCTGATTGACCTCTCATTCGACTAATAAGAGCCAGAAGGACCCGCCTCCCAACGCTGTGAATGCTGTGAGCCAATTGAAGCAGAGAAGTTCGCAAGCTGTTTTTTTTTAAGGCTGGGTGAAGACTGGCTGCTGCAGCGGATCAAAAAAGGACTCGCAGGAAGAACCGTCACAGACCCAGCAGCACGGAGACCATCCACAAATGCAACCTGTGTGACAGGGAGTGCCATTCGCGGATCGGCATGTTCGGCCACAGGCGGTGCTTATTTTGTGTTAGTTCCAGCAGAGTAGACGTTATGATTTCTTCCATGGTCATAGACCGATGGAGGCTGAGTGACACACATGCCTTCGCCAGTCTTTTTTTAATTACTACTGTTATTTGTTTTGAAAAATCGTTCGCCAAAAACCGCAATCATGGAAGCACAAAACCGCAATAATGGAATTATGTTTTGATCGGGTCGCGAGACCAGAACCACGAGCGGACCAGCGTCGCGTTCGTCTGACAGTAAGGAAGAGAAGTTCGCCAGGACTCTGCTGCTGTGAAGAGGTAAGGTGTTATAAGCTAAATTATTATTTATCCCTGAAAATTGTAATCCAAAATGACTTTTGACCGATTGGTAAATTACAGCTGTGCGGCGCACGAAGTACGAAGTGCATGCGCCGCGATAAACGGTTAATTCGCCATGTCCAGACCGTGAATGCTCCCCCCGCTCCTCTTCTGTAGCGGGGGGGGGGGGAGAAGCCGCGGTGATTGTGCAGCGGTCGCCACATAGCCATATGAGTCTATTCCGTCATGTAGCGATGGCCGATGGCCGTCCTCTGTAGCGAGGGGGGGGACAAACCTCCCCCCCACACACACACACACAGACAGCCCTGAGTGTGACCTTTCATTAGAGCGCAAAATGAAGCTTCTACATTGAATCATTCAAAAGTTACAGACGTTTTTCCAAAATGTGCCATTTGGCACAGTTCCAAAACGCCTGGGAAGTACCTGAGAATAAAGCTGTGTAATATATCCATTTTTGTGGTATTGTTACAAAATTTGGACCTCAGCTGGATAACATCTAGATAACATCTAGAAATCTACATTTCTGTTGCATTTTCCAGCCCGGATCTGAAGATGTGTGTTATTTGCAAGCATTTGTATCCAAAAAAACACCCAGGCCAAATTTATTTTCTTCAAGTTCACTATGTTTAGATGACTGTAACTCAGTAGCCGGAGCACTTAGAGAGATTATGACTGTTTTGCCAAAAAATTCAAAGTGTTTTCTTTTAAATGAGACCAACCCCATGAAGATGCTGCAAAGGGTTGAAGAACAGCTTTCGATTTACTTTGGGCACATTATTTTTTGGCGTTTTTAGGAAAATTGACCGAAGTGCAAGGGGTTAAAGCATCAGGATTTTTTTGTAATTGTTTTTCTTTTTTGGCTTAGTGAATACTTATGACTGTTATTTAATTAATTAAATCAAGTACCATATCAAGTAATTTTGAGAGATCACTTGTTTACTACATTTTCTTTAAATAACTTCTTGAGTTAGATCTGCTGAATACTGATAGCTAGTATGGTTAGACGTGATCTCAAAATAAGTTTACATTAATATTAAGAAAAAATTTGATCACACATTTTAAGGGTTGGTCCGGCCTTTGGTCGAACCTCAGATTCAGAAGGAGCAATGTGGTTTTCGTCCTGGCCGTGGCACATCAGACCAGCTCTTTACCCTCTTGAGAATCCTCAAGGGTTTGTGGGTGTTTGTCTAACGAGTTTACATGTGTTCTGTGGACTTGGAGAAGGCATCCGACCACGTCCCTTGTGGTTTTTTGTGTGTGTGTGTGTGTGTGGGTGCTTCAAGAGAATAGGGTATCAGACTTATTGTTATGAGCTAACTGGTCTCTATGCGACCGTTGTGAAAGATTGGTTCGTATTGCCAACACTCGGTCGGACTCATACCCAGTGACAGTTGGACTCCACCAGGGCTGCCCTTTGTCACCGATCCTGTTCATAATTTTTATGGACAGGATTTCTAGGTGCAGCCAGGGAATGGAGGGTGTCATGCTTGGTCACCACAAGATCTCATCTCTGTTGTTTGCAGATGATGTTGTCCTGCTGGCTTCATCCAGGAATGACCTACAGATCTTACTGGGACGGTTTACTACTGAGAGTGAATTGGCTGTGATGAAAATCAGCACCTCCAAGTTTGAGTTTGTGGTCCTCAGCCGGACAAAGGTGGCTTGTCCTCTCTGGGTTGGAGACAAGCTCCTGCCCCAAGTGGAGGAGTTTAAGTATCTCGGGATCTTATTCATGAGTGAGGGGAGAATGGAGCGAGAGGTTGACAGACGGATCAGAGCAGCATCTGCAGTGATGCGGACGTTGTGCTGGTCTGTTGTGGTGAAGAGGAAGCTAAGCTCTAAAGCAAAGATGTCGATTTACTGGTCAATTTACATTCCTACCCTTACCTATGATCATGATCTTTGGGTAATGACCGAAAGAATATGATCGCGGATACAAGCAGCTGAAATGAGCTTTTTATTTTTTGTAAAATTGCTGGACTCACCCTTAGAGAGAGGACGAGGGGCTCAGTCATCCGGGAGAGGCTCAGAGTAGAACCACTCCTCCTCCACATCAAAAGGAGCCAGCTGAGGTGGTTTGGGCGTCTGATCAGGATGCCTCCTGGACGCCTCCCACCTGAGGTGTTTCGGGCACGTCCCTCTGGGAGGAGACCCTGGGGCAGACCCAGGATTCGCTGGAGAGACTACATCTCCCAGTTGGTCTGGGAACGCCTTGTTATCCTCTCTGAATAGCTGGAGCAGGTGGCCGAGCAGAGGGAAGTCTGGGTTTTTCTGCTTGAACTGCTGCCTCACCACCCTGACCTCCGGAAAAGCTGTAGAAGAGGGATGGATAGATTTTAAGGGTTTTAGTGACACGATTTGACCTAAAGCACACATCAAACCATCTCAGAATTAAATTAAATAAATATGGTTGCATTTCCAAAAATTCCTTATTTTTAAACTCAAGTTGAACAAGAATTTACATGATTTTATATCACTCATTTTAAATGTTGGGTACTTTTCATTAGCCACCCCTCCAACAGCTATAAACTGGGGCTGTAGTTATCCCTCCTGTTCAGTCTCTCATATTTAGAGGTGAAGGTCCATTCATTGCAGTATGATGTCGATGTCCTCCTCTTCCTGATAGGAGGTCTGTCATGTTGGAAAAGAGCGCAACAAACACACTGAGAACCGGAACAGATCTGTTCAAGTGTGCTTGAGTTGATAAAGTGAAGGTGGAAACTTGAGATTGAGATTGAGATTCAACTTTATTGTCATTACACATGTATGAATACAAGGTAACGAAACGTGACTTGGCATTTGGGCACACTCTGCAGAGCGCATCCAAGGCCGGGGCAGCTGCTAGGCGCCAGTCATAAAGAAGAAAGGAAAAAAAAAAGAAAAGAAAAGAGAGGATATGACACAGTAGGCAAGAGAAAAAAACATGTTTTATCAAATTGACGCTTAATGAGTAAGCGAAATTTTGATTGCAGGCAAAAAAAAACCTCAATGCATATTTAGCAGACATTTAGTAGACAGATCACACAGCAGAGGGAGAGCAGTGTGTGTATATCGTATGCATGTAGTGTTGTATGCATTGTGTAGTGTAAATGTAACAGTTGTTAGTGAGCAGCAGAGGATGCCTCCCAGCAGTGGATAGATGTTATAATCATGTGACTTATAAACAAGTCCAGAGTCCAGAGTCTATCTCTCTCTCTCTCTTGCTTGCAGAAGGCACATGGGCATTGTCCTTGAGGGTCCAATCCGCTGACGACAAACAACTGATTGTTGAATGTTTGGGTAGAAGAGTCGGTCCTTCCGCTTATCTCAGTCAGAAGGAATGTAAACACGGGGCAAACAAGGTCAAATCAAATCAAATCAAATCAGCACAGTGCACTTCAGAGAATAGAATTTGTCCTCACCCGTGTAATTCTGTGCTTCCATTATATATGCAGGCTTAAACTGTTTTTCCATAGAGAGCACAGGGCTTCAGATGTATTCCTTCACTGAATCACTGTCATTCAGTTCACCGTTTGCCGCTACTCGTGCTCTCCCCAACTGGTCGAATTTGATGAAGGAGCTTGCCGGGTCCGCTTGATCAGCTCTCTCACTTTCCTTCAATTTCTGATGCATCAGGGAACTCCACAGCCAAAAATAGAAGTCCTGAGATCATAACCAATAATGTTTCCATAGACGCATGAATTCCAATGTCCATGAGTCTCCTCGTAGGTTCCAATTCTTGGGCTCCCCCTTGGCCCAATTCTTGTTGAAAAATAGTGACAATAGCACATTTAAGCCGCTTCCCAATCCATAATTTCCGTTTAGATTAATATTCAGCAGAAGAAGAGCGACTAAATACTGACAAAAACGCAACATTGCAAAAGCTGGGAATAGATCAGGAAGGCAGGGGAGGAGGGAAGAAAAATGCGACTGCTCTCTCTCAAGGCAAGAAGAAACTTGACACATGTGGTCAGGAAAAGAGCAGCAGGATGCTGATGGTCATCTCCTCCCTGCCAGAGGAGACAGAGGTGAAGTTAGGAGTTTTTATAGTGAAATAATTCAGTCACATGATGCCATCAAACAGGAACCTGTCTACAGTCTTCTACACCTCGTACCTACAAGGTCTTATGGGCCCCTTAATACAGCATGGAGATCTTTGTGATGGTGGACCAATTTTTGATCTTAGGGATCATTTGAGATCCGTGTGTGTTTTGGACTGAGTCAAAAGTCTGAGGACACTGTGGAGAGTGTGGAAATCATTAAATGTCATCGATTGATTAAAAAAAATGGCAAGCTCTGCACCTCTGTGTAAAAGGGGTATGTTAAAATAATTTTGAGCTTAAATTATTCAATGTCAAAAATCAGGCAGAAAGTTGGATTTATGTACATTTATTATAAAAAATATATAAGGTGTCACCCCAATGGCCACTTGGGGGAGGGATTACAAAGCATGGCATTCAGACACACCTAGAATCTCTAAAGGATTCATTTCTTTAGGTCTGATATATATATATATATATATATATATATACAGTGGGGTAAAAAAGTATTTAGTCAGCCACCAATTGTGCAAGTTCTCCCACTTAAAAGATGAGAGAGGTCTCCAATTTTCATCATAGGTATACCTCAACTATGAGAGACAAAATGAGAAAAAAAAAATCCAGAAAATCACATTGAAGGATTTTTAATGAATTAATTGATAAATTCCTCGGTAAAATAAGTATTTGGTCACCTACAAACAAGCAAGATTTCTGGCTCTCACAGACCTGTAACTTCTTCTTTAGGAGGCTTCTCTGTCCTCCACTCGTTACCTGTATTAATGGCACCTGTTTGAACTCGTTATCAGTATAAAAGACACCTGTCCACAACCTCAAACAGTCAGACTCCAAACTCCACTATGGCCAAGACCAAAGAGCTGTCAAAGGACACCAGAAACAAAATTGTAGACCTGCACCAGGCTGGGAAGACTGAATCTGCAATAGGTAAGCAGCTTGGTGTGAAGAAATCAACTGTGGGAGCAATTATTAGAAAATGGAAGACATACAAGACCACTGATAATCTCCCTCGATCTGGAGCTCCATGCAAGAGCTCACCCCGTGGGGTCAAAATGATCACGAGAACGGTGAGCAAAAATCCCAGAACCACACGGGGGGACCTAGTGAATGACCTGTAGAGAGCTGGGACCAAAGTAACAAAGGCTACCATCAGTAACACACTACGCCGCCAGGGACTCAAATCCTGCAGTGCCAGACGTGTCCCCCTGCTTAAGCCAGTACATGTCCAGGCCCATCTGAAGTTTGCTAGAGAGCATTTGTATGATCCAGAAGAGGATTGAGAGAATGTCATATGGTCAGACGAAACCAAAATAGAACTTTATTGTAAAAACTCAACTTGTCGTGTTTGGAGGAGAAAGAACACCATAACTACTGTGAAGCATGGGGAAGGAAACATCATGCTTTGGGGCTGTTTTTTCTGCAAAGGGACCAGGACAACTGATCCGTGTAAAGGAAAGAATGAATGGGGCCATGTATCATGATATTTTGAGTGAAAACCTCCTTCCACCAGCAAGGGCATTGAAGATGAAACGTGGCTGGGTCTTTCAGCATGACAATGATCCCAAACACACCGCCCGGGCAATGAAGGAGTGTCTTCGTAAGAAGCATTTCAAGGTCCTGGAGTGGCCTAGCCAGTCTCCAGATCTCAAGCCCATAGAAAATCTTTGGAGGGAGTTGAAAGTCCATGTTGCCCAGCGACAGCCCCAAAACATCACTGCTCTAGAGGAGATCTGCATGGAGGAATGGGCCAAAATACCAGCGACAGTGTGTGAAAACCTTGTAAAGACTTACAGAAAATGTTTGACCTCTGTCATTGCCAACAAAAGGTATGTAACAAAGTATTGAGATGAACTTTTGTTCTTGACCAAATACTTATTTTACCGAGGAATTTACCAATTAATTCATTAAAAATCCTTCAATGTGATTTTCTGAATTTTTTTTTTCTCATTTTGTCTCTCATAGTTGAGGTATACCTATGATGAAAATTGGAGACCTCTCTCATCTTTTAAGTGGGAGAACTTGCACAATTGGTGGCTGACTAAATAATTTTTTGCCCCACCGTAGGTAGGAGAAAGGAGAGGGAGGATGAGGATAAGGGAAAGGACAGAACGGGACAGTCCTGATCATCAAAGCTTACCCGGGGAAATGTCACAGATGCTCTGGAGACATGGGGTTGTGGAGACATGCACATGAGGTCCATAAAACTAACAAAATGTCTATATACCTAATCTATAGAACTGATCTATACAGGCTGAGGAGTTCCAGTGCATTCCTGTGACCGGAAACAGGACATGTCAAAGAGATTATAAGAATGGCTGAGATCAATCCTTACACATGTACTGATCCTGTACTGATCTTCAGTCTGAACGCTCTGAAATTGCTCACAGAAACATGCCAAGAATGTATGAACTTATTCCACATGGAATGCACATATAAACATTAAGCATATGAAAGGTATGATACTTCTCAATAATAGTACATTATTAATATCAATAATAATGTCATGCGGTGACCCTCGCGGATCACCATAAGACGCCAAGAGTCCACCAGTGAGTTTTGCGAAGATGGTGATTTATTAACACAACAATACGGGACAAGACTGTGAGCCGCTCTCGGCAAAAACACACACAAATCAATACATGGACTCGCAGGGCTGACCCCAGCCACTACGAGCTAAACTATGACATGAAAAGCTCGAACCTGACATGAAGGTCAAAACAATGCTCTGACAAGGCTTGGCAAAGTGTTGACAATCTGACAAAGTCTGACAATCTGACAATACTCCTGCAACTTTACTGTCGCTAGTGCCCGCTTTATGAAGGCGAACACTAACGAGTAGTAGTGACACACAGCTGACCAGCCTTGACAGGCGGAAGCCCCACCGAGCACCTTCACAATAAGAGCCCGGTGAGGCCAGAATACAACCCACAGCTGTGAAGGCCGGCAGCGAGTTGAACTTAGCCCGAGCGCGATCAGAACCCAGCGCTCGGGTCGTAACAAATAATGTAGATAATATGGAATTTTTCTATCATATTCCCCCTTGATGCTCAATAAAGCAACAGGATTAAAAGAAAAATAACAAAAGTGGTAGTGAATGAATTAATATAAGGATATGTGTAAGAATTTACATGTTGTTATGTGTCTTTGCAAGTTAAAAACGTGTATAGAATATGTCATTAAGAGTGAACCTGTGCAGTGATTAAAATTAATTTTAGACTGTGTCAAATAAGAACACAGAAAATAATATGAAAGCACTCAAAAACAGTCTTAAACCATATTGCAACCTTCAAAAACATCCTCATCATCATATTAAGGACTCACACAAGAAAAATCTGAAGTTATAAAATTCATTACCAAGTTTATGATGACACTTCTCCATTAAGAGAAACACAAACTTCTATGAGTATCTGAGGTATTAATTTGACCATTTGCATCATTTTCATGGATAGAAATAAAACAATAATCTCCTATAATAGGGCCTACACCCCTACGGGTGGTAATTAGTCGATCAAGGACCATTCTATCCTTTGTTATAATTTTGCAAATAATTGTAGTCTACAATTAAGTGTTTTAATTCCTAAAGTATTTTGTTTCCACTCTCACTCAAAGAAACAATGAACAAAAACCTCACTCCTGTACTTTCCATCTGAAATTGCATTCATGCTTCATAAATGGCATCATGTGGTAGAAAAGCATCTCTCTTCACCCTGCCCACCTGCCCTGCCGACATGATAAGGGTACGGTCAATTGCCAAAATGGGGTACACAGATCTGCCCAGTGTCCTGTCCAAATGCAAATATGCCCAATAACTCAATGAACTTTGTCAATGTAGATCCTTGGTATAACACTTGCTTGCTTCGCTGGTCAAGCAGGGTAGCAGTACAGGGAAGAGACGCACTGTAAGCCTTTGCATACTCAGAGAATGTTAAGCTACTGGAAAGGGAACATCACCACTTCAAAAAGAGGAGTTCGCTGATGAAATTAACCTTGCATTAGCAGAGTTGTTGGAGCATGCTCAAATAACGAGGCTGAGTTTCAGTCATAAACCAGCTTTATTTGACAGAACACAAGCTCCTAGCATTCTCAAAGCAGGAAAGAGAAAGAATCATACTTCAACCCCCTTTTATACATTTCCAGCATCAGAATTCAAGTCACATGGTGTCTTCAGTCAACATACAGTTACAAAGCATCCCTTTGAAGCTTCACCATTGTCTCTCATTTCTTGATGAACCGGAATACCCTCCGGGGCGTCTTCTGTGGGACAAAGAGACAAATCTCACACTTCCTTGTTACCTCCTGTAGATTTGAGTCCTCAGTCCTTGCAGACGTGACACTCCACAATACACATTCAGTTCTGTCTCTGTGGCAGCGTGAGCCCACAATGTGTGTCGGCCACACTACCCCCCCCCAAACGTCGAGTAAGGCAAAATCTGCATGGCATAACAAAAAGAGAAACACAAAGCACTCCATACATCGCTAATCAATCCACCAACTGCCTAGGTTTTAATCTTCTGCCGAATCTGCTGCAACTTGGCTTGGCTGCCTCTGCAACATCTCTCTGCACCTGTGGATTAAAGCTGTTAGCACCTCTCTGTGAAGACTTTGGAGAATGTCTTCTCGGCGGCCTGCCCCGGCGGGGGGGCCTCGCGAGCTGCACCTCCTCGTCAGCCAGAACAAAAGCGGGTTTGAGCCTGTTAATGCAAATCAGCTCCCTTCTGCCCCCTAAATCTAGCAGAAAATGCTTCTGCCCGGTCTCCAGCACTCGAAACGGTCCGTCGTAAAACGGCCGCAAACTTGGACGCTGGGCGTCATGTTTAACAAAAACAAACTCTGCATTTTTTAAAGCCTTGGGCACAAAAACGTGTGGGAAACTGTGATGGACCGGGCCAGGAAGCGTGTTTGTTCCTGAGCCGCTCTGCCACGGCTGAGCGGGGGGGCCATTAGGTGCGGGATTATCAGGAAGAAATTCCCCGGGCAAACGGAGCGGCTGAGCGAAAACTAATTCAGCCGGGGAAGCATGCAAATCCTCCTTAGGTGCAGAACGCAACCCTAATAACACCCATGGAAGTTTGTCTACCCAATTTGTATCCGTTAGCGACGCTCTGAGGGCTGCTTTCAATGACCTGTGAAAGCGTTCGCATAAACCATTGGCCTGGGGGTTATACACGGTGGTGCGATGAATCTTCACCCCCAAGCTGCGGGCCATCGATGACCATAGCTCGGAAATAAATTGGGGACCCCTGTCGGACGTTATGTCCGACGGTACACCAAAACGCGCAACCCATGCTGTTAAAAATGCTCGCGCAACTTCTTCCGCTGTGGTTGATGTCAGAGGAATCGCCTCTGGCCAGCGCGTGGTGCGGTCTACCATTGTCAAAAGATGTGTGTGCCCGTGTGATAACGGAAGCGGGCCGACCAGGTCAACATGCACGTGATCAAAACGCTTAGCGGGGATGTGGAAAGGTTCTAACGGGGCCTTAGTGTGTCTGTGTATTTTAGCTCGCTGACACGCTACGCAGGCTGCTGCCCATTCCTTGACCTGTTTGCGCAACCCGGGCCAAACAAATTTCTCCCCCACCAATTTGATCGATGCGCGCACCCCCGGGTGCGCGAGAGAATGGACCAAGTCAAAAACACGGCGACGCCACGCGGCTGGCACCACAGGGCGGGGCCGTCCCGTGGAGACATCGCAGATTAGCGGGGGCATACCGTTTTGTTGCACCCTGTGCTCCAGCCTTAACCCTGTTGGTCCAGACTGGAGCGCGCGCACGTCCGCGTCGTTAACCTGCTCCGCAGCCATGGCTGCATAATCTAACCCAACACAGACCGGGGCTGCGCGCGCTCCCGCGTCGCTGCCCGGGCCCGCGGCCATGGCTACAGAGTCTGCCCCTATGGGGCTTGGCAGTGCTACTGCACGCGAGAGGCAGTCTGCTACAACATTGTGTTTACCCGCGACATGCTGAATATCAGTAGTAAACTCCGATATTGCGGCTAGTTGCCTTTGTTGCCGGCCTGACCAGGGTTCTGAAATTTTGGCCATCGCAAACGTTAGCGGTTTATGATCCACAAAAGCGGTGAAACGTCGCCCCTCTAACCAGAACTGAAAATGACGGATGGCCAAGTGTAGGGCCAAAAGCTCCCTGTCAAATGCGCTGTATTTCCGTTCACTATCGCGCAAGGTCCTGCTGAAAAACGCGAGGGGTTGCCAGGTACCTGCCACAAACTGTTCAACTACCGCCCCCACCGCTACATCGGAAGCGTCAGTGGTGAGCGCCATGCGGGCCGTTGGAACTGGGTGCGCTAACAAAACTGCATTTGCCAGGGCTGATTTGACCTGGGCAAAAGCGCGCTCCCGCTCCGGAGACCATTCGACTTTATTTGCGGGCTTTTGTTTTTTTAACGCGGTGTACAATGGCTGCATGAGTCGTGCTGCGCTTGGGAGGAAACGGTTGTAAAAATTAACCATCCCTAGAAACTCCTGAAGCGCCTTAACCGTTTGAGGTTGCGGAAAATCTGTTATGGCACGCACTTTATTTGGAAGGGGAACTGCTCCCTCTGCCGAAACGCGATGTCCCAAAAAATCAATCTGCGCCACCCCAAACTGGCACTTCGCTGGGTTCACTATTAACCCGTGCTCTGCCAACCTCTGGAAAACTGCTGTGAGGTGTTTTTCATGTTCGCCTTCGGACGTGCTGGCTACCAAAATATCGTCCAAATAAACGAACACGAAAGGCAGGTCGCGTAAAACTGCATCCATCATGCGTTGGAAAGTCTGCGCGGCCCCCTTGAGGCCAAAAGGCATGCGCAAGAACTCAAAAAGGCCGAAAGGCGTTATGACCGCTGTTTTGGGTACATCGTGCGCACGCACTGGAACCTGGTGATAGCCGCGCACCAAGTCTATTTTAGAAAAAATGCGCGCCCCCGCCAAATGAACAGAAAAATCCTGAATGTGCGGAATCGGGTAGCGGTCATGAGCTGAAACGTTGTTCAACCTGCGGAAATCGCCGCAAGGCCGCCACGAGCCGTCAGCCTTTGGGACCATGTGTAACGGCAAAGCCCAAGCGCTCTTGGAGCGTCTAACGATGCCTAGTTTTTCCAGATTAGTGAACTCCTCGCGCGCGATGGCCAGTTTAGCTGGGTCCAAACGCCGAGCCTTTGCAAAAACGGAAGGGCCTGTGGTTGTTATGAAATGTTCTACCCCATGTTTGGCCACCGTTGCTGAAAAAGTGGGGACTGTGAGTGCTGGAAACTGAGCAAGCAGAGTGTGAAACTTACCACCCGCGGCTGAGACGCTGGCATGTGCAGTTGGCGGGGCCACCCGAGCTGTGCAGGGAATAGAATGAAAAGACAGTGCATTAATCAGACGTCTATTAGCAAGATCAACCAATAAACCATGTGAGCACAAAAAAATCAGCCCCTAACATGTTGAAACTGACTGCTGCTACAATAAATGTCCACTCAAATGAACGGCCTTGTAAGGACAGAAGCATGGTCCTCTCACCAAACGTTTTAATTGTGGAGCCGTTCGCTGCTGACACTGACACCCAGGGGGCTTTAGAAGGCGACAGCCGTTCCGCGTAGGTGGGCGTGACGAAGCTCAGCTGCGAGCCCGTGTCCACGAGGAACTGTTTCCCCGAGCGTGCATCCGTCAGGTAAAGCAGCCTGTTCTCATTGCCGAGAGTCGCGGCTGCTACCGGCCCTCGGTCCTGGCGTTTAAAATTGCACGGTGGGACGCACCTGTGCGCTCTCTCTGCAAGACGGCGGTGGTAGAAGCACGAGCCGTTCTCCGCTCCGCGTCGTCTGGCTCCGGTCGCCGCCGTTGTTGGTGCGTCTGGTGCCGCTGGACCCAAGCTGTCTCCGGACGCCGTTCCTGAACTAGCCGCCGCGGCCGAAACCGCGTTCTGCTTGTGGGCGTCGACCAACTTCTGCGCCTCCTTGCTCAACCCATGGTAGTCTTGCTTGGCCAATCGGGGTGACTCTGCCAGGGCCACTCTCACTGCTGGTGGCAGGGTTCGAAGGAATAGGTGGGCGAAAATGAATTCGCCATCCTCGGAGGCTTTGAGCTGCAGCATCTTCACCATCAGGTCCGCAGGTCTATCGTTTTCTGCCTCCGTCAGCGCCAGGAGCCCCTCTGCTCTTTGTTGGACTGAGGGGGTGAAATGGCTGATCAGCGCGTCTTTCAATGCGCTGTACTTGTCGCTGTCTGGTGGATGATTAACCAAATCCTCCACTCTCTGGACCGTGTCGCTGTCCAGTTTCGCTACCACGTGGTAGAATCTTGTGTCGTCGTTGGAGATTCTCCGGAGGTTGAACTGCGCCTCGATTGCGCTAAACCATGAGCGCGGGCTGTGCTGCCAGAAATCGGGCAGCCGGAGCGTGGAGGCGGCCATCAGGCTGGCTTCCACCGAGCCCGGTTCGGAAGAATTCTCATTGCTCATTCTCTGTCGTAGGTCACCAGTGTAGGAGCATGCTCAAATAACGAGGCTGAGTTTCAGTCATAAACCAGCTTTATTTGACAGAACACAAGCTCCTAGCATTCTCAAAGCAGGAAAGAGAAAGAATCATACTTCAACCCCCTTTTATACATTTCCAGCATCAGAATTCAAGTCACATGGTGTCTTCAGTCAACATACAGTTACAAAGCATCCCTTTGAAGCTTCACCATTGTCTCTCATTTCTTGATGAACCGGAATACCCTCCGGGGCGTCTTCTGTGGGACAAAGAGACAAATCTCACACTTCCTTGTTACCTCCTGTAGATTTGAGTCCTCAGTCCTTGCAGACGTGACACTCCACAATACACATTCAGTTCTGTCTCTGTGGCAGCGTGAGCCCACAATGTGTGTCGGCCACAGAGTAAGGAGTGTCATCATGTTTCTAATCAGTGGAGTGATGTATTGTGTCAGGTGTGATTCAAAATGAAATTTGCCATGTTATTTCTGTATATAGCCTTTTTTAAGAAACCAAACAGCCTGTAGTAGCTGCATTATTTTAGCAATAACGATATTTTCCCTAACTGTTAGTGTTATTAAGGAGCAAACATAACAACTCTACAGTGTAAAAGCAGTGGAACAACTTAATAACCAATATTAAGTATTACTAGAGGATGATGAGGATGATAAGGTAACAACACTAACCACACTTTTCTTTCCCTTGTATTTTTTTCCCTTGTCATGATAAACAAACAGCCTGCTTCTCAATTAGCAGAGGTCATTACTGGATGCCAAGTCATCAGCTGACACTTGCATAGAGAAACAGTTAAGCAGTCATTTGTGGGTTTTTTCCAAATAAGTATACTATATATACAGTATACATACATATATATATATATATATATATATATATATATATATATATATATATATATATATATATATATATATATATATATATATATATATATATATATATATATATATATATAAACAGTTTCTTGCTGAGGGTTTCGGGTGGAGTAAAATGTTAGATGCACCCAAGTGCCATGGCCTTTGCTTTCCGTGGCTGTTCAGGTCAGCCAGATGATCTTTGTGCTGTCCTTGCCAGGGAGTTTTGGTCCAGTTTCCTTTGATGACCAAATCCCCTGGTTTGCTCAAGAGATGGGTGCACCTCCCACGGTTCCTTCATCACATGGTCCCTCCTGGGAAGGGCAGTATGAATGACATTGCTGTCAGTTGTCATTCTTTGCATATAATCACCCAGAAACCCTTCCTCATCACCTAAGTTAAATGGCTTCAATAATAGGGTTTGTCATTCACAATTTCCCTATTTTCTTATTTGAATATTATACTAATCTTGTAGATTGTTGATGGTAAGCTAAATGATTTCCTAGGTAAATGTTTGGCACTAATAATTTAGGAACTGCACTTAAATGTGACATGATTTGATTTACAAAGTGTATTCCATTTCCATTATCTAAATAAATCATTTCAGCTATTTTAAATCTTGATATTGTTTCAGTTAAGGGTTTCAGTGTCGCCATAGCAATATATAAGTCAGTGTAGGGTAAAGCCTTTGTATGTTCAATAAGTGTGTTATTAATTTCTAAACATTTTTGTCATGACCCGAGCACTATGCCTTTGTGCTCGGGTTATTCTTGTCAGGGTTTGACAGCGGCATTATTATTCTAGCTCTCCAAGCTCTTATTGTGATAGTGCTCGGGGAGGCTTCCGCTGAGCTGTCAAACCCTCAACAGCTGTGCTGCATTTGTGGTCGTTAGCGCTCAGGCTACTTTAACCCGCGCTGGCGGCCGCATCGGCGCAGCAGTGTCTGTTAACTCTCCGTCACGCTACGGATGCTTAGGATTTATTCCTACCATATCTGCTCTTGGTTTGACCATCGTGCCCCTGGACTAGTAAGTGTGCTGTATAGCCTTACCCCTCCCGGTGTGTATCGATCTTTGTGAGTCTCTGCCTTAGCAGCCGGTGTTACTATTATCACCAACCTCATCTGTCTGTACTTGACTGTCTCATCCTCTGGACCCGTAGTGAGCTGTATAGCCCTATGCCTCTTGTTGTGTTAAGACTGAGTGTCATTGTTTCAGCAGCCTGTGTTGTATATTCTCACCGTTAATAAAACTCTCACTAAACTCTCTGGTGACTGTGTGGCGTCTTATGGTGGCTCGCGAGAGCCACCCGTGACAATTTTACCTTCACTCTTATTTAGCTCAATGAGATCCATGCAAAGGTTTTGAAAAGACTAAGTTTATGCAGGGAAGATCAAATTATTTTGCTTTGAGCTCCCTGTTCTCTTAATTGAGTAAGAATCTGTATTGTCTTTGTAGTAGATTCTAAATTAAGTCCCACAGTAAACATAAATTCAGCACAAGTTGGACCTTTCTTAGACATTTGGAACTTTTCTCATAAATTTGCATGGTTTTCTTCCTTATCAGTTTGCTTTGTTTCTTACAAACATGATATTTCTTTTACAATAATCTGCAGATATTTTCTTAAATATCTGAAAATTTATTGATGTAACTTTTAACTTCTCCTATTGAATGTTGTGATTTCATTACCAAGCGGTTTCATTTATATTTTTCTTGTAGAAGAGCTTGAAATGATGAGGCGATTTGATATATAAACAAAAGTTTATTTATCAGCTCTCCTAACAAGTCTCATCTAGTGCAGAGGTAGCAGAAGGAAAAAAGAGACTGAATATCTCCGGCTCTCTGACTTTATACTTGCACATAACAAAAGACATGCATATCAAAGGCTGACATCCCTCCTTATCTTAATCCCCCCATTGTCTTGGTACTTCCTCTCTTCGCCCTAGGGGGGTGAGGGTAGCTCCTCCGGTCTCCACCGCAGTGTCTGGGAACGTCTTTGTTCTTCACTTGGCGGTTGAGAGTCTTTGTCCTTTCAGAGGTGTGAAGTTGCCTTACATATGTAATCACCAAACATTCCCACATGCTTCAACATATGTAGGTTATGGAATATATGATTAATATAGCCCACAGCTCCCCCCCCCAAACGACTAAGAAAGGACAATAGAAAAATTCACAGTCTAAGATAATTACTATGACATACTAAGTGTTACATCTCTTGCCACAGAAGAAACTTTCCAGCAGCAATGCCCCTAAGAGAGTTCAGTGGTAATCATAACAGCATAGTAAAATCACAAGTCGGTCCTAAACTGTTAAAGCACAATCAGTGAACAACTGTGGAGTGGTTTGCATCAGTCCCTGTGCTGTCTGGGTTTTAATCTTCTCCCAAAACTGCTGTGGGTTCGTTTAGGCGTCCTGCTGGGACCTTCTTGTAAGGAATCTGCAGTGTGGGAAGGAGAGTGGTTAATTGTTCCCTGCAGGGGGGCTGAGTCTTTTCTCTTGGGGGGTCTACCCCGCCGAGGTGCTCTCGCCAACTGTGCAGGCTCGTCTTTCAACAAGAAGGCAGGTTTAAGTCTGTCAATGCTGACTGTTTCTTTTCTATCCCCAAAATCAAGCACAAAGTGTTTATCACCATGTTCCAGCACTCTGAATGGCCCATCGTATGCTGGGCGGAAAGTTGGTTTTCAAGCTTCATGCCTAACAAAAACGAACTCAGCGTTCTTTAAAGCTTGAGGGACAAAAACCTGTGGAAAGGAGTGATGAGCTGGACCGGGGAGAGAGTCCAGTCCGTTGCTGCCTAAAAACCTTGGGACTGGAAGATGCCCTGGCTCTGGGTTCTCTGGTAAAAATTCACCTGGGAGCCTGAGAGGTTGTGCAAAAACTAATTCTGCCGGAGAGGCGTCTAGATCCTCTTTAGGCGCAGCACGCAACCCCAATAAAACCCAGGGAAGTTTATTTACCCAATTTGTATCCGTTAGTGAGGCTCTGAGGACGGCCTTTAAAGACCTGTGAAAACGCTCGCATAACCCATTAGCCTGAGGGTGATAAGCGGTGGTGCGGTGAATTGTTGCCCCTAAGCTGCTGGACATGGCTGACCAAAGCTCTGAGACAAATTGAGGTCCTCTATCGGACGTGATATCCGACGGGATGCCGAAACGTGCCACCCAGTTTGTCAAAAAAACGCGAGCGACTTCCTCCGCTGTAGTTGACGCTAGAGGGACTGCCTCTGGCCAGTGCGTGGTGCGGTCTATCATTGTTAACAGGTGTGTGAAACCTTGGGAGGAAGGTAGTGGCCCCACGAGGTCGACATGAACGTGGTCGAACCTTCTAGCAGGGATTGGAAAAGGCTCCAGAGGGGCTTTAGTGTGTTTGTGTATTTTGGCGCGCTGACAAGAAATGCAAGTTTTTGCCCATTCTTTTACGTTTTTGCGCAGGCCCAGCCACACAAACTTTTCGGCGACCATTTTAACGCAACCATTCACTCCCTCGCGCACACCTGGGTGCGCGAGGGAGTGAATTGAGTCGAAAATACGGCGGCGCCATGTAGCTGGGACTAACGGGCGAGGTCGGCCGGTTGAAATATCGCATATTAGGGGGGGCACGCCGTCGCGTAAACCCTTTCTCTCCAGCCTTAACCCTGTGGGTCCAGACAGGAGTGCGCGCACGTCCGCGTCACTGCTTTGTTCCTCTGCCATGGCTGCATAATCTATCCCTGCATGGATAGGTGCTGCGTATGTGTCCGCGTTAGTGAAGAGTTCTGCGGCTGAGGCAGTATAATCTGTCTCCTCGCGCTCTGGTGATGTCACAGCGCGAGAGAGGCAGTCTGCTACCACGTTAAGTTTGCCTGCCACATGTCGAATGTCTGTGGTGAACTCTGAAATCGCAGCCAGCTGTCTTTGTTGCCTGCCTGACCATGGTTCTGAAATTTTAGCCATAGCAAAGGTGAGCGGTTTATGGTCTACAAAAGCCGTGAAACTCCACCCTTCTAACCAGAACTGGAAGTGGCGGATGGATAAATGAAGCGCTAGCAGCTCCCTGTCAAAAGTGCTGTACTTACGCTCAGTTTGATTTAGCGATTTGCTGAAGAATGCTAAAGGTTGCCAGATCCCACTGACATGTTGTTCTACAACTGCCCCTATAGCTAGGTCCGAAGCGTCTGTGGTTAGCGCAATGCGGGCCGAGGGATCAGGGTAAACTAACAATGTGGCATTAGCTAGGGCGCTCTTTACTTCCGCGAAGGCGCGTTCGCGCTCCGGGGTCCATTCGACCGCGTTGGAAGCTTTCTTTTTTCTGAGTGCGTCATATAGTGGCTGCATGAGCTGAACTGCGTGGGGGAGGAAACGGTTGTAAAAGTTAACCATTCCTAAAAATTCTTGCAGCGATTTGACTGCTTGTGGCCGTGGGAAACTTTTTATCGCTTGAACTTTGTCTGGAAGTGGAACTGCCCCGTTTGGAGAGACTCTGTGTCCCAAAAAATCAATTTGTGACACACCGAATTTGCATTTGACTGGATTGATTATTAACCCGTGCTCTTCTAGCCTCTGAAAAACCGTAGTGAGGTGCTGCTCGTGTTCTTCCTCAGACAAGCTGGCTACCAGCATGTCGTCGAGGTAGACGAAAACAAAAGGGAGGTCGCGTAATACCGCGTCCATCATCCGCTGAAAAGTCTGAGCGGCGCCTTTGAGGCCGAAAGGCATTCGCAGGAATTCAAAAAGGCCGAAAGGGGTTATTACCGCTGTTTTAGGAATGTCCTCTGCTCGAACTGGGACTTGATGATAACCGCGGACCAGGTCTATTTTGGAAAAAATGCGCGCACCCGCCAGATGTAGTGAAAAATCCTGAATGTGAGGAATTGGGTAGCGGTCATGCGCTGTCGCATTGTTTAATCTGCGGTAATCTCCGCACGGTCTCCAAGAACCGTCGGGTTTCGGAACCATGTGGAGTGGTGAGGCCCAAGGGCTCTTCGAGCGTCTAACAATGCCTAATTTTTCAAGGGTAGTAAACTCAGCCCGAGCTATGGTGAGTTTGGCCGCGTCTAAGCGGCGAGCTTTGGCAAATACGGGTGGGCCCGTTGTGGGAATAAAGTGTTCAACCCCGTGTTTAGCCACAGTGGCTGAGAATTTGGGAATTGTGAGTGCTGGAAATTGGGTGAGGAGTTGGTCAAACTTACCTCTTGCCGTGGTGACGCTGGCCTGCACAGGTGGTGGAGAAACTCGGGCTGAGCAGGGAATAGAAGCAAAAGACAGTGCATTAACCAAGCGCCTGTTCGCTAGATCCACTAATAACCCATGTGCACACAAAAAATCTGCGCCTAACAAGTTAAACCTCACCGCCGCTACAACAAATGTCCATCTGTAGTTGCGGCCGTGGATGTGGAGGTGCAGGCTCTTTTCGCCGAAGGTGTCAATGCTGGAGCCGTTGGCTGCCACCGCTCCATTGCCCCGTGTGCCCATGGCTCGATCTGCTTGGGAGGGCATGACGAAACTCAGTTGAGCTCCTGTGTCAATAAGGAACTGCTTGCCGGTGTGTCCATCCGTCACATATAACAGCTTACTCTTCTCGCCGAGAACCGCTGCTGTTAACGGCTCTCGGCTTTGGCGTTTAAATTTGCAGGGGGGAACACATTTGTGAGCCTTCTCAGCGAAACGGTGGTGATAATAACAGACGTCGCTCCGTCTGTTACGTTTTGGCCGTGTCGCTGTCACCGCGGGCTGGATCTGCTCAGTGGGTTGTGGCTCTTCGTGGTTCTGGGCATCAGTGTTGAGGTCTGCGGATGCTGCTGTGGGTGTCTGCTCCTTGCAGGCATTGACGAGCCGTTGAACTTCGTTGGCGAGCACGCGGAAGTCTTGCTGGGTGCTGCATCTCATGTTGGCGAGTGTCCCTCTCATGTGTGGCGGCAGCGTGCTGAGGAATATGAATTGTAAGAGGAAGTTGTCGTTGTCCTCTTCTTTAAGCTGCAGCAAATCCTCCATGAGGGCTTTAGGTTTGCACCCTCTGTGGCCATAGACTGCCAGGATCTTCTCGGCTCTCTCTTCAGCTGAGGGGACGTAATTTGCCACGATGGTTGCTTTCAGCGTTTCATATTTGTCTTGGGCAGGCGGCCGCTGGATCATGCTCCGCACACACCTCAAAGTGGCGGCGTCGAGTTTGGAGACGATATGGTAGAATTTGGTATCGTCAGCCGTGATGCCCGCCAGTGTAAACTGGGCTTCAGCTTGCTGAAACCACGAGGCGGGGTCTTCTTGCCAGAAGTCTGGCAGCTTGACAGCGACGGCATTCGTGTATACCATCACTGCTGTGTCCGCAGGGTGAGAGTGCCTTGCTTCGGCTCTCACAGCGGTGCTGGTGCTCAGTTGAGCCCTCTCAATCCCTTCTGCCGGGGGGGAAAGTCGTCCGTCTGTTCCCCCGTCTGCGTGGTCGCTGGCGTCTGCCTGGGTCGCCATGGATGAGTCGATTGCAGGGGAACGCCTCAGGTCCATACTCGCGTCAGGGGTCACCAGTGTAGAAGAGCTTGAAATGATGAGGCAATTTGATATATAAACAAAAGTTTATTTATCAGCTCTCCTAACAAGTCTCATCTAGCGCAGAGGTAGCAGAAGGAAAAAGATATATATATATATATAATATCTCCGGCTCTCTGACTTTATACTTGCACATAACAAAAGACATGCATATCAAAGGCTGACATCCTTCCTTATCTTAATCCCCCCCATTGTCTTGGTACTTCCTCTCTTCGCCCTAGGGGGGTGAGGGTAGCTCCTCCGGTCTCCACCGCAGTGTCTGGGAACGTCTTTGTTCTTCACTTGGCGGTTGAGAGTCTTTGTCCTTTCAGAGGTGTGAAGTTGCCTTACATATGTAATCACCAAACATTCCCACATGCTTCACCATATGTAGGTTATGGAATATATGATTATCTATTTTTCTGAGGACTGCAAATTATTTTTGTTAATTAATTTCCATTTTGATGCATGGAGATGCACATTCATCAAAGTTACAGGGTATTTGCTTGATGGGTAGTGTCTTTTTACTAGAAAGAAGCGTGTTACCACTTTTCATGTGTGACACACATTTAATTTAGATGGGGGGCAATGGATCAGCGTTCTTGTCGCGCCCTCCGCCAGTACCCGGGCTAGCCTGGGGAAGCTAATGATCCTACCAGCAGACTAAATTCGAAGAGACGACGCCTCTGTGCCAAGTCAAAGAAGAATCCTAGTCACAGTCCTAAAGCCGAAAGCAAACAGCCCCAAGAGCACTTTGTGGTAGGATCTGCCCTTTGCATATTGCAACTAAACGTTGAAGGCCTATCTGCAGCCAAGCGAAGCCTTATTGAAGTCCTCGCCTTCCAACATTCGATTGATGTAATCTGCCTCCAAGAGACTCATATTGGCACAGAGGAAGCTGGCCGCTTCACCATGAAAGGCTTTGACCTCCTGTGCTATGTTCTACATGTTAAACATGGACGTGCCACCTATGTGCGTTCTGACATAGTTGAAGCAAATCACCTGATAACAACACATTTCTCAGACACCATAATCATTGGTGGCTTCCATATTGTCAATGTGTACAAGCCCCCTAATGCCAACTGGGATCTGCAGGTCTTACCCACCCTACCCCACCCTGCCATCTATGTGGGGGACTTTAACAGCCATCACCCTGACTGGGGGTACCCAGCAGTGGACAGTGATGGGGAGGCACTTTCAGACTGGGCATCCAGAAATGACCTCGCTTTGATATACGACCCCAAACAAAGAGGAACCTTCCACTCTGCTAGGTGGAAGAAGGACTATTCTCCTGACCTGTGTTGGGTCAGCTCTTTGAATGGGGAGCCATATCCTACACAGATCCTCATTCTTGATGATTTTCCACACAGCCAACACCGGCCCCTGCTTGTTCACATTGGCCTACAACTTCCAGTCATATACAGCCCAAGGAAGATGCGCTGGAACTTCCGCAAAGCCAACTGGAAGAAATTCAGTGAAACTCTGGACCGGAGCGTTGTTACCATCCCACTCCACACCATCACTGTAGATGAAGCATACAACCGCTTCTGCAGCGCAATCTTCAAGGCTGCCCATACTGCAATCCCACGAGGCTACCGACCCCTCTATGTCCCATGTTTGGACAGAGAATGTGCTGCCCTCCTACAATCCTATCAAACCTCAGGGGACCCAGAGATAGCAGACCATCTCATTGAATCGCTAAATACAGCCCGGCGAAAGAAATGGGAGGAGACAGTTGCTGACCGGAGCTTTACCCACTCTAGCAGGAAATGTTGGAGCCTCATCCGTCGCCTAGGAGCTGCACAGAAGCCCCCTAGCCAAAGCCGAGCATCCGTCACACCCAACCAAGTTGCATCCCACCTACTGACTATCGCCAAAGCACCCCAGGACAAAGACACCAGAAGAGCAGTTACAACTGAGCTAAAAAAACACCAAAAAATGCCTGTAGAGGAAACGAACCCTGAACCCTTCGAGGCTGCTGAACTGGAGAAAGTCCTACAGGGCCTGAAATGTGGAAAGGCAGCAGGATACGATAACATCTTCCCAGAATTCATGAAAAATCTTGGCCCCCGAGCCCTAACCTGGTTGACACAATTCTACACAAGGATCACACAAACAAACTCGATCCCAAAGAAATGGCGGACAGCAAAGGTCATTGCCATCCCAAAACCTGGCAAAGACCACAAACTACCAGCAAGCTACCGCCCAATCTCCCTACTCAGCGTTCCTTACAAAATCATGGAGCGCCTAATACTGCAACGCATTTCCCCAGAAATAGAGGATATTCTAAGTGTGGATCAAGCAGGTTTCCGCAAGGACCGCAGTACAGGAGAACAAGTACTGGCCCTAACCACCTTCATCGAAAATGGCTTCGAGAGCAGACTGAGCTGTGTTTCTCGATCTTACAGCCGCCTATGATACGGTCTGGCACAAAGGCCTCCTCTGAAACTTATAAAGGCGACCCCTGCTTTGGCAACAGCAATTATAAAAACCCTGCTGACCAACCGAAGGTTCAGAGTCCACCTCAGTCAGAACACAAGTGCATGGAGAATGCAGAAAAACGGACTCCCACAAGGCTCAGTTCTAGCTCCAACTCTGTTCAACCTCTACATAAACGACCTGCCTACTACAAAATCCCGCAAATTCATCTATGCAGACGACATCTGTTTGGCATTCCAAGCACCAGACTTTGAACCACTGGAACGGGTGCTCACGGAAGATCTTGCCAAACTGGACCAGTTCTGCAAAATCTGGCGCCTAAAACGAAGCCCAGCAAAAACCGTCTCCAGTGTATTCCATCTCCACAATGCAAAAGCTGCCAGAGAACTAAACATCCACCTGAGCGGACTCAAGCTTAAGCATGCCCCAAATCCAACTTATCTTGGAGTGACCCTTGATAGGACCTTATCCTTCAAGGAACATCTAAAGGGGACGGCTGCTAAGGTGAAGGTACGAAACAACCTGCTCTGCAAGCTCGCTGGTGCAAAATGGGGGGTGGCAGTCTCCACCCTGCGCACCTCAGCACTGGCCCTTTCATACTCTGTAGCAGAATATTGCGCCCCTGTCTGGTCCAGGTCATCTTACACACACCATGTAGACACCCAGCTCAACTCAACCATGAGAACTATAACTGGAACAATCCGCTCAACACCACTCCCCTGGCTCTCTGTACTGTCAAACATAGCCCCTCCACACATCCGGCGAGCAGCATTAACTCAAAGGATGCTCCAAAAAGTTAAAGATTTTCCTCACTTGCCAATCCATGCAGATATCTACACCCCACCCACTGCCCGACTTTCATCCAGACGGCCGATTTGGAAAAACCCTCCCCCAGCTGACTTTACCATCCAGACAGCTTGGCAAGAGGAATGGGAGACCAAGGAGGTCCCAAACAAACAGCTGGTGATAAACCCCAACCAACAGGTCCCGGGCACCAACCTCCCAAGGAGACAGTGGTCTACACTCAATCGCTTCAGGACTGGACATGGCCCCTGCTTGGCCAGCCTTCACAGATGGGGCAGTAGCCCTAGCCCACTGTGCGCATGTGGAGAGGAGCAAACAATGGAACACATCATAGAGGTTTGCCCGCTCCAAAGACTGGAAGGAGGATTACACACCCTCCATACAGCAAACCAGGAGGCAACTGCTTGGCTTAAGGACTTTGCATTCGCTAAATAAAATTTAGATGAAACTTTGTGAGTAGTATAGCTCCTTCAAAATGAGGTTTCAATAGTCATAGCTTCTTCTGTGCATGTCATCTCTTGACTTAGTCTAAAAAGTAATACAGCTGTCTGTGCAGATTTGATGTGATTCAGCATTTAGAGCGACCATTCTGAGTTAGTCACTTAGATCACATCTGTCTGTCCAGTTGAACACAGACAGGTTGAATATGTGTAAGTGAATCCTTGTGAAAGGTTGTGACACACTCCTTCAGTCATTGGAAAGGTGGACATATTGCCTAATTAGAATTTGGCTTAATTTTGTGCAAGGGATGCCTCATTTTATATATTCCTTGGTAAATTATCGGGTGGACTGTAGTCCTGAGGCCTAGTTTGGCCTTGGGACTACAGTCCAGTCAGCCACGGCTAAGCACCGGGAGCACAAAAGACACATTCCTTATTACTGTCACATTTCTGAAATGTGATATTGTCACACCATTATGTGATGAGTGGCATCAGATGTATCTTGCAGTGTGATGTCATATGAACACTACATTTTAAAAGTCAGAGTCATTTAAATTGTTATGCTTTATGTCATTTGCAATGTCATTTGTTCTACTTAGCTTCAAAAAATGCTTGTCAACTGAGAGGTCCTTTCCCCTGTGGTCACTGTTGCCCCCTCAGCCAATAACCCCATCACCCACACACTGTCCGGGCCCCCTCACATCTCCCACAAAGATCAAATCTCATTGCCATCCTGCAAAGAAAAATTTGGGGAAACCTCACAGCTTCCCCGTCCTTACATCAGTATTTACATCAACAGGCGTGCAAATTTTATCACCTCATAAATTGATTTTACTAATGTTCCAGTTATCATCATTATTTTTGTGGCCCTTAAATGTTTATCCCAGTTGTTTATCCCACTGTTTATTATAACGTGTAATGTTAAGAAACACAAGTGAATTGTTTTTTTATTATTTTATTACATATTGCATATGTCACCAAGGATTTATTAAATTGAAAGGTAATGGTGATGTTATGATTCCTTGTTAATCTGGCAAATCTAATTCCTGGTGAAAGCTAAAAAAAATTTGTGAATGCTTTTCCTTTCCTGTTGAAAAATGGAGAATGAAGAATAGCAGAAAAACCTTTAAATTACACCTAAAGTTTCCACAATTTGAATGTTTTTGCTATTCACAGCAAGTATTCACTAAATATTCTGTGAATCAGTAAATGTTTTACCAATTGACATGGGTAATCACTAGTTTAGGATTATGTTTAAACAAAACAGTGTCATATATTAGAAGCCTTAAACCAATGCAGCATTTAGAATTAGTAACTGCAAGTGTAGACCTAATCTCTGTTTTCAGGAAGTTATGGCACAAGACCACAATCTGTGGTCTGTGTGTTTTGTTTTGTTTTTTCTGATTCTGTCTGTTTATGTTATCTAGATCAGCCTGACACAACATTAGAATGATAGCCGTAAAACAAGTTTAAAATGGCAACCCCAAATACTTGAAAAAAAAAAAATCTGACAAGCCAACGTTCTCATGTCAACTTTTTTCTCTACTGCCATGAGAAACAATGGAATTTCTCACCCAAAAGTATAATTTGTAAACGTCCACAATTTCAATCCTTTCCCAAAAGGATAATAAGCAATTAATCAAGTCTTTTATGATCCACAAATACCAGAAAAAAACACAAACAACAATTTTACAACCTGCTCTTTCCGCCTCCATGGAGAACTCATGTCACAAGTCACTTTTTCACACCAGAGCAGATTACACAGAGACAAAACAAACCAGACTGCAGTAACTGTTATCCAGCGCTTCAACAAATTCTCAAAATAAAATCTACCAGTATTTCAACGGTCACATAACCTCTCGCAGTGCCCAGAGTCCCGCAATCGGACAATAAGCACATGCGGTAAAGGCATGACTCTTCCGGGATCACGTAGCTTTTCCACAGGATGTCGAGGGTCTAGTTATTTAGACAATAAAACGTCCGTGGTTAAAAGAGCACAAATCTTTCCCTTTTTTCCCTTTGCATGCAACTTCTGGCACCTCCACCGCACTGACAGGGTGCAGAGGACAGCGGACCCCTGGGAGCCTCCCCGGGTCTTGGGATAACATTCACCGTTGCAAAGGAAAATCTCATTCCTCCCAAGGGATTATTGCGATTATCGCTCACCGTGGGCAGGAATGACCCAGCGATCAAGCAATAATAATGCACCCAAACAGCATCCGCGATGTTCAGTCGGTCCGGGTAATCTCACTATCTTTTATCCATAAACAACAACAACAAATGTACTTACATCCAAGCTGCCTGTAGGATTCTCAGATCCATCACCCAGTCAGTTCCAGCGCCCCAGTCTGAAATGCCTTCACTGCAGTAACACTGACCCTTTTTTTTTCATTCAGCCTGGGACGGTCTTTTTATCAGCTGTGCACTTGCTGAAATCAAGCAGAGGCACCGGAAAGATGGAGATATGTAGATCAGCTGTTCGGAGCGCCAAAATGTTAGAATAATTTTGAGCTTAAATTATTCAAAGTCAAAAATCAGGTGGAAAGTTGGATTTATGTACATTTATTATAAAAATATATAAGGTGTCACCCCAATGGCCACTTGGGGGAGGGATTACAAAGCATGGCATTCAGACACACCTAAAATCTCTAAAGGATTCATTTCTTTAGGTCTGATATATATAGGTAGGAGAAAGGAGAGGGAGGATGAGGATAAGGGAAGGGACAGAACGGGACAGTCCTGATAATCAAAGCTTATCTGGGGAAATGTCACAGATGCTCTGGAGACATGGGGTCGTGGAGACATGCACATGAGGTCCATAAAACTAACAGAATGTCTATATACTGTACCTAATCTATAGAACTGATCTATACAGGCTGAGGAGTTCCAGTGCATTCCTGTGACCCAAAACAGGACATGTCAAAGAGATTATAAGAATGGCTGAGATCAATCCTTACGCATGTACTGATCCTGTACTGATCTTCAGTCTGAACTCTCTGAAATTGCTCACAGAAACATGCCAAGAATATATGAACTTATTCCACATGGAATGCACATATAGACATTAAGCATATGAAAGGTATTGTTATGACCCGAGCGTCGGTTCTGATCGTGCTCGGGTTAAAGTTATGTCTCGCTGCCGGCCTTGACAGCTGCGGGCGGTATTCTGGCCTCTCCGGGCTCTTATTGTGAAAGTGCTCGGTGGGGCTTCCGCCTGTCAACGGTCGGCCAGCTGTGTGTCATCATTGTCATTAGTACCTTGTCTACTTAAGCTGAGCACTGGTGTCGTTAGGACGCAGCATTGTCTGATCGCTACCTGATTGCTAACTGATCGCCAACCTGGTCGTTTAACTGTTCACCCACCGTCACGTTACGGATGCCTGGACTGTATTCACACCTCGGCTGCCTAGGGCTTGACCGTCTTTCACCGGTACCAGTAAGTGTGCTACATTAGCCTTATTCCCCCCGGTGTTAATTGTTCTGTAAGTCCCTGCCTTAGCAGCTAGCGTGTAATTATTACCAAGCCTGACTGTGTGTGACTGTCTCCTGCTCTGGACCTATAGTGTGCTGTATAGCCCTATGCTTCCTGTTCTGCGAAGACTCCTGTCATTGATCTCAGCAGCTTGTGTTTACACCTTTTCACCGTAAATAAACTCACTAAAAAACTCACTGGTGACTCTGTGTGCGTCTCATGGTGGCTCGCGAGGGCCAACGCATGACAGTACACTGCTGCCCAAACAGCGTTTACGGTGACGCCAACCTGAGACGCTATTCACCAGTGAGTTTGAGTTTTGGACATTGCTTTTCCCTGTCTGGGTCCTGTGTATGTGAGGAATGCCGTCACCGAAGAGCCACGTGCTGACGAGTGTTTTGGAAGCCGTGGATGAGCTGCTCATCTCCGCTTCCCTGTTGGACTATGACCACGGCATACATTGGTACCTGGACGCTGCCGAAGATGTTCTCTGTAATCTCTGTCCCCGCTACGCCAACCACCCGGAAGTCGACGCGAGGAGGGAGGACATCGCCGCACAACGCGAATTATTCCTGATGATGGAGGAGGAACGCGGCATGGAGCAGGTGAAGAGGCACTCCTGCTCTTCGCCTATGGATCCTGATCCTGCCTTCGATCCATTTCGGGAGTTCGCACCATCTGGGGGCCGGCGAAGGCGTCGGCGTCACGGCCGGGCGCATCTTCGGCAAGCTCCTGCTACGGATCCAGTTCCGGGCCGCCGGGATGACCCCCTCAGCCAGCCAGCTGCTGAGAGTGAGCTGAGTCCTGTGCCGGTGGGCTCCGTTCTTGGATCCTTTACCATCCAGCGAGCGAGGGAAGGAACAACGACTGCTACAGCTGACAACATCCTCTCCCCGGGAGACAGGCAAGTCCAAGTTCACTTTCCTAGTAGTAATAGTGATCTGTCTTGTCTGACTCCTGGAGGTGAAGTTCAGGGTTCGCAGCTCCCTGAGTTTCTTTCCCCAGCTGTAGCCCTTTGTATTAAACCTGCTGCCTCTGTGTCTCCTCCTGCGGAGCGGTCCTCGGCGTCAGTCCCACGCCGTCAAACGAGGGGGAGGCCTGCAGCTCTGGGAGATATCCCGGTCCTGCAGCCTTGCTTTGGACAGAGCAGAACGGACTGCAGTGAGGAGCAAGAGCCGACGAGAGAGCGTCCCCAGGGTTCCTCAGGGATGCAGCCCGAGTCAGCAGGTCCAGGGTCCTCTGCCCCCACACCATACGGGTTATTGGCGTGGACGCCAGCGTGAGAGGATCCAGCTGCAGAGACCATCAGGCCGGCTGTGGAACCCGATGCAGCCGAGTGGGAGCCCGACGACGAGCTGCTTCTTGAACCTGGATCGGCGAAGTCCTGGACGGCTCCAGAGCCCGAGTGCAGGCAAGTGCTCTTTCTTGTTTTCCTGTATGGTGTGTTAGAGCATTTTTGCCTGCCTCATGGGGAGGCGAGTGAGGGGCAGCCGGCCGCTGCACCCGAGCTCGTCTCGCTGGGCTCTGGCGCTGCCGGTGGAACTTATCCCGGTCCTCTCTTGTGTTCTGAGCACCTCCACAGCGTTACCGGTCCGGAGCCAGTCAAGGTCACGGGACCGGGGGTTCCAGGTTCAGAGATGGAGGTCGTCGCCGGAGCAGTCCTGACCCGGTCGGGGTCCGACGTGTGGGCCGAGGAGACCCGGTCGGGGTCCGACGCGTGGGCCGAGGAGACCCGGTCGGGGTCCGACGCGTGGGCCGAGGTGACCCGGTCGGGGTCCGACGCATGGGCCGAGGTGACCCAGTTGGGGTCCAACGTGGGTGCAGCGGTGACCCAATCGGGGCCCGTCCTGACCCAGTCGGGGTCCGACGCATAGGCTGAGGTGACCCAGTCGGGGTCCAACGTGGGTGCAGCGGTGACCCAATCTGGGCCCGTCCTGACCCAGTCGGGGTCCAACGTGGGTGCAGCGATTACCCAATCGGGGTCCGACGAGGTTCAGTTGGGTTCCGACTCAGGTGTGGCTGTAACCCAATCGGGGTCCGACGAGGTCCAGTGGGGGTCCAGCGCAGGTGCAGCTGCGACCCAATCAGGATTCGAGGGGGTCCAGGTTTTTGGTTGTCCCCCTCTCAGGAGCCACCAGCTGGGGGCCATTAGTGGGTTTTGTTTGGCAGATCGGCTCTCTCCTGTTTTGTCGTTTTCAGGTGAGCGGCTGCATGCAATCCCTCCACGGTCCTGTTGGTTGTGGGATGCGGGTCGGCCACCCGAGGAACTGCTTGGAGCGTTCGGCATCTTGGGTTGGCCACCCAATAAACTGTGTGTGTTACGGGGTGACCTGGTTCGGCCACCAGAGGACTTATTTCTGGGGGCATGGGACTGGGGCAGGCCACCTGACTGATCATGTACTGTGGGATTTTCTGTGGGCCCATATGGTGCCAAGTCATGTTTTGTACGTCTAGCAATTTTTTGTTGTTTATCAAAGTCATAGTCATAGTCTTAGTCAAGTCCGAGCAATTTTTTAGATTGCCTCTTGTTTCCTTGTAAGTCATAGTCTTAGTCAAGTCCAAGCAATTTTTGATTGCCTCTTGTTTTTTTTCCCTTGTAAGCCAAAGTCTTAGTCATAGTCAAGTTTGAGCAATTTTAGATTGTCTCTTGTTTCTTTTTTCTTGTGAGCCACAGTCATTGTCTTAGTCAAGTCGGAGCAATTTTTTTTTGATTGCCTCTTGTTTTTTTTTTGAGGGCCATAGTTTAGTTTTAGCCAAGTCAGAGCAATTTTGGATTGCCTCATGTTTTTTTTTTTCTGGGGGAGCCACAGTCTTGTCATAGCTAAGTTGGGTCATTTTGTCCTTGTTGTTTTGTTCTCCACTCCTTCTTGAGGGGTTATAGTATGGAGGTTTTTGTTCATAGTTTCCAGGGGTTTACTTGTATTTTTGGTCTTGTGTGTTTGTTTTTTCATAGTCATCGTGTTTAGCACGTTTTTCTTTTGTGTCCATAGTTGCAGTCATGTATTCTTTTTATAGTCATGTTTTTCCACAGTTGGTCATGTATTTCTTTCCTTTGTTTTTTTTTTTTTGTTTTTTTTTTTTTCCCCAGAGTCATGTGTTTGTATTTATTTCTAGTATGGTTTCCTTGTCTGGTCTTTGTCTTGTTCTTGGGTTGGTTTCTCTCCCTCCGCACCTGTACCCCAACCTCCCACCCTGGGGGGGCGGGGGGACAGGTTGGTTCCTTGGGGTGTTCGGAGTCCGCCCGTGGAGGGAGGGTACTGTTATGACCCGAGCGTCGGTTCTGATCGCGCTTGGGTTAAAGTTATGTCTCGCTGCCGGCCTTGACAGCTGCGGGCGGTATTCTGGCCTCTCCAGGCTCTTATTGTGAAAGTGCTCGGTGGGGCTTCCGCCTGTCAACGGTCGGCCAGCTGTGTGTCATCATTGTCATTAGTACCTTGTCTACTTAAGCTGAGCACTGGCGTCGTTAGGACGCAGCAGTGTCTGATCGCTACCTGATTGCTAACTGATCGCCAACCTGGTCGTTTAACTGTTCACCCACCGTCACGTTGCGGATGCCTGGACTGTATTCACACCTCGGCTGCCTAGGGCTTGACCGTCTTTCACCGGTACCAGTAAGTGTGCTACATTAGCCTTATTCCCCCCGGTGTTAATTGTTCTGTAAGTCCCTGCCTTAGCAGCTAGCGTGTAATTATTACCAAGCCTGACTGTGTGTGACTGTATCCTGCTCTGGACCTATAGTGTGCTGTATAGCCCTATGCTTCCTGTTCTGCGAAGACTCCTGTCATTGATCTCAGCAGCTTGTGTTTACACCTTTTCACCGTAAATAAACTCACTAAAAAACTCACTGGTGACTCTGTGTGCGTCTCATGGTGGCTCGCGAGGGCCACCGCATGACAGGTATGATACTTCTCAATAATAATACATTATTAATATCAATAATAATGTAGATAATATGAAATTTTTCTATCAGGGTATTACACTCATATCTATGTTCCAGGGTCTGATCTAGATGGTTTATGGATTTGCAGTAAAATGTATTGGAACAAACAACCTCTGTTGTCTTACTGGCGGAGGACTTACTGACATCTAATAAAATCACATACCAGGGGTCACCAACTGGCAGACTCCGTTCCACATCCGGACACCGAGAGTCCTCTGTCCAGACCCCGAAGTCTTTTGATACAATTTGGGGAAAAGGAAGACCATTTTGTTTTGGTGGGAAAAAAGTGGAACTGAACTGCTGCATCAGCGACCACCCAATAGATTATGGCATGGGCCCTTGGCTACTCTCCTCCTGCTGCAGACTGCCCTCTTCGCTGTCCCATGACCGTCACTCTTTGCAGAGACTCTGCGGCTCCAACCACCCTAGAGAGTATGCAGCGGGTTGCAAATGGCAGGCAGGTTTGCTGCTGGCACCCCCCCCCCCACACACACACACAAGGCCGACACAAAAAAACTCTGTAAAAGCTCCATGTTACTGAGCATAAAAGGTTCCACCTCCATCCATGCTCCATGCTCCATGCTCCATCCATGCTGTAACAGAGTTTACTGTTGAGATTTTTTTTTTTTAATGTTGAGGAATTCTGTCCAGTGGAATTATATTTTGTGTCCGTTTTGTCTTAGTTTGAAACAGCTTTTTCTGCAATGAAAATATTGTATCGAGGTGGACTTTTTGTGAAATTTATTTTTTTAGATATTAATCTTTTATAAAATGCAATACAATTTAGTTTGCATTCTCTTGTCAAACATTTTTAGGATTTTAGTTGTAGATTTTAGAATTTTAGACCTATTTATTTGGAGTCAACAAACACATTTAGTGTTCTCCTGTATTACAAAATTTTAGATTACGTTTTGTTTGAAATTGAACAAAAAAAATCATTTTAATATTTTTTTTTTGGTTAAAAGTTAATATAGAACTAAAATCAGCTAAAACATGAGCTTAATAAAATAATGAGTGAAAGCAAGTTAAATGATCCTGGCCTGTCTGGAGATAGCTGTGGTCTTCTGAAAGAATGTTAATTCTTAAAAGCACTTTTTGAGATAAATTTGTCCATGTTTACTTTATTTATACAGGGTAGTCCCATTGAGAGACAACCTCTTTTTTTCAAGGATGCCCTCTTCACACCCACACCAGGAAGCTGCCCAGTACAACCACACACGGACCTTTGACCACTGAGCAGCTCCAGCTGGGGTTAAGGGCCTTGTGCCTAAGGCAAACATTGCTATGTTTTCTGTCTCACCCACATCTAATACTGCCAGTCCAGGGATTGAACCTGTGACCCTCCACTCACCAGTCCACATCCTTAACCATTAGGCCACCACTGCCCACTGAGTGTCAGGTTTCTCTTCTATTTGTTTTAATAAAAGACATTGGAAGTAAATACTTTGCTTTAAAAGGGCCAACTTGTCACACAGTGGGAGGGAAAAATCTTGAATAGAAAAAAAAATGTGTGAAGTTGCATTGAGAATTGTTTTAGAATCAAGTCGGAGTTCTGAACCATAATTGAATCATGAGGTGCCTAAAGACTCCCACACCTAGTTCGGCCCTCAGCTAGGGAGGAGGACCGACGTATCAGACCTTTTGCAGTTTTATTTGGTGACCCCATTTGGTGACCCCTCTCATATCAGAAATGGTAAAAAGAAATGCATATTTCCTGAGCCTGAGTTGACGATGTGAACACTGATTTATATTAGATACAATTATAAATTCACTTAAAGACTCAAACCTGGTTCTTCTCTTTTTAGAAATTAATATTTAAAAAAATAATTAACTTCAATGTATTTATGGCCAAAACGTTACCACAGCAGTCTACTCTTCACATGTACTCCACATTTGTTGAAAAAATAAAATGCAGTATACGTGTCACAGATTTTTACTTATATTTAGTTAGATTTACTCACCTGACATGAAAATATAGAATAATTTATTCTGATTAAGCTCTAAGTATGCGCTGAATATGCTCATCATGTTATACAATCATGTTTCTGTACATCATGTGATATGTTACAGATTATAGATTATCATGCAATCAATACTGCACTAATATTGTGAGCTCTGTGTAGTTAATAATGAAACAGACAAAACTGGACAGTTATTGATCATCTGCTGTCACATGGCAAATATGACAATAAGTTTTATGGCAATGGTTTTTATCAATACATTAAATATAATATTAGGCTGTTACAAACCTAAAGTGTGGCAGTTTTGATGGATAATCTATAGATTATATCTTAAGTCATTTTTAAGTGCTGATTTCTGACATTAGCATCTTCCCAGCTGACTGTGGCTAGTTATCAAGCTAACAATGCTACTAATTTACTTGCCAACCTACTAACAGCTTTATTAGTTTGAAATATAATTTTAAAGGACAGACAACCACTGTAACTACAGTCTCCATCCTCTTAATAACTCAGAGAAGGCAGAATGCTTGATTCTTATTATCATTTCTTAATTATGTCTTCTATGATGCTAAATAGCCAATATTAGCATATTACTAACCTTTGTCCACTTTCTGACTCCACTGAACTTTGTGTAGAAGAAACATCTCTCACAGAAAGCATCTGGTGTAGCATCATCTTGCTTTGGCTAATCAATAAAATTATTCTTCATCTTAAAGACATTGTTTGGCTCAGTTGGTAGAGCATCCGCCCCACACCTGGGAGGCAGGGGTTCAAATCCCGGCCGGGTCATGCCGAAGACCATATAAAAGTGGAACTTCCTGCCATCCAGCTTGGTGCTCAGCAATAATGGAATGGAGGAGGGAAATCTGTGGCGGCACCTTGCATGGCAGCGGCCCTCTGATTCTGCACTGGGGTGTGTGTGATTGACACTGTAGATAGGTAAAGCACAATCTCGTTCTACTGTACATGATTGGTTGTACAGTTGAATGACAATAAGGGTGATTTAATTTAATTAATTGTTTCACCCAGGGAAAGGCCAGTCAAGAACTGCTTTCTCATCCCAGGACCACAGCTGAACCAACATTCCTTTGTTAAGCAAACCTAAGGAATGCTCTCAACGTATTAACTGAGATCATAAATAAACTGGAAACGCTCTTACTCCAGACCATTTTATTGGCTAATAAAATGGTCGACATCTTCTAAACCCCTGTGACAAAGAACAGACATTTTTGAGTGCATCATATGGTCACTACAAAATATCTACAGCTCGGCACTACCCCTGGTGGATGTCTCTGGAGTAGATGCTCACTTTAACTGTACAAGTTCTGAACTGAAATTAACTCTTTCTTCAAGCTTCATTTCTCAGGACAATTCTAAGAATACCATTTGTTGAAGATCACTGCCTCTGTGGGACTTTGATATTCTGTGGACAGTCAATAATGGGTTTGAAAGAATATATGAATCCTTGATTTTAAATATGTGCATGTTAAAATGTTTAAATGAATGTTTTATTCTTGCATGTTAATTTAAAAGCACTAGTTATAAAGTTGCATGAATCACTGAAGTAGGTTAGATTTTATACATACAGTAAGTATATTGATGAATCTTTAGTATTAGAATGTGTGTGTCATTCTGTGAGGACCGGTATCATCCAATCACCACCCAGCATAATGCTGAGTTACAGCTCTTTCATTCCATTGGTTCCTTACAGACAAAAGCCTGTTTGTCCACTGGACTAAAGTTCATAAAACCCACCCACGAAGGAAGACTATTGGCTTGGGCTTATGTCAATCACCCTAACGGTGGGAAACTCATCTGCAGTTATAAAGAGGGAGACACCCTCCTGCAAAAAAGTTTCAGAGGATGGCAGAACACTACAGACTGCAGACCAGAGTATTTCAGAGCAGAAAACATGGAATATTGTGTTTGTGTAAACCTTTGTGTATTTTAATGTTTTTCTTTAAATGTCTAAGAATTAATTCTTTCTTCCCTGAGCTCAAATCTTGATTCAGAGTTAAAACTCCCATTCCTAGATGTTTCTCTATTTTTCTTCTTTCAAACTTTCTTTAACTCACCGTGTGTGTGTTTTTTAAGGACTGACTGAATGATCTTTCGTCTCCATAATAGAAGCTATTCTGAATTCCACAACGTCAGAAGACCTCCAGTCTTTTGTGGCTTGAATTTAGTTATTTTAAACTTGCCTCTCTAATTCTGTGACTGTAATAGACTTTGAAACTCAATTCCATTTATATCTGGGCTTGAGAATGCCGCTGAAAAATCCTTGAGTTTTCCGCATGACCTATGACACGGCCAGCAGCAGCAGCCATCATCTTAGCTGAACTTCAGCTAGCTACCGTTTGTTCCTGGTAAGGAAATATCCACTGGCGGAGATTTCTTGTTAATCTGCAAATAGAGTTTCAGCCAAGGACCCGGCTTAAAGCCCAAAAGGACCCCAGCACCACAGCGACACACCAGAATTCCAGTGAGCTAGATTTCTGTTTCATCTGCTGTCTGATGTCCATCCCTTGAAGTATTCCATGATTTGTCTGAGTAATTTGTAATAATTTATAACTCTGACCAGATACAGAATTAAAGAGCAATTAATATAACACTTCTTTTCATTAAAATTCCATTTTCATTTCTTAAGCGTAATCCAGAATTTTCCATATAATTAGTTTAATTTTCCCCTTAAATTTGCCTTCACTTTTTCAAAATCCGTCAACTTCAAACTGATCTAAATTCAGCTGACATCTTCACCCTGGTTCTGAAAATATTATCACATTGTTACTCTATCCTCAGTTACAAGTAATGTGATGGTTAACGTTGGTCATTTCACTGTTTACAAGTTATCTGAATGTGATATTTAACCAGCTTCATTTAAATAAATCTTTAAAATTAGAGAAGTTTTTGTGAATTTATTCCATTCTGAGTCTGGTTTCGAAGCCCCAGTATTAAATTCACTAATATTTTGAGACTGATTATTAATTACTTTGCTGAGTGATTAAACAGGTATAAAGTGAAATTAATGAATGAATTGTTCACTGAGAAAGAGGTGAGCTGGTGCCCCTATGAGTGTCTACTATCAACTTCTTCTGTGTGTGTGGACCCAGAGTAAATCTCAGGTCCCGATACATTAATACAAATTAAATAATCTTTATACCTGATCATAATTATAAATCACATATCACTACACTGGCTTTTGAAAGAGCAGTGTCCTGACTGCACAATCACCACCTCCTGGACTGCTACACCTCCAACACTTGAATGGAGGCTCTGCTGTTAATCTCTGCTAATCGGTTGCCCTGGCTAATGATGTTTTGTATGCATACATGATACCTCTTCTCCTACATGACATCATTATTATTATTTTTATAAACCTGGCGTGTGGCTGCTGGACATCACTTTGAATTAACCACTCAAGTCCGTGCAGACGTTAACAGGTAAACAGCACGTAAAGTGAGAGTTGTGGATGTAAAACAGAGTTCTTTCTATCTGTGCTTGACTAGTTTTGACTGAGGATAGGTCCCGGATGTGTGGCAAAAAAAACTGAAATAAAAAACTGAATTTGTATGACAAGAAGTGAAACTGAACTCTGATAATAATTAGGGAGCCAAATTTTTCCAGTAAATGAAATACAGTTTCAATTTATTACAATACACATTCAAACCAATAGATTCAATTTCAAATTAGGCAATTCAGATTCAAATTTTAAAAGCAGTTATTCAAACTAACTAATTCAGGTTCAAATTCAGTTCCTTCTGGTGCAAACGTTATTCCATAGAACCCTAACTGGCAAAGCCATGTTGAAAACTAAACAGGAAGTTTTGAAAACATCAGGAAACTTCGGTTTTATGTCAAGGAAGGGAAGAAATACAGCTATTAATCCAGTGTAGGGAAAATTGGTTATAAGGTACAAAGATTCTTTAATTTATACCTAGAGGTGTAAACACACAGTACTCCACACTGTATGTTTATATACGCATATATTTATTCCATCTAGCTACAATGTTCCGCACTGTGTGTCTATATATATATATATATATTTATATTTATATGTACATATGTATACTCCCTGCTCTTGTTTTTCTCTTGCCTTCTGATTGTTGCTCTGAGTGTTGCTATCCCTGTGCTGTTGCAATCCTGGAATTTCCCCATTGTGGGACTAATAAAGGCTTATCTTAACTTATCTTAGGTGTGTGTATAAATGTGTCATGAACGCGCCCGCAAATGTATAAATGTAAACAACGTGCTCCAACAAGCGAACTGGTGAGCAATGAAGATTACAAATGATTACAATGAAATGGAATGGAACATAACAAATGCTGCAGGCAAGTTGGGCTCCACGTCAGTGGTGCCAAATACAGGGAAAGCCTGATTAGGAGAAAAAGCTCAGCCGGAAGACCCCGAGGGCTATGGGGCTCCACGGCTTAGAAAAAATGGGAGAAGGGAAATAAGGCACCACGACGGAGCACACAACTTACCTCGACAGTGAGACCTCAACCCGCCGAAGCAGGCAGTGGGCAGGAACAGCAGGGAGAGAGAGTAGTAGGCAACAAACCGAGGTTGTCGTGTCTCTAAAATACCAAACACATAATCACAGACAGGTGTAGCTCATGAGTAGTCAATAGGCAGCAGCTATGCAGCCCCGAAGGAATGAACAGCCAGAAGCTGCACAGCACTGTCAAAATAAACAAACCAGAAACAGAAAATACAGATATAACAAAGCTCAAAAAGATAACAGAAAATAAACAGCAAAATGTTCACTAGGCAGACAAACTGGGCACGTCTCTAGCCCAACATGACAAAGCCCCCCCTCCCAAGGGGTGGAGACCAGACACACCAGGGTACATCACAAGAAAAAACAAACCTTCCACACACAAAGAAACGACCCACCCTGGGGAGGGGGAGAACCCAGGAACAGAGGGACCAAAGCTGGAACAAAAAACAAAAGACACTGAAAGAAAACACTTATGAATACATTCTGTCCACCAGGTGGCAATACGGGACTCTAAACCCCATTGATGAGTAGACGAAACAGTTCATGTGGTCTTCCCGAGTCCCACAGCCACCGGAATGTGTGCTGAAAAACTTCAGGTGGCCTCCCCATGCCCCAGCACCAGCCAAGTAGCAAGGGCAGTTCCAGCGGTCTTCCTAGGTCCCAAAACCACCGGCATCTCTGCTGGGACACATCAGGTGGCCTTCCCTTACTCCAGCACCAACAAGACCGAAGAGGCAGACCGTCAGGAGGTCTTCCATGAGGAACTTTTCGGGACGTACCTGCAGTGGCCCCAGGCTGGGGCTGAGTTGCACCTGTGGTGGCCCCAGGCTGGGGCTGAGTTGCACCCACGGTGGCTCCAGGCTGGAGCTCTGCAGCACCCGCAGTGGCTCCGGGGTGGAGCTCAGCAGCACCCGCAGTGGCTCCGGTCTGGAGCTCTGGAGCACCCACGGTGGCTCTGGGATGGAGCTCAGCAGCACCCGCGGTGGCTCTGGTCTGGAGCTCTGTAGCACCCACAGTGGCTCCGGGCAGGAGCAACGCTGCACCCTCGGTGGCCCCGGGCAGGAGCAACGCTGCACCCTCGGTGGCTCCAGGCAGGAGCAATACAACACCCTCGGTGACCTCAGCCAGAGAGGAAGCAGCGCCCATGGAGATCCCGGGCTGGGATGGAGCGTCAGTAATGACCCCAGCAAGAGGAACTGAACCCATGATGGTTTCGGGCAGCGAACCTGGACCCACAGAGACTTCTGGCTCGGGCTGCACGGTGGCGCAGTGGTTAGCACTGCGGCAGCACAGTTTACCCTTGGCCGGGGGATTGTGGGATCGTGGGTTCGATCCCAGCCCCCGACCAACAGTGATCTGTGTGGAGTTTGCATGTTCTCCCCGTGTTGCGTGGGTTTACTCCGGGATTTCTCCGGTTTCCTCCCACATGCCAAAAACATGCATGTTAGGTTAATTTGGCTGTTCTAAATTGTCCCTAGATATTTGTTTCCTATAGGCCCTTAGAATAGAGGGTTAGTATTAATGAAAGCGCTTTGAGTGGTCTTTGTGACTAGAAAAGTGCTATATAAGTGCAGGTTAGTTAGTTAGTTAGTTAGTTAGGTGGATCTTCTCCAATGATCCTGAAAGAAGGCTCAGGAAAAACAAACAGAAGAACAGAGTCAGGGTCACTGGCAGCAGCAGAGCCCAGTGAGGTGAGCTCAGGTGCAGCTGGTGGCTGCACTTGGTTCTCCTCCCCATGAGCGGCACAAGACCTCTTCAATATTAGAACAGGAGATACAGAAGAGTGCACTTGCCTGAACTTGAGCTCCACCACCGTCCAGCATTCCATTGATCCAAGCGGCAAGGCTCCGGTCTCAGTCCTGTGGAGGTGGGGTTGTTACTCTGCTGCGGCGGGATCCACAGCAGGCATGATTGTTTTAGCAGTCTTGGTGTCCCCAGATGGAGTGGTCCACACTGGTAGCTCGTCCAGTGTGGCAGCTTGAGGTCAGCTCCATGTTGGCACCGGGTTCGAATCCTCCAGGACCACTGGCTCTTCCATCATCTGCCGGCTCAGGTCAGGATCTGGCGAACACTCAGGAGCAGATGAAGGAGACATGGAGGTAGCACGTGAGAGACACTTGGTAACAGCTGATAGAGAAAACCAAGTGGACTGCAAAAACTGGGTTCTCTCTCCAGGAATCAGGCAAGAAAATTCATCCTTTAGTAATGGAATACAAGAGTTCACTTGCCTGATTTCCTGGGGGATGATGGAGTCAGCTGCTGCTCCAAGGTCTGGCTCTCTCCAAGGGCCTCGAACGCTGTCTGGGTAGAGGGTGGTGGCGAGGGCTGGAGACGGGAGTGGCGAGCACTCCGTCCCCGCGAACGCTTCTTCTGCCTGAGCTGAGGTGAGGGAGAATCCTCCCGCAGCTCCACAACTCGCTGTCTGGTTTTAAATACCATAGTGAGAAGAGGAGTCAGAGCTGGATAGTTCCAGAGGCTAGGGCAAGACTCAGTCAACCCAGCAGCAAAGTCCACGTAGCCAAAAACAGTCTCGGGAGTGTGGGTGACCTGAGCTTTGGAAGCAAAGTCCACAACATCCTCTGCCACTGCACACTCCTACACACTAAGTCCTAAGAATCAGAAGTTCATGGTGGAAACCCTAGAACCTCAGACAGACAGCTCAAAAAAGAAAAAGCGCCAAAACCTACAAAAGCTGGTGTCTAGACTGATCATGTCCTTCTGTCATGAATGCACCCGCTTGCGTGCGCAAGATAGGACACCACAGGCACGCTGTAGTTTTCTGCACATTTATTAACTTAAAGAACAACACAAAAACACTCCAAAACTGACTGGTGAGCATGAAGGAAAATAAAGAATACATATAAAGTGATCCAACATACAAAACTGGTGAGCACGTAGAGAAAATATGGAATGTAAACAACTTGCTCCAACGAGCAAACTGGCCAGCAAAAAAGATTACAAATGATTACAATGAAATGGAATGGAACATAACAAACACTGCAGGCAAGTTGGGCTCCACGTCAGTGGTGCCAAATACAGGGAAATCCTGATTAGGAGAAAAAGCTCAGCCGGAATACCCCGAGGGCTATGGGGCTCCACGGCTGAGAAAAAACGAGAGAAGGGAAATAAGGCACCACGACGGAGCACACAACTTACCTCGACAGCGAGACCTAAACCCACTGAAGCAGGCAATGGGCAGGAACAGCAAGGAGAGAGAGTAGTAAGAGACAGCAATGAACCGAGGTTGTCGTGTCTCTAAAATACCAAACACATAATCACGGACAGGTGTGGCTCATGAGTAGTCAATGGGCAGCAGCTGTGCAGCCCCGAAGGAATGAACAGCCAGAAACTGCACAGCGCTGTCAAAATAAACAAACCAGAAACAGAAAATACAGATATAACAAAGATCAACAACATCATAATGAACTAAGAGATAACAAAAAATAAACAGCAAAATGTTCACTGGGCAGACCAACTGGGCAAGGCTCTAACCCATGCCCCAGGAACATGACAAAATGAATGTTTGCTTCGGGTCCACACACACACTGGGAAAAAACTTGGTTTTTGGGCACCAGTCTAAAACTTGGATAGTTTATTAATAACTAATCTTCATACCTTCAATAAATCAGTCTCAAATATTCGTGAATTCTTCTGGGTGACTTCATAAACAGAAACAGGAAAAAGAAATCAAGCAGAAACTTCTATATACCATTTACAGTTTTAATGATCAGACTCAGATTAAATGGCATTACAGTCAACGGACTTGGTGGTAAAGTGAAATGATCAAGTATCAAACATCACATTCAACTTGTAACTGATTATTGAGCAAAAGAGCGTAATCACATTTGTGGAACCAAGGAAACCTTAGTATAAATTTGTAACTGTGATGAAAGTGGAGACTGAAATAACTGTAACCAAAATATGAAGAAAATTGGACACAAATTTTATGAAGAAAATTATAAAAGTTGATTATATGGGAAAAACAAATTCTGAGTTACTCTAAAAAAGAAGGGAGGTTATTGAAAAGGAGAATATTATTTTTCCTTCAGCTTTATAGCTCCTATCGTAGCATATGGACTAACTTTTAACATGAAAAACTGGCCATATTCAATTAGGATTAGACATCACATTTAGCCCAGCAGATAAAAAAAGTTGGAGTCTGGCTTACAAACAGCTGTGTCTTCAGAGTCTAGTGACGATCTTAAACACCAGTAGATGGCAAAAAGGGGGAAAGACTGCCTTCAGTCCTTTCCAGTTGTTACAGTGGTTTTGGCACAGACTCAGCAGAAGGGCAACAGTGGAGCCGGCCATAGAGTGATTGGCTGGCTCCGGGGCAGGTGTGACTGTTGTGTCCATAATGTAGGAATGACGAGTGAGTCTCACCTCGGTTAACAGGGGTTTATTCAGGATAATGTACAACTATATACAGAGGCTTACGGCCCTCTCCTGCTGGCCAGGTGGCTTCACGACAAAAGAGGTAGAGCCTCTTCCACCCACTCTTTTATACCCTGGGCGGCGTCACTGCCGGAAACTGGTAGTAGCCACCCCGGTCTATCTCATAACCAACCCAGCCGCCATCTTACTAATACCAGCCCATTTACAGACATAACAGTGACGTCTTTTCTTAGGCAACAGATCCTTCTCTGGCCCGCAATTTTAGGATGTCCACCAGCCGATAAGCATCACAGGCTCAAGGAAAAATGTATGGAAAAAAGTTCCACCCATGAAATCCTAGTTCTTCTGACGTCATGGTACATGGGTGAGGCAATCTCGAGGGAAAAAGTTCAAAAATCACTATCAGTCCACTTTAGCAGTGAGTTAAGGAAAATCAATAGGAAAAGTTCAACAGAATAAAATAGAAAAACGTCTCTGAACAAGGAGTTTCACTCCATATAAAAGAGAAGTTTGAGCTCAAAACAGAAGAAAAGTATTTTTTCCCAGACATTTAAAGGAAAGAGAGAATTCAAGGCAGGATACACAGACAACTTAGACGAACTCTCAGAAGGAAACACTCCGTGAGCTAGGGCATTCCTCACTTAAACTGAGTAAGTTTTCAGGGGAAAAAACTTGCCTGACATGAGAGGGAACCAATTGTCTCCCATCGCGGGAGAATCGAATGAACTCTCGTCCAATAAGAAAACAGTCCTTTGTCTGTAACCGACCAACAGAATGAAAGGGGGTGTTGTCCAACAAAGACTGACTGGTGATTGGCTGAGCCAGTCAGATGACTTGAGTAAGCTTTCCCAATAGGATGAAACACATCTTGATTACAATGAAAATTGACTATGTGTGTAAGCTAAACTAACTTCAGTGATTCATGACTAATTTTCATTCTTGCTACATTAAACATGCACTTTCATAAATTTGTCTTTCTATAATTAACATGCATTAGAATAAGGTTCATTTAAGCATTTTCAAACATGCAATACATTTAAACTAATGATTAATGAAACATGTTAAACCATGATTGTTCATCCCAGAGTTGGTCCTTTCTTCAAATAGTGTCCTGAGAATTATCCTGAGGAATGAAAACTAGAAGAGAGAGTTAATGTTCAGTCAAAAAAAAAAGACAGTCCAGTAGCTGACAGAAGTAATGCAAACATATTCTGGAGTTGTCCAAAAGGGAGTAATGTTGAGCTGTGGATAATTCCTAGAGACCTTTGGAATTTGTTCAAGGTATCTGGGATGTTTCAAACAGTACTTGAAGCATAAAACTGCCTGGTTGGGGAGGAAGTTCCGAGATTTAAGATTGAAAAGTAATCCGTTCCTTGCATGAAATGGGATCCTTATCGTCCCTTTTACCATGGAATGTGTTTTCAAACTGTGGTTCTTAGGTGAAGGAAACAATTCTTGACCAGACTTTTGGGTGAAACAATTTATTTAAGGTGAAGAGTGATTTTACAGATTGGAGCCAAAGGGATTGATGCTACACCAGCTATTCATCCTCAGGGACCCTTCAAATACTAGTCACACTTGTACTGCTAAGCACAAAAAAACGTGCTTTTCATAAGATAGCTAAAAAAAAAAAATGAATTAATAATATATTCTGCTTTTATTGAGCTAATTATTTTTGCCTGCATTTGACCTTATTATTGATATCAAATATACATACATTTTTAAAGCCTTTAACCCCTTACCATTCCAGCCAGTGTCCAGCCAATGTAAAACATCGCACGGGGGGACACCGGAATGGCAAATGCTAGGCTTTTGTCATGATGCCACTATGTTTGTAGATGGAACAAAATAGACAACATAAATTATTTTCAATATACTACATGCAAAGCAAATGTTTTGTGTTGAATTATTACAGCCTGATGTGTCAGTTGTTACCATGGGGTTGGAAGGGGGGCAGTGCCATCTAGTGGAAATAGCATGTTTTTTCTCCATATGGCAGATATAGTCAAAAAATTGTGCCATTTGGTGGAGGGTAGAAAAATGATCAGTTCCAAAACAAAAGCCCAGATATAATAAAATTCATGCATTGTGCTTTTATTCTTTATACTGTATTAATCCCAGAGGGAAATTCAGGGCATCCACCTTGATGGATGAGGCGGCCACAGTGTGGTGTCAATCCCTTCGCTGTTCACACCTAGGGCCACTTCAGAGCTCCAGTTAACCTAACTTGCATGTTTTTGGCCTATGGGAAGAAACTGGAGTACCCAGGATAAACCCACGCAGACACGGGGAGAACATGCAAACTCCACACAGAAGGGTCACTGATGATCAGGGGGTGGGATCAAACCCACAACCTACTTACTGTGCGGCCACAGAGCTAACCACTGCACCACCGAGCTGCCCAATGGCAGTGAGATTAAAAAAATGGAGTTTGAATAGGTTTCAATGGCACATTTTTTGCACTTAACAGTATGAGTGTAACAATTGCTTGTACACAGTTTATTTCAGAGTTACTGTAGGAGCTAAGCAGGAAATAAGATCAAACAAAAAATGCACAATCTTTCCAAAATTCATGTCATACAGCCAAAATTATATATTAAAAAAAAATTAAGAATGAAAAGTTTGTAAAATATGTTCATCGGTCCCTGAAAATTAACTGGACCAAGTGAACTTTTTGTCTGAAAACTCATTACTGACATGGCCCAAGGAAACAAATACTGAATTTTGTTTTTTGAGTGAAAAATAAAAAAAAAAAACATACAAAGGCGAGCTGTGATTGATCTGCTTTGTCTCCTCCTTCACATTTCCTGGTTCTCGTATCTTATGGTGTTGTCGAACCTTGATCTGCTTTGCTCGCTCACCGCAGTGAGACTTCCAGAGTGATTTGGATGAACAGCGGCTCAAATGCAAAAGAATATTAAGGAATTGAGTAGCTACAGAGCATTTTTATGACTCGTCCTAACCCCATTAATTACACAGATTGTCAAATGATCACAGCGGCAGTGGTTGGATGTACCATTTTTTCTAGTCTTTTTTCTCTGTTGCAGCGATCGTATGAAAAGTTGCTTTTTTAACATTTTAGCCCCTACTCCATCACAGTCTTCTCTTGTCCAAAGCTATTTGGCAAACAAAAACACACAAGGAACACAAATCACTCTGTACATCGGCAAAAATCTGTTTTGGTAACGCAACAATGCATTCAAGTTAGCACACAAGAAAAACTGCTGATAACTGTACTGGTGACGTGTGTTGATAATGGCATCGATGTGACACGGATGCATAAATCCAGCTTAACAGGCTTTGTGTCATGTGCTGCTAGAGAAGTGATGTAATTCTGCCAGTGTTGTAAATTATAGTTACTGTACAACTCTATTTGTGCTTTAGAAATCTAATTACAGTATGTCTTTGACTTTACCTGTCATGTAATAAATAATAGATGTTGCCACTGGTATTTCTTAGTGTCTTGGGTGGTGTTTTAAACTTGTATTCTTGTCATTACTTACATAGAAAGATAAGAATAAACCATTCTGAAACAGGAAGTGTGAGATGTATAAGCAATGGTAAAATACCACAAAATCTATCCACCTGACAGGTGTTATGCCAAGATGCTTATCAAACATGGTTGTTTCTTGCACAGGTGACCTTGTAGTGCAGAAGGCATTGAAATACCTTTCCAAAGTATAAAATATTTGAATTTTTTCTTTCATGAAGTGGTAAAAGACAGAGACTTTCTATGATTTGCACTGACAGCAAACAGTGGTAACTGATGCCATCTATGATCTCTTGCCATACATCAGCCTTCAACTGATGCTCCAGATGTACAGACATACAAACCAAAGATCTCCATTTTTAATTGTTATAATTATATAAAATGTGCAAAATGCACTGTTTATATTTGCTATTTGAATATTTTTGAAAGGTTTAACTTTGTATGTTCTCTCTCTCATATCCTGGCTTAATCGTCTACTTGCCTTCCATCCTGAAACAAGTGCAAAAAAGATAAGCATGGCTTCTAAGATGTGAAGTCTACACGACAGGGATTTTTTTAACTTGCAGTTCTTTTTGAAACCAGGAGGTTACAGCACATGGTTTTGCAGGAGGCATCCTGGCTATTAGAGGTATTTTAGTGGTAAAATGCCAGATTTTAGTCATCACAGCACTTTCTCATGAGTTAAAAGTATTATATCCCAATCAAACAACAACAAAAACAAAAACACGTGGAGATTCTTCTGTCGTGTTGCAGGTTGTGCTGTTTAATAATGTTGTAATACATTTGTTAATTTGGCATACATATTCATTATAAATACATTTACCAACACTTATGTTTTAACCCTCTCATATGGCATAATTAAAGATGCTGAGGGAAAAAAAACAGGAATGTCTGAAAGTTTGTGAATGAGATTTGAGTTAACTTGAGTTGAGGATCTTGCATGTTGTAGGAAAAAAAAAAAAAAAAACAACTTTGCTGTCACCTTAATCTCAACAGTTCTGTGAGTCCTGAAGTACAAAAAAAAGTCCATGCTTGAAATGATATTAGTGCTGAAGTGGAAAACCTTCAATCTTTATACAGTGGATATAAAAAGTCTACACAACCCTGTTCAAATTAAGATAAGATAAAATAAGCCTTTATTAGTCCCACAACGGGGAAATTCCAGGATTGCAACAGCACAGGGATAGCAAAACTCAGAGCAACAATCAGAAGGCAAGAAAAAAAGCAAGAAAGCAAGAGCAGCTAATATACATATGTACATATTACTATAAAATATATATATATACACACACACACACACACAGACACACAGTGCAGAGCATTGTAGCTGGATGGAATAAATATATGAATATATAAACACACAGTGCGGAGCATTGTAGCTAGATAGTAGTAGTAGATTAGTTTATTTGACAGGGACAGTGCAATAAACATAGACAATTAATCAAAGACAATCAATCTGATGTGTTGCACATAGAGTGTATAGCTATTAGCTAATTTGCAACTCTTGTCCCTGGATGGGCTTTAGAAAAAAGAATCAAGATAAAAATATACACAATAACCACATACATCAATGCAGAAAAATTATAAATACACAATTATAAATATTATAAATATTATAAATACACAAATATAACAGCCTGACTCACCTTTAACATAAATATTATAAATACACAAATATAACAGCCTGACTCACATTTAACACATATAACATAACTCACATTTGCCTATTTCAGGCCTTCCTCCCTCCGTCACTCACTATAAACAAACACATTTATTCCTTCCCTTCATTCACTCTCACTTTGCAGACAAATAATTCATACATGAGTACATTCTTGTTTATTTTTCAGCCAGTTTTTAACATTTTTAGTGAATGTTTTAAAGTCCGTTATTATTTTAATTTCATTTGGCATTGTGTTCCAGATGTGACTGCCCTTTATAGAGAAAGCTGTTTGTCCAAATGTGGTTCTGCGGTGGAATATTTTACAGTTATTGTTAACAGAACTCCTGGTGGCTCTGCTGCTGTCCTGTCTTTGAACGAAACCAGCAAGTGGCTCGGGTGCTGATTTATGGAAACATTTGAACGTTAATTTCAGAAGACAGAGGTCAATGAAGCTCTCAAAACTCAATAGGTTGTATTTTTTTAAAACATTACAGTGATGCCACCTAATGGGCTTTTTGTCCAAGATTTTTAGGGTTTGATTATATAATGAACCTATATGTCTTATTGTGGAAGGGGCTGCTTGAGCCCAGACTGTCAAACAGTATGATATATGAGAAAAAACCATAGAATGCATATACAGTGCAGCTGCTTCGTAAGGTATGTAATATCTAATTAATTTAAAGCAGTTCAGATTTTTTTTTACTGTTTTTGAAATTTTCTTTATATGAAGATTAAATTTGAGTTGAGGATCTAGTACAATGCCAAGGTATTTGAATTCTGTAGCTAAACTGATGTCATGATCATGTATATTAACTTTAAAATGTTGCAGGTTACATTTTTTGATTGAAAAGCACATTGAGACTGTTTTCTGAAGGTTCAGCAATAGATGGTTCTTGAGGAGCCACTCTTGGACATCAACCATACTTGTAGACAGTACATCTGCAGCCTGTGCTGGAGTCTTGGCAGCTGTGTAAATAACTGCATCATCTGCATAAAGTTGGCATGTTGCAGCTGAGCAGTGTAACGGCAAGTCATTAATAAAAATGCTGAAAAGTAAAGGACCAAGAATGGACCCTTGTGGGATACCCATGCGGTTGTTTAAAAATGAGGATTTATCCTGGTGAACTTTTACACACTGTTCTCTATTCTGGAGATAAGATGCAAACCATTCTAATGTATTTGGGGAGAAGTTAAAAGATACCATTTTGGATAAAAGCAAACTGTGGTTTACAGTATCGAAAGCCTTTTTGAGATCTAGAAAAACAGCTCCTACCACATTACCCCTGTCCAAGGACTGTTTGACGTTTTCAATAAGGCAACAATTTGCTGTTTCTGTTGAGTATCCTGGTCTAAAACCAAATTGATGTGGATGAAGAAGTTGACTGTCTTGTAAGTAGTCTATCAGCTATGTAGCTACAACTTTTTCAAGAACCTTAGATAGGACTGGTAAGATAGAGATTGGGCGGTAATTGCATATATCGTCTTTACTGCCTGATTTATGAACTGGTATGACGACAGCTTTTTTCCAGCCAGATGGAAATGTACTAGACCTAATGGAGAGATTAATGAGATGAGTCAGTGGTTTGATTAATATTTTGCTGTGCATTTTGAGAAAGGAGGTGCTCATATTGTAGATATCACTAGTTTTTGAGTTTGACAGTGTTTTAACAATACCAGCAATTAACTTCTCATTTACCTCATCGATGTGAAAAGTATCTGTTGGGAGTATGGAATTTGTGTTGTTGAGCACATTTGGCACATGGAATAAATATGTAGATATATAAACACCCACAGTACGGAGCATTGCAGCTAGGTGGAATAAATATGTAAATATATAAACCCACACAGTGCGGAGCAATGTAGCTAGATGGAATAATATGTAGATATATAAACACACAGTGCGGAGCATTGTAGCTAGATGGAATAAATATATAGATATATAAATATAAACACACCCAGTGCTGAGCATTGTAGCTAGATGGAATAAATATGTAAATATATAAACACACACAGTGCAGAGCATTGTTGCTAGATGGGATGAAACAGCATAACCGTCTACTTAGTTATCCTACATGGTATGATTATGTGCCCATACATATTCTCACCCTCCATAGCGACCGGTATTTTCCTAGTTGTATGCCGGAGGGGACCATTGTGTAAGTCTATTGCATCTTTTGCATTCAAAAAACTATTAGTTTGTTACGTCTTTTTGCTATCTCTGCGAGCAGCCCTGCTTAGGTTGTACAGTCTGACAGCCGTTGGTAGGAAGGACCTGCAAAACCTCTCGGTTGTGCACCTGGGATGATGTAGTCTGCTGCTAAATGAGCTCCTCAGTGCATTCAGTATGTCCTGCATAGGGTGGAACTCGGACTCCAGCAGAGATGACAGTTTAGCCACCGTCCTTCTCTCTCCTATCTCCTCCACCGGATCAAGGCGCTGCCCCAGGACAGAGCTAGCTTTCTTGATCAGTTTGTTCAGTCTCTTCCTATCGGCTGCAGTAATGCCAGTGCCCCAGCAGACCACTCCAAAAGTGATGGCTGATGCCACCACCGTGTCATAGAATGTCTTCAGCAGCGCCCCTTGTACACCAAAAGACCTGAGTCTCCTCAGCAGGAACAGCCTGCGCTGTCCCTTCTTGAAGAGTGCGTTCATTCAATGCATTCATTCAATTCAAAAAAATTCCAGGTTTTTGTGATGCAAAAAAATTAAACAAAGATAAATCATTTCAAAAAGTTTTTCCACCATTAATGTGACCTATAACTTTTACAACTGAATTGAAAAACAAACTGAAATCTTTTAAGGGGAAAAATAAAAAAAACTTACAATAACCTGATGACATAAATATGAACACCCTGTTATAACGGGGGATGTGGCTGTGTTCAGAATTAACCAATCACATTCAAACTCATGTTAACCCCTTGCGCTCTGGTCAATTTCCCTAAAAACGCCAAAAAATAACGTACCCAAAGTAAATCAAAAGCTGTTCTTCAATCCTTTGCAGCATCTTCATGGGGTTGGTCTCATTTAAAAGAAAACACTTTGAATTTTTTGGCAAAACAGTGATAATCTCTCTAAGTGCTCCTGCCACTGAGTAACAGTCATCTAAACATACTGAACTTGAAGAAAATAAATTTCGCCTGGGTGTTTTTTTTGATACAAATGCTTACAAATAACACACAGCTGTCAGATCCGGGCTGGAAAATGCAACAGAAATGTAGAACCAAGTGTTATCCAGCTGAGGTCAAAATTTTGTAGCAATACCACAAAAAATGAATATATTACACAGCTTTTTTCTTAGGTTCTTAGGTTGTTCCCAGGCGTTTTTGAACTGTGCCAAATTGTGCCAAATGGCACAGTTTGGAAAAACGTCTGTAACTTTTGAATGATTCAATATAGAAGCTTCATCTTGGGCTCTAATGAAAGGTGAAGGGCTGTGTGTGTGTGTGGGGGGGGGGCGGGGGGGTTATTTATTCATTCATGAATGTAATGTAATGTACTTTATTTATATAGCCCTTTAAAACAACCCGTAGGTGACCAAAGTGCTTTACAGAAAATAAACAGCATTAAAAACACACAGAGCATTAAAAACAAATAAACAAAAAAATAAATAAAAAAATAAAAAAATAAAATAAAAACAAATGCCAAGACACATATCACCACTACTGGGTATTAAAAGCCATCCTAAACAAATATGTCTTAAGTTCTGATTTAAAAAGGGCCAGGTTCAGAGATAGCACGTAGGTCAGGGGGGAGATGAACAAACAAGCCCACACACACAAAGAAGCATGCCACGTAAAAAATGTGTGGCTTTTTTTTTTTTACAAGAAAAAATAACCTACAGTGCAATAAAAATTATACTAAAATATCTGTAATGTAGAAGATAACAACTCCACCCCCCCCACCCCCGCTACAGAGGACGGACATCGTCCATCGACACATGACGGGCGCCGCGGTCTACTACGCACAGTTGTACTAAAATATCTGCAATAATATCTACAGAAGAGTAGCGGGGGGGCGGGCCTTCACGGTCCGGACGCGGCGCACGGACTGGACACGGTCCGTGCGCCGTCCAGACCGGACCAGAGCCGTCATGTTGCAATAACGCACAGTTGTAATTTACCGATGGGTCAAAAGTCATTTGGATTACAATTTTCAGGGATAAAGAATAATTTAGCTTATAACACTTACCTGTCAGAATCAGAGTCAGAATCAGATTTATTGCCATTGTTCATGTAGTACACAAACTAGGAATTTGTCTCGGTGCAATGCTGCAACATTAAACATGATAAAATAAAAGAAATTTTAAAAAAAACTATACATGTAATAAAGTGTAGAATAAGAATGAGTAATACTAGTCAAAGCAGTTTTTAAATATATTAGTGAGCAGCAGATATTGTGGAGTACCACATAGTGCAGTCGGTAATGCAAAAAGAAAACAGTGATGATTGACATGAGTCTGGTTGAGCTGCTGTACGTAATGCACAAGAGTCAATAAGTCACTTAGTGTTCAGCAGTCTGATGGCAGAGGGGAAGAAGCTGTTCATGTGACGGGAGGTTTTAGTCTGAATGGACCGAAGTCTTCTACCTGAGGGGAGGGGGGCAAACAGTACGTGACCAGGGTGTGAAGGATCGGCTATGATCCGGCCTGCACGCCTCCGGGTCCTGGAGATGTACAGGTCCTGGAGAGATGGGAGCTTGCAGCTGATCACCTTCTCAGCAGTGCTGCAGCCTTAGTCTGTCCCTGGCAGTGACTCCTGCGTACCACACGGTTATGGAGGTGGTGAGGATGGACTCGATGATGGCCGTGTAGAACTGCACTAACATCTTGGTGGGTAGCTTGAGCTTCCTCAGCTGCCGCAGGAAGAACATCCTCTGCTGGGCCTTTTTGATGAGGGAGCTGATGGTCGGCTCCCACTTGAGGTCCCGGGTGATGGTGGTGCCCAGGAAGCGGAAGGAATCTGCAGTGGTGATGGGAGAGCCTGTGATGGTGAGGGGGGGCAGAGGGGTTGTGGCTTTCCTGAAGTCCATAATAATCTCCACTGTCTTCAGAGTGTTCAGCTGCAGGTTGTTGTGGCTGCACCAGGACGCCAGCTGGGCCACCTCTCTCCATTGGAGATGAGCCCGATGAGGGTGGTGTCATCCACAAACTTGATCAGCTTGACAGACTGGTGGCTGGAGGTGCAGGAGTTGGTATAAAGGGAGAAGAGTAGGGGGGAAAGTACACAGCCCTGGGGTGATCCGGTGCTGATGCTAACAGAGTCTGAGACAGTCTTTCCCAGCCGCACATGCTGCCTCCGGTCTGTCAGGAAGTCGGTGATCCACCTGCAGAGGGAGTCAGGCACGTTGAGCAGGGACAGCTTGTCCCGGAGCAGGGCGGGGCGGATGGTGTTGAATGCAGAGCTGAAGTTCACAAACAGGATCCTGGCATAGGTTCCCGGGGAGTCCAGGTGCTGCAGGATGGAGCGGAGGGCCAGGTTGACTGCGTCGTCCACAGACCTGTTGGCTCGGTAGGCAAACTGCAGCGGGTCCAGGAGGGGAGTGGTGATGGACTTGAGGTGGGGCAGGACCAGGCACTCAAAGGACTTCATGACTACAGAGGTGAGCGCTACAGGTCTGTAGTCGTTAAGTCCAGTGATCCGTGGCTTCTTGGGGACAGGGATGATGGTGGAGGATTTGAGGCAGGTCGGCACGTGGCATAGCTTAAGGGAGGTGTTAAAAATGTCTGTGAAGACGGGAGTCAGCTCTTTCGCACAGTGTCTCAGGGTGGAGGGAGACACGCCGTCCGGACCGGGGGCCTTGTGCGGGTTCAGTCTGGAGAACTGTCTGTGCACGTCCTGCTCACTGATGACAAGGGCAGGGGGGGAGGAGGGGGGCCGCCTTTGATGAAATAGGGACCGTGGAGGCAGTGGAGCTGGGGGGAGGGGGGAAGATGGACACAGCTGACAAGGTGTCAAAACGGGCATAATGTTGGGACAGTCTTTGACAAAGGGCTTTGTCATCCTGACCTTTAGAAGCCTGTCCACAACAGCAGTGTCGCTGGCGAACTTCTCTTCCTCATTGTCAGACGAACATGACGCTGGTCCGCTTGTTACGGACTCGTGGTTCTGGTCACGCGACCCAGTCAAACCATAATTCCATTATTGCGGTTTTGCGCTTCCATGATTGCGGTTTTGGCAAACGATTTTTCAAAACAAATAAGAACAGTAGTAAGAAAAAAAGACTGGTGAGCGCTTGTGTGTCACCCAGCCTTACACAAAACAGATTTTGCAAGGGACGCACGCTTTCGAACTTCTGTGCTTCAATTGGCTCACTGTATTCGCAGCCATTGATAGGCGGGTCCTTCTTGCTAGGTTTTCAGTCATTGGTTCTTCAAGGTTTCAGAAACCCAATTCAAGGCTCTTATTAGTCGAATGAGAGGTCAATCACATCTAAACCAATCAAAGCACTCCTTTGGCTTTCTGTTCGTGGCTGTGTCTGTAGTGGAAGAACAGAAATGCAGCTTTTTTTTTTCAGTGCCCTAGGACGCAGAGACGTGACCGTCCACGGTACACCGGAGTGCAAGAGGATAAATGGGAGTCAGCACACACCTGTCACCATTTAAAGTGCCTCTGATTAACCCCAAATAAAGTTCAGCTGCTCTAGTAGGCTTTTCCTGACATTTTTGTAGTCATATCTTACAGCACAAGCCATGGTCCACAGAGAGCTTCCAAAGTATCAGAGGGATCTCATTGTTCAAAGGTATCAGTAAGGAGAAGGGTACAAAAGAATTTTCAAGGAATTAAATATACCATAGAACACAGTGAAGACCGTCATCATCAAGTGGAGAAAATATGGCACAACAGTGACCTTACCAAGAACTGGACATCCCTCCAAAAATTGATGAAAAATGAAGAAAACTGGTCAGGGAGGCTGCCAGGAAGCCAACAGCAACATTGAAGGAGCTGCAGGAATTTTTGGCAAGTACTGGCTGTTTAGTACATGTGACAACAATCTCCCATCTAGGGTGGCAAGATGGAAGCCTTATCTTACAAAGAAAAACATCCAAGCCCGGGTACATTTTGCAAAAACACATTTGAAAGCTCCCAAACACATGTGGGAAAATGTGTTATGGTCCAATGAAACCAAGGTTGAACTTTTTGGCCATAAATCCAAAAAGTATACTTCGCACAAACACAACACTGCTCATCACCAAAAGAACACCATATTTACAGTGAAGCATGGTGGTGGCAGCATCATGCTTTGGGGATGTTTTTCTTCAGCTGGAACTAGAGCCTTAGTCAAGGTGGAGGGAATTATGAACAGTTCCAAATACCAGTCAGTGTTGTCACAAAACCTTCAGGCTTCGGCTAGAAAGCTGAAGAGGAATTTCATCTTTCAGCACGACAATGATCCAAAGCAGTCATCCAAATCAACAAAAGTATGGCTTCACCAGAAGAAGATTAAGGTATTGAAATGGCCCAACCACAGTCCAGGCCTAAATCCGATCAAACTTCTGTGGGGTGATGTGAAGAGGGCTGTGCACCAGAGATACCCTCGCAATCTGACAGATTGGGAGCGTTTTTGCAAAGAAGAGTGGGCAAATATTTCCACATCAAGATGTGCCACGCTGATAGACTCCTACCCAAAAAGACTGAGTGCTGTAATAAAAGCCAAAGGTGCTGCAACAAAGTATTAGTTTAAGGGTGTCTTTATTTATGCAACCAGGTTATTGTCATGCTCTGCCCTCCAGACAGATGAGGATTTAAGTGCAGGACTCATGACACAGGCAGGATGATGGTGCACACAATAATTTATTAACAAAAACACAAAGAAACAAATAAATGGCTACGTGGGGGCAGAAAACAACACATATCAAAAGATTAAATAAACTCACCAAGAACTTGAGGCATGGGCTAACACTGGGAAAATGCACAAGGAATGAACAACAAGGAGAACATAGGAGTAAACAACAAGGACACCAGACAGAGCACATGAAAAAACTTACATATATAGGGTAACTGATAAAGAACTTAATGTGAGACAGCTGGGGCTAATTATCAGGGCAGCAGGTGAAGGAGACAAGACGGGCGGGGGTCTACACACAGACTGGGAATAAACAGAAAGCAAGACAATGGACATGCAGGACAATAATACTAAACAGCATAACTCCTCCACCCACCAACTGCTCCTCCTCCGTGGAGGAGCATACTCCTCCTCCACAACCAGAAGTTCTGGTCGTGGAGGAGGAGTAGCAACAATTTACCATTCCAAATTACTAGTTAATGTAAAGCAAAAAACATGTTATAATTCCTTTGAGGGTCTGGTCCTCAGTATTGGGCACTTTAGCAATTTTAGGTTAAACCCAATTTTATTTGCCATAGTTTATCGTCCCCCATCAACCTACTCAGAATTTTTATCCGAATTTGCTGATTTCTTAGCTGATTTAGTGCTGAAATCTGATAGAATAATTATAGTAGGGGACTTTAATATACATGTGGATGTAGATAGTGACTGCCTTAATGTGGCATTTAATTCAATATTAGACTCGATTGGGTTTTCTCAAAGTAGGAAATTCTACTCATTACCTCCACCATACATTGGACCTTGTTCTGACATATGGCATAGAAATAGAAAATCTTGTAGTGTCTCCTCATAACCCTGTAGTGTCAGACCATTGTCTGTTAACCTTTGATTTTACTATTTCTAACTATTTGGCTCCTAAACAAAAAATATTATTACAGTAGATGCCTCTCAGATGATGCTGTTACCAAATTTATGCAGATTGTTTCCTCTATGCCATGTGTCAACACAACGGAAATAAGCGATGGACAGCTTGCTCCTTCTGTAATTGATAACATGGTGGATGGTGTTACAGTTTCTCTGCATCAGACACTAGACTTGGTGGCCCCCTTAAAAAAGAAAAAGTCTAATCAGAGATTTCTACCTCCTTGGTTCAACACAGAAACTCGTAGCTTAAAAAAGAAGACTCGTCAATTAGAAAGAAAATGGCACTCCACTAATTTAGATGAAATCTATTTAGCTTGGAGAAATCATCTTTTAATTTATAAAAAATCTCTTAGAAAAGCTAGAACGAGTTATTATTCTGCATTAACAGAAGAGAACAAGAATAATCCCAGGTTTCTTTTCAGCACTGTAACCAGGTTGACAAAGAGTCAGGGACTCTATCAATCCTAGCATTCCCTTAGAGCTCAGACTTAGAGCTCAGACTTAGAGGTCAGGACTTTATGAACTTTTTCAATAATAAAATTTCCTCCATCAGAGATAAAGATAAGATAAGCCTTTATTAGTCCCACAATCAGATTCTTCCCACAGTTAACTTAAATACTGTAACTACTACAACTCCTTCAATTGATGTCTGTCTTGATGAGTTTACTCCAATCGACCTTTGTGAGTTAGACAAAATAGTTTCCTCATCCAAACCTTCAACTTGTCTTTTAGACCCTACTCCTACCAGGTTATTTAAAGAAGTCTTCCCACTTATTGGTAGCTTTATTCTTCATATAATCAATTCTTCATTAACTTTAGGCCATGTACCGCAGGCTTTTAAAATGGCTGTAATTAAACCCTTACTCAAAAAGCCAACACTAGATCCAGGAGCTTTAGCTAAGTAAAGACCAATCTCTAATCTCCCTTTCATTTCAAAAATCTTAGAAAGAGTTGTTGCTACGCAATTATTTGACCACCTGCAGGGAAATGGTTTACTTGAAGAGTTTCAATCTGGGTTTAGAATCCATCATAGTACTGAAACAGCCTTAGCGAAGGTCACTAACGACCTCCTCATCGCATCTGATAATGGACTGGTTTCTGTACTTGTCCTTTTAAACCTTAGTGCAGCTTTTGATACTATCAATCATAATATTCTACTTGATAGATTAGAACACTATGTTGGACTTAATGGAACTTCGTTGCAGTGGTTTAGATCTTATTTATCTGATAGGTTCCAGTTTGTTCATGTAAATAATGAGTTTTCTTTCAACTCAAAGCTTAGTCATGGAGTTCCACAGGGATCTGTGCTAAGCCCTACTCTTTTTAGTTTATATATGCTTCCGTTAGGCAACATTATTAGAAAGCACTGCATATATTTTCATTGTTATGCAGATGACACACAATTATACCTGTCAATGAAGCCAGATGATAGTAATCAATTAGCCAAGTTAGAAGCCTATCTTAAGGAAATCAAAGCTTGGATGACTTGTAATTTCCTGCTATTAAATTCAGATAAGACTGAAGTCATTTTTGTTGGTCCAAAAAAGCTTAGAAATACCTTTCCAAATCAAACTTTCAGTTTGGATGCGGTTACTCTTTCTTTTAATAGCTCTGTGAGGAACCTTAGAATTATTTTTGATCAAGATCTGTCCTTCAATTCACATATTAAATTTGTTTCTAAGACTGCCTTCTATCATTTGCGTAATATTGCCAAGATTAGGAGCATCCGTGGACTGCGCGGTGGCGCAGTGGTTTAGCACTGTGGCAGCACAGTTTTACCCTCGGCCGGGGGATCGCGGGGATCATGAGATCGTGGGTTCGATCCCAGTCCCCGACCAACAGTGAGCTGTGTGGAGTTTGCATGTTCTCCCCGTGTTGCGTGGGTTTACTCCGGGATTTCTCCGGTTTCCTCCCGCATACCAAAAACATGTAGGTTTAGGGCGCTCGCGCATGCAGCGACCAGCAGCCGGTGGCTTGTCACCAGACTGCAAACCAAGTCTACCTACGGGTACAAATAAGTAACAAAAAAAAAAAAAAAATCTTGTCTCAGAGTAATGCTGAGAAACTGATCCACGCTTTTGTTAGCTCGAGATTAGATTATTGTAATTCTTTATTATCAGGCTGTCCTAAAACATCTTTAAAAAGTCTTCAGCTGATCCAAAATGCTGCAGCAAGAGTTTTAACAGGTACTAGAAAGAGAGATCATATCTCTCCGGTTCTGGCCTCCCTTCATTGGCTTCCCATAGAGTTTAGAATTAAGTATAAAATCCTTCTTCTTACTTACAAAGCTCTAAACAATCAGGCTCCTTTTTATTTAAAAGATCTGATACTACCGTATTATCCTAACAGAGCACTACGCTCCCAAAATGCAGGATTACTTGTAATACCTAGAATCTCCAAAAGTACAATGGGAGGCAGAGCCTTCAGTTATCAAGCTCCTCTCCTGTGGAACCAGCTGCCAATCTGGATTCGGGAGTCAGACTCAATCTCTGTTTTTAAGAATAGGGTAAAACCTACCTTTTTGATATAGCCTACAATTAGGGAAGGATCATGTGTTTCTGAACCCTCCCTTAGTTATGCTGCTAATAGGTTTAGTCAGCCGGGGGACCTCCAATAATGCACTGGGCCTCACTCCTTTCTTCACCTTCAATGAATTTTTTTTTTTTTGCTGGTCATTAACATCTGTTTGTTCTCTCCCATAGATTGAGTCCCCATCATACTGTTTGCTCTCTACATGTCTGTTCTTTTCATTTTCTCTGTCCCCTCACCCCCCAGCCAGTCGCAGCAGATGACTGCCCCTCCCTGAGCCTGGTTCTGCTGGAGGTTTCTTCCTGTTTAAAGGGAGTTTTTCCTCTCCACCGTCGCCAAGTGCTTGCTCACAGGGGATCGCCTGATTTCTGGGGTCTTTCTGCAACTGTGGGGGTTCCCCCTACAGTCGATAGTGCTATGAGATGACTGTTGTTGTAAAATGGCGCTATATAAATAAAGTTGAATTGAATTGAATTGAATAAATAAACAGGGATGACAAAATGACTGAGATGAACACAAAGCGTGGGCACAGTCCCCGGCCGTGCCCTGATTGTGACATAATTCCCCCTTTAAGGGGTGGGTTCCAGACACCCCTAAAAAAACAAAAACAAAGAAACACCAAGCTGGGCGGGAGGAGGGGGACAAGGGGCGGTGGAAAGAAACAGAACACAGGAATCTAACAGAGCAGGGAAAAAAAAACAAAAATGTCAATCAGGAGTCCCTCAGAAGTTCACAGGTCTGCCTTCCAGACACCCCTGAACAAAAAAAACAAAAACATAACGCCAAGACGGGTGGGAGGAGGTGGACAAGGCATGGTGGGAAAAACAAAACAAACAAAAGCAACAATGTCCATCAGGTGGTTGGCCTGTGTTCCACGATTACCAGAAGGAGGAACCTGATGCATCTGGTGGTCTACCAGAGTCCAAGGCCCACCAGATGAAGAAACCCAGCACGTCACGTAGTCCACCAAAGTCCAAAGGCCACCAGACGGGTAAACCAGGTGCATCCGGGGGCCTACAAAAGTCCAAGGGCCACCGGATGGATGAAGACAGTGCTGTGGGGGTGCCAAACTCGGGGGGCCTTTAGCAAGGAAGATAGCATAGGAACCCTTTGCACAGAAGATAACAACACAGAAATTTCACACAGATGAGATAATGACATGAACCCCTTTAACTGAAGAGATGACCACATGGGAACTTTAAACTCATATGATAACGGGAACATGGACATCTTGCACTCAGAGAGTGATGATAACACAAGTGCTTTAACCTCAGGAGAAAATGACACAGAAATCTTAAAGTCGGGGACTGACTTGAAATCTTTAACCTCAGGCAAAAACATAGGAACTACCTGCTTTGGAGAAAACAAAATAGGATCCCTTAACTCTGGGAAAAATAATACAGGATCTTCTTGTTTGGCAGAAAACACAGAGGTTTTAAACCCAGGAGATAACACTGGGTCTCTTTGCTCTGGAGACCACAAAGGAGCTCTTTGACTTGGAGACCACAGAGGAACTGTTTGCTCGGGGAACAACCACTTAGAATCTAAGAGCTCAGCAGATGGTAACCGTGTAGCTCTTAGCACAAAAAATAACAGAAGTCTCTCGCTCTAAAGGTAGTAACTGAGAGAACTTCGATACAGGGGCCAACAGCGACTGAGGAGCAGCAATCCCACTGGGAGACAACTGGGGACCGCTGACACCACTGGGAGATGACTGGGGAATGCTGACCCCACTGGGAGACGACTGGAGAGCACTGAACACACTGGGAGATGACTGGGGAGCGCTGACCTCACCTGGAGCTAAGGGGGGCATCTCCGGGACAGCTGGAGCAGGCCCGTGCACCTCGAAGACTGCTGAAGCTGCTGTGTGCACCTCAGGGGAAACTGAAGTAGGGGTGTGCACCTCGGGGACAACTGAAGCAGGTTCGTGCACCTGAAGACTGCCAGAACTGCAGCGTGCACCTCAGGGAAAAACAAGGAGACCAGGGTTGGTGGCAGTATCAACACAGGGGGGACAGCAGAAGCAAAAAGTGAGGGCTCAGAAGCAGAAAGGGGCTGCTGCTGAGACCCCTCACCCAAAACAAGACAAGACATCTCATCACGTGGTAAGGGAAAATGAGACTGTACTTGTCAGGAGCCAAGCCAGCTTGGTTTTCTCCGGCTCAGTCCTGATCTCTCTGTGGGTCTTGGGGCCGTTGTGTATGCATGTTTAGTATGTATTTCCAGTGTGTACTGTGCCCATAGCCACTGCTCTGGGGCCGGCAGCTGTGTGTCTGCTGACAGTCTGCCGGTCCGACCACGCCCCCCTCACTGATCACCATCAGCTATTCCCAGCCCCGCTGATCATCTTTCCCAGGCCTCACCCAGGTGCCTCCAATCTACCATCCCCAGCAATGCGTGTACTTCAGGAGCCTCTTTCCAGTCACGCATTGCTGGGTCATTGCACTTGTCATGCGGTTGTTAATTGCTGCATGGTAATCAAAGTCGCTACGGACTGTGTTTCCCTCATTGCCTATTTGGATTAACTCGGACAGCTCCATGTCTGTGAGTATTTACTGTGTGTGTTTTCCCTGGTCGTCCTCACCTGTAAACTGTTGAGCGTCCTTGAGGACTCCTTGAGCTTCACAGGAAACCACTGTTGAAACTGTGTGTCAGTATTGCTGTATTTAATAAATGTGTGTGGTGCATAACCCTGCGTGTAAATCCTCATCCTTTCACCCCTCTTCCGTGCGCTTCTCCGCAGCGCATGGGGAGATCATGACAGAATGACCCAGCCAAGAAAGAGGATTTAGCGGGTACACCCACACACCGCTCTTTTTCCATTTTTGAACCGTTTTTCACCCACCAGTTTGCCCCACTATGCCTTCAGCACGCTGCTCCCATGCCGGCTGGAGGAAATCAGCGGCGAGGCAGCCCATGGTGGAAGAGGAATGGGTGGTGACCTTCATCCAGGACTTTATGGATGAGGCCCACAAGACACATGGACCCAAAGTGAAGTGGAGCAGCCTAGACGCAGCGGAGGGAATCCTGGAAGCGCATCCTGGTCTCTGGGATTACCCTCAGTACACAGACCTGATCGCTTCGGTCTACACGCTCCAGCGCATGTTTCTTGGTGTGGGGAGAGCGGTGTTCCTCGCAGAGCCAGAGCAGGAATGCGCTCCACAATCTACAGCTGCTCTCTCTCCTGCTTCACCATCAGCGCCGGCTGCCCAGAATCAGCGTTATTTCACGGGGAGACACTGGGAGAAGCCCTCCTCATCTTCAGCAGCCATCACCTCCCCTCCAGCTGTCATGAGGTCTGCTAGGGCTGCCCCGGGAACACCCACCTCCGTAGCCATGGAGACGGGTCCTCCACAAACCATGGAAAGGAGCCAGATCACCGCAGACATGGAGAGGGCTGACTGTTCGTCTGCTACAGCTGTCAACCTCAAACATCGGGATGACAGGCAAGTGTTTTTTTCATTCTGTACAATCTGATAACACCAAACCTTGTCTGTCACCCGAGGGAGAGGCCCGATTTCAGCAGTCCGCTGGGTCCTCTCCTCCAGCTGCAGATAATTCTTTTCTTCTTCTCTTCGTGTCTCCTCCCTCTTTCCCAGAGTGCCTGTCGGTCCAAGAACCGAGCCGCCAGGCAGTGGAGGAGGTTGGGACCCTGGATGATCCTGCCCAGGGGTCTGCACGGAGGCGTTCCCCTGCAACCATGCTGGTGGAGTCCCCTGCATCTTCCCCCAGGCCGGCACCTGCCCAATCCTCGGACGTCATGACAGAGGAGGAGAGACTAGGTTTGCTGGCCATGATAGACCACTGGATCGAGGAGGAGCACTTCGAGAGGGAGGCCCGAGGATGCGCTTCCCCAGCAGTGAGGGCTCCACCTCCCGTGCCTGCTCAATCCACGGGCTTGCCAACAGACGAAGAGTGGTCAAACCTACTTGCCGTGCTCAACCGCCGAGTCGAGGAGGAGCATCATGAGAGGGAGGAGCAGAGACTGGCCCTGCTGGACCACCGGATGGAGAAGGAGCACCGCGAGAGGGAGGCCTGAGGACACGCTTCCCCGGCTGTGAGGGTTCCACCCCCCGTGCCTGCTCAATTCCCGGGCATGCCGCCAGACGAGGAGTGGTCGAACCTGCTTGCCGCGCTCAACCGCCGGGTCGAGGAGGAGTCAGATGAGGATTCCCCTGCGCTCGAGCTCCTTGTGACTGCTCCACCCCCCTCTCCGGAGAAGACAGAGCTTCTTGGCACGGTTGACTCACTGCCCAGCGCAAAGCTTCTTATCCCAGACTATCTGGTCCCTGAGCCATCCGGGAGGAAGAGTAGGAGGAACTTCCGCTGGAAGAGGCCTCTGGTCTTGCCAGCACTGCACAAGCAGGAACGCCCGGAGGGGGGAGAAGTCTCGGAAGCCTCTGAGGACATCTCGTGTCAAGAGGAAAGGCAAGTTATTTCTCATTTAACTTTTATGTCTGATGAACAATTTTTCCTGCCTCCAGGCGAGGAGACTCGGGGTGAGCAGCCCCCTGAGTGCTCCACCCCAGCGGCATGTAGTTCCCCCATACCCGACCTCACCCAACTCTTTTTGTGCACCCCCATGAGCTCGCCAGCACCAGATCCAGGTCGCTCGAGGGGAGAGGAACCAGAGGCCCGGGAGGGTCCAGCTCATGGGTCAGTGGAGAGGTCGTCCTCGGCCGCCACGCCAGATGAGCCGGTGGTGAGAAAGACAGCATACGGGAGCACCAGGACTGCTACCACCATCACACCTGCGGCGGGGGCCACCACAGCAGAATCATCCCCCGGACCAGACCTCCAACCGACGGGACTCCGAATGCCATCGTCGGCATCGCTGGAGTCCTGGACAGCAGTAGAGCTTGAGCACAGGCAAGTAACCGCTCCGGTAGTTCATTTGTCAGTGATGGAGGGATCTTGTCTGGCTTTTGGGGAGGAGAGCCGGGTAAGGCTGCCGGCCGCATCTGGACTCCCCTCGCCGGGCTCTGCCACTGCCAGCGACCCTAACCATTCCTCCTCTCCTATCCCCTTCGAGCTCCTTCCTAGGGTCGCCGGAGAGAAGCTGCCACAACCCGGGTTGCCCACAGATGACAACGCGGGCCCAGTGGTCCCGAAGGAGGTCAACGGGGGTGTAGCACCCAACAGACAGGAGGAACCTGCGCACCCTAAATCGCCGGAATCCTGGACAGCAGTGGAGCCTGAGTTCAGGCAAGTGTGCTCCATTATGTCAATAGTGTCAATGTTGATGTCACACTGCCCAACTCATGGTGAGGAGGACCCGGGGCAGCTCACAGTAGCCCTTAGGGCCACCTCACCGGGCTCTGCCTCTGCCGGCGACCCTGACCCTGGTCTCTCTTTCTCCCTCTACGGGTTTGGAGCCCCCTGACAGGGTTGCCGGAGAGCAGCTGATCCCACCAGAGGCCTCCAAGGATCGGGGGTCAGCGCCAGGGGTCAACTGGAGCATGACCTCCCCCGTTGAGGAGATCACCGCGGGTGCAGCTAAGCTCCAGCCAGAGTTCACCGCAGGTGCAGCCAAGCTCCAGCCGGAGTTCACCACGGGTGCAGCGAAGCCTCAGCCAGAGGTCACCATGGGTGCAGCCAAGCTCCAGCCGGAGTTCACCGTGGGTGCAGCAGATCCGGCTCGGCTGGGGTCCACCATGGGTGCAGCGGAGCCGGTCCAGTCGGGGCCCATCACGGAAGCAGCCGTGGCCCAAGCCGGGACCACCAAGTGTGCTGTGGGTCTGCCCAAGGATGCCGTGACTCCCTTCTCCTCTCTATCCGACGCCATGTGGGTTCCCTCCCTGTGGTCAGGTCACCCCCCTGTGAGCCTTCTGGTGGGCAGGCCGCCTCCTACTTCATTCTGCCAGTCCTGGTGGCTTTACAGCACTGGCCGACTGCCTGAGGGACTGGGGTTCTGGGCCAGATGGCCAGTGCAGTCCGGCAGGCCTACAGACTCTGTCCGCCGGACTGCTTGCTAGGCCTGGGACTCGGGGCAGCCTCCTGAGCCTCCACACCTTTGGACTTAGGAGGGCTATTGTGGATCCTGGGTGGGGTGTTGTGTTCCCACTTTTCCTGTTCCCCCCTACCTCCCACACGGGTTTGTGTTGTTTGTTCCTGTTGGGGGGGGGGGGGGGTCTGGGATGTTACCTTGGGTGTCTGGGAATCCACACCTTTAAGGGGGGGCTCTGTCAGGAGCCAAGCCAGCTTGGTTTTCCCCGGCTCGGTCCTGATCTCTCTGTGGGTCTCGGGGCCGTGGTGTATGCATGTTTAGTATGTATTTCCAGTGTGTACTGTGCCCATAGCCACTGCTCTGGGGCCAGCAGCTGTAGGTCTGCTTACAGTCTGCTGGGCCGACCATGCCCCCCTCACTGATCACCATCAGCTGCTCCCAGCCCCGTTGATAATCTTTCCCGGGATTCGCCCAGGTGCCTCTAATCTACCATCCCCAGCAATGCGTGTACTTCAGGAGCCTCTTTCCAGTCACGCATTGCTGGGTCATTGCACTTATCATGCGGTCGTTAATCGCTGCATGGTAATCAAAGTTGCTAGGGACTGTGTTTCCCTTGTTGCCTATTTGGATTAACTCAGACAGCTCCAGGTCTGTGAGTATTCACTGTGTGTGTTTTCCTCGGTCGTCCTCACCTGTAAACTGTTGAGCGTCCTTGAGGACTCCTTGAGCTTCACAGGAAACCACTGTTGAAACTGTGTGTCAGTATTGCTGTATTTAATAAATGTGTGTGGTGCATAACCCTGCACGTAAATCCTCATCCTTTCACCCCTTCTCCGTGCACTGCAGAGAAGTGCACGGGGAGATCATGACGGTACCTGCCTGTTCCACTGCTCTGCTGTCACTGATGAAGAACCAGGAGTGGAGGTGGTGATTACTGCCAGGGCAGTGGGTGTGGGCACCCGCGCTGCAGATGACAGAGTTGGCACTGCAGATGGAGGATGATGTGATGCTGGAACTACAGCTGCCATGGATACCGGTGTTGTAGCTGCCATACGAGCTGACGTTTCAACTGTCACAGGCACCGGCATAGACAGTAAACTCTCCTCAAGCCCATGAGGTGGCTGCAGGGCTGGTGAGAGTTCCGGGGCTGGAGGGTGCAGACCCACCTCCGAAAATGTCCGGCGGATGTGGCTGCAGGCGAAGGCAAGCAATTCCCTCGCCTCAGGGCCGAACTGTAGGCTGGGGAACCTCTCCACAACCTTCATAGCCACCTCCAGGCGAGTAACAGTCTCCTATGATGTGCTGGAGGTGCGAGCATTCGCGACGAGGGACTGGAATGTCTGAACTGCCCACTGCTGTTTTGTGTCGGAACCACCGGCCACCCAGCCTGCCTGCTGAGTCCTTCTTTGCTGGTGTCCTAGTGTCATGCTCTGCTCTCCAGGCAGATGATGGTTTAGATGAAGGACTCATAGTGCAGGCAGGATGATGGTGCACACAATAATTTATTAACAAAAACACAAAGAAACAAATAAATGGCTGCACGGGAGCAGAAAACAACACATATCAAAAGACTAAATAAACTCACCAAGAAGTTAAGACATGGGCTAAAACTGGGAAAAACACACAAGGAATGAACAACAAGGAACACATAGGAGTAAATGACAATTACGCCAGACAGAGCACATGAAAAAACTTACATATATAGGGTAACTGATAAAGAACTTAATGTGAGACAGCTGGAACTAATTATCAGGGCAGTAGGTGAAGGAGACAAGACGGGCGGGGCTGTATACACATTCACAAACTGGGAATGCACAGAAAACAAGACAATGGACATGCAGAACAATAATACTAAACAGCAGAAATAAACAGGTGTAGTGAAATTAAATGATTTTATAGGTAATTTAATGTTGGTACACGTATTTGTGTAAATATGAATGTAAGTAGGAATGAAGATTTACTTTCATCACACTCAATTCCTCGTTAGGGCACCATCCACGTTTTATAGAGGTGGAAACTCTTATGAACAAAGACTTAAGCTTAAGAATTTAGCAATTGGTAAGTTAAGCCTTAGTTAATAATTCTATTGAATAATTCTATTGATTTGATCAGTCTCATAATAAACCCTTGTGAGTCATTGTCTCTGATGATCAAGAAGATGGACATGAAATCAAACATTAACTCCCATATGTCTTTCAATGATTTAATAAGAAATGTCAGAATAGGTTAACATATATGGATAACTTCAAAAACGAGAATTCACATGTATCATGGGCATCATAGACTGTTACTGAGTTACTTATGAATCAAGCATTTGTGGAACCAAATGAAGTACAGTTTAATTTGTCAGCATACTGGAAATTGGAAAACCATGAAATAGCATTGGTTAGGAAAAGTGGATGCAATTTTATGAAGAAAATGTTAATTAACTTTATAAAAATTTAGAAAAATTGTTTTACTCTGAAAAAGAATGTAAATTAATGAAAGACAACATGCATTTTGAGATTCTGATGGGTGTTTGCATAAAATTAGTTTCAAAGAACTTATACCAGGAATATTCTGAAGACAAGTGCAAATTACATAACAGACCGTCAGCCTCAGAAACTTTGCATCCCTGTGGGTAGTAAGCGGGTCCACCGGATTCTGTTTCACTGGACCAGCGTGGGTCTGTGGGGAGGCTGGCAAACAGGCTCCTTACAACTGTTATGGCCTCCTCCCGGGATCACAAAGCCTGTTCCAGCAAACTGGGTGAGGTCCTGTCTTATGCACTGAAGAAGGAATTGGTTTAATGTGCAAAGTCTCATCAGAAAGTCAAATTACATCACAAACTTGTTTCTTCCGATATTGGTAATTTAAATGAGTTGGTTTATGCTTTAAAAAAAAAAAAAGTCTTCTTCCATGATGATTTAAAGAAAAAGAAGAATAAAATAAGAAAAAATAATTTTAAAGAAAGGAAACAGGATTTACACAGAGCATGACAGGCTCTGGGCTCTTTTTAAAAAGAAAGGAGAAAAAATGGAGAAGTAGAGAAATCTGCTCACACCACACCTAGGCCGTGAGCAGCTCCCTCAAAATGTGGCTAGAAAATGATTTTCGTGGCACCCAACTGGGAACTACGGGATCTTTGATGATTTCTATGTAAAAAAAACCTGCTGAATCCGAAAATCGATGTTCCCACTGTCAAAGGTGTGGATAGCTATGTCAAATTTGCATAAATCCAAGATGGCTGCCACGACTAACCAAGGGAATGAATGGCCTAACATTTCAACCAGTCTACCTAGAAACACGTTTGAGGCCTCTTTTTCGGATAATGTTGAGCCGAGGAATCGATTTCTGAGGTCAACTGTGTGATTGAGGGTCAAAGAACCACGCTAATTTGCATAAATCCAAGATGGCTGCCATGGATGGACTAACTTTTTTTATTTTAGCCATTCTACCTAGAATCACGTTGGAGACGTCCTTTTCGGCTAATGTTAACCCGAGGAATCGATTTCCGAGGTCATTAGTGTGACTGAGGGTTAAAGAACCCCGCTAATTTGCATAAATCCAAGATGGCCACCATGGGTGTGGATGGACTATATTTTGAACCACTCTACCTATAATCACGTTTGAGACGTCTTTTTTGGATAATGTTGACCCGAGGAATCGATTTCTGAGGTCAGATATGTGATTGAGGGCTCCACTAATTTTCATAAATCCAAGATGGCTGCCATGAATGGCCTAACTTTTTTATCAGTACCGGTACAACTAGAATCACGTTTGAGACATCATTTTCCAATAATGTTATGCCCAGGAATCGATTTCTGAGGTCACTTTAAGAACTCCACTCATTTGCATAAATCCAAGATGGCCGCCACACGCATGGATAGTCCAACTTCTTAACCATTCTACCTAGAATCACATTTGAGACGGCTTTTCTGCATAATGTTGACCCGAGGAATCGATTTCTGAGGTCAAATATGTGATTGAGGGTCAAAGAACTCCGCTTATTTGCATAAATCAAAAATGGCCGTCATGGCTGGATGAACTTTTTTAATCAGTCCACCTAGAATCATGTTTGAGACATCATTTTCGGATAATGTTATGCCCGGGAATCGATTTCTGAGGTCACTTGTGTGATTGAGGGTCAAAGAACTCCACTCATTTAAATAAATCCAAGATGGCCGTCATAGGCATGGATAGCCTAACTTCTTAACCACTCTACCTAGAATCACGTTTGATACATCTTTTCCAAATAACGTTGACCCGAGAAATTGATTCCTGGTCAGTTATGTGATTGAGTGTCAAAGAACTCTGCTAATTTATATAAATCCAACATGTATAGCTGTCATATCCTGATACAACCTGTATTCAACCTCCACCTTATTCATCACCAGAATCATCTCCCTCATTTTCTTCCTCCTCTGCTTCCACAGATCTTTCAGATTCTGTAAGAACACGATTCACGCAATCGATGCAGGCGCATAGATCAGTGCAGCTGAGATCCGATGCCTTGCATGTACATCTGCTGGCCTCGCACCTACTCCGCTTGCATGAACAGTGCACATAGTTCAAGATCTCTTCAGGCGCCGGACCAGTTGCCATCCAGTCTACAGCCAGTTCTTCCTGCAACAAAATCCAGCCATGGCCCACTGGACTGGATTGCTTGACCTTGCAGATGCTTGGCTGATGGTTGCTGCAGCATGGTGAGATCGCAGTCGCTTTTTAGGAGATGGTGCTGGGGGACTAAGTTCTGGTCTGCTTTGCTCCTGAGGCTCAGGAATGTGGGCTTCGGCCAGTCGTTTTTTACAAGCTTCAGCACGTTCCACTCTTGTTTTGTCCGTAAAACGGCTATAGCACACACGATGGTAGCCAAATGTTGGATCAAGGTTGTTTAGATCTGAAAACATATTATATGGACCATAGGGTATTAAAACATTAGGCCTACCTTGTACCCATATAGATATAAAACATATATAGATTGCAGATAATTTTCACATTAACAGTGAGCTTATAATAGAGACCTTGTGCAACCTAGTCACTGCTCAATGTAAACTTGCAAAATGGCAAGCACAGACCGTGTGCCCATATTTATTGAGAGCATAAAGTATACAGGCGACTGCTGCTGCCATGAGTTTAACCTTTCTTGGGTGACACCACAAACATATGGGCTTTCCTTAACAGGCCATTTTCCATCCACCTAAGGCTTGATAGTATGGGTGTGACTATGTGCAAACTATATAAATGTATGCCCAAACTTGTTCCTCCCTCACCTACTAGTACACTGCACCCCTTGGGCTTGGGCTGAGAAGTACATCCAACCCTCAGACTCAGAGTTAAGCTCATTGGGATTGCTACCCTTTTCCCATTTGAGCTACTTTATGGTAGTGGTATATTTTGACTATAATTCAGGCCCATGGTGGATTTATGCAAATTAGCGTGGTTCTTTGACCCTCAATCACACAGCCGACCTCAGAAATCGATTCCTCAGCTCAACATTATCCGAAAAAGAGGCCTCAAATGTGTTTCTAGGTAGACTGGTTGAAATGTTAGGCCATTCATTCCCTTGGTTAGTCATGGCAGCCATCTTGGATTTATGCAAATTTGACATAGCTATCCAAACCTTTGACAGTAGGAACATAGAATAGAATAGAAATCATCAAAGATCCCATAGTTCCCAGTTGGGTGCCACAAATATCATTTTCTAGCCACATTTTGAGGGAGCTGCTCACGGCCTATGGCAGTCATGAGAGTTGAAAATACTGAAAATAACTTTGTTGCATAAATAAAAGACTTCATACTTGAAATGGGAACAGGTGCTTTTTTACCATTTTTTTTTTTTTACCAAAGATGCCTGTTGTCCCTAATTTGCATCATACCTAAAATTATATCTATTTTATGTGCTATAGTCAAATTAACTTTCTCAACTTAATTTAGCATCTACTTGAAAGCAAAAACAAGTGAAATTTTTTTTCCATAATTGGAAATAAATTCAGGCGTTAAGGGGTTAATTGGAACTCAAGGTCACGCTACGCAGGGATGACAAAATATAGTCAAATACCAAAAGACAACTCTAAGATACAGACAATAGGGGAAGACATGACATGACAAACAAGGATCAGGGAACACAGGACACTTAATAAGAGTCCTAATAATACTGAGAAAAAACAGACTGAGATGAACACAAAGCGTGAGCACAGTCCCCAGCTGTGTCCCAATTGTGACAGTTATTGTAAGTTTTTTATTTTTCCCCCTTTCAGTTTGTTTTTCAATTGGGTTGTACAGGTTATAGGTCACATCAATGGTGGAAAAAGTTGTGAAATGATTTATCTTGGTCTCATTTTTTACATCACAAAAACCTAGCATTTGAACTGGGGTGTGTAGACGTTTTATAGCCACTCTATCTACAGCAGCTGATGTAAGGTATACTTAAAGATTGAGTTTACACTACAGTGAAGACCAAACAAGTTACAATACTCAAAATGTATGCAAAAACCAATTACCTCAAGAAATCTGGTTAATAAATTTTACTGTGTAGAGTAAGCTTAAATTCAACATTATACTCATTGATCATGAGTAAACTTGAATTAATATTTTCATCTCATAACCAGCTGTTCCAATGGTGGTTTTATGTCGTGGTTTCCTGCTACAGCCGTTATTTCTCCCGACAATATTCTCAGGGCTGTGAAGTCATCAGATGATGGTAGGGGTATTTTCTCACATGAATTCAAACCCTGCTAGTCTGCTTAAATGGCAACTGTCTTAATCCAATAGGCCATTGTTTAACATTTTTCCTGCTGAAGCCTGGAAAGACACTGGGGTGATGACCAATGATTTCTGAGAAACTTTAACTCAAATTAAATTAAAATTTTCAGAAGACACACACATTTGATGATGGGTTGATTGAATAGCTATTTTTGAAAGCTGAACTACTTTTTGGGTTTATAGTGTTAAGACTGGATAGTGTTATGTCTGTAAATACCTTACAATGACGAGGCCAGGTGCACAGTCGAGCTTAGCTTTATTGTGGGGTTGGCAATACACAACATACAGCCACCAGGCAGAGGCATCAGCCAAGAGGCCGAACCCTGATGCCCGCTGGTATTTATAGTGGCGGTGCAATAGCGGAAGGAAGTGGCCGCCACTACACCACACTTCACAAATAAGAGCATCCCCTTAACAACATAACAATATAACACCCCCCCCCTTTTTAGAAAAGTCCAAAAACACACACACAATCAAGGCCCTCCCCCATTTAAAACCCAAATCATGCACTAATTAAACCAAAACTGAAAACACTAAAGGGCCTATCACATTCATACAACAAAACCTAAAACTAGGGAGGACGGGTGGACTACCGCCCTACCCCACACAGCAAGGTGGATTATTCTGCCACCTTCAAAATAAATAATTATAGTCCATTAATAACACAAAATCACTGCCATGTTTCCTAAATTAAAACACATAAAATAATCATCAGAACTACATACAGTACAATTATATACACAACAAAACACTTTTTTTTTTTTTTACACATGCACAAATATATGAACATTGGAACCTTTAACCGTTATTATTATTGTTAATTCATTTCAAAACACCCAAACACACTATTATAACTCATTTTTTTCTATAACATATACACACACTCACAGTCCACACGGCTAAGTATGGGAGGAACTGGCCTGTGGGGGCCCCGGACCGTCCCTCCGTCAGTCCGCCCCTGGAGGCGGCATGCCTTCTGGGTTGCAGCTAATCATATAAACAATGATGCGCCTCTTCGTCCTTGCTGTCGGGTGTCCCTCTCGTCCAGGCCCACCACCCGCAGTCTCCCTCCAGGCACGCTGCAGCTCATTGGCGTGCCTCCACGAACCATCCGACAGTTGAAAGTGGGCTGCACCCCATTTAGTCACGATGTGCAGCCATCCCTGGTGATCCTCAGGCTGTTGTTTGGCCCACATCCACCGTGGACGTCCCCACCCCCCACAAACCCGAACCTGGTCTGTAACTCTCAAGGGACCTTTGCTCAGCCTACAGTGTTGCTGCTCGGCGCCCAGTTCAGTGCCTGTCCATTTGGCCCTGACTCCTTGTAAAGCTGCTGTAGTGATCGGCGTTGAAGCTCCAGATCCTCCGGCCCACTGTGGCCGAGCTCCAGAGCAAAACTGAGGCTCTCTCGTTGGCATCACTCATCGACACAGATGCCTCACCATCACGCTCGGTACCTTTGTCCAAGGTATCCTGAGCGCCGGCGCTGAGACCTTCCTGTCTCAAACCTGAGCGAGACTGGTCCTGTTTGACCACCGTGGTGCAAGACAAATCCTTCCCCTACACTGTGTTGTCCTTCGCTACCAGAACTGAATGGTTCTGCCAGCCACAACCAGTCCACTCACTTCCCAGCATCATCTCTAATGGTAAACTCCAGTCCATAAAACAGGTTGCAGCCCATAATGTTGTTGCCTTGGGCCGTCACTTGGAATGTGGTTAGGCATCACCGCTGACTTGTACGAAGCCATCAGTTCCAGCGTTCCAACCGTGCGCAGTCTGCCACCTCTATAACCATAGAGCGGCGCTGGGTCATCTCTTATTCTGTAGTAGGGGAAAAATTTCCTCACCGTGGCCAAATTCAATAATGATCTCTCCGCCCCTGTGTCAATCAGCACCGGCACCTTCTCGTCATCCAGCGTCACCATACAGTACTTGAACCTGTTGGTACTCAGGGACACCACATGGCCAGCTACCAGGGCGGGTGCAGATGCTATTCTCCGTGGGCTCTCTGGCTTGGACACACTACACACCCTGGCAAAAGGGTTCAAACGTCCACACATGCCACAGCGCTTCCCTCTAGCCGGGCATTCCTTAGCCTTGTATCGGTGCTTCACGGACCCACAGCCCACGCACAAGGGCTTTCTCAGGGCAGACCTCAGGTTGATGTCGTACGATTCCACGCTGTCATCTGCCACGCTATCCTCGCTGTCAGGGTCCGCTACTAATGCTGCAGCGACAGGTCCCAGATGTCGTTGTGATTGCCGCCACCTTAGCGCCGAAACTAGCTCATCCACGTTCTCTACCTCGAAGGCTAGCTTGACAGCCTTGGCTAATGTCAGTTCACTCGGCGCCGAAAGTAGTCTCGCTCACAAAGTGTTAGATTATTTTTCAGCATAATTATTCTGAGTCAAAAAAAATCAGGCAGAATATTTAAATGTAAGTAGATTTATTTTCCTCATGGCCAATGAGGGAGAACTACAGAGGCAGAGTACTAAGTCTGACCATCCATACTCCCAAATCAAACATGCATTGCTCAATGTTTATCAAGCCGTTTTTATCAATGGGAAGATGGAAGACGGCGATTAATGTCCTGCAAGACGTACAGTCTTGTCCTTGAGAGTCCATGAAGCATAGTCCTTATCTTCTATACTCACAGGAAACAGGGAGATAAATACACTCTCAGTTACACAGAACTGAACATGACAAATTGAAAAGATCTGCAGTCATTTAGAAAAATATCTGAACATTGTCACCACAATCACTCACAAACTGGACATTCTTATTACAACTATGTAATTGCTAACTCATGCATTCTTACACACAGAATGAAGCTGCCCAAAGGCCATATATAAAATGCACATATGAGAATATAAAAGACATGGAATAATATAAGAATAATATGGAATTTTTCTATCACAAAGCATTGCTAGTTGTGTGTTCCGCCAGCTGGTCACGTATCATTCCCTCCTCCAACATCCCGAAACAACACTCGCTACCCAGCTGCTGCAGGTCAGTGACAAACTGACAGATAGGCTCACCCACATGCTGGTGTCATCGGAACAGAATCCTCTGGACAGTGACATTGCCCGGGGTATGGAAATGGCGCACCTGCAACTGGACCACATCCTCATACGAGTCGGTAGCTCCGAGTGTACACAGGATGCGCTGGCCCTCGAACCCCAAATTATGCACCAGAAGCACACGTGCCCTCTGCCTATCTAGCTCACCCAGGTCAAGTGCTGCAATTTTTTTTTTTTTTTTGGACTTATTTTGTACCCGTAGGTAGATTTGTTCTGCAGTCCGGTGACAAGCCACCTGCTGCCGGTTGCTGCGTGCGCAAGCGCCCCTTAACTCACTAACCTGCATGTTTTTGGCATGTGGGAGGAAACCGGAGAAATCCTGGAGTAAACCCACGCAAATACGGGGAGAACATGCAAACTCCACACAGATCACTGTTGGCCGGGGGCAGGGATCGAACCCACGATCTCATGATCCCCGCGATCCCCCGGCCGAGGGTAAACTGTGCTGCCGCGGTGCTAACCACTGCGCCACCGTGCAGCCGTAGTGCAATGTAGTTTTGAAAGGCAGTAAACCATCTTCGCCAAGGCACAGGTGGCTTTCCTGGGAGCTCCAGGAAGGGCCAGAGTGGTAAAACACACACCTCCATTTTTATTCTCGTCGACAAAATATTATGTCTGTAAATACCTTACAATGATGAGGTCAGGTGCACAGTCAAACTTAGCTTTATTGTGGGGTTGGCAACACACAACATACAGCCACCAGGCAGGAACATTGGCCAAGAGGCCGAACCCTAATGCCCACTGGTATTTATAGGGGTGGTGCAGTGGCGGAAGGAAGTGGCCACCACTAAACCACACTTCACAAATAACAGCATCCCCTTAACAACATAACTATAAAACAGATAGTTCAACTGGCCACAGGTTTTCAATTTTCAAAAAAAGAAAATTACGACTGCATGCTTGAATTAAAAGGGAATCTCTAATCTCTCTTTGGTGAGTTTTCTTACTAATCTTTATTTAAGTAGTCTTCAGGAATAACTCTCTGGGTTGTTGGGAGCGCTTTTTTGAATGTTGGCTGACTTTTGTTCTATTCTTTATCAAGATTATTTTAAATTGTATTCAACACTCCTGTTGTCACTGAGTTTCAGTCTTGTTCTTGTGTAATTTGGCATTACTCAGCCTTTTCTTCCAGTTTCCCTTTTCAAAAAAATGACTCCTTGGCAGCCACCCTTCCACTGTGACCATTCTGATAAGGCTTTGGCCAATGGTAGAGGGATCAGCTGAAGGACCAGGTGCACGCCTCAGGTCTTAAGATAAGATAAGATAAGATAAGCCTTTATTAGTCCCACAATGGGGAAATTCCAGGATTGCAACAGCACAGGGATAGCAACACTCAGAGCAATAATTAAGAAGATACGAAAAATATAAATAAGAGCAGTGGCTATACATACGTACACATAAATATATAAATATACACTACTGTTCAAAAGTTTTGGGTCACCCAGACAATTATTTTGTGTTTTCCATGAAAAGTCACACTTATTTACCACCATGAGTTGTAAAATGAATAGAAAATATAGTCAAGACATTGACAAGGATAGAAATAATGATTTGTATTTGAAATAATAATTTTTTCCTTCAAACTTTGCTTTCGTCAAAGAATCCTCCATTTGCAGCAATTACAGCATTGCAGACCTAACATGATTGCACAAGGGTTTTCTAATCATCCATTAGCCTTCTGACGCAATGAGCAAACACATTGTACCATTAGAGCACTGGAGTGATAGTTGCTGGAAATGGGCCGCTATACACCTATGTAGATATTGCACCAAAAACCAGACATTTGCAGCTAGAATAGTCATTTACCACATTAGCAATGTATAGAGTGTATTTCTGATTAGTTTAAAGTTATCTTCATTGAAAAAAAGTGCTTTTCTTTCAAAAATAAGGAAATTTCTAAGTGACCCCAAACTTTTGAACGGTAGTGTATATACAAAGTGTGGAGCATTGTAGCAAGATGGAATAAACAGCATAACCGTCTACTTAGTTATCCTACATAGTATGAATATGTACCCATACATATGGTTACCCTCCGTAGCGACTGATATTGTCCTAGTTGTATACTGGAGGGGACCATTTGTGTAAGTCTGTTGCGTCTATGTGCAACTTGTCTTTGATTAATTGTCTATGTTTATTGCACTGTCCCTGTCAAATAAACTAATCTACTACTACTACTACTTTTGCATTCAATACTACTAGGTCTTCACGTTTTTTTGCTATCTCTGCGAGCAGCCCTGCTTAGGTTATACAGTCTGACAGCCGTAGGTAGGAAGGACCTGCGAAACCTCTCGGTTGCGCACCTAGGATGATGTAGTCTACTGCTAAATGAGCTCCTCAGTGCGTTCAATATGTCCTGCATAGGGTGGGACTCGGACTCCAGCAGAGATGACAGTTTAGCCACCATCCTTCTCTCTCCTATCTCCTCCACTGGGTCAAGGCGTTGCCCCAGGACAGAGCTAGCTTTCTTGATCAGTTTGTTTAGTCTCTTCCTATCGGCTGCTGTAATGCTGTTGCCCCAGCAGACCACTCCAAAAGTGATGGCTGATGTCACCACTGTGTCGTAGAATGTCTTCAGCAGCGCCCCTTGTACACCAAAAGACCTGAGCCTCCTCAGTAGGAACAGCCTGCGCTGTCCCTTCTTGTAGAGTGCGTCGGTATTGTGTGACCAGTCTAGTTTATTGTTCAGATGAACACCAAGGTACTTGTAGGATGTTGTCATCTCAATGTCTGTTCCCTGCATGTTTACTGGTGCTGTGAGGGGTTGTCCCCTTTCTTCTTCCGGCTTTCAGAGAGAGCAGACGCATTTCTCCCCTCTCCCCACTCCTCTCCCCTCTTCACTATCCCAGCTTGCTGTGTCCTGTCTATGTTCGCTCTTCTTCTGGCTGAATCTCGATCCAAATGGAAAATTATGGAATTGATAAGCGGGCTTTAATACTATTGATACCATTTTACAAAAATTCGGGCCAGGGGGAGCCCCAATGGAGAGACTTATGGATTGGAACTCATGTGTCTGCGTGACTCGACTGAAGATGTGGAAGACATCTACCTGTTTTGGCTTCATGATCACAGGATTTTCTGCTGATTGGCTCTGGAGTTTTCCTGGTGTATCGGAAATTTAACTGGAAGAGCTAATCAAAATGCGGACCCGGCGTAGCTGCTTCTTCAACAATTCGACCAGCTGGGGAAAGCACTGATAGTGGCAAATGACTATGTTTGGAAGGGGAAACATCTGGAGTCGCTTGGTGCTCTCCAAGGAATGATTTTAAAGCCTATGTAATTGTAATTGTGATGCTCAGAATCGCATGAGAGAGGAAATTTCTGCTCTAAGTGATCTGTGCTCATTTGGCCTTGATTCGGCGCCCTTGCATTCATTCCTCCAGGAGAGAGAAGATAAGGCAGAAGAGAGTTGGCTTTGCTTCTCTAACCCAAACAATTAACAACCACTTGCTGTTGTTCAGCAAACTGGACTCTTCAAGGACAGCGTTATCATGTGTCTAATACAGAACTTTGCCATCTGGCATGCACGAAGAGAGATAGACTCTGTGTGGACATGCTTATCTGTGTTTAGATTACATGAACATAACATCCATCCGTTGCCAGGAGGCGCCCCTTTGTTGTACACCAGCAACTGATACATCCACACTGCATTCATTCATACTGATTACATGCTGACTACACACACTTGTCTCTCTCTTTTGCTTTGTCAACGTGTGTATTGTAACTTGTCTGCTAAATGTGCATTGAGGGTTTTTTTTCTTGTAATCATAATCTCGCTCACTGAGCGCTATTCTGATAACTATGTTTTTTTTTTTCTCTCGCCTACTGTGTCATCCCCTACCCCTTCCCTCTTTACCCCCACTGTACTGATGAGGCGCCTTGATGGCTGCCGTGTCATTAGAAGCGCTTATCGAGCGCGTCTAATGTCAAGTCAAATTCCTCGTATGTTTTTAACATGCTTGTCAATAAAGTTCATTCTGATTCTGATTCTGTCCTTGCCTGTGGCAGTCCACCACCAGCTCCTTAGTTTTCCTCGCGTTGATCTGGAGGCAGTTCCGATGGCACCAGTCCACGAAGTCCTGGATAAGTCCTCTGTACTAAGTTTCATCTCCATTGGAGATGAGGCCAACGATCGCAGAGTCGTCAGAGAACTTCTGTAGATGGCAGTGTGTTGTGTTGTGTGAGAAGTCCGCAGTATAAAGGGTGAACAGGAAGGGAGCCAAAACCGTTCCCTGGGGGCCCCCGTGCTACCGATGATCGTGTCAGACACACAATCTCGGGTTCTCACAAACTGTGGCCGGTTAGTGAGGTAGTCCAGGATCCATGATGACAGGTGCTGGTCCACCCCTGCGCACAGCAGCTTGTCCTTCAGGATCATTGGTTGAATGGTGTTGAAAGCACTGGAGAAGTCAAAGAACATGATCCTCACCGCATTCCTGGGCTTCTCCAGGTGGGACAGAACGGTGAAGGAGGAAGATCACTGCATCCTCCAACCCAATGCCATGCTGGTAGGCGAACTGGAGTGGACCCATCGCTGGTCCCACCAGGGGGCGGAGGTGAGCAAGGAGCAGTCTCTCCAGGGTCTTCATCATGTGAGATGTCAGGGCCACTGGTCTGTAGCTGTTCAGATCTTTGGGGTGGGAAGTCTTTGGTACAGGTACCACACAAGATGTTTTCCACAACTGTGGTACCCTCCCCAGCTTCAGGCTCAGGTTGAAGATATGCTCCACAATCCCACACAGCTGGTCTGCACAGGATTTGAGGAGCTTCGCGCTGATGCCGTCCGGTCCCGCGGCCTTCCTCGCCTTGATCTTTCTCAGCTCCGTCCTCACCTGGGTCTTAGTGAGGGTCAGGTTGGGGGGCTGTGTGCTGGGAGTGGGGGGGTGTTGGTGGAGTGGGGTGTGGACAGCAGGTCTTGATGACTTTAGAGGCAGCAGTGGTTGTTGTGCAGTTGGGGGGGGGGGGGGGCGACTGGTCAAACCTATTAAAAAACAGGTTCAGATTGTTCGCCCATTCCCTACCCCCCGTGGCCTGGGGGGAGGTATTCTGGAGCCCAGAGATGGTTTTAAGTTTCCTCCAGACCCCGCCGATGTCGCTCTGTTGCAGCTTGTCCTCCATCTTCTTCCTGAAGCTGTCCTTGCCTTCTCTGATCTTCCTCCTCAGCTCCCTCTGAACGGACTTCAGCATCTCCCTGTTCCCCGACCTGAAGATCCTCTTCTTCTCTATCAGAAGTGTTTTTATCTCAGGGTTGATCCAGGGTTTGTTGTTCGAGCAACACCGTATGGTCTTGGTGGGTACGGTGTTGTCCACACAGAAGCCGATGTAGTCCGTGATGGTGTGAGTGAGGCCATCGATGTCTTCACCATGTGGATCGCAGAGCTGCTCCCAGGCAGTGATTTCAAAACAGTCCTTTAGCGTGTCCATTTCCTCCTCAGACCATAACTTCACCGTGCGCATGACCGGAGGTTGTCTGTGTACTAAGGGTTTGTACACCGGCAGAAGATGAACCAAGTTGTGATCCGATCTCCCGAGTGGGGGGAGTGGTGATGAGGTGTACGCCTCCTTAGTATTTGCATAGAATAAGTCCAGTGTTTTATTGTCTCTAGTGTGGCATGTGACATACTGAGTGAACGTGGGTAGAATGGGGACAGTGAAATATGGTTGAAATCACCTGAGATGAGGAGAAGAGCATTTTTGTGTTCTGTCTGCAGCCTGCCAGTTACTGAGTGGATGACGTCACGTGCTGTCCCAGCATTCGCCGTCGGATTTGCATAAATAACAATGCAGATCACGTGTGAGTATTCCCTTGGGAGATATGTAAGCCGCATGCTAACAACTAGCAACTCAATGTCTTTGCTACAGTGCTGTTCCTTAACCGTGATATGTCCCGGTCTGCACCAGTTGTTATTGACATACATTATCACTCCTCCGCCCCTCGTCTTCCCACTGTCTGGTGTCTGGTCTGCCTGTATTGCGTGGAAACCCTCCAGTTCGATGTTAGCATCTGTTGCTAGTTTTGTTAGCCACGTCTCAGTATATAGCATCAAACTACTCTCCCTGAAGCTACTCTCGTAGTGGAAGATAGCCGCTAGCTCATCAGTCTTACTGAGTAGAGATCGAACATTCCCCGTAATAACGGATGGGAGGACGGGTCTGTACCTTATATTCCTCGCCCACTGTCTTACTCCAGCTCGACACCCACGCCGTTTCCGTCTTCTCTCTCCCGGTATGTCGAGTTTTTGCGTTAGCATCGTGGGCCGGTTAAGGCCCTTGTGTCTTTGCTCACCATCTTGCGGTCTTTGCTGATTTTTCTAATTTAAAGGACATATATTTTGGATACTGTTTATGGGCTATAGATTTTTTTTTTTAGACCTGACAGTTCTTTTTTTGTACAAGGACTGGACTAAGTAAGTGAAAAAGCAGTCCGTGTCCAAAGAAAAAATCTGATTGATCTTCAGAAACCCTAGAGAGCTATTTAATTTAAAAATTACAAGACAGTCTGGCTCCTTGGGAGCAAAATATGAAGAAATGAGGGGGGGGGGGGTATGTTTTTGATTTAATGCACTTGTTTTCAGTAGCATTTGGACAAAAAATAAAATTGCTTTCTACATTTCCAGTTGTTTCTCCATCTTGTACTGAGTAACTAGTATGAATTAACATTGAAGAAACTGCTAAGCAACTTGGAAAATGTTAATTTCAGAGATCTATCAGGACACGCATTAAAGCGCCCCAGGCACCAGAATGATACAGAATTCACAATGGTGCTATTTCCTGTCTGTTTAATGGTGTGAATAACTCTGTGAGGAATGGTAACATAATGTAACGACAGGCTGATCGATATACTGTCAGCTGGAAAAACATGCACAGCTGCAATGTGTTCAGTGTGTTTGTCTCCAAATGGCTGCATCTCCACAAACATTACTGATGTGCAGAGCAAAGAACAAAACATGACGCTCATGAACTTATCTCAAGGAGCAAGCATCCACATTTTTGACAAACTGCTGTGCTGAAGGTCAACGCCCACATTTTGTTCAGATTCAGACTCTACAGATGAACAGCACGGCTTCAAGTTTCAGAGAGAAAAGTTTTACACCTCCGACCGTTGCTACAGGCTTTTTGAGGTTGCAGCTCGACATCCTCCTCTGTGATTAATGACTCTCTATGAATAGAGCATGCAGAGTTAAAACAGTTGATTGATGCTTTGATGACTGCCAAGCATCCCTGCATACATCACTCCAGTGTTTCATTCCCATTTTCAGACAGATTGAACTGTGGAGGAGCGGAGTGAGTGAGCAAAATTTACTTGAGGAGAAACTGTAGTTCTAATGGGGAAATAAAGGCTGCTTAAAATAACCAGATCACCAATGATGGCCTAATGAAACCACTGCAAGAGTGGCCAGATCTCCTGACTTTGACGTTGAGCACAAGCTGGAAACAGACCCACCTGAGGATCATTGTGTGAGTTTTGTGAGCAGTGGAATAATTGTCCTGGCAGAGTAGAAATTCCTGTGAAATGTGGATGAAGGGATAGACAAAGCTTCACCAGAAAGAGCTAGAAATTGCTTGGTTAGGGGGTGTCTGGTAGCCTAGCAATTTAGAGCATGTATGATAGGTTTTGTTGTTCAGCCCCAGTGATCCATGGCTTGATTCCTGCACAACTGTATCTGTCCAATGCAGAAAAAAATCCAAAATTCATTCTTCAAGAAAAGTCTTGGTTAGCTTTTAGAAACCAAGCTTGGTGAACAGTAATGCCGCCATGGACACCTACTGCATAAAAGAGACCGCAGTAGTTCTGATTGAAAGGAACAAAAGGAGGGTAGCACTGATGTTGCCTTTCCTGCCTTTGAATGGGACATCCCCAGACTAAACTGCAATATCTATACATATGGTAAAATCATGATTTTACAAAAACTGCCAACATTAGCTGTAAGCTTTCAGTTAGTCAAACCTCCAGATCAGCCTCCCCCATGTCGCTCCTCTCCAGTGTGTCTGTGTATTCCTCTGGTTGGCTCCTTTCTCTCCTGGGTCATCCTCCCTCTGTTGCTCCAGGAGGAATCTAAAATAGGCTAAGCTAGTGACAAAACAGTGGCTTTCTAGGTGGCTTTACACTTGTAAGAACAAGAAACAAGGTTCTTCTTCGAGTGTAAATGAGACTCTTTTAAACTGCTTTACTGGAGAATAGGGCTGGGCAATATGGCCGAAAAATGAAATCCTCAATTTATGCCTCATATGATTTTCAATTTTAAAAGATATTTTTTTAATAGATTGTTTTTTTGCAAACCAATATGATTCCCTATCGAGAATAAAGTGCAAATCTGTCTTTAACCAGACCACTCTTTTTTATAATAAAGGTTTGCTCAAACACAGATGTATCCACACCTTTCTGATTAATAAAGTGCCAACTGAACTTTTATATAATTAACTTTTATGGGTTGGGGAGGGGCTAGAACTGGAGGTAAACATATTTATTCTTGTGAATGAGAAAATTAACTTTAACAATATTTTTTTTTTTTGACATTGTCCAAAATTTGAATTTTGATTTACAGTAAAAACTATTTATTGCACAGTCCCACTGCCCATATAAACTCAAGAGGGAAACTCCCTCTGTAGCAAGTCATTAGCTTTTTAGCTGCTAACACAGCTACTTCAAAGTCAGTTTCCTGGTCATGGCAATATTTAATGACTATGTTCTTATATGACAGATGTCTATGTTAGGGAGACATCTGCCAGTTAGAGTGAATTGTTTAAAGATAATATTACTCAAAATGTTAATTCCACTTCTGGTAGCTTACAGAAGCCTGTAAGGCTATGGTCACAAAGATTCTTATGAACGATGGGTTGGTAAAAATCTCTCAGTTCCTTAGAATTCTGGAGTTCTCGGACATTCGTACTGGGGGCATAGTTTCTTACAGCTGCCGTTCAATTTGCAAGCGCAACTTGAGGCACTGTTGAGAAATGAGGTGATTTTCTGGGATATGAGGGCCCTAGAGTTCTTACATTCTTTGTCAGGGTGCCTTGGGATCTTCCTGCAGCTTTCTTACTGCCATCTTACGAAAATTTCTATGCAACTCACGGTACTCCAAAGTCATTGACAGCAAGGTCTTATGGCTTTCAGCACATTCTGTCGTCACAAATGTTGTACGAATGATGTAGTTCCATCTTATGAGCACCTCACTACCTGTACGAATCTCTGTACGGATGGGAATTCATATGGAGTTTCCTACGACCGCTGTAAGGGGACCCTCAAGGCTTATTTATGACCACCATCTTGCGTAGTTCTTACGTTGTTCCAATGGCATTCATACAGCCGCCCCATGATGAGGGGTTTTTTTTTTGGGGGGGGGGGGGGGGGGGGGGCGTTTGTAGAAATGTTGGACAAGACCATCGACCTGCATGGCCACGAAAATACAAACATTCTACCAACGCTGGATTCTCCTATGGCCACCTTAAGAAGGCCACACGAAATGGTCCAAAAATTGTTTGTACCTGCGTTTGCAGCCGTTCGTAAGGGTATTTGTGACCATAGCTTAAGTAAGCTTATTAGGAACACCACATGTGTTAAGCTTTACTTCTCTGTAAATTGTAAGGGCACTGTGAGAATAACTGTAAAACAGGGGATAACTGAATGCTGTGTGTGGGGTTTGTCTTCCAACATTCAAACTAACAGTTTGAACTTTGCCAGACTGCATAACTCGTGACTTCAGGTACCATGACGGCATGGGCATACCTTCCATTTACACACGTGGACAGAATTGTTGGTACCCCTCTGTTAATGAAAGAAAAACCCACAATGGTCACAGAAATAACTTGAATCTGACAAAAGTGGTAATGAATAAAAATTCTATGAAAATTAACCAATGAAAATCAGACAATGCTTTTCAATTGTGGTTCAACAGAATTATTTTAAAAAACAAACTCATGAAACAGGCCTGGACAAAAATGATGGTACCCTTAACTTAATATTTTGTTGCACAACCTTTTGAGGCAAGCACTGCAATCAAATGATTTCTGTGACTGTCAATGAGACTTGTGCACCTCTCAGCAGGTATTTTGGCCCGCTCCTCATGAGCAAACTGCTCCAGTTGTCTCAGGTTTGAAGGGTGCCTTCTCCAGACGCCATGTTTCAGCTCCTTCCACAGATGTTCAATAGGATTTAGATCAGGGCTCATAGAAGGCCACTTTAGAATAGTCCAATGTTTCGCTCTTAGCCATTCTTGGGTGTTTTTAACTGTGTGTTTTGGGTCATTCTCCTGTTGCAAGACCCATGACCTGCGACTGAGACCAAGCTGCCTGACACTGGGCAGCACATTTCTCTAGAATACCTTGATAGTCGTGAGATTTCATTGTACCCTGCGCAGATTCAAGACACCCTGTGCCAGATGCAGCAAAGCAGCCCCAGAACATAACAGAACCTCCTCCATGTTTCACAGTAGGGACAGTGTTCTTTTCTTGGTATGCTTCATTTTTGCATCTGAACATAGAGCTGATGTGCCTTGCCAAAAAGTTCCAGTTTTGTCTCATCTGTCCATAGGACATTCTCCCAGAAGCTTTGTGGCTTGTCAACATGCAGTTTGGCAAATTCCAGTCTGGCTTTTTTATGATTTGTTTTCAACAGTGGTGTCCTCCTTGGTTGTCTCCCATGAAGTCCACTTGGGCTCAAACAACGACGGAGGGTACAATCTGACACTGATGTACACTACCGTTCAAAAGTTTGGGGTCACCCAGACAATTATTTTGTGTTTTCCATAAAAAGTCACACTTATTTGCCACCATGAGTTGTAAAATGAATAGAAAATATAGTCAAGACATTGACAAGGTTAGAAATAATGATTTGTATTTGAAATAATATTTTTTTCCTTCAAACTTTGCTTTCTTCAAAGAATCCTCCATTTGCAGCAATTACAGCATTGCAGATCTAACATGATTGCACAAGGGTTTTCTAATCATCCATTAGCCTTCTGACGCAATGAGCAAACACACTGTACCATTAGAACACTGGAGTGATAGTTGCTGGAAATGGGCCTCTATACACCTATGTAGATATTGCACCAAAAACCAGACATTTGCAGCTAGAATAGTCATTTGCCACATTAGCAATGTATAGAGTGTATTTCTGATGAGTTTAAAGTTATCTTCATTGAAAAAAAGTGCTTTTCTTTCAAAAATAAGGAAATTTCTAAGTGACCCCAAACTTTTGAACAGTAGTGTACCTTGACCTTGAAGTTCACCATGAATGTGTTTAGAGGTTGTTTTGGGCTCTTTTGTTACCATTCGTATTATCCATCTCCTCCTGCGGCCACGTCCAGAGAAGTTGGCTACAGTCCTGTGGATCTTAAATTTCTGAATAATATGTGCAACTGTAGTCACAGGAACATCAAGCTGCTTGGAGATGGTCTTATAGCCTTTACCTTTAACATGCTTGTCTATAATTTTCTTTCTAATCTCCTGAGACAACTCTATCCTTTGCTTCCTCTGGTCCATGTTTAGTGTGGTGCACACCATGTCACCAAACAGCACAGTGACTACTTGTCACCCTTTAAACAGGCCAACTGACTGATTACAAGTTTGTAGACACCTGTGATGTTAATTAGAGGACATCTTGGTTGAACATGTCCCTATGGTCACATTATTTTCAATCTTTTCTAGGGGTACCATTATTTTTGTCCAGGCCTGTTTCAGGAGTTTGTTTTTTAAAGTAATTCTGTTGAACCACAATTCAAAAGCACTGTCTGATTTCCATTGGTTAATTTTCATAGAATTTTTATTTATTACCACTTGTCAGATTCAAGTTATTTCTGTGACCATTGTGGGTTTTTCTTTCATTAACAGAGGGGTACCAACAATTTTGTCCACGGCTGTACATTTCAGGAAGAAATACAGGCACAAAATAAATACAGAATAAACACTGTTTAGTCATTGTTTATATGTTTACATATTAACACAGTTGCAGTCCAGTTCATAATTTTTTGACCTTTATTTTACCAGGTAAAATGTTTGAGAAGCAATTCTCATCTTCATCCATCCCATGACATTTTAGCCTCAGTCTTTCGAGCAAAATGTCAAGCAACCCACCTAATTACATTTGTCAATAAGTGCATTTAGGCCAGCAAAATTTTCTGTTAACAGCTCATTAAATAAAAACTTCAATGGCAGTTTCTTATTAACAATGCATTCCTACTAAAGTATTTAACTTTTAAAGCTATAATAAAATTACTATACTGATGGAAGGCATTGGTATGTGCTTGTGTGCCTCATCATCAAAAACTCTTTAAATCTCCCCTGACACTTTTCCTTTGTGCTTTTATTTTTGTTTATTCCAGCTTGTTTGTTTTTACCATAATTGTCACCCAGTCCACCCTCACCTGTGTGTGTGTGCGCGTGTGTTTGCGGTATCTGCTCTCTCTGGCACCTGGTTCCCTCTATAATTGATGGCTAGGGCCAGAGGACATGTCGGAGCTACTCCATGCAGTCAGAGTGTGACAAGGCCACACAGAGTGACAGGGCAACAGCACCGCATTCTCACTCAACATTCAACACACACAAGCTTCACACTTTCCTGCACTTATGGGACAGGCAGACACACCGGGAGTTGGAGGAGAGAGAGAGAGACAGGAAGCAATGAGGCTGAAGCAGAAAAAAAAGGTGGTGAGAAAAGGTATCATTTTCCATATTAAGTTTCCAAAAAAATATTGCAAATGCAGTTGTGCTTAAAAGTATACATACCTCCATCATATGCAAATTTATGGGCACAGTCGCATTTTAACCACTACTAATCAGTGCAAGACGGTAGCACTGACAAAAAGACAGGAGGCGGAGCTGCAGGAGGCAGAGTTGCAGATGCTAAGATTCTCACTGGGATGCTACATGTCCACCTGTGTGTCGGTTGATGGAAGGTCCCCACGCGTCCTCGGCATTGGGATCCATCGGAAGCGTGAAAGGGGTGTAAACAGTCAAGAGTTACACCAGTTAATACTCTGGAGTTGCAAACTGCACGGCATGTATCACCGCCTGGTCAGAGAACTTTGGCCAGGGTTCAAGCAGTGTTTTCATCTACAAAAGTGTAGTTTGAGGAGTTTCTTCTATTCTTCTCAACCTGCTCTGCCATCCCCGACCTTCACGGCCTGCACATCATCGGCCAACGCAACTCCTGGTGGGTGAGATTTCTTTCTGTCTGTTTACGACAGAACTGTAACGTTCAACTTTTGCCTATATCTTCAAACGTGTTTCCGACAACTGTCTAGGCAAGAAATAAATGTATAGATTTTAGATTACTTTATTAGTCCCACAATGGGGAAATTACAGGTCATCCACATGAGTGGATGAGGCAGCCACTGGTGCGGCGCCCAACCCTTTCATCATTCACACACACATTCACACCCGGGGCCACTTTAGAGTCTCCAATTAACCTAATTTGCATGTTTTTTTGGCATGTGGGAGGAAACCGGAGAAATCCCAGAGTAAACCCACACAGACATGGGGAGGACATGCAAACTCCACACAGATCACTGTTGGTCAGGGGCTGGAATCGAATCCAGGATCCCCCCACCAAGGGTGAGTTGCTATGCTGCCGCAGTGCTAACCACTCTGCCACCGCGCTGCCCATATAGATGCTGGATGTGTTGTTTTTTTGTTTTTTTAACAAACATTCGCAATTTTAAAAGTCCAGCACGAGCTATAGATGGTGATCGGCTCCACACTCCCTTTCCCCATTTGCATAATGGGGAGCGGAGCAGGGATTCAGGAGGAGGAGGAGCAGGCACCTCCATGTGATTGCTCGGGATTCTTGACATCACACTACCAGAGTGCATGCGGGGTGTGCTACATACACAATGCACGTCTAGGTGGACACGTACCGGGAGTGACTAGGAGGGACAGGATTAGAAATGAATACATCAGAGGAACAGCTCAGAGCAGTTTGGAGACAAAATAATTGAGGCAAGGCTGAGATGGTTTGGACATGTGCAGAGGAGGGAGTTTGGCTATATTGGACAAAGAATGTTGAAGATGAGCTGCTAGGAAGGAGGAAAAGAGGACGACCACATATGATTCATGGTTGTAATGAAGGCAGATATGGAGAGGGTTGGTGTTACAGAGGAAGATGTAAGGGATAGGGTGAGATGGAAGCAGATGACCTGCAGTGGCGACCCCTAAAGGGAGCAACCGAAAGAAGAAGAATCAGTGCTATTCATGCAGTTGTGCCTATAAGTTTACGTATCCTGGAGGTATGTAAACTTGTAAGCACAACAGTATATGAGGAGAAGGTGTTAAAGACTGAGTTGTCACAGCAGTGGTGGTGGCCTAATGGTTTACGATGTGAACTGGTGACTGAAGGGTCGCTGGTTCAATCCCTGGACTTACAGGATCAGATCTGGGTGGGACAGATAACATAGCAGTGTCTGCCCCACCCTAATTAACCCCACTGTGCTGCTCTTGAGCAAGGCTTTTAACCCCAACTGCTCCAGTGGAGCTGCTCAGTGGCCACAGGTCAGTCTGTGGCTGTACTTGGCTGCTTCCTGGTGTGAATGTTATAGTGTATCCTTTAAAAAGAGAAGTTGCCTCTTAATTGACCTCCCCTGTATAAATAAAGGTGAAATAAAAAATTAAATTAAAAAGCAGTCTTCTGGCATATAGAGAAATAGGAAAAGCTGGACTCTCTTGTAGTCCTTAGGAACATTTATTGAACCATCTGTTGTTCGTCCATCATTGTCGATGATGACCTTGTAATCCTATTGATGAGTTGATGGTTGACAGTGAGTCCTGAGATGACTGATCAGTCCAATTTTGGCACGGAATGTCCTGGCACATGTGGGGCAGGCATGCATCATCACGTTAGCTGATGTGCTGGGCTGTCTAGTCTTGCGCAGTTCGCGCTTGGCTTTAGATCCAGCAATACGTCTGGCTTCGAGATTTCTGCAGCCATCCTTAATGCTCATATGCCAGGCCAAGCGGTCTTGCGCTAGTTTCCCAGGAGGCCACGTCTATATTGAGGGATTTCAGAGAGGCCTTCAGGGGGTCCTTGTAGCGTTTCTTTTTTCCCTCTCTCGACCTTTTTCCTTCTGAGAGTTCCCAGTAGAACAGCTGCTTTGGAATGCGTTCATCAGGCATCCTGACATGACCTGCCCACCTGGCTTGCGCTCTTATTAGCATGGTGTGGACCATTTTCATTTTAGCTTGCTCAAGGACTTCAGTATCGGGTACCTTGTCCTGCCAGTTGATGCTGAAGATCCTTCAAAGACAGGTGAGGTGGAAACGGTTGAGCTATCTGGCATGCCTTGCATACACTGTCCATGTTTCACAGGCACAGAGGAGTGTTGAGAGCACAACAGCACGGTAGACCTTTAGCTTCGTTTCTAGGCTAATGCCCCGTCTTTCCCATGCAATTTTGCGGAGTCTGCCGAATGCAATGCTGGCCTTGGCTATTCTGTGGGTAACTTCGGTATGTATTGTTGCAGACTGGGAGAGGGTGCCACCTAGGTATGTGAATTGGCCTACAACTTGCAGTCTCTGCCCCTTCACTGTAATAGTTGGTTCTGCCTGTTGGCCATTTGGAGCTGGCTGGTGCATAACTTCGGTCTTCTTGGTGCTGATGGTGGGGCCGAAGTTGTCACATGAACCATTTACATCTGGAGTAAAATACAGCATACTATTGTAGCTCTTCTCTGTACAAAGGCTGGACTGTAAAGGTGCTATACAGACTTGTGCAGACTCAGTAAGGGTAAAAAAACCCGGAAATGTGAGCATGTGATGACATCAAACTCTGACATACTATTGCCATGACAACAATATAAACACAATGAGCAAGGATATAATTGTAATATTGCATTGAAATTGCATTTGTGGCAGATGGGTCCATACATACATATAAACTTATGCAGTATACACTGTGAATAAGGCCATGCATACAAAAATTCCCATGCCAAAAAGCAAAGTCAGCCAAACATCTCACACAGGCGCTGCCATACTGTACTATACACATTTAACAGCTACACACTCATCTCTGCTCACCGTCAAGCACAATCTACAGCATGATCCTGATGATAAGTCTGTTTTCCAGCATCTCCCAGCTGTTATGGCTGTCATAATGAGAACACGGCACCTGTTAGACATTAAGAAGCACATCACTCTGTCTGGCCTGTCTCCTGTTTACTTTCTCACAGCGATTTGGATGATGGTCCATGATGGAACCAAAAAAGGGCTGTTATTTAAACTCACTGTTACTGGCCATTGCCTCATTCCCTAAATGTACTTGAAAGCACTTAAGCATTTGAGCTCTCACACAGAAGTAAACTTCATAAAATTGAGCCTTCATTTAGATTTTCAGGGATCCAAAACTCTGAAGAGTAAGAATCGCAGCTTGCAATGTATTTAAATCCTACATCTGATTAATAAATTCAGGAAACAGTATGTGCATATGTGTGTCAATTCTTTGCCTATCTCAGTAAAAGCTTTGATCCACTTCAGACTTGTCAGCTGCATTGCTGGAAACCCGGGTAAGTGAGGTATCAAACTGTTTGTTTGGATGAGCTGTTGTTATATTAGCAGTAAAGCTGTTTCCTGTTATTTTTTGTGATAGGAAAGTGGATTATGCTAATGTAAAAATTTATTGGGCTACAGTATCTGTTAGCATCCATACCAATCTGTTGCTAGTTTCTGTAAAAATTCAAAATCAACCTGCTCACCCTGTATGTACACCATAATTCTAAGGAAAGGATTTAGATAACTGATGAGATCAGTATAGCTATAGTGCAAGACAAATCTAGTGTCATATATATTAATTTTTGGTAACTGGCAATCATGTAAGGTAACTAGATGCAATTGACAGCAATGTTGCATATTGTATACGTTTTTAGCTATATAATTTCTTCTCTCCCCTTACAAGTGTGTTACCTATCTTTCATACATCTTTACTAGTGTCATCATGTTAATCACCAGTTAACTCAACACTGCGTTTAATAACAGCATTTTTATTGTCGTGCAATAATCGTGATTATTTGCAAAAGTGGACTCGGGTTTTTGACCTTTTTACGTTCCATATTTAAGGCATGTGGTCCGCTGTACAGAAATTCTGAAGTAAAGCAGCACACATTGGATTGCAACCTGAAATGATAGCCTTCATGAGCCAAAACAGATAAAGGAAGGGTTATTTTGAACTACAAGTTCAGCTTCAAAGAATTGGTAGATGTAGGGCTGGTGAGATGAAGCTTCATGAAACACTGAATCATTCCATCAAGGTGGCTCACTCATAAACCAAAGCTTCATGCTGCTTCATTTGATCTACTGTGCCATCAAGTAGAATAAGTGTAAAACAGGAAGAGTGATTATAATGACACCATGGCGGGGTTGAAAGGGAAAGTGGAAAATGGGGGAGAGGACTGTGATGTGAATGTGCTTGTGTTACTTGCTTTGTGACTGTACTTACAGTATGTTACTGGCAACAACATGTAACACGTAAAATATTTAAAAAGTTTTCCACAGTGCTGGGGCTCAGGCGGTTTTGCTGCCCCTTCCATTTCAACTTGGCACGCCAAACCTGCGAACCATTTCCTGAATTAGTCACATGGTATGGCTGGCTGGAGAAGCTCCAAACATCACCACATGTGTCATCAACACAAGCCTTCATACGCACTTCACAAAAATCTTCCTGGATTACTCGACACATGCTTCAAAGCCTCAATATGGAAGGATACATCACAAGTAGATGGTTCTCTTGACAAGAGCAAAGTAATTTGTGTTTATTGTCAATTTGAATTCAGTTATCACCAGAGTATGTCTAGTCTTAAATACCACGTGCAAGACAGGCACACAGCTGACAGACAGTTTGCAACAGAGATGCCCGGACAATTTCACGACCCCAAAAAATCTCCAAAAGCTATTGTCAAATAAATGGCCATCCCCCCAGCTGCTTAAAAAAAGATTCCCACAAAGTTGATGGAGTCTGCCGTGAAATTGCACTTTTCCCCGTTCACTGTGACTCCGTGCTCCTGTAGCACCTCCATCACCCATACCAAATGATCTTCGTGCTCTTCCCGCGATGTGCCGTGGACCACAATGTCATCCAGGTACACCACTACACCCTTGAGGCCGGCCAGAATCGTGGACATGATCTTCTGAAAGCAGCTAGGCACTGAGCTCAGACCAAAAGGCATGCAGGTGTACCTGAAAATGCCCATGTGGGTCACGAACGATGTCAAGTTCCTGTTGGCTGGGTGAAGAGGAACCTGTAGGTAACCCTGGCAGAGATCCAGCTTTGTGAACACTTTTGAGCCACTGAATGTTGTAGTAACTTCTTCCATCATGGGGAGGGGATATTTGTCCAGAACACCCAGCAGATCGATTCCCAGCAATTCGGCCCCCTGGCGCAAGACCTGGAAGGTGAATGCGGGAACAATCTTTAACCCACATTTCACTGACAAGCTGACCTTGCCCACCATTTCAGTTTCGACGAGACCATACCTAAACATTTTCACCGCCCCTGCATTGATGGTTTTGTCCAGGAAAAGTCTTTTCAATGTAGCCATACTCGGTATGGACTTGCTGGCTCCCGAGTCCACCATAAGCGGCACATCAACTCAGTCTAGCTGCAGGACGTACCACTTTAACGGTCCCTTCTTTGCACCCTCTACACACACCTGCGTCATGCTGTCAGGCTCTGCTGCTGATGGTCTAGTAGTGGTGGTGCAGGCCCTGGCCCAGTGATTAGAACGACCGCAGTTATAGCACTCCTTCCCTCTGGCAGGGCAGGTAGACGAGCCCGCTCGGTGACAAGGGAAGCCACAGCCATCGCACAGACCCCTAGCCCCCACTCCTGCCCGTGCCACAGTCCGCCGCCTTTTAGGGGTCCGCCCCAAAATGTTAGCTACGTTGCTAGCAGCCAGACTTGGAGGGAAAACTTGAGTGGCTAGGCTCTTTTGTAGCTAGCACTGGTAGGCCTAGCTTGGCAGTGGACTCAATCTGTCTAGTCAGTTCAATCACCTTCTCTAGCGCGATGACGTCCGCAGTCAGCGTTAGCTTCTCTTTCAGCCACTCGTTGCTCGTACCGTGAGCTAGCTCGTCCCGGACTAGCTCCTCCTCAATCGGCCCGAAGGCACACTCTCTTGCTAAATTACGGAGTTCCATAATGAACCATTGGGTGAACTCACCAGCTCATTGTCGGCGGTCGAAAAAATTTATATCTTCGTCCCGTGATGTTGGAATGGTCCCTAAAGAAATAGTCCATTAAGTCCAAACCTTCCTTCAGTGAGCCCTTGCCACCCAGTGCAAAAAATATCCGTTGGACCTCCTCACCAAGACAGTGAACGAGTAGGCTCCTCAGTCTCTCTTCGTCGACGCCACTCAGGCCTGCCGCGGTAACATACATCTCGAATGTCTCCCGCCAGCAGCGCCATGGTATAATTGGCATACCCGGAGACTGTAAAAATGGAGGTGGCGGTTTAATGCACGCTTCCATGGTTTATTCTCATCACTAAAATGTTACAGTATGTCTGAATAACATGAAAACAGAGCCATGTTGAACTGAACACCGAACTGGCTTTATTATGGCACACAGCACAATATATTCACTGGCCGTAGCCTGCCTGATGTCATCACCCTCAACCCCCCGGCACAGGCTACGGCAAGCCCCAAATGTCAAATCCTCACACAATAAAGATAACCAATGATAGAATAGCTATGCCATGATTACAAAAATGAGAAACAAACTGGAGAACACAGAAAAAGGGAAAAACCACCAAGGCGAGGATCAAATAAACACAAACCCAAGAGATGCAAATAACACCATAGGTACAAGATGATACACAATACATAGACAAGACTATAATGACAGACTAAGAATACAAGGCAACTCAAAAATAAACAGAGACAAATAACAACCCAGAGACAAAATGCAAAAATGCATGAAAATATCCAACCTAAGATAGAAAAGGACAACTCAAATAACCAAGCACATCGGACCATGATAAATACAACATAAACAGAGAAGCAAACATACAGAAAAGGACTAAAACTAAACTTGAGGCTGAACACTGCTTACACCCGCACTCAGAATCATGACAAGAGGAAGTGATGGACAAAGACTGGCGAAGATGAGGAGAAAAATGGAAGAGAAAGTCACAAGTGAAGAAAAAAGAAAAACATGGGCAGAATTGCCTGCCCGAACTGAACCCGAGTGCTGTTTAATTATTGGACTTCTGGGCTAACCATTGTTTGTCCATAAGAACAGAAGTCCCCAACCCCCGGGCCATGGACCGGTACCGGTCCGTGGGTCATTTGGTACCGGGCCGCACAGAAAGAATAAAAAAACTTACATTACTTCCGTTTTATTTAATATCTGTCTGAATGCTTTATTTTGAAAAATTACCGGATTCTCTTCATTACATCCGTCTATGGCTCATTCTTGACGCACGTCAAGACACTTATCTCGGTGAAGTGATACGTTACCGCTAACATTCAAGGCCGGGAATTAGCGAATCAAAAACCCACATGCAGGAGTGCCATGACTGGAAGGCTGTCTGGTTTAACTGCTCGGATTAAGCAGGTTGCACCTGAGTGTGAGTCTATGCATTGTCATTCACAGGGAAATGCCGGCTACCCGAAAAACGCCACCGGAACTTAACAGCGTATTGAATGATGTAATTAAAGTTATTAACCACATCAAAGCACATGCCCTTAACTCTCGCCTGTTCGAGCAGCTTTGTGAGGAGATAGAGGTGGAGCACAGACACCTTCTCTTATATACAGAAATAAGATGGTTATCCCGAGAGAGATCGCTGGCCAGAGTGTTTGAATTACTAGAGCCGCAGCAGAGATTTCTCTCAGAAAAAAAGTCCCTGCTGGCAGCACATTTCTGTGACGAGGAATGGGTCGCAAAACTCACTTACTTGTGCGACATATTCAGCCTGCTCAGCGAACTCAATCTGTCACTTCAGGGTAAAATGACAGCTGTCTTCAAGTTGGCAGATAAAGTAGCTGCATTTAAAGCCAAATTAGAATTGTGACGGCGCGTGACATGAACGTTAAGAGGACGTTCATGTTTATTATATTTAGAAAATACCACAATTTTTATGCTGGTCGTATCATGCTCTTTTATTGTATTTATCCGCCACACCTTAAAGGCCGGTCCCTGAAAATATTGTCTGACATTAAACCGGTCCGTGGCACAAAAAAGGTTGGGGACCACTGCATAAGAACACCATGTTCAAGCATAAGGGTGTCCATATGTGCACCTGGCACCAGGACACCCTAGGTTACAGGTCGATGATCGATTTTGTTATCATGTCATCAGACCTGCAACTGTATGTCTTGGACACTCAGGTAAAAAGAGGTGAGTTGGATCTGATGGCAGGGGAGGATGCCACTCAGACCTGGTACACCCAAACGTATGGTGATGGTGTGCTGGGACTGTCTGGCTGAGGCCCCTGTCCAGGAGGTCTTCGACTCCCACCTCCGGACGAACTTCAACCACATTCCAAAGGAGTCTGGAGACATGGAGTCTGAATGGGTCATGTTCTCTACCTCCATTGTTGAAGAGGCTGCCCAGAGCAGCAGCTGCAAGGTCGTTGGGGTGGCAATCCCCCGAACCAAGGGGTGGACACCAGTGGTCAGGGGGGCCATTAAGCTGAAGGAGTCCTATCAGGCTTGGTTGGCTTGTGGCACGCCCCAAGCAGCTCGGGTATACCGGCAGGACAAGCGGAGTGCAGCTTGGGTGGTTGCTGAAGAAAAAAACTCTGGTATGGGAGGAGCTTGGTGAGACCATGGAACAAGACTTTCAGTCGGCCTCGAAAAGATTCTGGCAAACTGTGCAGCGGCTCAGGAGGGGGAAGCAGTTCCCTGTCCACAGTATATATGCTGCGGATGGGGCACTGTTGACTTCGACTGGGGATATCTTCGGGCGGTGGAAGGAATACTTCGAGGAGCTCCTCAATCCCACTGACACACCTTCCCCAGAGGAAGCAGAGCTTGTGAACGAGGGGGACAACTCATCTATCACAGGGGCTGAGGTCGTCAAGGTGGTGAAAAAATTTCTTTGGTTGCCGGGCCCCGGGGGTGGACGAGATTCGTCCTGAGTACCTCAAGGCCCTGGATGTTGTAGGGCTGTCATGGTTGACATGCCTCTGCAACATTGCGTGGAGGTTGGGGGCAGTGCCTTTGGCGTGGCAAACTGGGGTGGTGGTTCTTCTCTTTTAAAAAAAAAAGGGGACCGGAGGGTGTGCTCCAACTTTAGGAGTTTCACACTCCTCAGCCTCCCTGGAAGGTCTATGCCAAGGTACTGGAGAATTAGTTGAACGCTTTCTAAGGCAAAGCTGTTGATTTACCAGTCAATCTACGTTCCTACCCTCACCTACGGTCATGAGCTTTGGGTAATGACCGGAAGAACAAGATCACAGATACAAGCAGCTGAAATGAGCTTTTTGTAGGATTGCTGGACTCACCCTCAGAGAAAGAGTGAGGAGCTCAGTCATCCAGGAGAGGCTTAGAGTAGAACCACTGCTCCTCCACATTGAAAGGAGCCAGTTGAGGTGGTATGGGCATCTGATCAGGATGCCTCCTGGACACCTCTCACTTGAGGTCGGGCACGTCCTTCTGGGAGGAGACCCCGGGGTAAACCCAGGACTCGCTAGAGAGACTGTTCCCAGCTGGTCTGGGAACACTTTGGTATCCTCTCTGAAAAACTGGAGCAGGTGGCTGGGGGGGGAGGGAAATCTGGGCTTTTCTGCTTGAACTGCTGCCTCTGTGACCCGGACCTTCAGAATAGTGGTAGAAGATGGATGGATGGAATAACAAAGAGCAAAAAAATAAACAAAGTGTGGGCAAGGTCAGAGGGCCAAAGCCCAGATCACAATAACCCCCCCCCTTAAGGGGTGGATTACAGACACCCCTACTAGAATAGAATAGACTAGACTTTTTGTCATTATAACAAGTACAACGAAATTAAAATGCAAACCATTCAGTGAATGAGGAGTAAAAAGAAGCTTAAAAAAAATTATATAAATTACTAATTTTTTTACTAATTTTTTTCCCTTTTACTAAAAGGAAAACGGGGAAACACCAAGATGGGAGGGGGAAGAGGGACAAGTCATGATGGGAAAAAGAACAACAAAAAACCGGAATCTTCACACTATAAACCCAAGGAAGAAAATAAATATCCATCAGGTGGTTAGCCAAGGTTCCATGACCACCAGCAGGAGGAGCATGATGCATCTGGTGGCCTACCAATGTTCATGGTCCATCAGGCAGGGCACAGTACATATCTGGTGGCCTACCAAAGTCCAAAGGCCATCAGACTGGTGAACATAGTGCGGCGGGAGTGCAGGGATCAGATACCAGATGCAAAAGAGCCTTTAACACGGGAGGTAACATGGAAGCTCCTTGCTCAGGAGATGACATCAAAGGAACATTAAACTCGGGAGATAATGACATAGAAACTCTTTGCCCAGGAGGCAACATAGGAGCCCCAACCTCAGGAGATAACACAGGAGCTTTTATTCTAGGGATAACACATACACTTTAAACTCAGGAGATAACATAGAAGCCTTTTGCTCTGGAGAAGACAGAAATCTTAAACTCAAGAGACCATAACAACGTAGGACTATTAAACTCAGGAGAGAAGATTTGTTCAGGAGACCATAAAGGAGCTCCTTGCTCCAGAGACAACAACATAGAATCTGTGAGCTCAGCAAATGGTAACAGTGGAGCTCTTTGTACACAAAATAACATAGAAGTGTCTTGCTCTTGAGGTAGCAACAGAGGAGTCCTTTGCTCTAGAGACAGTACTTGAGAGACTTTCGGTGCAGGGGCCAACAGCGACTGAGGAGCAGTGACCCCACTAGGAGATGACGGGGGAGGGGCAACCCTATTGAGAGACGACTGGGGAATGTTGACCACAGAGAGTACTGGAGCAGTGATGTGCACCTCGGGGGCTGCTGGAGCAGTGGCATGCACCACAGTGGAAACAGGCATTGACGGGTGCTCCTCCATCCCTGATGCAGCCACCTCAGATAGGGAGGAAGAGACAAGTATGTGTCAGGTCCACACAACAGCTAGAAGAAGAGCCCAGCTGGGAGAGCTCAGAAGCAGATGGACTCCGATGGCACTGTTGCTGGAGAGGCAATGACCACCCCTGAAGACAGTGGAGGAACAGCACATGAAGCGCTCTAACATGCAACAGCGGGAGGGGCACCCATATAGCAGAGGTGGGAGCCAGCACTGCAGCTTGGGAGTGACATGATACCAGTGTTGGTGGTTGCTGTGGCATGGGAGCGGCACTGGAGGTTGACAGTGAGGTGGGGCTGGCACAGGAGGAACACAGTGGCATGGGACTGACACTGGAGGGTGCTCCAGGCCAGGTGAACTCCGCAGCACTGGAGCGAATGCTGAAGAGCAGCGTAATGATGTGCTCTCCTCCATCTCATCGAGTGGCTGTGGGACTGGAGAGAGACTTACTGTGGCTGCAGGGTGAGGAGAAGCTGAAGACGTTGGAGCCAGGGGACACTGACTCCACAGCACAGTCTCTGGCGTCTTGGGTAAGCACCTCCCCCACCCATGATATGGCTGCAAGATTGGGGAGTGGCGAGGAGAAGAGGAGGCTGGAGTCAGCGGACACTGCATCGTCGGCACAAACTCTGGTGCCCCAATTAAATTTCTCACCAGCCCGCAATATGTCCTGCAGAGGTTGGAGACGGTGGCCAGTAGTTCTGTCAGGCTGGGGTAGCACCGCAGGCCGGGGTACACTTCCACTATCCCAGCTGTAGTGTCCAGGTTCTCCAGGACTTCCTCAGGAGTGTGGGAGGTGCAGGCTTCAGAGACGAAGTCCTGGATAAACTGGGTTGCCCACAGCTCATCCACACTGGGACCACCGGCGGCCAACCTCCTTCTGCCTGCTTAGTCATGGCATGCTGGCCCCTGTCATGCTCTGCTCTCTGGGCAGACGAGCATTTAGGAGCACAATTCATGGGCGCAGGCAGAGTTATGGTGCGAAAATAATTACTTATTAACAAAACTCAACAAGAAACAAATGGCAGTATGGAGGCTGAATCCAATACAGGAGATAACAATGCAAAACTTACAAGGAGAACCTGGGAGCAGCATAGCACAGGTGGTCACAAGGAGAGATGACAGGAAAACAACGACAAGGATGCCAGACAGAGCACATGCACAAACTGACAAATAGGGGACTAGATAATTGCAGACGTGAGACAGCTTGTGCGAATAATCCGGGGCAGCAGGTGAGGAAAACAGGATGGACGGGGCTACACTGACACGCATAGACAGGGGATGCACAGGAGACATGAAAATGAACATACAGGATGATCATACAGGAGAAATATAGAGAGGGAAGTGACTAGGGATATGGAAAACATGGGGATTTAGAACAATAGGTAAACAGATAAACACACAGACCCAGGGTCAAATAGAGGAAGACACAGAGGACATTAAATACAAATAAGAATAATCATAGGGATCACAAAAATAAATACAAAGTGTGGGTAAGGTCAGAGAGCCAGAGCCCAGATCATAACAGATATCATTTGAAGACTTCTGAGGACAATAAGTTTTAGGTACAATTTTAATACAGTGTAGAACAAAGAAAAAATAGGGCCCTATTTCTGTCTTTACCTTGGGCCCCAAATGGACTAAATCCGCCCCTGGAATGACCATTACCCTCCACCCAAAAATATTGCTTTAGTAAGTTTAAGCATTAAAGTTCTTGTTTACTGTTGCTTTAATTAAGACTGAGTCTGTTTTAAACGGGCCCTTTTGAAGCACTAACAGTGGACTATGTCAGTAATTCCACAGATTGGTGCATTACTGTGTGATTCAAAAGGACACTTGCCACGTTACATACTGTCACCAAGGCGGCTGACGCTGACCCAGAATGTCACAACTTTTGAGAGAGAACAGGCTGATATAGCAGTGGGAGGTAAATGCGATAGATTATTTCTTCTTGTTCTTCTGTTATTATTAATATAAGCGGAGTAGTTGCCTAGAGGTAGAGCATCCACCTCACAACAGGGATTGTTGTGGGTTCAAGTCCCAGCTGGCTCATACCAAAAACCAGATAAAAATGGTGCCTCCTAGCTTGGTGCTCAGCAAGCTTGGTGGTCCCAAGCCCAGAAAAATGGGGAGGGTTGCATCAGGAAGGGCATCCAGTGTAAAAAAAATCCTTGCTACATGGACATGTGATATAAGGTGATGATACAATATGGTGACCCTTGAAAGAAAACAGCTGAAAGACATAAAAAGATGTATTATTGCTTGATGTCTTAATGGTGGACAGGACAGTATTTTCATGAAAAAATATATTTTTTTAAATAATACATTAACAAAATGTTTAGAAAGGCACATAATTCAAGTCTTTCTGTTCTTGATAGATAGAGTTTTAAAAAATGGCTTTATTGTACAATTCAAAAATGTGAGAACACCAATATCATGCCCCCAAGTGTATCACATCTCAAAAGTGCAAACATAACTCTTCCCCCTCTCCCACAGAACACAAAACATTCCCTACAGTCCATCTATTGGTGAATGCCTCCAAATTGTCCACCATTTGATAGTAAGAGAACTCCACCTGGAGTCTGACTTTCAACAAGGACTTGAAAGCAGACACGGGCTCCACATTGCCAGCGTTGGTAGTCCGATTTTTCCTTGTCAGCCAGATTGCAAGCTTAGCAGTACCAGATAGGAAGTTCATCAAAGTGTGCGCAGACTTCTTTGCCACTTTATACTTTGGACCGTAAATGAACAAACCAAAAGAGAAACATTCACCCAAAGCCTGAAACCACACTTGCAAAAGATCAAAAAGGCCAGATAAACGAAAACATTGAACAAACAAATGCTCCAGGGTCTCAACTTGGGAACAAAACAAACCTTCCTCCCCCACAGTTGGATCCAGGCGTGCTCTGTATTTATTTGTAGCTATTACCCCATGAACAATCCTCCACTGGAGATCTGCCGTCCGTTTCTCAATAGAGAGCTTGTACATGCACCGCCAGCTGCCCTTCGGGGAGACCTCTGGCCCCAAAAAACCCGCCCACTTCGACTCTCTCACGTCCATCAGAGCGCAGATTCAGAACTTTCACACAGATGTGATACACCGTCTTCATCCCCACAAACTGGAACCTGCCCAGACGAGGATTTCTGAAGGCCAGCAGGTGATCCTCTCCCCACTGCAACTCCCCCACAGCTGGACTTATGGAAATGGCAGGAAAGTTGGACACAGTGTCATCATCCCATTGAGTGGAAAGAGTCCAGTTTTTCGCAAACGCTCGAAGCGGTTGTGGCAGGGTGGCGCACACTTCCCCCATCACCCTCTGCAGCAGTCTGACAGATGTAATGTTGGCACTCCGCCTCAGCGTTTCCATCGATGTGGTCGACAGCTTCATAAGATGACGAAGCTTGGTACAGCGTGCCTCTCATAAACAAGTCTACAGACTGACCGACTGCAGCACCTGAGTGTCGATGAATTGATTGAAAAACAGTGGTTCCTCGAACAGCCACATGCCCGGTGTCTCGTCAGGGAAGCGGGCTACGGTGAAGACTCGCCATGCATGCAAGACGGATGTGTAAAAAGCAGAAAGTCCAGTAAGGTCCACCTCCCCAGATGTCACGAGGAAGAGCTGCTTATCATAGCCCAAGCAACCAACTCTCCTCAGGAGCAGTTTTGCAGTGTCCATCCAGCAGGGGCCGCATCCGTAAAGGAGGCGTTGTGCAGTCTGAAGCCTAAAGCAGGCAATCTTGGAGTGTATGTCCACCAGGCCCTGTCCCCCCTCGGCAACAGGCAGGTAGAGAACAGCCGCACAGACCCAATGCCGACCAGACCAAAAGAAATCCACGATGATCTTCTGAACCTCCTCCACGAGGCTCCTGGGCGGTGTCAAAGCAACAAGCCTATGCCAAAGAGCCGAAGCGACCAGATTATTGGCGACCAGAACCCTGCCCCTATATGACAGCTGTGGTAGCAACCATTTCCATTTAGAAAAGCGAGCACACACCTTGTCCTTAACACCCTCCCAGTTCTTGCGTTCAAATTCCTCCGAACCCAGAAAAACCCCCAACACTTTGAGGCCGGCCGTTCCCCACTGAAGACCGCCGGGTAGCCGAGGAACGTCCTGATGTGACCACTGGCCCACCAATAGACCCTCACTCTTGGCCCAATTCACCCGGGCAGAAGATGCCCTTTCATAAACAGACAAAGTGTCCACCAGACGCTGTACATCCCTGTGGGACGTGATGAAAATGCTGACGTCATCCGCGTAAGCAGACAAGACGATTGGGCGGCAACTGCTGGAGGGCCCCGGCAGAACCAGACCACCCAGCTGAGTGCGCAACCTGCACAGCAAAGGCTCAATAGCCAAGCTGTACAGTTGACCCGAGATTGGACAACCCTGTCTGATTCCCCGGTGTACAGGGATTGGGCGACTCAGCCCTGCCCCCATCTTTACCAAACACTCAGCTCCAGTACATAACAGATTGACCCACCTCAAAAACATATTGCCAAAACCGAACCCCTTCAGTGTGGAAAACAAATAGGAATGGTCAACCCTATCAAATGCCTTTTCTTGGTCCAAAGACATAATACCGAACTGTAGGTCATAACATTTACTGAGCTGGAGAACGTCACGTATGAGAAAAATATTGTCCATAATGGTTCGGTCAGGAATACAATATGTTTGATCCCTATCTACGATCAAACCCAATACATTGTTCAGTCTATTTGCCAGGGCTTTCGAAAGCACCTTGTAGTCCGCGAAAAGAAGAGCCACGGGCCTCCAGTTTTTCAGCAGGGCCAAGTCCCCCTGCTTAGACAGCAGAGATAGCACTGCATGGCGGCAGGAGACAGGTAAGGTTCCCTTTCTGTAACAGGCAGTTAGAACGTCATAGAAGTCTGATCCAATAATATTCCAAAAATGCTTAAAGAAGTCAGAAGAAAGACCATCAAGTCCAGGTGCGCGTCCCAGAGCCATCTGATTAACAGCCACAGTTAACTCATCCAAAGTCAGGGCACAGTCCAGAGTGGCCCTGTCCTCCGGGCTGAGCACTGGAAGACCTTCGAAGAGCCGGTTTTGAGATTCCATGCAACACGGTCCCGCAGCAAACAGGGCCCCGTAGTAATCCACTGCATGGCGCCACATCTCAGATGGATTTGTAGTCACTCGACCATCTGGGAGCATCAAGCAAGCCATCAACTTCTTTTTCGCAACAGACTTCTCCAGATTGAAGAAGGATGTTGGGGAAAAACAGAAGGACGTTGAAAGAAAAGAAGGACGTTGGGGCATCCATGGAGAGAGAGAGAGAGAGAAAGAGAGAGAGAGAGAGAGAGAGACTTGACTTTTAAAAAAAGGCTTTATTGCACATTTCAAAATTGCAGAAAGCCCAATATCAGTTGTCCAAGTGTGTCACATCTCAAAAGTGCAAACATAACTCATCCCCCTGACCCACTGAACACAAAACATTCCCTACAGCCCATCTATTGATGAACGCCTCCAGATTGTCTACCATTTGATAGTAAGAGAACTCCACCCGGAGTCTGACTGTCAACAAGACCTTGAAAGCGGACACAGGATCCACATTGCCAGCATTGCTTGCCCGATTTTTCCTCGTCAGCCAGATGGCAAGCTTAGCAGTCCCAGATAGGAAGTTCATCAAAGTGTGGGCAGCCTTCCTTGCCACTTTATACTTCGGACCGTAAATGAACAGGCCAAAAGAGAATCGTTCACCCAAAGCCCGAAACCACTCGCGCAAAATCTCAAAAAGTCCAGATAAATGAAAACAGTGGACAAACAAATGGTCGAGGGTCTCAACTTGGGAACAAAACAAACATTCCCCCCCCCCACAGTCGGATCAAGGTGTGCCCTGTATTTATTTGTGGCTATTGCCCCATGCACAATCCTCCACTGGAGATCTGCTGTGCGTTTCTCAATCGGTTGCTTGTACATGCACCGCCAGCTGCCCTTTGGGGAGACCCCTGGCCCCAAACAACCCGCCCACCTCAACTCCGTGACATCCTTCAGAGAGCGCAGATTCAGAACCTTCACACAGATGTGATACACCGCCCTTGTCCCGACAAACTGGAACTTGCCCAGGCGAGGAATCCTGAAGGTCAGTAGGTGATCCTCTCCTCCCTGCCACTCCCCCACATCCGGAGTTATGGAAATTGCAGGAAAGGTGGACGCAGTGTCGTCATCCCATTGATTGGAAAGAGTGTGGTTCATCGCAAACGCTCGAAGCGGCTGCGGCAGGGCGGCGCACACGTCCTCCACCACCCTTTGCAGCAGTCTGACAGATGTAATTTTTGCACTCCGCCTCAGTGCATCCATCGATGTGGTCGACATCCTCATAAGATGACCCAGCTTGGTACAGCGTGCCTCCCGCAAGCAACTCCGCAGACTGGCAGACTGCAGCACCTCTGCTGCGATGAATCGATTGAAAAACGGTGGTTCTTCGAACAGCCACATGCCCGGCGCCTCGTCACGGAAGCGGGCCACGTTGAAGACTCGCCATGCATGCAAAACGGACGTGTAAAAAGCAGATAGTCCAGTAAGGTCCACCTCCCCAGGCGTCACGAGGAAGAGCTGCTTATCATAGCTCAAGCGACCAACTCTCCTCAAAAGCAGCTTAGCAGTGTCCATCCAGCAGGGTCCGCATCCGTATAGGAGTCGTTGTGCAGTTCGAAGCCTGAAGCTGGCGATCTTGGAATGTATGTCCACCAGGCCCTGTCCCCCCTCGGCCACAGGCAGGTAGAAAACTGGCGCGCGGACCCAGTGGCGACCAGACCAAAAGAAGTCCATGATTGTCTTCTGAATCTCCTCCACGAGGCTCCTTGGCAGTGTCAAAGCCACCAGCCTATGCCAGAGAGCCGAGGCAACCAGATTATTCACGACCAGAACCCTGCCCCTATATGACAGCTGTGGTAGCAACCATTTCCATTTAGAAATGCGAGCACACACCTTGTCCTTAACACCCTCCCAGTTCTTTCGTTCAAAAGCCTCCATACCCAGAAAAACCCAACACCTTGAGACCGGCCGTCCCCCACTGAAGGCCGCCGGGCAGGCGAGGGACGGCTTGACGCGACCAGTGGCCCACCAATAGACCCTCACTCTTGGCCTAATTAACCCGTGCAGAAGATGCCCTTTCATAAACTGTCAAAGTGTCCACCAGACGCTGCACATCCCCATTGGAGGTGATGAAAACGTCGACGTCATCCGCATAAGCAGACAAGACAATCGGGCGGCCACAGCTTGATGGCCCCAGCAGAACCAGACCACCCAGCCGAGCGCGAAACCTGCACAGCAAAGGCTCAATAGCCAAGCTGTACAGCTGACCCGAGAGTGGACACCCCTGGCGTATTCCCCGGTGTACAGGGATCGGCCGACTCAGTCCCGCCCCCACCTTCACCAAACACTCAGCTCCAGTGTATTGCAGATTGACCCACCTCAAAAACATATTTCCAAAACCAAACCCCCTCAGGGTAGAAAACAAATAGGAATGGTCAACCCTATCAAAGGCCTTTTCCTGGTCCAAAGACACAATTCCAAACTGTAAGTCATGACATTTACTGAGCTGGAGAACGTCACGTATGAGGAAAACACTGTCCATAATGTTCCGGTCAGGAATACAATATGTTTGATCCCTATCCACAATCAAACCCAAGACAGTGTTCAGTCTGTTTGCCAGGGCCCTGGAAAGCACCTTGTAGTCTGTGCAAAGAAGAGCCACAGGCCTTCAGTTTTTCAGCAGGGCCAAGTCCCCCTGCTTTGGCAACAGAGACAGCACTGCACGGCGGCATGAGACAGGTAACGTTCCTTCCCTGTAACAGGCCGTCAGAACGTTATAGAAGTCTGGTCCAACCACATTCCAAAAATGCTTAAAAAATTCTGAAGAAAGGCCATCCAGTCCAGGCGCGCGTCCCAGTGCCAGCTGATTCACAGCCACAGTCAACTCATCCAAAGTCAGGGCACAGTCCAGAGCGGCCCTGTCGTCCTGGCTGAGCACCGCAAGGGCCACGAAGAGCTGATTTTGAGATTCTTTGCAACACGTTCCCGCAGCAAACAGGGCCCCGTAGTAATCCACTGCATGGCGGCGCATCTCGGACAGGTCCGTAGTCAGGCGACCATCTGGGAGTGTCAAGCAAGTCATCAGCTTCTTTGTCGCAGTAGACTTTTCCAAATTGAAGAAGAAGGAGAAGGACGTTGGTGCATCCATGTCCTGCAGGCGAGTGAAGCGCAACCTCACTAGCGCCCCCTCCACTCTGCCCTGCAAGAATGTGCGCAGGGCCGACCTCTTCTCCTGCAGCAAAGGACCAGCGGTAGAATCCTGACCCGTAACCAAGCTGGCCTCCAGCCTCTTTACAGCGTCCTCTAGTTCACTGACCTTGGCGTTGATGATGGCACTTGAGTACGCAGCGTACCGTTGACAAAAAAGGCGAATTTGCACTTTGCCAACGTCCCACCACTGTTCGAGGGAACCAAAACGAGCTTTCGTGGTCCTCCAGTGTTCCCAGAAGCACACAAAATACTGACAAAAGGCATTGTCCTGTAGGAGCTTGTTATTGAAGTGCCAATATGACTTTGCCCTTTTCCCTGGTGAGTTCAGTAACACCGCAGTAGCCAGGTGATGATCCGTGAAACCGACGGGACTTATGTTACTGTGAAGGAGGCCGGGGCTACAGGTTCTAGAAACATATCCTGTCTAATCTAGCAGCATTGACAACCCCGTCAGTGACCCTGACCCAGGTATACCATCTCGCATTGGCATTTTTCAACCTCCACGTGTCCACTAAGTCTAACTGCACAGTGAAATTTTCCAAGCATCTAGAAGACTGCAGATGAGGTTCTGCATTAGTGCGATCTACAGTGAAGTCCAAAGTACAGTTGAAATCACCAGCCACAACAAGTTGGTCTTGGTTATAGTGCTGCAATTCAGTAGTCATTGTATTGAAAAAAGCAACCCTTTCCGCGCCGTTGTTTGGCGCGTAAACATTAACCAGGCAAAACACGGAATCCCCCACTTGCGCCCTAACTAGAAGCAGCCTGCCCCTCACTATCTCCACCACTGATAAAATTTGTGCATTTGCTGATTCCCCAAACAAAATGTCCACTCCCGCGTTTAGATTTGTGCCGTGACTGAGTGAAAATGGGCCTTTCCACCACAAGCCCCAGTCGACTTCATCTGCCGAAGTGGTATGAGTTTCCTACAAAAACAAAATGTTGAGACCCTTCCGTTTGAACAGGTCACTAACGAATCCCCTTTTATGATTACCCCTGCCACCATTTATGTTTAAGGTCCCTAATTGTATTTTCTGCATTATGGCGATATTTGTGAGGAGCACCGTGCTTTGCCATGGAATCATTCCATCTTTGCGCACTTGGCCTTTTTTCCCCCCGCTGTTTTATGCAGGGCTGCGAGGTGCTTCTTCAGGCGGTAGCGTTTTCTTTCATCCAGGAGGTCAACACCAACCTCCTTCCTCAGTACATTAACAGACCGAATGAATTTGTCAGTGTCACTGAAGTAATCTGCGACGTTAACGGCCCTATTATTATAGGTCCCATCCAGGAAAGCATTTATTTCGTCTAGTGAATACAAATGCGCATTGGCATCGCCACTAGCCCCAATAGACTCATTTTTTAGCAGACTCTGCATCAGTTCCACACTCCATTCCCTCGTCAGCACAACTCTGCTGACTGTCAGATTCAGCTGGCACGTCAGCTGTTGCAGCTGATCCTTCATCAGTCACGTGGTCCGGGGCGGCGCCTATATCAGGCGACCGGCGTTTTTCCACCTGCTGCTCTGAAGTTGCAGCAGGCTGCGGCAGCACAGCCGCTGATGTCACACAGCGCGATGCTGAGTCCACGTCATGGGCCGCTTGTGCACCATCGCCAGTCACGCCCCCAGCTGCAGGCCGCGCTGCGGGCGCCACAGGCCGACTGTCCACAGGCACAGCGGCAGGCCCCGGAGCAGGAGCGGCGGAAGGCCCCACAATGGCGTCCGCAGTCGCGGCAGGTGCCGCGGAGGCCTCGCCGGCAGGCTGTGTGGCATCATCAGGCTCTGCCGCGGCAGAAGCCCCCGCAACGCCGTCCGCAGCAGCGCCGCGAGCGGAAGGCGCACCGGTCGCCCCAACCGCGGCCCCACCAGAACCCCCCGCCGGGCGCCTGTGCGGGCAGGCGAAACGTTTATGGCCCACATCGCCACACTCAAAACACTTCATTTGTCCCGCGCTCGCATACACCATATAGTAGCCGTCCCCGTGTTTGACTCGGAAGGACACTTCCAGAGTCTGAGTGGGCGAGTCTAGAAACATGAACACCTGTCGCCTGAGTGATCTCACATGGTCTAAGTCGGCTACCCTGATTCCCAAACTGACGTGTTTAAACGGGCCCGCAAACTTCCCGAATCTGCGGAGCTCCGCCGCCAACTGCTCGTCAGTAATGAAAGGTGGAACACCCAAGACGGTGATAAGCGTTGATGGAACTGATAAGGGGGACACCTGCACATACACGTCCCCGATTACAATACCGCTCGCAACCAGAGCGTGGACATCCTCCTCAGTAGCCAGAAACACAACTACAGCCTTATTCATCCTGGACGCATAGCGGATCGCAGCAGGGCCCGCCTGAGCCCGCACAGCCAAAAGGACCCCCTTCACAGTAATAGTGTTGTCCGGGGGAACGATCCGCAACCCCTGGCGGATAGATGGAGGTGGCATTTCCAAGGTCGCCATCCTCCTCCCCCAAAAACAAGAATTTATTATGCGGGCAGCGATGGAAAAACGAAAAAAAAGTCCAATACACCACGGAGTTCCCCATTTCCTCCCTCCTCCTTCGGCCGCCGGAAACAGAGAGAGAGAGAGAGAGAGAGAGAGAGAGAGAGAGAGAGAGAGAGAGAGAGAGAGAGACTTTGACTTTTAAAAAAGCTTTTATTGCACACTTCAAAAAAAAGTAAGCACACCAACATCATTCCTCCAAGTGTGTCACATTGGAAAAACTGCAAACTGAAATGTTCCCCCCACACACACACACAACACAGAGCAGTCCCTGCAGTCCACCTATTCAAAGATCCAGTTCTGTGACAGTCAATTACAGTCAATTAAATGTCATATACCAGTCTGTTCAAACAATATCCCAAAAATGTGTAAAACAGGCAGAGGAACGACCACCATTCATTCCTCCTGTCGGGCACGCTTGACCGGCGTTCCCCCTGCTGCTTTACGCAGGGCTGTCAGGTGTTTCTTGAGGCGATAACGCTTCCTTTCATCCAGGAGGTCAAGACCAACCTGCCTTCTTAGCACATCCACAGACTTAATGAATTTATCAGTGTCACTGAAGTAGTCGGCGACCCTAATGGCTTTGTTATAGGTTTCATCCAGAAATGCATTTATTTCTTCCAGTGAATACAAACTCGTGTTTGTACTGCATTTTGCCTCAATAGACTCAGCATTAGACATTGTCGTTCTCAGATTCCATTTCCTCGGCAGCACAACTCAGCTGACTGCTTGGTTCTCCCGGGCCAGTGGATTCATCATGGGCCACATTTTCCTGGACGCCACCCTCAGCAGCTGACTGTCGCCGTTCCATCCCCCGCTGTGTAACGGCAGCAGCCTCCGGAAGCACAGCCGCTGATGTCACACAGCGAGATTCTGACGCACCATCAGGTCGGTGCTCCGTCCCCTCCTCCGAAGCGGCAGCAGCTGGCGGAGACACAGCCGCTGACGTCACACAGCGAGATGATTGTGACGCACCATCAGGTCGGTGCTCCGTCCCCTCCTCCGAAGCGGTAGCAGCTGCCGGCGGCACAGCTGTTGACGTCACACAGCGAGATGATTGTGACGCACCATCAGTGACCTTTTTGGCGACATCGCCATCCATGCTCCCGACCGCAAGCTGGGCTGCAGGCGGCGCAGCCGGGCAGTCCACAGACAGCGGCAGGCTCCGGAGCTGGGGCAGCGTGAGCGGAGGCCGCGCCGCCGTCCGCAGCTGCGGCGTGAGCGGAGGGCCCGCCGCAGGCACCATCCGCAGCCCCATCAGGGCCCTCCGCCCGCTGCCTGTGCGGACAAGCAAACCGTTTATGGCCCACGTCTCCACATTCAAAACACTTCATCTGTCCCAAGCTCGCATACACCATATAAGATCCGTCCCCGTGCTTGACCCTGAAGGAGACTTCCAGAGTCTGAGTGGGCGAGTCGAGAAACATGAACACCTGTCGCCTGAACGATTTCACATGTTTGAACTTGGCGGCCTTGCATCCCAAAGGCAGAGTCGTAAACGGGCCCGCAAACTTCCCAAATCTGCGGAGCTCCGTCGCCAGCTGCTCATCAGTGATGAAAGGTGGAATACCTGAGACGGTGATTCTCGTTGATGGGACAGATAAGGGGGACACCTGTACATACGTTTCCCCGATAACCACACCGCTGACAATCAGGGTGTGAACATCGTCTTCAGCCGCCAGAAACACAACCACAGCTCTATTCATTCGGGAAGCAAAGCAGACTGCGTCAGGGCCCACCTGCTCGGCCACAGCCTCCAGGACCTCCTCCACAGTAACAGCGCTGTCCGGGGGAACGATCCTCACCCCCTGGTGGATAGATGGAGGTGGCTTTCCCGAGAGAGAGAGAGAGAGAGAGAGAGAGAAAAAAAAATGTTCTTTTATTTTTTTTTTTTTACTGGTCCAAAATAATTGTAGTATTTACATCTGTGCAACTGGATGATCAGACTCCGCTGGCTGGTAACATAGATAGATATAAACACAAGATAGGACATGGCTAATATTTTTATGGTAAACAAAGGCGTCATATTCTGTAGGTAACTGTAATGGTTGACATCACCTGCAGCACTGTGATAATCATGTAAGAAATGATCTGTATATATAGAAGGTGACTAGCCTTGTCCTATCTGTTGTTTATATATCGATGGCCAATAAGGATGTCACAGCCGGTCACAGTCAATAGCACAACTGGGCTGATGTCATGTGTTGAGGCAAGGGTAAGTGCTACTCCTTCGGGCCAGGAGGTCAGAAAACTGCCACCTTTTAATAAATAAATTAACTAATTCAACAAAGAAAACAAAAATGGGGACCAGAAATCAAAAGTTTGTTTGCTTTTTTTTTTTAATTCACACATATTTTTTTTAATACAAGGACAGCAAGCCACATAATTTAAATCACTTTTTACTGTGTACAGACACCCCCTCACACACATACACACACAGGGACACAGTGATCACAATATTTCAGAATCCCCTCCATGGGCAAAGGAAAAATGATGCAATAGGAACACTTCCTAGCAATCATCTGACTTCGAGCTCACTTTTTCATCTCCGTTTGCCCCGATGAGCAATTGGTTTGACTGTATTAAAAATATGATTAGTCACAGAAGAAACAACAAATAGCTAGCATCCAATGCAAGGTGTTTGTTTTTAATTTCTCCAAGGACTCACAATGCAAATTGTCACCATTACAAATTTCACAAACACCAGTTGTTGACCTGCTGTCACGACTGATAACTGATCACAATGCTTTTACCCACATTGCAAACGCCCAAAGCAACAGAGGTAAAGAACTTATTTGACCTGTTTTTCTCAGCTGTTGCAAGAACGAACAGCAGATGGGAGGATGTCAAATACAGAATATGAGGACTCTGGGATGATGGCATTTGTTTTGTTCACCAGCTGCTCATCTTACAGCTCCAAATTACAGAACCTACAGAACTGAGAGCTGACAGTTGTTAGGGTTGTAGAGTTATAGTAGAGTTATAGACTACCTGATAGATAGTAACAAAGTCAATGTATTGTATTTTTTTCAACTTCCATCATATTGAAAAGATAACACAAATACTGTATCATATCTTTTTGCATCTACCAATAATAAAGTGAGCAAGACTAAAATATAATCTGTAGCCCATTAATCTCTTGGCAGAACACAAACACTATATCATTGCAATTGGCTATATTGACCACATAACTCCTAGCATTTCGTATTTCATAACTGAGCACCACTGACTTTTGAATTGTAAGATCTCGGTCATCCTCTCTTGACACACTGTCATGTTTATATTTGCAATGTTGGTCAAAGGCTCCTTTATGCCAGTGTATAGGGAAACAGAGGGCTCTGTGTGTCTGAGCACAGTTTTGTTCCAGCTTGGAAAAACTGATTAGGGTGGTTATGTTTTTAATGTATTCTTCAGTTTTCATTGCAACCTTTTTTCAAATATAGGCCGCATACCAACTCACTGACATTACTGGGCTCTCCTCGCTCCTTTGGCTTCGGTCCAAAATGCTCCTACGCCGGAGATTTGGAATTCAGTTTTCCATTTATTCTTCCAAACTTTCTAGAATTATAGCGGTCAGGAAATTCAGCCACGAGCAACCCTGCTGGGCTCACATTGTAATTTGCTTATACTCTGAAACACGGTGCGATTACATACGAGGTGAGGCTGACTAAGGAGTTATCCTCATAGGTGTTGAGCCAGTAGCATTTGTGCTTCAGTGGCCAAGAAAAAAGAGAGCAGAGCACAGCTGAGAGTGAGAGAATGTCAAGAGAATGGTACAATAAACCACATTTGGTCAAATTTGACCATTGCATAATGGTCAGCCTATGAACTTTTCAGCCCCCCCGGTACAAATCAGCATTGATATTTCACATTTACCAGGAGAATAAATTAGTTTGAAAATAGTACTTAACAGGGCAAGATAGATGGATGGGCTAATGGAGTTCCATGGCAGTTTTATCCACCACTTGCTTGGTGCTGAGGGCAGCCAATTTTGGGATGTGGTTTCTGGAGGAGGTTGTCATATTTTCCCAGCTGGTGTGCCTCTCCAGATGGTGTTGTGGGCTTACACATGGCCGTGTTTTTTCCACAGAGCGTGCAGAGCGGCTACAGAGGTTGTGGGTGTGGCCCTGCCTCTCAGCGGGATGAGTTTTTTGTCAAGAAGAAGTGTAGAAGTGAACTGTGGCAACCCTGAAAGGGAGCAGCTGAAAGAAGAAGAAGGGGGAGGAAACTGCCTGTTAGGTACCCTGATACTCTAGAGATGGGTCTTGTGAAGGGGACAGATGAGGTCAGCAGTGTCTTCGGGTCAGCTGGATTGCTGAAAAGACAGCCAGTGAAATTAATATTACAAGAAGATGCTCACCATATGCAGTTCATACAGCAAGGTGGATACCCCTGCCACTAGTTCTGCTTGTAAAAAACGAGCTGCAGCTTATGGAAACTGAGGAAATTATTGAAAACGTGACCCAGCCTACTGAATCGTGTTCAGCTATGTCACTGGTGTTTAAGCCGAATAAGAGGTTCGCTGCAGTGAGGACCTCAGCTGAACCTTGCAGTAAACAGGCAGAAATACATTCTGCCCACTTGTGACAAAGTGGGTGAGAGCATACAATTTGTCACCAGTTAACATCTTTTCCAAACTGGGTTTACCATACATGTATTGTTTGTTTTATCCAGTTTATATTTTGTTCTGTAATTTGCAGATACTTCCTATCCTGGGTTTGTTCATATTTTGCTTTAAATTTGATTACAGTTCATATATTATCTTGGTTTAAAATAACACACAAGTAATCGGTTTAATTATAGTTCATTAGTTTATAACTGCTTTAATCATCAATTCATTTAGTCCAGTGTTATTTACCTCTTCATGTCCTTCTTCTTCTTTTGAATTTGATTGGCGGTTGGCAACCAGCTTACAGGTGCATTACCGCCACTGACTTGATTATCATCACTCTATATCTTTGTATAAGGAGTTAGAACTCCTTATGCGTGAAAAAATTATCCATCTTGGCCATGGCCAGACATCCGGTTGTTCCTCCTTCCAAGGTCACTTCCTGTATTTATAGTCTTCTGACCTCATTAGTGAGGTCATTGGAAGAGACCATCTATGAGGGGTTTCCATCCATCCATCCATCCATCTTCTTCCGCTTAATCCTTTTTCGGGTCGCGGGAGGCTGGAGCCTATCCCAGCATCTTTGGGCGAGAGGCAGGGTACACCCTGGACAGATCGCCAGTCCATCGCAGGGCCAACACAGAGAGACAGACAACCATTCACTCTCACAGTCATACCTAAGGACAATGAGGGGTTTATTTAGTTTAATTAAAATGTATTATTTGAGTTTCTTTAATGATTATCTGTATGGTTTTCTAGGTTTGAGTTATTATCATAATTCTTAGTGTTAATAATGGTGAAATAGTGTAACCATTATACACATTTTGGTTCCTGCTAAAAGTACCTTACTTACCTGCATGAATGAAAAGGTCCAGAAGCAGCCATTTTGTGGAGAGGCAAGAAGGTATTTAAGGGGCTGATTTTAGTCTGTTAGGTATGCAGGATTGGTCAGTGTAGGAGGGTGCATGTGACCTTATGTTTGCTCTTTTGAGTCCAGGTTAGTGATGTTAAAACCGAGGCCTCATGAAATAATGAGCAACTTCGAGACAACTGCTTCATGAGCGACACAATGTTATGAAACGTCTAATAAAGACTGCCATCTGGTGACTGACTGTCAGAACTGCATCTGAGTTTATTGAAAAAGGTACTCTTCCATATTACAGGTAGTACTACAATTTTTATGTCATTTTCTCAGACAGGCTTGTAAAAATTCTGTCAGTTATCTATCATTTTAATTGACTTTAATTAGCTCACCCTCCATATAATCTGCCAAATGATAGCTTTCAGAATTTGTAGCCATTGCTGGAAAAATTCTGTGGAAAGACAATTTTCAGCGAATGAAACCTCTGAGATAGAGAGAGAGAAAAAATGCAGAGCTTGACATTAACACTGGCCAATGTCTGGTGAATTTCAGCAGTGGCTGGTAAGACAGCTTCAGGCTCGACACCGCCCACTCAACACTGATTCACACAATATAAAGCGGAAGTGTCATGAGCAGTTTTTTTTTTTAATTTAATAGAATAAAATACAACATACAAACTCTCGATGAGGATAAAGACTACAAGGAGTTACAAAATCAGAACTTTCACAAAAAATATACAATCTTCACATTCCAATTAACAAGAAAAAAGGGGTATATTAAAAAAGAGAACGGACTTCCGGGAAGATGGCGGAGAGACATAACGCTTAAACAGAGAGCTCTCCCTAGTCGGATTAAAAATCATTGGTAAATGGCCAACTCGACATAAATGAAGCAATAAACCAAGGGATGAAAACACGAAGAAGCCGGGCACACGGACAAAAGCAGGGTAAAACTGAGAAATCCCTCTTCAACAACACAGGAGAAATCGCTGTGCACGAGGCCCAGGGAAACGAGACAACTACAGCAGAGAAAATGGAGGACGCCAAATTCGAGGCTATGAACACTGGCATCGCCAATTTAGGTAAAGAATTAAAAAAAGACTTAGAAGACTTTAAGCAGCAACTCCAACAGGATTTAGCGGCTCTTAAGGAAGAGCTGAAAAAAGAGATGAAGGAGGAAATTATGGGCCTCCAAAGAGAAATGGAGCGCAAGCTAACAGAAAACATGGAGGAGCTGCGCTCTCAACGGGCGTGTATGACAGAAGCACAGTCCCGAATATCGGAGTTGGAAGACTGGAAGACCGAGGCAAGCGAGCGGCTGCAGACCCTGACGACGCAAACACAGAGGATGCAGGAAAAAATAACCGACCTGGAGAGCAGGTCCAGACGGAGCAATATACGCATCTTCGGGATCCTGGAGGGCACTGAAGGCAACTCGATGACAAAATTCATGGATCATTTCTTAAAAAAAGAGCTGGAGCTGCCCGGTGAAGCGGATCTGCAGATTCAACGAGCGCACAGAGCCTCGGCACAGAACCCGAATCCAAACTCTCCACCCAGGTCAGTTGTGGTGAACTTTCTGAAATATGACAAAGGAAAGAATCCTGACACAAGCGTGGAAAAAAAAGATACGAATCGGCGACAAACAGATATTCTTTGATCATGACTACCCGGCAGAAATTGTGCAGCAGCGAAAGAAATATGCAAACATTAAAAAAACGCTGAAAGAGAAAAAAATTAGATTCCAAACGCTGCTAACGAAGATGAGGATTCATTGGGATGACGACGTAAAAACGTACAACACGGCCAGAGAGGCAGCGCGGGACTTGACGGAGCGAGGCTTTGTGGTAAGCGTACCCAAGGAAGGAGCTGGAGCAGCGGCGACACTGAACGTATGACGACAGCCAGAGTGGAGACAAGTGAGCGGCAGAAGACGGGGGAGAGACGTGGCGCAGCGGGCCCAGGAAAAGCTGCAAGGCTTTCAACTGAAAGCCTAGATCATAACAAGGATTAAGAAAGACACAGAAGAAATGAAGGCCAAGAAGACAAGGTAAATGAGAAACAAACGGCTAGGAGAGGTTTAAGTGATTTTTGTTGGACATTTCTAGACTAATGACTATTACTTGGATAGTAAATACAGGTCTAGGGAGGGCCCTTCACTCTGTGAGGTCATTCCCTCCACCCACCAACAGGGACCAGTGGGCAGAAGAAAGGCCCAAAGTACGGAGGTCGAGCTTTGTTAATGTGTTTTTATATAAATATGTGTTAGTTTTGTTGTTAAAGGGGTTAGGAGCACAAGTTAAAAAAATGGAAAAACACGAATATGGGTAAAAAGCTTAAGATAATGACACTAAACGTGAATGGTCTGAACTCACCTGTTAAAAGGGAAAGAATAATAAGAAAATTCAAGAAGGAAAAAGCCGAAATTATATTTATGCAAGAGACACAAGACAGAACATGAGAAACTAAAGAGATTTGGCTATAAGAACTCCTACTACAGTTCATTTAAGGGAGGAACTAAAAGGGGGGTTATGATACTAATTTCAAATAAAATACAATTTGAATGTGAACAAGAAATCCAGGATAAAGAAGGCAGGTATGTAATAATAAAGGGAAGAACAGATGGTATGCAGATCACATTAGTGAACATCTATGCCCCACCAGAAAGTGACAAGGGTTTTTTTCAACATCCGTTTGATCTCATAGCAACACACAGTGAAGGAGTCCTAATTTGTGGAGGAGACTTAAATGCCGTCATGGCTCATGAAGTTGACACAACAAGTGTTAAGAAGACAAAAAAACATGTAACAAAGTTCATAAGAACCTCACTGGCAGAAATGGGTATGGTAGACATATGGAGGGACCTGCACCCACTCGAAAAAGACTATACACATTATTCAGCAGTCCATAAAGTACACTCTAGAATAGATTACTTCCTTATGAATGAAGGTGACAGACACAGGGTGAGAAATTGTCGGATTGGAGGGGCAGAAATATCAGATCATAATCCTATATACATGGAAATATATTTAAACAACAGAAAACGACAAACAACATGGAAACTTAATGTAGGACTGTTAAATGATGAGAAAATGAAAGAAAGAATAAAAGTAAACATAAACGAGTATATCCAAGAGAATGACAATGAGAAGTGGACCCAACAATACTATGGGATGCACTAAAAGCCGTGTTAAGAGGTAAATTAATTGTTGAAACAGGAAAAGCAAATAAGTCTAAACTGGAAACATATGAACAAAGATGTGAGAGACTGAGGGAACTAGAACGTAAACATCAAAGCACAAATGACCCAAAAATATACCAAGAAATTAAAGAAGAAAAAATAAAGCTAAAAGAAGCACAAATAGATGAAATTGAAAGGAAAAGTAGATATCTAAAGCAAAAATATTATGAAACGGGGCCAAAAGCCACAAAACTGCTGGCAAAACGGTTAAGAAAACAACAAACAATGAATAATGTATATAAGATTAAAGACCCCATCACAAATAAAACCACAGTTAACCCAGAAAACATCGAAGAAATATTCCATAATTTCTATCAAGAACTATACTCGCAACCTGAAGAAACAAATACTAAGGACATTAAAACATTTCTATGCACATTGGACTTGCCATCAATAGGAAATCAACAAAATGAAAAGCTAACAGCAGAAATAACAACACAAGAGATTAGAGATGTGATTAAGTCACTTAAAAACGGTAAATCACCAGGTAGTGATGGGTACCCTTCTGAGTTTTATAAACTGTTTATAGAAGAACTCACGCCACAACTCCTAAAGTCATTTAATTGGACATTGAACAACAACAAAATACCTCCATCATGGAATGAAGCCATTATTTCAGTTATTTTAAAGCCAGAGAAAGATAGAGAACAATGCGGAAACTATAGGCCAATCTTTTTATTAAATGTGGATTATAAAATATATACAACAATTATATGTAAACGAATAAAGACATTCTTGACGGAATTGATAGAAGATGATCAAACTGGTTTCATAGAGGGACGCCAAACACACAACAATATCAGGAGAACAATACATATAATTAATCAAATACATAAAGAAAAGAAAAGTGCAGTAATAATGAGTTTAGACGCAGAAAAAGCATTTGATAGGGTTAACTGGAAATTCCTATATAGTGTGCTGGAATGCTTTGGATTTAACGAAAAATCAGTACAATGCATAAAGACGCTGTATCAAAAACCTTTGGCAAGAATCAAGATAAACAGTAGCTTAACAGACAAAGTAAATATACAAAGATCAACCAGGCAGGGATGCTGCCTATCGCCCACCTTGTTTGCTCTGTTCATAGAGCCACTGGCTCAAGCGATACGACAAAATAAGAAATTAAAAGGTGTAACAATAAAGGGAGCGGAACACAAGATTGGGCTATTTGCAGACGATATTATAGTTTACCTTGAACAACCAGATGAATCAATAATGGAAATGATGAACTTGATAGAAAATTTTGGAAAATTATCAGGATACAAGATAAACATAACAAAAACACAAATACTGACATTCCACTATAACCCTCTAAACCAGATAACTGATAAGATCAAACTAAACTGGAAACAAAAAGAAATAAAATACCTTGGAGTGAGCATACCTAAAGATCTAAGCAAAATTTATAAAGCAAACTATGATAGGTTGGAACAAGAAATAAAAAAAGATATTGATAGATGGTCAATCTTAAATATAGATCTGAATTCAAAAATTGAGACAGTCAAAATCAGCATACAACCTAGATTACTTTACCTCTTCCAGGCTCTACCAACAGAGATTCCAGGTGCCCAGTTCTCAAAGTGGGACAGGATGATATTGAGATTTGTTTGGGGAGGTAAAAAACCAAGAGTGAAATATAAAACTCTCCAGTTACCAAAAGAGAAAGGAGGCATGGGCCTACCGAGTCTAAAGGAATATTACTACTCAGCAAACAAAGAAATGGAAATGGAAAGAAATGGAAAAGGAAATTGAGAGACTCCCAGTACAAAGCATAATAGGAGATAAAGATGCATATAAGCAAATCAAACAAATAGACCCAATCACTAAATTTACTTTGGAACTGTGGTATAAAATAGTACAAAAGTATAATATAAAGGAAGACAAAACTATTGAAATGGGTAGCATTTGACAGTCAGTTTGAACCGGCAAAGCAAGATGGGGGATACAAAAATCTGGTGAACGAGGGAATCACAGCATGGGGCAATATCGGAAAAAAAGATCTCGGGAGCTTTGTAAACATCAGAAGAAAATTTAAACTAGAAAAATCGGAATTCTTCAGATATCTGCAGATGAGAGACTATTATATGAAGAAGATTAGGCATAACCTCCAAACAGATGTGAGCGAGATTATACAATTCATTTTAAGCTCATATGCAGGAAATAAAATAAGAATTATTTCAAAGCTATATCAGAAACTTATGGCAAACAAACATTCAAGTAACTATATAAAGGAGAAATGGGAGAAAGAGCTAAATTTAAGCATAACAGAAGAAAGCTGGCAGGAAATATGGAAAACACAACACACAACAAATTCAAGGACATGGAGGGAATTTGGATGGAAAAACCTGTTTCGCTTTTTCATTACACCACAGATTCAAAGAAAATATACAAATACCCAATTGTTATGCTGGAGGGGCTGTGGGGCTCAAAATGCAGACCACTCACATATGTTTTGGAAATGCTGCAAAATCTCATCATTCTGGAAATCTATACATGTGACAATACAGAGGATATTAGAATATAATATACCGATGAATTGTATCTTGATGTACTTATGTGATCTTAAAAGAGACAATGTAATACAGGCTGAGGACAGATATCTAGTTAAAATCTTGTTGATTGCATGTAAAAAAACAATCACAAAAAAATGGCGATCAGAAGTTCTTCCTGACCAAGAACAATGGACTGACATTTTTGAGGATATACGTATGATGGAAAAACTAACATATCGACAAAGAATACAAGAAGGACTATACGAAAAAAAATGGCAGAAATGGACACACTACAAAGTGCAACAACGAGACAGAAATTGAAAGAATAACCAAAGACACTGGAAAAACCAGAAGAATTAAGAGATGGAAACTAAAAACTTGATGCTCCAACATTTGTCCCCCCCCCCTTTTCTTTTTTTTCCCCCTTTCTTACTCTAGCTCCTTTTTTTAAATGTAGACTGTGATCTGAATGTAATATGTATGATGAAAAATGAATAAAAATCTAAGTTACAAAAAAGAGAACGAGAGAGAGTAAAGAGCTCAACAATTCTCTGATAGTCTTTTTTGATTATAGTAAGAGGAGCTGTCCAATGTTTCTTACAATTTTTTTCTGCATCATGAGCAGTGCATGAGTGCTGTTTCAGCACGCCCACAGTCACGTGACCATAGCAAGAGAGGCCTTGTTATGTCGGTCACATCACGTGACTTGAGGGCTCGCAGGAACGTATGCAATGCCCAGCCCTCTCAAATTTCTCTCCAGGTCTCAAATCACGTGATGTGACAACGAGGTTTTGTTCACTACAGTCACGTGACTGTGGGCATATTGACACAGTGCTCGACACTCTGCTCGCGACACTTCCGCATTACATTGCTCAAGTCAGTCTCAAGTGGGTGGTGTCGAGCGTAACATCATTAGTCCAGGTATGGTGAGTTTCAAGTTAACCTTTCAGTTATGCTTTTTTGATTTTGGATACGTTTTTGCACCTCCACTGATGTCAATAAAGACTTATTTGGGGAAAAGTCTGTCTTCTGCCAATTTTTTCAGCCACTCTGGTCAGTAGTAATGGCCAGATGAGGCTTTCTGGAGGACTTGAGGCCTTTCATCAAAATGGCTCATATAGACGAGGCCTCATGTGAAACTTCATTTTCTCTACTAGGCCATTTAGTGGACAAAACATATAACATGCAGATTTTTACAAGCGTGTTATTGGTTTGTGTTTTTTTTCATTTCAATAACTACACTGTCTTAAGAAATATCAATGATAATAAAGAAAAAAAAAATAAAACTGAGGTGAGGACAGTGAATGTGCTTGTGCCACTAATCCATTTTTATTAAGAAATAACTTTTAAACAGTCTTATACTGTCTTTCCCAATATATTCATCTCTGGCCTTATTCTCATGCAGGGCACAATAGCAATAGTGCCTCAGCATAATGATGCATAATAATGAGCCAAGCTTTTTGAAACACAAGAGACACTTCACCTTGCAAATAAAAATAAAAATTACAAGAATGACTCAGCTGGGATTTGAACCCAGGCCTCCCACTTGGAGAGCAGATACTTCACCACTAAGCCATCACTTCAGTTACAATAATTATTTACTATTTGTGGAAAATACATCAATGGGAGAAATGTGCTCAAACTGTTCCCAAACGGGAGAAGTCCATGTTTTTGGTGCTGCCTCCATCTGAAAATTGGCTGTGACAAATCCCTTGTACAGAAACATCAACAACACAAAACGTGAGGGACAAGGATTTCCATTGTGTATCACTGCTCACTTTATTTCATGTTGCATACAAAATCATGAATGGCTTCCTGACCTAGTCACATGGTACAACGTCAACACATATGTCAACAATACATGCCTCGAAACGCGCTTCAAATATTTTCTGAACAAGCTCGGAGCACCCTCGAAGCTCCGGACCCTGCCATCCCATCACTACTGGTCAGACTACCTATCACATTTGGTGGCAGTAGTGGCTTCCAGGCTGGCAGAAGGCAGTGAAGACTACGTCTGCAAGACAGAAGAAAACTCAGGCAGCAGAGTGCCAGTCAGAAGAGTTGCAAGATCCCAGTATCCAACAAGGGGCAGCAGGTGGTCTATCCTCTGAGAGGGAGAGTTTGGCTGACCTTTCAAAACTTCTACAATGCCTGATGCAACAGCAAGCTGAATGGGATGCCAAGGCAAAGCAGCCGTACAACTGCCAGGAGGAGAGGTGGAGACGACTCCGGCATCAGTTTGCCCAGCTTCAGCAGCAGGTACAGCAGGGGAGTGAGGGTCATCAGCAACTATTGGAGGTTCCTGTAGCTACATCAGCTTTATCCAGGCAACCAACATCAGACCCACTTCACAACCCTTTAGCCCATATGGAGCCACAGTCTGAACCACTGCAGGCACCTAGAGATGCAGAACATTCCAGTTTGATGAGGCACCTCAGCTGGAACGGTCCAAAAATGCCACCCTAAGAAGAAGGTGAGGACATTGAACATTATTTAATCACATTTGAAAGAATTGCTTATGCATGTCAGTGGCCTAAGGAAGAGTGGGCCCTTCATTTGGCTCCACTTCTTACCGGTAAATCTCATTCTGCATATGTTGCAATGGATTTTGATGATACTATGGACTATGCAAAAGTTAAATGTGCTGTCTTGCAAAAGTTTGAAATCAGTGCTGAAACATATCGTGTGAGATTCCATTCTAGTGTGCTGGCAGAAGAGGAAATGCCTAAAGAACTACAGGTTCATCTTAAAGACTTGTTTGGCAAGTGGATGGTTCCAGAATTGAAGACAGAGGATCAAACTGGAGATGCCATCAATATGGAGCAGTTTCCTAAACCCCGAGTTGCGAACTTGGATTAAATAACGCAACCCAAAGATCTCTAAGAAAGCAGCAGAAATGGCAGGGCATTTCTAGCGGCTTATCAGATAAGACACACCAACCCACACAATATAATAAACCAACTGGTAGTAATGAACCTAGGGTTAGGCCCATAAGACAAAGTTTAAATCTCGTACATACAGATAAATTAGAAACTAGAAATAAAGCATGTCATTTGTGTGGTCAGACAGGGCATTTTAAAGCAAACTGTCCAAAAACACACACTAGTAAAAATTACATGTGTTCTGCTCTCCAGTTACTTATTAAGAAGGTAGAGGGGGATGTTGCTTTTGAAAACCCACAGGAAGAGTTTACAATAAGTGTGTTTATTGAAGATAGGCCCTGTGTAGCTCTTATTGATTCTGGAAGTAATCGCATCTTAGTCTGACTTGATAGCCTTCCCAGAGATGTAATTTTTTGTGGTGGCACAGTTGACATTTCCTGCATTCATGGGGACAAAGTGCAGTCAGTATCCCATTGCTGAATTAGCTATTCAGGTTGAAGGTTAGCTGTACTTTCTTTCTGTAGGGGTATTGGAACACCTTACATATCAGGTTGTACTAGGCCGTGATCTCCCCATTTTTGCAGAGTTGATAGCTAAGTATGCAGGTGAAGCTAAGGCTAGTGAAAGTTTGATGGCTGTCACAAGGTCCAAAGCTAAGCAGGAGCAATCTAACTCATCAGCATGGGATGAGTTACCTTTTGCAAATGAGGAAGTTCCAGGGGTTGAATGCAGTAGGGAGGTTAAAATAAAGAAGAATAAGAGGCAAAGAAGATGGGAAAGAGTGACGGGAACAATGGTAACTGAGCATATTTCTGAGCCTGCAGATTTTTTTTTTCTTAACAGTGATATTGCTAGGCTACACAGGGAGGATCCCACTCTTAAACCTTTGTTTTTCAAATGTGTGCCTGTATCAGTCCAAGTGACAGGAAAAGAGGAAGTGTTTTTTGTTAAAGATAACAGGCTATATCGTCGTCACATTGGTGATCAGCTTGTCATCCCTCAGACTTTAAGGCCTATAGTTTTAAAACTAAGCCATTCTATCCCATGGGCAGGACATCTGGGACAATCCAAGACATTTTCAAGAATGGTTTCTCATTTTTATTGGCCTCAGCAATATTCTGATATAGTAAAGTATTGCCAAGCATGCCCACAGTGTCAATTGACAGCTCCAGCTAAGAAAGGAGACAGGGCTCCTCTTATTACTATGCCCATTATTGATACACCATTTTAACGTGTTGCCATGGACATTGTTGGCCCTTTAGAACGAAGCAGTGCTGGTCACAAATACATATTAGTAGTGTGTGATTATGCCACAACATATCCCGAAGCCTTTCCATTAAGACACATAAGGGCCCATCAGATTGTCAACTGCCTTATTCAGCTTTTCTCCAGAGTGGGAATTCCCAAGGAGATCATTATAGCTCAAGGTACAAACTTCACTTCAAAACTCCTCAAAGAGGTATATAGCCTTCTTGGAATTAAAGGTGTGAAGACCAGTCCCTATCATCCACAGACAGATGGCCTCATTGAGCAATAAAACTTTAAAGGGCTGATGACACGATTTTGACATTTTTTAGGATGTTGTGTAAACCCAAAAGTCATTGTCGATGATCAATATAACATTTACATCCGAACCTGCATAAACTAGTTATCATCAAAAAACAGTAGCTGCTGACTGGACTGTGGTGCCGCCCACCAAATTAAGGGAGGCACCCCATGATGTAAGCGGGAAAACTGACTCCGGTGTTGTTGACTGGAATGACAGCAGCTTTGTAGCTCACAATTTCTCTGGTTTCTTGTTTTAATTTTATGGCTGTGCCTTCGCGTTGTGTCACAGGCTTAGATAAACATCAAACCGTGAAAGACCACATCACATGCTTGAAATCCAACTGTTATTAAGTCTCCTCGTGCGCTTTTATGCAGGAGGAGCACACAAGGAGGGGAAGGATTAATGGATTTACGCACAGCTTTGACCTACTTTCTGTGATCCCATGCTGACATCTCCCTGTCCGGGCACATCCCCTCTATCATTATCACCAGCTGATTCAAACTCCCGCTGATCATGTTTCCCGGTCCTCGCCCAGGTTCTTCTAATCACACCATCATCAGCAGTGCGTGTACTTCGCGGCCGTTTGCCAGTCATGCACTGATGGTCCATAGTATTGTCATCTGTGCTGTTTGTCTGCCAGTATTTTCAGCACTCTCACGACGCGCTAATCACTCCATGTTCGCCGTGGCTCTCGTGCGTCCTTGAAGCGATGTTGGCACTGGGGCGCACCTGTGGCAAACACGTCTCCTCTCATTCGTTCGCTGGGTGATGTCTGCCCCCGAACACCATCAGTAAGTGTGTCTGTGTTTCTTGTACGTCTTCACCTTTCAGGGAACTGTCTGTCTTTCTGTATTAAATGTGCTGGGGTGAACCCTGGCCGCAAATCCTCGTTATTTCATCCTTCCTCTCCCTGCCCTGCGTAAGAGCGCACAGAGGGTCATGATGAATGGATTTAGGCACAGAATTCACCACAGCACATGTATTGAACATAAGAATGATGACAACAGTTCCCAAAAAGGTGACGACCCACAAAAATAAGCAAATACCCACAGTTGGCGTTCAGGGCCAACATCGCCCAGCAAACATGGAGAGGAGACGTGTTAACGATGGTTGCGCCCCAGGGCCGACATTGCTTCAAGGGGCGCAACAGAACCACGGCTGTGTGGAGTGGTTAACATGTCGTGATAGCACTGAGCCATTGACTGTTGTCAGCCATTGACTGGCTGAGAACATGGCAGATGATGCACACAAACCATGAACAGCTGACTGTCAAAGAGAGAGGGCGCGTGTGTTCGGACTGGCGAATCTTGGACAGTGCCCACCTGAAAGTGGCTCAAAAGGCACATAAAACACATGTACAAAACAAAAACAACAAGAACTTAAAATATAATCCATAATAAACCCAATGCCTGGGCCACAGAGAATACACTGCAATGATTTTATTGAAAAATCGGGTTTAAATAAATTATATTTATGAACAAATGATTTGTTGCAATATCTGTAACAAAAGAATAACACTGGTGTTCCCCTGCCGTGTGTTTGTCACTGCTGCTGTGGCGGGCATGTGTGCCTCTCCACCCGTCACTCTCTGAGTGACTTGCTTGGCACAATGCCCACTTGGCGCGTCTTAAACCTATACGGTCTGATGGCCCCAGATTCTTCATTATCCTCCCATTCTTCGGAACTATAATCGTCTGAAGATTGGACAACACAAACCAATTCCAGACTACATGTGCTGGAATCATCGTGGATGTTTTCAACCGCTTCCATCCTGTGTGTACAATGGGCAGCCAAGCGCTGTGTTCTCCCAATGACGTGACTACATGGTAGCGGGGTTTTCCAGCCACTGACATAATTGGTGACGTGGTGCTCATGAAAACGTTGGATATTCGCGTGAAAAAAAAAGCCTGTTTGACTTAGAACTGCACAGACCAACCTATTTTGTCATATTGTATTATGTGTTGAAAAATTAGAGGAAGTCAAAAACGTATCATCAGCACTTTAAAACCCATGCTGAGGAAGTCTGAATGATTCAGGGTCAGATTGGGATCAATGGCTTCCATTTCTGATGTTTGCATACAGAGAAGGTCCACAAGCATCAATGGGATTTTCACCTTTTCAACTGCTGTATGGACATCTTATCAGAGGCCCCATGGATGTTTTGAAGGAGGCTTGGGAGGGTCCTAGGCCACAGCAGCAGTGCAGTGAACTCCCCTACATCCTAAAAATGAGAGGTAAATTGGAAAATTTCAGAAACTTGCCGATAATAATTTGACCCAGGCACAACAGCAACAAAAGCACAGGTATGACAACACCTCTTAAAGAAGAGCCTTCCATTAGGGTCAAAACGTTCTTTTGTTGTTACCAACTTCTGAAAGCAGTCTTCTGGCTAAATGGCAGGGGCCATATGAAATTGTAAAGAAGACAGGCCCAGTCACCTATGAGCGTCTTTTGCCAGACCGTAGGAAAAGACATCAAATTTTCCATGTAAATCTTTTAAAAGAATGGAAAGATCAACCAGAAGAGTCTATGACTTTATGGGCACATACTGTGGTGGATAAGGAGGAATTACAGGAGCAGTATCTCCCTACTTTAGATGAATGTGTGTTTCCAGACCTTAGTCATCTGACAACAAACGTCAGGACCTGCAGGGTCCAATGACTACAGAACTCTTCAGTCTGAAGCCAGGTCACACACAGTTAACTGAACGCCAGATTACTCTACATTTGCTACAACAACAACCCATCAGGGACACTACATGTCACATTCCAGCTAAACTTCTGTTTGATTTGAAGCAGGAAGTGGAGGGGATGTTGGCTACAATAATCATCAAGCCACCCCACAGTGAGTGATGCAGTCCTGTAGTGTTGGTGCCTAAGAAAGATGATTCTAAATTGAGATTCTGTGTCAACTTTTCAAAGCTAAATGGTGTGTCTGCTTTTGATCCCTATCCAATGCCAAGGGTTGATGAACTGATTGACCGCTTGGGGAATGCAAACTTTTTTAACAACTCTTGACCTTTGTAAAGGCTATTGGCAGGTGCCCTTGACTAAATCGTCAAAGGATTTAACAACTTTCAGGTACCAAGTGGCCTCTTCAGATTCACTGTGATGCCTTTTGGTCTTCACGGAGTGCCTGCAACATTTCAAAGGTTAGTGGATCAAGTTTTGAGAGGAGGAAAGGACTATGCAGCAGCTTATATTGATGACAATATCTTCAGTCCAACCTGGGAGGAGCATGTACAACATCTTGCTGATGTGTTTGAGTGTAGCTGGTCTTGTCATCAAATCAAGGAAGTGTCACATTGCTAAACCAGAAGTTCAATATCTTGGCTATGTGATTGGAGGTGGAAGTATCTGTCCTCAGGTGGGAAAAATAGAGGCAATTACTGCTTCACCACTACCAAACACCAAAAAGAGGCTGAGGTCATTTTTGGGTTTGGTAGGGTGGTATTGTCAGCCAATTCCCAACTTTTCATCAAGATCTGCTGTATTGACCAATATGACTTGAAAAGCCAGTCCTACTAAGGTTAAGTGGACTCAGGAAGATGAGAATGCTTTTAATGACTTGAAAAATTGTTTGCGTCAAGAACCTGTTTTACAGTGTCCAGATTTTACTCTTCCTTTTACAGTACAAACTGATACTTCTGCTGTAGGTCTCGGGGGGAGTGTGACAAAGTGGGTGAGAGCACACAATCTGTCACTAGTTAACATCGTTTCCAAACTGGGTTTACCACACTTGTATTGTTTGTTTTATCCAGTGTATATTTTGTTCTGTAATTTGCAAATACTTACTATCCTGGGTCTGTTTGCATTTTGCTTTAAATTTGATTACAGTTCATATATTATCTTGGTTTAAAATAACACACAAGTAGTGATGGGTCCGGCAACACTGATGTGTCGGCGCATGCGTCGAGCTCATAGAGCAAAACCCCGTGTCAGTGTGCGTATCGCTTTAAGAAAGTCACGTGACTGATACAGGTACTGTTTCGAACTGACACTGACGCGCCAAACTGCGTTTATAAGGAAGCGCATCTGTCAACGGGATGTATCTGCCCAAAGAATCTCTGATGTGTTGCGGACGGTTCATCGGCAAATGCCTCAAGAATTATGGAGCACGAGCAGCCTCAAGCTAAAAGAAAGGTTTCCACTGTGTGGGACCATTTTGATCGCATATTGAAAAATAAGGTATTGTGGAGGCTTAAAATAAGTGCAAATGCATCCCTTTTTCATACCTTTCTATTATCTCTTGCTTTGTTTGTATGGACAAAAAAACTCTTCTTCTTCTTTTCTCCTTTTCCACTTATCTCCATCACTTTCTTGGGGCCCATAGTGAATAAATGTTAATACTTTACTGTACACACACGTAAAACTGCCCGAACACTTCGTGGCCAATGGGATACCAGGAAGATGCTAGGCGATAGCCAATGGCAGAGCAGCTACAGGTATGTTTACGTCCGGTAAACTACGGGAGCTGCGAGGAGCGCGTACTTTTTTGCCTTTCGTACCCTGAAATTTCTTTCGTAACAAGAGGCAATATTTTCCCGTTGAGGCGTCTCGTAACCTGAAAATTCTGTATGTAGAGACATTCGTAAGGAGAGGTACCACTGTATAGGGCCAGGCATGACAATGAAGTCCCAGATACACCCAGGATAGATTCAGGTATACAGCCATTCTACAACTTACTCACAGTTGCTTTATTGATAATTAATTCCTATTAGTTTATTCTTTACTTCATTTTTAACTATCAAGCTTCCAGGAAGCAGATGCTGGATGAGGCTCTGCTCAATTTCATCCTGAAGGACTGCCAGCCCCTCAGCATTGTGGAGAGTGAAGGGTTCAGGGAACTGGTTCAGGCCCTTCAGCCCTCATATGTTTTGCCCACCAGAAAAATTTGTGCATAAATTATCTAAAGTAGTAGTTGATATATCCAATTTATTTAATCTTTAATTTAAATATATGGATTTGCATTTGGTTTGACTTGGTGTAATTTTCAGACCATCAAACAAATGGTGGCCAAAAAGTATGAGGAGGAACGGGAAAGAGTGAAAAAGGAAGTACAGCAAGCTGTGGCAGTGAGTATAACAGCTGACATGTGGACATCTGTGAACATGGATGGAGGCTTACGTGGCTCTTACCTGTCACTACATTAATGAGAATTTGCAGTTGTGTACATCTGTGTTGGGTGTGCAGTACTTTCCACAAAGTCACACTGCTGACAATTTGGCCCAAGCCAAAAGGGGCATGATGGAGGACTGGGCCATAACCAATAAAGTAAAGTGTCTTGTGACCGACGCAGCACCAAACATGATTGCATCCACTCGACAGCTCCAAATTTGGCATTCAATTTGCATTGCATATAGTCTAAATTTATTAGTAAATCATGTGATCAGATCCCCACACTTACATCCATCAGACACAAAGCTAGGCACATTGTCATATACTTCAGATCAAGCACTACAGCCAAGGAGAAGCTTGCTCAAGTGCAGCAACAGATGGGACGACCAACCCTGAAACTTATCAATGAGGTGCCAACACGCTGGAACAGCACATATGAAATGTTGTCAAGGCTACATGATGAGAGGGAACCAGTGTGGGTATCTCTGGCCTCTCTAAAAACAGATTTGACTCCACTTACAGCTGATGAGTATACCATCATAGGAGAAACACTTCTTGTGCTTGCTCCTTTCCATCAAGCTACAGTGGAGTTGTCTGAAGAGAGGCGAGTGTCAGGGTCAGAGGTCATCCCAATGATGAAAATGCTCCATCTTACACTAGAGCGTAATGCTTCAACCTAGCACACACAGGCAGCCATACACCTACATGAACACCTGAAGCGCCGAGTCATAGACACTGCTTCCAATCTGGAGTCATTAAGTGTGTTGACCCTAGCAACACTTCTAGACCCCAGATTTAAATCACTCGGGTTCCGCAGTTCCTCCAAGTGCAATGAGGCCATCAGTAGACTGCGGTCAGAATGTGCATCTGTAATCGGACGCACAAATGAGCCCCAGCCGGGACCGTCTTCACAACAGCTGTCTGCACCCACTTCAGGCATGTTATTCAGCATTATTTGTTGTTGTTTGGAAATCATGTACTAAAATGCCAATTTGTTGTTTTTTAGATAACCTTTGGCAACCTCTTGACATAGAAGTGGGCAGGCAGACAAAAAGTGCCACAGCTGATGCCATCCAGGAGGTGCAAAGATACCTGGCAGAGGGCAATATTGCCAGGTCTCAGGATCCTCTGAGATACTGGGACAGCCAGAAGACCATCTATCACAACCTCTTTCAGCTTGCATTACAATTTCTCTGCACTCCAGCCTCATCTGTGCTGTGTGAGCGGGTTTTTTCGACAGCTGGAGAAGTTGTGTCCAAAAAGCGTAACAGACTGAAGTTCAACACATTGGAAAAACTAATTTTTTTGAATAAAAATTTGTAAAAAAAAAAAAAAAAAAAAAAAAAATCCCAGTCCACAAGCATCCTCACTCACAACATGTTCACTTAGATTTTCACGTTATGATACATGTCATTATGGGGAATGTACGATCGATACTCGGAAAGACAGATGAACTAGCGGCTATCTCCCGCTACGATAGCATATATCGGGAGTGTAGACTGGTCCTATTCTCAGAGACGTGGCTAACAGGACTAGCAGCAGATGCTAACATTGAACTGGAGGGTTTCCACGCAATACAGGCAGGCCGAACACCAGACAGTGGGAAGGCATGGGGCGGTGGGGTGATGATGTACGTCAATAACAACTGGTGCAGACCAGGACATATCACGGTTAAGGAACAGCACTGTAGCAAAGACATTGAGTTGCTAGCTGTTAGCATGCAGCCTACCTATCTCCCGAGGGAATACTCACACGTGATCTGCATTATTTATGCAAATCCGACGGCGAACGCTGGGACAGTGCGTGACGTCATCCACTCAGTAACTGGCAGGCTGCAGACAGAACACCCAGATGCTCTTCTCCTCATCTCAGGCGATTTTAACCATATTTCACTGTCTCCCATTCTACCCACGTTTACCCAGTATGTCACATGCCACACTAGAGACAATAAAACACTGGACTTATTCTATGCAAACACTAAGGAGGCGTACACCTCATCACAACTCCCCCCACTCGGGAGATCGGATCACAACTTGGTTCATCTCCTGCCGGTGTACAAACCCCTAGTGCACAGACAACCTCCGGTCATGCGCAGAGTGAAGTTATGGTCTGAGGAGGCAATGGATGCTCTAAAGGACTGTTTTGAAACCACTGCCTGGGAGCAGCTCTGCGATCCACATGGTGAGGACATTGATGGCCTCACTCACACCATCACGGACTACACCAGCTTCTGTGTGGACAACACCGTACCCACCAAGACCATACGGTGTTGCTCGAACAACAAACCCTGGATCAACCCTGAGATAAAAACACTTCTGAGAGAGAAGAAGAGGATCTTCAGGTCGGGGAACAGGGAGGTGCTGAAGTCCGTACAGAGGGAGCTGAGGAGGAAGATCAGAGAAGGCAAGGACAGCTTCAGGAAGAAGATGGAGGACAAGCTGCAACAGAGCGACATCGGTGGGGTCTGGAGAAACCTTAAAACCATCTCTGGGCTCCAGAATACCTCCTCCCAGGCCATGGGGGGCAGGGAGAGGGCGAACAATCTGAACCTGTTTTTTTAATAGGTTTGACCAACCGCCCTCCCCCCTGACTGCACAACAACCACTGCTGCCTCTAAAGACATTGTGTCCTGCTGCCCACACCCCACTCCACCAACACCCCCCCCACTCCCAACACACAGCTACCCAATATGACCCTCACTAAGACCCAGATGAGGACGGAGCTGAGAAAGATCAAGGCGAGGAAGGCGTCTGGACCGGACGGCATCAGCGCAAAGCTCCTCAAGTCCTGTGCAGATCAGCTATGTGGGATTGTGGAGCTCATCTTCAACCTGAGCCTGAAGCTGGGGAGGGTACCACAGTTGTGGAAAACATCTTGTGTGGTACCTGTACCAAAGACCTCCCGCCCCAAAGATCTGAACAGCTACAGACCAGTGGCCCTGACGTCCCACATGACAACCCTAGAGAGACTGCTCCTTGCTCACCTCCTCTCCACACTGTAGTGTGGAGAGGACTGAGGCAAATCACCAACTATCAGCCTCAGGCTTCTAAAGGTCAGGATGACAAAGCCCTTTGTCAAAAACTGTCCCAACATTACGCCCGTTTTGACAACTCGTCAGCTGTGTCCAACTCCCCCACTCCACCCAGCTCCACTGCCTCCTTGGCACCTAATTCATCAAAAGCGGTCCCCCCTCCTCCTCCTCCCCACCTGCCCTTGTCATCAGTGAGCAGGATGTGCACAGACAATTCTCCAGACTGAACCCGTGCAAGGCCCCCGGGCCGGACGGCGTGTCTCCCTCCACCCTGAGACACTGTGCGAAAGAGCTGGCTCCTGTCTTCACAGACATTTTTAACACCTCCCTTAAGCTATGCCACGTGCCGACCTGCCTCAAATCCTCCACCATCATCCCTGTCCCCAAGAAGCCACGGATTACTGGACTTAACGACTACAGACCTGTAGCGCTCACCTCTGTAGTCATGAAGTCCTTTGAGCGCCTGGTCCTGTCTCACCTCAAGTCTATCACCACTCCCCTCCTGGACCCGTTGCAGTTTGCCTACCATGCCAACAGGTCTGTGGATGACGCAGTCAACCTGGCCCTCCACTCCATCCTGCAGCACCTGGACTCCCCGGGAACCTACGCCAGGATCCTGTTTGTGGACTTCAGCTCTGCATTCAACACCATCCGCCCCGCTCTGCTCCAGGATCTTCTTTCTGCTCTTTTCTGTAATGGAGGTCAGACATCATAGATAAAACTAGAGACACTTTAAATGACTGATTAAACTCATCACCTACACTAACACTAACACTTCCGGTGTCGCAAAATAATAAACCAAAATAATAACTTAATATTTTTGTTTTGACTATAAAACAATAAGAGCAAAATTAAACACAGGTATGTCCAAAAATTTGATAATATATTTTTTCTACCTAAGTTTAGAAAAGGACAAAACAAAAATGAGACCAAAAATTTGTTTTTTCTGATTTTATTTTGAATTGGAATTACAAATGAACGAACCATACACGGATTTGTATTCACTTGCTGAAACAAAAACGACTGTGACGTTTCAAAACAATTGGGGGCGGAATGGAACGCGATATGGAACAGTCACGTGACACCGTCCTTCTGATACAGACCTCGGAACAGCGTTTCGAATCACAAGTTCTGCCTAGGTTCCGGTACGTTCCAAAACACTGTTTCGATTTTGCCATCACTACTATTAGGTAGTGATGGCCAAATGAAGCTTTCTGGAGGATTTGAAGCTTTTCATCAAAATGGTTCATATAGACAAGGCCTCATGTGAGACTTCATTTTCTCTACCAGGTCATCGAGTGAACAAAACGTATACAACATGCAGATTTTGGCAAGGGCATTTTTTTCAATTTCAATAAATGCAAATAAATGACTACAGTGAATGTACTTGTGGTACACTCATACAGGGCACCATAGTGCTCCAGCATAATGATGTGTTATTGTTGTATCCAAGCTCTCTGAAACACAACAGATACTTCACTGTGCAAATAAAAATAAGAATGACCCAGCTGGGACTTAAACCCCAGCTTCTCAGTTGCAGGACATACATTTTACCTCTAAGCTACTACTTAGTCATGTGTAGTTGAGGCTTTCCTGAACACTTGAGCCTTTCATCAGAATGGTTCACAGACGAGGCCTCGTGAAACTTCATTTGCTTTACGAGGCATGTAGTCGACAAAAAGTATACAGCATACAGATTTTTACAAGGACATTATTGGTTTAATGTGTATTTTTTCAATTTCAATAAATGTGCTGTCTTTTAAAAAATATCAGTGATCATAAGGGAAAAAAGAAATAATAAAACTAGGGTGACTCCAGTGATTGTGTCTGTTACTTTGTGTGCTTGTACTACTTATCCATTTTTATTAAGAAATAATAAATTTTCAACAGTCTTATACTGTCCCAGTATATTCAGCTCTGGCCTTATTCTCATGCAGGGCACAATAGCAACAGTGCCTCAGCATAATGATGTGTAATAATGATCCAAGCTCTTTGCAACACAACAGACACTTCACCTTGCAAATAAAAATATAATGACAAAGCTGGGATTCAAACCCAGGCCTCCTGCTTACAGTGTAAAGGCTTTACCACTAAGCCATCACTTCAGCTGTATTAAGTAGCCACTATTTGCAGAAAATACTTTAATGGGAGAAATGTGCTCAAAATGTTCCCAAACGGGAAAAGCCTGTCTTTTTGCTACTGCCTCCATGTGAAAATTGGCCGTGACAAATCCCTTGCACAGTCAAACATGACAACACAAAACGTGAGGGACGCGGATTTCCATTGGGTATCGGTGCTCACTTTATTTCATGTTGCGTGCAAAATCATGAACAGCTTCCTGACCCAATCACGTGGTCTGATGTCAACACATACATCACAATGCACACCTCGAAACGCACTTCGCCAAATATTTCCTGGATAAGCTTGGAATACCCCTCAGAGCTCCAGAGCCTGCCGTCCCATCACTACTATTAGGTATGCAGTAGTGATGGCCATATGAGGCTTTCTAGAGGACTTGAGGCCTTTCATCAAAATGGCTCATATAGATGAGGCCTCATGTGAAACTTCATTTTCTCTACTAGGCCATCTAGTGGACAAAATGCATACAACATGGAGATTTTTACAAGGGTATTATTGGTTTAATGTGGGGTTTTTTTTCAATAAATGCAAAATGTCTTTTAAGAAATATCAATGATAATAAGGGGAAAAAAGAAATAATAAAACTGAGGTGACTACAGTGAATGTGCTTGTGCTACTTAACATTTTTTTAAAGAAATAATAACTTCTCAACTGTCTTTCCCAGTACTTTCATCTCTGTCCTTATTGTCATGCAGGGACAGTGCCTCAGCATAATGATGTGTTATTGTTGTATCCAAGCTTTTTGAAACACAACAGACACTTCACCTTACAAATAAGAATAACCCCACTAGGATTTGAACCCAGCTTTCCAGAGACAAGACAGACATTTGACCTCTAGACTACCACTTAGTGATGACCAGATAAGGCTTTCTTTAAGGCTTGAGCCTTTCCATCAAAATGGTTAATAAAGCCTCATGTGAAACTTCATTTGCTCTACTAGGCCATGTAGTCAACAAAAAGGATACAGCTTGCAGATTTTTACAAGGGCATTATTGGTTTAGTGTGTATTTTTTCCATTTCAATAAATGTGCTGTCTTAAGAAATATCAGTAATCATAAGGGGAAAAAGAAATAATAAAACTGGGGTGACTACAGTGAATGTGCCTGTACTACTTATCCATTTTTATTAAGAAATAACTTTTCAATGGTATGTTCACCACTGTCAAGAATGACAAAGCTGGGATTTGACCCCAGGTCTCCCACTTATAGAGCAGATATTTTACCACTAATCCATCACTTCACTTTACTACTTGTGGAAAATACATCAATGGAAAAAATGCGCTCAAACTGTTCCCAAATGGGAGAAGTCCATGTTTTTGGTGCTGGCTCCATCTGAAAATTGGCTGTCACAAATCCCTCACACAGTCAAACATTGACAATACAAGACGTGAGGGACGGAGATTACCATTGTGTATCACTGCTCACTTTATTTTATGTTGCGTGCAAAATCATGAATGGCTTCCTGACCCAGTCACGTGGTACAACGTCAACAATACACACCTCAAAACGTGCATCACCAAATATTTCCTGGATAAGCACAGAGCGCCCTTGAAGCTCCAAAGCCTGCCATCCCATCACTAGGATACAGGATTGGTCAGTGTAGGAGGGTGCATGTGACCTTATGTTTGCTGTTTTGAGTCCAGGCATGTTGAGTTTCAAGTTAGCCTTTCAGTTATGCTTTTTTTGATTTTTGGAAATGTTTTTGCACCGCCACTGATGTCAATAAAGGCTGTTATTTTGGGAAAAGTCTGTCTTCTGTCAATTTTTTAGCCACTCTGGTCAGACCACCTATCACACCACTGTAGAATAGATAATGCCTAGACTTTCCAGGTCAAAAGTGTTTGCACTGGACACCACAAGTGGATTTTAACAGATACCAAAACATCACAAGTTCATTACTTTAATTTTAGGATGTGCACCTTTCACCATCTCTCATTTAAAATAACAAGAGCTCCTGGGATTTTCCAGAGGAAGATTGCAGACATATCAGCAGGGCTCAAGGATATGTGTAAGGATGACATACTCATCCACAGTGGAGGAAATCCATGATTACTGCTTAGCAGAAGCACTGAGAGTCATTTAGGCAGCAGGATTCAATCTGAACAAAGTCAAGTGCAAGTTTAAGAAGAAACAAATATGCTTCTTAGGGTACATCGTTGATGAAATGGGTCAGGCACAACCTAAATAAAGTGACTGTGATAATTATGAACTTTCCCCAGCCCGGTAACATTTTAGAGCTAAAGAAGTTTTTGGGGATGGTCAACTTTATGGCAAAACATGGTCCTGACCTTTCTAAATTCGGCCAACTACTACAGCTCATCTCAGAGTACCACAGCAATCCAGGCAAGTCTATTATGATCCTGGGTCCCTCTGTTGTTGGAATAGGGTTTCCCGCACTCCTTGACACTGGCTAAATGACCTTGCAAGCAATGTCGGTCAGTGTCCACCTTTTCTCAGCTCGGCAGAGATTTGAATAGAATAGCGCAGATAAAGTGCGATTAAGTAGGTGTTACTGTCACCACCTCACAGAACAGGAACTGAGAGCAGAAATTAATCAGAAGGCTATCTGTCATTATTCTTACAGGTTATATAAATTTTGAAGCTGCAACAGGCAATTCAATTCAAACAATTTTATTCATCCCTCAAGGGGCAATCAATTTAAAAAGCAACTTGTACATTGATGCACTGAGTTTTGCAAACACAAAAGACAATACAAGTCAAACTGAAAGTCACATCTAACCAACCAGTCGAGTGCTATAATAAATAGTACTATAAAAAATACAGTGAGATTGGGGGTGACTAAAAGAATAAAAGAAGGGTCATGATAAAAAAAAACCCCAAAAACCTGTATAATAAATAATAATATATTAAAAACCTATGTGTGACATTTAACAACCTTAAGAAGCATTTAGTAGCTTTATTGCAAAGGGAATAAAGGACTTGGTATACCAATTAGTTTTGCTAGTACGTAAAACATAACGGCGCCCTGATGGCAAAAGACAGAATTCATTAGAGAGGACATGATCAGGACAAGATAAAATGCATTCTGCTTTCCAAATGATCTGCTGGTTACAAAAGGAATTCAGATCTCTCTCTCTCACACCGATAACCTTGGAACAGATCTTCACGATATTGTTCAGACAACTGTGTTTGCCACAATTACACAAATATCACAGCAGTTGAGAGTGAGAGGTTTCTTGTAAGATTGTTTTTTCACTCCCTCCCGCTGAGGCTACAGTATCTCTCTGACTGTCCTGGCTGCTGTGGAGCCAACACAACGGTTCAGCATGGGGCAGTCTCCCTGTTCAGCTCCACTCTGTGCTTGTTCATGCATCCTGATTCCTGATTCACCCTCTGAACCTCTCTCCTCTATTTTCCCTGACACACCTTATTTTGTGTGTCACGGAACACACACACACACACACACACACACACACACACACACACACACACACACACACACACACACTCCACATCTCTTCTTGTAAATAGGAAAGCATTCAGAGCTGATATGAAAAAATAAATGGCAAAAATTATGTGAAATGTTGGGTGCATTTTGCAGACAGAGGATAAAGCATAGCAACTAATGACCGACATAGATCAGTGTATTCCATTCAACCACTGATCTTCTCATCTTTTGGGTGGGTGACAAAATTAAAAGACCTGTAAAAATGCCTGTGACTCTCAGCTAATCAGTAGCCTGTTTCTAGACTCATGTCACATTCATGTGACAACAGTGATGAGGGGACATGAAACTTCATACACTGGAAAAATGCACTGTTATCTGCAGAAGATCAGACCTGCATCTCGTTGAAGTTTGGAAAAGGCATATATGAACTGCTGAAGGTGTCGAATGAACACATTGCTTTTGACAAACTTAAAGATCCTTATCACAGCCCCTGTACTCACCTTTTTCAGTGCCACTAAGTCAACAATAGTGTCAGCAGATGCCAGTAACTACTGGCTGGGTGGTGTCCTGCTCCAGCTGCATGGGGACGACTGAAAGCCCATGGCCAAATGCTCAACACGCCTGAGCAATGCAGAGAAAAGGTGTGCACAGATTGAAAAAGAGTGCCTAGCTAGCACGTGGGCCTGTGAAAGGTTTGATAATATTTGTATGGACTGGATGTCATGTTCGGGGTCATCACCCCAAGCATGACTTGTGGCTGTTGCGTTTAATTATTGCTTATTAATTTCAGCTGGCGGATTGAGCCTTGCTCTCCGCCAGCCCCACAGCTGTGCCTCCTCCTCACCAGGCATCCACCAGCGGTATGGTTCACCACATACACACTCACACACTCTTGCACGCACGTACACATACACTCACACTCACATTCACGCACGCACACACACACTGTTCAATCAGTTACGCACTGGGTGGCCACACAGCTGTGTCCATTTGTCCTCATTTTGGGTTTGTGTATTTATATGTTAGAATGTGACCAGCTGTTGTGGCAACTTTGCAACGTCAACTCTGGATATCCAGGCTCGCATCGGTTGGTTTTCCCCTGGACTAAAAGTGTGCTGTTCCCTCAGAACCTTGCCACTTCGACACCTTTGTAAGTCTTTCTTTTATGCCTTTTCCCTCCGCTCCTTTTTGCTTGGAGCGCGTTAGGCATTCCCTTGACCAATCTAGCTTGCAGCCGGGTGTCTTCCCTTCAGCTGTGACTGTATTTGGACTTTCTCTACATTCACCCATTATAAATAAACACGTTACTTACTCTGCGTTTTGGGCTCGTTGCCATTTCATATGTTCACTACGCAGTTTGCGCAGTGAACATGACACTGGACAGCTGTAGAATGATTACTGATCATAAGCCCCAGTACCCCTAATGAACTTTTGGATAGTGTTCCCATTGCTTTGACAGAGACTGTTAATTAGATTTATGCATTTCAATGTGACTACTGAATACACTGCATTCCAAATTATTATGCAAACGATATTTGTCTCTGATTTTCCTAAATAGTCTACGCAAATGACAGTCAGCATAATTTTCAAGTCATCAACCGTGAGAGCATAATTCAAATTTTATTGAACAAACCTCCCAATGATAACTATTTTTTTTGCAAAAATAAAAAAAAAAAAACCTCAAAATGCACTGTTCCAAATTATTATGTACAACAAAGAAGGTTCTCTTCAGTCCAGGCTTTACTCGCCTGTTCATTTTACAGACTGATGCTTCAGGGGATGGCATTGGAGCAGTACTTCTCCAGGAGGAGAAGGGAGAGAGACACCCAATACTGTTCTTGAGCCGTAAGTTGTTGGACCGGGAGACAAGATATTCTACGGTAGAAAAGGAATGTCTTGCCATGAAATGGGCAATAGGGTCCCTTAAGTATTATTTATTAGGGCGTCATTTTGTATTGGAGACAGATCATCGGGCCCTACAGTGGTTGGACAGAATGAAGGGCGTAAACAGTCGTCTCACAGGGTGGTATGTGTCCCTCCAACCTTATAATTTTACTGTTCGGTATGTGGCAGGGAAAACCAACCTGGTAGCTGATAACCTCTCAAGAGTACATGACTCTTAGAGTACTGTACTCTCGGGAAATAAGGGAGGAAATGTGACGATGGGATGTCACCACTGTTATGACTTATTGTTTGTGTGATCATGTTGTATTTCTAATGGTAAATGTTATTATGATTATTTGTTAAAGTACACACATTTATTTGGGATCTGTCTTTGTTTAATTTTGAATGCCCTTGGGAGATAATTAGTATGGTTAAGTGTTTTGGGTAAAATAATGGATGATGAGTTATTTCACATACCTTTACCAACATGCTTCCTGTGCGTGTCCAGGCAAAAGACTCCGTTAGGAGTTGAGGGCCTTTTATAGGACACCAGCAGGAAGGAAACATCTATGGTAAGTTAGAGGGGTGGTTTAGCTTTGTAAATAAGGGTTTGAGTTATTTATTGAATTATTTATATTGTTATTGTTGTTATTGATTGTTATTTATTATATGTTATTTACTGTATATTGTACAGTTGGGAAAATATTTATGTATTTTAGAGATTAGTGGGTATGTGTAAATGATGGAAGGTTTATTGTTTTACCTGGGATTATGGTAGGGGCTAATCAGCCCTAATTATCTCTGTTAGTATAAAACAGGTGTGATGATTGTTAATGAGGTCATTCATTGTTGTTGAAGCAGAGCTTGAAGGATTGTGTTGGATATTTGGAACTATTTACTTGTAAGTTACTGAAAATAAAAAAAAACTGGACTAATTGAAATCTCGCATCGCGCCGCTGTTTTATCGCAGGGCCTCCATGTGCGCCAACGAGTTCATGGTGTCGCAGGACAGTAATAACCTAATGGGTTGTGATTTATTCTATGGGCTCGGTTTCACCATCACCTGCGGTGAAGTGGAGGAGTGGTCAGGTGGTGGCTTATGGGACCGGCTGTTCTACGTGGGAAGTGGCAATGAAGTGTGGGACTTTGGGTGGCCCATTCCAGGTGAAGAGGGACACCGCCAGCACCTTAGTACGCCAACTAGGCGGGGGTCCCGCGCCAGTGTTTGTGGTCCCACGGATCGTGGACCCGAACGGCATGGTTTGATCTCTGCGGTGGCGGAAAGGTCCAAAGAGCATGAGCTACAGGGCTCCGGTGGCCGACGAGTTCCGGCTGCTGAGCCAGCAGTGACTGGTGCCGCTCCGACGTAACATCATCTGGTATCCGTTGTACCACCAGACGGCATGAACCCTGGCCGTGCTGATACCAAAAGCAAGGGACGTGGCTCAAGTCAACTTGACAAACCACTGAGGAGTCATAAGGATGCCAGATCGTGATGCAGACGACGGAGAAAGCCAGTGAGCGCTCCCCTGGGTGAGGGTGATGACGTGCGCCCTAGGGTCGAGCCTCTGCTTGGTCGGGTGTGCAGTTCCAGGAAACTGACAGCGGACAGGATAATCTGCGGGTGGTCCAGTATAGCAGCGACGGCTGCCTGAGTTTGACTGATGGGTCAAGACGGCATCCCAACGAGCTGCGAAGTCGGAGCAAAAAAGGGCGTCTATGCAGTCCATCTCCTGTCAAAAAGAAATGGAGATGCTCTGGACGTGGGCTGCGTGATGGACGCTCCGGGGGGGGGCCTTCGGGAGACTCGGGTTGAATGTGTGAGCGCCTACGGTGTGTCTGTTAATGTGCATTTATTAATAGATGTGTTTTGTTTATGGTTATTATGTTCAATATATTTTTACTGTGGGCAGCACGGTGGCGCAGTGGTTAGCACAGTGTCAGCACAGCAAGAAGGTCATGGGATCGATTCCACCCTTGACCATCGTGGGTTCGATCCCACCCCCAGACCATCGGTGACCCTTCTGTGTGGAGTTTGCATGTTCTCCCCGTGTCTGCGTGGGTTTACTCCGGGCACTCCGGTTTCCTCCCACATGCCAAAAAACATGCAAGTTAGGTTAATTGGCATCAAACTGGGGATTCTAAATTGTCCTTAGGTGTGACTGTGAGAGTGAATGGTTGTCTGTCTCTCTGTGTTGGCCCTGCGATGGACTGGCGATCTGTCCAGGGTGTACCCTGCCTCTCGCCCAAAAGATGCTGGGATAGGCTCCAGCCCCCCCGCGACCCAAAAGGATTAAGCGGTAGAAGATGGATGGATGGATGGATGGATATTTTTACTGTATTCACATGTTGAAGTTGTTATGGAATGGGATGATGAGAACCATGTGGGTAATGTGAAACATATAAGTTGGTTCTTATGGTCATTTATCCTATTAGTGGTACAACTTAGGAGTGTGACATGGATATCGGGTTCATTTTGTTAAAAAAAGAAGAAAGAAATGTTCATAGATTTGTCTTGCCACCTCTTTGTCATAGTAACTACTTACAGTATTTTTGCAATGTTTTGTTTTATTACTATTTCCAGCACTTGATGCTGTGTTTTAACTTCTCTGTCTGTGGTGTGGTCTTAATGGCCGTTTACGTTCTTGAAAGTAAAAGGAATGTCTGCCACTGTAACGGGATGTTTAAGGGATTTGAGGCACAAGACTACCGTTGCTGTTTGACTGTTTAGTGAGTGTGAGGTGCAGCAGCACCTGGGTGTGAATGAGTATGTTAATTGCCCTATAGTGTGAATATTTGTGGTTTTTTATTGTGGGGAGTTCTGTGTGTACTTATGTGTATTCTGCGAGTTTATGGGATCAGGTACCGTCATTGTGCATGTCTATGATTGTTGTGTGCATATGTTTAGCTTTAACGGAATTGATTTAGTTTGGTGAGTGGCCCTTTTTTCTTTTCTAGAACTGTTGTTCACATAGCGGAGAATCAGAATCAGAATCAGGTTTATTGCCATTGTTCATGTAGTACACAAACTAGGAATTTGTCTCGGTACAATGCTGCAACATTAAACATGATAAGATAAGAGAAATAAACTATACATGTAATAAAGTGTAGGATAAGATTAAGTGATACTGGTCAACAGTTAAAATATATATTAGCCAGCAGCAGATACTGTGGAGAACTATATAGTGCAGTCGGTAATGCAGGAAGAAAACAGTGATGATTGACATGAGTCTGGTTGAGCTGCTGTACATGGTGCACGAGAGTCAATAAGTCACTTAGTGTTCAGCAGTCTAATGGCAGAGGGGAAGAAGCTGTTCATGTGACGGGAGGTTTTAGTCTGGATGGACCAAAGTCTTCTACCAGAGGGGAGGGGGGCAAACAGTACGTGACCAGGGTGTGAGGGATCGGCTATGATCCGGCCAGCACGCCTCCGGGTCCTGGAGATGTACAGATCCTGGAGAGATGGGAGCTTGCAGCCGATCACCTTCTCAGCAGTGCGCATGACGCGCTGCAGCCTTAGTCTGTCCCTGGCAGTGGCTCCTGCGTACCACACGGTTATGGAGGTGGTGAGGATGGACTCGATGATGGCTGTGTAGAACTGCACTAACATCTTGGTGGGTAGCTTGAGCTTCCTCAGCTGCCGCAGGAAGAACATCCTCTGCTGGGCTTTTTTGATGAGTGAGCTGATGGTCAGCTCCCATTTGAGGTCCCTGGTGATGGTAGTGCCTAGGAAGCGGAAGGAATCAGCAGTGGTGATGGGAGAGCCTGAGAGGGTGAGGGGGGGCAGAGGAGTAGTGACTTTCCTGAAGTCTACAATCATCTCCACTGTCTTCAGAGCGTTCAGCTGCAGGTTGTTATTGCTGCACCAGGACGCCAGCTGGGCCACCTCTCTCCTGTAGGCGGACTCGTCGCCGTTGGAGATGAGCCCGATGAGGGTGGTGTCGTCCGCAAACTTGATCAACTTGACAGACTGGTGGCTGGAGGTGCAGGAGTTGGTGTAAAGGGAGAAGAGTAGGGGGGAAAGTACACAGCCCTGGGGTGATCCGGTGCTGATGCTAGTATAGTCTGAGACAGTCTTTCCCAGCCGCACATGCTGCCTCCGGTCCGTCAGGAAGTCGATGATCCACCTGCAGAGGGAGTCAGGCACGTTGAGCAGGGACAGCTTGTCCCGGAGCAGAGCGGGGCGGATGGTGTTGAATGCGGAGCTGAAGTCCACAAACAGGATCCTGGCGTAGGCTCCCGGGGAGTCCAGGTGCTGCAGGATGGAGTGGAGGGCCAGGTTGACTGCATCGTCTACAGACCTGTTGGCTCGGTAGGCAAACTGCAGCGGGTCCAGGAGAGGGGTGGTGATGGACTTGAGGTGGGACAGGACCAGGCGCTCAAAGGACTTCATGACTACAGAGGTGAGCGCTACAGGTCTGTAGTCATTAAGTCCAGTGATCCGTGGCTTCTTGAGGACAGGGATGATGGTGGAGGATTTGAGGCAGGACGGCACGTGGCATAACTTAAGGGAGGTGTTAAAAATGTCTGTGAATACAGGAGCCAGCTGTTTCGCACAGAGTCTCAGGGTGGAGGGAGACACGCCGTCTGGGCCGGGGGCCTTGCGCGGGTTCAGTCTGGAGAACTGTTTGAGCACATCCTGCTCACTGATGATAAGGGGAGGGGGGGAGGAGGGGGGGGGGGGTGCCTTAAATGAAGTAGGGAATGTGGAGGCTGTGGAGCTGGAGGGAGGGGGGGGAGTTGGACACAGATGACGAGGTGTCAAAACGGGCATAGTGTTGGGACAGTCTCTGACAAAGGGCTTTGTCATCCTGACCTTTAGGAGCCTTAGGTCGATAGTTGGTGATTTGCCTCAGTCCTCTCCACACGGAAGCCGAATCATTAGCAGTGAACTGCTGCTGGAGTCTCTCTGAGTATAGAGATTTAGCCCTCTTCAGCTCTCTGTTAAACCGGTATTTAACCTCCCTGTAGCAGTCCCTGTCTCCACTTTTCAGCGCTGCTTCCTTCTCCTTCCTGATCTGTCTGAGCTTAGCTGTGAACCAGGGTTTGTCATTAGAGTAACTCACCCTGGTGCGTGATGGAAGAATGTTCTCTTCACAAAAGTGGATATATGAGTTCACAGTGTCCGTGTACTCATCCAGATCATGCGTGGCTCCTTTAAGCATGCCCCAGTCAGATATTTCCATGCACGTTTCCAGCTTCTCCTCAGCATCACTGGTCCGAGAGCTCTGCTGGGTAATTTTTGTGCTTGCATTTTTTTGGGGGGGGGGGGGATGTAGGATCGTAATATATATATAAAATATTAGTATGGCAGTGCCCTAGGCTAGGGTGGGGTGATGCCCCGCCTTTGGGGGGTGGTGTCACCTGGAGTATATAAGCCTGGAGCAGGAGACATATTGTGTCTTCGCTGGGACTCATGTACTCACAGTAGGGTCTCCCCATGTGTACATAGTTCTTGATAATAAACATTATAAAACGTCACCTCGCGTTCTCGTTTATTCGGACACAACAGTAACTTAACAAATAGCAAGAGAGTCCACAGTCCAAAATTAGAAAAAAGAATGGAGTCAGGGGTAGGAGATTCCAGCCTGAGTAGAGCGAGGTCGCAGAAAGGAATTAACCTTGCTAGCGACCTTAAATAGTACACTGAAAAACACAAATACAAACAGGTGTGGAGAGAATGAAATCAATAAAGCACAAACAGCTGTGACAGGCCGGGAACAGACTGACAGGCGGAAGACCTGCCGCTGTCAAAATAAAAGCACAATCATAAAGACAGATAAACATGACTAGATACACACACAGAAAAAGGAAAATAATCAGCAGACCCGAGCACGGTACTGAACCGCACTCAGGATCATGACAAAAGTTTCTCAATAGGGTTGAGGTCAGGAGAGGATGGGGGCCACACCATGAGTTTCTCTCTTTTTATGCCCAGAGCAGCCAATGACGCAGAGATATTCTTTGCAGCATGAGATGGTGCATTGTCATGCATGAAGATAGTTTTGCTACGGAAGGCACGGTTCTTCTTTTTGTACCATGAAAGAAATGGGTCAGTCAGAAACTCTATATCAGGCCTATTCAATTTGCGGCCCACGGGCCACATGCAGCTGAAAACCAACCTCCAAGTGGCCCAGGTCCAGTCTGCAGTCCATCCAGAGAAGCAAAGGCCAACACGTTTCACAGAATTGCAGAAATCCATTAATTACCATAAATGACCATAAATGCAACACTCCGCATAGCCTAGCAACCATCAGCCCACAATGCAGTGCATTTGTTTTGAAGTGTGGGTTCTATGACTGTGGCTAATGGTGCAAGTGGCAAAATACCAAGCCTACACCAAACATGAACTGGCGGGGCAAATGCATACAAAGTCAATGGAAAGAGGCAAGCACACGCGAAATTGCGCGTTGGCGTCCGAGGGATAGCACTAGCTTTGAGATTCTCCCATCATTGGAATAGAAGTATCAACATTGTAGAGTAAACTAGTTTAAAAACGAGACTGTCACTCACCTGGAGAAAGAAGGACTGGGAGCTCTTCAGCTGAATCGGGATGTCGTTATTTACCCACGAACTCCTGCCACGGACGTGCTAACAAGGCTAGTAAGCTAGCAATGTAAACGCCTATCATCTTGTGAAGTTTTGGAGGAAGAGACAACTTTTTCTGGTGAGCCCCCATTTTCAGGTGAGCCGTAAACCTAAGCATGACGTTTTTGGGGGGATTTCAACAGAAGGGTGAACACAGCTGCAGAAGTTAAAAAGGCAACTTCACCTGTCTGCAACTCACTCAGATGGTGAATTCATGTCTGGTCGTGTGTTTACACTGAGTTATAATGTAATCGTGCCTCGCGAAAAATTTGTCCGTTCACATTTGGTATGAAGGCACCATAAAACAAGTCATTGTCAAATCTGAAGCGTAAAATTAACATTGAAAGTCATCGGTTTAACCCTGCCTGGACTAATGAGATGAGATGAGATTCAACTTTATTGTTATTACACATGTATGAATACAAGGTAACGAAATGTGACTTGGCATTTGGGCACGCTCTGCAGAGCGCATCCAAGGCCGGGGCAGCCGCTAGGCGCCAGTCATAGTGGGGATAAAGAAAGAAAAAGGGGGGGGGGGGATATGGGATGACACAGTAGGAGAGATGTTTATCAGAATAGCGCTCAGTGAGTGAGCGGGATTATGATTGCAAGAAAAAAAAAACCTCAATGCACATTTAGCAGACAACAATTCAACCAAAAAAAAACAAACGTCAGAGAGGATCAGTGAATGGATGGGTGTAATTCAGTATATGTGAATCAGTGTGTTCGTGTATGTTGAATGCAGGTGGGTGTTTATCAGTTACTGGAGGCAGCAAAATCTCTCCCAGCCGAGATGTTATGTCTTAGTGTCTGAAACTCGGAAGCATGTCCTTGAGGCATGGCAGATGGAAATTTCCTGAGCCAGTCACATGTCCTTGAGAGTTCAGATGCAGCACACCAGAATGTTTATGAAGAAAATCACAAGCTTCTGTTTTGTCTTAATCCAGGAGGAAAATAGTCAACAAGGCGCCGAATTCAAGGTCTGATAGACACAGATCACTCAGAGCATAGAATTTTTCATCTCTTGCAATCCTGTGTTCATAATTTCCATACATAGGCTTTAAATCCATTCTTTGGAGGGCACCAAAACAACTCCAGATGTTTCCCTTCTAAACATGGGTAAACATGTCCGGAAGAGTCCATCCCTCTACAGTGCATGCCAGATGGTAATTTCCATGTTAGTCATTGCCGTTAGTTAGTGCTCTCCCCCGTCTGGTCGAATTGTTGAAGAAGCAGCTACGCCGGGACCACTTTTGATTAGCTCTTCCAGTTAAATTTTCGATACACCAGGAAAACTCCAGAGCCAATCAGCAGAAAATCCTGTGATCGTGAAGCCAAACCAGATAGATGTTTCCACATCATCAGTCGAATCATGCAGACACATGTGTTCCAATCCATGGGTCTCTCCATAGGGGCTCCCCCTGGCCCGAATTTATGTAAAATGTTGTTAATTTTCTTAAAGCCGCTCACCAAATCCATTTTTTTCGTTTGGATCAAGATTCAGCCAGAAGAACAGCGACACAGACAAGACAGCAAGCTGGGATTCTCAGTTAGGGAGGGAAGGAGGGTGAAAGAGGGAGCAGAAGAAAAAGCGACTGTTCTCTCTGAAGGGCAGAAGGGAAAGGGGAAAGGGGTGTATAAGTGTGTAATGGAATGTGTAGTTATAAAAAGAGGTTCCTGCTCACACATGTGGTGATTTAAAACAAGATAAACCACAATAGTGGATGTGCAATGTTTTTTTTTTAATGTTATCAAGCTTTTCTTGGGGGGGAGGGGGTTGTGCACTGAAGTGTTTGACAGTTCATTTTTTATTCAGCTAAATGCACTTTGTGATGTGCCAATGTAACCTAGTGTTAAAAACATGGATGGAATTATGAATGTCGATACCGCTTTAAGAAGAAGGGGGGACATTCATTTCACAATGGGAGTAGATAGTTTAACGTGAATTAAACTATAAATATTGATGCCGCTTTTAAAAAGAAAAACACCCATTTCACAATGGGAATAAATAATTTGAATATGAATATTTAAATAAATATATATTCATAAATAGTTAGGAACATTTTCTACAACGTTCTGATGAAGTTCCTGGTATGTGTGTTGGTATTTTGAGCAACCAATGGCTGTGCCGTTGCTGGGTCACGCCAGCCAATGGGGTCACGCACTCTCTCCCTCGGTCTGTGCGTAATCCACAGAACGCTGTCAGACACAGCGGAAGGCACCGACCAAGAGAGACGATCACTCACAGAGACAGTGAGCTAGCGTGCTGATAACAGTCTTTGCCTTGGAGAAAATTCGAGATTGATTGGGATACAAAGGCTGTCGACGCCGTTGAGCGCAGGTGTTAGTGGGTAACCCCCTGACCCCCAATCCCAGTGGTATTAGACCAAGGTCAGTTATGATCAGGATTTAGTATATTTTATTTCAAAAGGGAAACAAATGTTAATGCTACTAACAGTGCACATTGAGTTTTTATGCATTTTGAGATTTGCCTGAGTAAGATGTGACCAAAATGGTTATTTACAGAATTTTATTTTTTTTTCATTCTATTCATTTAATTGTTGTTCAAGATGAAAAATATTTCTACTACTTTAGGTTCTGCTCAACCCCAGCACTGTTATTGAGTTTTTATGCACGTTTAAGATAAGATAAGATAAGATAAGATAAGCCTTTATTAGTCCCACAATGGGGAAATTCCAGGATTGCAACAGCACAGGGATAGCAACACTCAGAGCAATAATTTAGAAGATATGAAAATAAGAGCAGTGAATATACATACAGTATGTACACATAAATATATAAATATATATACACACAGTGCGGAGCACTGTAGCTAGATGGAGTAAATAGCATAACCGTCTATTTAGTTACCCTACATCAGGGGTGTCCAACCATGTGCCATGGAGAGCCAAGACCCTGCAGGTTTTCTCTTCTACCCAGTCTCTTCAGCAGGTGTTTTCACTTATCAGCAATCAGTGGGAAGAAGTTCACTGAAATCTGCTGTTGAAGACACTGGTTGGAGGTAAAACCTGCAGGGTCTTGGCTCTCCATGGCACATGGTTGGACACCCCTGCCCTACATGGTATGAATATGTACCCATACATATTGTCACCCTCCGTAGCGACTGATATTGTCCTAGTTGTATACTGGAGGGGACCATTTGTGTAAGTCTGTTGCGTCTTTTGCATTCAATACTATTAGGTCGTCATGTTTTTTTGCTATCTCTGCGAAGCAGCCCTGCTTAGGTTATACAGTCTGACAGCCGTAGGTAGGAAGGACCTGCGAAACCTCTCAGTCGCGCACCTAGGATGATGTAGTCTACTGCTAAATGAGCTCCTCAGTGCGTTCAGTATGTCCTGCATGAGGTGGGACTCGGACTCCAGCAGAGATGACAGTTTAGCCACCATCCTTCTCTCCCCTATCTCCTCCACTGGGTCAAGGCGTTGCCCCAGGACAGAGCTAGCTTTCTTGATTAGTTTGTTCAGGTTCTTCCTATTGGCTGCTGTAATGCCGTTGCCCCAGCAGACCACTCCAAAAGTGATGGCTGATGCCACCACCGTGTCGTAGAATGTCTTCAAGAGCACCCCTTGTACACCAAAAGACCTGAGCCTCCTCAGTAGGAACAGCCTGCGCTGTCCCTTCTTATAGATGCGTTGGTATTGTGTGACCAGTCTAGTTTATTGTTCAGATGAACACCCAGGTACTTATAGGATGTCACCATCTCGATGTCTGTTCCCTGTATATTTACTGGTGCTGTGAGGGGTTGTCCTTGCCTGCGGCAGTCCACCACCAGCTCCTTAGTTTTCCTCGCGTTGATCTGGAGGCAGTTCCGATGGCACCAGTCCACAAAGTCCTGGATAAGTCCTCTGTACTCAGCTTCATCTCCGTTGGAGATGAGGCTGACAATCGCAGAGTCGTCAGAGAACTTCTGTAGATGACAGCGTGTTGTGTGAGAAGTCCGCAGTATAAAGGGTGAACAGGAAGGGAGCCAAAACCGTTCTCTGGGGGGCCCTCATGCTACTGATGATTGTGTTGGACACACAATCCCGGATTCTCACAAACTGTGGCTGGTTAGTGAGGTAGTCCAGGATCCATGATGGCAGGTGCTGGTCCACCCCTGCGCACAGCAGCTTGTCCTTCAGGATCATCGGTTGGATGTTGTTGAAAGCACCGGAGAAGTCAAAGAATATGATCCTCACCGCGTTCCCGGGCTTCTCCAGGTGGAACAGGGAATGGTGAAGGAGGAAGATCACTGCATCCTCCACCCCAATGCCATGCTGGTAGGTGAACTGGAGTGGATCCATCGCTGGTCCCACCAGGGGGCAGAGGTGAGCAAGGAGCAGTCTCTCCAGGGTCTTCATCATGTGAGACGTCAGGGCCACTGGTCTGTAGCTGTTCAGGTCTTTGGGGTGGGAAGTCTTTGGTACAAGTACCACACAAGATGTTTTCCACAACTGTGGTACCCTCCCCAGCTTCAGGCTCAGGTTGAAGATGTGCTCCACAATTCCACACAGCTGGTCTGAGCAGGACTTGAGGAGCTTCGCACTGATGCTGTCCGGTCCCGAGGCCTTCCTCACCTTGATCTTCCTCAGCTCCGTCCTCACCTGGGTCTTAGTGAGGATCAGGTTGGGGGGCTGTGTGCTGGGAGTGGGGGGTGTTGGCGGAGTGGGGTGTGGACAGCAGGTCTCGATGACTTTAGAGGCAGCAGTGGTTGGTGTGCAGTCGGGGGGGAGGGTGGTTGGTCAAACCTATTAAAAAAGCAGGTTCAGATTGTTCGCCCACTCCCTGCCCCCCGTGGCCTGGGAGGAGGTATTCTGGAGCTCAGAGATGGTTTTACGGTTTCTCCAGATCCCGCCGATGTCGCTCTGTTGCAGCTTGTCCTCCATCCTCTTCCTGAAGCTGTCCTTGCCTTCTCTGATCTTCCTCCTCAGCTCCCTCTGTACGGACTTCATCTCCCTGTTCCCCGACCTGAAGATCCTCTTCTGTCTCAGAAGTGTTTTAATCTCAGGGTTGATCCAGGGTTTGTTGTTCGAGCAACACCGTATGGTCTTGGTGGGTACGGTGTTGTCCACACAGAAGTTGATGTAGTCCGTGATGGTGTGAGTGAGGCCATCGATGTCCTCACCATGTGGATCGCAGAGCTGCTCCCAGGCAGTGGTTTCAAAACAGTCCTTTAAAGCGTCCATTGCCTCCTCAGACCATAACTTCACCATGTGGATAACTGGAGGTTGTCTGTGTACTAGGGGTTTGTACACCGGCAGGAGATGAACCAATTTGTGATCCGATCTCCCGAGTGGGGGGAGTGGGGATGAGGTGTATGCCTCCTTAGTGTTTGCTTTGAATAAGTCCAGTGTTTTATTGTCTCTAGTGTGGCATGTGACATACCGGGTGAACGTGGGCAGAATGGGGGACAGTGAAATATGTTTTTTTTTTTTTTTTGTTACTTATTTGTACCCGTAGGTAGACTTGGTTTGCAGTCTGGTCACAAGCCACCGGCTGCTGGTCGCTGCGTGCGCGAGCGCCCTAAACCTACATGTTTTTGGTGTGCGGGAGGAAACCGGAGAAATCCCGGAGTAAACCCGCGCAACACGGGGAGAACATGCAAACTCCACACAGCTCACTGTTGGTCGGGGGCTGGGATCGAAACCACGATCTCATGATCCCCGCGATCCCCCGGCCGAGGGTAAAACTGTGCTGCCACAGTGCTAAACCACTGCGCCACCGTGCAGCAGGTTGATGTGCCTTTGTCATGTGCCACATTTAAAACCAAGACAATGAATAAAAAGTGCATATTTTTTGTCATATTGATCTGTGTTGGTTTGAAATTTATCATATTCAGCAAATCGCTGAACATGTGCAGCCCAGTTACAGTACATGTCTTGATTTCAAATTGTGGCCCAACTGATTTTGTAATTGAATAGCCCTGCCCTATATACTTGGCCGAGGTCATTTTGACACCTTCACAGACGCTAAGGGCACATTCAGATGGCCACTGTTTGGTCTGGACCAAAAGACCAAACAGCGACTTCCGTGGATAGTTCGGTTCGTTTGGTGGCATCTGAACGCGCGTTGGAACTCTGGTGTGCACCAAACAAGCAAAATCTGGACACCCTGAAAACGTGGGTCTCAGTTCTCTTGCAAACGAAGTCTTGTGCGCTCTGCTTGCAGTGTGAATCCAATCGGAGTATCCAGTGGACCAAAGGGTGGAAGTGCCCCTCAGCGTTTGTGTAACCATAGCAACACGCAGTCTGAGAAGAGGAAGTACCATTTACCATAGTGCATTTTGGATAGAAAATAACAAGAAAGACAACCACCTCTATCTGAGAAATCCTTTCACCAGAGAAAGCTGAGGAGAAAAGTTAAAAAACATCTCGTTTGTGGCAGACAAATAACCCAACCTAAGGGAACAGATTTCCGTTTTCTGTCCTGGCCAATCGATGAGCCTGATTTTTCTTCTTCGCTGACATTTTTTCTTCCTGGTCAGTGGTGGTTTCGGCTACAGTGCCCCAAACGAGCAGTTGTTGTAACTGCATGGCGTTGTCTTGGCAGTTTTGTCTACTGCAGTGTGAATCCAAACTAAACCAAGGTGTGACAATTCTCGGCATTCCCCACCCAGTGAAACCGAGACACCCAGACTATGCTGGTCTGAATGCAGCCTAAAGGGGCCTACCAGCTCTCTTCCCATGATTCCGGCCCAAAACATGACTCCGCCACCTCCTTGCTGATGTTGCAGCCTTTTTGGGACATGGTGGCCATCCACCAACCATCCAATACTGTCATAGTTACCTCCGCCAGGCAGGTAGGAGGGACTCATGCAGCAGGCAGTTCTCCAGCATGACATGGTTTTATTAATAACAAACACAAAGAAACAAAATACAGCACATGGGCTGGAAAATAACTCAGGACACAAATGGTAAAATAACTTACTGGGAAAACTCAGGACACAAAAATGCCAGCAGGGAAATCAAACGATGACACCACACCAGACAGACACTGAACACTCACATATGTACTGAGACAGAAAATCACAAATGAGAGACAGCTGGGGAAACACTCGGGGAAAGCAGGGAAGCGGCTGCAGATGAAGAGCACAGGATGGGTGGGGCTGTGCTAACAAATAGACAGGGGATGCAGATGAAACAGGACAACAATACAGGAGTAATACAGAGAGGGCAGTGGCTATGAGTACAGAAAGCACGAGGAGCTGGAACAACAGGTAAACAGGTACACACAATGCCTCAGGACCAGACAGGGGATGACACAAAAGGCAATGACAGAGGACTCAGGGGAACGCAGAGGGCAATAAATGCAAATAACAATCGTATATGATCACAGAAAAAAACAATAAATGAACATAAAACATGGTCTCGATCCTGTGATTAAGCCCAGACTATGACAAATATTCCATTCATCTGGACCATCCAGGGTTGCACGGCACTCATGGTAAATGGCGTTCACTTATATAGTGCTTTTTCTCACCTCTAGATGATCAAAGTGCTTTACAGATCCTGCTATCCACCCATTCACACACTGATGGCGGCAGAGCCGCCATGCACCGGCGCTGGCCTGACCCACCAGGTGCAGCTGGGGGTTCAGTGTCTTGCTCAAGGACATTTCAACATGCAGACTGCAGACAGAGCAGGAATCGAACCCCTGACCCTCCGATCAGTAGCCCATGATAGACTCCAAGCTCTAGTTCAAACTAGAGAAAGAGCTAGACTGTCTGTTTGTTGGCACAATACACTCTATGCTTTCCCACTGCACACGAGCCATGCATATGCATCTTTGCACACAAAAGAGGACAGATAAATTAATTACATTCCCTCTGAGTAATTTTTTGAAAATCTGTTGTCTCCTTCATAGTTGTCAGTCCATATCGATCTTGTGCATGATATATTTTCTCATGAAACTAGACTTATCTGGTCACATAGCCACATGTCTATTTTGACAGCCCTCTGCTATGCAGATCCTGTTGTGGTGTTTGTGTGTGTCTGCGCGCTGGCCATGCCTGTCTGTGTTTATGTGTGCAGGTCCTGTGGACAAAGTTGTAATTCCAGTGCACCTGGCTAGTCGCTGAGGGGAGTATATACTGTAAGGAGTCACCACTACGTCTCTGGGCTCCCTCTCTGCCGCTACCACTGTGTATTGCGTTCTCGGCATGACTTGGTTGTGCAGCCCGGGTGTTTAGTTTATTAGTTTTATTTGCAGCGGACTTTTGCAGTCATACACAATTGCTGCATCCACCAGCTAACATACTGATTGCACTTAACTCACATTCACTTTTTGTAAATAAATTGCACTTTGGTTTGATTTTAACCTTGCCTCTCCTTGTTTTTGTTGCGGCTTTGAGCCGGTCGTGACAATGCTAAGTAGTGCAGCATACCTTTCTGGTGGTGTCAAAACTAAACGGCAATGGCGGGGCAAGTTGTTACAGACAAAACCGGGGCACATTGTTACAGTGTAACTACTATATTGCATTGTGTATTACTGTCAAGATAATTTTTATAACATGGTGTAATTATGTTAAAAAAAGCTTGTAAACCTTTTAGATATGATCAAATGAACTATTTATTTACAGAAATAATCATATAAACAAGGGTGTGAACAAAGCATATGGATGAGATGGGACAGTATTAACCGCATTTATGTGGCAATCATAAAAACATTTCTGACTTTGTGCCCGGCTTACCCTGCTTGACTTGTGTGATTTTGTAGTCTGTTTATGTTTTCAAGTGCCCAACGAGTAAACTCTTCAGCTGCTGTAGAGGATAGTTCCTGTATGAGAAAAAATAGTCAAAAGTCAACATCTTAAAAATTTAACTGTCTGAGAAAATCCTTCTGACCACTTCAGTAGCATCACAGGAGGAGTGTGCAAGTGATAAACAGAATAAATTGCCTGCACTTCAAAGAAGTTGGATAAACAAAACAAGTATGGGATTTATATTCTGGCCCTCTGTGTTTTAGTTTAACCCTTAAGGGAACATTATTTTTCAAAATGTTGCTTTTACTGTTAGGATCACTTTGTTTTCTCTTGGAGTAGATAACAAAAGAATTAATAGCTTAATAAGGTTACTCCGAGAGATAAGAAAAGAAACATCTTTAAGCTAAAGGAAAGAAATTGTGTATTTATTCATTCCATTGTGGTATTGCTCTGTGTATAGACTGGCTGGAGCAACTCTTACATCACCATTTGGTTTAAAGTCTTAGTGGAAACTGAGGACGCTGTATCCTAGTAGCACTTACACAATGACATGCTTGTCAAGCATTTTCTTCTGATTTGTTCTAAATGGGAACATAGTTTACAAAAAGGAAAACCAAACTGGATTAAATCTACAGTGTGGAAGTGCAGCCTTGTTCACTCCACTGTTAGGCGTCACAGCTTCAGTTGCTTTGGGAGTTTAACCTGCACACTAATAATAAAAATCAAAAACAAGGCTGCAGTTCACTTGGTGACCACAAGGTGTCACTACATCTGATGTTTCAAAAAGATCCATGCCGTACTTCTGAAATAGGCTTTAATTTATTAAACCTCATGAGAAAGGGGTTTACTGACTTTGTGGATGAAGAAAGAATAGTTTTCATTGTTGTGAACATCAGCAAGTAAGGATTTGTTCTCTCAGAGAAGCTGCCCTACACTGGCCCTTGGCAGGAATGTAACTTTTGCATTGCTTTCAGACTTTGAAGCTAGGTCCAGCTATCAACTTCTCTGGTTTATTGTTTTTCCCCTGATTTCTGATCATTTCGAACAACAGCCAAAACTGGTGGCTGACTGCTAAAGGTTCTAGATATGTTAACTAAAAGCAGGGTAAAAAGTAAAACTCTTCAGGCCACAGCTGCGCAAAACTGAACCTGTGTATAGCTGTGCACACGTGTACCTGTAGTGAATATCAGCAAAAGTGGAAAAGTGCTCTTTGAATTCACATTCATGAGTGACTAGAATGTGTGTGGGAATATGTTTGGTCCATGTGGGCTGCTGCATTTGTGCAGTGTATAAATATGAGATAAATGGTGAACACATAAAACCAAAATAACCTGCATAGAGAGATACCACTAGGAGTTACTTACATACATACATAAAAGTGGATTTAAAACTCGGGTTGCACGATATATATCGGCATGCTATTGGTATCAGCCAGTTGAGTGTTTAAAATTATCTATTGGCATTCAGCAAAAACTAATATTTACAGCCGATAGAATATTACACAATACAGTCTTGAGTGACACTCTGTTGGTGATGTTATGCTTTTCCCTTGGCACAAGGAACTGACGTCATTACATCAGACAAGCCTATCTCAACTAACATGGCCACTCCCTTCACACTCAGGATACCGCTTTGTACTCCATTGGCTGGTTATTTCGTATTACTTTTTGTGGTTAAGTGTTCATACTTCTTACTGAACATTGGGAGAATATTCCAAGTTCCCAATATGGCCCCTGGTGTTTATGCTCTCCTTAGATGGAGGCAGAGGCAACTGCGTGAACAGAAGTGGCTCAGCTCAGAGGGCTCCAAACAGACTAATACTGCCTTGCCTTTTTATCTGAAATGCGGTCACTTGGAAACAAGATGGACAAACAAAAACTGTATTTAACACATCAACATTTTTCTCATTAAACATATTTCTGATGGAGCCATTGACCTGAGATTTTCACAAGATATCAGTAACAACCAAAGTAATCCATACATACAAAGAAATCAAGGCAACTGTGTTCACAAAACAAGTTATATTTAATGAAGTGGAATGATACAGGGAATAAGTATTGAACACTTTTATGTCTGGAACTGGAGTCAAGGAGGAGGCCAGCAGTGGAGCTGAACACACGTTTATTAATATTCAGGGCTCAGTGCACCTAACCACACTTACAGCCACTAGCAGAGGTAAAGGCGGAAGCGACTGCCCCCCGACCTGCAGCCCTTCTTATACACACAGGGTTGGCGGAACCGGAACATGGAGCCACCACCCCGTGCCACACAAATAAGAGCTCCAAACACAATACAACATATGAACAATAAAAAACTACATTACATTCCACCCCCCCACCCCCACCCCGTAGAAAATCCAAAACACACATACAATCAGCCCACCTCAATTTGAAACCCCGAATCATCCATTAAACAAAACTAAACTAAAATCACAAAAGGGGCCTATGGCATCCACGCAAAATAACTAAAATTAGGGGAGACGGGGAGACTGACATCCTACCCCCCCCACACACACGGCGAGGCGGATTATTCTGCCGCCTATGATATATATAAAAGTCCAGTTATGAACTAAAAGAAAATTACTGCCGTGTCTCCTACTTAAAACAGAACACCAAAATAATCCCAGAACTATAAATACATATTAACAGCTAAAAACAAATACACATCCATGGCTCGTGAGGATGACCCATGGCCCCCCCAGACCCTTCACCAGTCAGCCCGCCCCTGGAGGTAGCTTGCTTCCCGAGCCACAGCTAGTCGCCTCAATCCCAGTGCGGCTTCTCCTCCACATCTCCGAACGCTCCAATTGTCTGGGGCCATGCCTAACTGCCTTCTTCGGGGCATGCCATAACTCATTAGGATAGCGCCACGAGCCATCCAACAGCAGAAGGTAACCATCGTGCTGCTCGCCCGTCACCTGCAGCCGGCCCTGGTACTGCTCCATCTTCTGCTTTTCTTTCACCCACTTGGACCTCGCCTCCACCCGAGCCGAACCCAGTCTGCGACTCCAAGCGGGGCCATGCACAGCCTGCAGTGTCTCCGCCTGGCACTCACTCTCCCAGTGCTACACAGTCCTGTCCTGACTGCTTGTAAATCCGCTGCGGAGCCTGCCGATGTGTCCCCGTGTTCACTGGCCCGCCACGGCCGTGCTCCAGGAATGCCTGGGACCATCTTTTGGGCATCGCTCACCACTGCAGCCCCCCCGCCCCATGCCGCCTGGTACCCTCATCCAGGGCAACTTAGACACTGGCACCAGAACCCTCCAACGGCAACCCTGAGCGCAGCAAGGCCTGTCCACTTTCCGGAGTACCTAGCAATTGTTCATCCCACACAGCATCGTCCCGAAGTCTCAGAACCGGTCAGTCCCACAATCTGCAAACCAACCATTCTTCCCCAGCGCTGCTCCTGATGAAAAACTCAAGGCCATAGAATAGCAGCCCATGGTGTTCGCGGCACAGGCCATCATGACAAACTCCACATCGGCCATCTCCGCTGACTTGTACCGAGCCGTCAGTCTGACAATACCCACCGTGGCCAACTGTCCTCCTCCATATCCGCAAAGCGAGTCACCTCCAATTCTGTTGTGGGGAAAGCATTGTGTAACTGTAGCCCAGTTCAGCAGCGAACTCTCCGCCCCGGTGTCGATCAGCATCAGTACCGGTACTCTGTCCAACTCTACCGTGCAATGTGTGTGCCCACTGGTACTCGGTGACACAGTATGAGTCACCGTCGGGGCGGGAGGAGTTGAGCTCTTGCACGGGCTATCTTGTTCCGCTGATTGGCACACCCTCCCAAAATGATGTAGATGGCCACAATTACCGCAGTACTTTCCTCTTGCCACACACTCTTTGGCCTTGTAGCGGTGTTTCCCCAGGGCAGACCTCATCCTTACAGCAATGGCCCTCTCGGCGTCATCCTCAACACTCCCATCGCTGTCCGGGTCCACTACATGTGTGGCCATGGAGGATCCCAACTCTCATGGTGACAGACGCTCATGTAGTTCCAGAGTTAGCTTATCCGCTGCCTCCAGCTGGACAGCCAACTCAACGGCCTTGGCCAGCATCAACTCACCCGGAAATGTGAACAGCTTAGACTGGACCTCAGCACAGTTGGTGTGTTCCGCCAACTGGTCGCAAACCATTTCTTCCTCCAACAGTCCGAACCGACACTCAGCAGCTAGCTACAAACCACTGGATGGGTTCGGCAACCTGTTGGCGGCGCTGTCGGAACTTAATCCTCCAGACGATGATGTTGTCCGGTGCCCTGAAATGGCACACCATTAACTCAGCCACTTCTTCGTAGTTGTCCATGTCACCAAGCGTGCCCAAAATCCACTGGCTCTCCACTCCCAGTTTGTGCACAAGCAACACACGCGCCCTCAGCTTCTCCATCCTTCCCAGGTCCAACGCCACCATATACGTTTTAAAGGCTTTGTACCACCAAGGCCACGGCACAGGTGACTCACCCGGGAGCTCCAGGAATGGCCAAATTGGTGCTCCACACACTTCCATGGCTTTTCTTCTCATCGCCAAATGTTATGTCTGGAACTAGAGTCAAGGAAGAGGCCAGCAGTGGAGCTGAACACACATTTATTAATATTCAGGGTGCAGTGCACCTAACCACACTGACAGCCGCTGGCAGAGGTAAAGGCGGAAAAGACCACCCCCCTATCTGCAGCCCTTCTTATACACGTATGAGGTTGGTGGAACCGAAACATGGAGCCACCACCTCATGCCACACAAATAAGAGCTCTAAACACAATGAAACATATGAACAATAAATAACTACATTACAAACATGCTTGGTGAAATTAATTTAATATTTAGTAGAAAAGCCTTTGTTGGTAATAACAACATCCAGACGCCTCCAGTAACTAGGTGCAGGCATTGCTCAGGAATGAATTTATCCCATTCTTCCACACAAACTGTCTTCAAATCTTGATGGTTCCGTGGGTGTCTTCTATGAACTCTGATCTTCAGTTTGTTCCATAATTTTCAGTTGAATTTAGGTCAGGCGACTGACTGGGCCATTCAAGTAGCTTTATTTTCCTTCTCTGGAACCAGTTCAGAGTTTCCTTGGCTGTGTGTTTGGAATCATTGTGTTGCTGAAATGTCCACCCTCACTTCATCTCCAGTATCTTAGCAGATTATCAACAGGTTCTTATCAAACATGTCTCTGTACATTTGTCCATTCATCTTTCCTTCAATTATATGAAGTCTGCCTGTACCATGTGCTGAAAAACACCCCCACACCATGATGCTCCCACCTCCAAACTTCACTGTTGGTATTAGGGCTGGGAACGATCCCTAATTTCCAGAATCGATTTGATTCCAATTCTTGAGATTCTGAATCAATTCACAATCTCAAACTCTTAGTTTGGATGTGATTACTCTTTCTCTTAATAGTTCTGTGAGGAACCTTGGAGTTATTTTTGATCAAGATCTGTTTTTCAATTCACATATTAAATTCGTTTCGAAGACTGCCTTCTATCATTTGTGTAATATTGCCAAGATTAGGATCATCTTGTCTCAGAGTGATGCTGAGAAACTGATCCACCCTTCTGTTAGCTCTAGATTAGATTATTGTAACTCTTTATTACCAGGTTGTCCTCAACATCTTTAAAAAGTCTTCAGTTGATCCAAAATGCTGCAGCAAGAGTTTTAACAGGTGCTAGAAAGAGAGATCATATCTCTCCGGTTCTGGCCTCCCTTCATTGGCTTCCCATAGAGTTTAGAATTAAGTTCAAAATCCTTCTTCTCACTTTCAAAGCTCTAAACAATCAGGCCCTTTTTAATTTAAAAGATCTGATACTACCCTATTATCCCAACAGAGCACCAAAATGCTGGATTACTTGTAATACCTAGAATCTCCAAAAGTACAATGAGAGGCAGAACCTTCAGCTATCAAGCTCCTCTCTTGTGGAACCAGCTGCCAATCTGGATTCGGGAGTCAGACTCGATCTCTGTTTTTAAGCATAGGGTTAAAACCTTCCATTTTGATATAGCCTACAATTAGGGATGGATCATATGTCTCTGAACCCTCCCTTAGTTATGCTGCAAATAGGTTTAGACAGCCAGGGGACCTCCAGTAATGCACTGGGCTTCACTCCTTTCTTCACTCTCAATGATTTTTTTTTTTTTTTTTTTTTTTGCTGGTAATTAACATTTGTTTGTTCTCTCCCATAGACTGAGTTCCCGTTGTGCTGTTTGCTCTCTACATGTCTGTTCTTTTCATCTTCTCTATCCCCTCACCCCCCAGCCAGTCGCAGCAGATGACTGCCCCTCCTTGAGCCTGGTTCTGCTGGAGGTTTCTTCCTGCTAAAAGGGAGTTTTTCCTCTCCACTGTCATCAAGCGCTTGCTCACAGGGGATCACCTGATTGCTGGGGTCTTTCTGCAATTGTGGGGGTTTCCCCTACAGGTGAAAGTGCTATGAGATGACTGTTGTTGTGAAATGACGCTATATAAATAAAGTTGAATTGAATTGAATTGCGTTCTGATTTGATTCGATCCAATCCAATCTGGGATAATTACCATTTTAATAGCCATTTTACTTGCCAGGAAACGAAAATGTTCAAGACCTAGTGCTGCAAACTGTACCAAGAATACTTTAAATTTCTTAATACATAAATGATCATATATAGAACTGACCAAAAATCAGTTACAATAATGCACTTTTTATTATTATTTAAATTTGATTTTATAAAGTGCTCACAGGTGCTTTCTTTAGTGCAAAGGGTGTGTAGTGTCAAGTTAACAGCTCAGAGTAAGTAAATAAATTCAACGCATGAAGCAAGTATACATATTCTCATTGTATTTCAGTCCCTCCAGGATTTGGTCGACTGTTTTTGTGATTGTTGTGGCCCAAAAAGCCTGAATTTGTGGGAACTTTTCCAAAAAGTTTTGACACTTTTTGAGTTTTTTTGCACTCAAAGTTGTGTGAGGAAGTACAGATTTTAAAGTAGCTGCTTTTTGCATAGTTTACTGTGATGCTGTCCAATGTAATACCACAAGAAAAACACAGGATTGCCAAAAATGTCCTGTTAAACAGGGATTTATTTAGAATTAAATGCTCAGTAAAATTGTCAAAAAAAAAAGACCAACAATGTATTTTTGCTGAGAAATTAAATTAAAAAAAGAAATAAAAGAATTAGTCATTACAACTAAATTGCATTGAATGCATATTAGAGTATGGAGAAAGTTATAGCAACACCTTCTTAAATCTTGAATTTACAAACTAAGACCCCTGAAAAATTTGAGGTCTTCTGTGCTGAAATCCACATCAAAGCAGGGATGGCTCCTCCACTGACAACCTCTTCCCTGCAGAAGGTCTCAGTGCAGGATGGACCTTGGAGTGGAGACCCAGTCTTCATAGATGTGAAGGGGAGGTGAAAAAAATAGATTTCACAGTAAAATTAATTATCATATTTTTAAATCCCCACACCAAAGTAAGGTTTATTAATTTAGTTTCTTTAATTTTATTTTTTTTGTTCTTTATATTTTAATTACAAATAAACTTTCCATTTTTGAAAAGGGTTTCAGTTCATTTCCTGGGAAGATTTGTTCATTTCAGTTACATTTGTTGTAACTACACAATATGTACAGTATGTCACTTCCGGTTCCTGTCAACCTGCTGTCAACTTGCTGTCAGATCCTGTCAGTCGGTGGATTTCTGTGTTTTGGTACTCGGTTTCTGACTACTTTTTTTGGCTTTTGAGAACTGAATTTGGATTACGGACTGGACATCTTAGTTTCGACCCCTGCCTGACTTAAGATGCCAATAGCGGCATCTACGGCATCTACGGACTGGGAAGCGAGAGCGGAGTGGAGCAGCCCTCCATTCAGCTAGCTAAACAGCTGCTCATTAGCTGTTTAGTCAACATAAATCATCTGGGATTATGGGTCCCAAGAAAGCTCAGCAGACTAAGGAGGTGGACGATATTAAAAGATTGCTCGACTTCTTGGCTGAAGAGATTTCTGCTGTTAAGATGCAGCAAAAAAACATCCTGGGCCTAATCGAGGAGGTGAAAGCGCTGCGGATCCAGAATGTCGAGAAGGACAAGAGGCTGGCTTATCTGGAGAGTAGATAAGTCCGCCCTCCCAAGAGAGCAGACGCTTTTTCCTTCTCTCTTGCTCTGACTTTTTTTTCCTTCCTCCCCAACTACTGGATCCCAGCTTGCTGTTGTCTGTCTGCGTCTAACTGCGACCGTCGAAAGAAAGAAATTATGGAGTTAATAAGCTGGGCTTTGAACACAATTGACACCATTTTTTCAACAAGGAAAAGTGCTCCGGGGGAAGCTGTCTGCCCCGCAGGAACGGCTCCAGCGGGCTATTTACGTGACACAAGTAATTGGAAGATCTTGTGTCTCACTAATCTCTCTATCGAAGATATTGAAGATTTGTATGTCTTCGTGATAATGGTGATCGGGATCTTTCTGATTGGAACTGGGATTGTCCTGGTGTACCGCAAATTGCTGAAGATGGATACAACCTATCAAAATGCTGGCCAGGTGAGGTGCATCTGTCAAATTGAAAAATTGGAGAAGACCCTGATAGCGACAAATGGAGAACTGTCTCGGAAGGTGGATTACATCATGGTCTCGCTTAGGTCTTTCCACGATGGATTTAAAGCCCCGCAATGAAGGATTAAGTACTGAATCTACAGAAGAAATAAAAAGCCTTCTCTGTGATCAGTCCGATTTGGCTCAATTTCCCCATGAAAATTCCTCCTGGCTGTCTGCAGTCTGTGTTTTCAAAATCATCGAGCACAAGGCCTTGGACAGCCATCTGGACAGCCTGCCCAGATATTCGCAAGGACGATCGGCGGCAGCCAGACAAAACATCTCCTGCCAAGTGCCCTTGTGTTCTCTTATTATCATCAACATTGCTTCAACAGCGCACACACATTGATCCATGAACTGAATAAAGATACACACACTGCTCTCTTGTGTCTTGTGTCTTGTGAATCCTGTCTAGCGTATGTGCATCGAGAGCTTTTTTTTCCTTGTAATCATAATATTGATTGATTATGCAACCAGTATTCTGAATCAATGATTTTTTTGCTCCTTCCTATTGTTCCTCGTATTATTCTTATTCTTATGCTACCTGTACCCTCTATCCTGTTGGCAGGCGCGTCCCCGATGCAGCCGTGTCACTGGAAATGCAGGTTCATTTTCTGTGTCAAGTCAAATTCTCTCGTATGTTATCAGTGATCTGTTAATGTACTTGGCAATAAATCTTTTCTGATTCTGATTCTGATTCTGATTCTGAGTGTCGGACCTGGAGCAGTACACCCAGGTGAATGACGTGATCATCATGGGGCTCCACATTAAACCCCAATCATATGCTCGGGCGGTGGCCGCAGACTGCGGAGGGAGGCTCGATGACGAATCCACGGAGCAACAAGTGGCGGCCTTCCTGTAGTCCAAAGGAATCCAGCTGGACTGTAACACCATTGAGGCCTGCCACCCTCTGCCCAGGAAAAACAGCGACAAACCAGCTGTGATCATGAGGTTTGTGAATAAAAAACACAAGACTGCACTGCTAAAACAAGGTAGGAAACTGAAAGGAACGAACATTTACATAAACGAGCACCTTACAAAAGAAAACGCAGAAATAGCCAGAAAAGCAAGATACCTGAGAAAGCAGAAAAAGATTCAGAACACCTGGACATCAAACTGTAAAATATACATCAAATTAAATGGATCACCTGAAGAAGCCAAGGTTATTAACATCCGTAATATTATGGAACTGGACAAATATCAATGAGTATTATGAACTGGAATCGACAGCAACAAGAGACAACTGTAGGACACTGAAGGATTATACTCATCTGCATCAGGACATTTAATTACATGAAACAAAAGATCAACAAACAGGAACATCAGGAACTGAAAGTTTTTGAATATACAGATCACAACCCACAGGATGTAGAATATAACATCGACCCTGATAATAATTTATTTACCTCCTTCAGTAATAACTGTAGTTACTACACGGATGAACAGTTTAACACAATGGTCATATCTGATTTCAATATTTCTATGATCCACTTCAACAGCAGAAGTCTCTATGCCAACTTTAATAACATTAAAGATTATTTACATCAGTTTAAAGAGCCATTCAATATTGTGGCAATATCAGAGACGTGGCTCAGTGAAGAGAAAGGAGTGGATTTTACCATGGATGGCTATGAATTAAATTATATAAATAGAAAAGTGAAAAAAGGAGGAGGAGTTGCAATTTATGTTGACAAGAGCTTGCAATACAAGGTTGCTGAAAATTTGTCAGTAACTGTGGATGATTTATTTGAATGTATTACAATAGAAATCTGTCTGGACAATGTGAAGAATATGGTCGTGAGCTGTGTATATAGAACACCTGGATCAAATATTGACATATTTAAGGACTGGATGGAAAAAATGCATGCAAAACTAACTCATAAAGTTATGTTCATCTGTGGGGATTTCAGTATAGATCTTATGAATTCAAAACAACATAGTTTGACAGAAGAATTTATCAACACAATGTACAGTATGGGCTTACATCCAACAATTACCGGACCTAGCAGAATCACGTCACACAGTGCCACACTAATAGATAACATATTCACAAACATTATGGAAAATAGTATCATGAGTGGGCTTTTATTGAATGATATCAGTGACCACCTGCCGATTTTTGTTGTCTATCAATGTGATTTTAGGAAGAAAAAGTATACCATCCATCCATCCATCCATCTTCTTCCGCTTAATCCTTTTCGGGTCGCGAGGGGGCTGGAGTCTATCCCAGCATCTTTGGGCGAGAGGCAGGGTACACCCTGGACAGATCGCCAGTCCATCGCAGGGCCAACACAGAGAGACAGACAACCATTCACTCTCACAGTCATACCTAAGGACAATTTAGAATCCCCAGTTTGAAAAAGTATAACAAAAATATTAAATATAAAAGAATAAGAACTGAAGAATCTATGTATTTACTGGCAAAGGAATTATTAATACAAGACTGGAAGATAGTTTGTGATGAAAATGATATAAATGAAGCATATGATAAATTTTTACAAATATTTCAATCATTGTACAATAAAAACTGTCCTATAAAACAATACAGTGACAGACAACAAAACAAAAATATTCCTTGGGTCACCAAGGGGTTACTAAATGCATGTAAAAAGAAGAATACATTATATAAACAATTCATTAAGTGCAGAATGGAAGAGGCTGAGATCAAATATAAAAGATATAAAAACAAGCTTACTAATATAATGAGGACTTGTAAGAAAGAATACTACAACAGAATATTAGAGGATAATAAAAATAGCTTAAGAGGAATATGGCAAGTACTCAGTGGGATTATTAGTAACCGACCTAAGAATACTAATTATCCAGAATATTTTATTGAAAATGACAATTTGATAAATAATATGGAGGATGAATTAGCAAAATCAATAGTGACACCAGAAACAAACAACAGTGGTTCTGTAAATGAAATAGAAGATAGAAATCCAAACACAATCTTTTTGGGTGCAGTTACTGAAAAGGAAATTATCAAGACTGTGAGTAAATTTAAGAACAAAAAATCAACTGACTGGAATGAAATTGACATGACAATAGTGAAAATAGTAATTGAATGAATTGTTAAACCACTCACCCACATCTGTAACCTGTTATTTCAAACTGGTAAATTTCCAAGCAAAATGAATAGCAAAAGTAATACCACTATACAAAACAGGAGACAGTCATTATTTCACAAATTACAGGCCGGTTTCTTTACTCTCGCAATTCTCCAAAAAACTTGAAAAAATCTTCACTAAGAGACTGGATGATTTCATTGAAAAACACAACCTCCTTACAGACAGCCAGTATGGTTTTAGAGCAGATAAATCTACATCTTTGGCACTGATCGAACTTATAGAAGAAATTACTAGTTGTATAGATAAAAAAAAGTTTGCTGTAGGAGTATTTATAGATTTAAAGAAAGCTTTTGACACCATTGACCACAGAATTCTACTGAGGAAATTGGAAAGGTATGGGATAAGAGGTGTCGGACTGAGTTGGGTGGAAAGTTATTTAAGTAGCAGACAACAATTTGTACAAATTGGTGAGCACAAATCACCCTTCATGGACATCACTTGTGGTGTGCCCCAGGGGTCAGTTTTGGGACCCAAACTCTTTATCTTGTATATAAATGGCATATGCCAAGTATCAAAAATTCTGAAATTTATTTTGTTTGCGGATGACACAAATATCTTTTGCACTGGTGAGAATTTGCAGCAGGTTTTAGAGGTGGTCACAACTGAAATGAAAAGGTTAACGCAGTGGTTCAACAAAAATAAATTATCTCTAAATCTGAAAAAAAAAAAAAAAAAAGATTATGTTGCTTGGAAATTATAAAATAAATCATGAAATAATGGTAACGATAGATGATACCAGAATAGAAACAGTACAGGAAAATAAGTTTCTGGGGGTGACGCGAGAAAATAAAATCTGCTGGAAACCTCACATCAGTCACATCCGGGCCAAGTTGGCAAAATGTATAGGGACACTGGGGAAGACAAGACACATCTTGGACTATAAATCATTGTTCTTACTGTACAATTCACTGTTTCTACCTTATCTTAACTACTGTGTAGAAGTCTGGGGAAACACCTACAAGACCAACCTACAGCCAATATGCACATTACAAAAAAAAAGCTATAAGGATAATAAATAATGTGGGATATAGAGACCATACCAGTTCGTTGTTTTTAAAGTCACGTGTCATAAAGTTCATGGATTTAGTTAAATTTAAGACAGCACAAGTCATGTACAGGGCAATTAATAATCAATTCCCAACTAATATACAAAAAATATTCAAAAAAAGAGACAATGATTATAATTTGAGAGGAGACTTAAACTTTACAAAACCTAAGATACAAACAACTAAGAAAAGTCTGTGCATATCTGTCTGTGGGGTGGATTTGTGGAACAGTCTGGAGCCGGAACTGAAACTATGTACAAACAGAAATCAATTCAAAAATAGGTATAAACATTATTTGCTGAAAGAATATATGTTAGAAGGGTAGTATTTATATGTACAATTCACTATGCTCACTCTGGGACACTATGGAATTGTGGGTGGGACAGCACTGTGTATATCTGTGTAGTTTGGGGCTGGTTTTGATGTATGGACTGTATGTATGTTGGGATGGATGGGTGTTAATGTTGATATGTACAAAATATAGTTAATTGTTTACTTGGGGTCTTAAATGTGGTAAATTGCATATATTTCACATGGGTTGTATTTATGGAAAAGAGGAGTTGGAGTTAATAAGTGTTCACTTCTTCCTTCTCCCTTTCGAGCACTGTATACTGTCACTTTATCGCACTTGTCATTTGTTTTGTTGTTTTTTTTTACTTTTTTGTTCGAAATAAAGTATGTATCTATCTATCAGTTCTATCTATCAAGATGTTAGTGCAGTTCTACACAGCCATCATCGAGTCCATCCTCACCACCTCCATAACCGTGTGGTACGCAGGAGCCACTGCCAGGGACAGACTAAGGCTGCAGCGCGTCGTGCGCACTGCTGAGAAGGTGATCGGCTGCAAGCTCCCATCTCTCCAGGATCTGTACATCTCCAGGACCCGGAGGCGTGCTGGCCGGATCATAGCCGATCCCTCACACCCTGGTCATGTACTGTTTGCCCCCCTCCCCTCTGGTAGAAGACTTCGGTCCATCCAGACTAAAACCTCCCGTCACATAAACAGCTTCTTCCCCTCTGCCATTAGACTGCTGAACACTAAGTGACTCTCGTGCACCATGTACAGCAGCTCAACCAGACTCATGTCAATCATCACTGTTTTCTTCCTGCATTACCGACTGCACTATATAGTTCTCCACAGTATCTGCTGCTGGCTAATATATATGTTAACTGTTGACCAGTATCACTTAATCTTATCCTACACTTTATTACATGTATAGTTTATTTCTCTTATCTTATCATGTTTAATGTTGCAGCATTGTACCGAGACAAATTCCTAGTTTGTGTACTACATGAACAATGGCAATAAACCTGATTCTGATTCTGATCAGTTAAGTTTTACTGAGTAAAAATGGCTCGTACTGCAGCCTTTATTAATTCTGCCATTTTCATTTTATTGTGATTCATTATTATCTTTAAATCTCTCACTTAAGTGCTAGAAGTCCATAATTTCATAAGATATACCTTTATTCTGCATTTATTCACAGCTCTTAACCAACAGTTCACTCTGTATCCATAGTTTGTAAAAGAAACCGCCATCATGCCGGATAAATTATTAATTTATGACACAAATGTTAAAACAAACAAATGATATTTACTTAGAATTTCAGCAGCTCCAACTCTCCCTCTCTGTTCACGGGTTTCAGCCAGTCTCTATGCCTTTTCCACTTATCAATCGTCAACTTTATGTTCCAACACAGAGCTGCACGTAGTAAAAAAAAAAAAACGTTTATTCCCGCTTTATGAAAAAAATATTCGGAAGCTGATGAGGACTGTCTTTACAGTGACCTTTGTTGATAAATTAAGAGACACGCATGTTAATATCTCTGCTCATGTAAACATTTGCCATCATTCCGGATGGATTAACCAAAGAACTCCAACCGCTATATTGGTGTCAACAGGTCGTTCAAAGTTAAATTGCTAGCGAGTTACGCCACTATCTGCCAATGGATCGTGGCTCGAAACTGCTCCTGTTTAGCTGTAATTAATATTCAAAAATGATATTTTCGGGACGAAAGAATTCAAGCGTCCTGGCATTTGTTTGCATTGTTTACTTCTCGGGGCTGCCGCCGGAGAGCGAGTCGTATCGAGTACCGAGCGAGTATCGAACGAGTATCCTGGCCACTATGGCGATGTAAACAGCCACGGACCAAAAAACGTACATTTGCTCATGGAACAGGTCATTCACACTCGCAGACAATCGCGCTATATGTGTCTATAACCCCGGTTTCCGGTTCCAGTTCTGCCGGACCGGCGGCGCCACACGAGTTGGCTGCCCTTTGCAACTGCCTTTTTTTATCTTCCTTCTTCTTTCTACACCTTTCACTCTCTATATATATCACGGACACACAGATCGCCCCAAAGGTCTCCCGAGTCGGCGGACGGAGCCACTGTTTACAGCAGGAGACGATACAGCAGGGAAGAGCTAGTGCTAGCTAGCACTCAACCGCCACCCGGTGCTAACGGAGAAACTCGACTTACCAGGAACTGTAGCGAAAACGACGCGGGTGCCGGGCTGGAGTTTAGGCGGCGTGCAAGAAATATAAGACAGAATAATAAAGAGCGATGGCAAGAACCAAGCAGACCGCCCGTAAATCTACTGGAGGAAAAAGCCCCCCCAGGAAGCAGCTAGCCACCAAGGCTGCTCGGAAAAAGTGCTCCGGCCACCAGCGGAGTGAAGAAGCCTCACCGTTACAGGCCCGTGGCTCTGAGAGAGATCCGTCGCTACCAGAAATCCACGGAGCTGCTCATCCGTAAGCTGCCCTTCCAGCGCCTGGTGAGGGAGATCACTCAGGACTTCAAGACCGACCTGCGCTTCCTGAGCTTCGCCGTCATGGCTTGGCAGAAGGCCAGCGAGGCCTACCTGGTGGGTCTCTTCTCTTCGTGGACACCAACCTGTGCGCCATCCACGCTAAGAGGGTCACCATCATGCCCAAAGACATCCAGCTGGCCCGCCGCCCGAGAGCTTAGACTTTCTGCTGCACATCCACCAACTACAATGCTCCACACTGTGTGTCTATATATATATATATATATATATATATATATACGTATATATATATATATATATATATATATTTATAGTAATATGTACATATGTATACTAGCTGTTCTTGTTTTTTCTTGCCTTCTGATTGTTGCTCTGAGTGTTGCTATCCCTGTGCTGTTGCAATCCTGGAATTTCCCCACTGTGGGACTAATAAAGGCTTATCTTATCTTATCTTAAAGACGTGCACACGAGCCACAGGGAACTCTTGCCAGATGAGAACCGTTTTAACACCACAGAAGAAGAACTAGCAAACCCATTAGTTTGTTAGCTGTTAGCTCCGTTAGTGCTGTGGATGTTTCAGATTCTTGTCCGCGGTTCCTGGCTCACTGACCCGATTTTGACCCGATCAGACTCAGGAGACGTTCATAGACATAAAAGCATTGTATTAAAAGATCAATACGTAGATTATGTGGCTTAATATCAGCTCAGTCAAACATGGATCGATCCATATCGTTGTATTGATCTTTTTAACCCACCCCTAGTTGGTATGGTGTTTTTGGGCAGATGTGCAGTGCCATTTCTCCACCAAACATGCCGTGTTGTGGCATCCAAAAAGTTAAATTTTGGTCTCATCTGACCAGACAATATTCTTCCAGTATTTTACTGGCTTGCTCAAATGTTGTGCAGCAAACTTTAAACGCACTTCAACATGCTTTTTATTTCAGCAATGGAGTCTTGTGAGCTGAGCGGGCATAGAGCCCATGTCAGTTGAGTGCATTACTTATTGTTTTCTTTGCAACAGCAGTACCTGCTAACTCCAGGTCTTTCTGCAGCTCTTCATGAGTAGTCTTTGACTCTTGGATAACACTTCTGGTAATTCTTTCTTTGTCAGAAATCTTGCAAGGAGCTCCTGGTCGTGGCCGGTTTATGGTAAAATGATGCTCACTGGAGCATTCAGCAGGTTAGAAATGCACCTGACACTAATGCCATCATTACCTCCGCCAGGCCGCAGGCCGCAGGAAGTAATATTTTTGCCGGGGTTTGTCTGTCTGTTTGTCTGTTTGTCTGTCTGTTGGTTAGCAAGATAACTCAAAAAGTTTTGGACGGATTTCGATGAAACCTTCAGGCGTTGTTGGAAATGGTACAAGGAAGAACTGATTAAATTTTGGGGATGATCCGGATCACCGTCTGGATCCAGGAATTTTTTAAAGGATTCTTTAACATTGTGAGATAGGGCCATTTTCAACATGTGTGCAGGCGCAATGGAGGGCGCTGGTCGTCGTGTCTGACAAACACGAACTCAGCGTTCTTCAAAGTTTTAGGCACAAAAGCACGCGGAAAACAGTGGTGGGCCGGGCCCGGCAGCGTGCCTGTGTTTCGGCTACGCTGCAAAAGCTGAGATGGGCAGCTGACCGGCGCGGGATTATTTGGCAGAAATTCCTCGGGCAGCCATAGGGGCTGCGCAAAAATGAACTCTCTGCCGGGGAGGCTTCCAAATCCTCTTTTGACGTGGAGCGCAACCCCAATAAAACCCACGCCAACCTGTCTACCCAATTTGCATCCGTCAGTGAACCCCTGAGTGCTGTTTTCAGTGATCTATGAAAACGCTCGCATAACCCATTGGCCTGTGGGTTGTACGTGGTTGTGCGATGAATTGCAACGCCCGCAGCCTGGGAGTTTGGAGATGGAGGAGATGGACACAACAGCAACACTTGAGTTTATTACCTCGGCCAAGGAGGTAATGCTTTTACTGCCATTTGTCTGTTTGTCTGTCTGTTTCACCAGAGGTGGTTCTTGGCCTAGAGAGGAACCCATTACATTTTGGCGATGATCTGGGAATGCATACCTCAGCCAAGGCTCTTCTCACAGTGTGTCAGCCACAAAACTCCAAAACTAATGGACAGACTTGGATGCAATTTTCACCACAAATGGCGATAGGCCTACACACAAGCCCATTGCATTTTGGAGGTGATCCATGAGAAACGGAAGGAGCCTTGGCGGAGGTATGCGCTCTATGAGTGCTTTTCTAGTTATGTTTTGCAACAATAAGGTGGCGAAGGTCTAGAGCAGGGGTCCCAAACCTGGGGCTCCTAGAACGTTCAGGTTTCTGTGGGAAATTTTCTGATGTGCAAATAATTTGTCATTGTTGTGCATGTGTTCTGTAGGCACCCTTGCACCCATGCAGAACAACAGCCAATTGTTTGCAAATCTTTGGACTAATTAAGAAGTCAAATTAGAAAATTTCCCACAGAAACCTGAATATTCCAGGAGCCCCAGGTTGGAGACCCCTAGTCTAAAGAGAGCTCTTTGCTTCTACCCATCATGTGTTCTGTGTGGTGTGACAATCTGATATTCACAGACCTTTTTAAAGACTATCAGTCAGAACTTTACCAGTTGAAATTACTTTGCACTGATGGGGGATGGGATGGCTTCCTAAATTCTGATGGATTTCAGCTGGTTTCTTGGCTTTCTAGGCCTTTCTGCACCTCTTTTTCGTCATATGTTCAAAATGTATTCCCTGTGTCTCTCAACTTTATTAAATATAACTTGTTTTGTGAACACAGTTGCCTTGATTTCTTTGTATGTATGGATTACTTGGGCTGTTACTGATATCTGGTGAAAATCTCAGGTCAATGGCTCCATCAGAAATATGTTTAATGAGAAAAATGTAGACATGTTCAAAACTTATTTTCTCTGCTGTATAACCCTAATCCAAAGATCATAGATGCCACTTTTGAGCTAGCGTGCTGCTAACTACGCTGAAGCACAGGACAGAACAATCTGGTAAGAGCTGTGTAAGTGGAATTTGCATGTATGTGAATGAGGACTTGTTTACTCTGTCAACAAGTACTGCTCACCGGACCTGGAGCTGCTGGCAGTTTCTGTCTTCCAGGGGAGTTTTCTGTTGCCGTGGTAACGGTAGTCCAGATGCTAATGCTAATTTGGCAAACTGCTACATACTAGCAGCCATTGACAAGTACCAGACTCAGTTTTGACCAACATATTAACCTTAAGCCTCACGAACCCAGTACCAGGTCCGACAAGGAATACGTCAAAATACCAGTGGTGAACCGTGTATTTTAAAACTAAGCCTTCAGTGGTGATCTATCCAATTTAAGTGCCATCAAGCACCATATAAATAGCCTACAGGGCCATCCACACAAAGCATGTTAAAGATAACTTTAACTATAAAATTATAGTTTTAGAAATCTTTACCTTTTCGTTGTAGAGCTCCATTTCCCTGTGCATTTGTTTGTTGAGTTGCAGAACCACTCTTGTTTCTCCAAAGGTTTAAAAGTACTATTGCTTCTAAGTGTCCGGCTGGCAGCTGTGTCTGTATCTCGCTGCTGCCTTGGTTAAGGCCCTGTCACACCTAGGTGATTTAGGCATTGTTTACAAAACGTACGAAAAATTTGGAGAATATGCTGGGGTACGTCAAATCAGTTATTGCTCAGTTTTGTCTCAGTTAAGAGCACGCTGGTATACGGTGTTTGCCGAGCTCCTCTGAAAATTGATGTTCAGCATGCTGAAAATTTTCAGACATATCCAGCGTTTGGCTGATACGTCCTGCATTCACAGAGCAAATGGTGTATTTGCAGCGTTGGTTCACAGGAAAAACCCGTACAGAGCTCTGCCTGCAGCACACGCATGCACACACGCATGCACGCACGCATACACACACACACACACACACACACACACACACACACACATGTAGCAACATTTAATTATAAGGTATAAATATTATTTAATTTATACCTAGAGGTGTATGTGGAAACGGAGGTTAAAACTTATTTTGGGGGCACCAGTCAACAAGCTTGGACAATTTATTAATACCTAATTTTTATACCTTCAACCAATCAGTCTCAAATATATTAAATTCTACTGGGTGGCTTTAGAAACAAACACAGGAAAAGAAATCAACAAAAGCTTCCATATACCGTTTACAGTTTTAATGATCAGACTCACATTAAATGACATTACATTCAACGGATTTGTTGGTAAAGTGAAATGACCAAGTATTAAGCATCACATTCAACTTGTAACTGATTATTGAGCAACAGAGTGTACTGTAATTGTCATGACTGATGGGCAGTCACATCTGGAACACATCTGGAACACAATGCCAAATGAAATTAAAATAATAACGGACTTTAAAACATTCACTAAAAAGGTTAAAAACTGGCTGAAAAATAAACAAGAATGTACCCATGTATAAAATGATTGTCTGCAGGGTGAGAATGAATGAAGGGAAGGAATGAATGTGTTTGTTTATAGTGAGTGACGAAGGGAGGGAGGCCTGAAATAGGCAAATGTGTGTCAGGTTGTTATATTTGTGTATTTATAATATTTATAATTGTGTATTTATAATGTATTTATGTTTTTTGCATTGATGTATGTGGTTATTGTGTATTCCTTTTTTTTTTTTTTTTTTTTTTTTTTTTTACTTGTTTCTCCTTTCTAAAGCCCATCCAGGGACAAGAGTTGCAAATTAGCTAATAGCTATACACTCTGTGCAACACATCAGATTGATTGTCATTGATTAATTGTCTATGTTTATTGCACTGTTCCTGTCAAATAAACAAATCTATCTATCTATAATTCAGCCCACGTGCGAGATGCAGCAACAAAGAGACAATCACACAATTACACACATTTGAGTTTATTAAAGAGCAAAAACCCTCGCACAGCTACTGAAACAGTCACTCGCTAGAGGAAGGAGCCTGTGGAGCGAAGACAAGAGCAGTGAGAGGAGGAATGGAGTAAGGGGGAAAATGGGCAAGTCAAATTATCACTTACGTCGGCTCATAGGGAGCACCGGCAGGACTCCAGCGGGGAATGAGCTGGTGGTGCCTGACCGGGTGGAGGTTACTGTTGGTGATGAAGGTGATGTGGCAGGAGACCGCGCGCAGTCCTGGTTACACACCCGCACGATGGCAGCAACCTGAACAAAGGAGAAAAAGCGCACTGGTTAATAACTTCTTTACCAGTGTGAACATGTCCTGCTGTCTTATGGCAGTATACCCAGACAAGCCAGCGTTGAATCACTGAAGGATGCTTCCTTAAGTACACTGGCTGATGAGAAGGCGCAGGTGTGTCGTCTTACTCAGGTGTACTGATGAGCTGAGGAGAGATAAATGGGAAGGAGGGGGCGCACTCTCACTGCCCATGACAGGGCCCCCCCCCTTCTAGGAGCGCCTCCTGGCAGTCCATATGGCTTATTGGGATGGGCACGATGATAGGACCGGAGCATCTGTTTGTCCAGGATCCAGGACAAAGGGACCCAGGAACGTTCCTCCAGGCCGTAGCCCTTCCAATCGACCAGATATTAGAGACCCCAGCTTCGACGGCAAACATCCATGATCTGGCGGACCGTGTGGGCAGGGTGACTGTCAATATTCCGGGGAGGAGGAGGCAGCTTGGGGGAGGCCGAGAGGACTGACCAAGAGAAGCTTAATATGGGACACATGAGAGGTCGGGTTCACCCCTAGGGTCGGAGGTAGCTTGAGCCGTACCGAAGCATCGTTGATGATTCTGGAGATTGGAAAGGGCCCCAAAAAGAGAGGAGACAACTTCTTTGATGTTGTCTTCAAGAGGACCTGGCTAGCCGCCAACCAAACCTGCTCCCCCACGGTGTACTTAGGGGCAGGCACCCATCGTCTGTCCGCCATAGCGCGGTCGCGCTCGACAGAGTGAGTGAGGGCAGCGCGCGTGGCTCTCCAGAGACGTCGGCAGCGGTGAGCATGATCCTCCATGGAAGAAACCGCGACCTCCGTCTCGGCCATCGGTAGCAGGGGCGGTGTGTATCCCATAGACACCTCAAATGGTGTGAGACCGGTTGCCGTGGAAACCGCCGAGTTCATGGCATACTCCACCCAAGTCAAGTGCATGCTCCAGGAAGAAGGGTACTCGGCCACTACACACTGCAGGGTGGCCTCAAAGGACTGGTTGGCACGCTCTCCCTGCCCGTTGCTCTGAGGGTGATTACCAGAGGACAGGCTCACCGTCGTTCCCAGGGTGCAGCAGAAGGCCTTCCAAATCTGCGAGGTAAACTGCGGCCCTCAGTCAGACACAATGTCCATGGGTATCCCATGGAGGCGGATAATATGGTCAGTCAGAAGGTTGGCCGTCTCCAAGGCCGAGGGGAGTTTGGGAAGAGCCACCAGATGTACAGCCTTGGAGAAGCGGTCCATGATGATAAGAATAAATGTTTTTCCATTGGAGGGGGCAAGGCCAGTTACAAAATCCATAGCGATGTAAGACCAGGGATGGGGAGGGGATGGAGAAGTCCAGCCGAGGAGGAGGAGTCGGACTTGCCCCGGACGCAGGTCTGGCAGGCCTGTACATATTCCCACAAATCCCGCTGCTGCGGGTCCACCAGAACACCCACCTAATAAGGTCCATGGTGCGGGTGATCCCAGGATGACAGGCGAAGCGGCTGATGTGACTCCACTGGATGACGTCACTATGGAGGGCAGCGGGGACGTACAGGCAATTCTGGGGGCACCCTGCTGGCACAGGTTCCCAAGACTGGGCCTCACGGACCCTCCACTCGATATCCCACGTAAGGGCAACGAGGACGCAAGAAGAGGGAAGAATGGTTTGGGGGTGAGAAGGGGGTGCTATCTCCTTGGAATCAAACTGGCGTGATAGCGCGTCTGGTTTGGTATTCTGAGAGCCAGGCCAGTAAGTGATGGAAAAATTGAACTGCTGAAAAAACAGGGCCCAACGAGCCTGCCTGGCTTTAAGTTGGGGAGCCGATCGCAAATACTCAAGGTTTTTGTGGTCGGTCCACATGACAATGGGGTGAATAGCCCCCTCTAACCAATGTCTCCATTCCTCCAGCACCAATGTAATGGCGAGCAGCTCTCTGTCCCCCACGTCATACGCGCATGGGTGGAGCTTCTGGTCGGAGCTTCTGGTCGGAGGATGTGCGCTGTGAAAGGACAGCGCCCACCCATGAATCAAATGCATCCACCTCGAGGACAAACTGGAGCTGCATGTTGACCTGGGCCAAGATAGGTGTGTTGGTGAACAGGCCCTTTAATTTAGAAAAGGCCTGCTCAGCTGCCTTGATCCACCGAAAGGGGACCTTAACGGAGGTCAGCTGCATCAAGGGCAGTGCTACCCCACTATAGTTCCGGATGAACTGGCGATAAAAGTTCATAAACCCGAGGAAGCGTTGAAGCTCCCTACGGGAGTGGGGTGTTGGCCAATCAAGCACTGCCCTCAGCTTGGGCGGGTCAGCAATCAGCCTCCCTTCAGCCACAATGAAGCCCAAGAAGGTGGTAGATGTTGTGGAGAATTCACACTTCTCGGCCTTAACGTAAACCTGGTTCTCCAAGAGCCGTTTTAGGACTGCTCTTACATGGACTTCATGTTCTTCTCGCGAGCAGGAAAAAAGAAAAATGTCATCCAAATAGACAAACACAAACTGATAGACCATATCGTGGAGGACGTCATTAATTAACCGTTGGAAGACAGTGGGGGCGTTGGTGAGCCCAAACGGCATCACCAAATACTCGAACTGCCCCAGGTGGGTTCTAAACACTGTCTTCCACTCGTCCCCCTCACAAATGCGAATTAGGTGGTACGCGTTGCACAAGTCTAATTTGGTGAAAACTCGTGAGCACTGAAGGAGCTCAAACACAGAATCCATCAAGGGCAGAGGATATTTGTCCTTAACTGTAATAGCGTTGAGCTCATGATAGTCGATACACGGGCACAGCGAACCATCCTTCTTACTGACGAAAAAGAATCCAGCCCCGAGAGGGGCCGAAGATGGCCGAATAAGGCCGGTGTTCAGCGACTCCTTGACATATTTCTCCATTGCCTCTCTCTCCGGACCAGAATTGCTGTAGAGCCGACTGGACAGCAGCTTCGCCCCCTGGGTGAGGTCCACAGCACAGTCATAAGAGCAGTGAGGCGGCAGCGACAACTTTCTCTACTTGCTGAAACCTCTCCCAAATCATGGTATGCCCTGGGAATGAGGCTGAGGTCCGGTGGCTCCACCGGAGGGAGAGAGACAGGTAGAGATGGAGTACATTCAGCTGAACGAAGACATTTGGCTAAACACAATGGGCTCCAGGAGGAGATGCAATTGCGGCCCCAGTTAATAATGGGGCTGTGCTTCTGGAGCTAAGGAAAACCTAGAATCATCGGGGAAGATGACACTGGGAGAACTATTTTTTCTTTTTTCTTTTTATTTATTTATTTATACAGGGACACGCACAATATACATTGACCTTAAAGAGGAAAGATGCATTGTACCAGGTTATAGCACTAGTGCTAATTTCCACCTGTAGTCCCTGGGCAGGCTGGTGTTAGCATTAATAAAAGCAGACATTTGCTAAAACTACAAGTAAGCAATGATAAATAGATAGATAGATAGATAGATAGATAGATAGATAGATAGATAGATAGATAGATAGATAGATAGATAGATAGATAGATAGATAGATAGATAGATAGATAGATAGATAGATAGATAGATAGATAGATAGATGTACTTGAATGAATGAATGAATGAATTTATTTCGGATAGTACAGTACAGGTTAAAAGAAACTGTATAATATAACAACAAGGTCAAATTAGACAAAGACTCCTTCTACTATACAATTCCACGTGTGTTATCCGAAATGGGTGATGGCTGAAGCCGCAGCTTATATTGCCCACCCATATTCCATCCAAGAATTCAAAAGAGAAAAAAGAGAAAACAAGACAAGAGCGATTACAATTTAAAACAAAGCTAAGACAAAATGTGACTGAGAGAAGAAAAAAAAAAAAGAAAACTAAGCTAAGCTAAGTTAAGCGGTTATTATTCAAAACAAATCTAAGACAAAATGTCACAGAGAGAAAAAAAAAAAACTAAGCTACAACACAACACAGGCTGGATATGTCAATCCTTATGTGAGTTTACATGTCGTCTTGTAAATATGTGTTGCCGGGAAATAATACACACTGAACAACAAATGTATTTTATGGGTTTTATCTGATATATAGAAAATAAAGAGCAGCACGCTTCAGAATGAAAAGATTTACAATAATTTTTAAATGTAAATAAAATAAAATGAAATGTACAAATTGTCTCTTTGTATATAACTCTCACGTTTGTGTTACAGTTTGTACTGCCTCAAACACACAGGAGGCGGATCTTAAACAAAATGGTGGATTACTAACAAAGAAAAATACAATCTGATAAAATGCTCAGTAAACTAATGACCCCAAATAAGTCCGTACAAACGGTAGTGGTGATACTGGAAATGAGAAAGGCACATAATAGCTTTAGTACACCACAAACCTTAAGTTCACACTCCAAATATGCTCAAAACTTAACAAGAAAGCTTTTCACTTACAACATACACACGACGCCACACCAGCGCGTGATCACTGATTGATCTTCACAGGACACCCGAGTCTCCCTGGTTTGATTGACAGTATAAAATGTTTCAGTACTCGTCACCGTGTAAAACAAAAAAACACATCATAACATTGTGACCAGAGTAGCAAACAACACACTTTTACATTTACACTCATGCTTACATCGTACATAGCCTGATATTTTAAACTATATCCTCTTGGATAGGCACTATGTTCAGCCACGGTATACCATGCTAGTCAGGCAGCAAATCTGTAGGTCAATCTACGTCTTATCTGTTACTAGGCCGACTTTATTACATCCTCCTCGGCATAATTCACCGTGTTCGTTAAGAGTAACAATATATTTTAACTGCATTGGTGAACTTACAACGTTTCTTTATGAAGATTATTCCTCGTCTTGCTTGCTTTTCAAATCCGGTCTCCTGAACCGTTTTCCCAACCGAAAAAAACCCAGATATTCAAAATCCTCTACCTGGCATATCCCGCCCACACCCTGAAGTCACTTCCTGTTGAGTCAAGTTCAAATCAAAATATTTAAACGCAAATCAAATCAACAAAGATCCATAAATATGACCCGGTTACATATGTTTGGAGTATTTCTTCCTTTAGTTTTTGTTTGAATTGTCCAAGCGTTGTACATGATTTTAATTCAGGTCCAAAATCGTTCCATAATCTGACTCCTTGCACTGAAATACAGTGTTGCTTGGTGGTTGTTCTCACTGTAGGCTTTTGAAATATACATGTTCCTCTGAAGTAATATCGTTTCTCCCTTGTTTGGAACAACTTTTGGATATTTGCGGGCAGTGATAAATTCTTCACTTTGAACATTATTATTGCGGTTTTAAAGTCAACCAGATCTTTCAACTTGAGAGTTTTTTGTTTAAGAAAAAGTGGGTTTGTTGGTTCCCTGTAAGCTGCTTTGTTTATTATTCTAATAGCTCTCTTTTGAAGCATAAAGAGTGGATATATGTTTGTTTTATATGTATTTCCCCATACTTCATTACAATATGTCATGTATGGGAGTATTAATGAATGATACAAGGTGTATAGTGTGGGTTGATTCAGCAAATATTTCACTCTGTGTAATATTGCAATTGATTTGGATACTTTACCTTTAATATAATTAATATGTGACTTCCAACACAGTTTGTTATCAATTATTACTCCAAGGAATTTAGTTTCGGATACCCTTTCAATCTCTACACCATTTACACTGAGTTTGGGTACTGGGTTGTTGTGATGGTTGTTAAAGACTATAAATTTTGTCTTACTTAAATTGAGCGTTAATTTGTTTGAATCAAACCACAGTTTAAGCTTTCCTAATTCCTTTCCGAGTGTATCCAGAAGTTGTTCCAAATTGTTTCCACTGCATAGCAGATTAGTGTCATTGGCAAACAATATTAAGTCCATTTTTTCTGAAACTTTACATATATCGTTTATATACATATTGAATAATAATGGTCCCAAAACTGAACCCTGTGGGACTCCACAGGTGACCTTCAGCAACTCTGAGTTTTTGTTGCTAACACATACATACTGATATCTATTCTTTAAGTAACTACTTAACCAGGACAGTGCTACCCCTCTAATACCACAATTTTGTAGTTTCTTTAATAATAAATTATGATCTACTGTATCAAATGCTTTTTTAAGATCTAGGAATACTCCAACTGAATACTCTTTATTTTCAATGGCTGTTGATATTTTTTCTGTAAATTCCATTAGGGCATATGCAGTTGTCCTCTTGTGTCTGAACCCATATTGCTGCTCACACAATAAATCATTCTTCAGTATGAAGTTGTCAGTTCTCTCATAGAACATTTTTTCAAGTATCTTGGAAAATTGCGGTAATAGTGAAATTGGTCTATAGTTTGAGAGTTCCCCTCTGTCGCCCGTCTTGTATATCGGAATTACTTTAGCTATTTTCATTGCATTGGGAAATATACCTGATTGGAGAGACAGGTTACAGATATACGTCAGTGGTTTTACTATGCATTCGATAACAGTTTTGACTAGTAGCATGTCAATACCATCACAGTCAGTACATGTTTTACTTTTGAACGATTTAACAATTTCAATGACCTCTCTTTCGTCTGTGTTCTTAATGAAGATGGAGTCTTTTACAGCAGTGTTATTGCATATTGTATCACCTGTAGGCACCGGAGTGGGTATTTCTTGGGCCAGTTTAGGTCCAATGTTAACAAAAAAATTATTAAATTCATCTGCAGGTGAAGCTATATTCACACTCGTTGAGTCGTTTATATATAAAACGACTCGTCGAGTCGTTTTATTATTTTTTGGAATATTAGTTGGGTAGCTTGTATTTCTGCTTTTATTTCCAAGGATACTGTTGAGTATTGTCCATGTATTTTTAATATTGTCTTTGTTTTTCATCAGTTCTTTACTGTAATAGTCTCTTTTACTACATCTTATTATATATGTTAACTTATTTTTGTATGTTTTATACCGTTGCTCTGCTTCTTTTGTTCTTTTCTTTAGGAAAGCTTTATATAATAAATTTTTCTTTTTACACGCCTTTTGTAGTCCTTTGGTTAACCATGGCTTATCAGCAAATTTGTGTTTAAGCTTTTTTTTTACTAATGGGCAGTTTTTTTCATAAAGAGTGGTTACAATGTTTATAAATGTGTCATAGGCTTCATTTACATCTGATACATAGACTTCTGTCCAGTCTTGCTTCAGCAAGTCCTCTTTAAGAGAACTGATTGCATTTGGTGATTTGTGTCTGAACGATTTTGAATTTTTTTCTGCGTTGGGCCCCGTGTGGCCATGGATAAGTGCAAAGGTTGGCAAGTGGTCACTTATATCATTTATCAATAATCCACTTTCTATTTTCTTATCGAAAACATTGACAAACAGGTTGTCAATAAGTGTAGCAGAGTGAACTGTGATTCTACTGGGATGTGTTATTGTGGGATATAGACTCATGCTGTACATAGAGTTCATGAACTCTGTAACTACATTTTGTTGATGTGGATTCAGTAAATCAATATTGAAATCTCCACAAATTGCTACCATTTTCTTACTAGTAATATTATTGTACAGCTCGACTAATTTATCTCTGAATGTCTCAATGCAAGTTCCCGGCGTTCTATATATGCAGCTTATGATTAGATTTTTTGTTTTGTCTAGGTCAGTCTCAACAGTAACACATTCCAAAATCCCTGGTAGTGCTGAGGACATTTCATTTACAAGCTTACACCTATACAGGTCATCAATATACAGTGCAACACCACCACCCTTTTTTTTTAGATCTGTTAATATAAAACATCTGATATCCCTCTATTGCCATCAGGGGAGCCAGTTCTTCATTAAGCCAGGTTTCAGAGATTGCAATAGCTGTGAATTTTCTGTCTAGCTGTTTTAAATAGTCCTGAATCTGTGGAAAGTTTTTGTTAAGACTTCTGCTATTGAAGTGTATTATTGACAGTTTACCATCTAATTGCACTTGACTTTTGAATTGTTTTTCAGTGTAGTATTCACAGTGGTTATGAATATTATTGAAAAAGTGGTTATCAGGATCAATATCATTCTCCATCTCTTGTGGTTTATGTTCAGCATAATGGTATGTTTTCAGAGTTTGAGTTTCCTCATTCTGTGTCAAATGACTTCCTCCAGCTGGGGATAATTGATGTCTACTCGAGTCGGTCATAAGTTTTTGTTTATTTTGCTTATTTTTTTTAAAGTACTTAGGCATGGTGTATCAAAAGAACTATTCTTATCGTGTGTATGAATATGGATTATCATTGACTCATAATTTTCTTAATCAGTGTTCATCTGTATTTATCTAAGTCAGTAGCATCTCTGATCATTATACTCTTTGCTTGCTCAGGTGATCCATTTAGTTTAATCCAAATTCTACAATTTCTTGTCCAGGTTACTTGTATCTTATTTTGTTTTTTTTTAGCATCCGTGCCTGTCGTGCTAATTCAGCATTTTTTTTTGTCAGGTGTTCATTTAGGTAAACTTGAGTATCCTTTAGCTTTTTGGCCTGCCTCAGTATGTCATTCTTTACCCTTCTGTTCACAAAGCGCATCACAATTGATTTCTTTGTTTTGTTATCTTTCTTCGGTAGAGCATAACAGGCTGAGATTGCATTGGCTTCTACCTTAATGTCTCTATTATTAAGGAACTGAAGCACTTGATTTTCTAAGGACAATGATTCACTCATGGGAGCATTTTCACCATTCAGTCCTGTTGCGGCATGGGCGTATGACTGATATCTGATGTCTAGTCCACTTATAACTAGGTCATCAATACGAGAACCTTGTTCAAGATCCTCGACGCGTTGCTCCAAAAGACGCCCGTGTTGCTCCAGGTCCATAATTTTTTTGTCTTTTTCTTTTATTATTAAATGTAGGGCTTGTACCTGTTCTATTAGGCCTATTATTTTGGCCTGCTGGCTAGTCAATTTGGCCAATTCTTTTGACATAAAGTTCAGAGATTTTTTGATTTCTTCCATTTCCTCTTTCTTTTGTGGCATCTTACTAACCTGTGGATAGAAATAAACAGAGAATCCGGCTAGGCCTCAACTAGCCCGGCCGCTGCTGGACCCGCCGCACCGAGCTCCTGCACAGCTCCTCCGCCAAGTAACGCTGCACAGCTCCGCAGATCACCGCCGTCGATCGCCGCCGTCTGCCGCCGTCTGCCTGGCCGGTTATGCCGCACACCGCCGGCGCAGCCGAACTCCACCGATCACCGCCGCCGATCACCGCCGCTCGCCGCCGTCTGGCTGGGTGGCACCTCCGCTAGGCCCCGTCACCGACCGCCGTCAGTCTGGTAGTTCCTCAGCTGGGCCTCGCAACTGGGTTCCGACTCAGGCCACTGTCCTGCTGGGTCCAGGTGGCCCCCGTCTCTCACCAACACCGCGCCCGAGCTCCCAACCGCCGCCTCGGTTGGTTCCTCCGGTAAGCCCTCACCGGGGACTGAGCCGCTTCGTGTCGGAGTTAGGTGGCGCACTGGGGCCAGCGTTAAGCTAACTAGTGTTAGCTTGGCAATCGCTTCGGGTAGAGCGCAGCAGTTCTACCTGATTAAAGGGGCATTCCAACGGGATTCTGACGGAGGTGGAAATTCAGCCCGTGGGTGTCCGTCACGAGCGCCGATCGCTGTTGGTTAGGTACTTTTAATGGGAAAATCAGCGAGTTTGTCTCAGCGCTGAAAAAGTGTGACCATCCCGGTCGCCATCTTGTTTTCTTTACTTTATTGATCCCAAACTGGGAAATCACAGTGCAACAGCAGCATGACAGTTGACAGCCAAACAACAGAAACACACACAACAGACAAAGGGATTAACCATGGAAAGTAAAAAAGAAACAAGAAACTAACACGACTATAGAACCTATATACATCATAGTTTAATATATGATGTTGACCCGTATAAACACATGAATCATCCCATTGCACAAAGAAGGACTATCAGGAGCAGAGTGAAATGTGAGGTACCAGTTAGTCTGTAAGGTGCAGTGTGGCAGCATAGCTATGACCAGAATACAACATCATAGTGCGTTATTGTACAGTGAAATTGCATGTGGCAGGAAAGATTTCCTGTACCTGGCCGTTTGACAACGAAGCTGTAGTAGTCTACTGGAGAAAGTGCTTCGCTGCCTACCTAGTGTGTGGTGGAGGGGGTGATCAGGATTGTTCATGATGGATCACAGTTTATTTAGTGTTCTCCTCTCCACCACTGTCTCAAAGGTCTCCTGTCTGAGACCAATTACAGAGCCAGCCCTCTTGATAATCTTGTCAAGTCTGTTGGTATCTCTGGCCCTGATACTGCTACCCCAACAGACCGCAGCAAAAAAGATGGCGCTGGCGACAACAGTCTGATAGAAAAGCTCCAGCATCCTGCTGCACACGTTGAAGGATCTCAGTTTTCTCAGGAAATAGAGTCTGCTCATCCCTTTCTTGTGCGCAGCATCAGTGTTGGATCTCCAGTCCAACCCACTACTGATCCTGACACCCAGATATTTGTAGTCTTCAACCACTCCCACATCCTCCCCCCTAATCTGCAGTGGCTGAGAAGGAGCCTTCCTCTTCCTGAAGTCAATCACCATCTCCCTGGTCTTGCTGACATTCAACCTCAGGGGATTCTGCTCCGTCCACTCCACAAATCTGTCTACCAGTGCCCTGTACTCCCCCTCCTCTCCTCCTCTTATACACCCCACAACAGCTGAGTCATCAGAGAATTTTTGCAGGCGACATGACTCAGTGTTATACTGAAAGTCCGTGGTGTATAAGGTAAAAAGAAAAGGAGAGAGCACAGTCCCCTGTGGCGCTCCCGTATCACTAGCCACCACTCCAGACAAGACACTGCCCAGCCTGACAAACTGTGGTCTGCCTGTCAGGTAGTCGGTAATCCAGGAGATCACAGAGCTGTCAACCCCCATCCCCCACAGCTTCTCGCCCAGCAGCAGTGGCTGGATGGTGTTAAAGGCACTGGAGAAATCAAAAAAAAGTGATTCTCACAGTATCTCCTCCACCATCCAGGTGCTGATGGGCTCATTGCAGCAGGTAGATGACAGCATCTTCAACTCCTAAATAAGATAAGATAAGATAAGATAAGATAAGATAAGCCTTTATTAGTCCCACAACGGGGAAATTCCAGGATTGCAACAGCACAGGGATAGCAACACTCAGAGCAACAATCAGAAGGCAAGAAAAAAAACAAGCAAGCAAGAGCAGCTAATATACATATGTACATATTACTATAAAATATATATATACACACACACACACACACACACACACAGACACACAGTGCAGAGCATTGTAGCTGGATGGAATAAATATATGAATATATGAACACAGTGCAGAGCATTGTAGCTAGATGGAATAAATATGTAAATATATAAACACCCACAGTACGGAGCATTGCAGCTAGGTGGAATAAATATGCAAGTATATAAACACACACAATGCGGAGCAATGTAGCTAGATGGAATAATATGTAGATATATAAAAACACAGTGCGGAGCATTGTAGCTAGATGGAATAAATATATAGATATATAAATATAAACACACCCAGTGCTGAGCATTGTAGCTAGATGGAATAAATATATAGATATATAAATATAAACACACCCAGTGCAGAGCATTGTAGCTAGATGGAATAAATATGTAAATATACAGTATAAACACACACAGTGCAGAGCATTGTTGCTAGGTGGGATGAAACAGCATAACCGTCTATTTAGTTATCCTACATGGTATGATTATGTGCCCATACATATTCTCACCCTCCATAGCGACCGGTATGTTCCTAGTTGTATGCCGGAGAGGACCATTGTGTAAGTCTATTGCATCTTTTGCATTCAAAAAACTATTAGTTTGTTACGTCTTTTTGCTATCTCTGCGAGCAGCCCTGCTTAGGTTGTACAGTCTGACAGCCGTTGGTAGGAAGGACCTACGAAACCTCTCGGTTGTGCACCTGGGATGATGTAGTCTGCTGCTAAATGAGCTCCTCAGTGCATCCAGTATGTCCTGCATAGGGTGGAACTCGGACTCCAGCAGAGATGACAGTTTAGCCACCGTCCTTCTCTCTCCTATCTCCTCCATCGGATCAAGGCGTTGCCCCAGGACAGAGCTAGCTTTCTTAATCAGTTTGTTCAGTCTCTTCCTATCGGCTGCAGTAATGCCACTGCCCCAGCAGACCACTCCAAAAGTGATGGCTGATGCCACCACCGTGTCATAGAATGACTTCAGCAGCGCCCCTTGTACACCAAAAGACCTGAGTCTCCTCAGCAGGAACAGCCTGCGCTGTCCCTTCTTGTAGAGTGCGTCAGTATTGTGTGACCAGTCTAGTTTATTGTTCAGATGAATACCCAGGTACTTGTAGGATGTCACCATCTCGATGTCTGTTCCCTGTATATTTACTGGTGCTGTGAGGGGCTGCCCATGCCTGCGGCAGTCCACCACCAGCTCCATATGGGGCTGATATGCAAACTGCAGAGGGTCCAGCCACGTCTCCACCTGCGGCCTCAGGTGGGCTAAGACCAGTCTTTCCAGGACCTTCATCACATGAGATGTGAAGGCAACTGGTCGATAGTCATTCAGATCCAATGGAGATGACTTCTTGGGGACAGGAACAAGGCAGGATGTCTTCCACAGCACCGGTACTCTCTCCAGACTCAGGCTCAGGTTGTACAGGTGTGTCAGTACTGGAGCTAGTTGGTTGGCACAGGTCCTCAGGATCCTAGCGGAGATGCCATCCGGGCCCGAAGCCTTCCGCTGACGGAGTCTCTTCAGCTGTTTCTCCACCTGATCTGTAATCACCGTGAAGTGAGGGGGGGTCCTGGAGCCCCCTGAGGAGGAGGAGGAGGGAAATGGAGAGAGGTTCTGCACGGGAGCGTGGGTAGGGAGGGGTGTGTGGGGGTCTGGTTGTGTTGCTCGGGTGACAGACTGTGAGCTGAACCTATTAAAAAACAGATTCAGTTCCTCAGCTCTCTCCTGGCTCCCAGATGGCTGCCTGACTCTCCCCTTGTACCCAGTGATTTGTTTCATTCCCTCCCACACATCTTTAGTGTTATTTTGCCTGAGTTTCTCTTCCAACCTCCTCCTATAATTGTCCTTGCACCTCCTTAGCATCTCTCTCAGCTCATGCTGCACTCCCCTCAGCTTCTCCTTGTCTCCAGCCCTAAAAGCTCTCTTCTTTTTGTTCAGAAGTGCTTTCAGGTCACTGGTGACCCATGGTCTGTTGTTGGAGAAGCAGTGTACAGTCTGAGCTGGCATGGTCTTGTCTTCACAGAATCTAATGTATTCTGTGATGCATTTGGTCATATTGTCTATGTCCACCCCATGTGGTTCACAGAGTCCGCTCCAGTCTGTCGTCTCGAAGCAGTCCTGCAGTGCATCAGCAACCTTCTGTGTCCACCTCCTCACAGTCTGTGTATAAGCAGGCTGCCTTTGCACAAGGGGGACGTACTTGGGTGTAAAACACTGAAACTAAGCATTGATTAAAAAAACTAAAATCAAGCATTGCTAAAAATTAAAACAGACATTAATAATATTGATAAGAATCCAGAACATTGATAAGAACTAAAACATACAATAATACATTTTATAACTCCATCGATATAAACAATTTTTCACATCCAACCACTGACTCTTATTGGTCCCACTGTCGTCATCACACACTCTAACATCTTTACATCACAGTACATTATGGACACAGGTTTGCTTAGAGATTAACTGTTTTTTCACCAAGCGTGAAAATGGGTGATAGTGTGTAACTGCAAGTAACTCCGTTGGTAACATATTCCACTGTCGCAAAGCCACACATGAAAATGTTGAATTTGCTAATGTTGTCTTGTGCTTAGGAATCCTAGACTCGCCGCGTGCTAGGAACTAGGAACGTGCGTTCCTCCCGATGATTCCCAGAAAGGAGGATGGCAACCGGCACCATGCGTTCAGCGACTACCACAACCTCACGGCCAGATATGGTGGTGATACGTTGAGGATGGAACAATTTATGTGTGGGAATACCCAGGTCCCAGACGAGCCGGACCGACACGAAATTGCCCTCTGCGCCTGAATCAACTAACACCATGACCCTCCTCTCAACCCCCAGCAATTGCACGAAGGCCGGAATAGATAAATTACCGGGGGAAGTTAATTTTGTCCCACCCGCCAGACCCCCACGGTTACTGACGGGCTGCGTCTTTTGGCCGCTGAGGGCACTCGTCCCGACTGTGCTTTGGAGAACCACAGTACATGCACGCACCAGTCCTCCTCCTTCGCCGATGCTCATCGTTGGTTAATTGAAACTGACTGAGGTCCATCAGCTCGGGAGGACCGCCCCCCCCCCAGTGTCAATCCCCGCAGCTGGAGCCCGCTCGGCAGACAAGTGAGAGGAGGCCTGTCGCTCCTTCGCGCGCTGATGATAGCGGTTGTCCAACCCCACAGCCTGATCAATAAGACCATCGAGAGTGTCGGGCACAGCATAAACCGCCAGGTCATCACGGAGGTGGGCGTTTAACCCGTGGAGGAACACATTGAGTAACGCATCCTCGTTCCACTCCGAGTCCGCCACTTCGACCTGAAACTCCACTGAGTACTCAGCCACAGAACGAGCACCCTGATGGAGAGTCATAAGGCAGCTCATGATGTTTCTTTGACTCTTGGTGTGGTCAAATGCGTGGGAAAAAGCGACCACAAATTGCTCAAACATGTAGGATCACCCCTCCGGGCTGTCTGCTGTGGCCCAAGCCCAACTAAGAGCTCGGCCCCACAGCAGTAGGGTAAAGAATTGGATCTTTGCCACCTCCCCCCGGGTCCCCCCCCCCCCGACCTGGTGGAGAAATTCCTTACATGTCCCCACCTCCCCCGTGTATGGGGCAGGTGTGAGAACGGAGGTGGAATGGTGCACTGGTGGTAAAACAATAGGAGCAGGCTGAGGAGGAGGAGCTGGAGGAGCCATCCCAACCAGATGCTGCATGATGGTATCCAATTGCCCCATCATTGTTTGCAGCTGCTGGGCCATCACAGTAATTTGTTGCTCGTTCACTTCTAAGCGATCCAGAGCTGATTGCCCTGCTGCTGCAACTGCTGAGCCCGAGCTTGGGGCTGGCTCGTTCTGCCATGACTGATGCAATAATTCAGCCCACGTGCGAGATGCAGCAACAAAGAGACAATCACACAATTACACACGTTTGAGTTTACTTTATTAAATAGCAAAAACCCTTTGTACAGCTACTGAAACAGTCACTCGCCAGAGGAAGGAGCCTGTGGAGAGAAGACGAGAGTAGTGAGAGGAGGAATGGAGTAAGGAGGAAAATGGGCTAGCCAAATTACCACTTATGTGGGCTCCAAGGGAGCACAGGCAGGACTCCAGCGGGGAATGAGCTGGTGGTGTCTGACTGAGTGGAGGTTACTGTTGGTGATGGTGATGTGGCAGGAGAGTGCAAGCAGTCCCGGCAACACACCCACACGATGGCAGCAACCTGAACAAAGGAGAAAAAGCACACTGGTTAATAACTTCTTTACCGGTGTGAACGTGACCTGCTATCTTATGGCAGTATACCCAGACGAGCCAGCGTTGAATCACTGAAGGATGCTTCCTTAAGTACGCTGGCTGATGAGAGGACACAGGTGTGTCCTCTCCCTCAGGTGTACTGATGAGCTGAGGAGAGATGAATGGGAAGGAGGAGGCGCACGCTTACCGCCCATGACAGTAATCACATTTGCGGAACCAAGAAAACCTTAGTATGAATTTGTAACTGGCTGGTGATTGGCTGAGCCAGTCAGATGACTTGAGTATGTTTGATTAGGCACACATATTAACTGTGAAATTCAAATTACATACTTATGTATAAAGTTTAAGCTAACTTCAGTGACTCGTCCTTCTATAATTAACATGCATTAGATTAAGGTTGATTTAAGCTGATTCAAACATACAACACATTTAAAATCAATGATTAATGAAACATTTCAAACCAGAATGGTATGTCAGAGTCCCGCTTGATTTTCCAGAGTGTCCTGAAAAAGAAAATAATCTGAGAATTGAGAGTTTTTGTAAAAAATGAAGTAATTTCATTCATTAACCTCAGTGCAGCTTGTAGAGGCAAAAGCGAACATATTCCAGAGTCGTCCACCGGGGGGGAATGTTGAGCTGTGGATAATTCCTAGTGACCATGGAATGCACTCAAGGATATCTGGAAAGTCTCAAACAGTTGTTAACGTATAAAACTGTCTGATTGGGAGGAAGTTCCAGTTATTTATGATGGCAAACTAATCCGTTCCTTGTACGAAATGGGATCCTTCTCGTACCTTTTACCATGGAATGTGTTGGGTGAAACAATTTCTTTAAGGTGAAGAGCGATTTTACAGATTAGAGCCAAAGGGAGTTGATACCACACACACACACATACACACACAGAGCTAAACACACATATTTGTTCATATAACGGGACCTGTTGAGGCTATTTATATTTGACTGAAGTCTGTACCATCAGCTGTCCAGTGCTGTTCTGATGCAGTAGATATGCCAAAATGTCAGAACAGCAGAGGAGGAGGGTCCAATCAGCTGATCTCCTGAAGCGCAGAGTGCAGCTGTTTACTTTGCTGTTGGCTGCCTCCCAGCAAAAGCACACTCCATGCATTGTCTTGGTTTTATTTTTTTTTTTTTTAACTTTATTGAAAATAAACTTTTTTATTGCCATCATTTCGCATGCCTTTGAGCCAGGTTGTGACAACTGTTATCTGATGTTCCTGACGTGTGACATCAACTGTTTTAGGTGCAACTGACCTGACAGATTTGACAGCTGTGCTAGTTCAGTCACACACACACACACACACACACACACACACACACACACACACACACACACACACACACACACACACACACACCATTGTGGTGTTTGGAGGGGAGAATCATCTCAATTGTACAGAGATGATCTCTCCCACACCTAGGATTCATGGATCGAGAGGTAATGGCAGTTTGGCATGACTGCGCTATGCAGAAGTTAGACTATTGTTGTGCATCTTACAATTTCGTTGTACTGTACTATTGTACAATGACAGTAAAGTTTATCCTATTCTAAGTTGTGAATGTCGGCAACACGCTACGCATTGGTTGGTTTAAGTTACTTATCTTATTTTCCTTGGGAAATGTGTCTTTATATGCCAGTTAATCATCGCTGTAAGTCAAAGGAGATGTAAAGAGGTGGGAAAAATATGTGCATATATCGATATCAGCAAAAACTATTTTTAAACTATCAGCAAAAATTCTACTATTGTACAGCCCTACTTAAAACTCTGCACATAACTAAGCTGACAGGTCCTGACTCATTTTACTAAACTGGCTAAGCTCAAGGTGTATTTCAACACACAGCTGTGGGGCAGCTGTGGCACAGGTGTAGTGTGACTGACTACTGATCAAAGGATCAGGGGTTCGATCCCCACTCTGTCTGCAGTCTGCATGTCAAAGTGTCCTTGAGCAAGACATTGAACCCCCAGTTGCTCCTGGTGGGTCAGGCCAGAGCTGGTGCATGGCAGATCTGCCACCATCAGTGTGTGAATGGGTGGATAGCAGGATCTGTAAAGTGCTTTGGTCATCTAAAGATAAGAAAAAGTGCTATATAAGTGAACGCCATTTACATCAGGTGCAGGCCAGGTTTTAACCACATCCAATGGTTTGTCTCTGGTTCATAGCTGGGCAGCTGAGAGGAGACAATAGGAGGATGATGGATCCACCTGATGTAAATCTTTTTTGATGGCCTGGCTATGGATAAAGGAGATTTGTATGTTTCAAAACCAGATTTTTCTTTATTTTGAATGTATTATGTGAATGAAAAGCTTCTCATCTTGAGGATCTGAATGTTGTCATGTCAAAGTGGAACTAAGATGGCTTTCTTATTCACCTTTATCTTTTATCTTTTCCATCTGTTTTTACTTTCATGGGATAAGGTGCTTAAAAGTGAGTAATAGGTGTGGTGTAATGCTAGGATCACATTTTTTTTATTTTATTTGACTTTGTGGGATTTTTCTACATTAATAATTATTGCTGTATACAATATTAACACTGCTTGAAGTGTCAAAGCACCATGTTGCCTTATTGAGGCTCATGCTTGAATAACTTGATTTGCATCAGAATCAGAATCAGAATCAGATTTATTGCCATTGTTCATGTAGTACACAAACTAGGAATTTGTCTCGGTGCAATGCTGCAACATTAAACATGATAAAAATAAAAGATAGAGATAAAAAACTATACATGCAATAAAATGTAGAATATGAATGAGTAATACTAGACAAAGCAATTTTTAAATATATTAGCGAGCAGCAGATATTGTGGAGTACCCCATAGTGCAGTCGGTAATGCAAAAAGAAAACAGTGATAATTGACATGAGTCTGGTTGAGCTGCTGTACATAGTGCACGAGAGTCTAATAAGTCACTTAGTGTTCAGCAGTCTGATGGCAGAGGGGAAGAAGCTGTTCATGTGACGGGAGGTTTTAGTCTGAATGGACCGAAGTCTTCTACCTGAGGGGAGGGGGGCAAACAGTACGTGACCAGGGTGTGAAGGATCGGCTATGATCTGGCCTGCACGCCTCCGGGTCCTGGAGATGTACAGATCCTGGAGGGATGGGAGCTTGCAGCCGATCACCTTCTCAGCAGTGCGCACGACGCGCTGCAGCCTTAGTCTGACCCTGGCAGTGGCTCCTGCGTACCACACGGTTATGGAGGTGGTGAGGATGGACTCGATGATGGCCGTGTAGATCTGCACCAACATCTTGGTGGGTAGCTTGAGCTTCCTCAGCTGCCGCAGGAAGAACATCCTCTGCTGGGCCTTTTTGATGAGAGAGCTGATGGTCGGCTCCCACTTGAGGTCCCGGGTGATGGTGGTGCCCAAGAAGCGGAAGGAATCTGCAGTGGTGATGGGAGAGTCTGTGAGGGTGAGGGGGGGGGGGGCAGAGGGGTTGTGACTTTCCTGAAGTCCACGATCATCTCCACTGTCTTCAGAGCGTTCAGCTGCAGGTTGTTGTGGCTGCACCAGGACGCCAGCTGGACCACCTCTTTCCTGTAGACGGACTCGTCGCCGTTGGAGATGAGCCCGATGAGGGTGGTGTCGTCCGCAAACTTGATCAGCTTGACAGACTGGTGGCTGGAGGTGCAGGAGCTGGTATAAAGGGAGAAGAGTAGGGGGGAAAGTACACAGCCCTGAAGTGATCCGGTGCTGATGCTAACAGAGTCAGAGACAGTCTTTCCCAGCCGCACATGCTGCCTCCGGTCCGTCAGGAAGTCGGTGATCCACCTGCAGAGGGAGTCAGGCATGTTGAGCAGGGACAGCTTGTCCCGGAGCAGAGCGGGGCGGATGGTGTTGAATGCAGAGCTGAAGTCCACAAACAGGATCCTGGCGTAGGTTCCCGGGGAGTCCAGGTGCTGCAGGATGGAGTGGAGGGCCAGGTTGACCAGGTTGAGGGCCTCATGACCTCATATCCTTATCTGTCTTTACATCTGATGTTAACACCCAATTGCACACAACATGTAAGTGTGTTTTATTACTTTTAGAAGATTTTCAAGTGTTCTGTGTGGACCCCACATGTAAACCACTTGGGTCCACATGTGCTAATATATTTACCTGTACATCTGCACCATGTCTATCCATCTGCATCCACGTCTGTCACCAGGTGGAAAAGATGTATTCTCAGCTATTCACCGGTTTGTATGGCTTCAGTTAGCAGGTTCAACAGCTGTTTCTAAATATAAAGTTACAAAAAGTTATAAATGACATGATAATTCCAAAGGATATGTATTTTCCTGAATGCATATTTATTTTTTACAATTCACAGCATATGGTATCTAAAATAACTCAGAGATTAGGTCCAGATGTTAATCGGTGGTGTCGCAAGAAGAACAGATGGAATAGCTTTCTCTTAAGAGCACACACAATGATGGAGTGACAAGTTTCTGTTAATGTGAAATTAATTTATCTAACTTTTTTGCTTATTTTCTCAAATACTGAAAGTGCAAGGCTACAGAAGCATCTATATCCTGTAGCCCCTGTGGAAACATAGCAAATGAAGTAAAGAGCGAGCAAAGCAGTGGAATGACTTTTGTGCCAGAGTTGAGGCCATACTCTCTTTTTTTCTGATTGGGAATGGAAATCTATGAAATGGTAATGGTTTAAAGTATCATTGTGCCTCAGCACATCTAGGGAAATCAGAAGCATCAGCAAACCTCACACTGTGCCTTGGCCTCAATCTACCACCTCTGGATAAAGCAGGCGAATTAAATCAACTGGGGGGGGGGGGGGGGGGAACAGGCTTACGCAGCAGAACAACTCCCCCCATCGGCTAACAAGAGATCCCACAATGTAATTAGGAAGTCATGCTGTGAAAAATGAAGAATGTGGAGGTTGTTTCCATGGAAAGAAGGTAGAGGGAAGACAATAAGATGGCATACACTGAAGTGCTTTTATGAAGTCAGAGGCAGTTTGGTATCAGAGTCATTCTGAGCCACACGTGTGCTCAGCATAACAAGCTTAGAGATGTTGAATGAGTTTAAATCAACAAGCAAGAGCAAATAAAGACAACAGGAGTCTGTGAGGCAGTAGGTTTTAAAACAGGCTACCTCTACAGAAAGCTTTTGCACTTCAAACTGTGCTCACATGGGTTTCTTTCTTGACTCGGCATGGTGCAAAATAAAAGAAAATATGCATCACGTAACAAGATGTGCAGTTAAACCCCACACTGAGTGGTACTTGTGCAGTCAGAATATAATGTTCTAAAGTCAACCATGTCAAACACTATTAGTCAAATGAAAAGAAAGGGAAGACTTGTATGCAAGCCCAAAGTACTAGCTGTGTTCCCACCTCAGGAACCTTTTGTATACCATTGACAATCAGCTGTAGTTTCTATAGTTCCTCCTTTCTACACAATTCCATCAAGAGTACCAGGGACCATTATAATCACTGAAATTTCTTTTCAGCAACCATTTTAGCTCCACTTCAAAATAGTCCTTCATATGATATAGGCATATATGATTGTTTTCAAAGCCAGCTGTTATGTATGAATCCTGGTGTAAATGAGGAGGCCGTGGATAAAGTAGAATGTTGTTTATTAACAGAACCATTCAAGTAGTACAGGCACTTCTACAGCAAGGGGTCGACGGCCAAAGAGAGCCAGCCTCCTACGGCCGTGCCCTTTATACCCCAGGTGACGTCATCACCAGAAAGGTGGTCTGCCATCCCACACCATTCCCTGGCCAACCCGGCCGCCATATTACTACTTAGCATTTTCTCCCCCTTTAGAAAATGTTAGCCACACCAATTCAGCCCTCCCAAAATTTATACCCGACTCACGCACTACTAACAAAATATACATGTACAAAAATAAATATACAAACCTATCCATCCATACAACACAAACTAGAGGGCCCAGGTAGACTGCTGGCCACCTCAGCACGGCCGGACGGATTAGTCTACCATCCTAAATTAATATAGTCCAACAAACAAACAAAAAAAATAAAGCCGTGCTCCTAACACCAAATTAATCCCTCAAATACTATACACAATAAAACACAATTTCCTATGTGCACACTCATCGGCGGCCCCCACCCCAAAACACCCACCCATAACCCAGGCATACACAATACAAACTGTGTTAGGTCATCACTTTTCACACCTTTTTTTTTAAAAAATCCACAAAGGGCACACACCCGATAGTTTCACACAGTAAACTACATACAGTGGGGTAAAAAAGTATTTAGTCAGCCACCAATTGTGCAAGTTCTCCCACTTAAAAGATGAGAGAGGTCTCCAATTTTCATCATAGGTATACCTCAACTATGAGAGACAAAATAAGAAAAAAAAAATCCAGAAAATCAGATTGAAGGATTTTTAATGAATTAATTGGTAAATTCCTCGGTAAAGTAAGTATTTGGTCAATAACAAAAGTTCATCTCAATACTTTGTTATATACCCTTTGTTGGCAATGACAGAGGTCAAACGTTTTCTGTAAGTTTTCACAAGGTTTTCACACACTGTTGCTGGTATTTTGGCCCATTCCTCCATGCAGATCTCCTCTAGAGCAGTGATGTTTTGGGGCTGTCGCTGTGCAACACGGACTTTCAACTCCCTCCAAAGATTTTCTATGGGGTTGAGATCTGGAGACTGGCTAGGCCACTCCAGGACCTTGAAATGCTTCTTATGAAGCCACTCCTTCGTTGCCCGGGCGGTGTGTTTGGGATCATTGTCATGCTGAAAGATCCAGCCACGTTTCATCTTCAATGCCCTTGCTGGTGGAAGGAGGTTTTCTCTCAAAATCTCACGATACATGGCCCCATTCATTCTTTCCTTTACACGGATCAGTCGTCCTGGTCCCTTTGCAGAAAAACAGCCCCAAAGTATGATGTTTCCACCCCCATGCTTCACAGTAGGTATGGTGTTCTTTCTCCTCCAAACACGACAAGTTGAGTTTTTACCAAAAAGTTCTATTTTGGTTTCATCTGACCATATGACATTCTCCCAGTCCTCTTCCTGATCATCCAAATGCTCTCTAGCAAACTTCAGACGGGCCTGGACATGTACTGGCTTAAGCAGGGGGACACGTCTGGCACTGTAGGATTTGAGTCCCTGGCGGCGTAGTGTGTTTCTGATGTAGCCTTTGTTACTTTGGTCCCAGCTCTCTGCAGGTCATTCACTAGGTCCCCCCATGTGGTTCTGGGATTTTTGCTCACCGTTCTCGTGATCATTTTGACCCCACGGGGTGAGATCTTGCATGGAGCCCCAGATCGAGGGAGATTATCAGTGGTCTTGTATGTCTTCCATTTTCTAATAATTGCTCCCACAGTTGATTTCTTCACACCAAGCTGCTTACCTATTGCAGATTCAGTCTTCCCAGCCTGGTGCAGGTCTACAATTTTGTTTCTGGTGTCCTTTGACAGCTCTTTGGCCTTGGCCATAGTGGAGTTTGGAGTCTGACTGTTTGAGGTTGTGGACAGGTGTCTTTTATACTGATAACGAGTTCAAACAAGTGCAATTAATACAGGTAACGAGTGGAGGACAGAGGAGCCTCTTAAAGAAGAAGTTACAGGTCTGTGAGAGCCAGAAATCTTGCTTGTTTGTAGGTGACCAAATACTTATTTTACTGAGGAACTTACCAATTAATTCATTAAAAATCCTTCAATTTGATTTTCTGGATTTTTTTTCCTCATTTTGTCTCTCATAGTTGAGGTATACCTATGATGAAAATTGGAGACCTCTCTCATCTTTTAAGTGGGAGAACTTGCACAATTGGTGGCTGACTAAATACTTTTTTGCCCCACTGTACATATGCCAAGGGTAAAAAAAAAAACGCGTTAAACATACCTACTAGGCAAAATATGTGGTTATCACACATTATTAGCAGGGCTCCGGGGTAAAATGATGCATAATAACTATACAACAATGACCAGTAACTCCCCCTTTAAAATCACCATTCAGTCCCTCCTGGAGGCTCACCCTGTGGATTGCCGTCACGCGGATCCTACCCGGACTGCCTTCACCTCTTCTCTGCCGGGAATGAGCTGCCCTGGCGTCTCCTCTTCCCCACTCGCCGCAGTTCATTGGGATGTCTCCAGGACTCGTCAGACAGCCCCAGATAGCCGTCTTTCCGGGTAGCCACCACTCGTAGCTGCCCCTGGTCATCACGTTGATTACTCCTCTCGTGTTTTCCTCTCGCACGAGTCTCTTCCCTGGGCCGGACGTCATCTCTGATCCACAGGGGAATTTGGGTCAACCTGAAGTGTCCACCACGACGTGACCGGGCCTCTTTACTGTGCCGGACCAAATCGCTGGCCCAATCCGAAGCCCCCTACGAACGTCGATGTCCAGTGCGTCATAGCACTGCGCCTGCTGGTCCTGCCCGAGACCTCTTCTTCACGACCCCAGCAGCCATTACATGGGTCCTGCTGTGCCATCCAGCTCCCACATCCAGGACAACCTGAGCACTGGCATCAGGACTCTCCCGGGTTGAGTCATCACGGCGCTAGTCCTGCTTACACTCAAGAATGTCAGCCCAACCACTCCTCAATGGCACTAATGGCGATCTTAAATCCTGGCCATAAAATAAATCAGAGCCCAGACTGTTTGACCCAGAGGCGGTTACCACGAATTGGGCTCCGGTCATCACCGCTGACTTATACCTCTCCACCAACTCCACCGAACCCACAACGTTCATCTTGCTCCCTCCATATCCGTAACATGGCATCGTGAACTCCCTCAGCTGACAGTGAGGAAACAGCCTCTTCACCGTATTGAGGTTCAGCACCGACACTACTGCTCCCATGTCCACCAGTAGCGGCACTTCCATGCCGTTTAGTAACACGTTGTAGAAGCTGTGACCACTCGTGCTCGGGGAAACAGCATGGACAATCATAGGATCCGCAGCGGGACTCTCCACTCCACGTTTTCCAGCCTCACACTCAAAGTTCTTACAGGTTCTGGTGAAATGTTGTAATAGATCACATTTCCTGCACCGCTTGCCTCTCGCCGGACACTCTCTTGCTTTATAACGATGCTTAGCGGACGCGCAGCCATAGCATCTCGGCGTCCCTGGAGCAGATCTGATCCTCACAATGGTGACGTATTCTTCATCCTCTGATCCGGCATCGTTGTCCGGGTCCGCAGTTAATGCCTTTGCCCGTGGTTCCGCTTCCTGCAGCATGCTTTTCTCGCCAAGGTCCTTAGCCAGTTTTTCTGCTGCCTCACACTGCTGCGCTATCTCGATGGCCACTGCCAGCAACAGTTCACCTGCAAACGTCAGCAGCCTGGAGCATGTAGCTGAGCAGAGAGTGTGCTCTGCCAGTTGGTCACGGACCATCTCCTCTTCCAAAACTCCAAATTGGCACACTTTCACAAGCTGCAGCAAGTCAGCGACGAAACATTAAACTGTCTCTCCACTCTGCTGACGGTGCCGGTGGAACTGAATCTGTTTCACAATCACATTCTCAGGGGCGCGAAAATAGCGTGCCATTAGCTCTACTACATCTTCGTAGCTATCCGCTACTCCCAATGTTTCCAAAATCCTCTGGCCTTCCATACCGAGGTGGTGCACCAGAATTGCCCTTGCACGCTACTTCTTGAGCTCGTCGAGGTTCAGAGCCACCAGAAAATTCTTGAAGGCTGCGTACAACCCAGTCCACGGGACCGGTGGCTCACCAGGAACCTCCAAAAATGGCCTAAAGTCGAAAAGGCTCGCTCCATGTCGATTTACTTCGTCGCCAAATGTTATGTATGAATCCTGGTGTAAATGAGGAGGCCGTGGATAAAGTAGAACGTTGTTTATTAACAGAACCACTCAAGTAGTACAGGCACTTCTACAGCAAGGGGTTGACGGCCGAAGAGAGCCAGCCTCATCCGGCCGTGCCCTTTATACCCCGGGTGACGTCATCACCAGAAAGGTGGTCCGCCACCCCACACCATTCCCCGGCCAACCCGGCCGCCATATTACTACTTATCACCAGTAACTACTGATATTTCACTGGCAGAATTAAGGTCACAACCAAAGCATCTGTTGCTCAGTGAATGAAAAGAAACAGGGACAGAAACATGGATAGGTGGACACACAACTTCAATATCGTCATCCTCCATATCTTGCTAGCAGCAGCTGTATTTCACTGATAACTTCAGTCTGCCTTTTCAAACTTTTCTTTTTCTTGAAGAGAACACAAAAAGGGCCTTCAAATTATTTGTTTCCAGAAAGCCTTTCTCGGAGAGAACTAAAGTTCCTGACCAGATAGAGTGATGATATAGAGTGAAGTACATAGCAGTAATGCATCTGTGGGCTGGTTGCCAACCGCCAATCAAATCTAAAAGAAGAAGAAGAAGAAGAAGAAGAAAGCCTTTCTCTGCTGGGAGCAGAGAGTCAAAAGTTGCAGTCTGCTGTGGAAATGCAGCTAATCCACAATCATTCAGTGAGGGATGCACACAAGTAGAGTTGTGTGTGAAGGGTGCTTACCTTCATCTGTGACCAGCCATCAGGTCAGTTGACCACATTTCTGCCTCATTTGTTAAAACTTAGTAAGTCCGTTTTTCATCAGATCTGAGGCTGACCCAGTTTTACACTTTCTAGGTGTTACCCTATTAGAAACCACAATAAAAATGGAAGAAACTCATCAGATTGATTAGATTTTGACCTTGGAAAGCCAAACATGTCTGGAAATTAGAGGCTTCTCATCTGGTAAAACCTAGTAATTTATTATGTAATTAGATTAAAGAAAAATATCCAGTTCACTAGGGGTGGGGCAAAATATCAGTTCGGCGTAGTATCGCGATACCTCTCACTTGTGATGCACTGATCCCTAAATGTGTCATGAATTGCCATTTTTAAGGGCTATTGAAGGACACCAAACACTTGCAGGAAAAGGTTGACATGCTCTTAAATACCGTTTTCCAAATATGTGACAGGTATGGATGCATGAGTGGAGAAATAACTACAGTCAATGACAGCTGCACAGCCCACACCCAATTTGACAGCCGGAAGCTGCGCAGTGCTGTCAAAATAAAACACAAATCAGAAACCATAATGAAACAACAACAACACAACCCCAAAATGTAAACATTACTACAAATACAAAATGACACAATAACTAGACAGGATAAACAAAGAAAAAGACAGACAGAAAAAGATTAAACTTAACTGAAGACTGGGCATGGCACCCACCAGTGCCCAGGATCATGACAAAATGCATGTACTGATCTTTTATTAATTATATAGATTTAAGTAAATGTTGTAAACTCTCGTGTATTAATCCACCAATTGAGTTTTCAGTCCACTAGATGGTGCAACGTATGCACACATTGTCCGGTGAAGTCATAACTTGTCTCATGAGATTTGCAGAGAGGTGTACAAGTATGTAAGTTAGGAAGCAATTGGATGTGCCAGAAAGTTAACTCAAATGTCGGGCTTTTTTGGAATTTTATAACAAAGGTGAAACGAAAGACCTTAACATGACACATTCAACCCACAAGGAGTGCCACACACAAAAATACCCACTCAGAATACGTGGGTTGGCACAGTCCTCTTGGAACCATCCAGCGACAGCAGTGTTAGCAGATGACAGCTAAGCTAAAAAGACTCCATGTGTGATGCCAAACTCCATCGACAGTCAAGCCAAAATGGTGCCCAAAATCAAGCAGCTCCGTGCACCAAAGCCACCTCCAAACCCAGACAGCGAGCCAAGAAGACTGCACAGTCCACCAGCCTCCCCATGCACAGATACCTATGTCACCATGGAAAACAAAGCCCACCCTGGAACATAAAACTGTTAGACCCCAGGCGTGTGAACCTGTCCTACTGCCACAATGGTTCCAAAACTAATCTGGGGAGTGAAGCTCAAAGTCGAGATATCCCCATGTACAGCAGAAAGAACCGCACAATAGCACAGCATCCTAGGGAGGACTGAAAGCCTCCAGCCACTGAAACAAAAGCAGCCTTGGTGAGTTGAAAAGTGTGAAAACTTACGTATATGAAACAGATATTGACAGTTGTACTTTGGGAAGAAAATTTGATGTTGAATAAGTGGGGGAAATACATGGTATTGCAATATTTAAGGAATCGTAGTATTGTGTTAATATTGCATCATGACCTAAGTATCGTGATGGGTATCTTATTGTGAGGTCTCTCGTGATTTCCACCCCTAAAGTCCACTATTATTACACTAATCATCAGTCATGTCAACATAGCTTTTGATACCATCAATAGGCCAGTATCAATTAAGATGAATAAAGGCTACCAACTTTCAGTTTTTCATCTTTTTCTCAAAAGCAGGAAAAACAGACTTAATAGATTTTAACAAATAAGAGCAGACTTGTGTTGTCACTTGACAACAAATGATGCTGGAGTCACGAAACAGAACTATGGCATCTGTAAGCCATGTTAACCAACGCTTAATTGGGGTCAGCATCTTATCTGTGTGTATTCTGTTCTTCTCTAGTATTTCTCTTCCCTGGGCACTTTCTAGACATTTTTCATCATTATGATAGTACAGTTTCTGTATTTTCCCAGATAAGTGTTTGGTACAAATGTAGCCAGAATATTCAACTTTCTTTCTACCACATTTGGTCTTAAATTACAGTAATGAATCAGTGTGAGTGTACTTTCCTTCAAATTACAGTTGAAGGTCTACTATACAGCATGAGCTGATATCAGACATTTGGATATCAGACATTTGGAGCATTTATCTTGGGGTCTTATTCACGAGTGAGGGGAGAATGGAGCGAGAGACTGACAGATGGATCGGAGCAGCATCTGCAGTAATGCGGACGTTGTACTGGTCTGTTGTGGTGAAAAGGGAGCTGAGTTCTAAGGCAAAGCTGTTGATTTACCAGTCAATCTACGTTCCTACTCTCACCTATGGTCACGAGCTTTGGGTAATGACCAAAAGAACGAGATTGCGGATACAAGCAGCGGAAATGAACTTTCTCTGTAGGATCGCTGGACTCACCCTCAGAGATAGGGTGAGGAGCTCAGTCATCCGGGAGAGGCTCAGAGTAGAACCGCTGCTCCTCCACATTGAAAGGAGCCAGTTGAGATGGTATGGGCATCTGACCAGGACGCCTCCTGGACGCCTCCCACTTGAGGTGTTTCAGGCACATCCCACTGGGAGGAGACCCTGGGGCAGACCTAGGACTCACTGGAGAGACTATGTCTCCCAGCTGGTCTGGGAACGCTTTGGTATCCTCTCTGAAGAGCTGAAGCAGGTGGCTGGGGAGAGGGAAGTCTGGGCTTCTCTACTTGGACTGTTGCCTCTGCGACCCGGACCTCCGGAAAAGCGGTAGAAGATGGATGGATGGATGGATGGATGGATGGATGGACATTTGGAGCATGTCACTATATATTTGGTATAACCCATGTTAGGCTTAGCTCATGGCTTTTGGGCCACTGGTATATAACATACAGTGCATCCAGAAAAAAATGCACAGGGCTTTGCTTTTTCCACATTTTATTATGTTACCGCCTTATTCCAAAAGGGATTAAATTCATTTGTTTCCTCAAAATTCTACACACAATACCCTATAATGACAATGTGAAAAAAGTTTTTTGAGATTTTTGCAACTTTATTAAAAATAAAAAACTAAGAAATCACATGTACATAAGTATTCATGGCCTTTGCCATGAAGATCAAAATTGAGCTCAGGTGCATCATGTTTCCACTGGTCTTCCCTGAGATGTTTCTACAGCTTAATTGGAGTCCACCTGTTGTAAAATCAGTTGATTGGACATGATTTGGAAAGGCACACACCTGTCTATATAAGGTCCCACAGTGGACAGTGCATGTCAGAGCACAAACCAAGCAAGAAGTCAAAGGAATTGTCTGTAGACCTCCGAGACAGGATTGTCTTGAGGCACAAATCTGGGGAAGGGTACAGAAGAATTTCTGCTGCTTTGAAGGACTCTCAGACCATGACAAACAAAATTCTCTGATCTGATGAGACAAAGATTGAACTCTTTGGCGTGAATGCCAGGTGTCACATTTAGAGGAAACCAGGCACCGCTCATCACCATGCCAATACCATCCCTACAGTGAAGCATGGTGGTGACAGCATCATGCTGTGGGGATGTTTTTCAGCGGCAGGAAATGGGAGACTAGTCAGGATAGAGGGAAAGATGAATGCAGCAATGTACAGAGACATCCTGGATGAAAACCTGCTCCAGAGCGCTCTTGACCTCAGACTGGGGCGACAGTTCATCTTTCAGCAGGACAACGACCCTAAGCACACAGCTAAGATATCAAAGGAGTGGCTTCAGGACAACTCTGTGAATGTCCTTGAGTGGCCCAGCCAGAGCCTAGATTTCAATCCTATTGAACATCAGAGGAATGGGCCAAAGTGCCCAAAGATAGGTGTGCCAAGCTTGAGGCATCATATTCAAAACAGACTTGAGGCTGTAATTGCTGCCAAAGGTGCATCAGCAAAGTGTTGAGCAAAGGCTGTGAATACTTATGCACACATGATTTCTTAGTTTTTTATTACCTCCACCAAGGGAGGAGGTAATGTTTTTGGTGGCATTGGTTGGTTTGTTGGTTGGTGTGTTGGTTTGTCTGTTGGTTTGTCTGGTACCAACATAACTCAAAAAGTTATGAACGGATTGTGATGAAATTTTCAGGAAAGGTGTGTAATGGCATGGGGAACAGATAATCAGATTTTGGTGATGATCTGAGGGTGCATGCCTCCACCAAGGGCTTTATTTGTATTTGTGCAGCAGGATCACACAAAAACTACTGGGTGGATTTGGATGAAATTTTTGCCAGAGGTGGTTTTTTGCCTAGAGATGAACCCATTACATTTTGGTGATGATCTGACAATGCGTACCTCAGCCAAGGCTCTCAATACTCCAAAACTAATGGACAGACTTTGATGCAATTTTCACCAGAAGTGGCTCTAGACCTACATACAAACCTGTCATGAACTGGGCTTGATGTTCAGGCCCAGTTCTGTGATGCGGTGGCTGTTCACTCTTTTGTGTACTTTTATGTCTTATTTTCCATCAGGCGCTCTCAGGGAGCCTCTGGGGTCCGCTCGGCTCCCTGACAACTCAGCCACGCCTCCCTCTTCTGCCAGTCTTATCAGCTGTGTTTCATTATCGCTGTCACTCCCCTGTTCACGCACGCACACACACACACACACACACACACACACACACATACATTTTCTCCCATGCACATTCTTACACACATACACACACCCACTCATCCTCAACCGCATGCGCACACACGCTCATGGACACAGCTGCTTCCACTCAGTCCTGCCCACTCATTCCCACACTCATACTTTCACTACACACACCAGCAATCTCTTTCCTCATTAGGATTGGCATTATTTAGCCCTGCATCTGCTGGAAGAGATTGCCGGATCATTGTCTACACTTGTTCTACACTGGGTTAGTTCCTCCCCATGTAAGTATTCCGTCACTCATGTCTAGATGCCCTGCCTGTTCCTCGGTACCGCATCACACTGGGTGGCATGATTATCTGTCACTGGTTGGTTTTGTTTCTCCTGGATGTACACTTCAATCTACTCGGACTGTTCCAGCCTGTGTGAGTACAAACTGTTCCGCCCCTGCCATCCAGTCTCACCTGGCAGTTCTTTTCCCAAACTCCTTATCTGTTCCTCCGCAGCAGACCCGTCTGCCGATGCCGTGGGATATATTTCCCTTTGTCTACTCACCAGTGTTTGTAGAGTGTCTTTGAGGACTTCCTTGTTTATCCTGTTCAAATCCATCTGCTATTCTGAACTGTTTATTCGTCAACTATTAATAAAAAGCACAAGTTATTCCTGCATGTGGGTTTTCTCCTTTCCTCTGTGCGCTGCGTAAAAGCGCATGAGGAGATCATGACACAAACCCATTACATTTTGGAGGTGATCCATGACAGACGCAAGGAGCCTTGGTGGAGGTATGTGCTTTCTGAGTGCTTTTCTAGTTTTTAATAAATTTGTAAAAATCTCAAAAAAAAAACTTTTTTTCCACATTGTCATTATGGGGTGTTGTGTGTAGAATTTTGAGGAAAAAAATAAATTTATTCCATATTGGAATGAGGCTGCAACACAACAAAATGTGGAAAAAGTGAAGCGCTGTGAATACTTTGCGGATGCACTGTACTTGCCACTGCCAATTGAGCCTTAAGTACATAGAGGGGCCCAAAATATTCCTGTGGTTGACTGCTATTTGGTCTCTGTACCTGAAATGTGGGGATTTGTAATTATTGTCTCTTGAAGATACAAATTTATCATTACATTGTAGGAAGTAAGTTATTTTTGCAATAGTTGTTGTAGTGTGAAATTTAAATAAGTGAAATATGCAATAAAACTGAATAGGTTTACAAAAATGTTATGAGAGCATTGCAGTGCAAATTTTTTTAAAGTTCGGCGGCGGCGGCCTCCGTCGATCTATGATGACCATGGAAGAGAATCCTAAACGTCTACTCTGCTGGAACAGCACCGCCTGTGGCTGAACAGGCCGATGCGCACCGGTGTTCTACCTTCCAGCGTTGGCCGTTGGTAGGATTCAAGCCTGGGCAGGAAGATATGGAGGACAAGATGTTACCCATGCTGCATGTCCCCCCTCTCCACGTCACTGATGAATCCAAAGGAACAGCAGGGCTGCTATAGTTTGGCACCAGCGCCGTCGCAGGAGCTGCCAGAACGATGTTGAGCACAACAGAGAACTGCCTTAGGGGCTCTGACTCCGGATTTTTCCTCAGGGTTGACTCCTGAAGCCTTTTCCGTGACCGGGTGTGCCGCAAGGTAGCGGAGGTTTGAAATCAGGGTTTACCTTCCCCTAGATGGGCTACCTTCCCAGGTTGACGAGCCACCATCTACCCAAAGCATCTGGTTTTAAGGCGCCAGAGATCCGCCCTCCCCCCTTCTCGTATTAGTAAAAGCAGTTCCGCCGGGCTTAGAAACTAAACCACACGGGCAGGTTAGGAGTTGGTCTTAGTTGTCAGAGGCTTTTTGAGACGCACGCCGTAAGGAGCATTTTATGAGCACTGGGAGTTTAACCCCAGTACCGCTCCTAGCTATGACAACCTTGGAACCTTGGAACCTTGGAACTTTTTAAAGTTACACCCTGGTTAAAATCATGTTGTTGTTTTTTCTTGCTAACATGTCTGTAACAGATTTTTTCATGACTTACAAGACATATGAAGAGCAAAATCACCCATAAGTGTCATGTCTGTTCAGTTCAACTCCTCCCCCTTAAAAAAGTTTAGATGGACATCAACATTTTTTTATTTTTTTGTGTATTTTATTGATCCCCAGAGGGAAAATTCAGGGCATCCACCTAGATGGATGAAGCAGCCACAGTACAGCGCCATCGCTTCACCATTCACACACACATTCACACAAAATAACGGGGAACCAATTAGGGAGCAGATTTACTAAGGCAGTGCAAATTAGCGAGTGCGCAAATGAGCACCTCAGGGAGTGGCCAGTTTTTGCCAGCGATCTACTAACAACACGCAAAATTAGGAACACAGACTTCATTTCAATAATGCCCACCGATCCACTAGGAGCACCACAAAATTGGGCACAGGCACAGCTGATGAGGAAGTAGGTCATCAGCACAGGCACAGCCAGTTTGGAGGAGCATAATATATAAAGCTTTTTTTAAGTTTTTATTTAAGCACAAACCACACTAAAATATTTTGCTTTTGTTCATTATATTTCAAACTTTAGATTTTCATTTAACATGGCAGACTTTTTTGTTTAATATGTACAAATGAAGCATTTGTATCTAATTTAATAAAGGACTATTCATGAAAAAATTGATTGTTTATCAAGATGGTCTGATGGAGACTCTGGGGCATTATTATGTGAATAACTTTGTTTTAACAAAATCTACAGGTCTCCCAGTTCACAGCTTTTTATAAATACCACTGAGTTACGCTGTTGCTGCCATGATGCTGAGCACAGTTGGGGAACTGTGCTCATGTTTTCAGTTTGTTCTAGTTATTTTCTGTGCTTTCCCCATCTCAGTTTTATTATTGTATTTGAGTTTGGTTTTGTCTGTATTATGTTATTTGAGTTTGCCATTTGTTTCTGATAGTTCATGAGAGTTCCTTTTATCTTAGTTTAGTTTTTATAGTCTTCGTCACAGGTGTTTATTATTTCTGGTTATTATCCTCACCCGGGCAGCGCGGTGGCGAAGTGGTTAGCACTGCGGTGGCATAGCAATTCACCCTTGGCCGGGGGATCCTGGGTTCGATCCCAGCCCCTGACCAACAGTGATCTGTGTGGAGTTTGCATGTTCTCCCCGTGTCTGCATGGGTTTACTCCGGGATTTCTCCGGTTTCCTCCCACATGCCAAAAACATGCAAGTTAGATTAATTGGAATCAAACTGGGGATTCTAAATTGTCCTTAGGTATAACTGTAAGAGTGAATGGTTGTCTGTCTCTCTGTGTTGGCCCTGCGATGGACTGGCGATCTGTCCAGGGTGTGCCCTGCCTCTCGCCCAAAGATGCTGGGATAGGCTCCAGCCCCCCCGCGACCCGAAAAGGATCAAGCAGAAGAAGATGCATGGATGGATGGATTATCATCGCCCTTGTTACTCGTACCTGTTTATCATGTTGTGAATTACTTTTTGTCCTATTTAAGGGACGCGGCTCTGCAGTTCGAGGAAACGTTCTACTCTATCCTCCAGACGTGTGTCCCAGGTCTCAGTCAGTGTCCTTGGTCTACTTAGTTTGTTGTGTATCCCACGCTTTATTCTCATTGTCATCCGACGTGTGTCCCACATCTTAGCCATTGTGCTATTCAGCCTTTTCCGTCTATCCTGCCTTGTAAGTTTTGTTCCAGCCCTGTAAGGCTTTTTGTGTTTTTTGTGTTCACAGTCCAGTGTTTGGGCCACCATATCGCCCTGAAGGGCAATTGATGACAGTTGCAATTTCAAGGGGCATTTCTATGGATCTGTCCGCTCTTATTTTTAATAATCTCATTATTGTTTTAGATAGATAGATAGATAGATAGATAGATAGATAGATAGATAGATAGATAGATAGTTTATTTCGAACACAAAAATATAACAAAAAACAAGCAAATGGCAAATGCAATAAAGTTGCAGTATACACTGTTCGAAAGGGAGAAGGCGGAAGTGAACACTTGTTAATTCCAACTCCTCTTTTCCATAGATACACCCATGTGAATTTTATACAAATTACCACCTTTAAGACCCCAAGTAAACAATTTACTGTATTTTTTACTAATCAACATTAACACCCATCCATTCTAACATACAATGAAGTCCATACATCAAAACCAGCCTCAAACAACACAGATATACATAGTGCTGTCCCACCCACCATTTCATAGTGTCCCATAATGTCCCAGAGTGAATATAAGGAATCGTACATATAAATACTACCCTTCTAACATATATCCTTTCAGCAAATAGTGCTTATACCTCTTTTTGAATTGATTTCTGTTTGTACATAGTTTCAGTTCCGGCTCCAGACTGTTCTACAAATCCACCCCACAGACAGATATGCACATACTTTTCTTGGTTGTACGTATCTTGGGTTTTGTAAAGTTTAAGTCTCCTCTCAAATTATGATCATTGTCTCTTTTTTTAAATATTATTTGTTTATTAGTTGGGAGTTGATTGTTAATTGCCCTGTACATTACTTGTGCTGTCTTAAATTTAACTAACTTATTTTAACTTTTCCTCCTATATTGTGTATCCTGAACGGGGAGAGAGAAATAGAGAGAAGAGGGAACTGAATTATTGTTTTATGCACAGCAAAAAGAAATACTGTAAATATAAAAATATGGAAAGAGAAAAAAACAAAGAAAATTGGCAATGTGGAAGATTTTGCTTCAAGAGCAAGGGGGAGCTAAGAAAAACTCTAGATCCCAGTCTAACTTTCGCAGAAAAGAAAAAAGAGTCATTATCAGCTGTCACATCTGCATGTCCACTGCGGGTATAAGGGCTCTTACAGATGTGGACAAAATTGTTGGTACACCTCTGTTAATGAAAGAAAAGCCCACAATGGTCACAGAAATAACTTGAATCTGACAAAAGTGGTAATAAATAAAAATTCTATGAAAATTAACCAATGAAAATCAGACAATGCTTTTCAAAAATGATGGTACCCTTAACTTAATATTTTGTTGCACAACCTTTTGAGGCAATCACTGTAATCAAATGATTTCTGTAACTGTCAATGAGACTTCTGCACCTCTCAGCAGGTATTTTGGCCCACCCCTCATGAGCAAACTGCTCCAGTTGTCTCAGGTTTGAAGGGTGCCTTCTCCAGACACCATGTTTCAGCTCCTTCCACAGATGTTCAATAGGATTTAGATCAGGGCTCATAGAAGGCCACTTTAGAATAGTCCAATGTTTGGCTCTTAGCCGTTCTTGGGTGTTTTTAGCTGTGTGTTTTGGGTCATTATCCTGTTGCAAGACCCATGACCTGCGACTGAGACCAAGCTGTCTGACACTGGGCAGCACATTTCTCTCTAGAATACCTTGATAGTCTTGAGATTTCATTGTACCCTGCACAGATTCAAGACACCCTGTGCCAGATGCAGCAAAGCAGCCCAAGAACATAACAGAACCTCCTCCATGTTTCACAGTAGGGACAGTGTTCTTTTCTTGGTATGCTTCATTTTTGCATCTGTGAACATAGAGCTGATGTGTCTTGCCAAATAGTTGCAGTTTTGTCTCGTCTGTCCATAGAACATTATCCCAGAAGCTTTGTGGCTTGTCAACATGCAGTTTGGCAAATTCCACTCTGGCTTTTTTATGATTTGTTTTCAACAGTGGTGTCCTCCTTGGTCGTCTCCCATGAAGTCAACTTTGGCTCAAACAACGACGGATGGTGCGATCTGACACTGATGTACAGTACCTTGACCTTGGAGTTCACCATGAATGTGTTTAGAGGTTGTTCTGGGCTCTTTTGTTACCATTCGTATTATCTGTCTCCTCCTGCGGCCACATCCAGGGAGGTTGGCTACAGTCCCATGGATCTTAAATTTCTGAATAATATGTGCAACTGCAGTCACAGGAACATCGGACCGGTGGCGCCACACGAGTAGGCTGCCCGTTGCAACAGCCTTTTTTTTTTTTTTTATCTTCCTTCTTCTTTCTACACCTTTCACTCTGTATATATATCACGGACGCACGGATCGCCCCGGGGGTCTCCCGGGTCGGCGGACGGAGCCACGGTTTGCAGCAGGAGACGCTACAGCGGGGAAGAGCTAGTGCTAGCTAGCACTTGGCCGCCGCCCGGTGCTAATGGGAAACTCGACATACCGGGAGCTGTAGCGAAAACGACGCGGGTGCCGGGCTGGAGTTTAGGCGGCGTGCAAGAAATATAAGACAGAATAATAAAGAGCGATGGCAAGAACCAAGCAGACCGCCCGTAAAATCTACTGGAGGAAGAAGCCCCCCAGGAGACAGCTAGCCACCAGGGCTGCTCGGAGAGGCGCTCCGGCCACCGGCAGAGTGAAGAGGCCTCGCCGTCACAGGCCCGTGGCTCTGAGAGAGATCCGTCGCTACCAGAAATCCACGGAGCTGCTCATCCGTAAGCTGCCCGTCCAGCGCCTGGTGAGGGAGATCGCTCAGGACTTCAAGACCGTCCTGCGTTTCCTGAGCTTCGCCGTCATGGCTCTGCAGGAGACCAGCGAGGCCCACCTGGTGGTCTCTTCTTCGCTAAGGGGGTCACCATCATGCCCAAAGACTTCCAGCTGGCCCGCTGCATCCGCGGAGAGAGAGCTTAGACTTTCTGCTGCACATTCACCAACCAACTATAATGCCCTGCACTGTGTGTCTATATACTGTATATATACATTTATAGTAATATGGACATATGTTTACTAGATGTTGTTTTTTCTTGCCTTCTGATTGTTGCCCTGAGTGTTGCTATCCCTGTGCTGTTGCAATCCTGGAATTTCCCCATTGTGGGACTAATAAAGGCTTATCTTATCTTATCTTATTGAACAAGCAATGTCAGAACTTCCCCACAACTTAGAAAGAGCAAAGCAAATTGCAAAATCTATTGCTGCTTTTATTGCAACAGATTTACGCTCATATTCTGTCATCAAGAACCAGGGCTTTCGTGCTATGATGCACACTGTGTAAGGATTCCTACCTGCTCTGTTGTGTGGGTGTTTTCTCTCCCTGCTGATTAGCATCCTCTTTGCAGCCCTGAGCCTTACCTGTTGCTAATTAGAGGAGGCCTTTATAAGGGAGATTTTCCCACCACTCTGCCTGGTTGTATTTGACTCTATACCCATCTGTATCCATGCTCTGCCAATTGTTGCTGCATGCAGTCTTGTCTGTCGCATTCTGACCTCTGTTTGCCCTAGACCCTGCCTCCAGCCTGCTGCCTCTGTGCCTCAGCTTGACAGTTATCCCTCTGCTGTGTATTGACCCCTTTCTCGTCTTTGGACTGTGGATTTGGATCTTGGACTTGGATTTGGACTTTCCTGGATTTGTGCACATCATCACTTTTCCCCACCAGTAAGTTGACTTACCACCTTGTATATATCAATATCACTTCTCCCTGCATTGTCCTTCCAGCCCCCAGGCCTGGCCAGCCTGCCACCAACACCTCCCAGCTGCACCTCAGTACTCACCATGGCAACCAGCTTCTCAGCCTGGAGACTCCTCCCTCTGTTCCAACAGATTCTCCGGATGACCCTGTAAGCATAACCAGAACTAGAAAAGCACTCGGAGAGCGCAGACCTCCGCCAAGTGCCACAGTTTCCCCCATACAGTCTTCAGATTCCTTGACAATGAAAACATATGACAAGCAGTGGTTCAGTAGTTATTCACGAAAATGGCATTTTCCGTAATGGCGGCCACAGTTCCCCCCATACAGTGTTTGTGTGTACGTTTTCAGATTCTTTGACCATGAAAACATATGAGTAGCAATTGGATTGACAATGATAGGATTAGTGGTTCAGTAGTTATTCACGAAAATGGCATTTTCCGTAATGGCGGTCACAGTTCCCCCCATCCAGTGTTTGTGTGTACATTTTCAGATCCCTTGACCATGAAAACATATGACAAGCAATTGGATTCACAATGATAGGATTAGTGGTTCAGTAGTTATTGACGAAAATGGCATTTTCCGTAATGGTGGTTTAGCGCCACAGTTCCTCCCATACAGTGTTTGTGTGTACGTTTTCAGATTCCTTGACCATGAAAACATATGAGTAGCAATTGGATTGACAATGATAGGATTAGTGGTTCAGTAGTTATTCACGAAAATGGCATTTTCCGTAATGACGGCCACAGTTCCCCCCATACAGTGTTTGTGTGTACGTTTTCAGATTCCTTGACCATGAAAACATATGACTAGCAATTGGATTGACAATGATAGGATTAGTGGTTCAGTAGTTATTCACGAAAATGGCATTTTCCGTAATGGCGGCCACAGTTCGCCCCATACAGTGTTTATGTGTACGTTTTCAGATTCCTTGACCGTGAAAACATATGACAAGCAATTGGATTCACAACTATTGGATTGGCAATGATAGGATTAGTGGTTTAGTAGTTATTCACGAAAATGGCATTTTGCCTAATGGCGGTTTTCTTGTGGACGGTGATCCAGATCACCACCAAAATCTAATTATCTGTAGGATACCCCATTTCTGACAATCTGTGAAAATTTCATGAAAATCCGTCCATAACTTTTTGAGTTATCTTGCTAACAAACAGACAAACAAACAGACAAACAGACAGACAAACCAACGCCGATGATCACATTACCTCCCCCTTTGGCGGAGGTAATTACAGTCTCCCTGTTTTCCAACCAGCGTCATTCATTCTCATCTCTGCTCTCCCCTCACAAGGTTGCCAGATTCTCAACTCACGTGTTCTTCACTTCAATTGCACAATTATTGTAATAAAGATTATTGCCACGCACTTACTGGTTTCATCCTTGCTGCTCTTGGGTCTAAGTCTGACAATTCCTGACACACTGTAGAGCCGAGGTACAACACTATAATATTTTGTGTAAAACTGCCTTGTGGAAAGAGTTGTGTCGATCACCAACAAGTGTAAAGAATATACCTATATGTAAGATGACAACTAAGCTGGCCCAGAGAAGGTTTTGGGTCCATTTCTAGTTTCAAAACACTTTTCTTCTCCATAGCTGCTGCTCGTCACTACTGGCTGCCCCAAATGAAAATCCACAGAATAGGTATGTGGGACTATAATGTTCTGAATGTGGCTTTAGAAAATTATGAATCAGTTTGTAAATCACTGAATTGAAAATGTATTTGTGCATGTACAGATTGGATCCTGGGGTCCACTTGGAGTGCTCACTTGGTCAGGGGTCCACTTGACCTGTTCCCGACACAACCATCCCCACTCCCTACAACAAGCCCAAAGCCAAAGTCATGCAGTCACTGAAGACAGCAGTTAGGATTGCTATCACGTGTGATGTGTGGACATCAGTTGTCACCAAATCATTTGTAATGGTAACTGCACATTTTTGTATCACAGGTAAATCTGATTTTGATACAGCAAAACTGTTTTTGAACAGAAAGATCAGTTATTTGTTGCACATAACAGAATGTTTGTTATATGTACAGTAAGTCTTATTTGTTAAAATTCAGGATACTCTGAAGTCTGTGTTACAATAGTGAAAGTGCTGCTACAGTTGCACTTTTCATGCTGGTTTTTTGAAACATTAAACGATATTGGAAGTAAATTCATGGGTCATTGCAAATGCTTTAAAAGTAAGAAGCTGTCACAGTGGGAGGGGAAAACATCCTGAATAGAAAAAAAAAAGATGCATCGAGAATCATAATAGGCTCAAATCGGAGTCCCTTGAATCCTAATTGGCTCGAATTGTTGGGTGACTAAAGATTCCTGCCCCTAATATGACATTGTGTTTATAAGCTCTCTGAATTCCATTTCAGCTGCATTTCTTGCAGTGAAAGGTATGGTGATTGAACTAAAATATGCAGCTTTAGAATTTCGATTTCTCACTTTCACCAACAATACTTTATGTGGGTAATATGCACAATTCTGCTTGGAAAATTTCTGCCTCAGAGTATTTTCCATGGTCTGTGGATTTTTCCGTCACACAAGCAGTGCAGCAAAACATTTGGATTTATAATGTAGCTAATGGGGGTGAAATCATTACCTAAATTAACAGCCCTGGTTCCAGTGAACAAGTTTAGTTACCCTGGCTTTTGCTCTAAATTTAGAGTATAGTCATTACAGTTTTAAGTCTTTTGACATATAGTGTGAGCAGATGATCACATGGGGTCATGGTCAGCTGTTTCAGTTCATGAACTGACAGTTAGAGCCATTCCCCAATAAAGCCTCCTCTCAGCACTGGGCGTTAAAGGCAGAGTGAGATTTCTTTTTCGCAGAATATTGTGAGCTTTTTCTGGTGGTGGTGTGTGTATGTGTGTGTGGGGGGGAGGGGAGGGAGCACCTTTTTCTAAGTTTTCATGACAGCTACAAACAGCAAAATATTTTTTTTTTCTTTAGTGCTTTGGAAAACCTGAACATTTCATCTTGTAATGCACCTCATGCTTGGTCACAAATGGTCTGACTACATCTCTCTCCAAGAGGTGGTGTTTCTCCAAATAGGTTTGGGGTCCTCACTTTGCTTTCCCTTGCTCCTTTTGACTTTCCAGGGGAATAATTTTCCCCATTCACTTTGTCTCCACAGAGGCAGAGTCACCTTTTCTGCTCGCACATCCTTCCCTCCCAAACTCCTATTGTTTCTTTCTTTTCTGTACTTTTTGTCTCATGTCTCTTCCACCACTGACACCCCTCGTTGCACCTGCATAATCTTCCCCCAGAACCCATTCCAGGGCTCTTTTGTAAAAGCAGCACAGTACATGAATTTTACATCGGCTGCACACAGGCTTCCGTCGATACTCCCACTGACCACGGCAGGGGCACTCTTCCCATTCAGCCTCCGACACACATGCACAGCCAACCACATGGGCATATAGGCATACAACCCAGCGTGACCCCCATAAGTCCATGAGAGCACAAATACAGACTCTCACAGTTTTCCCCATAGACCAACACTGAAGCGTGCAGTGTATTCACAACATAGATGAAACGTCCCAGATCAAAGACTTTCTGATGACTGCCTGATGTTTTATTGAAGTATTTTTGAAGATGGTAGAATATCAGCCATATATATATATATATATATATAAATATATATATATGGCAGTGGGTCTGACAGTGGAGATGAAGCTCCTAATGTGACACATGAAAAGGAAAATCTACTCCCCAAAGCAGAGCTCATACATGTTTCTCTTATAATGTTGGACAGTTGGATACACATTTTTGGGGCATAAACAAGTCTCCATCAAAGGCATTAAGAAGAAAGACGACAGTGAAAGACTGAGAAAGGAATAATTCCCATTTCTGTGAATAGGAACGTGATTACTTACCACACAGAATGACACTATCTTGGGTGATTAAAGATTTGCTCATATTTTCTTGTTCATAACAACTCTGCCTATTATGTAAATCTCACAAATGAAGTTAGATGTGTGCAGCACAAAGTTGGAACTGTGTCTTGGATTCTTTGTGTTTGGATGTCAAATGCTGCCTTTGGTTTTGGTTTTCAAAAGAGGAGCGTTGTTCATTTGTCTTTCAGTTTTATGACTTATGGATTGTGCTGATGGTGAAAAAAACAGCATGAAACCACTGGAAAATTAGGACTTAAAACAAACCTAAATGGTGCAGGGGTCTTCAGTCTGTCCTGTTCAGACGTTGTTTTAAAAAAACTGGCTTGGTCCATATTTACATATTATCATCCTATAACAGTGGTTATCAGTTGAATATAATAACAGACCAGTGATGTGCGGTGAGGGTCCATGGCTGGTGAGGCACTGATGCTTCACAGTCAAATTTACAAATATATGAACAGTGATGTAGTTACTTATTGTTCATATATTGTTCTGCTATTGGAGCTCTTATTTGTGTAGCACGGGATGGTGGCTCCGCCTTCTGGTTCCACCAACTCCATGTGTATAAGAAGGGGTGCAGGTAGAGGGGTGGTCTCTTCCGCCTTACCTCTGCCAGCGGCTGCATGCACTGTCAGGTGCGCAGAGTCCCATATTATAATAAACCAGTGTTCAGCTCCACTTCTGGTGTTCTCCTTGTCTTCAAGTTCAGGCATAACATTTGACAACGAGAAGAAAAACCATGGAGGCCTGTGGGACACCAATTCGGCCATTCTTGGAGCTCCCGGGGGAAGCCGCCTGTACCGTGGCCTCGGTGGTACGAAGCCTTTCAGACGTATATGGTGGCGCTGGACCTGGGAAGAATGGAAAAGCAGAGGGCTCGTGCGTTGGTAGTGCACAACCTGGGAATGGAGGAACAGAGGATTTTGGGCACGCTTGGTGACACGGACAATTATGAAGAAGTGGTCGACCCTTTAACTGCCCTAGGTACCATGTGGCGCCTGGGGAAACGCAAGGCAACTCAAGCTCCCCCCCCAGTGGTTAAGAGTGGTAAAAAAAAATTCTCAATAAAATAGTTCAGATTTCCAAGGCTATAACTTGAAAGCTACAAGAGATAATGGCTCACTGTCAATTAGATAGATGTAGAATATGATCCAAAGTTTCAGATAGGAATAAATTTACACATCTAATTTGCATAATGTTGCAACAGCTATATAAATTACATAACTCAGTCAAAAGTGGACTTTGGCCTCATTTACATAAAGAATGGTCCGGTTTTTTTTGACGCCGATTTGTAACAGGGGTATGTTTTTATCTAATCTTCAAAGCATATGAACCAGAAAAATCAATAAAATGTAAAAAAAAACAAAACAACAACATATATTTCTCTTACCTGTTGCCGGGTGGGGAGGCTCGTCCACCCACGTGACCGGTCCGTTTTCGTCCATCATAATCGACGTTTGTGTGTTTGCTCAGCCATTTACACCGTCGATGTAACATGTTTACTTAGTAATTTACACTCGTGTACTACATCTACAAACTCTTATGATTATCCCACATGAATTTCATTTGTATTACGCGGCTATTTTTCCCATTTCATGCAGTTTCAGTCATCATCGCGGCCGTGATGACCAAACATGGCGGCACCCACATTGGTGTGTGAGCTCAAAGTGGAAAAAGGAAAAATAATAATGACGATTTCTTCTTCTTTGCTATATTCCATATCAGCCATGATTTCCTTCGGCGCATGTCTGCCACCTTCTAAAACTGTCACATCAATAGAGATTAGTAACAAATCTCAATATAGCCGGGGACGTCAATAAGTTGACACATGCAGTTGCTGCTGTGCTGTGCCACTGGGGGTGTGCGGCCCGTCCATTTAATCTGGGCAGTTAAAGGGTTAATGGCCCGGCATTTCAGGGTGCTGGACAACGTCATCATCTGAAGAATTAAGTTCAGACAGCACCGCCAACAGGTAGACGAACCCATCCAGCGGTTCATGTCAGACTTGAGGCAGTTGGCCGCTGAGTGTCAGTACGGGCTGTTGGAGGAAGAAATGGTTTGCAACCAGTTGGCAGAACACACCAACTGTGCTGCGGTCCGCTCCAAGCTGCTCACATTCCTGGGTGAGTTGACTAGGGCCGTTGAGTTGGCGCTACAGCTGGAAGCAGCAGACAAGTTAACTCGGGAGCTAAGCGAGCGCCTATCATCAGGAAATTCAAGATCCCCCATGGCCGCACAGGTAGTGGAGCCAGACAGCGATAGGAGCGTTGATGATGGCGTGGAGGAGGCCAATGCTGTACGGATGAGGTCTGCCCCAGGGGAGCAAAGGTGTATGGGCTGTGGGTCCACAAAGCTATAAGGCCAGAGAGTGTGCGGCAAGAGGGAAGTGTTTGCGGCAGATGTGGTTGTCTACACCACTTCGCGAGGGAGTATGCCAGTCAGCAGAACAGGAGAGCCCACACAGGATTCACCCCTCCCACTCCGACGGCAATACCCACTGTGTACCCGAGTACCAGTGGGCGCACACACTGCACGGCAGTTTTTGGATGGAGTTTCGGTACTAATGCTGAACGACACAGGAGCGGAGAGTTCTTTGCTGAATTGAGCTACGGTCAGACAGTGTTTTCCCCACTACAGAATTGGAGGTGACTCAGCTCCGATTTGTGCTATGGAGAGGACGGATAGGCCATGGTGGGTACAGTCACACTAATGTGCTCAGTACAAAGTCGAGCGGAGATTGCCCGGATGTGAATTCGTCATGATGGCCTGCGGCACGCTAACATCATGGGCTGCAACTTGTTATATGCCTTGGGCTTTTTCATCTGGAGCCGGCTCTGGGGAGGATGGTCGGGCTGCGGAATGTGGGACCGAGGGGTCCGAGAGTTCAGGGACGATGCCTGTGTGGGATGAAAACGATTGCAGGGCACTCCGGAAAGTGGAGTGGTCTTGTCCACTCAGGGTCGCCACGGGTAGGCCCCCTGGTGTCATGTCAGAACCACCCTGGACAAGGGCGCCAGGGCGGCACAGGGTGGATCTGCCGGTGGCGAAGCGATGCACAATGATGGTCCTCAGGCATATCCCAGAGCACGCCATGGAGAGGCTGGTGACCATGGAACCACATTGGCAGGGTCAGCAGCAGATCTACAAGTGGTCGGGGCAGGACCGAGTGGCACTGGGAGAGTGAGTGCCAGGCAGAGACACCACAGGCCATGCAGGACCCTACTTGGAGTCGCGGACTGGCTTCGGGCTTGGGTGGAGGTGAGGTCCAGGCAGGTGAGAACCAAGAGGCAGATGGAGCTGTACCTGGTCTGGCTGCGGGTGACAGGGGAGCGGCAAGATGGATACCTTCTGCAGTCGGATGGCTAGTGGCACCATCCTAGTGAGTTACAGCGTGCCCCGAAGAAGGCAGCTGGGCACGGCCCCAGACTGTTGGAGGGCTCGGAGATGTGGAGGAGAAGATGCATCGGGACTGAGGCAATCAGCTGTGGCTCGGGAAGCAAACTACCTCCAGGGGCGGACTGATTGGTGAAAAGTCTGAGGGTACCACGAGTCATCCTCACCAAGTCATGGGTGTGTTCTTCTTGTTAATTTATGTTCTGTATTAATAGTTTTGGGATTGTTTTTAGTGTTCTATTTTACATAGGAGACACTGCAGTAGTTTTTGTTTAACAGGACTATAGCTATAGATATAACATAGGTGGCAGAAGAACCCACCTCGCCGTGTGTGGGGGGGTACGACGGTAGTCTACCCGTCCCCCCTAATTTTAGTCATTTTGTGTGAATTCCATAGGCCCCTTTTGTGTTCTTAGTTTAATTATGCTTAGCAGATGATTTGGGTTCCAAATTAGAGTGGGCGGATTGTATGTGTGCTTTGGATTTTTCTATGGAGGGGGGATGTGATGTAGTTATTTATTGTTCATATATTGTTCTGTTATTGGAGCTCTTACTTGTGTAGCATGGGGTGGTGGCTCCACCTTCCTTTTCCGCCAACTCTGTGTGTATATGAGGGGCTTCAAGTAGCGGGGCTGTCTCTTCCGCCTTACCTCTGCCAGCGGCTGCATGCACGGTCAGGTGCACAGAGTTCCATATTATAATAAACCAGTGTTCAGCTCCACTTCTGGCATTCTCCTTGTCTTCAAGTTCAGACATAACATGAACCTAATGGAGTAAGTTTAAATTCAACATGCAGTTGAAAGCTTACATGGTTTTATCATCTGCTAATTTTATATTTTAAATCAGATTTTATACATAATTTATCAAAACAACTTTAAGGTATTTTATTAAAGTGTCTCTTAACCCACTGGAATAGAAAGAAAAGGCAGTAATAAAAGTCCATGTTTTCATTTTATAACTCTCCTTGAGTACAGACAAAATGCAAAGACCCTTGGTTAGACAAGTATAATGTATTAGGTCATTTTTACAAACAAGTTGTTGTTTTTTTGTTGTTTGTTTGTTTTGGGGGGTTTTTTTGGGGGGGGCACAAAATTTGTTATACTTTGTTTTTGGCCAAGGAAGAACTTAAATTATAGTGGCTCTCTCTTTGATGTAGCTCCACAATTTGCACTGATTTATTACAAGTTACAACAACTATGCATGCATGGTCTTGCCTTTATTTGTAAATAAAGTAAATTCACTTATCCTTCTGGACAAAAATCTCTGGGACTTTGTTATCCACCTCATTCCTAGGCCCCATGATGCCTTCAGCGAATTATGGTAGCAACTTCCGGTAGTAGTTTAGAAAGTATTGTTACTGAATTGGGACACTTTTCCTTGTTAAAAAACAATGACTTCAGCATCAAAAATGCAGGAACACAGCCTGTTGAACCTCAAAAACAGTAATATAATCAAATATCCCACGACTATGGAGGGATGAGAAAATTACCTTAAAAAGTGGCCAGTAGCTCCGTGAACAGTAGCTCCATTAGTTAGCTCCGCTGCTAACATGGTAACGCTGTAAACAAATAAAAGCTCCGAGATATATCAATGTTTCCACTGCAATAAAGTCGGCTACATTTTGTTAAAATATGTTGGACATAATCAAATTTACCTCAGAGCAGACGAAGAGTCTAGTCAGAGCCAGAAAGAACCACAAAACCATCCTTGGGTGTTTTAAATTCAGGGTAAAATGTCAGATCTGTGACATTCATACAAGTGAAAACAAACCTGGCTCTTGTCTTGGTGTCTGTCTTGTGTCTGTACCACCGATCACACGAACAATCCTTTAGTTTTCAGTGCATGATCTACTCATTGCTGATGAAGCCACAGATTTAGTTGTGCTTATCTGTGAGGAGCATCACATCACGAACAGCAGCAAGTACCAGAACTATGCAAAAACATTCAAAAATACAAAAACTGCAAGTGCTGAAATTAGCTGCCACTTGAGTGCAAAACACGTAGTTGGACTATACACTAAAATGACCCCCATGGATCATCACCTCATCGTGGTGGTGGTGGTGGGGGGGGGGGGGGCGTGCCCTAGTGAGTCCAGGAGCTATGTTGTCCAGGGTCATTTGCCTCTGGTAGGATCACCCAAGACAAACTGATCCTGGGTGAAGGGCCAGACTAAGAACGGTCAAACAGACTCTCATGATGAATGCTAGAACAAGGATTCAGTGTATCCTACCCGGTATGGGGTTACCGGGGCCCCACCCTGGAGCAAGGCCTGGGGGAGGGGCTTGATGGCTAGCATCTGGTGGTCAGGTTTCCGCCCATGGGACCTGGCCGGGCTCAGCCCGAAGGAGTTACATGGGTCCGCCCTCCAGTGGGCTCACCACCTGCAGGAGGGCCCATGGGGTCCGTGGCTACAGTAATGTGGATTAGGTGGCGGTCAAAGGGGGAGACCATGGCGGTCTGATCCCAGGCTTCCTAAACTGGGCTTTTGGGACCATGGAATGTTACCTCTCTGATGGGGAAGGAGCCTGGGCTAGTGCATGAGGTTGAGAGATACCACTAGATATAATTGGCCTCACGTCAAAACACAGCTCCAGTTCTGGAACCAGTCTCGTGGAGGAGAGACCTGAGCTTGGCCTACTCTGGAGTTGTCCCAGGCGAGAGGCGATGAGCGGGGGTGGTATTCTTGTATCCCCCCACCTTGCTGCCTCTATATTGAACTTTTCCCCAGTGGACGAAACAGTTGTTTTCCATGCGCCTTTGGGTTGGGAAATGGGTCCTGGCCATCATTTGTGCCTATGCACCAAATGATGGTTTCAGAGGACCTTCTCTTTTTGGAGTCTCTGACTGGAGGGCTGGAGAGTTGTCCTCTTGGAGACTCCATGTCCTACTGGGGGACTTCAATGCACACGTGAGCAATGACAGGGAAACCTGGAGGGGGGTGATAGGGAGGACCGCCTGCCCCATCTGAACCCAAGTGGGTTGTTCAGTTATTGGACTTCCTGTGCTAACCACAGTTTGTCCATAACGAACACCAATGTTCAAGCATAATGGTGTCCATATGTGCACCTAGCACCAGGACACCCTAGGTTGCAGGTCAATGATCGATTTTGTTATCATGTCATCAGATCTGCGACCGTATGATCTTGGACACTCGGGTAAAGAGAGGGTGCAGAGCTATCAACACGATCACCACCTGGTGGGTGAGTTGGATCCGATGGCGAGGGAGAGGATGCCATTCAGATCTGGTCGACCCAAACATATAGTGAAGGGTGTGCTGGAATGTCTGGCTGAGGGCCCCTGTTCGGGAGGTCTTTCAATTCCCACCTCCGAAAGAACTTAAACCACATTCCGATTGAGTCTAGAGACATGGAGTCTGAATGGGGCCATGTTCTCCACTTCTGTTGTTGAAGCAGCTGCCCAAAGCTGCGGCCACAGGGTCATCAGGGCATCTCGTGGTGGCAACCCTCTGAACCAAGGGGTGGACACCAGTGGTGAAGGGGGACATTAGCTGAAGAAGGAGTCCTATCAAGCTTGGTTGGCTTGTGGGTCTCCCGAAGCAGCTCAAGTTGTACGCGCAGGCCAAGCGGAGTGCAGCTTGGGTGGTTGCTTGAAGCAAAACTTGGGTATGGGAGAGTTCGTGAGGCCATGGAACAAGACTTTCAGTCGTCCTCGAAGAGATTCTGGCAAACTGTCAGGTGGCTGAGGAGGGGGAAGCAGCTCCCTGTCCACACTGTGTATGGTGCGGATGGGGCACTGCTGACTTCAACTGGGGATATCGTCGGGCTGTGGAAGGAATACTTCGAAGATCTCCTCAATTTCACTTACACACCTTCCACAGAGGAAGCACCAGAGGGACAACTCACCTATCACAGGGGCTGAGGTCGCCAAGGTAGTTAAAAATCTCTTTTGTGGCCGGGCCCCGGGAGTGGACAAGATTCACTCTGAGTACCTCAAGGCCCTGGATGTTGTAGGGCTGTCATTGTTGACATTGCGTGGAGGTCCGGGGCAGTGCCTTTGGCATGGCAAACTGGGGTGGTGGTTCCTCTCATCAAAAAAAGGGGACTGTTACAGGTCTGTGAGAGCCAGAAATCTTGCTTGTTTGTAGGTGACCAAATACTTATTTTCCACCATAATTTGCAAATAAATTCTTTAAAAATCAGACAGTGTGATTTTCTGGATTTTTTTTTTTTCTCATTTTGTCTCTCATAGTTGAGGTATACCTATGATGAAAATTGGAGACCTCTCTCATCTTTTACAGTGGGAGAACTTGCACAATCGGTGGCTGACTAAATACTTTTTTGCCCCACTGTATCTTGGGGTCTTATTCATGAGTGAGTGGCAAATGGAGCGAGAGGCTGACAGACGGATCGGAGCAGCATCTGCAGTGATGCGGGCATTGTACCGGTCTTTTGTGGTGAAGAGGGAGCTAAGCTCTAAGGCAAAGCTGTTGATTTACCAGTCAATCTACGTTCCTACCCTCACCTATGGTCATGAGCTTTGGGTAACGACCAAAAGAACGAGATCACGGATACAAGCGGCTGAAATGAGTTTCCTTCATAGGATTGCTGGACTCACCCTCAGGGATAGGGTGAATCAGAATCAGAATCAGAATCAGAATCAGATTTATTGCCATTGTTCATGTAGTACACAAACTAGGAATTTGTCTCAGTGCCATGCTGCAACATTAAAAACCTGATGAGATAAAGAGATAAACTAAAAAACTAAAGGACTAAAAACATGCAATAAGTGTAGAATAATAAGTAATAATAATAATAATAATAATAATAATAATAATAATAATGAGTAATACTAGTCAAGGCAGTTTTAAATAAATTAGTAAGTAGCAGATAATATGGGGTACCACAGTGCAGTCGATAATGCAACAGAAAAACAGTGATGAATGACATGAGTCTGGTTGAGCTGCTGTATATAGTGCACGAGAGTCAATAAGTCACTTAATGTTCAGCAGTCTGATGGCAGAGGGGAAAAAGCTGTTCATATGCCGGGAGGTTTTAGTTTGAATGGACCAAAGTCTTCTACCTGAGGGGAGGGGGGCAAACAGTACGTGACCAGGGTGTGAAGGATCGGCTATGATCCGGCCAGCACGCCTCCGGGTCCTGGAGATGTACAGGTCCTGGAGAGATGGGAGCTTGCAGCCGATCACCTTCTCAGCAGTGCGCACAACGCGCTGCAGCCTTAGTCTGTCCCTGGCAGTGGCTCCTGCATACCACACAGTTATGGAGGAGGTGAGGATGGACTCGATGATGGCCGTGTAGAACTGCACTAACATCTTGGTGGGTAGCTTGAGCTTCCTCAGCTGCCGCAGAAAGAACATCCTCTGCTGGGCCTTTTTGATGAGGGAGCTGATGGTTGGCTCCCATTTGAGGTCCCGGGTGATGGTGGTGCCCAAGAAGCGGAAGGAATCTGCAATGGTGATGGGAGAGCCTGTGATGGTGAGGGGGGGCAGGGGGGTTGTGACTTTCCTGAAGTCCACAATCAGCTCCGCTGTCTTCAGAGCGTTCAGCTGCAGGTTGTTGTGGCTGCACCAGGACACCAGCTGGTGTCCTGGACGAGTCCTGTAGACGGACTCGTCGCCGTTGGAGATGAGCCCGATGAGGGTGGTGTCGACCGCAAACTTGATCAGCTTAACAGACTGGTGGGAGGAGGTGCAGAAGTTGGTATAAAGGGAGAAGAGTAGGGGGGAAAGTACACAGCCCTGGGGTGATCCGATGCTGATGCTAACAGAGTCCGAGACAGACTTCCCCAGCCGCACATGCTGCCTCCGGTCCGTCAGGAAGTCGGTGATCCACCTGCAGAGGGAGTCAGGCACGTCGAGCAGGGACAGCTTGTCCTGGAGCAGAGCGGGGCGGATGGTGTTGAATGCAGAGCTGAAGTCCACAAACAGGATCCTGGCGTAGGTTCCCGGGGAGTCCAGGTGCTGCAGGATGGAGTGGAGGGCCAGGTTGACTGCGTCGTCCACAGACCTGTTGGCACGGTAGGCAAACTGCAGCGGGTCCAGGAGGGGAGTGGTGATGGACTTGAGGTGAGACAGGACCAGGCGCTCAAAGGACTTCATGACTACAGAGGTGAGCGCTACAGGTCTGTAGTCGTTAAGTCCAGTAATCCGTGGCTTCTTGGGGACAGGGATGATGGTGGAGGATTTGAGACAGGTCGGCACGTGGCATTGCTTAAGGGAGGTGTTAAAAATGTCTGTGAAGACAGGAGCCAGCTCTTTCGCACAGTGTGAGGAGCTCAGTCTTCTGGGAGAGGCTCAGAGTAGAACTGCTGCTCCTCCACATTGAAAGGAGCCAACTGAGGTGGTATGGGCATCTGACCAGGACGCCTCCTGGACACTTCCCACTTGAGGTGTTTCAGGCACGTCGCTCTGGGAGGAGACCCCGGGGCAGACCCAGGACTAGCTGGAGAGACTTTGTCTCCCAGCTGGTCTGGGAACGCCGAGGTATCCTCTCTGAAGCGCTGGAGCAGATGGCTGGGGAGAGGGAAGTCTGAGCTTCTCTGCTTGAACTGCTGCCTCCGCGACCTGGACCTCCAGAAAAGCGGTAGAAGATGAATGGATGGACATTAAAATGAATTTGAAGAACTTTTAAAAACGCTATTTTAAATGCTTCTGCTACTCCACTCTGACTGATTTAAACACTAGGTCAGCCGAAACCGGAAGCTCTGCCCAAAGTCATTCCTATAGCGGCACCCCCAGGAATAAGGTGGATATAAGTCCTCCTTATCTTCTTTTAGTTTAAAAAAATCTTGTGCTTACAGGTGCTCAAGCACGCCCCTGCTTGTGTGGCAGAGGTATTGGCAGCCTCATATCGTGATTTTTAGCTGCAGTTCTATGTCAGATTAGGAAGACTAAGTATGTTATAAACACATGTCAAGGACATTAACTAGACCATGGAAAGTGAGGACACGCAATAAAGGTGCCTACAAACATCACACTGGTGACATACAGAGAGATAACAACAGGAACGTACATATTGCAGAAGTTCAATCCAGTTTGTGAAGGACTGTGCAATCCATTTGAGGCTCTGTTTTGTTTTGGTTTTTTCCCTTGTCCTGTCAGGCAGCTAGGCAAGCAGAACAGGGATCTGTCACCCTTATTGTGCTAAAACAGATTTACTTTGCAAAGAGGAGCTTATACAGTACCTATGAAATGTATATTGTTGTAAACTCCTCCTGTAATAACTTTAATACCTTATTTTAATTATTTTACCCATGGAAGACCAAACAGGATGGGGAAGAGGGAAAGGAAGTGTGTGGAGGGGGAAAGAAAAGTGAGGGGACAAGATAAAAAGACAAACAAACCAACAACTAAAACAGAAGACAAACTGCTTCTTCCACCGAAGATATCTCAACACTAGTCTGGTTTCCGCACCTGTTAAAGGAGAGACACTTCAAAACAAATCAAATCAAATCAAATCAAACTTTATTGTCACATTGCTGTACATACAACTGTAGTGCAGGCAAGATGAAATTATGTTTCTCTTGGCATCCATATAAATAGAAGCAGCATGATTTAAGACACACTCCCACATAGCTTCACCCCCCACCCCCACCCCCACCCCATCCATTCACACATCCCTGAGACATACTTGGGAAAAAACTAACTATAATATACAAATAATATACAAAGTGTCCGTAGGTGCAGTAGTGTGTATGAGAGATTCCGGGTCAACTGTTCAGCATCCTGACAGCTTGTGGAAGGAAGCTGTTGATCAGTCTGGTGGTTCTGCCTCTGATGCTCCGGAATCGTTTACCAGATGGAAGAAGTTCAAAGTGTTTATGCAGAGGGTGAGAACGGTCCTTGACAATGTTCAGTGCACTGCTCCTACAACGGTTCTGAAAAAGTTCTTGGACAGAGGGGAGGGAGACTCCAATTACCCTCTCAGCCCCCTTGACTATCCTCTGCAGGGCTTTTTTGTCTGACATACTGCAGCTGGAGTACCATGTAGCAATGCAGTACGTCAGAACACTCTCCATCACACCTCTGTAGACGGTCCTGAGGATGCAGATGGGGAGAGAGGCCTGTTTGAGTTTCCTCAAGTAGTGCAGTCTCTGCTGAGCCCGCTTCCTGATCCCCAAGGAATTCTTGCTCCAGGTCAGGTCCTGCGAGATCTGCACTCCAAGGAACTTGATGTTCTCCAGTCTCTCCACTAAACGGCCGCCGATGCTGAGGGGGACATGCTCAGGCTGTGACCGCCGGAAGTCGATAATCGTCTCCTTCATTTTGTCCACGTTGAGCACCAGATTGTTCTCCCTGCACCAGCCCTCCAGGTCTCTCACTTCTTCCCTGTACATTGATTCCTCATCCCTCTGAATAAGTCCCACCACCGTGGTGTCATCTGCAAACTTAATAATCTGGTTCCCCTCGTGTCTGGATACACAGTCATGTGTTAGAAGTGTAAACAACAGTGGACTGAGTACACAGCCTTGAGGGGATCCGGTGCTCAGTGTGACAGAGTTGGAGATGTTGTTTCCAACCCGGACAGACTGAGGTCTCTCAGTCAGGAAATCCAGGATCCAGAGACATGTGGCGGTGTTCAGACCGAGAAGGAGTAATTTCTCCATCAGTCTCTGGGGAATAATGGTGTTGAATGCTGAACTGAAATCAATGTACAGGAGTCTGGCGTAGGTGTCTTTCTGGTCCAGGTGGGTGATGACAGAGTGTAGGGTGGTGACTATAGCATCCTCGGTGGAACGGTTTGAACAATATGCAAACTGGAGCGGGTCGTGTGATGCAGGGAGGCAGGCTGTAATGTGTGGTTTGACAAGCCGTTCAAAACACTTCATCACAATTGGTGTCAGTGCAACAGGACGATAGTCATTCAAACAGGACACAACTGGTTTCTTTGCCACCGGTACAATGATAGAGGTCTTGAAGCATCTGGGAACGATGGCCTGACTCAGGGAGATGTTATAAATGTCAGTCAGGACATCCGCCAACTCGCTTGCGCAGTCTTGGAGCACACGTCCCGGAATGTTGTCCGGACCTGCAGCTTTGCGTGGGTTGACTCTGGTTAGGGTCCTCCGTGTGTCTGCTGTGTTGATGGTAAAAGCTGGTCCGACCGATGGTGGGGGTGTGCCAGCCCTCCCTCTGATTGTCGAGTTTGATGCTTCAAAACGTGCAAAGAAATCGTTAAGCCTGTCTGGAAGCGAAGCGTCGTCATCATCGACCCCCTGCCTAGCCTTATAGCCCATCAGTGTCCGAACTCCCTGCCACATCTGCTTGGTGTTCCTAGTGTCACAGAGGTGTCCCTGGATTTTCTCCGCATAGGCGCGCTTTGACGTCTTAATTCCCTTTGAGAGCGCAGACCTGGCTGAGCGGAGGGCGATCCTGTCCTTCGCTCTGAAGGCTGGATCTCTGGCTGTAAGCAGCGAGCGCACCTCTGCAGTCATCCAGGGTTTATGGTTACCCCGCATAGTGATGGTCTTCACTGTAGTGACATCCTCTGTGCACATCGCGATGTAGCTGGTGACTGTATCAGCATACTCCTCCACATCTGTCTTGTCTTCCTGGGAGGCTGCTATTTTGAAGACCTCCCAGTCTGTGTGCAGAAAACAGTCTTTCAGTGCAGAGGTTGCACTCTCTGGCCAAATTCTAATTTGTTTCACTGCTGGCCTGCTGCGCTTCAACAAAGGTTTGTAGGCAGGCAGCAGCATCACAGATATGTGATCAGAAAGGCCAAGATGGGGGCGGGGTATTGCCTTATATGCATCTGTGTCTGTGTACACTATGTCCAACATATTCTCTCCTCTGGTCTTAAAGTCTACACATTGTTTAAACTTGGGGAGCACAGTCTTTAAGCTGGTGTGGTTAAAATCCCCCGCAACCACCACAAAACTGTCCGGGTGTGAAGTTTGGATTTCACTAATCACATTGTGCAGTTCCCCGAGTGCCTTCTTAGCGTTAGCTTTAGCATTAGCTCTCAGCGCTATGTAAACACCAGCTACAAACACGTTGCTGAATTCCCTCGGCAAATAATATGGCCGACAATTTACAATAAGGAACTCCGCCAACGGAGAGCAGTGTTTAGACACTAACGTGGCATTGACGCACCAGTTCTTGTTAACATAGATGCATAGCCCACACCCCCGGCTCTTACCGGAGCTCGCCGTTTCCCTGTCGGCACGGAACATCGCCATATCTTCCAGTTGAATGGCCTCGTCAGGAATGTTGCGAGTACTTGTGCGTGTACGTCTGTGTGTGTATATATGAGAGCACGAGCAAAATAAGTGTGTGCATGTGAGTGGTTTGTCAGGAAACATATGAAGCGGGGGGCCAGTCGCAGCAGCCCCCCCTCCCCCGGGGGGCCCTGAGCAGGCAAGGCGGCGTCACCAACCCCAACAGGGCACAAACGTCTGAGGTCAGCAAGCCCCAGGAAAGCCAGGCATCCACCCCCGGAGGGACGATTGAGGGAGGCCAGGTTGCCAGGCGGCCGGCACGGCGAGCCCACACCCCTGGACCCGCCAGCCCCCTGCCCCCCCCAGCGAGGCCAACACCCACTCCCGGCCCCAGGCACCAGGAGGCCAGCGACCCCACCCCCCGGGCCAGAAACCAGCCCGCGCCCCCCGGCGCGAGCCCCCCCAGGCACCCCCCCAGCACCCCCCCAGCACCACTGCTGCACAACCCAGGGACCCCCATGCCCAAAGAAGATTTGAGGCTCTGTTTGCCGCTACTGCATTTCGCCCCTCTCCCTTGAATTTGAACAGGAAATATTTTTTTTTTATTTAAGTTTTTGTAAAGGGTATACAGGTCATTACAGCATTGCATTGTTTACATTTTCATCACACGTTCCCTTATTTTTTGCTGTTTGACATTGGTAGGATAGTTATTACAACACCCCTTTTTTTTTAAAGTGAAAGAAAAAGTGAAATTAAAGAGAATTAAATTTAAAAAAAACGAATAAACAAACAAACAGAACAGCAAAAAACAAACAAACAGAAAATTAAGTAATTAAAAGTAAAAGAGCATCTGAGTAGCGTTGGAACAAAGAGCGGGACCATCATTGAAATGGTATTTGTCAAAGATTAGATCTAATGGAAGACACATATGCGATCCAGGGTTGCCAAAAGCTCATGAACCCATCCATGTCCTGTCTCAGTGCGAATGTCAACTTTTCCATCAAGTAAATGTCTTGAATCACGTTAATCCAATCTTCAGGTGTAGGACAGTCCTTCAGCATCCATTTTTTAGTTAGGGCTTTTTTACTTGCTAATATTAAAACATTGAATAAGTATTTATCTCCTCGTCTTTCCAGTGAGTCCGGTAGTAAACCCAAATACAAAGTTACAAAAGAAAAGGGAACTGTTATTTTGAATATTTTCCCCAATATTGTCTGTACATTGGTCCAATATTGGTGGATAACTGGGCATGACCAAAACACATGAAAATGATTTGCAGTCTTTTCACCACACAAGCGCCAACAGTTCGACCCCTTATGGGTAAATTTGTTTTGTGCAGGTGTTCTGAAAAATCTTACCAAATTTTTCCATCCAAATTCTCTCCACTGCAGGGATGAGGTACTTTTCCATTGCTGTCTATTTAGCTTTTCCCATATTTCCAATTGTAAAGTGAAATTCCCCTCTTTTTCCCATCTCTCTTTTATATATGATGTGTTGTCTCCTTTTAAGTCTTGAAGACCTTGGTATATTTTAGAAATGTATCTGATCCCTGGGATCCCTTTATATGCCATTAAGAAGACCTTCAGAACACCTGACTGGGCCCTTTCCAAATCCTCCTTTTTAAGTATATTGTTTATGTGGTGTCTAAGCTGAAAGAACCTGTAAAGATCTTGATTTATTAGACCTTGTTTTTTCAAATCTTCAAAACTTCTTAAAGTTTGCCCCTTAAAAAAATCGTAATATTTTATCAGCCCTTTCTCTTTCCACTCTTTAAATCTAGTGTCTGTTTTATTGGGGGTAAAATCTTGATCATAGGCAATCCATTGCAGAAGTCGATAGGGCTCTTAAGCTTGATTCTCTCTGACTATCTTAAACCAAATTTTTAGCGGGGTCTCTATCCACGGGTTAGTGTTATTCAAGAGTTTAGGTAAGGCATTGTTCCCTATTATCGCCTGTAGGGGGATGTCACTTGTTATTTGGCATTCCATCTCCTTCCATTGTGCAGTGTAGACTGGGTTACATATCTCTACTAAAGTTTTAATTTGTGCAGCTATAAAATAGTCCCTGATATTTGGCAGCGCGAGCCCACCTTTGTCTTTGTTTAGCTGTAGGGTTCTATATCTGATTCTAGGTCTCTTGCCCTGCCATATGAATCTTGAGATCCTTCTGTCTAGCTCCTGCCATGTTTTTTTGGGAGGTTCTACCGGTATTGTTTGGAAAAGGTATAGAAGATGTGGGAGTATATTCATTTTGACTGCTTCAATTCTTTGTGCAGTACCTAAGAATGGTATCATATTCCATCTTGCTAGGTCAGATTTTATTTTTGTCACCAGTGGATCATAGTTTAGTGTTATAATTTTGTCGAGTTGTTTCGGGATATTGACCCCCAGATATTTCATAGATTCCAACTCCCAGTTAGTTTTGAGTTCACTTAGTGAATAATGATTTGGGTCATAGTTGAATGTTAAAACTTGGGTTTTATGCATGTTTAATTTGTACCCCGATAAATCTCCATAGTCTGAAAAAACTGAGATTAGTTCTGGTAAAGAAGTGTCTGGTTGCCCTAGGTATATTAAAATGTCATCAGCAAAGAGTGCTATTTTATGTTCCTTCTGACCAAGTGTAATACCTTGAATTTTTTGATTTTGTCTTATCCATTGGCTCAGAGGTTCTATGAAGATTGCAAAGAGCAGTGGAGACAGGGGGCAGCCTTGACGACATCCTCTTTCCAGCTCAAAAGATGATGATAAATTACCGTTAATCCTTATTTTAGCTGTTGGTTTTTTATATAATGCCTGTATAGTTCTAATGAAGTTGTTATGAAAATTGAAACTGGATAAGATTCTATATAGGAAAGACCAGTCAACCGAATCGAATGCTTTTTCAGCATCTAATCCCAATATGACTGCATTTAAGTTATATTTTTTTATATGATGAATTATGTGTAAAGTGCGTCGAATGTTGTCTTGTGTCTGTCTTTGTCTTATAAAACCTGTTTGGTCTAAGTGAATTAAGTCTGTCAGTATGTTTTCTAACCTTTTGGCAAGGATAATGGTAAAAAGCTTATAGTCCTGATTTAATACACTGATTGGTCTGTAGTTGGAGCATTCTAGTTTATCCTTTTCGGGTTTAGGTATAACTGCAATGACCCCTTCTCTCCAGGAGGGGGGGGATTTCCCCTGTGTGGAGGACATAGTTAAATGTTTTCAAGAGGAGAGGAGATAGTTGCTGTTTAAAGGTTTTGTACCATTCTGCTGTATAGCCATCTGCTCCTGGGGATTTGTTAGCTTTAAGTTTCATAATTGCTTTTTCCAATTCTTTAGGTTGTATTTCTGACAGTAGTGTTTTATTTTGTGATTCCGTAAGTTGGGGAAGGTGTAATGTGTTTAGGAATGTCTCGGATGCGTTTTTTATGTTTTTTGTGGGAGTATAACTTCTTGTAGTAATTCTCGAAGCTTTTAAGAATATCCTGAATTCTGAATTTTATTTCCTTTGATACTGGGTCTCTGATTTTGTAGATTGCTCTTTCTGTTTGTTGTTTCCTCAATTTATAGGCTAGTAATTTTGCCGATTTACTGCCTGCTTCATAGTGTTTTTGTTTCAGAAATGTAAGTTTCTTCTGGATTTCTATTGTGTAGATCTCATTTATTTGATTTTTAATTTCTTTAATCTTGAGCGAGCCATTAGAATGAGTGTTGTCTTTGTGTTCTTTTTCTAGGTTCTTGAGTTCTGACTCTAGTGTGATTAGTTTTTCTTGTCTCAGTTTCTTTTGGGTTGCCAGTTTTGCAATAATTTTTCCCCTTATTACAGCTTTGCATGCATCCCACAGTATTAAAGGGGATACTTCTCCATTATCGTTTTCTTCCAAATATCTGAAAATATCTGATTCCAATTCATCTTTCAGTGGTCCTTTCAGGACATTTGAATTCAACCTCCAGGAAAATGTATTATTTGTGTATTTTTGGATGTTTAAGTCCATAAAGATCGGACTGTGGTCAGAGAGATCCATCAGTCCTATTTTACATGTTTTTACTCTTCCAATGTCTCTATTAAACATAAAAAAGTAATCAATCCTTGAGTAAGATGAATGTGGCGTTGAATAAAACGTATAATCTTTTACATTGGGGTTGAATTCCCTCCATACGTCACAGATTCCCATTTCTTTTAGTAGCATCCGAGTTTTCCTATTTTGAGTGTTATTTTGATGTGAAGAATTACCTGTTGCATCCCAGTATGGATTCAGTCTTAGATTGAAGTCTCCACCACATATCACTAAACCTTGGGCTTTAGTTATCATTAGGTCGAATACATTTTTATAAAATTTCCATTTAGCCCCTGGTGGTGCATATACATTCAGCAGGGTGATATCTTCTCTCTCTAGCCGCCCAATTACCAAACTGTACCTCCCTTCTTTATCTTTGTGTTCTGATTTTTTTTCAAATGTAATTTTGGTTGATATCAATGTCGCTACTCCCCTTCTCCTCCCTGATTTATATGAAGATGAAGAGATCATTTTAAACCCTTGTCTATTGAGTTTAGTGTGTTCCACGTCTGTTAGGTGGGTTTCTTGTAAAAATATTATTTCTGCTTTGTCTTTTTTCATTTTGCGTAGAATCTTGGATCTTTTAACTGGATTCAGGATCCCTTTTACATTATATGAGGCTATCTTGGTTACACCCTGTTTCTCCATTGTATTTACTTATTTAGTATTACAGTGTGGTGGCCCTCTTTTTTGCTACTCAGAAACTGAAAGAACATTAAGAACATAAAAAACATTAAGAACATAGTGTACGAGACTTTAAAACAAAAAACTGTCAAAAAAACTTCCTGAGCTGGGGTCTCTTTAAAGACCCTGTAAGAGCCCTGATGGAGTGTAGGCTCTGAGGGAAATTCCTCAAACTCTGTTACGTGTTGAGGGCCCTCTCTTACCCCTATAAGTTGTCCCATGTTTTTAACGTGAATTTCAGATCCCAATCCGAATTTGTAATGATTTTTTTTATTTTTTTTTTTATGCCTATACCCTATGAGATTGTGTGCACCCTCCCACCCCCATCACAGCAAACATTCACTCTAATACAGTATTTGTTAGTGTGGAGAGAACATGTGGATCCTTGTCACATTTCTATTTTAACAAGTTTTTTTTTTTCCCTTTAAATTAAGAAGACATTTGTTTCTAATGCTATAACTGCTCCATGAAAGGTTTTACCACATGCTGATTCTGCATCTCCTTTAATGTTTGTTACCTTGTAGGAGGGGGGATGGAAGTGCAGAATGACTGAAAAGAAAAAAAAAAAACAAAAAAACAAAAAGGGTCGCTATTCTTCCTGGAACTGAAAGTATCTTTGTAGCTCTGGGACTGGGTTTCCCGCTGCTGGCCCATGGATTTAGAAGGTCTTTGAGTGGACCACGTTTGAGCTCTGATTTTCTCGCTCAGATTCGCTGCGGGTTTAAACATCGTTACCGGGAGCCCTCTTCTCGCCATGTCAATTGTTGCTTCTTCCGCTGAATTATAGAGACATGACTCTTCACCGTAAAAGACTCTTAACTTCGCCGGAAATGGCGTCTGAAAGCGTAGATTCTTTTTCCCGTAGAACCTTTTTGGGCGTCGTTATATTCCCGTCGCTTTTTAAGAACCTCAGGGGCGTAATCGTGCTCACGAAGGACTTTTCTTTGCTTGATGCATAAATCCTTTTTTCTGCCAAGCCCGTCTTACAACCTCTTGTTTTATTTTGAAATCGAGAATCTTACAACCACCGAACGCGGGGGGCGAATCTGCCGCTGCTTTGCGGCTAATGTACGATGGGGCCTTTTCTATCTCAAATCGGTGGTTTGTGAATATCCAACTTCTCTCTCAAGAAGGATTCACGCATTCCGCCACTGTGATGAAACTATCTTCAGCTCCTTCTTTCAGACCGTGAATTCTGGATGTTATCTCAGTCTCTGTCTTCCTTCTGGTCGGTTAGCTTAGCCTCCAGCCTTGACTGTTTTCTGTGTAAATCCAGCATAGAATCTTCAAGCACTTTATACTCTTTCTTCAGCTTCCAAGATTCGTTTTTCGCCTGGTCCATTCTGCTGTTCGTCCTTTTTAGTTCCTCTCTGAATTCATGAAATTCGGGCCCGAAATCGACCGTAATTCATCAAATAGCGATTTCAAGCTAATCTTTTTGTTAGCTAGGCCCAGCTCTTCGTCTCCTGAATGGAGGTCCTCGGGATCAGATTCTGTGGCCGCTGCGCGTCCTGACCTGGGGAATATCAGTTTCTTCTGTTTTTGGTTAGGCATGGTGTTTTTGTCTTTTGATTTTTATTCTTCCAAAAATCCGTTAAGTCTGATTTTGAAGATGTTTTCCTTGGATTGGTTCTGGGAGCTTCAGCGTTAAGTTGCTATCACCATGGCGTCCAGACCAGAAGTACGAACAGGAAATATTTTAAATATAAATATTAATTAAATGATTAGAATAATTCATAAAATACATTTAGACCTATAGGACAGGTAAGAGGACAAATAATATTTATTTAACATTATTTATTTTTTATTTTTCATGATAACAGGTGTGGCTCAGCTTCACCTGCCTCCCCTGACTGCACGTCACTGCAACAAACAGCAATAGATGCAGTACATGAACAAAACCCTTTGGGCATACCTCTCAATAATTAATTAGGAAAAGATTAGGATTCTTCTTGTCATAGTCAGGAGCGGCACTGGGGTTAAGCTCCCAGTGCTCATAAAATGCTCCTTACGGCGTGCGTCTCGAAAAGCCTCTGACAACTAAGTCCAACTCCTAGCCTGCCCATGTGGTTTAGTCTCTAAGCCCGGCGGAACTGCTTTTACTAATAGGAGAAGGGGCGATCTCTGGCGCCTTAAAACCAGATGCTTCGGGTAGATGGTGGCCCGTCAACCTGGGAAGGTAGCCCATCTAGGGGAAGGTAAACCCTGATTTCAAACCTCCGCTGCCTTGCGGCACACCCGGTCACAGGAAAGGATTCGGGAGTCAACCCTGAGGAAAAATCCGGAGTCGGAGCCCCTAAGGCAGTTCTCTGTTGTGCTCAACATCGTTCTGGCAGCTCCTGCGACGGCGCTGGTGCCAAACTATAGCAGCCCTGCTGTTCCTTTGGATTCATCAGTGACGTGGAGAGGGGGGACATGCTGCATGGGTAACATCTTGTCCTCCATATCTTCCTGCCCAGGCTTGAATCCTACCAACGCCCAACGCTGGAAGGTAGAACACCGGTGTGCATTGGCCTGTTCAGCCACAGGCTGTGCTGTTCCAGCAGAGTAGACGTTTAGGATTCTCTTCCATGGTCATCATAGACCGGCGGAGGCAACAAGGATTCTTCTCCAATGGATAAAGTTAGAGAAAGTGCCAGAGAAATGTTTCTCAACTGTGCTGGCAGAGAACCATTATGGTGCCAGCAGAGAAAGGTTTCTCGATAAATGGTGCAAACGGCACTTATCCAGTGCACATGAAAAATGTTTTTTTATATGTCATGCACATTTTTGCAAAGTGAGAAATTGTACCAATTGTATGAGTTTTAGGTGAGACTGGGCTGGCAGTGCGGTCTGCACTGTACAGGTAAGTAAGCCTTTTGCTTTTCACAACAAATGTTTCAAAATAAGAGCTCTTATTATGTCTCATAATCCTTCAAAATAAGAGTCAGCATTTTGCCAAGTGAAGAACTGATTGAATGCAGACAAATAAAAAAATAAAAATAAGTGACAAATTATACTTTTGCCTCTTGTTATTAGACTGCCAAATATTAACTATTTGGGGTAAACTTAAATATTTCTACCTACGAGGATAAATGTGAATACTTGACAATGTGAGTTTTGTTAAGCAAGAGAAAAAGCAAACACATACTTTCATCGGCTAAATATTGTTGTGAAGAGCTGTATCTGAGGGGGAATTTCATTTTATTTTATTATGCAGCTATTTCATAAGTGAAATTAAACTTCATCTTCTCGCAGTGAATTTTAACTCGGGGCCCAGAAAAAATGTGCTGAAAAAAAATGGCCAGTTCAGGAAAACTGTTCAGATTCACATGATTGGTCTAAAACAGGGGTCACCAACTGGCAGACTCTGGTCCAGACCCGGACCTCGAGAGTCCTCCATCCGGTCTCCAAACCTTTTTAATATAATTTGGCAAAAAATTATACTGTTTTGTTTTAACCAAACGAAAAAGCAGAACTTGTGGAGGAATATAATCAGGCGCGATTCAACAAGCTGGAAGGTTGCAAAGTTTTATTTCCTCCATCAAAATGAGATGCACTTTGTAGCTCTGTGCACTACAGTGCTGTGCTGTACTGTGCTGTGTCTCCTGTGCTCGTCACACAAGCTCTTTTATCAGTGATACAGGAAGAGAGAATGCATGGCATATTAGCATAACAGTCAATACACATGATTAGTATGACATTGGTTGGCTCTTTGTCCGTCTGTGCATTGTCCTCTGTATGCAAATTGTCTTCCGTTTCCTCCACCCTTGCTGAGCGTGAAATAGTATCAATCTGCATTGTGCTGGGTCACCACAAACTCAAGCGCTGTATTGGCGGGGGCCGCCCGTACATTTTATGGTGTGGGACCTTGGACGTTCTCCGTGGCAGAGCCGTATGGCTCTGGTCCGTGGGATACAGCAGGCGGACAGTCACGCCTCCTTCCTGGTGTAACCTGCAGAATGAAATGCTGCTGTGAAATTGTGTCCACCGCCATTCTGGCTGCCTGCGATGGTATGGGTCCACCCGGGGGTCTGTTGATGGAAGGTCCCTGCAGCTCCTCCACACCTTCCTGGGACAGCATCCCCGTTGGGCTGCACAACGTTGTTTATGGAGGTAATTCCTGCGACCCTCTGATATCATGTCAAAACAATAATTTGCTCTGTGTGCGACTGAACAGGAAAAGTTCCACACATCCACCTCCTCTCTCTCTGTGACAGAGTTACCCAGACAGACACAGACGAAGTTAAAAAGATAAAAACATTGACATTAAAAAAACAAAGGAATTCTGTAGTGTGGAATTAATTACATTTTCTGTCCCTTTTTAGGCTTACAGTTTGAAATGTTTTGTTTTTAAATACTGAAAATATAGTATAGAGGTGGACTTTGTGAGATTTTGTTTTGTAAATATTAATCTTTCTAAATGTGTGTAATTTAGTTTGTGTTCTCCTGTAAAACTTTTTTAGGATTTAAGTTGTAGTTGTATTTAATTTTTAGGATTTAAGTTGTAGATTTTAGAGGTATTTATTTGGAGTCAAAAACACATTTAGTGTTCCTCTGTATTATTATGATGAAATTATTAGGTTTTATTTGAAATTGAGCAAAGACTTTATTGGATTTTTTTGTTTAAAAAATACAGAAATAAAAGCAGCTAAAATATCCACTTAATAAAATAATGTGTAAAAGCAAATGATATTGGCCTGCTGGAGACAGCTGTGGTCTTCTGAAAGAATATCCATGAAAAGATGACAGTTCTTAAAAGCACATTTTCAGATACATTTGTCCATGTGACGTCACATTTCTCTTCCATTTCTTTTATTAAAACATGTTTGAAGTAAATTCATGGGTCATTACAAACACTTGGCTTTAAAAGTACCAAACTGTCACACATTGAGAGGAAAAAAATTCTGAAAAAAAATGCCTCAAGAATTGTTTTAGAATCAAATCAGAGACCCTGAATCATAATTGTATCGTGAGGTGCCTAAAGATCCCCAGCCCTAATTCGGACCTCAGCTGGGGAGGAGGACTAACGTATCGGACCTCTTGCACTTTTAGTTGGGGACACCTGGATTTCTCCGGTTTTCTCCCACATGCCAAGAACATGCAAGTTAGGTTAATTGGCATCAAATTGGGGATTCTAAATTGTCCTTAGATATGACTGTGAGAGTGAATGGTTGTCTGTCTCTCTGTGTTGGCCCTGCGATGGACTGGCGATCTGTCCAGGGTGGACCCTGCCTCTAGCCTAAAGATGCTGGGATAGGCTCCAGCCCCCCTGCAACCCGAAAAGGATTAAGTGGAAGAAGATGGATGGATGGACACCTGGTCTAAAACATGTTTGGCCAATTAAGTGAAACCAGCCAACCACCCTGAACTAGACAATTTTTCATGGCACATCAGATACAAAGGCTGAAAATCCCTGCACATAAATAACAGTTGCAGCTCAATGAATTGGAATGTAATTGAAAAGTTGATTTATTTAGTTCAGTAATTCAATTCAAAAAGTGAAACTCATTATCTAGATTCATTACACACAGAGTGATGTTTCAACTGTTTATTTCTTTTAATTTTGATGATTATGGCTAATAGCTCAAGAAAATCCCAAATTAAGTTTCTCAAAAAATTTGATTACATTAAATCTATGTAAGTCTATGCCAGAACTACCACATCATCAGCCTCTTAAGCCATCTTCGCAAAGCCATGCTTAAGATATTATTAAACAGACTGTTATGGAACGCCCCTTGCAGGGCATTCATGAGACGGCAGGGACCAAACAGTAAGTTTGCTGATTTATTTAACAAAAGACAAAGATAACAAAATAAACAGCCACGTGGGGCAAAACACGAACATAAACTTAGACACAAGAAAACTGACTCTGGAGATTAACTATGAGAGGCAGTGAGGACGGAGCCTATGCTGAACAATAAACACGTATGAGAGGAGGGACGAAATGAATCACAGGAGAGACTGGAGTCGGGGATAGGAACTCCAGTCGCGTACACGGAGGTGCACAATGTTGTTGTAGGTCGCAGCAAAGAGTGAGCCTCAGCTGCTTCCTTAAATACAGAGCAAGGGCTAATCAGAAAAGGGGAAAGTAATTAGTAAGATAACCCACAGCTGTCACAGCGCGGCTCGGCTTTGACAGCCGGAAGTCCCACTGTGACGCTGTCAGAATAAGAGCCCTGGAGGAGGCCATATGACCAGAAATAAGATAGAACTGAGAAAAGTAAGATAGAACTGGGAAAATACTGGACAACCCGAGCGCGGATTGGATCGGCGCTCAGGCCATCACAGTACCAGTACCCCCCGTTCACAAGGCATATTCCAGGTGCAAACACAACATCCAAGCCCACCACCCCCAAACCAGAAGGCTACCAGGACCAACCCAGGGAGGGCGGAGGGGGAAACAGGTCAGGAGGGGAGAACCAAAAAAAAAAAAAAACACAAAATAACAGAAAGAAAAAAAAACACAAGGGACGGGTAACATGGATGAACATAAAATGGCGTGGCCAAAACACCGGAGTGACCAAAACTAGACCACATTCCCAAGAAATACTCAGGTACAATGGACTGAATAAACAAAAAAATATATATATAATGTACTCCCTGGTAAGGAAATAAGAGAAAACCAAAATACACGTACACTTCAAAAAATACACAAATACCATACAAACACTCAGGAGAGAAAAAAACTCAATAACTACAGAGTAGGCAAACAAAACTATAACCAGGCAAAAAACAAGGATAACCACAAAATGGTGTGGCTTAAATACTGGAGTAACCAAAACTAGACAACACTAAAGAGAAATACTCAGGCACAATGGAATGAATAAGCAAGAATATATGAAACATACTGCCCGGTAAGGAAACAAGAAGACCAAAATACAGGTATATTTCAAAAATCCACAAGTACCATATAAACACTAAGGGGGAAAAAAACTCAATAAGTACAGAGTAGGCAAACACAACTATAGATAAAGTCTAAAATTAACATTTAAATAAGGCATCAGAAAGTATGTTTACCCAGCAAGTGCAGTTTGATAGCAAATTTGGTTTTCATAAGTTTAACTACAAGACAGGTGTCACAAGAAAAGCAGAAGTGCAGCAGGTGACAGAGTTTGCACAGTATTGTTCATGTTTACTCTCTTAAAGCTAAACAAAATGCCAAATAATTTCCAGAGAACTGCCAGATAATCAAAGGAAAATTCACTTCCCAAGGTATGTGTAAAAAAATAAATAAATGTAGCTATAAAAAATAGAAAAATAAATATTGCCAAGCATATTCTCCAACGTAGTGGGGACATGAACCCACCGTAACTGGAGAGACAAGCATGCTAAAGGGCTTTGGTATATGGTCTAGTGTTAAAACCTGTAAATTGTGACAGAAAAACACTTTCACTGCCAAGCAAACAGATCCTTCAGTTCACTGAAATATTGAAATGGAGGCCTAATGCTCAAAAACACAGATTTTAAGTGTGTCGTTTCTGAATGTCTTTAAACAAAAGTGATAATCATCTCCTTCTTTCTGCAACGGCAACAAGGTTTCCAATGCAATTATACCAAGAACACACAGATCGTTCCACCAAATTAAGAAATTGGGCTGATGCCCGCAGTCGGCACTGGGCCAACAAGGTTTGCAGACTGAAAGGCCCAACACTATAACCCAGGCAAAAAGGAGAAGAAAAAAAAAAAAAAGACCATCCCTGCAAACCCATAAGGAAGAAAAAACACAACTTCAGGGATGTCGGCAGGTAGAGAACGGAGAAGAAAAAAAAAAAGCAGTTCAGGCAGTCTGCCCACATTCAGATTCCACCTGACTGAGGGGGATAAAAGCAGTTTGGGTGGCCTACCCAAGTTCAGATTCCACCTGACAGAACGGGAAAAAAAACAGTTTGGGCGGCCTACCCAAGTCCCAGACCCGGGCAAACAGTACCTCAGGCGGCCGGACCAGTTCACCGAACCAACAAGGCAGTCCTTCGGGTGGCCGACCCAGAGCGCTGAACCGGCGAGACAGTTTCTCGGGCAGCCGAACCAGAACGCCGAACCGGTGAAGCAGTCTCCCGGGCGGCCGACCCGCATCCTTAGGCCACCGGAACCGGAGGGGAAAGCTCGGAGGTGGCCTCTCTAACAAGAGGGACAACAAGGGAGAGCGGACCCAAATAAGGGGAACCCCAGCCGCACCCAGTGGGGAAAAATGGGAGGAAAGAGGAGGAACCAGCCCGGCGTTCGGCTGAAGGGAATCCACAGCTCCCTCACCGGCCTTGAACCGAACCGGCACTGCACCCTCAACGGACCCCGATTGGACTGGTGCTGCGTCCTCGACGGGCCCCGATTGGACTGGCACAGCACCCTCAATGGTCCCTGATTGGGCCAGCGCAGCTCCAGGGATGACCGCTGAACACGAACCTGGACCCTCCATGAAGACAACAACCAGAGCTGACTCATCTCCGGCGACCCTGGGAGAAGGCTCAGAGAGACAAAGAAAACCGGGATCAGGATCACCGGCAGCAACAGAGCCCGGCGAGACGAGCTCGGATGGAGCGGTCGGCTGCACCCGGCTCATCTCCCCAAGAGACAGGCAAGGATGCTTCAGAACGGAAAATAGAAAGACAAAATAGAGCACTTGCCTGATCTCGGGCCGACCACCATCCAGGACTCCGACAATCCAGGTTCGATGATCTGGAGGTCCATTCCTGGCTCCAATTCGACTGCGGCGGGCTCTGCAGCCGGCATGATGGTCATCACAGTCTGGGAACCCCCAGGCACTGAAGCCCACGCCGACAGCCCACACGGCATGGTGGCAGGGGATCCGTAACCTGCTGGGTCCGACTGCTCTTCCACAGAAACCCAGGGACGCTTGATCATCGGCACAGGCTCCAAACGGCAGTCCGCCCTCCCCCTCTGCCCTTAATGTGGCTGCAGGGCTGGCACCAGGCTCTCCAGGGCCACAGGCTCCTCCTTCGTCCGACTGTCAATTCCTGGAACTGGGGGATGCTCGTAGAGAGGGGAAGGAGACACAGAGGATGCAGGTTCATTATTCATGGCTGCAGCAGGGGAAGGGAGCTCAGGGAACTGTGAACCTCCACCCCCAGGAGTCAGACAACGCAATTCATTATATGGAGTGTGAGAATGAAGCAGCATTTGCCAGTTCTCCTGAGGACCAATGGTGACTGCTGCAGCGGGCTTGGTTTTCCCCTCTCCCCTATGGATGGTGGCAGAGGGCCCCCCAGGAAGAAGAGGGGGAGCCACTCACACGGGATCGGCGACGGACGCAGCCGGGGCAGGGCTTGCTGAACTCACAGCAGCTGCAGAGACCGCCGAGGAGGAGGGAGGAGCAGCTGAGGCAGTCCGGGGACAAGGAGCTGACGGAACAGCGGGGACGGATGACCCAAAGGCTGAGGCTGCTGTCTGTCCCTTCCTTTGTGACACAGGGGAAACAGCTGGCTGGGAGGCAGAGCTCTCACGGAGGCCCGGAACAGGATCCGGATGGGGAGCTCGCAGGGGCTGATTGCAGGCAGGGTGGCGACGTCTTCCGGCAGAGGGCGAGGCTAGGTTCAGGTCTGGGAAGTGCCACTGTTGCGCTGAAACGGAGACTAGCAGCTCGGCGTACTCAGGATAATGATGAAACTCAGGATTAACCTCCACCAGTCTAACTGCTGTCGTGGATTTCCACTGTGTATTGTTGCTTACTTTATTTCATGTTGCGTGCAAAATCATGAATGGCTTCTTGAACCAGTCATGTGGTACGACCGGCTGGCGAGGCTAATGACGTCAATAGATACATCAGCAATGCACGCCTCGAAACGCGCTTTGCCAAATATTTCCTGGACAAGCTTGGAGCACCCTTGAAGCTCCAGAGCCTGCCGCTCCATCACTAATACTAATGCTGCTTGGTAATAAGGAACACATCAATCACAGCTGATGCCTAGTTAGTTATTTTAGAGAGAACAAACTGGGAAGATCCATCCATCCATCTTCTACCATTTTTCCGAAGGTCCGGGTGGCGGAGGCAGCAGTTCAAGCAGAGAAGCCCAGACTTCCCTCTCCCCAGCCTCCTGCTCCAGCTCGTCAGAGAGGATACCAAGGCTTTCCCAGACCAGCTGGGAGACATAGTCTCTCCAGCGAGTCCTGGGTCTGCCCCAGGGTCTCCTCCCAGTGGGACGTGCCCAAAACACCTCAAGTGGGAAGCGTCCAAGAGGCATCCTAATCAGATGTCCATATACCACCTCAACTGGCTCCTTTCAATGTGGAGGAGCAGCGGTTCTACTCTGAGCCTCTCCTGGATGACTGAGCTCCTCACCCTATCTCTGAGGGTGAGTCCAGCAATCCTACGGAGAAAGGTCATTTCAGCCGCTTGTATCTGCGATCTCGTTCTTTCGGTCATTACCCAAAGCTTGTGACCATGGGTGAGAGTAGGAACATAGATTTACTGGTAAATCAACAGCTTTGCCTTAGAACTCAGCTCCCTCTTCACCACAACAGACCAGTACAACGTCCGCATCACTGCAGATGCTGCTCCGATCCGTCTGTCAATCTCTCGCTCCATTCTCCCCTCACTCGTGAATAAGACTCCAAGATACTTAAACTCCTACACTTGGGGCAGGAGCCTGTCCCCAACCCAGAGAGGACAATCCACCTTTTTCCAGCTGAGAAGCATTGACTCGGACTTGGAGGTACTGATTCTCATCCCAGCCGCTTCACACTCAGCGACAAACCGCCCCAGTAAGAACTGTAGGTCATTGCTGGATGAAGCCAGCAGGACAACATCATCTGCAAACAACAGAGATGAGATCCTGTGGTCACCAAGCATGACACCCTCCATTCCCTGGCTGCGTCTAGAAATCCTATCCATAAAAATCATGAACAGGATCAGTGACAAAGGGCAGCCCTGGCAGAGTCCAACTCTCACTGGGAATGAGTCCGACCGAGTGTTGGCAATACGAACCAAGCTCTCACAACGGTCGTACAGAGACCGAATAGCTTGTAACAACAAGCCAATACCCCATACTCCCGAAGCACCCCCCACAAAAAACCACGAGGGACGCAGTCGAATACCTTCTCCAAGTCCACAAAACACATGTAAACTGGTTGAGCAAACTCCCACAAACCGTCAAGAATTCTCGAGAGGGTAAAGAGCTGGTCCGATGTGCCACGGCCAGAACGAAAACGACATTGCTCCTCCTGAATCCGAGGTTCGACCAACGGCCAGACTCTCCTCTCCAGTACTTTGGCATAGACCTTCCCAGGGAGGCTGCGGAGTGTTATCCCTCTAAAGTTGGAGCACACCCTCCTGTCCCCTTTTTTGAAAGAGGAACCACCACCCCGGTTTGCTATGCCAAAGGCACTGTCCCAGACCTCCACACAATGTTGCAGAGGCGTGTCAACCATGACAGCCCTACAACAGCCAGGGTCTTGAGGTACTCAGGGCGAACCTCATCCAGCCCTGGGGCCCGGCCACCAAGGAGATTTTTAACCACCTTGGTGACCTCAGCCCCTGTGATAGGCAAGTCGTCTCCCTTGTCCACAAGCCCTGCTTCCTCTGTGGAAGGCGTATCAGTGGGATTGAGGAGATCCTCAAAGTATTCCTTCCACCACCTGACGATATCCCCAGTCGAAGTCAACAGCGCCCCATCCACACCAAACACAGTGTGGACAGGGAGCTGCTCCCCCTCCTGAGCCACCGGACAGTTTGCCAGAATCTCTTCGAGGACGACCGGAAGTCTTGTTCCACGGCCTCACCGAACTCCTCCCATACCCGGGTTTTTGCTTCAGCAACCACCCGAACTGCACTCCTCTTGGCCTGCCGGTACACCTGAGCTGCTTCGGGAGTCCCACAAGCCAACCAAGCCTAATAAGACTCCTTCTTCAGCTTAATGTCCCCCCTCACCACTGGTGTCCACCACTTGGTTTGGGGGTTGCCACCACGAGATGCCCCGACAACCTTGCAGCTGCAGCTCTGGGCCGTTTCTTCAACAATAGAGGTGGAGAACATGGCACATTCAGACTCCATGTCTCCAGACTCCCTCGGAATGTGGTGGAAGTTCTTCCAGAGGTGGGAGTTAAAGACCTCCCGGACAGGGGCCTCAGCCAGATGTTTCCAGCACACCCTCACTATACGTTTGGGTCTACCAGGTCTGAATGGTATCCTCCCCTGCCATCGGATCCAACTCACCACCAGGTAGTGATCAGTTGACAGCTCTGCACCTCTCTTTACCCGAGTGTCCAAGACATACGGTCACAGGTCTGATGACACGATAACAAAATTGATCATCGACCTGCAACCTAGGGTGTCCTGGTGCCAAGTGCACATATGGACACCCTTATGCTTGAACATGGTGTTCGTTATGGACAAACTGTGGTTATCACAGAAGTCCAATAACTGAACACAGCTCGGGTTTAGATCGGGCAAGCCGTTCCTCCCAATCACCCCCTTCCAGGTTTTACTGTCATTGCTCACGTGTGCATTGAAGTCCCCCAAGTAGGACAATGGAGTCTCCAAGAGGAGCACCCTCCAGCACCCCAGTCAGAGACTCCAAAAAGGTTGGGTACTCTGAAACATCATTTGGTGCATAGGCACAAACGATGGTCAGGACCCGTTTCCCAACCTGAAGGCACAGGGAAGCAACCCTTTCATCCACTGGGAAAAACTCCAATATAGAGGCAGCAAGGTGGGGGGATACAAGAATACCTACCCCTGCTCATCGCCTCTCACCCGGGGCAACTCCAGAGAAGGCCAAGCTCCAGCCCCTCTCCAGGAGACTGGTTCCGGAACCGGAGCTGTGTGTTGAGGTGAGGCCGACTATTGTATATCTAGCTGGTATCTCTCAACCTCATGCACCAGCTCAGGCTCCTTCCCCATCAGAGAGGTGACATTCCACATACCAAAAGCCAGTTTAGAAAGCCTGGGATCAGTCCGCCAAGGTCTCTGCCTTTGACCGCCACCTAATCCACATAGCACCGGACCCCCATGATCCCTCCTGCAGGTGGTGAGCCCACTGGATGGTGGACCCATGTAACTCCTTCGGGCTAAGCCCGGCAGGGTCCCATGGGCGGAAACCCGGCCACCAGACGCTAGCCATCGAGCCCCTCCCCCAGGCCTGGCTCCAGGGTGGGACCCCGGTAACCCCATACCGGGCTGGGTACACTGAATCCTTGATCTAGTATTTATCAATACTAACTGGGAAGATGTTAGATTATTTTTTAGCATAATCATTCTGAGTCAAAAAACCAGGCAGAATATTTAAATGTAAATAAAGTTAATCCCCATGGTCAATGAGGGAGAAATACAGAGGCAGCCTGCAAATCTGTCCATCCATATCTCTGAATCAAACGTTCCTCACTCAAGGTTTAAAAAGCTGTTTTTATCAATGGGAAGATGGAGATTATTATCTTGCAAGACGTGCAGTCTTGTCCTTGAGAGTCCATGAAGCATAGTCCTTATCTTCTTCACTCACAGGAAACAAGGAGATAAATACACTCTCAGTCAACCAGAACTGAACATGACAAATTGAAAACAGCTGTGTCTTAACAAATATCTGAACACCACACTCACTCATAGACTGGACATCCATTAACAGAAGGTATTATTACGGCTATGTGATTTATAATTGCTAACTCATGCACTCTTATACACAGAATGAAGCTGGCCAAAGGCCATATACAAAATGAACATATGAGAATATAAAAGACATGGAATAATATAACAATAATATGGAATTTTTCTATCAGAAGATATAATGCTGGGCTGAAAAATCAGCTGAATGGTTTAATCTAGTGCACTCAAATGCAACATGTAGACATGAATGGGTTTATAACTTCAGGAAAAAAGGATGATGCCTGCAAACTTTCATAAAAGGATCATTAATGGTGGTGCGGAAGTCACCCATCTCATGTGGAGGTCTGCCGAGGTTTGTGGTCCTCTGTCCTAAGGACGAGATCCAGCGCAGAATCTCGTCTGCCACTGACCCTTTCTACGAAGCAAGCCTGCTATCTGCAGCCCCTTCCAGGAGCTGATAGGTGTCCATGGGGGCAACCACAGCTCGAGAACCCTGATTGTAGGAGCACGGTGTGGGTGGCCTCAGCCCAGCTGGAAATTCAGGGGCGTACAGATGCATCTCCTGTCTCTCTGGGGAATTACAGTGAAAAGTAAAATGCTATTCATTTATGCATTCATTCATTCCTTCATTCCCCTAAAACTAAACACATTAATGCCTAATAAGTCCATGATGAAAACAAAAATGTGGATGGAATAAAAATCTTCACACTGACATGCTTCCTGGCCATGCACCGCATCCACACCAGAATGCACACATACTCCGTGTTTATTCATTCATTCCCCTAAAAAAAATCATATATTAATGCCTAATCTATAGACTCCAATGGTAAGTCCACAATTAAAATGAGAATGTGGATGGAATTTTAAAAAAAACTCTTTAGTGCACTGTCATATAAATAAAATGAGTGATTATATTATAACTGTTACAACTCACCCCAGTGAAATAACAGAAAATCCCAGTATATGTTGTTTCCTCATGAGTTCTAGAGCTGCTCAATTTCAAAAAATTGCCACTGAAATAGCATTAAACAATGTGCTTCTGATGACCTTTTTCCTGATCAAAACATCCTGTCATTCCTGTCATTACAAGCACCATAATCCTGGTGTGCATGAGACTGTGTGCTGTCACATCTCTTTGAAATGACTCTCCTCCCAGCGCAAAGCGGGTGCACTGTCTACTGGTAATTAGATGGTGTAAATGGCATTCTCTTATTAGCACTTTTTCTCATCTCTAGATAACCAAAGCACTTTACAGATCCTGCTATCCACCCATCCACACACTGATGGCTGCCATACACAGTTGCTCAAGGACATTTCGACATGCAGACTGCTAACAGAGCGGGAATCGAACCCCTAACCCCCCCGATCAGTAGTCGGCCACACTACACCTGTGCCACAGCCGCCCCCGGTGTGACGCAAAGAGTAAAAACAGGCAATGTGCTGACAGAAATGAACAAAAACACTGGCATACGGCAGGAAGTCTGGTGCAAAAGTCCGCTGATGATCTTCAAAATAGTTCCCTTCGTGTTTGTTGTTGAAAAGTAAACATATATTTAGCAACTTCACCATTTATTTCTCACCTCAGTTGTTTCACAAACATGTTTTGCTGTTTAGTTTTGAGGATATAAGAGAAATTTTATTGTCCCAGTGCCTTGGATGGTGAACAGACTTGAAGAATCTGCCCACTGAGGGACGTGTCAACCAATAAGGTGCAGCTCGTGTGTTTTACCATGCAGCACATGTACAGTGGGGCAAAAAAGTATTTAGTCAGCCACCAACTGTGCAAGTTCTCCCACTTAAAAGATGAGAGAGGTCTCCAATTTTCATCATAGGTATACCTCAACTATGAGAGACAAAATGAGAAAAAAAAATCCAGAAAATCACATTGAAGGATTTTTAATGAATTAATTGGTAAATTCCTCGGTAAAATAAGTATTTGGTCACCTACAAACAAGCAAGATTTCTGGCTCTCACAGACCTGTAACTTCTTCTTTAAGAGGCTCCTCTGTCCTCCACTCGTTACCTGTATTAATGGCGCCTGTTTGAACTCATTATCAGTATAAAAGACACCTGTCCACAACCTCAAACAGTCAGACTCCAAACTCCACTATGGCCAAGACCAAAGAGCTGTCAAAGGACAGCAGAAACAAAATTGTAGACCTGCACCAGGCTGGGAAGACTGAATCTGCAATAGGTAAGCAGCTTGGTGTGAAGAAATCAACTGTGGGAGCAATTATTAGAAAATGGAAGACATACAAGACCACTGATAATCTCCCTTGATCTGGGGCTCCATGCAAGATCTCACCCTGTAGGGTCAAAATGATCACAAGAACGGTGAGCAAAAATCCCAGAACCACATGGGGGGGGGACCTAGTGAATGACCTGCAGAGAGCTGGGACCAAAGTAACAAAGGCTACCATCAGTAATACACTACGCCGCCAGGGACTCAAATCCTGCAGTGCCAGACGTGTCCCCCTGCTTAAGCCAGTACATGTCCAGGCTCATCTGAAGTTTGCTAGAGAGCATTTGGATGATCCAGAAGAGGATTGGGAGGATGTCATATGGTCAGATGAAACCAAAATAGAACTTTTTGGTAAAAACTCAACTTGTCGTGTTTGGAGGAGAAAGAACACCATACCTACTGTGAAGCATGGGGGTGGAAACATCATGCTTTGGGGCTGTTTTTCTGCAAAGGGACCAGGACGACTGATCCGCGTAAAGGAAAGAATGAATGGGGCCATGTATGGTGAGATTTTGAGTGAAAACCTCCTTCCATCAGCAAGGGCATTGAAGATGAAACGTGGCTGGGTCTTTCAGCATGACAATGATCCCAAACACACCGCCCGGGCAACAAAGGAGTGGCTTCGTAAGAAGCATTTCAAGGTCCTGGAGTGGCCTAGCCAGTCCTCCAGATCTCAAAATCTTTGGAGGGAGTTGAAAGTCCGTGTTGCCCAGAGACAGCCCCAAAACATCACTGCTCTAGAGGAGATCTGCATGGAGGAATGGGCCAAAATACCAGCAACAGTGTGTGAAAACCTTGTGAAGACTTACAGAAAACGTTTGACCTCTGTCATTGCCAACAAAGGGTATATAACAAAGTATTGAGATGAACTTTTGTTATTGACCAAATACTTATTTTACCGAGGAATTTACCAATTAATTCATTAAAAATTCTTCAGTGTGATTTTCTGGATTTTTTTTTTCTCATTTTGTCTCTCATAGTTGAGGTATACCTATGATGAAAATTGGAGACCTCTCTCATCTTTTAAGTGGGAGAACTTACACAACTGGTGGCTGACTTTTTTGCCCCACTGTATGTATATATATACATACATACACACACACACACACACACACACACACACACATATATATATATATATATATACACATACATACATACATACATACATACATACATACATATATATATATATATATATATATATATACTACCGTTCAAAAGTTTGGGGTCACCCAGACAATTATTTTGTGTTTTCCATGAAAAGTCACACTTATTTACCACCATGACTTGTAAAATGAATAGAAAATATAGTCAAGACATTGACAAGGATAGAAATAATGATTTGTATTTGAAATATTAATTTTTTCCTTCAAACTTTGCTTTCGTCAAAGAATCCTCCATTTGCAGCAATTACAGCATTGCAGACCTAACATGATTGTACAAGGGTTTTCTAATCACCCATTAGCCTTCTGATGCTATGAGCAAACACATTGTACCATTAGAACACTGGAGTGATAGTTGCTGGAAATGGGCCTCTATACACCTATGTAGATATTGCACCATAAACCAGACATTTGCAGATAGAATAGTCATTTACCACATTAGCAATGTATAGAGTGTATTTCTGATTAGTTTAAAGTTATCTTCATTGAAAAAAAGTGCTTTTCTTTCAAAAATAAAGAAATTTCTAAGTGACCCCAAACTTTTGAACGGTAGTGTATATATGTGGCGTAACATTATGTAGCTCACATATTCCTTGGCAGAGACCCAGACATGAGAGAACTTTGAGCTTGCAGTGTGTATTGACATCACGCCTTAAACGGACATTGAGTCTGGACCCCCTGCGGACTGGGGAAGAAGTGAGAAGATCTGGGAGTGGACCTGAAGGGACTGTCTGACCTCCGGGGGTCAGACAGAGAAGCCGAGAGGACAATGGGAGGATTAAATGTGAATCTGATTCTGTGTTTGATGTGAATGTGATTAGTGTTTGATGTGAGAGTATAAAGGTATGTGGTTTACCGCAGCTCGCCCTCTTCATTCCCTGACTGAGAGAGGAGCTGTAGGACGTGAGATGAAATAAACCAATACTGAGAAATCATTCAGTCTCTTCATTTCATGGTTCCTACATTGGTGACCCACACGTGAGAAATATGGAAAGGCTTGGAGATCGTCTCTCTGAACCTGATTCACCGGAGACCGCCCGCACCGGCGTAAACTCAATTGAACTCCCCGAGTTCTGGCAAGAGGACCTGCATTCATGGTTCCAACACATGGAGTCGGTTCGTGCTCAACGGGGTATCAGCAGATGACATTAAGTTCCATAATGTCATCGCAAGACTCAACAGCCGCACAGCCCGGTGTGTGCGGAGCCTGGTGCAGCAGCCGCCCGCTGCTGGCAGATACGATGCCCTGAAAGCCGCCCTCATTCGGAGTTTTGTGCCATCAGCCGAGGTGAGGGCCAGAACACTTCTGGACCTGCGCGACAGAGGAGGACGCAGGCCGACCGTCCTCATAGAGGACATGCTGCAGATGATCGGGGCAGACAACGATGCGTTTCTATTTAAACACATCTTCTTAAGGACTCTTCCAGCGCACATGAGGGGCTCCCTTGACATAATGCACGGCCCAGGAGACACACACGCAGACTCAGGATAGATTTAACAGCTTTATTAGCAACAAGGAAGTGTATGGCTGCGTGTCTGTGGAATAAGAATGTATTGGTGGTGGCGTCTGCGTCAGGCACGGGGGCAGGAGGCCGTACAGCCGGACAACCTTGGTTGTGACACGTGGCTGGCGTCGACAAGGGCGGAGCCCGGGAGACAGCGACCTGCGGTACCTGTGGCAGCAGCGTAGAGCCAACGGCGAGGTGATGAAGTCCGCCGCCGGGAATGTCCACCTGTGCACTGGGGAAAGCTAGAGGAGAGAGGTAAGGGGAGCTTACCCAGGATATCTTCGCTAGTCGGTTTGAGATCCGTAGTAGCAAAGGGGCCGAAGTAGAGAGACGGCTTCAGGCCGAAGCCCAGGGCAGAGTGGATTAAATACCTCGCCGCTGACGAGGAGCAGGTGTGCGCGCGGCTGGCGCCGCTGATGAGCGGCAATTCATAACAGTACTCCCCCCTCTAGCAGCGCCTCCTGGCGATGGTTTTTCCGGGTGCGCTCGATGAAACTCAGAAATGAGTGACCGGTCCAACACCAGCGAGGAAGGCACCCACTGTCTCCACTCGGGTCCATAGCCCTCCCAATCCACCAGGTACTGCAATTCGCGACCCCGGCGTCGGGCGTCCAAGATGTCAGCGACGGTCCAGGCCGGATGGCCACCAATCATCCGGGGAGCGGTGTGCGCCGCAGGTGGAGGGCAGAGGGGGTCAGAGACCACCAGTTTGATTTTGGAGACGTGGAAGGTGGGATGGATGCGGAGGGAGGAGGGAATAGCCACACGCACAGCCACCGGGTTAATGATTCTGATTATGGGACAAGGGCCGATGAACCGTTGGGCCAGCTTTCTCCTCTCACCCTTTAGGTTTACGTCCTGTGTGGATACCCAAACTTGCTGTCCCACCTGGTAGGCAGGTGCAGGTCTCCTATGTCGGTCCACCGTAGACTTATTGCGCTCCGCCGTGCGTAAAAGCGCATTACGCGCCGTGGACCAAAGGGAATGGCACCACCTCAGATGTGCCTGGACAGATGGAACAGCCAACTCGCCCTCCTGCGCAGGGAACAGGGGTGGATCATAGCCCAAGGATGTTTTAAAGGGCGACATCCCGATGGCCGTAGAGCGAGAGGTGTTGTGGGCGTACTCCACCCAGGCGAGGTGAGAACTCCAGGACATGGGTTTGGATGACGTGACGCAGTGGAGCGTAGCCTCCAGCTCCTGGTTAGTCCGCTCACACTGCCCGTTAGACTGGGGGTGATGGCCAGAGGAGAGGCTTACCTTGGCTCCCAGGGCGTTGCAAAATGACCTCCAGACGTCCGAAGAAAACTGGGGGCCGCGGTCGGAGAGCACGTCGACCGGGATTCCATGCAGTCTGACCACGTGCTGGATGAGGAGGTCCGCCGTCTCCAAGGCTGAGGGAAGTCCACATAGGGGCACGAAGTGGGGGGCCTTGGAAAAACGGTCTACAATGGTCAGAACTGTGTCAAAGTTGTTGGAGACAGGGAGCCCGGTGACGAAGTCCAGAGCGATGTGCGACCAGGGCCTGCCAGGGACGGGCAGGGGCTGGAGCAGACCCGCAGGGGGAGCGTTACCTGACTTATTGGCAGCACAGACGGGGCAGGCCCAGGCGTAACGGGCGGCATCCTTCCGCAGGCCTGGCCACCAAAAGGATCGCTGGAGAAGGTCAATCATCCGCGAAGCTCCAGGATGGCAAGTGAGCTTGGAGGTATGGAGCCAGTGTATGACGTCCCCCCGGACGGCAGATGGCACGAAGAGCCTCCCCTCCGGTCCGCCGCCAGGGTCCGGTTCCGACTCCTGCGCCCTCCGGATCTTGTCTTCTATGTCCCATGTAACAGCCCCCACGACGCACGACCTGGGCAAGATGGTGTGAGCAACGTCTTCTGCGGCCTCCGGGGCAAATTGCCTGGAGAGGGCGTCGGGCAGGCCGTTCTTGGAGCCAGGCCTATATGTGATGCTGAACTTAAACCTTGCAAAGAACAGGGACCAACGCGCCTGGCGGGCGTTCAGACGCTTGGCAGATCTCAGGTACTCCAGGTTCTTGTGGTCAGTGAGGACCACAAAAGGCAAGGCTGCCCCCTCCAGCCAGTGACGCCATTCTTGAAGGGCAAGCTTGATGGCAAGAAGCTCTCTGTCCCCCACGTCGTAGTTTCGTTCCGCCGGGGACAGGCGCCGAGAGAAGAAGGCGCAGGGTCGCTTGACTCCATTGGCTGGGGACCGCTGGGACAACACCGCCCCCCACCCCCGTGTCCGAAGCGTCCACCTCCACAATGCACTGCAGCGCGGGATCGACCTGGCTGAGGACCCGGGAGGAGGAAAACTCCGTCTTCAGTGCCTGGAAGGCCGAAGCGGCCTCTTCAGTCCACCGGAACGGGGTCTTAGGAGAGGTGAGGCGGGTCAGGGGCCCGACGATGGCTCCAAAGTTCGGGACAAAGCGGCGGTAGAAATTGGCAAACCCGATGAATTGCTGAACTTGCTTTCGAGAAGTTGGTGTGGGCCAATCCCCCACTGCTTTGATCTTCGCTGGGTCCGGAAGCACCTGGTCATGGGAGATGACGAACCCCAGGAAGGAAGTTGTCTTGGCGTAGAATTCACATTTTTCCGCCTTGACGTACAGACGGTTCTCCAGCAGTCTCTGCAGGACCCGCCTCACGTGGACCCGGTGTTCATCCCTGGACCTGGAGAAGATGAGAATGTCGTCCAGGTAGACGAATACGAACAGGCCGATGAAGTCCCGGAGGACGTCATTGATGAGAATGTCGTCCAGGTAGACGAATACGAACAGGCCGATGAAGTCCCGGAGGACGTCATTGATGAGGCGCTGAAAGACGGCTGGAGCGTTGGTCAACCCAAACGGCATCACAAGATATTCAAAATGCCCGTTTGGGGTTCGGAAGGCGGTTTTCCACTCATCTCCCTCCCGGATCCGGACGAGGTGGTAAGCGCTGCGGAGATCCAGCTTAGTAAACCAGGTCACCCCCTGGAGGGAGTGGAAGGCAGTGTCCATAAGGGGCAGGGTGTACCGGTCCTTCTCCGTGATATCATTGAGAGCTCGATAGTCGATACAAGGACGAAGAGATCCGTCCTTCTTTCCAACGAAGAAGAACCCTGCACCAACAGGAGAGGAGGACGGTCGGATGATCCCAGCACTGAGCAACTCCTTCAGGTAGCTGTTCATTGCCTCCTTCTCCGGCGCTGACAGACTGTAGAGGCGTCCTGAGGGTAAGGGCGCCCCCTGGTGGATGTTAATGGCGCAGTCGTAGGGCCGGTGAGGAGGCAGAGACATCGCCTTGGACTTACTGAAAACGGCACCCAGGTCGTGGAACTCTGAGGGCACTAGGGTGAGATCCGGGGGCGCGGTGTCCTGAGCTGTGGGAGGCGAGGATGGGGCGCAGGCCGCGGATTGGAGGCAGGTACCCATGCAGAAAGTGCTCCACACAGAAACCTTCCCAGTCTTCCAGTCCAAGGCAGGGTTGTGGAGGCGGAGCCAGGGATAACCGAGGATGACAGGTGTTACTGAGGTGGGCAGGACGTAAAAGGAGATATCCTCCCGATGGTTTCCAGAGATGATCACCGGGACAGGGGATGTTTGGTGAGTTACTTTTCCCAGGGAAACTCGGGAGAGATTAACTAGGGCGAGAGGAGTACCGAGGGGGTGACAGTGGATGCCCAGTCGGGTTGCCAGGCTTTGTGAAATAAAGCTACCCTCCGCGCCTGAATCCACCAATGCATGTGTGAGGTGCCCAGTGAGGTTGTGACAGAAGCGGATGGGCAGCGTCAAATGTGTGAGGGGACTTAACCGATTAGCGTCCGCGAGGCCCCCTACAGTGACTCGCGGACCACCTCGTTTGGCTTCTCCGGACAACGCTCCACCGTGTGCTGGCTACCTCCGCAATACATGCAGAGGCCCAGGTCACGACGGTGCTGTTTCTCCGCCAGGGGGAGCTTTGTCCGGCCCGTCACCATTGGTTCCGACTCCTCGGAGACCTCCGGTGGCGGCAACGCCAGGGCGCGAGCTTGGGGCAGACGTGCAGAGGCGCCCCGCGAGCGAGAAGACTGCTTCCACTCGGAGGCGCGCTCGCGCAGCCTGTTATCCAAACTGATGGTGAGAGAAATCAGCTCCGCCAGCGTCTCCGGGGTATGCCGTCCAGCCAGCTCATCCCTCAGACCGGAATTAAGACTGCGGAGGAAGATGCCGCAGAGCGCACGCTCTTCCCAGCCAACTTCCTCCGCAGTAACCCGGAAGTCAATCGTGTAGTCGGCCGCCGATCGGCTCCCCTGTTGGAGTCCGAGAAGACGGTCGACCTGGACACTGTCCAAACGTGAATGATCGAACACTTCCAGAAATTGTCGCACGAACTGGCCATAGGTGAGGGTGGCGTAGCTGGGCTTCACCATAATGGCGTAAGCCCAGGTAAGCGCACGACCCTCAAGGAGATTACCTATATAGCCAATCCTGCTATGGTCTGAGGGAAAATCTCCGGGAACGCGAAGAAACACGGACTCACACTGCATAATAAAACCCCGAGCTCCACCCAGCTTACCGCTGAAGCGAGCAGGAGTGGGGATTGGTGTGAGCCGTGTTGGCGCACCCGGAGCAGGCTGGATGGCCACCGGAGCCGCAGGAGCCACACGACCCGGACGAGCCGCGGGGAACGGCTGCTGGGGGTCCAAGCGGTCTAATCGGTTAGTAATGATAATTAATTGATTCAATATCACCTGTTGCTGATGGGCTATTAAATCCACCCGAGCCTCGATGGTGGAAAGACGGCGTGCGAGCCCGCTGTCTGCCGAGCCGCTCTGCTGAAGCCGTACTGACATAATGCACGGCCCAGGAGACACACACGCAGACTCAGGATAGATTTAACAGCTTTATTAGCAACAAGGAAGTGTATGGCTGCGTGTCTGTGGAATAAGAATGTATTGGTGGTGGCGTCTGCGTCAGGCACAGGGGCAGGAGGCCGTACAGCCGGACAACCTTGGTTGTGACAGGTGGCTGGCGTCGACAAGGGTGGAGCCCGGGAGACAGCGACCTGCGGTACCTGTGGCAGCAGCGTAGAGCTAACGGTGAGGTGATGAAGTCCGCCGTCGGGAATGTCCACCTGTGCACAGAGGAAAGCTAGAGGAGAGAGGTAAGGGGAGCTTACCCAGGATGTCTTCGCTAGTCGGTTTGAGATCCGTAGTAGCAAAGGGGCCGAAGTAGAGAGACGGCTTCAGGCCGAAGCCCAGGGCAGAGTGGATTAAATACCTCACCGCTGACGAGGAGCAGGTGTGCGCGCAGCTGGCGCCGCTGATGAGCGGCGAGTCATAACATCCCTGTCCAGCATGAGATGTGTGGACCAGCAGGACTTCCGCGCGCTGGCCGTGGAAGCGGAGCGGCTCCTGGACGCATGCGGCGAGCAGGAGACATCAGCGGCAGCAGCAGACCTCGGTGCGGCGGCCGGGGGCGATGGAGAACCAGTGGCAGCAGAGCTGACCCCAGCGACAACAGCGGCGGCGCGGTCCCGAAGCAGAGGGGGGGACGAGCTGTGTTTCTACCATCGACGCTTCGCGCACAAGGCACACAGATGCATCCCACCATGCAACTTCAAGAAGCAGGGAAACGCAAGAGCCGGGGGTCGTTAGCAGCTTCGACCCTCGGTGAATGGAACAAGCTGCTGTACCTGACAGACGCGAGCTCCGGACGGCAATTCCTCATTGACACCGGGGCACAGAGGAGTTTCATCACCGCAACCTACGCGGACCGGGTGGCTGGTCCCCACAGGGATGGAGCAACAGCCGCAAACGGCTCATCGATCAAGCCTTTTGGCGAAAGGACTCTGCGTCTGTCCTTGCATGGCCGCGTCTATGAATGGACCTTCATAGTAGCGGCGGTGAGTTTCAACATGTTAGGCGCCGACTTTTTGTGCTCACATGGCTTGTTGGTAGATCTGGCTAATAGACGCCTGGTTAATGCACTCTCTTTTTGTTCTATCCCCTGTGCAGCGCAAGTGTCCCCGCCGTCAGTACAGACCAATGCCGCCGCAGCAGGAGGTAAGTTCCACACTCTCCTAAACCAGTTCCCAGCACTCACAGTTCCCACGTTTTCAGCTAAGGGGGCGAAGCACGGGGTGGAGCACTTTATAACCACAAGCAGCCCACCAGTTTTTGCTAAGGCTCGGCGCTTGGATGCAGCTAAGCTCTCCATTGCGCGTGAGGAGTTCACCAACCTGGAAAGGTTGGGCATAATTCGCCGCTCGAAGTCTGCTTGGGCTTCCCCCCTCCATATGGTCCCAAAAGCGGACGGCTCGTGGAGACCGTGCGGCGATTATCGCAGGTTAAACAATGCCACAGCACAGGACCGCTACCCAATTCCGCATATCCAAGATTTTTCCGTGCATTTGGCCAAGGCGCGCATTTTTTCTAAAATAGACCTGGTCCGCGGTTATCATCAGGTCCCGGTCCGACCAGAGGACATTCCCAAGACAGCGGTAATAACCCCTTTCGGGCTTTTTGAATTTTTACGCATGCCTTTTGGCCTTAAAGGCGCTGCACAAACCTTCCAACGCATGATGGATGCCGTGTTGCGCGACCTCTCTTTTGTTTTTGTCTACTTAGATGATATTTTGGTCGCCAGCGCCTCTGAAGAGGAACACGAAAGTCACCTCAGAACTGTTTTTCAGAGGTTGGGAGCGCATGGCTTGATAATCAACCCAGCCAAGTGCCATTTTGGCACAGTGCAGATCGATTTTTTAGGGCACCGTGTCTCCCCAGAGGGTGCAGTCTCGCTGCCTTCCAAAGTACGCGCAGTGGCTGAGTTTCCCCAGCCACAAACGGTAAAAGCATTGCAAGAATTTTTAGGTATGGTAAATTTTTACAACCGTTTCATACCTCACGCGGCGCAGCTCATGCAACCATTGTACGCCGCGCTAAAAAAACAGAAGCCCTCCAGTGCGATTGAGTGGTCCCCAGAGCGGGAGCGCGCATTCACTGAGGTTAAAAAAGCACTAGCAGATGCAGCACTGCTGGCTCACCCAGACCCAGCAGCCCGAATAGCGCTAACCACAGACGCGTCACATGTGGCCGTAGGAGCCGTGGTGGAACAGCAAGTCGCCAGGGCTTGGCAGCCACTCGCTTTTTTCAGCAGATCCCTACGCGATGCGGAGCGAAAATATAGCGCGTTTGACAGGGAACTGCTAGCGCTCCACCTGGCCATTCGCCATTTTCAGTTCTGGTTGGAAGGGCGGCGTTTCACCGCGTTTGTCGACCACAAACCGCTCACCTTCGCAATGTCCAAAATCTCAGAACCGTGGTCAGGCCGACAGCAGAGGCAGCTGGCCGCAATTTCAGAATTCACCACCGATATACAGCACGTAGCCGGTAAATTTAATGTGGTGGCAGACTGCCTCTCGCGAGCGGTAACAGCGCCTGTCCGCGCGGATGGGGGCTGTAGCGCCGCAGACGCGGAGCGCGGTAACAGCGCGGACGCGCACGCGGCTCCGATGCGCGTAGGGATAGATTACACGGCCATGGCAGCGGAGCAGGGCGAAGACACAGACGTGCGCGCGCTCCTGTCTGGACCAACAGGGTTAAGGCTGGAGAACATAAGTTTACAAACCGGGTCACCCCCGCTAATTTGCGATGTATCCACCGGTCGACCACGCCCAGTGGTACCGGCCACGTGGCGCCGTCGCGTTTTTGACGCAGTGCACTCCCTAGCACACCCGGGAGTACGCGCTTCGGTGAAAATGGTAGTGGAGAAGTTTGTTTGGCCGAGCCTGCGCAAGCACGTGAAGGAGTGGGCGAGAGCCTGCCTGTCTTGCCAGCGGGCCAAAGTTCACAGGCACACAAAAGCTCCTTTAGAACCTTTCCACATTCCGGCTAAGAGGTTTGATCATGTGCACGTAGATCTAGTGGGACCCCTGCCGCCCTCGCAAGGGTTCACACATCTCCTGACAATGGTGGACTGGACCACGCGTTGGCCGGAAGTAGTCCCATTGCAGTCTACCACAGCAGCAGAGGTGACTCGCGTTTTTTTAACAGCCTGGGTAGCGCGGTTCGGAGTCCCGTCGGACATTACGTCCGATAGGGGTCTGCAGTTCGTGTCAGAGCTGTGGTCAGCAATGGCCAGCGGCTTAGGGGCAACAGCCCATCGCACCACCGCTTATCACCCACAGGCCAACGGTTTATGCGAGCGTTTTCACAGATCGTTGAAGGCAGCCCTCAGAGCGTCGCTCACGGATACAAATTGGGTAAACAAACTACCATGGGTTTTATTGGGGTTGCGTTCGGCACCCAAAGAGGATTTAGATGCCTCACCTGCTGAATTAGTTTTTACTCAACCTCTCAGGCTGCCAGGAGAATTCCTGCCAGCCCATGCAGCACCAGAGCGCCCCCCGGTGCGGGGACCTCTAAGTGGCACGGGAGCAGAAATGCTCCCGGGCCCCGCTCATCACACTTTTCCATGGGTTTTTGTTCCCAAGGCTTTGCAAAACGCAGAGTTTGTTTTTGTCAGGCACGAAGCCCAGCGTCACAGCCTCCGCCCACCTTACGACGGTCCGTTTCGAGTGCTGGAAACCGGGGAGAAATATTTTGTGCTGGACTTGGGGGGCAGGAAAGAGACAATCAGTGCTGACAGATTAAAGCCTGCTTTTGTGTTACGTGACAAACCTGTACGGCCGGCGGGGGCGCCTCGACGCGGCAGACCTCCCAGGGAACAGCCCCTGGTTCCCCAGCAGGGGGCAAATAACCCTTCTCCCCCTCATTCCACAGGCGCACCGCAGGATGGCACAACACAGGCTGCGAAGCCTGCGTTCAGCAGATTTGGGAGGAGATTGAAGCTTAAGCAACCGGCAGAGTGATGTGTATTTTGATCAACCCGTGTAAATTGTGCTGTAGATCCTGCAAAGGGGGGGGGGGTGATGTAAGGGTATAATGTGTATGACTGTCCATTATTGACATGAAGTTGGTGTGTGTGTCCATTCTTGACATAATGTGTATGACTGTCCATTATTGACATAAGGTGTATAACGGTTAGAGTAATGTTGGTGTATGTCCGTTCTTGGGCGTTTCGGGGGGAGTGATGTGGCGTAACATTATGTAGCTCACATATTCCTTGGCAGAGACCCAGACATGAGAGAACTTTGAGCTTGCAGTGTGTATTGACATCACGCCTTAAACGGACATTGAGTCTGGACCCCCTGTGGACTGGGGAAGAAGTGAGAAGATCTGGGAGTGGACCTGAAGGGACTGTCTGACCTCCGGGGGTCAGACAGAGAAGCCGAGAGGACAATGGGAGGATTAAATGTGAATCTGATTCTGTGTTTGATGTGAATGTGATTAGTGTTTGATGTGAGAGTATAAAGGTATGTGGTTTACCGCAGCTCGCCCTCTTCATTCCCTGACTGAGAGAGGAGCTGTAGGACGTGAGATGAAATAAACCAATACTGAGAAATCATTCAGTCTCTTCATTTCATGGTTCATATATATGTATATATATATATATATATATACAGTATATATATATATATATATATATATATATACAGTATATATATATATATATATATATATATATATATACACACTACCGTTAAAAAGTTTGGGGTCACTTACAAATTTCCTTATTGTTGAAAGAAAAGTACTTTTTTTCAATGAAGATAACTTTAAACTAATCAGAAACACACTCTATATATTGCTAATGTGGTAAATGACTATTCTAGCTGCAAATGTCTGGTTTTTGGTGCAATATCTACATAGGTGTATAGAGGCCCATTTCCAGCAACTATCACTCCAGTGTTCTAATGGTACAATGTGTTTGCTCATTGCGTCAGAAGGCTAATGGATGATTAGAAAACCCTTGTGCAATCATGTTAGGTCTGCAATGCTGTAATTGCTGCAAATGGAGGATTCTTTGACGAAAGCAAAGTTTGAAGGAAAAAATTATTATTTCAAATACAAATCATTATTTCTAACCTTGTCAATGTCTTGACTATATTTTCTATTCATTTTACAACTCATGGTGGTAAATAAGTGTGACTTTTCATGGAAAACACAAAATAATTGTCTGGGTGACCCCAAACTTTTGAACGGTAGTTGTGCTGCCTTCTGGCAGAATTTGGGACTTTTATTCAATGTAAGTTCATGCAATAGGAAGTACTTTTAATTTGACTAGTGATGTCATAACGTTAGAAACAGGAAGTAGGAAGTAAAATGTCAGTTGGACCAAGGGCAAAGTCATGTTGCCATTCAGAGGAAGGAGTTCCTAAAAAATTCGCTTTTCATAGTCCCAGCAGATGCATCCCTTGTATGTATTCATTCTTTAGGTTCTTAGTATTTGTTATGGAAGATAATTTCATGGTTTATGTTGTTTAGAAACTGTTAAAAGTAAATGTAGAAAAAACAATTTTTTGAACATATGTTAATGGTAGCTAAATGTTAGCAATAGCATAGCTTAACCAATGTAATGAATGCCAAGGTCATTAGTTGCCTTTTCTAGGTTGTGTTTTAAGTGCTAGCTTATGTAGAAACGTTACAGAATTTAATTAGTCTCCTACTTGTTTCATTTTTAGTTTCACTTTATCTTCTGAAGCTGTGATGTTGAAGTCTGCTTGTCAAGAAATAAATCACCAATGAAGAAAAGTTTAACTTGCTGTCTAGCTAGTTCTTACAACTTAGTGAGGACAGTACAGTGAAAAAGGGTGATTCAGCTGGAGCGCAACAACTAAAGTAGAAAGAAGCAAAACCTAGCAAGAAAGATGGAAGAAAGAAAGAGTGAGAAGTCTGCATCAGTGCACACACACAAGTCAAGGAGCTCTCGCTCATCTTCATCTAGTGCCGCAGTCAAGGCGCGTGCAGCAGCAGAGGCTGCAAAAGTACGAGCTGCTTATGCAGAAAAAGAAGCAAGGCTAAAAGTTGAGAAAGCTACTACAGAAGCAGAGCTGGGACGAGTTAGAGCTGATCTAGAGTTGGGAAAAGCAAAGCTGGAAGCTGAATTAAGCACACTAGAACAACAAAAAGAGGCAGCAGCAGCTGAAGCACAGGCTGAAGCATTAGAAGCAGCTGAATATCAAGAGAATTCAGTTAAGTCTAGTTCATCTTCACATGAGGTCCTCCAAGAGGAAATTGCAACACGTACTAAAGAGTACGTTGCAGCACAAACTGAACTGCACCGAACAGGCATTCCAGTGTCTCCCCCTAGCTCAGCACACGATGCAGCAGTGTCTGAAGAGAACTACATTACATGGCATCCTTTGTCAGCAATAGGCCCGAACGAGGATGATGTACGCCAACAGGGTGAGGCCCCCCAAAGGCAACCCCTTCTCAGCATGGCATCAAATCAGAGCGCACCTCATACTGGGAACCAAACAATTCTAAATCGAGAAAGTGGACATCCCGATGTGCCTAAGAAAGCATATTTCCCTCAGAAACCAGCACTAAGCCCAATGGCACCATCATACTTTCCTCGCAATGTCCCAACCACCCCAAGTGTGGCACCTGAAACAGAACACCTGGCACGATACCTGGCTAAACGCGATCTAGTGAGTACCAGCCTCTACCAATTTGATGACAAACCCGAAAATTACATGGCATGGCAGTCATCATTCGATAATGCAACTGCTGGCCTGGGACTCACAGGCACTGAAATGCTGGATCTGCTCATTAAGTGGCTCGGGCCAGAGTCAGTAAAGCACATAAAACGCATTCACTCTGTGCATGTAGGGCGCCCAGACGTAGCACTAGAGAAGGCCTGGGAGTGCCTCCAGCAGTGTTATGCTGCACCTGAAGTCATGGAGAAGTCTCTGTTTAAACGACTGGACGAATTCCCAAAAATATCTGCAAAAGACTACGGGAAACTGAGGGACCTAGGCGATCTCCTCATGGAGCTACAGGGTGCTAGAGGAGAAGGTTACCTCACAGGACTGGCATACCTGGATACAGCCAGGGGAATTGGGCCCATTGTTGAAAAACTCCCCTATGGGCTTCAAGAGAAATGGCTCGCAATAGGCTCAAGGTTTAAAGAAAAGAACAAAGGCTATTTCCCTCCATTTGATGTCTTTGCCGATTTCATCTGTCACGAAGCACGGAGAAGGAATGATCCCAGCTTCGCCCTACCATCTGCTAGCAGCAGCAGTTTGAAATCAGACAAGGCACCCTCACACAACTTAGGAAGCAAGATATCAGTTCATAAGACAGAGGTTTCATCAGGTAAAGATCCGCCAGCAGATATACCTGAGAAAAAAGTTGAAGGGTCAGAAAAAAATTGTCCCATTCACAACAAACCACACCCACTCAGGAAGTGCAGAACATTCAGAGGAAAGATGCTTGAAGAGAGGAAGAGTATTCTCAAAGACAACGGGATGTGTTTCAAATGCTGCACGTCCGCAAGTCATCTCGCTAAAGACTGTAAAGCAACTGTGAAGTGCACAGAGTGTGGTAGTGACCATCACCATGCTGCCATGCACCCAGGTCCACCACCTCAAGCTGCGAAAGGGCCTCCACCACCATCAGACAATGGCGGGGAGGAAGATGTGCCAGCCGGTGACAGCACAGTCATCAATTCTAGCTGCACACAGATTTGTGGTCCAGGCCGAACAGCAAGATCCTGCTCAAAGATTTGTCTGGTTCGAGTATATCCCGAAGGTCAACGTGAGAGGGCAACTAACATGTACATAATCCTGGACGACCAAAGCAATCGTTCATTGGTCAGGTCTGACTTCTTTGAGCTCTTTAACATCAAAGGCCAGTCTTTCCCTTACTCACTAAAGACCTGTGCGGGGCTGGTGGAGACGTCAGGCCGGAAGGCTGAAGGATTCCAGGTCGAATCTCTGGATGGCCAAACCAGCCTACCACTTCCACCTCTAATTGAGTGCAATGAAATACTCAATGATCGCACTGAAATACCGACACCTGACACGGCCCGCCACCATCCACACCTCAGGGGTGTAGCACCATACATACCTGAGCTTGACCACAATGCGGAGATACTTATCCTGCTCGGCAGAGATCTCGTCAGAGTGCACAAGGTCTGGCAGCAAGTAAGCGGACCCCCAGACGCTCCTTTCGCACAAAAGTTGGAGCTAGGCTGGGTGCTTGTCGGAGATGTGTGCTTAGGGGGTGCACATAAACCAGTCGTGGGGACATTCAAGACCAATGTGCTGGAGAATGGCCGTCCCTCTATGCTCACACCTTGCAAAGCCTCCATAAAGCTGACTCAGACCGTGTCTCATGGCGGGGAGCAGAGGAGTAAGTCCACAAAGCCATCACTGGATACCCTTGGAAGGAAAGTCTTCAAAGAGACCGAGTATGATAACAGACCTGCCCCGTCCATGGAGGACACCATCTTCCTGGAGATTATGGACCAAGAAGTCTACAGAGACGAGTCAAACAACTGGGTCGCTCCGCTACCTTTTAGGGTCCCTCGGCAGCGCTTATCTAACAACCGTGAACAAGTATTCACCCGCTTCGCCGCTCTGGAGAAGACGCTACGAAGGAAACCGGAGATGAAACAACAGTTCCTGGAATTCATGGGGAAAATATTAGAGAAGAAACATGCAGAAGTGGCTCCGCCACAGGAAGACAATGAAGAATGTTGGTACCTCCCAACCTTCGGAGTCTACCACCCACAAAAGCCTGGGAACATTCGCGTTGTGTTCGACTCCAGTGCGAAGTATTCAGGAACATCTCTGAACGACGTTCTCCTGACGGGACCTGACCTCAATAACTCACTCTCTGGGGTTCTGATCCGCTTTCGGAAGGAACAAGTTGCAGTGATCGCCGACATACAGCAGATGTTCCACTGCTTCCTAGTTCGCAACGACCATAGGAAGTACCGGCGTTTCTTGTGGTACAGAGACAATGACATGTCCAAGGACGTAATCGACTATAGGATGAGAGTCCATGTTTTTGGCAACAGTCCGTCCCCATCTGTGGCTATCTACGGTCTGAGGAGGGCCATCCAAGAAGGTGCGAACAAACATGGAGCGGACACTGTACAATTTGTGGAACGTCATTTCTACGTCGATGACGGACTCATCAGCCTACCCACCGACGCTGACGCCATCAGCCTCCTGCGTAGAATGCAGGCCTCACTCAGCGAATCAAACCTGAGGCTCCGCAAGTTCGCTTCAAATAGCGACGTCGTCCTTCAAGCCTTCGCACCAGAAGACAGGGCAGTCCTAAAGAGCCTTGACTTCAGTGGTGAAGCTACACCTGTGCAACGGAGCTTGGGACTATTGTGGGAGACCACAACAGACACATTCACATTCACTGTCTCACAAGAGAAGAAGCCCTTCACTTGCAGAGGAGTGTTGTCTACGGTGAACAGCATCTTTGATCCGCTAGGCATGGTTGTGCCAGTGACCATTGAAGGCAAAAGTCTGCTCAGAGAACTCAGTGTCGACATGTGTGACTGGGATGCACCGCTCCCAGAACAAAAGCTGAAACAATGGGAATCATGGCGAACGTCATTGCATGATTTAAACCAGCTGCACATCCCACGCGCATACACTACGACATCCCTCTCCAAGGGTGAGCACACAGAGCTATGTGTGTTCTCCGACGCAAGCACCAAGGCCATTGGAGTGGTGGCATATCTGAAGACTACACAAGCTGATGGAGAAATCCAAGTTGGATTCATCCTAGGGAAAGCTAAACTGGCTCCACAGTCAGAACCAACAATTCCCCGGCTAGAGCTGTGTGCCACAGTATTAGCCGTAGAAGTTACTGAGCTCATACAAGACGAGCTGGACCTGAAGCTTGATGAGGTCAAGTTCTACTGTGACAGCAGGGTAGTTCTTGGCTATATCTACAATCAAACGAAACGTTTCTATGTATACGTCCACAACCGAGTTCGCAGAATACGTCAGTTCTCAACACCTGACCAGTGGCACTATGTCAGTACGGAAGATAACCCCGCAGACCACGCTTCGCGGGCAGTTGTGGCATCACATCTGGCACAGACCACATGGTTCATCGGACCAGACCTTCTGTACAAACCCAGTCCACCTGATGAAGACTCAAAGGAAGTCTTTGAGCTTCTCAACCCAGAATTGGATGGAGAGATACGCCCTGAAGTGAGCAGCCTCTTGACTCACAGTCTAAACAGAGGCCTCAATGCCGCACGTTTCCAGCGGTTCTCATCAATGCGCTCTCTCACTAGGGCAATTGCTCTACTCATCCACATTGCTAAATCTTACAAGCACAAGTCCAGTCAGTGCAAAGGATGGCACTACTGCAACCTCCCGCGTACTCCAGATGAGCTGTCCCAAGTTAGACACATCATCATCAGAGCAGCGCAGGAAGAGGCCTACTCTAAGGAATTAGCAGCACTTGAAAATGGAAAAACTGTAGCCAAGGACAGTTTTCTTCAGAAACTCAGACCTGTTCTTGAAGAAGACCTGATTTGCGTTGGCGGCAGACTAAAGCATGCTGACTTGAGCAGTCAGGAAAAGAACCCCATCATCTTGCCCAAGAACAGTCATGTTTCCCTGCTGCTAGTGTGCCAGTGTCATGAAGATGTCAAGCATCAAGGACGACACTTTACAGAAGGGGCCCTGAGAGCTGCAGGCTTTTGGGTCATAGGCGGAAAAAAGCTTATCGCCTCAGAGCTGCACAAGTGCATTGTTTGCCGAAAGTTACGCGGCAGAACAGAGGAACAACTCATGGCCAACTTACCTCCGGAACGACTACACACATGCCCACCCTTCACCTATGTGGGAGTGGATGTGTTCGGACCTTGGCCAGTCATCTCAAGGCGCACGCGAGGTGGACAGGCCCAAGGCAAGAGATGGGCGATGCTCTTCTGTTGCATGAGCTCCCGAGCCGTGCATATTGAGCTCATCGACTCCCTGGACACTTCCAGTTGTGTCAATGCACTAAGGAGATTCTTCGCGATAAGGGGACCTGCTAAGCAAATAAGATCAGACTGCGGAACAAACTTTGTTGCCGCTGCAAAGGAATTGGGACTCAGTCAAAACACTTCAGTCCAGCAGTTCTTGAGCCAGCAAGGGTGTTCTTGGGTGTTCAACCCACCTCACTCGTCACACATGGGAGGGTCGTGGGAGCATTTAATAGGCCTCTCAAGAAGGATTCTGGATGCCATCCTGCTGCAGGAGAATGTCCAGCTAACTCACGACGTCTTGAACACTCTCATGGCTGAGGTGGTTGCAATACTCAATGCCAGACCCCTTGTTCCGGTCTCCACAGACCCAGAGTCACCCTTCGTGCTCTCTCCTGCGATGATTCTCACCCAGAAGGTGGGAGTTCCTCCACCATACGGGGAATTCGCGGGAAAGGATCTTCTCAGCAGACAATGGAGACAGGTGCAAGCCCTTGCAGACTGTTTCTGGCATCGCTGGCGACAGGAGTACCTTCCCACTCTTCAGCCCCGACGGAAGTGGAGGGAGGCACGACGGGATGTCAAAGAAGGAGACATCGTGCTCCTGAAGGACCGTCAAGTTCCACGTAATGCGTGGCCCATGGCGAGGATTACAGCGGTCGTCCCTGGCAGGGACAGCAGAGTAAGGAAGGTCGAGCTGAAGACAGCAGGCAAGGAATCCAAGCTGTTCCAGAGGCCGGTGTCAGAAGTAATTCTTCTGCTGCCAAAAGACTGAAACTTCAGGCCAGAGACATTTATTGGTGGGTAGTGACCTTTAAGGTCAGACGGGGAGTGTGCTGCCTTCTGGCAGAATTTGGGACTTTTATTCAATGTAAGTTCATGCAATAGGAAGTACTTTTAATTTGACTAGTGATGTCATAACGTTAGAAACAGGAAGTAGGAAGTAAAATGTCAGTTGGACCAAGGGCAAAGTCATGTTGCCATTCAGAGGAAGGAGTTCCTAAAAAATTCGCTTTTCATAGCCCCAGCAGATGCATCCCTTGTATGTATTCATTCTTTATGTTCTTAGCATTTGTTATGGAAGATAATTTCATGGTTTATGTTGTTTAGAAACTGTTAAAAGTAAATGTAGAAAAAACAATTTTTTGAACATATGTTAATGGTAGCTAAATGTTAGCAATAGCATAGCTTAACCACTGTAATGAATGCCAAGGTCATTAGTTACCTTTTCTAGGTTGTGTTTTAAGTGCTAGCTTATGTAGAAACGTTACAGAATTTAATTAGTCTCCTACTTGTTTCATTTTTAGTTTCACTTTATCTTCTGAAGCTGTGATGTTGAAGTCTGCTTGTCAAGAAATAAATCACCAATGAAGAAAAGTTTAACTTGCTGTCTAGCTAGTTCTTACAACTTAGTGAGGACAGTACAGTAGTGTATATATATATTTTGGTCCATTCCTTTTGGTCCATTCCATATATATATATATTGGTATATATTTGGTATATATATACTTTGGCCCATTCCTCCATGCAGATCTCCTCTAGAGCAGTGATGTTTTGGGGCTGTCGCTGGGCAACACAGACTTTCAACTCCCTCCAAAGATTTTCTATGGGGTTGAGATCTGGAGACTGGCTAAGCCACTCCAGGACCTTGAAATGCTTCTTACGAAGCCACTCCTTCGTTGCCCGGGCGGTGTGTTTGGGATCATTGTCATGCTGAAAGACCCAGCCACGTTTCATCTTCAATGCCCTTGCTGGCGGAAGTAGGTTTTCACTCAAAATCTCACCATACATGGCCCCATTCATTCTTTCCTTTACACGGATCAGTCATCCTGGTCCCTTTGCAGAAAAACAGCCCCAAAGTATGATGTTTCCACCCCCATGCTTCATAGTAGGTATGGTGTTCTTTCTCCTCCAAACACGACAAGTTGAGTTTTTACCAAAAAGTTCTATTTTGGTTTCATCTGACCATATGAAATTCTCCCAATCCTCTTCTGGATTATCCAAATGCTCTCTAACAAACTTCAGACGGGCCTGGACATGTACTGGTTTAAGCAGGGGGACACGTCTGGCACTGCAGGATTTGAGTCCCTGGCGGCGTAGTGTGTTTCTGATGTAGCCTTTGTTACTTTGGTCCCAGCTCTCTGCAGGTCATTCACTAGGTCCCCCCATGTGGTTCTGGGATTTTTGCTCACCGTTCTCGTGATCATTTTGACCCCACGGGGTGAGATCTTGCGTGGAGCCCCAGATGGAGGGAGATTATCAGTGGTCTTGTATGTCTTCCATTTTCTAATAATTGCTCCCACAGTTGATTTCTTCACACCAAGCTGCTTACCTATTGCAGATTCAGTCTTCCCAGCCTGGTGCAGGTCTACAATTTTGTTTCTGCTGTCCTTTGACAGCTCTTTGGTCTTGGCCATAGTGGAGTTTGGAGTCTGACTGTTTGAGGTTGTGGACAGGTGTCTTTTATACTGATAACGAGTTCAAACAGGTGCCATTAATACAGGTAATGAGTGGAGGACAGAGGAGCCTCTTAAAGAAGAAGTTACAGGTCTGTGAGAGCCAGAAATCTTGCTTGTTTGTAGGTGACCAAATACTTATTTTACTGAGGAATTTACCAATTAATTCATTAAAAATCCTTCAATGTGATTTTCTGGATTTTTTTTTTCTCATTTTGTCTCTCATAGTTGAGGTATACCTGTGATGAAAATTGGAGACCTCTCTCATCTTTTAAGTGGGAGAACTTGCACAATTGGCGGCTGACTAAATACTTTTTTGCCCCACTGTATATATATTGTGATGTTTCATGGGGTTCACACAATAAGGAGAGATGATTATGATGCAACAGGCTTTTTTCTTCACTCACTCACTACACAGAACAGAGGGGAGGTCATTCACACAGACCCTCATCCCTCTCATGGTGACATAGACACTTGATCTATCACATACAGGGAAAACAACGCTATCACAGCTGGTCTTATTGCACAGTTATAATGGCACAAGAATAACAGAACACAAGAATAATAACAGTGTTTGAATCCTCCTCGATGCAAAGCATGCTGGGAGAATCCCCGCCTCCTTATCACAGCCTCGATGTTACACTATCCCCCCCGGACTGGTTTTTGTCCACAGAATAATAAGTCCAACTCAAAAGTCCAATGCAAATCCATTCAGGTGTCAGAGCAACTGTTGTTGTCAGCGACCAGCACGCACGGTCCCGACCAGTGGCTCACCAGCCTTGGTGACAGTTCCTCTGTCATGAACGCGCCTTCGGAGCAGAGGAACGAACCCACGCACTGAATGGTGTTTGTGCAATTTAATAAAAAAGTAACATAAAGTACAAAAAGGTGTCAACCATACAAAAATGCAAATAAGGAAACACTTACAGGAAACGTCCTGGTGTCATGAATGCCCCTCCGGGGCAAAAAACAAACCAAAGTGCTTGACTGCAGTGAGACAGAAAAACACTCAAAACTACAAAGGAAGTCTGATCACTGAGGACAGACGCTCAGACATATGACAGAGCCCCCCCCCTCCCAAGGGGTGGAATCCAGACACCTCAAAGTAACATCAAAAAAGAACCAGGTTCTAGTGGCCTGCCAAAGTCCCAGATCAAGCAGACGGCCCAATGAAGAGAGTCAGATGGCCTGCCGGAGAAAATGGGCCACCCGACCCAGAGACTCAGTCCTTCAAGTGGCCAGCCAGTGTTGTTAAGCCACCAGGACCGGAGGGGTGAACAAGGAGGTGGCTTTCCCACCGGGAGGCTCAGAGGCAAGAAGCCGGACCGGAGGAGGGGGACTCCATCAGTGTCTGGAGGTGGAGGAAGGGGGGCCACGACGACGTCTGGCAGAGGAGAAAGAGGAACCCCGAAGGCATCTAGCAGAGGAGAGATGAGGAGCAGAGGAGAGATGGCCTTGGTGTCCTCAGGTTGGCTGGCAGCACCCTCAGTAGTCCCGGCATGGGACACGGCTGCACCCTCGGTGGCTCCGTGCTGGAGCCCAGCTGCACCCACGGTGGCTCCGGGCTTGGCCATGGCTGCACCCCCGGTGTATCCCAGCTGGGCCATGGCTGCACCCACGGTGGACCCAAGATGGGCCCATACAGGAGCGCAGCACCTATCCTGGGCTGAAGCTGGGGCGCAGCCCCCACGAGGGTCCCTGGCAGGGATGCAGCACCCACGGAGACTCAGCTTGCGGAGGGACCCACACAACAGCCTCAGGTAGAGGAGGAGCTGGATCCAGGGCGACCTCAGCAGGGGAAGCTGGACCCGCGACGTAACCGGGTGGTGAACCTGAATCCTCGGAGATCTGTGGTGGTTCCGGAACATCTCCGGTGACCCTGGGAGGAAGTTTAGAAGAAACACAAAGAGAAACAGAGTCAGGTTTGCTGGCAGTGGCAGAGCCCAGCAAGGCGAGCTCAGGTGAAGCAGACGGCTGCACCTGGCTCTCCTCACCAAGAGCCAGGCAAGAATGCTCTAAAACAGACGATAGAAAAACAAAGGAGAGCACTTGCCTGAGCTCGAACTCCACCGCCGTCCAGGACTCTGACAATCCAGGCAATGTCATCTTGGGCTCGGCCCTCTGGAGGTTCAGCTCAGGAGCCGACACTGCTGCAGCAGCCTCCGCAGCAGGCGTGATGGTTATTGCAGTCCTTATACCCCCAGGCGCAGGGGACCACACTGGTGACTTCTCCAGCGTGGCAGCTGGGGTACGGCTCACCATTGGTGCTGGAGCTGGACTTTCCAGGGCCACGGCCTCCTCCATCATCCAGCGGTCTTGTTCCAGGGCCAGCAGACACTCACAGGGAACAGGAGGCGACACGGAGAGGGCGGGTGAGTAAAGGGAGGCTGCAGCAGGTGGAGAGGTCTCTGGGGACTGCATACCCAGAGTCTCTCTACCAGGGATCAGGCAAGATATATATATCAATATTAGAAATAAAAAGAGGAAACTTGCCTGTTCTCCTGGTACACAATGTTCCCTGCTGCAGCTGGCGATGTGTGGTCCCTCTCCGTGGCTAGGATGATTCTGGGCCCCCCTGAGGATCATGGAGGAGCTGCTCCTGTACTCACAGAGGAAGGCGTGGCCGCAGGAGAAATGAAGGACCTCTTGACAGCGGGAGGAGGCATCGAGGAACCGGAGGATGTAGCAGAAATGGCGGGAGGTTGGGCTGACAGAATAGCCGGAGAAAAAGAAGAGAGATCTGCTGTGGAAGGAGTCAGGCTTGATGTTGGAAGGAAGGCTGGTGAAGAGGCTGGGAAATTCCTCTGGCGCGCCGTGACAGGATGACGCTTTCGCAGAGAAGCCATTGACGTTCTTGGTGGAGCAGGTGGGGAGGTCAGCAAAATGGAATGAGGAGAGGACGTTGGCCGTGATGGGTGTCTCCGCCTCCACTCCGCTGGAAGCGCTCCCATCAACAACCCAGGAAATGACTGTTGGAGTGCGCAGACCATGGGCAGCAGGTCTGCATACTGTGGATAGCTCCAAAGGCCAGGATGCACTTCTAGGATACCCATACAGACAATCACATGTTTTCTTTGGTCCTTGGGCTTCAAGGGCTTCGTCCACAAAATCACGAATGAACTCCGCCACCCGTTCCTCCTCCACCATGGGTGATCTTGCTGCCAATTCTCTTCTATTAGTGCGAGGCCGATATGCTGGGGACATGATGAGCTCCAGTAGCAGGTGAGTGGAAAAAACACAAAAAAAGGCCAAAAAAAAGTGCCTCACTGCAGAAGCTGGATTTTTAACTAGGCAGCAGCCTACTGTCATGAACACCCCTCCGGGGCAAAAAACAAACCCAAGTGCTTGACCGCAGTGAAACAATTTATTGACAAACAAACATGACAGTCCAAAATAACAGTGCAAACAAATCCAAAAGCCAACAAGAAAAACTTACACTGAGTTGAATCAATAGAGCAGAGGAACTCTGGAGGAGAGGAGGGGGAGACGGACTGTAGAAATGAAGTCTAGTCTGAACATTAATGAGGCTGCTGCAAATACAGGGTGGAAAGGTAGAGTTTAAATACATGAACAGCGATGAGCAGCAGGTGTGAGAGCCGGGCTGGGGAACACTATCATGAACTGGGTTTGCTGGCTCCAAGCCCAGCTTTGTGACACTGTGACTGCATGCCCTTTTGTGTATTGTGTTCTTTATTTGCCATCAGGCACTCTCAGGGAGCCTCTGGTGGTTGCTCGGCTCCCTGACATCTGACAGCCATGCCTCCCCCTCCTGCCTGTGTGACTAGCTGTCTGTCATCATCGTTTGTGTTCATTTTCTGTTCATTCACACACTCTCTTGCACACATACACACACACACCACTCATCCTTTCTCATGTGCTCATAGATATTCACACACACACCTGTGTCCACTTAGTCCAGCCCACTCATTCCTACGCACTCACTCACACTACACACACCCGGCAATCACGTTCCTCATTATGTTTGGCATTATTTAAGCCCTGTGTCTGCTCTAGTGAGTTGCCGGATTACACTGGTCAACGCCAGACATATTTATTGTCTAAGTTTTTTTAGCTGATTTAGGACAATTTTGATGTGCTGAATCCAAAAATCGCATTGGTTTTGCTCAATCAGGTCAACTTTTTGAATTATGGCCACATGTTGTTTTATACTCCTCTCCTATTTTGGCCCCCCTTCATTTGCTTCCTACTGAATCTAGAATTAAATTTAAAATCTTTCTCCTTAATTACAAAGCTCTTAAAGATCAAAGATGGTATTTAAAAGATCTGATAGTACCTTTGTTATGATCTCTCTGACTAGGGGAAGAGGAGGTAATAAAACAACCGATGGATTTGGTTTGCAAATTAAAATTACACTGGTCAACACCAAATTTATTGTCTAAGTTTTTTTTAGCTGATTTAGGACAGTTTTGATGTGCTGAATCCAAAAATCACATTGGTTTTGCTCAATCAGATCAACTTTGTGAATTAGGGCCACATGTTGTTTTATACGTTTTTGTTTACATGTATGGGTGTTTTTGCTTTTTATGATCCAAAATTCTTTTTTATGTCTTGAAATTCTCTGAATTTTGAACAATGATGACGTAACATTCAATTTACATGTACTTACCTTTATATAAAGGTAAGTACATGCACAGTACTAAGTAAGTACCAAGTAAGTACAGGTTTTTACTTAGTACCTAATCGAGAGAAACGGATGTCATTTTTGGATTCAGCAGTGCAAAATTGTTTTAAATCAGTTGAAAAAACACAGACAAAAATTATTTTTGTAACCTTGTGTTATTGTTCTCCTCCATGCATGACTAGATGCCCTGCTTGTCTTTGTCGCACCGCATCACTCTGTATGTTATTTGTGTTTCTTTTTCTGTTTACGCAGGTTGGCTCCGGGATTCCTTCCACGGACATCTCTGTTCCCAGCCCAGTGAGTATTTCGGTACCTGCCGCTTCCAGTCTCGCCTAGGAAGCGCTCGGGTGTCCAGGTTGCCTCCCCCCACTGTCAGTCTCGCCTGAAGCACCTTGGGTCCTCCCTGGACTTACTCACCGGTGAGCTGTGGGGCATCTTGTGAGCTTCCCAGAGCCTTCTCGCCTTTCTGTGTTCCTCGGTTGTTTTTTCTGGACTGTATGTTATTCTTTTTGTACAATAAATTGCACACAGCATCTCCTGCACGTGGGTTTCGTCATTTCTGCCTTAAAACGGCAGGAAATCATTACAAACACTAATTGTCTAACTGCTCTCAGCTGATGGGAGAGTGGTCTGAGAACAGAGAGAGGAGAAAAAATAGCAGGAGACAAAAAAAACACAATCACTCGCAGCTGAGGAACAGACACAGACTGCGAGTGGAAATGGCTGTCTGGAATAAAGGAAAAGGGGCTCATATCACCAACACAACATAACAGAGCTAACAGGGAAATAATAATGAACAGAAAAACACTCAAAACTACAAAGGAAGTCTGAGCACTGAGGACAGACACTCAGACATATGACACCCGGAGCCGACATCGCCCCATGGAAGTGGTGAGGAATAAACATGGAGAGATGAACAAGTGGATACATTCACCAGTAGATTCACTCAATAGTGCCACAAAGACACAGTGAGCAGGCAATGCTAAAATACACAGAGAATAATGAGCTGCAGGTGTGAATCGCTGAGTGAGCTGGTGACCTAATTACCCAGCTGCCACAGCTGAGGGAACAGAGCAGAGTGCACAGCTAATGGGAGCGTCTGGAGAGAGAGGAGAGACTCTCTCAAAAAAACACAAAATATACACAGCCCGACAAAATAACAACAGACATATCAAACTTAGAAATAATGTGAGAGTCTGAGCACTGTAGACATACGCTCAGACACATGACAGAGCCCCCCCTTTAAGGGGTGGGTACCAGACACCTCCAGGTAACACCCAAAAGAACCCCCCCCCCCAAGAGAAAGAGGTACAGCAAACCCACCCCGGGTGGGAGATGGGGGAAGCAGGCATGGAGGAAAAACACAAACCCACTCAAGATCCACACCTGTGCATAGCTCAGTCCCTGGGCCCCCACTAGAGAACACAGAATTAGGCCCCTTGGCCCAAGTAGCTCAAAAGTTCAGGGGGCCGATCAAGGTCCCAGGCCCAGTGAGGTGGAACAGGTTGGGTGGCCTGCCTAAGACCCAGACCAGCTGGACGGCCAGGTGGTATGAGTCGGGTGGCCTGCTGGAAAATATGGACCACTCAACTCAGCGGCTCAGTCTCTCTGGTGGACGGCCCGAGTCTTTAAGCCACCAGGCCTGGAGAGGTGACCCAGGAGGCAGCTTCCCCACAGGAAGACAAACTGATGGGAAGCAGGACTGGGGGAGAGTGACCACGATGATGTCTGATGGCAGAGGAGGAAAGGGAACAATGACGATGTCTGACGGAGGAAGAAGGGGGACCCCGATGGCATCTGGCAGAGGAGGAGAGGCCTTGATGTCCTCAGGCTGGCCAGTGGCACCCTCGGTGGTTTCAGAGTGGAATGTTGTAGCACCCGTGGTGGCTCCGGGCTGAAGCTCAGCAGCCCCCACGGTGGCTCCGGGCTGGAGCACTGTAGCACCCTCGGTGGGCTCCAGCTAGGCCAAAGTTGCACCCACGGTGGGCCCCGGCTGGGCCAACACTGCACCCACAGTGGGCCCCAGCTGGGCCAACATTGCACCCATGGTGGGCCCCAGTTGGGCCAATGCTGCACCTAAGGTGGACCCCAGGCTGGGGGTACCATCCATGGTGGGCCCTTACCGGAACACAGCACCCACATTGGCTCCAAGCTGGTGTGCTGCACCTATGATGGTCCCCGAATGGGACACAGCACCCACGGAGACCTGGATTGCAGCGGAGGTACCCAGACAACGGCCTCCGGCAGAGGGGAAACAGCACCCACGGAGGACCCAGCCTGGGCCGGAGCTGTAGCCATGACAACTTCCAGCGGCAAGCCTGGACCCATGGAGACTTACGGCCGTGCTGGATCATTCCCGGTGACCCTGGAATAAGACTCAGAAACACATAGAACAGGGGGTCACCCGCAGCAGCGGAGCCCAGCGAGGCAAGACCAGGTGCAGCGGGCGTTTAGTCTGTGTGTTTGAGTTCTTTTAATCCATTTAGATCAGGTTTTGATTGATCCTGATCAACAAACTGCATCTCTTCCAGATTCCCTACCACCACCAACACCTGCTCCTGGATAAAGAACTTTCTCACCAACTGCCCACAAACAGTCAGACTTGCCCCCCCCACCCACTCCTCCACACTGTCCCTCAGCACTGGCTCCCTCCAAGTCTGCGTGCTAAGCCCTCTACTGTACTCCCTGTACACATTTGACTGTATTCCAACCCATCCAACCACCGTTATCATGAAATACGTGGACGCACCACTTTGGTTGGGCTCATCACCGATGATGATAAGACACACAGGGTGGAGGTGGAGAATCTGCTGCTGTGGTGTTAAGCAAACAACCTGAAAATGAACGTCCAAAAAACCAAAGAACTCACTCTGGACTTCAGAAAGAACAGACAGGACCACCCCCCTCCTCATAAATGGTGACAGCGTGGAAAACGTCCCCGCCTTCAGGTTCCAGGGCACCCACATCTCCTCTGACATCTCCTGGACTGTCAACACCAAGGCCCTGGTGAAGAAAGCCCAGCAACGGCTGCACTTCCTCCGTGTCCAGAGGAAGCACAACCTGTACGAGAAGCTGCTGCTGGCCTTCTATTGCTGTTCAGCGTAGAGCATGTTCTCCTACCATCTGGGAGTGTGGTATGCCAGCTCCACGGCAGAGAACAGGAAGACTGTGCAGAGGGTCATCAACACCGTCCCAAAAATTATCGGCAGCCCTCTGCCCTCCCAGGAAGACATCTCCAGAGCCTCCTGTCTCAGAAGGAACAAAGCCATCACAGGAGACCTCTCACATCCCACCCGCCACCTGTTCGACCTGCTTCCCTCTGAACGATGGTTTAGATTGATCAGGTCCCACACCTCCAGACTGACAAACAGTTTCTTTCCCTGGGCCATCCGAACTGCAAACAATCAGAGGCCCCACCCCCCTCCTTCTGAACGCTCACATGCACAGAACTGAGGACCTTTTTATTATCACTATAACTCACCTGTCTTTGCACTCCTCACTTTCATGTATATTGACTCATTTGTGAAATCACTACTGTATATATTTTCTATAATCCTTGGTCCATTTCACTCAATTATGTGTTCTGCACTCCGCACTCTTATGTACATAGTTCCACCCTTGAAACCACTATCATACCTGTGTATATACCAATGGGCTATCTATTATTTTTACTTTTATTTTTACTTCAGTCAGAAGGTTAACTGTGTGGCCTGTAACTGTTTTACTTCAAATTCTTCTCTCTTACTTTATTGCGCAGTAGCCTGGTGGAGCACCCTGTAACAATATGTGATTAATAATTATGATCAGGTATAAAAATTATTTAATTTGTGTTAATGTATTGGGACCTGAGATGATCTCTGGGTCCACACACACAAACAGTTAATAAAACACTCGTGAGGGCACCAGCTCCTATCTCTAAGGAGCAATTTTATCTTTAATTTCACTTTATATCTGTTTAATCACTTAATAAATTAATTAATAATCAGTCTCAAAATTCTAGTGAATTTGAAACTGGGGACTTTGAAGCCAGACTCAGAATGAAATAAATTCCCAACAACTTCTCTCATTTTAAGATAAGATAAGATAAGATAAGATAAGCCTTTATTAGTCCCACAATGGGGAAATTCCAGGATTGCAACAGCACAGGGATAGCAACACTCAGAGCAATAATTAAGAGATACGGAAGATATAAATAAGAGCAGTGGATATACATACATACACATCAATATATAAATATCCATCCATCCATCCATCTTCTACCGCTTTTCCGGAGGTCCGGGTCATGGAGGCAGCAGTTCAAGCAGAGAAGCCCAGACTTCCCTCTCCCCAGCCACCTGCTCCAGCTCTTCAGAGGGGATACCAAGGCGTTCCCAGACCAGCTGGGAGACATAGTCTCTCCACCGAGTCCTGGGTCTGCCCCGGGGTCTCCTCCCAGTGGGACGTGCCTGAAACACCTCAAGTGGGAGGCGTCCAGGAGGCATCCTAATTAGGATATATAAATATATATATACAAAGTGCGGAGCATTATAGCGAGATGGAATAAACAGCATAACCGTCTACTTAGTTATCCTACATAGTATGAATATGTACCTATACATATTGTCACCCTCCGTAGCGACCGATACTGTCCTAGTTGTATATACTGGAGGGGACCATTGTGTAAGTCTATTGCGTCTTTTGCATTCAGTACTATTAGGTTGTCACGTTTTTTTGCTATCTCTGTGAGTAGCCCTGCTTAGGTTATACAGTCTGACTGCCGTAGGTAGGAAGGACCTGCGAAACCTCTTGGTTGCGCACCTAGGATGATGTAGTCTGCTGCTAAATGAACTCCTCAGTGCGTTCAGTATGTCCTGCATAGGGTGGGACTCGGACTCCAGCAGAGATGACAGTTTAGCCACCATCCTTCTCTCTCCTATCTCCTCCACTGGGTCAGGGCGCTGCCCCAGGACAGAGCTTGCTTTCTTGATTAGTTTGTTCAGTCTCTTCCTATCGGCTGCTGTAATGCCACTGCCACAGCCTGCGCTGTCCCTTCTTGTAGAATGCGTCGGTATTGTGTGACCAGTCTAGTTTATTGTTTTCAGATGAACACCCAGGTACTTGTAGGATGTCACCATCTCGATGTCTGTTCCCTATATGTTTACTGGTGCTGTGAGGGGTTGTCCTTGCCTGCGGCAGTCCACCACCAGCTCCTTAGTTTTCCTCGCGTTGATCTGGAGGCAGTTCCTATGGCACCAGTCCACGAAGTCCTGGATAAGTCCTCTGTACTCAGCTTCATCTCCGTTGGAGATGAGGCCGACGATTGCAGAGTCGTCAGAGAACTTCTGTAGATGGCAGTGTGTTGTGTTGTGTGAGAAGTCTGCAGTATAAAGGGTAAACAGGAAGGGAGCCAAAACCGTTCCCTGGGGGGCCCCGGTGCTACCGATGATCGTGTCGGACACACAGTCCCGGGTTCTCACAAACTGTGGCAGGTTAGTGAGGTAGTCCAGGATCCACGATGACAGGTGCTGGTCCACCCCTGCGCAAAGCAGCTTGTCCTTCAGGATCATCGGTTGGATGGTGTTGAAAGCACTGGAGAAGTCAAAGAACATGATCCTCACCGCATTCCCGGGCTTCTCCAGGTGGGACAGAGAACGGTGAAGGAGGAAGATCACTGCATCCTCCACCCCAATACCATGCTGGTAGGCGAACTGGAGTGGATCCATCGCTGGTCCCACCAGGGGGCGGAGGTGAGCAAGGAGCAGTCTCTCCAGGGTCTTCATCATGTGGGACGTCAGGGCCACTGGTCTGTAGCTGTTCAGGTATTTGGGACGGGAGGTCTTTGGTACAGGTACCACACAAGATGTTTTCCACAAATGTGGTACCCTCCCCAGCTTCAGGCTCAGGTTGAAGATGAGCTCCACAATCCCACACAGCTGATCTGCACAGGACTTGAGGAGCTTTGCGCTGATGCCGTCCGGTCCCTACGCCTTCCTCGCCTTGATCTTTCTCAGCTCCGTCCTCACCTGGGTCTTAGTGAGGGTCATGTTGGGGGGCTGTGTGTTGGGAGTGGGGGGGGGGGTTGGTGGAGTGGGGTGTGGACAGCAGGACTCGATGTCTTTAGAGGCAGCAGTGGTTGTGCAGTCGGGGGGGAGGGTGGTTGGTCAAACCTATTAAAAAACAGGTTCAGATTGTTCGCCCACTCCCTGCCCCCCATGGCCTGGGAGGAGGTATTCTGGAGCCCAGAGATGGTTTTAAGGTTTCTCCAGACCCCACCGATGTCGCTCTGTTGCAGCTTGTCCTCCATCTTCTTCCTGAAGCTGTCCTTGCCTTCTCTGATCTTCCTCCTCAGCTCCCTCTGTACGGACTTCAGCATCTCCCTGTTCCCCAACCTGAAGATCCTCTTCTTCTCTCTCAGAAGTGTTTTTATCTCAGGGTTGATCCAGGGTTTGTTGTTCAAGCAACACTGTATGGTCTTGGTGGGTACGGTGTTGTCCACACAGAAGCTGATGTAGTCCATGATGGTGTGAGTGAGGCCATTGATGTCCTCACCATGTGGATCACAGAGCTGCTCCCAGGTGGTTTCAAAGCAGTCCTTTAGAGCGTCCATTGCCTCCTCAGACCATAACTTCACTGTGCGTATGACCGGAGGTTGTCTGTGCACTAGGGGTTTGTACACCGGCAGGAGATGAACCAAGTTGTGATACGATCTCCCGAGTAGGGGGAGTTGTGATGAGGTGTACGCCTCCTTAGTGTTTGCATAGAATAAATCCAGTGTTTTATTGTCTCTAGTGTGGCATGTGACATACTGGGTAAATGTGGGTAGAATGGGAGACAGTGAAATATGGTTGAAAGACATTTTCACATATTTATTAAATGAAATGATGATTAAAAGACATTGCAGTGATTTCGTTAACCACAAAATTAAACTTGTAAATGATAAATTAACACTGTGAAAGTTTGCAGAACCAGGGTTAAAATGTGAGCTAAATTTAGATCAGTTTGAAGTTAACAGATTATGGAAAACATAACGCAAATTTATGGGGAAATTCAAATTAATTATATGGAAAATTCTGGATTACTCTTAAGAAAATAAAAAAAATGGAATTTTAATGAAAAGAGGAGTTATGTTAATGGTTCTTTAATTTGCATCTGATTAGATATCAAATTATTATCGAACCTCAGACGTTTAATTCAGCAGATGAATAAAATTACAGCTCACGTGATTCCTTGTTGAAGCTGAAGTTGAAGATCCATCTGCGTCGCCGTCTGGAAGTTTTCGATGTGTGAAAAGTGCTAAAAGACGGAATATTTGTCCAGCAAATATGCGGTGATATGACAACTTTTCCAGTTGGTTGTCACAAGATGAGGTTTCCAATGTTTGATCACAATAGCTGAGGTCTAGCCCAGAACGTCTCCTTTCTCGTGGCTTGTTGAATTCTTCAGTTGCGTAATGGCGCTGCGTCGCCTCCTTCTTTATTGGAAAGTTCTTCCCAGGGAATTCGAAAATAATTTGCAATATCTAATCTGATATCAAATTAACAGAGTTTCGGACTTTAGATAAAAAAGAACTTCTGGTGTGGGAATGGTCAAAAAAAATTATAAAAATAAAGTCAAGATTAAAACTTAAATTAAAATTAAAATGGTGGTTTTACAGAAAGTTTAACAGGTGAAAAATTATAGAAATAGAGACGTCTAGGATTGTTTTTTAACTCCTAATTAGAATTGGGCTTAAGAAAGAAAGAATTAATTCCCAGATTTTTAAAGAAACATTAAGATACAGAAGAGGTTACAAAAAAAAAAAAAAAACATGATACGTCAGGCTCTGTGATCGTAGAAAAGAAGCACGTGGGAGAAGGCTTCTTTGTTCTCCTAAAGGTTATTTGCTGTGTAGACAACACAGGAACAGGACAATAAGACAAAAGAGAAAGAGCGGAGCCAAAAGAGGGAGAGGCGAGGGGTCTCTCTTCTTTTATAACTTCAGTTGAGTTTTCGCGGGCTTCCGGGTTGAAAGAAGCCCAGACCAATAGCCTTCCTTCATGGGCAGGCTTTATGAACTTTAGTCCAATGAACAGTCTTTTGTCTGAACCTTGAGAGAGCTGTTGTCAAGCAGAGATTGGCTGCTGGCGGTCACATGATTTGAGAAACTTTTTGGCAAATCTTATACACACATTTTAATACTGGAATATTCCTCTATACCCTTATGTATAAACTCTAACCTATTTCAGTGTTCATGTAACTTATAATCAGTGCTGCTAAATTAACATGGAATAAACATTCATTTAAATATTTTAACATGCACATATATAAGATCAAGGATTAATATATTTCAAACCCATTATTGCTTTTCCACATTAAAACATCAGAGTCCATTTGCTTTTACATGGTGTCCTGAAAAAGAAGAGAAATGTTGAGAAGTGAGTTAACACAGATGTGATTAAAAGCTTCACTGGTTAAGTCCAGCATGTCCCAGAGTTGCCAGTAGAGGGCAATGTTGAGCTGTGGATCTTTGTAGGCCATGAGGTACTCCAGGGGTCTGTTCTTTGTCTCCAAGTTTATGGGCCATAAAGTCAAAAAAGGAAGTGCATTAGGATGAATTCCTTAGACTGGTTTTAACAAAGGAATGTGAGTTCAGCTGTGGCCTGGGGTAAAAGAGCAGTTCCTGGCTGTCCTTTTCCTGGGTGAAACAATGTCTTTAAGCTGAAGAATAATTCTTATTAATGAGCCAAAGTGAGATGATGCTACAACCCACAATTTTGTTGTGCTGTACAACTGTACAATGACAATAAAGCCTATTTTATTCTATTCTATTCTATTTTAGGGTTAGCTGAACAGCAAAAAAGTGCAGGCCATTTGCCAAAGTCCATAACACTCATCCATTATCTGATGACACATCTATTGGCATTCATTAAGAATAACAAAAAGATTTTTTAAAAAAATAAGAAAAGTCTGTCCTGCATGCCTGCTGGCTAACCAGAGGAATGTGAAAAAAGGCATTATTTTGATGCCTGCTGAATAAAAATATTTTCATCCCAAAGCATCAAAATAATGCCTTTGTTTCAGGTCCTTCTAGTGTTTATCTGTTATGCAAAATATGTCCTTTAGTACAACTGGCATGACAATAGTGGTAGCTAAAGATACAGCAACAGCTTTTGAATGTTTTTGAAAACCCACACAGACTTTTTAGGAGATTGGAAGTATGGTGGAGTTACTTCTAAGTTGTAGTACTGTAGGTAGAGTGTTGTAGTTGTTGGCCTTTTTTGTCTCTGGAGACAATGGTTTGTGCAGTTTTTTTAACTGAATCATGGAACAGTGTCTACTGTGGCTACACAATCCAATTATGGAACAGCAGCCCATGCCACACAGGTTGTAGGAGTAGGCTGACACTGGAAGAGGAGAAGAGTTGACGGTGTTCCTCTTCTATTGCTCAAGCTTTTCTTGCCAAATGGTCTGTCGCCTTTCCTCACTCACTTTTCGCCTTTTTCTACTAGCACTTACCAAGCTCAACTCACCTCGACTTGACTCGCCTCAGCATGGTTTCAGTTTTTTTTCCCTTACAACTGAGTACCACCACAAAGTGAGTGGGGTCATGTCGTTTACATGCTGACATTATGTTTTGCTATCAGAAACAAATACTTAAGAGACAGCAAGCACAAAATACAAGTAGAGCATGGCAGCATTGATGGCTAACTAGCTAGCTCATCGTCTGAATACAGGAGACAACAACGTTATCCTTGTTTGTTCAAAGTGAGCTTGCCACCAATGGGATAAAAAATGTATAAAATGCTTACAATCACAAAACACTCACCATCCTCTATCACAGTTTTCAACAATGGTTGAGTCAAGGCCATCCTCCCTCCCGTTGCTCACCGGTCAGTGCCCATAAATGGCATCCATTTGGTTGAACCACCTCCACTCTTTTCTGTTCGACCCACTTTGGCCAGAGACATCCTGGTATACTTTTTCATTTCAGATTGCTCCATCTAGCTCTCTCTGGATTTTCTCGTCAGCCACCAAGCACAGAAAAGTCCACACCTCGTTGTTAGACAATGGTGTTGATTTATGTGTCACCATTTATCTCGTTAATTATCATAGAAATAATAAAAACTCACAGTCACTGTTGCAGAATTTTTCAAATGGTGGGTTTGGTTCTTGTGAAGAAGTCGATCTCATGACTCATCCAGTGATGTTACACCCTGGCCAATCAGTGGCCTGCAGTCTGTTGATGTCAATTTTCATCTCGACTCAGCTCGCTTGGAACCCCAGCTGAGTGGATACTAAAAAAATACCTAGTACCAGGTACCACAACCAAATGGAAAACCCTATAAGACGAGTCGAACCGAGTAGGTGCTAGCGGAAAAGGGGCATTTGATGCTTTCCTGGACTGTAGTCCTCCACGCGTCACGGTTATCGGTTGCAGCCTTCCAGGTAGTGGGGTCGATGTCGCATTGCATCATATTACACCAGCAGACATCCTTAAAGCGAAGAATAGGATGACCGCTGGGTCTGGTTCCTGCAGCAAGCTGGTTGCAGAGGATGTCTTTGGGGATTATTCATGCAGTAGACAAGCCCAAGCCATCTCAACCATCACTGACTCAGCAGTGCCTGCATATTAGGGAGTCCTGCCTCCTTGAGGACCTCATGATTTGGAGTGAGGTCTTGCCACTTGATGTCTAGGATGTGTTTAAGGTAGAGCATGTGAAATGTGTTGAGGCTGTATTCTTGCAAGGTGTAGGCCATCCAAGTGTCACTGCCGAACAGTAGATTGCTGAGGACCATGGTTTGGTATACCTGGACCTTGGTGTTTCTTGTGAGATGGTTCTTCTCCCATACTCTCTTGGCCAGTCTGGGCATTGCACTGGATGTTGTTCCAATGTGTTTGTTAATCTCTGCATCTAGAAACAGGTTGTGGGTGATAGTAGAGCCTCCTGTACTGCTTTGAGGGTATGGTCATCAATGGAGATGACAGTGTGTTACTGACGTCTTGACTCATGATGTTGGTCTTTTGGATGCTGATCATCAGGCTGAACTTGTTGCATGCTGCAGCAAATCTATCAGTAAATCTTTGTAGAGCCTCATCCAGATGACCATCCAGGAGAGTCTCACCTAGACGACAATGCGGGACAGGCTCACCCAGATGACACATCTAGGAGAGGCTCAGAGTAGAACCACTGCTCATCCATATCTAAAAGAGTCAGTTGAGGTGGTTTGGGCATCTGATTAGGATGCCTCCTGGACGCCTCCCACTTGAGGTGTTTCGGGCACGTCCTGCTGGGAGGAGACCCCGAGGCAGACCCAGGACACGGTGAAGAGACTACGTCTCCCAGCTGGCCTGGGAATGTCTTGGTATCCTCTCTCAAAAACTGGAGCAGGTGGCAGAGGAGAGGGAACTTTGGGCTTCTCTGCTTGAGCTGCTACCTGCGCGACCTGGACCTCCAGAAAAGTGGAAGAAAATGGATGGATGGATGGATGGATGGATGGAAGTCTCTGTAGAGCTTGTTTGGTGTGAGTAGTCAGTGCTTCATCATTGGCAAAGAGCAATTCTCTAATAAGTATCTTGCAGACTTTCGTCTTGGCTCAGAGGCACGCAGCGTTGCAAAGGCCTCCATCTGACCTGCTGCAGAAATATATTCTGCCAGTTGCTGATTTGAAGGAATGAGTGAACAGAAGAGGGGTAGGGTTGAAGTGAGAACTCAGCCTTGTTTTATGCCACTCAGAATAGGAAAGGTGTCTGCAGTAAGTTAAAAAAAAAAAACACAATTTGACTTTTCTTTACTCAAGTCAGTATTGGTAAATCATGAACAAACTTTAAACATTATTTTCCTAAGTGCAATGCTAGTAACGCTCAAATTATGGATAGTGCTGGGGAGCAGTATGGACCCTATGCTGTATCTACACCACATCTTATGCCACAACTTAACATGCACCTCTCCTGAAATGTAACTACCTGTTGCAGCAACACCTACCACAGCAGCTGTGATTATTTTGCTTTGTCTCCTTCTATACATTTTCTACCTTTTCTCTGCTGATTCTCTGTGACCCCACTTCCAAAGTGAGTTGGAATAAACACTGGACTAAATCGAATAGAGATTAACCAAGGAAGTTTACAGATCTGAACATTTAAATGACTCCCCTCACCTCATCATAAACAGCAACAACATTTCAACAATCATAAATGAGTGTAATAAACATTGCTGTTGCTCAACATTTATTGGCTGCATCTAAATTACATTTCACTTATTGTCTGTTTCCATTGTTTAAAAACACAAAAACACACAAAGTACACAAAGAAAATCAATATACACAATGGCAGAGAAAAGTTGCCAAAATTTATTTGTAAACAAACATATATACATATACATATACAACATAGTGCTGCCCTCTTAAGTGTTGTGTGCTTATGGCTGAAATACTTCTGCAGCAGGGGCCGTCCTGTCTTGTATGACGCCCTGGGCGGACTGCATCCCCGACAACCCCCTGCTCCACCCCCCCCCCACACACACACATTGTTTTTAACATTTTTTAAACTTTTTATTTCTCTCTTGAATGACTAAATGTTTAATTTTCTCAACAATTAACAAGGTTTTTCTTGTATCTTTTCCCTGGCAAGTTTATTACTTTTTTAACTTTTGCCATGTTTCACCTTTTTTTTCTCATGTTTTCATTATTTTCTTGTACATTTGCACTTATCCTCTCACTGATAGGTGCATCTCAATAAATTAGAATGTCATCAAAAAGTTGATTTATTTCAGTAATTCAATTAAAAAAAATAAAACTCCTGTATGGTATATATTCATTGCATGCAGACTGATATATTTCAAGTGTTTATTTCTTTTAATTTTGATGGTTATGGTTTACAGCTAATGAAAACCCCAAATTCAATTTCTCAAAAAAATAAAATATTATATAAAACTAGAAAAGCGCTCATAGAGCGCATACCTCCACCAAGGCTCCTTCCGTTTGTCATGGATGACCTCCAAAATGTAATGGGTTTGTGTGTAGGCCTATAGCCACTTGTGGTGAAAATTGCATCAAAGTCTGTCCATCAGTTTTGGAGTATTGTTGCTAACACACTGTGAGAAGATAAGAGCCTTGGCTGAGGTATGCATTCTGAGATCATCACCAAAATAGGGGCGGTGCGGTGCACCAGCACAGCAACTCATCCTTGGCCATGGGATCCCTGGTTCGATCCCAGCCCCTGACCAACAGTGATCTGTGTGGAATTTGCATGTTTCTCCCCGTATCTGCGTGGGTTTTCGCTGGGATTTCTCCGGTTTCCTCCCACAGGCCAAAAACATGCAGGTTAGGTTAAGTGGAGACTCTAAAGTGGCCCTAGGTGTGAATGGTTAAGGGATAGCACAGTACCATGGCTGCTTCATCCATCCAGGTGGAGCCCCTCAATTTCCCCTCTGGGGATCAATAAAGTATACAAAATTTAAAAAATTTAAAAAAATATATAATGGGTTCCTCTCTAGCCCAAGAACCACCTCTGGTGACAATTTCATCCAAATCCGATATCCAGTAGTTTTTGTGTAATCCTGCTGCACAAATACAAACAAAGCCCTTGGTGGAGGTATGCACTCTCAGATCATCACCAAAATCTAATCATCTGTTCCCAGTGCCATTACACACCTTACCTGAAAATTTCATCAAAATTCATTCATCAGTTTTGGAGTATTGTTGCTAACACACTGTGAGAAGATAAGAACCTTGGCTGAGGTATGCATTCTCAGATCATCACCAAAATATAATGGGTTCCTCTCTAGCCCAAGAACCATCTCTGGTGAAAATTTCATCCAAATCCATCCAGTAGTTTTTGTGTACTCCTGCTGCACAAATACAAACAAAGCCCTTGGTGGAGGTATGCACTCTCAGATCATCACCAAAATCTAATCATTTCTTCCTTGTCCGATTTCGGACTTGTCCTGAAAATTTCGTGCAAATCCGTTCATAACTTTTTGAGTTATTTTGGTAACAGTCAGACAGACAAACAGACAAACAGACAAACCCCGGTAAAAACATAACCTCCTTGGTGGGGGTAATTTTTTTTTTTTTAAATTCAAAGTCCCTCTCATGGATCGTCACCTTATCGTGGTGCGGGGTTTGTGTTCCCTAGTGATCCCATGAGCTATGTTGTCCAGGGCAATTTGCCTCTGGTAGGGTCACCCAAGACAAACTGGTCCTGGGTGAAGGGCCAGAACAAGAACAATCCAACAGACTCTCATGATAAGTACTAGAACAAGGATTCAGTGTACCCCGCCCGGTATGGGGTTACCGGGGCCCCACCCTGGAGCCAGGTCTGGGGGAGGGACTCGATGGCTAGCGTCTGGTGGCCGGGTTTCCACCCATGGGACCCGGCCGGGCTTAGCCCGAAGTAGTTACATGGGTCCGCCCTCCAGTGGGCTCACCACCTGCAGGAGGAATCATGGGGGTCCGGTGTGATGTGGATCAGGTGGCAGTCAAAGGCGGAGACCTTGGCGGTCTGATCCCAAGCTTCCGAAACTGGCTTTTGGGACATGGAATGTTACCTCTCTGGTGGGGAAGGAGCCTGAGCTAGTGCATGAGGTTGAGAGATACCGGCTAGATATAGTCGGCCTCACCTCAACACACAGCTCTAGTTCCGGAACCAGTTTCCTGGAGAGGGGCTGGAGCTTGGCCTACTTTGGAGTTGCCCCGGGCGAGAGGCGACGAGCAGGGGTAGGTATTCTTGTATCTCCCCACCTTGCTGCCTCTATATTGGAGTTTTCCCCGGTGGACGAAAGGGTTGTTTCCCTGCGCCTTCGGGTTGGGAAATGAGTCCTGACCATCATTTGTGCCTATGCACCAAATGATGGTTCAGAGAACCCACCCTTTTTGGAGTCTCTGACTGGGGTGCTGGAAAGTGCTGCTCTTGGAGACTCCCTTGTCCTACTGGGGGACTTCAATGCACACATGGGCAACGACAGTGAAACCTGGAGGGGGGTGATTGGGAGGAACGGCCTGCCCGATCTGAACCCGAGTGGTGTTCAGTTATTGGACTTCTGTGTTAACCACAGTTTGTCCATAACAAACACCACGTTCAAGCATAAGCATGTCCATATGTGCAACTGGCACCAGGACACCCTAGGTCGCAGGTCATTGATCGATGTTGTTATTGTGTCATCAGACCTGCGACCGTATGTCTTGGACACTCAGGTAAAGAGAGGTGCAGAGCTGTCAACTGATCACCACCTGGTGGTGAGTTGGATACAATGGCAGGAGAGGATGCCATTCAGACCTGGTAGACCCAAATGTATAGTGAGGGTGTGCTGGGAATGCCTGGCTGAGGCCCCTGTCTGAGAGGTCTTCAACTCCCACCACCGGAAGAACTTCGAACACATTCCAAGGGAGTCTAGAGACATGGAGTCTGAATGGGCCATGTTCTCCACCTCCATTGTTGAAGCGGCTGCCCAGATCTGCAGCCGCAGGGTCGTCGGGGCATCTCGTGGTGGCAACCCCCGAACCAAGTGGTGGACACCAGTGGTGAGGGGGGCCATTAAGCTGAAGAAGGAGTCCTATCAAGCTTGGTTGGCTTGTGGGACTCCCGAAGCAGCTCAGGTGTACTGGCAGACCAAGTGGAGTGCAGCTCGGGTGGTTGTGGAACCAAAAACTCGAGTATGGGAGGAGTTCGGTGAGGCCATGGAACAAGACTTTCGGTCATTCTGGAAGAGATTCTGGCAAACTGTCCGGTGGCTCAGGAGGGGGAGCAGCTCCCTGTCCACACTGTGTATGGTGCAGATGGGGTGCTGTTGACTTCGACTGGGGCTATCGTCGGGCTGTGGAAGGAATACTTCGAGAATCTCCTCAATCCCACTGATACGCCTTCCACAGAGGAAGCAGGGCTTGTGGACGAGGGGGCGATTCACAGGGGCTGAGGTCGCCAAGGTGGTTAACAACCTCTCTGGTGGCCAGGCCCCAGGGGTGGACAAGATTCACCCTGAGTACCTCAAGGCCCTGGATGTTGTAGGGCTGTCATGGTTGACACGCCTTTGTAACATTGCGTGGAGGTTGGGGGCAGTCCCTTTGGCATGGCAAACCGGGGTGGTGGTTCCTCTCTTCAAAAAAAAAGGGGACCGGAGAGTGTGCTCTAACTTTAGTGGGATCACACTTCTCAGCCTCTCTGGGAAGGTATATGCCAAGGTACTGGAGAGGAGAGTCCAGCCGTTGGTCAAACCTCAGATTAAGGAGGAGCATTGTGGTTTTCATCCTGGCCGTGGCACATTGGACCAGCTCTTTACCCTGTCGAGAATCCTCGAGGGTTCGTGGGAGTTTGCCCAACCAGTTTACCTGTGTTTTGTGGACTTGGAGAAGGCATTCGACTGTGTCAATCATTGATTTTTGTGGGTCGTGCTTCGGGAGTATGGGGTATCGGGCTGGTTGTTACGAACTATTCGGTCTCTGTCAACCGTTGTGAGAGTTTGGTTCATATTGGTCACAAGCTTTGGGTAATGACCGAAAGAACGAGATCGCGGATACAAGCGGCTGAAATGAGCTTTCTTCATAGGATCGCTAGACCTACCCTCAGAGATAGGGTGAGGAGCTCAGTCATCCAGGAGAGGCTCAGAGTAGAACTGCTGCTCCTCCACATTGAAAGGAGCCAGTTGAGGTGGTTTGGACATCTGATCAGGATGCCTCCTGGACTCTTCCCATTTGAGGTGTTTCGGGCACGTCCCACTGGGAGGAGACCCCGGGGCAGACCCAGGACTTGCTGGAGAGACTATGTCTCCCAGCTGGTCTAGGAATGCCTTGGTATCCTCTCTGAAGGGCTGGAGCAGGTGGCTGGAGAGAGGGAAGTCTGGGCTTCTCTGCTTGAACTGCTGCCTCTGTGACCTGGACCTCTGGAAAAGTGGTAGAAGATGGATGGATTGAAATTCAAAGTCAGCGCAGCATCTACTGGGAAATTTTAGAGCCCTTCATGCTTCCCTCTACTGAAAAGCTTTATGGAGATGTTGACTTCATTTTCCAGCAGGTCTTGCCACCTGCCCACACTGCCAAAAGTACCAAAACCTGGTTTAATGACCATGGTATCACTGTGCTTGATTGGCCAGCAAACCCTCCTGATCTAAACCCCATAGGGAATCTATGGCGTATTATCAAGCAGAAGATGAAAAACACCAGATGAAAAACACCCACAACACATCAGCAGTGCCATAGACTGATCACCTTCATGACACACCACATTGATGCAGTAATTCATGCAAAAGGAGCCCTGACCAAGTATGGGGTGTGTATATGGACATAATTTACAGTCAGCCAATATTTCTATTAAAAATCCATTTTCTAAAATTAATTATAAGTTATCTTCTAAATTTTCGAGAAACTGAATTTGGGGCTTTCATGAGCTAAAAGCCATAACCATCAACAATAAAATAAATAAACATTTGAAATATATCACTCTGTGTGTAATCCATCCATCTTCTACCGCTTTTCCGGAGGTCCGGGTCGTGGAGGCAGCAGTTCAAGCAGAGAAGCCCAGACTCCCCAGCCACCTGCTCCAGCTCTTCAGAGAGGATACCAAGGCGTTTCCAGACCAGCTGGGAGACATAGTCTCTCCACCGAGTCCTGGGTCTGCCCCAGGGTCTCCTCCCAGTGGAACGTGCCTGAAACACCTCAAGTGGGAGGCGTCCAGGAGGCATCCTAATCAGACGCCCATACCACCTCAACTGACTCCTTTCAATGTGGAGGAGCAGCGGTTCTACTCTGAGCCTCTCCCGGATGACTGAGCTCCTCACCCTATCTCTGAGGGTGAGTCCAGCAATCCTACGGAGAAAACTCATTTCAGCCGCTTGTATCCGCGATCTTGTTCTTTCGGTCATTACCCAAAGCTCGTGACCATAGGTGAGAGTAGGAACGTAGATTGACTGGTAAATCGACAGCTTTGCCTTAGAACTAAGCTCCCTCTTCACCACAACAGACCGGTACAACGTCCGCATCACTGTAGATGCTGCTCCGATCCGTCTGCCAATCTCTCGCTCCATTTTCCCTTCACTCGTGAACAAGACCCCAAGATACTTAAACTCCTCCACTTGGGGCAGGAGCCTGTCCCCAACCCAGAGAGGACAATCCACCTTTTTCCGGCTGAGGACCATGGACTCGGACTTGGAGGTGCTGATTCTCATCCCAGCCACTTCACACTCAGTGCCAAACCGTCCCAGCAAGAGCTGTAGGTCATTGCTGGATGAAGCCAACAGGACAACGTCATCTGCAAACAACAGAGATGAGATCTTGTGGTCACCAAGCATGACACCCTCCCTTCCCTGGCTGCACCAAGAAATCCTGTCCATAAAAATTATGAATAGGATCGGTGACAAAGGGCAGCCCTGGCCGAGTCCAACTCTCACTGGGAATGACTCCGACTGAGTGTTGGCAATACGAACCAAAGTCTCACAACGATCGTACAGAGACCGAATAGCTCGTAACAACAAGCCCGATACCCCATACTCCCGAAACACCCCCCACAACAAACCACGAGGGACGCGGTCAAATGCCTTCTCCAAGTCCACAAAACACATGTAAACTGGTTGGGCAAACTCCCACGAACCCTCAAGAATTCTCGAGAGGGTAAAGAGCTGGTCCGATGTGCCACGGCCAGGACGAAAACCACATTGCTCCTCCTGAATCCGAGGTTCGACCAACGGCCGGACTCTCCTCTCCAGTACCTTGGCATAGACCTTCCCAGGGAGGCTGAGGAGTGTGAGCCCTCTAAAGTTGGAGCACACCCTCTGGTCCCCTTTTTTGAAGAGAGGAACCACCATCCCGGTTTGCCATGCCAAAGGCACTGCCCCCAACCTCCACGCAATGTTGCAGAGGTGTGTCAACCATGACAGCCCTACAACATCCAGGGCCCTGAGGTACTCAGGGCGAATCTCATCCACCCCTGGGGCCCGGCCACCAAGGATATTTTTAACCACCTTGGCGACCTCAGCCCCTGTGATAAGCGAGTCATCCCCCTCGTCCCCAAACCCTGCTTCCTCTGTGGAAGGCGTATCAGTGGGATTGAGGAGATCCTCGAAGTATCCCTTCCACTGCCCGATGATATCCCCAGTCGAAGTCAACAGTGTTCCATCCGCACCATACACAGTGTGGACAGGGAGATGCTTTCCCCTCCTGAGCCGCCGGACAGTTTGCCAGAATCTCTGTGTGTAATGAATCTATATAATATATGACATTCATTTTTTATTTTAATTCCTGAAATAAACTTTTCAATGACATTCTGATTTATTGAGATGCACCTGTACTACTTATCCTGTAAACTATCCTTTCAGTCTGTGGGGATGAAGGGGAGCAGCTTAAAAGAGGGGAGGGTTTTGGCTCATTTTGATGACTAGGCGAATGGCCTTTTTAATTTTCTGCAACAATTTAGTCATTTGAATGAAGTTTTACTTATTTATTTATTGAAAAAAAAAACTTTTTTCAGATTTTGGCAAAGATATTTTTATTTTGAACATATAGTCATTTTTTCAATGGAAGCTGTCCATGTTTTAAATTGTTTTTGTTTTTTTGTTTTTTTCATTGACCTTTACATAATTAATGATGCAGGCCGTGGTCTCTGTGGCAGTTGATAATTTGTAAAAATCTGTAGGGTATTAAATATGTCCATGAGTATATAGTTACTAAAGTAAAATAGATACCAACTGAGGAACATATACATAAAGCTGACATATATTTTTAACAGATCTCATTCTATGTGCCCTCTTTTTTTTTTATTAATATACGCCCCTGCCTCTCAAATGGTCTGTGCACAGCCTCAAAATTAATTCATGTGGCCACTAAACAGAAGACAACGACAACACATTGGAGAAAAATTATGTTACATAACATAAGCTGTGATAAACAAATGCTGCCATTTTAGGGCTCGATGTTTTAAAATTCAAACCGCTGCATAATTTAAGAAAAAAAACTTACTTTTCTTCTTCTTCTTTTAGATTTGATTGGTGATTGGCAACCAGCTTACAGGTGCATTACCGCCACTGACTTGATTATCATCACTCTGTATTTTTGTATAAGGAGTTCTGTTAACATTTTTTCCTCTTTTGCTCATCTTTCAGTGTCGGCCATTCTGGAATCTGATCTGTGGAGTCTGCCAGCTGCAGCCAGAGGGCGCTAACAACCCATCTGTAGAGGGCACCCATTTGCCACAAATACACGCTCAGCACACATAATTATGAATCTCATATTGTTATTTTTATTCTTTTGATTCTCATGGCACCCTCAAAAGAATGGTGCCCTGGGTGGCTGCCCACATGGCACATATCTGAGTCTGCCACTGCTCTGCAGTATTTTCAAGATCATTATAGTATACTGTATAATACCAAAAGTAAGTTAGACAATTACTCTTTGTTACGATGCCGAGTGCGGGTCTGTCTAATGCTCGGGTCTTTTGGTTATTATCCTTTTTCTGTTTATGTATTTAATCCTGATTGTCTACCATTATGATTTGTGTTTTCACTTTGACAGAGTCGTGACAGGACTTCCGCCTGTCAAGTCTGTTCACGGCCTGTCACAGCTGTTTTGTGTCACTGATTACGTTTTCACTCGTGCTTCCACACCTGATCCACATTTCAGTTTTTGCTTTGGTATTATTTAAGCTTGTGGGCGAGGTGTATTCCTCACTGCGACCTCACTCCATGTTTAGACAGAAATCCCTATGCCTGGTTTATGTTTTAGTCTTTACCTTATTCTCTGCTTCGCCAGCTTATTAGTAAGTAAACTTTCATGGTTTTTCTTCATTTATATTTTTCTATAATCACTCTTTGTGGTCTTGTAAATAGCCTTTTGTAATTCGCCCTTTGTGGCAAGTATTTGTGTTCCTTATTATTTATTAAATAAGCAAACTCACTGCAGGTGAATGGTGCCTTATTTCTGCCCTAAAGGGCCAATTATGACAGTAGGTCGTAGCCAGTCGGTGCCAGCGGCTGTGGGTTTGCCTTTTTCCTTTTCTTTTTTGCTTTTCCCTTTTTGCACTCATCTTTTTCATGTCTGGACTGAGTGGCCGTCAGCATGTTCCCAGCACGCTGAAAGAGGAAGGCAGCCGGGGGTCCCGGCATGGATGAGCAGTGGGCAGCTGAGTTCATCTGGGGCCATGTTGCTGAAGCTCTCACCTCCTGTGGCCCGAAGAAGGTTCTGGAGAATGTGGTAGCAGCAGTCGGGATTGTGGAGGCGCATCCCGGTTTAGGGAATTATCCCAAGTTCACCAAGCTGCTGGCCACCATCTCCACTCTCCAGCAGTGATTTCCAGGGTTGGCGATTGGATCGTCACTGGCCCGAAGACGCTGCCTCCCAGCACAGAACTCAACTCCTCTCTGTGACACGGCTGTACCCAAGTAAATGGAGGAGAGTAGCTGGGTCCAGTCACCACAGCTTCCCCGCCATTACCCAGCCACGGGCCCTCGGAAAAACTCCTCCATCTCTCAGCGTGTAGGACTATTTTCGCCATGTCAGAAAGAAACAACAGCAGCTTCAGCATTTTGGGTCTCCTCACGGGCTGTCTCGTCAGCGCCCAATCCCGGGGTCATCACAGCTGTTTCCCCCTCCTCCACGGCACCTTCTCCAACTGCTGAGAGCTCAATTGATTCTCCCTTGGCTCCGCCCTTCATCATGTCTGCAGGGGCGGCTCCTCTATGTTTTCCAGAGGGGTCCATGATCACTGCAGTCATGGAAAAGGAAGAAGCTGGGCTTGCTGCAGCAGGAACCATTGCACCCTGGGAAAACAGGCAAGTGCTTTTTCATTCTGTTTCACCATCTTATGAATTACCTTGCTTTATTCCTGGGGGTGAGTCTCAGTTAGTGCAGTCCACTGAGTCCTCACCACCTGCTGCAGCCACAAAAATGTTACTTGTTCTCTCTGTGTCTCCTCCAATACCCCCTGAGTGTCCACCAGCACCGGGATTAAGCCGCTGGACGGAGGAGGAGCCTGTAGCCCTGGAGAACCTGGTTCCAGCCCCGCAGCCACGGTATGGGCAGAGGAGAAAGGCTGTCTGCAATCTGGAGCCTGAGCCGATGAAGAAGCGTCCCCGGGCTTCACCCATGCAGAATTCAGCTCCAGCAGGAAGCGGATCTCCTGTTGCCATGCCGGGTGAGCCACCTGCGTGGGTCACATCACCAAGGGGTTCCGGGACTGCAGTGACCATCATGCCTGCTGTTGGGGCTGCCGCAGCAGAGTCCAAACTGGACCTCCAGGGGGCCAATCCCGAGACATTGCCATCCGGATAGACGGAGTCCTCGACGGCGGTGGAACTTGAGCTCAGGCAAGTACTCTCCTTTGTTTTCAGTGTTTCAGTATTGGAGAGATTTTGTCTGGCTCTTGGTAGGGAGAGCCGGGTGCTGCCTTCAGCAGCATCTGAGCTCGCCTCGTCGAGTTCCACTGCCGCCGGTGACCCTGACCCTGTTTCTCTTCCTCTTTCATTTGAGTCCACTCTCAGGGTCACCGAGAATAATCCAGCTACACCAGAGGTCTCCATGGGTTCCGGTCCACCGCTTGAGGTCTTCGTGGGTCCAGCTCCTCTGGCTGAGGTCATCGTGGAGGTGCCATTCCAGCCCGGGACCTCCGAGGGTGCAGTTCCTCTTCAGTCTGGTTCTCCGTGGGTGCTGCGCCCCAGCTTGAATCCAAAGTGGGCGCTCCAGTGTGTGCCCACTGTGGGTGCAACGCTCCAGCCCGGGGGCCACCGTGGATGCCACAATGCCTCAGTCCAGGGCTACCGAGGGTGCTGCAACACCTCAGTCCGGGGTCATGGAGGTCGTTGCGCCTATGCCCAAGGCTGTGGCAGATCCTCGGTCCACATAAGGTGCCCATCATCCAGGGGTCTGCGGTGGATACTGGTTTAAGCTGTCGCTTCCAGGTGGAGGTGGGTGGTGCTCCATGATCCGCTGGCCCAGAGACATGGGGAGACCGCTCGAGCCTTCTTGGTTGCTTGGGTGGCTTCGGGGTCCTGGAAGACCACCCGATAGACTCTTTCAACCTGGTTGGGGGGTCTGGAGACCTGGTAGGCAGCCCGACCTTTTCCAAGTAATGGTCTGGTGGAGCCAGGACTCTGGAAGGCCACCAGAACAGTTTCTTTATTTATCTTGTGTTGTTTAATTTTCTTGGTACTTTGTTTTGTCAGTGTGTGGATCATGTGTTTTTCAGGTTGTTTTTGTTTAAGTGTCTCTCCCTCCGGGCCTGGATCTCCCCACCACCCTCCCAGGGTCGGTTTTTTAAGTCATTTCTGTTGGGGGGGAGCTACTTTCTTTCCTTCTGATGTTACTGCACCCCTTAAAGAAGGGGCACTGTCATGATGCCGAGTGCAGATCTGTCTCGTGCTTGGGTCTTTTGGTTATTATCCTTTTTCTGTTTATGTATTTAGTCCTGATTGTCTACCATTATGATTTGTGCTTTTACTTTGACAGAGTCGTGACAGGACTTCCGCCTGTCAAGTCTGTTCACAGCCTGTCACAGCTGTTTTGTGTCACTGATTATGCTTTCCCTCATGCTTCCACACCTGATTCACATTTCAGTTTTTGCTTTGGTATTTTTTAAGCTCGCGGGCGAGGTGTATTCCTCGCTGTGACCTCACTCCATGTTTAGATAGGAATCCCTATGCCCAGTTCATATTTTAGTCTTTACCTTATTCTCTGCTTCACCAGTTTAATATTAAGTAACCTTTCATGGTTTTTCTTCATTTGTATTTTTCTGTAATCACCCTTTGTGGTCTTGTAAATAGCCTTTTGTAATTCGCCCTTCGTGGCATGTATTTGTGTTCCTTATTATTTATTAAATAAGCAAACTCATGGCAGGTGAATGGTGCCTTATTTCTGCCCTCAAGGGCCAATTATGACACTCATCTTACTCTTGTTGGATTGGGAGAAGAGATCTCAGAACACAGAACAGAGGATGTATTTAAAGTTAATGCTTCTGACCTTGAAACTTTAACAAGCTTCAGATTGTCTCCATGCTTGTTAATTTTTTACCCCACTCTCTTTCCAGCACTGACATATTCTGTGATGCAGCTAAAGACAAATGTGAATCACATAATCTGGACTTCAGTTACTTAAAAAAATTGGAAAGGAATGTTTGAGTTCACAATGCTTTGTTTGAAATTTGATTCAGGGAGCGGTTCATTTCTTTGATTTCCTTTGCCAAAATAGTGCAATCCCCATATCGTCATATATTTTTTTCCATCCATCCATCCACCTTCTACCGCTTTTCCGGAGGTCCGGGTCACGGAGGCAGCAGTTCAAGTAGAGAAGCCTAGACTTCCCTCTCCCCAGCCACCTGCTCCAGCTCTTCAGAGAGGATACCAAGGCGTTCCCAGACCACCTGGGAGACATAGTCTCTCCAGCGAGTCCTGGGTCTGCCCCAGGGTCTCCTCCCAGTGGGATGTGCCTGAAACACCTCAAGTGGGAGGCGTCCAGCATCCTAATCAGATGCCCATACCACCTCAACTGACTCCTTTCAATGTGGAGGAGCAGTGGTTCTACTCTGAGCCTCTCCCGGATGACTGAGCTCCTCACCCTATCTCTGAGGGTGAGTCCAGCAATCCTACGGAGAAAGCTCATTTCAGCCGCTTGTATCCGTGATCTTGTTCTTTCGGTCATTACCCAAAGCTCGTGACCATAGGTGAGAGTAGGAATGTAGATTGACTGGTAAATCGACAGCTTTGCCTTAAAACTAAGCTCCCTCTTCACCACAACAGACCGGTACAACGTCCGCATCACTGCAGATGCTGCTCCAATCCATCTGTCAATCTCTCGCTCCATTTTCCCCTCACTCGTGAATAAGACCCCAAGATACTTAAACTCCTCCACTTGGGGCAGGAGCCTGTCCCCAACCCGGAGAGGACAATAATATCGTCTCCAGATTTAATATATCTGGAGAGGATATATTTAGGTTTAGTCAGCCGGGGGACCTCCAGTAATGCACTGGGCCTCACTCCTTTCCTCACTCTCTATGAAATATTTTTTTTTTGCTGGTCATTAACATTTGTTTGTTCTCTCCCATAGATTGAGTCCCCATCGTGCTGTTTGCTCTCTACATGTCTGTTCTTTTCTTCTTCTCTATCCCCTCACCCCCCAGCCAGTCGCAGCAGATGACTGCCCCTCCCTGAGCCTGGTTCTGCTGGAGGTTTCTTCCTGTTAAAAGGGAGTTTTTCCTCTCCACCGTCGCCAAGTGCTTGCTCACAGGGGATCGCCTGATTGCTGGGGTCTTTCTGCAACTGTGGGGGTCCTCCCTACAGTTGATAGTGCTATGAGATGACTGTTGTTGTGAAATGGCGCTATATAAATAAAGTTGAATTGAATTGAATTGAATTGAATATATTTTTTTGTGAACATTAAATAACACATACAGTTATGTAAGCAAGTATTTGCCCCTTCCTGATTTCTTATAGATGTATATGTATGCATTTGTTTAAGGGGGCAAAAATCTATTCAAACGTACATGACTCTGTGAAAAAGTAATTACACCCTAAATCAGATCAGGTGTCCTATCTCTGTGTCGAGGCTCTTGTGTCAAGTCGAGCCTTTGGCTTCTCCTGTATAGTCTTGCCCTTGTGATATCAAACAAAATTACTGGGTCACAATGAGTAGGAAACCTGTCCTTTTGCTACAGCCAAATAGAATATACCCAATTGAAAAGTTGGTGACTTTGCATCATTATCCAAGCTAACAAAACCTGATTGGAAAAAATGTTGACAATTTCCCCAACCATCTAAACAAGGTCTGATAACATGGAAACGTTAAACTCTGGAAATAATAACATGGAAACTTTAAACTCAAGAGAATACATGGGAGTTTTTTGCTCTGGGGGAAAAACATGAGAACCTTTTGCTCTGTAAAAAAAAAAAAAAAATGTAGGAGCCTCTTACTCAGGAGATAGCACAGGAGTCTTCTGTTCTAGAGAAAACACAGAGACTTTAAACTCAGGAGATATCAATATAATGGACAGAGATAATGGGCAGTGGTGGCCTAATGGTTAGGGATGTGGACTGGTGAGTGGAGGGTTGCGGGTTCAATCCCTGGACCAGCAGGGTTGGATCTAGGTGGGACAGATAGCATAGCAGTGTTTGCCCCACCCTCCTTAACCCAACTGTGGTGCCCTTGAGCAAGGCCCTTAACTCCACCTGCTCCAGTGGAGCTGCTCAGTGGCCACAGGTCAGTCTGTGGTTGTACTGGGCAGCATCCAGGTGTGGATGTGAACAGGGTATCCTTGAAAAAGAGAGGTTGCCTCTCAATGGGACAACCCTGTATAAATAAAGGTTAACCCCTTGCACTCTGGTTAATTTCCCTAAAAATGCCTAAAAATAATGTACCCAAAATAAATCAAAAGCTGTTCTTCAACCCTTTGCAGCATATTCATGGGGTTGGTCTCATTTAAAAGAGAACACTTTGAATTTTTTGGCAAAACAGTCATAATCTCTCTAAGTGCTCCTGCCACTGAGTAACAGTCATCTAAACATACTGAACTTGAAGAAAATAAAGTTTGCCTGGGTGTTTTTTTAGATACAAATGCTTGCAAATAACACACAGCTGTCAGATACGGGCTGGAAAATGCAACAGAAATGTAGAACCAAGTGTTATCCAGCTGAGATCAAAATTTTGTAACAATACCACAAAAAATGAATATATTACACAGCTTTTTTCTCAGGTTGTCCCCAGGCGTTTTTGAACTGTGCCAAATTGTGCCAAATGGCACAGTTTGGAAAAACGTCTATAACTTTTGAATGATTCAACAAAGAAGCTTCATCTTGGGCTCTAATGAAAGGTGACACTCAGGGCTGTGTGTGTGTTGGGTGGGGGTTGTTTATTCATTCATGAATGAATGAATGAACAAACAAGCCCCCCACACACAAAGAAGCATGCCACGTAAAAAATGTGTGGCCTTTTTTTACAAGAAAAAATAACCTACAGTGCAATAAAAATTATACTAAAATATCTGCAATGTAGAGGATAACAACTCCCCCCCCACCCCCGCTACAGAGAAGCGCGGCGCACAAAAAAACGGTCCGTCAACGGTCCGTCATGTGGCGATGACACACAGTTGTAATCACCGATCGGTCAAAAGTCATTTTTATTACAGTTTTCAGTGATAAAGAATAATTTAGCTTATAACACTTACCTGTCCACAACAGCAATGTCGTTGGCGAACATCTCTTCCTCATTGTCAGACGACCATGACGCTGGTCCGCTTGTTACGACTTGTGGTTCTGGTCACACGACCCGGTCAAACCATGATTCCATTATTGCGGTTTTGCGCTTCCCTGATTGCAGTTTTGGCGAACGATTTTTCAAAACAAATAAGAACAATAGTAATAAAAAAAGACTGGCGAACGCTACCGTTACACACAGCGGCTTACACAAAACAGATTTTACGCACAGGACACACGCTTTCAATCGTCGAACTTCTCTGCTTCAATTGGCTCGTTGTATTCGCAGTCGTTGGTAGGCGGGGCCTTCTTGTTAGGTTTTCAGTCATTGGTTCTTCAAGGTTTCAGAAACCCAATTCAAGGCTCTTATTAGTCGAATGAGAGGTCAATCAAATCTAAACCGATCAAAGCACTCCTTTGGCTTTCTGTTCGCGGCTGTGTCTGTAGTGGAAGAACGGAAATGCAGCTTTTTTTTTTCAGTGCGCACTGAGACGCACAGTGCGCACTAGGATGCACGAGGACGCACTAGGACGCAGAGACGTGACCGCCCGCGGTATCCCGGAGTGCAAGAGGTTAAATAAAAATTTTGGAACTTTAACCTCAGGAGATGATTTGCTGTTTTCATTAGAACCCTGATATTTACAGTGGTGTGAAAAAGTGTTTGCCCCCTTCCTGATTTCTCATTTTTTTGTATGTTTGTCACACTTAAATGTTTCAGATCATCAAACAAATTTAAATATTAGACAAAGATAACACAAGTAAACACAAAATGCCATTTGTAAATGAAGGTGTTTATTATTAAGGGTAAAAAAAAAAATCCAAACCTACATGGCCCTGTGTGAAAAAGTGATTGCCCCCCCCACACACACACACCTCTTCTCAATCAAGATATCACTTAAATAGGACCTGCCTGATAAAGTGAAGTAGACCAAAAGATCCTCAAAAGCTAGACATCATGTTGACACCCAAAGAAATTCAGGAACAAATGAGAAACAAAGTAACTGAGATCTATCAGTCTGGAAAAGGTTATAAAGCCATTTCTAAAGCTTTGGGACTCCAGCAAACCACAGTGAGAGTCATTATCCACAAATGGCCAAAACATGGAACAGTGGTGAACCTTCCCAGGAGTGGCCGGCCAACCAAAATTACCCCAAGAGTGCAGTGACAACTCATCCAAGAGGTCACAAAAGACAACACAATGACATCCAAAGAACTGTAGGCCTCACTTGCCTCAGTTAAGGTCAGTGTTCATGACTTCACCATAAGAAAGAGACTGGGCAAAAATGGCCTGCATGGCAGAGGTCCAAGATGAAAACCACTGCTGAGCAAAAAGTACATAAAGGCTCGTCTCAGTTTTGCCAGAAGACATCTTGATGATCCCCAAGACTTTGGGGAAAATACTCTGTGGAATGATGAGACAAAAGCTGAACTTTTTGGAAGGTATGTTGTGTCCCATTACATCTGGTGTAAAAGTAACATGGGATTTCAGAAAAGGAACATCATACCAACAGTAAAATATGGTGGTGGTAGTGTGATGGTCTGGGGCTGTTTTGCTGCTTCAGGACCTGGAAGACTTGCTGTGGTAAATGGAACCCTGAATTCTGCCGTCTACCAAAACATCCTGAAGGAGAATGTCGGGCCATCTGTTCACGACCTCAAACTGAAGTACACTTGAGTTCTGCAGCAGGACAATGATCCAAAACACACAAATGAAAATTTTTGGAAAACTGGTCAGATTTGAGGTCCTAAAGCAGACTGAGCATGTATTGGATCCTTTGCAGTTTGCCTATAGGCCTCACAGAGGAGTAGAGGATGCCACTGTCACTCTGTTTCACATGCTTTTTAAACATCTGGATTTTAATGGGACACATGCCAGGCTTTTATTTGTGGACTTTTCTTCCACCTTTAATACAATCCAACCTCATATCTGAGTTGAAAGGCTCCTGCAACAATTTGATTTGAGTAATAATCTGATGGGTTGGATTCTGGATTTTTTAACCAACAGGACACAGAGAGTAAGGGTCAATGGTACACTGTCCTGTCCGACCAAAAGTGTTCTTCTACTGGCTCTCCGCAGGGGGGGGGGGTGTTGCCACCACTACTCCTCATCCTGTACACAAACATGTGTCGGAGCAGACATGACAACAGACACATTATAAAGTATGCTGATGATTCAGTTGTTGTCAGTCTCCTCCAGGATGGTGAGAGTGTCACGGCCCAGTAGTTGATGATTTTGTTCACTGGTGTGAGGATTCCTACCTGCAGCTGAATATGACAAAAACTAAAGATATGATTATTGACTTTAGAAGGAAAACTCCCAGGCACGAAGTCACTGTACTAAAAGGCCAGACCACTGAATGTGTACAATCCTACAAATATCTTGGGACGATTATTGATAGTAATTTAAACTTTGAAGAGAACTGTGAAAGGGTGTGCAAAAAGGGTCAGCAACATTTGTATTGTTTAAGGAAACTTGCACGCTTCCAAACTGACCGAACCATAATGACAATGTTTTATCAGGCTTTTATTGAATCTGTTTTATACTTTTCTTCAGTGTCATGATTTGGTCAGATAAAACTGAAACAGAGGAAATCCTTGGATCAGGTAGTTAGATGGTCCAGTCATTTGCTTGGTGAGTCACAGCTGCAGCCTGACATCCCTGTACACCAGACAGGTATAGAGGATTGCTACCGCCATTTTCAATGATGACTCCCACCCTTTGCATTGTTACTTTCAGCTTCTTCCCTCCAGACAGAGGTTTGCTGTCCCAAAAAGTAAAACCCAGCACTACAAAAGCAGCTTTGTTCCTGCTGTTGTTAAAGAATTGAACAAGATGTAACAATATATTGCACATAATTTAGTTACCTATTTATTAATTTTATTTTATATTTACTTATTTTTGTGGGTTTTGGGTTCTAAATCTTTTATTGGGTTTTAGACTTTTGAGTTTTTAACCTCTTTGACTAGTCTTTAACTTTTTAATATGACCCTTCTCTCTTATCTCTTTGTTTTTTCTCTTATCTCTTTGTCCTATGTCCTGATTGGTGGAGCCTTGAGTATTTTTATCATGTTTATAGTCAGCTACATGTGTGCCTGTGTTTGTGTTCATGTTGAATGTAACTGTGGTTTGTAAATATGGATGTCACCTGACTGCAAAACAAATCCACCTACGGGAACAAATAAAGTAACCTGAACCTGAACCTGAACACCAGTAAGTCCACCTCTGAATGGCTTAAGAAAAACAAAATGAAGACTTTGGAGTGGCCTAGTCAAAGTCCTGACCTGAATCCCATTGAGATGCTGTGGCATGACCTTAAAAAGGTGGTTCCTACTCAAAAACCCTCTAATGTGGTTGAATTACAACAATTCTGGAAATAAGAGTGGTCCAAAATTCCTCTACAGCGCTGTAATTTTTTTTTTTTTTTTTTTTTGTTGCTTATTTGTACCCGTAGGTAGATTTGGTTTGCAGTCTGGTGACAAGCCACAGGCTGCTGGTCTCTGCGTGCGCGAGCGCCCTAAACCTACATGTTTTTGGTATGCGGGAGGAAACCGGAGAAATCCCGGAGTAAACCCACGCAACACGGGGAGAACATGCAAACTCCACACAGCTCACTGTTGGCCGGGGGCTGGGATCGAACCCACGATCTCATGATCCCAGCGATCCCCCGGCCGAGGGTAAACTGTGCTGCCACAGTGCTAAACCACTGCGCCACCGTGCAGCCCACGGTGCTGTCTCTGCCTGCCATTCTCCAAAGTTGCACGCACACCTGTTCTCCCTCATCACCGGAGCTATTTAGGCCGTGCTGCCCACAGATCAGTGCAGAGTCATCTTACTCCTTGGTCTGATGAGACCGGCACTCGTCTTCGTCCTCCTCAGTCTTCTTCCTCGTAGTCTACATTCACCAAAGAACCTCGCCTCTCTTCGTCTTTCACCTGGAAGGGCTACGTCTCCACGATAAGTAAGCCATCATCTCCTTCACCATTATTCTACGCTCTATCACCTGTGCACAGACGGAGATCCGTGGCGGAAGACCTCTCCCCCCTGGCGGCGGACCGAGCAGCACTACACCGCAACTGCACCACCATCCTCTCCATCCACAACCGGGACAGTGGACGCTGTCTTCCTGGCCGGAGCCTTCGGGACTAACCTGAGCCTGTTCACCATCTCATCGACAGCAAGCTCCACACATCACTGTACATTCCCTCCTGAGTCAGACACTAATCCTCCCTGTCTTTGCTCATTCCTAGGGTTGCCAGGCTCCATGATGCGCCGCTCGCCCCGACTGAACATCTACACATACACGCACACACATGCACACTCAACACATAATAAAGATAATTGATACCTCCCTCTGATTCCCTTGACTCCCTCGAGCCAATGGTAATGGGGCAGTCTAAACTGCCATTAGCGGAAAAACAGCGCCACTGTGAGTTAGGGTGCCTGCCTTCAATCCACTGCTTGCTCGCTGTCCTCCGTGCCCCTCGGTGAACCCGTCACCCTTCCCCCCCGATCAATCAAAAGTTCCCCTGGAATATCACAACCTGGGGGCCGCTTTCAGTAAGACCCAAGCCCTATCTCTTCCCCCCCACCGCCCACACGATTGTGCCATCAACCTTCAGGCTGGCGCCCCACTACCATCAAGTCAGCTCTACAGCTTGTCAGCACCAGAGCAGGAAGCTATGGAGACTTATATGAAGGAGTCATTAAACTCGGGCATAATCCGGCCTTCGTCCTCGGCGGTGGGGGCGGGCTTCTTCTTCGTGGGCAAGAATGTCGGCTCGCTGAGGCCCTACATTGACTTCCAGGAGCTCAATAATATCACTATCAAGGACAAATACATGCTTCCCTTGATCAATACGGCGTTTGATTCCCTCCAGGGGGCCTCCTGCTTCACCAAGCTTGACCTCCGCAATGATTACCATCTGGTGTGGATTCGGGAGGGCAATGAGTGGAAAACAGGGTTCCGGACCCCTAGCGGTCATTTCGAATATCTCGTTATGCCATTTGGGCTGACCAACGCCCCCGCCGTATTCCAGTGCCTTATCAATGATGTACTGAGGGACTTTTTGGGCTCATTTGTCTTTGTATACTTAGATGACATCCTGTTTTTTTCTCAGACCTTGGATGAGCAGCAGGTGCATGTGAGGTGAGTCTTGCAGCGGCAACTTAAGAACAAACTCTTTGTGAAGGCTGAGAAATGTGAATTCCTCGCCTCCAAGACATCATTCCGGGGGTTCAACATTTCTCACAATGAGGTCATCACGGACCCTGAGAAGGTAAAAGTGGTGGTAGAGTGGCCAACTCCCTCCTCCTGGAAGCAACTCCAACAGTTCCTGGGATTCGCCAATTTCTACCTCCGCTTCATCAGGAACTATAGTATTATTGCCCTGCCTCTGATCCATCTCACCTCCTCCAAGGTGCCCTTCCAGTGGACGGAGGAGGCTAAGGTGGCCTTTGCTTACCTGAAATCTCAATTTTTCTCCTCTCCGATCTTGGCACAGGTGGATCCCGCTCTGCAATGCCTGGTGGAAGTGGACGCCTCGGACTCTGGCGTAGGAGCCGTGCTTTCCCAGCGCTCCCCGGTAGACCATAAGATCCGCCCCTGTGCGTTCTTCTCCCGCTGTCTTTCCCCGGTGGAGAGGAATTAAGACATCGGGGACAGGGAGCTCCTGGCGGTCAAGCTTGCGCTGGAGGAGTGCGCCATTGGCTGGACGGGGCTTCCCAGCCATTCGTCATCTGGACAGACCACAAAAACTTGGAATACCTCAGGACGGCCAAGCGTCTGAATGCACGCCAGGCCCGTTGGTCCCTGTTCTTTGGCCGCTTTGATTTCACCATTACCTACCGTCCCGGATCCAAAAACACCAAGCCTGATGCCTTGTCCAGACAATTCGCCTCAGATGCAGCGGAGGTGTCAGAGCATCCCATCATCCCCCCATCGTGCATTGTGGGTGCCCTCTCATGGGGCATCAAAGAGAAGGTCCTGAGAGCGCAGGAGACCGAGGCGGACCCGGGCGGGGGACCAGTGGGGAGGCTGTTTGTCCCATCTGCCGTTCGGGGCGAGGTGATCAATTGGACCCACTCCTCCAAGCTCTCGTGCCACCTTGGCATGGCATGCACGGGGGTGCTCCTGCAGAGGACTTTTTGGTGGCCTTTGCTCCGGAGGGACGTCGGAGAATATATCCGCGCCTGTCCTCATTGCGCCACCGGCAAGACGTCCTCCTCTCCTCCGGCCAGCCTTCTCCATCCTCTTCCTATCCCTGGCAGGCCCTGGTCCCACGTGGCCCTGGACTTCATCACCGGTCTTCCGCCCTCTAACCACCACACCGTCATCCTCACCATCGTGGACAGGTTCTAGAAGGCATCTCACAGGGGCTGCCCACGGCGAGGGAGACGGCGGGCCTGCTCATCCTTCACATGGTGAGGCTGCACGGCATCCCCCTGGACATCGTTTCCGACCGGGGGCCCCAGTTTGTTTCCAAGGTGTGGAGATCGTTTTGCAGTGCCATCGGGGCTATGGTGGGCCTGTCATCGGGGTACCACCCGCAGAGTAACAGACAGTGTAAGCGGGCCAATCAGGAGTTGGAGGCTCCGCTGCGGTGCATCGCCACCACCAGCCCAGCGTCCTGGAGCACCCACCTCCCGTGGATTGAGTATGCACATAACACCACCATGTCTTCAGCTATAGGCGTGTCCCCTTTTGAGGCATCGCTGGGCTATAATCCCCCGCTGTTTCCCGAGGAGGAGGGGGACATTGCTGTACCGTCCGTTCAAGCCCACCTGAGGTGCTGCCGCCGGCTGTGGAGAGCTATCCAGACTGCGCTGCAGTGCACGGCGGAACGCAACAACACGATTGCCAATCGCCGCAGGACGTCGGCTCTACCCTACCGGGTGGGTCAATAGCTATATCTCTCGACGAAGCACATCAACCTCAAGGCTGATTCAAGGAAACTCTCTCAGCGGTTTATTGGGCCATTTGCTATAACCCATATTATTAATCCTGTGGCTGTGCGCCTTGCTTTCCCCCCCTCCCTCCGCATCTGTCCCACCTTTCATGTCTCTCAGGTCAAACCATTCTTTTCCAGCCCTCTGTTCCCCCCTCCCAAGACACCACCTCCACCAGTGGTGATCGCAACCTGCAGTACCTGGTGGACTGGGAGGGTTACAGCCCTGAGTGGAGGTCCTGGGTGCGTCCCTTCTTCGTGTTGGATCCTCAACTCATCAGGGACTTCCACCGGACGCACCCGGGTAGGCTGGATCGGTCGCCGAGAGGCGCCACGTGGAGAGGGGGGGGGGAGTACTGTGATGATTCTCTCTGCCTGCCTAATTATCCACAGCTGCATGTACACCTGCTCTCCCTCATCACCAGAGCTATTTAGGCCGTGCTGCCCACAGATCAGCGCAGAGTCGTCTTACTCCTTGGTCTGATGAGACTGGCACTCGTCTTCGTCCTCCTCAGAGTCTTCTTCTTCATAGTCTACATTCACCAAAGAACCTCGCCTCTCTTCGTCTTTCACCTGGAAGGGCTACGTCTCCACGACAAGTAAGCCATCCTCTCCTTCACCATTATTCTACGCTCTATCCCCTGTGCACAGTCGGAGATCCGTGGCGGCAGACTGAGCAGCACTACACCGCAACTGCACCACCATCCTCTCCATCCACAACTGGGGCAGTGGACGCTGTCTTCCTGGCTGGAGCCTTCGGGACTAACCTGAGCCTGTTCACCATCTCATCGACAGTAAGCGCCACACATCACTGTTCATTCCCTCCTGAGTCAGACACTAATCCTCTCTGTCTTTGTTCATTCCTAGGGTTGCCAGGCTCCACGACACTCTGCTCGCCCTGGCTGCACATCTACACATACACATATACACACGCACACTCAACACAAAATAAAGATAATTGAATTTACTTTTGAGTCTGTGTCTGCTCACTGGGTCCTAAAACCATGTCAGTAAAAGACTCATTGCCAGTTATTGCAAATGCTTTATTGCAGTTGTTGCTGTGAAGGGTGGCCCAACCAGTTACAGCCGTGGACAAAACTGTTGGTACCCCTCTGTTAATGAAAGAAAAACCCACAATGGTCACAGAAATAACTTGAATCTGACAAAAGTGGTAATAAATAAAAATTCTATGAAAATTAACCAATGAAAATCAGACAATGCTTTTGAATTGTGGTTCAACAAAATTACTTTAAAAAAACAAACTCATGAAACAGGCCTGGACAAAAATGATGGTACCCCTAGAAAAGATTGAAAATAATGTGACCATAGGGACATGTTCAACCAAGGTGTGTCCTCTAATTAACATCACAGGTGTCTACAAACTTGTAATCAGTCAGTTGGCCTATTTAAAGAGTGAAAAGTAGTCACTGTGCTGTTTGGTGACATGGTGTGTATCACAGTAAACATGGACCAGAGGAAGCAAAGGAGAGGGTTGTCTCAGGAGATTAGAAAGAAAATTATAGACAAGCATTTTAAAGGTAAAGGCTATAAGACCATCTCCAAGCAGCTTGATGTTCCTGTGACTACAGTTGCACATATTATTCAGAAATTTAAAATCCACGGGACTGTAGCCAACCTCCCTGGACATGGCCGCAGGAGGAGACAGATAATACGAATGGTAACAAAAGAGCCCAGAACAACCTCTAAACACATTCATGGTGAACTCCAAGGTCAAGGTACATCAGTGTCAGATCGCACCAGGCGTCGTTGTTTGAGCCAAAGTGGACTTCATGGGAGACGACCAAGGAGGACACCACTGTTGAAAACAAATCATAAAAATCATAAAAAAGCCAGACTGGAATTTGCCAAACTGCATGTTGACAAGCCACAAAGCTTCTGGGAGAATATCCTATGGACAGACGAGACAAAACTGGAACTTTCTGGCAAGGCGCATCAGCTCTATGTTCACAGATGCAAAAATGAAGCATACCAAGAAAAGAACACTGTCCCTACTGTGAAACATGGAGGAGGTTCTGTTATGTTCTGGGGCTGCTTTGCTGCATCTGGCACAGGATGTCTTGAATCTGTGCAGGGTACAATGAAATCTCAAGACTATCAAGGTATTCTAGAGAGAAATATGCTGCCCAGTGTCAGACAGCTTAGTCTCAGCCGCAGGTCATGGGTCTTGCAACAGGATAATGACCCAAAACACACAGCTAAAAACACCCAAGAATGGCTAAGAGCGAAACATTGGACTATTCTGAAGTGGCCTTCTATGAGCCCTGATCTAAATCCTATTGAACATCTGTGGAAGGAGCTGAAACATGCCGTCTGGAGAAGGCACCTTTCAAACCTGAGGCAACTGGAGCAGTTTGCTCATGAGGAGTGGGCCAAAATATCTGCTGAGAGGTGCAGAAGTCTCATTGAAAGTCACAGAAATCGTTTGATTGCAGTGATTGCCTCAAAAGGTTGTGCAACAAAATATTAAGTTAAGGGTACCATCATTTTTGTCCAGGCCTGTTTCATGACTTTGGTTTTTTTAAAATAATTCTGTTGAACCACAATTCAAAAGCATTGTCTGATTTTCATTGATTAATTTTCATAGAATTTTTATTTATTATCACTTTTGTCAGATTCAAGTTATTTCTGTGACCATTATGGGTTTTTCTTTCATTAACAGAGGGGTACCAACAATTTTGTCCATGTGTGTATTAGGTTTAGGGGGTATTCACTTTTTCACACAGGGGCATGTAGGTTTGGATTTTTTTTCCCCCTTAATAATAAACGCCTTCATTTAAAAACTGCATTTTGTGTTTACTTCTGTTATCTTTGTCTAATATTTAAATTGGTTTGATGATCTGAAACATTTAAGTGTGACAAACATACAAAAAAATGAGAAATCAGGAAGGGGCAAACACTTTTTCACACCACTGTATACATTAGAAATTTTGTGTATTTTTGACTGAAGGACTACTTGTTTATTTTATTACCTGTGCCAAGGAAGTTATGTTTTTGCCAGCATTCGTCTGTTTGTTTGTTTGTCTGCGAGCAGGGTTACGCAAAAACTACCAGACGGATTTAGATGAAATTTTCCCCATAGGTGGCACTTGGCCAAAGGATGAACCCATTAGAGTTTGGTGATGATGTGTGAGTGCATACCTCTGCCACGGCTCTATCTTCTTACAATGTGTTTGCAAGGTTACTCAAAAACTACTGGACAGAGTTTGATCAAAATTTTCACAAGAAGTGGCTCTAATGCTACACTCAAACCTGTTACATTCGAGTGCAGCCCAAGCCTTGATGCATACCTCCACCAAGGCCGTATCATGCAGTGTATGAAGGGATGGAGGCATGGAGGTACGGATAGATGGATGGACAAAAGGAAGGTGAGAAGGAGCTTGGACGGAGGTATGCGCTCTCTGACTGCTTTTCTAGTTTAATATATGTATGTGCTTCTCTGTGCTTACCAATTTTGCTGCGCTGCCTGTGTGTGAATGAATCAGCGCTGTGTACGCACATTGAGCAATATTGTCTCAGCTCGCACCCATCGTCCATGTGTGCAGGATAAGATAAGATAAGATAAGATAAGATAAGCCTTTATTAGTCCCACAATGGGGAAATTCCAGGACTGCAACAGCACAGGGATAGCAACACTCAGAGCAACAATCAGAAGGCAAGAAAAAACAATAGCAGCGAGTATACATATGTACATATAAACATAAATATATAGACACACGATGCAGAGCATTGCAGCTAGATGGAATAAATATATAGATATATAAACACACAGTGTGGAGCATTGTAGCTAGATGGAATAAATATATGAACATTTAAACACACACAGTGCGGAGCATTATAGCTAGATGGAATAAATATGTGAATATATAAACACACACACAGTGTGGAGCGTTGTAGCTAGATGGAACAAACATGTAAATATATAAACACACACACAGTGCGGAGCATTGTAGCTAGATGGAACAAATATGCAAAACACATAAACACACACAGTGCGGAGCACCATAGCTACACAGCTGCCTGGCTACAACTACCAACTTGACTTTGCTGCCATAGTTCAGAGAGGTTGCTCATTGCCCGTGTGTGTGCATGCACCCATCATCGGTGCAATTACGTGCAAGAATATTTGGTGAACTGTCGCTGAAAGTTGCTGCATTTACCCAGCTACTTCTACAGCATGGACAGCCTGGTGACATAGGCATGAAACAAACAGCACCGCACCCCCCCAAAAAAAACAAATCAAATCTTTCTATAGGACACTAACTGAATAAAATGTATTTGAAGCACCAATGATAAACATAAATGCTTTTTTTTCTTTAAAATTTGCAGTTTTTCTCATAAATTTGCAACCTTTTTTCATTAATTTACAAAATTTATTTTGTAAATGTAAAACTTTTTTCTTGTAAATTAACTTTTTGCATCTTACATTTGAAACTTTTTTTGTAAATTTCCAAATTTTTTCTCATAAATCTGTGATTTTTGCATCATTAATCTGAATTTTTGTCTTGTAAACTTGCAACCTTTTTCTTAAAATTCGATAAGATTTTTCTTGTAAATTTGCAACTTTTTTCAAGTAAACTTGACTTTTTGTAAATTTGCAATTTTTTTCTTGTAAATTTGTAACTTTTCCCCCATAAGTGCACTTTTTTCTCATAAATTTGTGACTGACTGTAATAATACTTGTTCCTTCAATATTTACTCTGGAGAAAATGTTCTGTTTATTGTCCATCCCAACAGGGAAATCAAGCATCCGCCCATGCAGCATGTCAACACCATTCCAGACCTCCGACCCACTGGAAAAAACAAATGCAGACCCCTGGCAAAAACATTCTGTTCTCGTCAATAAGAATGTAGGACAGGCCAATTACCAAGACTCTACATCAAAAATAAAATAATGAAGATAAACATGAATCTTTCATCAAGCCGGTGGCTTGTCACCAGACTGCAAACCAAGTCTACCTACGGGTACAAATAAGTAACAAAAAAAATAAAAAATAAAAAATAAAATAAAATAAAATAAAATAATGAAGATAAACATGAATCTTTCATCCTCAAAAGGCTACAAAAAAGTGTTTTTGAGCAGCACAACTACAAATAACTCTTCCCTCTTGTGTGACAGCAACTTTCAAAATGTAGTCTTGTGGAGGAACAAAATAAGTTCAGGCGAGACACGGCAAGCTGAAGGTTTAAGAGTTTTATTCCTCCATCATCGTGAGACACACTGCAGCACTGTGTGCTGTGTATGCACGGTTGTGAATGCCCTGTGAGTGAGTTAATGAGGCATGTAAAGTCAGCTCTTTTATACAGTGATACAGACAGAGAATGCATGGCACATTATCATATCAAATGTCATCCAATACACATTGGTCAATACACATAATTAGCATGACATTGGTTGGCACAAAAGATGCATGCACTCAGTCCCGTCTGACTGTCTCCTGTGGTTCTTTTGGTCATATGCAAATCCCTGCTGAGCGTGAATATTATCAGTCTGCATTGTGCTGGGTGCCCACACCGCTCCCCCCAGAATGGTCAGAAGGGGTTGTGACCCCCCACCCCACCCCCGTTGTTTGGCTCCAGCTCCGGTAGAACTGCCAGAGGGCATGTCAGTCCGTGAAGGGGACCGGGGAGTGTCATGAATGGCTCTTGAGAGCCACTAATAAGAGCCAAGGGCCAACCAGTGAGTTTGCGTAGTTTATTAATAAAGGAAGCAACAAAGGAAATGAGCCTCGTGGGGCAAAACACAAATAACACAAGAGGTAAACTTACGAATAACAATGAGGGAAGAGAGGAGGGCTGGAGCTGGACGTAGGGACTCCAGCCTAATCCCCAACGAGAGGTAAGTGTGGATAGTGTGAGGTCGCAGCCCTGAGCAAACAGGGCAGCTCCCTGATATAGGGGTTGACAGCTCATCAGCTGATGAGTGATAATTGGCCTCCCGTCCCGTGGTGCTTGGCCTCTGACAGCCGGAAGCACCGCCGAGACGCTGTCACAACAAAGGCTTGGCGGAGATGATGTATGGCCTGAGCACAGACGACATCGGTGCTCAAACCATGACAGGGAGGGGTGGAAAGGGCAGTGTGCTCCGCTCCTAGTTCCAGCACGTTGAACGGCCGTGGATCGTGGGCACATGGGCCGTTGTGCAGTCGTGCATAATGGAACCAGACGGCAAACGGCTGGCTTTGGGAGTGAGGTGTGGGAACAGCCCTAAAGTCATCGGGGAAAGCAATCGACTAAATTTCCCTTGTGCACCATGGCTGGAAAACTCATACAAAGTCCTATGTCCTGGCTGCATGTCCGCTCCAGGTGCGCAAGCAGCCCTGAAGGTTCCGAGGGTGGTGATCGGCCGTGTTTCTCGGGCATGTGCAGCGGTGGAGAACGATGTATCAGTCTGTGGAGCTGGTATTGTCCACGCGCTTGGCGCAGTGACCACATAGCTGAAAGTTGCGTGCGTGGCTTCAGTGCGTGGAAGGTCCGTTGTCGAGACTTTAGTCAGAGTCGGGGAGCTCAGTGGAAATCAGTGCAGTTGCGTCGATGATTGTCCCCATTCAGGCTGTTTCTGTGCGTTGCTCGTGTCACTGAACCTCGTCATGTGTCTCAGTCCCAGCGCTGCGCTCTTGGCCCTGGAGGTCGCCATCGTGGAGAGAGGACAAGGCGCGTGCGCTCCCGTATGGGTGCGAAGGATGTAGGCGATCTCAGGTCTCTGGAATCCACAGCGCGGTGAGAGGGAGCAGACGATCATTCTCCCTCGGCAGGTCACCAGCGTGGAGGCAAAAGATCAGGCGAGGGTTGCACCATGACGCGTTCTGAGGCTTTCCCGGTCATGGATGATCTCCGGGGTGTTCGCCTGGTGTTCCATTCTTCGTCAAGGGTCACCAGTGTGGAGGAACAAAATAAGTTCAGGAGAGACACGGCGAGCTGAAGGTTTAAGAGTTTTATTCCTCCATCATCGTGAGACACACTGCAGCACTGTGTGCTGTGTATGCGCTGTTGTGAGTGCGCTGTGAGTGCGTTAGTGAGGCATGTAAAGTCAGGTCTTTAATACAGTGATACAGACAGAGAATGCATGGCACATTAGCATATCAGTTGTCATCCAATACACATTGGTCAATACACATAATTAGCATGACATTGGTTGGCACAAAAGATGCATGCATTCAGTCCCGTCTGACTGTCTCCTGTGGTTCTTTTGGTCGTATGCAAATCCCTGCTGAGCGTGAATATTATCAGTCTGCGTTGTGCTGGGTGCCCACAGTCTTTTGGGGGGTTTTTTCATCGAGGGTGTAGACAGTAGGTGTCAGTGGTGGTCATGTGTGTCAATTCCTGAGTCCTTGTCAAAGGAGAACAAGTTAAACCCAAAAGAGGTTCAAGGGGGACTGAGCAGAATGTCTGAGACAAAAGCTGTAGAGATCACAAGGTTACTCAACTAAACCCGCATTTGTGATATGATGGGAACCTTCCACTTTTCAGTGTTGAAAGAAATATATTTTTCTCTTGTAAGATCTTGTTTAAAACTGAAAAAGTTAAACCAGGAGTGTAACCACAAGAAAATCTGAGAGCTGCCTGAGCTGGGGCCTCATGTATAAAGGACTGTGCAGCTTTCATACTAAAAGATAGCGTACTCACAAAATTTCAGAAAGTACATGCAAACAGAAATTTCCAGATGTATAACTCTCAACTTCTGCTCAACTTCCGGCGCCACACGAGTCAGCTGCCTTTTTGCAATAGCGGCTCAATTCTGAGTTTTTTCTTTCTTTCTTTACACACTTTATACATCACGTACACACAGATTGCCCCAAATGTCTCCCGAGCCAGCGGACGGAGCCACTGTTTACAGCAGGACACGGTACAGCAGGGAACAGCTGCTTGCACTTAATCGCCACTCGGTGCTAATGGAAAAACTCGACGTACCGGGAGAAATAAGGCGAAACGACGTGGTTGTCAGGCTGGTGTTAGACGGCGGACAAGGAGTATAAGGTACAGACCCACCCTCCCATCCGTTATTATGAGGAATGTACGCTCTATATTGGGAAAGGTAGATGAGCTAGCGGCTATCTCCCGCTACGACAGCTTATACCGGGAATGCTCCCTCCTTTTGTTTACCGAGTCGTGGCTATCTGAACTAGTAGCAAATGCTAACATTGAGCTGGAGGGTTTCCACGCGATACGGGCAGACCGAACACCAGACAGTGGCAAAGCAAGGAGCGGTGGAGTGATAATGTATGTTAATAACAACTGGTGCAGACCGGGACACATCACTGTTAAACACCAGCACTGCAGCAAAGACATCGAGTTGCTAGCTGCTAGCATGCGGCCTACATATCTCCCGAGGGAATACTCACACGTGATCTGCATTGTTATTTATGCAAATCCGACGGCGAACGCTGGGACAGCGCGTGACGTCATCCACTCAGTAACTGGCAGGCTGCAGACAGAACACCCAGATGCTCTTCTCCTCATCTCAGGCGATTTCAACCATGTTTCACTGTCTCCCATTCTACCCACAGTTTACCCAGTATGTCACATGCCACACTAGAGACAATAAAACACTGGACTTATTCTACGCAAACACTAAGGAGGCGTACACCTCATTACAACTCCCCCCACTCGGGAGATCGGATCACAACTTGGTTCATCTCTGGCCGGTGTACAAACCCCTAGTACACAGACAACCTAGGGCCATGCGCACAGTGAAGATATGGTCTGAGGAGGCAATGGACACTCTAAAGGGCTGTTTTGAAACCACTGCCTGGGAGCAGCTCTGCGAGCCACATGGTGAGGACATCGATGGCCTCACTCACACCATCACGGACTACATCAGCTTCTGTGTGGACCACACCGTTCCCACCAAGACCATACGGTGTTGCTCAAACAACAAACCCTGGATCAACCCCTGAGATAAAAACACTTCTGAGGAGAGAAGAAGAGGATCTTCAGGTCGGGGAACAGGGAGATGCTGAAGTCCGTACAGAGGGAGCTGAGGAGAAAGATCAGAGAAGGCAAGGACAGCTTCAGGAAGAAGATGGAGGACAAGCTGCAACAGAGCAACATCAGTGGGGTCTGAAGAAACCTTAAAACCATCTCTGGGCTCCAGAATACCTCCCCCCAGGCCACAGGGGGCAGGGAGTGGGCGAACAATCTGAATCTGTTTTTTAATAGGTTTGACCAACCCCCTTTCCCCCCGACTGCACAACAACCACTGCTGCCACTGAAGACATCAAGTCCTGCTGCCCACTCCCCACTCCACCATCACCCCCCGACTCCCAACACACAGCCCCCCAACCTGACCCTCACTAAGACCCAGGTGAGGACGGAGCTGAGGAAGATCAAGGCGAGGAAGGCGTCGGGACCGGATGGCATCAGTGCAAAGCTCCTCAAGTCCTGTGCAGACCAGCTTTGTGGGATTGCTGAGTACATCTTCAACCTGAGCCTAAAGCTGGGGAGGGTACCACAGTTGTGGAAAACATCTTGTGTGGTACCTGTACCAAAGACTTCCCACCCCAAAGATCTGAACAGCTACAGACCAGTGGCCCTGACGTCCCACATGATGAAGACCCTGGAGAGACTGCTCCTTGCTCACCTTCGCCCCCTGGTGGGTTCAGCGATGGATCCACTCCAGTTCGCCTACCAGCATGGTATTGGGGTGGAGGATGCGGTCATCTTCCTCCTTCACCGTTCTCTGTTCCACCTGGAGAAGCCCGGGAATACAGTGAGGATCATGTTCTTTGATTTCTCCAGTGCTTTCAACACCATCCAACTGATGATCCTGAAGGACAAGCTGCTGTGCGCAGGGGTGGACCAGCACCTGTCATCATGGATCCTGGACTACCTCACTAACCGGCCACAGTTTGTGAGAACCCGGGACTGTGTGTCCGACACGATCATCGGTAGCACGGGGGCCCCCCAGGGAACGGTTTTGGCTCCCTTCCTGTTTACCCTTTATACTGCGGACTTCTCACACAACACAACACACTGCCATCTACAGAAGTTCTTTGACGACTCTGCGATCGTTGGCCTCATCTCCAACGGAGATGAAGCTGAGTACAGAGGGCTTATCCAGGACTTTGTGGACTGGTGCCATCGGAGCTGCCTCCAGATCAACGCGAGGAAAACTAAGGAGCTGGTGGTGGACTGCCGCAGGCAAGGACAACCCCTCACAGCACCAATAAACATCCAGGGAGCAGACATTGAGATGGTAACATCCTACAAGTACCTGGGTGTTCATCTGAACAATAAACTAGACTGGTCACACAATACTGACGCACTCTACAAGAAGGGACAGCGCAGGCTGTTCCTACTGAGGAGACTCAGGTCTTTTGGTGTACAAGGGGCGCTGCTGAAGACATCTATGACACGGTGGTGGCATCAGCCATCACTTTTGGAGTGGTCTGCTGGGGCAGTGGCATTACAGCAGCTGATAGGAAGAGACTGGACAAACTGATCAAGAAAGCTAGCTCTGTCCTGGGGCAACGCTTTGACCCAGTGGAGGAGATGGGAGAGAGAAGGATGGTGGCTAAACTGTCATCTCTGCTGGAGTCCGAGTTCCACCCTATGCAGGACACACTGAATGCACTAAGGAGCTCATTTAGCAGCAGACTACATCATCCTAGGTGCACAACCGAGAGGTTTCGCAGGTCCTTCCTACCAACGGCTGTCAGACTGTATAACCTAAGCAGGGCTGCTCGCAGAGATAGCAAAAAAACGTGACGACCTAATAGTATTGAATGCAAAAGACGCAATAGACTTACACAATGGTCCCCTCCGGTATACAACTAGGAAAATACCGGTAGCTACGGAGGGTGACAATATGTAAGGGTACATAATCATACCATGTAGGATAACTAAGTAGACGGTTATGCTGTTTCATTCCTTCTGGCTGCAATGCTCCGCACTGTGTGTGTTTGTTTGTATATTTATATATTTATTCCATCTAGCGACAATGCTCCACATTGTGTGTTCATATATTTACATATTTATTCCATCTAGCTACAGTGCTCCGCACTGTGTGTGTTTATACTATATTTACATATTTATTCCATCTAGCTACGGTGCTCTGCACTGTGTGTGTTTATGTGTTTGCATATTTGTTCCATCTAGCTACAATGCTCTGCACTGTGTGTTTTTATATATTTGCATGTTTGATCCATCTAGCTGCAATGCTCCGCACTGTGTGTGTTTATATATTCATATATTTATTCCATCTTGCTACAACGCTCCACACTGTGTGTGTTTATATATTCACATATTTATTCCATCTAGCTGCAATGCTCCACACTGTGTGTGTTTATATATTTGCATGTTTGTTCCATCTAGCTGCAATGCTCCACACTATGTGTGTTTATATATTCATATATTTATTCCATCTTGCTACAACGCTCCACACTGTGTGTGTGTTTATATATTCATATATTTAGTCCATCTAGCTACAATGCTCCGCATCGTGTGTCTATATATTTATGTTTATATGTACATATGTATACTCGCTGCTCTTGTTTTTTTTCTTGCCTTCTGATTGTTGCTCTGAGTGTTGCTATCCCTGTGCTGTTGCAATCCTGGAATTTCCCTGTTGTGGGACTAATAAAGGCTTATCTTATCTTATCTTATCTTATCTTATCTTATAAACCTCTGCGCACACCTGATTCTTCACACCTTTTCTTTATGCATCCCACCTCACTTTGAAAACCACTATATGTGCACGATCTCCTTACTCTGCCTTGGTTCCTTCCACTAATAACTATGTAAATGAAGAAAAATGCCCCTTCTGTCACTCTTCTGTCAAACAGTGATCGTCAGTCCTGTGGGAAAGTGCAGCATAAAAAATAGTAATGGAGTGTGATGCTGAGGTGTTGATAACGGAGGTGGAGGTCAGAAAAAAATATTTAATTTTGTTCTGACCCTTCGGAATCAACAATAAACGTAAGTTTACCAAGTAGTCCATGTTACAATGATTGTTACAATGATGTTACAATTATTCTTTTTGTTTTTATTTCTATCAGCTCATAACTAGGGACGAGCCAATCTGATTCACCGTATTGGTATCGGGTTTGATCCAAGCAAAATGGCTGGATCGGTATCGGTAAGGAATAAAAGCAATTCACTGATCTGATACATTATCCATCCATCTATTCATCCATCCATCCATCCATTTTCTACCGCTTTTCTGGAGGTCCAGGTCACGGAGGCAGCAGCTCAAGCAGAGAAGCCCAGACTTCCCTCTCCCCAGCCACCTGCTCCAGCTCTTCAGAGAGGATACCAAGACATTCCCAGGCCAGCTGGGAGACGTAGTCTCTCCTGCATGTCCTGGGTCCGCCCCAGGGTATCCTCCCAGAGGGACGTGCCCGAAACACCTCAAGTGGGAGGTGTCCAGGAGGCGTCCTGATCAGATGCCCAAACCACCTCAACTGGCTCCTTTCAATGTGGAGGAGCAGCGGTTCTACTCTGAGCCTCTCCCGGGTGACTGAGCTCCAGCAATCCTATGGAGAAAGCTCACTTCAGCCGCTTGTATCCACAATCTCATTGTTTCAGTCATTACCCAAAGCTCATGACCATACAGTAGGTGAGCGTAGGAACGTAGATTGTCTGGTAAGCCTACAGCTTTGCCTTAGAGCTCAGCTCCCTCTTCACCACAACAGACTGGTACAACATCTGCATCACTGCAGATGCTGCTCCAATCTGTCTGTCAATCTCTTGCTCCATTCTCCCCTCACCCATGAATGAGACCCTGAAATACTTAAACTCCTCCACTTGGAGCAGGAGCTTGTCTCCAATCCAGAGAGGACAATCCACCTTTTTCTGACTGAGGACCATGGACTCAGACTTGGAGGTGCTGATTCTCATCCCAGCAGCTTCACACTCAGTCGCAAACCATACCAGTAAGACCTGTAGGTCACTGCTTGATGAAGCAAACAAGGCAACATCAACCGCAAACAGCAGCAATGAAATCCTGTGGTCACCGAACAAGACACACTCCAATCCTTGGCTGTGCCTAAATATCCTGTCCATAAAAATTATGAACAGGATCAGTGACAAAGGGCAGCCCTAGCGGAGTCCAACTCTCACTGGAAACGTGTTTAACTGTGTGTTGGCAAGATGAACCAAACTCTTGCAATGGTCACATAGGGATTGGATAGCTCATAACAACGAGCCTGATACCCCATACTCCTGCAGCATCCCACACAAGAGACCATGAGGGACACGGTCAAATGCTTTCTCCAAGTCCACAAAACACATGTGGACTCCCACGAACCCACAAGGATTCTTGAGAGGGTAAAGAGCTAGTCCAATGTGCCACGGCCAGAAGGAAAACCACATTGCTCCTCCTGAATCCGAGGTCCAACCAGCAGTCGGACTCTCCTCTCCAGTCCCCTGGCATAGACCTTCCCAAGAAGGCTGAGAAGTGTTATCCCCCTAAAGTTGGAACACACCCTCCGGTCTCCCTTTTTAAAAAGAGGAACCACCACCCCGGTTTGCCATGCCGAAGGCACTGTCCCTGACTTCCACGCAACATTGCAGAGGTGTGTCAACCATGACAGCCCTACAACATCCAGGGCCTTGAGGTACTCAGGGCAAACCTCTTCCACCTCCGGGGCCCGGCCACCAAAGAGTTTTTAACCACTTCGGCGACCTCAGTCCCTGTGATGGGCAAGTTATCCCCTTTGTCCTCAAGCTCTGCTTCCTCTGTGGAAGGTGTTTCAGTGGGATTGAGGAGATCTTCGAAGTATTCCTTCCACCGCTCGACGATATCTCCAGTCGAAGTCAACAGCGCCCCATCTGCACCATACACAGTGTGGACAGGGAGCTGCTCCCCTCCTGAGCCACCAGACAGTTTGCCAGAATCACTTCGAGGACGACCGAAAGTCCTGTTCCATGGCCTCACCAAACTCCTCCCACACATGAGTTTTTGGTTCCGCAACCACCCAAGCTGCACTCTGCTTGGCCTGCTGGTACATTTCAGCTGCTTCAGGAGTCTCACAAGCCAGCCAAGCTTGATAGGACTCCTTCTTCAGCTTGATTGTCCCCCTTACCACTGGTGTCTACCACTTGGTTCGGGGGTTGCCACCACAAGATGCACCAACAACCTTGCAGCCACAGGTCTGGGCAGCTGCTTCAACAATGGAGGTGGAGTGTCATGGTCTGGTCTGCTCGTCATTCCCAGCTGCGTGCACACCTGGTCCTCCTTACCCCTGGCCTATATCTTCCGCGCTGCCCGTCACGGCAGTGCGGAGATGCCGCTCAGCGCTCCTGATGAGCTCATCGCCAAATCCTCCTGTTTACCGAAGTTCCAGCCAAAGCCTGCTTTATCGTCGCCGGAGAATCCCTCCAGCTGGCCACGTAAGCTCACACATTCCTAATCACCTTTGTCTTCAGATCCCCTGTGCACAGGCGGAGTCCGTGACGGCGGAATCCTCCTCCTATCCTCCCGGTGGCGGATTTCCCCCACACTCCCGCCTCACCAACTCCACTTGAACACTCACCTGCCAGAGTCGCACCACCCACGGAAGGGCACTGTCTCCCTGGCTGCAGTCACCACGCTGAACCTGAGCCGCTACCATCTGCTCCCACAGTAAGCACAGTGTAACTGTTTACCTCCAGCTGTGACTTCCAGTAATCCCCTTTCTCTGTGTGTTCCTAGGGTTGCCAGGCCATACAGTGTACAGTGCACCGCTCTGTCTCCGGCAGTTCCAGCCTACACTCACACGCACCAACACCATGCTTGTTGTTAATAAACTTAATCGTATCAATTCTGAGTCCGTGCCTTGTCACTGGGTCATGTAACCATGTCAGTACATCTCCGCCAGAACAACCCAGCTTTGGTGCGCCGTGTCAACAATATGAAGATCAGAATTGATCAATTAGCTTATCAGCAGCAGTCCATTCTCACCCAATTAGCCCGAGTCACAGACCGGTTAGACCGGCTAACTAGCTCCCAGGCTTTATCTTCTCTCAGCACCTCCTCAGCTCCCGCTAGCTCTCCAGCTAACCAGCCCAGGCTAGGACCTCCAGCTCGCCTTACTCCTGTTTGTACCCCCAACCGTTTTAGCAGAAAACTTGGAGAGGCCTGGGGGTTCATCATGCAGTGCGAGGTAGTGTTCCAGTGGATACCTGAGGACTTTTCCTCGGACCACAGTAAGATCGGGTATGTTATCAACCTGTTGGAGGGAAGAGTGCTAGCATGGGCATATGCAGTTATGGCTAGAGCTAATTATGCTAGTCTAACCTTTTGCCAGTTTATCCAGGAATTTAGCGAAGTGTTTGATCACTCAGTCTGAGATAGCCTTCTCACTACTCGGTTATTGAACTTGAGGCAGGGGACTAAGGCTGTGGCAGATTATGCTGTGGATTTCTGAGTAGCAGCTACTGAAGTGGGGTGGGAAGACGCTGCCCTCTGTAGCATTTTCATTAGGAGCCTTAGCCCTAGCCTTCGGGATGAGCTAGCCCCTCTAGTGAAGCCGTCTAGGCTGTCTGAGTTAATTTTTGCTTGCCAGTTAGCCTAGATAATAGCTGAGAGAGCGGGGCAGCTGAACGTAAGGTCTATGGTTCGCTCAGGGAATCTGCTTCGCCCCACTCCTCAAGCCTCTCTATTGTGCTCTACCATCTTCTGATGCCTCTGTTACCTCAGAACCCATGAGTGTAGGGCAGTCCAGGTTGTCTGTGGCAGAGAAACTAGCGCCGCCGCGAATTGGATTGTGCCTTTATTGTGGAGCGAGGAGCATGAGGTCTCGTGTTGTCAGCTTCCGGCCAAAAGGGGGAGTCCGTGCATCGCAGTAGGGGGACTCACAGACTCACCTCAGCCTAATCTCCTATGCATACTTTTTTTAGATTTAGTATACTTTATTGATTCCCAGAGAGGAAATTTAGGGTCATCCACCACCTGGTGGATTAAGCAGCCACGATACGGCGCTATCCCTTAAACCATTCCACACACATACACACCTAGGGCCACTTTAGAGTCTCCAGTTAAACCTCGTTTCGTCGGCCTCCGTCGGTCCTATGATGACCATGGAAGAGAATCCTAAACGTCTACTCTGCTGGAACAGCACCGCCTGTGGCTGAACAGGCCGATGCGCGAATGACAGTCCCTGTCACACAGGTCACACTTGTGGGTGGTCTCCGTGCTGCTGGGTCTGTGGCGGTTCTTCCTGCGGGTCCTTTTTTCATCTGCTGCATGCAGTCAGTCTCTCTTCACCGCCTTGAGCTGTCGGTCAGGGTGCTCTCCATTTGGAGCGGTCCGTTGCAAGGTCCTCCCAGCGCTCTGTGTTGATATCCAGGGCCTTCATGTCTCTCTTGCAGACGTCTCTAAAGCGCAGCTGTGGGCAGCCAAACGTCTCTCCTGCAGTTGCCAGTTCTCCATAGAGGACGTCTTTGGGGATTCTGCCATCCTCCATACGGTGAACGTGGCCTAGCCAGCGGAGCCTGCGCTGGCCTGAGTAGAAGTGAACATGGAGGGAAGGCCGGCGCGGGACAGAACTTCTGTGTTGGGCACTTTGTCCTGCCAGGATATGTCCAGGATGTGGCGAATGCAGCGCAAGTGGAAGGAGTTCAGTCTCTTTTCCTGCCGGGCGTATGTTGTCCACGTCTCACTCCCATAGAGCAGTGTGCTGATGACGCAGGCGTTGTACACTGCCATCTTCGTCTTGACAGAGAGTTTGGGATTCTCCCACACTCGTGTGGTGAGGCGAGCAAGTGTGAAGGCTGATTTTCCAATCCTCTTGTTGATCTCTGTATCAAGGGAGAGGTTGTTGCTGATCGTGGACCCCAGGTACGTGAACTGATTCACGACCTCCAGCTTGTAGTCATCAATGGTGATGGTTGGTGGTGTTTCTGTGCCTTGCGCCAAGACGTTAGTCTTCTTCAGGCTGATGGTAAGCCCAAAGTCCTTGCATGCCTGGGAGAAGCGGTCCATCAGGGTCTGAAGCTCCTGCTGTGTGTGGGTTGCGACTGCAGCGTCGTCTGCAAACAGCATGTCTCTGATTAGAGCCTCGCGTACTTTGGTTCTGGCTTTCAGGCGGGCGAGGTTGAAAAGCCTGCCGTCAGATCTTGTGTGCAGGTAGATTCCCTCTGTTGCTGTGCTGAAGGCATGCCTCAGGAGCATAGCAAAGAAAATCCCAAAGAGGGTTGGCGCAAGTACACAGCCCTGTTTCACTCCGCTGCGTATGTTGAATGGCTCTGAGACGTTGCCATCGTGCTGCACTATCCCCTGCATGTTGGTGTGAAACGATTCGATGAGGCTTTGCAACTTTGGTGGGCATCCTATCTTTGGCAGGATCTTGAAAAGGCCCTCTCTGCTGACCAGATCGAACGCTTTGGTGAGGTCGATGAAGGCAACGTACAGAGGCATGTTCTGTTTTCTGCATTTCTCCTGGAGTTGGCGGATGGAGAATATCATGTCTACCGTCGATCGCTCAACGCGGAAGCCACACTGAGACTCGGGGTAGACACGTTCGGCAAGCTTCTGTAGACGAACGAGAACAACTCGTGCGTAGACTTTGCCAACAACGCTGAGGAGGGAAATGCCCCTGTAGTTGTTGCAGTCGCTTCTCTCCCCTTTGTTTTTGTAGAGGGTGATGATCTTGGCGTCCCTCATGTCCTGTGGTACGGCACCTTCCTTCCAGCACTGGCAGAGGACGTCATGCAATGGCAGCAGTAGGGCGGTCTTGCAGTGCTTGATCAGGTCAGGGGGTATGCCGTCGTTGCCGGGTGCCTTGCCAGCGGCCAAGCTATCAATGGCCTTACTGAGTTCGTCGATGGTTGGCTCGGCGTCAAGTTCGTCCATGGATGGCAGGCAGTCGATGGCATCAAGGGCTGACGGTGTCACGGTGTTCTGTCTGGAGTAGAGGTCGGAGTAGTGTTCCACCCATCTCTCCATCTGCTTGTTCTTCTCTGTGATCATCTCCCCAGTGGAAGATTTGAGGGGGGCTGTCTTGCTCTGAGCCGGACCAAGTGCTTTCTTGATGCCATCGTACATACCATGGATGTTCCCTGTTATGGCAGCGGTTTGAATGTCTTGGCTGAGCTGAGTCCAGTACTCGTTGGCACAGCGCCGAGCAGTCTGCTGAACTTTGCTTCTCGCAGCCCTGAGAATCTGGAGATTCTTCTCGTTTGGGTACTTCTTGTACTCAGCAAGTGCTGAGCGCTTGGCTTCAATGACGGGGGTCATCTCGGTCAACTTGGCATCAAACCAGTCCTGTGACTTCGAGGTCTTCCTCCCAAAGGTAGCCAAGGCTGTGCGGTAGATGGTGTTTCGTAGCTCTTCCCACTTCTGCTTTGCAGATTCTCCTCCTTGTGGTACATCAAGTTCCTTCTCAAAGGTGGAGGCAAACTGCTCAACAAGTTCTGGTTGGGCCATCTTGCTGGTGTCAATCCGTGCCTTTCCAGGTTGTCTAGCACGATGGAATTTCTTCAGCTGCAGCTTGACCTTGCAACACACCAATGAATGGTCTGTGTCGCAATCTGCACTCTGGAACGAACGGGTGATTAGCACGTTCTTCAGTGAGGTGCGCCTGGTCAGGATCAAGTCTAGCTGGTGCCAGTGCTTTGAGCGTGGATGGTGCCAGGAAACCTTGTGTTGGGGCTTGGTCTTGAAGAACGAGTTTGTGATGCACAGATCGTGATATGTGCAGAACTCGAGCAGCCGCTGTCCGTTGTCGTTCATTCTGCCCACGCCAAAAGGTCCAAGACAGGAGGGCCAGGAGTCGTGGTCAGCACCCACTCTGGCATTGAAGTCTCCAAGGAGAATGAGTTGTTCAGAGTTGGGGATAATCCTGACAGTTGTTGCGAGATTCTCGTAGAACTCGTCTTTTGCCTCTGGTGTGGCTGTCTGTGTTGGGGCATACACACTGACGAGGGTGACTGGGCCTTCAGTGGTGTTCAGGCGGAGGGTGAGGAGTCGTGCAGAGCCAGTGCTGCCCGGTTCCACCATCTTCAGCAAAGTGTTCTTCACTGCGAAGCCCACTCCGTGCTCCCTGTGTTCGTCACTGCCCTTTCCCTGCCAGTACAACGTGTAGTCCTTCTCTCTCAGTGTGCCTGCATCAGCTAACCGTGTTTCCTGGAGAGTGGCGATATCCACTCCCAGTCTCTTCAGCTCATTATTGATGATGGCAGTCTTCCTGGTGTCGTTGATGTCTTTGAGGTTAGCAGCGAGTCCTGTCATCATAGTGCGGACGTTCCAAGTTCCCAGTTTTAGAGTTGGTCTCTTTTGTTTTACTGTCTTGCCTGGTGCGAAGGTTCTCAGCCTGCTGTTTGGATTTCTCCTTATCCCCATGCACCCAATGAGGAAAGCAAGCTGTGGCGGGACAACACCTTATTGGCTGGGGGCTGCCCAGCTTGAGGCGGGCGGTAGCTGTTCAGTGAGATCTGATGATCCCTCCCACCGTCGGGAACAACCCCTGGCGCCACGCTCTATGCCAATTGAGCAGTGGCTTATAACCGGTAACTGTCATTCCCCGTGTTTTGTCTACGCCAAAGGCGAAGCTGGAGTGTCCTCTCCAGTGATCCGGTGTTCTACCTTCCAGCATTGGGCGTTGGTAGGATTCAAGCCTGGGCAGGAAGATATGGAGGACAAGATGTTGCCCATGCAGCATGTCCCCCCTCTCCACGTCACTGATGAATCCAAAGGAACAGCAGGGCTGCTACAGTTTGGCACCAGCGCCGTTGCAGGAGCTGCCAGAACGATGTTGAGCACAACATAGAACTGCCTTAGGGGCTCCGACTCCGGATTTTTCCTCAGGGTTGACTCCTGAAGCCTTTCCCGTGACCGGGTATGCCGCAAGGCAGCAGAGGTTTGAAATCAGGGTTTACCTTCCCCTAGATGGGCTACCTTCCCAGGTTGACGAGCCACCATCTACCCGAAGCATCTGGTTTTAAGGCGCCAGAGATCCGCCCTCGCCCCTTCTCCTATTAGTAAAAGCAGTTCCGTCGGGCTTAGAGACTAAACCACACGGGCAGGCTAGGAGTTGGACTTAGTTGTCAGAGGCTTTTCGAGACGCACGCCATAAGGAGTATTTTATGAGCACTGGGAGCTTAACCCCAGTGCCGCTCCTGGCTATGACAACCTTGGAACCAGTTAACCTAACCTGCATGTTTTTGGCATGTGGGAGGAAACCGGAGAAATCCCGGAGTAAACCCACGCAAACACGGGGAGAACATGCAAACTCCACACAGATCACTGTTGGTCGGGGGCTGGGATCGAACCCACAATCCCACGATCCCCACGATCCCCCGGCCAAGGGTAAACTGTGCTGCCGCAGTGCTAACCACTGCGCCACCGTGCAGCCCTCTTCTCCCTAGACCCCTCTTCTCCCAAGACTTCTTCTCCCTATCCGGTTCATACATAAACACATTGAGATTCCTACACAGGCATTAATTAACTCTGGGGTAGAGCAGAGTTTTATCTCTAAGGACCTGGCAACCCGTTTGGGACTTCCTTGCATTTCCCTTAAGACTCCGCTACAGCTGATAGCATTGTCCAAGGCCCCCATGGCCATTGTGCCCCAGCGCACCGCCCCATAGTCCATCATTGTGTCTGGTAGCCATCGGGAGGAGCTTCAGTTTTTTGTGCTGCCGATCGCTTCCTCTCCTGTCATCCTTGGGTTCCCCTGGTTACGCCTCCATAATCCGACCATTGACTGGCACTCAGGGAGTATCAGATCATGGAGTTCGTTTTGCCTCAGTGCCTGTCTCCAGTCAGCCGCATGCTCGCCATCCTTGCCCCTGGGGGTTCCCTCCGCCCCGCCCCTCGACCTGGCTAAAGTTCCCCCTGAATATCATGACATTGGAGCTGTTTTTTAGTAAGGCCCAGGCCCTATCTCTTTCCCCCCACCGTTAATATGACTGTGCCATAAATCTCCGCCGGGGGGCTCCACTTCCATCTAGCCGGCTATATAGCCTGTCGCCACCGGAGCGGGCAGCTGTGGAGGCCTACATCAAGGAATCTCTGAGTTCGGGCATCATCCGCCCGTCCTCCTCGGCAGTGGGGGCTGGGGGGGGTTGTGGGCAAGAAGGACGGTTCGCTAAGACCATGCATTGATTTCAGGGAATTAAACAATATCACCATCAAGGATAAATACTCGCTCCCTTTGCTTAATTCTGCGTTTGACTCTCTCCAGGGGGCATCATGGTTCACAAAGCTGGATCTACGCAACGCCTACCATCTGGTGCGGATCCACGAGGGTGACGAACTTAGGGTACTTAGTGGTCATTTCGAGTACCTGGTAATGCCTTTCGGATTAACCAATGCGCCCGCTGTGTCCCAACAATTGATCAATGATGTTCTGAGAGACTTTCTGGGGGTATTTGTGTTTGTGTACCTGGATGACATCTTGATTTTTTCCCAATCTCTAGAGGAACACTAGGTGCATGTCAGACGTATGTTGCAGCGGCTATTGGAGAACCAGCTGTTTGTCAAGGTGGAGAAATGCAAGTTTCATGCTTTCAAAACGTCTTTTTTGGGTTTCATTATCTCGCATAAGGAAATTATCCCAGACCCTGGTAAGATCAAGGTGGTGGTGGAATGGCCGGTTCCATCCTCCAGGAAACAGCTCCAGCAGTTCCTGGGGTTTGCTAATTTCTACCGCCGGTTCATCAGGAACTACAGCAGTTTGGCTGTCCCCTTAACGTGTCTCACATCAACGAAGGTCCCTTTCCGGTGGACTGAGGAGGCAGCTGCAGCCTTTACGGATCTTAAGAAGCAGTTCTCCGAGTCTCTCATCTTGGTGTAGGTGGATCCTAATCTGCAATGTCTGGTGGAGGTGGACGCTTCGGATTCTGGTGTGGGGGCCGTCCTGTCTCAGCGTTCCCCGTCGGACGGCAAGGTCCGACCGTGTGCTTTCTTTTCTCGCCGGCTGTCCTCTGCGGAGCGGAATTATAGCATCGGTGACAGGGAGCTGCTGGCGGTTAAACTGGCCCTAGAGGAGTGGCGCCATTCCATTAAGGTGGAAACGGCGTGGGTGTTGAGCTGGAGTAAGACGGCGGGCGAGGAATATAAGGTACAGACCTGCCCTCCCATCCGTTATTATGGGGAATGTACGATCGCTACTCAGTAAAACAGATGAGCTAGCGGCTATCTCCCGCTACGAGAGCATATACAGAGAGAGTAGCTTGATGCTATTTACGGAGACATGGCTAACAGAACTAGCAACAGATGCTAACATTGAACTGGAGGGTTTCCACACAATACGGGCAGACCGAACACCAGACAGTGGGAAAACAAGGGGCGGAGGAGTGATGATGTATGTCAATAACAACTGGTGCAGACCGGGACATATCACGGTTAAACAACAACACTGCAACAAAGACATGGAGTTGCTAGCTGTTAGCATGCGGCCTACATATCTCCTGAGGGAATACTCACGCGTGATCTGCATTGTTATTTATGCAAATACGACGGCAAACGCTGGGACAGCGCATGACGTCATCCACTCAGTAACTGACAGGATGCAGACAGAACACCCAGATGCTCTTCTCCTCATCTCAGGTGATTTCAACCATATTTCACTGTCTCCCATTCTACCCACGTTCACCCAGTATGTCACATGCCACACTAGAGACAATAAAACACTGGACTTATTCTATGCAAACACTAAGGAGGCGTACACCTCATCACCACTCCCCCCACTCAGGAGATCGGCTCACAACTTGGTTCATCTCCTGCCAGTGTACAAACCCCTAGCGCACAGACAACCTCCGATCATGCGCACAGTGAAGTTATGGTCTGAGGAGGCAATGGATGCTCTAAAGGACTGTTTTGAAACCACTGCCTGGGAGCAGCTCTGCGATCCACATGGTGAAGACATCGATGGCCTCACTCACACCATCACAGACTACATCAGCTTCTGTGTGGACAACACTGTGCCCACCAAGACCATACGGTGTTGCTCGAACAACAAACCCTGGATCAACCCTGAGATAAAAACACTTCTGAGAGAGAAGAAGAGGATCTTCAGGTCGGGGAACAGGGAGATGCTGAAGTCTGTACAGAGGGAGCTGAGGAGGAAGATCAGAGAAGGCAAGGACAGCTTCAGGAAGAAGATGGAGGACAAGCTGCAACAGAGCGTCATCGGCGGGGTCTGGAGAAACCTTAAAACCATCTCTGGGTTCCAGAATACCTCCCCCCAGGCCACGGGGGAGGGGGGGGAGGGGGCGAACAATCTGAATCTGTTTTTTAATAGGTTTGACCAACCGCCCTCCCCCCCGACTGCACAACAACCACTGCTGCCTCTAAAGACATCAAGTCCTGCTGCCCACACCCCACTCCACCAACACCCCCCACTCCCAACACACAGCCCCCCAATATGACCCTCACTAAGACCCAGGTGAAGACGGAGCTGAGGAAGATCAAGGCGAGGAAGGCGTCGGGACCTGACGGCATCAGTGCAAAGCTCCTCAAGTCCTGCACAGACCAGCTTTGTGGGATTGTGGAGCACATCTTCAACCTGAGCCTGAAGCTGGGGAGGGTACCACAGTTGTGGAAAACATCTTGTGTGGTACCTGTACCAAAGACTTCCCACCCCAAAGACCTGAACAGCTACAGACCAGTGGCCCTGACGTCTCACATGATGAAGACCCTAGAGAAACTGCTCCTTGCTCACCTCCGCCCCCTGGTGGGACCAGCGATGGATCCACTCCAGTTCGCCTACCAGCATGGCATTGGGGGGGAGGATGCAGTGATCTTCCTCCTTCACTGTTCTCTGTCCCACCTGGAGAAGCCCGAGAATGCGGTGAGGATCATGTTCTTTGACTTCTCCAGTACTTTCAACACCATCCAACCGATGATCCTGAAGGACAAGCTGCTGTGCACAGGGGTGGACCAGCACCTGTCATCATGGATCCTGGACTACCTCACTAACCGGCCACAGTTTGTGAGAACCCAGGACGGTGTGTCCGACACGATCATTTGTAGCACGGGGGCCCCCCAGGGAACGGTCTTGGCTCCCTTCCTGTTCACCCTTTATACTGCGGACTTCTCACACAACACAACACACTGCCATCTACAGAAGTTCTCTGATGACTCTTCGATCGTCGGCCTCATCTCCAACGAAGATGAAGCTGAGTACAGAGGACTTATCCAGGACTTCGTGGACTGTTGCCATCGGAGCTGCCTCCAGATCAACGCGAGGAAAACTAAGGAGCTGGTGGTGGACTGCCACAGGCAAGGACAACCCCTCACAGCACCAGTAAACACACAGGGAACAGACATTGAGATGGTGACATCCTACAAGTACCTGGGTGTTCATCTGAACAATAAACTAGACTGGTCACACAATACTAACTAACTAACTAACTAACCTGCACTTATATAGCGCTTTTCTAGTCACAAAGACCACTCAAAGCGCTTTCATTAATACTAACCCTCTATTCTAAGGGCCTATAGGAAACAAATATCTAGGGACAATTTAGAACAGCCAATTAACCTAACATGCATGTTTTTGGCATGTGGGAGGAAACCGGAGAAATCCCGGAGTAAACCCACGCAACACGGGGAGAACATGCAAACTCCACACAGATCACTGTTGGTCGGGGGCTGGGATCGAACCCACGATCCCATGATCCCCACAATCCCCCGGCCAAGGGTAAACTGTGCTGCCGCAGTGCTAACCACTGCGCCACCGTGCAGCCCAATACCAATGCACTCTACAAGAAGGGACAGCGCAGGCTGTTCCTACTGAGGAGACTCAGGTCTTTTGGTGTACAAGGGGCGCTGCTGAAGACATTCTATGACACGGTGGTGGCATCAGCCATCACCTTTGGAGTGGTCTGCTGGGGCAGTGGCATTACAGCAGCCGATAAGAAGAGACTGAACAAACTGATCAAGAAAGCTAGCTCTGTCCTGGGGCAACGCCTTGACCCAGTGGAGGAGATGGGAGAGAGAAGGATTTATTTATTTATTTATTTGTTTATTTGTCAGGGACAGTGCAATAAACATAGACAAAAAAGAAAATCTGATGTGTTGCACAGAGAGTGTATAGCATTAAGCTAGTTTGCAACTCTTGTCCCTGGATGGGCTTTAGAGAAAAGAAACAGAGAAAAAGAGAAAAAGATGAAGAAAAAAACAAAAAGAAAACAGTATAAACAATATCCACATACATCAATGCAAACAAAATTATAAATACACAATATAAAAACCTGATTCACATTTGCCTGTTACAGTAAAATGCCTGTTACACATTTGCCTTCCCTTCTTCACTCACACCCTGCAGACAATCATTTCATACATGGGTACATTCTTGTTTACTTTTCAGCCAATGATGATGGTGAAGGATGGTGGCTAAACTGTCATCTCTGCTGGAGTCCGAGTCCTACCCTATGCAGGGCATACTGAATGCACTGAGGAGCTCATTTAGCAGCAGATTACATCATCCTAGGTGCGCAACCGAGAGGTTTCGCAGGTCCTTCCTATCTACGGCTGTCAGACTGTATAACCTAAGCAGGGCTGCTCACAGAGATAGCAAAAAAACGTGACGACTTAATAGTATTGAATGCAAAAGACGCAATAAACTTACACAATGGTCCCCTCCAGTACACAACTAGGACAATATTGGTCGCTACGGAGGGTGACAATATGGGTACATATTCATACTATGTAGGATAATTAAGTAGACGGTTATGCTGTTTATTCCATGTAGCTACAATGCTCTGCACTGTGTGTATATATATTTATATATTTATTCTATCTAGCAACAATGCTCCGCACTGTGTGCATATATATTTATATATTTATATGTACATACACTACCGTCCAAAAGTTTGGGGTCACTTAGAAATTTCCTTATTTTTGAAAGAAAAGCACTTTTTTTCAATGAAGACAACTTTAAACTAATCAGAAATACACTCTATACATTGCTAATGTGGTAAATGACTATTCTAGCTGCAAACATCTGGTTTCTGGTGCAATATCTAGATAGGTGTATAGAGGCCCATTTCCAGCAACTATCACTCCAGTGTTCTAATGGTACAATGTGTTTGCTCATTGCGTCAGAAGGCTAATGGTAAATGGTAAATGGTAAATGGCACTCACTTATATAGCGCTTTTATTCTCATCTCTTGATGACCAAAGCGCTTTACAGATGCTGCTATTCACCCATTCACACACACATTCACACACTGATGGTGGAATGCTGCCTAACATGGTGCTTCCAGACCCACCAGGAGCAATTGGGGTGAAGTGTCTTGCCCAGGGACACAACGGCAGGATATCTGGGGAGAGTGGGATTCGAACCACCAACCATGTGGTTACTGGACGACCCACTCTACCTCCTGAGCCACTGCCGTCTAATGGATGATTAGAAAACCCTTGTGCAATCATGTTAGGTCTGCAATGCTGTAATTGCTGCAAATGGAGGATTCTTTGACGAAAGCAAAGTTTGAAGGAAAAAATTATTATTTCAAATACAAATCATTATTTCTAACCTTGTCAGTGTCTTGACTATATTTTCTATTCATTTTTCAACTCATGGTGGTAAAGAAGTGTGACTTTTCATGGAAAACACAAAATAATTGTCAGGGTGACCCCAAACTTTTGAACGGTAGTGTATGTACACTACCGTTCAAAAGTTTGGGGTCACTTAGAAATTTCTTTATTTTTGAAAGAAAAGCACTTTTTTCAATGAAGATAACTTTAAACTAATCAGAAATACACTCTATACATTGCTAATGTGGTAAATGACTATTCTAGCTGCAAATGTCTGGTTTTTGGTGCAATATCTACATAGGTGTATCGAGGCCCATTTCCAGCAACTATCACTCCAGTGTTCTAATGGTACAATGTGTTTGCTCATTGCGCCAGAAGGCTAATGGATGATTAGAAAACCCTTGTGCAATCATGTTAGGTCTGCAATGCTGTAATTGCTGCAAATGGAGGATTCTTCATTTGCAGCATAGATCGTCACTTCCTTGTGGTAACGTATCGTCACTTCCTGTTTTGCTGTCTGCCTGTGTGGTTTGCTCTCCAGCTCTCGAGCCACTAGCTATGGCTACTAGCTCTCTTTCCTCTCCTCCTCTGGTGTGCTCTCTCTGTCAGATGTTTAGCTACACCTCTGCCTCTTTTAGTGATAACGGTAAATGTAATAAATGTTGTCTTTTTGAGGCGCTCGAGGCGAGGTTGTCTGATTTGGAATCCCGGCTCCGCTGCATTGAAACACCGTCTGCGCCAGTTAATCTCGACGGACGCCCATTAGCTGCAGCGGAGCTAGCTAGCTTAGGTCCCCCTGTCACCGGTTCCCCGGCTCTCCTCTGCAGCGAGGAGACTGGGTGGGTGACGGTGAGAAGGAAGCCTAGTCGCAAAGCCCCGGTTCACCACCAACCTGTTCACGTTTCTAATCGTTTTTCCCCGCTCAGCGACACACCCGCTGAGGAAAAAACTCTGATCATTGGCGACTCTGTAGTCAGAAACGTGAACCTAGAGACTCCAGCGGCCATAGTCACATGTATTCCTGGGGCCAGAGCAGGCGACATCGAGTCAAATTTGAAAATGCTGGCTAAAAGTAACTGTAAATATTCCACAATTGTTATTCACGCTGGCATTAATGACATCCGTCTCCGGCAGTCGGAAGTCACGAAACTTAATGTAGAATCGGTGTGTGACTTTGCAAAAACGATGTCTGCCACTGTAGTATTCTCTGGGCCCCTCCCCAATCTGACCAGTGATGACATGTTTAGTCGCTCGTCATCCTTGAACCGCTGGCTGTCTGTGTGGTGTCCTAAAAATGACGTGGGCTACATTGACAATTGGAGCTCTTTTTGGGGAAAACCTGGTCTTATGAGACGAGACAGCATTCATCCCACTTTGGATGGTGCTTCTCATTTATCTAACAATCTGGCATCTTTTTTATCCAAATTTCCAAAACCCTGACTACTCAGAGTTGGGACCAGGAAGCAGAGTCGCAGTCTTACACGCCTCTCTGCAGCTCCTCTTCATCCGCCACCCCTCAGCTTAGCCCCTGACTTCCCCATCAGAGAATCGTTGTCTGCTCCCTCCAAAGTAAATAAAAATATAATGTATAAGCATCCCAAAGTGATAAAGCAAAATATTGGTAAAACTCAAATTAAACATAAAGCCTCTAAATTGAATGATTTGGCCTCTGTTCCTCCTCATAATTTAAAAATTAAATGTGGTTTATTAAATATTAGGTCTCTAACTCCCAAGTCTCTGTTAGTCCATGATCTGTTAATTGATCATCAGATTGATTTAATATCCCTTACAGAGACTTGGTTAGGACAAGAGGATTATGTTGGTTTAAATGAATCAACTCCCTCTGGTTATTTAAACTGTCAAAATCCCAGAAGTTCTGGTCGTGGAGGAGGAGTAGCATCAATTTACCATTCCAAATTACTAGTTAATGTAAAGCAAAAAACATGTTATAATTCCTTTGAGGGCCTGGTCCTCAGTATTGGGCACTTTAGCAATTCCAGGTTAAACCCAATTTTATTTGCCATAGTTTATCGTCCCCCATCAACCTATTCAGAATTTTTATCCGAATTTCCTGATTTCTTAGCTGATTTAGTGCTGAAATCTGATAGAATAATTATAGTAGGGGACTTTAATATACATGTGGATGTAGATAGTGACTGCCTTAATGTGGCTTTTAATTCAATATTAGACTCGATTGGGTTTTCTCAGAAAGTAGGAAATTCTACTCATTACCTCCACCATACATTGGACCTTGTTCTGACATATGGCATAGAAATAGAAAATCTTGTAGTGTCTCCTCATAACCCTGTACTGTCAGACCATTGTCTGTTAACCTTTGATTTTACTATTTCTGACTATTTGGCTCCTAAAGAAAAATATTATCACAGTAGATGCCTCTCAGATGATGCTGTTTCCAAATTTATGCAGATTGTTTCCTCTATGCCATGTGTCAACACAACGGAAATAAGCTATAGACAGCTTGCTCCTTCTGTAATTGATAACATGGTGGATAGTGTTTCAGCTTCTCTGCATCAGGCTCTAGACTTGGTGGCCCCCTTAAAAAAGAAAAAGTCTAATCAGAGATTTTTAACTCCTTGGTTCAACACAGAAACTCGTAGCTTAAAACAGAAGACTCGTCAATTAGAAAGAAAATGGCGCTCTACTAATTTAGATGAAATCTATTTAGCTTGGAGAAATCATCTTTTAATTTATAAAAAATCTCTTAGAAAAGCTAGAACGAGTTATTACTCTGCATTAATAGAAGAGAACAAGAATAATCCCAGGTTTCTTTTCAGTACTGTAGCCAGGTTGACAAAGAGTCAGGACTCTGTCAATCCTAGCATCCCCTTAGAGCTTACTAGTCAGGACTTTATGAACTTTTTCAATAATAAAATTTCATCCATCAGAGATAAAATCAATCAGATTCTTCCCACAGTTAACTTAAATACTGTAACTACTACAACTCCTTCTATTGATGTCTGTCTTGATGAGTTTACTCCAATCGACCTTTGTGAGTTAGACAAAATAGTTTCCTCATCCAAACCTTCAACTTGTCTTTTAGACCCTATTCCTACCAGGTTATTTAAAGAAGTCTTCCCACTTATTGGTAGCTTTATTCTTCATATAATCAATTCTTCATTAACTTTAGGCCATGTACCGCAGGCTTTTAAAACGGCTGTAATTAAACCCTTACTCAAAAAGCCAACGCTAGATCCAGGAGCTTTAGCTAACTATAGACCAATCTCTAATCTCCCTTTCATTTCAAAAATCTTAGAAAGAGTTGTTGCTATGCAATTATTTGACCACCTGCAGGGAAATGGTTTATTTGAGGAGTTTCAATCTGGGTTTAGAATCCATCATAGCACTGAAACAGCCTTAGCGAAGGTCACTAACGACCTCCTCATTGCATCTGATAATGGACTAGTTTCTGTACTTGTCCTTTTAGATCTTAGTGCAGCTTTTGATACTATTGATCATAATATTCTACTTGATAGATTAGAACACTATGTTGGACTTAATGGAACTTCGTTGCAGTGGTTTAGATCTTATTTATCTGATAGGTTCCAGTTTGTTCATGTAAATGATGAGTTTTCTCTCAGCTCAAAGCTTAGTCATGGAGTTCCACAGGGATCTGTGCTTGGCCCTACTCTTTTTAGTTTATATATGCTTCCGTTAGGCAACATTATTAGAAAGCACTGTATACATTTTCACTGTTATGCAGATGACACACAATTATACCTGTCAATGAAGCCAGATGATACTAATCAATTAGCCAAGTTAGAAGCCTGTCTTAAGGAAATCAAAGTTTGGATGACTTGTAATTTCCTGCTATTAAATTCAGATAAGACTGAAGTCATTCTTGTTGGTCCAAAAAACCTTAGAAATTCCTTTCCAAATCAAACTTTCAGTTTGGATGCAGTTACTCTTTCTCTTAATAGCTCTGTGAGGAACCTTGGAGTTATTTTTGATCAGGATTTGTCCTTCAATTCACATATTAAATTTGTTTCTAAGACTGCCTTCTATCATTTGCGTAATATTGCCAAGATTAGGAGCATCTTGTCTCAGAGTGATGCTGAGAAGCTGATCCACGCTTTTGTTAGCTCGAGATTAGATTATTGTAATTCTTTATTATCAGGTTGTCCTAAAACATCTTTAAAAAGTCTTCAGCTGATCCAAAATGCTGCAGCAAGAGTTTTAACAGGTACTAGAAAGAGAGATCATATCTCTCCGGTTCTGGCCTCCCTTCATTGGCTTCCCATAGAGTTTAGAATTAAGTTTAAAATCCTTCTTCTTACTTACAAAGCTCTAAACAATCAGGCTCCTTTTTATTTAAAAGATCTGATACTACCGTATCATCCTAACAGAGCACTACGCTCCCAAAATGCAGGTTTACTTGTAATACCTAGAATCTCCAAAAGTACAATGGGAGGCAGAGCCTTCAGTTATCAAGCTCCTCTCCTGTGGAATCAGCTGCCAATCTGGATTCGGGAGTCAGACTCGATCTCTGTTTTTAAGAATAGGGCTAAAACCTACCTTTTTGATATAGCCTACAATTAGGGAGGGATCATGTGTTTTCTGAACCCTCCCTTAGTTATGCTGCTAATAGGTTTAGTCAGCCGGGGGACCTCCAGTAATGCACTGGGCCTCACTCCTTTCCTCACTCTCTATGAAATATTTTGTTTTTGCTGGTCATTAACATTTGTTTGTTCTCTCCCATAGATTGAGTCCCCATCGTGCTGTTTGCTCTCTACATGTCTGTTCTTTTCTTCTTCTCTATCCCCTCACCCCCCAGCCAGTCGCAGCAGATGACTGCCCCTCCCTGAGCCTGGTTCTGCTGGAGGTTTCTTCCTGTTAAAAGGGAGTTTTTCCTCTCCACCGTCGCCAAGTGCTTGCTCACAGGGGATCGCCTGATTGCTGGGGTCTTTCTGCAACTGTGGGGGTCCTCCCTACAGTTGATAGTGCTATGAGATGACTGTTGTTGTGAAATGGCGCTATATAAATAAAGTTGAATTGAATTGAATTGAATTCTTTGACGAAAGCAAAGTTTGTAAGAAAAAATTATTATTTCAAATACAAATCATTATTTCTAACCTTGTCAATGTCTTGACTATATTTTCTATTCATTTTACAACTTATGGTGGTAAATAAGTGTGACTTTTCATGGAAAACACAATGGAACACAATGGACTTTACATGGAATATACACGGTAGTGTATATTCGCTGCTCTTGTTTTTCTTGTCTTCTTGATTGTTGCTCTGAGTGTCGCTATCCCTGTACTGTGGCAATCCTGGAATTTCCCCATTGTGGGACTAATAAAGGTTTATCTTATCTTATCTTATTGGCTGGAGGGGTCCTCACAGCAGTTCGTGGTTTGGACGGATCATAGGAACTTGGAGTACCTCCAGACGGCCAAGCGCTTGAATGCCCACCAGGCCCGCTGGTCCTTGTTTTTTAGTCGGTTTGACTTCACCATCACGTACCGTCCTGGGTCCAAAAATACCAAGCCAGACAGGCAATTCGCCATGGATCCTGTAGAGCCTGAAGATCATCCCGTCCTTCCTGCCTCCTGTGTCATGGGCGCCCTCTCGTGGGGGATTAAGGAAAAGGTTAGGAGGGCTCAAGAGATGGAGGTGGACCTGGGCGGGGGGCCGGCGGGTAAGATGTTTGTTCCATCGGCTGTCCGGGGTGACGTCATTTACTGGGCTTACTCCTCCAAGTTCACCTGCCACCCAGGGAGGCAACGCACGGAGATGCTGTTGCAGCGTTCTTTCTGGTGGCCCTCTTTGCAGAAGGACATCAGGGAATATGTCCGTGCCTGTCCCCAGTGTGCCACCGGTAAGTCCCCATCGTCCCCGCCAGCTGGGCTGCTCCACCCCCTCCCGGTTCCTGGCAGGCCCTGGTCTCATGTGGCCTTGGACTTCGTCACCGGCCTCCCTCCCTCCAACAACCACACGGTAGTGCTCACCTTGGTGGACAGGTTCTCTAAGGCGGCCCATTTTGTTCCCTTTCTGGGGCTGCCTACTGCTCAGGAGACAGCTGACCTATTGGTCCAACACGTGGTGAGGCTACATGGGATCCCCATGGACATCGTCTCCGATCGGGGTCCTCAATTTATCTCCCAGGTCTGGAGGTCATCTTGTCACGCCCTTAGGGCCACTGTCAGCCTGTCATCCGGGTACCACCCACAGTCTAATGGTCAGTATGAACGGGCCAACCAGGAGTTGGAGGCGGCGCTGCGGTGCGTGGTTTCGACCGACTGGGCCTCCTGGAGCTCATACCTGCCCTGGCTTGAGTATGCCCATAACTCGACTGTGTCCTCTGCCATAGGTAGGCTATGTCCCCTTTTCAGGCTTCACTTGGGTATTCTCCTCCTTTATTTCCCAAAGAAGAGAGTGACATCGCCGTACCATCAATCCCGGCACATCTGAGATGCTGTCGACATCTGTGGAGGGCAACCTGGACCGCGCTGCTTCGCACGGCTGAATGCAACGCTTCAGTGGCCAACCGCCACCGGACCCCAGCCCCGTCATACCAGGTGGGCCAGCAGGTTTGGCTTTCTACTAAGAACATCAGTGTGAAGGGTGAGCGCAGGAAGGCGACGCAGCGTTTTATTGGGCCTTTTTCTGTCTCCCGCATCATCAACCCTGTGTCTGTGTGGCTCGATCTCCCCCCTCCCTCCGCATATGTCCCACATTTCATGTCTCTCAAATTAAGCCTGTTTTCCAGCTCCCTGTGTCCTCCTCCCAGGTCTCCACCCCTTCCGAGGATGATTAACGGCAGCCTGGCGTGGAGAGTGACTGTTCTCCTGGACGTCCACCTCCGGGGCCGCAGTCTGCAATACCTGGTGGACTGGGAGGGCTATGGGCCAGAGTCCAGGTCCTGGGTGCATCCTGCCCTCGTGCTTGATAAAGACCTCATCAGGGAGTTCCATCGGACGCATCCAGGTACGCTGGGACGATTGCCAAGAGGCACTCATTGGGGGGGAGTACTGTCATGGTCTGGTCTACTCGTCATTCCCAGCTGCACGCACACCTCGTCCTCATTACACCTGGCCTATATCTTCCGCGCTGCCCGTCACGGCAGTGCGGAGATGCCGCTCAGCGCTCCTGATGAGCTCATCGCCAATTCCTCCTGTCTACCGAAGTTCCAGCCAAAGCCTGCTTTATCATCGCCGGAGAATCCCTCCAGCTGGCCACGTAAGCTCACCCATTCTTACTCACCTTTATCTTCAGATCCCCTGTGCACAGGCGGAGTCCGCAGTCGTGGAATCCTCCTCCTATCCTTCCGGCGGCGGATTTCCCCCACACTCCCACCTCGTCAACTCCACTTGGACACTCACCTGCCAGAGTCGCACCACCCACGGAAGGGCACTGTCTCCCTGGCTGCAGTCACCGTGCTGAACCTGAGCCGCTACCATCTGCTCCCACAGTAAGCACAGTGTAACTGTTTACCTCCAGCCGTGACTTCCAGTAATCCCCTTTCTCTGTGTGTTCCTAGGGTTGCCAGGCCATACGGTGTACCGCTCTGTCTCCGGCAGTTCCAGCCTACACTCACACGCACCAACACCATACTTGTTGTTAATAAACTTAATTGTATCAATCCTGAGTCCGTGTCTTGTCACTGGGTCATGTAACCATGTCATGGAGAACATGGCCCATTCAGACTCCATGTCTCCAGACTCTCTCAGAATGTATTTAAAAACAAAATGTTCTTATTAAAGACAAAAATAGAATAGAAAGGAGATGTCTTTACCTTCTTAACATGTTTCGACTGTACACTGTAGCCTTCGTGTACAGTGTACACAAAGGTTACACTGAGTTCCAATGTAACACGAAGTTACATTGGAACTCATTGGAGAGTTCCAATGTTGAGGCAGCATGGCGGGGGGATATAAGAATACCCACTCCTGCTCATCGCTTCTCACCCAGGGCAACTCCAGAGTAGGCCAAGCTCCAGCCCCTCTCCAGGAAACTGGTTCCAGAACTGGAGCTGTGCATTGAGGTGAGCCCACCTATATCTAGCTGGTATCTCTCAACCTCGTGCACCAGCTCCAGCTCCTTCCCCACCAGAGAGGCAACATTCCATGTCCCAAAAGCCAGTTTTGAAAGTCGAGGATCAGACGGCGAAGGTCTCTGCCTTCACCTGCCACCTGATCTGCATAGCACCGGACCCCCGTGGTCCCATCTGCAGGTGATGAGCCCACTGGAGGGCGGACCCATGTATCCCCTTCAGGCTGAGCCTGGCGGGTCCCATGGGCAGAAACCCAGCCACCAGGCACTAGCCATCGAGCCCCTTCTCCAGGCCTGACTCCAGGGCGGGGCCCCAGTAACCCCATACTGAGCGGGGTACACTGAATCCTTGATTTTTTGTTCATCATGGGAGTCTATTGGATCACTCTTTGTCTGGCCCTTCACCCAGGACCAGTTTGTCTTGGAAGACCCTACCAGAGGTAAATTGCCACAGACAACATAGCCCCTGGGATCACAATGGCATGCAAACTTCCCCACCATGATAAGGTGGCGATCCATGGGGGAATGCATTAATAATATTAAAATGAAGACGCAGTCATGTTCTCAGCCGCGCTATGTGCAGCTTCTGCAAACAATTCTGTCAAGAACTGAGCAGAAGCAAGTGTGTCGTGCAGAAGCAGCTGCTGTTTTACTGCTAGAATATGCTAGAAGTGAAACTAAAAGAACCAAACCTAAAGTGAAAACCAGAGCAGCAGGAATGAAAACATAACATGGGTTTACCTTTAGATGGACAGTTACATTTGATGAGAGGCAGGTGACAGAAACATAAATAGCAAATTATATCCTGTGAATTGGAAGCAGAACTATACAAGGACTAACAAGGCTACATGAAATGGATCAGGGATGATTTCAAAATAAGAGCAAACCTAAAAACTATGGACAGAGAATAAACTACTAAATAAACTGATCACCAGGAGAATACTTATAATAATAATAATAATAATAATAATAATAATGAATGACAAAAATACAGCTTAAAGGATTAGTTCCTTTATTTTCAGATCAACAGCATTTTTTACCTCATGCACAGTGGCACTTTGAATTTCATCCGAATGTTTATTTAAATACTTAGCTTTAAAGCTTTGCAATAAACGTGCACTTAAGAATGCATGTTTACATAGTGCTGACCAGTGAAATGTTGCCAATGCTGCAAAGTTTAAAATGAAAAAAAGCAGCAGTGTTGCTGAACTGAGTCAAATATGTAATATCTTCTTTGACTTTTAGATTTATGTTTTATATGTGTGCAAAATGCAACAAGTCATTACCAAAGTATGTTCTGTACTGTTGTTTTATATACGAGAGACGTATCAAGTTTGGATCAGTATCGGCCGATACTCAAAGTCACAGTACTGGTACTGGTGTGGAAAAAGTGGTGTAGGCTCATTCCTAATCATAACAAGACAAAAAAAGAAAAGGAAATAGAAAAAGACAACATATTTCGGATAGAAAGGGTGTAGGCAGAAGCAACAGCTTGTGCCTACCCCTCAGTTAATGCAGCCAGCTCAGACTGAAATAAAATAAAATAAAATAAAACGATCTGGCATTAAAGCAAAAGTCTATAGACGGATCATAGACGGATCACTACTCAATGACAGTGTGATGGGGGGTGACACACGGAAAAAAAATGCTGTGAAAGAAAGCCCTCAGTAATCCTCACAGACAGATGTGATGTTAGAATCAGAATCAGAATCAGAATCAGAATCAGGTTTATTGCCATTGTTCATGTAGTACACAAACTAGGAATTTGTCTCGGTACAATGCTGCAACATTAAACATGATAAGATAAGAGAAATAAACTATACATGTAATAAAGTGTAGGATAAGATTAAGTGATACTGGTCAACAGTTAAAATATATATTAGCCAGCAGCAGATACTGTGGAGAACTATATAGTGCAGTCGGTAATGCAGGAAGAAAACAGTGATGATTGACATGAGTCTGGTTGAGCTGCTGTACATGGTGCACGAGAGTCACTTAGTGTTCAGCAGTCTAATGGCAGAGGGGAAGAAGCTGTTCATGTGACGGGAGGTTTTAGTCTGGATGGACCGAAGTCTTCTACCAGAGGGGAGGGGGGCAAACAGTACGTGACCAGGGTGTGAGGGATCGGCTATGATCCGGCCAGCACGCCTCCGGGTCCTGGAGATGTACAGATCCTGGAGAGATGGGAGCTTGCAGCCGATCACCTTCTCAGCAGTGCGCACGATGCGCTGCAGCCTTAGTCTGTCCCTGGCAGTGGCTCCTGCGTACCACACGGTTATGGAGGTGGTGAGGATGGACTCGATGATGGCTGTGTAGAACTGCACTAACATCTTGGTGGGTAGCTTGAGCTTCCTCAGCTGCCGCAGGAAGAACATCCTCTGCTGGGCTTTTTTGATGAGTGAGCTGATGGTCAGCTCCCATTTGAGGTCCCTGGTGATGGTAGTGCCTAGGAAGCGGAAGGAATCAGCAGTGGTGATGGGAGAGCCTGAGAGGGTGAGGGGGGGCAGAGGAGTAGTGACTTTCCTGAAGTCTACAATCATCTCCACTGTCTTCAGAGCGTTCAGCTGCAGGTTGTTATTGCTGCACCAGGACGCCAGCTGGGCCACCTCTCTCCTGTAGGCGGACTCGTCGCCGTTGGAGATGAGCCCGATGAGGGTGGTGTCGTCCGCAAACTTGATCAACTTGACAGACTGGTGGCTGGAGGTGCAGGAGTTGGTGTAAAGGGAGAAGAGTAGGGGGGAAAGTACACAGCCCTGGGGTGATCCGGTGCTGATGCTAGTATAGTCTGAGACAGTCTTTCCCAGCCGCACATGCTGCCTCCGGTCCGTCAGGAAGTCGATGATCCACCTGCAGAGGGAGTCAGGCACGTTGAGCAGGGACAGCTTGTCCCGGAGCAGAGCGGGGCGGATGGTGTTGAATGCGGAGCTGAAGTCCACAAACAGGATCCTGGCGTAGGTTCCCGGGGAGTCCAGGTGCTGCAGGATGGAGTGGAGGGCCAGGTTGACTGCATCGTCTACAGACCTGTTGGCTCGGTAGGCAAACTGCAGCGGGTCCAGGAGAGGGGTGGTGATGGACTTGAGGTGGGACAGGACCAGGCGCTCAAAGGACTTCATGACTACAGAGGTGAGCGCTACAGGTCTGTAGTCATTAAGTCCAGTGATCCGTGGCTTCTTGGGGACAGGGATGATGGTGGAGGATTTGAGGCAGGATGGCACGTGGCATAACTTAAGGGAGGTGTTAAAAATGTCTGTGAATACAGGAGCCAGCTGTTTCGCACAGAGTCTCAGGGTGGAGGGAGACACGCCGTCTGGGCCGGGGGCCTTGCGCGGGTTCAGTCTGGAGAACTGTTTGAGCACATCCTGCTCACTGATGATAAGGGGAGGGGGGGAGGAGGGGGGGGTGCCTTAAATGAAGTAGGGAATGTGGAGGCTGTGGAGCTGGAGGGAGGGGGGGAGTTGGACACAGATGACGAGGTGTCAAAACGGGCATAGTGTTGGGACAGTCTCTGACAAAGGGCTTTGTCATCCTGACCTTTAGGAGCCTGAGGCCGATAGTTGGTGATCTGCCTCAGTCCTCTCCACACGGAAGCCGAATCATTAGCAGTGAACTGCTGCTGGAGTCTCTCTGAGTACACAGATTTAGCCCTCTTCAGCTCTCTGTTAAACCGGTATTTAACCTCCCTGTAGCAGTCCCTGTCTCCACTTTTCAGCGCTGCTTCCTTCTCCTTCCTGATCTGTCTGAGCTTAGCTGTGAACCAGGGTTTGTCATTAGAGTAACTCACCCTGGTGCGTGATGGAAGAATGTTCTCTTCACAAAAGTGGATATATGAGTTCACAGTGTCCGTGTACTCATCCAGATCATGCGTGGCTCCTTTAAGCATGCCCCAGTCAGATATTTCCATGCACGTTTCCAGCTTCTCCTCAGCATCACTGGTCCGTATCTTCGTAGTGCTCACAACAGGTTTAGTGAGCTTCAATCTCTGTCTGTATGTGGGAATGAGGTGAACCATCACGTGATCAGATAATCCCAGCGCAGCTCGAGGGACAGCGCGATATGCGTCTTTCACTGTGGTGTAACAGTGATCCAGTGTGTTTAATCCTCTGGTGGGGCATTTAATAAACTGTTTGTAGCGAGGGAGATCGTGGCTCAGATTGCACTGATTAAAGTCGCCAGCCACAATAATCAGCGAGTCTGGAAAACTCCGCTCTGTGTGTTGAATGTGATCCGCGAGCACGCGCTGAGCTTCGCGCGTGTCCGCGTCGGGAGGGGCGTACACAGCGATCATTATGAAAGAAGCAAACTCCCGCGGGGAATAGAAGGGCTTGCAATTGATAACAAGAAATTCCAAGGCAGGAGAACAGTGTTTGGAAATTACCGTTACATCAGAGCACCAGCTACAGTTGATGTAGAAGCAGACACCGCCTCCTGTGGTCTTGCCGGAAAGCTCTGTGTCACGATCAGCACGGAAGAGCTGGAAGCCGTCGAGGCGCAGCGCGCTGTCCGGTATATTTTCCCGGAGCCAGGTCTCAGTAAAGCAGAGGACAGCTGAGGAGGCGAGGTCCTTAAAACGCATCAGCAGTCTCAGTTCATCCACCTTGTTAGAGAGAGAGTTGGTATTGGACAGAAATATGCCAGGCAGCGCCGTTCGCGAGCCTCTCCTGCGAAGTCGTACGAGAGCGCCCGCTCGTCTTCCTCTCTTCCGCCGTCTCACTTTCCGAGCCAAACAATAAACCAGATGTTACTAAGTAAAATAAGTAAAATAAGTAAAAGTAAATGATGCCATTGAATGCCACTTCAATCTTACAGCTGAATTTATACTAGTTACAAACCAGATCTATGTCAGAATCCAAATTATGCACAACAGCCAGGAAGAAGCCTTTTGTTTCCAGATTGTAATCTCCAAACAGAGATGTTTTAGACTATGGAAACAGCTTGTCACTCTGATGCAGCTGCAAATGTCACCGCTGCAGCTACCAGGGTTCACCTGCAGGGACCCACAATCCTGCTGCCTTGGCAAGTATTGTACTGGAGCTGGGGCTCGATCAGAGTGCATTTTGCTGAACAGAATTCCTCCCAGGAGAGTTGAATTTGTGGGCGTTGCCTCGTGAGTCAACTGTATAGTCTCCAGTAAATTTTATTATCTCTATGTCACATTTACAGAAACAGGATCCAGTTTCCAGTGCCGCTGGTTTTGGACCATGAATGAGGCAAGTTATTTCTGAGGGAAATTAGTTACCATACTATTCATGGGGGTTTCACTGCGCTCAGTAAGCCGAGTTATGGAGATAAATAATAATAATAATAATCATGTTTTTCAACCACTAATTCGTAAACAAATCATTTTAACTGAAGTAGAAACATTATATTAACACATTCTGTGAGTTTCAGCTGTTTTGTAGTTTAACAGACCCACCTGATAGAGTCAAACAGAATTTCACAGAGAGCCCGTATCTTCTCACAGCAGGTGGAAACTTTGCGGTTTGACCCGCAGATTCTCACATCTCTTTTGTTTTTATACATCCAACTTTGTGCATGGAAATCAGTGTACGCTGTGTTTTTGTGCATGTGCACCATTCATGAATGAGGCCCCTGGTCACGAGAAGAGTGACCACAGAGTTTTGTAGTGTCTACAAAGGGGTGCTGCAAGAGCTGGAGATGCTATCACTCCACATCAGAGCTGCAGTGAAGAATGAGTTGGCATTCCTCACATACACCTCTCACATTGTCATCCTTCAACTATGTGTGCCCTTTATTCTGTTGAAAATATCCCCTAGACAAGTAAACACAGTCTAGAGTGAATATGACAGTATCATTACAGTTATCTTTTTGTATTTTCTTTTGACAACACAATCAAAATGCTACCTCAGAACTGTTACTACAAATATTTCCAGGGAAGAGGTTCTGTTTTTCAATTTTGTCAATTCTACCCCGGACATCATCCGCCCTAATGTGTCATTGGTTTTCAGGTTCAATATAAATGTTTTCCTGTTATGCTGATTTAAAAATGCATTACCCTTCTTCCAAATGCATTTGCTGCTCAAATGTAACCAAATGTCTTTTTGTGAAATTGCTTTTTTTAGTGGCAGTGAAAAGAGGTGCATTGGAAATCATTTGTCTGACCTCTGTGACCAAGAGTTACTGAAATGGATTTGCTGTTACACAAAATGCTGTTCTTGATCTAAAGCAGAAGATGGCATCAATGTTTTCTTTTCCAATTCATTCATTCCTGAATAGAACTGAAAGGAGAAGATGACCTGCAGTTCAGTTATTGGTGATAAAAAGTAAGGGTTTTCTCACGACCCTCTGGCCTTCAATACCCAGGTTGTGGACAAGAAGCGCATGTGCCCTCACCTTATCAAGCTTCCCGAGGTCCAGCGTCGTGATGTACGTTTGAAAGGCCTCGAGCCAACAAGGCCATGGCACCGGTGGTTCGCCCGGGAGCTCATGAAAAGGACGGAGTGGTGTGATGCACGCCTCCATACGTTAATCCTCAGTCACTAAATGATATGTCCACAAACCTGGTGATGAATGAGGCTGACAGAGACGTATCACTGATTGTGTGTTTATTAGGGATTTAGGAACACCGTACATATACTGCACCCAGCGGAGTCGTCCGGCCCAAGAGGAAGTTCTCATGGCGGCTGCCCCCTAATATAGGGCAGTGTGATGATCCAACAGGAAGGCGGCGTCATCACACCGCACTTCACAATAAATCCCCACATAACACACATACAGTCAGACTGGGAATTTTTCCCAGGATTTACTAAGAAACAATGCGTGTTGAACAAAATATGCAAACAGGTGGGGGCTGGTGTATTTCGATAAGGATTCAGCATATTTAATTGCATCACTATGTCAAGTTTGGTGACTGACCCATGCCTAATTCCTGAGTTGCAGCAATAAAATCTCAGCAGGCTCACTAGTGGAGAATGATTAGTTAATAACAGAACAGGAACACAGTGACAAAATGTAATTTACTAAATAAAAGAAATCACCAAAGAATTGCTCTGGGAACAAAGAGACCAGTCTACAGCTCTTGAAGATCAGTTACCGTAATTGTCCAGGAGTCATCTCATCAGTGGAACGCGTGTTCAGGTGAGACACTCATGTCAGCATCACACACCAGACACCTGCTCAGTGTTTTATCTGCCCAGACAACCAGTATACGTAAATGCAATTCCACAGCCATGTCTCCTCCAAGGATGGATGTGCCAGCAATTAAATTAGTAATAATAATTATAATAATAATTACAAAAAATGTCTATTTTCTATATGTAGCCATGGTTACACACTTTATTTAATTGTTGGATTTTTGCATTAAAAATGTTCTTAAGTAAAAATAAAAATAATGGGTTTTTTTCCCTCATTACAAAAATAATAAGAGCAGGAATGATTTCTGGAGGCATATTAATTTGTCCTATGCACTCCTCTTTACTGGAATAACATAAGCAACTTTGCATTGAATACAATGCGAGAATGTGGCACCTGTCTTTTGAAAGGCACTAAATTCAGATGCAAAAACATCCCAATTTGCCCATTCATAGACAAGAATAGAATAGAATAGAATAGAATAGGCTTTACTGTCATTGTACAGTTGTACAGCACAACGAAATTGTGGGTGCTCTACCAGGCTACTGCACAGTAAAGTAAGAGAGAAGAATTTGAAGTAAAACAGTTGCAGAACACAGGATTACCCATACGACTGAAGTAAAGGTAAATGTAAAAATAACAAATAGCCCATATGTATATACACAGGTACGGTAGTGGCTTCGCAGGTGGAACTGTGTACATAGAAGTGTGGAGTGCAGAACATATAAGAGAGTAAAACAGCCCAAGGATTATGGAAAATATGTACAGTAGTGATTTCACGGATGGGATAGGCTTCAGGCCCCCCCCCGCCCGCGACCTGAAAAGGATTACGCGGAAGAAGATGGATGGATGGATGGATGGATGGATGGGTCAATATACATGAAAGTGAGGAGTGCAACGACAGGTGAGTTATAGTGATAATTAAAAGGTCCTCAGTTCATTAAGGCCTAGGTCCAAAATCCACACCATGTGTTATCTGAAGTATGCAGTCCTGATTGGGTATTGGTATGTCTGGAAATATGGGTGGACACCACCCACATGTTGAGGTTAGCTTTATTGAGCAATAGCAGCAGGTAGTACACAGTGCAGTGTATGGCTAGAAGCAGGAAGAGCAGGAAAGAGCCAAAAGAGAGCAGCTGGCTTTGGACAGCCGTCTGATACACCCTGAGGCAAACAGAATCCCAATGTGGTCTATGATGGAAAGGCCCAGTTCATGGAATAAATCACACCCCAGGATGTAGTCACCATGGCACGTCACCTGGAATGTGAACACCGGGGGGATTCTTGACCCGTAGCAACAGTTCCTACCATGCCAATCTTCATATGTCCATACTTGAACAGTTCCACCATGCCTGGCTCAATTGGTTGTAGGGGAAAAAGTCTCCCAAGCGTGGCTTCATTCATCAGTGGCAGTGTCCAGCAGCAGTGGTAGACTGACACCATCCAGTTCCACTGTGCACCATTTAAATGGAGTGTTACTGGAATCCACAGAATGAACAGTGGTCTGACTGGGCCAACTGGGTGAGCTAGACAGCGGGCTTGCAGGAACCGAGTGACACTCTGGCAAAAGGGTTTTGCTTACGGCAGCGTTGGCACCTCTGCTCTTTGGCTGGGCACACAGGCACACATGTATGGTGCAAGGAAGAGCCACAGTTACCACATGGTCAGCTTGCTGTAGTGCCCTGTCGTCCCGCGATGTTCACTTTGGGGTCATCATGAGAAGATGTGGAGTCGACGGGCTGAGCAGCCGGGGTAACGGCCTGTGCTAGCGGAGCTGGATGTGGGGAGCGTGGGCTGGAGGCTGGAGGCTCCTAGCTGCATTGGTAACTGGGCCACTGCCTCTAGCTGGGATGCCAGTGCCATTAGCAGCTTTTCCCGCAGCGTCGGATTGGTGTGCTCCGCTAACTGGTCTTGCACCATCTCATCTTTAAGGTGTCCAAACCTGCACGTACTAGCCAAACAGCGGAGGTCAGTGACATATTGTTGGACCGACTCACCCGCATGCTGGTGCCGCAGGTGAAACTTGATTCTTTGGGCCAAAACACTCTCTGGGGTGGTGAAATGTCCAGCTAATAAAGCAACACATTCATCACAGGTGTCCGCAGGTCAAGCACCCGAAAAACACGTTGTTCCTCGCTGCCAAGGTTATAAATCAGCATGGCTTGTAGCCTAGCTTTGCTAGCTTTAGCTAAGTTGATGGCGGACACGAACGTTTCAAACGACTTGTACCAACTGTCATGTCCGATGCATAACCTCACAGCGAACAATAGAATTAGTTGGAGCCCAAAATGCAGGTGAAGTGAACATGTTTATTAACAGAAAGGGAAACTCAAAAATACATAAAATACAAGAAAATATACAATGGTTACACAGTCTGGCACACAAGCGATGGATGCCCGAGCTCAGTTGGTTGGGGAAGGAGCCCCACGCTCTCCCATAGCATCCCGGGCAGCAGACAAAAGGGCAGTAATAATGAGAAGAAGACTTACAATGGGCATCAGAGCTCAGCGGGCCCTGGGAAACAGTGCCGGAGTAGCCCAATGGGGAAAAACATGCCAACCACTCCAAGACATCAACATAGGCTGGTGACTACAGACACTGTGTAGTGTAGATTTATGCCACAACACTGAATGCCCCCACTATCACCCAATAAATACCAGCCAGACTAATGAGTGACAAGTGGACGCAGGTGTGTGGTGGGAATTGGTGTATGAGTATGTGTGTGTGCAAGCATGTGTGTGTGTGAGGGCAGGAACAAATGAGAAATAACCAACAGCTGGTGAGTGTCTGGCAGAGAGAGGGGTGTGGCTGTAGACTGGCAAGGGCCTAAGCTCCAGGTTCAACCTGCCAGCAGAAACCAATTAACAACAAATCAGAAGCTACAGCCACAAATCATGGGCGGAGCCGAGACACCAGCTCCACACATGACAGAGACCCCCCTCAAGGGGTGGATCCAGGCACCCACCATACCTTCACAAAAGGACACAAAAACACAGGAGAAAACCTGCACACACACACATCCCCTCACCCAGAAGGCCAACACAACTAACCAGGGTGGGAGGTGGGGGAGACAGGTCAGGAGGGAACAAACCAACAGAGAATACCACACAAGGGAGCACAAAAATCACAACCCTAAAGCTCAAACTAACCCACCCCACCCCAAGAGTCCCACAGTTCAGGGGGCCGACCAGAGTCCAAGGCCCAGCAGGCGGCCTGTAGAACAGCATCAGGCGGCCTGCCAGGGCACATGGGCCACCCTGCTAGGAAACCTAGTCCTTCAGGCAGCCTGCCCACATGGTTAAGCCACCAGGACTGGAAGGGCCGATGAGGCAGTGGTCAACCATCAGAAAGTGAGAGGTGGGTGGCGGGACAGAGGAAGGGGAAACCCTGCGGTGGCAGAGAAAATTGAACCACAACAGTGCCCAGCAGAAGAAGGGGGAATGCCCACAGGGCTTCCAGAAGGGAAGGGGAGCCCCTGGTGTCCTCAGACTGTCTGGGAACACCCTTGGCGGTCCCGACATGGGACTGGAACCCGGTTGCACCCGTGGTGGACCCGGGCTGGGCCATGCCTTTACCCGCGGAGGTCCCGGCCTGGGACAATGTTGCACCAGCAGTGGTCCCTTCCCAGGACCTCATTGCTCCCACGGTGATCCCCAAATGTGGGCCTGCATTGCACCCACGGTGGACCCGGACTGAGCCATGGTTGCACCCATGGTAGAGTCTGGCTGGACCCCCTGCTGCACCTGCGGTGGACCCCAACCGAGCCATGGTTGCACCCACAGTGGAGCCCGGCTGGACCCTGCTGCACCCTTGATGGGACCCGGCTGGGTCACTGCTGACCCCAACGCCACTTTAACTGTGGGCCAGCCGACCCATATGAGCACCCAAGCCAGAAGGCGGCAGATTACAGGCACCCTGGAGCAGAACACCCACAATGACCTCTTCGGCCGGGGAAGCTGAACCCACAGAGACCTCCAGCAGCAAGCCTGGATCCTTGGACTCATCCGGCGATGATGGACTCTCTCCAGTGACCCTGAAAGAGGGCTTAAACAGAGAGGAGGAAGGGTCAGGGTCGCTGGCAGTGGTAGAGCCAGGCGAGGCGAACTCAGGTGCAGCATATGGCTGCAGCTGGCTCGCCTCACATAAAGCTAGGCAAAAATGCTCTATTATAGAAAGGAGAAAGACAAAAGAGTGCACTTGCCTTAGCTCAAGCTCCACCGCCATCCAGGACTCAAACGATCTGGGTGATGTTTCCCCAGGCTCAGTCTCCAGGAGGTTCAGCTCGGGCGCTGACACTGCTGGAGCGGCCTCCACAGCAAGCATGATGGTCTCAGTAGTCTTAATTTCCCTAGCCATCACGACCCACGCTGGCGACTCCTCCAGCATGGCAGCTGGGATCTGGTTCACCATTGCTACGGGGGAACAATCCTCCCAGACCTCTGGCCCCTCCTGGTCCTGACTGCTCGGCTCCGGGGGGCACACAAAGAAGGAGGCAGGGAGAGAAGGCTGGTGAACAGTTCAAAACAGCAGCTGGTGGGTAGAACTCAGGGGACTGCTTTCCCTGAGTCTCCCTACTGGGAATCAGGCAAGACATTTCACTATTAATAGGAATCAAATGAAAATTAACTTGCCTGTCTCCCTGGGTAATGATGTTGGCTGCTGTTGTTTGGGCGTCATCATCCTCCCATCCAGAAAAGGCGGTGCTTGGCCCCTCTATAGACTGTTGAGGAGCCACCCCTCTCACCACAGGAATGGGAGCCACCAGTGAGGAAAACAAGCACCCCTCTATTGCCTGTGGATTCACAGAGGAAGGAGACCTCACAGCGGATGTGGAGGAGGATCCTGCAGACGGGACTGCTTGGGACTGATTATGTGAATGAGGATCCGCTGCGAGGGTAACAGAGCTCAGTGTGGGGACAGGATCAGTTGGCGGGGCAGCATTGTTCTTCCAGGAAACTGGGGCCGGATGATGTCGACGCTGTCAACCTGGTTTCAACCATCTTGGAGCAGGAGATGGAGCAGAGGAAAGGATGGCCGCCGGCTGAGAAGAGCGTTTCTGCTTGGGCTTGGTGCGGAAAGCCCTTCTCCTCAGGTCAGGAAAAGCTTGTTCAAGCGTGCAGACAGCGGACAGCAGTTCAGAGTATTGGGGGTAATTCCAGAGGCCCCGATGAGCCCCCAGGATCCTTAATGCTCCGTTGAGGCAGTCCAGTCTCTCCCTGGGACCGTAGGCGTCATGAGTGTCCTCCAGCAACTCCCACATCAACCAGGCTGCCTCCTGCTCCTCTCCACTGGGATGTCCTGCTGCCCATCCACTTCTGCCGGTGTGGGAACGGCTCTTTGAGGACATCACAATTGGAACAGGTATTTGGAAAAAAAAAAAAACACACACAAAAATGAAAAAATGTCATGCCACTTCACCGCTTGGGCTCACTTGGGTCGTGGCGTACTGTCATGTCCGCTGCGTAACCTTGCAATGGACAATAGAATTTGAGCCCAAAAACGCAGGTGAAGTGAACATGTTTATTAACAGAAAGGGGAAACTCAAAAATACAAAAAATACAAGAAAATGTACAATGGTTACACAGTCTGGCACACAAGCGATGGATGCCCGAGCTCAGTTGGTTGGGGAAGGAGCCCCACGCGGTCCCATAGCAACCCCGGCAGCTGACAAAAGGGCAGTAATAATGAGATGGAGACTTACAATGGGCGACAGAGCTCAGCGGGCTCACATGCCAACCACTCCAGGACATCAACATAGGCTGGTGACTACAGACTGACCTGTGTAGAATAGACTTACGTCACAACACTGAATGCCCCCACTGTCACCCAGTAAATACCAGCCAGACTAATGAGTGACAAGTGGACGCAGGTGTGTGGTGGGAGTTGGTGTATAAGTATGTGTGTGTGCAAGCATGTGTGTGTGTGTGAGGGCAGGAACAAATGAGAAATAACCAACAGCTGGTGAGTGTCTGGCAGAGAGAGGGGTGTGGCTGTAGACTGGCAAGGGCCTAAGCTCAAGGGTCAACCTACCAGCTGAAACCAATTAACAACAAATCAGAAACTACAGCCACAAATCATGGGTGGAGCCGAAACACCAGCTCCGCACATGACACCAACAGGGCGAAGGGATAGGTGGCTCACCAGGCCAAGCAAGGAATGGTGGTAATGGTGTCAGCAAATTCTCCATTATCCTCGTCACCAATGTTATGTCTAGAAATATGGGCGGACATGGCCACATGTTGAGGTTAGCTTTAATGAGTATTAGCAGCAGGTAGTACAAAGTGCAGTGTATGGCTGGAAGCAGGAATAGCAGGAAAGAGCCAAAAGAGAGCAGCTGGCCCTGGGCAGCCGTCTGATATGCCCTGAGGTACCGTGACATTACATTTTTTTTTTCTCTTCTTGCCTTGAGAGAGAGCAGTCGCATTTTTCTTCCCTCCTCTCGTGTGCCTTCCTGAACTATTCCCAGCTTTGCAATGTTGCGTTTTTGTCTGTGTTTAGTCGCTCTTCTTCTGCTGAATCTTAATCTAAATGGAAATTATGGATTTGGAAGCGGCTTAAATGTGCTATTGTCACTATTTTTCAACAAGAATCGGGCCAAGGGGGAGCCCAAGAATTGGAACCTGCGAGGAGACTCATGGACATTGGAATTCATGCGTCTGTGGAAACATTATTGGTTATGATCTCAGGACTTCTATTTTTGGCTGTGAAGTTCCCTGATGCATCAGAAATTGAAGGAAGGTGAGAGAGCTGATCAAAGCGGACCCGGCAAGCTCCTTCATCAAATTCGACCAGTTGGGGAGGGCACGAGTAGCGGCAAACAGTGAATTGAATGACAGCGATTCAGTGGAGGAATACATCTGGAGCCCTGTGCTCTCCATGGAAAAAAGTTTAAGCCTGCACATATGAAAGCACAGAATTGCACGGGTGAGGAAAAATTCTATTCTCTGAGTGCACTGTGCTGATTTGATTTGACCTTGTCTTTGGTGCCCCGTGTTTACATTCCTCCTGATGAAGATAAGCGGAAGGAGTGGCTCTGCTAACCCAAACAATCGACAATCAGTTGTTGTCGTATCAGCGGATTGGACCCTCAAGGACAGTGCCCATGTGCCTTCTGCAAGCAAGCGAGATAGACTCTGAACTTGTTTATAAGTCACATGATTATAACATCTATCCACTGCCGGGAGGCGCCCTCTGCTGCTCACTAACAACTGTCACACTTACACTACACAATGCATACAACATTACATGACTGATACAAATACTGACTCATACAAATACACTGCCTCTCTCAACTTTTGTGTGTGATCTCCTACTAAATGTCTACTAAATGTTCATTGAGGGTTTTTTTTGCCTGCAATCAAAATTTCGCTCACTCACTGAGCGCCATTTTGATAAAACATGTTTTTTTTCTCTCGCCTACTGTGTCATATCCCTTCCCTTTTTCTTTTTTTTCCTTTCTTCTTTATGACTGGCGCCTAGTGGCTGCCCCGGCCTTGGATGCGCTCTGCAGAGTGTGCCCAAATGTCAAGTCACGTTTCGTTACCTTGTATTCATACATGTGTAATGACAATAAAGTTGAATCTCATCTCATCATCTCATCTCATCTCATGTACATGCATGCGTGCTACCGCAGTGTAGTGCATCACGCTGTTTCACATACACCACAGGTATCCTTACTTACAGTATCTCATTTTTGTAAATATTTTATTATATCTTTTCATAGGACAATACTGAAGATGTGACACTTTGATACGATGTAAAGTAGTCAGTGTACAGCTTCTATAAAAGTGTAAATTTGCTGTCCACTCAAAATAACTCAACACACAGCCGTTAATGTCTAAACCACTGGCAACAAAAGTGAGTACAGCCCAAAGTGAAAATGTCCAAATTGTGCCCAAAGTGTCAATATTTTGTGTGGCCACCATTATTTTCCAGCACTGTCTTAACTCTCTTGGGTATGGAGTTCACTAGAGCATCACAGGTTGCCACTGGAAACCTCTTCCACTCCTCCATGATGACATCATGGAGCTGGTGGATGTTAGAGATCTTGCGCTCCTGCATCGTCCATTTGAGGATGCCCCATAGATGCTCAGTAGGGTTCAGGTCTACAGGCATGCTTGGCCAGTCCATCACTTTTACCCTCAGTTTCTTTTCCAAGGCAGTGGTCATCTTGGAGGTGTGTTTGGGGTGGTTATCATGTTGGAACACTGCCCTGCGGTCCAGTTTTCAAAGGGAGGGGATAATGTTCTGCTTCAGTATGTCACAGTACATGTTGGCATTAATGGTTCCCTCAATGAACTGTAGCTCCCCAGTGCCAACAGCACTCATGCAGCCCCAAACCATGGCACTCCCACCACCATGCTTGACTGTAGGCAAGACACACTTGTCTTTGTACTCCTCACCTGGTTGCTGCCACACACGCTTGACACCATCTGAACCAAAGAAGTTTATCTTGGTCTCATCAGACCACAGGACATGATTCCAGTAATCCATGTCCTTAGTCTGCTTGTCTTCAGCAAACTGGTTGTGGTCTTTCTTGTGCATCATGTTTAAAAGGAGCTTCCTTGTGGGACAACAGCCATGCAGACCAATTTGATGCAGTGTGCGGCATATGGTCTGAGCACTGACAGGCTGACCCCCCATCCCTTCAACCTCTGCAGCAATGCTGGCAGTACTCATACATCTATTTTCAAAAGACAACCTCTCAATATGATGCTGAGCACATGCACTCAACTTCTTTGGTCGACCATGGCGAGGCCTGTTCTGAGTGGAACCTGTCCTGTTAAACTGCTGTATGGTTTTGGCCACCATGCTGCAGCTCAGTTTCAGGGTGTTGGCAATCTTCTTATAGCCTAGGTCATCTTTATGTAGAGCAACAATTCTTTATTTCAGATCCTCAGAGAGTTCTTTGCCATGAGGTGCCATGTTGAACTTCCAGTGACCAGTATGAGAGAGTGTAAGAGCGATAACACCAAATTTAACACACCTGCTCCCTATTCACACCTGAGACCTTGTAACACTAATGAGTCACATGACACCGGGGAGGGAAAATGGCTAATTGGGCACAATTTGGACATTTTCACTTAGGGGTGTACTCACTTTTGTTGCCAGCGATTTAGACATCAATGGCTGTATGTTGAGTTATTTTGAGGGGACAGCAAATTTGCACTGTTGTACAAGCTGTACACTGACTACTTTACATTGTATCAAAGTGTCGTATCTTCAGTGTTGTTCCATGAAAAGATATAATAAAATATTTACAAAAATGTGAGAGGTGTACTCACTTTTGAGAGACACTGTAAATCCTTTTGCTCATGCTTGGCACTTTGCACATGTCTTAGTATATGCAAACCTTTATAAAATTCTATCCTTTATGGGTACACCTAAAACGTGAATGTAAACATGAACTGGTTTTGCTGGGGTTTGTTCTTGGAAATAAAACTCAAAATCATATTTAGGGACTTCCTCCAGTGCTTTGAAATATAACAAGTATATTCTGTTCCCCAGCAGTATGTGATCTCTTGACACTCAGAATATGTTGTTATAGCAGAGGCAAATTTCTAATATTGCAAACAATTCATTATCCACATCCAACCCATTATTAAAAAGATTTTGGATAGGATTTTCAATACACTGGGAATCACCTTGACAGCCAGTCTTGAAGTTTACTAAGCATACTTTGTTTTTGCCTGCAGCAGTGGCACCTCAATTCTATGTGTCACTTTGAAGAAATTGCTCAGTAACAAATAGGTGTCAAACCACCAGGGCTCCATCTCAGCGCGTACCCCAGTCTATTCTTCTGACTGTGTGGAAGAATGTGACACAGACAGAAAGTAAACATGAGACAAACACCTTTCTCTGTTCATTGCTCATTATCTTGGACTCATTTCTCTCTTTGTCTGTTTTCTCCCCTTGTCCTTCTGGTTCTCCCTTTCGGCACTTTCCCAGAAGATAGCTGTGATATTTATGAGAATAAATAGCTGCCCAGTACCTGTCATTCTCTGTCACTTCCCGTACCTTTTGCTTTGCATTCTCCAGCAATCTATTCTGTTTCCCTTCTTCCTCCTCTATATTGCACCTGTCTCTCAAAATGCTTCATGAGCCCTCTTTATCGTCCACCCACACACACACACACACACACACACACACACACACACACACACACATACACACGCATACAGGCATACACACACACACACATGCAACCTATAGCTATCTTTCCTCAGTTTTCCTTTTTTAATGCCGTCTCTCCTGACAAAGGTGGATCACAGCAGAGGCAGCTCTCATCCGGGGACAAGCCACATTAGGATGTAGTGGCATCCTGTAGCTGACTTCAGATTTATTTGTTAGGATAAACCCCTTGAGATGTAACATCTTGTTTTCAAGGGGGTCCAAATAGCTGGCTTAGAGTGACCCAATGTGTGTTGATCGTAATCACGTTATATGCAGATGACACCTCGGAGTTCTCCTTTAGAGCCCAAGGTATCCTGTGTGGAGGTGCACTCCCTTGCCTCATCTCCATCTCCCCCCTTTACAAAGACAGTGAGTGAGATTGCTATACACACGCAGCCCAGCACTGCATCCCAAAGCAATTAGTTCCTGACAGCATCCTCCATTCAGCCCTGTCTGCGCACCCTCACCCATCACCATGGGCGCACACACACACAAGCATGACTCACAGGGTTTGCTTCTCGGCGTGCCACGTCGAGCCCCCTTTAATAGCTTTCCATGCTGCAATCCAGCCGCCCGCCCGCTGAGTCAATTGGGTGTATTATATTTGTAATTGGAGGCTATTGATTGACAGCCTCAGACGCATCACAGGACAAAAGGAGCTTCAACTTTGTGTACAAAAAAAGCAAAGCGCAAAGGATTCTTCCTTTTCTTTTATCTTTTCTTTTTTCAGGAATCACAACAGGCATTTCAACCACACAAACGCGCACGCATACACACAGGGGCTGACAGGTGCCAAAATGAAGCTTTAAAAATAGCATGCTCCTCAGTTCAAGGTCATCCCATCAAGTGAGGATCAGAAATTGACTGTGAGACAGCAGGTAGATACATTCTAGCACGCACAACTGTACAGGAAGCGATTGCTCAGCGTCTATCAGTATGCTTGGTTTGTAGCCTGTTATGTGCTGTGTAAAAGAATTTGTTGTTGATCCAGCTTGACTTGGCCCTGTGTGCATGTACTATGTGTGCTGGTGTACTGTATTTCTCCATATTCAAAACAGGTCCATAAAAATGTCATAACTTTACGTTAAACGACTCTGACACGGCGTCCTCTGCACCATCTCTCTTCACAATTAATCAAGATCCTTTGTTCCCAGGAGCCTCTCTGTGTGCACAGGGGTGTGTATGTATGATTATTTGTGAGAATTTCAGTTTGAATTAGTGGCTGCCACATCAATAATATAGCATCTTCTCTTTTCATCAACACTCAGCTGAGCTCTTCCGTAATTCTTCTTCACAAGGTCAGTCGGGGCTGGAGGTCATGCAGATTGATACACCAAATGAGCGCGAGAGAGAAGAGTTAAATGTGGCTGTCTGAAGATGTGAAGGCAGTCAGAAAAATAGCCTCAGATTCCCACAGCAGACAAAAAAATCTAACTGTAGTTATTTTATTGGAGTCTGATGCTCTGCAGCTTTACCTTGCACTGTTGACCTGAAGGGTAGACAGTGGAGATGTGTCTAGACTGAAGTGGAAGATGAAAAGAGACATTTCAGAAATTGTTTAATTGCATAAAATGGAGATTAGTGTACAGGAACAGACCTGAATTTCAATCAAGGTGGTGAACTTTCAAGAAGAAACTTATGTGATTCAATAGTTTGAAGTAGATTTGAAAAAGAGTCAGTGTTTGGCAAGAGTTTATTTTAATAATTACAATTAATTTCTGAGGGTAGCCATCATGTTTCAGCATGGCCATATGTGGATTTATTAATGGCTGCCTGTCATATTAGCAACATTTATTGGTTTTACACCAACTATTTTGCATTTTTCTTAGAGATTTATGAAAAGTTGATTAAAGAGAATATGAAATGTCAGTTTCCATAACCAATGTTAAAAACAGTTATTAGGGTTGCCCCAGTCGACTGAATTTTAAAAGGAAAAAAGAAAAGACCTAGAAAGGAGGTCAGTAGTGATGGTGAGTCGAATAGCCGAAAAGACAGCCTGCTTCCCTAAGTTTAGCCTGATAAGCAGAGCCTCATCTCGTTGAGTGTGAAGGTTATATGAGATTTTAAATGGTCATTGTCACTTAGATATTTTTTTTCAACCGTCTGGCCTAAATCATTTGCTGGCATTGCAAAACTCTTGCTTATTTCACCAATTAAATGGATATACAGTATATACATGCTATATAGAGAGTGTGGCGGCACCGGACTGATGCAGAAGGAGTTAAGGAGTCGAGTAGAAGATATATAGAGTGATGTACATGGTGGTAATGCATCTTCAAGTTGGTTGTCAACCGCCAATCAAATCTAAAAGAAGAAGAAGAAGAAAGTTTAGTTTGGTTTAATGTTTATTTGAAAAGGACATTACATACAAATGTAAGTATGCCAGATTTAGCAATACTGCTAATTTGCATCTGTAGTCCCCCGGAGGGTCACAAAAACACACAAACAAACAATCATACAAGAGCAGAACAAATACAATGAAACTGTACAAAGTGTATATGGTAAAGTGCAAGAATTAAGGTGTTACAAAACAAGATACTCAAATGCCAGATGAGTGAAGGACTGCATATGCATACACACACATGCACACAAGCACCTCACAGCAACAAGTGACAGCAACAAACAAGAGACGGGGCATATGTGTGTGACGCACAGGCACATATGTATATATGCGTATGCTGCAGAGCAACCACTAGTTATGGGTACAGTTTTGATTGTTTAAAAGTCAGTTTTTACAATGCGTCTTAAAAGTGTTTAGTGTGGTATGTTCTCTGACTGCAGGTGATATGTTATTCAAGATCTTGGTGCCCCTTACTGACACAATAGCACAGATTGAGCAAATGTGGTGCATCTGTGGGGGACCTCACAGTCTCCTCTAGTAATTGCTCTGGTGCAAGGGATAGTCAACTCCAACAGCTGGTCAACCAGAAAAATCTTTAGTTTCAGGGAAACCCTACAAAAGGTTTGTGAATGAAGAACCTGCATGATCTGTGCACCTAGATGTGTGCTCAGTCTGTGCAGTTCTTTGAGGTGATCTTGGGGTGGCAGTGGCTCAGGAAGTGGGTTGCCCAATAACTGGAGGGTTGGTCGTTTGAGTCCCACTCTCCCCAGAGACATCCTGCTGTTCTGTCCCTGAGCAAGACATTTTACCCACCTTGCCTTCAATGTCCACAACACTGGCTATGAATGTGTATAAATGTTTGGTAGTGGTTGGAGAGGCTGCTGGTGCAGATTGTCAGCCACGTTTCTGTCAATTTGCCCCAGGGCAACTATGGTTACAGTAGTAGCTTACCCTATCAATGTCTGTCTATGGAGTGAATGAATAATGTATCCATTTTAAAGCGTCTTTGAATGTCCAAGAAAAACGCTATATAAATCTGATGCATTATTATTATTATTATCTTTGAGGAGCATTGATGAGTTGGGCATTTTCAGGGTATGCTGTGATTAGACCTTTCACGCAGCCATACATTTAATTTGACAGTTTCTTGTCAGTCTAATAAGCACATTGCCATTGTGATGTGTAGACTGGAACCAAGTTGTAGGGTGATGCAGAAGACGTTTTGCATGTGTGGGGTCAGCTGTGGCACAGGTGTAGCATGGCTGACTACTAATCAGAGGGTCAGTGGTTCGATTGACCGGAGTGGTGGCTCAGTTGGTAGAGCATCCACGCCACACCCAGGAGGCTGGGGTTCAAATCCCAGCCGGGTCATGCCGAAGACCATATAAAAGTGGAACTTCCTGCCATCCAGCTTGGTGCTCAGCAATAATGGAATGGAGGAGGGAAAAATTTGTGGTGGCACCTTGTATGGCAGCGACCCCTCTGATTCTAGACGTGATTAACATTGTAGATAAGAGAAATGTAATTTTGTTCTACTGTACATGATTGGTTGTATGGACTGAATGACAGTAAAGTTAGCTTTACCTTTACCTTGATTCCCACTCTCTCTGCAGTCTGCATGCCAAAGTGTCCATGAGCAAGATACTGAACCCCCAGTTGCCCCTGGGGGGTCAGGCCAGTGCCTTGCATGGCGGCTCCACCACCATCAGTGTATGTGAACGGGTAAATAGCAGGATCTGTAAAATGCTTTGGTCATCCAGAGATGAGTAAAAAGTGTTATGTAAGTGAATGCCATTTACCATTTTGTTTTAAAACCTCCAAAGATAGTCCGCCCCTGCCCACATTTTTATACAAACTGTGAAGTTAATTTGATTGTTATGTTTCAATTCAGCATTTTTTCTGCATATTCAAAATGTGCAGTATGTGCAGTATAGGAGAGAAACATATTGATCATTAATAGGATTTTATTTACTGCAAAAAAACAAGGTTTCTTTCTTCTCAAGCTATTCAGGTTGATTTATTGTCATCCATTTGCTTTTTTAGTGAGCCTCAATTTCTCTTGATTTATAGAAATAATTTCTTTTCTATCAGACAGCGAATAAGGTTGTTTTAACCTTAACATGTTTTGGCCACTTCTGTAGGACAGGGTATAGGAGGGATCCTATACCCTGTCCTACACCTGGGATGCTGTCCTCCCAGGATACCAGACAACAGGGGGCATAGTCGTTCTCTGCTGTCTGGTAAACCTGGACAAACAGCTGATAAAAACAGCTGATTGTCACAACAACATCACATGACCCTTCTGTGGAAGGCTGCAAGAAGTGGTCGAAACATGTTAAGGTAAAAACAACCTTATTCACTGTTTGATAGAAAAGAAATTATTTCTATAATTAATTTAGAAGACAGTATGAACCCTTTGGACTCTCTTGATTTAGTTCTACTTCACCGTTTTTACATTGCACCTATTGCTGCTAAAGTTGCTCTTCCTTAATGGTTAATTAACAGTAAATCTTTTTAGTATAGTTGTTTATATCTCAGGAAAGACCACATCTCAAAAAGTCTTTTTTCCACATGAAACCATTAGGGTCATTGGCGGATAGCACCTATCCCAGCTATGATTGGGAAACAACCAACAGTCTGTGATCCAATCACAATGCATTGCAGTTTCCTTCATCCTCTATATTGTACCCTGAGGTTACAAGCCAACTGACAACCGAACAACAAAAACAAATTGAAGATAGAAAAAAGAAGTCAGGTTAGCGAGGGTCAATGCCGCGAGACAGTCAGAGAGATGCTGAAGGTCAAGGACCAGTGGGCCGTGGGCTTTCTTTAGCTGCAGTGCCAAATTAGCCATAGGCCACACAGAAGTAGGATATCTCCCTTTGGCCCCAACTGATATTTTTCTTTCTTGGCCTGACATATTGTCCAAATGTGCCTGTGTTTGCAATTTAGCCTCTGGGAAATGGTTCCTACTTTGACACTTGTGTTGAAAAAGAGAAATGGATCAATGTATACAGAATGTTTTTGAATTTCCCTATTCAGTAGTCAAATTCTTGTTGACTATTTAGTGTTCAAACTGATAAACTTTATGGGTTTTTTTTCAAATATTCACTCATTTTGATATTGGTACCTGCAACATATTCCAAAAAAGCTGTTACAGGTGTTATGATCAGCTGAGTGCGCGCCCTCTCCCTTCCTGTGGGAAGTTCCCCGGCTCCACAGGTAATCAATACACCTGCGTGAGTGGACGCACCTGCTGTCTCCTCGCTGCCAGCGCTTAAAAGGACAAGTTTGTGAACGCTCCAGCGCTGGCTCGTTGGGTATACTGCCATTGAATATAAAGTAAGTGAAGCTTTAGTTATCAAGGAACCCAAATATTAATCTCTTTCTCTCTTTCACCTTCTCAGGTTGCTGCCATCTCTGCAGTGTGTCCCCGGGGGCCATTGTGTGCTCACCTGCTCCGTCATAATTGTCATCTCTCCGGATTGCCTACTCCACCCGGTCAGACATTTCCCCGGCCCTACTCATTCTCAGCTTCTTCACCAAATCATCTTTGCCCTACTGGGTTCCTCCGTCGGGCTCTGCTCCCATTCGTAAGAATATTCCTATTATTCATTATTTTCTGCCTCCCTCCTCATACTAACCTGCTCTCACCTCCCTCCTTACAGGCTGGGTTCTCCTCTGGCTAGTGAGGTGTTTTGTTTTGTTTTTCCGCTAATCCTGTGTTCACTCATTCAATAAAATTGTGTTTAAACTTTGCCCCTCTGCATCGTGTGCATTCCCTGGTGTAGGATCTTGCACGTGAGTTGATATTTCTTGTAATCATGACAGAATGAGCCAGCCACGAATTAGGCTCAGCAGGTGCTACATCAGTGAAGCACTCCGCCCTCTACCACCTCAACATCACGGAGAGGCAGGTGGCCGTGCTGAATGAACAGCTGCAGACCATTACGCAGTAGCTGAGCACGGTCACCGACCATCTCAGTCACATGTCTCGTTCGGGTCCTCTCCCCCCACCTGCTATCCCAGTTTCTTCTACCATCCACTGAACCACCTCTGTTCCCTCACCTTCCCCGTATGTGGGGGAGGTGGGGAAATATAAGGAGTTTCTGTGTCAGGTTCAGCTTTAACTGCGGCAGGTGGGCGGGGAGTACCCCTACGACACATCCAAAATTCATTTCATGACCCTCCTGAGGCTAGACCAAGCCCTCAGCTGGGCTCAGTCTATTTTAGACAGTGCGGAGGGTCCTCACTACACTTTTGATAGATTTATTGGTGAGTTCTCCCTGGCTTTTGATCGCTCGGAGAGCAAGGGTAACATCATGAGCCATGTCTTGTCACTACGCCAGGGCAGTTGGTCTGCAGTTGACTATTCTGTGGAGTTTCGGGTCGTCGGGGCAGACTCTGGTTGGAATGACATTTCTTAAGAAGCTCCTTCCTCCAGGGTCTTAATGCCAACCTCCACGATGACCTGGTGGTTCATGCTGTTCAGTCCTCTCTGGATGAGCTCATAGATCAGGGTGTTAGTTTGGACAACCACTACCGCGAGCACGCAAAGGAGCAGAAGGCCTCCTCCGGCCTGCCTGTTTTGTGCACGTTTTCCCCGGCTACTGGCACAACCGAGGCCGACTTCTCCTCCGAGGCTATGGTGCTTGGCTGAGTCCGTCTGACTCCGGAGGAGCACTAGCGACGGAGGAGAGCCGGTGCTTGCATGTATTGCGGCTCTCTAGAGCACAAGATATTTAATTGCCACCTAAAGCCAAAAGACGCAGCCCGTCAGTAGCCATGGGGGGTCTGACGGGTGGGAACTCCATTCATCCCCCCTGTAACTTTTCCATTCCGGCCCTCGTTCAGTTGCCGGGGGTCGAGAGGAGGGCTTCAGCATTAACTGATTCAGGGGCAGAGCAAAATTTCAAAACTTTGCGGCTCGTGCGGGAAATTGGCATTCCCACCACTAAACTGCCGACTTCACTAAATGTTGCGGCACTATCTGGTAGTTGTGTGGCATCCATTACCGAACACATAGCGCCGATTCCCATTCTTCTTTCCGGGAACCACCAAGAAACCATATTGTTCTTTATTCTCCCTAGTTTGTCCTCCCCAGTTGTTCTGGGGTATTCGTGGCTCCGGAAGCATAACCCTATTATTTATTGTCACAAAATTCCATCTCTTCCTGGTGCTCCTTCTGTTTAGCATCTTGTCTCTGTTTGGCCGAGTGTTCACCGTACTTTTCCGTCTCCTCTCTTGCGGTGTAGCCGCCAGATCTCAGCCTCATACCCGAGGTCTACCATGACCTTGGGGAGGTCTTTAGCAAGTCGAGAGCCCTTTCTTTGCCTCATCACTGCTCTTAAGACTGTGCTAATGACCTCCTCCTGGGTGCGCGGTTGCCGTCCAGCCAGCTCTACAGCCTTTCTGGGCCAGAGAGGGAGGCGATGGAAAGTTATATTAAGGACTCTTTGAATGCCAGCCTCATTCGACCCTCTTTGGCTCCTCTTGGGGCAGGGTTCTTCTTTGTCGGAAAGAAGGACGATCTCTGCAGCCGTGCATAGATTTCCGTGAGCTAAATGCCATTCCCGTCAAAGATAAATACACTCTGCCCCCGATCAACTCTGCCTTCACCCTACTTCAGCACGCGGGGGTGTTTAACAAATTGGATCTGCGAAGCGCGAATCATTTAGTCAGCATTCATGAAGGGGATGAATGGAAGACGGCTTTTAAAACACACCTGGGGCAATTTGAATATCTTGTGATGCCTTTTGGGCTCACCAATGCCCCTGCCGTCTTCCAACGAATAATTAATGACATCCTTCATGATATGGTTGATCAGTTTGTTTTTGTCTACTTTGACGATATTTTGATTTTTTCGCGCATGCCAGAGGAGCACTCAGTCCATGTCAGAGTCATGTTACAACAGCTCCTGGAAAACCAGCTTTTTGTGAAGGCTGAAAAGTGCGAGTTTTCCACCAGCTCCACTTCCTTCCTGGGGTGTATTGTTGCTGAGGGAGAGTTGAGGGCCGATCCGGCCAAGGTAAAGGCTGTGCTTGATTCGCCTACACCCCAGTCCTGTAAGGAGCTTCAATGCTTCTTGGGATTTGCAAATTTTTATCGTCAATTCATTAGAAATTACAGTGGAGTGGCACAGCCTCTTACTCAGCTGACCTCGGTCAAAGTGCCTTTCACCTAGTCCGAGGCAGCTGAATGGGTCTTCTCTAAACTGAAGGGCCTATTTTCAAACACTCCCATCTTGGCCCAGGTCGACCCTCAGCTCCAGCTCATTGTAGAGTTGGACGCTTCTGATTCGGGGGTGGGCGCTGTCCTCTTCCAATCAGAAGCTCCACCCATGCACGTATTTCTCTCATCAGCTCACGCCGGCTGAGAGGAACTATGACGTAGGGGACAGAGAGCTTTTGGCCATTAAATTGGCTCTGGAGGAGTGGAGGCACTGGCTGGAGGGAGCGGTTCATCCTATCGTTGTGTGGACCAACCATAAAGATTTGGAGCATCTTCGGTTGGCCCTCTAAGTAAATGTCCGGCAGGCCCGTTGGGCCTTATTCTTTATTAAATTTAATCTTACCATCACCTATAGGCTGGGCTACCGCAATATCAAACCTGACGCTCTCTCCCGCCAGTTTACCCCTGACCACTCAGTCCCCTCCTCCCTCCCCCAACCCACTGCGCCCTCCTCTTGTATCCTAGGTGCTCTTACCTGGGAGATCGAGCAGAGGGTCCAACAGGCCCAGGCCACAGAGCCCAAACCCGAGGGGGGACCCGAGGATTGGTTGTTTGTCCCGGCCGGCCTCCGCAGCGATGTTATCAGATGGGGTCATACAAGTCATCTTGCCTGCCACCCAGGGGTTTCCCGGACCATCAGCCTTATCCAAAGGGTGTTCTGGTGGCCCACGCTGCAGACGGACATCTGGGATTATGTCAAGATTTGTCACCCCCTCAAATAGTAACACAGTCATCCTCACTATTGTTGACCGCTTTTCAAAGGCCATCCATTTAGTACCCCCCCCCCCAAACTGTCCTCAACCTCAGAGACTACCAGCCTTTTCACGATCCACGTCATCCGCCTTCATGACATTCCCCTGGACATTGTGTCTGACCGGGGACCACAGTTTACATCTCAAGTGTGGAAGTCTTTTTGTCATTCCCTGGGCACCACAGTCAGCCTTTCATCTGGATACTACCCTCAAAGCAACGGGCAGGCTGAGCGTACCAACCAATCCCTGGAGGCCGCCCTCAGATGTGTGGCATCCTGCAACCCATCTACTTAGAGCACTCATCTGACCTGGGTGGAGTATGCTCATAACTCTACAGTCTCTTCAGCTACCGGATTAACACCTTTTGAGGCATCTATGGGGTACACCCTCCCACACACCCGTTGCCCATGGCGGAGAGGGAGGTCGCCGTGTCATCTGTGGGGGCCCACACTCGCCATTGTCGCCGTCTCTGGAGGGCCACCCATGCTGCGCTTCTCCGCTTTACTGAACGGAACCGGCAGTACGAGGACCGCAGGCGGGTTCCAGCGCCCAGATATATGGTCGGGCAGAAGGTGTGGTTGTCAGCAGACCAGGTGCCTCTGAAGATGGAGTCTCATTAGTTGTTACCTCGCTTCCTGGGGCCGTTTTCCATCTCCAGAATTATCAATGACGTGACGGTCCACCTGGAGCTTCCGCCGACTCTCCGTATTCACCCTACCTTCCATGTATCCAAGATCAAGCCCCTCTCCACCAGTCCTCTCTGCCCCCCCCCCGAAGCCTCCTCTTCCTCCTCAGATCCTCGACAGCCAGACCACCTACACCATTCAGAGAATTCTGGACCTTCGCCATCCGGGTCGAGGGTTGCAGTACTTGGTCCACTGGAAGGGCTACAGACCTGAAGAAAGGTCATGGATCCCTGGTTCTTACTTCCATGACAAGGGGATGGTCCAGGCCTTTCACCGAGCCCATCCCAACAAGCCAGGTGGGCTGCCATGAGGAGGGGGGGCACTGTTATGATCGGGTAAGCATGCTTCCCCTCCCTTCCTGTGGGAGGTTCCCCAGCTCCGCAGGTAATCAATACACCTGCGTGAGTGGACGCACCTGCTGTCTCTTCCCTGCCAGCGCTTAAAAGGACAAGTTTATGAACGCTCCAGTGCTGGCTCGGTGGGTATACTGCCATTGAATATAAAGTAAGTGAAGCTTTAGTTATCAAGGAACCCAGATATTAATCTCTTTCCCTCTTTCACCTTCTCAGGTTGCTGCCATCTCTGCGGTATGTCCCTGGGGGTCATTGTGTGCTCACCTGCTCCATCATCATTGTCATCTCTCCGGATCGCCTACTCCACCCGGTCAGACATTTCCCCAGCCCTACTCATCCGCAGCTTCTTCACCGAATCATCTTTGCCCTACTGGGTTCCTCCATCAGGCTCTCTGCTCCAATTTGTAAGAATATTCCTATTATTCATTATTCTCTGCCTCCCTCCTCATACTAACCTGCTCTCATCTCCCTCCTTACAGGCTGGGTTCTCCTCCAGCAACTGAGGTGCTTTTTTTCTGCTAATCCTGCATTCACTCATTCAATAAAATTGTGTTTAAACTTTGCCTCTCTGTGTCGTGTGCATTCCCTGGTGTAGCATCTTGCACATGAGCTGATATTTCTTGTAATCATGACAACAGGGGCATGTTAACCAGGGTGTTACATCACCTTTTCTTTTAACAAAGCTCAATCAAGCTGTTGGACAAGCTGTTATGCAGGGTTGGAGCAGCTCCTGTCATTTTGGATCCTGAACTATTTCACAGACCATCCACAGTTTGTGAGGGCCCAGGATTATGTGTCTGACATGCTTATTTGCGGTATGGGGGCCCCCAGAGAACAATTGTGGCTCCCTTCTTGTTCACCTTCTACACTGCAGATTTTTCATATAACATGCCATACTCTCACCTCCAAAAGTTCTCTGATGACTCTGCAATTACTGGCCTCATCTATGATGAGGATGATTCAGAGTACAGAGGACTGATCCAGAGGCCTCATGTACAAAGAGTACTTATACACAAAACCATGGCATATGTCCTTTTCCATGGAAAATTTCAGATGTATCAAGAATGAAATGGCCGGGAAGGCCATTGGCGCGAGTTGGCAGCCGTGTTGCCATTGGTTTGCTCTGGGGCGGCTGTGGTTGCGGGAAGGCCTGCCGTAGTCGGTGTGTGCCTGGGGTGGGTGGTTGGTGGGCTTGTGGTAGGCACTCTGTGGTGTCACTTGGCAAGTGCAGCGCCATACGGGTCTGGCGCATTGTTCATTATTGTTATTATTGTTGTGTGTGCTCTTGTGTACAAGATGTGTAGGAGTGGGTGTGGGTGTGGTTGCTCCATCATGCCTGTGGTGCTGGGAGCACTGGGGTGTGACACTGGTGGGTCCTGGGCTGCTAGGCCTGGCAGCCCTCACCCTCGGTTGGGATCTGGGAGCAGTGGGTGGCCTCCTAAGCCAGTTTAGGAGCTAGCTTCTGGAGAGCGGGGGGTTCCCTTTTGGACCGCGTCCCTCCCCATCTTACCCCCCCCCCCCCCGATTCTGGGTGGAACATACATCTTATTAGATACACCTAGGGTTTTTGGGGTGGGGGTGTGCTATACTGTGTCAGTGAGTCTGCTGTGCCGTGGGGCTGCCCTCACCTCAATTTTAATTGCACTATAGACGCTGAGGGCTTGGGCAGATGGGAGCCCCACTGCCTTTAGCAGCAGCTAGTGGTGCTCCAGCCACCATCCCCCCAATTTTAACTGCACTCTGGTAGTTCACACACCTGCACACAATAACACCACACAACTTACACACACCCATTATGATTCGTACATGGGGGATGGGGGAGGGGGTCTTTCCCCGCCCCTGCTGCCCTCCTTCTGCCGGGGACCTGGGGGCCTCATGGGAGGCCTGGGGCTCGTCATGTTGACAAAATCCCTGGGTGTTGCCGAATGAATAGGTGCGAGCAAGAGAGAATGAAGGAGTGATGAGTGGAGCTGGTGATGGTGGGTCGGTTTTGTGTGGCACTTTGCATGTCGGGTGGCATCTCAGAGCTCTTGTGGTGGTCTGCTTCTGTGGCTGCGGCCGTCCTGGGGCGGGGCAGCGGGGTGTGGCTGCTGGCCTGAGCCTGCAGTCTCCCTGGCCAGTGCCGGACGCTGGTGCACATTTATGCTCGCTGCATCTGCTCCATGGCTGCCCCAAGTAATAAGGGTGAATGAGTGTGGGTGAGTGTGTGGGGGAGACCACGAGTGGATGAGAGTGGGTCGGAGCGTGAGTGAGAGTGTGTGTATGGGTGAGCGTGAGTGGATGCAGTTGACTCTGGGGGCGAGTGGGAGTGGGAGCGAGATTGAGCGGGTACAGGAGTGGGAGAGAGTGGGTTGGTCTGGGAGTGTGAGTGTGGGATTGTGTGGGTGAGAGCGCCAGTGAGAGTGAGTGAGTGTGTGTGGGTGCAAGTGGGTGTGTATGAGAACATGAGGGTGTGAGTGTGTGGGAATGGGTGTGTGTCCTGGTCTGGAGGTGCTGGATTGTGGGGGTAAGTGCCTCCTGGCTGTGTGGGCTCCCCTGGACGGGGGGTGGGGGGGGGGGGGGCTGTGCCTTGCTGCCACCTTCTTTGGGCGTGAGGCATGAGGGCCCCCAGGGTGTGTGGTGGTGGCACTGGGGTGGGGACAGGCCCCTTGTGGGGGTGTCTGGGGGGGCTTGCGCCAGGGGCGCAGGCTGGTCTCCGGCCCAGGGGATGGAGGTGCCGGCTTCACGGGGCTGGCGTTGGCCCCACTGGGGGGGCGGGGTTGGCCAGTCTGGGGGCTTGGGTCTGCGTAGGCTGTCCCTCCTAGGGTGGATGCCTGGCTGTTCTGGGGCTTGTTGGTCTCGGAACATTTGTGCTCTGTGGGTGTTGGTGGCGTTGTCCTGCTTGCTCTGGGTTCCTGGGGGGGAGGGGGAAGTTGCAGTTGCTGTGACCGGCCACCCTCTTTGTATGTTTCCTGGCAAACCAGTCACATGCACACACTTATTTTGGGAGCGCTCTGATACACACGCATACGTATGCACACACACATATGTCTCTTCTTTAATAGGTGCAGATACCAGGCTCGTGTTGAGACCTCTTCAGTGGAAGAAACAGTCTGTCTTCTGTTTGTTTCAGTTGTGTTAATCTGTCTTCTTTGTCTGTTCCTCACCCTTTTCTTTTCCCCTCCACACCCTTCCTTTCCCCATTCCACCCCTGTTGGGCCCTTTATGGGTAAAACAATTTAAATAAAGTATTAAAAGTTAATACAAGAGGAGTTTATAAACAATAGACATATACTGTATATGTATTGTATAAAGCTCCTTTTGGCAGAGTAAATCTGTTTGGCATAATAAGGGAAACAGATTTCTGTTCTGCTCACCTAGCTGCTTGACAGGACAAGGGGAAAAAAGAATGAAATGACCACGGAAATATGCACAGCCCCACGGCAACTAACATGGCTGGCGCACGTACGTTTCTACCGTTATTGGTCCATTGGCAACACTTAGAGGTGATGTTGGGAGACTGATATTGATGTGAAAATTATTGTACTCACCTGAGACATATGATGAGCAAACATCCAAGTGTGCACAGTTAGATGAGTGGATATACAGTAAAAGCAAGTGCAGAGAAGTGCAGAAAATGCCTCTAACAACAATGGCGTTAGCATTATTAGAGGATATTGCAAATCACACAGTGAGAAGAGAAAGGGTATTTAGAGACAGAAGATTTTCTGGCTCAGGATGATGACTGGCTTGTCAGCAGGTTTAGGTTTCCACGGGCAGTCCTTGTGGAACCGTGCTCCGAGCTACGACCACTCTTGGAGTGTGACATGGCAAGAAGCCGTGCACTGCCCATCCCAGTGCAGGTGCTGACAACACTGGGGTTCCTGGCAACAGGGGCATTCCAGAGGGAGCTGGCAGACCAATCGGGAATGTCCCAGTCGACCATGAGCTGAGCTATGCCAGCTGTGTGGGATGGTATTATCCGACTGTCACCCAGGTACATCATATTCCCATACAATGCAGCTGAACAGGGCAACATCAAAGTGGAATTTGCAGTGACAGACGGTTTTCCTCATGATTCTAATGAATAGCATTGTTGGGAACAAACTACAAGCTGGCACTATGTGGATGGGTGGCTTCTTGGTGAGTAAATTCATGTACTGTAACTGTCCTAAATAACCCACCTCATGCACAACACGTCTGTGCACCCTCAAATATCACCCTGTCTTCAAAGCTTCATTACAAGTCAGAGGGCTGAGTAAGTGACTTCCTTTGTTTGTTGATTAAACTACAGTTTCACAGCATTCTACCAAGACCCCAATTGCCTCTGTGTGTACAGTAGTTATGTCAATAAACATATGCGTAAAGTTTGAAATACAACAGTCACCCTTTCCCTGGTGCACTTCATTCATTTACAATTGCAGTGTGTGTAATTCATGTAATTTGTATGTAACTAAAAAGGATGAGATTTGCATTTTGAACATAAAATATGTACTTATCAAATTTAATATGATCTGCTTTCAACTGACAGGTGACTGTGGCTACCCATTAAATAGGTTCATATTGTTTTCTTTTTCATGACTGTTTTCCTTTATTCAATGAGCTGATCCACCTGGCTGGTCACAAATCACAATGATCAGCTGATGCTTCTGAGAACAACTGCAGATGTCAGTGGAAACATGTCAAGGTTAAATAAACATCTCCTTCTCATCCTTGTCTGAATAAAGGAAAACAGTAAACTAATCTTATAGGGGTGTGAGCAGGCTCTTGGATTACCCGTATCCAACCCTAATGCCGGAGGATAGCGTGCCAAACAAAACGTTTTTATGTGCCTCTACCTCATTCACGAGCGCCGCCAACTCACAATCTGTGAAATTCCATTAAATCCATTATTTTTGATTGTGGATACAGGAGAATCAAACATGCAGGGCTTGTATATATCTATTTCCCTCTCTATTTGTATGTAATTGCATATTCAGATGGAGGTGTGTCAAGGGAGGAGTCTGGTATTTCTTCACATGCATTCAATTTCAAGTAGATTGGGATGTACAAGGAAATGTGCTTGGATTCCTGCATACGCACTGTTTCATACATCTGGATTTGTTTTTGCTTAAGGCATTTTCTTGATTTAAACGTACATCATCTTTCAGTAGGAAATCCACGCAAGTCTCTGTACATGAGGCCCCTGGTGACCAACTACAAGAAATGTCTGACTTCTTTGCTTCCCAACAATGGTTTCCCCACGAAATACTAAGTTATGTTTTGTGGATAAACGTGCAATGAAGTAGGTGTCACCATCATCATGTCACAGCACAGCACCAGAGCATCAAAATGAATATGAAGGCTTTCTATTATTATTTTGACAGATTAATATTATATTAATGTCAAAGTTGCAGCAGACAACTGTGTGTGCCACAATAACACAAATATCACTGCAGCTGAGAATGAGAAGTACCTTTTAAGAGCATTTTTTCAGTCACTTTTGTGGAGCCTCTAGCAGCTCTCTGGCTGCTGTGGAACGACATCAGCCTGTCCTGGTTCAGAGCAGGGCAGTCTCCCTCTTCAGCTCCACTCTGTGCTCATTCATTCATTCATTCATTCACTCACTCATTCAGGTTCAGGGTTCAGGTTCAGGTTACTTTATTTGTACCCGTAGGTAGATTTGTTTTGCAGTCAGGTGACATCCTTTTAGACACATATTTACAAACCACAATTACATTCAACATGAACACAAACACAGGCACACATGAAGCTGACTATAAACACAATAAAAGTACTCAAGGCTCCACCAATCAGGACATAAGACAAAGAGATAAGAGAAAAAACAGAGATAAGAGAGAAGGGTCGTCTTAAAAAAATTAAAAACTAAGTCAAAGAGATTAAAAATTCAATAAAAGTCTAAAACCCAATAAAAGATTTATAACCCAAATAAAAAAACCTACAAAATAAATAAATATAAAATAAAATTCATAAATAGATAACTAAATTATGTGCAATATATTGCTACATCTTGTTCAACTCTTTGACAGCAGCAGGAACAAAGCTGTTTTTGTAGCGCTGGGTTTATATTTTGGGACAACAAACCTCTGTCTGGAGGGAAGAAGCTGAAAGTGGCAGTGCAAAGGGTGGGAGTCACCATTTAAAATGGAGATAGCCATCCTCTGTACCTGTCTGGTGTACAGTGATGTCAGGCTCAGCTGTGACTCACCAAGCAAACGACTGGACCATCTAACTACTTGGTCTAAGGATTTCCTCTGTTTCAGTTTTCATTCATTCACTCATTCATTCATTCATTTTTTTAAATAGATATTTTTTCAAAATACATTCCTATGTTTGTTATATGTTTACTCACTTGACTGGTTGATTTTCTACATTCTACTAGTGCACCTGCAAAAACTTGATATTGTGGATAATTCTCTTTTTTCATCATTGTTGCGCTAAATATCTTAACCTCCGGTTCTTTTGGTGCAAAGACCAAATAACCAGACTGAAAGGTAAAGTATAGTTTCACTTATTTTACTGAAGCTGAGATATGGTACAAGGTACAGCGCCGGAGCACTACTCTCAAGACGTATCAAGAGAGAGTGCTACCCCAACAGTGGGTCCTATGCTTTTTATAGAACTCTGCCACTCCTTCAAGCAGGAGGGAGGGCTCCCCTCACGTGCATCAGTGTCCTTCTACTATGTGCCAACTCAGCTGAGGGCAGAGCTGATTCTATCTGGTTTCAGCGAGTGAATCCTTGGGTGTAATCTAAAGGGGGCAGTGCGGCGTGCGAAGCAAGCAGGATGAAGGATGAAACCATAGTTACAGAATAACTGACATTCTCAAAGCAAGCGGGATGAAGGTTGGCGAAACATAGCTGCAGACCAACCAACATTCTCAGACAGACAAGGACATCATAGAAATTTACCAACATCATCATCCTCATCATCCGTATTTATTTTGACAGAACACAATTAGTCCCTCAATTGGGGTTGGTCTTCTTACAGTTGAAGCTGAGTTTTTATGCCAGATGCTCTTCCTGCCCATTTTATCCAGGCTTTGGACCGGCACAGGGATTACACTTGACTTGTGTACTCACTATGGCTGGGTAAGCAACATTTCCCTTCTCCGTTCCATTATTGCTGAGCACCAAGCTGGTCAGCAGGAAGTTTCACTTTTACATGGTCTTTGGCATGTAAAAGTGTAATGTACAGACGTGGACAAAATTGTTGGTACCCCTCTGTTAATGAAAGAAAAACCCACAATGGTCACAGAAATAACTTGAATTTGACAAAAGTGGTAATAAATAAAAATTCTATGAAAATTAACCAGTGAAATCAGACAATGCTTTTGAATTGTGGTTCAACAGAATTATTTAAAAAAACAAACTCATGAAACAGGCCTGGACAAAAATGATGGTACCCCTAGAAAAGATTGAGAATACTGTGACCATAGGGACATGTTCAACCAAGATGTGTACTCTAATTAACATCACAGGTGTCTACAAACTTGTAATCAGTCAATTGGCCTATTTAAAGGGTGACAAGTAGTCACTGTGCTGTTTGTTGACATGGTCTGTACCACACTGAACACGGACCAGAGGAAGCAAAGGAGAGAGTTGTCTCAGGAGATTAGAAAAAAAATTATAGACAAGCATGTTAAAGGAAAAGGCTATAATACCATCTCCAAGCAGCTTGATGTTCCTGTGACTACAGTTGCACATATTCAGAAATTTAAGATCCACGGGACTGTAGCCAGCCTCCCTGGATGTGGCCGCAGGAGGAGATGGATAATACGAATGGTAACAAAAGAGCCCAGAACAACCTCTAAACACATTCATGGTGAACTCCAAGGTCAAGGTACATCAGTGTCAGATCGCACCAGCCGTCGTTGTTTGAGTCAAAGTGGACTTCATGGGAGACGACCAAGGAGGACACCACTGTTGAAAACAAATCATAAAAAAGCCAGACTGGAATTTGCCAAACTGCATGTTGACAAGCCACAAAGCTTGAAGAATGTCCTATGGACAGACGAGACAAAACTGCAACTTTTTGGCAAGGCACATCAGCACTATGTTCACAGATGCAAAAATGAAGCATACCAAGAAAAGAACACTGTCCCTACTGTGAAACATGGAGGAGGTTCTGTTATGTTCTGGGGCTGCTTTGCTGCATCTGGCACAGGGTGTCTTGAATCTGTGCCGGGTACAATGAAATCTCAAGACTATCAAGGTATTCTAGAGAGAAATGTGCTGCCTAGTGTCAGACAACTTGGTCTCAGTCGCAGGTCATGGGTCTTGCAACAGGATAATGACCCAAAACACACAGTTAAAAAACACCCAAGAATGGCTAAGAGCAAAACATTGGACCATTCTAAAGTGGCCTTCTATGAGCCCTGATCTAAATCCTATTGAACATCTGTGGAAAGAGCTGAAACATGCCGTCTGGAGAAGGCACCCTTCAAACCTGAGACAACTGGAGTAGTTTGCTCCTGAGGAGTGGGCCAAAATACCTGCTGAGAGGTGCAGAAGTCTCATTGACAGTTACAGAAATTGTTTGATTGCAGTGACTGCCTCAAAAGGTTGTGCAACAAAATATTAAGTTAAGGGTACCATCATTTTTGTCCAGGCCTGTTTCATGAGTTTGTTTTTTAAAATAATTCTGTTGAACCACAGTTCAAAAGCATTGTCTGATTTTCGTTGGTTTATTCTCATAGAATTTTTATTTATTACCACTTTTGTCAGATTCAAGTTATTTCTGTGACTACTGTGGGTTTTCTTTCATTAACAGAGGGGTACCAACAAATTTGTCCACGTCTGTAAATATCCAAAAAGTAAAACTTTTGCTATAATTCTGATACTGCAGTCTTTTGAGGAATATATCCAGTATCTATTACACATCATTGCTAGGCAACAAGTAAAACAAATGTACATACTTTGGTACCACTTGAATTGCCAGAAGTATCGCAGAAAGTCTTGACTTGGATGTTTTAATATTTTGAAACACTAATATATCTTCCCCCCAAAAAAGCTAAGTGCATCAAAGTGATGTAATATAGTATTTTGCAAACTTGACTTTTTCTCATTATATAACAAACATGATGATAAAATGTTACTACTGTTAGTCTGTCTTAAAGGTATGTCTGTAGTGCAGTAGTTTCAATCTTAAAACAGCTTCCCGGTAATGACAATTACTTTATTGTTAAGATTAAGTTTAGGTAAAATGCTGTGACTAGTATTTTGACCTTTCATTAATCTGCAATGACTCACTATAACAATGTGGCAATTTTAGCAATTAAGAAAAACTATTTTAACAGAAATCCTGGTCCTGGTTTGTTTAATACATTATATCTATGAAGAAAGCCAGGCCAGCACACTCAGTATAGTTTTGTTTCTCTTCAGCCAACTGCAGAAGAAAAAAATTCCCTTCACAGTGGCATATTGAGATAAATAGTCCATATACAGGGGCTTTTAGCTGAATTGTTTTGCAGTCTGCCTTTGTCTTTTCCTAACATACACTTTATATCTGCATAAACTCCAAGATAATATGCCAGAATGCACTTTTAAATCCATGATCATCAAAGAGGAACAAACTTTACTGTTTTCTTCTAGTACCATGTAGATTTTCAAGGACATCTTTTAAGGTTTGAACCATTTGGGGTGAAAAACAAAACTTGTATAATTAACTCTTTAAAAAAAATGGCACCACTTCACTTTGCAGCACGGTAATAATATGGCAGTAGTGATGAAATAGCATGTAATAAGAATGTAATAATATGGTACTATAAAATAATTACTATGTAATTAAATTGTAACTATTTTACATTACGGAGGTAATGACATGGTGATAGCTGTGAAACAGCATGGTAATAAGTAGGTAACAGTATGGTAATCTAAAATAAGTACTCCGTAATTAAGTAGTAACTATTCTGGTATTACTGAATTAATTACACGGTAATAATGATGAAACAGCATGGTAATAAATGACTGCCACAGGCACTCCATTGCACCATAAGCCCCTAGTGGTCAAGATTTTTTTCAACAAAATATTCAGTTCAGATGTCAGAGATTTCCAAGGCTATAACTTGAAAGTGGTAAGAGATAATGGCTTACTGTCAATTAGAAAGATGTAGAATATGATCCAAAGTTTGAGATAGGAGTAAATTTACACATCTAATTTACATAATACCACGGCAGCCATATCAAATTATATAATTTTCAGTCAAAAGTGGACTTTGGACATATTTACACAAAGAATTATTTAGTTTTTTGTCACCATTTTTTGTTTGGGGCATTTTGTTATCTTATCTTCAAAGAATATGAACCAGAAAATCAGTTACAATGTAAACAAACAAGCAAATTCGTCACTTACCGCTGGCTAGGCAGCTCTCGCTTCATCCATTTTCATCCATCCTAGTCGTTATTTTGCCTTCTGTTGGTCATTTGCGCTTTCTCTCCCACAGCCAGAAACTGTTATGATTATTCCACTGCTATTTATCGTATATGACGACATGGTACCGGCGCAATTGTTCTACCCAGTCACATGGCGATGGCGTCAATAGCAGGTGAGCATCAACCAGCTTCGCTCACCCACTGTTATAACAAAATGTAGATATTTACCTTCATAAGCTCAATAATCTCTTTTTAGAATCATAGCTGGAAATTTGGGAGCAAATGCTTCATCAGTCTTGCGATGGAGTAAGATCTAGATTTGTTCATAAACTCTTCTTCTCTGGTGAGGGTTCAGGATGGTTCTATGTCCGCCATAAGTCCTCCAAGGCAAGAGCAGTAAGTTATATGTGTCTGCCACCTTGTGAGGTGGAATCCTTTGTACAATTTTTGATCAGGATTTGTCCTTCAATTCACATATTAAATTTGTTTCTAAGACTGCCTTCTATCATTTGCGTAATATTGCCAAGATTAGGAGCATCTTGTCTCAGAGTGATGCTGAGAAGCTGATCCACGCTTTTGTTAGCTCGAGATTAGATTATTGTAATTCTTTAATATCAGGCTGTCCTAAAACATCTTTAAAAAGTCTTCAGCTGATCCAAAATGCTGCAGCAAGAGTTTTAACAGGTACTAGAAAGAGAGATCATATCTCTCCGGTTCTGGCCTCCCTTCATTGGCTTCCCATAGAGTTTAGAATTAAGTTTAAAATCCTTCTTCTTACTTACAAAGCTCTAAACAATCAGGCTCCTTTTTATTTAAAAGATCTGATACTACCGTATTATCCTAACAGAGCACTACGCTCCCAAAATGCAGGATTACTTGTAATACCTAGAATCTCCAAAAGTACAATGGGAGGCAGAGCCTTCAGTTATCAAGCTCCTCTCCTGTGGAACCAGCTGCCAATCTGGATTCGGGAGTCAGACTCGATCTCTGTTTTTAAGAATAGGGCTAAAACCTACCTTTTTGATATAGCCTACAATTAGGGAGGGATCATGTGTTTCTGAACCCTCCCTTAGTTATGCTGCTAATAGGTTTAGTCAGCCGGGGGACCTCCAGTAATGCACTGGGCCTCAATCCTTTCCTCACTCTCTATGAAATTTTTTTTTTTTTGCTGGTCATTAACATTTGTTTGTTCTCTCCCATAGATTGAGTCCCCATCGTGCTGTTTGCTCTCTACATGTCTGTTCTTTTCTTCTTCTCTATTCCCTCACCCCCCAGCCAGTCGCAGCAGATGACTGCCCCTCCCTGAGCCTGGTTCTGCTGGAGGTTTCTTCCTGTTAAAAGGGAGTTTTTCCTCTCCACCGTCGCCAAGTGCTTGCTCACAGGGGATCGCCTGATTGCTGGGGTCTTTCTGCAACTGTGGGGATTCCCCCCTACAGTTGATAGTGCTATGAGATGACTGTTGTTGTGAAATGACGCTATATAAATAAAGTTGAATTGAAGTGAACTTAAATCAACTGGGGAGTTTTTGGCCACATCATATAACATCACATGACAGGCGCAGCACTGCGCCTGTGGCAGTGCAATAAGGGTTAACAGTATGGTAATATAAAATAATTCCTGTTATTAAATAGCAACTATTTTAATACTATTTTGTAATATTAGTGGAAATATGAGCATTAATTTAATGAATAAATGTGGTAACATTCAATTTATTTCCTTATGGATGTGACTTGTTACCTGGAAACACTTGAAGTAGTTTCCTAGTAATAACCATGAATCAGGGCTGCAAATTCAAATTTGACTGTTTCTACATTGTTTCATGGTGATATTACATTAATCATGTATCAGGATGTATTCAGATTACCTAGAAAAACTTGTAGTAATTTCTTAGTAATAACCACAAATCAGGGCTGCAAATTGCATAACTCTATGAAGTTTATAAGGAAATTAAAAGTAATAACTATAAAATGCTTAGAAACAGATTTCATATCTTAAAACAATGTGGAAAGTCGTAAGTGAAGGAGTTCAAGTATCTCAGGGTCACATTTATGAGTGAGGGGAGAATGGAACAAGAGATTGACAGACAGATCGGAGCAGCCTCTGCAGTGATGTGGACATTGTATCGGTCTGTTGTGGTGAAGAGGAAACTGAGCTCTAAAGCAAAGCTGTCAATTTACCAGTCAATCTACGTTCCTACCGTCACCTATGGTCATGAGCTTTGGGTAATGATCGAAAGAATGAGATCACAGATACTGTCATATCCGGCTCTAGGGAGCCGGGCAATCAGAGCCAGGGGCAAGCCAGTGAGTCGTGATATTTTATTCAGGGTAAAGGGGAAGGGATGAGGAGAGCACAGATACTCATGCAGAGGTACACTCACAGGTTGCACAGCGCAGAGGTAAGCAGCTCGTACCGGACGTGGGGGTAACAAGACGTACATACTCACAGCGGGATACAAACACAGGAATGCTGCAAGAGGAGTATAAGCTGACACCAGACGAAGGGGCTTCAGCTTAACAATGTGTTTATGTCGCAGCCCCGAGTCATCGAGGCTGCTCCTATTTATCCTCATTGGCAGCGCCCCAGCTGATGAAGACTAATTGGCCCCAGCCGTCCATAATGCTGCCAGCTGGGGGCCAGCTGAGACGCTGCTCAATGGGAAGCAGGGAAGAGGGAAAACATGGGCTGAGTGCCGAGACGGCATCTCAACCCATGGTGACAGAGCCCCTCCCTCAAGGTCGGGCTCCTGAACGACCAGGAACATCCCAGCCCCCCCCCCCCACCTAGGGTGGGAGGAAGGGAGGCGGACCGGAGGGGAAGAAGCCAAGGGAAGGACAACACCAATGGGGCAATGTAGGGTAGCGGGAAAGAAAAACCCAAATACAATACTGACAAAACAGAATAATTAACCCAGGTACAGATGGGGAGAAGAACTGGGTCAGCACGCCGGTTACATACTACCCAGAGAGTACCAACCATGCGTGACCCAGAGCAAGGAAAAAAAGAACCACCAAAAAGGTACAGGGCAAAAAATGCTGAGTACGGTTAAATAAAGGGGAACCTATACACAGCGCTAATTTAAGTACATACACACACAGTCACCAAGAAAAGTGAGGGTGACTGGAACAAATGACAATTCTAGAGCATGGTGTTACGGAAAACAAAGCACATGACTCTATAATGAACCAACAGGACAAAAAAGAAATACTGAGTGCAGGCAAAGAAAAACCCACACACACGAATATATAAATACCCAGTCACCTAAAGAAATGAAAGTGACTGGAATAAATGGATAACTGCAGAGCATGGTGTTACGGAAAACAAAACATAACTCTACAATACAAAAAACGAGGCTAAAAACATGGCACAAAAAGTAAAATGCTGAGCATGAGCGATGGAAAACACAGTACTATAAAAACAAATCCACCAACAGGACAAAACATTACACCCGAGTGACCTTAATAACAAAAGAAAAAGTGACACCCGAGGTGAATGGCAGGCAGAGTCCAAAAATGGCCGAGATGGCTCCGGAGATCTCCCCGCCCATTGTCCAGCTGGCGAATCAGGGGAAGAGAAGTGTTCGGACGGCGAACTCTGGACCCAGATCCCAGGAATCCAGTCCACCGGCAGCCGAACCAGGCTGCCCAGAGGGAAACACAGACCAGTGGGGGGAACCAGATCACCGAACCGAAAGTTCTGTGGGTCGGGTCGTCGACCCGCATCACTCAACCACCAGGACCGTTGAGACGGGCGAAGGATCAGAGCGGATCCCGGTGGAAGAGGCTCAGGGGAGAGCCGATGACGAGGGCGGCGGGCGTCAGGCCGCAGGAAAACGGCCACCTCCTCACCGGACCTGGACAATACTGGGGCAGCACCCACGTCGGACCCCGATCGGGCCTCAGGCAAACCCACGTTGGACCCCGACTGGGTCTCGGGCGAACCCACGTTGAATACTGCACCAGAACCGACCTCCAACGTTGAACCCGGACCCTCCAGCACCACGAGGAACAGCAACTCCTTGCCGGTGACCCTGGAAGAAGGCTCAGAAGAGAAAACAGAACCGGGATCAGGATCACCGGCAGCGCCAGAACCCGGCGAGACGAGCTCAGACGCAGCGGACGGCTGCACCCGGCTCGTCTCCCCTGGAGATAGGCTAAAGTGCTCAAAGATAAAAAGAGAGAAAAGAAAGGAGAGCACTCGCCTGATCTCGGGTTCTGACGCCGTCCAGGACTGCGAAGATCCAGGATCCGTCGTCAGGAGGTCGTTGTCAGGCTCCCATCTAGCCGCGTCGGGCCCCGCAGCCAGCACGATGGTCAGCGCAGCTTGAGATTCCTCCAGCTCAGGTAACCCCGCCGACGATCCACTCGGCGTGAAGCCAGAAGAATCTCGTCCCGCCGGACCGAACCGCTCCTCCGTGGAGACCCGGGGACGCTCAGTCGTCGGCGTAGACTCCACGCAGCAGTCAGTCCCCCTCCTCCGTCCGCAATGTAGCTGCGGAACCACAGGCCCTCTCCATATCCCACCACGTTGACCCGGAGCCGGGGACCGCTCGGCGGAGAGAGACACAGAGGATGCGGGATTAGGCATACAGGTTACAGCAGGTGGGGAGAGTTCAGGGAGCTGCGAACCCTGAACTTCTCCTCCAGGGATGTGACAGAGCAAATCATTAAGCAGGTGTGAAAAAACAATGACTTGCCTGCCCCCTGGAGGTTGAGTATCGCCTGCTGTAGTGGATTCTGCTTCTTCCTCTCCCCGCCCGGCGATAACGGAGGACCCCCCGGGAATTCGTCTGAGGATCGCTCGCGTTGTCTCCAGCAGAGAGCTCACCAGGCCGGGATTCCAGGCACACACAGCGGTCAGGAAGCGCGTCGAGGAGGAGGGGGAAACAGCCGGGGTGAGCCAGCCCGAATGTCCAGGAATGACAGCGGGGGAACGAGGCTCAGGGGACGAGGCTGTAGAATCTCCACACTGACGAGGCGAAGGGATGACAGCTGCGTGGGAGGAACGGTCCTGACGATGACCCAGAACTGGATCCGGACGAGGTTCGTGCAGAGGTGACTCGGCGATGTGATGACGGCTACTCCCAGGGGACGAAGCGAGGGGGAAACCCAGGATTCGCCGCTCCAGATCGGAGATCGAGACGAGGAAGGCGTCGAGCACGGGAAAGCTTCGTAGCCCTGAAGTCCTCACCATCAATCTCACTGCCGCCGCCACATGCCTGAAGGTGGTGACAGGAAACACAGTAGAGCTCGCGACAGCCACTCGACCCCGGACATAACTGCTGTCAGCTGCGGCTCCTTGAAGGGAATCCCGAGTGACGTGGCGCAGGTCGGGGGAAGTCCTCTGGTTGGCGCGAACTCCCGGACTGGAATAGCGGCAGGAACGGGACTCCGAAGCGGGGAAAGACGTCGCCCACTTCGATTCCCTGCCGGGATTTCCATCCACCCCGTGGAGCTTCTCTCGCTGTGTACCTGCAGCGTCTATCCTGGCACTGTCCTCCAGATGGTACAGAGAGTGAGGGTGACAGTCCAGGAGTTCCTCAGCACGGCCCGGATGCCAGCGTCTCGCGTTGGAGGCGTCGTGCAGGGTGAAGAACGTCCCGTCGACAGCCTCCGAGACGGACCTCAGCTCGTCGCCCTGGCGCCGGAAGTGACTCCTGGGAAACGGCATGCTAGCAGCGCTGACACCCGGACAGAAAGGTACATTTCCACAGCGACTCACGGCCGCCGGCAACTCTTCTGGCTGCGACATACTGTCATATCCGGCTCTAGGGAGCCGGGCAATCAGAGCCAGGGGCAAGCCAGTGAGTCGTGATATTTTATTCAGGGTAAAGGGGAAGGGATGAGGAGAGCACAGATACTCATGCAGAGGTACACTCACAGGTTGCACAGCGCAGAGGTAAGCAGCTCGTACCGGACGTGGGGGTAACAAGACGTACATCCTCACAGCGGGATACAAACACAGGAATGCTGCAAGAGGAGTATAAGCTGACACCAGACGAAGGGGCTTCAGCTTAGCAATGTGTTTATGTCGCAGCCCCGAGTCATCGAGGCTGCTCCTATTTATCCTCATTGGCAGCGCCCCAGCTGATGAAGACTAATTGGCCCCAGCCGTCCATAATGCTGCCAGCTGGGGGCCAGCTGAGATGCTGCTCAATGGGAAGCAGGGAAGAGGGAAAACATGGGCTGAGTGCCGAGACGGCATCTCAACCCATGGTGACAGATACAAGCAGTTGAAATGAGCTTTCTCCGTAGGACTGCTGGATTCACCCTTAGAGATAGGGTAAGGGGCTCAATCATACGGGAGAGGCTCAGAGTAGAACCGCTGCTCCTCCACATTGAAAGGAGCCAGTTGCAGTGGTTTGGGCATCTGATCAGGATGCCTCCTGGACACCTCTGCTTCAGTGTTTGCTCAATCATGTTGCCTCTGAATCGGTAAACCTCTTGCTAAAAGATCCTCCATGATCTTTCAATATGTTATGTGTGTGAGGTTGGGTGAACAAAGAATCTCTGGTGGTTGACTTGGTAGTGTATGTAACCATGTTGTCTCAGTCTGTAGTAGGCACGTCAGTAATCACTAACAACTGTACTTGTTGGTTTGACATATCGCTGTATTACTGGAATTAATCGTATAGCATTTTGCCTCTGAACAAATTTCAGCACATGCCGTCTTTTCTGTCCTCTCACCTCGAACAGGCCAAATACCCACCCTCTCCTTCTCCAAGAAGCACCAAACCGGCCCTGGGCATACTGGAAAAAAATTAGAAGGTTTACAAAATTATTTCTTTTTTTCAGATGATGAATGCTTAGTCATGAATAACTTAAAATGTTATACAGAGAGCCTTTTATCCATTGTGTGTAACTGAGACTTTATGTATTGGAAGAGCGAATCTCACAATGAATTCCACTTGCATCACATTAAATTCCCAAATGTAAAATAAAATCTGTAAGTCCAGTTAGCAGTAAGATATTTGTAGTCAATTTACCCATCAAGCTGATTTTAGATTTGTCAACTTTTCTGGGCTTAGCTATTTGGATAGGGTTAGGAAGAGGAATAACAAGAAAGGTGAAGTCAGCCAGTGAAATCCCTCACTCATCTCTTCAGCACATCCGAGGAAGAGGAGGGCTTCATCCAGCATGAGGGCATACTCGATACTGGCCATCAATGATAGAAGCCACCCATGCTTCCTCCTTGTCGAGGCCAGTCTGGTGAAACTTCAAGTACACTGGGTCCATTTCCGATGGGTGTCCTACTGTCATGGTTGGGAAAGACTTGGACCCAAACACAGTACTGAAAGTTTGCAGTGATTTATTAAGAGCTGGTCAAACGAGTGCAGTTTGAGAAAAAAACACAAAATAATAAGTAGCTTGTAAGCTACAACAAAAACTCACACATGGCTTGACAAAATAAGGCAGGATTACAAGCAGGAAATGGAAGTGTGTTGTCCATGCACATATGACTGAGGATACCCATACAGAACACAAATTTGGGCTGACATATATAGATACTGTCACGCCGCGCCATTCATCAGCGGCGCCACCTGCTCACGCACCTGACCCTCATCAGCGGCGAGGGATAAAAGCCGTTTCGCCCGGAGGCTCGGCCTGAAGCCGTCAGACTTCGTCCCTCACCGTTGTGAGCATACTTCTCTTCAGCATCATCATTTTGGTAAGAAGATCGCTTACCTCTCTTCTTCAGTCTGCTCCCCTGTGCACAGGTGGATTCCCCGGCGGCGGACATCTCCACTCCATCGTCCAATCCTCGCTGCTGTACGGAGCTCTCCAGGTGGCTGTCTTCCGGGCTTCGCCCCCTTGTTGTGCCAGCTATCCTGACAACGGCACTCATTCACTCCTGCCGTTAATAAACTCTTTGAACTACTCTAAGCCTGTGTGTGTGCGTCTCCTGAGCCGTGCAATATGTCAGTACGGCTTCAGCAGAGCGGCTCGGTGGACGGCAGGCTCGCACACCGGCTTACCACTCTCGAGGCTAGAGTGGATCAAATAGCTTATCAACAGCAGGTTATCCTGAATCAATTGATCACTATCACTGGCCGATTGGACCGCCTGGACCCCCAGCAGCCGTTCCCCCCAGCTCCTCAGGGTGGCGCAGCTCCTGCTGTTCCGGTGGCCGTCCAGCCAGCTCCGGTGGCACCGGCCCGACTCACACCGATTCCGACCCCCGCTCGCTTTAGCGGAAAGCTCGGCGGAGCGCGGGGGTTTGTGATGCAGTGCGAGTCCGTGTTTGACCGTGTGCCCGGAGACTTCCCCTCAGATCACAGCCAAATCGGCTACATTGGGAACCTCCTGGAGGGGCGCGCTTTAACTTGGGCCTACGCTATTATGGCGAGACCCAGTTATGCCACCCTCACCTATGCCGAGTTCATGAGGCGCTTCCTGGAGGTGTTCGATCATTCTCGTTCCGAGGCGGTCCAGGTCGATCGGCTTCTCGCTCTCCAGCAGGGAAACCGGTCGGCCGCGGATTATGCCATCGAATACCGGGTAGCGGCGGAGGAATTGGGCTGGGAGGAGCGCTCCCTCTGCGGCCTGTTTCTCCGCAGCCTCAATAGTGATCTGAGGGATGAACTGGCTGGAAGGGATATCCCCGGAACGCTAGCGGAGCTAACCTCACTGGCAATCAGCTTGGACAACAGGCTGCGTGAGCGCTCCTCAGGACGGAAGCCGTCTGCTTCTCGCCCTCGGGGAGTCCCGCTACGCCTGCCCCAAGCTCGCCCCCTGGCGACGCCGCCACCATCGTGCCCCGAGGAGTCGGAGCCGATGGTGACGGGCTGGGCAAAGCTCTCCTCGGCAGAGAGACAGCGCCGCCGTGAGTTGGGTCTCTGCATGTATTGCGGAGACAGTCAACACACGGTAGAGCTTTGCCCACAAAAGCCAAACGGCGGGGTCCGCGAGTCACTGTAGGGGGCCTCGCGGATGTCAATCGGCAAAGTCCCCTCACCCAATTGAAGCTGCCCATCCGTTTCTGCCACAATCCCACTGGGCACCTCACCCACGCACTGGTGGATTCGGGCGCAGAAGGCAGCTTCATTTCACAAGGCCTGGCAACCCGATTGGGCATCCGCTGTCAGGCACTCAAACACCCCATCTCCCTGGTCCATCTCTCCCGTGCCTCCCTTGGGAGAGTTACCCATCAAACCATTCCTGTCCCAGTCATCATCTCAGGGAACCACCGGGAGGAGATGGTTTTCTACGTCCTGCCCAACTCTGTGTCGCCCGTCATCCTGGGGTACCCCTGGCTACGCCTCCACAACCCGGTCCTGGACTGGAGGTCAGCTGGGGTGTCGGCATGGAGTACCTTCTGCATGGGCACCTGCCTTCAGTCCGCTGCCTGCTCCCCGTCCGCGGCTCCTCCTGTGGCGGATACAGCACCTCCGGACCTGTCGCTGGTGCCTCCAGAATTTCACGACCTGGGTATGGTATTCAGTAAATCGAAAGCTATGTCTCTTCCCCCGCATCGACCATATGACTGTGCCATCAATCTCCGCCAGGGGGCTCCCCTGCCATCTGGTCGGCTCTACAGCCTGTCGGCGCCGGAGAAGGAGACAATGAATACGTACCTAAAGGAATCACTGAGCGCTGGGATTATTCGCCCATCGTCGTCACCCGTGGGGGCAGGGTTTTTCTTTGTCGGGAAAAAGGACGGTTCCCTCCATCCCTGCATAGACTACCGAGCGCTTAATGACATCACTGAGAGGGACCGTTACACCCTGCCCCTCATGGACACTGCCTTCCACTCCCTCCAGGGGGCGACCTGGTTTACCAAGCTGGATCTACGCAGCGCTTACCACCTCGTCCGGATCCGGGAGGGAGATGAATGGAAAACAGCCTTCTGTACCCCGAACGGCCACTTTGAGTATCTCGTCATGCCGTTCGGGTTGACCAACGCTCCTGCCGTCTTTCAGCGCCTCATTAATGACGTCCTCCGGGATTTCATCGGCCTCTTCGTGTTCGTCTACCTGGACGACATTCTGATCTTCTCCAGGTCCAGAGACGAGCACCAGGTCCATGTGAGGCGGGTCCTCCAAAGACTGCTGGAGAATCGTCTGTACGTGAAGGCTGAGAAATGCGAGTTCTACGCTAGGACCACATCCTTCCTGGGATTCATCATCGCCCAAGACCAGGTGCTCCCAGACCCAGAGAAGGTGAAGGCGGTGGTGGAGTGGCCTACTCCCGCATCCCGGAAGCAGGTGCAACAGTTTGTTGGCTTCGCCAATTTTTACCGCCGCTTTGTCCCGAATTTCAGCTGGATCGTCGGACCGCTGACCCGCCTCACGTCCCCGAAGGTCCCGTTCCGGTGGACCGAAGAGGTCGATGCTGCCTTTAAGGCGCTGAAGGCGGAGTTCTCCTCCTCCCGGGTCCTTCGCCAGGTCGACCCCACGCTGCAGTGCATTGTGGAGGTGGACGCATCGGACACGGGAGTGGGAGCAGTGTTATCCCAACGATCACCGGACGATGGCGCCAAGCGACCGTGTGCCTTCTTCTCCCGGCGCCTGTCCCCGGCGGACAGGAACTACGATGTGGGGGACAGAGAGCTCCTGGCCATCAAACTCGCCCTACAGGAGTGGCGCCACTGGCTAGAGGGGGCGGACCTGCCGTTTGTGGTCCTGACGGACCATAAGAACCTAGAGTACCTACGATCTGCCAAGCGCCTGAATGCCCGCCAGGCGCGCTGGTCTCTGTTCTTTGCCAGGTTCCGCTTTTCAATCACCTTCAGGCCAGGCTCCAAGAACGGCCTGCCTGACGCCCTCTCTAGACAGTTCACCCCCGTGGAGGCTGAGGAAACGCCCCACACTATCCTGCCCAGGTCGTGCGTCGTGGGAGCTGTCTCTTGGGACATTGAGGACAAGATCCGGAAGGCGCAGGAGGTGGAACCTGATCCTGGCGGCGGACCGGAGGGAAGACTGTTCGTTCCATCTGCGGTCCGAGGAGAGGTCATCCACTGGCTCCACACCTCCCGGCTCACCTGTCATCCCGGCACCTCTCGGATGATCAGCCTCCTCCAACGGTCCTTTTGGTGGCCAGGCCTGCGGAGGGATGCAGCCCGCTACGCCCGGGCTTGCCCAATCTGTGCCACCAGCAAGTCGGGAAATGCCCCTCCAGCGGGTCTGCTCCAGCCTCTGCCCGTCCCCGGCAGGCCCTGGTCGCACATCGCGCTGGATTTCGTCACCGGACTCCCCGTTTCCAACTCTTTTGACACCGTCCTGACCATTGTGGACCGTTTCTCCAAGGCGGCACACTTCGTCCCCCTGCGAGGTCTCCCTACCGCCCTGGAGACGGCGGGCCTCCTCGTCCAACACGTGGTCAGGCTGCACGGGATTCCGGTGGATGTGGTCTCGGACCGGGGCCCCCAATTTTCATCCGAGGTTTGGAAATCTTTTTGTAACGCCATCGGAGCCAAGGTGAGCCTCTCCTCCGGCCATCACCCCCAGTCTAACGGGCAGTGTGAGAGGACCAATCAGGAGCTGGAGGCTGCGCTCCGCTGTGTTACCAGATCCAAGCCGACGTCCTGGAGCAACCATCTCGCCTGGGTGGAGTATGCCCACAACACCGCCCGCTCTTCTGCAACGGGGATGTCCCCCTTCAAGGCGTCCCTGGGTTACGACCCCCCGCTGTTTCCAGCGCAGGAGAGCGAGGTAACTGTCCCCTGTGTTAGGGCGCACCTTAGGCAGTTCCTCTCCACCTGGGCTGCCGCGCGTCATGCGCTTTTACGCACAGCGGAGCGCAACAGGACCGTGGCGGACCGGCACAGACGACCTGCCCCGGCGTACAGAGTTGGGCAACTAGTGTATGTGTCTACCCAGGACGTCACATTAAAAGGCGAGAGGAGGAAGCTGGCACAGCGATTCATGGGTCCCTTTCCCATCATCCGGATCATCAACCCGGTGGCTGTGCGCGTGACTATTCCCCCCCCCCTCCGCATCCATCCCACTTTCCATGTGTCGAAGGTAAAACTGGCAGTCACTGACCCCCTTTGCCCTCCTCCTGCAGCGCAACCCGCGCCCCGGATGATTGGTGGCCATCCGGCCTGGTCCGTCTCCTCCATCCTGGACTCCCGGCGCCGAGGTCGTGGGTTGCAATACTTGGTGGACTGGGAGGGCTATGGGCCCGAGCATCGACAATGGGTGCCCCTGTCGTTTGTGTTGGACCCATCGCTCATCGCGGACTTCCACCGAGCGCACCCGGATAAGCCATCGCCAGGAGGCGCTGCTAGAGGGGGGAGTACCGTCACGCCGCGCCATTCATCAGCGGCGCCACCTGCTCACGCACCTGACCCTCATCAGCGGCGAGGGATAAAAGCCGTCTCGCCCGGAGGCTCGGCCTGAAGCCGTCAGACTTCGTCCCTCACCGTTGTGAGCATACTTCTCTTCAGCATCATCATTTTGGTAAGAAGATCGCTTACCTCTCTTCTTCAGTCTGCTCCCCTGTGCACAGGTGGATTCCCCGGCGGTGGACATCTCCACTCCATCGCCCAATCCTTGCTGCTGTACGGAGCTCTCCAGGTGGCTGTCTTCCGGGCTTCGCCCCCTTGTTGTGCCAGCTATCCTGACAAACCAAGTAAGTCCTTCTCTCGCCATTAATCCCTCCTGTGTTGGTGTATGCCCGTCACCCTCTCCCTGTGCTCTCTCCATAGGGTTGCTCGGCTGTATGGTCACCTGCCTCTGTGCCTGAAGCAGACGTCATCACTAACACATTTACATCCCGCAGACACGCACTCATTCACTCCTGCCATTAATAAACTCTTTGAACTACTCTAAGCCTGTGTGTGTGCGTCTCCTGAGCCGTGCAATATGTCAGTTACAGATAATCAGTACAACACAGAACAGGTGGGAACAATCCGAGGCAAATGGAGACAGCAGGGATTCATCACAGACACAAAAACTGGACAGGTGGGGCTACACAGATAATCACACACAGGACCAGAAAAGACAAGACCATGGCAATGATGATAATAATGTAGCATCATCAGCTGGCTCCAAATTTATAAAAATTACTCTTTGCTGAGGAGAAATTGTATCACCCAAAAGTCTGGTCGTAAACGCTTCCTTTTCAACCAAGACCGGAGCTGTGAAGCCCTATGCCATCGGCCATAAAGTGGATAAGTTACTCCCTGCTCAGGATCTAGAGTCATTTCCTCTCAAATCCATTTGCCAAAAGAATGCCAAAGTGACTCGTTTACAACCTGATGTTCCACAGACTCTTAACCAGGGTTCTTCTCATAAAAACTGTGAAAGTCCAATGGGCTGTACGGTGGCGCAGTGGTTTAGCACTGTGGCAGCACAGTTTTACCCTCGGCCGGGGGATCGCGGGGATCATGAGATCGTGGGTTCGATCCCAGCCCCCGACCAACAGTGAGCTGTGTGGAGTTTGCATGTTCTCCCCGTGTTGCGCGGGTTTACTCCGAGATTTCTCCGGTTTCCTCCCGCACACCAAAAAACATGTAGGTTTAGGGCGCTCGCGCACGCAGCAACCAGTAGCCGGTGGCTTGTCACCAGACTGCAAACCAAGTCTACCTACGGGTACAAATAAGTAACAAAAAAAAAAAATTACCCTCCAATGGACATCAGAATATATATCCTGAGGGCTGAATATTTTCTCCCTGTACCTTCTAGCAATGAATTGTGAACAATGAACTAACTTGTCATTCTCCACAGACAACATCAGCTATTGAAGATTATGGCTGGACCCTGTGATGGACAATTAAGATTTGAAATGCTTTTTATTTATATGATTGACATGTGTTCCTTTATCTTCACAAAGAATTAATTTAGCCTGTCCACTACAAAAAATATTACATTAACATTGTAGACACATTGTTTTGTTCCTTTATTGTTAAGTAGAATATCTTAGTCACTAAAGTTTGAAAGAATTTATGTTTTAAGAGACAGCATACTGTACATTTCAAGATAATTTCCACTCTTCATATAAAATCCTATGCATCCTTCTATCTCTCTCTCTGTGAGGCTCACATTCCAAAAACTGTGAGCTGACCAATCAGCTTCCTAGTCTCCATGCATCTCCTTTTTGGAAACTTTATGACCCTCGGCTCAAAGGAACTCATTTCAGTTGGTCAAAAGTTTATGCTAATGGGCAGATCCATTCTTAATCTTTGAATATAATTGGTCAGGCTCAGTTGTCATTCAAAAATACTGGGCCACCCTGCCAAGTTGGAAAACGTTCCCTCTGTTTCCCAGTGGAGTCTTGAAAAAGTCTGGGGAGAGTCATATTCTGTTCTCTCCTGCTAAGCTAGGCCCAGAGCACAAGCTCTGTGTTCTTTGTGTAACTTTTTTCTTTTTCTTTAGAATTCAATTTTTTCCTATTTTGACACCTTTTCTTAAATTACCATGCTAAGAAGATTTTGTTTTTGATTTTCATCAAGCTTAGGTCAACTTTGTTCTGACCACAACACATCAGAAGAATTAAATGTGTGGTTTGTTTGGTTTTTTTTTTTATTTATCAAGTTTGATTTTCTGATTGGACTTTGAATGATAAACAAATATTATCTGGAATTTGACAACCTGACCAGACTTCAAATTCCCCTTTCTGTGTATGAACTGAGATGACAACCTGTGTGACCAGCATCCAGCTTCTACAGATGTGACCCAGTAGCAGATGTCATGTGATGGCGAGTGCTCGTCCCCTCCTTCCTGTTCACCGACTCCCTCATCAGACGCACCTGCTGATTCCTGCTGTGCCAGCGTTTATAAGGAAGCAATCTTCAGTGATTCAACGCTGGCTCATTTGGGTATACTGCTCAGCAGACAGCTCCTTAAGTAAGCAGTTGGTGTCTCGTATGACCTTGACTTACATTCTCCTCTCTTCCACCTTTTCCAGGTTGCTGCCAACGAAGCGGTGCATCTTTGGGGATTTGGTGTGCTCGCCAGCCTGTTGCTCCACCTCTAGGCAACCTTCCTCCTACGCCCGGTCAGACCCATTCATCATACCCGACCGGCAGTTCCACCTGCTGGTTCATCTCCTTCGCTGAGTTCTGTGCCGGTCTCTTCTCATCTCTCATGTGAGTGGTACTATTTGTTTCCCCATTTATTCTCCATTCCTCTCTAACCAGCCTCGTTTATCCTCCACGGGGTTCCTGCTTATCTGGCGAGTGACTGGCGATTTCCTCAAGATTGCTGTTTTGAAAATTCTAATAAAAGGTCAAACGCTTTTTGTGTGTTCGCTTGGTGATTGCACGTTGCACTCAGGTTGCTTGTCCAGCCAATATGACAGAACGAGCCAGCCAGAGTCACAACCTGGCAGGTGCATCATCACCAACCGATCACTCCGCACTCCACCGCCTCGACGTTACAGAGAGGCAGGTTCCTGAGTACACTCAGCTGTTGCAGGCAATTACACAACAGCTGAGTGTCCTTACTGATCAATTGGGCCGTGCGGGTGTCCCGGCTGCTCCACCTCCACCTGCTCCTCCTCCTTCTACTATTCTTCACCGATCCCTTGCTATTTCCGCACCTGCTCCGTACACGGGGGAGGTGGGGAAATGCAAGGATTTCTTATGTCAGATTCAGCTTTATTTTGGGCAGGTGCAGGGGGAGTTTCCAGATGACATTTCTAAAATACATCAGTTTACTCTTCTGCTTTGGGGCCACACCCTTAGTTGGGCGTGGGCTGTTATTGACAGTCAGAGAGCTTCGCCACCCACATTTGACCAATTTGTGTCAGAGTTTTCTCATACTTTCGACCATTCTGAGAGTGAAGGGAATATTATGAGTCGCCTGATGTCGCACCGCCAGGGCAGACGGTCAGTGACCATCTTCTCAGTGGAGTTCCAGGTTGAAGCGGCAGATTCGGGGTGGAACGAAGTTGCACTACGCAGCGCGGTCCTCCACGGACTGAACCCTCAGTTCCGTGATGACCTGGCGGTTCATGCTGTTCCTGCCACCTTGGACAGCCTGATAGATCAGGCAGTCGGGCTAGATAATCGACACCGTGAACACACCTGGGTGCACGGGGCCTCCTCTCGCCCGCTCGTCACACGCTCTCTCCCAGCATCTACTGACCGAGGTGAGTCCGACTCTGCCCCCGAGCCTATGGAGCTCAGCTCTGCTCGTCTTCCGCAAGCAGAGGTTGAGTGGCGGCGGCGGATCGGGGCGTGTGCCTACTGTGGTTCTTTGAAGCACAAGTTAGACACATGCCACCTATAGCCAAAAGAATTGGCCCGTTAGTAGCCGCAGCGGGTCTGGCGGGCGGGACTCAATTCGATACACCAGGTAATTTCTCCATTTCGGCCCTCATCCAGCTGCCGGGGGTCGAGAGAAGGGTCTCCACCCTAATCAGTACCGGGGCAGAGGGTAATTTTGTCTCCTCCAAGCTGGTGCACAAGATAGGGATTCCGATGGTTAAACTGCTGGCTCCCTGTTCAATGCGTACCCTTTCTGGCCAGATGGTGGCGTCCATTACCCATTGCACGGCACAGTTATCCATCCTATTGTTTGGTAACCACCGGGAGAAACAGACTTTTTACGTGTTTCCACGAGCTTCTCACGCAGTGTTACTTGGTTACTCGTGGCTCCGGAGGCACAATTCAATTATTAATTGGGCACAAAATTCCATCACCTCCTGTAGCCCCAACTGTTTAGCAATGTGTCTAAATTCAGCCAAGTGCTCCCCATCCCTTCCCATCTCCTCGCCTCAGGCTGAGCCACCAGACCTCAGCCTCGTACCCAAGGTCTATCACGACCTCGGGGAGGTCTATAGCAAGTCACGAGCATTAGCGCTTCCCCCACATCGCTTGTATGACTGTGCCATTGACCTCCTTCCGGGTGCGAGATTGCCATCCAGCAAACTCTATAGTATTTCTGGGCCTGAGAGAGAGGCGATGGAAAGGTACATAAAGGATTCGTTGAACACTGGCCTCATTCAGCCATCCACGGCACCCCTTGGAGCGGGGTTTTTCTTTGTGGGCAAAAAGGATGGGTTGTTGCGTCCGTGCATTGACTACTGGGAACTTAACACCATCACTGTCAAAGATAAATACCCTTTGCCCCTAATGAACTCCGCTTTCGAGCAATTGCAGCATTCATGTGTTTTCTCTAAGCTCAACCTACGAGTGGGAAACAGCGTTCAAAACACATCTGGGGCATTTTGAGTATTTGGCTATGCCTTTTGGATTAACTAATGCCCCTGCTGTTTTCCAGCGTTTAATCAACGACGTCCTCCGCAATATGCTTAATTGGTTTGTTTTCGTCTATTTAGATGACATTCTGATTTTTTCTCCCACACCAGAGGAGCACGAGACTCATGTCAAAGCCGTGTTACAGCAGCTCTTAGAGAACCACCTGTACGTCAAGGCGGAGAAGTGTGCATTTTCTACATCTTCCACTTCTTTCCTTGGCTTTATCATAGCGGAGGGAGAGCTGAGGGCTGGCCCAGCCAAGGTGAAGGCTGTGCTAGACTGGCCAACCCCCCACTCCCGCAAGGAGCTGCAACACTTCTTGGGGTTTGTGAATTTTTATTGCAGGTTTATTCGAAACTAAAGTGGGATAACACAGCCTTTAACTAAGCTGACCTCAATTAAGGTGCCATTTGTATGGACCGAGGCATCTGAGCAGGCCTTTAACAAATTAAGGGCCTGTTCACTGACAAACAAGTCTTGGCCCAGGTCGACCCTCAGCTCCAATTCACCCTGGAGGTGGATGCTTCAGAAACGGGGGTGGGCGCTGTTTTATCCCAGCGTTCTCCCCCAGACTTGAAGCTCCGCCCATGTGCATATTTCTCTCGGCAGCTCACCCCATCTGAGATTAATTACGATGTCAGGGATTGCAAGCTGTTGGCCATTAAATTGGCATTTGAGGAATGGAGACACTGGCTGGAAGGAGCTTCTCACCCGGTAGTCGTGTGGACCGACCACAAGAACTTAGAATATCTGCGGTCGGCCCGTTGACTTAATCTGAGGCAGGCTCGCTGGGCCTTATTTTTCAAGCACTTTAATTTTACTGTCACTTATAGGCCTGGCTCCCGTAACGGGAAGCCTGATGCTCTCTCCAGACAGTTCAGTCAGGACGTGGCTGACCCCCCTTCCCGCCCCCAGTCCATTCTCCCGCCTTTGTGCGTCCTGGGAGCCCTCACCTGGGAGATCGAGAATAGAGTCCGCCAGGCCCAGTCCTCAGAGCCTGAACCAGCAGGATGTCCCCCAAACTGCCTGTATGTTCCTGCTGCCCTCTGCAGCGAAGTCATCCAGTGGGGGCACACCAGACATTTCACTTGCCACCCGGGGGTGGTGCATACTATTGGCATCATCAGACCAGTGTTTTGGTGGCCCACGTTGCAGCGGGACGTGCAGGAGTATGTAAAGGCTTGTCAGACATGTGCCTCGAATGGGTGGGGGGTGGCTACCTCCACCCCCCACCCTCCACCCCCCCGCTGGTCTTCTTCACCCCCTCCCTATCCCCAGCCGGCCTTGGTCCCATATCGCTATGGATTTTGTCACTGGTCTTCCCCCTTCCCACGACAATACAGTGATTTTGACCATTGTGGACAGGTTCTCCAAGGCTGTACACCTGGTTCCCCTCCCTAAGCTGCCGTCCGCCACCAAGACAGCGGAGCTCCTTTCCAGCCACGTCGTCAGGTTACATGGAATTCCTGTGGGCATTGTGTCTGACCAGGGTCCGCAGTTCACATCATGAGTCTGGAAGACCTTCCGTCACTGTCTGGGTACCACCGTCAGCCTCACCTCTGGCTATCATCCCCAGAGCAATGGGCAGGCTGAGTGTGCCAACCAGTCCCTGGAGGCCGCCCTTCGTTGTGTGGCAGCCGACAACCCCGCTTCTTGGAGCTCCCACCTGACCTGGGTAGAATATTCATTAAATTCCACAGTCTCCTCAGCTACGGGCTGATCACCTTTTGAGGCGTCTGTGGGCTACAACCCCCCCCACCACCCGCTCCCTATGGCTGAGAGACAGGTTGCGGTGCCGTCCGTGGGGGACCACTTTCACTGCTGCGGCCAGGCCTGGAGATCCACCCGAGCGGCGCTTCTGCATTCCACTGAGCGTAATCAGCGCTACACTGACCACAAGAGGGTCCCGGCGCTGAGCTACAAGAGGAGGTCTTGGTGGCCACGGACCAGGTTCCACTGAAGGCTGAGTGTCGGAAGCTCGCTCCCCGGTTCATGGGCCCCTTCCCCGTCACAGGTAACGTCGGTGACTCTGCTGTCCTGCTTCAGCTTCCATGGGTGCTCCACGTGCACCCTACCTTTCATGTCTCCAAGGTGAAGCCTCTCTCTTTCAGCCATCTCTGCCCTCCCCCGAAGCCGCCTCCTCCTCCCAGGGTCCTTGACAGACACATCACATACATCGTGAAGGAGATCCTGGATGTACGTCTTCGGGGCAGGGGCTTTCAGTATTTGGTCGACTGGGAGGGCTATGGCCCAGAGCATCGGTCATAGGTCCCTTGGTCCAAGTTCCATGACAAAGGGATGGTCCGCCTACCATCGTGCTCACCCTGAAAAGACTGGGTGACCGCCAAGAGGTGTTCCTTGAGAGGGGGGCACTGTCATGTGCTGGCGAGCGCTCGCCCCCTCCTTCCTGTTCACCGGCTGCCTCATCAGACGCACCTGCTGATTCCTGCTGTGCCAGCGTTTATAAGGAAGCGATCATCAGTGATTCAACACTGGGTCATTTGGGTATACTGCTCAGCAGACAGCTCCTTGGTGGTACTATTTGTTTCCCCATTTATTCTCCATTTCTCTCTAACCAGCCTCGTTTATCCTCCCGCAGGGCTCCTGCTTATGTAGCGAGAGACTGGCGTTTTCCTCAAGATTGCTGTTTTGAAAATTCTAATAAAAGGTCAAACGTTTTTTGTGTGTTTACTTGGTGATTGCACGTTGCACTCAGGTTGTTTGTCCAGCCAATATGACAGCAGTGGCTGGTACCAGACTGTTTTGTGGAAGAACCTGCCCTTTTCTCTCAACTTCATCAACGGACATCCATCTAGACCAAGGTTGGTACCTGAAAGGCTTGCTACCACCAGGAGACACAATCTGACTCTGCTGTGCTTAAGGTCTGTTGTCAAGATTAAATTTAATTCTTCAAAATATTCCTTTTATAAGCTCTAGAAACCTAGCATCTTCGAACTCTTTTTTATTTTCTTCATAAAATTGCACCCAATTTTCCTAAACATTCTGTTTTACAGTTATTTTATGGTTCTTTTTCATTTTCCATTACAGTGCCAATTTAAGTTGTGTTTTCCTTTGGTTCCACAAATGTTTGATAAAACAAGTTATGCTCAGTAATCCCTTGACGGTTAATGTGCTCATGATACATGTTGAATTCACTGTCTTAAAGTAAATTGAATGTGTTCATCTATCCTGTAATTTCTTATTAAACTGTTAAAAAGGCATATTGGAGTTGTTGTTGTTTAATTTCACATCCATCTTCCCGATTAAAAGCAGAAAGAACTCATAGGATTTTGAGACTGATACATTGCTGGTACAAATATTGAATTATTAATAAAATTGTCCATTTTGCGGGGGGGGGGGGGGGGGACTGGTGCCCCGAACAAGTGTATGTGTGTTGATAATGAAAAGAAATCTTCATTCCTACTCACATGTATATTATATTAATATTTGTACGCACTAACCACTACAATAATAATAATAATAATCCAAATAACCATGATAACAAAGAACTGAGGAGCACCATCAAGACTAAGGATCAGACAGGGATAATAATACTAATAATGATAACCCAGGATAATGATAATAATAACGGTGAAGTACAGAAAATCCCAAAATACAACTAAAAGAGAGAACAAGGGAGACCGATGCCCTAGAGACAGGGAATATAAATTATAAATCAAGGTGAGGACATGTGACCCAGACCACATCCTGGCAACAATGCCAACGTGAAAAAAGTTTTTTTGAGATTTTTGGAAATTTATTTTTTAAAAAAACTAAAAAATCACATGTACAGTACATAAGTATTCACAGCCTTTGCTCAATACTTTGTTGATGCACCTTTGGCAGCAATTACAGCCTCAAGTCTTTTTGAATATGATGCCACAAGCTTGGCACACCTATCTTTGGACAGTTTCACCCATTCCTCTTTGCAGCACTTCTCAAGCTCCATCAGGTTGGATGGGAAGCGTCGGTGCACAGCCATTTTCAGATCGCTCCAGAGATCAAGTCTGGGCACTGGCTGGGCCACTCAAGGATATTCACAGAGCTGTCCCGTAGCCACTCCTTTGATATCTTGGCTGTGTGCTTAGGGTCGTTGTCCTGCTAAAAGATGAACCATTGCCCCAGTCTGAGGTCAAGAGCGCTCTGGAGCAGGTTTTCATCCAGGATGTCTCTGTACATTGCTGCAGTCATCTTTCCCTCTATCCTGACTAGTCTCTCAGTTCCTGCTGCTGAAAAACATCCCCACAGCATGATGCTGCCACCCCCATTCTTCACTGTAGGGATGGTATTGGCATGGTGATGAGCGGTGCCTGGTTTCCTTCAAACATGACGCCTGGCATTCATGCCAAAGAGTTGGGCTGCACGGTGGCGCAGTGGTTTAGCACTGCAGCAGCACAGTTTTACCCTCGGCTGGGGGATCGCGGGGATCATGAGATCGTGGGTTCGATCCCAGCCCCCAACCAACAGTGAGCTGTGTGGAGTTTGCATGTTCTCCCCGTGTTGTGTGGGTTTACTCCGGGATTTCTCCGGTTTCCTCCCGCATACCAAAAACATGTAGGTTTAGGGCGCTCGCGCACGCAGCGACCAGCAGCCGGTGGCTTGTCACCAGACTGCAAACCAAATCTACCTACGGGTACAAATAAGTAACAAAAAAAAAAAAAAATCTTTGTTTCATCAGACCAAAGAATTTTGTTTCTCATGGTCTGAGAGTCCTTCAGGTGGGCTGCTATGTGCCTTTTACTAAGGAGTGGCTTCTGTTTGGCCACTCTACCATACAGGCCTGATTGGTGGATTGCTGCAGAGATGGTTGTCCTTCTGAAAGTTTCTCCTTTCTCCACAGAGGAACGCTGGAGCTCTGACAGAGTGACCATTGGGTTCTTGGTCACCTCCCTGACTGTCTCGGTCTACAGACAATTCCTTTTATTTCATGCTTGATGTGTGCTTTGACATGCACTATCAACTGTGGAACCTTATAGTAGACAAGTGTGTGCCTTTCCAAATCATGTCCAATCAACTCAATTTACAACAGGTGGACAATTAAGCTGTAGAAACATCTCAAGAATGATTAGTGGAAACAGTATGTGCCTGAGCTCAATTTTGAGCTTCATGGCAAAAGCTGTAAATACTTATGTACATGTGATTTCTTAGTTGTTGTTTTTTTTATTATTTTAAATAAATTTGCAAACATCTCAAAAAAACTTTTTTTCACATTGTCATTATGGGGTATTGTGTGAAGAATTTTGAGGAAAAATGAATTTAATCCATTTTGGAATAAGACTGTAACATAACAAAATGTGGAAAAAGTGAAGCACTGTAGAATATTTTCCGGATGCACTGTATCCACGATTTCTCCTCTGCACATGTCCAAACCATCTCAGTCTGGCCTCTCTCTCTTTGTCTCCAAACCGCTCAACCTGAGCTATCCCCCTGATATACTCATTTCTAATTTTGGGCATGTTACTAAAAAATAGTAACTAATTGCAGTTACTCGTTACTTCTTTTCAAAAGTACCTGAGTTACTTTACCAATTACTGCATGATTAAAATAACTAGTTACTTGGAAAAGTAACTTTCACATTACTTTTAAATGCATACTTAAATCATCTTGAACGCATCGCAAGATAATTTAATTAATGGATTACATTATGGGTTTATTAATGTCAGGCTGAAAACAGACTGTTTCAGACAGAGCTTTTAGAACATGTTTAGTCTGCTTTATCCTGCCTTGGTAGCTCATATTGTGGGAAAAATCTGAAGAAAGTGATTAATTATTTCCTCATTTTTGTGGAGTGAGAGAGAGGAAAAAAGAGTAAGACTCACTCCAAAACAGTGAGTTGGCAACACTGCATAAAGCTGTCCATGTTTAACTTACTTTTATGATATGGATTAATCCAATGTGTAGTGATCCAAAGAAAATGTGTATTATCCACAGTCCAAATGTCTGCTGTGACAGAGACATGATCCAGTCCCTCAAACTCCTTTTGGAGATCAAAATCCATTTTTGAATAATCTTTATCCAGGTAGCAAGTAAATGTGTTTTAACTTCAGTGGATAACAGTCTCAGCTGTCTGATGAGAAAATGACTGTATCACATCTTCATTCTGTAATGACATATCTGGCAATCAGTCAGTTTAATTCTTGCTGGGCCACAAACTGTCCAGATGCATACTTATGCTTAAAATCCAGCCATGGCTGGATTTTAAGCCATGCAGCCCAACCATCTTGGGCTGCACGGTGGCGCAGTGGTTTAGCACTGTGGCAGCACAGTTTTACCCTTGGCCGGGGGATCGCGGGGATCATGAGATCGTGGGTTCGATTCCAGCCCCCGACCAACAGTGAGCTGTGTGGAGTTTGCATGTTCTCCCCGTGTTGCGTGGGTTTACTCCGGGATTTCTCCGGTTTCCTCCCGCATACCAAAAACATGTAGGTTTAGGGCGCTCGCGCACGCAGCGACCAGCAGCCAGTGGCTTGTCACCAGACTGCAAACCAAGTCTACCTACGGGTACAAATAAGTAACAAAAAAAAATGGCTGTTCAAAGTACAGAAGATTCCCTTCAGTGTTATTAGCATAGCTAGCTGTTACTTAGCACCAGCATTGTCGGAGCTTTGTTGCTGTTTTTAAGCGCTTCTGAAGACTGCAGTAGGTCTCAACCAGCACTTTAGCCTGCAACCCACCAATTTGCTTTTGTTCTTAACTGCAACAAAGGAAAAAATAATCTGTCTGTTTCCACAAAAACAAAGTAGCTTCAACTCCGCTCAGTAGTGAAGAGGCTCTTTGCAACAGGTCACATTGACTGACGGCTGCATCAGCTATGTAGGGTCAGTTTGAATTTATTTGCGGTAAAACTATCCATCCATATTAATAAAACGAGTAACGCATCTGATCAAATTTCAATAACTCTAACACATTACTGAATTAAACAGTAATTTTGTTACACAGCACGTTACTGCAAAAGTAGTGGCGTTACTTTGCAACTCGTTACTCCCAACACTGCTCATTTCTAATCCTGTCACTCCCAATGAGAATCTTAGCATCTTCAACTCAGCCACCTCCAGCTCTTTATCTTTAATAAAAATTGAGATTTTATCTTTGCATTTTGTTTCATTCAAAAAAGTTTATGTGCTTAATTATGCTGATTTTTTTTTTCTTTAACCTTATAGTGAGGTGTCCCAAAGATGTCCGCCATAGATAGATGGCTATCATGAAAACTTTTGAGAAGACAAGAAGCGTCAACAGAAGTTGTGACAAGCACAATGTGAACAGAAACACCATTGCCTGTACAGCTGTGATAGCAGAGGTCAAACTGACCGCAGACTCCTTTTTCTATTGTGCTGTGTGTATTTTCTGTTGGTTTGAGTCATCTACTGTGTCATGCTGCTGTTACACTGTAATTTCCCAATTTGGGATCAATAAAGTGCATCTCTCTAGCTATCTATCTAGTGAGGAGAAAGCTAGGGTCCCACCTGTTAGAGGTGGTTCTCTTCTTGAATATGATAAACTGATCAAAGCATTTGTTGACAATGAGCCAACCTTAAAGGCAAGGATTTTATTTTTTTTTAATCCTTTATTAGTCCCACAATGGGGAAATTACAGGGCATCCACATGAGTGGATGAGGCAGCCACTGGTACAGTGCCCAACCCTTTCACCATTCACACACACATTCACACTTGGGGCCACTTTAGAGTCTCCAATTAACCTAACTTGCGTCTTTTTTTTTTTTTTTTGCTTGTTTGCTTGTTTGCTTGTTTTTTTGGCATGTGGGAGGAAACCGGAGAAATCCCGGAGTAAACCCACGCAGACACGGGGACAACATGCAAACTCCACACAGATCACTGTTGGTCAGAGGCTGGGATCAAACCCAGGATCCCCTGGCCAAGGGTGAGTTGTTGTGCTGCCGCAGTGCTAACCACTCTGCCACCGCGCTGCCTTAATTCAAAAGAAAAAGGCTGACAGGGAGTTACTGCCAATGTCATACAAAATTAAGGGCAGCTAGATTTCGCTGCTTTTGGAGGGCTATACCCAGACACGATTATTACGACATTCCTTCATTATACTGGGATTCCATTTTTAAATTTGGTGTTCAGATATTCCCTTTTCCACCAAACCACTTGATATTAATGAAGCTAAACGACAAATTTACCACAACCAAATTTATTAAAATATCCCCTGCAAATTTAGGAGAAAAATGTCACAATTTCATGTTTAAAAAAAAAACAGCCACTCGATGCTATAGTTACGAAATTTAACAAAAAATATATTCGATTTATGTAACTAAATTTACAAATATACAGGAAAAAATATTGAAATTTACATAACAAGAAATGAAAATTTATGAAATAAAGTTACATTTAAGAAAAATGTAATTTACAATGGAGTAAATGCATATTTATACAAAAAAAATTAATGAGGAAAAAAGGTGTCAGATTTACAAAACGTGCAAATATCTGAAAAAGTTTTGAACTGAAACTGAAATAATTTTTTAAAAATCAAAATTTCTTTTAAAAAAAGTCACATTTCTGATAAGACATCGATCCTGATGCAGTCTACTGAGCGAAAAGAAAGACTGTACTTTGGATAGTCACTCTGGATTGCACTTGAATAATCAGAGTATATAAAATGGTAAGAGGGATAGCCCTACTATTGTACTGTTGTTCAGTTTAAGTTTTTGCAATTTAAAAGTCCAGTGTGTTTGCAATAAGAAGAATTTCAGTGAGTTACCCTGTGGTGCAAATAGAATTCTGTCGTACAGTTCCTAGTGTATGTTAATTTCTCAATAAAGGAAAAGAAAAGAAAACTCTTGGAGCACTGATTCAGTTATTACTAAGAAACTACTGCAAGTATTTCTCGGTAATCTCAATGCATCTTGAATCATGATTAATATAATATTACTATGAAACAATGTAGAAACAGTCAAATTTGCATTTTGTAGCCCTGATTGATGGTTATTACTATAAAACTACTTCGAGTGTTTCCAGGTAGCAAGTTACATCTATAAAGAAATAAACTCTATGTTACCACATTTGTTCAATAAATTAATGTTCATATTTCCACTAATATTACAAAATAATATTAAAATAGTTGCTATTTAATTACATAGTAATTATTTTATATTACCATACTGTTACATTGTGGCACATATGTTGGTTACATATTCTCCACAAATGTATTGCTGTATGTTTATTGTGTGCTTCACGTCTCATGGAACAAAGAGGACTGAGACTCTGGGATTCAGCAGAAGAGTGTGAGATTCGGCCTTTGTTTCCGGGAGACGACCGGGGAAGATTTCCGTACCACAGAGACTAGAGGACAATGGTGTGAGATCAAAGGGGTTATTTTATGATTGTTTGATTAAACACCATGTGACTGCTGTTTCGTGCCCGGGGTATAAAACCCCTGATGTGAGATGAAAACTTCCTCTTGACTTGCTTTGAGATTGTTGGAGATGTGATCTGTGAATAAAGCTGAATCTGAGGAACAAACTCAGTCTCATCCTTGAACACATTCTCCACACTGGTGACCTTACGACGTAAAATGAACAGAAATAATTCTCCCGAGCAGGGCTCGGCAGAAGCCAGCCTGATGGCTGCCTCCACACTCCGGCTGCTCGACTTCTGGCAGCATAGTCCGCGCTCCTGGTTTAGCGCGGTCGAGGCGCAGTTCAACCTCCGGAGAATCTCGAAGGACGACATGAGATTCTACCATGTGGTAGCGAAGCTGGACAGCCACACAGTCCAGAGGGTGGAAGACCTGGTCAACCACCCGCCGGACAGCGACAAATACAGCGCCTTGAAAGCTGCGCTTATCAGCCATTTCACCCCCTCCGTGCAACAGCGAGCAGAGGGGCTCCTGGCGTTGACGGAGTCAGAGAACGACAGACCCGTAGACCTGATGGTCGAAATGCTGAGGCTGAAAGACTCCGAGGACTGCAAATTTATCTTCTCCCACCTTTTCCTCCGGACCCTGCCGCCAGCGGTGAGAGTTACCCTGGCAGATTCACCCAGGTTGGCCAAGCGAGACTACCACGGGCTGAGCAAGGAGGCGCAGCGACTCGTCGACGCCCACAAGCGGAGTGCAGTTTCGGCTGCAACAGCGGAGCTAGGAGCGACGCCTGGAGATGGCATGGGGCCAGTGGTTGCAGCACCAGACGCGCCGACGACGGCAGCAGTCAGCACCAAGCGACACGGAGCGGGCGACGTCCTTTGCTTCTATCATCGCCGTTTTGCAGAGAGGGCACACAAGTGCCTCCCACCGTGCCACTTCAAGCGTTCGGGAAACGCCAAGACCGAGGGTCGGTAGTGGCTGTGACCCTCAGGGACGAGAACAAGCTGCTTTACCTGACGGATGCACATTCGGGAAGACAATTCCTCGTGGACACAGGCTCCCAGATGAGCTTCATCATGCCTTCCTACCCGGACCGGCTGATGCCGTCCAAGGTTCCCCGGGTGTCAGAGTCAGCAGCGAAAGGCTCAGCTATTAAGACCTTCGGTGAGAGGACTCTACTTCTGTCTTTGCAGGGTCGTTCATTTGAGTGGACTTTTTTTGTAGCTGCAGTCAGTTTCAACATGTTAGGGGCTGATTTCTTGTGCTCACATGGTTTATTGGTTGATCTTGCTAATAGACGTCTGGTCTTTTCATTCTATTCCCTGCACAGCACGAGTGGCACCGCCAACTGCACAAGCCAACATCACAACTGCGGGTGGTAAGTTCCACGCACTACTCACTCAGTTCCCAGCACTAACAGTCCCAACGTTTTCGGCGACAGTGGCCAAACATGGGGTGGAGCATTATATCACTACCACCGGGCCGCCCGTTTTTGCAAAAGCTCGGCGCCTGGACTCAGCTAAACTGACCATAGCGCGCGAGGAGTTTGCCAACCTGGAAAAACTGGGCATCATCAGACGTTCGAAAAGCCCCTGGGCTTCACCATTGCCATCACCATCCCAAAGACTGATGGCTCGTGGCGACCTTGCGGTGATTTCCACAGGTTGAATAACGCCACTGCACATGACCGCTACCCGATCCCGCACATCCAAGATTTTTCGGTTCATTTGGCGGGGGCGCACATTTTTTCTAAAATAGATTTAGTGCACGGCTACCATCAGGTTCCAGGGCGCACCGAGGACATACCCAAAACAGCGGTAATAACTCCTTTCGGGCTTTTTGAGTTTTTGCGCATGCCTTTTAGACTCAAGGGGGCCGCACAGACGTTCCAGTGCATGATGGACGCGGTGCTGCGCGACCTCCCTTTCGTGTTCGTCTACTTGGATGACATTTTAGTAACCAGCACGTCCGAAGACGAACACGAAAACCACCTCACGGCAGTTTTCCGGAGGCTGGCAGAGCACAGGTTAATAATTAACCCAGCGAAGTGTCAGTTTGGGGTAGCGCAGATTGATTTTTTGGGGCATCGCATTTCACCAGAAGGAGCGGTCCCTCTGCCCGATAAAGTGCGCGCAATAACAAATTTTCCCCAACCTCAAACGGTCAAAGCATTACAGGAGTTTTTGGGAATGGTTAATTTTTATAATCGTTTCCTCCCAAGCGCAGCGCGGCTCACGCAACCATTGTACGCGGCACTAAAAAAACAAAAACCCACAAATAAAATCAAATGGTCTCCTGAGCGGGAGCGCGCATTCTCTCAAGTCAAAACAGCGCTGGCAAACGCGGCTTTGTTGGCACATCCAGTTCCAACAGCCCGCATGGCCCTCACCACTGACGCATCCGATTTAGCGGTAGGGGTGGTCGTTGAACAGTTTGTAGCGGGGACCTGGCAATCGCTCGCGTTCTTCAGCAAAACCTTGCGCGATAGCGAGCGAAAATACAGCGCATTCGACAGGGAGTTGTTGGCCCTACACTTGGCCATCCGCCATTTCCAGTTCTGGCTAGAAGGGCGCCATTTCACCGCGTTCGTGGACCCCAAACCGCTGACTTTTGCGATGGCCAAGATTTCGGAACCTTGGTCGGGCCGGCAGCAAAGACAGCTGGCCGCGATATCAGAGTTCACCACCGATATCCAGCATGTCGCAGGTAAACATAATGTAGTGGCAGACTGCCTCTCGCGTGCTGTGCCAGCACCAGACCACGTGAGGGCAGACTCTGCAGCCATGGCCGCGGGCCAGGGTGGCAACGCGGGAGCGTGCGCGGCCCCGGTCCGCGTAGGGTTAGATTATGCAGCCATGGCCGCAGAGCAGGTTAGCAATGCGGACGTGCGCACGCTCCAGTCTGGACCAACAGGGTTAAGGCTGGAGGACAGAGTGCTGCAAATGGGTATGCCTCCCCTAATCTGCGATGTCTCCATGGGACGGCCGCGCCCCCTGGTACCAGCTGCGTGGCGCCGCCGCGTTTTTGACTCAATCCATTCTCTGGCGCACCCAGGGGTGCGCGCATCAGTCAAAATGGTGGGGGAGAAATTTATATGGCCAGGGTTGCGCAGACAGGTCAAGGAATGGGCGACAGCCTGCGTAGCGTGTCAGCGAGCCAAAATACACAAACACACTAGAGCTCCCTTGGAGCCTTTTCACATTCCGGCTAAGCGCTTTGATCATGTGCATGTCGACTTGGTAGGCCCCCTTCCGTCATCACAGGGGTACACACACCTTTTGACGATGGTGGACCGCACCACGCGTTGGCCGGAAGCGGTTCCTCTGGCATCAACCACAGCAGAGGAAGTGGCCCACGCGTTTTTAACAGCTTGGGTAGCGCGTTTTGGAGTTCTGTCGGACGTAACGTCGGACAGAGGTCCTCAATTTGTTTCTGAACTCTGGTCGTCGATGGCCCGCAGCCTAGGGGTTCCACCGCACCACCGCGTATAACCCCCAGGCTAACGGTTTATGCGAGCGTTTTCATAGGTCATTGAAAGCGGCCCTCAGAGCGTCGCTTACGGATACAAATTGGGTTGACAAGTTACCATGGGTCTTACTGGGGTTGCGTTCTGCACTGCACCTAAGGAGGATTTGCAAGCCTCCTCAGCGGAATTAGTTTTTGCACAGCCTCTCCGTCTGCCCGGTGAATTTCTCCCCAATAATCCTGCACCAAATTGCCCCCCGCTCAGCTGTTGCAGAGCGGCACAGGATCAAACACGCTTCCTGGCCCAATTCATCACAGTTTCCCACGCGTTTTTGTGCCGAAGGCTTTAAAAAATGCAGAGTTTGTTTTTGTGAGACATGATGCTTGTCGCCCCAACCTGCGCCCGCCTTACCGTGGGCCGTACAAGGTGCTGGAAACAGGAGAGAAGCATTTTTTGCTAGATTTGGGAGACAGAAAAGAATTGATTTGTATAAACAGACTCAAACCCGCTTTTGTTTTGGCGGATGAAGAGGTGCAGTTGGCAAGAGTCCCCCGTCGCGGTAGACCCCCTAGAGGGCATTCTACAGATCTCCCACAGAGATCGACTAACAGTTCTAATCCACAGGTGCAGAAGGACGCTGCGGAAGCAGCAAAGCCGGCTTTCAGCAGATACGGCAGGAGACTGAGAGTTAAGCAACTGGTGGATTGATATGTAGTAATGTTATTATATTATTATGTCATGTGTCTCTGGTTATGTTTGTCCCATTTTAGACGTTTGGGGGGGGGGGGGTCATGTGGCACATATGTTGGTTACATATTCTCCACAAATGTATTGCTGTATGTTTATTGTGTGCTTCACGTCTCATGGAACAAAAGGGACTGAAACTCTGGGATTCAGCAGAAGAGTGTGAGATTCGGCCTTTGTTTCCGGGAGACGACCGGGGAAGATTTCCAGACCACAGAGACTAGAGGACAATGGTGTGAGATCAAAGGGGTTACTTTGTGATTGAGATTAAGTACCATGTGACTGTATGTTTGATTAAACACCATGTGACTGCTGTTTCGTGCCCGGGGTATAAAACCCCTGATGTGAGATGAAAACTTCCTCTTGACTTGCTTTGAGATTGTTGGAGATGTGATCTGTGAATAAAGCTGAATCTGAGGAACAAACTCAGCCTCATCCTTGAACACATTCTCCACAACATACTTATTACCATGCTGGTTTATCATTATTACTGTTATATTCAGTAATATCAAAATAGTTACCACTTAATTACATAGTAATTATTTTATATTACCATATTGTTACAAAGTTGGTCCGATGGGCCACGGCCCAGATGAAAACCACATTGCTCCTCATGAATTTGAGGTTTGACCAACGGCTGGATTCTACTCTCCACTCCAGTACCTTGGCATAGACATTCCCAGGGAGGCTGAGGAGTGTGATCCTTCTAAAGTTGGAGCACACCCTCCGGTCCCATTTCTTGAAGAGAAGAACCACCGCTTCAGTTTGCCATGCCAAAGGCACTGTCCCCAACCTCCACACAATGTTGCAAAGGCATGGCAACCATGACAGCCCTACAACATCCAGGGTCTTGAGGTACTCAGGGCAAATCTCATCCACCCCCAGGGCCCAGCCACCAAGGAGCTTTTTAACCACCTTGGCAACCTCAGCCTCTGTGATGGGCAAGTCATCCCCCTCATCCACAAGCCCTGCTTCTTGTGTGGAAGGCATGTCAGTGGGATTGAGGAGATCCTCGAAGTATTCCTTCCACTGCCCGACGATAATATCCCCAGTCGAAGTCAGCAGCGACCCATCCACACCATACACAGTGTGGACAGGGAGCTGCTTCCCCCTCCTGAGCCGCCGGACAGTTTGCCAGAATCTCTTCGAGGCTGACCGAAAGTCTTGTTCCATGGCCTCACCAAACTCATCCCACACCCGAGTTTCTGCTTCAGCAACCACTTGAGCTGCACTCCGCTTGGCCTGCCGTACACCTGAGTTACTGCGGGAGTCCCACAAGCCAACCAAGCTCGATAGAACTCCTTCAGCTTAATGGTGCCCCCCACCACTGGTGTCCACTACTTGGCTCGGGGGTTGCCACCACGAGCTGCACTGACGACCTTGTAGCCACAGCCCTGGGCAAGTGCTTCAACAATGGAGGTGCAGAACATGGCCCATTCAGACTCCATGTCTCCAGACTCCCTCGGAATGTGGTCCAGCAGTAGTGGAGCTCGGTGAGGAGAGCTCAGGTGCAGCTGACGACTGCGCCTGGACCTCCCCACCAAGAGCCAGGCAAGACCTTTCTACGACAGAGAAAGTGAAAACAAGAAATCTCAACCTTTATTGTCATATTGCTGTACATACAACTGTAGTGCAGGCAAAATGAAATTGCGTTTCTCTCGGCATCCATATTAGTAAAAAGAACATAATTGAAGACGAACTCACCCCCCACCCCAACACAGCCATTCACACATCCCTGAGACATACTTGAAAACTAACCAGAACTATAATATACAAATAATATGCATAATGTCCATAGGTGAGTAGTATGTATGAGAGATTCCGGATCAACTGTTCAGCATCCTAACAGCTTGTGGAAGGAAGCTGTTAATCAGTCTGGTGGTTCTGCCTCTGATGCTCCGGAATCATTTGCCAGATGGCAGAAGTTCAAAGTGTTAATGCAGAGGGTGAGAATGGTCCTTGACAATGTTCAGTGCCATGCTCCTACAACGGTTCTGAAAAAGTTCTTGGACAGAGGGGAGGGAAACTCCAATTACTCCCTCAGCTCCCTTAACTATCTTCTGCAGGGCTTTTTTGTCTGACATACTGCAGCTGGAGCACCATTTTGCAATGCAGTATGTCAGAACACTCTCCACCACACCTCTGTAGAAGGTCGTGAGGATGCAGATGGGGAGAGAGGCCTGTTTGAGTTTCCTCAAGAAGTGCAGTCTCTGCTGGGCCCGCTTCCTGATCCCCAAGGAATTCTTGCTCCAGGTCAGGTCCTGTGAGATCTGCACTCCGAGGAACTTGATGTTCTCCACTCTCTCCACTAAACGGCCACCGATGCTGAGAGGGACGTGTTCAGGCCATGACCTCCGGAAGTCAATAATCATCTCCTTCGTTTTGTCCACATTGAGCACCAGACTACAGAAAGAAACAAGATGGCTGCCGGGGTGCAGACACACAGTTTGGCACGTCCTGTGTGTTTGCTTAAAAAGTCATCTAAAGAGCAAATTGGACCGTGGATTGTGATATCAATGTACTCCTCTGTTGTTTGGATAATTCTCTTTCTTCTGCTAAGTTCAATCTGTCCAAGAAAAAGGGACACTCTAACCTTGTATCCAGCCAGATGGAGTCAGCACATGCTATTCACAAGGGTACTGGACTATGGCCATGCCAGGCCACCCCCAGGTGAGCAGGAACAGGCTGTTACAGACAAACCACTCCTGGGTGTTTTTAATCTCTTGCTGATACTTCTTTTGGCTGGTGATGTTGAATTAAACCCTGGGCCAGTGCCAGCTGGGCCTCCACCTTTGCTAGCTGGGTCTCCACCTCTGCTATCTGGGCCTTTACCATTGCTACCTGGGCCAACACCATCATTAGCTATGCCTCCACCTCTGCTGGCTGGGCTAACACCATTGCTAGCTGGGCCAACACCATCATTAGCTGTGCCTCCACCTCTGCTAGCTGGGCTAACATCATTGCAAGCTGGACCTCCATCTCTGCTAGCTGGATCTCCACCTCTGCTTGCTGCATCTCCGTCTCTGCCAACTGGGCTTCCAACTTTGCTAACTGGGCCTCCACCTCTGCTAGCTGGATCTCCATCTCTGCTAGCTGGGCCTCCACCTCTGCTAGCTGGGCCTCCACCTCTGCTAGCTGGATCTTCACCTCTGCTAGCTGGATCTCCACCTCTGCTAGCTGGATCTCCATCTCTGCCAACTGGGCTTCCAACTTTGCTAGCTGGGCTTCCACCTCTGCTAGCTGGGGCTCCACCTCTGCTAGCTGGATCTCCACCTCTGCCAACTGGGCTTCCAACTTTGCCAGCTGGGCCTCTACCTCTGCTAGCTGGATCTCCACCTCTGCTAGCTGGATCTCCATCTCTGCCAACTGGGCTGCCAACTGGGCTTCCAACTTTGCTAGCTGGGCTTCCACCTCTGCTAGCTGGGCCTCCACCTCTGCTAGCTGGATCTCCATCTCTGCCAGCTGGATCTCCATCTCTGCCAACTGGGCTTCCAACTTTGCTAGCTGGGTTCTCACCCCTGCCAGCTGGGTTTGGACCTGGGCTAACAACACAGCCAGCTGGACCTACATTGCAGCCAGTCGAATCACCTTCAATAATAGCCGGGCCACTTCCGTTGATATTTGAGTCATCATCACCTCTAACTGAATCTTCACCAACATCAGCCGGGCCTTCACTATGTGCAAACATTGCCAATAAAAGAAACAGGAGGCTGCCAAGTCCTGCAATATTAAAACACCGGAAATTCAGGGTGTTTCAAACTGTTAATAACTCTAAATTAATATGGGACTCAGCACATAAACCAAAAGGCATTCTTTGTGCACACTTAAATATACGAAGTATTCTAACAAAAAGTGATCAGGTTCATCATCTTCTCATTGATTCAAATATTGACTTTCTTTGCCTATCTGAGACATGGCTCCGTGAATCTTCGCCCTCAGCAATACTATCTGTACCTGGTTATAAAATGTTTAGAAAAGACAGACAGGGTTCTAAGGGAGGAGGCGTTATGTTTTATGCCAAGGATACTTTTAATTGTAATGAGATACATGTTACAGATGAGAACGGACTAGAATTTCTTGGACTAACTGTTTCTTTGTCACAGCAAATGTCTTTTATTCTTGTAGTTATTTATAGGCCTCCTTCATCAAATGTAGATTTTTATGAAAAGCTGGAAATTTTATTGAAACAACTTAATTTTGCAAAAGAGGTAATAATAATGGGTGACCTAAATGTTAATTGGGAAGTCAACAAAGTTAGGAAAAATCTGAAAAAGGTTATGGATGACATGGATATGACTCAGGTAATTAATGGCCCTACGAGAATCACAAACTCCACTAGCACTTGATCTAGCTTTTACTAACAGGCCAGAAAGGATCTTGAAGTCATACAATATGCTCACAGGATTGTCTGATCACAATCTTATAATGGTTACAAGAAAATTAAATAAAAAGCGCTTTAAATCCTTGGCCGCCACTGAATTCTATAGGATACCAAAACAGGAACAACAAAATTTTCAAGATTCAATTCAAGAAGTAAATTGGGATGAATTACTCATTGGCAAAAGTTTAGATGAGGATTGTTCTAAATTTGCCAACAAAATACAACAAATTATTATACAATTTACACGGATAATTAAACTAAAAGCTAGAAAGAATGGCCTTCCTTGGTTAAACAAATTTATTCTGAAATTGATGAAAGAACGAGATCACTTTTTGAAGTTGTCAGTTAAATCAGGACAAAACAGGCACCAATTTATTTCATTGAGAAATAGGGTAGTGAAAGAAATAAGAAAATCTAAAGCTGACTTTTTTATTACTGTTTTGAATAGTGCAAGGGGAAATTCTAAAATAACCTGGACATATATTAAAAAACTATTGGGTGATTCCCAGAAAAACAAAGCAAAACTAATGCAAATTCAATTGAATGGAAACATCTTGACAGAACCTCAAGTGATGGCCGATGCTTTTAACAACTACTTCATTGAATCTGTGTCAGAAATCTCTGATAAGTTTATAGTAAAACAAAGGAAGGAATACCCTGTATTGTCTGCATCACAGTCTTTTACTATTACAAATATTACTGAGACCAAAGTTATCGATTTAATTCAATCACTCAAACCATCTAAAGCAAAGGATGTTTTTGGAATGGACACGAACATGCTCAAAGATTTAGGTTCAGCTCTCGCCACTCCTATTGCCTCAATCATTAATCTTTCAATTTCATCTGGCCATTTTCCAAAGGCCTGGAAATCTGCTATTGTTACCCCTGTTTTTAAATCCGGTGACCCAACTCTTCTGCATAACTACCGACTGTCACGCCGCGCCATTCATCAGCGGCGCCACCTGCTCACGCACCTGCCAATCATCAGCGGCGAGGGATAAAGGCCGTCTCGCCCGGAGGCTCGGCCTGAAGCCGTCAGACTTCGTCCCTCACCGTTGTGAGCATACTTCCCTTCAGCGTAACCATTTTGGTAAGAAGATCGCTTACCTTTTCTCTTCAGTCTCCTCCCCTGTGCACAGGTGGATTTCCCAGCGGCGGACATCTCCTCTCCATCGCCCAATCCTCGCTGCTGCACGGAGCTCTCCAGGTGGCTGTCTTCCGGGCTTCACCCCCTTGTTGTGCCAGCTGTCCTGACCCACCAAGTAAGTCCTTCTCTCGCCATAAATTCCTCCTGTGTTGGTGTATGCCCGTCACCCTCTCCCTGTGCTCTCTCCATAGGGTTGCTCGGCTGTACGGTCACCTGCCTCTGTGCCTGGAGCAGACACCATCACCAACACATTTACATCCCGCAGACACGCACTCATTCACTCCTGTTGTTAATAAACTCTTTGAACTACTCTAAGCCTGTGTGTGTGCGTCTCCTGAGCCGTGCGTTATGTCAGTACGGCTTCAGCAGAGCGGCTCGGCGGACGGCGGGCTCGCACACCGGTTTTCCACTCTCGAGGCTAGAGTGGATCAAATAGCTTATCAACAACAGGTGATCTTTAATCAATTATTGAATTTAACTAACCGGTTGGGCCGCTTGGATCCTCAACAGCCGTTCCCCCCGGCTCGCCAGGGTGGCGCGGCTCCTGCTGTTCCAGCGGCCGTCCAGCCGGCTCCAGTGGCACCGGTTCGGCTCACACCGATTCCGACCCCCGCCCGCTTTAGCGGTAAGCTCGGCGGAGCGCGGGGGTTCATTATGCAGTGTGAGTCCGTGTTCCACCGTGTGCCCGGAGATTTTCCCTCGGATCACAGTCGGATTGGTTACATAGGGAATCTTCTGGAGGGGCGTGCGTTAACTTGGACCTACGCCGTAATGGCGAGGCCCAGTTATGCCACCCTCACCTATGACCAGTTCGTGAGGCGCTTCCTGGAGGTCTTTGACCATTCTCAAACCGAGACGGTCCAGGTCGATCGGCTCCTCGCTCTCCAGCAGGGAGGCCGGTCGGCAGCGGACTACTCGGTCGACTTCCGGGTAGCGGCGGAGGAATTGGGCTGGGAGGATCGCTCCCTCTGTGGCCTGTTCCTCCGCAGCCTCAATAGTGATCTGAGGGATGAACTGGCTGGACGGGATATCCCTGGGACGCTAGCGGAGCTGACATCCTTAGCGATAAGTTTGGATAACAGGCTGCGCGAGCGCTCCTCGGGGCGGAAGTCTTCTTCTTCTCGCCCTCGTGGAGTCTCGCCGCACCTGTTCCAAGCTCGCCCCCTGGCGGCGCCGCCAGCATTGTGCCCCGAGGAGTCGGAGCCGATGGTGACGGGCTGGACCAAGCTTTCCCCTGCGGAGAAACAACGCCGCCGTGAGTTGGGCCTCTGCATGTATTGCGGAGGTGACCAACACACTGTGGAGCGTTGCCCGCGGAAAGCCAGTCGGCGGGGTCCGCGAATCGCTGTAGGGAGCCTCGCGGATCCCAACCGGTTAGACTCTCTCACCCAATTAAAGCTGCCCATCCGTTTTTGCCACAATCCCACTGGGCACCTCACCCACGCACTGGTGGATTCGGGCGCAGAGGGCAGCTTCATTTCACAAGGCCTGGCAACCCGATTGGGCATCCGCTGTCAGGCATTAAAACACCCCATCTCCCTGGTCCATCTCTCCCGTGCCTCCCTTGGGAGAGTTTCTCACCAGACCATGCCTGTCCCAGTCATCATCTCAGGGAACCACCGGGAGGAGATGGTATTTTACGTCCTGCCCAACTCTGTGTCGCCCGTCATCCTGGGGTATCCCTGGCTACGCCTCCACAACCCTGTCCTGGACTGGAGGTCCGCTGGGGTATCGGCATGGAGTACCTTCTGTATGGGCACCTGCCTTCAGTCCGCTGCCTGCTCCCCATCCGCGGCTCCCCCTGTGGCGGATACAGCACCTCCGGACCTGTCTCTGGTGCCTCCAGAATTTCACGACCTGGGTATGGTATTTAGCAAATCGAAAGCTATGTCTCTTCCCCCGCATCGACCATATGACTGTGCCATCAACCTCCGCCAGGGGGCTCCCCTGCCATCTGGTCGGCTCTACAGCCTGTCGGCGCCGGAGAAGGAGACCATGAATACATACCTAAAGGAATCTCTGAGCGCTGGGATTATTCGCCCATCGTCGTCACCCGTGGGGGCAGGGTTTTTCTTTGTCGGGAAAAAGGACGGATCCCTCCGCCCCTGCATAGACTACCGAGCGCTGAATGACATCACTGAGAGGGACCGTTACACCCTGCCCCTCATGGACACTGCCTTTCACTCCCTCCAGGGGGCGACCTGGTTTACCAAGCTGGATTTACGCAGCGCTTACCACCTCGTCCGGATCCGGGAGGGAGATGAATGGAAGACAGCCTTCCGTACCCCGAACGGCCACTTTGAGTATCTCGTCATGCCGTTCGGGCTGACCAACGCTCCTGCCGTCTTTCAGCGCCTCATTAATGACGTCCTCCGGGATTTCATCGGCCTTTTTGTGTTCGTCTACCTGGATGACATCCTTATCTTCTCCAGGTCCAGGGACGAGCACCAGGTCCATGTGAGGCGGGTCCTCCAAAGACTGCTGGAGAATCGTCTGTACGTGAAGGCTGAGAAATGCGAATTCTACGCTAGGACCACATCCTTCCTGGGATTCATCATCGCTCAAGATCAGGTGCTCCCAGACCCAGAGAAGGTGAAGGCGGTGGTGGAGTGGCCTACTCCCGCATCCCGGAAGCAGGTGCAACAGTTTGTTGGCTTCGCCAATTTTTACCGCCGCTTTGTCCCAAATTTCAGCTCGATCGTCGGACCGCTGACCCGCCTCACGTCCCCGAAGGTCCCGTTCCGGTGGACTGAAGAGGTCACTGCTGCCTTTAGGGCGCTGAAGGCGGAGTTCTCCTCCTCCCGGGTCCTTCGCCAGGTCGACCCCGCGCTGCAGTGCATTGTGGAGGTGGACGCATCGGACACGGGAGTGGGAGCAGTGTTATCCCAGCGGTCACCTGACGATGGCGCCAAGCGGCCGTGCGCCTTCTTCTCCCGGCGCCTGTCCCCGGCGGAGAGGAACTACGATGTGGGGGACAGAGAGCTCCTGGCCATTAAACTCGCCTTACAGGAGTGGCGCCACTGGCTAGAGGGGGCGGACCTGCCGTTTGTGGTCCTGACGGACCACAAGAACTTAGAGTATTTACGATCTGCCAAGCGCCTGAATGCCCGCCAGGCGCGCTGGTCTTTGTTCTTCGCCAGGTTCCGCTTCTCGATCACCTTCAGGCCGGGCTCCAAAAACGGCCTGCCTGACGCCCTCTCTAGGCAGTTCACCCCCGTGGAGGCTGAGGAGACGCCCCACACTATCCTGCCCAGGTCGTGCGTCCTCGGTGCCATCTCTTGGGACATTGAAGACAAGATCCGGAAGGCGCAGGAGGTGGAACCTGATCCTGGCGGCGGACCGGAGGGAAGACTGTTCGTCCCATCTGCGGTCCGAGGAGAGGTCATCCACTGGCTCCACACCTCCCGGCTCACCTGTCATCCCGGCACCTCTCGGATGATCAGCCTCCTCCAGCGGTCCTTTTGGTGGCCAGGCCTGCGGAGGGATGCAGCCCGCTACGCCCGGGCTTGCCCAATCTGTGCCACCAGCAAGTCGGGAAATGCCCCCCCCAGCGGGTCTGCTCCAGCCTCTGCCCGTCCCCGGCAGGCCCTGGTCGCACATCGCACTGGACTTCGTCACCGGACTCCCCGTTTCCAACTCCTTTGACACCGTCCTGACCATTGTGGACCGTTTCTCCAAGGCGGCGCACTTCATTCCCCTGCGGGGTCTCCCTACTGCCCTGGAGACGGCGGGCCTCCTCGTCCAACACGTGGTCAGGCTGCACGGGATTCCGGTGGACGTGGTCTCGGACCGGGGCCCCCAATTTTCGTCCGAGGTTTGGAGATCCTTCTGTAACGCCATCGGAGCCAAGGTGAGCCTCTCCTCCGGCCATCACCCCCAGTCTAACGGGCAGTGTGAGAGGACCAATCAGGAGCTGGAGGCTGCGCTCCGCTGTGTTACCAGATCCAAGCCGACGTCCTGGAGCAACCATCTCGCCTGGGTGGAGTATGCCCACAACACCGCCCGCTCTTCTGCAACGGGGATGTCCCCCTTCAAGGCGTCCCTGGGTTACGACCCCCCGCTGTTTCCAGCGCAGGAGAACGAGGTGACTGTCCCCTCCGTTAGGGCGCACCTTAGGCAGTTCCGCTCCACCTGGGCTGCCGCGCGTCATGCGCTTTTACGCACAGCGGAGCGCAACAGGACCGTGGCGGACCGGCACAGAAGACCTGCCCCGGCGTACAGAGTTGGGCAACTCGTGTATGTGTCTACCCAGGACGTCACATTAAAAGGCGAGAGGAGGAAGCTGGCACAGCGGTTCATGGGTCCCTTTCCCGTCACCCGGATCATCAACCCGGTGGCTGTGCGCGTGGCTATCCCCCCCTCCCTCCGCATCCATCCCACTTTCCATGTGTCGAGGGTGAAACTGGCAGTCACTGACCCCCTTTGCCCTCCTCCTGCAGCGCAACCCGCGCCCCGGATGGTTGGTGGCCATCCGGCCTGGTCCGTCTCCTCCATCCTGGACTCCCGGCGCCGAGGCCGTGGGTTGCAATACCTGGTGGACTGGGAGGGCTATGGGCCCGAGCATCGGCAATGGGTGCCCCCGTCGTTTGTGTTGGACCCATCGCTCATCGCGGACTTCCACCGAGCGCACCCGGATAAGCCATCGCCAGGAGGCGCTGCTAGAGGGGGGAGTACTGTCACGCCGCGCCATTCATCAGCGGCGCCACCTGCTCACGCACCTGCCAATCATCAGCGGCGAGGGATAAAGGCCGTCTCGCCCGGAGGCTCGGCCTGAAGCCGTCAGACTTCGTCCCTCACCGTTGTGAGCATACTTCCCTTCAGCGTAACCATTTTGGTAAGAAGATCGCTTACCTTTTCTCTTCAGTCTCCTCCCCTGTGCACAGGTGGATTTCCCAGCGGCGGACATCTCCTCTCCATCGCCCAATCCTCGCTGCTGCACGGAGCTCTCCAGGTGGCTGTCTTCCGGGCTTCACCCCCTTGTTGTGCCAGCTGTCCTGACCCACCAAGTAAGTCCTTCTCTCGCCATAAATTCCTCCTGTGTTGGTGTATGCCCGTCACCCTCTCCCTGTGCTCTCTCCATAGGGTTGCTCGGCTGTACGGTCACCTGCCTCTGTGCCTGGAGCAGACACCATCACCAACACATTTACATCCCGCAGACACGCACTCATTCACTCCTGTTGTTAATAAACTCTTTGAACTACTCTAAGCCTGTGTGTGTGCGTCTCCTGAGCCGTGCGTTATGTCACCGACCAATAAGCATTCTTCCGGCCATTTCCAAAATTGCAGAAAAATGGGTGGCAGAACAGATTGTCCATTATTTAAACAGTAGTTCCCCCTCTCTCCATGCCATGCAGTTTGGTTTCAGATCCAAGCATTCCACTGAAATGGCTACATGCCTCTTCATTGAGAAAATAAAATCTTTTCTTGATAAGGGTGGAGTTGTAGGGGCGGTGTTTTTGGACCTCAGGAAAGCATTCGATACAGTAAATCACTCTGTTCTTCTTACCAAGCTCTTTAAATTTAACTTTTCTCACAATGCTGTGAGCTGGATTGAATCATATCTGCATGATCGAACACAATCTGTATCAGTTAACAACTGCAGATCTGATTCTCTTAGGCTAACTTCTGGAGTCCCTCAGGGATCAATATTAGGCCCCCTTTTATTTAGTCTTTATATTAATGATTTGCCCGCTGTTTGTTCTGAAGCTGAATGCTTAATGTATGCAGACGACACGGTTTTTTTTGTTCATGGTCGCTCCAAAGACACTGTTGCTGCTAAACTTAGTAAAACAATGTCCTGTGTCACAACTTGGTTGCAGGAGTGCTGTCTACAGTTAAATGTTTCTAAAACTGTAGGCATGTATTTCACTAAAATAAATAGAGTGTCACCTGACCCTGACATACATGTTAATGGAGGAAAAATACAAATTGTTAGCCAATATAAATATCTTGGGTTAATAATAGAGTCACAGCTTTCCTTTAAAGCCCATATTGCTAAATTGTGTAAAAAAATCAAGTTAAATCTTGCAAATTTCCATGCAATTCGAAATGAAATGTCAACTGAAGCCGCAAAAATATACTTGCATTCAATGATTCTGAGTCACTTCAACTATTGCCTAACTAGCTGGTCCCAGGCGGGTTTGAGTGCAAAAAAAACATTGGAAGTTTTGTACAAACAAGCACTTAAAGTTATGGATAAAAAACCTAGGCATTATCATCATTGTGCAATTTTAAAAAAATACAGTCTTTTAAATTGGGATAGTCTTCATACATTTGCAAATTTAAATTTGATTTATAAAGTACTGCATGATTTGGCTCCAGATCCTCTGGCAGAGTTCATCAGCCAAAGAAACAGCTCTGAGCGTGTCACTCGAGGCTCTGTCAGAGGTGACTGTTTCATTCCTCTGCGCAGGAGCACTTTCAGTAAGTCGGCCTGGTCAGTGAGGAGCGCTAGTGAGTGGAACTCAGTACCTGAGGAGGTTAAACTGCTCACAACATTCAAGGCCTTCACAAAAAAATTGAAAATGTGGCTTATAAACACCTACAGCTGCCAACACTAAAAGATAAGTCTGCTGTGATGTTTGATGTTGTGTTTAAATGTACAGTTTATGTATATGTTATTTGTTACATTAGTGCCCTCTTAAATGTCTAACCATGTTTTTTTCTTGTAGATGCATTTTACTGCTTTTTTACATCTTGGCCAGGGGACTACAGATGAAAACTAGCCTTTTGGCTAATTCTGGCTTTTTTAACCATGTGTAATCATGTGTTTTATGAAATTGCATTGTCCCTTTTCAAATAAACTAAACTAAACTAAAACCAGAATGTTCTCCCTGCACCAGCCCTCCAGGTCTCTCACTTCTTCCCTGTACATTGATTCCTCATCCTTCTGAATAAGTCCTACTACTGTGGTGTCGTCTGAAAACTTAATAATCTGGTTCCCCTCATGTCTGGATACACAGTCATGTGTTAGAAGTGTAAACAACAGTGGACTGAGTACGCAGCCTTGAGGGGATCTGGTGCTCAGCGTGATAGAGTTGGAGATGTTATTTCCAACACGAACAGACTGAGGTCTCTCAGTCAGGAAATCCAGGATCCAGAGACATGTGGCGGTGTTCAGACCGAGAAGGAGTAATTTCTCCATCAGTCTCCGGGGAATAATGGTGTTGAATGCTGAAATGAAATCAATGTACAGGAGTCTGGAGTAGGTGTCTTTCTGATCCAGGTGGGTGATGACAGTGCACGGTGGTGACTATAGCATCCTCCGTGGAGCGGTTTGAACGATATGCAAACTGGAGCGGGTCATGTGATGCAGGGAGGTAGGCTGTAATGTGTGGTTTGACAAGCCGTTCAAAACACTTCATCACAATTGGTGTCAGTGCAACAGGACGATAGTTATTCAGACAGGACACAACTGGTTTCTTTGCCACCAGTACTATGGTAGAGGTCTTAAAGCATCGGGGAATGATGGCCTGACTCAGGGAGATGTTATAAATGTCAGTCAGGACATCCGCCAACTCGCTCGCGCAGTCTCGGAGCACACGTCCCGGGATGTTGTTCGGACCTGCAGCTTTACGTGGGTTGACCCTGGTTAGGGTCCTCCATGTGTCCACTGCATTGACGGTGATAGCTGGCCCAACCGATGGTGGAGATGGGCCAGCCCTCTCTCTGATTGTCTGATTGTCAGAAAGAGCACTTGCCTGAGCTCGAGCTCCACTGCCGTCCAGGACTCCGGCGATCCTGGCTGGGACGTCTCAGTTCTCCCCTCCTGGGCATCCACACCTGACACGGCCACCTCAGACGCGGGGACGGGGGGGGGAGCAACTCGGTCCTTTCCGTCTTGACATCCACTCCGGACATGACCACCTCAGATGGGGAGGAAAGAAAAAACACTGGAACAAAGTTGCCGGCAGTGGTGAAGCTCAGCGAGGACAATCCAGAAGCAGAGGACATCTGCAGCCAGTTCTCCTCACCACAAGCCAGACAAGTTATCTACATCTGTGGATGTTTGAACAGAAGAGAGTACTTGCCTGGACTCAAGCTCCACCATAGCCCAGGACTTCAGCGACTCTGCTGTGATGACCCCAGCAGCAGGCATGATGGTTGATGCAGCCACATGACCTCCAGGATTGGTGTCCCCCGCTGGTGGACCTCCCGACGGGATGGCTGTTGCTGGAGGTTACCTCACCGATGGTGCCAGCTCCTGTGCCACTGAATCTAGGGGACACACAACTGTCGGCTCAGGATTCAGAGCACGGGTGGCACTCTCCTCCCATACCGGGCGTGGCCACAGGGCAGGAACAGGAACTCCTAGGACCACTCGTTCCTCCGTCGTCTGGCGGCTCCTACCTCAGAGCAACAGACCATCAGAAGCCACACAAAAACACACAGGAGAGGGAAGTGAGGGTGAGTTAACAGCAGCAGGTGATGAAGACTCAGCTAAACTTGGCTGCTGTAGCTGAGCCTCATCACCGGGAATAAGGCAAGGTATATCATTATGAGGCAAAAAGGAATGACAACCCATCTGCCTTATTTCCCGGCGCCTGAAGGTTCCTGCTGCTGAGGTGGGACCAGCCGAGGCTCTTCTGTCCACCATCGACATTTCCTGGAAAGGAGGCAGAGGCTTGCGTCTCTGATGATGGGGGCGGGACACCGATGCTCGGGGCCTGAGAGGAGTCGATGGTGCTGAGGTCCGGGAACGCCCTCTCACTGACACAGACTTTGCTTCATGGACGGAGCTCCTCCCACAATACTCTCGCTGCAAATCCTCCATCAAAAACACCATTTCCCTTCCTTCAGCATGCAGCACGAGCCGTGGGTGATGCTGCACAGCCGCCTCTGCCAGGCTAAACTTCCACAGAGCGTCTGTTGGAGTGGGAGATACGCGAGCGGTGGCAATATATCCATCCACTTCCCGGAGCACAGTGCAGAGCTCCCACCCTAAACCTCGTGAAAACTGTCTTTCGCCTGGTAGGATGACAAAAAAAAAAGGAAAAAACGTAATCACAGGGGAAGGAAAATTGTTAAACCCACAGAGGCTGGTGTCCAGTGGTCATGTCCTTCTGTCATGAATCGCCCGTTTCATGTGCGAAAGTAGGACACCAAACGCTCTCTGTGAGTTTGCACATTTATTAACATAAAAACAGACAAGAAAGTAAACATACAAAAACTAAATCATGGAGTGCAAGGCAATAACAAACAAGTACACAATGACAAACGCTGGAGGAGAGTGGGGCTCGACGTCCAGAAGGACAGAAGCCAGGGGACGCCTGGCCAGGGGCAGGATCCAGCTGGATCTCTCCCAAAAGCAGTGGGGCTCACGGCTGGAAATAAGGGACAAACATACCTGGATGGCGCTCACCTGCTCTCCTCAACAGCTGGACTCAATCACACTCAGAAGTCTGTTCCTGAGGACGGGTACACATGGTAGAAGAACACGACAAACCCCAGAGCCTTGCTGTGCCCTTAATATGCAGTACATAATCAGTGACAGGTGTGGCTACATGAGTGGAGAAAATAATAGAATGAACAACAGGTATGCAGCTCCGACCAGTCTGACAGCTGGAAGCTGCACAGTGCTGTCAAAATAAAACATAAAGCATATACCATACCATAAACAATAACGATACAAACGCAACAGAACCCCAAAATGTACATAATAATACTACAGACACAAAAAGACAAGAATTAAACAGGAACCAAACACAGCAGACATGAAAACAAGGAAACAAGCAGACAGAAAAACACTAAACTAGACAGGAAACTGGGCACGGTGCCCACCCGTGCCCCAGGATCATGACAGTAACAACCTAAGTAATCCATACATACAAAGAAATCAAGGCAATGGTGTTCATAGAACAAGTTATATTTAATAAGGTAAAATGACACAGGGAATAAGTATCGAACACCCTTGCTGAAATTTGTTTAATATTTAGTAGAAAAGCCTTTGTTGGTAATAACAACTTCCAGACGCCTCCTACATGGAGAAACCAGGCACAGGCTTTGCTCAGAAGTGATTTTAGCCCATTCTTCCACACAAACTGTCTTCAAATCTTAAAGGTTCTGTGGGTGTCTTCTATGAACTCTGATCTTCAGTTTGTTCCATAGATTTTCAATTGGTTTCAGCTCAGGTGACTGACTGGGCTATTCGAGCAGCTTGATTTTCCTTCTTCGGAGCCAGTTGAGAGTTTCCTTGGCTGTGTGTTTGGGATCATTGTCTTGTTGAAATGTCCACCTTCATTTCATCTTCAGCATCTTGGCAAATGGCAACAGGTTCTTATTAACCACTTGCACTCCGGGCAATTTTCCTAAAAATGCCAAAAAATAATGTGCCCAAAGTAAATCGAAAGCTGTTATTCAACCCTTTGCAGCATCTTCATGGGGTTGGTCTCATTTAAAAGAAAACACTTTGAATTTTTTGGCAAAAAAAACATAATCTCTCTACGTGCTCCGGCCACTGAGTTACAGTCATCTAAACATACTGAACTTGAAGAAAAAAAAATTGGGCACAGTGTTTTTTTAGATACAAATGCTTGTAAATAACACACAGCTGTCCGATCCGGCTGGAAAATGCAACAGAAATGTAGAACCAAGTGTTATCCAGCTGAGATCCAAATTTGGTAACAATACCACAAAAAATGAATATTTTACACAGCTTTGTTCTCAGGCTGTTCCCAGGCGTTTTGGAACTGTGCCAAATTGTGCCAAATGGCACAGTTTGGAAAAACGTCTGTAACTTTTGAATAATTCAATGTAGAATCTTCATTTTAGGCTCTAATGAAAGGTCACACTCAGGGCTGTGTCTGTGTGTGTGTGTGTGTGTGTGGGCGGGGGGTCGTTCCCCCCCCCCCCGCTAGCAAGGACCGAGTTCGGCCCTCGCTACATGACGGATTACACTCCTTGCATGTTTTCACAGCGGCCCCCCCCCCCGCTACTGTGTGTGTGGGGGGGGGGGGAACCGTGAACGGACCGTGAACGCCCCCCCCCCCTTGCTACAGAAGAGGGCCATCGCTACATGATGGAATAGACTCATATGCTTCCCCCCGCGGACCGGGGGCGTTCGGACCGTGAACGCCCCCCCCCGCTCCTCTTCTGCAGCGGGAAGGGGGGGCGTTCACGGTCCGAACACGGCAAATGAACCGTTTATCGCGCCGCACGCACTTCGTACTTCGTGCGCAGTACAGTTGTAATTTACCGATCAGTCAAAAGTCATTTTTGGATTACAGTTTTTAGGGATAAATAATAATTTAGCTTATAACACCTTACCTCTTCAAAGCAGCAGAGTCGTGGCGAACATCTCTTCCCCCATTGTCAGATGAACGCGACGCTGCTCCGCTCGTGGATCCCGATCAAAACATAATTCCATTATTGCCGTTTTGGCGAATGATTTACGACTTTTGTCGTCGGCCTCCGTCTATTCTGCTGGAATGAGTGCAGGTCCCACTTGTGGGTGTTCTCCATGCTGCTGGGTGAGCCTGGGTCTGTAGTAGATTTGTCCAGCGTCCTTTGTTTTCATCTGTTGCAACAGTAAATCTCTCTTCACCCAGCCTGAATTTCTGTGCTTCAATTGGCTCCTGCGTTCACAGTAGGCGGGTCCTCCTTCCGAGATTTTCATTCATTGGCTCTTCAAGGTTTCAGAAACCCAATTCAAGGCTCTTAGTCAAATGAGAGGTCAATCAGATGAACTAATCTGTTCGCGGCTGTCTCTGCAGTTTTTTTTTTCAGTGGCGCTTGGAGGCCAGCACCATCTCCATCTGCACCATCATGCGTCATGCGTCCAAGCGCGCACAAGGGCGCTCTCGTGCGCCCTCGTGCGCCCTAGAACGCAGAGACTTGCCCGCCCGCGGAACAACGGAGTGCAAGTGGTTAAGGATATCTCTGTACATTTGTCCACTCATCTTTCCTTCAATTATATGAAATCTGCCTGTACTATGTGCTGAAAAACACCACCACACCATGATGCTCCCACCTCCAAAATTCATTGTTGGTATGGTGTTTTGGGGCTGATGTGCAGTACCATTTCTCCTCCAAACATGCTGTGTGCTGTGGCATCCGAAAAGTTCAATTTTGTTCTAGTCTGACCAGACTATAGTCTCCCACCATTTTACTGGCTTGCCCAAAAGTTGTGCAGCAAACTTTAAGCGAGCTTTAACATGCTTTTTCTTCAGCAATGGAGTCTTGCGAGGTAAGCGGGCATAGAGCCCACATGCATTATTTATTATTTTCTTTGAAGCAGCAGTAGCTGCTTACTCCAGATCTTTCTGGAGCTCTCTACGAGTGGTCTTTGACTCTTGGATAACTTTTCTGATAATTCTTTTGACTCCTCTCTCAGAAATCGTGCAAGGAGCTCCTGGTCATGGCTGGTTTATGGTAAAATGATGTTCTTTCCACTTCCGAATGATGGCTCCAACAGTGCTAACTGAAACATTCAGCAGTTTAGAAATGTGCCTGTTGTGGGCGGTTCGGTTAACCCCCACAACAGATTAAGGACAGTCAGCTCTCTTCTCTTGGTTTTTCCCGCTGCACTACTGAGATGTAATGTGCCATGCATGTATTGTGATGTAATGTGCCATTCATGTATCGTGATGTAATGCGCCATTCATGTATCGTGATGTAATGTGCCATTCATGTATTGTGATGTAATGTGCCATTCATGTATAGTGTTCATGCGTCCTGTCCTTACTGTGACCTAGAGGCTGAGATCAATAAGTAGATGTGCCTTGTAACCTCTTTGTCCTGCACCTGGAGCAGAGGCTAGCAAATCTGCCTATTGTTATGTAGGTCTCTTAAATGCAAATGTCTCATGCCTGTTCTGCAGTCCCTTTGATCGTACCAACTGCTGTGAACCGCTTTGATGTATTGTCTGAGTTGGGTATAAATACTGCACAGGTTCTGTAACTCGCTCTCTCAATTCCACTTCCTCAACTGCTGCTGCTGGACACAGACTTTGTGTCCTCCTTCTCTGAGAGCCGCTGAGCTCGCTCCTGGCGCGCATGCACGGCGCCGGGAGCAGAGCTCGTGACGGCGGTATGATTAATAAAACCTGCTTAAAACCACAGCATCGCTGCTTATTTTTTCATGCTGCTGCACTGGTGACCCCGAAGACACACACGCTTTGTGCGACGCAACCTTCTGGTCTGGACATCCACGCTGAACCGGCCGAGGGACACAAGACGTCTCCTCCCTCTCGCCGCTCCAACGCACCATGACCTGAAGGCAGAAAAGAACACGCTGCCAGTGAACGCTTCACTGGCGACCCCGAACATGCACACGTTTTGTGCAAAGCAACCTTCTGATCTGGACAGCTGCACTGGTGACCCGTTCTTCATGATGAGATCTGCACGTCTGAGATCTGCTCATCCACGCTGGACCGGCCGCGCTCGCAGCTCCTCCACACGAGAGCGCAGGCACCTCGTCCCCTCTCCACGACGGCGTCCTCCATGGCCGGCGGAGAACGCAACACGTGGACCTGAACGCACCACGGCCGAGCGGTGCCAAAGATCATCTATTCCCTCCCATCGCTCCAACGCATCTGCACGAGCCTGAGGGACAAAAGATCGTCTATTTCCTCCCACCGCTCCAACGCACCATGGCCAAGCTGCAGCCACAGATCAAACCTGGATTTTATCGGCGCCGTCTGCGCCGATCTCCACCAAGATTCTGCACCCTGGTTCTCCTCTCCAGCTGGCCCACACACGCACGGAAGCCCGGCACACGCACCGGGGAGTTACGAGGACGGCGCACCACGCACGGGGCAATAACGGCTACAGAGACTGCCATCGTCCTCCGCCGCTGCACATGTCCGAGAAAAACGGCCGATCGCCACCCTCGGAACCTTCAGGGCTGCCCGCTCACCTGAAGCAAGCACGCAGCTCGCCACTGGATTTTCTAATGGTCTCAGCCACGGCACATAAGGGATTTCAGCCGTCAGCTGTTCCCGGGGGCTTTAGGGTTGCTCCTGCACCTAAAGCCAACAAGCCAAGTCCCTCTGCTTCTTTTTTTTTTTCTTACAGCTGCTACGCAGCCTCGCCGCTCCTGTTTTCTTCATGGCCACGAGAGGAGTCAGAGACTAATTTTTCTTCTTGTGGACCTCTGCACGTTCAACGGGACAGCCTTTCGACATCGCGGACCCACAAGCAATTTTTGCGCGGCTCGGACGATTTCACCGTCCCCCTGCTGGCACTTACTACCCCCCTCCTCCCTCCCCCTCCGCCTGCAGTGAGCTTCTCCCACAGCTCGCTACCATAGAGGGATTATCGAGGTCTCGGCCCCCTGCCGTGCCCTCTGGGGGGGAGCGTGTGGGCGGTTCGGTTAACCCCCACAACAGATTAAGGACAGTCAGCTCTCTTCTCTTGGTTTTTCCCGCTGCACTACTGAGATGTAATGTGCCATGCATGTATTGTGATGTAATGTGCCATTCATGTATTGTGATGTAATGTGCCATTCATGTATCGTCATGTAATGTGCCATTCATGTATTGTGATGTAATGTGCCATTCATGTATAGTGTTCATGCGTCCTGTCCTTACTGTGACCTAGAGGCTGAGATCAATATGTAGATGTGCCTTGTAACCTCTTTGTCCTGCACCTGGAGAAGAGGCAGGCAAATCTGTCTATTGTTATGTAGGTCTCTTAAATGCAAATGTCTCATGCCTGTTCTGCAGTCCCTTTGATCGTACCAACTGCTGTGAATCCGCTTTGATGTATTGTCTGAGTTGGGTATAAATACTGCACAGGTTCTATAACTCGCTCTCTCAATTCCACTTCCTCAGCTGCTGCTGCTGGACACAGACTTTGTGTCCTCCTTCTCTGAGAGCCGCTGAGCTCGCTCCCGGCGCGCATGCACGGTGCCGGGAGCGGAGCTCGTGACGGCGGTATGATTAATAAAACCTGCTTAAAACCACAGCATCGCTGCTTATTTTTTCATGCGTCCTGTCCTTACTGTGACCTAGAGGCTGAGATCAATATGTAGATGTGCCTTGTAACCTCTTTGTCCTGCACCTGGAGAAGAGGCTAGCAAATCTGCCTATTGTTATGTAGGTCTCTTAAATGCAAATGTCTCATGCCTGTTCTGCAGTCCCTTTGATCGTACCAACTGCTGTGAATCCGCTTTGATGTATTGTCTGAGTTGGGTATAAATACTGCACAGGTTCGGTAACTCGCTCTCTCAATTCCACTTCCTCAACTGCTGCTGCTGGACACAGACTTTGTGTCCTCCTTCTCTGAGAGCCGCTGAGCTCGCCCACACTGTAACCAATGCCATCATTATGTTTTGCAACAATAATGTTGCAAAGGTCTAGAGAGAGCTCTTTGCTCCTACCCATCGTGAGTTCTTTGTGGTGTGACAATTTGAAATTCACAGACCTTCTTAAAGGCTATCAGTCAGGACTTAACCAGATGAAATTAATTTGCGCTGATGGGGGATGGATCATTACTTATTTTCCCTACTGTATATATGGGCCTAACTGTAGTTACAAAATTTACAGTGATCTACATTATCCTTATACAGTATCCAAAAACTAAAGTGGATGTTTCCAATCCAAATCTGTTCAATTACTGGTGCAGACAAACAACATCCTATTTGAGATATAAGAGAACCTTAAATGGGGATTGGATGGGGGAGTGGGGGAAAACTGGCATGTAGGGCTGTCGTAATAACCGCAATTATGTAGTACCACAGTATAGCAAACCCTACCGTGGAGCATAACGAGCAACCGCAACAACCACGGTGTTCACTTTTTTGTGTGTGTGGCTAAATCTTGTTCACTTATGTGCCCCTATTGATTATTAAATAAATTGTTAAATGTTAAGTGTATTTTTATTGACAGCACCATGTTTGCACCCAGTACTGTTGATGTTTTCACAGCACCGGGTGCAAAAAATAAAAACGATGGCAGCTGCACTGGTTACCAAGCCAAAAACAACATCACCAGTTTGGGAACATTTTGGTTTTGAACCGAATGAAAAAGGAGAGCCAACTAACTTAGATGAGGCAATATGCAAAATCTGTGCCAAAAAGGTCCTGGTAAAACAGAGAAACATGTCAAATTTGAGGTCTAACCTAGCTTGCTACCATCCAGCCATAGAAGCCCAGCTGCTGCCACTAGCACCATGTGGGGCACTCTCCAGACAGACTCCAGCAGGCTCCAGCAGGCAGTTAGGAGTGGCAGAAGCGTTTGGACGAATTGCTTAATACAGCCATGACAGTGAGCACTGAAAGGGCACAAAGCATGTTATTTGTACTACTTTTGGTGAGATCAGATTGCTTGTGGCAGATGGGGGAAAATGAAGTGAGAAAATATCCTAAATTTGATAAAATGATGGCTGGATGGGCTCCTTCTGAGCAGAGTGTTCATGATCCTGACAATTAAGCTCTGAGAGTGAAATAACTACTGCATAGTGCATTGATTGCTGTGTGAACGTGATTTTTTGAACAGTGGCACTGTCCAAAAATCACTATGGAGAGACATGGAGACAAGAGCCACGCGGGGTCCTGCACAGAGTCTGTCCTGTTTAAATAAGCTGAATGTTGCAGCTGTCTCCAACCAGTTCACACACCCTGTAGTTGAAATGCTGGAGTTACCGCCACCGCTTTACGAAAATGATCGAGGGTTTGGTTTTTTTTTATACAGAATCAGCAGTTCATGACTGTAGGAAGATCTGACCTCTGCACAACTGTCACACACGCACATAAGTTGAGAGCAGAGCTGCAGCAAGTTTCTCAACACAGCTTCCAACATTTGTCACATAAGTTAAGAACCCTGTCTAAATTACGAGACCACAGGGTCCTAAAAACATTTGCAATAATACCACATATCACGCTGTTGAGCTATCCACTGCCACCGCAGGCGAAATTCCTCAACCGTGACAGCCCTATTGACATGTAAACAAACAACGACAACAAAAAAACCTTTGCAATTTTATAAGAGGAACAGGCAATTTTATGAGGAAAAACAAGTAACCTATTGACAGATGTAAGCCCTTGAGCTCAGGACAGTTGGGAAAAAAACACTAGCAAGGTTTATTTTTCTCAATAGAATCAGAAAATTATCTTTGAGCTTATTTTTTTCCAATGTCATCCATCCAACGAGCAGCGACAGAGCCAGTAGAAACAGACAAGAGCACAGATCATCTAAAATGTGCTAAGCCAGACAGACTGATTAAACATAGTCTCACCTAAATCACTTCACACATCAGCTACCTATGACTACTTATATTGTTTGCTCATAAATAATCCCCCAAATATGCCTTCACATCAACTGCTCTATTTAATTTTTTCCCATCCGATGAATTTGGCACCATTGTGTTTAATGGATTGCCTATATTTTGGTATTCTTACCAAATATATGAGAAATGTAAAGAGTAAATGTGAGAAATTGAAGAAGATGCTAGAATCTAGCACTTTGATGTGCACACATTGCATGACATGTTTTTGATTCTTTAAAGGCCAACAGATGCATAGCAATCTGGACTACCTGGTGTCAGTTGTCATTTAACAAGACAAAAAGGTCACAATGAAAACGTTCATCGTGCTTTCTCTGATCTGAACTAAAGATCAGAGGGAAACACAACACGCACTTTAAAGCCACTGCTCAACCTTAAACTTGGCTGTGAATCAGCAAAATCAAAGGTTATCAAGTAATTCATGCGACCTTTATAAAAAGTATTCCTGTTCTCTCTCTGTTGTTTTAAAAAAATGCCTGCCATGACAAAGGGGGTTTTATTTAGCAAACAACCAACATGACCGGGACATTACAACTGTGGCTTCGAGAGGACCCCTGAATCAGATACGGTCATATTTGGAATGAATGAGAGAAATGTCAAGTCTGAATCCAGAATAGCAATGAGACACAGACTTATTCCGGATGAATCCAAAAGCACACAGAAATGATCATATGGGCTAAGTTGGCATTGCATAGAACCTTTTCTCTAACTTCCTTTTAACAATTCTACACCTAATACAGGGTTCAAAAAACACTGCTGAGTGTTTCTTGTTTGAAGAGATAACACACAATCGAAGTTAAGAGATTTGATTTCCCCAGGAGTGCTCATTTAGTGGCTAAGTGATATAGCTGAGTGTTTCCCCACCCACATGCACTTTGACTCAAATGACATGTTAGCATATCTCTTTAGTTTAAAAGTCAGTTTAGGGTAATATCAGCTGACTTGTACAGTGTGCATAGTTGGCTTAACTGTGCTTAACAAAAGGTGCTTGAGTGGTTTGAGTAATAGGTTCTTTAAGCCAAATCAGTACTGGAAGAAAGGTGAGACTCTTCAGGTTTTCCTCTTTAGATGAACTCACAGGAATGGATGAAGCGTGCAGAGAGCAAAGAAATACATCACTACTGCAGACGGCCCGATACAGATCAAAGCGGAGCAGCTGCTGGGAGGTTTCAAAGAGCAACCGTCATCTCATTATATCCACTGCTTTCATGTGAAAGGTTGATGAAACAGACTGTCTTACGTCTGTCTTCCCATCACTCACCGACTACTGGACAATTACATTAATTTAGCCTGTGAACTACATTTTAGCTACTCACAAAACGTTCTTTCCATCACTGGAATCAATCACTGGCTATGTTTACAGACTAGCAGCAATGCAGCCTGAATTCAATATTAGGGAAGCTTGTTGCTCCACAAATCATATCTGTAAAGACTGGTGCATCCCGAACAACAAATGAAAGAAGTCCTTGAGTTCATCATATAAAATTTAATGAACTAAAAAATATATATAAATGAAAATTAAATATAAATGCCAGAAAAATGGTAATTTCTCCAAGCTTTCATACAATAACACATTCTCCTGCAAGTCACACAAGTGTTCCTCTTGGTAGCCCTTTATAACACAGCTCAGAAATTACTTAAGAACTGGATAACTACAGCAAAAAGACAATCCCAACCAGTGATCCCTTAATTTGTTTTTTTGTTGTTTTTTTTTTTCCTTTTTTTGTCAACAGCTCACATTTTGTCAATGCAAGTAGCAGTATTAGAATTATGTCTCTATTTACAAACTATATACTGTACCTGGCACCATGATTTTTTAAATCAAACCTCCAGATAATCACTGAATTCCCAAAATCCAACCAACCCTAGTGACTGACAAAGCCTTCTTCTTCCATGTATTTAGCTAATTTCTCCTTTTTGTACTTTATTTAACTCAGAATGTTGGGACATTGTTTTAACTCTGTATCTAATCCATTCCATAATTTGACCCCACAGATGGAAACACAAAATCTTCTCCTTGTTGTTCGTGTACCCAATGTTTTTAAAAGTACTGTAACTCCCTCCTTAAGCGATAACCCTTTTGTCTTTCAAAAAACATATTTTGGGTGTTAACTGGCTGTAAGTTGTTCTTTACTCTGTACATTATTATTGCAGTTTTAAATTCCACCAAATCAAATAATTGTAAACTTTTAGACTGTAAAAATAAAAAAAAAAAGTGTGATCACGGAAACCAGCATTATGGTTAATTCCTGCTGCTCTTTTTTGTAAAATAACAAGTGGCTGTAATGAAGTTTTATATGTATTTCCTAAAACTTCTAAACAGTAATTTAAATATGGTAAAACCAGTGAACAATACAAAATGCAGAGTGATTTCTGATCCAGTATGTGTTTTGTTCTATTCATGAATGAAATAATTCTAGACAGCTTGTACGTATTTAATGTCAGATTTCCAGCAAATTTTTTCATCTATAATCACACCTAGAAATTTATTGTCTTAAACTCGTTCAATATTGATATTATCTATTTGTATCTTTGCTTAAATATTTGCCCCACCATTTCCAAATAACATGAACTTTGTTTTGCTCAAATTTAATGATTATTTATTTTTATTAAACTATTCTTTTATTTTACTGAATTTGGTAGTGATTATGTTCCAAAGTTGCTGAAGATCCTCACCAGTACCCAGAACAGTTGTGTCACCTGCAAACAGCACAATTTTCAACAGTTCAGAAACATTACAAATATCGATATATAAAATGAAAAGTTTAGGTCCCAATACTGACCCCTGGGGGACAACACAAACAATGTCCAAGCACTCAGATTTACGTATATTGTCCCATCTTCACGAATTGTTGCCTGTTTTGTAGATAGTTTCTGACCCAATTCATACTACCCTGAGTCCATACCGTTCAAATTCATTAAGTAATATTTCATGATTTAATGTGCTGAATGCTTTTTTTAAATCAATAAATACTCCCACCGCAAATTTCTTTCTGTCCATAGAATTAGTGATTTCTTCTATAACATCCATTAAAGCTGATGATGTAGAGTGGTTGGTTCTAAATCCATACTGACTGTTTCTGGGTAATTTGTGTTTAACTATGAATTTGTCTGTGAACATGTCCCACGCATTGAGTTGTTTTGAATTCATTGTTATTTTCAGTGTGCATCACCGCTTTGTGCAGCACGATGGTACAGTTGTTAGCACTGTGTCAGCACAGTAAGAAGGTCACGAGATCGATTCCACCTCTGACCAGTGTGAGTTCCATCCCACCCCCTGACCACCGGTGAGCCTTCTGTGTGAAGTTTGCATGTTCTCCCCGTGTCTGTGTGGGTTTACTCCGGTTTCCTCCCATAGGCCAAAGACATACAGGTTAGGTTAATTGGCATCAACTGGGGATTCTAAATTGCCGTTAGGTATGAATGTGAGAGTGAATGGTTGCCTGTCTCTCTGTGATGGCCTGGCGATCTGTCCAGGGTGTACCCTGCCTCTCGCCCAAAGATGCTGGGATAGGCTCCAGTCCCCCCACGACCCGAAAAGGATTAAGCGGTAGAAGATGGATGGATGTTATTTCATTGCAAATTATTCTGTTGTTTTGGGGGTTTTTTGAATGACTTTTTGGTATTATTCCTTGCCTAGTCCTGTCGCTCACACTGTGGCTTTTCCCCGCTGCGCCCTGACCATGAGAGGTTTCTGTCACCCACTGGGGCCGGTGTCTGGGGAGCCTGTCCCAGGATGGCTGTACGTCTGGCCTGGGGAATGCTGGTGGTGGTGGGGGGGGCTTGTCTCCCGGGTGGGGCTGAGTCCGGCCTTGGGCCCCTGGTGCTGAGGGAAGGGGGGGAATTCCCCCTGGCCGTGGTTGGGCGTGCGCCGGTAATGCGGGCTGGCCTCGCATGGCGGGGTCATCCCCTCCACGGGGCCCTGGCAGTGCTCCGGGAGCTGGTGCCTGCGTCTGGTGTCACCCCCCACTCTCTGGGGCCTACAGGTGTGAGTGTGTGTGTGTGTGTGTGTGTGTGTGTGTGTGTGTGTGTGTGTGTGTGTGTGTGTGTGTGTACGTGTATATGTGTGTATACGTGTGTATGAGGGTGTGTATGGATGCGTATGTGCAGGTGTGCGTGAGTATGGGTGTGTGTGGTTCGTGTGTATACAGTATGTGGGGGTGTGGATATGGGTGCGTGCACATGTGTGTGAACGTGTGGGTATGTGTGTTGTGTGTAAACATGCAAAGTTGTGTGTGGGTGTAGGTGGACATATGTGATGGTGAGTATATGTGTGTACATGTGTGGGCGGCATTGGCTCAGGAGGTAGAGCAGGTCGTCCAATAACCGGATGGTTGGCGGTTCGAATCCCACTCTCCCCAGATATCCTGCTGTTGTGTCCTGGGCAAGACACTTTACCCCCAATTGCTCCTGATGGGTCTGGACAGCACCATGTTGGGCAGCTATGCCGCTATCAGTGTGTGAATGGGTGGATAGCAGGATCTGTAAAGCGCTTTGGTCATCTAGAGATGAGAATGAAAGCGTTATATAAGTGAATGCCATTTACCATTTTTACAAGAGGGTGGGCGCCTGCGTGTGTGTATGTGTGGGTGCAAGTACCTGTGGATGGACATGCAGGGGTGGACGGGAAGACCTCGTTGGGCGGTGGGGGGATGGGGCGGGCCATCTGGTGACCTAGGGGGTGGCAGTTCAGGACCTGTTCTTCCCAGTCGTCCTGCCGTTGTGTCACGGGGCAGGGCGTTTTGCCGCTTTGCCTCCGGTGTCCGTGGCACCAGGTATGAATGTGTGTGGGTGCTTGGGGGGGGCGGGGGGGGCATTGGCATGGGTTGGTGGCCACATTTCCGTCTGTTTGCCCCGGGGTGGCTGTGACTGCAGGGTAGCCTGCCGCTGTCGATGTGTGTCTGAGGAGGATGGTTGGTGGGCTCAAAGTGGGAGCTCTGGGGTGTCACTTGGCATGTGGAGTGCCGTATGGGACCAGCCAATTATTCATTATTATTATTATTATTATTATTATTATGTTTGTGTGTACAAGATGTGTGAGAGTAAGTGTGAGTGTGGCTACTCCATCATGCCTGTGGTTCTGGGGAGCGCTGGGGTGCAATGCTGACGGGTCCTAGGCTGCTAGGCCTGGTGGCATTCACCCTGGGTTGGGATCCGGGGGCAATGGCTGGCCTCCAGAGCCAGTTTGGGAACTGGCTTCTGGGAAGGGGGGGGGGGGGGGAGGGCGCTCTTTTTTGGACCGTCTCCCTCCCAGTCTTACCCCCCAACCCCCCCCCCCCTTCAATTCTGGGTGGAACATACATCTTATTGGATACACTTAGGGTTTTGGGGTGGGGGTGTGCCATACTGTGTTGGTGAAGAGGATCCCTCTGTCTACTGTGCAGCGGGGCCAGCCTCACCTCAATTTTAACTGCACTGTAGACACTGAGGGTTTGGGAGGATGGGAGCCCCACTGCCTATAGCACTGGCTAGCGGTGCTCCAACCCACCATCCCCCAGTTTTAACTGCACTTTGGTAGTTCACACACCTGCACACAATCACACCACACAACTAACACTCACCTATCACAATTCATGCATTGGGGAAGGGGTCGGGGTGGGGGTCATCCCCCACTCCTGCTGCTCTCCTTCTGCCGGGGGTCTGGGGGCCTGGCTGGTGACCTGGGGCCTGTCATGTATTCAACATCCTTGGGCACTGCCAAATGAATAGGGGTGAGCAAGGGAGTGAGAGAGTGAGTGAACAAGTTAGTTGTTAGTTAGTAAGTGAGAGTGAGGGGGTGATGAATGGAAATGGTGATGGTGGTGGCAGGTCGGATTTGTGTGGCGCTTTGCATGTTGGGTGGCATCTCTGAGCGCTTTTGGTGGTCCGTTGATCAGTCACTCCAGATGGGCGTTGGGGGTTGTGGTCTGCTTCTGTGGCTGCAGCCGCCCTGGGACGGGTTGACGGGGGTGTGGCTGTTGGTCCATGCCCGTGGTCTCCCCAGCCATTCCGGGCATTGGTGCACGTTCATGCCCGCTGTATCTGCACCATGGCAGCCCCAAGTAATAAGGGTGAATGAGTGTGGGGGAGTGTGTGGGGGAGACCACAAGTGGATGTGAGGGAGTCGGAGCGCGAGTGAGAGTGTGTGAATGGGTGAGCATGAGTGGGTGCAGGCAACTCTGAGGGCGAGTGGGAGTAGAAGTGAAATTGAGCAGGTATGGGAGTGGGTGAGAGTGGGTGGGTCTGGGAATTTGAGTGTGGGATTGTGTGGGGGAAAGAGCAAGTGAAAGTGAGGGCGTACGTGGAGTATGTGTGGGTGTGAGTGCGTGGGAATGGGCATGTGTGCTGGTTGGGGGGTGCTGGATTGAGGGGGTGGAGGTACCTCCTGGTACCTCCTGGCAGCATGGGCTCCCTTGGATGGGGGGGCTGGGCCCCCGTGAGGCTCCTGTGCTTTGCTGCCACCTTCCTTGGGCGTGGGGGTTCCCGGGGTGTGTGTCGGCGATGCTGGGGTGGGGGCAGGCCTGCTGTGGGGGTGTCTGGGTGGGCTCGCGTGGGGGGCACGGGCTGGTCTCCGGCCCGGGGGGGGGGGGGGCTTGCCTTCTGGCGCCTGGGGCCCAGGGGCTGGCGTTGGACCCCATTGGTGGGGTGGGGGCTGGTGGGTCCAGGGGCAGGGGTGCACCGCCCCGGCCTCCCTTGGCCGTCCCTCCTGGGGCAGATGCCTGGCTGTCCTGTGGCTTGTTGGCCTTGGGACATTTGTGCTCTGTGGGGGTTGGTGGCATTGTCCTGCTTGCTCAAGGTTTCTGGGGGGTGCTGCTGTGACCTGCCACCTCTTTGTATGTTTCCTGGCAAACCACTCACACGCAGACACTTATTTTGCACATGCTCTCATACACACGCACAGGCATGCACACACACATATGTCTCTCCTTTAACAGGTGCAGATACCAGACTGGTGATGAGACCTTTTCAGTAGAAGAAACAGTTTGTCTTCTGTTTGTTTCAGTTGCGTTAGCCTGTTTGTCTTCTTTGTCTGTTCCTCTCCCTTTTCATTCCCCTTCCCCACCCCTCCTTTCCCCATTCTCCCCCTGTCAGGTCCTTCAAGGGTAAAACAATTTAAATAAAGTATTAAAAGTTATTACAAGATGAGTTTATAAATAATACACAGTATATACCCATATGTACTGTATAAAGCTCCTTTTGACAAAGTAAATCTGTTTGGCACAATAAGGGTAGCAGATTTCTGTTCTGCTCACCTAACTGCTTGACAGGAGAAGGGGGAAAAAGAATTAGTGATTTCTTCTATAACATCCATTAACGCTGATGATGTAGAGTGGTTGGTTCTAAATCCATACTGACTGTCTCATTAGTAACTGATCATTATTATTTTAATTAATTAATTTAATTATGAATTTGTCTGTGAACATGTCCCACCCATTGAGTTGTTTTTGAATTCATTATTTTCATTGCAAATTATTCTGTGTTGTTTTGTTTTTTTTGAATGAGTATTTGGAATTATTCCTTACCTAGTCCTGTTGCTCACACTGTGTATCTTCCCTGTATAGTGAATTTAATCTTGAATTGAACTTTATTATGTAACCCTGCCCAGCTGTTATTGACTCATTATGTCCTGGCTGTAATAAATAATTAGCCCACGTGCACGATGCAGCAACAAGAAGGGACAATCAAACAATAATACATGCTTGAGAGTTTTTATTAAATAGCAAATCTTCGCACAGCTACAGAAACAGTCACTCGCCAGAGGAAGGAGCCTATGGAGAGAAGACAAGAGCTGTGAGAGGAGGAATGGAGTAAGGGAAAATGGGCTAGCCAAACTGCCACTTACAGGAGCTCCAAGGGAGAACCAGCAGGGCCCCAGCAGGGAATAGACGAACCAGCAGGGTGAGGGGAATGGAGTTGGTGGTGCCTGACCGGGTGGAGGTTTGCTGTGGATGAGTGGAGATGCGGCAGGAGAACACGCGCAGTCCCGGTGACACACTCACACGATGGCAGCAACCTTAACAGGGGAAAAAGCACACAGGTTAATAATTTTTTACCAGTGTGAATCAAATACTGGCTGTTTTGGTTGGCAGTATACCCAGACGAGCCAGCATTAAATCACTGAAAAATGCTTCCTTATGAACGCTGGCTGATGAGAGGGCACATGTGTGTCCTCTCATTCAGGTGCACTGATGACCTGAGGAGAGATGAATGGGAAGGAGGGGTTGCGCTCTCACCTCCCATGACAGGGCCCCCCCTTCTAGGAGTGCCTCCTGGCGGTCCATAGGGCTTGTTGGGATGGGCACGAAGGTAGGCCCGGAGCATCTCGTTATCCAGGATCCGGGATGTGGAAAACTCAGGACCGTTCCTCCGGGCTGTAGCCCTCCCAATCAACCAGGTATTGGAGACCCCGGCCTCGACAGCAAACATCCAGAATCCGAAGGACAGTATAGGCAGGGTGGCCATCGATTATCCGGGAGGAGGAGGCGGTTTTGGGGGGGGGGCAGAGGGGACTGACCGAGAGGGGTCTGATGTGGGATATATGGAAGGTCGGGTTCACCCGTAAGGTTGGTGGGAGCTTGAGCTGGACTGAGGCGTCATTGATCACTCTGGAGATCGCGAAGGGCCCTAGGAAGCAAGGAGACACTTTCTTCGATGTAGTCTTCAAAGGGACCTGACTGGCCACCAACCAGATCTGCTGCCTCACAGCGTACTTGGGGGCAGGCACCCGTCTTCTGTCAGCCATGGCCCGGTTGCGCTCAACAGAGCGGGCGAGGGCGGTGCATGTGGACCTCCAGAGGTGCCAGCAGCGATGAGCATGAGCCCCCACAGAGGGAACCACGACCTCCCTCTCGGCCATAGGAAGCAGCGGAGGCGTGTATCCCAAAGATACCTCGAACGGAGTGAGACCTGTTGCCGTGGAGACGGCAGAGTTCACTGAGTACTCCACCCAAGTCAGGTGCATGCTCCAAGAGGATGGATGTTCAGCTGCTACACATCGCAGAGTGGCCTCCAGGGACTGGTTGGCACGCTCTGCTTGCCCATTGCTCTGGGGGTGATTCCCAGAAGAGAGGCTCACAGTCATCCCAAGGGTCCGGCAGAAGGCCTTCCAGACCTGCGACGTGAACTGCGGGCCCCGGTCAGACACGATGTCCAAAGGGATCCCATAGAGGCAGATCACATGGTCAGTGATGAGAGTTTAGGGAGGGCCACCATATGTACAGCCTTGGAGAAGCAATCCACGATGGTGAGGATGACTGTCTTTCCGCGGGAGGGGGGAAGTCCAGTCACAAAATCCAGAGCAATGTGAGACCACAGGAGACTAGGGATGGACAAAGGATGGAGAAGTCCAGCCGGGGGGGGAGAAGTCTGACTTGCCCCGGACACAGTTCTGGTAGGCCCGCACGTACTCCTGTACATCCCGCCACAGTGTGGACCACCAGAACACCCGCCGAATAAAGTCCATGGTACGGGTGATGCCAGGGTGACAGGCGAATCGGCTGGTGTGACCCCACTGGATGGCATTACTGCGGAGGGCAGCGGTTCCGGGCCACCCTGCTGGCACAGGCTCCCGAGACTGGGCCTGACGGACCTGCTGCTCGATATCCCACGTAAGGGCACCGAGGACGCAAGAAGAGGTAAGAATGGGTTGGGGGTGGGAAGGGGGCGCTATCTCCTCGGAATCAAACTGGTGTAATAGCACGTCCAGTTTGGTATTCCGAGAGCCAGGCCGGTAAGTGATGGTGAAGTTGAACCACTGAAGAAACAGGGCCCAACGAGCCTGCCTGGCATTGAGTCGGCGGGCCGACCATAAATACTCTAGGTTTTTGTGGTTGGTCCACACAACAATGGGGTGAATAGCCCCCTCAAGCCAATGCCTCCATTCTTCCAACGCCAACTTAAGGCACTTTTCCACTTGGAACCCAAAGGCCTCGTTTGGCCTTGGACCGAACAGTCCTGTTCCGGCACTGGTGGTTTTCCACAGCACAAGGCTCACTGTAGTATGGGTGGGAGATGGAGGGAGTTGGAGGCGGGGTTTTGAGGGAGTTGGAGGCGGTGCTACACTCCCCTTGAGGCTGCGCCATTTTCCTTGGACCAATTAGTAGTCCAACAGCTATTTAATATCATTTTGGTGGTGAGGCTGCTGTGTATTATTATGCAGTACTCATCTCATGTAACCTTGTGCCATTGCAATGACGCAATTTTTTCGTATATTTAATGTGGACGTGTGGATCTTTAATATCACAGTTACAAGTACTGGGACAGCCATCTAATAAAAAATATCTTACAAAATTACAAGTCCACATTTTCTTTAAAGTGTACTTGTTAATGCTGAGTACAGAATTGGGTGAGGCGCACCAAAACAGTTGTTGCTGTACACCCCACACTCACCCGTCCTTACAATGGCTAAGTTGAATATTTTGTGCAGATAAAACCATTACCTGGGTTGGCAATATGAACATTTCCAAATACAGAATTTAAAATATTAGGTGTCCCTGTTGTTGCACATGGATATAAAGCTTGGTCAGTAGTGGCTGGCTTTTAATGTATGTGTCGGCAGTTATTGGACTCCATAACACACTGCAATGACAAATTTTTCCCAACCTTTTTAAGGATTTTAAGACAGTGTAAAACTTAGTAGTAACAGACAACACATGATGTCAACAGTCACGGGTTTATTCAACGTTATTAACACTGGTCATTGATTAATGTACAGTATATACATAATAATGGTTGGGAAAACGGGTCACACACGCCGTGCGAGGGTTTCAAAGACTGCCATGAGAGTGTTATTGAGGGCAGCATTCTGCGCAATTTCCTCCCTTCGTACAGCAACTTCAGCTTCCCTGGACTGACGGACCTCATCCACAAGCAGTGAATTGAGTTCCAACTGTTGCCGCTGGAGCTCCCTCTGAAGCTCCATCTGTTCACGGTGCTGTTCCCTTTCTGCTTCTTGCATCGATGCAAAAATAGTTGAAAGGTCTTGTTTTGTGTTGCTCCGCTTCCTCTTACCTACAAGACAGAAATGTGAGCTGGTGTCAGTAAAATCAACCTCAAAACATGTAGCAGTACATGCCCAAAAATTAATACAAAAGTTAAATATTTTTGGACACGTCAGAAAGTGAGACCCATATATTATACAGAATCATTAATCAGACAGTGAAGTATTGTTACATTTTAATCATTTATTGGCTCACAGCGCATGAATATCCAAAATTACTTTTCTCAAAAAATCGATGGTTATGTAAAAAATAGATATTAAAAAAAGAGGAGTGTTCTCAAAAGTATGAGGATTTATGGAGAAACGGATTTCATTTTCCAGCTGGAGTGACCATCGCCCCACAGTGCCTAAACAATCAAAACCTGGTGTAATGGACAAGGCATCACTGTGTTTGATTTGGCCAGGAAACTCTCCTGACATAAAACCCATATGGATTGTCAAGATTATGACAGATACCATCTTATATGACTTTAACTGTCTTTTGTGAGTCACAAAAAACACACTGTACCATGACATTGCAGTTATTTTGAGATGTACCTGTACACGGGACACACACTGGTGAAAGTCAAGTGCTGGGTTTGAAAAAATTACTTTTTTTTATGAGTATCACAACTGTGTATTTGTACAATACATTTAGTAAAAGCTGGGTTTATGTTTGAATGAATGAATGAATGAATGAATGAATGAATTTATTTATTTCGGATAGTACATTACAGGTTAAAAGAAACTGTATAATATAACAAGGTCAAATTAGACAAAGACTCCTTCTACTATACAATTCCACGTGAGTTATCCGAAATGGGTGATGGCTGAAGCCGCAGCTTATATTGCCCACCCATATTCCATCCAAGAATTCAAAGGAGAAAAAAGAGAAAACAAGACAAGAGCGATTACAATTTAAAACAAGGCTAAGACAAAATATGACTGAGAGAAAAAGAAAACTGAGCTAGTCTAAGTTAAGCGGTTACTATTCAAAAACAAATCTAAGACATAGTGTCACAGAGAAAAAAGAAAAACTAAGCTATAACACAACACAGGCTGGAAATGTCAATCCTTATGTGAGTTTACATGTCGTCTTGTAAATATGTTTGGAGTATTTCTTCCTTTAGTTTTTGTTTAAATTGTCCAAGCTTTGTACATGATTTTAATTCAGGTCCAAAATCGTTCCATAATCTGACACCTTGCACTGAAATACAGTGTTGCTTGGTGGTTGTTCTCACTGTAGGCTTTTGAAATATACATGTTCCTCTGAAGTGATATCGTTTCTCCCTTGTTTGGAAGGGAGAAACGAGGGAGATGCCTAGGGAGCTAGGCATTTGGTTTCAAATGCCTAGCTTTTTATGGTGGTCAAAAAATTCTAGAGGTGACCCAAATTCTATGGTGGAGAGACCCAGCTGGTCTATCATCTCTGAAGAGCTGGAGCAGGTGGCTGGGGAGAAGGAAGTCTGGGCTTCTCTGCTTGAACTGCTGCCTCCGTGACGCGGAGAAGCGGTAGAAGATGGATGGATGGAAAAAATTCTGAATGCATTTATACAGTAGGCTCAACTGAATCATGAAAATGAAGCACGCTGACTTTCAAATAATGAGTTTTGTGCTACAACAGCTCATTACCTTTTCCATGCCTGTGATTAAATATGCAATTGCATTTTTTTTTTTTTTTTTTTTAAAAACCGTGATGGCGAGCTATCTAGGGTGGCGACAGCTACGATCCACTCGTGAGCCACGATAACGGCGTGGGACTTGTTATTTATTTATTGTTCTACATAATTATAGTTAGCATGAAACAGGCTGGATAAGGTAAAAACATTAATGTCAAGAAAAAAAACACTCACCGTCTGTGGTTAACATAATTGTCGCCGAGGGGGTCCACTCCAAGCTCCGGTTTCCATAAATTTGGTCCATGAGATCGAACCACTTCCAATGCTGCGGTTCGCCCAGCTGCTACTGTTATGATCCTTTATGGATCGGTACGAAAGTGCAACATGTAAAAAATAAAAATAAAATTTTAACCAGGATTACAACTAATTATTTCATCAGATATTGTCAACACAAAAAACAACATACAAGGACGGACATAGCATTAAGCTAGGTCATCGTTTAAACACGATTAAGTTTTCGTCTGTCCTAAGTGAACTTTCCACTGTTGGAAAAAATAACATAAAGCATGAATATCACATCACTTACCGTCCTGTATATCACAATATCATGGCTTCAACTGCTGAAGTTGGGTGTATCGCGGCTGCACATTCAATTCAATTCGGGTGGCTGGGTCTAATTCCCGGTGCGTCTCCGTGTAATTTCTGGTGCGTCTGTTTGTGCGCACCACTGCAAGTTCAATCTGCTTCCCTCTGCATTCTCTCATCAGCCGAAACGCACAGGAAACTCTGCTGGACTGCGGTGTTGGATTTCTGCTGATTTCTGTGAAGCCATTCTCTCGTTGTGGTTTATAATATCACTTGTTCGCGGGCTCACTGACGAAAAATTGCAAATGGCGACCAGCAAGCGATTCTGGAAAGTCAGTGTAACGCCCACGTAACGCCCACTCTCATGACGCTACGCACAGACCAATGAATGGCCAGCAGTGGCGTGACGAAACGGGGCCGGGAGCCTTCGGACCTGCTTTTTACGGTACCGAAAAAAGTGTCAGTTAAACTGGAACTGTTCCGAAAAAGGGAACTGTGAGGCCTTTGGGTTCCGAGTGGGAAACCGGACAATGGAGGTCGATCGGGGCCAAACGGGGCCTTTGGGTTCCAAGTGGAAAAGCGCCTTTAATGGCGAGTAGCTCTCTGTCCCCTAGATCGTAATTCCTCTCGACCAGCATAAGCCGACGAGAAAAATGCGTGCACAGGTGGAGCTTCTGGTCGGAGGATGTGCACTGCGAGAGAACAGCATCCACCCCGAATCAGATGCATCCACCATCCAAGCAGGGCTGCATGCCAGCCCAGGGCACCGGAAGGCTCCTGCCCCAGGCCCCACCTCCACCCCACCCCCCAGCCCCCCCAGGTGCCACTAAGGGTACGTGTCCACTCGTTCCATCGTTTTTCCACTTCCCATTCATTGTGTATTGGAAATGCAGTGGAAAACATTTGGGTGCGCAGCGGTCAAAAAACGTACTGTGGTGTGACGAGTTTCCCGTGGGTACCCTACAGCTCATTTGCATAAAGATTTCCATCGATCATGATTTTTTCCGTACGGTCATGAACCGGAGGCAGCACTCTCGTCCTGAACTTTTAAACCAGTGGTTTTTGATGTCAAATAACCATGAATTCATTAACTGAACCTACTATTTCTTTCACGAAATGATGTTAGAAACACTTTTTGCTGGTTTGTTTTAAAGATATAGAGACCAAGGAAACCATATTGTCTGGTCGCAGCAGAGAGCTGAAGACAGCCCACAGTCGGACCCGTCGACCAATCCAGTGAACCAAGCAGCCGGAGGAGAAGACGGCGGGGGGGGGGGGGGGGGAAGAGAAGCAGATCTGTACGTTACCTGTTGCTGTGAAGACTTGAAGGAGAAATTAATAACCGCTGTTTCAAGCAACCCGATACTATATGACCAGTCCTTGCTGTCATATAGAAACAGCATACAAAGGAATGAGGTGTGGAGAGCAGTGGAACATGGGCTCATCCAGCCAAAGCTCACTAACCAGGCAGTCAAATTTGACATGCATTGTGTGGGTCTGTAGGATTGGGTGAACCCAAAACCAGTGGCGACGATAACAAAGTCGCCTTTTGTAGGGCAAATATACCAGCACTATTAAAAACAATCTGTTCATGGTTAATAATGACTATTCCAGGATTTCCCCCTGCATTGCTCAACTCCACCTAGCTGAGAACTATGCTACACGCCTCACAAGTTGCGGTATGCGGATTCCTTTCCAAAAAATCCTGACCAGTGGACATGTACCATCATGCAAAGCAGACTTGCGCCCACCCTAGAGCCCCAGCCATACACCCTGGGAGCCACCCAGCACCCACACCCAGGGTAGGAGGTAGCAAAGAGCAGGAAGCCGCAGGGGAACCCAACCCCCATGCACACCAGAGGCAGTCCACGTGGCCATGAGGTAACACCCCTATCAGTCCAATACCCCCAAACCAGTGCACTCACTCACTCACAAACCCATGTTCCCCTCCTCAACCCATCCATATTCAAATAACCCCACAGACGTATCCAAAGGCACTGACGCCAACACTACATCCCAGGTCAGCAACCAGGTCCCAAGCCTGTGGCAGAAGGGGGGCAGCAGGGGTGGAGGAAAAGAATAGGTATGACTTGGAGGGAGGCGGCCCTCAGAGAGAGCCCGTCCTTCCCAAAAGTCAGCTCCCAAACTGGCTTGTTTTTCTTTATTAATGAATTGTGTGAACTGAATTGCCTTCATTTGGATCTGTTATTATGCCTCCCAAAGGTAACATGAAGGGCAGGAAAAACATTGGGAAAAACAAAGTAAAGACATGATTTTCATTGTCCTTTTCACACATTTTTATTTTATTTGATACTTGCCCTGTTTTTTTTAATCCTGCTTTTCTTTTCTGGTAAACATCTTGTTTTTATAATGTTTTCCAGTGTGTATTCTTTTTTTTGCAACTTTCTTTTTATTAAGTGATATTCACAAATCAGATGCATATTGAGGGTTCGTGGGAGTTTGCCCAACCAGTTTACATGTGTTTTATGGACTTGGAGAAGGCATTCGACTGCGTCCCTCGTGGCTTTTTGTGGGAGGTGCTTCGGGAGTATGGGGTATCGGGCTTATTGTTACAAGCTATTCGGTCTCTGTACAACCGTTGTGAGTGTTTGGTTGTTATTGCCAACACTCAATCGGACTCATTCCCAGTGAGAGTTGGACTCCGCCAGGGCTGCCCTTTGTCACCGATCCTGTTCATAATTTTTATGGACAGGATTTCTAGGCGCAGCCAGGAAACGGAGGGTATCATGCTTGGTGACCACAGGATCTCATCTCTGTTGTTTGCAGATGATGTTGTCCTGCTGGCTTCATCCAGTAATGACCTACAGTTCTTACTGGGACGGTTTGCTGCTGAGTGTGAAGCGGCTGGGATGAGAATCAGCACCTCTAAATCCGAGTCCATGATCCTCAGCCTTGAAAAAGGTGGATTGTCCTCTCCAGGGTGGAGACAAGCTTCTGCCCCAAGTGGAGGAGTTTAAGTATTTTGGGGTCTTATTCATGAGTGAGGGGAGAATGGAGCGAGAGATTGACAGACGGATCGAAGCAGCATCTGCAGTGATGTGGACGTTGTACCAGTCTGTTGTGGTGAAAAGGGAGCTGAGTTCTAAGGCAAAGCTGTTGATTTACCAGTCCATCTACGTTCCTACTCTCACCTATGGTCACGAGCTTTGGGTAATGACCGAAAGAACGAGGTTGCGGATACAAGCGGCTGGAATGAGCTTTCTTCGTAGGATCACTGGACTCACCCTTAGAGATGGGGTGAGGAGCTCAGTCATCCGGGAGAGGCTCAGAGTAGGACCACTGCTCCTCCACATTGAAAAGAGCCAGTTGAGGTGGTTTGGGCATCTGATCAGAATGCCTCCTGGATGCCTCCCACTTGAGGTGTTTCGGGCACTTCCCTCTGGGAGGAGACCCCGGGGTAGACCCAGGACTCGCTGGAGAGACTATGTCTCCCAGCTGGTTTGGGAATGCCTTGGTATCCTCTCTGAAGAGCTGGAGCAAGTGGCTGGGGAGAGGGAAGTCTGGGCTTCTCTGCTTGAACTGCTGCCTCTGCGACCTGGACCTCCGGAGAAGTGGTAGAAGATGGATGGATGGATAGATGGAAGGTGCATATCATGTCTTGCATATAACAATGTCATTTGTATCGGGTGACAGCAGACAAAAACAAAACAAAACAAAAATTAAAAAAAACCAACTATCAGTTATTATTACAAAATGAATGACCCCCGAGTTCACTGCTACAGACTGTTCTCGTAGTTCAGAACATTCTAATTTCACATATTTTCTTTGGGAAAAAAAAGAGGGTGAGAAGAAGCTGTTCCAGTGCCTTTTCTAATACTTACCATGTTTTTAGCCTGTTTTTCCTGTGGTAGGGTCTCAGGTAAAGTTGCCACTTCTGCTCATTTCCCACACTTTGGGCCTTTTTTTTTTTTTTTGGTCAGTGTAAATATGAGCAATTACAGGTTGGTGGGATTTTTTTTTTTTTGTGGAGGGGGTGTATATAACATTCAGAGACATCATTGGGCATTGCCTACTTTTTACTTTTCTAAGTTCAACGGGATAGTCTGAAGCACTTAATTTTACAATTTTTTTGTGTTGTTTTACAAAATTATGTCAAACTCATACTGTATGTGAGGCCCTTTAGTTAACAAAATGAAATGAATGGGGGTTTTTTTTTATTTAGAATTAATTTACAGGGAGTCTTTTAACACACATTCTTGTGGATGTAAATCCCCTTAAAAACAAATCTATAGTGTCAAAATGGTATCTTTTGCCCCTTTTCCCCACAAAATACCTTTCATGGCCTTAGAATTGCTTGTGAAAAGCTTTCCTTTCTCCTCTGCTTTCAAAATATTGGATCTAGGAATATTCTAATTAAGCCCACCCACGAGTACTCTGATGGTATCACCTCTCATCAATCAATCAATCAATGCATTATTTATATAGCACTTTCATGCAAAAAGATGCAACACAAAGTCCTTCACACATTGAAATAAAACACAATTTAACACACACACACACACACACACACACACACACAGAAACTTTCATTAGTGCAAAACTTATGGCTTAAGGCTTATGGCTGGGCACAGAGGATCCAAGTGTGGAAGCACCATCACTAGGGAGCCATCACCACCAGAGAAAGTGCTAAGTCCACGGCTACAGGAATACCACCTCTGAGACCTCCCAAGTCCAACCCGAGGGGTCGACACCGTACGCACGGCACTGCAGTGCATGACCCCCTCAGCCAGACAGACCAGGGCAATCACAGGCCAGCACCCAACAGCCAGAAAACAGGCACATCCCCCCATGGGACGGTCCCAAATGAGAAAACACACAGTTTGGACACGGTGATAAAAAGTCACTGATAAACAATAAGATAGCTTGCTGATAAAAAAAAAAAGACTAGGCAGTTAAGTTGACGAGAAGAATAAAACAACTCCTAAATGTAGTCAAACAGACATATATTCATCAGTATTAATAATTTGCAGTAAGATAAGTAATTGTGACATAAAGTAGATTTAAAATCAGAAATTAAGAGGATTAAAATAGGAAACTAATCAAAAGCAAGGTTAAAATAGTAGATACTGAGTCTGCTTTTAAAAACATGAACACTTTCAGCAGCCCTGATGTTCCCCAGCAGGCTTGTTCCACAGACGTGAGCCACAGTAACTAAAACCTGCCTCACCGTGGGTGCACGTTCTGACAGTAGGGATAATTAAAAGTATCAAGCTCCTCGCCTGTGGAACCAGCTGTCAATCTGGATTCAGGAGTTAGACTCGATCTCTGTTTTTAAGAATAAGGTTAAAACCTTTCTTTTTGATAAAGCCTATAATTAGGGTGGGCTCATGTGCCCCTGAACCCTCCCTTAGTTATGCTGCTAATAGGTTTAGACAGCCGGGGGGCCTCCAACAATGCACTGGGCTTCACTCCTCTCTTCACTCTCAATAAAATATTTTTGCTGCTCATTAACATCTGTTTGTTCTTTCCCATAGATTGAGTCCCCATTGGGCTGTTTGCTCTCCACATGTCTGTTCTTTTCTTCTTCTTCTCTATTCCCTCAGCCCCCAGCCAGTCACAGCAGATGACTGCCCCTCCCTGAGCCTGGTTCTGCTGGAGGTTTCTTCCTGTTAAAAGAGAGTTTTTCCTCTCCACCGTCACCAAGTGCTGCTCACAGGGGATCGCCTGATTGCTGGGGTCTTTCTGCAATTGTGGAGGTTTTCCCTACAGCTGAAAGTGCTATGAGATGACTGTTGTGAAATGACACTATATAAATAAAGTTGAATTGAATTAGGTCCTCAGGGACCGCGGTGGCTCATATACCAAAAGCAGTTTTGATAAATAAGAAGGCCCAAGACCATGCAAACATTTATAAACCAGCAAAAGAACCTTAAAATCAATCCTGAAGGACACGGGGAGCCAATGCAGTTATTCTAAAACAGGCATGATGTGAGTCTGCCATCTGGTCTTCATCAGAACACCTGCAGCTGAATTCTGTAAAAACTGCAGATTTGAAATTGTCTTTTTGGGAAGACCAGAAAGCAGGGCATTACAGTAATCAATACGACTGGTGATAAAAGCATGCATCAGCATCTCTGTGTTTGCTCAAGAGAAAAGTGGGTGGACTCTGGCTATGTTCTTTAGATGGTAAAATCCTGTTTGTGTTATATTTTTAATGTGTGGAGTAAAACCAAGCTCAGAGTCTAAAATGATGCCCAAATTCTTAATATATTGGGATGTAGTAAAGGACAGACTCTGTAATTCTGGTAAAATATATATATATGTGTGTGTGTGTGTGTGTGTGTGTGTGTGTGTGTGTGTGTGTGTGTGTGTGTGTGTGTGTGTGTGTGTGTGAGAGAGAGAGAGCTTCAGGACCAATTCAAATTTTTTCAAATTCAAATTCAAACATTTATTTCAAACTCAGGGTTCATATTACAAATAGATAAATAAATAAAGTATATACAGATCAGCAGACACTCGGCACTCTTGTAACAACAAAAAACATAATGGGCTCAGTGTAAAATGGAACACCACCACTTCCAAATGCTGGAATGAAGTGTGAGTGACGAGCTGACAATTGCTGATATAAGATGATTGTTACATTCCAGCAGTCTTCTCAAAAAACTGTAAACATTCTTACGTATCAATTCTCCAAAAGACGGAATGTTCACAGACACAAACAGCTTGCTTGCACTCGACCTTCGTGGTACATTTAACAACCTTCTTAGGGAGTTATTATATGCAATGCGGATTTTGTTCCTAACAGCAACATTGCTATTAAACCATAATGGCGAGCAGTACATTGAGGTACAGAAGGTCTTGAACAACATACATTTGACTTCAGGAGAACATCTATGGAAATTACGCAACAGTAAATTGGTTTGAGCGTACAGTTTCCTGAGATGCCTGTTACAATCAGCATTGGTCTTATCAGATTCAATCCACACACCTAGGTATTTGACTTTTTCGACAAAGTTCAAGCTATTACCACAAAGTGACATAACAGGATTCGACGTATTGACGCCCTTTGGTTTGAAAGCCATACACATAGATTTAGTACAGTTGAACAGGATGTCATTTTTTTTACCAAATTTTTCACATACAGAAAGGAGATGTTGCATCGCTGCGGTAGATAAACTTAACAAACAGAGGTCATCAGCGTAGAAAATGTGATTTAACAGTGCACCGTTAAAGGAGCCGCCCACATTAGTATTGTTCAACAGTACACTGAGATCATCTACATAGACATTAAACAACAAGGGTGACAGTATACCACCTTGTTTAACACCGTTGGTCACATGAAATTTGGATGAGGTGACATTGCCCCATCTAACAACCATGGACTGCCTTCTGTACCAGTATAGCAGGATGCTAACAATGTAAATAGGGATACCTCGATCGATCAATTTTCTGAACAAACCCCAGTGGTTAATCCTGTCAAAAGCTTTGCTAGCATCTAGGAACGTAGCATAAACACTAGTGGAGTGGCTTCTGAAGTAGTCAACAAATTCATGGAGTAGGTAAACAGCCTTGTCAGTTGAAAGAGCTGATTTGAAACCAAACTGATTGTCGTTTGTCCACAGATAATCCTCAATTCTGTTCAGAAATAAACCCTCTAACAGTTTAGATATAACATTAGCAATAGCTATAGGTCTGTAGTTGTTCATGTCAGAAAGACTGGCACACTTGTTTTTCACCAAAGGAATAATAACAGAGTCCATCAACATGTCTGGCATGTAACCATGAACAAACATACAGTTAAAACACAATGACAACAAAATACACAAGTTGAAATCGGCGTTGATGAGGCATTCACTGGTGAGACAGTCAGGGCCAGCTGATTTGCCTTTCTTAAGAACTTTGATCAGTGAATCAACTTCAACAGGAGTAACAGCAGAAATATCAGAGGCATCAAACATATCGTTGTACAGACGAATATCATGCATAACAGAATCTTTCATTGAAACATTCTTGACTGAGTTGAAAATAGCTTCATAATGACATTTCCACTTTTCAGCAATGTTAACGTCACCAGTCACACCATCAATAGTGTTTGATCTGACAGACCGGTGGGAGCTCATAGCCTTCATTTGTTTCCAGAATTCTACCATGTTCAGTTCACTCATGTGATTAGCTAGCTGGTCACATTTGATACTTTCTTCATTGCGCCTGCATGCTCGTAGAGCATATTTGAACCTAGCCCTGCAATTTTTCATGTTTTCAAATATTGGACCAGAACGTGGTTTGCTATTACTCCTCCACCACAAAAAAGCATCCCGGGCAGCTGTGTGAGCCTCGCTAACTACATCATTCCAGCCTGTGACGTTATATTGGGTGGCCACACTGTGACTAGGAATGCATTCACTCACACAGTAATTTAGGGCATCAACAATATCACTGTAGAACCTGTCAATATCGTCCCTGTGTGCCGCACAATTACGGTCGTGACACCTGATGGCGTCCATAGGAGCACGGATGTTACAGAGTTTCCTACGAGTAAGTTTCTTATATCTGGACAGGTCTGACGCTGTGGCATCACGCCATTTGTATGTTCTACTGCTCGTTGTGGCTGAGGGAGCTTCCCGGGGGCCATTTACAGCACTAGATACCTCAATATCTATGGATAAGGGTACATGATCAGAACTCACATAGTCAAGCAGAACTTTGATATTGGATACGTTATCATGGCCTGAGGATGTAGTCACACAGTGATCAAGCCATGATGTAGAGCCGTGGGCCAAGCTAACATGAGTAAAGGTATCACTTGGTAGGATAATCCTGTCCGAGATGTGTAGGGAGTAACTCTCACAAAAAGACACCAGTTCGTTTCCAAAACAACTAGAACGTGCTGTATTAGCGTTGAAGTCACCAATTGTGAACACATATGGAGTTGGAAAGTCCTCGGTGATACGTTTAACAAGACTCAGGCAGTGCAAGTATTCATCCAAGTTTTCAACATTGTCATAGGGGAAATACAGTATACACATAATATAAGACAGTGAAAGTCACCCAGGTTGACTTCAATACCTATAACTCTTAAGCAATCGTAAGTTTTCACAACACAACTGTTCGCAAGTGACTTCCGCCATAGGATACCGCCGCCGCCATAGGGGCGACCTAAAATAACACGTTCTTCCGTATCCATAAAGGAGACACCTTGTCCTATAAAGTCACCATGTAATCTACTCAGAATAGACAATTCGTTTTTGAATAACCAGTGTTCCTGCAACAACACAATGTCATGGTTATCACATAAACTGGAGATCTCATTAGATGAAGTTTTTACATTCTTGCAGTTAAATGAACATATTCTGAGGTGGGTCCTACTATTGAATGCGTATAATGACAAACACAATAATGACAGTCACATGTTGATCATTTCCTCTCAAAAAACTGTCGGAGGTATAAACCAGATGGCCACACATTTTTGTCAAGCAACTTCTTGCTGCAACTGGCAGGACATGTAATCTTAAAAGAGGCATAACCATCATACTTGGTTTCTAGTTGCTCAATCTTGATATTGTCATTTAATTTAACATGGGTTTTGATGTAGGACCGTACATGATGGGGTCTGGTGGTGGGGTCAAGTCGACTGATGAAGACTTGGTGCATCTTATGACCTTGACCTTGACTCTGATGTCCACCAGACCTCCTACCAGACTTTGGTACAACGCGTAACTGTGGGTGAGGGCGTGTCTTGTTGACAGCCTGTAGCTGGTTCGTGGTCTGCTTGTCAGACGGTTGGTTGTCAGACGATTGAAGAGCATCAGCATAGGACCTCCTCTTCTTCTTGGAACGACGACTTTCAACTTCCTTGAACTCACTCTCGCGTTCTTCAGCAGTTACAGCAACTTTGGCAGCTTTGGCAACGTCAACAAAACTGGTCTTTGTAGAGTTGGCGGCCTCGTCCGCATTCTCCCCTTCGGACGTGGCAGTAGGTGAAGGATCACGAGCTGCAGTGGTGACCGGGGCGTGGTCGACAGTTGTTACCACAGTCTCCTTATCGCTGGGGATGTTGACAGCACTCTGAGTACTGCAAGCCTCATTGTCATCTTCGTCATCATCTTCCACGACCCGGGCGTCAGCTGGAGAGGGTGTGTCGCCGAGTTTGGACTTTATTGCCGCCATGTCGTCCTGGATAGCTGATATCGTTTTGAACGCGGTAGCAAAGCTCTCTCCAAGGGACATCACACGGCACACATCCTTAGACAGCCTGGCAAGGTCAAATGACTCCAACGAAGCTGGTGGCAAATCCTTGAGGTTCAGGGCAACGTATTGTGGTGCCAGCTGACCAGCCTCATTCAGCTTGTGGTAGATATCGATGATGTTGTCTTCCTTCTTCATCCTCTTCTTAAACCGCAATGTTCCCTCTGGACACTGCTCGAACAGCAACTTCTTTGCTCCTTTAACCTGGTTCTCATCATAGAAGTCGCTAACCAGTTTCACAAGATAGTCCATCGGGGCAGCATCCATCTTGTTCTGCATAAAGCACAGCAGCTCGCAGACGGACATCTGACGTGGGAATGTTGTAAGTGGCCCATGCGGGGGGAGGTTGTCACCAGCCATATCTGGCGTTAGTTCATTTAGTCCAGAAGACAATTCAGGAGTTATCTAACAAGATACTGACATGTATTTAGCAAACCAGCATAGGTTTACCGATATAGCTTTGTTAGCTTGGATAGCTTTGTAGCCCAACAGGAGTAACGTTCAGCGGGGCTGATCATTGGATTGGCGGGGCTAACGTTAGCTTAGCATTAGCGTTAGCTTAGCGTTAGCTTAGCATTAGCGTTAGCTTAGCGTTAGCGTGATAGTTTCAATAAATTGCGCTCTTGTGTGAATTAATACACACGCGCTCTTGGTTCCACCGCACTGCGGATCAGTTCGCCCTCTGGGGAGTAACGGTAGACGGCACCATTATTTATTTCAATTTCACACAGATGACAGATAACCATTCGCCAGATGTAAAGAATACCTTCTCACTGCTGTAGTTACTCTGGGTTAGCATCTGGGTTAGCATCTGGGTTAGCATCAGAGGCGAGCCTTTAGAGGTCGGAAACGGGGCGAAACGGAGCCAGAGCTGCCAGAACCTTCACCAGGTCAGCACTGGGTCGTAAGGGTATTCCCCACGTTTGTTGGTAGCCAACAGAAGTCCTTATTTTGATGGTTTTGCTTAAAATTCTCGGCTCATATCAGGCATTGCAAGTGCAGCACCGGAAGTGGTATTATAGAATGACTAAAACTTCAGTTTTGTCCTGGTTGAGCTGAAGAAAGTTGCTGCCATCTATGACTTGATGTCTAAAATACAGTTAAAAAGGGTGTTAATTGGTTCCATGTCATCAGGAGACATAGTGACATATAGTTGTGTGTCATCGGCATAACTATGGTAATTGCACTTGCCTCAAAGACAAGAGCGCTGAGAGTAACCACACACAATTCTCCAGCTGGCAAGTTTGACCAGAAAATTCTAGTATTGAATATTTAATGCTCAAAATTTACAAGACAATGCTGCCATGACTGCAGAGGGTCCAAACGACCACTTGGCACATGCGGAGAACATGAGTACCACAGCAAAGAGGCACCAGTTGCCACCACTAAATTTAAAAGTTAACACAGCCATGACTGTGGAGAGGAACAGCCTGATCAATTGTATATCACATGTAAACAAATATACACCGGGGCAGCACGGAACACAGCAGAGAGGCAAGGCCAGCAGCTCAAGGATCCTGCAGCCTGAGAGCAGACACAATAAGTCACCCCACCAGTGTAACTGCAGTCCTCTCAGCAATTACCAAACAGCATTCCACATTCATTCCATGCACAGTCATCTCTGCAGGCTCTCAATACACTCCAGTTGTATTTTACTTTGCTGCATTTCATTGGCCATTGTCAGATGACCATGTGCGATTATGTCTCTTTTCTCTTCCTGTATAACATGCAGTGGCATCTCAATAAAAGTCTGTGCCATGGCCGAGCGCTATTATTGTCCGCACTCGGGCCACGCACCATTCCTGTCAGGCTTTGACAGCAGTGTTGTTATTCTGTCTCCCCGGGCTCTTATTGTGACAGCGCTCGGGGAGTTTCCCCCTGTCAAGGTCTGAACAGCTGTGCTGTATTTGCGGTCGTTAGCGCCCGGCTTTAAAAGCCAGCGCCAGCGGCTGCATCGTGCGGCAGTCTCGTCAAACGTTCATCTAACGATCCTCCACGATTCCTCCACTTGTGTAAGTGTGTTTATTGATTGAGGTTATCGTTTGTATTCCGTTGCCCTTTTCCTTGTCAGACGGTGAGCGAGCGTTCCTCGTCTCAGCTGTCAATGATTGTTTGGTACGTTAACAAGTAATCTTGCTGCTCAGCCCACGCGGCTGGTTATCTTGTCCTTCCCTTTTCCTGAACTGTGAATAAACTTCTGTGCAATTTCACTGGACTGTGGCGTCTTATGCTGGCTCGTGAGGGCCAGTCCTGACAGTAGACTGCCTCCAGAAGGAGACGCCGTTCTCGGTGAAGTTGCATTCAGGAGAACTCTGCTCTTTCCTGTCTGGGTACGGTGTACTGGAATTATGCCGTCGCGGAGGGGTCGCACTCGGGGTCCCAGCCACCAGCTGACCAAGGCGCTGGATGAGGTTGATGAAATCCTCATCGCCTCTTCCCTCCTCGACTTTCATCCCGACGTACGCTGGTACCTGGACTGCGCTGAGGATGTGCTCAACCAACTTTCTCCCCGCTACGACGACCACCCAGAAGTCAACGCGAGGAGACTTGACATCGCCGCCCAACGCGAGATACTCCGGATGCACGAGGAAGAAGACGACCTGAGGCGGAGGAGACGGCATCCCCGCTGCCTGCTTTGGGATCCCGATCCCTTCCTCGATCCAGGCCAGGAGTTCGCACCACCTGTGGCCCGCTGTAGACGTCGGCGCCGCGGCCAGAGACATCCTCAGCAAGAGCGCCGTCCGGATCCTGCTCCGGGTCACTGGAATGACCCCATTAACCAGACAGCTGTCTCTTCAGCGTCTCACCAGGAGGGAACCCCCGCAGCCTCTCTCCCCGGGCCGTTTTCCCCCGCTGTCCTGTCAGCGCGTGGTGCCCGGCCCGTCTCGGCTGTTGCCCCCTCCTCTCTGACGCCTTCTCCAGCTGCTGGGTGTATGAGGAGTTCTGCTCCGGCGAGCCCTGCATCAATTCCATCACATGCAGCTCCCCCTCGTCCTTCCAGGGAGCCCTCTGCCACCATCCGACGGGAAGAGGAAGGAGCAATGTTTCCTACAGCAGGCACCTTCCTCCCTCTGGGAGACAGGCGAGTACAAGCTCACTCTTTTTCTCCTAATAGTGATTTGTCTTGTCTGACTCCTGGGGGTGAGGTTCGGGCTTCGCAGCCCCCCAAGCCTCCACCACCTGCTGAGGTAATTACTAAACCTGCTGCCTCTGTGTCTCCCTCCGCTGAGCGTTCCTTGACGTCAGTCAAGTGTCATCGGATGAGAAGGGGGCCTGCGGCCCTGGAGCAGAAGATTCCAGCCCCGCAGCCACATCAAGGACGGAGGAGGGGAGTGGACTACTGTATGGAGCCTGCGCCGACGACAGAGTGTCCCCGGGTCTCCACGGATGAACAGTCCGACCCAGCGGGCCAGGGGCCCCCTGCCACCACGCCGTACGGGTTGCCGGCATGGACGATGGCGCTGGAGGGTCCTCAGGCTGCAGAAGCCATCTTGCCGGCTGAGGAGCCCGACGCAGCCGAATGGGAACCAGAAGATGATCTCCTCCCATCTGAGCCCGGATCGTCGAAGTCCTGGACGGCCTCCAAACTTGAGATCAGGCAAGTGCTCAGTGTTGTCTTTGTTTTTTCTATAATTGAGCATTTTTGCCTGTCTCTTGTGGGGGCGAGCCGGGTGCAGCCATCCACTGCATCCGAGCTTGTCTGGCCGGGTTCTGGCGCTGCCAGTGATCCTGATCCCAGTTTTTTTTCTTCTGAGCCCTCCCCCAAGATCGCCGGTGCAGAGCAGACGCCAATCGCTGTGCCGGAGGTTCCAGGTTCGGAGTTGGAGGTCGGTACTGGTGCGACCCTGACCCAATCGGGGTCCGACGCGGGTGCAGCGTCGGCTCAGTCAGAGTTTGTCACCGAAGTGGTTCTGACCCAACCGGGGTCTGACGCGGGTGCAGCGTCGGCTCAGTCAGAGTTCGTCACCGGAGTGGTTCTGACCCAATCGGGGTCCGACTTGGCGGCAGCCGTGACCCAATCGGGGTCCATCGCGGGTGCAGCGTCGGCCCAGCTCGAGCTCATCACCGGAGGGGTTCTGGCCCAATCCGGGTCCACCAAGGGTGCAGCGTCGGCCCAGTCAGAATTCTTTACTGGTTTGGTTCCGGCCCAACTAACGCCCGTTTGTGTGGGATCCGGAGATGTAGCTGCAGTCCCGCCGCTGATGAACGCCGGACTGATTCCTTATCCTTGTCATGACTCGCCAGTCATCATTGGCTCCTGCTGCGTGCACACCTGCGCCTCATCAGCGGCAAACTACTTAACCCGCTCAGCCCTGTGCCTCGGCCTGAAGCCGTCTGTTCCCTTCAGCTCGTCTTCGCCATTGGTACTCCCAAGATCAGCAAGACAACGCTCCAAGTAAACAACTTACCTTTTCTCTTCAGTCCTCTCCCCTGTGCACAGGTGGATTCCTCGGCGGCGGACTTCTCCCCTTCGCCACGCCATCCTTATCTTCGCACAAGCTCAGCAGGTCTCTGTCTCCTGGGTACTCTCCTTGCCAACGCCAGCCACCTGCCATAACAAGTAAGCAGCAGTCATTCCTTCAGGCCTGTATAATTGTGGTGCCCGTTACCTTGTCCCTCTGCTCTCTCATTATAGGGTTGCCCGGCTGTACGGTGATCTGCTCTGCTGCCTGCTCACTGAAGTTCTCCCACAAGACATCCTCATATCTCACACACGCATCTATTCATACCTGTTTGTTAATAAACGCTGTTAAATCTATTCTGAGCCTGCGTGTGTGTCTCCTGAGCTGGACATTATGTCAGTACGGCTTCAGCAGAGCGGCTTGGCAGACAGCGGGCTCGTACACCGTCTTTCCACTCTCGAGGCTCGAGAAGATTTAATAGCCCACCAACAGCAGGTAATTCTAAATCAGTTGACTTCAATTACTCACCGGTTAGACCGCCTGGACCCCCAGCAGGCATTCCCCCCGGCTCCCCAGGGAGGGTTAGCTCCTGTCGCTCCGGTGGCCAGCCAGTCTTCCGCGGGAACGCCGACCCGGCTCACACTGATCCCGACTCCGGCCCGTTTTAACGGGAAGCTTGGCGGAGCTCGGGGTTTTATCATGCAGTGTGAGTCGGTGTCCATGCGCGTTCCCGGGGACTTCCGCTCAGACCACAGCCGGATTGGTTACGTAGGTAATCTCCTGGAGCGGCGAGCGCTAACCTGGGCTTACGCCGTAATGGCGAAGCCCAGTTACACGAACCTCTCCTATAACCAGTTCGTGCGAAACTTCCTCGAGGTGTTTGATCACTCTCGGCTCGATAGCATCCTAACTGACCGTCTCCTTGCTCTCCAGCAGGGAAGCCGGTCGGCGGCGGACTACGCCATCGACTTCCGGGTCGCTGCAGAGGAAGTAGGCTGGGACGAGGCGGCACTTTGTGGCATCTTTCTCCGCAGCCTCAGCTCCGGTCTGAGGGATGAATTGGCCGGTCGAGATCTCCCGGAGACTCTCACGGAGCTAATCTCCGTAGCGATTAGCTTAGATAACAGGTTGCGCGAGCGTTCCTCCGAGCGGAAGTCGACCAACCGCTCGCGAGGAGGCTCCACTCGCGCTCCTCAAGCTCGCCCCCTGGCGTTGCCGCCACCGGAGCCCTCCGAAGAGTCGGAGGCAATGGTGATTGGCCGGTCAAAGCTCCCTCCAGCGGAGAGACAACGCCGCTGGATGTTGGGCCTGTGCATGTATTGCGGAGGCAGCCAACACACCGTGGAGAGTTGTCCGGAGAAGCCAAACAGGGAGGTCCGCGAGTCACTGTAGGGGGCCTCGCGGACTCTAACCGGACAAAACCCCTCACAAGTCTCTCTTTGCCCATCCGTTTTTGTCACAACTCCATGGGGCACACTACTCATGCACTGGTGGACTCAGGAGCAGAGCAGAGTTTTATTTCAAAGAGCCTGGCAACCCAATTGGGCATCCCCTGTCACCCTCTGCCAACTCCGCTCAACCTGGTCACCCTCTCTCACGCCCCACTCGGACGAGTGACACATCAGACCCAGCCTACTCCCATCATTGTCTCTGGTAACCATCGGGAGAATATTGTCCTATATGTCCTGTCCTCCTCTGTCTCACCGGTCATCTTAGGCTACCCCTGGCTGTGCCTACACAACCCGGTCCTGGACTGGCAGGCCGGAAGGATTGCCGCCTGGAGCTCGTTCTGTATGGGCACCTGCCTTCAGTCTGCAGCATGCGCCCCGTCCGCTCCCCCTCTGGCCAAGGACGCCGCGCCTCCGGATCTCTCTCTGGTGCCCTCAGAGTTTCACGATCTGGGCCAAGTCTTCAGTAAGTCCAGGGTGATGTCCCTTCCCCCTCATCGGCCCTATGATTGCGCCATCAACATCCGCACGGGGGCTTCCTTACCCTCGGGGCATTTATACAGCCTGTCAGCGCCGGAGAGGGAGGCGATGGACGCTTACCTCAAGGAGTCGCTCAGCGCAGGAATCATCCGCCCTTCTTCGTCTCCACTCGGCGCGGGGTTCTTCTTTGTCTAGAAGAAGGATGGGTCTCTCCACCCCTGCATCGATTACTGGGCCCTTAACGACATCACGGAGAAGGACCGCTACACCCTGCCACTGATGGACACCACCTTCCACTCCCTCCAGGGGGCGACGTGGTTTACCAAACTGGACCTCCATAGTGCCTACCACCTCGTCCGTATCCGGGAGGGGAATGAGTGGAAAACAGCCTTCCGAACTCCGACCGGCCATTTTGAGTATCTGGTGATGCCGTTCGGGTTAACCAATGCCCCTGCAGTTTTCCAACACCTCATTAATGACGTCCTCCGCGACTTCCTTGGCCTTTTTGTGTTTGTGTACCTGGACAACATACTAATCTTCTCCAGGTCACAGGATGAACACCGGGTCCACGTGAGGCGGGTCCTGCAGCGCCTATTGGAGAACAGGTTGTATGTGAAAGCCGAAAAATGTGAATTCTATGCCAAGACCACCTCCTTCCTGGGTTTTGTCATCTCCCACGACCAAGTCCTCCCGGACCCCGCTAAAGTCAAAGCGGTGGTCGACTGGCCAACACCGACGTCCAGGAAGCAGGTCCAGCAATTCATAGGATTCGTCAACTTTTACCGCCGTTTCGTCCCCAATTTCGGCGCCATCGTCAGCCCCTTGACCCACCTCACCTTGCCAAAGACCCCCTTCCGGTGGACCGAGGACGCTGCGGCGGCCTTCCAGGCACTCAAGACAGAGTTCTCTTCCTCCCGGGTCCTCACCCAGGTCGATCCCACGCTGCAGTGTTTAGTGGAGGTCAACGCGTCGGACACAGGAGTGGGAGCGGTGCTATCTCAGCGGTCACCAGCCGACGGATCCAAACGGCCCTGCGCCTTCTTCTCCCAGCGCCTGTCACCGGCCAAGCGTAACTATGACGTCGGGGACAGGGAGCTTCTGGCCATCAAGCTCGCCCTGCAGGAATGGCACCATTGGCTGGAGGGGGCTTCTCTGCCGTTCATCGTTCTAACGGATCATAAGAACTTGGAGTACCTAAGACCTTCCAAGCGTCTGAATGCCCGCCAGGCGCGTTGGTCCCTGTTCTTTGCCCATTTTAGATTTACCATCACGTACCGTCCCGGTTCTAAGAACGGTCTGCCGGACGCCCTTTCCAGGCAATTTGCCCCCGAGACGACCGAGAAGTCAGAGCACACCATCCTGCCCAGCTCGTGTATTGTGGGGGCCATGTCTTGGGCCATCGAAGACAGGATCCGGAAGGCGCAGGAGGCCGAACCTGACCCTGGCGGCAGACCGGAGGGGAGGCTGTTCGTTCCATCCTCTGTCCGGGGGGAGGTTATCCATTGGGCCCACACCTCTAAGTTCGCCTGTCACCCTGGGGTCTCCCGGTTGGTCGACCTTCTCCAGCGTTCTTTTTGGTGGCCGGGTCTACAGAAGGACGCTGCCAACTACGTCCGGGCCTGCCCTGCCTGTGCCACCGGCAAGTCAGGTAACGCTCCCCCCGCTGGTTTGCTCCACCCTCTGCCGATCCCAGGCAGGCCCTGGTCCCACATAGCCCTTGACTTTGTCACTGGTCTCCCCATCTCCAACACCTATGACACAGTACTGACCATCGTCGACCGCTTCTCCAAGGCCGCCCATTTCGTGCCACTGCGGGGTCTCCCTACAGCTCGGGAGACAGCGGACCTCTTGGTCCAGCACGTTGTCAGATTACATGGGATACCAGTAGACGTCATCTTGGATCGAGGGCCCCAATTTGTTTCTGAGGTATGGAAGTCCTTTTGCAACGCCCTGGGAGCCACAGTAAGCCTCTCCTCCGGCCATCACCCACAGTCCAATGGGCAGTGCGAACGGGCCAACCAGGAGCTGGAAGCTGCCCTCCGTTGCGTCACCACTTCCAACCCGGCCTCTTGGAGCTCGCATCTGGCCTGGGTGGAATACGCCCACAACTCCACTCAGTCATCTTCTACAGGTATGTCCCCCTTCAAGGCGTCCCTGGGGTATAACCCGCCATTGTTCCCAGTGCAGGAGGGTGAGCTGGCCGTCCCCTCCGTCCAGGCGCACCTCAGGCGGTGCCGGAGCCTTTGGTCCAAGACCCGTGACGCACTCCAGCGGACGGCGGCGCGCAACAGCACCACGGCTAACCGTCACAGGAGACCTGCGCCTGCCTACCGAGTGGGGCAGCAAGTTTGGGTGTCTGCCCACAACGTCAACCTGAAGGGTGAGAAAAAGAAGCTGGCTCAACGTTTTATCGGTCCCTTCACCATCACCAAGATCATTAACCCGGTGGCTGTGCATGTGGCTATTCCTCCTCCCCTCCATATTCACCCCACCTTCCACATCTCCAAAGTAAAACCTGTGGTGTCCGATCCCCTTTGCCCCCCGCCCGCGGCGCCTCCTGCGCCCTTGATGATCGATGGCCATCCGGCCTGGAGAGTCACTGCCATCTTGGACTCTCGGCGCCGAGGTCGCGGGTTGCAGTATCTGGTGGACTGGGAGGGTTTCGGTCCTGAATGGAGGCAGTGGATACGCCCGTCCTTTGTGCTGGACAAGGGTCTCATCACGATGTTCCATCGGACGCACCCGGACAAACCAGCGCCAGGAGGCGCTGCTCGGGGGGGGGGGAGTACTGTCATGACTCGCCAGTCATCATTGGCTCCTGCTGCGCGCACACCTGCGCCTCGTCAGCGGCAAACTACTTAACCCACTCAGCCCTGTGCCTCGGCCTGAAGCCGTCTGTTCCCTTCAGCTCGTCGTCGCCATTGGTACTCCCAAGATCAGCAAGACAACGCTCCAAGTAAGCAACTTACCTTTTCTCTTCAGTCCTCTCCCCTGTGCACAGGTGGATTCCTCGGCGGCGGACTTTTCCCCTTCGCCACGCCATCCTCATCTTCGCACAAGCTCAGCAGGTCTCTGTCTCCTGGGTACTCTCCTTGCCAACGCCAGCCACCGGCCATAACAAGTAAGCAGCAGTCATTCCTTCAGGCCTGTATAATTGTGGTGCCCGTTACCTTGTCCCTCTGCTCTCTCATTATAGGGTTGCCCGGCTGTACGGTGATCTGCTCTGCTGCCTGCTCACTGAAGTTCTCCCACAAGACATCCTCATATCTCACACACGCATCCATTCATACCTGTTTGTTAATAAACGCTGTTAAATCTATTCTGAGCCTGCGTGTGTGTCTCCTGAGCCGGACATTATGTCAATCCTCACCCCATTCTTTCTTTTCCCGCACCAGGAACCGCGGGGATTAACCATAGTTGGCCCGGTTCTCCCTTGCTTCCCCTCTCCATGGGGAGACCGCCACCGAGCTCTCTCCAGTGGTCCTATTGGCAGGTTGATGCGGGTCGACCGCCTGGAAGCCTGTTTTTCCCGTTTGGCGTCCTGGGCCGGCCCCCTGATAAACAGAACTGTATATTTGGCACCCTGGTCTGGCCGCCGGAGGCACGGTCATCCCCGGCCCGGGATTCAGGTAGGCCGCCAGAACACGCCCTGCCACCCTTGTTAGCGGCTTGGATGCTGGGTGCTGGGAGGCCCCCTGAACTGTATATTATGCCTATCATCCTGGTGTGGTTTTTTTTCTTCCCCTTTCTCCGCCCCTCAGTAGTTCCCGTGATCTTGAGTTGTTTTTTTTAAGACTGAAATACTCCACATACAGGATCTAATGGTGTGCTCTGATGTGTGACTTGGCTGCTTGATTTTTTTTTTTCTCTCTCCCCCATTCAGTCTTGTTTATATACCGTGTTTTGTTTTTTTTTCTTTTTCTTGACTTTTTGGCTTAGGAAAGGAGAGTTGAGTTGAATCTAATTTTGATAAACACTTTTCCTCAACTTTAGGACCTATTATGGTTATATTGAACATCTTTTATGTTACTCTTATTTTGTGTTTAATGGAAATTTGGAGCCAGTATGGTAAAGTGTTGTTTGATTACTATATTTCTGATCAAGGAATCCTCAGAGCGGACCGCCCTTTCCTTTTCTTCATCAGACATAATGCCACCATGATTATTCTTCTTGCTGGCCATTCTGCTTGCCCCTGAGCACTCTGTAGGGTTGCAATATTGCTGTGTAGCTCCTAGGCAACGTGTAACTGCTGATCCATGGAGCAAATTACCATTGCATCCCCATAGTTGCAAACACGGGCTGAATTATCTACAGTAGGTCTTTATTCTGCCAAATAGGGTCCAGTCGGTCTAATTCAATTGCCAAGAAAATGAACTCGTTCAGCTTCTGCATTCAGAAGTTTGGCCATGTTTTTTTTTTTTTTTTTTCTCTGATCAGTCTTAAAATTAGAATTTGAGGTTCAGCCTTAAAGTTTTCAGCTGCTAAATTTCTTGCAGAACCTTTACCCTTTGATTACTTTTAGGTGATTGTCATTTCTGACTACTGCTCATTGGAATAGTTAAGTTCTGACTGGGATCTCTAAACTCTTTTGAACTTTTTGTTGTTATTTCTTCCACGTGTGTATGGGTTCCAGGTTGAAATGAATATTTATGGAGTTATTGTGAATTGTTTCTGTTCATTGTTGTTGGTGGGCTTTTGTTTCCCTTGAGCCTGCAAATTTCTTTTCGTGAGTGCCATATATTTTATTGGGGGTTTTTTTCTTTCTTTTCCTTATAACGGTCTATACTTTTGGGTTTTGGTTTAAAGGACTCTGTTTATGCTTGTTGGAATTAGCATGTTTTTTTTCTTTTTCCCCTCTCCTGTTGGAGGGATGAGACTACGTTACCCTGTGGGGGTTTTTTTCTCTGTTCTTGTGCCCTGTATGTGTTCTTGTGTTGTATAGTGTGGGTTTTTTTTCCTGTGAATGTATGCCCTGGTTGTTTTCTGCTCCTGCCCTGTCTGTATTGTGATTTGTGTGCTAGGATATCGTGTTGATTTGGTTTTCTGTAAGCTGTTTCTGTCCCCCCTTGCCTGCTCCCCCATCCACCCGCCCTAGGGGGGTTTGGATGTCTCGAGCGTCCGGGAGTCCGCTCTTGAGGGGGAGGTCCTGTCATGGCCGAGCGCTATTATTGTCCGCACTCGGGCCACGCACCATTCCTGTCAGGCTTTGACAGCGGTGTTGTTATTCTGTCTCCCCGGGCTCTTATTGTGACAGCGCTCGGGGAGTTTCCCCCTGTCAAGGTCTGAACAGCTGTGCTGCATTTGCAGTTGTTAGCGCCCGGCTTTAAAAGCCGGCGCCAGCGGCTGCATCGTGCGGCAGTCTCGTCAAACTTTCATCTAACGATCATCCACGATTCCTCCTCTTGTGTAAGTGTGTTTATTGATTGAGGTTATCGTTTGCATTCCGTTGCCCTTTTCCTTGTCAGACGGTGAGCGAGCGTTCCTCGTCTCAGCTGTCAATGATTGTTTGGTACGGTAACAAGTAATTTTGCTGCTCAGCCCACGCGGCTGGTTATCTTGTCCTTCCCTTTTCCTGAACTGTGAATAAACTTCTGTGCAATTTCACTGGACTGTGGCGTCTTATGCTGGCTCGTGAGGGCCAGTCCTGACAGTCTGAACAAACACATCAACAAATGTAGCATCTAAATACACTGCCTGGCCAAAAAGTCACTACCATTGGGGAAAAAAAGGCTTCCATTTGCTAAGGAGCATAAAGATTGGACTCTGGAGCAATGCCAGAAGGTCATGTGGTCTGATGAGTCCAGATTTACCCTGTTCCAGAGTGATGGGTGAATCAGGCTAAGAAGAGAGGTGGATGAAGTGATGGCCTGTGGGGCCAGTGCTATGATCTGGAGTTGCTGCAGTTGGTCAGGTCTAGGTTCAGCAATGTTATGTGCCCAAAGAATGAGGTCAGCTGACTACCTAAATATACTGAATGACCAGCAGGGCTTGACATTAACTTTTTTGTTCACTAGCCACTGTGGCTAGTGATTTTCCAAAGTTACTAACCACTGAGCCTTTTCACTAGCACCACAATTTTGTGGTTGGAAAATTATGTTTAATAGGAGCAAATTGGACTATGGCATTCTAAAATTTACTTGAACTAAATTTACAACCTTTTTCAGTGTAAATGACACATACATATATTAAAAATAGCAAGAGAAACACTGTTTAATTATTTATGAAGAGTAGTAAATACTGTTAAAAAAAGTAGAGCAAAATATTTGCAATATAAGAGCAAAGTACAGGTAGATCTGCGTCCGTCCAAATTCTCATTTGTACTCCTACCCCTTTGTCTACCCCTATGAATTGGGACACCCCTTCATGGTTGCATGACATCATTAGTAGTTGCTGATGGATTTAACCTAAATGGACATTACCTGTTTTCACCAGAAAAAAAGAAGAGAAAGAAAAAAAAACACGATACTTATGGTAGTTGTAGTCTTATAGTCTCACATTGCAATAGATTTATTATTTTAGATGCTGTTTGAGAAAACTGCAACTGGCCAAAGTGGCTAGTGGGTGTGACTGTCTTACCGGCCACTGCTGAAATCCACCATCCATTTGCCGGTTGGCCGGTGTTAATGTCAAGCCCTGATGACCAGGTTATTCCATCAATGATGATTCGTGCCATAATCAAAGATAAAGGCAGTCCAACAAAATATCAGAGTGTGTGATTTTTATTATTTTTTTGGCCAGACCGTGTATATGATTGATTATGATGATTATGACAGCAAGCTTGCCATAATGTACCACGGCAAACAAGAAGGGGCTCAGAGCTGATCCCTGATGTAATCCCACCTCACCTTGAATCAATCTGTCACTCCTACAGCACACCTCACCACCGTCTCACTGTCCTCTTACATGTCCCTTGCATGTCCTGCACCATCCTCACATACTTTTCTGCCACGCCAGATTTCTTCATACAGTATCACACTTTCTCTCATGGCACTCTATCATATGCTTTCTCTAGATCCACAAAGACACAGTACAACTCTTGACCTTCTTTATACTTATCCATCAACACTCTTAAATCATTGCATATGTAGAACTCTTTCTTGGCATGAACCCATACTGCTTCTTGATGATTGTGACCTCTTTTCTTAACCTGGCTTCAACAACTCTTTCCAATATCTTCATGCCTATGTAGTCACTACAGCTCAGCTGTATATATACAGCGGGGAAAATAAGTATTGAACACATCAACATTTTTCTCGTTAAACATACTTCTGATGGAGCCATTGACCTGAGATTTTCACCAGGTTTCAGCAACAAAGCAAGTAATCCACACATACAAAGAAATCAAGGCAACTGTGTTCACAAAACAAGTTATATTTAATAAAGTGGAATGGCACAGGGAATAAGTATTGAACACGCTTGGTGAAATTCATTGAGTATTTAGGAGAAAAGCCTTTGTTGGTAATAACAGCTTCCAGACGCCTCCTGTATGGAGAAACTAGGTGCAGCCATTGCTCAGGAGTGATTTTAGCTCATTCTTCCACAAAAGCTGTCTTCAGATGTCGAAGGTGCTGTGGGTGTCTTCTATGAACTCTGATCTTCAGTTCGTTCCATAGATTTTCAATTAGATTCAGGTCAGGTGACTGACTGGGCCATTCTAGCAGTTTTATTTTCCTTTATTTTCCTTCTGGAGCCAGTTGAGAGTTTCCTTGGCTGTGTGTTTGGGATCATTGCCTTGCTGAAATGTCCACCCTTGTTTCATCTTCAGCATCTTGGCAGATGGCAACAGGTTCTTATCAAGGATGTCTCTGTACATTTGTCCATTTACCCTTCAGACAGACTGAACATGCATTGGATCCTCTGCAGTTTGCCTATAGGCCTCACAGAGGAGTGGAGGATGCCACTGTCACTCTGTTTGACATGCTTTTTAAACATCTGGATTTTAATGGGACACACGCCAGGCTTTTATTTGTGGACTTTTCTTCTGCCTTTAATACAATCCAACCTCATATTTTAGTTGAAAGGCTCCTGCAACAATTTGATTTAAGCAATAATCTGGTGGGTTGGATTCTGGATTTCTTAACCAACAGGACGCAGAGAGTAAGGGTCAATGGCACATTGTCTGACCTAAAGTGCTCTTCTACTGGCTCCCCTCAGGGGTGTGTGTTGTCACCACTACTCTTCATCCTGTACACAAACATGTGTCGGAGTAGACATGACAACAGATACATTATAAAGTATGCTGATGACTCAGTCATTGTCAGTCTCCTCCAGGATGGTGAGAGTGGCCACGGCCCAGTAGTTGATGACTTTGTTCACTGGTGTGAGGATTCCTACCTGCAGCTGAATACAACAAAAACGAAAGATATGATTATTGACTTTAGGAGGAAAACTCCCAGGCACAAAGTCACCATACTAAAAGGCCAGACCACCGAATGTGTACAATCGTACAAATATCTTGGGACGATTATTGATAGTGGATTGAACTTTGAGGTGAACTGTGAAAGGGTGTGCAAAAAGGGTCAGCAAAATTTGCATTGTTTGAGGAAACTTGCACGCTTCCAAATTGACCGACCCATAATGACTATGTTTTATCGGGCTTTTATTGAATCTGTTTTATCCTTTTCTTTAATGTCATGGTTTGGTCAGATAAAACTGAAACAGAGGAAATCCTTGGATCAGGTAGTCAGATGGTCCAGTCGTTTGCTTGGTGAGTCACAGCTGAGCCTGGCATCCCTGTACGCCAAACAAGTACAGAGGATGGCCGACTCGATTTTAAATGATGACTCCCACCCTTTGCACTGCAACTTTCAGCTTCTTCCCTCCAGACGGAGGTTTGCTGTCCCAAAAAGTAGAACCCAGCGCTACAAAAACAGCTTTGTCCCTGCTGCTGTCAAAGAGTTGAACAAGCTATAAAATTATATTGTACATATTCTATATTTACCTATTTTGTAAGATGTGTGCCTGTGTTTGTGTCTATGTTGAATGTAATTAGTGGCTTGTAAATATGGATGTCACCAACTGCAAAACAAATCTACCTACGGGTACAAATAAAGTAACCTGAACCTGAACCTGAACCTGAACCTGAACCTGAACCTTCCTTCAATTATATGAAGTCTGCCTGTACCATGTACTGAAAAAACACCCCCACACTATGATGCTCCCACCTTCAAACTTCACTGTTGGTATGGTGTTTTGGGGCTGATGTGCAGTGTCATTTCTCCTCCAAACATGCTGTGTGTTGTGGCATCCAAAAAGTTCAATTATATTCTCATCTTGTGAGGTGAGCAGGCATACAGCCCATGTTGGTTGAATGCATTACTTATTGTTTTCTTTGAAGCAGCAGTACCTGCTAACTCCAGGTCTTTCTGGAGCTCTCCAAGAGTGGTTTTTGGCTCTTGGATAATTCTTGTGATGATTCTTTTGACTCCTCTCTCAGAAATCTTGCGAGGAGCTCCTGGTCGTGTCCAGTTTATGTGCTTTCCACTTCCGAATGATGGCCCCAACAGTGCTCATTGGAACATTCAGCAGTTTAGAAATGAGAATGTAAACAATGCCATCATTATGTTTTGCAAGAATAAGGTTGGGAAGGTCTAGAGAGAGCTCTTTGCTTCTACCTATCATGAGTTCTTTGTGGTGTGACAATCTGATATTCACAGACCTTTTTAAAGACTAGCAGTCAGGACTTAACTCTCTGAGTGTGTCTGTCATCGAATTGCAACATAACCCCTAGTGGTAAAGAGTGGTAAATATTTTTTCTCAATAAAATAGTTCAGATTTCCAAGGCTATAACTTGAAAGTGGTAAGAGATAATGGCTTACTGTCAACTAGAAAGATGTAAAATATGACCCAAAGTTTCATATAGGAATAAATGTATGCATCTAATTTGCATAATGTCACGGCACCTCTTTAAATTCCAAAACTCAGTCAAAACTGGACTTTGGATGTATTTACACAAAGAATGGTTCAGTCTTTTGACACCATTTTTTGTACAGAGGTACCTCATCATCTTATCTTCAAAGTATATGAACAAGAAATCAGTACAATATTTTAAAAAACAGAAATTCCTCACTTACCAGCGGCTAAGGGAACTCGCTCACTGCCATGGTCGCTGCGTTTTCACCCATCGTGGTCGTTATTTTGCGTTCTGTCGGTCATTTATGCTACCACATCTACAAAGTCTTATGATTATCCCACATAAATTTAGCTTGTATCCCACGGCTATTTTCCGCGTACAAAGCCGACTAAGTGATGGTGCACGATGACGGACAGCAGCCATATTAGCTTTCTGGGCTAAAATGCCAAAAACAGGAAAAGGAAATTAGGAGTTCTTCTTCTTTGGTGTATTACGTGTCATCCATTGAGTCCTCCAACGGATGTCTGCTACCTTCTGAAACTGGTAGATCAATACAAATCAGTACAAATCCTCAATGGAGCGGATCATGTCAGAGTAAGATGGCAGGCGCAGCACCGCGCTCTGCCACTAGGGGCACGCAAAATCTCACACTCAAAAGGTTAACCCGCATAAATTAATTTGCACTGAAGGGGGATGGGATCGCTTCTTAAATTCTCATGGATTTCAGCTGGTTTCTTGGCTTTCTATGCCTTTTTGCACCTCTTTTTCTTCATGTGTTCAATACTTAAGTATTCCCTGTTTCACTCCATTTTATTACCTCCGCCAGGGAGGTTATGTTTTTACCGGGGTTTGTTTGTCTGTTTGTCTGTCTGTCTGTTACCAACATAACTCAAAAAGTTATGAATGCATTTTGACGAAATTTTCAGGACAAGTCCCAAAAGGGACAAGGAAGAAATGATTAGATTTTGGGAGTGATCCGGATCACCGTCTGGATCCAGGAATTTTTTAAAGGATTCTTTATCATTGCGAGATAGGGCCATTTTTAGCATATGTGTATATAACTCCACAATAAATGGTCAGGACGCTTGCCAAAAAAATACAGGATAAGATCCCAATAGGTTCTAGGAAATATCAAAGACTGATCCGGATTCTGCAAAAAATCCGGATACTGTGATCCAGAACAGGAAATAATAGGGGATCTTTGGAATTTTCATCACTGTAAGGTAACAAATTAAGATATAAACAGACAACAAACACCAAAATATAGCCAAGATACTGAGGAATCAGTAGTGTGCCAATGGATTTGTTGTATCTTCAAAAGCTATGGAGCTATATCCAGAAGAAAACCGCCATTACCGAAAAAGTGCTTTTTGTCAATAACTACTGAACTAATACAGATATCAATGTGAATCCAATTGCTAAAGGTATGTTTTGATGGTCAAGGAATCTGAAAATATAGATAAAATAAATGTTGCACTATTATATTTGGGGAAAATCCCAATATTAGGGGGAACTGAGGTACTTTGCGGAAGTCTGCACTCTCCGAGTGCTTTTCTAGTTAAATATAACTTGTTTTGTGAGCCCAGTTGCCTTGATTTCTTTGTATGTCCGGATTACTTGGGTCGTTACTGATTTCTGGTGAAATTTTCAGGTCAATGGCTCTATCAGAAATATGTTTAATGAGAAAAATGTTGATGTGTTCAATACTTATTTTCCCCGCTGTATATTCAAAGAAGCCACAGACAGATACTGCAATTAAAAATTTTTAGACCACTGCTGAAGTGGAGAGATAAATATCTGGTGTAGTGTCCCAGTTCCAGCTATTGGGGAATAGTTAAATCTTCGAACTATTGTTGAATCAACTCGCTCGGTCTTCACACTACTTCATATTTTTGCAAACGCTTTATTATTGCTGCTACCTTGAACTTTCATCCTTCCATCCATTCTCTTAGCCATTTACTGAGCTGGCTACTGCAGGAGGGCTAGATCCCATTGTCGCTGAAAAAGGGAAAGAGTGGCCCACACCCTGAACCAGTAGCCAGTCCATCACAGGATATTCTAGCTCCCTTCTTCATCCATATTCAGAGTTGCACCCGAAGGTCGCATTTTGACTGAGTGAGCAAAAAGAAAATTTTAAAAAAATCTGGGGAACAACCTAGACTCTTCACATCCAGTGGTAATCTAGAATAACCAGTTAACCTTGAATGCATGCCCTTGAACTACAGGAAGAAGTCCATGCAGAGAGAACATACAAACTCCACAAAGAAAGGCCAAAGTCAGTGGGAATAAATAAACCCAAACCCCTATGTGCAACAACTCAAAAACAGCCAAAATTATGCATGGTATCAGGGACCAAGCAGTATCACACATGGAAATGCCAAATACTGTACAAACCTATTTTAAATGCTAAAAATCATTGATGTAGCAATTAATACATGTTGAGCCCCTAATGGTGACACAAGATTCAAGATTCAAGATTCAAAGATTCAAAGATTTTATTTGCCAATATGACTATACATACAGGACACACAGGAGAATTGAAATGGTGTTTCTCTCTCTCTTCAGTGGTGTGCACAATATAAAAAAAAAGAAAAAGGAATGAGCCTGGAAAAAAACAACAGCAGTCTATGTGCAACGCATAGTGCAAATAGTGACAATAGATAAACCCAGACCTTCCATAGTGCAAATAGAGATAAATGATTAACGATGATGAAACTCAGCAATCCTATATACAGAAAACTAGAGATGTAATACTCGTACTTGCAGTTCAGTGTGGTAGTGTTGGTGCAGACAGTAACAGATAGGACTGCACATGATCAGTATTGTAATGACAGACAGACAGCAGCAGATACAGTATGGCATTTGTACAAATGGTTGCAGTTAAAGTGCAGAGACATACAGCAGCAAACGTACACTACCGTTCAAAAGTTTGGGGTCACCCAGACAATTATTTTGTGTTTTCCATGAAAAGTCACACTTATTTACCACCATGAGTTGTAAAATGAATAGAAAATATAGTCAAGACATTGACAAGGTTAGAAATAATGATTTGTATTTGAAATAATAATTTTTTCCTTCAAACTTTGCTTTCGTCAAAGAATCCTCCATTTGCAGCAATTACAGCATTGCAGACCTAACATGATTGCACAAGGGTTTTCTAATCATCCATTAGCCTTCTGACGCAATGAGCAAACACATTGTACCATTAGAACACTGGAGTGATAGTTGCTGGAAATGGGCCTCTATACACCTATGTAGATATTGCACCAAAAACCAGACATTTGCAGCTAGAATAGTCATTTACCACATTAGCAATATATAGAGTGTGTTTCTGATTAGTTTAAAGTTATCTTCATTGAAAAAAAGTGCTTTTCTTTCAACAATAAGGAAATTTCTAAGTGACCCCAAACTTTTGAACGGTAGTGTATTACTGTTGATGTGCAAGTCTTTCTGTGCCAACAGCTGAGGTAGTTATTGTGCGGGTGAGTGCGTTACGGTCCGTGGGGAGGGGGGAGGAAGTGGACAGGGCACAGGGTCTTGATGGCCTGATGAACGAAGCTGTTTAGCAGTCTTGTGGAGCGGGCCCGGAGGCTCTGGTACCTTTTCCCCAAGGGCAGGGGGAGTGTGAGGGGTGTGAGGTGTTGCATGCGATGTTGATGGATCTGCGGGTGAGGTAGATGTCTGAGATGGCGCCCATCAAGGCAGATGTCTTTGCTTGTTCTGTTCACGAATGCCGACTTTTCTCCTTTTTTGCATGTTTGCTGCTCTTTCTACAGTGCATAAAGGTCATGTGCTGCTAACATACGACCGACAGACACGACTGGACATCGCCAAGACAAGCAGTCATACAGAATTTACTGGCTTCATACCACCCGATCTGCAATGCATTGTGTGGCCACACAGTGATCAGCACCACCCCCAGGAAGGCCCCGAAGCACTGAGCCCGCATGAGCACGCTGACCCCAAGAGAGCACATCGGAGGCAGCACCAGAGACGAGGTAAAAGAGGAGGGTTATATGCTAGGATAAGGGCTCGAGCCAGCCGACCACCGTTGCCCAGCCTCTTGCTGTCAAACGTACGGTCTCTGGAAAACAAGCTAGACGAACTAAGAGCAAGGATTGAAGACCAGCGGGAGATAAGAGAGTGCTGTGCCCTAATTTTCTGTGAGACCTGGCTCTCAGATAGAATCCCGGAGTGCGCCATTCAGCTGCAGATCCACTCAACACATCAGGCAGACAGAGCTGGAGCTTCGGGTAAGACGAGGGGAGGGGGTGTATGTGTGTTTATAAACAACTCGTGGTGTGAAGATGTACAGACTGTTTATAAGCACTGTTAACCTGATGTGGAGTTTTTACTGCCGAAATGTATTTATTTATATAATCTATTATCTACGGAGGGAATTTACTGCTGTGTTTCTGGCTGCTGTTTACATTTGCCTGCTAAGCAACTACACAGTAGCGCTGAGCAAATTCCATGACGTCATCAGCGCAGTAGAGATGACCCATCCCGATGCTGCTTTTATTGTTGCTGATGACTTTAACCAGTACAATCTATGGATTGTACCCCCCAAATATTACCAGTATGTGGACATTCCCACCCACGATAAAAGCACACTGGTTTACACAAACATGCGCGGTGCTTACAGAGCGGCACCCCGCCGCCACTTCGGGCAGTCAGATCACATCTCACTGTTTATGTACCCAGCCTACAGACAAAAGCTGAAACAAACAAACCCTGTTATTAAGCAAATTAAACACTGGACTCCAGAGGCTGAGAGCACCCTGCAAGACTGTTTTGCCTGTACAGACTGGGATGTGTTTAAAGCTGCAGCCACCCAGGAGGACTCTTCTGTAAACATACAGGAATATGCTGAGTATGTGACTGGGTACATCAGCACATGTGTTGATACCATCGTACCCACCATACAAGTCAGGAATGTCCCCAACCAGTAGCCCTGGATCAACAGTCAGGTATGTCAGATGCTGCGTGCTCGCTCTCTTGCATTTAAATCAGGCAACGAAGTTGAAAATAAAACTGCAAATTATGGACTAAGGAAGGCTAAAACAACAGCCAAGAGGCAGTACATGGAAAAGCTGGACAGCCTCTACTCCACTCCTGACCTGGGGCACATGTGGCAAGGCCTGCAACACATCACAGATTACAAGAGGACCAATAGCAGCACCACTAGCTCCACAGAAAGCCTGCCAGACAATCTCAACATCTTTCACTCCCGCTTTGAGACGACCAGCTACAGTGCAGAGAGAAGAGACACACCCAGGCACCCTCCCCCTCCACTAACAGTCTCAACAGGCCAGGTAAACAAAGCACTGAGGAATATCAACCTCTGCAAGGTAGCAGGACCAGACAACATCCCTGGGCGAGCCCTCAGAGCATGCGCTGCCAAGCTGACCAATGTTCTCACATCCATCTTCAACCTCTCCCTCAACCAGAACATAGTCCCCTCCTGCTTCAAAACCACACCCATCATCCCTCTCCCCAAAAGGAGCCCGCCGACCTGCCTGAATGATTGCAGGCCGGTAGCACTCACTCCAATAATCATGAAGTGCCTCAAGAGAGTGGTGCTGCCCCTCATTCAGAGCAGCATACCAGATACCCTGGACCCCTTGCAGTACGCCTACCAGCCCAACAGGTCCAACTCAGATGCCATTGCTGCAGTACTCCATTACTCTCTCTCCCACCTGGAAGATAAAGACTCCTACATTAGGATGCTCTTTGTCGACTACAGATCAGCCTTCAACACAGTCATCCCCCACAAACTCACCGACAAACTGTCTTCACTTGTCCTACACCCCACCCTCTGCAACTGGCTACTGAACTTTCTAACTGGCAGGCCCCAGACTGTCGGGATGGGTAACAGGACCTCAGCCAGCATCATCACAAGCACAGGTGTCCCACAGGGTTGTCTTCTCAGCCCCATTGTCTACAGCCTCTTCACCCATGACTACGTTGCCTCCCACAAGGACAATATCATCTTAAAGTTCGCGGATGACACAGCAGTGATAGGATGCATCACTGGTGGCAACGAAACATCCTACAGGAGGGAGGTGGCCAACCTGGTGTCATGGTGTGAGGACAACAACCTCACCCTCAACACGGACAAGGCACAGGAGATGATAGTGGACATGAGGAAGAGGAGGAGGAGACCCCATCAGCCTCTGTTCATCCAGGAACTTGAAGTGGAGAGGGTGAGAAGCTTTAAATACCTGGACATCCACATCAGCAAGGACCTTACGTGGACACACAACACCATAGAGCTGGTTAAGAGAGCTCAACAGTGGCTGTACTTTCTGAGAAGGCTGAAGAAGTTTGGCATGTCCTCCAGGATCCTCAACAACTTCTATAGCTGCATCATCAAGAGCATCCTGACCAACTGCATCACTGTGTGGTATGGCAGCACTACTGCTCTGGACCGCAAATGCCTGCAGAGAGTGGTGAAGACACCAGAGAAGGTCATCAGGACTCCATTCTCCTCTCTGGAGCATCTACCACCACAGAGACCAAAGGAGAGCTGACGCCATCTCCGGGACCCCACCCACCCCCAGCACAGAATGTTGACACTTCTACCCTCAAGCCAGAGGTACAGAACTATGAAATGCAGAACAACCAGACTGAAAACTCCTTCTTTCCCACTGCTATCAGACTCCTGAACAAATAATAAACTCCCAAGCTCCACAACACAGCTTTGCAAATAGGAACTCACACACCGGCTGCTAAATTTGCACATTGCTCATTTGTACAGTGTACATAGTCTGACCCCGTCCGATGTCCATATCAACTCTGCTGCTAATTATCAAGTACAGTCTACTGGTATTATCATTACAGAAAAATTCACACAGTGGGTGCAAATTTGTAATTTGTATACTGCTCATTTGCACACTGCTCATTTGCACACTGTACATAGGCTTATGCCATCTCAGGTTCATATCACCTCTGTTATCAAAATACCACTGACCACTATAGTCACTCAGGGAATTTCAATTTCATTCTTCTTGTTTCCTCTAGTTATTCTGTGGTTTGGTTCTGTGTCATTACCTCATTAGTATTGTTGTGTACCTATTACCTTGGCATTTGTTCGAAGAGCAGAGTAAGAATTTCATTGCTCAGGAAATGTTGCATTAACTGTGCACATGATAATAAAGCCTTTGAATCTTGAATCTTGAGGGGCACCGATGATCTTGCTGGCTGCTTTCACTGTGCGCTGTTGTGTCTTCCGGCAGGAAGCAGTGCAGCTTCCATACCACACTGTGATGCAGCTGGTGAGGATGCTCCCAGTGGTGCCTTGGTAGAAAGACCACATGATGAGGGGTGGGACTCGTGCGGTTCTCAGTTTGTGGAGGAAATGGAGGCAAGTTTGAGCCTTCTTGGCCGATGATGTGGTGTTGTTGGACCAGGAGAGGTCCTTGGACATGTGCACCCCCAGAAACTTGGTGCTGCTCATGCTCTCCACAGCTGCTCCATTGATGATCAGAGGGGGGTGCTGTGTGTGACCCCTCCTGAAGTTGACCACAATCTCCTTAGTTTTTCCCACGTTCTGGAAGAGGTTATTGTCTTTACACCACTGGACCAGTTGGCTCACCTCATTTCTGTAGCTGGCCTCCCCGTTGTTGGTGATGAGATCCACCACCGTCATGTCATCTGTAAACTTGATGATGTGGTTGGTGTTGTAGGCTCGTACACAGTCATGGATCAGCAGGGTGAAGAGCAGCGGGTTGAGCATGCACGCTTGTGGGGCCCCTGTGCTCAGTGTGTGATGGTCTGGGAGGTGTTGTCCCCAACCCGCACATTCTGTGGCCTCCCTATGAGAAAGTCCAGCACCCAGTTACAGAGAGAGGTTTTGAGTCCCAAGTGTCTGAGTTTTTGTATCAGGTGCTGGGGGATGATTGTGTTGAATGCTGAACTGAAGTCCAAGAACAGCATTCGCACGTAGGAGTTCTTTGAGTCCAGGTGGGTGAGGGCTGGATGGAGAGCAGCACCGATGGCATCTTCTGTGGATATGTTTGACTTGTATGCAAACTGAGATGGGTTGTGGGAGGGAGGCAGGATGGACTTGATGTTCTGTATGACCAGCTGCTCAAAGCACTTCATTATGATGGATATCAGTGCTACGATCCGGTAATCAATGTAGCTGGATGGGACGGGCTTCTTTAGGACTGGTATTATGGTGGCAGTTTTGAAACATGTGAGGACAACAGCTTGAGTCAGGGAGATGTTGAAGATGTCGGCCAGGATATTCTTGAGCTTCTCCGCACAGTCCTTCAAGACACAACCCGATATGTTGTCTGGACCAGCTGCCTTGTGTGGGTTGATCCTGCAAAGGGTCCTCTTCACGCCAGCCGGATCCATACTCATGGCCTGCTCATCTGGAGGAAGAGTGGTCTTCTGTGCTGATGTGCTGTTTTGTGCTTCAAAGTGGCTGAAGAAGTCATTTAGGTTGTTGAGCAGTGTGGTGTCACTCGAACTGGTCTGAGGTGGAGGTTTGTAGTTGATGAGGGTCTGCATGCCACGCCAGAGGGAACGTGCATCTCTGGTGTTGCAGAAGTGGCCGAATATTTTCTTGCTGTACTGTTGTTTTGCCTCCTTGATGCCACGGGACAGGTTGGCCCTAGCTGTTGTTAGTCCTGCAGTGTCGCCAGCCCTTAAGGCTGCGTTCCAAGCCCTCAGGAGCCTGTGGATCTCTGCTGTCATTCATGGCTTTTGGTTGACATGAACAGTGATGGTTTTGCGGTGAGTGACATCATCAATGCATTTCGCTATATATGCTACAACAACCTCAGTGTACTCCTCTAGGTTTGTGTGTCCATTATGAGTGGCTGCGTGCATGAAAGTGTCCCAGTCTGTAGTGCTGAAGCAGTCTTTCAGAGCATCCAAGGCCCCCTCTGGCCACACACGTACTGTAGCCACACATGTGACTTACTTAATGCCTTACATAATGCCTCACAACTTAGATAAGAACAAAGTGCAGAGTTTCCTTGGAGATAACAGGAAGCTGTGAAAGTGTAATCTTTGGTATGCAAGAGACTGCTTGGAGGATCCTTTGTGGGCCAAAGACTGTGAGGGGGATGCTAAGGGATTAAAGAGGAAATGCATTGTTACTTTTGATTGGAATGCAATGTGACTTGTGAGCTGTGGGGAGACCTGGGTATATAAAGGACGAGTTTTTTCTGAGATGTCCTCTTTCTAATTTGCTCATGATGGAGGCGTATAATAAACTGCCTTGAGACAAACCTGCCTCGTCAATTACACACTCCACACTGGTGACCCAAGACGTAGCATGCAGCAAGAAGAGAATTCCCCGGGGCCAGCCTCGTTGGGAGCCCCCAGCCAAGCGTATGCCGTTACGGTCCAGCTACCGGACTTTTGGCAGCGCAATCCGCGCTCCTGGTTCCACCTGGTGGAGGAACAGTTCGCCCTCCGGGGAATATCGGTAGATGACACGAAATTCTACCATGTGATCGCAAAGCTCACAACCACATGGCTCAGCATGTGGAGAGGCTCCTGGAGCAGCAACCAGCCAGCGACAAATACGGTGCTTTGAAGGCTGCACTCATCCAGCACTACACTCTCTCAGTTGAGGAGAGAGCAGAGAGACTCCTGGCGCTGACCGAGTTGGGAGATTGCACGCCCATTGACCTGATGGAGAAGATGCTGAGGTTGAAAGGCTCGGACGATGACCACTTCATCTTTACCCACCTTTTCCTCAGGACCCTGCCGTCAGCGACGAGAGCGGCCCTGGCCAGTTCGCCGTTGTTGGCCCAGTGGGACTACCGTGCGCTGGCCCGGGAGGCGCATCGGATTGTCAACGCCAGCAGAGAGCGCGCGGCCACGGCGGCAGCGATGGAGCTCGGCGCGACGGCCGGAGATGGCGGAGAACCACCGACGACAGCAGCAGCGGGGGCCAAGGAACGCGGAGGAGACACCCTTTGTTTCTACCACCGCCGCTTTGCAGAGAAGGCACGCAAATGTATACCACCGTGCCAGTTCAAGCACTCAGGAGACGCCAAGACCGGGGGTCGGTAGCAGCTGTGACCCTCGGAGAGGAGAACAAGCTGCTCTACTTGACGGACGCACACTCGGGGAGGCATTTCCTCGTGGACACAGGTGCCCAGTTGAGTTTCATCACGCCTTCCTACGCTGACCGGCTGGCAGGTTCCAGCGGCCCCAAGATGGCAGCAGCAAACGGCTCGGAGATTAAGACCTTTGGTGAGAGGACTCTGCTTCTGTTTCTACATGGCCGTACATTCGAGTGGACTTTTGTCATAGCAGCATTGAATTTCAATATATTGGGGGCTGATTTTTTGTGCTCACATGGTTTGTTGGTTGATGTCGCTAACAGGCGCGTGGTTAATGCACTTTCTTTTGATTCTATTCCCTGTACAGCTCGAGCGGCCCGGCCAACAGCACAAGCCAACGTCACAGCTGCAAGCGGTAAGTTCCACACACTGCTCACTCAGTTCCCAGCACTCATGGTCCCCACATTTTCGGCAGTCGTCGCTAAACACGGGGTGGAACATTTTATTACCACCACCGGGCCGCCCGTTTTTGCAAAACCTCAGCGCTTGGACACAGCTAAACTGGCCATAGCGCGCGAGGAGTTTGCCAACCTGGAGAGGTTGGGCATCATCAGGCGTTCGAACAGCCCATGGGCTTCCCCGCTACACATGGTCCCGAAAGCTGACGGCTCGTGGCGACCTTGCGGGGATTTCCGCAGGTTGAACAACGCCACAGCGCATGACCGCTACCCAATCCCTCATATCCAAGATTTTTCCGTTCATTTGGCAGGGGCGCGCGTTTTTTCTAAAATAGACTTGGTCCGCAGTTACCACCAAGTCCCAGTGCACGCTGAGGACATACCCAAAACAGCGGTGATAACTCCATTTGGCCTATTCGAGTTTTTGCACATGCCATTCGGGCTTAAAGGGGCTGCACAGACGTTCCAACGCATGATGGACGCGGTGCTGCGCGATCTCCCTTTCATGTTCGTCTACTTGGACGATATCTTGGTAGCCAGCGCGTCCGAAGACGAACACGAAACCACCTCGCGGCAGTTTTCCGGAGGTTGGGAGAGCACGGGTTAATAATCAACCCAGCGAAGTGTCAGTTCGGGGTGACGCAGATCGATTTTTTAGGACACCGCGTCTCCCCCGAAGGAGCGGTTCCGGTACCTGACAAAGTGCGCGCGGTAGCAAATTTCCCCCAGCCGCAGACGGTCAGGGCGTTACAGGAGTTTTTGAGAATGGTGAATTTTTATAACCGTTTCCTCCCCCCCGCAGCCCAGCTCATGCAACCGCTGTATGCCGCGCTCAAAAAACAGAAACCCGCGAATAGGATCGAGTTGTCCCCGGAGCGGGAGCGAGCGTTCTCGGAAGTCAAAGCAGCCCTGGCAAACACTGCGTTGTTAGCACATCCAGACCCAACGGCCCGCATAGCGCTCACCACTGACGCATCAGATGTGGCCATAGGGGCGGTCGTGGAGCAGCATGTAGCCGGGGCTTGGCAGCCGCTCGCCTTTTTCAGCAGGACCTTGCGCGATAGTGAACGTAAATACAACGCGTTTGACAGGGAGTTGCTGGCTCTCCATTTGGCCATTCGCCACTTCCAGTTCTGGCTAGAAGGGCGCTGTTTCACCGCATTCGTTGACCACAAGCCACTAACATTCGTGATGGCCAAAGTTTCAGAATCGTGGTCGGGCCGGCAGCAGAGGCAGCTAGCCGCGATCTCAGAGTTTACTACCGATATTCAGCAAGTGTCGGGTAAACTGAATGTAGTGGCAGACTGCCTCTCGCGCGCCGTGGCTACCCCCGTCCGCGTGGGGATAGATTACACAGCCATGGCCGCGGAGCAGGTTAGTGACGCGGATGTGCGCACTCTCCAGTCTGGACCAACAGGGTTAAGGCTGGAGAGCAGGGTGCTGCAAGACGGTATGCCCCCTCTAATCTGTGATGTCTCCACGGGGCGGCCGCGTCCCGTGGTACCGGCAGCGTGGCGCCGCCGCGTTTTTGACTTGATTCATTCTTTGGCGCACCGGGGGATGCGCGCATCGGTCAAAATGGTAGCAGAAAAATTTGTGTGGCCGGGCCTCCGCAAACAGGTGAAAGAGTGGGCAGCAGCCTGCATGGCGTGCCAACGAGCCAAGGTACACAGACACACGAGGGCTCCCTTGGAGCCATTTCACATCCCGGCTAAGAGGTTTGACCACGTTCACGTGGACCTCATGGGTCCCCTCCCGCCATCACAGGGGTGCACGCACCTTCTGACAATGGTGGACCGCACCACGCGCTGGCTGGAGGTGGTTCCTTTGGCGTCAACCACAGCCGAGGAGGTGGCGCACGCGTTTGTAACAGCATGGGTGGCGCGTTTTGGAGTCCCGTCGGACATTACGTCCTACAGAGGCCCTCAATTTGTTTCCGAACTTTGGTCAACAATGGCCCGCAGCCTAGGTGTCGCAATTCACCGTACAACCGCGTACAATCCACAGGCTAATGGGTTATGCGAACGTTTTCACAGGTCATTGAAAGCAGCTCTCAGAGCGTCACTGACGGATGCAAATTGGGTAGACTAGCTACCGTGGGTTTTATTAGGGTTGCGTTCTGCGCCTAAAGAAGACTTAGAAGGTTCCCCAGCTGAACTTGTTTTCGCGCAGCCACTTCGGCTGCCCGGGAAGTTTCTCCCGGATAATCCTGCGCCAGGCAGCTCCCCGTCTCAGCTGTTGCAGCGTAGCATTGACACAGGCACGCTGCTGGGCCCCGTTCATCACAGTTTTCCGCGCATTTTTGTGCCTAAAAATTTGAAAAACGCGGAGTTTGTTTTTGTCAGACATGACGCGCATCGACCCCCACTGCGACCACCTTATGATGGACCGTTCAGAGTGTTGGAAACAAGGGACAAGCATTTTTTGCTAGATTTGGGGGGTAGGAGGGAAAAGGTTGGCATAAACAAACTCAAACCTGCTTTTGTGGTGGCGGACGAGCAAGTGCTGTTGGCAAGGGCCCCTCGGTGCGGAAGACCCCCACGAGGAGCTTCCCAGAGTAACATTTCCCCAGAACACCCACAGGGACTGACAAAAGGTTTTCACCCCCAGACAGCAGCTCCCCAGCATGACAGCGCCACTGAGGCGGTGAATCCTGGTTACAGCAGATATGGGAGAAGACTGAAGCCCAAGCAGCATGTGGATTGATGTGTAATGATTCTATCACAGCATGCAGACTGTTATTCTTTTGTTCAATCTAAAATGTTTGGGGGGGGTGTAGCCACACATGTGACTTACTTAATGCCTTACATAATGCCTCACATCTTAGATAAGAACAAAGTGCAGAGTTTCCTTGGAGATAACAGGAAGCTGTGAAAGTGTAATCTTTGGTATGCAAGAGACTGCTTGGAGGATCCTTTGTGGGCCAAAGACTGTGAGGGGGATGCTAAGGGATTAAAGAGGAAATGCATTGTTACTTTTGATTGGAATGCAATGTGACTTGTGAGCTGTGGGGAGACCTGGGTATATAAGGGACGAGTTTTTTCTGAGATGTCCTCTTTCTACTTTGCTCATGATGGAGACGTGTAATAAACTGCCTTGAGACAAACCTGCCTCGTCAATTACACACTCCACAGTACCTGCTTTTTTGTGGGTCTTATTGTTTTCAATTCAATTCAATTCAACTTTACTTATATAGCACCATATCACAACAGAAGTCATTTCATAGCACTGTCAAAAGTAGGGAAAACCCCACAATTCCAGAAAGACCCAGCAATCAGACGATCCCCTATGAGCAAGCACTTAGCGACGGTGGAGAGGAAAAACTCCCATTTAACAGGAAGAAACCTCTAGCAGAACCGGGCTCAGGGAGGGGCAGTCATCTGCTGTGACTGGCTGGGAGTGAGGGGATAGAGAACAAGAAAAGAACAGACATAAAGAGAGCAAACATTAACGGTGAGAAGCCAAGTACATTATTGGAGGTCACCCGGCAGTCTGAATCTATTAACAGCAAAACAAAAGGGGGGTTAAGAGACACAAGATCCCTCCCTAATCGTAGGCTATATTGAAAAGGAAGGTTTTTATCCTATTCTTAAAAACAGATCGAGTATGACTCCTGGACTCAGAGTGGTAACTGGTTCCACAGGAAAGGAGCTTGATAGCAGAAGGCTCTGCCTCCCATTGTACTTTTGGAGATTCTGGGTATTACAAGTAATCCAGTACTTTGGGAGCATAGTGCTCTGTTAGGATGATAAGGTAATATCAGATCTTTTATATATAAGGGGGCCTGATTATTAAGAGCTTTGTAAGTGAGAAGAAGGATTTTAAACTTAATTCTAAACTCTATGGGAAGCCAATGAAGGGAGGCCAGAACCAGAGAGATATGATCTCTCTTTCTGGAACCTGTTAAAACTCTTGCAGCAGCACTCTAGGTTTGTATGCTGGCCTTAACAGGATGGTGACGTGATCAGAGAGACCCAGGTGGGGAAGGGGGGTGGCTCTGTATGCTTTCTTGTGAGTTGTGTACACCAGGCCCAGCAAATTGTCTCCACTTGTTGGAAAGTCTACATGTTGGTGTAGGTTTGGTAGGAGGGCCTTTAAATCTGCATGGTTAAAGTCTCCTGCTGTGATGAGGAATCCATCTGGATGTGCTGTTCGTATCTCACTGATGGCCTGATAGAGTTCTTTAAGTGCTTTGCTCCTCTTGCCAGTGCCGGTGGGCAGGGCATACATGGCAGCCAGTAGGACAGATGAAAATTCTCTTGGAATGTAAAAGGATCAGCACTTGATGATCATAAGCTCCACCAATGGAGAAGAGTGTTTGTGTACAACAGTTGCATCCCTGCACCAGGCGTCACTGATGTACACACATGTCTCCCCCCTGCAGGTTTTCCCTCGTTTCGTGAACACTCTGTCGCTACGGTAGTATTTTAGCCCAGCTAACCGAATGGCAGAGTCAAGTATATTGTCATTTAACCACATTTTTGTAAAGATAGAAACACAGCAGTTCCGCGCATCACGTTGCATAGTTCTCAAGAGCTGTATGTGTTCTATTTTGTTGTCTAGTGAGCATACGTTGGCCAGAATGAGGGAAGGAATCGTCAGTCTGTGCGAGCTGGCGGTTAGCTCTGTTCGGATACCTCCACGTTTACCTCTCTTTTGTCACCGCTCACACTGTCTATGGCGTCTCCATCTGGGATGAGACACGGCAGTCGAGTTCGGGGGTATGGAGGTCTGGTGGAGAAGACCCAGGCCACAGAGCTCCTCTGTAACACTCTGATCCAGGACGTAATGTGAGGTCATATTCCTTTTCTCCGGGAGGCTGTGACGACTGTAGCTTGTGCGTAGCATCATATATAGACATTAAACACATGAATATACACTTAGGTGCAATTTAAACAACACTAGGTGGCACAAAACACGAAGAGAGAAGAGAAGCCACTACATGATCATGCACCACCTAGCAACAGGGACTGCATACTACAGTAAGGCACTAAAGGTCAAGCACAGTTACTCCTTAGATGTAATCAGACAAGGTTTTTACCCTTCTGAAACTTTCTTGTCATTTCATTAAATAAAATCACTTTTAATGCTGCAATTTCTATGAACACAATAATTCAGATATTTTACATGTTGATATTGAGTTTACTGATGATATTGATTTGGAATTGGCATGGTACTTTTTTGGATATTGATGTAGATTTCTTTCTTTTTTTTAAGAAACACCATATATGAAAGTAATAATTTTAGTTGCAGAAGGAAATGATTGAACATCAGCAAAAAATATACAGTACATAATTCCCAGCATGTGAAGATGCTGGGATTTTATTTTTTTTTGGATTAATCCTTTATTCCTTTACTTCATTGTATAAATCCCAACCAGAAAAATGTCATCTTTGTTGACATATCACTGTGATTTAGTTCACAATGCTGTGAAAGCTTATACAGGTGCATCTCAAAAAATTAGAATATCATGAAAAAGTTCAATATTTTTTGTCACTCATTTCAGAAAGTGAAGCCCATATATTATATAGATTCATTACACAGAGTGAAATATTTCAAGTGTTTGTTTATTTCAATTTTGATGGTTATGGCTTACAGTCCACGAAAGCCCCAAATTCAAATACATAAAACTAATTTTAAAAAATAGCTGTTTAACAGAAATGTTGGCCGACTGAAAAGTATGTCCATGTACACACTCAGTACTTAGTCAGGGCTCCTTTTGGATTAATTACCGTATCAATGTGGCGTGGCATGGAGGTGATCAGCCTGTGTTACTGCAGACGTGTTACGAAGGCCCAGGTTGCTTTGATAGTGACCTTCATCTCGTCTGCATTGTTGGGTCTGGTGTTTCTCATCTTCCTCTTGACAATACTCCATAGATTCTGTATGGGGTTTAGGTCAGGAGAGTTTGCTGGCCAATCAAACACAGTGATACCATGGTCATTAAACCAGGTTTTGATACTTTTGGCAGTGGGGAAGGGGGGGGCAAGTCCTGCTGGAAAATGAAGTCAGCTTCTCCATAAAGCTTGTCAGCACAGGAAAGCATGAAGTGCTCTAAAATTTCCTGGTAGACGACTGCTCTGTCTTTGGTCTTGATAAAACACAGTAGACCTCAGCAGATGACCTCTGTTCAGATAAAAGTAAATTTTGCCTTTCATTTGGAAATCAAAGTTCCAGAGTCTGGAGAAAGAGTGGAGAGGCACAGAATCTAAGTTGCTTGAGGTTTAGTGTGAAGTTTTCACAGTCATTGATGATTTGAGGAGCCATGTCATCTGCTGGTGTTGGTCCACTGTGTTTTATCAAGACCAAAGTCAGCGCAGTCGTCCAACAGGAAATTTTAGAGCACTTCATGCTTCCCTCTGCTGATAAGCTTTATGGAGAAGCTGATTTCCTTTTCCAGCAGGACTTGGCACCCACCCACACTGCCAAAAGTATCAAAACCTGGTTTAATGACCATGGCATGACTGTGTTTGATTGGCCAGCAAACTCTCCTGACCTAAACCCCATAGAGAGTCTATGGAGTATTGTCAAGAGGAAGATGAGAGACACCAGACCCAACAATGCAGATGAGCTGAAGGTCACTATCAAAGCAACCTGGACCTTCATAACACCTCAGCAGTGCCACAGGCTTATCTCCTCCATGCCACGCCACATTGATACAGTAATTAATCCAAAATGAGCCCCGACCAAGTATTGAGTGTGTACATGGACATACTTTTCAGTTGGCCAACATTTCTATTAAAAAAATATTTTTTAAAATTAATTTTATGTAATATTCTAATTTTTTTGAGAAACTGAGTTTGGGGTTTTCATGGGCTGTAAGCCATAATCATCAAAATTAAAATAAATAAACACTTGAAATATATCACTCTCTGTGTAATGAATCTACACTACCGTTCAAAAGTTTGGGGTCACCCAGACAATTATTTTGTGTTTTCCATGAAAAGTCACATTTATTTACCACCATGAGTTGTAAAATGAATAGAAAATATAGTCAAGACATTGACAAGGTTAGAAATAATGATTTGTATTTGAAATAATAATTTTTTCCTTCAAACTTTGCTTTCGTCAAAGAATCCTCCATTTGCAGCAATTACAGCATTGCAGACCTAACATGATTGCACAAGGGTTTTCTAATCATCCATTAGCCTTCTGACGCAATGAGCAAACACATTGTACCATTAGAACACTGGAGTGATAGTTGCTGGAAATGGGCCTCTATACACCTATGTAGATATTGCACCAAAAACCAGACATTTGCAGCTAGACTAGTCATTTACCACATTAGCAATATATAGAGTGTGTTTCTGATTAGTTTAAAGTTATCTTCATTGAAAAAAAGTGCTTTTCTTTCAACAATAAGGAAATTTCTAAGTGACCCCAAACTTTTGAACGGTAGTGTATATAAAATATGGGTTTCACTTTCTGAACTGAGTGGCAAAAAATATTAAACTTTTTCGTGATATTCTAATTTTTTGAGATGTACCTGTAAAAGTATGCTGTGAAAGCTTATAAAAGTTGCTTTAGAAGTTTGGCAATTTAAAAAGAAGTTTCTGAAAGCCATTACATTGTTCCATATTTTCTGAGATAAAAACCTGTTTTTGAAATGGTTTTTGTCTATCTACTCTTAGAAGACAATCTAGAGAAGCACCAGCACACTTTCTGTGATTGTTTTTGTGATCAGAGGCCATGACACACATACCGGTAAAGGTATTGGTTTTTAGAAGACATGCACAAACAACCAGACTTTAATTTATTTCTTCGCTTTGAGCATGTGATGTACTTTTGATTGGCTATCAGTCTGGACAATTACTGCCAATTCAGGATGGGGCTAAATTGATGCCTCCTTGCAGGGGAAAAAGCAGTGTTTGTTTTATGTTGTGTTTGTCGCTACATAGACAGCAGGGATACATGTTCATCTCAGACCAGTGACTTTGACAGGATACCAGAGGGCTCTCTGCAGAAGCAGACAATAAATGAGAAAATGTGATGGAGGTAAAAAGAGAGAAAAGCCCAGAGTGGCGGCAGAGGCCAGGAAACGTAGGAAAAATCTGTGATGAGTAAAAAATTGTACAGAGGAGAAAATATAAAGAGCTTTCCTCCGAGGCGCTCCCCACATTCTTTCCTGTCACTTTCTGCAAAGCTTTGCTTGCCTGTCACAAAAACAAGGTTAGCTGTTTTCTCGGCTTTGTACCCCTTTTCTTTGGCAGATACAAATGTTTTATTAAAACCTGTCTGTTTAGAAAATGTCATGTCTTGCTGCAAAAAGAGGAACTAAAGATAGATGAAATGTAATACCACAGAGTGACAAGCTAGTGAAGTTCCGCCACCGAAATTAATCCTAAATAAGCATTGCCACAGAAATGACACATGTTCAAATGACCTAACAGTCACCTTTATATTTTTCACAGTGAATGAACCCTGCTGAAATTGCGAGCAAGGTCTTGTTAGGTTTAGATCCAATCTGCCTGTTTATAAAGGAAGATAACACAGTTTCATTTAAAAGTCGGAGGTAGGTAGTAGATAAGGAGAATGGTTAATGAAAAAGGGATAAAGTCCTGTTTGTCAAACGTCAAAGCAAAGGCTTTGTATTTAATGTTTTAGCAGCAGCTGATAAATCTCTATACTCACACTTCCAGTAGAACATAGCTACAATATTAAAGGTATTGTGTTGGATGACTGGAAACTTTAGCTCCATTCATACACATCGCAGACTTGAATGGTATGGCAGGGAATGTGGCCCAGAGTCCCTTTCAAATCTGGAAGGAAATAGTTCTATACTGTACCTTTAAAGTAGTAGTATGTGTGATTAAAAAATGTTGGTTGTCTTCCCAAAGCTCTTAGTCCCACCATCTCACAATAAGATCTGCCAGTTCAGATTTATAACAAACATTATCATCTAATAACTGACTATGTTCTATGGATAAAAGTATTGGTCAATCTACATATTACTTTTATTGTATCCCATTCTACATAAATCCAAAGGCATTAATATGGAGTTGACCTCCCACACCTACCCCCTTCCCACTTACAAATATTGCTGTAAACTGAGGTATTAGAATTTTCCTTGAAAGAGAACACCTTAATTCAATGTGGTGTGCCTAGTTCTTTTGCCCATATAGTGAAGCACTCAAAAGGAGATACTCACTGCCTTATGGTAAAACAGCCTGTAAACCCCAAGGAAACATCACCTTTAAACCACAGTAGTTTGGCACTGGTGTTACTACACCCTGGTGACTGCCTAGAATTCTGCACACAGAAAAGCAAAATAAGGAAGCAGTGTCACAATGACATTATCTTGTGGATGCCCCTCTTTCTTGCACTGGACTGGTAATCTGACCTGTGTGTATCCTGCCTCCATACCAAAAGATTCTGGGATATGGTCCAGCCGCCCTGTGGCCCCCCACCCTAAAGTCCGTTCCCAATTGGTCCTTTGTGTTAGGCCTAACTCTGGATTTACACTGACTCCAGATGCAGTCTGTTACGGATGCAGTGCGGACGGAGCCTTGCATCCATCCCTACCAACTCCGTTTGCGTTCTGAAGCGGCGTGGAGGAGAACAAGTTTCAAAATGCAAGATCGCACGTGAGTTAAGATGGCAGCACGTTCACACGCAGCGGCTGGACACGTCGGTCTCCTGCACCCCTTCTTGTGTCTTTTCTGCCTTTTTCTGTGTTCCTTCTGTGACGGACTAATTACTTGCAGTCGCCAAGAACTTATAGACATCGGTCGCCACCTCACCTCCGTCATCTCCAGCGCCCATGCCAATGACTTCCGCCATATCCCTGAGGAGATTGCCAGACCTCCGGGCGCTCCGTGGTTCATTATGCCCCACAAGCGCAGACGACGACGGGAGAGGAAGCAGAAACGAGGTTGCACGACTGGCCTTCTTGCCCAGCTGCACAAACTTTGCTCCAAACCACCATTACCTTCAGTTTTTCTCACCAACGCCAGATCCCTTGCCAACAAAATGGATGAGCCTATATAATCCTATAAGCCTATAAGCCATGGAGATCGCCTATAATCACTACGTCCGGGACTGTTGTATTCTGATTTTGACCAACTCATGGCTGAACAAATGCATTCTATCTGCCGCTGTGGAATTATCTGGCTGAACTACACACAATCTCGACCGCAACACTGATTCCGGTAAGGGAAGTGGGGGAGTGCTCTGTGCTTATGTGCTTCAGACTTGGTGTAAAAACACCAGAATAATTCATAGCCACTGTTCGCCGGACTTAGAGGCCATGTCCTTCCTGTGCAGGCCTTTTTATCTCCCCCACGAGCTAACGACAGTAATTCTAACAGCCGTTTACATTCCTCTTGATGCTAACATTAGCTTAGCACTCAATCACCTCAAGCACATCGTCAGCAGGAAGCAAAGAGATCACCCCAACGTAGTCCACATTATTGCAGGGGATTTTAACAAAGCATGCTTAAAGACTGTACTCCCCAAATTTTACCAACATGTTAAGTGTCCCACAAGAGGGGAAAAACACTGGATTGTGGGGGACCCACTCAGTAGTTTTCCCTCAGACTGAAGGGCATGGCAGATCAAAGGTGCTGGGGGACAAAAGGAATTGTCATGGGGGATTGATATGTTAATACAGCACCTCAGGTAGCGGAGGAGTGTTGTGATATAAAAGAGAGTGCCTGCAACCTGAGTTTTTAAGGCTTTTCATTTTGGTGGATGTGAGAGGGAGAAGAATAAAGTTTCCTCTGCTCTGAATGCTCGGCCTGGTTATTCCTCTCTCCACACTGGTGACCCCTGATGCACAATGGAACGCGAGGCAAACACCCCAGAGATGACCCAGACGGGAAATGCCAGCAACGCGTGCACCGTTTCAGTCAAACTCCCAGACTTTTGGCTACACAACCCAAAGTCTTGGTTCCTCCACACCAAGGCCCAGTTCGCACTCCGGGGAATAACGTCAGATGACACCAGATACTACTACGAGGTTGCAGCACTGGACGCACGCACAACCCAGCAGGTGGCGAGCCTGCTCCAACAGCCCCCAGCCCGCGACAAATACAGTGCTCTCAAAACCACACTGACCCGACGCTACACGTTTTCAGACTGTGAGAGAGCAGAGAGGCTCCTGACGCGCTCCGACTTGGGAGATGGGTCGGCGGTGGAATTGATGGAGAAGATGTTGGTGTTGATGGGTACAGATGACGGGCATTTCCTCTTTGCCCACCTTTTCCTCCGGAACCTCCCGACAGCGGCCAGGGCGGTCCTTGCCAATTCGCCGCTGCTGGCCGCACACAACTACCGGGCTCTAGCCCAAGAGGCAGATCGGATCATCCTCACCACCAGAGCCCTCACAGTGAATGCAGCAGCGTCGGAACCCAGCGAGACGGCCAGTGGAGGTGAGGAGCCAGCGACGGTGGCTGCAGCAGAGGCCAAGAAGCACCGGAGAGACACGCTCTGTTTCTACCACCGCCGTTTTGGAGAGGACGTATGCAATGCACGTCACCGTGCCAATTCAAGCGCTCAGGAAACGCCAGGGCCGGCAGTCGGTAGCAGCTGCGACCGCCGGTGAAGCAAGCAAGCTGCTCGATGTGACAGACTCACATTCGGGGAGACGGTTCCTCGTGGACTCCGGCTCCCAAAACAGCCTCATCCTGCCGTCCTATCCATCGGAGTTTATGACCGACATTTAGCATGTGGCCGGTAAACTCAACATGGTGGCGGACTGCCTCTCACGCATTAGTGGCCCCAGTCTACGTGGGGGTAGATTACACAGCCATGGCCGCTGAGCAGATCGGCGATGCGGACGTTTGCGCGGTCCAGTCTGAGCCAACAGGGTTAAGGCTGGAGAGCAGAGTACTGCAGGACGGGCCCCCCCCCCCCCAATCTGTGACGTCTCCACGGGCCGCCCGCGCCCGGTGGTCCCACGCGTTTGGCGCCGCCGTGTTTTTGAGTCAGTTCACTCCCTGGCACACCCAGGAGTGCGCACGTCAGTCAAAATGGTGGGAGCGAAGTTCGTCTGGCCGAGCCTGCGCAAACAGGTGAAACAGTGGGCGGCAGCCTGCGTAGCATGCCAACGAGCCAAAATACACAGGCACACAAAGGCCTCCTTGGAGCTGTTCCATATCCCGGCTAAGCAGTTCGACCACGTTCACGTGGACCTCGTGGGCCCCCTCCCGCCATTGCAGGGGTTCACGCACTTCCTGACAGTGGTGGACCGCACCACGTGCTGGCCCGAAGCAGTCCCGCTAGCTTCCACCGCGTCCGCAGATGTAGCACGCACTTTTTTGACAACATGGGTGGCACATTTTGGCACCCCTTCAGACATCACGTCCGACCGGAGCCCACAGTTTGTTTCCAACCTCTGGTCCACGATGGCCCGGAGCCTGGGCGTCACAATTCATCACACAACCGAGTACAGCCCACAGGCCAATGGGTTATGCGAGCGTTTTCATGGGTCACTTAAGGCAGCGCTCAGGGCTTCGCTTACGGATGCAAATTGGGTGGACCAGTTGCTGTGGGTTCTATTAGGGTTGTGTTCCGCACCGAAGGAGGATTTTGCGGCCTCCCCAGCAGAGCTGGTTTTTTCCCAGCCGCTGTGGCTCCCCGGGGAATTTTTGCCGGATAACCCAGCGCTGAACACCGATCTGTCCCCACGTTCACAGCATAGCGCAGAGGCAGGGACACTACTCGGCCCGGCCCAAAACTGTTTTCCCCGCGCTTTTGTGCCAAAGACCTTGAGGGACGTGTCGTTCATATTTGTCAGGCACGATGCCCACCGAACCCCATTGCGCCTGCCCTACGATGGCCCATTCAGAGTGCTGGAACCCGGGGACAAACATTTTGTGTTAGACTTGGGGGGTCGCCGGGAGACAATTGGTATAGACTGGTTTAAGCCCGCCTTTATTTTAGCAGATGAACAGGTGGTGTTGGCCCGAGCTCCTCAGCACGGAAAACCCCCACTGAGAAGTCCCCAGGTAAATGACTCGTCAGATCAGTCACATGAGCATGCTGAAGGTGTCCCCCCCATTGTCCCCCCACAGACGGACACACCCCCAGGAACCCCCCACCGGCACAGCAGCGCCTCGGAGCCGAAGATCCCCCGTTACAGCAGCTATGGACGGAGGCTAAAGCCCAAAGGACATGAGGGTTAACGCTCAGTCTGAGAGTCTGGGGGTGGGGGGGGCGTGTGGGGGACCCACTCAGCAGTTTTCCCTCAGACTGAAGGGCATGGCAGATCAAAGGTGCTGGGGGACAAGGGGAATTGTCATGGGGGTTGATATGTTAATACAGCACCTCAGGTAGCGGAGGAGTGTTGTGATATCAAAGAGAGTGCCTGCAACCTGAGTTTTTAAGGCTTTTCATTCTGGTGGATGTGAGAGGGAGAAGAATAAAGTTTCCTCTGTGCTGAATGCTCAGCCTGGTTATTCCTCTCTCCACAGGACCATGTTTATAGCAACATTAAGCACGCCTACAGAGCCACCCCCCTCTCCCACCTTGGACAATCAGACCATCTCTCTCTGTTTCTGATTCCTGCCTACACCCCCCTTAGGAAGAGTTCCTCCCCAACCAACCAAACAATTAAATCCTGGCCTGAAAACGCTCTTCTCCAGCTATAAGACTGCTGTGCCTGCTCTAATTGGAGCATCTTTGAACAGCAGGGCCTGGACTCCTACACCAAATCTGTCCATTTCTACATCAAATGCTGTGTAGAAAATGTGACAGTCACCAAACACATCCGAGTATTTCCAAACCAAGAACCCTGAATGACCAGTGAAGTCCAGGCTCTGATCAGAGCTCACAACTCAGCCTTCAGACAGAGAGGCAGCTCTCTGTACAGCACTGCCAGAGCTAACCTGAGGAGAGGCATAAAACTAGCTAAAAACGCCTATAAGAGGAAGGTGGAGGGCTCCCTCTCAGACAACAACCCCCAACAGATGTGGACAGGCATCCAGACCCTCACCAACTACAGGGGCCAGGGCCCCCCAGCATCAGACAGCAGCCTCTCTGGCAGAGGAGCTTAACAGCTTCTTTGCCCAGTTTGAGCACACCTCCCCCCAAACCCGTCGCCCCCTCCTCCCCTCTCTCCCACCTCCCCTCCCCTCTCTCTACAGGTGCACAAGGTGAGGAGGCAACTGAGAGCAGTGAACTCCCGCAGAGCTGGTGGTGCAGAAGGCATCCCAGGAGCGGTGGTCAAAGCATGTGCAGACCAGCTGGCAGGGATCCTCATTAAGTTGTTCAACCTCTCCCTGATGCATGCCACCGTCCCCTCCTGCCTCAAAGCCTCCACCATCATCCCCATCCCCAAAAAGACTGCAATTGACAGCCTGAATGACTACAGACCCATAGCACTCACGTCTGCAGTCATGAAATGTTTTGAGCGACTGGTGTCCCAGCACATCAGGGACGGTCTTCCCCACTTCTTCGACCCCTATCAGTTTGCCTACAGGGAGAACCAGTCTATGGAGGAAGCCATTGCCGCCACACTCAACAGAGTGCTGAGCTACCTGGAGAACCCAAGGAGCTCCGTGAGGATGCTTTCGTGGACTACAGCTCAGCTTTTAACACCATCATCTCAGACATCCTGATCAACAAACTGCACCTCCTCCAGATCCCCCACCCCCACCTGCTCCTGGATAAAGAACTTTCTCACCAATCACCCACAAACAGTCAGACTTGGTCCCCACCACTCCTCCACATTGTCCATCAGCACCATCTCCCCCCTAAGTCTGCGTGCTAAGCCCTCTATTGTACTCCCTGTACACCTTTGACTGCATTCCAACCCACCCAACCACCATCATCGGGAAATATGTGAATGACACCACCATGGTTGGGCTCCTCACTGACGACGATGAGAAAACATACAGAGCGGAGGTAAAGAATCTGCTGCTGTGGTGCTAAGCAAACAACCTGGAACTTAATGTCCAGAAAACCAAAGAACTCATTCTGGACTTCAGGAAGAACAGACAGGACCACCCCCCTCCTCATAAATAGCAACCACGTGGAAAATGTCCCCGCATTCAGGTTCCTGGGCTCCCACATCTCCTCTGACCTTTCCTGGACTGTCAACACCAAGGCCCTGGTGAAGAAAGCCCAGCAGCGGCTGCACTTCCTCCGTATCCGGAGGAAGCACAACCTGGACCAGAAGCTGCTGCTGGCCTTCTAACACTGCTCAGTGGAGATCGTGCTCACCTACTGTCTGGGTGTGTGGTACGCCGGTTCCACGGTCGAGAACAGGAAGGCCATGCAGAGGGTCATCAACACCGCCCAAAAAATTAATGGCAGCCCTCTGCCCTCCCTGGAAGACATCTCCAGAGCCTCCTGTGTCAGAAGGATCAAGGCCATCACAGGAGACCCCTCACATCCTGCCTATCGCCTGTTTGACCTGCTTTCCTCTGGACGACGGTTCAGATCGATCAGGTCCCACACCTCCAGACTGAAAAACAGTTTCTTCCCCTGGGCCATCTGAACTGCAAAGAGTCAGAGGCCCCACCCACCCTCCCTCTGAACGCTCACATGCTCAGAACTGAGGACCTTTTAATTATCACTTTCACTCACCTGTCTTTGTACTCCTCCCTTTCATGTATATTGACCCATCCGTGAAATCACTACTGTACATACAGTATTTTCCATAATCTTTGGGCCATTTTACCCTATTATGTGTGTTGCACTCCGCACTCTTATGTACATAGTTCTACCCGCATAGCCACTACCGTACCTGTGTATGTATGGGTGTCACGATCTGAGCACAGAGGGATTCAACTGTGCTCTGTTGCTTTGCCTTTTTTTTTTCTTATTTGTATAATGTTGTATTTTTGAGTTCTATTCCTGTTATGTTATCTGTAGTTTGTTCTCACATATTCTGTATTGTTTCTTAGTATGATTTATTTTTCTGGTTACGTTCATTGTAGTTTTGTTATTTACATATTTGGGTTTATTTGTCTTTATTTGCTACTACATTGTATTTGCCAGTTGTCTTCTCTTCCTTTCTCTCTCTGGGGTTGAAGCTGTCAGGGGCACTTCCGGGTTTTTTCCTGGCTGTGGGCAGTGCCCCTGTCAAGCTGTCAGCCCCATCTCCTCTCCTCATGACTCACAGCAGATTGTCATCTTCTCCCCAGCCCGCTCATGTGATTCACACCGGTTACTATTTGTGTTTAACTATTTTTGGCCCTATTTAAGGGCAGTTTTCTCTTTTCTGGGTGCTGGTGTCTTAAAGAAGGATTTACGTCTGAACCCTGTCTTCGTTCAGACGTTTGTATTCATTTGCATCCTGCCTTCTCCCTGTAGCTTGTAAGTTTTTGTGCACTTTTTGGATGTTTGTGTTTGTACACTGTTTGGATTTTTCATTTTTGCCAATAAATTTCACAAACTGCAGTTCAGGACGTGGGTGTCTCCTCCCTGACCCGAGGGGCAATTCATGACAATGGGCGGTTTGTTATTTTCACTTTTACTTCAGTCATAGGGTAAATCATGCGTTCTGTAACTGTTTTATTTCAAATTCTTCTCACTTATTTTATTATGCAGTAGCCTGGTGGAGCACCCACAATTTCGCTGTGTTGTACAGCTGTATAATGACAATAAAGCCTATTCTATTCTATTCTAATTATATAAAATAATGCGAAATCTCGAGAAAGAGCCTAGCAAGACTGAGGAGAACTGATTGTGATCACATGATAACAACAAGGAAGCGTGATGTATTGGCCCTCCACCTGGATTTTTGTGCTTTGAATAATACGTAAGTAGCGTGTTAACTTTGATTCTATGAAGTATTTATATATTATGTTAAAGTTTTTATTTTCTCTGACACAGCGGTGGAGGGGTAGACCGCAGAAAATAACGGCGATCCTTAAATTGTTTTTAATGAGCAAACAGCTATTAAATGCCGCAAGATACTGTAGCATTTCCTTGCGGATTGGATCCAGCATCCGTTAATAATAGACTTATTGTGTGTCATTATTGATCTGAATCTGACGAGCCAGATTCGTTCTGCAATGGTCCGGACCGGGTGGGGATTAGAACATTGATGAGAATGAGAACCACAGTATACATACACATGGATCACAATCCAGTTCAATCAACTGCAGTGTGCCCCAGGGCTCTGTCCTGGGACCTCTGTTTTTTATTACAATATTTTCAGCAAAGTTTTGCAGCATATACAATATAAACAATATTACCCAGTCTGCCTACCTTCATCTTCGCAATATCAACTGTCTTTGTCCCTCCCTCACCCCCCACAGTACTGCCATACTAGTCAATGCTCTTGCCACATGTCACCCTGATTATTGCAGTTCTCTTCTTCATGGCCTAGCTCACAAAACCCTTCATAAACTCAAATTGGTCCAGCTACCTCCATCATATCTAGAACCAGATCCATTAAACACATTAAACACCTGTCCTAAAAAAGCTGCACTGGCTTCCACTTCACCTACGCATTAACTTCAAGATCCTCCTTCTCACTTTTAAAGCCCTTCATAATCTTGCACCGCCATACTGTACCTGTCTGATCTCCTTGACACATACATCACACACCCTTTCGCACACTTCGTCCTCCATCTGTCCACCTGTCCACCATGGGACTTGATGTTTTTAGTACTCTGCACCAAGACTTTGGAATGCAATGCCCAATTAAATAAGCGCAGCAGAAGATATAGCAAGTGATGCTGTACAAGTTGCATTAGCCAAATATTTTTTCAGTGATGGAAAAGTTTGAAGGTTGTCTGTCTATTTGCACAGAGAGTGGATCCTGTAGAAATTTAAAGAACAAATGACAGGAGGATTCTGAAGTTCAGAGAGGTTTGTTTGCATCTCTGAGAGAATTGTTCCCATCTTTGCTGCTATGACTGAAGTGGTGATTGTAATTCCATGCTCCAGTGTTGGCAGCACAGCACTTCTGTATTCATTCTGAATAAAATTATAACAGACATGAAAAGTTGTCTGCAGAGGACAGAATCCCCTCTTCAGAAATACCCATTGTTTATTCAGTCTAGTGGATGAGAGTAAAACATTATAGGTGTATAGCTGTTTCAAAAAAGAAATTAGCTTCAGAAACCATGGATATATTTGTACCATGCTATAAACATTTCAGTTTAATTTCTATAATGTGCATTTTGTCAAAACAAGTCTTACAGTAATTGCTCACTTTTAATTAATTGTATTATTCCTCTAGTGTCAATCAAGGACCTGCAGTTTTATCCACTTTTCTGTTGAGTTCATTCTCCGTGTTGTTGGTTGCTCTGTGTTTCAGTTAGAATGCTGTAAGTGCTCTGAATTGACCCACTTAGACACCAGAGTATAGATCCAACACCTGATGTCCCAATTTTTGAACATGGCAGATGTTTGGAGGCTTTGCACCTAGGGACATACGGAACAAGATCAAATTAAGAGGTTGTCAATTATTTGTGCAAAGGTCCACTTTTGGAGGAAATAATCCATCTGTCAGGGAATGAAAACTTTACTTTTGGAATACATAATATATGTATGTAAAAATATATTTAACATTTCAAAGTATCTGTTTCTCCGGGGCTATAATTGTGTAATAATTGTGATGTAGACCTCCTTAGGGGCCAGGAGCTGACACTTGCTTATGTATGTGAAGTCCTTTTTGGTGCACACACACCCACCAGGCCATCCTTTGACACACTGAACAATCTCTCTAGAGGGAAGCAGCAGGGTGCAAACACCCACAGAGTCTGCTCCATCCGAGGCGCTGTCTATTTGGTCAGACAGAGCAGAAAGCTGAGAGTTCCTCCAGCAGAGAGTCAGCCTTGTTATCCAGTGGCCGAAAAAGTAAGATCCACTGCATAGCAACAGCAGCAGGCGTGTAACATTTAGTTATCCCCCTGAGGACTCACGCACACACACACACACACACACACACACAAAAGAAGTGACACCCCACACAGAACCTAAGCTCCATCTCATTCACTGGGTCAATATATTGGGAACTGTTATAGCTCAGCAGACAGCCCAGGGAAAGCAGGGGACCAGAGTGAAAAAGCATGTGCCAGAACTACGGTGGGGCACAAGTGACCGAACACACATGCGCACACACACACATAAAGAGAGAGACTGCTGCAAAGACTTCACAAATAATTGAGGAGGATATGATGGGCATGAGAGATAGACAGAGCGTATTATGAAAGCTTTGTGGAGTAATATCAGGATAGGGTGACCTATTCAATCACACAGATCCAGAGGCTAAGCCTGTCATGTAATTAGATGCTCTTTCATTCCCACTTTCCCCCGTCTCATCTTTTTTTTTTCTCCCTTCTGCTCTTGCATACTCAAAGAAACGCATGCACTCGGTATTTTCTAATAAAAGGCAGTACATTAATGAGAAGCCCTCTCTATTTGTATGAGCATTATACTGAGACGTTAATGGGACCTCTGCTGCCTGGTCTGTGCATCGGAGGGTGATGCCCCCCCTTCTGAGTAACGTGACAGGCGTGACTGTTGAAATGTCACCCAGATCAGGGCCGGGACACACGCAGACGTGGAGGGATGGGAAGAGGTTTAGGGAAATCAGATGAGGATGGAGGCGAAGACGGAAAAGATACAGAGGGGGGAAGGTCGAGGGTCGCACACAGCGCGGGAGAAGATGGAGGGAGATGGGGGAGAGATGTTGGGTCAGACAGTGGGATTACAGAGAGAGGGCAGGGGCACACGGCAGCTTTCTGTCAGAGAAAACAAAAAGGGCAGAACAAGGTTAGGAGGTGAGCAGGGCTGATAAAATGGTATCAGGAAAAGGATGGCCAAATGCCAAAGGGTGAAACCCATAGTGAGGAAGGTAACACTTTATAATCCTTATCGAGAGTAATTGGCCCAGTAAGTCAATAAATTCATTGACTAATGGAAGCACATGTCTCTATCTTAGTGTGAGAAAAGCAGAGCATATCGAAGCCATCTGGTATATCTGTAAAAGGATGAGCTCTGTTGGGGTGATAAAAGCCAGAAAGCTGATTATTTCCGTCTGGGAAATGGCTGGCATTCTTTCACTGTAAGAGGTGAGAAAGGAACTGTGTGTGCTCTGCGCTGGTGCAGTGTGTGTATGTGTGTGTGTGTGTGTGTGTGTGTGTGTGTGCGTGTGCGTGTGTGTATGACATAAGCAACAAAGATCGTGGACTCTGCAGTTGTCTGATTTACCGTATCGGACTTTTTAGGCTTCAGGCGAGGGCTCCTTCATCCCTCTTGCATGGTCCTCCCCCGCAGAAATGGCCGTCTATTTCCTTGAAGACGCTCAGATAATAACAGTGGAGGTTCTGGGGAAATGGCTTTGGGTTATTTTTTTGCTTTTGTCTCAGTACTCTCCAGTGGGCAGGGTTTCTGGAGGCTGGCAGTCATTTGCTTTGACTTCTTTGTGTGTCTCTCGGTGGTCTAGTTTGCCCTGCTGTTCTGAGATATACTGCTGCTATAGATATGAGTGCATGAGTGGGTGTGCAAGGTTCCACTGGCACTGCCCGGCATTGGTTGAGTTTCACAGAGAATAGTAATGGAGCGATAACAAGACTCACTATATAATCAGACTGTTTTTTTCTCCCTGGGGGCAAAAATTTATTTTACACAATTGAAATTTGATGCAAATATTTGAGCCACACACACATAAAGGGGGTATAATGAGGAGTGTGATGCCTGCTTCCTTTCTCAGCCCAAAACAGGTGCCCAAATTCTAGCACATAGTTGATGTAAATTCCTGATAGTCAATTTGGAATGTTAACGATTGTGAGCTGCATACATGCATGGTAATCAACTGTCAAAAGGAGCCAGGAGGCAGGGTGAGGGCTTTAGCTATGCAGTTCAGACCAGAGATTGTGTGTAAATATAGACAGTGTGCTGCCACCTACTTCCACTGTAGAAAAGTGAAGCTCTACACTAGACTGTGAAGTGGTAATGCAGTGTTTAATGCCCACCCAAGTAGCAGCAGCCCTTAGACAGCACTCAGTCATGACCACACCCTCTACTTTTGTGGCATCTGTCATGAATTGGCCCCTTCGGGGCAGAAAGGGAAACCCAAGTGCTGAACTGCAGTTTGTGGTATTTAATAAGAAAAAACACAAAGTCCAAACAGTCCACAAAATAAACTTCCAAATAGACGAGACGAGGAGTAGTTGGCGTTAGAACAAGGAAAGGGTTCTAACAGACATGGATTCTTGAGTGAGACTCCGACAAGGAGTGGATGAAACAGGCAGTCTTAAGTAAGGCAAGTAATTAATCACAACAAGTGCCATCAGGTGTGGATCACAGGAACGAGCAGGTTGACCTAATTACAGGCAGGAAAAGCTGAGCAACACCAACAAGGTGATAACAAGGTCAGAGTGTCTGGAAAAGGGGGTGGATTCCTCATGTCAGAAAGAGACAAAATATAAACACAATAATTAGGCAAGACCTAGATGAACAAAGGCGCCTAAAGAAACTAACAGAATAACACTAAGAGCTAGAATTACATAAACAGGCAACTCAAAAACATATTATCCATCCAGAAACAATACACAGTAAAATAACCACACAAGACTGAGAAAATACAAGAAATAACCAGAAATAAAGTGAGAGCATGAGCCCGGTGAAACACCGCGCTCAGCGTCATGACAGCATAAAATGACTAACTAAAACCAAACTGATCCAAAATATAAATACTTGGACATAAATCAGCATGGGATTTTAAAAAAATCTTTTGGAAATATTTATTCAATGACTATTTTGAGTCTCCCAGTTTGGGGGAAAAGCTGAACACAATAACAGAGGGAGGAGGGGCTTATTGTCATATTGGAGCCAGCCACCAGAGGGTGATCATCTTTCTTTATGCTAGCCATCTTTATTTAAAGTCAGTTTAGACAGAGTGTGGCAGTGCAATACTACTGTGCAAGCACAGATTATAAGAAAAATGTATATTTTTCAGTAAAATTACCCATCTGTGCGTGCATCGGGTGTGTCTATTCACCCGACACACTGGCTGCACCTACTGAATCAGCAGCAGTTGTTCCCTGTCACTAAGCAGCTAGATTCTGTCCTGCTCAGACTAACTAGAGGTGAGACCCTTTTGTGTGCTGGCTTATTCAGACCACAGCCGCATGAGTCTGACAAGCTCACTAATACTGGCACAGCACTGCAGAGGACACACCTATGGTGCATGCCCATGAACAAACAAAAGCTGTAGGTTAAAAAAAAAAGTTTATTTCGACTTCCCTCGTTAAGGATTAGGACAAGTGTATCTCTCATCCCTGTGTTCTCTTTCTTTCTGCTCTCAGAGGGGGCTGGAGTGTAGCTCGAAGGCATGCTCGGCAGATAGTAAATTTAGTTTAAGTCTCTGCGGAGGGAAGGGAGCATTTTTCTAATACCTTGCTACCTTTCTGTCTGCTCAAAAAACACACGGAGTCAGCAGTTTTACAAATGCGCTGGGGAAGGCCTTGACAACACTCACCCAGAATAAGAACGCTCTTGCGTTGAGGGATAAGCACAGACCTTGAGCCTTTAAAGGTAACATCCTGAAATAAAAGAAGTTGCCTTGGATAAGAGCATTGCTTTTATGAAACAATAATTCAGAACACATTTATGGAGATTTTTCAGTCCGTAGCTGATTTAGAAATCTGCTTGAAGCAAAATAAACCAAATTCCTTATCCCATGGGAGCACTGGCTTACAAATATTTGGCTTTGTTCAGACCAAAGAGAATGGATTTATTTAAATGACTGGATTATTTAGAATGCAGTAGAAATATAATTATCCATTTCACTGAAAAATTTCTCTTATAATGAAGCTTAAGACATGCACTACTTAACGTGGCAGCAAAAAGAAAAGTAGGCATCCCATGTAAAGACTTTACAGCATCACTGAAGCACAAAACAAGCAGAGAAAATACTGTATGCTAGGAAAAATTTATATCATGTCTTTCAAGCCACTGAAGGGAAAATTGAAACAGCACGCCAAGAACAATTCAGTTCAATTGATTCAAGAGAACACAGTGAACCATATGATATTTCCAGTTCAATTCCAACTGGTTGGAACAGAGCGTGCCTTTGTCTTTTCAATTGTTTTGCTCAATGGTGGTTCCGCTCTCAGATTTATTTTTCTCTACCTTTTAAAACTCTGGCTAATTTTGAACAACAACAAATTAAATCATTTACAGTGAGCTAATTTTCAAAAGCTAATTAAAGCAGTTCTTCAGAGAGGATACTAAGACATGGCCTGGGAACATCTTGGTATCCTCTCTGAAGAAATGGAGCAGGTGGCCGGGGAGAGGGAAGTCTGGGCTTCTCTGCTTGAGCTGCTGCCTCCGTGACACGGACCTCCAGAGAAGTGGTAGAAAATGGATGGAAGCTAATTTTATTCATTAATAAACACAGCAGCTATAACATGTAAAATAGACCCTCACCTTTTCCTTACCCTAAGCATTACCCTTTAAACTATTAGTTTTAGTGCCTAAACCTAAAAATTCTTTTATGCCTAAAGTCAGTCAGCACCATGGTGGGGTCATTCGGGTCACCCCCACCCCCACAAAAAGTCAGATTTCAAGTGTAAATGAATGCAGCATCACAGCACTGGTTACCCCCTCCTTCCCCGTCATAGAGAGTGAGTGGCCAGACCACCTGCAGCAGCTCCTCCAAAGGTACACCCATGCCTTTAATTCACATTAGGATTTATTAACCACTTGCGCTCCGTTGTTCCGCGGGCGGGCAAGTCTCTGCGTCCTAGGGCGCACGAGGGCGCACGAGAGCGCACTCGTGCGCGCTCGGACGCATGATGCATGATATACTGATGATGGTGCAGATGGAGATGGTGCTGGCCTCCAAGCGCCACTGAAAAAAAAAGCTGCAGACAGCCGCGAACAGATTAGTTCATCTGATTGACCTCTCATTCGACTAATAAGAGCCTTGAATTGGGTTTCTGAAACCATGAAGAGCCAATGAATGAAAACCTAGGAAGGAGGACCCGCCTACTGTGAATGCAGGAGCCAATTGAAGCACAGAAATTCGGGCTGGGTGAAGAGATATTTACTGTTGCAGCAGATGAAAACAAAGGACGCTGGACGAACCTGCTACAGACCCAGGCTCACCCAACAGCATGGAGACCACCCACAAGTGGGACCTGCACTCATTCCAGCAGAATAGGATTAGGATTCTCTTCCGTCATCATAGACCGACGGAGGCCGACGACAAAGGTCGTAAATCATTCACCAAAACCGCAATATTGGAATTATGTTTTGATCGGGATCCACGAGCGGACCAGCGTCGCGTTCCTCTGACAATGGGGAAGAGAAGTTCGCCATGACTCTGCTGCTGTGAAGAGGTAAGGTGTTATAAGCTAAATTATTATTTCTCCCTGAAAACTGTAATCCAAAAATGACTTTTGACCGATCAGTAAATTACAACTGTACCGCGCACGAAGTACGAAGTGCGTGCGCCGCGATAAACGGTTCATTTGCCGTGTTCGGACCGTGAACGCCCCCCCCCCCCGCTGTAGAAGAGGAGCGGGGGGGGGCGTTCACGGTCCGAATGCCCCCGGTCTGCGGGGGGAAGCATATGAGTCTATTCCATCATGTAACGATGGCCGTCTTCTGTAGCGAGGGGGGGAACAACCCCACACACACACACACACACACAGTAGCGGGGGGGGGGGGGAGCCGCTGTGACAGCGTTGCTGTGGAAACATGCAAGGAGTGTAATCCGTCATGTAGCGAGGGCCGAACTCCGTCCTTTGTTGCGGGGGGGGGGGACAACCCCACACACACACACACACACAGACACAGCCCTGAATGTGACCTTTCATTAGAGCCCAAAATGAAGCTTCTACATTGAATCATTCAAAAGTTACAGACATTTTTCCAAACTGTGCCATTTGGCACAATTTGGCACAGTTCCAAAACGCCTGGGAACAACCTGTGAAGAAAGCTGTGTAAAATATTCATTTTTTGTGGTATTGTTACCAAATTTGGATCTCAGCTTGATAACACTTGGTTCTACATTTCTGTTGCATTTTCCAGCCGGATCGGACAGCTGTGTGTTATTTGCAAGCATTTGTGTCCAAAAAAACACCGTGTCCAAATTTATTTTCTTCAAGTTCAGTATGTTTAGATGACTGTAACTCAGTGGCCGGAGCACGTAGAGAGATCATGTTTTTTTTGCCAAAAAATTCAAAGTGTTTTCTTTTAAATTAGACCAATCCCATGAAGATGCTGCAAAGGGTTGAATAACAGCTTTCGATTTACTTTGGGCATGTTTTTTTTGGCATTTTTAGGAAAATTGCCCGGAGTGCAAGGGGTTAAGCCAGCCTTGACTTTTATGATTATTGCGCAAAATGTTGTATATTTTAGGTCTGTCTGAATTTATTTTTGAAGAAAGAAGATGCATAGCAACTATGAATGAATGAATGAATGAATGAATGAATTTATTTCGGATTTCGGATAGTACAGTACAGGTTAAAAGAAACTGAATAATATAACAACAAGGTCAAATTAGACAATGACTCCTCTGATTATACAATTCAACGTAAGTTATCCGAAATGGGTGATGGCTGAAGCCGCAGCTTATATTGCCCACCCATATTCCATCCAAGAATTCAAAAGAGAAAAGAGAAAACAGACAAGAGCGATTACAATTCAAAACAAAACTAAGACAAAATGTGACAGAGAAAAAAAAAAAACTAAGCTAAGCTAAGTTAAGCGATTACTATTCAAAAACAAATCTAAGACAAAATGTGACAGAAAAGAAGAAAAAAAACTAAGCTACAACACAACACAGGCTGGATATGGCAATCCTTATGTGATTTTACATGTCGTCTTGTATATATGTTTGGAGTATTTCTTCCTTTAGTTTTTGTTTAAATTGTCCAAGCGTTGTACATGATTTTAATTCAGGTCCAAAATCATTCCATAATCTGACTCCTTGCACTGAAATACAGTGTTGCTTGGTGGTTGTTCTCACTGTAGGCTTTTGAAATATACATGTTCCTCTGAAGTGATATCGTTTCTCCCTTATTTGGAACAACTTTTGGATATTTGCAGGCAGTGATGAATTCTTCCCTTTAAACATTATTATTGCAGTTTTAAAGTCAACCAGATCTTTCAACTTGAGAGTTTTTTGTTTAAGAAAAAGTGGGTTTGTTGGTTCCCTGTAAGCTGCTTTGTTTATTATTCTAATAGCTCTCTTTTGAAGCATAAAGAGTGGATATATGTCTGTTTTATATGTATTTCCCCATACTTCATTACAATATAAGATAAGATAAGATAAGATAAGCCTTTATTAGTCCCACAACGGGGAAATTCCAGGATTGCAACAGCACAGGGATAGCAACACTCAGAGCAACAATCAGAAGGCAAGAAAAAACAAGCAAGCAAGAGCAGCTAATATACATATGTACATATTACTATAAAATATATATATACACACACACACACACAGACACACAGTGCAGAGCATTGTAGCTGGATGGAATAAATATGTAAATATATAAACACCCACAGTATGGAGCATTGCAGCTGGGTGGAATAAATATGCAAGTATATAAACACACACAGTGCGGAGCAATGTAGCTAGATGGAATAATATGTAGATATATAAAAACACAGTGCGGAGCATTGTAGCTAGATGGAATAAATATATAGATATATAAATATAAACACACCCAGTGCAGAGCATTGTAGCTAGATGGAATAAATATGAAAATATATAAACACACACAGTGCAGAGCATTGTTGCTAGGTGGGATGAAACAGCATAACCGTCTATTTAGTTATCCTACATGGTATGATTATGTGCCCATACATATTCTCACCCTCCATAGCGACCGGTATGTTCCTAGTTGTATGCCGGAGAGGACCATTGTGTAAGTCTATTGCATCTTTTGCATTCAAAAAAAAAAAAAAAAAAAAACTATTAGTTTGTTACGTCTTTTTGCTATCTCTGCGAGCAGCCCTGCTTAGGTTGTACAGTCTGACAGCCGTTGGTAGGAAGGACCTACGAAACCTCTCGGTTGTGCACCTGGGATGATGTAGTCTGCTGCTAAATGAGCTCCTCAGTGCATCCAGTATGTCCTGCATAGGGTGGAACTCGGACTCCAGCAGAGATGACAGTTTAGCCACCGTCCTTCTCTCTCCTATCTCCTCCATCGGATCAAGGCGTTGCCCCAGGACAGAGCTAGCTTTCTTAATCAGTTTGTTCAGTCTCTTCCTATCGGCTGCAGTAATGCCACTGCCCCAGCAGACCACTCCAAAAGTGATGGCTGATGCCACCACCGTGTCATAGAATGACTTCAGCAGCGCCCCTTGTACACCAAAAGACCTGAGTCTCCTCAGCAGGAACAGCCTGCGCTGTCCCTTCTTGTAGAATGCGTCAGTATTGTGTGACCAGTCTAGTTTATTGTTCAGATGAATACCCAGGTACTTGTAGGATGTCACCATCTCGATGTCTGTTCCCTGTATATTTACTGGTGCTGTGAGGGGCTGCCCATGCCTGCGGCAGTCCACCACCAGCTCCTTAGTTTTCCTCGCGTTGATCTGGAGGCAGTTCCGATGGCACCAGTCCACAAAGTCCTGGATAAGCCCTCTGTACTCAGCTTCATCTCCGCTGGAGATGAGACCAACGATCGCAGAGTCATCAGAGAACTTCTGTAGATGGCAATGTGTTGTGTTGTGTGAGAAGTCCGCAGTATAAAGAGTGAACAAGAAGGGAGCCAGCACCGTTCCCTGGGGGGGCCCCCGTGCTACTGATGATCGTGTCGGAAACACAGTCCCGGGTTCTCACAAACTGAGGCCGGTTCGTGAGGTAGTCCAGGATCCATGATGACAGGTGCTGGTCCACCCCTGCGCGCAGCAGCTTGTCCTTCAGGATCATCGGTTGGATGGTGTTGAAAGCACTGGAGAAGTCAAAGAACATGATCCTCACCATATTCCCGGGCTTCTCCAGGTGGGACAGAGAACGGTGAAGGAGGAAGATCACCGCATCCTCCACCCCAATGCCATGCTGGTAGGCGAACTGGAGTGGATCCATCGCTGGTTCCACCAGGGGGCGGAGATGAGCAAGGAGCAGTCTCTCCAGGGTCTTCATCAAGTGGGACGTCAAGGCCACCGGTCTGAAGCTGTTCAGGTCTTTGGGGTGGGAAGTTTTTGGTACAGGTACCACACAAGATGTTTTCCACAGCTGTGGTACCCTCCCCAGTTTCAGGCTCATGTTGAAGATATACGTCACAATCCCACACAGCTGGTCTGCACAGGACTTGAGGAGCTTTGCGCTGATGCCGTCCGGTCCCGACGCCTTCCTCGCCTTGATCTTCCTCAGCTCCGTCCTCACCTGGGTCTTGGTCAGGGTCAGGATGGGGGGCTGTGTGTTGGGAGTGGGGGGGGTGTCGGTGGAGTGGGGAGTGGGTAGCAGGACTTGATTTCTTAGAGGCAGCAGTGGTTGTTGTGCAGACAGAGGGGAGGGCGGTTGGTCAAATCTATTGAAAAACAGATTCAGGTTGTTCGCCCACTCCCTGCCCCCCGTGGCCTGGGGGGAGGTATTCTGGAGCCCCGAGATGGTTTTGAGGTTTCTCCAGACCCCGCTGATGTCGCTCTGTTGCAGCTTGTCCTCCATCTTCTTCCTGAAGCTGTCCTTGCCTTCTCTGATCTTTCTCCTCAGCTCCCTCTGTACGGACTTCAGCATCTCCCTGTTCCCCGACCTGAAGATCCTCTTCTTCTCTCTCAGAAGTGTTTTTATCTCAGGGTTGATCCAGGGTTTGTTGTTTGAGTGACGCCGTATGGTCTTGGTGGGAACGGATTTGTCCACACAGAAGCTGAGGTAGCCCGTGAAGGTGTGAATGAGGCCATCGATGTCCTCACCATGTGGATCGCAGAGCTGCTTCCAGGCAGTGGCTTCAAAACAGTCCTTTAGAGTGTCCATTGTCTCCTCAGACCATAACTCCACAGTGTGCATGGCCGGAGGTTGTCTGTGCACTAGGGGTTTGTACACCGGTCGGAGATGAACCAAGTTGTGATCCGATCTCCCAAGTGGGGGGAGTTGTGATGAGGTGTACGCCTCCTTAGTGTTTGCGTAGAACAAATCCAGTGTTTTATTGTCTCTAGTGTGGCATGTGACATACTGGGTGAAAGTGGGCAGAATGGGAGACAGTGAAACGTGGTTGAAATCGCCTGAGATGAGGAGAAGAGCATCTGGGTGTTCTGTCTGCAGCCTGCTGGTTACTGAATGGATGACGTCACGCGCTGTCCCAGCGTTCGCCGTCGGATTTGCATAAACAACAATGCAGATCACGTGTGAGTGTTCTCTCGGGAGATATGTAGGCCTCATGCTAACAGCTAGCAACTCAATGTCTTTGCTGCAGTGTCGTTGTTTAACAGTGATATGTCCCGGTCTGCACCAGTTGTTGTTAACATACATGATCACTCCACCGCCCCTAGTTTTGCCACTCTCTGGTGTTCGGTCAGCTCGTATCGTGTGAAAACCCTCCAGCTCAATGTTAGCATCTGCTGCTAGTTCAGTTAGCAGCATATGTCATGTATGGCATACATGACATATGTCATGTATGGGAGTATTAAGGAATGATACAAGGTGTATAGCGTGGGTTGATTCAGCAAATATTTCACTCTGTGTAAAATTGCAATTGATTTGGATACTTTACCTTTAATATAATTAATATGTGACTTCCAACACAGTTTATTATCAGTTATTACTCCAAGAAATTTAGTTTCAGATACCCTTTCAATCTCTACACCATTTACACTGAGTTTAGGTACTGGGTTGTTGTGATGGTTGTTAAAGACTATAAATTTTGTCTTACTTAAATTGAGCGTTAATTTGTTTGAATCAAACCACAGTTTAAGCTTTCCTAATTCCTTTCCGAGTGTATCCAGAAGTTGTTCCAAATTGTTTCCACTGCATAATAGGTTAGTGTCATCGGCAAACAATATTAAGTCCATTTTTTCTGAAACTTTACATATATCATTTATATACATATTGAATAATAATGGTCCCAAAACTGAACCCTGTGGGACTCCACAGGTAACCTTCAGTAACTGTGAGTTTTTGTTACCAACACATACATACTGATATCTATTCTTTAAGTAACTACTTAACCAGGACAGTGCTACCCCTCTAATACCACAATTTTGTAGTTTCTTTAATAATAAATTATGATCTACTGTATCAAATGCTTTTTTAAGATCCAGGAATACTCCAACTGAATACTCTTTATTTTCGATGGCTGTTGATATTTTTTCTGTAAATTCCATTAGGGCATATGCAGTTGTCCTCTTGTGTCTGAACCCATATTGCTGCTCACACAATAAATTATTCTTCAGTATGAAGTTGTCAATTCTCTCATAGAATATTTTTTCAAGTATCTTGGAAAATTGCGGTAATAGTGAAATTGGTCTATAGTTTGAGAGTTCCCCTCTGTCGCCCGTCTTGTATATCGGAATTACTTTAGCTATTTTCATTGCATTGGGAAATATACCTGTTTGGAGAGACAGGTTACAGATATACGTCAGTGGTTTTACTAGGCATTCAATAACAGTTTTGACTAGGAACATGTCAATACCATCACAGTCCGTAGATGTTTTACTTTTGAACGATTTAACAATTTCAATGACCTCTCTTTCGTCTGTGTTCTTTATGAAGATGGAGTCTTTTACAGCAGTGTTATTGCATATTGTATCACCTGTAGGCACCGTAGTGGGTATTTCTCGAGCCAAATTAGGTCCAATGTTAACAAAAAAATTATTAAATTCATCTGCAGGTAAGGCTATATACACACTCTGAGTCGTTTTATTATTTTTTGGAATGTTGGTTGGGTTGCTTGTATTTCTGCTTTTATTTCCAAGGATACTGTTGAGTATTGTCCATGTATTTTTAATATTGTCTTTGTTTTTCTCCAGTTCTTTACTGTAATAGTCTCTTTTACTACATCTTATTATATATGTTAACTTATTTTTGTATGTTTTATACCGCTGCTCTGCTTCTTTTGTCCTTTTCTTTAGGAAAGCTTTATATAATAAATTTTTCTTTTTACACACCTTTTGTAGTCCTTTGGCTAACCATGGCTTATCAGCAAATTTATGTTTAAGCTTTTTTTTTACTAATGGGCATTTTTTTTCATAAAGAGCGGTTACAATGTTTATAAATGTGTCATAGGCTTCATTTACATCTGATACATAGGCTTCTGTCCAGTCTTGCTTCAGCAAGTCCTCTTTAAAAGAACTGATTGCATTTGGTGATTTGTATCTGAACGATTTTGAAATTTTTTCTGTGTTGGCCCCGGTGTGGCCATGGATAAGTGCAAAGGTTGGCAAGTGGTCAGTTATATCATTTATCAATAATCCACTTTCTATTTTCTTGTCAATAACATTGACAAACAGGTTGTCAATAAGTGTAGCAGTGTGAGCTGTGATTCTAATGGGATGTGTTATTGTGGGATATAGACTAATGCTGTACATAGAGTTCATGAACTCTGTAACTACATTTTGTTGATGTGGAACAGACCTGTTGCCCTGACCTCTGTGGTCATGAAATCCTTGGAGAGATTGGTGCTGAACCACCTGAAGGTCATCACAGGCCCCCTGATGGACCCACTGCAGTTTGCCTACCGGTCAAACAGGTCAGTGGATGATGCAGTGAATATGGGACTACATTACATCCTGCAACACCTCGACTCCCCAGGGACGTACGCCAGGATCCTGTTTGTCGACTTCAGCTCAGCGTTCAACACCATCATCCCAGGCATTCTTCATCAGAAACTCCTCCAGCTCAAGGTGCCCCCCCTCCACCTGCCAGTGGATCTCCAGCTTTCTGACTGACAGGTGGCAACAGGTGAAGCTAGGGAGATTTACATCCAGCTCCCGAAAAATTAGTACTGGCGCCCCCCAAGGATGTGTCCTTTCCCCACTGCTCTTCTCCCTCTACTCCAACGACTGCACCTCAGAGGACCCTTCGGTGAAGCTCCTGAAGTTTGCGGACGACACCACAGTCATCGGTTTGATCCGGGATGATGATGAGTCTGCATACAGGCGGGAGGTGGAGCAGCTGATCCTCTGGTGCAGCCAGAACCATCTTGAACTTAACCCAGCCAAAACGGTGGAGATGACTGTGGATTTCAGGCGACACCCCCCTTCATTCCCCCCACTCACCATCCTCAACAGCACAGTGTCCACTGTGGACTCCTTCAAGTTTCTGGGTACCACAATCTCCCGGAACCTGAAGTGGTCCTCCCATATTGACACTGTCCGGAAAAAGGCCCAGCAGAGGTTGTTTTTTCTGCGTCAGCTCAAGAAGTTTGATTTGCCTCAGGAGCTGCTGGTTGTCTTCTACACTGCCATCATCCAATCTGTCCTCTGCTTTTCCATCACTGTCTGGTTTGGATCTGCCACTAAACAGGACAAGACCAGACTGCAGCGGATCATTAAGTCTGCGGAGAGGATCATTGGTACCGACCTACCCTCCATTGAGAACTTATATCGGTCCATAACCAGGAAACGGGCGGGAAACATCTGTGCTGACCCATCACACCCCGGCCACAAACTGTTTGAACTTCTATCTTCTGGTCGTCGTTACAGATCACTGAAGGTCAAAACCACCCGTCACAGGAACAGTTTCTTTCCTCAAGCCATCGCTCTGATGAACTCCTAACATTCACCTAGTCCTACCTGTTTGCTGTACTCATGACTTTTCATCCATTATTACATTGCACATAACTCTCACACTGCTTTTTACTTCATTCACATTATATCACTGAATCTGAGTCCACATTGAAATACTGTGTGATTGTATATTTTTTCATATATTTCTGCAAAGTGTGGTTAGTCCGAGTAAATAACTGCATATATTCCTGTATATATTTGCATCCTTTTATAGAAACGTGGACAGACTGTAATTTACTGTACATACTCTGGTTGTCATTGAATCCTTATTTAAATCCTTCACCTGAACAACGAGAGCAAGTTTTTAGCCAAAGTCAAATTCCTTGTATGTGTTGTGCATACTTGGCCAATAAAGCTGATTCTGATTCTGATTCTGATTCAGTAAATCAATATTGAAATCTCCACAAATTGCTACCATTTTCTTACTAGTAATATTATTGTACAGCTCGACTAATTTATCTCTGAATGTCTCAATGCAAGTTCCCGGCGTTCTATATATACAACTTATAATTAGATTTTTTGTTTTATCTTGGTCAATCTCAACAGTGACACATTCCAAGATCCCTGGTAGTGCAAAGGACATTCTATTTACAAGCTTACACCTATACAGGTCATCAATATACAGTGCAACACCACCACCCTTTTTTTGAGATCTGTTAATATGAAACATCTGACATCCCTCTATTGCCATCAGGGGAGCCTGCTCTTCATTAAGCCAGGTTTCAGAGACTGCAATAGCTGTAAATTTTCTGTCTAGCTGTTTTAAGTAGTCCTGAATCTGTGGAAAGTTTTTGTTAAGACTTCTGCTGTTGAAGTGTATTATTGACAGTTTACCATCTAATTGCACTTGACTTTTGAATTGCTTTTCAGTGTAATATTCACAATGGTTATGAATATTATTGAAAAAGTGGTTATCAGGATCAATATCATTCTCCATCTCTTGTGGTTTATGTTCAGCATAATGGCATATTTTCAGAGTTTGAGTTTCCTCACTCTGTGTCAAATGACTTCCTCCAACTGGGGATAATTGGTGTCTACTCGAGTCGGTCATAAGTTTTTGTTTGTTTTGCTTATTTTTTTTAAAGTACTTTGGCATGGTGTATCAAAAGAATTATTCTTACCGTGTGTGTGAATATGGATTATCATTGACTCATAATTTTCTTAATCAGTGTTCATCTGTATTTATCTAAGTCAGTAGCATCTCTGATCATTATACTCTTTGCTTGCTCAGGTGTTCCATTTAGTTTAATCCAAATTCTACAATTTCTTGTCCAGGTTGCCTGTATCTTATTTTGTCTTTTCAGCATCCGTGCCTGCCGTGCTATTTCAGCGTTTGTTTTTGTCAGATGTTCATTTAGGTAAACTTGTGTTCCCCGTAGCTTTCTGGCCTGCCTCAGTATGTCATTCTTTACCCTTCTGTTCACAAAGCGCATCACAATTGATTTCTTTGTTTTGTTATCTTTCTTCGGTAAAGCATAACAGGCTGAAATGGCATTAGCTTCTACCTTAATATCTCTGTTATTAAGGAACTGAAGCACCTGATTTTCTAGGGAGACTGATTCACTCATGGGAGCATCCTCACCACTCAGTCCTGTTGTGGCATGGGCGTATGACTGATATCTGATGTCTAGTCCACTTATAACTAGGTCATCCATACGAGAACCTTGTTCAAGATCCTCGACGCGTTGCTCCAGGCCCTTAATTTTTTTGTCTTTTTCTTGAATTATTAATTGTAGGGCTTGTACATCTTCTATTAGGCCTATTATTTTGGCCTGCTGGCTAGCCAATTTGGCCTGCTGGCTAGTCAATTTGGCCAATTCTTCTGATACAAAGTTCAGAGATTTTTTGATCTCTTCCATTTCGTCTTTCTTTTGTGGCATTTTACTGACCTGTGGATAGTAAAAACAGTGAATCCGGCTGGGCCTCAGCTAGCCCCGCTGCTGCTGGTCCCTCTGCTCACCGCTGCCACAACCAAGCTCCTGTACAGCTTCTCTGCCAAGTCACACCGCACACCGCCGGTGCAGCCGAGCTCCGCTGATCACCGCCGCCTGCCGCCGTCTGCCTGGGTGGTACCTTCGCTAGGCCCCGTCACCAGCCGCCGTCAGTCTGGTTGTTCCTCCGCTGGGCCTCGCAACTGGGCTCCGACTCAGGGTGAGGGTTCGCTGCCACAACCGAGCTCCTGTACAGTTCCTCCGCCAAGTCACGCCACACACCGCCGGTGCAGCCGAGCTCCGCTGATCACAGCCGCTGATCACCGCCGCCTGCCGCCGTCTGCCTGGGTGGTACCTTTGCTAGGCCCCGTCACCAACTGCCGTCAGTCTGATTGTTCCTCCGCTGGGTCCAGGTGGCCCCCGTCTCTCACCAACGCTGCGCCCGAGCTCTGATCCGGCTCGCGCTCAGCTGCCGCCTCGGTTAGTTCCTCCGGTAAGTCCTCACCGGGGGCTGAGTCGCTTCGTGTCGGAGTTAGGTGGCACAACTGGGCCAGCGTTAAGCTAACTAGCATTAGCGTTAGCTTAGCAATCGCTTCGGGTAGCAGCAGCAGCTCTATCCGATTAAAGGGGTATTCCAGCAGTTTTCTTACGGAGGTGGAAATTCGGCCCATGGGTGTCCGTCACGAGCGCCGATCGCTGTAGGTTAGTTTTTTTTTGTTTTTTTTTTAATGGCAAAATCAGTGACTTAGTCTCAGCACTGAAAGAGTGTGACCATCCCGGTCGCCATCTTGGAAAAAATACTGATTTACTACATTTAGGAGTTTTGATTGAGGGGTGGGGGATAGGTGGATGTGTTACTGTAACGCCACTATTTTTGCAGTAATGTGCTGTATAATGAAATTGCTGTTTAAAAATTCAATAATGCATTACAGTTACTGAAATTTGATCAGAGGCATTTGATCAGAGGCGTTACTCGTTTTATTAATATGGATAGATATTTTTAGCGCAAATAAATAAATATACAAACTGACCCTACCGTAACTGAGACGAGCCGTCAGTCGACATGACCTGTTGCAGGGAGACAAGTCTTCACTACTGAGTGGAGGAGAAGATGAAGCTACTTTGTTTTTATGGAAATAGATCATTTTTCCTTTGTTGTGGCTAAGGACAAAAGCATATTGATGGGTTGAAAACTAAAAGCCCTTTTCCACTAGTACCCACTCAGCCCTACTTGCCTTGACTGTACTCAGTTTGTGGGGTCTTCCATTAGTACCTGGTACCTTTTTTCATACCTACTCCAGTCAAGTTCCAGCCATGCTGAGTCGAGCTGAAAATGTGACGTCAACAGACTGCAGGCCACTGATTGGTCAGGGCGTAACGTTATGAGAGCACCGTCTTCTGCAGAATATACAATCGCCATTTGCAAAAAATTCTTCAGCGAGTAAACAAGGTGGAGATGGCTTTGGAGAATATGGTAGAGATGGCTTCACAGGTTTCGCAGAAAGCTACACCGTGGTCCAACGAAGAGGTGCGGACTTTTCTGTGCTTGGTGGCTGACGATAGAATCCAGAGAGAGTTAGATGGAGCAACCCGCAACAAAAAAGTTTACCAGGAGGTCTCCGAACAGATGGCAGCCCACGGATACAACCGGACATTACAAACAATGTAGGGAGAAGCTGAAGAAAATGAAAAGTGATTACCAGGCCATCAAGGATCACAACGGTCAAAGTGGGGTGAACAGAAAGGACTGGAAGTGGTTCAATAGACGCCATTTATGGCCATCAGCTGGCCAGCAATGGCAGGGAGATTGGGGTTGACCCGGCCACAGCCACGTCATTGTTGCAAACCATGGATGGTGAGTGTTTTGTAATACTGTGCATCTTTTCGCTTATTTATCCTATTGGTGGCAAGCTCACTTTTTTGAGCAACAACAACGCCGTTCTCTCCTGGCTAACGAGTGTTAGCGAGGCACGCTAGCTAGCTAGTATCCAACTCTGCTGATTCATGCTTGCTTTGTCTGAAGTATTCGCTTGTGAGACCAAAATGATGAAATATGCTAATCCTGGTTAAAAAGTTTTGTGTACATGTTGCACTTTGGTGCTGTGCATTAAGTTGTGTGTATTTTCTTTCTAGAATCTGTTTCCACATGCCAGGGGTCCGCCTCCCTCAGCATGAATCCCCCGGGCTCTCCTGCATCTATTGCAGCACCAGCATCAGAGCCGACACCGATACCAACCCCATCATCAGCTACGTCAAGGTCTGGCACGACACGTTCAAGTGCTGGTAAGGCACAATAAACAAAAGATTAACACCCTGTTGTATTTATGGATACAGGTCAAGTGGACCCCAGAATCCAAAATCTCAACATATACAAGTGCATTTTCAAACCAGTGATTTATAAAGTGATTCATATAATTCCCTGCTGCCTCATTATAGACCCAGATACCTATTCTGTGGATTTTCCAAAAACAGTATTGGAACAGTGTTGTTGTGCTGTTTCTTTTCCACCATAAATCCCTGGATTGAAAATGTACTTGTACATGTACAGAGTGGATCCTGGGGTGCTCACTTGTCAGGGGTCCACAACCTGGTCCCATTTTTAGCTGTGGTGGAGGAAGTACTGATATAATTCTTGTTTTTGAAAAACTGATGTAGCACATGAACTCACTTTCGAATGTACTTGCAGTCAATGTGCTTCACTGAAATGATTCAAGTCAGCTGACTTGTCATGGTTTGCTCTGTCATCATCTGCAGCTGCACGCACACTTGATCCTCATTAGGCGCGGCCTATTTCTACCGCACTGCCCAGACCGGCAGTGCGGAGATGTCTCACTGCGCTCCAGATGAGCTTCATCGCCGTTCTCACTCTGCAACCAAAGCCACAGCCCGAGCCAGCTCTCACCAGCGCCGGAGAATCCTATCAGCCTTCCACGTAAGCTCCATTATCAACTCACCTTTGTCTTCTAGTCCTCTGTGCACAGGCGGAGTCCATGGCGGCAGAACCTTAATCCTCTCCCTCCAGGCGGCGGACTTCCAGCCCTTCCTCCTCACCTCAACCTCCACCAACACTCACCTATCGGAGCCATTCCACCATCTGAAGAGCACTGTCTCCCTGGTCACAACCACCACGCTGAACCGGAGCACCTCACCATCTGTTCCCACAATTAGCAACAAAGTAACTGTGTAACTCCAGTTGTGATGCCCAGTAATCACATCTCTCTGTGTGTTTCCAGGGTTGCCAGGCCATATGGTGTCTCGCTCAGTTCCCGGCAGTTCCAGCCCGCATTTACACTACATACACATTCATTGGTTGTTAATAAACTTAATTGAACCAGTTCGGAGTCTGTGTCTCGTCACTGGGTCAATAAACCATGTCATGACTGTGTTAACGCATTCAGATTTCTGAGGCCACAATAAAAACAAATTATTTTAAACATAACCTGGTGCCTGCAAAATCTGCTTTACTGAGATGCAGCAACATGACAGTTGTGCTTAAATACAATAAAGAAGCATTTCTGTCACATCCCATCACTGGCTTTCACAAGTGAATTTCCCTAATATATGTTTTGAACTTGCTTTAACTAACCACTATCCATTTCTGTCTTTCATCTAGGCAAGAGGAAAAGGAGCCACCCCACAACAGACCTTGCCACTGTGTTTGCCCAGATGCATGGTGATGAGGTGCAGCTCCATGAACGGCAGCTTGAACAGCACCGTGAAGCACTTGCCCAGCACATGCAGGCCATCAACCGGCTTGCCGATGACGCACATGAAGCAAGGGAGCGAGAAGTCGCCTTCCAAAGGGAGGAGATGACACAAACTGCTGCCTTCAATCAAGCAACTGGGCAAGCTTGTGAACGTGATGAGTGGCCGGCGTGTGTCCCTGTCTCCCCACCCCCACTGTTTTTTTTAACTTGTGTACATACGAAACAAAACAGTCTGTAATTGTGCTGATACTTGTAATAAACCAGTGACTATGTTTGTATCATGATTGTGTTTTGTCTGTTATGACACTGGTGGGAAAAGAGTCAATAATTACATACACATCCTCTCTTCTGACCAAATTCAGCTGTAAATCAGGTTATGTGTCTATAGTACAGTTCCAATTTTCTCCAAAGTTTTAGAACAAAAGGGTTGCTAGACAATTTTATTGGAGTATATTATGGAGTCTAATTACTTTAACATCCTATAAAAGTCTATAGATCAAGGTCAGGTTGTAGGTTGTGGGAGCAGTTTTGGACCAACAAAATCTTGTGATGCAGTAAATCATGACATTGTAGTGAAAAAATATTTAAACACATTTTGGTAGTCCAGCCGTGCTATGTTTAATGGTAAATAATGAAAGATTTTTCTTAACCAAAATTCTGCTTTTCCACCCTGGAAAATTGGCAGTAATGCCAAGGGGTTAAGAAAAAGTAAAAAAAAAGAAAAGTTTGTGTTTGCATCATGATTTTCTATTTTGTCTGTTAAGACACCCGTGTGGAAAGAGTCAACAGTACAAACCATTTTTCAGTGATGTTGAAAATAATGGCTCATTTTTAAGAAAAAGTAACCAAAAACAATTATTTTATTTATTCAAGACTATATTGCTGGACACTGCACACTTTTGTGATAGTACCAGTATATGGAGGAATTCTGGGCCATAGTAGCATCTGTATTTTCTAATAATGGGTTAGGGCAGGGGTGTCCAATCATGTGCCATGGAGGGCCAAGACCCTGCAGGCTTTACCTCCAACCAGTGTCTTCAACAGCAGATTCCACTGAATTTCTTCCACTGACTGTTGATCAGTGAGAACACCTGCTGAAGAGACTGGGTAGAACAGAGAACCTGCAGGGTCTTGACTCTCCATGGCACATGATTGGACACCCCTGGGTTAGGGTTTAATGGGATTTAACATTTTAACACAAACTGCTTTATGGTTCATAATTCTGTTGACAGACTTACACCAAACCAAAAGTGATTACTCACACTGCAGGACTGTTCTGAGACAGCTTTTCCAATATTTTAGTATTTAATTTATGTCACTTGGTGGTAACTTTCACACATAAAACAATAGTGGAGACAGATTTGCAAAAAGTACAAAGGTTTATTGTCAAAATTCCCAGTGCAATACTAAATGAATACATACAGTATATAGTACATTGTTGATGCAGAGAATATATATTTGTACAGTATCTACTGTACATGTATCTATCCAGTAAATCCAAGTGTTTTCCATGTAACCTTGTGACTGTATTATTTTAATTGCTTTTAATCCTAGATCTGTCATGTGTCTGAGCGAATGTTATCACAGAGCTCAGACGCTCACGTTATTTCTAGTTTTTGCTTATCTGTTAGTTTGGTTTTGTCAGTTTTTGTCTATATTTTGGTTATTGTCACTTATGCCTCCCCTTTCCCAGACGCCTCCCACTAGCTGTTCACAGTCTGTTCCTGTCTCCTCAGCTGTGGGCAGTTAGTCTAATTAGATCACCTGCTCAGTGACTCACACCTGCGGCTCATCTTTTCCCATGTATTTAAGCACTGCTTGTCTCCCTTCACTTGGCTGCACTATTGGATTTTCCCATGTTTGTTCATCCGTATTACTCCACGTCTTCTCCAGCATTCACAAAGCGACGCCGGCTCTGGAACACCAGTTGAAAGTTTTTCCTCATTTGAATTTTTGTATGTTCTGCACAGCTTTTTGGACTTCTGTTCTTTTTGTTAATAAATGTCACAAATGTAATTCAGTGCCTGGGTCTGTTTTCTTGCCCTGAAGGGGCGTATATTACAGAAGAGTGCAGCCAGTTAAAAAACCCAGCTGTTGCACTTGTGCATTTTTCCCTTTTTTTTGTGTTTTTCACTAACATGTTCTTGAGCTCGTCATGCCCCCAGCTCGCCAACCTCACAGAAACAAAGGAGGATTGGCAGCGCGGTCTCCAACCGTGGAGGAGGAGTGGGCGGCGGACTTCATCCTAGATTTTGTGGATGAGGCTCTCGCCGCCTGTGGACCCAGGAAGACTTGGGATTGTTTGTATGGAGCTGTGGGAGTTCTGGAGGCACACCCTGGCCTGTGGAATTATCCGCAATACACAGAGCTGCTATCCATAGTCTGTGTGCTCCAGCGATCGTTTCCGGGTCTGTTGATGGGGGCGTTTTCAGCGGAGCCGAAGCACAGGCACTCTCCACAGCGGAAGGCCATCTCCTCTCCCAGTTTGCCAACCTCAGCTCCACCACCACTCCAACATCATCCCTCTCCAGACCACCAGAGGAAACCTCTCGCCTCTTCAGCAGCCATTTCCCGGACATCGAGCCCGACAATTCCCGCAGCAGATCCCCGCTTTTCTTCTTTTTCTCCGGCTGTCACGTCAGCCCCATCTCCCTCTGTTGCTGCTGTGATCTCCATCCCCTCGATGTCTCCTCCTGCTGCCAAGAGGTCCTCCACTTTTTCCCCGGCTACATCTGCTTCTGCGGCTACAGGGGTAGCTCCTCCTCAGTGCTCACAGGGGCCCATGATCACCATAGCCACGGAGAGGGACAACTTTCCACCTACTGCAGCAGGCAACATCAGACACCGGGATTGCAGGCAAGTGTCATTTATTCTTTCTTCTATTAATGATGATGTGCCTTGTGTGATTCCCAGTGATGAGACTCAGGGTATGCAGTCCCCTGAGTCCTCACCACCTGCCGCAGCCACCCATTGCTCACCAGCCCTCTCCATGTCTCCTCCTTTTCCCCTTGAATGTCTGTTGGCTCCGGGTCTGAGCCCCCAAACATGGGAGGAGCCTGAGGTCCTGGAGAATCCAACTCCAGTACCAGCAGTGAGCCAACCCCCAGCTGCCATGCCGGAAGAGCCACCAGCGTGGGTCATGTCGCTTGGGGAAACTAAGACTGCAACCACCACCATGCCTGCTGTGGAGGCCACCGCAGCAGAGTTCAAGGCCAAGCTGGACCTCCAGAGGGCCGTGCCCAAGTTGGCATCATCGCCTGGATCGACAGAGTCCTGGACGGTGGTGGAGCTCGAGCTCAGGCAAGTGTTCTCCTTTGTCTTTCTCTTATCTGTTCTGGAGCAATCTTGCCTGGCTCTTGGTGAGGAGAGCTGGGTGCAGCTGCTCGCGGCACCTGAGCTCGCCTCTCCAGGCTCCGCCGCTGTCAGTGACCCTGATCCCCCTTCTATGTGTTTGTCTGAGCTTTCTCCCAGGGTCATCGGGAATATTCCAGTACAGCCAGATGTCTCCGTAAATCCAGGCTCGCCGCCCGAGGTCATCATGGGTCCAGCTCCCCCCGCTGAGTTCATTGTGGACCTACCTCCTTCACCCTCATCCGGTGTCCCATTGGTGGACCACCTCCTTGGCCTGGTGCTCTCGCAGGTCGGCCTGCTCACCGTGGGTGTAGCTCTAGCCCAATCCAGGCCCACCGGGGGTGCAACGTTGGCCCAGTCCGGGTCCACCAAGAGTGCAGCTCCGCTCCTGCCCGGAGCCACCCAGGGTGCTGCAGTGCTCCTGCCCGAAGCCACCGAGGGTGCTGCTATGCTCCTGCCTGGAACCACTGCGGGTGCTGCAGTGCTCCAGCCCGGAGCCACCGAGGGTGCTGCAGTGCTCCAGCCCGGAGCCACCAAGGGTGCTGCAGTGCTCCAGCCTGGAGTCACCGTGGGTGCTGCTATGCTCCAGCCTGGAGCCACTGCGGGTGCAACTCCATCCCAATCCAGGACCACCAAGGGGGCTGCTGGCCAGACCAAGGGCATTCGGGTTCTCCATCTTTCACCAGATGCCGTCATGGTCCCCCTCCTTCGGGCCTTCATCCCTCCATCAAGCCTCCCCATGGGGGAGCTATGTCCTGAGTCACCCCAGCAGTCTTGGTGGCTGAGGAACTCTGGCGGCCGCCCAATAGACTGAGTCGCTGCGTTGGGTGACCCATATTTTCCAGCAGGCCACCCAACTCATACCATCTTGCCGTCCAGCTGGCCTGGGACTTCAGCCGGCCACCTGAACTGTGTAATTCTGTGACCTAGGGAGCCAAAGGGTCTAGTTTTGCCTCAGTGCGGGTCATGAGCCGGTTTGTGTTTTTCCCGCCTAGCCTGTTTCCCCCACCTCCCACCCGGGTGGGTTTTTTGCTGTACCTTTTTCTCATGGGGGGGAGGTTTCTTTTGGTGTTACCTGGGGGTGTCTGGAATCCACCCCTTAAAAGGGGGGCTCTGTCATGTGTCTGAGCGAATGTTATCACAGAGCTCAGACGCTCACGTTATTTCTAGTTTTTGCTTATCTGTTAGTTTGGTTTTGTCAGTTTTTGTCTATATTTTGGTTATTGTCACTTATGTCTCCCCTTTCCCAGACGCCCCCCACTAGCTGTTCACAGTCTGTTCCTGTCTCCTCAGCTGTGGGCAGTTAGTCTAATTAGGTGCTCAGTGACTCGCCTGCGGCTCATCTTTTCCCATGTATTTAAGCACTGCTTGTCTCCCTTCACTTGGATGCACTAATGGATTTTCCCATGTTTGTTCATCCGTATTACTCCACGTCTTCTCCAGCGTTCACAGAGCGATGCCGGCTCTGGAATGCCGATTGTAAGTTTTTCCTCATTTGTATTTTTGTATGTTCTGCACAGTTTTTTGGATTTCTGTTCTTTTTGTTAATAAATGTCACAAATGTAATACAGCGCCTGGGTCTGTTTTCCTGCCCTGAAGGGGCGTATATGACAAGATCAAGTTTGTTTTGGCTTTAAATGCATCATAATTGTTAAATATATCTTATTATACCTAACTCAGTACTGTTTACGTGTTGAAATATATATTTTATGGCTAATATAACCCCGTAACTACAATATGGCACCTGGCGATCAAGTTTTGGCAGCTGATCACTTTTTGCCATGACACCACCACAGACTCAGTGCTGCTGGAGCAGGTGCAACCCATGATGTTTCCATAGTCTCTCCATGATTTTCACACAGATCAGAGCAATTTGTTGTACAGGAAGCTAAAGGTTTCTACAGACATACTGAAGTTCTGTAACCACTGAGCGTTTGTGAAGCTGGGGTGACATCAGTGAAAGGCTGTGTTGAACGCCCAGACCTGCAGTTTGAAGTGGTAATTTTGCCACAAGAGAGCCATCTGAAACACACACACAACATACATATTTTAGTACCTAATAGCAATAACTTGCCGACATTACAATGTAGTACGGTGGACTTAAAGCAAACTAGCATTAGCAATCATTAGCTTACATTCATATGTGATCTGACATAACGCACGGCTCAGGAGACGCACACACACAGGCTCAGAGTAGTTCAAATAGTTTATCAGCAACAGGAGTGAATGGATGTGTGTCTGCGAGATGTAGATGTGTTGGTGGCGGCGTCTGCTTCGGGCACAGAGGCAGGAGACCGTACAGCCGGACAACCCTATGGGAAAAGCACAAGGAGAAGGGTGACGGGCACACACCAACACAGGAGATATGATAGCGAGAGAAGAGCTTACTTGGATGGGATAGATGGCTGGCACAGCAAGGGACGAGACCCGGTAGACAGCCACCTGCAGGGCCCGGTGCAGCAGCGAGGAGATGGAGACGGAGAGGAAAAGTTCGCCGCCGGGAAATCCACCTGTGCACAGGGGAGCAGACTTCAAAGGGAAAAGGTAAGGGCTTCTTACCGAAATGATGGCTGAAGAGGTAGTAGTTCTCACAGCAATAATGATGAGCGAAATCTGACGGCTTCAGGCCGAAGCTCAGGGCGAGGCGGCTTATATCCCTTGCCGCTGATGACAAGCAGGTGTGCGAGCAGGTGGCGGCGCTGATGAGCGGCGCGGCGTGACAGTACTCCCCCCTCTAGCAGCGCCTCCTGGCGATGGCTTCTCTGGGTGCGCTCGGTGGAAGTCAGCGATGAGCGATGGGTCCAACACGAACGACGAGGGTACCCACTGTCGATGCTCGGGCCCATAGCCCTCCCAGTCCACCAAGTACTGCAACCCACGACCCCGGCGCCGGGAGTCCAGGATGGAGGCGACGGACCAGGCCGGATGGCCATCAATCATCCGGGGCGCGGGTTGCGCAGCAGGAAGAGGGCAAAGGGGGTCGGAGACTGCCAGCTTCACCTTGGACACGTGGAAGGTGGGATGGATGCGGAGGGAGGGGGGAATAGCCACACGCACAGCTACCGGGTTGATGATCCGGGTGATGGGGTAGGGTCCCATAAAGCGCAGTGCCAGCTTCCTCCTCTCGCCTTTCAATGTCACGTCCTGGGTTGACCCGTAGACTCGTTGCCCAACTCTGTACGCCGGGGCAGGTCTTCTGTGCCGGTCCGCCACAGTTCTGTTGCGCTCCACCGTGCGTAAAAGCGCATTACGCGCTGATGCCCAGATGGAGCGGAACTGCCTGAGATGCGCCCTAACTGAGGGGACAGTTACCTCACTCTCCTGCGCCGGGAACAGCGGGGGGTCATAACCCAGGGACGCCTTGAAGGGGGACATCCCTGTAGCAGAAGAGCGAGCGGTGTTGTGGGCGTATTCAACCCAGGCAAGATGGTTACTCCAGGATGTGGGTTTGGACGCTGTTACACAGCGGAGCGCAGCCTCCAGCTCCTGGTTGGTCCGCTCACACTGCCCGTTGGATTGGGGGTGATGGCCGGAGGAGAGGCTCACCTTAGCTCCGATGGCGTTACAAAACGATCTCCAAACCTCAGAGGAAAATTGGGGCCCCCGGTCCGAGACCACGTCCACCGGAATCCCGTGCAGCCTGACCACATGTTGGATGAGGAGATCCGCCGTCTCCAGGGCAGTTGGAAGACCTCGTAGGGGGATGAAGTGCACAGCCTTGGAGAAGCGGTCCACGATGGTCAGGATGGTGTCGTAGGAATTGGAGACTGGGAGTCCGGTGACGAAATCCAAAGCGATGTGCGACCAGGGCCTGCCAGGGACGGGCAGGGGCTGGAGCAGACCCGCTGGAGGGGCATTTCCCGACTTGTTGGTGGCACAAATTGGACAAGCCCGGGCATAGCGGGCCGCATCCTTCCGCAGGCCCGGCCACCAAAAGGACTGCTGGAGGAGGTTTATCATCCGGGAGGAGCCAGGGTGACAGGTGAGCTTGGAGGTGTGTAGCCAGTGGATGACCTCTCCTCGAACCGCAGATGGCACGAACAGCCTCCCCTCCGGTCCGCCGCCAGGGTCAGGTTCCACTTCCTGCACCTTCCGGATCTTGCCCTCAATGTCCCAGGAGATGGCTCCCACGACGCACGACCTGGGCAGGATGGTGTGGAGCGTGTCCTCCGACTCCTCGGGGGCGAACTGCCTAGAGAGGGCGTCGGGCAGGCCGTTCTTGGAGCCAGGCCTGAAGGTGATGGAAAACTGGAACCTGGCGAAGAACAAGGACCAGCGCGCCTGGCGGGCGTTCAGGCGCTTGGCAGATCGAAGGTACTCCAAGTTCTTGTGGTCCGTCAGGACCACGAACGGCAGGTCCGCCCCCTCTAGCCAGTGGCGCCATTCTTGCAGCGCGAGCTTGATGGCCAGGAGCTCTCTGTCCCCCACGTCGTAGTTTCTCTCCGCTGGGGACAAGCGCCGGGAGAAGAAGGCGCAGGGCCGTTTGGCGCCGTCGTCAGGTGACCGCTGAGATAGCACCGCCCCCACTCCCGTGTCCGAGGCGTCCACCTCCACGATGCACTGCAGCGCGGGGTCGACCTGGCAAAGGACCCGGGAGGAGGAGAACTCCGCCTTCAGCGCCTGAAAGGCAGCTGCAGCCTCTTCGGTCCACCGGAACGGGACCTTAGGGGACGTGAGGCGGGTCAGTGGTCCGACGATGGAGCTGAAGTTAGGGACAAAGCGGCGGTAGAAGTTCGCGAAACCAACGAACTGTTGCACCTGTTTCCTCGATGCAGGTGTAGGCCATTCTACCACCGCCTTCACCTTCTCTGGGTCTGGACGCACCTGGTCGTGTGAGATGATGAATCCCAGGAAGGATGTAGTCCTAGCATAAAATTCACACTTTTCAGCCTTCACGTATAGCCGGTTCTCCAGCAGTCTTTGGAGGACCCGCCTCACATGAACCTGGTGCTCGTCCCTGGACTTGGAGAAGATGAGTATATCGTCCAGGTAGACTAACACAAAGAGGCCGATGAAGTCCCGGAGGACATCATTGATGAGGCGCTGAAAGACGGCAGGAGCGTTGGTCAACCCGAACGGCATTACCAGGTATTCAAAGTGGCCGTTCGGGGTACGGAAGGCTGTCTTCCACTCATCTCCCTCCCGGATCCGGACGAGGTGGTACGCGCTGCGTAGATCCAGCTTGGTGAACCAGGTCGCCCCCTGGAGGGAGTGGAAAGCAGTGTCCATGAGGGGCAGGGTGTAACGATCCTTCTCCGTGATGTCATTTAGAGCCCGATAGTCTATGCAAGGGCGAAGGGATCCGTCCTTCTTTCCAACGAAGAAGAACCCTGCCCCCACGGGTGATGACGATGGGTGGATTATCCCCGCGCTCAGCGACTCCTTAAGGTAGGCGTTCATCGTCTCCTTCTCCGGCGCCGACAGACTGTAGAGCCGACCAGAAGGTAAGGGTGCCCCCTGGCGGAGGTTGATGGCGCAGTCATAGGGCCGATGAGGAGGGAGAGACATAGCTTTGGTCTTGCTAAATACCATACCCAGGTCGTGAAATTCCAGAGGCACCAGGGACAGGTCCGGGGGTGCAGCGTCCGTAGCAGGGGAAGAAGCGGACGGAGAGCAGGCAGCGGACTGAAGACAGGTGCCCATGCAGAACGTGCTCCATGCCGACACCCCAGCTGACTTCCAATCCAGGACAGGGTTGTGGAGGCGTAGCCAGGGATACCCCAGGATGACGGGCGACACAGAGTTGGGCAGGATGAGAAAGGTTATCTCCTCCCGGTGGTTACCAGAGATGATCACCGGGACCGGGATGGTCTGGTGCGTGACTCTCCCAAGGGAAGCACGGGAGAGGTTGACCAGGGAGATGGGGTTTTTGAGTGCCTGGCAGCGGATGCCCAATCGGGTTGCCAGGCTTTGTGAAATAAAGCTGCCTTCTGCGCCCGAATCCACCAGTGCATGGGTGAGATGCCCAGTGGGGTTGTGGCAGAAACGGATGGGCAGCTTCAATTGAGTGAGAGTATTTAACCGGTTGACATCCGCGAGGCCCCCTACAGTGACTCGCGGACCCCGCCAACTGGCTTTCTGTGGGCAAAGCTTCACCGTGTGTTGGTCATCTCCGCAATACATGCAGAGATCCAACTCACGGCGGCGTTGTTTCTCCGCAGGGGAAAGCTTTGTCCAGCCCATCACCATCGGCTCCGACTCCTCGGGGCACGATGGTGGTGGCACCGCCAGGGGGCGAGCTTGGGACAGGTGCGGCGAGACTCCACGAGGGCGAGAAGAAGACGACTTCCGTCCCGAGGAGCGCTCGCGCAGCCTGTTGTCCAAACTAATCGCTAAGGATGTCAGCTCCGCTAGCGTCTCAGGGATATCCCCCCCAGCCAGTTCATCCCTCAGATCATCATTGAGACTGCGGAGGAAAAGACCGCAGAGGGAGCGTTCCTCCCAGCCTAATTCCTCCGCCGCTACCCGGAAGTCGACCGCGTAGTCCGCTGCCAACTGGCTTCCCTGCTGGAGGGCGAGAAGCCAATCGACCTGGACCGTCTCGGTAAGAGTGTGGTCAAAGACCTCCAGGAAGCATCTCACGAATTGGTCATATGTGAGGGTGGCATAACTGGGCCTCGCCATTACGGCGTAGGTCCATGTTAATGCTCGCCCCTCCAGGAGATTCCCGATATAACCAATTCGGCTATGATCTGAGGGAAAGTCTCCGGGCACACGGTGGAAAACGGACTCACACTGCATAATAAACCCCCGCGCTCCGCCGAGCTTACCGCTAAAGCGGGCGGGGGTTGGAATGGGCGTGAGCCGAACCGGTGCACCCGGAGCCTGCTGGACGGCCACTGGAGCTGCAGGAGCTGCGCCACCCTGACGAGCCGGGGGGAACGGCTGTTGGGGGTCCAAGCGGCCCAACCGGTTAGTTAAATTTAACAACTGATTAAAAATCACCTGTTGCTGATAGGCTATCTGATCCACTCGAGCCTCGAGAGTGGAAAACCGGTGTGCAAGCCCGCCGTCTGCCGAGCCGCTCTGCTGAAGCCGTACTGACATAACGCACGGCTCAGGAGACGCACACACACAGGCTCAGAGTAGTTCAAATAGTTTATTAGCAACAGGAGTGAATGGATGTGTGTCTGCGAGATGTAGATGTGTTGGTGGCGGCGTCTGCTTCAGGCACAGAGGCAGGAGACCGTACAGCCGGACAACCCTATGGGAAAAGCACAAGGAGAAGGGTGACGGGCACACACCAACACAGGAGATATGATAGCGAGAGAAGAGCTTACTTGGATGGGATAGATGGCTGGCACAGCAAGGGACGAGACCCGGTAGACAGCCACCTGCAGGGCCCGGTGCAGCAGCGAGGAGATGGAGACGGAGAGGAAAAGTCCGCCGCCGGGAAATCCACCTGTGCACAGGGGAGCAGACTTCAAAGGGAAAAGGTAAGGGCTTCTTACCGAAATGATGGCTGAAGAGGTAGTAGTTCTCACAGCAATAATGATGAGCGAAATCTGACGGCTTCAGGCCGAAGCTCAGAGCGAGGCGGCTTATATCCCTCGCCGCTGATGACGAGCAGGTGTGCGAGCAGGTGGCGCCGCTGATGAGCGGCGCGGCGTGACATGATCTAGTTCACATCCTCACATCTTTGGCTCTACGGCTTCCTAAACGCTCCAGTACTTTTCCAGAGTGTTTCGTCTCGCTGCCTGTACCCTTCTCTGGCTGTTCTTTTTTGCTTTTACTCTGACAAAAAGCCAGAGACCGAGCAGTCACCTCGTAAGTCGCCATGTTGTGTTTTGTTTGTGTTGCGTGTTTTACGTCATGGGAGTGTGGCGCCGCCTTGCTGTAAAAAAAAATCCTGCCCACCCCAGGCAGTACTCAGCTGTAATGGAAACAAAAGCGAGCTGAGTTGAGTAAAGCCAAGTCGAAGTGAGTAGGGCCAAACAGGTACTAGTGGAAAAGGGCCATAAGTGCCGGTTGAGACCTAATGCAATCATCAGAAGTGCCTGAAAACAATAACAAACTCCAACAAAGCTAGTGCTAAGTAACGGCTAGCTATGCTAACAACTAACACCTTGTTAAGGGATCTACTTTACAGTGCATCCAGAAAGTATTCACAGCGCTTCACTTTTTCCTAATTTTATTTCACAGCCTTATTCCAAAATGGATTAAATTCATTTTTTTCCTCAAAATTCTACACACAACACCCCATAATAACAACATGAAAAAAGTTTTGGTGGGGTTTTTTTAGATTTTTGCAAATTTATTAAAAATAAAAGACTAACAAATCACATGTACATAAGTATCCACAGCCTTTGCTCAATACTTTGTTGATGCACCTTTGACAGTGTGGTGGATTTATGGGTTTTACAGGTAAGGTATTTTATTGTTGGTACAGGTATTAATGTAAATATGAATATGAGTAGGAATGAAGATTTATTTTTTTTTTCCCTTGTCCCATCAGGCAGCTAGGTAAGCAGAATAGAGATCTGTAACCCTTATTGTGCCAAAACAGATTTACTTTGCCAAAAGGAGCTTTATACAGTACCTATCTATGTACTGTAAATTGCTGCAAAACTCCTCCTGTAATAACTTTTAATACTTTATTTAATAAATTATTTTACCCACAAGGACCTGATAGGATGGGGAATGGGGAAAGGAAGTGTGCGGACGGGGAAAGGAAAGAGAGACGAACAGACAAAAAAGACAAACAAACCAACAGCTAAAACAAACAGAAGACAAACTGCTTTTTCCACAGAAGAGATCTCAACAGGAGTCTGGTATCCGTACCTGTTAAAAGGGAGACATTTGTGCATGTGCGTCTGTGTGCATGTATATGAGAGCGTGCGCAAAATAAGTGTGTGCATGTGAGTGGTTTGTCAGGAAACATACGAAGAGGGGGGCCGGTTGCAGCAATTCCCGGCCACCCTGGAAACCCCGAGCAGGCAAGGCAGTGCCACCAACCCCCACAGGGCACAAATACAAGGGGCTGACAAGCCCCAGGAATGCCAGTCATCCGCCCCCGGCGGGACGGCCGATGGAGGCCAGGTCACCAGGCGGCCAGTGTGGCGGGCCCACAGCCCTGGGCCCACCAACCCCCCATCCCCCCAGTGGGGCCAACGCCAGCTCCCGGGCCCCAAGCGCAAGAAGGCCTGCACCACCACCCCCCAGGCTGGAGACCGGCCCATGCCCTCTGGAGCGAGCCCCCCAGGCACCCCCCAGCGGGCCCGCCCCCCCAGCACCACCGCAGCACACCCTGGGGACCCCCACACCCAAAGAAGTCCCCCACCCCCGTCCAAGGGAGCCCACATAGTCGAGAGGCATTACCCCACTCAATCCAGTACCTCTCATCTAACAGACACACTCATTCCCAAACCCTTTTGCTCTCATATAGTCCCACTCTCACACTCCCAGACCCACAATTCTCTCTCACTCCTGAACCCACTCAATCTCACTGAAACTCACGCTCAGGGTCACCCACACTCTCTCACGTTCACCCCACGCACACATTCTCACTCCCACTCCCACTCCAACCGACTCACATCCATTCATGCTCTCCCCCTCACAGTCACCCACGCTCATTCACCCCTATTTCTTAGACTGACTACAATGCAGATGCAGCGAGTCTGAATGTGCATCAGCTCGCGGCAGCGGCTGGGGAGACTGCCAGTGCAGGCCAGTGGCCACCCCCCCCCACCAACCCATCCAAGGGCAGCCACGGCCACAGAAGCAGACCCCCACCCCCAACACCCACCCAAGCGACTGATCAAGAGATCACCGCAGGCACCCCAAGATGTCACCCAACATGCAAAGCACCACACAAAACCGACCCACCAACACCATCTCCATTCATCAATCCCTCACTCTTGCTTACTCTCTTATTCAATTCATCTCTCACTCATTTGCTTGTATCGATTCATTCAGCAGCAACCAGGGATTCTGACAACTTGACAGGTCTCAGGGCCCCCGCCAGGCCCTTGGCAGAAGGAGGGCAACAGGGGTGAGGGAAGACCCCCACCCCCCTCCCCCTTGCACAAAACATGATATGTGTGTGTGTCAGTTGTATGATGTGATTGTGTGTAGGTGTGTGATCTACCATGGTGCAGTTAAAATTGGGGGGATAGTGGTTGGAGCACCACTAGCCACTGTGATAGGCAGCGGGGCCCCCATCTCCCCAAGTCCTCAGTGTCTAAAACACAATTAAAATTGAGGTGAGGGCAGCCCCATTGCAAAGCAGAGGTGTCCCCTTCACCTTACACAGTGCGGCACACCCCCACCCCAAAGCCCTAAGTGTATCCAAAAAGATGTATATTCCACCCAGAATCGGGGGGGAAGGGGCCCGGAAAATAAGACTGGTAGGGAGGCGGTCCAAAAGCGAGGCCGCTGTCCCCCAGAAACCAGCTCGCAAACTGGTTCAGGAAGCAACCCACTGTCCCCAAATCCCAACCCAGGGTTAAGGCCACCAGGCCAAGCAGCCCAGGACCCACCAACGTTGCGCCCCCAGCACCACAAACATGAAGGAGCAGCCACACCCATTCCCACTCATCTTGCACACACAAACATGTACAACAACAATAATCACAATAGTGAACAATGGGCCAGACCCATACGGCACCCCACATGCCAAGAGTTTTTAGTCATCTTAAAAGTGTTTAAACATATTTGTGTCCAGAAGCATTCCTCCTTATTGATTGATAGGTCTGTCTCCCATTTTGATATTGGAAGAGATACTGACTCATCCAGTTTTGATAATAGTCCATGTATTTTCAATATCAATTTAGGGGAATGAAGATTTAGAAACTCTGCCACTTTCACTGGTACCTCTAAATCTGTCTGATTAAGATCGAATCTTGCTTTTATTGTGGATTTAAGCTGTTGGCATTCAAGATACTTTTTATCACTGATGTCATACTGTGACACTAGTTCCTGAAATTGGATAAAATTTCCACCTTGAATAAGATGCTCTAAGTTTTTTATTCCCTTCTCTTGCCATAGTGGAAAATTTAATGTCCTCTTTTGTTGCAAGATATCAGGATTATTCCAAATGGGTGTAAGTTTACAGGGGACAAGTGAAGACCCCGCTATTTTTAAAAATTTCCACCAAGCTGTCAGAGAGGAGCTGATATTAATGCTTTTAAAACAGTCATGGCATTTAATACAGGGACTCATAAAAGGTAAGTCAGAGATATTTAGCGATCCACAGAGAGCCTGTTCAGCATCTAACCATGGGTTTCCTAGTGTTGTTGATTTTGTCCATTTAGAAACAAACTGCAGTCTATTGGGTAAAAAGTAATTTAAAAACAAATTGGTAGATCTAAGTCTCCGCACTCTTTTTCTTTTTGAAGAGTTTTTAAACTAATCCGTGATAGTTTATCTTTCCATAAAAATTTACTTATATTTGAGTCTAGAGACTTAAACCAGGTCATTGATGGCTGGGTAGGAATCACTGAGAACAAATAGTTGATTTTTGGAAGGACCATCATTTTAACGGCTGCAACTCTTCCCATTAATGATACAGGCAGTGTCCTCCAGTGAGTAAGGTCGTCTTGTATTGTTTTTAAAAGGGGAGTGTGATGTAATCATAATAACTCAGAGAGCCTGGGGGAGATATCTATTCCTAAATATTTAATATTACCTGACTGTATTGGAATAGTGGATGTATTTGCGAAATTACAATTTATAGGTAAGACTGTTGATTTACCCCAGTTAATAGAGTAGGCTGATAATGATGAAAATGTATCAATGAGCGCCACTGTCTGAAGAAGAGATTTTTGTGAGTTTTCAAGGAAAATCAATACATCATCAGCATTAAGACTTATCTTGTGTTCTTTTTCTCCAGTTTGGAGAAAAACTTCACTTCACTTCACTTCACTTCCGCCCTCCAAAGAGAGCAGACGCTTTTCCTCCCAGCTCCGGCTTCTTATCTCTTCCTTCCCTAACTGACTGGATCCCAGCTTGCTATTGTCTGTCTGCGTGTCCTTACTGCTGATTATCAAACGAAATTATGGATTTAATAAGCTGGGCTTTGAATGCAATTGACACTGTTTTTTCAACGAGGAAAAGTGGCCCGGGGGAGCCGATTTGCCCCGCAGGTACAGCGGCCACGGGTTATTTGAAGGACACAAGTAATTGGAAACTCTTGTGCCTGTGTGATCTCTCTATCGAAGATGTTGAAGATTTATACCTCTTCGTAGCAATGGTCATCGGAATTTTACTGATTGGATCTGGGATTGTTCTGGTGTACCGCAAATTGAAGAAGATGGATCGAGCCTATCAAAAAGCAGACCCGGCGAGGCTTAACCATCAAATTGACCAACTGGGCAGGACTCTGACAGCGGCTAATGGAGAACTGTCTAGGAAGATGGATTACATCACGATCACGCTGAGAGCCGTCCATGATAATTTCAACGTCCAGCCATGAAGGATTTGAGCACTGAATCTGTAAGAGAATATAAAGTTTTTTCTCTGAAGTCAGTGCTATTCGACCTGTTTTGACGCCCTTAGCTCACAGTCCTCCAGATTATCTTCAGTTTTACTTGTTTTTCATAACATGGCGGGCAGCATTTGACTCTCAAGGACAGCCAGCTGTCTGGCAAACCATTCCATCTGCCGTGCCAAGGACACGCGCCTTTGCCCAGACGGCCCAGACAAAACATCTGCTGCTGAAGAGACTTTGTTGTCCTTAACTGATATCAACACCCTCACTCAACACCGACTCACTATACTGACGTGAAGATTACTCATTCACTGCTCTCTTTGTGTCATTGTATGGATTCTATTGTCTGCTATTTGTGCATTGAGAGTTTTTTTTTCTTGTAATCATAATATTGATCATATATATGAACTGTATTCTGACAAACAATGCTTTTTTTCTCTCTCCTATTGTGTTTATCCTTTTTCTCCCCCATTGCTTCCTGTTCCCATTCTGCTGACAGGCGCGTCACTGACGCTGCCGCGTCACTGAAAATGTCAACTATGTCATTCTCAGTGTCAAGTCAAATCCCTCGTATATTTATCAGTTATTTACTGTGAATGTACTTGGCAATAAATCTTTTCTGAGTTCTGAGTTCTGATACCTCTGATATCAAAATTTTGTTGTATGGCTGCTGCTAATGGTTTGATAAAGATGGTAAAAAGTGAGGGAGAGAGTGGACAACCCTGCCTCGTACCTCTCTGGAGATTCAAGCTTTGGGAAGTCTGATCATTTGTTCGGACAGACACAGCTGGACAGCTATATAGTGTTTTAATCCAGTTTATGATAGATGAATCAAACTCAAACTTGTTTAACACCATAAAAAGAATTTTCCAGTTAACACGGTCAAAGGCTTTCTCTGTATCCAGGGACAAAATTGTAGTTTCTAAGTTATTAATCTTGCAGTAGTCTATTAAATTAAATAACCTGTTTGTATTATTAGCCGAGTGCCTACCCTTGATGAAACCTGTTTGATCTGGGTGTATAATAAATGGAATTATCCTTTCCAGTCTTTTGGCAAGAGCTTTGCAAATTATTTTAAGACTGACATTCATAAGTGAGATGGGATGGTAGCTGGATGGAAGTGTAAGTTCTTTTCCAGGTTTAAGGAGCAGGATAATACTAGCCAAATTCATATTTGGAGGGATTACATTATTTTCTTTAATTTGGTTCACATTTTAAAGAAAGTAGGTGCCATCACAGGCCAGAATTCTTTATAAAATATCTACTGGAAAACCATCTGGTCCTGGAGCTTTGTTGTTTGGGATGTGCTTAAGTGCCTCCTGGAGTTCAGACACTAGAAGAGGCACATCCAGAGCTGCAATCTGTTCATTATTTAATTGTGGTAAATTAATATCATCCAAAAATGTATTTATCTCTGAGTCAGATGGGTTAATCTGAGGTGAGTAGAGGTTTTCATAAAACCTTAATAGAGTGCAGAGTAGATAGTTGTTTTTTCTTTATTCAATCGAAGCTTGTTCGAAAGATATCGCCCAGATTTATTACTGTGTTCAAACTTCTCAAGATGCAGTCTTTGTATTAAAAACTGTGTCCTTTTGTTTATAATTTCTTTTAATTCCAGTTTTCATTTTCGCAGATTGTTAAGTGACTGTTCCTGTGAAGAAACAGCACAGGTCATCTCCAGTGATTTAATTTTCTGTTCTAACTCCAGTACCAGTGCTTTTTCTTTTTTATTCTTATATGAACAGTAAGAGATTATTTTACCTCACATGACCACTTTTGCTGCTTTCCAAAGAACACACGGAGATATTCCTGGCACATCATTATATTCCAGATATGATTCCCACTCTTTATTAAAGTAGATAATAAAGTCTTTGTCTTTTAGTAGTGATATACAGTGGTACCTCTACTTACGAATTTAATTCGTTCCGGAAGAATTCTCGTAACGTGAAAAATTCGTAAGTAGAGGCGCGTTTTACATGTAAATGCCGTAATCCGTTCCAAGCCCCCAAAATTCGGGCATAAATTTTTTATAAATCGTAAAAACGCATCAAAACATGTAACAAATACATGTTACAATTAGATTACTGCACAATAAACATAAAATGAGAGTTTAAAATGAGAGAAAGAATAATAAAAGAGAATAATAAAAGAGAAAGAATAATAAAAATTATGTTCATTTACCCTTTAACTGCTATCGTCGTCGACGTCGTCACCGTTTGCCTTCTTTGGTTCATGTTCTGATCCAAGGACGTTTGCTTTTGTCGGCTTGTAAGTGCTTCGTTTTGTTTTAATACCGTGCTGATCGTTGATGTATTACGGCCATATTCTTTGGCGAGATCAACCAAACGCATAAAGTTTTGGAAAAAAAAAACAACTTCGTGGCCAATGGGATACCAGGAAGATGCTAGGCGATAGCCAATGGCAGAGCAGCTACAGGTATGTTTACGTTCGGTAAACTACGGAAGCTGCGAGGAGCGCGTACTTTTTTGCCTTTCGTATCCTGAAATTTCGTTCATAACTAGAGGCAATATTTTCCCGTTGAGGCGTCTCGTAACCTGAAAATTCCGTATGTAGAGACGTTCGTAAGTAGAGGTACCACTGTATTAAATTTCCAATTCCTAGTTTTTCTTGTAGCTTTCCAATTTACTAGTGTAAAAGATACTGGATGGTGATTGCTAAGAGCTTGATTTGAATATATTTCAGTGTCTATGATGTCTCTCACAATAGAGTTACTGGCTAAAAAGAAATCTAGACATGTATGTGAACTATGAACTGATGAAAAAAAAGAGTTGGGTGAAGAGAACACCATTCATCGCAAAGACCAAAATATTCATGTATTGTTTGAGAGTGTCAGTAGCCTGTCATTTTCGATAATTCCCCAATGCACTGAGCCTGTCGATTGCAGGGTTTAATACCAGGTTGAAGTCACCTCCTATTATGAGTGTAGTGTCCAAGTACTCAGAAAGACAAGTGAAAAAAGTGTGAAAATAGGATGGGTTGTCAACATTTGGGCCATAAACGCTTGCAATACATAGATCCAAATTTTGAACTGAGATTTTTAATATTGTAAATCTACCTTCCAGATCTGCTATGGTATTATTCACAACAAACCGTATTCCTCTGTTTACCAATATACAGCCGTGGACAAAATTGTTGGTACCCCTCTGTTAATGAAAGAAAAACCCACAGTGGTCACAGAAATAACTTGAATCTGACAAAAGTGGTAATAAATAAAAATTCTATGAAAATTAACCAATGAAAATCAGACAATGCTTTTGAATTGTGGTTCAACAGAATTATTTTAAAAAACAAACTCATGAAACAGGCCTGGACAAAAAGGGTAATTCATACACCTGCACACAATCACACCACACAACTAACACTCACCCATCACAATTCATGCATGGGGGATGGGGGAGGGTCTTCCCCCACCCCTGCTGCCCTCCTTCTGCCGGAGGCCTGGGGCCTGTTATGTTTTCAACATCCCAGGGTGCTGCCGAATGAATAGCTGTGAGCAAGGGAGTGAGAGAGTGAGTGAACAGGTGAGTAAGTGAGAGTGATGGAGTGATAAGTGGTGATGGTGGTGGTGGGTCGGATTTGTGTGCCACTTTGTGTGTCAGGTGGCATCTCGGAGCACTTGTGGTGGTCCTTTGATCAGTCGCTCCGGGCGGGCGTTGGGGGGGGGTGGTCTGCTTCTGTTGCTGTGGCCGCCCTGGTGCGGGTTGATGGGGATGTGGCTGCTGGTCTGTGCCAGCAGTCTCCCCAGCCCCTGCCAGGAGTTGGTGCATGTTCATGCCCGCTGCATCTGCGCCACAGCAGCCGCAAGTAATAAAGGTGAATGAATGTGGATGAGTGTATAGGGGAGAGCACGAGTGGATGTGAGTGAGTCAGAGTGCCAGTGAGAGTGTATGTATGGGTGAGTGTGAGTGGGTGAGGGCGACTCTGAGGGAGAGTGGGAGTGTGAGCGAGATTGAGCAGGTACAGGACTGGGTGAGAGTGGGTGGGTCTGGGAGTTTGAGTGTGGGATTGTGTAGTGGAGAGGGCGAGTGAGAGTTGGTGAGAACATGTGAGTGTGTGTGGGTGCGAGTGGGTGCGTAGGAGAGCACGAGGGTGTGAGTGCATGGGAATGGGTGTGTGTGTGCTGGTTGGGGGGTGCTGGATTGAGGGGGTGGCACCTCCTGGTGCATCCTGGTACCTCCTGGCTGCGTGTCTCCCTTGGACAGGGGTGGCTGGCCCCCTGTGGGGCTCCTGTGCCTTGCTGCCGCCTTCCTGGGGCATGGGGGTTCCCGGGGTTTGTGCTGTGGCACTGAGGTGGGGGCGGGCCCACTATGGCGGTGTCTGGGGGGCTCGGGGGGGGGGGCACTGGCATTCCAGCACCTGGGGCCCGGGGGCTGGCGTTGGCCCCACTGCTGGGGCAGGGGCTGGCCGGTGTGGGGGCGGGGTGCACCACGCCAGCCGCTTGGTAACTTGGCATCTCTTGGCCAGTATTTGCCGTATTTTCCGCTTTCCTAATTTCTTATATTTTTGCATATTTGTCACACTTAAATGTTTCAGATCATCAAAGAAATTTTGTTATCAGACAAACTTTGGCTCACGCAACAGCTGAGATGTGAACATTAATCTTATAATTAGAATTATCATCAACACATCATTAATACTAATGTTTTATCCCTATTCAGAATCAAATTTGTTTAGTGATTTAATCTGCATGATGTTCAGTTGCCCAAATTGTTTTATTGTACTTTATTCATTGGATTAATTTGGTGTTTTTAAAAGCCTGACCAGGGACCAAGACTGCATATTAGCTAAAGCTAGACATCTGATGTACTGTACATCCCATTTTCCCAACTGTTTGTGGCAATACTGTATGTATAGTAGATATAAAAAGTCTACACATCCCTGTTCAAATGCCAGGTTTTTGTGATGTAAAAAAAAATGAGACCAAGATAAATCCTTTCAAAACTTTTTCCACCATTAATGTGACCTATAACCTGTACAACCCAATTGAAAAACAAACTGTAATCTTTTAAGAGGATTTTTTTTTTTTTTTAAATTACAGTAACCTGGTTGCATAAACATGCACACTTTTTTCTAACTGGGGATGTGAGTGTGTTCAGAATTAACCAATCCCATTCAAATTCATGTTAAATGGGAGTCAGCACACACCTTCCACCATTTAACGTCCCTCTGATTAACCCCAAATAAAGTTCAGCTGTTCTAGTAGGCTTTTCCTGACATTTTTGTAGTCACATCGTACAGCACAAGCCATGGTCCACAGAGAACTTCCAAAGCATCAGAGGGATCTCATTGTTCAAAAGTATCCGTCAGGAGAAGGGTACAAAAGAATTTTTAAGGTATTAAATATACCATGGAACACAGTGAAGACAGTCATTATCAAGTGGAGAAAATATGGCACAACAGTGACATTACCAAGAACTGGACATCCCTCCAAAATTGATGAAAAGACGAGAAGAAAACTGGTCAGAGAGGCTGCCAAGAGGCCAACAGCAATACTGAAGGAGCTGCAGGAATTTCTGGAAAGTACTGGCCATTTAATACATGTGACAACAATCTCCGTCTAGGGTGGTAAGACAGAAGCCTTATCTTATGAAGAAAAACATTCAAACCCATGCATGTGGAAAATGTGTTATGGCCCGACGAAACCAAGTTTGAACTTTTTGGACATAATTCCAAAAGGTATATTTGGCACAAACACAACACTGCTCATCACCAAAACAACACCATACCTACAGTGAAGCATGGTGGCGGCACCATCATGCTTTGGGGCTGTTTTTCTTCAGCTGGAACTGGGGCCTTAGTCAAGGTAGAGGGAATTAGGAAGAGTTCCAAATACCAGTCAGTGTTGGCACAAAACCTTCAGGCTTCTGCTAGAAAGCTGAAGATGGAGAGGAACTTCATCTCTCAGTACAACAATGACCCAGAGCACACATCCAAATCAACAAAAGAATGGTTTCACCAGAAGAAAATTAAGGTTTTGGAATGGCCCAGTCAGAGTCCAGACGTGAATCTGATCGAACATCTGTGGGGTGATCTGAAGAGGGCTGTACAACCTCTCTCTGTAACTGGGTGCTGGGCTTTCTCACAGGGAGGCCACAGAATGTGCAGGTGGCAGCAACACCTCCAAGACCATCACACTGAGCACAGGGGCCCCACAAGGGTGTGTGCTCCCGCTGCTCTTCACCCTGCTGATCCATGTCTGTGTACCAGCCTACAACACCAACCACATCATCATCAAGTTTGTGGATGACACGATGGTGGTGGGCCTCATCACCAACAACGAGGAGCCCAACTACAGAACTGAGGTAAGCCAACTGGTCCATTGGTGTAAAGACAATAACCTCTTCCAGAATGTGGGAAAGCCAAGGAGATTGTGGTCGACTTCAGGAGAGGACACACACAACACCCCCCTCTGATCATCGATGGTGCAGTTGTGGAGAGGGTGAGCAGCACCAAGTTCCCGGGGGTGCACATCTCTGAGGACCTCTCCTGGTCCAGCAACACCACATTACTGGCCAAGAAGGCTCAAACTCGCCTCCATTTCCTCCGCAAACTGAGAACATGAGTCCCACCCCCCATCATGCACTCATTCTACCGGGGCACCACTGAGAGCATCCTCACCTGCTGCATCACGGTGTGATATGGATGCTGCACCGCCTCCTGCCGGAAGACACTACAATGCACAGTGAAAGCAGCCAGCAAGATCATCGGTGCCCCTCTTCCCCGCCTCTCGGACATTTGCCTCACCCGCCTCACCCACAGAGCCATCAATATTGTAGGCGACACCTCCCACACTCACACTCCCTCTTTAGCCCCCTACCCTCGGGGAAAAGGTACCAGAGCCTCCGGGTCCACTCTACAAGACTGCTAAACAGCTTTGTTCATCAGGTCATCAGGACCCTGAACTCTGTCCACTCACCCCCCACCCCCCGGATCGTAATGCACTCACCAGCACAATAACGACCTCAGCTGTTGGCACAGAAAGACTGGTACACCAACAGTAATACATTTGCTACTGTATGTCTCTGCACTTTACTGCAACCATTTGCACAAATGCCATACTGATCATATGCAGTCCTATCTGTCACTGTCTGCACCTACACTACCACACTGAATTTGCAACTATGGGTATTACAGCTTTACTTTTCTATATATAGGATTGCTGGGTTTCATCATTTATTGTTTATCTTTATTTGCACTATGGGAGGTCTGGGTCTATCTTTTGTTGCCATTTGCACTATGGGTAGCATTACTGTACATAGACGGCTGTTGTTGCTTTTCCAGCCTTATTCCTTTTTTTATATTGTGCACACCACTGAAGAGAGAGAGAAACACCATTTCAATTCTCCTGTATGTCCTGTACTTATAGTAGTATTGTCAAATAAAATCTTTGAATTTTTGAGTGTTGAATCTTGAGATGCCCTCACAATCTGACAGATTTGGAGCATTTTTGCAAAGAAGAGTGGGCAAATATTGCCACATCAAGATGTGCCGCGCTGATAGACTCCTACCCAAAAAGAGTGAGTGCTATAATAAAAGCCAAAGGTGCTGCAAGAAAGTATTTGTTTAAAGTTATGCATATTTATGCAAACAGGTTATTGTGAGTTTGTTTATTTTTTAATTTTCCCCTTAAAAGCTTTCAGTTTGTTTTTCAATTGAGTTGTACAGGTTATAGGTCACATTAATGGTGGAGAAAGTTTTGAAATGATTTATCTTGGTCTCATTTTTTTTTTACATCACAAAAACCTGGCATTTGAACAGGGGTGTGTAGCCTTTTTATGTCCACTGTATCAGCTCTGTCAAATAAACAATAGCATAGCCTTGAGCAAGGCCCTTAGCCCCAACCGCTCCAGTGGAGCTGCTCAGTGGCCACAGGTCAGTCTGCAGTTGTACTGGGCAGCTTCCAGGTTTGAATGTGTGAATGTGAACAGGGTGTCCTTGAAAAAGAGAGGTTCCCTCTCAGTTGACTTTCCTTGTATAAATAAAAGTTAAATAAAATTAAAATTAAAGTTTGCAGTACCTGGCAATGAATCTTTTACATCACTATTGGGGAATTTTAGCCCACTCGTCTTTGCAGAATTGTTTTAATTTGGCCACATTAGAGGGCTTGAGCTTGAAGTCACAAACCGATGGATGGCCGGACATTGTCCTTCAGGATTTTCTGGTAGAGAGCAGAATTCATGGTTCCATCAATTACAGCAAGTTGTCTAGGTCCTGAAGCAGCAAAGCAGCCCCAGACACTCACACTCACACTACCACCACCACGTTTGACTGTTGGTATTATGTATTTTTTTAAGAAATTCTGTTAGTTTTAAGCCAGATGTAATGGGACACACGCCATCCAAAAAGTTCAGCTTTTGTCTCTTGAGTCCACAGTGTACAGTGCAGTGAAACAAGTATTTGCCCCTTCCCGATTTTCATATATTTTTGCATATCTGTCACACTTTGTTTCATATCATTAAATGAGTTTTAATATTAGAAAATGATAAACCAAGTTTTAAAAAAAAATGCAGTTTTTAAGTGATTTCATTTGTTGGGGGGAAAAAGCTGGCATCTATGGGAGACTTCCACAGTGAAAACCACTGCTGACCAAAAAGACCACAAAGGTTCATCTCACCTTTGCCAAAAAGCATCTTGATGACTCCCAAAACTTGTAGCAAAATATTCTGTGGACTGACGAGACAAAATTGAACTTTCCCGAAGACATGCATCCTGTTTATCTGGCATAAAACTAACACAGCATTTCATAAGAACATCATGCCGACACTCAAACATGGTGGGGGAAGTGTGATCTGGATCTGCTTCGCTCCTTCAGGACCTGTTTGACTTGGCGTAATTGATGGAACCATGAATTCTGCTCTCTACCAGAAAATCCTGAAGGAGAATGTCTTTCTATCAGTTTGTGACCTCAAGCTCAAGCCCTCTAATGTGGCTGAATTAAAACAACTCTGCAAAGCAGAGTGGGCCAAAATTCCTCATCAGTGATGTAAAAACCTCATTGCCAGTTATCACCAATGCTTGATTGAAGTTGTTGTCACCAAGGGTGACACAAGCAGTTATTAGGTTTAGGGGGCAATTACTCTTTCACATATGACCAAGTAGGTTTGGATAGCTTTTTCCCCTTAATAAATTAAATCATCATTTAAAAACTGCATTTTGTATTTACTCAGATTATCTTTGCCTAATATTAAAATCTGTTTGCTGATCTGAAACATTTCAGTGTGACAAATGTGCAAAAATATAAGAAATCAGTAAAGCTAGGTTCACACTATAATGTTTGGACCGACTTTTACTGACGTTTTGAAAAATCAGAGAAATCAGTCCAAACGGTGAAATTATGTTCATGAGCACACACCAACTTCTATGAACTTTTGCGAACTTTTGCAAACTTTTACAAACTTTTACGAACTTTTGCTAGCATTTCCCAGTGTTGCATTCAGCGTTGTCAAACTTTTGTCAACTTATGCTAGTGTATGTGTAGCAGTTGCCAACTTAGGTTAATTTAAGCAAACGAATACTCAGCGCAGTTCAGCTGACATCAGCATCAGGCAACGCTCATATAAAGATCAGCGTTTGTGGAGGCTTCCTGCCATCCTGGACCTGCTTTTTTGGGTGGATTCACACTACAGCATTTGGACCAACTTTTACTAACGTTTTGGTAAACGTCTGGCTCTGGTGGCAAAAGTTGATAGAAGTTAATGATAGTTGGTGTTTGCTGGCAAACGCTGGCGAAAGTTGTATTCGTTGAGAATTTTCAGCATGCTGAAAATTTGGCGATGATTTGAAATAAACACTGGTGAAAGCTGTGCTCAATTTGTAAAAGTTCCTGAGCGCTGGGCTAAGTTATGCAGAGTTCGCCTAAGTTAGCCTAAGTTAAGCTCCATTGGCAAACGTTGACTGAAATGCTGGTGAAAACAGATGTTTTTAGATCAAAACTCAGTTCAAACATGCAGGAACGAAAGAGAAATAGAGAGATGGGATGGGGGAATTAAAAAAAGAAAATATATACTGTATGTAAGAGGACAATGTGGAGTATTTGTTTGGTGATAACATGGTGTGTATGACATATTTTTTTTATTTTTTTATTAATGTATGGGATATATATACACACAAACACACACACACACACTATATATAGTATATACTGTATAATATACTATATAGCGCTGTGCGCTACAGTGGTCTACTGTGCTGTGCTGTGTGTGCTGTGTTGTATTGTGTTGCGCCCCTGAGGCATGTATAGCAAGCTCTTTTATACATGTTATACAAACAGAGAGAATGCATGGCACATTAGCATATTGATATACATTTCAGTCAATACATATGATTAGCCTGACCAACTAGTGCCCGGACATCTCCTCCTTAATCCAGGGATGTATAAACAGTAGTCCATTGTTCTGGTTGTCCCCCCAGGGGTTCTCTGTCCGTATGTGAATGGTCCTCTGCTTCTTCTGGACCTTTTGAGTGTGAGGATGAATGTCCCTGTAGATTGTGGTGGGTCACCATATACTGTATATATATATATATATATATATATGTGTGTGTGTGTGTGTGTGTCTGTGTGTGTGTGTATATATATATACACACTACTGTTCAAAAGTTTGGGGTCACCCAGACAATTATTTTGTGTTTTCCATGAAAAGTCACACTTATTTACCACCATGAGTTGTAAAATGAATAGAAAATATAGTCAAGACATTGACAAGGTTAGAAATAATGATTTGTATTTGAAATAATAATTTTTTCCTTCAAACTTTGCTTTCGTCAAAGAATCCTCCATTTGCAGCAATTACAGCATTGCAGACCTAACATGATTGCACAAGGGTTTTCTAATCATCCATTAGCCTTCTGACGCAATGAGCAAACACATTGTACCATTAGAGCACTGGAGTGATAGCTGCTGGAAATGGGCCTCTATACACCTATGTAGATATTGCACCAAAAACCAGACATTTGCAGCTAGAATAGTCATTTACCACATTAGCAATGTATAGAGTGTATTTCTGATTAGTTTAAAGTTATCTTCATTGAAAAAAAGTGGTTTTCTTTCAAAAATAAGGAAATTTCTAAGTGACCCCAAACTTTTGAACGGTGGTGTATATATATATATATATAATCTCCCAAAAATGTGACAGTGTGGGGCACCCCCACAACAGACTGGGACAAGCAGAGCGCTCAGCTAGAGCAATTAACATAACAGTGAAATGTGTGTATTAATGTCAACAGGCAGCCTCGCTTCGTCTAGCTCTTTCCTGCTCAGTACTGTGATGTTAATGTGCCATTCATGCATTGTGTTCACGCTTCCTGCTCTTACTGTGATGCAAATGTCCCATGCCTTTCATGTATTGTCTGTAGTTGGGTATAAAAGCTGCATTGCTCTGTAACTCACTCTCTCTCTGACCACTGCTTCTGAATACACGCTACGAGAGCCTGAGGACCCGCTCCAGCCCGCCTGCACAGGGCTGGAGTGAGTTCTATGATGGCAGTATGATTAATAAACTCCCTCAAAAACTCTCAGTTCGCTCCTTTATTATTTCATGCCGCCACATTGGTGACCCCGAGAAAGAACACGCTGACGACGAACGAACGCAGCACCCGGCGGTGATTCTCCGACGACAAGCGAACGCAGCAGCCTGACGCAAATGGACTGCCCTCCCTTCGGCTACAGGGAGACCTCGACGCAGAGCCACCACCACGCGAACTCTCCGGAGATCATCCACGACTGGGAATGCTGCAGAAAGCGTCACGGTGCGACCCTCGCCTGAGATCGGGACATCCACGCTGGACCGGCTGAGGGACACAAAACGTCTTCTCCCTCTCACCGCTCCTCCTCCCTCTCACCGCTCCTACGCATCTACGCGAGCCCGAGGGACAAAGATCGTCTATTTCCTCTCCCCGCTCCAACGCACCACGAGCGAACGACGCAACAGCTTACAGGGATGACCATCGGCGCCGACGACGCTGATCTCCAGCAAGCTCCCTGACCCTGACTTGCCTCTACAGCGGACCTGCCATGCACCGAACCCCGCACGCACATCGGGGGGTTACGTGGACAGCGCACCACGCACGGGACAATAACGGCTCCACAGACCGCCATCGTCCTTCGCTGCTGCACACAGAACCTTCAGGGCTGCTCACACACCTGAAGCACGCACGCAGCTCGCTCACAGGATTTTCTAATGGTCTCAGCCATGGCGCACAAGGGAATTCAGCCGTCAGCTGTCCCCGAGGGCTTTAGGGCTGCGCGCACGCACCTAAAGCCAACACGCCAAGTCCCACACTGCTGCAAGTCCTTTTTTCTCACAGCCGCTACGCAGCCTTGCAGCTCCTTTTTTTTTCTTCATGGCCGCGAGAGGAGTCAGAGACTAATTTTCTTCAAACAGCTGCTGTGGACCTCCGCACGTTCAACGGGACAGCCCCTCAACATCGCGGATCCACACGTAATTTTTGCGCGGCCCAAACAACTTCGCCGTCCTGGGCCGGCACTTGCTACCCCCACCCCCCTCCCTCCACCTCCGCCTGCACAGAACTTTCCCTGCTCGCTACGAAAGCCGGACTATCGAGGCCTCAGCTTCCTGCTGAGCCCTCTGGGGGGGAGTGTGTGGGGCACCCCCACAACAGACTGGGACAAGCAGAGCGCTCAGCTAGAGCAATTAACATAACAGTGAAATGTGTGTATTAATGTCAACAGGCAGCCTCGCTTCGTCTAGCTCTTTCCTGCTCAGTACTGTGATGTTAATGTGCCATTCATGCATTGTGTTCACGCTTCCTGCTCTTACTGTGATGCAAATGTCCCATGCCTTTTATGTATTGTCTGTAGTTGGGTATAAAAGCTGCATTGCTCTGTAACTCACTCTCTCTCTGACCACTGCTTCTGAATACACGCTACGAGAGCCTGAGGACCCGCTCCAGCCCGCCTGCACAGGGCTGGAGTGAGTTCTATGATGGCGGTATGATTAATAAACTCCCTCAAAAACTCTCAGTTCACTGCCTATTATTCTTCCGCCACAACAGCCCCACAAAAAAATCTCTGCACTGAGAAATTTACTGTTCTTAATTTTCTGCTCTATGCGTAATCATTCTCCAGGATTTATTGGTTCACTTCCATTATGGGAATCAAACAGCTCTGATGTGGTGTCAAAAAGTAAATGACATTTAACGAGATTTTATGTTATTTTAATGGAGAGAGTGTTGTGTTCAAATTCAGGCAATGATGAGCAGAGTGTAGTCACTATTACCGGAGCTTTATTATAGTAACCACAGTGACAATACCTACAGACGATCAGCACTCTCCAGCAAGCCAGGTGTTCAACGACGAAAGAGGACTAGCCTCTGCCGCTCCCATCCTTTATACCCTGGGTGGCGTCACCACCGGAAACCGGTAGTTCGCCACCTCTGCCTATTCTCTGTCCAACCCGGCTGCCATCTTACTAACACTAACATTCCCATACATAACATTTTACCCCCCCCCCCTTCAAAAAAAGTCATGCACACAGATTGACCAACCCCAAACTGTTACCCAAGTCACACACTAATATATAAAACTTTATGTACAAAATAAACAAACCTATCCATTCACACAACCAAGGCCGGGGGGCTGGGTAGACTGCCAGCGCCCCCTACACGGCTAGGTGGGTTATTCTGCCGCCACATCTTAGAACAGTCCAAAATAAAGAAAGCCATGTTTCTAATTAAATTAATCCCCCCAAAAGTTCCACAACACACACAACAAACAACAGTTAATACAAGTAAAGCCAACAGCAACACCATTGGCGGCCCCTTCCCCCAAACAACCACCCACACATCTGGGCATCATAAAACAATTCAGCATGTTGGGCAATATGAAACACAATTACTTTTACTTTACTTTACATCATAAGACCAAATCTTACTTCCTTACACATTTGCCAAACGATCAACTCAGTGATCACATTTTACTATGAAATCAACAAAATTTTCTCTTCCTCTACTTTCTTTTCCCTTTATATATATATATATATATATATATATTATATATAGTATATGTTTTTGTGTAAATCTCAAACCACTTAGCATGTGAGCCCCTTTAAAATGCATACAACACATCCAATTTACCAAATTATACTATAAAATCTCTTACTTATGCTACAAAACTTGTCTCATCAAACCATCATATTACTCAAACAGATATAGTATTCGGGGCACAGACACAATAGCGTCAACTATGTACAACATGACCTGGGCTGGAACTAAAACACCCATGTACAGTATAATACACCCTCAGTCATTCGATGGGTCCCTCCCTGAGTGCCTCCATCTCTTGCCCTCTGGGGTTGGGCTGCACCATCTCCTCTTCTCCACCACGTGGGGCAGCTCATTCGGGTGCCTCCATGTCTTGTACCGATGGGCCAAAGCACCCATCGCTCCAGGCAGCCTCCACCTGGAACCGCCTCTGGTCATCATGCCCCTCGCATGACCCATGATCCCCTCTCATCCGAGCCTCGACCCTGGGCCGGACGACGTCTCCAACCCACAGGGAAGCCTTTACTCTCTTCTTGGGGTCACTCCAGTGGAGACAGGCCTCCTTCATGAAACCGGTCAGCTTGCGGGTCCGGTTTGAAGTTCTCTTGGCAGGCCGTCATTTGGAGCACTTCAGCACTGCGCTCTCTGGTCTCGCCCCCTCAGTCCTCAGTGCAGGCACCTCGTCCTTATTGGCCACCCCGGGGGTCCCGGCGTGCCGTCCAGTTCCCACACCAAGGGTAACGTGGACACTGGCATCAGGTCCATCCCGGGGCGGCGTTGCGTGGCGCCGAGCATGCACTCCACCTGTGGTATCCAACCAGTTCGGGTCCCACACCTCCTCATTCTCCACCACTGGAGCGAATCGGCCCCATAACCCACAGCCCGACCACTCCTCACCGGTGACATTCGCGATGGAGCATCCCAGTCCATAGAATAAGTTACACCCCATTATGTTGGCCCCTCAGTGGTGATGTAGATGCGGGCCATCAGCACCACCACAGTTCTATATCTCGCTTCCATCTCCACAAATCCTAGGATGGCCAATTTGTTCATGCCGTATCCATAATAGGGGCTTCGCTGTTCCTGGATCTGGTGGTGGGGAAATAAATTCTTCATGGTCGTCAGGTTCAGCACGGAGATCACAGCTCCCGTATCCACCAACAGAGGAACCTCGACACCATCTAGCGACACTTCACAGCCGATCTGTCCCGTAGTTTCCGGGGAAACAGCATGGACAATCATGGGAGCCTTCTGCGAGGGACCCGCCTCACGCTGTTGGCCCCTACGCTCAAAGTTATGCACGCTCTGGCAAAGTGGTTCAACAGCCCACACTTCCCCTAACACTTACCCTTTGCCGGACATTTTCTGGACTTATAGCAGTGTTTTGGGGACCCACAGCCATAACAACGCGGCATTCCTGGGCGGACCTTATCTTCACCACAGAGGCATACTCATCCTCTCCGCTATCTTCTTCACCAGAGTCCAATGACAGCGCCTTGAAACAAGGCTCATCCTGGGTTGGAGTGGCTCCTGCACTAAGGCCCCTCGCTATTGTCTCAGCTGCCTCAAATTGCTGAGTGAGCTCAATAGCGGCGGTCAACATCAGCTCACCTGGGTGGGTCAGAAGTCTGGAGGCAGCAGGGCAGTGAACATGTTCCGCAAGCTGGTCCCGTATCATCTCATCTTCCAGGTTTCCAAAATTGCATTCCCTTGCCAACTCACAGAGGTCTGCGATGAATCTTCACACCAGTTCCCCCCAACAGTTGGCGGCACTGTCGGAATTGAATGTGCCGGACAGTGATGTTTTCCGGGGCGCAAAAATAGTGCGCCATTAGCTCCACTACTTCATTAAAGCTATCGGCTCCTCCTAACATTTCCAAAATCCTCTATCCCTCCATGCCCAAATTATAAACCAGGACAGCCCTCGCATGAAGCTTCTCGAGTTCGCCAAGGTTCAAAGCCACCAGATAATTTGTAAATGCGGCAAACCACCTACGCCAAGGCACGAGTGGCTCACCCTGGGTTTCCAGAAAAGGCTGAAAGTTGGCAGCTGACCTCTCCATAACCACTTTTACCTTGTTGCCAAATGTTGTGTCCATATTCAGGCAATGATGAGCAGAGTGTAGTCATTATTAACAGAGCTTTATTATAGTAACCATGGTGACAATACCCACAAACTATCAGCACTCCCCAGCAAGCCAGGTGTTCAATGACAAAAGAGGACTAGTCTCTTCCGCTTCCATCCTTTATACTCTGGGTGGCGTCACCACTGGAAACCAGTAGTTCGTCACCTCTGCCTATTCCCCGTCCAACCCGGCCGCCATCTTACCAATACCAACATTCCTATACATAACAGAGAGGTGCAACAGTCAAAATATAATCACCCGTCATTTTATTTATATGATGATCCACTAACTAGTTTTTTATTCCATCCACATTCATATTTTAATTGCGGACTTAGTGTTGGATTCTGTAGCCTTATTTTATTATTTTTTTAGATGAATGAATGAACAGGGGAAAAGGGTGTGCAGAAGTAACTACATAGGGATATCAAACAAAAATAAATACTGAAACGTATGTCCAAGGGAGATGTGTTAACTCTAGAAGCAGGTCCAGAATAGCAGGAAGCCTCCACAAACACTGATCTTTATATGAGCATCACCTGATGTTGATGTCAGTTGAACTGTGCTGAGTATTTCTCAGATTTTTCAAAACATTTGTAAAAGTCGGTCCAAATGCTATAGAGTGAACCCAGCTTTAACTTAGGCTGACTTAGGTAAACTCTGCATAATTTAGCTCAGCTCTCAGGAACTTCTACAAAATGAGCACAACTTTCACCAACGTGTATTTCCAAGTGTCAGTAAATTTTCAGCAGGAGGAAAATTTACAGAGAACACAACTTTCACCATTATTTGCCAATACCAGCAATCATTAACTTTTGCCATCAGAGCCAGATGTTTGCCAAAACATCAGTAAAAGTCAGTCCAAACACTGCAGTGTGAATCCGCCTTAAAGGACAACTACTTTTTCACAGTACTGTATGCACAAAGCAGAGGAAATCTATCCTCTGCATGCAAACATTGAGTTGCTCCCGATAATATGATACTTGAACTTGTGGGCAGGCTGAGAGGGGATTTCTAAGTTTTCTAACATGGCAGCTAGGCAGTAGACTTTCTCTGACATCTTGAAAACAAAACTGTGGAGAAAAAAGTTTCTAAAAATTTTAAAGGTGAGAAATAAGCTGTTTATTAGCTGAATCTTTTTCTGATTGAAAGTAATAGTCGTTGATGGCAATGTATTTAAAGAGTTGTGCTTCATTACTTCTAGAAAGCATTATGAAGCATTTACATACAATGAATGAAAAGCAGAGAAACTAAAGAACCTCTGGACATATGCACACTGAATGCACAATCAGAGTGCATTTAAGTGGAAAAGTAAACATGTAGACTATCCAATCATTGCTTTTGGTCTGAGTATAATTTGAACCCATTTTACAAAGAAAAGAACATCTAGAATAGATTACATGTTACTGTACATCTGGGAATTGTACTTCAGGGCTTGCCGTAGCTCAGCCGGAGTTGGGGGGTGAGTGACATCAGGCGGGCTATGGCTGGGATATACGTATATTGAGATGTGAAGTTCAATAAAGGGCGTTCAACGTCTAACAGAGAAAGCCCTCTGTTCTCCATTATTCAGACGCTACATTTGGCGACTAGAAAAAATGGGCGCATGCGTCAGGGAGCCACCTCCATTTCTTCAGTGTCAGGGTACACCGGCTATACCGTGGGTTCGCTGGAGGAACATGTGCGAGGTGTATGTGACGGTGGCCAGACTCGGTCGCATTAGCGAGGAGAAACGGAGGAGCCTGCTAGTACATTACCTCAGCACAGAAGGGCAACGTATTTTCTTTGGGCTGTGTGGTGGCAGCTCGCTGGAAGATGGGTTGACACTAATGGACAGTACCTTCGGTGACCACTCCACCATCACCGAAAGTTGGTGTGAATTCTTTGACCGTGAACAGTGAGCGCGTGAGTCCACACAGTTGTTTGTCATGGAGCTACGCAGCCTAGTGAGGGAATGCGCCTTTGGGCCCATTGCAGAGGAGCTAGTGAGGGATAAGCTAGCTCATCGCACCAATAACACGTGGCTGAGAAGCAAGCTAAAGCTAACCCGGGAGACTTTATTGCTAGAAGGTGTGTTGGACTTAGTTAAGCGAATGGAATCCATGACCCTGCAGAAGCTAATGACATCAGCTAGCGAGGAGCAGACTGCTTGTGGTATCCCGCCGAGAGCAATGGTTTCCATGCTAACTAGGCCTCGAAGACGGGCTAAGAAGAAGAAAAGGCGGATAAAGGCGCGTAACAGGGCCCACACTTTATCTCCTAGCCTAGTGATGGCAGAGCCCAGCTGCACTGAACAGGTGTGTGTAGCACGCATGGGAAAGGGGCCACTAAAGTGGTACATGCTTCAGCTCAACGGGGCAGACGTGCCCCTCATGGTGGATTCGGGGGCCAGTAGATCTATCTTGTGCTAGGCTACACTGAGGAGGCTGTTCCCTACGAGGGCTATCAGTGCGGTAGCAGTGAAGATGTTCAGGTATGGACATGCAGAGATTAAGATGGTGGGCACAACAGAATTCTCGGTGAAATGTGGGTCGAAGACGGTGTCCAGATTCATCTTCCAGGTGGCACGCCAGAGGGCGGATCTATTGGGAATCGACCTGCTGGGGGAGCTGGGTTTCTCCATAAGGGACCCGGAGGGCTCAGCGGTGCTAACGATGTATCCCAATTGGCATCTCTGCTGGCCAGCATTATTTAGGGGCCTGGGTCCTATAGACACTTTTCGCCATCGCCCTCTCATCAACAAGAACGTGACACCGAAGATTCAGCCACTGCGGCAACTTCCCTTCGCACTGCAGGATGAGGTCTCAGCGTAGCTGTCCAAGCTGCTGGAGTCCGGCATCATTGAGAAAGTGGACGCCTCGCCGTGGATATCCGACCTGGTGGTGGCCGGGGGGGGTGGGGGCATCAGACCATGCATAGACCTCTGGATGGTGAACAAGGCAGTCATTCCAGACAGGTACCCCCTCCCAACCATGGAAGAGCTCACGGCGACGTTCAGTGGGTCTCCGGTTTTCACGAAATTGGACCTCTGCCAGGGCTACCTGCAGGTGCCACTCCACCCGGACAGCAGGAAACTGAAGGCGTTTGTGACCCACATGTGGGTTTTCAGGTATTCCCGGATGCCGTTTGGCCTGAGCTCTGCACCTAGTTGTTTCCAAAAGGTAATGTCAACGATGCTGGCTGGTCTCAAGGGCGTGGTGGCCTACTTAGATGACATTGTGGTGCATGGCGCGTCACGGGAAGAACACGACCAGAGGCTGGAGAGGGTCCTGGCAACACTCCAAGAACATGGGGTTTCCCTGAATGTCGAGAAGTGTGTCTTCGCGGTGGACGCCATAGAGTTTGTAGGGTTTTGGCTGACCGGAAGGGGGCTCCAACCGCTACATGTATGTGACCTGCAATGCATCTGGTTCGGCGCTGGGGGCAGTCATGTCCCAGGTGCAGGATGGCATGGAGCGCCCAGTGGTGTTCACGTCAAGGTCCCTCTGGGCGGCGGAACAGAAATATGCCCTGAGTGAGAGGGAGGCGCTGGCTTGTGTCTGGGCATGTGAGAGGTGGCACATTTACCTCTACGAGCGCCACTTCACCCTATGGACAGACCACCGGGCACTCACAACTTTACTGGAGACGTCAGAGTCGGGACACAGGCCGCTGAGGATCCATAGGTGGTCTGAAAGGCTGAGAGCTTATAATTTCACCATCAAGTTCACCCCAGGTGAGGACAACATGGAGGCGGACCTCTTGCCTCGCGCCACGGTTAATTCCTCCCTGCTGGACAACGGTGACAATGACCGAGCTGAGGCGAACGTGATCTACACACTGTACGGTACCCCCCCCCCCCCAGAAGATAGTATCTTAGTATCTCCTCAGGAACTCAGGGAGGAGTCAGAACGGGATCCGGTGCTCGCAAAATTACGTTCAGCAATCAGAGAGGGTTGGCCAGGAGGGGTGCAGGGCAAGTTAGCGCCTTATCACCGGCTCAAGTATGAACTGAGCTGCTGGAATGAGGTGTGCATGGCCAGAGGGCAATGCGCCCTGATCCCGTCCTCCCTGAGGGCATGTGTCCTGACTATGCTGCACGAGGGTCATCTGGGGGTGGTCAAAGTGAAGCAGCGCAGTAGGGACTCTGTCTGGTGGCCAGGTATCGATAAGGACATTGAGGCCATGGTGAAACACTGCATGCCATGTCTGGACAGCAGCAAGACGAGCAGACCACCTCCCCCACCACTGCGGCCGGTGCCGTACCCGGAAGGACCTTGGAGGCACGTTGAGTTGGATATCTGTGGCAAACTGCATGTGGCACCTTCAAATAGCCGGTTCCTGCTCGTGGCCTATGATGTGTTCTCGAAATGGCCGGTGGTACTACCAATCAACTCTGTCACGACGGAAGTGGTCACGGGGTTCCTGCCGTCCCTGTATGCTAGGTGGGGGACCCCAAGCATGGTTACAATGGACAATGGCATGCAGTTTGTCTCCGGAGCTTTTGAGGAGTTTCTGAGTAGCAGAGGCATGGAACATGTGAAGATGGCGTTCTACCACCCTCAGGCCAACGGTGGTGTTGAGCGGTTCAATAAAACATTGAAGAATGGGCTGAGCCCATTTGGCAGATGGTTTCGCATTTTCGGACACCTTGCAAAACACGTTGCTGCAGTATAGAGCATCTGTCCATGCCACGACGGGCTGTTCCCCGGTGGCTCTCATGATGGGGCGTGAGTTGCCCTTGACAGCTGACACCGCCAACGACAGGTTCTCAAGAAGGCACGGAAGCAGTGCGGAACCGGGTCACTAGACAGCAACACAAAATGAAAAGGAAATTTGACAGGAAGCACAGGGCAAAGGACCATGGACTGAGGGAAGCGGACCGGGTATGGATCAAACACCCTGTCTGCACCCACAGGCTGCAGCCATTGTGGACAGAGCCACGGCAGATCACGAGGCGACGGGGCCCGGACACATTTGAGCTTGAGGACGGGTCTCGGTGGCACGCCAGTCGACTGAGAAGGTCGCCACCGGGACAGAGGACTGAAGCTGCAGCTGGACGTTCCAGTGACAGCTGGGACTGGGAGTTCCTGACGGATGAGGGTCCACAGGCGAGGCCAACGGTGCCAGGTGCAAGGTCCCCTTCTAGGGCACGCCCGGCTAGAATTCGTCAGAGCCATAGGTATCTGGAGGACTTTGTTACAAAGACTGTCATGTTTGACACCGGTTGGGACTAGCAGCAGAATAATCCGCTCCAAATAGGTGGGGCGTTCTGGCAGTCTACCCAGATGCCCGTGGAGTTCATTTGTTTATAATTATACGTGCACATAAGTTTAAAAAAAAAGCATATTGTGATGTTTATGTGTTGGGTTTCATGTTTATTGGTTTGTTGAAATGGGGTGGGGTCTGGAACTTTGTAAGGGGCAGAGGGAATGTTACATCTGGGAATTGTACTTCGGGGCTTGCCGTAGCCCAGCCGGGGTTGGGGGGATGAGTGAAGTCAGGTGGGCTACGGCTGGGATAGATATTGAGATGTGAAGTTCAATTAAGGGTGTTCAGCGTCAAACAGAGAAAGCCCTCTGTTCTCCATTATTCAGACGCTACATTTGGCGACAAGGAAAAATGGGAGCGTGCATCAGGGAGCCACCTCCATTTCTTCAGTGCCAGGGTACACCGGCTATACCATGGGCTCGCTGGAGGAACATGTGCGAGGTGTATGTGATGGCGGCTGGATTCAGTAGCATCAGCGAGGAGAGATGGAGAAGCCTGCTAGTACATTATCTCAGCACGAAAGGGCAACATATTTTCTTTGGGCTGTGTGGCGGTGGCTCGCTGGAAGTGGGTTGACACTAATGGACAGTACCTTCGGTGACCACTCTACCATCACCGAAAGTCGGTGTTAATCCTTTGGCTGTGAACAGCAAGCGGCTGAGTCCACGCAGTCGTTTGTCATGGAGCTATGCAGCCTAGCGAGGGAGTGCGCCTTTGGGCCTATTGCAGAGGAGTTAGTGAGGGATAAGCTAGGTCACAGCATCAATAACACGTGGCTGAGAAGCATGCTAAGGCTAACCCAGGAGACTTTATCACTAGAAGGTGTGTTGGACTTAGTTAAGCGAAGGGAATCCACGACCCTGCAGAAGCTAATGACATCAGCTAGCGAGGAGCCGACTGCTTGTGGTTTCCCGCCGAGAGCAACGGTTAGCGTGTTTATTGGTTTGTTGAAATGGGGTGGGGTTTGGAACTTTGTAGGGGGGATGCATATGGGAATTGTACTTGGGGGCTTGCCGTAGCTCAGCCGGGGTTGGGGGGTTGAGTGACGTCATACGGGCTATGGCTGGGATATATATTGAGATGTGAAGTTCAATAAAGGGTGTTCAACGTCCAACAGAGAAAGCCCTCCGTTCTCCATTATTCAGACGCTACATTGCCTACTGAGGCTTGAAATGAAAATAACTTTCATTACAATAGGCTCAGTGGAATTTCAATCCACCACTGCTAAAATAGGGTTTGACGTACAAAATAGATCAATCAATCAAACTTTATTTATATAGCACTGCATTGCATTAAATGGCAATGCTGCACAAAGTGCTGTACATATAAAAAAAAAAAAAAGAAAGGAAATAAAGAAGAATGTATCCCCCAGCCCCACCAAGGCCACATCGCCATCCACACACACAGACACACATTCACACACATGCACACACACACATACACTCACACTTGTGGGCACACAGAAGTAATTTAAAATTGTCACATTAAAAACAAAGTACAGAATAAAACATGACATGGATTTAACAGGACGTGAGGAAAACACTATCATGAATCTTAGATTTGCAGTGAGGGAACACCAGAGCCAGAGTATGGCATTTAAAGGAAAATGAAAATAAAGTAAAATATGATAGGACACTAAAATAAAATAAAATGATAAAATAGACTAAGATCTAAAATCTAAAATGCAATAAAATAGGCTAAGATCTAAAATACAATAGAATAGGCTAAGATCTAAAATACAATGAAATAGATAAATTAATTAAAATTAGTGCATTGCCCGTAGAACGGAAGTATTCCTGTCTGAAACAAGTATCCCAATCAGGGGCAGACTTAATCCATTTGGGACCTAAGGCAAAGACAGAAATGGGGCCCTACTTTTTCTTTGTTCTACACTTCCTTTTCACTTTTTTGGGGTATGACTTAAATTTTTATGTTATTGATTTTAAAACTGTGAGGGTGTAGGCGCTATATAAGCACTAGCTTCAGCCTACACCCTTTCAGTTATTCTTATGTGTCCTACATATTTTTAATTGCATTGATTGTATTGTGGAGAATGTGGAAGGACGAGGCTGAGTTTATTTCACAAGTCAAGTTTATTCACATTCTCCAACATCATCCAAAAACAGAAAGAGAAAGAATCCCCCAACATCTGTCCCTTTTATACCCCAGGACATCAAAGCACACAGTCACATTGTCTTTTAATCCCAAGTCACAATGTGTCTTCTTCCAGGTCTTCTCACCTCCACCTAAAGTCATTGGTGGTCAGGAAATCCCTCAAGGTCATCTCTTTGCATACAAAAGGCCACATTTCATATCCTCCTGTTATCTCCTAGGAGGTTCAGTCCTTTTGTTCCTCTGAGACGTGAAGCATACAATAAGCATACAGTAATATACATGTGAAGCATATGAAACCCACATATGTGTCCCACATGAGCCCCCCCCACCCCCAAACGTCTAAGATGGAACAACGTAATAACAGTTTGCATGTCATAATAAAATCACTACACATCAGTCCACATGCTGCTTGGGCCTCAGCCTTCTCCCGTATTTGCTGTAAGCAGGCTTTACCACCTCCGCGGCGCCCTCCTGCTGGGGAGCTGCTGTCTGAGGATGAGAACTGTTAGTCAATCTCTGTGGGTGTTCTGGGGAATGCTCTCTAGGAGGTCTGCCGCGCCGAGGAGCCTTAGCCAACTGCACACCTTCGTCAGCCAACACAAAAGCGGGTTTGAGCCTGTTTATGCCAATCATTTCTTTTCTGCCCCCCAAATCTAGCAAAAAATGCTTATCCCCTGTTTCCAGCACTCTATATGGTCCATCATAAGGTGGTTGTAACGGTGGGCGATGGGCATCATGTCTGACAAAAACAAACTCCGCATTTTTTAAAGCCTTAGGCACAAAAACGCGCGGAAAACTGTGGTGAACGGGGCCAGGTAGCGTACTCGAGTCCGTGCAACTCTGTAACCGCTGAGCTGGGGAGCACTCTGGCGCCGGATTATCTGGGAGAAATTCCCCGGGCAGCCGAAGTGGCTGTGCGAAAACTAGCTCAGCTGGGGAGGCTTCTAAATCCTCTTTAGGTGCAGAACGCAACCCCAATAAAACCCATGGTAGCCTGTCCACCCAATTTGCATCCGTAAGCGACGCTCTGAGGGCCGCCTTCAATGACCTGTGAAAACGTTCGCATAACCCGTTAGCCTGCGGATTGTACGCGGTCGTGCAGTGGATCGTTGTCCCCAGGCTGCGGGCCATCGCTGACCAAAGTTCGGAAACAAATTGAGGGCCTCTGTTGGACGTAATGTCCGACGGGACTCCAAAACGCGCTACCCATGCTGTTAAAAACGCACGCGCCACCTCCTCGGCTGTGGTTGACGACAGTGGGACCACTTCCGGCCAGCGCGTGGTGCGGTCAACCATTGTCAGAAGATGTGTGCACCCCTGTGAGGGCGGGGGGGGGCCTACGAGGTCCACGTGAACATGATCAAACCTCTTAGCCGGAATGTGAAACGGCTCCAAGGGAGCTCTCGTGTGTCTGTGTACCTTGGCTCGTTGACAAGCCATGCAGGCTGCCGCCCACTCTCTAACTTGTTTGCGCAGGCTCGGCCATACAAATTTCTCTCCCACCATTTTGACCGACGCGCGCACTCCCGGGTGCGCCAGAGAATGGATTGAGTCAAAAACGTGGTGGCGCCACGCGGCCGGTACCACAGGACACGGTCGCCCAGTGGAGACATCGCAGATTAGGGGGGGCATACCATCTTGCAGCACCCTGTTCTCCAGCCTTAACCCTGTTCGTCCAGACTGGAGCGCGCGCACGTCCGCGTCGCTAACCTGATCCGCGGCCATGGCTGTATAATCTATCCCTACGCGGACTGGGGCCGCGCGCACTTCTGTGTCGCTAACCCGATCCGCGGCCATGGCTGCAAAATCTACTCCTACGCGGGCTGGAGCCGCTACGGCGCGCGAGAGGCAGTCTGCCACTACATTAAGTTTACCCGCCACATGCTGGATATCGGTAGTAAACTCTGAGATCGCGGCCAGCTGTCTCTGCTGCCGGCCCGACCAAGGTTCTGAAATCTTGGCCATCGCGAAAGTCAGCGGCTTGTGGTCAACGAACGTGGTGAAACGGCCTCCTTCCAGCCAGAACTGGAAGTGGCGAATGGCCAAGGGGAGAGCTAACAACTCCCTGTCAAATGCGCTGTATTTTCGTTCACTATCGCGCAAGGTCCTGCTGAAAAAGGCGAGCGGTTGCCAGGCTCCAGCTACATACTGTTCCACGACCGCCCCTATGGCCACATCTGACGGGTCAGTAGTGAGCGCCATGCGGGCCGTTGGGACTGGATGTGCTAACAACGCAGCATTTGCCAGGGCTGTTTTGACTTCAGAGAATGCGCGCTCTCGCTCCGGAGACCATTCGATTTTATTTGTGGGTTTTTGTTTTTTTAGTGCAGCATACAATGTTTGCATGAGCTGCGCTGCGCGGGGGAGGAAATGGTTATAAAAATTCACCATTCCCAAAAACTCCTGTAACGCTTTGACCATTTGTGGCTGGGGAAAATTTGTTACTGCGCGCACTTTGTCAGGCAGAGGAACTGCTCCTTCTGGAGAGACGCGATGTCCCAAAAAATCAATCTGCGTCACCCCAAACTGACACTTCGCTGGGTTGATTATTAACCCGTGCTCCCCCAACCTCCGGAAAACTGCCGTGAGGTGGTTTTCGTGTTCGTCTTCGGACGCGCTGGCTACCAATATGTCGTCCAGGTAGATGAACACGAAGGGGAGATCGCGCAGCACCGCGTCCATCATGCGTTGGAACGTCTGCGCCGTGCCTTTAAGCCCAAACGGCATGCGCAAAAACTCGAATAGCCCGAACGGAGTTATTACCGCTGTTTTGGGTATGTCCTCAGCGCGCACTGGGACCTGGTGGTAACTGCGTACCAAGTCTATCTTAGAAAAAACGCGCGCCCCCGCCAAATGCACTGAAAAATCTTGGATGTGCGGGATCGGGTAGCGGTCGTGCGCTGTAGCGTTGTTCAACCTGCGGAAATCACTGCAAGGTCGCCACGAGCCATCAGCTTTCGGGACCATGTGAAGCGGTGAAGCCCATGGGCTTTTCGAACGCCTGATGATGCCCAACTTTTCCAGGTTGGCGAACTCCTCGCGCGCTATGGTCAGTTTAGCTGAATCCAAGCCCCAAGCTTTTGCAAAAACGGGCGGTCCGGTGGTAGTAATAAAATGTTCCACCCCGTGTTTAGTCACGGTCGCCGAAAATGTTGGGACCGTGAGTGCTGGGAACTGAGTGAGGAGTATGTGGAACTTACCACTTGCAGCTGTGACGTTGGCTTGTGCTGTTGGCGGGGCCACTCGAGCTGTACAGGGAATAGAATAAAAAGAGAGTGCATTAACCAGGCGTCTGTTAGCAAGATCAACCAACAAACCATGTGAGCACAAAAAATCAGCACCTAACATGTTGAAATTGACTGCAGCTATGACGAAAGTTCACTCGAAAGTACGGCCGTGTAGGGACAGAAGCAGCGTCCTCTCACTGAAGGTCTTAATCGCCGAGCCGTTCGCTACTGACACCCCGGGACCACTGGAAGGCGCCAGCCGGTCAGCGGAGGAAGGTGTGATGAAACTCAGCTGGGAGCCTGTGTCCACGAGGAAATGCCTCCCCGAGCGCGCATCTCTCAAGTAGAGCAGCTTGTTCTCCTTTCCGAGGGCCGCAGCTGCTACCGACCCCCGGTCTTGGCGTTTCCTGAGCGCTTGAAATGGCACGGTGGTATACATTTGCATGCCCTCTCTGCGAAGCGGCGATGGTAGAAACAAAGGACGTCGTCTGCTCCGTGTTTCCTGGCCCCTGCCGCCGCCGTCGTCGGTGAGTCTGGTACTGCAGCCTCTGGCCCCCTGCCATCTTCGGATGTTCGGCTGAGTTCCGCTGCTGCGGCCGTGGCCGCGCGCCGTTTATTGGCGTTGACGAGTCGCTGCGCCTCCTGGCCCAGCTCGCGGTAGTCTCGTCGGGCCAACAGTGATGAACTGGCCAGGGTCACTCTCACCGCTGACGGTAGGGTCCTGAGGAAAAGGTGGGTGAAGATGAAGTGATCATCGTCAGAGTCTTTCAATCTCAACAGCTTCTCCATCAGGTCCGCAGGCCTGTCGCTTTCAAATTCAGTCAGCGCCAGGAGCCCCTCTGCTCGCTCCTCCACCGAGGGGGTGAAGTAACGGATGAGTGCAGCCTTCAACGCGCTGTACTTGTCGCTGTCCGGCGGCTGGTTGATCAGGCTCTCCACCCGCTGGGCTGTGTGGTTGTCCAGCTTTGCAACCCCATGGTAGAACTTTGTGTCATCTACCGAAATCCTCCGGAGGTTGAACTGCGCCTCGACCGCGTTAAACCAGGAGTGCGGACTGTTCTGCCAGAAGTCTGGTAGCTGAACTGTGGCTGCACTTGTTTGGCTGGCTCCTGACGAGTCTGGCTCGGGAGAATTTCCTCCACTCATGATACGTCTTAGGGTCGCCAGTGTGGAGAATGTGGAAGGACGAGGCTGAGTTTATTTCACAAGTCAGGTTTATTCACATTCTCCAACATCATCCAAAAACAGAAAGAGAAAGAATCCCCCAACATCTGTCCCTTTTATACCCCAGGACATCAAAGCACACAGTCACATTGTCTTTTAATCCCAAGTCACAATGTGTCTTCTTCCAGGTCTTCTCACCTCCACCTAAAGTCATTGGTGGTCAGGAAATCCCTCAAGGTCATCTCTTTGCATACAAAAGGCCACATTTCACATCCTCCTGTTATCTCTTTGGAGGTTCAGTCCTTTTGTTCCTCTGAGACGTGAAGCATACAATAAGCATACAGTAATATACATGTGAAGCATATGAAACCCACATATGTGTCCCACAGTATATTCATTACCGAATAAAATTCACATTCATTCATTCAGTCAGTCAGTCAGGCCTTACTGACATCCTACCTGAAACTTATTGTCCTCAGAAGTCTTCAAATGATGATATCATTCAGGTATCAGGAATTACATCTGTAGAAAAACAAAGAAACTTAAAGTGACACTACATGAGAAAAAAGGCCAAATAGGCCGTGAGCAGCTCCCTCAAAATGTGGCTAGAAAATGATTTTCGTGGCACCCAACTGGGAACTACGGGATCTTTGATGATTTCTATGTAAAAAAAACCTGCTGAATCCGAAAATCGATGTTCCCACTGTCAAAGGTGTGGATAGCTATGTCAAATTTGCATAAATCCAAGATGGCTGCCACGACTAACCAAGGGAATGAATGGCCTAACATTTCAACCAGTCTACCTAGAAACACGTTTGAGGCCTCTTTTTCGGATAATGTTGAGCCAAGGAATCGATTTCTGAGGTCGACTGTGTGATTGAGGGTCAAAGAACCACGCTAATTTGCATAAATCCAAGATGGCTGCCATGGATGGACTAACTTTTTAGCTATTCTACCTAGAATCACGTTGGAGACGTCCTTTTCGGCTAATGTTAACCCGAGGAATCGATTTCCGAGGTCATTAGTGTGACTGAGGGTCAAAGAACCCCGCTAATTTGCATAAATCCAAATTGTAAGATCTACCAATTTTCTTACCAGCATCACATGTCTCAGCTTGCATCAGTTTTACAGTGACACGATTTGTCTGTGGCCCTTCTCTGAGCGTTTCCTTCTTGCAGATGATACAGATGTTTGGCAACACATTGCTTGACCTTGCAGATGCTTGGCTGATGGTTGCTGCAGCATGGTGAGATCGCAGTCGCTTTTTAGGAGATGGTGTTGGGGGACTAAGTTCTGGTCCGCTTTGCTCCTGAGGCTCAGGAATGTGGGCTTCGGCCAGTCGTTTTTTACGAGCTTCAGCATGTTCCACTCTTGTTTTGTCCGTAAAATGGCTATAGCACACACAATGGTAGCCAAATGTTGGATCAAGGTTGTTTAGATCTGAAAACATATTATATGGACCATAGGGTATTATAACATTAGGCCTACCTTGTACCCATATAGATATAAAACATATATAGATTGCAGATAATTTTCACATTAACAGTGAGCTTATAATAGAGACCTTGTGCAACCTAGTCACTGCTCAATGTAAACTTGCAAAATGGCAAGCACAGACCGTGTGCCCATATTTATTGAGAGCATAAAGTATACAGGCGAATGCTGCTGCCATGAGTTTAACCTTTCTTGGGTGACACATCACAAACATATGGGCTTTCCTTAACAGGCCATTTTCCATCCGCCTAAGGCTTGATAGTATGGGTGTGACTATGTGCAAACTATATAAATGTATGCCCAAACTTGTTCCTCCCTCACCTACTAGTACACTGCACCCCTTGGGCTTGGGCTGAGAAGTACATCCAACCCTCAGACTCAGAGTTAAGCTCATTGGGATTGCTACCCTTTTCCCATTTGAGCTACTTTGTGGTAGTGGTATATTTTGACTATAATTCAGGCCCAGGGTGGGTTCTGGGGATAGATGCATCATCAGAGTGAGTCGATCTGCATCATCTAGATCTATACTAGGACTATGTTACCTGGCACCCAGAGTCCCTCGGTTATTAGCTTCCACACCCCCAGATCGGCCTACTCAGAGTCTTAGACCAGGACTAGGTCACCCTGTGAGCGGCTGACAAAGGTTTTAGACATCTAGGGTTCCATTTTAGTTCATATTTAGAGTTACAAATGATCGGAGCCAAACGACTCCAGGGCACACGCAGTACAACCATAAACAATGGCTGCCACTCACCTTTCTCGAACAAGTCACGACGTTGTTCTGCTACTTTCTGTTGGGGTCCGTCAAGTACAAGCCATTTTTGGGCACACTCACGTACTTTTGCCCACGATGCTTCAGTAAAACGAGTGATACTGCCCGAAAACTTATCAGAAATATGAATAACACAGGAGAGGCTTTCAGCGCACGCTACCCCTGTGGGCGCTGCCATTTTGTTGTCACATGACCAAAGGGATGACGTTGATTGGTTAAAACGTCCCGGACTGGGCCATGTTTAAGGTAGCCAGACAATTATTACCGACTGACTTCAATCGCATTTTTCATACAGCTATCCACACCTTTGGAAGTGAAAAAATCGATATTTTGTCTTACAATAATGTAATCTTAATTTAGAAACACTAAAATTTTAGTTCCCCGTTGGGTGCCACGAAACTGAACGAAAAGTGGCAGCTGCTCACGGCCTAAAAGTCACGAGAAAAAAACTGCAGATTACTGAGAAAGTCATAAAATTTTGTGGAAAATGCCATTCAGAAAAATAAAGATGAAAAGTTACATGGAAAAAAATTAAATAATTGCATTGTTTTGAAAAAATGTCTCCAAACCAACTGCAATGATGTTTGTGGTGGTGGTGGTGGGGGGGGGGGGGGGGTTTAACAGTTTGCACATTTACAGGTCAAGTAACTTATCCAGTGACATCCTGTTTTTGTATTAAAGTGGATTACTAACCTCAAATCTTAACAAATGCATTAAATGTAGACTCCTGTGTATTATTAAAAAAACCCAACAACAATTCACATGGAAGATCTGTTTGTTTACGCATACCCACATTTGCCAGCAGCGTCCTGTTCACGGTCTGCTACTGGTCCATTTTGCAGGGGCATCCACTGTGCTCCCTCCTCTGTACTATGTAGACACTATGGAGCATATATCACACAAAAATAAGGATAAATCCAAAAAATATTAAACAGGCCCTCCCTGAACTAAACAGCAACACTCTTTAGGTGGTCAGGCCATAATGGTGGGTCATCTTCAAGAACAAACTGGTCAGACTGGTGGTATATAGTTCCCTCATCATCTCCTCCTCTGTGAAGGGTAGCTGTTGACACAGCGGGCGTGTCATTTAAGCAACATGGCCTAGCAGCCGTGGTACTGTCTACAACGGATACAGGTGGACCTCTGACCAAATGAGCACCCTATTTGGATCCCAGGATCCAATCTGTACATGTACAAGTACATTTTCAATCCTGTGATTTACAAACTGATTCATAATTTTCTAAAGCCTCATTCAGAACATTATAGTCCCACATACCCATTCTGAGGATTTTCATCTGGGGGCAGTCAGCCGTGATGGGCAGCAGCGGTGGAAAAGAGAAGCCTTTTGAAAGCAGAAACAGAGCCAAAACCTTCTCTGGATCTTTTAATACATATATTGTATATATGTATATATTCTTTTACACTTCTTGGTGACACTAATGTTCTGAATGAAGCTTCAGGAAATTATGAATCACTTTATAAATCACTGGATTGAAAATGTACTTGTACATATACAGATTAGATCCTGGGGTCCACTTGGGGTGCTCACTTGGTCAGGGGTCCGCTTGACCTGATCCCTCCTGCAGTTATGCTGCTAATGCTACTACAATTGCGATTAACAAAATAATAAGTCACATCTGCCCTGTCACAGGTATTAATGTCATGTCCCATCATATATTGCTACTAACCATCTCTAATGTCTTTTAGAAACTGTGCCTTCACCCAATAACTGTACAACAGATTTTTGAAATAAGGGCTGACCCGGCTAGATAGCTGAGCTAGAACAGGCTAATAACAATTGCAAGTTTATGAGCTTTTACTGCACATAAACAAGAAAAAAGCTGGCGAAATAAAACAAGGTCACAGACTACAGAATCTACCTGTTAACTTAAGTGATAAAATGACCAAAACAACGGTCATTCATTAACTTATCCAGGATTATTAAGTAGACACTCCGTGAACTGAATGGTGGTCTATGGGGAAAGTTCCAGTGTTTGGAACTATCCGCCGCTCCTTGATCCACGTGACCTCTGCCTTTCACAGTTTCTATAGAAGTCCACTGGCGTGTCGCAACTCTCATATTATACAGCTCTGACATACGTGGAACAGTTCAACAGTCTGAAGAAAAGAGGGGAGAACGTTGTCTTTGTGATTTGATTTGGAGTTTTTATAAATACTCGTGTTTCTGTATTTTGTCAGACATCACGTCAAATATGCTAAACATTTTTATAAAAATATATGGGGCTTCTCAGGGCCCCTAGCAGGTCGGGGCAGGGGCAACCGCCTACCTTTGCCTAATGGTAAGTCCGCCTCTGATCCCAATCAGGCTTTACAGGCCCAAATGTAGGTTGTGTTTGAAAGTGGAATACAAAGAGGTGTAGCCTATATGTTGGCAATCATGTGTTTGACTTTGACAAATATAAAAGGGATTAAATGGCACTAAGATTTATTTGATTGTGGTGTGGGGGACCTAGACATTACATTCTCCACTCAGACTGAATGGCACAGGAGGAGAGAAGCCGACAGGGGATCGAGACGGGACAGGGGAGGTGGAGATGCTAAAGGACTGTTGGGCTGATGCGCCGGGCAGACTGTGGCTTCTCCACTGAACTGTATGTTAATGAGCCGACAGGCTTTGTGATTATGTGTATTGTGCTTATGTGTATTGTGGTGTGAGCCCCCAGGTCGCTAGGCAAGGCATGTAAGATATAAAAGAGAGATGCCCTGTGACCTGGGAGTTTATTCTTGTTGACTTGATGTTAGAGAGAATAAAGTTCACGCTGATCCAGCTCACTGTCTCGCCTGCTCATTTTTCTCTACACTGGTGACCTTCAACGTAAAATGGAACTCGAGGCAAACACCCCGGAGACGGCCCCGACTGGAAGCACCAGCACCACGTGTGCCATTTCAGTCAAGCTCCCAGACTTTTGGCTACACGACCCAACAGCTTGGATCCTCCACACTGAGGCCCAGTTCACGCTCCGTGGAATGACGGTGAGTGACACGAAGTATTACTATGTGGTCGCAGCGCTGGACGCACGCACAACACAGCAGGTGGCGAGCCTGCTCTAACAGCCCTGAGCCCACGGCAAATATGACACTCTCAAGACCGCGCTGACCCAGTGCTACACGCTCTCGGACTGCGAGAGAGCGGAAAGGCTCCTGATGCGCTCTGAGTTGGGAGACGGGTCGGCGGTTGAATTAATGGAGAAAATTGTTGGCGTTGATGGGCACAGATGGCGAGCCGTTCCTGTTTGCCCACCTTTTCCTCCGGAACCTCCCGACAGCAGCCTGAGCAGTCCTCGCCAATTCGCCGCTGCTGGCCACGCAGTACTACCAGGCACTGGCGCAAGAGGTGGACCGGATAATCCTGGCGACCAGAACTTTCGCTGTGAATGCAGCGGTGCCGGAACCCAGTGAGATAGCCAGCGAGGGCGAGGAGCCATCGATGGTGGCCGCTGCAGAGGCCAAGAAGCACTGGAGGGGCACACGCTGCTTCTACCACCACCGCTTCGGAGAAGACGCACGGCGATGTGTGCCACCGTGCCAGTTCAAGTGCTCGGGAAATGCCAGGACGGGCAGTCAGTAGCAGCTGCGACCGCCGGTGACACAGCCAAGCTGCTCTATGTGATAGACTCACGCTCGGGGAGACGGTTCCTCTTGGAGTCCGGCTCCCAAAAGAGCCTCATCCTGCCGTCAAACACAGACCGGCTGGCTGGAAGTAGTGGCCCCGAGCTGGCAGCCGCCAACGGCTCAGACATTAAGACTTTTGGTGAGAGGACACTGACCATATGTTTGCATGGCTGTAACTACCAATGGTCTTTCATCACAGTGGCATGTAACGCCCCCATTTTGGGTGCAGATTTCCTGTGTGCACATGGGCTATTAGTCAATGTGGCTAACAGACACCTGATTAACACTATGTCTTTTGATTCTTTGCCCTGTACAGCTCGAGGAGCTGGGTCCACAACACTGGCCAAAGTCACAGCTCCAGGGGGTAAGTTCACTACTCACCCAGTTCCCAGCACTCACAGTTCTGACATTTTTGGCGGCTATCACTAAGCACGGGGTACATCACTTCATTACCACCACGGGGCCGCCCGTTTTCGCACGACCTCAGCGCCTGGACACAGCTAAACTGGCCAGTGTGCGCGAGGAGTTCACCAACTTGGAAAGGTTGGGCATCATCAGGTACTCAAACAGCCCATGGGCATCCCCTCTACACATGGTGCCTAAAGCAGAGGGATCTTGGCAACCATGCAGCGATTTCTGTAGATTAAACGACGCCACAGCGCATGATCACTACCCAATCCCCCATATTCAGGATTTTTCTGTCCGCCTCACTGGGGCACGCATTTTTTCCAAGGTGGATCTGGTCCGCGGATACCACCAGGTCCCGGTGCGCGCAGAAGACATACCAAAAACAGCAGTAATAACCCCAGTCGGTCTTTTTGAGTTCCTATGCATGCCTTTCGGGTTAAACGGCACGGCGCAGACCTTCCAACGCATGATGGACGTTGTGCTGCGCGATTTGTCTTTTGTGTTTGTCTACCTGGACAACATCCTGGTGGCCAGGGTGTCTGAGGACAAACACGTAGCCCACCTCAGGGCAGCTTTCCAGAGGTTGGAAGAGCACGGGTTAATAATCAACCCAGGGAAGTGCCAGTTCGGGGTTACAGTAATTGACTTTTTGGGCCACCGCATCTCACCGGAGGGCATGATACCCTTTCCGAACAAAGTGCGCGCAGTGGCAGATTTTCCCCAGCCTCAGATGGTCAGGGTACTGCAGGAGTTTTTAGGGATGGTTAACTTTTACAACCGTTTCCTCCCCCGCGTAGCCTAGCTCATGCAGCCGTTGTATGCCGCACTTAAGAAACGGAAACCAGCAGACAGCATCGACTGGACCCCTGAGTAGGAGCAGGCATTTTCCAATACCAAAACAGCCCTAGCAAACGGCATACTACTGGCGCACCCGAACCCGACGGCTGGGCTAGTGCTCACTACCAATGCATCGGACGTGGCCATAGGGGCCATTGTGAAGCAATGCATTCCAGGTTCTTGACAGCCGCTCACCTTTTTCAGCAGGTCTTTGCGCGACAATGAGCGTAAATACAACGTGTTCGACAGAGAGTTACTGGCTCTCCACCTGGCCATGCGTCACTTCCAGTTCTGGCTGGAAGGGCACAGCTTCACTGCATTTGTGGACCACAAGCCACTAATGTACACTATGGCCAAGGTTTCGGAACCATGGTCGGCTCGGCAGCAGAGACAGCTGGTCGCTATCTTGGAGTTTACGACCGATATTCAGCATGTGGCCGGTAAACTCACCATGGTGGCAGACTGCCTCTTGCACGCATTAGTGGCCCAGGTCTACCTATGGATAGATTATACAGCCATGGCCGCCAAGCAGGTCGACGATGCAGACGTTTGCGCGCTCCAGTCTGGACCAACAGGGTTAAGGCTGGAGAGCAGAGTACTGCAAGACGGGGGGCCCCCCCCAACTCTGTGATGTTTCCACAGGCCGCCTGCGCCCGGTGGTTCCACGCGCTTGGCGCCGCCGCATTTTCAAGTCGGTTCACTCCCTGGCGCACCCGGGAGTGCGTACATCAGTCAAAATGGTGGGACCAAAGTTTGTCTGGCCGCGCCTGCGTAAACAGGTGAAAGAGTGGGCGGCAGCCTGTGTAGCGTGCCAATGAGTCAAGGTGCACAGGCACACAAAGGCCCCCTTTGAGCGGTTCCACGTCCCAGCTAAGAGGTTCGACCACGTTCACATGGACCTCGTGGGGCCCCTCCCATCATTGCAGGGGTTTATGCACCGCCTGACAGTGGTGGACTGCACCACGCACTGGCCCGAAGTGGTGCCACTAGCTTCCACCACATCTGCAGAAGTCGCACGCACTTTTTTGGTGACATGGGTGGCACGCTTCGGCACCCCTTCGGACATCACGTCCGACAGGGGCCCGCAGTTCGTTTTTCGACCTCTGGTCCGCCATGGCCCGGAGCCTGGGCATCAACATTCATCGCACAACCGCGTACAACCCCCAGGCCAACGGGTTATGCAAGCATTTCCATAGGTTGCTTAAAGAAGGGCTCAGGGCTTTGCTTATGGACGCAAATTGGGTGGACCGGTTGCCATAGGTTCTGTTAGGGTTGCATTCTGCACTGAAGGAGGATTTGGCTGCCTCCCCAACAGACCTTGTTTTTTCCCAGCCGCTGCAGTTCCCCAGCAAATTTTTGCCTGACAACCCCGCGCCGAACACCGAGCCATCCCCGCCTTCACTACGTAGCGCAGAGGCAGGGATGGTACCGTGCCCTGCCCACCACTGTTTTCCCCATGCTTTGGTCCCAAGGACCTTGAAGGATGCGTCGTTCATGTTTGTCAGGCACGATGCCCACTGGACCCCGTTGCGCCCGCCCTACGACGGGCCGTTCAGAGTGTTGGAACCTGGGGCTAAACATTTTGTGTTAGACTTAGGGGGACGCAGAGAAACAGTCTGCATAGACAGGCTTAAGCCCGTGTTCGTATTAGCAGACGAGCAGGTGGTGTTGTCCCGAGGTGCGGACAACCCCCAAGGAGAGCTCTGCAGGTAAATGACTCGTCAGCTCAGTCATAATTGCTTGATGAGGATGCCCCACCCCCCATGTCCCCCCACAGACGAACATGCCTCCAGGAGTTCCCCACCGGCACAGCAGTGCCTCGGAGCCAGCAATCCCCCGTTACAGCCGTTACAGACGTCAGCTGAAGCCCACAGGACATGGGGGTTAGGGCCCATTCTGAGTGTTCGGGGGGGAGGGGGAGGCCGGTGTGGGGGATCTAGACGTTACATTCTCCACTCAGACTGAATGGCACAGGAGGAGAGAAGCCAACAGGGGATCGAGACGGGACAGTGGCGTTGGAGACGCTAAAGGACTGTTAGGCTGATGTGCCTGGCAGACTGTGGCTTCTCCACTGAACTGTATGTTAATGAGCTGACACTTTGTGATTATGTGTATTGTGGTATGAGCCCCCAGGTCGCTAGGCAAGGCATGTAAAATATAAAAGAGAGATGCTCTGCAACCTGGGAGTTTATTCTTGTTGACTTGATGTTAGAGAGAATAAAGTCCACGCTGATCCAGCTCACTGTCTCGCCTGCTCATTTCTCTCTACAGTGTGAATATTAATTACATAATACCAAAATATTGAAAATGAATGGGACATCCAGTATTAGCAACTGTTTCAGATCCCTTGTTTATTTGTTTGCCAGATCACTTATTTGTGTGATCTTTTATCACTTATATTCAAGATAATAGAGTATCTTGCACTTTGGGGAATGGGAGTTGTTCAGTCATCATTATAATTATTTTAGTTTAACACTGTTCAGTGATGGAGTTCAGTGTAATATGGAATTTCTTCTGTGTGTCATCAATAAACTCATGCAGTACTATAACAGGACACATTTACAAATATTTGAGACCCATTGTAGTGCATCATTTTATACTTTTGCAATATTTTGTTATTAAAAGGTTTTTTAAAACTGTAATCAACCGAATTAACTACAAAACACCCAACATTATTATACATTGCAGAAAGACCTGTTTGACTGCAACCGCTGCATTAGTGTTACCCATTTGTCAGTAGATATTTAACTAAAAATGATTTATTTCATTATTTGGGCATTTTTGTTTCCTGTGTTTAGGCCCTGTCACACCTAGACGATTTAGGCAGCGTTTGCAAAACGTGAAAAATTTGGAGAATACACTGGTGTACGTTGACTCAGTTATGTCGAAGTTTGTTTTTTTTTTGTTTTTTTTTTGTTACTTATTTGTACCCGTAGGTAGACTTGGTTTGCAGTCTGGTGACAAGCCACCGGCTGCTGGTCGCTGCGTGCGTGAGCGCCCTAAACCTACATGTTTTTGGTGTGCGGGAGGAAACCGGAGAAATCCCGGAGTAAACCCGCACAACACGGGGAGAACATGCAAACTCCACACAGCTCACTGTTGGTCGGGGGCTGGGATCGAACCCACAATCTCATGATCCCCGCGATCCCCCGGCCGAGGGTAAAACTGTGCTGCCACAGTGCTAAACTACTGCGCCACTGTGCAGCCGTGCTTAAACTTCTTAGACAGAAGTTTTGTCTAAGTTAAGAGCATGCTGAAGAATGCTGAAATACCCTGAAGCATGCTGGTATACGGCATAGCCTGCCGAACTCCTCTGAAAATTTTCAGCATGCTGAAAATTTTCCAACGTATCCAGTGTATGGCTGATACATCCCGCATTCACGGAGCAAAGGTTGTAGGGAAGTTATGCGTTCGTTTACACACATTACTTGTCAGCAACTCATAGTTACTCAAAAGTTGAAATACATTGAGATTAATGTCTAGCATACTCAAAAATTATTTCTAACCTGAGTAATGATCTTTGAACCTATGTGCAACTTACTGAACGGGTTTCTAACTTGGAGCTACCCTATAATGGCATATTTGCAGCGTTGGTTCACAGGAGAAACCCATACAGAGCTCTGCTCAGCTGCTGTCTGCAGCACATACAAACACACACAGAGTTAAACACACGTACTTGTTCGTATAATGGGACCTGTCGGGGATGTGTCTGAGCACTTTCAAGCTACAGGATAAAGATCCAAATCACTGTTTAGCCCTCCCGCCCATGGTTTTTTTTTTTTTAATCTTTGACTGCAGTCTGTACCATCAGCTGTCCAGCGCTGTTTTGATAGATATGCCAAAATGTCAGAACACTGGAGGAAGTGGATCCAACCAGCTGATCGCTCAAAGCTCAGAGCTCAGTTGTTTTCCATGATAAATCACATTTTGCTGTTGGCTGTGCCTCACACAGATTCCGTGCATTTATAAACAGATTCAACTAAAAGCCTGGTTAAAATGGTGGGTCTTCAGACTGCGTTTAAAAGTATCAACACTCTCAGCTGCCCTCAGGTCCCCAGGAAGGGCATTCCACAGATGTGGGCTGTAATAACTGAAAGATGCCTCACCATGGGTTTTGGTCTTAATTTTAGGGATGATTAAAAGGCCACTTCCTGCAGACCTGAGGGCCCTGGAGTGTTCATAGAATAAAAGAAATTCTAATAAACAGGCAGAAGCAAGATCATTAAGAGCTTTATAAACTAGTAAAAGGACCGTAAAATAAATTCTAAAGCAGACAGGAAGCCAATGCAGAGATTTTAAAATGTGTGTAATGTGTGCCCTCTTTCTGGTCCTCGTTAACAGGCGTGCAGCTGCAGATAAATAAATAACTGTGCTCTTCTCTTTAAAAGCAAAAATATCTTAAAAGAATGTTTAATTACAAGAAAGTGCATTCATAAATTGAAATTTAGAGTGACAGCAATGAGTCTTTTATATTCTTTGTTAATGATGAATCATGAAAATATAAAAGGAGAGCAATTATTTTTTTTATTATATTGTTTAGATGTTTCCAAATAAAATGTTTAACATGTCAGTAACATTACCTTCATTTATGCAGCAGTTTTGTCTGTCAGGTTATTCATTTTTCTGCTGAAAATGACTTTTTTCACCTATAGTTTGGTGTTAAGCCAAGCAGAAAGACAATCAGAGTTATTGTCTTTGAATGAAATTATGTCTTGTTTTCTTACCACTTCCTGTTTGAAGTCCTTGTTACTTAGAGATGTAAATCAGTGAACAGTTGTACTTAAACGCTCTTTGAGGTAGGTATGGGGAGGGTCCCCCCCCCCCTTTTTTCTCTTCAGTCAGGTTGTGCTGGTCAAAGAATAACAGATCTCATTTTTTTCTTTGTTCTGCACTGACTGCCTGCATACTACAGTGGCACATGATGTTGGGTTTTTCATTTTCTTTCCTCAGCAATATATGACATCAGTATCTGATTAAAACTGGGAGAACTGAGATGTCTCATGCATATAGCCTAGGAAATGTGTTGTATCGCAGCTGTATCAGTTTTACTAATGTGCTTTACTTTGTGCTGCGTTTATTTAATTTTGACTATTTGATTAATCTGAATGTAGTATCTGCACTGTTGAGGCAAATGTTTACTCCATCCATCTTCTTAACCACTTAATCCTTTTAGGTCGTGGGGGGCTAGAGCCTCTCCCAGCACCTTTAGGCAAGAGGCGGGGTACACCCTGGACAGCTTACCAGTCCATTGCAGGCCTAACACAGATAACCATTCACTCCTAAGGACCATCTATCCCCATTTGATGCCAATTAACCTAACATACACATTTTTGAGCTCTCGGGTTTGAACCTAGGACCTTTTTGTTTAACTTTTTTTCTTATTAAAGACAAAAATGGAAAGATGTTTTTACCTTCTTTACATGTTTCAACTGTGCACTGCAGCCTTCGTCGAAATGGATTTTAATCTCCAAAAGACATTTGAAAGACTGGATCTTGTCTCTACCACAGCAGATATTTGGACTGTAGATAATGAACTTTTTCTTTAGATAACTGCGCACTGGATTAATCCATAAAGGTAAGATAAACATGGACAGTTTTATGTCACACACACTGACACATGCTCAGCTACACCAACATAAACTGTCTGGGTTCTGTCTGAAACATTCTGTTTTCAGCCTGCCATTAATAAGTGTGTAATGTAATCCATTAATTAAATCATATTGCTGTGTGCAAGATAATTTATTTAAATATGCATTTTAAAGTAACGTAAAAGTTACTTTTCCAAGTAACTAATTACTTTAATCATGCAGTAATTGTTAATTACTTTTGAAAAGCAGTAACTAGTAACTAATTAGTTACTTTTTTTTAGTAACTTGCCCACCATGGCATGATGATGGAGATGAGAACTGGCAACCCCTGCAAGATTCAAAGATACAAGATTCAAAGGCTTTATTATCATGTGCACAGTTAAGAAATGCTACATTTCCTGAGCGATGAAATTCTTACTTTGCTCTCCGAACAAATGCCAAGGTAATAGGAACAGAAACAACAATTCTACGTTCATGACACACTAATAACAATTCTAGGTCATGACACAGTAACTTACAGTAACTCAATCCTAACACTAATGGATGCTAATAACACACACACCACCACAGAGTTAGGCAGTTAGGACTCCTTAAGCACACCATGATACTAAATACTAAAATTAATGAGTACAAATAACACTATGTACAGTGTGCAAATAAGCATTGTGCAACCTGATATGAACCTGAGATGGCATAGACCTATGTACAGTGTGCAAATGAGTATTGTGCCACAAGCAGTGTATAATTACAAATTACAAATTAGTACCCAGTGCTAATTTCTGTAACGGTAGTACCAGTAGACTGTGCATGATAAGTAGCAGCAGAAATGATAATTAGCAGCAGAGATGATATGGACATCAGACGAGTGAGACTATATCTACTGTACAGGTGAGCTGTGTGCAAATTTAGCAACCGGTGTGTGAGTTCCTATATGCAAAGCTGTGTTGCGGAGTTTTGGGAGTTGTTATCTGTTCAGGAGTCTGATGGCTGCAGAGACAGCAAGGGAGATGGTAAGTAACAGATCAACTGGCAGAGGGTAATGAAACTTTTCTTACAGGTGGTGTGGCGAGTGGAAACGGTGAGTACATTACAGGCGGTTACAGCTCGTCATCAGTTGGAGTCTTGAGTTCCAGTCTTGAACCTGAGTATTAAGGAGTCTATAAAAATGAGTAGAGTGCCCTGGTGTTACGTATTAACTGGCATCTGATTAACTGGTAAGGGTAAACAGATGTGCATGTGTTTCGTTATTAAAACATGCTTTTCCCGTAACTTCAAAACAAACATGCATTCTTCTACTGTGAAGTGGCTCATCTGTTAATTTTTCACCCAGAACACCAAAACAGTAAATTATATTCCTACCTGTTTCATTGCTTTGTGCTTCCCCATAGCTGCTGTTAGATTAATTTGTGACAGCAGCTGCTACAGGTGTGGTTTGGGGGTGGGGAAAAATAGGTGATAATTATGCTAAGGTAAATAAAGTCTGACAAATGCTCATGTTCTCATTATTTATGTTTATTTCTCATATAATTGAGATTTACAAAATCCCCCCAACACACACACACACACACACACACACACACAAACAAAAGCAAATAAATACAGATTAATATTATTAGCTTCTCCATTAGTGGTATCATCTCTGAACACCAGATTATCCTGTAACAGCTGTTAACTTAGCGATATTGCATATGAATTATAAAAGTTTAGATTTATTCAAATATGAAACTTTTTTAATAATTGTTTCAGTCACTTTATGATAAATATATAAATAAAACATTTAATCCACAGATTACTAAAAGTTTAATATAAAAAACATATAATCCCCAATTGTAAAACTACTGCCAGTTGTACTTGAACTTCCACTGATTCTGGTCTAATTGACTCAAAATGTGCTTTTCTGTATGAGCTATAGAACATCCTGGACTACGGGGTACGTTTTGTTTTATCCAGCCATAATTTTACATCAACATGTGATATTGTGAAACATTTCTCCCGATAATGTTGGAAATAAACCCAACTTTATGTCACGCTCCTCCCTTTGTTATGTCAAATATTTAAGTCTTGCATGTGCAGACCATGCACATGCAAGACCATGCATGTGGTGTTACACTCCCCAGTGTTGGGAAGATGCGGAGAAGGCTGGTATAAGTGTGAGTGCAGCTTGTCTGAAGACTCCAATATTCCTGTAGTGAGTGACAGAGACAAACCTGCTTTTCAAGGCTGGAGTTAATGAGACAGAGATGAATTAATTAGGGTAGCTGAAAGCAATCAGACAACTAGCAGCAAAAAGTACTACCAACCTAGAATACCACAATTAATGTAAAATGGCTTTTGAAATGCTATGATACTACATACAGTACTGTATATGGTCAATCCTCATATCTCCTCTAAGGAGCAGGAACATAGGCAAAAAACAGGAAGATGATGCAAAACTAGCAAGTTTTGAAATGTAGTCAGAGAGAAGGATAATAAAAATAGATAGGTGTGGTGTCTAGTGCAGAGTCTAGCAAGCTAGTCAAGATGGTGAGAATCTTTACAGATGAGGTGAAACAGAAGAGCCTGTGCTGCTTTGGTCATCTACGTTTCCGTCAGTCTACCCCAGGGCAGACAGTAGTAGACAGTAGACAGACAGTAATAGCTTACCGCTACCATTGTCTGTCTGTGGAGTGAATGAATGATGGATTTTCATTGTAGAGTGCTTTGGGTTTCTTGAAATTAGTGATGTGCGGATCGATCCTGAAATATCGATACCTCCGATACCGGATCTTTATGCTCTAAAATCGATACTCAAATCAAAATATCGATACTTTTTGTGGTCTATATTAACCATATATTCCATAACCTACATATGTTGAAGCATGTGGAAATGTTTGGTAATACATATGTAAAGGACTTCACACCTCTGAAAGGACAAAGGGCTCTCACCTGCCGAGTGAAGAACAAAGACGTTCCCGGACGCGGCGGAGGAGACCGGAGGAGCCACCCTCTCCCCCCAAGGCAAGGAGAGGAAATACCAAGACAATGGGGGGATTAAGATAATGAGGGATGTCAGCCTTTGTTATGCATGTCTTTTATTGTGTGCCAGTATAAAGTCAGTGAGCTGGAGACATTCTGCCTCTTTTCCCTTCTGCCACTCTCTGCACCAGATGAGACTTGTTAGAAGAGCTGATTATGCTGATTATTAAACTTGGTTTAAAAATCAAATCGCCTCCTCATTTCCAAGCTCTTCTACACTTTTGATACTTAAGTCATTTGAGGTAAGGTATAAGATAAGATAAACCTTTATTAGTCCCACAATGGGGAAATTCCAGGATTGCAACAGCACAGGGATAGCAACACTCAGAGCAATAATCAGAAGGCAAGAGAAAAACAAGAGCAGCAAGTATACATATATATATCCTTAACAGAAACACGGTGAAAAGTAACTAAACTATTGAGATGTCTAAGTGACACGCGGTTGGTGGGACTACTTTTTCTTCCGCCTGGGTAAGTGCGTCATGCGTTTTTTTAGATTTAAAAGACATATTAGGTGTAGTCACAAAAAATATCGGTATCGGTATCGCCGATACCAGCCTGAATTTTACTCAGTATCGGATCGGAAAGGAAATCAGTGGTATCGAACATCACTACTTGAAATGCATTATAATAATGCAATAATGATTGTAAAAATTTAAATAAGACAGCTAGCAGAATCTTTTCAGTTAGCCAATCAATAATCACAGAAGAAATACTATTTCTGAGCTTATCTTTTATTTGAAAGATGCAGATAGTCAAACATGGCCGTGGGTCTCAGCAGCACATCTTGGTTAAGACCCAGAACAAAGAAATCCCCCCCCCCCCTTCATATAGCTTCTGGTTGCTGGGCATTCCCAGCAACTCTCCAACAATACGTGTCCATTGTCCAAACTGGTTTAAACCAGTCTTTTCAGCATCCAAATGGCTCCCACATCCTTCCTTTCAGCGTCCAAATGGCCCCCACATCCTGTTGTTTTTTTTGTTTTTTGTTTTTTGTTTTTTTTTTTTGTTACTTATTTGTACCCGTGGGTAGACTTGGTTTGCAGTCTGGTGACAAGCCACCGGCTGCTGGTCGCTGCGTGCGTGAGCGCCCTAAACCTACATGTTTTTGGTGTGCGGGAGGAAACCGGAGAAATCCCGGAGTAAACCCACGCAACACGGGGAGAACATGCAAACTCCACACAGCTCACTGTTGGTCGGGGGCTGGGATCGAACCCACGATCTCATGATCCCCGCGATCCCCCGGCCGAGGGTAAAACTGTGCTGCCACAGTGCTAAACCACTGCGCCACCGTGCAGCCAGTTTTGGGTCTGGTTGGGACTCTTAAGTTTTGCGCAACCCTCCATGCCCATATATGGAAGCAGGAACAGAGAGACTAGAGCTTGTGTGTGTGTGCATGTGTGTGTGCAACTTGTGTGTGTGTGTGTGACTGGTGTGTGACTGGTGTGTGACGTGTGTGTGTGTGCGTGTGTGTGTGTGTATAAGAGCACTTTATGAAATATCTAACTAACTAATCACTATTTATTTATTATAACATGATGCAAGTCATCATCCTTATTATTACCGCCGCCAAGGAGGTAATGTTTTTACCAGGGTTTGTCTGACTGTCTGTCTGTTTGTCTTTTAAGATAAGATAAGATAAGCCTTTATTAGTCCCACAATGGGGAAATTCCAGGATTGCAACAGCACAGGGATAGCAACACTCAGAGCAACAATCAGAAGGCAAGAAAAAAACAACATCTAGTAAACATATGTCCATATTACTATAAATGTATATATATATATAGACACACAGTGCAGAGCATTATGGCTGGTGAATGTGCAGCAGAAAGTCTAAGCTCTCTCTCCGCGGATGCAGCGGGCCAGCTGGAAGTCTTTGGGCATGATGGTGACCCCCTTAGCGAAGAAGAGACCCACCAGGTGGGCCTCGCAGGTCTCCTGCAGAGCCATGACGGCGAAGCTCAGGAAACGCAGGATGGTCTTGAAGTCCTGAGCGATCTCCCTCACCAGGCGCTGGACGGGCAGCTTACGGATGAGCAGCTCCGTGGATTTCTGGTAGCGACGGATCTCTCTCAGAGCCACGGGCCTGTGACGGCGAGGCCTCTTCACTCTGCCGGTGGCCAGAGCGCCTCTCCGAGCAGCCCTGGTGGCTAGCTGTCTCCTGGGGGGTGGGGGGGCTTCTTTTTACCAACATAACTCAAAAACTTATGAACGCATTTTGACGAAATTTTCAGGAAAGGTGTGTAATGGCACGGGGAACAGATGATTAGATTTTGGTGATGATCTGAGAGTGCACACCTCCACCAAGGGCTTTGTTTGTATTTGTGCAGCAGGATTACACAAAAACTACTGGATGGATTTGGATGAAATTTTCACCAGAGGTGGTTCTTGGGCTACAGGGGAACCCATTATATTTTGGTGATGATCTGAGAATGCATACCTCAGCCAAGGCTCTTATCTTCTCACAGTGTGTTAGCAACAATACTCCAAAACTGATGAACAGACTTTGATGCAATTTTCACCACAAGTGGCTATACGCCTACACACAAACCCATTACATTTTGGAGGTGATCCATGAGAAACGGAAGGAGCCTTGGCGGAGGTATGCGCTCTATGAGTGCTTTTCTAGTTTTTATTATTATTATTATTATTATTTGAAATTATTTCTCGGCTTGATTTTATGCCGGTTAGTTCCGTATCTTTGAGGGCAAGCTAAGCCTTTTAGCCTCAGGCCTTGAGAACTTTTCTGAGGATGTGCGCCGTTCCAAGTAGAGCAGCTTTTTGTAGGAGCTTGATCCTGGCAGAGACGCCTATTGTGCTTAGATGTTTCTCCGGGTTGTTTGTAACTGTGCCCAGGGCTCCCACCACTACTGGAACAGCAGTTGTCTTTATGTCCCATAGCCACCTCTCTTCTCAAGTCCTGATATTTTTCAACTTTCTCCTTTTCCTTTTTCCCAACCCCTGTATCACTTGATACAGCAATGTTAATTATAAAGCACTGGCCTTCTTTTCTGTTAACCAGCACTAGATCCGGTCTACGAGCTTGTATTTCCTTGTCTGTCTGTATGTTGAAATCCCAGAGGAGTTTCACCTCTTTACTTTGAACTACTCCTTTTGGTTTGTGGTGATACCACTTGTCAGCAATGTCGAGCCCATGTACTTTGGCAAGCTTCCAATGGATAACCTACACAATATTGTCATGTCATTGTTTGTATTCAATTTTCGCAAGTTTACTGCATTCACATACAAGATAGTTTGTTGTTTCATCCTTTTATTAATTTTATTATTTTTATTATTGTGGTGACACAATGGGCGGTCATACTCCACCCAGGGTCTTTGGGGAATGGGGGGAAGGAGGTGAGAGATGGAGATGAGGAGAAGGAAAGGAGAGGAGGCAACAATAGGTGCCAGAGCACCAGGGGGTAGAAAACCAAATTAAGATGTGCCTTCATAACTGGCAATGCCTGGCGTGAATGTATTGTGTAAAGTGAAGATGAGCCTCCACACCTCAGATGCCAGGTGTGGAAGCTTTGTGTGGTGTGATGCTCTTTTGTGTGTATGTTAACGTGTGTACGTCAGGCGCCAAAGAATGAAGTGGGACTGTAAAAAAGAGATCCACTTTGGCACCCGAGTCAGTCTGTTCCGCTTGTTAGAGGAATAAAGTTGTGTGTCTGCAGCTGCTCGTGTCTCGTCTGATCAGTCCTCTACATTATTATTATTATTATTATTACTATTATTATTATTATTATTACAGTAGCAAGACATCAGGGGGTTACATCAAACACTGGTGGATGGCTTTGTCAGTGGCAAAAGACATAGATTAGGACCAAACAAATATAACTGAGTGGACTGCCCTTATATACTATGGGGCAGTTAGGAAGGTACCAGACAGAAATGAGTAGCACCTCATTACATCCAGCCATCACTAAGAGGATGGAACCAAGGTGGGAATTCAGCAAAAATAAGGTCCCCAAAGGCCATAGTTCCTGAAAGACTTCTGTTAGATATGCCCTCATATTAACAATAGGCAGCACGGACGTGAGGACGCGGGCACGGGTGATGTCATCACACCATGCCTATATTAGGAGACTGATGGCGGGAATGGGGGCTTTTGGCACTCCGCCTCTATAACAGTCAGAACCTGTATTAGCCTAGAGTTAGCTTACTGCTATATTCATACAGCACATGTACCATCTATTGTGTTTGCAATAAAGCTCATGTTCAGTTCGACTCCTGCCTCTGCTGTCCTGTTTCCAGACACAACATTGGCGATGGGGAGAAAACTTAATCTTCTGGAGGAAAACTAAACTTTTTCCCGAAGATGGACGCATATCAGGAAGAGTGCCTGTTATTCCCACTACAGTTCCTCATGACCCCAGGTGAGCCACCCATCCCATGGCCATGTTGGACTGAGTTGCTTCAGTCATTTGTGTCAGCTAAGGGCCTAGCTAATGCTAGCAAGCATTGTCTATGTGCTGTGATGTATTTTTGCCTTGGCCTCAAGGGATAGCGTTTGTTGGAAGCACTGGGCCCTGTGGAGACCTTCAGCGAATGTGCCGCCTTGATGGCCGAGCATTTCATTGCCCCACAGAACATGATGTCCATCATGTTCTGTTATGATAGGTTCGTGTTTTACCAGTGCCAACAGTGAGAGGAGGAGTCGCTCGTACAATATGTAGATGCTCTTCACTGTTTGCCTAGCTTGTGTGAGTTTAGACACACAGAGGACAGATTGATACAGCCACAGCTGAAGGGGCACGCCGCGGATTCGGTGATACGGGGCATGCTGGAGGAGGGGCCGGACGACCAGACCTGTGGCAGACACAGTGAAACAGGAAACACTGTTGGAAATGCACTTCCTATCGGAGACAGAGGTGATGGAATTGGCGTCCCAGCTAGAGATGACGGCCCAGGTGGCATTGCGGCTGGTGGGCCCCTGCCCACGTTCCCCACAGTCAGCCCCACTGGTACAAACAGTTGCTCCGGTGGTTGAACCTGCTGACTCCACACCATTTCGGGAGGGCCCCAAGGTAGACACAGAGGGACAGCAGGGCACCACAGCGCAACGACCCAGCAGTAAACTCAGTTTAAATGACGCCAACTCAGGTCCGCTGCACTCAGATGTGGACACAGCCACTCCCTGCCTTGCACCTCACACTGAGCAGACCCCAGCAGAACCAGAGCAGCCACAAGAGCCCCAGTCCACAGCCACAGGTGACCCGGAGCTGGTCCCTGCACAGTACGAGCATTCTCGAGCTGCAGCCTCATTACAGGAGGGAGAGTATGATTTCACGGACATGGGTACAGCCTAAGATCAGAGCACAGAGAGAGAACACAGCACAGAGAGATAGCACAAACTGGACTCACCTCTGATCCTCACCCAGCATGAGCTTCAAGTAGCTGCCATGGAGCCGCAGGAGAGGGAGTTCGTGGAGAAAGGGGACCCCAGTGATCGAAGACAACCCAGCGTGTGTCCTGTCACCAATGGCAGTGACACATCACCGCGACCACAACCAGCACCAGGTGAGAGAGAGAAGAAGCCAAACTCATCCCACATCCTTGCCGAGTATTAGCTTCAGGGAGTGACCACAGCACAGCAGGATGGAGAGTTTGTGGCCCAGCAGAACCCAGGAGAGCAACACCAACCGAGGGCACATCTTGTCACTGCTGTGGATGGCACGCCGCCACAGCAGCAACCAGCATCAGAGACAGGGGAACAGCAGCACCAAGTGTAGCTGAACCGATCGCTACATGCACTTCTTGATTGGGTTTGGGTCCAATGATCCAACCGCTTGGACCCACAGACAGTCTCGTCATCGCGGATGAGAGTTGCTACACGAAAGAGGCCAGCTGCTGTCCAGATGGCCGATGGTTCAAGAGGGCGTGTCAGCCATCTGCGGAGGGTAGGAGCAGTTGCCTTGGATCGGGATGCGGCATGGGAGCCGATCCAGCTGGTGTGGGACCCGGGCTGGAACGCTGCTGTTGAGCGAGCCATGACTCCAGCGAGATGGCACCAAGGTTCACTGCAGCTGACGCCTCCAGGGGCGTGCCCACCGTGGGCTTGACTGAGGCCCCTGAAGGTGAACTGTTGAAAATGACTGTTTTGAAATGTTTAGGCAGAGCATGGTTGCAACACAGTGGCAGAATAACCCACTCGGCCATGCAGGGTTAACCGGCAGTCCACCTGGTGGCCCAGGCTCTATTTTCTCTTCTTGTTGTAAAAAAAAAAAAAAAACTGTTACGTTAAGCTGCTGTGAGGTGGTAATGTCTTGAGCTTTTTCGTGGGGGGGGAATAAATGTTAGATACAGTATGCCCCCATATTAACAATAGGCAGCACAGACGTGAGGACACAGGCACGGGTGACGTTATCACGCTGTGCCTATACTAGGAGACTGACGGTGAGAATCGGGGCTTTTGGTGCTCCGCCTCTATAACAGTCAAAACCTGTATTAGCCTAGAGTTAGCTTACTGCTATATTCATACAACACATGTACCATCTATTGTGTTTGTAATCATGTTCGGTTCGACTCCTGCCTCCACCGTCCTGTTTCCAGACACAACTTCCTCTTTTGATGTTTCTCCTAAAAACTGTTCATACCTTACTGCTATTAATTTTTTTTCTTCATGTCCTGAAATTCTCATTCCATTAATTCCAGTCATTTCCAATTAATTTTGCAAATAAAGATGCCACCTTGAAGTTACACCACCACCTTGCAGATTAGAAAAAAATTGTACCTTGAGATGCTTGCCATTTGAATTGGTTTTGCATTATTTGATCTTGAAGACATTGTCAGAGAACACACACACACACCTTAGTCCTTGCAAAATGGCTGTAAATGATCAAAGATGCTATATTTGACTTTGAGATCCCTCCAGAGGAAAGCACCACTGCATTCAAAAAGGAATTCACATTAAAATGTCTCCAGCTGAATCTAATTGCTCCCCAGCTCCCCTCATTTCTTGAAGATGGAGCTCCTGCCATTCTGTTCGTGTGTGGGTATGAGAGGGTGTGGGGGAGAAAAGAGAGAAAGTGAGAAGGAGAGGAGCCCAGAGGAAAATTGGCCCTATGGTATGGTGGATATTACATCCCGTAATAAAAGGCTGGTGCCACAGGCACATGAGGACTGGGCAGAAAAAAAGGAAACAGGAGAAAGGTAATATTCTTCACTTTTTAGATAGCTTTGTGTGCCATTATCTCAGGGTGATAGAAAAGATGGTCTGATAAAATAATTAAATATAATCTGGGGACAACATCAGACACTGAATTGAAGTCTCTGATGGTAAAACGATTAATTAATTGATTACAGAACAAACCACTGCAAAGAAGAGACGCAGAGCTTCTAATGAAAATGAATGCTGTTATTTATCACTCCAAGGGACATCTAGAGGATAATTTTAACCTTCAGAAACATAAGAGGGACTGACAAATGGAAATAATGACCTCATCAATCTTCCAAATTAAATAAGGCTTACACCAACTTACTCCAAACTTTGGACCAAGTGGTAATATATCAGCATGTGAACTAACTTTTCCAAATGAGACCATAACATGAGACAAACTGTTTTCAAGTGGAGCGTGCCATTCTATTTTTGTGGCACAAAGATCTTTAGTGTGTTGGTATGGGTTGCTTCATGAGTTTGATCAGACTTGAAATTGAAGGAAGCCAGTTTAGCTGGAAAAATTATAGGAGAGTAGAAATAAAGATGTATTTGACAGATGAATGTCACTGCAAAAAAACAAAAAAGCCAGAAGGAAATAATCAATACATATTTGATCATCTTACATTCTGTGGTTATAATTATTTTTGCAGGCTGTACCAAGCCAAACAGACAGGAAGGATCAATCTGAGTAAACAATTCTGTTTTTCTAATGACTCATATTACCATGCGGTACAGCAGTCATACTGGTATTATGGTTATTTAGCAAACAGCAGTATGAACAGTTCTTGAGACCCTGAGAAGAGACACAGATGAATAAATAGTCCTACTCTGAGAGCCCAGTCTCAGCAAAAAAATGTTCAATTGCACATTTTGACACTCAGAGAAAACGTACACAGGCACGTAAAAAAGATTCTTGACCTGCAGTGGGTACGTGGCGTTTACAGCTTTAAGAAAGGTGTCTAACGGCAGTTTTTTGTGGGGTTTTTTCACTTTTATTGTGGGCACATATGTTGGTTACATATGCTCCACAAATATATTGCTGTGTGTTTATTGTGTGCTGCACGTCTCAGGGAACAAAGGGACTGAGCCTCCGAGAGGTAACGGGAGAGTGTGAGATTTGGCCTTTGTTTCAAGGAGATGACCTGGAGAGATTTCCGGACCACCGGAGACTAAAGGACGATGGTGTGAAGATCAGAGGAGTTACATTGTGACTGGGATTAAGTACCATGTGACTGTATGTTTGATTAAACACCATGTGACTGCAGTTTTGATGTCCGGGGTATAAAAGACAGATGTGAGATGATTCATCCTCTTTTTCCTGCTTTGAAATTGTTGGAGTATGTGATTGTGAATAAAGCTGAACCTGAGGAATAAACTCAGTCTCATCCTTCCGCACATTCTCCACACTGGTGACCTTACGACGAAGCATGAGCAGAGATAATTCTCCCGAGCGGGGCTCAGCAGAAGCCAGCCTGATGAATGCTGCCACGTTCCAGCTGCCGGACTTCTGGCAGCATAGTCCACGCTCCTGGTTTAGCGCGGTCGAGGCGCAGTTCAACCTCCGGAGAATCTCGAGAGACGACACAAAATTCTACCATGTGGTGGTGAAGCTGGACAGCCACACAGTCCAGAGGGTGGAGAATCTGGTCAATCACCCACCGGACAGCGACAAATACAGCGCATTGAAGGCTGCGCTTATCAGCCACTTCACCCCCTCGGTGCAACAGCGAGCAGAGGGGCTCCTAGCGTTGACGGAGTCTGAGAACGACAGACCCGTAGACCTGATGGTGAAAATGCTGAGGCTGAGAGACTCCGAGGATGACAACTTTATCTTCACCCACCTTTTCCTCAGGACCCTGCCGCCAGCGGTGAGAGTGACCCTGGCAGGCTGACCTCTGTTGGCCCGGCGAGACTACCATGAGCTGAGCAAGGAGGCGCAACGACTCGTCGACGCCCACAAATGGAGCGCGGTTTCGGCCGCAGCAGCAGAGCTAGGCGCAACGTCCGGAGACGGCATGGAGCCAGTGGTTGCAGCACCAGACTCACTGACGACGGCAGCAGCAAGGGCCAGGCGACACGGAGCGGACGACGTCCTTTGCTTCTACCATCGCCGCTTTGCAGAGAGGGCACACAAGTGCCTCCCACCTTGCCACTTCAAGCACTCGGGAAACGCCAAGACTGCGGCCCTCGGGTAGGAGAACAAGCTGCTCTACCTGACGGATGCACGCTCGGGGAGGCATTTCCTCGTGGACACAGGCTCCCAGCTGAGCTTCATCACGCCTTCCTACGCGGACCGGCTGATGCCGTCTAAGGGTCCCCGGGTGTCAGCAGCGAACGGCTCAGCAATTAAGACCTTCAGTGAGAGGACTCTGCTTCTGTCTTTGCAGGGCCGTGCATTTGAGTGGACTTTTGTTGTAGCGGCAGTCAATTTCAACATGTTAGGGGCTGCTTTTTTGTGCTCACATGGTTTATTGGTTGATCTTGCTAACAGACATCTGGTTAATGCACTCTCCTTTCACTCTATTCCCTGCACAGTTCGAGTGGCGCCGCCAACTGCACAAGCCAACGTCACAGCTGCGGGTGGTAAGTTCCACGCACTCCTCACTCAGTTCCCAGCACTCACAGTCCCAACGTGTTTGGCGACAGTGGCTAAACATGGGGTGGAACATTATATCACTACCACCGGCCCGCCCGTTTTTGCAAAAGCTCGGCGCCTGGACTCAGCTAAACTGACCATAGCGCACGAGGAGTTTGCCAACCTGGAAAAACTGGGCATCATCAGGCGTTCGAAAAGCCCCTGGGCTTCACCACTGCACATGGTCCCAAAGGCTGATGGCTCGTGGCGACCTTGCGGTGATTTCCGCAGGTTGAATAACGCCACAGCACACGACCGCTACCCAATTCCGCATATCCAAGATTTTTCGGTTCATTTGGCGGGGACGCGCATTTTTTCTAAAATAGATTTAGTACGCGGTTACCATCAAGTTCCAGTGCGCGCTCAGGACATACCCAAAACAGCAGTAATAACTCCTTTCGGGCTTTTTGAGTTTTTGCGCATGCCTTTTGGACTCAAGGGAGCGGCGCAGACGTTCCACGCATAATGGACGCGGTCCTACGCGACCTCCCTTTCGTGTTCGTCTATTTGGACGACATTTTGGTAGCCAGCACGTCCGAAGACGAACACGAAAGCCACCTCACAGCAGTTTTCCGGGGGTTGGCAGAGCACGGGTTAATAATTAACCCAGCGAAGTGTCAGTTTGGGGTGGCGCAGATTGATTTTTTGGGGCATCGCGTTTCGCCAGAAGGAGCGGTCCCTCTGCCCGATAAAGTGCACGCAATAACAAATTTTCCCCAACCTCAAACGGTCAAAGCGTTACAGGAGTTTTTGGGAATGGTTAATTTTTATAACCGTTTCCTCCCCAGCGCAGCGCAGCTCATGCAACCATTGTACGCTGCACTAAAAAAACAAAAACCCACGAATAAAATCGAATGGTCTCCTGAGCGGGAGCGCGCATTCTCTCAAGTCAAATCAGCCCTGGCAAACGCTGCTTTGTTGGCACACCCAGTTCCAACGGCCCGCATGGCGCTCACCACTGACGCGTCTGATGTAGCCGTAGGGGCGGTCGTTGAACAGTATGTAGCTGGGGCCTGGCAACTGCTCGCGTTTTTCAGCAAAACCTTGCGCGATAGCGAGCGAAAATACAGCGCGTTCGACAGGGAGTTGTTGGCTCTACACTTGGCCATCCGCCACTTCCAGTTCTGGCTGGAAGGGCGCCATTTCACCGCATTTGTGGACCACAAACCGCTGACTTTCGCGATGGCCAAGATTTCGGAACCTTGGTCGGGCCGGCAGCAGAGACAGCTGGCCGCGATATCGGAGTTTACCACCGATATCCAGCATGTGGCAGGTAAATATAATGTAGTGGCAGACTGCCTCTCACGTGCTGTGGTGGCTCCAGGCCCCGTGGGGGCAGACTCTGCAGCCATGGCCGCGGGCCAGAGTAGCAACGCAGAAGCACGCGCAGCCCCGGTCCGCGTAGGGTTAGATTATGCAGCCATGGCCGCGGAACAGGTTAGCGATGCGGATGTGCGCGCGCTCCAGTCTGGACCAACAGGGTTAAGGCTGGAGGACAGGGTGCTGCAAGATGGTATGCCCCCCTAATATGCGATATCTGAATATGGGTGGGCAATATAAGCTGCGGCTTCAGCCATCACCCATTTCGGATAACTCACGTGGAATTGTTTAGTAGAAGGAGTCTTTGTCTAATTTGACCTTGTTGTTATATTATACAGTTTCTTTAACCTGTACTGTATTATCCGAAATAAATTCATTCAATTCAATTCAATTCATTCAATTCAATTCAATTCAATTCAATTCAATTCAATTCAATATCTCCACTGGACGGCCGCGTCCGGTGGTACCAGCTGCGTGGCACCGCCGCGTTTTTGACTCGATCCATTCTCTGGCGCACCCGGGGGTGCGCGCATCAGTCAAAATGGTAGGAGAGAAATTTGTATGGCCGGGGTTGCGCAAACAGGTCAAGGAATGGGCGACAGCCTGCGTAGCTTGTCAGCGAGCCAAAATACACAAACACACTAGAGCTCCTTTGGAGCCTTTTCACATCCCGGCTAAGCGCTTTGATCATGTGCATGTCGACCTGGTAGGCCCCCTTCCGTCATCACAGGGGTGCACACACCTTTTGACAATGGTGGACCACACCACGCGTTGGCCAGAAGTGGTCCCACTGGCATCAACCACAGCTGAGGAGGTGGCGCACGCGTTTTTAACAGCTTGGGTAGCGCGCTTTGGAGTTCCGTCGGACATAACGTCCGACAGAGGTCCCCAATTTGTGTCCGAGCTCTGGTCAGCGATGGCCCGCAACCTGGGGGTAACGATCCACCGCACTACCGCGTACAACCCCCAGGCTAACGGTTTATACGAACATTTCCATAGGTCATTGAAAGCAGCCCTCAGAGCGTCACTTACGGATACAAATTGGGTAGACAGGTTTTATTGGGGTTGCGTTCTGCACCTAAGGAGGATTTGCAAGCCTCCCCAGCTGAGTTAGTTTTTGCACAGCCTCTCCGGCTGCCCGGGGAATTTCTCCCGGATAATCCTGCGCCCAATTGCCTCCCCCCCCCCCCCCCCGCTCAGCGGTTGCAGAGCGACATGGGATCAAACACGCTTCCTGGCCCGGTTCATCACAGCTTCCCACGCGTTTTTGTGCTGAAAGCTTTAAAAAATGCGGAGTTTGTTTTTGTCAGACATGATGCCCATCGCCCAAACTTGCGGCCGCCGTACGATGGACCGTTTAGGGTGCTGGAAACAGGAGAGAAGCATTTTTTGCTAGATTTGGGAGACAGAAAGGAGGTAATTGGTATAAACAGGCTCAAACCCGCTTTTGTTTTGGCGGATGAAGCTGTGCAGTTGGCGAGGGCCCCCCGTCACAGCAGACCCCCTAGAAGGCATTCTCCAGAACACCCACAGAGATTGACCAACAGTTCTAATCCACAGGCAACAGTCCCACAGCAGGAGGAAACGGCAGAGGCAGTAAAGCCGGCTTACAGCAAATACGGCAGAAGACTTAGGCCTAGGCAATGGGTGGATTGATATGTAATAATGTTATTATGTCATGCATCTCTAGTTATGATTGTTCCATCTTAGACATTTGGGGGGGGGGTCATGTGGGCACATATGTTGGTTACATATGCTCCACAAATATATTAGTTAGTTAGTTAATCCCTTCACACCTGAAGGTGTATATGGGCGGCGCCTATCTCCGTTTCTCTGACCCTAGGCCACACAGCTACTGTAAGTAGTGAAAGCTACAGCGGGGGGTCAGTCCTCTGGTAGCTCTGTGTGTAACTTTACTTTCCCCATTCCATTATGCGGAGCACCACGCTAGAAGGCAGAAACCACCATTTTTATATGGTCTTTGGTATGACCCGGCCGGGATTTGAACCCGCCTCCCAGGTGTGGGGCGGATGCTCTACCAACTGAGCCACCACTCCGGTCCACAAATATATTGCAGTGTGTTTATTGTGTGCTGCACGTCTCAGGGAACAAAGGGACTGAGCCTCCGAGAGGTAACGGGAGAGTGTGAGATTTGGCCTTTGTTTCAAGGAGATGACCTGGAGAGATTTCCGGACCACCGGAGACTAAAGGACGATGGTGTGAAGATCAGAGGAGTTACATTGTGACTGGGATTAAGTACCATGTGACTGTATGTTTGATTAAACACCATGTGACTGCAGTTTTGATGTCCGGGGTATAAAAGACAGATGTGAGATGATTCATCCTCTTTTTCCTGCTTTGAAATTGTTGGTGTATTGATATGTGAAGTTCATATAGAGTCACCACAAGAGGGCAGTATGACCCTGGCCATGACCTGAGTATATAAGGAGTTGTACATGAGCCACTGTGTGGTTAGTTGTTGGTTGAAGTTGCAGTGACAAGTAAAAAGTTCTGACTGACACTCGGTGTGTGTGCGCCTCGTCATTACATGGTACCAGGATAAAAGATACGAACCGACAGCGAAGATGAACGCTCTTCGACAGCCGGACGAGTTAAAGTTGACCGGTAACGTCAACGACAACTGGAAAGCATTCAAGCAAAGTTTTGAACTTTATTCGCTAGCTATCGGTCTCCGTGACGAGGAGAGGAAGATAGCATTACTGCTAACAGTAGCAGGGCGAGCGGCGCTAGATGTGTTCAACACATTCATCTTCACGGAAGAAGAAAAAGGCAAATTCGACGTCGTAATGAAGAAGTTCGACGATTATTGCACACCGAGAAAGAATGAAACGTACGAGAGGTATGTGTTCAGAAAAAGACTTCAGAAAGAGTCAGAGTCCATCGAGCTGTATGTCACAGACCTACGGTTGAAATGTCAGTCATGCAACTTTGGAACATTGAGTGAGTCAATGATACGGGACCAAATTGTAATTGGGGTCCAAGACAACAAATTGCGGATGCAATTACTTAAAGAGACTAACTTAACGCTGGAGAAAGCGATACAGATTTGCCAAGCGTCTGAGAGTACAAAGGCACAATTAAAGACTTTTAGCAGCAAGGAAAGAGAGACCGCTGAAGTCGATGCAGTGCAGCGTGCGAAGCCGAAAGGAACGTTGTATGCAAGGAAAAGAGATGCAAAGCGCGCGCGCGGGAACTGTGAGCGGTGTGGAATGCAACATGCGCCGAAGCAGTGTCCAGCATTCGGGAAGGAATGTCGCAAGTGTGGTGGAAAAAATCACTTCGCAAAGACCTGCTTCTCGAAGAAGAGGGTGCAACTCGTGGAGAAAAAGAGCGACAGCGAAAAGGATCAGTTTTACGTGGACGCCATCGAGGGAGAGACGAGCGCTGACGAATGGATAGTGTGCTTGGAGATGAATGGCACAGACATGTCACTGAAGCTCGACACAGGTGCGCAGGTAAACATCCTGCCAATGAAAGATTTTAAAAGACTGAAAAACAAACCGAAAATAAGAGATAAAAAGATTAATCTGAGAACATATGACGATAAGACAATACCCACTAAGGGAATGTGCAGGGTTACACTGTCAAACAAAGATAAGACAGTGAATGCATTGTTTGTACTTGTTGATGGAAATAGACAAGCAATTTTGGGTTTAAAAACATGCGATCAGCTAGGTCTGATCAAGAGGGTGAATGTCATTGATATAGACAAGGTGACAGCACGAGAAAATACAGAGGCTACAACAAGTAGGCACAAACACACTGACTGGGTGAAAGAATACAAAGAGGTGTTCAAAGGAATAGGCCGCCTACCAGGCAAACAAAAAATTAGGCTGAAAGAGAATGCAGAGCCAGTCATACATCCAGCAAGAAAAGTGCCAATAGCTCTTAAAAAGAGGCTGAGAGAAACACTAGACTCACTGATAGCAGACGGAGTGGTCAGAAAAATAGAAGAACCAACTGAATGGGTTAACTCCCTAGTTATAGTGGAGAAGCCAAATGGAGATTTGAGATTGTGCATAGATCCGAAAGATCTAAATAAAGTAATACAGCGGGAGCATTACAGGCTACCAACAAAATCTGACATAACCAGCACAATGAGTGGAGCAAGTTACTTCACAAAATTAGATGCCAGATCTGGGTTTTACCAAATAGTGCTCGATGAGGAAAGCGCTAAATTGTGCACATTTAATACGCCATTCGGAAGGCATTGCTTTCTACGAATGCCGTTCGGGATTAGCTCAGCCCCTGAAATTTTCCATAGAACTGTGCAGCAATTGTTTGACGGAATAGAAGGGGTGGGAGTTTTTCTTGATGATGTGGTAGTCTGGGGAAAAACAAAAGAGGAGCACGACGAAAGGTTGGCTAGAGTTCTCACACAGGCGCAAAAGTCAGGTATGAAACTGAATAAGAGTAAGTGCCAATTTGGGGTACAGGAGATTACATACCTGGGAGAGAAGTTATCTGGGGCAGGCGTGCAACCAGATCCGGAAAAAGTGCGGGCCATAGCAGAGCTGCCAGTACCGCAGGACAAAATTGACTTGCAAAGAGCCCTAGGGCTAGTCAATTACATGGGGAAATTTATCCCAAATTTATCAGCTAACACAATAGCTCTTAGAAGCTTGTTAGAGACCAATACAATGTGGCAGTGGATGGCAGAGCATGCCAGAGAATGGGAGTGGCTCAAAAGCAGTCTAATACAGGAGCCAGTGTTAAAATTCTATGATCAGGACAAACTGCTAAAAGTGTCCACAGATGCGTCCAAAGCCGGCCTAGGAGCTGTGCTATTGCAAAAACATGACACAGAGTGGTATCCAGTCGCATACGCATCGCGCACCATGACAAGCGCAGAAAAAAATTACGCGCAAATAGAGAAAGAGACTCTAGGTGCAGTGTTTGGATGTGAGAAGTTTCACGAATATGTGTATGGACGGTCAGTAATACTAGAAACAGACCACAAACCACTGATTGCTATCTCACAGAAGCCACTGGGTGACGCACCACCGCGCATCCAGCGTCTAATGTTAAGATTACAGAAATATGACTTGAAATTTGAGTTTACACCAGGCAAGCAACTAATTGTAGCCGATGCGCTGAGTAGGGCTAGCTTGAGCAACACCAGCAGCACAACAGAGGAAGCTGTGCAAATACATGTAGACTCTATTAAGGCACACATGCCAGTGTCAGATGCAAAATGGACGAAGATAGTGAAAGAAACACAAAAGGATGAGAAACTAAAAAGGGTAATGGAACAGATACATCAACCAGGACAGGTTATGATTGACAAGCCTTACCAACACTTTAAAGGTGAACTGTCTGTGTTAGATGGGGTTCTGTTAAAGGGTACAAGGATAGTCATACCTACCTCCATGAGATCAGAAATGGTTAAATTAGTGCATGAGGGGCATTTGGGTATTGAAAAGTGCAAAAGACGTGCACGTGATGTTTTGTATTGGCCCAGCATGCACAAGGACATTGAGGCATATGTGCAGCGCTGTGAGACTTGCCAGCGCCACAGGTATCAACAGCCAAAGGAGCCTATGAGGCCCCATGAGAAGCCTCAAGAGCCATGGAGAAAAGTGGGCATGGATCTATTTCAGCTTAAGGGCAAGGACTATCTGTTAGTCGTGGACTATCATTCCACCTACCCAGAGTTTGCAGGGTTAAGTGACACAACAGCAGAAAGAGTGATTGTGAGGCGGCATGGTAAAATAAGCAGCAGTGCTGTGGTTTTAAGCAGGTTTTATTAATCATACCGCCGTCACAGGAACTCGGCTCCAGCCATAGCGTGAGCAGGCTGAAGCCGAATTCCTCAGGCTCTCAGTGAAGAGGGGACACAAAATCTGTGTCCTGCAGCAGGGTTGAAGTCAGATTGAGAGAGGAAGAGAAAGAGAGAGATTGCGTTACAGAGTTGCACCTTAAATACTTGATCATAACAATACATCAAAGAGACGTACCCCACAGTTTAGAATGATCAAAGGGACAACAGAACAGGCAGGAGGTATTTGCATTTGTAAGACATACATCACAATGGGCAGATTAGCTAGACCTCGCTCCAAGTGTCAGACAAAGAGGCTAACCAGCACATCTACATATTGATCTGAGTCTCTAGGTCACAGTAAGGGCAAAATGCATGAACACTTTAACTTCAAGGCTGTAAACTCAGCGTGCAGCGGAACAAACCCCAGGAGTGCGAGCTGACTGTCTCTGTGTTCTGTTTGTGTGTTGTGGGGGGTTTAATCAAACCGCTACACTGCTCCCCCCCAAGAGGGAAACGGTAGGGGACCGTGACCTCGATGTTGCAGTCTGGGCAGCGAGCAGGGAAAAGCTCTGTGCAGGAGGGGGGGGGGGGGGTAGTCGCACCAAAAGTGTTTGCTGCTCCGCGATGTGAATACCATGCATGAAAGGCAACGATTAACATCACATAGGTGAGACAGAAGAAACTCGTCTACCTGTAGACATTAATACACCAAAGCACATCTAAGATGCTCAGAAAAAGCACAGTAAGGACAAGCCATATGCACACTATATAGAATGGCGCATTACATCACAACACATGCATGTTTGCATCACAAATACATGAATGGCACATTGCTTCTCAGTAGTGTAGCAGGAAAACAGAGAAAAGAGGGCTGAGTGTCCTTAGTCTGTTGTGGGGTTAAAACGAACCGCCACACACGCTCCCCCCCAGAGGACGCGGCAGGGGGTCGCGACCTCGATAATCCATCTGTGTGAGCGAGCTGTGGGAGAAGCTCGCTGCAGGCGGAGGGGGAGGGAGGGGAGGGGTAGTAAGTGCCGGCAGGAGCTGTGAAATCGTCCTGAGCCGCGCAAAAATTGCTTGTGGGTCCGCAATGTCGAAGGGCTGGTCCCGTTGAACGTGCAGCGGTCCACAAGAAGAAAAATTAGTCTCTGACTCCTCTCGTGGCCATGAAGAAAAGCAGGAGCGGCTGTAAGAGAGAAAGTAAACAAAGCAGGGGGACTGTTGGTTTTGGGTGCTGAAGCAACCCCAAAGCTCCCGGGAACAGCTGACGGCTGAAATCCCGTTGTGCCGTGGCTAAGACCATTAAAAAATCCAGTGGCGAGCTGCGTGCTTGCTTCAGGTGAACGAGCAACCCTGAAGGTTCTGAGGGCAGCGGCGGAGGACGATGGCGGTCTGTGGCGTGGCTGAGACTGTTAACAAATCCTTCCAGTATGCTGTATGCGTACCTCAGGTGAGCGAGCAGCCCTGAAAGGCAGCGGCGAAGGAGGAAGGCAGTCTGTGGAGCCATTACTTGTCCCATGCGTGATGCGCCGTCCTTGTAACTCCCCGATGCGTGCGCGGGGGTTCAGTGCGTGGGTGGGCCGCTGGAGTGGTGAGTCAGGGTGCAGAAACTTGGCGGAGATCAGCGCAGACGGCGCCAATAAAATCCAGGTTGAGCTGTTGCTGTAGATTTGGCCATGGTGCGTTGGAGCGTTGAGAGGAAATAGACGATCTTTAGTCCCTCAGGCCCGTGCAGAGGCGTTGGAGCGGCGGGAGGGAATAGACGATCTTTTGTTCCTCAGGCTCATGCAGCTGCGTTGGCGCGGTGTGAGGAAGTGGACGATCGTTGTCGCTCGTGCGGCCATGGTGCGTTCAGTTCCACGCGCTGCACTCCCCGTCGGCCCTGGAGGTTGCCGTCGTGGAGAGAGGACGAGGTGCGTGCGCTCTCAGTGAGAGCGGCCGGTCCAGCGTGGTTGTGCAGATCTCAGGCGACGGAGCATTCATGCCCGGGTGTTGCGTTCGCTGGCCGCTCGTTTTTTTCAGCGTCGGTTCGCCAGCGTGGCCATCCAAAACAGAAGGCTGCGTTGCACAAAACGTGTGCGTCTTCAAGGGGCCACCAACGCAGCTGTGTGGCTGTCCAGCTCGGAAGGTTGCTTTCGCACAAAACGTGTGCGTGTTGGAGGGGTCACCAGTGAGGCGGCATGGAAAAATAAGCCACCGTGGTGAGGAGTTTTAAGCAGGTTTTATTAATCATACCGCCGTCACAGGAACTCGGCTCCAGCCATAGCGTGAGCAGGCTGAAGCCGAATTCCTCAGGCTCTCAGTGAAGAGGGGACACAAAATCTGTGTCCTGCAGCAGGGTTGAAGTCAGATTGAGAGAGGAAGAGAAAGAGAGAGATTGCGTTACAGAGTTGCACCTTAAATACTTGATCATAACAATACATCAAAGAGACGTACCCCACAGTTTAGAATGATCAAAGGGACAACAGAACAGGCAGGAGGTATTTGCATTTGTAAGACATACATCACAATGGGCAGATTAGCTAGACCTCGCTCCAAGTGTCAGACAAAGAGGCTAACCAGCACATCTACATATTGATCTGAGTCTCTAGGTCACAGTAAGGGCAAAATGCATGAACACTTTAACTTCAAGGCTGTAAACTCAGCGTGCAGCGGAACAAACCCCAGGAGTGCGAGCTGACTGTCTCTGTGTTCTGTTTGTGTGTTGTGGGGGGTTTAATCAAACCGCTACAATTGCACATATAAAGACAATGTTCGCACGCCATGGAATTCCAATGACTGTTGTAAGTGATAACGGACCACAATTCACGAGTCAGTGCTTCAAAGACTTTGCAGACACATATGGGTTCAAGCATGTAGCATCATCTCACTTTGGCTCAGCAACAATTATTCTTCTGCTTAAAGACATTTTTGTTTCATCCAGGAATAACGCAAATAAATGGATTTCCTTCCCCCAGGCCACAGCTGAAATCCCCTCTTTGTTAAAACCAGCCTAAGGAACTTCCCCAAATGTCCGGCTTCACTTTTATTGCCCCCATAAAACATGCAACAGATCCACACTCAGCTAATTTCCTTAAACTGTGAAAACGCTGGATTTAAACAACTTTAAAGTACATTATCACAAACTCAATTCTAAACCTTCATTCTTTTCAGAACTATGAAAATGCAGATGGACTCTGATGTTTTTGATGTGGAAAATATGTGTGAAATGCATTAATCTGATTTTATATATATATATATATATATATATATATATATATATATATATATATATATGTATGCATGCTAATGTTTATATGAATGTTTATTCCTGCATGTTGATTTAGAAGCACTGCTTATAATTTATACTAATCACTAAAGTTATCTTAGTTTAATACACAAAGGGAAATTTTAACTTCCAGTATGTATGAGTCTGCCTCTAAAACCATGTGACTCCCACAGCCAATCTCTGCACGACAACTCGTCACTCCAAAGGACTCCGAACAATAGACTGTTTGTTCATTGGACTAAAAGTTCATCGAGCCCGCCCACGAAGGACGCTCATTGGCTGAGACTCCGGTCAGGCCAGAATCCCGCGAAACTCAACAGAGCTTATAAAAAGGAGAGAAACTCCGGTTTCAGTTTTTTTTTTTTTTTCGTCACTCTTCTGCTCCGGACCTCTTTTCCTCCCCGGATTTCTTTCCGGCTGCTCCCTTTTTTCTGATCTCCTCCATTGTCTACACACAGCAAGGAAGAACAAAGGACTGTCTGAGCACATGTCGTTTTTTCTGAACACAGAGCAGATAATTTGTTTATGTAACTTTGTATTTTCTTCTCTTAAATGCCTAGGAATTCCTTTTTCTTTGAGCTCAATTCTTAATCGGAGTAAAACTCCAATTCTTAATTTATCACTTTTTGTTAAACTTTCTGTAAAACCGCCGTTTGTTTAATTTTAAGGTAAACTTTAATCTTGACTTTATTTTTATAATATTTTTCTTGACCAAGCACCTACCAGAAATTATTTTTATCTAAAGTCCGAAAGTTTTTTTCTCTTCTAATTTGAAATCTGATCAGATATCTTTAATTATCCACGAAGACCTGCAGCGCTTGTCTACCAGGAAGAAAAGACGCAGCTCCCACATCACGCGCAGCTGAGGAATCAGCGCGCTTCTACAGCACCTCATCCATCGAGATCCAACTTACGATCTCATGAATATCATTAATCGTCAAGAGAATATTTGCGGGACAAATATTCTGGGTTTTGCCCCTGAACAACACTTCAAAACTTCATGAAGACGGACGACAATCATCATCACCGAGAAGCACGTGAGCTGTAAAAACTTTAATTCCACTGCTGAATTAACGTCTGAGGCTCGTTAATAATTGTATATCTAATCAGATGCAAATTAAGAAGCCCTTAACATAACTCTTCTTTTCATTAAAATTCCGTTTTTATTTTCTTAAGATTAATTTAGGACTTTTTCATAATTAGCAAACTTTCTCCATAAATTTGCGTTGTTTTTAATAATCTGTTAACACAAACTGATAGAAATTCGTTTCTCAGTTTAACCCTGGTTCCGAAAATATTGACATTGTTAATCTATCATTTACAAGATTGATTTTATAATTATTAATGAAATTACTACAATGTCTTAATCATTTCGTTTAATAAATATTTAAAAATGAGAAGTTGTTGGGAATTTATTTCATTCTGAGTCTGTTTCAAGCCCAGGTATCGAATTCACGGAAAATTTTTGAGACTGATTATTGATTAATTTATTGAGTGATCAAACAGGTATAAAGTGAAATTAAAGATCAAATTGCTTCTTAAAGATAGAAGCTGGTGCCCCTTACGAGTGTTATTAACTTTTCTGATGTATATGAAATGAGATTTGAGCTCAGATTCCAATACATCAATATAAATTAAATAATTCATCCATCCATCCATCCATCTTCTACCGCTTTTCCGGAGGTCCGGGTCGCGGAGGCAGCAGTTCAAGCAGAGAAGCCCAGACTTCCCTCTCCCCAGCCACCTGCTCCAGCTCTTCAGAGGGGATACCAAGGCGTTCCCAGACTAGCTGGGAGACATAGTCTCTCCACCGAGTCCTGGGTCTGCCCCGGGGTCTCCTCCCAGTGGGACGTGCCTGAAACACCTCAAGTGGGAGGCGTCCAGGAGGCATCCTAATCAGATGCCCATACCACCTCAACTGACTCCTTTCAATGTGGAGGAGCAGCGGTTCTACTCTGAGCCTCTCCCGGATGACTGAGCTCCTCACCCTATCTCTGAGGGTGAGTCCAGCAATCCTACGGAGAAAGCTCATTTCAGCCGCTTGTATCCGCGATCTCGTTCTTTCGGTCATTACCCAAAGCTCGTGACCATAGGTGAGAGTAGGAACGTAGATTGACTGGTAAATCGACAGCTTTGCCTTAGAACTAAGCTCCCTCTTCACCACAACAGACCGGTACAACGTCCGCATCACTGCAGATGCTGCTCCAATCCGTCTGTCGATCTCTCGCTCCATTTTCCCCTCACTCGTGAACAAGACCCCAAGATACTTAAACTCCTCCACTTGGGGCAGGAGCCTGTCCCCAACCCGGAGAGGACAATCCACCTTTTTCCGGCTGAGGACCATGGACTCGGACTTGGAGGTGCTGATTCTCATCCCAGCCGCTTCACACTCAGCGGCAAACCGTCCCAGCAAGAGCTGTAGGTCATTGCTGGATGAAGCCAACAGGACAACATCATCTGCAAACAACAGAGATGAGATCCTGTGGTCACCAAGCATGACACCCTCCATTCCCTGGCTGCGCCTAGAAATCCTGTCCATAAAAATTATGAACAGGACCGGTGACAAAGGGCAGCCCTGGCGGAGTCCAACTCTCACTGGGAATGACTCCGACCGAGTGTTGGCAATGCGAACTAAACTCTCACAACGGTCGTACAGAGACCGAATAGCTCGTAACAACAAGCCCGATACCCCATACTCCCGAAGCACCCCCCACAAAAATCCACGAGGGACGCGGTCAAATGCCTTCTCCAAGTCCACAAAACACATGTAAACTGGTTGGGCAAACTCCCACGAACCCTCAAGAATTCTCGAGAGGGTAAAGAGCTGGTCCGATGTGCCACGGCCAGGACGAAAACCACATTGCTCCTCCTGAATCCGAGGTTCGACCAACGGCCGGACTCTCCTCTCCAATACCTTGGCATAGACCTTCCCAGGGAGGCTGAGGAGTGTGATCCCTCTAAAGTTGGAGCACACCCTCCGGTCCCCTTTTTTGAAGAGAGGAACCACCACCCCGGTTTGCCATGCCAAAGGCACTGCCCCCGACCTCCACGCAATGTTGCAGAGGCGTGTCAACCATGACAACCCAACAACATCCAGGGCCTTGAGGTACTCGGGGCGAATCTCGTCCACCCCCGGGGCCCGGCCACCAAGGAGATTTTTAACCACCTTGGCGACCTCAGCCCCTGTGATAGGCGAGTCATCCCCCTCGTCCCCAAACCCTGCTTCCTCTGTGGAAGGCGTATCAGTGGGATTGAGGAGATCCTCGAAGTATTCCTTCCACCGCCCGACGATATCCCCAGTTGAAGTCAACAGTGTCCCATCCGCACCATACACAGTGTGGACGGGGAGCTGCTTTCCCCTCCTGAGCCGCCGAACAGTTTGCCAGAATCTCTTTGAAGCCGACCGAAAGTCTTGTTCCATGGCCTCACCGAACTCCTCCCATACCCGGGTTTTTGCTTCAGCAACCACCCGAGCTGCACTCCGCTTGGCCTGCCGGTACACCTCAGCTGCTTCGGGAGTCCCACAAGCCAACCAAGCTTGATAGGACTCCTTCTTCAGCTTAATGGCCCCCCTCACCACTGGTGTCCACCACTTGGTTCGGGGGTTGCCACCACGAGATGCACCGGCCACCTTGCGGCCGCAGCTCTGGGCTGCCGCTTCAACAACAGAGGTGGAGAACATGGCCCATTCAGACTCCATGTCTCCAGACTCCCTCGGAATGTGGTTGAAGTTCTTCCGGAGGTGGGAGTTGAAGACCTCCCGGACAGGGGCCTCAGCCAGACGCTCCCAGCACACCCTCACTATACGTTTGGGTCTACCAGGTCTGAATGGCTTCCTCCCCTGCCATCGGATCCAACTCACCACCAGGTGGTGATCAGTTGACAGCTCTGCACCTCTCTTTACTCGGGTGTCCAAGACATACGGTCGCAGGTCTGATGATACGATAACAAAATCGATCATCGACCTGCGGCCTAGGGTGTCCTGGTGCCAGGTGCACATATGGACACCCTTATGCTTGAACATGGTGTTCGTTATAGACAGACTGTGGTTAGCACAGAAGTCCAATAACTGAACACCACTCGGGTTCAGATCGGGCAGGCCGTTCCTCCCAATCACCCCCCTCCAGGTTTCACTGTCGTTGCCCACGTGCGCATTGAAGTCCCCCAGTAGGACAATGGAGTCTCCAGGAGGAGCACCCTCCAGCACCCCAGTCACAGACTCCAAAAAGGGTGGGTACTCTGAAACATCATTTGGTGCATAGGCACAAATGATGGTCAGGACCCGTTTCCCAACCCGAAGGCGCAGGGAAGCAACCCTTTCGTCCACCGGGGAAAACTCCAATATAGAGGCAGCAAGGTGGGGCGATACAAGAATACCTACCCCTGCTCGTCGCCTCTCGCCCGGGGCAACTCCAGAAAAGGCCAAGCTCCAGCCCCTCTCCAGGAGACTGGTTCCGGAACCGGAGCTGTGTGTTGAGGTGAGGCCAACTATATCTAGCCGGTATCGCTCAATCTCGTACACCAGCTCAGGCTCCTTCCCCACCAGAGAGGTGACATTCCACGTACCAAAAGCCAGTTTAGAAAGCTTGGGATCAGTCCGCCAAGGTCTCCGCCTTTGACTGCCACCTAATCCACATAGCACCGGACTTCCATGATCCCTCCTGCAGGTGGTGAACCTACTGGAGGGCGGACCCATGTAACTCCTTCGGGCTGAGCCCGGCCGGGTCCCATGGGTGGAAACCCGGCCACCAGACGCTAGCCTTCGAGCCCCTCCCCCAGGCCTGGCTCCAGGGTGGGGCCCCGGTAACCCCATACCGGGCGGGGTACACTGAATCCTTGATATACAATTTATCATGAGAGTCTGTTGGATCGTTCTTCGTCTGGCCCTTCACCCAGGACCAGTTTGTCTTGGGAGACCCTATCAGAGGCAAATTGCCCCGGACAAATAATTCATACCTGATCATATTTATTATTTATTAATATCCATTTTCACGTTACATATATTGGTACCCCGCGTGAAGGCTTGGTTGAACTTGAAACAACTCAGAAGGAAAATAATATATAAGCTTGTGTGTGATTTTGGTCAATTTTAACTCACAAAGGCGGTTCATTGTCTGCAGCCAGTCTATTGTCTGTCTCTGTGTCACGAGGGGGAGGGGGTGAATTCGCCCCCCTGATTACTCCTGATAACTGCTGTGTGTCTGCTGACCAAGGTGGGGGTGAAGACCCCCACTGCACCCTAGTCAGTTTAGTTTTTGTTGTTTAATGCATGCTTAAAAGTGATTACACGCTGAATAATTAAAATAGGCCTGGAAACAAAATAGCGAAGAAATCCTATTTGTTTTCCCCGTTATTTCAACACCCCACAGGCGAAGCAAACCCGTGGGATTTAATTGAATTAACCATTGTATAAACTTGTTGAATAAAGTTTAGGGAGACGGAAGTTTTCCCGCCTTTGGAAAGCAAGGCGTGGTTTTATGGACTGAAGCTTGAGCTCTGCATCCACGTGGCACGTGCACGCTCAGTCGCGCACGCGACCGTCAAGCTGTGCATGACGCGCATGTGTAGATCGGCTCAGCAACGCCATCTTAAGTCTAGGTAGAGTTCCCTGTAGCCGCCATTTTGAGTAGAGATCCTTGACTCCTTGCGACGTCATTGGGTTTCCTCTTCTGGAAGTGCAGACGAAAACTGCCTCCATCTTGTGGTGAAACATAGGGACTACAATTTTATTTAAACTTATAATCTTTAAACACGATTTATAACCAAATTAAGTCTTCAAAGTAACTTCAAAGCCGTTCATATTATTCGGAATAAACTAAATTTAACACTAATCCAAACTTTTATGCCAAGAATAAAAGGAAAAGGACCTGTTGGCTTCTGAAAGTTTTTTCTCAGGGGTGGAATCCCACTCATTACATAGATACCTATAGCAGGAACATATACAAATACCTCTATTGTATTTAATCACTTATATAACCACATATTATAATCTTTTAAGCTAAAAGCAAACATATTTACACACTTTTAAGCAAAAGTTACAAACTTTGAAGCTATATGTGTGCTTATTTTGCTGTTTTTAAATGTGATATGGTGTGATTCCCTTCCCACAGAAACCCAGTTTTAGTTTAAGGATTCTAATGCTGATGTTTACTCAAGAGTAGCATTAAAGTAGGATTAGTCCTGTGCATTTTGACAAATTTACAGACTTAGTGAATATTTAAAATTTTTCCTTTTTCTCAAATTTAGGAAACCACATCAAGCAATTAACACTTAAGAGAAGCTCTAGGTGTTATTTAAACTCATTGTGTCATTTCTGATTCATGCTTTCTCTACAGGAAAAGAAAAACATTTAACCAACCAGCATAATTTTAAAATTTTTCCCAGGATTTAAGAAAAAGTCAAAAAGGTGCAAACATTGATTATTCTGTAAATAAGAAATTTATAGATCACAATCAAGAAAGATCACTATTGGCTTCAATCCTAAGAAATCCTTGGACACCAAATATTCAAACAATTCACTTGTTTCTAATTTGTAAATATTTTAAACATTTAATGCTTCAACTGAAAATAGGCTTTAACAAATAAAACCAAAGGAAAGCCTTAACTTTAAAAGAAAGTGGAAACTTATAATCTTAAATCTTTAAAGCATTTAGCCTCTTTTGCTTTTGGATTTCTTTTGTAAATAAACTCCTCACTTCAAAGTGACATTCTGCAAAATTCCAAAGCTAGTTATTGATGACAAATTCCAATACTAGACTTTGAAAATCAAAGGAAAGAAGTCAATCCACATAATTGAAATTTCAGTTTTGTTTTGCGAAACAAATTCAATCCAATTTCAATTCAACTTTATTTATCAACGTACGGTTTCAACGAACGAATTATTTGAAGCATCTCTACATTTCTAAATAATTTCAAAATTCTATTTCCCATCCTGCAAGCCTACAAGTTGAAACAAATTCTAAAGGAACTTTCAACTATCACAGTTGTAAAATAAAACACTCAAGGTTAAACCTTGTTGAACAAATTTAAGAATAATCAACAAGTTGAATTTTTTTTTAAAAGGCTAAATAACAACGGTCAAACATGATGAGTCAACAGACAACCGACCGATTTACCAAACTGGATGACCTTCAAACAACATTGGAAGCATGGACTTCTAATTTAATTTCTAACTTCACAACACGGGTCAAGGAAACACAGCCCGAAGAATTGGAGCAACTCACTGAAGAACTCTTGAATGAACACACTGAAAAACCATCAGAAGGCAAGGACCTCACCAGTGTGTTAGGTAAGTTTGCGCTAACATTAGTTGCAAGATTAAAGGTAGCCGAGAACGAGCTAGCAAATCAACAAACAACGATCTTATCTCTCCAAGAAGAGAATGAAACACTGAAAGGAAATTTGGAACAATCTCAAGAGGAGAATGACAAAACTCAAAATCAACTGGATGAAGCGGTACAAGATTTGGACCGTGCAGAGTCACAAAAGGAACGGTTGATGCATAACAATGACACGCTTCATCAAGACAACAATGAACTTGAAGATGCCCTTCAAGACACAAAGAAGGAACTCAGAAGAGTTGAAGGTCAACTTGAAAATGTGAAGAAAGACTACAAGGAATGTCAACTGCTCCTAAAGGAAAGACATGAACACCGGGACACCCACCGCGCTCCCTCGCCCGATTCCCGTTTCGAATATGGACGACCGCATGGACAGCGTGCGTGTACCCCTTCAGATCGCGACCTTGACAAGATCGCGCAAAATATCACCAAATTTGATCCAGGACCTACGGGTTCACCTGATGCCAAAGTCTATTTACAGGACATTGATTACTACCTGCGTAAGTACCCTGATGCTACGACAGATGATCGCATCTATCTGATCAAACTAACATCTAACAGGTCAGTATCAAAATTCATAGACAGACAGCCGGCAAACATCAAAGCAGATTACACGCTGCTCCGCGAAGCCATCGAAAAGGAGTTCTCCGACGACTGCCTACAGGCAGGGCTAACCGCAGCCCTAGCCGTGAAGCAAGGTCGCTCAGAGCCAACACAAGCCTACTATCAGAGACTCCTACTTGCATATTTTGGATCTCAAAATACACCAGGGATGGAAGAAGACCACAATTTCAAGACCCTCTTCATCCAAAACCTCCATCCCACTGTGAGTCATTACCTAGGAGTTACAGCTAACCCAAGGTCAAACTCAATAAGTCAGCTGAGAGAGTTTGCACACTATGCGTTCCAAAAACAGCAACAAAGTCGCAACAAGCACGCTGAGCCTGCCACAGTGCTAGCTATTAGCGATGCATCTAACACCTTGAAGTTGGAAGGAGCTCCTCGCTCTACTCCACCTCCTACACCGCGAGTACACCAACAGCCGAAGCATTTTCCCAAGCGACCTCAGCAAGGTCAAAACCAAACTAGGTCCTCTGGATACCACTTTGGACCAACTTTGCGAAAACCCGACTACCGTCGTAGACCATATCCGAGGGATAGGTCACGAGAACACGATACGGACTACCATGATGACAGATACCGATACGAAGACACGCGTAACCGCGACAAATGGTCTCCATCCCATCACAGAAGCTCAGAAGCAGAGACCTATCACAAACCTTGGAAGGAAGAAGAAACTCCTACATTCAGTCGAGAAGCTATTGAAATTGTCCAACACCTCCTAGCAGAGATTCAAAGCAACAAAGAGAATAAAACTGCTAACATTCTAGCCATATCAGCTGTGCCAACTCAAAACAAGCGTTCCAAACGAAGGAAACGCAAGAAGAAAATCCCTCATGCAAATGAGGAAGGACTAAAGGACTCAACGCAGTCCAGTGCCGTTATGGCAGCCCAACCACAGGTCACAGACCACTCCTCTAATGACATTTCGCAACTCTGTGTCGAACCACCGGTTCCACAATTCCTATGCGATTTAAACGAGAGGGGGGTGGCACGGAAATTCTACCTCCCACTGACCCTTGAAGACATGGTGTGTCAGGACGCTGTTTTAGACACCGCTGCTGACATCACTCTCATGTCACACACCCTTTTTGACAAACTACGTGTAGCCGCTAACCGCGCTAACAAATATTTGAAACTGGAACCCTGTTCATTAGCCGTGCGACCATATGCACTCACTAAAACAACCCTGTTGGGCGTATCACTACTAAACATGTCCATTGGACCCATGACCTTGACACATCCGGTCTACGTGTCCAAACTTGACGCCATTCCATTACTTGTTGGCAAAGACCTACTGAACCGTTTTGAACCACTGATTGATTTCAAGAACCTCAAACTATGGGCTCAAACGCAACACCCTCACCCATTTGACCCAACAAGAACAACTGAATCACAGTGCTTTGTTCTAAACACTTTGGACACCCCAAGTCTCACACAACTAGCACTGTTGGAACAACTGCAACCGAGTAAAAGCGACCGCCAAGACCAAGGTGAGTACTGTCCACGAGAAGTCAAAAGTCACCTTCAAATACAAGGTCAAGCCAAACACTCAAATGATCTTGAAAACTCAATGGCCGAGCAGAAAACCCCAAATGGCCCTCTTAAAACCCTTGATACCCATAATTCTATGGTGGTGTCACATTTTGAAACCCACCCACCCGCCCATGAGGCCTGCATGGTCACAAGAGCCACACCAACTGGCTCTCTAGACCCTCTAAAACCTCAACTTTTTGCGACAACGAACCCAACTTTTGCAAACGCAAGGCGCACAGTCACTCAACCTTGCAACCAAATGATCCATAAAACCGTCAAACACCGGTTGGATAAAACGGTACATGCGCTACCCGCATCTAAACCCTATGACATACCAAAACTGATACCACTTCATACGACACAATCTTCTCTGCAGCTATGCAATGGCACTCCTGATCATGCTTCCGACGAATCATCGCCACCGCTCAAAGTTCCTCGAAACCAGAGGGGGGTGATGACTGCCAATGCCCATAACACTCCAGCTGCAGAACACAAAAGCGTCAAAACGACATACGAAGCTCCCAAGGCTGTATTTCAAAACCATTCGGACAGAGTCGCTAAACAACAGAAAGCGTACAACGATCAAAAACTCTCGCATGACAAACTGTGAAGGGGGGACAAGATCTTCCACCCCACATTTGTACCACAGACACCTGAAATAAATTTACAGGAAAGGAAAATCACTCCTAAATTCCTGCCCAAGTGGATGAATCCACACATTGTCAACAACAAACTTTGGCCACTCAAGAGCCAAATCCAGGACCCCATTTTCAAATGGGCTCACCAAAATCAGAGTAACCTTTACCAAAACCCCATGGGACTTGTCGGGTACAACACTGTCAAAGTAAGTCCATAAATAAGATTAAAATCAAACCTACGTCTGAGAAATAACTGTAGCTAACTACTAGCCTCAGGTACAGTCAGTCAAATTTCTCCAATCAGTTAACTGCATCAAAACCTCCAGAAAGGAAAGGGTATATTAAAACCAAATTAGCCCTTAAACAAATCTCAAAGACCTCTGTAAAATCTAATAAAAACTTCAATCAACTTACTATTACCAAATAGTATACACAAGACATTCAACACCATTAGCTTGAGCTAATAATCTTAAAACTCCCATCAAAGGTGAAAAACAAGCACAAGGTTTAGAGTTCAATCTCTTAAGCTCTATTCTGTAATTTCCCAGTTTTGGGATCAATAAAGTACATCCATCTAAAAGAAATCATTCCACCTCTAAGAGGAATTTTCATTTGCCAACCAGGTATCTAAAGAAAGATCCACAAGAAGATTAAGATCCAAAACCACTCACTTTTGTTTACCAAGATGATGGCCCTCTTGTTTATCAGTTTAGCCATCTGCCTAGCAATCACACCCACTGTTACCCAGTCAGAATTGGGCCAAGCCAAAACGAAAGGTCAAAGATCCTCGGATGGACTCTTAATAACAGCCTCATCGTTAGAGCCTCTAGTTAACCTTAGCATACCCACTGTTAACTCGGTCAACACCGCTAAACCGAAACGCCAGGTTGTCAAACCACAAATGGTTACCAAAATCTTACAAGACACTGTGTTGGTTTTGAATGCTTGCTCCGAAGCTTCAATCAAACTCAACAAGGTCTTGAACTCTTTGCTCTTTGTGTTAAAGGTTGACTATGCTCACACACAGCCAATGTATATGTTACTCTCAGAAGTAGCTAGAAACATTAGCTTTTCAGTTAACGCTTTAGCAATGAATATGCTCTCTCATCATATCCTTTTTGCAGTAAATCCCAATTTACTTCTCATTGCCATCCAAAGAATGATAACGACATCCTATGCCCACTCAGTTTTTCTGAACAAAAGCCTCAAACACCCTATGATTTGGACATCTGTGGAACCATGGTTTAGTCTAACTAAACAAATTCAATTTGAACCTCCTTGAGTCACCTCAATATTGATTAGTCTGAATCTACCTCAAATATGAAAGAATTTTATTTTTGCTTTTGACTAAGATTTTTGGATACATGCTTGTGTATATACAAATAATCCTTTATACTTTATTTAGATTTTATGCACATTTAAACTGTTTTTGAAATTTTTACTAGATATTTTTCAGCAAACCCAAAACATTTATATCAAGTATGTCAAAACCCACATACTTCTAGTTCAATTTTTTTTACAGTCTTTACAGGCTTATACAGAACTTTAGTATATCCTAGACAATTATACAATGTTTATATTTGGTCATGCCAAAATTATTTTTGAAATTTCCAGAAGTTTTTCAGAAAACCAAATTTAAGGACCTACACTTTGGAATATATACTGTTCACAAGCTTAAGACTTATCGACATCAGAACTTTAGTTCAGCATTTGGATCAAGCCTCGCCAAATTGGGATTTGATGCCTAGGATTGCTATCAACGCTGAATCAACGTCACCATTGATACCAGAGGGGGGACTGTAGCATCATCTCACTTTGGCTCAGCAACAATTATTCTTCTGCTTAAAGACATTTTTGTTTCATCCAGGAATAACGCAAATAAATGGATTTCCTTCCCCCAGGCCACAGCTGAAATCCCCTCTTTGTTAAAACCAGCCTAAGGAACTTCCCCAAATGTCCGGCTTCACTTTTATTGCCCCCATAAAACATGCAACAGATCCACACTCAGCTAATTTCCTTAAACTGTGAAAACGCTGGATTTAAACAACTTTAAAGTACATTATCACAAACTCAATTCTAAACCTTCATTCTTTTCAGAACTATGAAAATGCAGATGGACTCTGATGTTTTTGATGTGGAAAATATGTGTGAAATGCATTAATCTGATTTTATATATATATATATATATATACAGTATGTATGCATGCTAATGTTTATATGAATGTTTATTCCTGCATGTTGATTTAGAAGCACTGCTTACAATTTATACTAATCACTAAAGTTTTTTTCCGGTTCCGGCTCTGCCGGACCGGCGGCGCCACACGAGTCGGCTGCCTGTTGCAACAGCCTTTTTTTTTATCTTCCTTCTTCTTTCTACACCTTTCACTCTGTATATATATCACGGACGCACGGATCGCCCCGGGGATCTCCCGGGTCGGCGGACGGAGCCACGGTTTGCAGCGGGAGACGTTACAGCGGGGAGGAGTTAGTGCTAGCTAGCACTTGGCCGCCGCCCGGTGCTAATGGGAAACTCGACATACCGGGAGCTGTAGCGAAAACGAAGCGGGTGCCGGGCTGGAGTTTAGGCGGCGTGAAAGAAATATAAGACAGAATAATAAAGAGCGATGGCAAGAACCAAGCAGACCGCCCGTAAAATCTACTGGAGGAAGAAGCCCCCCAGGAGACAGCTAGCCACCAGGGCTGCTCGGAGAGGCGCTCTGGCCACCGGCAGAGTGAAGAGGCTTCGCCGTCACAGGCCCGTGGCTCTGAGAGAGATCTGTCGCTGCCAGAAATCCACGGAGCTGCTCATCCGTAAGCTGCCCGTCCAGCGCCTGGTGAGGGAGATCGCTCAGGACTTCAAGACCGTCCTGCGTTTCCTGAGTTTCGCCGTCATGGCTCTGCAGGAGACCAGCGAGACCCACCTGGTGGTCTCTTCTTCGCTAAGGGGGTCACCATCATGCCCAAAGACTTCCAGCTGGCCCGCTGCATCCGCGGAGAGAGAGCTTAGACTTTCTGCTGCACATCCACCAGCCATAATGCTCTGCACTGTGTGTCTATATATATACATTTATAGTAATATGGACATATGTTTGCTAGATGTTGTTTTTTCTTGCTTTCTGATTGTTGCTCTGAGTGTTGCTGTCCCTGTGCTGTTGCAATCCTGGAATTTCCCCATTGTGGGACTAATAAAGGCTTATCTTATCTTATCTTATCTTATCTTAAAGTTATCTTAGTTTAATACACAAAGGGAAATTTTAACTTCCAGTATGTATGAGTCTGCTTCTAAAACCATGCGACTCCCACAGCCAATCTCTGCACGACAACTCGTCACTCCAAAGGACTCCGAACAATAGACTGTTTGTTCATTGGACTAAAAGTTCATCGAGCCCGCCCACGAAGGACGCTCATTGGCTGAGACTCCGGTCAGGCCAGAATCCCGCGAAACTCAACAGAGCTTATAAAAAGGAGAGAAACTCCGGTTTCAGTTTTTTTTTTTTTTTTCGTCACTCTTCTGCTCCGGACCTCTTTTCCTCCCCAGATTTCTTTCCAGCTGCTCCCTTTTTTCTGATCTCCTCCATTGTCTACACACAGCAAGGAAGAACAAAGGACTGTCTGAGCACATGTCGTTTTTTCTGAACACAGAGCAGATAATTTGTTTATGTAACTTTGTATTTTCTTCTTCTCTTAAATGCCTAGGAATTCCTTTTTCTTTGAGCTCAATTCTTAATCGGAGTAAAACTCCAATTCTTAATTTATCACTTTTTGTTAAACTTTCTGTAAAACCGCTGTTTGTTTAATTTTAAGGTAAACTTTAATCTTGACTTTATTTTTATAATATTTTTCTTGACCAAGCACCTACCAGAAACTATTTTTATCTAAAGTCCGAAAGTTTTTTTCTCTTCTAATTTGAAATCTGATCAGATATCTTTAATTATCCACGAAGACCTGCAGCGCTTGTCTACCAGGAAGAAAAGACGCAGCTCCCACATCACGCGCAGCTGAGGAATCAGCGCGCTTCTACAGCACCTCATCCATCGAGATCCAACTTACGATCTCATGAATATCATTAATCGTCAAGAGAATATTTGCGGGACAAATATTCTGGGTTTTGCCCCTGAACAACACTTCAAAACTTCACGAAGACGGACGACAATCATCATCACCGAGAAGCACGTGAGCTGTAAAAACTTTAATTCCACTGCTGAATTAACGTCTGAGGCTCGTTAATAATTGTATATCTAATCAGATGCAAATTAAGAAGCCCTTAACATAACTCTTCTTTTCATTAAAATTCCGTTTTTATTTTCTTAAGATTAATTTAGGACTTTTTCATAATTAGCAAACTTTCTCCATAAATTTGCGTTGTTTTTAATAATCTGTTAACACAAACTGATAGAAATTCGTTTCTCAGTTTAACCCTGGTTCCGAAAATATTGACATTGTTAATCTATCATTTACAAGATTGATTTTATAATTGTTAATGAAATTACTACAATGTCTTAATCATTTCGTTTAATAAATATTTAAAAATGAGAAGTTGTTGGGAATTTATTTCATTCTGAGTCTGTTTCAAGCCCAGGTATCGAATTCACGTAAAATTTTTGAGACTGATTATTGATTAATTTATTGAGTGATCAAACAGGTATAAAGTGAAATTAAAGATCAAATTGCTTCTTAAAGATAGAAGCTGGTGCCCCTTACGAGTGTTATTAACTTTTCTGATGTATATGAAATGAGATTTGAGCTCAGATTCCAATACATCAATATAAATTAAATAATTCATACCTGATCATATTTATTATTTATTAATATCCATTTTCACGTTACAAGCACGTGACCTCAAGCCCTCTGTACCCACAGTCAAATGGGTTAGCAGAGAAAGGGGTGCAAATAGTGAAGTGCATACTGAAAAAGGCTGCAGACAATGCAGAAGACCCACATCTGGCAATCCTGAATTACCGAGCATCACCACTGGAGAATGGACTGTCCCCAGCAGAAATGCTCATGAAGAGAAAACTCAGAACGCGACTTCCATCAGCATCTCAGGTGATGGAAAAGAGAGATGTGAGGCGCGATGAGAGGCAAACTGAACTGTACAACAGAACAGCACAACCTCTGAGACCACTAGCACAGGAGGACATTGTGCGAGTGAGATGTGATGGAGAATGGGGACCGCTGGCAAAAGTGGTCAAAGAAACAACTCCCAGATCATATGAAGTCATCACAGAGCATGGGAAAACAATGAGGCGAAACAGACGTCACTTACTGAAAGTGCCTCAGACCAAATTGAGAGTCACAGACAGTGAAACAAGCGACATGCCAATTCCCAGCCAAACCGAACAACCAGAAATGGCTGAGAACCAGAACATAGAGACAGACACTAACGAACAGACTGAGGTGACACAAAAGAGATGCTCACAAAGGCAAATTGTGAAACCGAAAAGACTGATTGAGGAAATGTAAGGAGTACTGAGATGAATGAAAAAAAAAAAAAAAAAAATGTGTTGATGTTGAGTTGTAAACAGAGAAATGTTAAAGTTGTGATTCAGTGTACAAGGTTGACAAAGATGTAAACAGATATGGAGTTTATTTTGTTTATTGAAATTTGAGAAAAAGTTTATAGTGGACATGACCTTTACTTGAAAAAAAAGGGAGATGTATTGATATGTGAAGTTCATATAGAGTCACCACAAGAGGGCAGTATGACCCTGGCCATGACCTGAGTATATAAGGAGTTGTACATGAGCCACTGTGTGGTTGGTTGTTGGTTGAAGTTGCAGTGACAAGTAAAAAGTTCTGACTGACACTCGGTGTGTGTGCGCCTCGTCATTACAGTTGGAGTATGTGATTTTGAATAAAGCTGAACCTGAGGAATAAACTCAGTCTCATCCTTCCGCACATTCTCCACATTCTCCACCTTATTAGGCCCCATGATGCATTGCGTGAATTATGGTAGCAACTTCCGGTACTAGTTTAGAACATATGGTTGTCACTGAAACGGGACACTTTTCCTTGTTAAAAAACAATGACTTCAGCATCAGAAATGTAGGCACTTGGCCTCTTGCACCTCAAAACAGTAATATAATCATACGAATTTCCCACGACTATCGAGGGATGGAAAGATGACTTTAAAAAGTGGCCTCGTGCACGGTAGCTCCGTTAGTTAGAGCCGCTGCTAAGATGCTAACGGTGTAAACAAATGACCCGTGCTGGCAAAATGAGACACTTTGAGGACATTTTCAAAACTGATGTAATGTTATTTCCATATTCTGTATTGAAAGACCTTCAAAATGATATTTAATTTGTAGGTAGTGCGCAAAAACTGACCCAGAAAAAGACGATTTGTTTATATCTTAGCTAAGTTGAAAACTCGCGTTCGATCGATAAGAGAGTTACGTCTTCTGCAAAAACATAGGTATTTTTAGAAAGTACGATTTCTAAGCTTTCCAATAATACCAGGCACTCAGGGGGTTTTCCCGGGACTTGCCGCTAGCAAACAAAGAAAGGGTCATGATTTATGACTTCTCGTTGCCTGTACTCATAATGACATGGTGGGCATTCCAACCAGCACGTCTCCACCGCAATAAAGTCGGCTGCATTTTGTTAAAATATGTTGGACATAATCAAATTTACCGTAGAGCAGACGTACGCCACAACACCGTGCTTGGATGTCGTCTGTCACCGTGTGGTGAGAAGCCTCCATTTATCCAGTCTGGCATAACCACGAACACCAGCAAGTACCAGAACTACGCAAAAACATTCAGAAAATACAAAAACTAGAAGAGCTGAAATTAGCTGCCACTTGTATGCAAAACACATATGTGGACGATACATTAAAATTAATTTGAAAAACTTTTAAAAATGCTATTTTAAATGCCCCTGCTACTCCAGTCTTACTGACTGATTTAACACTACGTCAGCCGAAACCGGAAGCTCCGCCCATAATCGTTCCTACAGTGGCTCCCCCAGGAATAAGGTGGATTGTCTTTCAACATCGACCAACTACCCCATACTTTAATCCCTAACCCTAACCTGACAGGAACCTTTCATTAGTGGAGTGAAAAACAATGTAAGAAAAAAAAAAAAAATCAGTCACAGACGAGAATGGGAGTCGAACTGGAGTGTTTTTGTGTCCATTACCTAAACGGCTATGTAGGTAACCTTGCGCCATCCCCCTCCCGCCAACTGAACGAGTGTTGGGAAACCAAAGTAAAAGATCCGTTGTTCTGCACATGTGCGGTGAGGACTGTATGCGCAGTGAGTGAGCTTGTAAAAATGTACTGAGGCACCTTTTTTTTTATTTAACGTGCAAATGCACGCTTTTAGAGAGGTGGGGAAATGTTTACTAGATACGTTTTTTACTGAGACTGGGTTGACTCTGACTATCAGAAGCAGGGGTAACCACCATGAAAGACAAAGACCAAACCCACAGCAGTTTGAATCCAAAAAATATGTAAATTCAATCAGTAAACTAGAAAAGCACTCGGCGAGCACATACCTCCACCAAGTACCTCAGTTCCCCCTAATATTGGGATTTTCCCCAAATATAATAATCCTACATTTATTTTATCTATATTTTCAGATTCCTTGGCCATCAAAACATACCTTTAGCAAGTGGATTCACATTGATATCTTTATTAGTTCAGTAGTTATTGACAACAATCACTTTTTTGGTAATGGCGGTTTTCTTTTGAATATAGCTCCATAGCTTTTGAAGAAACAACAAATCCATTGGCACACTGCTAATTCCTCAGTGTCTTGGCTATATTTTGGTGTTTGTTGTATGTTTATATCTTAATTTGTTACCTTACAGTGATGAAAATTCCAAAGATCCCCTATTGTTTCCTGTTCTGGATCACAGTATCTGGATTTTTTGCAGGATCCAGATCAGTGTTTGATATTTCCTAGAACCTATTGGGATCTTATCCTGTATTTTTTTGGCAAGCGTCCTGACCATTTATTGTGGAGTTATATACACATATGCTAAAAATGGCCCTATCTCACAATGATAAAGAATCCTTTAAAAAATTCCTGGATCCAGACGGTGATCCAGATCACTCCCAGAAATCTAATCATTTCTTCCTTGTCCCATTTCGGACTTGTCCTGAAAATTTCGTCAAAATCCGTTCATAACGTTTTGAGTTATGTTGGTAACAGACAGACAAACAAACAGACAAACCCCGGTAAAAACATAACCTCCTTGGCGGAGGTAGCAAACAGCCCCACACCCCCAATTATCCTCAGACATCAAGTGTAAATGACATTAACACTTTTGTTGCGTTTGCGCTATTAATTATTACTTATTTATATGTATGGGCGTGAACATTTGAGAAATGCTGTGATGCTATCTCATTGCTAGTTTAACAGCGACAATAAAGTATTTGAATTTGAACTGAATTTTTAGCAAAGCTGCAGATATAAACTGTGAAATGTCTTAATGAAATCATCCATAGAGACTAGAGGATGGAGATATTAATGTTTCAATTTATCCTTTCAGTGGCACTGTGGAATGTTAATACTTTTCCTTTGGCACCATTAACAAAACTAATCATTCAGACGTCCAGTACCTACAAAAATTAAAAAACACCCATCAGTTTCAGATGTAATGTTTGTTGTACCAGTTTAGAAATTCTTTCACAAGGTCATGTTCAACTAATTCTGAAATATTGTCAGAGTAAGAGCATGGTCTGAGGATTTCAGTTTAGTTTTGTCTTCTTTCTCTGTTTGTTATGATTACCTTTGTTCCTTGTGATCATTCTGTTTATTAGTATTATCATCATCATGGTCATGTTCGTTTCTTATTCTGATCTTGGGTTTTAGTGAGTTTTTGTGCTGACATTCATTCATTCATCTTCCACTTAATCCTTTTCGGGTCGCGGGGGAGCTGGAGCCTATCCCAGCATCTTTGGGCGAGAGGCAGGATACACCCTGGACAGATCGCCAGTCCATCGCAGGGCCAACACAGAGAGACAGACAACCATTCACTCTCACAGTCATACCTAAGGACAATTTAGAATCCCCAGTTTTGATGCCAGTTAACCTAACTTGCATGTTTTTGGCACGTGGGAGGAAACCGGAGGAATCCCGGAGTAAACCTGTGCAGACACAGGGAGAACATGCAAACTCTACAAAGATCACTGTTGGTCAGGGGCTGGGATCGAACCCAGGATCCCCAGGCCAAGGGTGAGTTGCTGTGCTGCTGCAGTGCTAACCACTCTTTCACCGTGCTGCCCCCTTTTGTGCTGACAGTGCCCTGGTAATTTCCATTGTTGCTTTGTTCCTGGTTGGTTTGCTCTTGATTGCCCTCAGCTGTTTATGATTTTCCTTGATTTCTGTGCCTTATCTGATGGGCGCCACTCCTTTGTTCTGTGCAGCGTCCTCGTCTTGCAGCGGGCGCAACACGCGTCTGTCCTGTTTGGGTTGTACCCTGTACTGTCAAGCCTGGAATTATTATTTTGTGTTTATTAATAAATCATGTTCGCTCGCTCAGCACGAGTCCTGTTTAATGCCCCAGAGGAGCATACGTGACAAATATTGAAAATAATATGCCAAACTAATTTGAGCAGCATCATAAGGTTAGCTTTTGTTTGTGTGTTTGAATTGTCCACCCATGCACTACAGCACCCTGCAGTGTTTGAAATCTTAAGTGAAAATTTCATCCATTCTATAGTGCGCTCAAAATATCCCACAATGTATCTATACATCCATTTACAAAAAATAATATATGGAGGCATTCACTTTAAATGACAATCTGTTGCATTTTACTGATTCACCATAATGATGTAATTCATGGCACTGAGGAAATAAACACGTACAGCAGCTTTGCCCCCTGGATGAGGTCAATAGCGCAATCGTAGGAGCGATGAGGCGGTAGCGACAATGCCCTCGATTTGCTAAAGACCTCCCCCAAATCGTGGTATGCCCGGAGGACGAGGCTGAGGTCCGGCGGCTCGACCAGAGAAGAGGGAGACAGACATTGCTGGGGAACATTCCACTGAATGCATGCAATTAGCCATGCAAAATGGGCTCCAAGAGGAGATGGTATTTTGTCCCCAGTTTATGATCGGATTGTGCCTCCACAGCCGTGGGTAGCCAAGAACCACCGGGGAAGCCGAAACAGGAAGAACCAGGAACGTGAGTTCCTCCCGGTGGTTCCCGGAATGAAGGATGCAGATCGGCACCGTGCATTGGGTGACTACCACGACCTCCCGACCAGATATGGTGGTTATTCTCTGGTTGTGGGGCAATTTGTGCGTGGGAATACCCACCTGCCGCACGAACTGGGCAGAGACGAAATTACCGTCTGACCCTGAATCAACCAGCGCCATAGTCCCCCTTCAACCCCCGGCAATTGCACGAGAGCCGAGATTGAAAAACTACTGGAGGGAGTTGATTTAGTCCCACCCGCCAGACCTCCCATGGTTACTGATGGGCCGCATCTTTTGGCCGCTCGCAGCATTCGTCCAGACTGTGGTTCAGAGAACCGCAGTATGCGCAAGCGCCAGCCCTTAGCTTTCGCCGGCGCTCGTCATCAGTCAGATGCCAAGAGAGCGCCATTGGCTGGGGCGAAGAGCTGGCACCGCCAGTGTCAGTACCGGCGGCGGGTGCACGATTGGCGCGCGGGCGAGAGGAGGACTCGCGCTCCTTCGCGCACTCACGGTACCGGTTGTCCAACCCAACGGCCTGATCTATGAGACCATCAAGAGTCTCCGGGACAGGGTGAACCACCAGATCATCACGGAGTTGAGCGTTTAATCCGTGGAGGAATGTGCTGCGCAAAGCAATCTCATTCCACCCCGAATCAGACGCTACAACCCGGAACTCCACCCAGTTCTCGGCTGCTGACCGAGTGCCCTGGCGGAGCGTCATCAGGCAGCTCATCACGTTGCCTTAACTCTCGGTGCGGACAAACGCGCAAAAGAAGGCGTCCACAAATTGGTCAAACGTGTACCGATGCCCCATATTTTCACCTACTTGTCATATTAACCAAACTAGCTAAATGTTTTGACATCATCAGGAATGATAAATGGCTTGTAAAAACTGGCTGAAAATAGAATTAATTGAAAAAAAAGCATGCACCATGTACATACACACCAATTTCCCCATTGTGAGACTAATAAAAGTTTATCTTATCTTAAATGGTGATGTGGCATGGTTACTCAAAGTTGTCATGCCACTAATGACGCAGGGCTTGTAGCCCTTTTATAGCTTCAGCAGTTGATCATTTAAAATAAGGGAGGGTGGGGTATACATGTAGCTGTCACAAAGGTGGAATTTTGTTATGCTTAAAATTGGCCTTTTGTACCAGGATATAAAAATGTACACTTCTTTTGTGAGGTATTTTATTTCGGTAATTTAATACGGGGGTCCATGGGAATAACACTGTCCCATTTAACCAGCCTCTCGAGGCCTTCAGACGAACTGGCTCTTGCTCTTCTGTACTGATTTGCTGTACTGAGTTCTGAGAAAACTTTGTGTCAGGCTGAACTCTTTTTGTGCACCCTTGCTTTTTTTATTATCATCATTTTGTCAGTGGCCACCATCTCTCCCCCACTTCACTCAAATGCATGAAAGGGATGAATTTTTAATGACGTACGAAAGCGACCTTAGTCTGGTCTTGTTGGTTTCCACTTAAAATGCAAGGCTGACCTTTTCATACATTTATTAAACATGAGCTACATAAGGCAAACACAACCCTTTATAAAGCTTACCCTTGACCTTGCGTAGTTAATATATTTGCAGTATTTAAAAACACTGGAATTTATCAAACGTCCCAGTGTGAAGAGATACAACAGAATTGTCCTTCCTCACACACATTTGTTAACTATAAGTGGGATGGCATACCTTGGGGTTTTATTCAATTTTAAAAGATGGCAAACACATTTTGCTGACACTTTATAATTATGCGGTAATTAGATTTTGACAAATGATTCCAAATATCTGAAGAATGTTACAAGGAAAGTGTTTTGCTTGCTGTAATCAAAACCTATTGTCAAAGATGTAATGAGGCCGAACTGCAGGTTTGCATGATACACACACACACACACACACACACACACACACACACACACACACACACACACACACACACAGACGCACATACACACAGACATGCAGCAGATCAAAGAAAAAGCACACCGATGAGGATCCAGTGTGTCGAGCCTGCCAAGTGCTCACCCATAATTAGGTGGTGATGTAGTGGCTTTTGTTCTCTCTGATTAATTATCAGCAGCTTTCAGAGTATATGGAAACAACCAATTAACTCTACCCAGGTTCTCATTCAATTACTCAGATGCTACATGCAAAAGGTCAGCAGAGGTTGGGCTTGGTTTGGTCCCAGTCAAAAGTAAAGAACAAGAAAGGAACTTTTGGGGCCTTTGAAAGGGCACTGAAGCAATTTTCTAATCCACTTATCATCACTGTGTGCCGTTTTTCCCATTTCCCACTCAGTCTGAGGGTTATATCAATAATAGACCTCTGAAAAACAAGCAGAGGCAGCACTATGCTGTGCACAGTACAGGAATATATCTAGCTAAGTGACACGCTGTCAAAGTTAAATCAGCCCTTGTTTTTTTTTTAAGTTAAGTTTGTCTGTATTGAGCTAAATTGCATTCTGAGGCCATCAATTGCCCACGTCCAACACTTCCAAGCAACAACAATTAAAATAGCAGTGAAAAGCAAGTGGAAAGATTTTTTTTTAATTTATTCCAGTTAATCTGGTGTCCTGTCTGAAACAATTACACCGCAGAAGTCTCTGACTGACTGGTGGAGAGACTCTTATATTTTGGCTGCAAAGTTAATTAGATAGATTTACTGCAGGAAAATGATTGTGGCAGACCAAGATGATCAGACGGCTGTCAGGATCAGTGCTGATGAGGTTATTTACGGACAAGTGTGTGTGCACGCACGCCACTCAGATATCTGTCTTTGTGACGGCATAGTGTGCCGGGGCCCGTCATTACCTTCTCGGTCCAATCACAGGGTGGATTTATTACTGCTGGAGGGAGGCTGTGGATCCCTGCAGTCACTCCGGCCATACGCATCACCTTTATGGTCAGCTCTTTTTTATTCTTATAGAGACGGTCAAAGTAGAACTGAAAATGCTCATTAAAGTCATTACAGAATCATTCCAGAATTTTTTGATAACTATATATATATATGCACGATATTTTCGACTGATCAAGGAAGGCTAATTTAGAAACCAGCAGATATCTAATCTGTGAATGCTGAGATGTAAATGTGTACTGATGAGGAGCAGACATGGTGGAATTTCCCTTGACAGTCAGGGACTCTAAAGCACTTTGCTGCTACTTATTGAGGAGCTGCAAATAAAGTACATCCTCCAGGACCAATGTTGAGCTCTAGCTTGGGTAAATAAAAGCACTTTGAGTTAATAGGCCTCATAGAGCTGGTTTGATTGGACTACAGTTGGCCTGTAAGGTTCACAGTGGTGGAAGGTGAATCCCCCAAAGCCACATGTTCATCAATTAAAATGATTGCACAGTAATTGTGCTATATTGATCTCTTTGCTTCATCTACTATTCTGGCATCACTGACTTTTTCATCTGCCTCATAAAACTGCCCCTCCCTTTTTGCCTGTCTGTCTTTTGCTCCATCTTTGGCATCAGGTTCATGTTACATGATGTCACTTCAGCCCATGCTGTGACATTGCTGTGCTGGTTCACGGGATCGTTTGTTTCAGAGTGATGAGTCATACACAGCTGGCAGCTATGCAATGAGTGGGAGCACAACAGGAAGGATAGAGTGAGGAAAACTGAAGAACACCAGACAAGAGAATCTGTAGGGTTGCACCAAACTGACAGTTATAATCAGCATTGGTGTCAATACCAAGCTGTATTAAATTGACATTTGAGATCTTTGTCTGGCATTCATTTTAAACAGTGGTTTGCTAACCCAGACTGTGTCCAAACTAAAGATTGGTACACAAAGTGTTTCATTAATTGTGTGGAACTTCAAGATTCAAAGATTTTATTTGTCAATATGACAGGACATACAGGAGAATTGAAATGCTGTTTCTTTCTCTTCAGAGGTGTGCACAATATAAAAAAAAGGAATAAGGCTGGAAAAACAACAGCAGTCTATGTACAGTAATGCTACCTGTAGTGCAAATAACAACAAAAATTAAACCCAGACATCCCGTAGTGCAAATAAAGATAAAAATAAAACCCAGCAATCCTATGTACAGAAAAAGGTAGAGCAGTAATACTCATAGTTGCAAGTGTGACAGAGATCATCCTGCGCAGTTCGCCCCACACGGGACACGAACCCGCGACCTCTCAGTCAACTAACACAGTTCGAGCATGGGAGACACAGCACGATCGCGCTGAGCTAAAGGTCCGACCGATAGCTCAGCGCTACCGATACTGTATGAGGCTTTGGGAGGGAGGTTTTTACTAACGTTCTACGCCGAACAGTACTAGTTGGCATCCGTTACACTCTCCCCCTTAAACCTCACTCCCATGCCGGGTTCACGGCACCAGTGTGACAGAGATCATCCTGCGCAGTTCGCCCCACACGGGACACGAACCCGCGACCTCTCAGTCAACTAACACAGTTCGAGCATGGGAGACACAGCACGATCGCGCTGAGCTAAAGGTCCGACCGATAGCTCAGCGCTACCGATACTGTATGAGGCTTTGGGAGGGAGGTTTTTACTAACGTTCTACGCCGAACAGTACTAGTTGGCATCCGTTACACAAGTTCGATGCAGTAGTGTAGGTGCAGACAGTGACAGATAGGACTGCACATGATCAGTACTGCAATAACAGGCAGCAGCAGGTACTGTATGGCATTTGTGCAAATGGTTGCAGAAAGGTGCAGAAACATACAGCAGCAGATGTGGTACTGTTGGTGTGCCAAGTCTTTCTGTGCCAAAAGCTGAGGTAGTTATTGTGCAGGTGAGTGCATTACAGTCTGGGAAAGTGTGTGTGGGGGGGGCAGAAGTGGGTAGAGTTGAGGGTCCTGATGGCCTGTTTAACAAAGCTGTTTAGAAGTCTTGTGGAGTGTGCGCGGAGGCTCTGGTACCTTTTCCCCAAGGGCAGGGGGGCTGAAGAGGGAGTATGGGGGGTGGGGGGTGTTGCCTGCAATGTTGATGGCTCTGCGAGTGAGGTAGATATCCGGGGGGGGGGGGGTACCGATGATCTTGCTGGCTGCTTTCACTGTGTGTTGTAGTGTCTTCCAGCAGGAGACGGTGCAGCTTCCATACCACATCATGATGCAGCTGGTGAGGATGCTCTCAATGGTGCCCCGGTAGAATGGGCACAGGATGGGGGGTGGGACTTGTGCTCTCCTCAGTTTGTGGAGGAAATGGAGGTGAGTTTGAGCCTTCTTGGCCAGTGATGTGGTGTTGTTGGACCAGGAGAGGTCCTCAGAGATGTGCACCCCCAGGAACTTGGTGTTGCTCACCCTCTCCCTCTGCTCCATCGATGATCAGAGGGGGATGCTGTGTGTGTCCTCTCCTAAAGTTGACCACAATCTCCTTGGTTTTTCCCAGGTTCAGGAAGAGATTGTTGTCTTTACAACTGTTGGACCAGTTGGCTCACCTCATTTCTGTAGTTGGCCTCCTCATTGTTGATGATGAGGCCCACCACTATCATGTTGTCCGCAAACTTGATGATGTGGTTGGTGTTGTAGGCTGGTACACAGTCATGGGTCAACAGGGTGAAGAACAGCAGGCTGAGCACACACCCTTGTGGGGCCCCATGTTATGGTGCGGCCCTCACAGACCGCTAATGAGACGCTATAGGCGACCAATGAGTTTGCGTATTTATTAAACAAGGACAAAAGGTACAAAATAATGAGCCACGAGGGGCAAAACACAAATAAGGACTAAGGCAAAGACACACTGATGATACACACAGATTAAGGAATGAACTTACAGAGAGTAGCGAGGAATTGGAGGATGACTGGAGCCAGGACGTAGGGAGTCCAGCCTAACGTTGGGGAGACCAGCGTTATCCATACACGAGGTCGCAGCCCTGAGAGACCGAAGCTGCTCCCTTAAATAGGCAAGGGGATAGCACAGCTGATGAGGGCATCATCAGTTCCATTAATTCCAGCTGTCACAGCCGGGCTCAGCTCTGACAGCCGGAAGCCCCACAGAGACGCTGTCAGAATAAGAGCTCTGCGGGACCATAAGGAATAATATCGAATGGGAGGAAAATACTGCATGACCCGAGCGCAGACAAGATCGGCGCTCAGACCATGACAGTACCCCCCCCCCCGAACGACGCACTCCGGGCGTAACCATAACATCCAAGCCTCCCCCCCACCCAGAAGGCTATGAAATCTCACCCAGGGCGGGTGGAGGGAGGAAAGGGCTCGGCGGGCAAGAATAACAAAGAAAAGACACCAAAAAATGACCAGGGTCAAAAACAGAACAAACACGAGCATAGTGCACAACAGAGCAAGGGGAAAAAAACAGATATATTCCATAATGCACAGGCAGAGGACAAAACCAAAAAGCAAATAACAGATACACGGTTAAACTACCATAATAAGCAGGTGTCGCTCCACCAGAGGAAGGGAAAACACCATCACGCTAAAATAGCGGCAAAATACAGACAGTTCAAAACAATTCAAATAAATGGCCATAGGCAACAAAAGAACATCCCACAGCCTACGGAGGGAACAATCAAAGGGAAAAAAAAAAAAAACGCACTAAGGAACGGCGAAATACACAGTACAATAACACCAGCGCATCCCTAAAATTACAGCAGAGCAGAGAGGGAAAGCAGGCAAAAACACAATGGCATGGAAGCAAACAGTTCAGGGGGTCATCCTGCGTCTAGCGTCCAAATCGCTGGCAGGGGAAAAAAGAAGAGTTCAGGCGGCCTACCCCAGTCCCAGGCCCGGAGAAACAGTACCTCTGGCGGCCGGACCAGGTCGCCAAGCCGAAAGTTCAGTTTGTCGGGTGGCCGACCCAGCACACCAAACCAGCAAAACAGTTTCCCAGGTGGCCGACCCGCGTCATCAGGCCACCAGGACCACTTGGGAGAACTCGGAGGCGGCCTCCCTATGGCAAGGAGCAGCGAGGGAGAGCCGAGCCGATTACGGAGAATCCCCACGGCACCCAATGGAGGGAAAGAGGAAATGGGGAAAGGAAGAGGGACCAGTCCGGCGTCGATCGGCGGAGGATCTGCAGCTCCTTCTCCGAACCTCACACAGACTGGCGCAGCGCTCACGTTGGGTCCCAAGCGGGACCGTGCCGCACCCACGACGGACCTTGACTGGGTCAAAGCAGCGTCCATGATGGACCCCGACTGGGTCAGCGTAGCACCCACGTCAGACCCCGATTGTGCCAGAACACAACCCACGACGGACCCTGATTGGGTCAATGCTGCACCCGCGATGGACCGCGATGGACCCCGATTGGATCGCGGCTGCACCCACGTCGGACCCCAATTGGGTCAATGCTTCACCCGCAATGGACCCTGATTGGGTCAGCACAGCACCAGGGACGGCCTCCAAACCCAAACCCGGAACCTCTAGCACAGCGACCGGGATCGACTCCGCACCAGTGACCCTGGGAGAAGGCTCAGGAGAAGGAAAAGAACCAGGATCAGGATCACCGGTAGCGACAGAGCCCAGCGAGACAAGCTTGGATGCAGCGGATGGCTGCACCCAGCTTGTCTCCCCGAGAGACAGGCAAGAATCCTCCAGAATTGAGAGGAGAAAGACAAAATAGGGCACTTGCCTGATCTTGAGTTCTGTCACTGTCCAGGACTTTGACGATCTGGGTTCAGACGGAAGAAGGTCGTCATCTGGTTCCCACTCGGCTATGGCGGGCTCCACAGCCGGCATGATGGTATCCACAGTCCGGGGATTCCCTGACACTGATGTCCACACCGAGGGCCCGCACGGTATGATGGCAGGGGATCCATGACCTGCTGGGTCGAACTGTCCCTCCGCGGAGACCCGGGGACGCTTGCCCATCGGCGCAAGCTCCAATCTGCAGTCCGCCCTCCTCCTTTGCCCATGACGTGGCTGCGGGGCTGGAACCAGGCTCTCCAGGCCCGCAGGCTCCTTCCTCGTCCGGCGGCGTAGTCCTGGCACCGAGGAACGCTCAGGGGAAGGAGACACAAAGGTGGCAGGTTCATAATTAATTTCTGCAGCAGGTGGAGGGAGCTTGGGGGACTGTGAACCCCAAACTCCACCCCCAGGAATCAAACAAGGCAAATCACCCAGTGAAGGAAAAGAATGAAGAGACACTTGCCTGATCTGCTGAGGGCCGATAGAACCCGCTGCAGTGGACTTGGTTCTTCCCTTCCCCCACTGGATGGAGATGGAGGACCCCCCGGGAAGACGAAGAGGAGCTTCTTGTACTGGATCAGGAACGGGAGCAGCCGGAGACAGACTCGTGGAGTTAACAGCAGCTGGAGGGGGCATCGAGGAGGGAGGAGGAACAGCCGAGGCAAACCGGTATCGAGGACCTGACGGGACAGCGGGGACAGATGACCCGGAGGCGGAGGCGACTGTCTTACTCCTCCGACGAGACACGGAGGCTGCAGCTGGCTGGGAGACAGAGTTCGTGCAGCTACCCGGAACTGGATCCGGACAGGGTTCTCGCTGAGGCTTGCAAACAGCATGGTGACGACGTTTACCAGCAGAGGACAAGGCGAAGGTGAGATCAGGGGAACGTTGCTCCTGTGCGGAAACCGAGGTGAGCAGGTCAACGCATTCGGGGTAATCATACAGTTCTGGATTCCTATCCAACAGCCTGACCACCGCCGTCACATGCTTCATGATCTGTGTAGGATGGAAGGCGGAGCGAGCTGCAGCCATTCGGTCCTGGATGGAAGCCGCTGTTAGCTGTAAATCCTCCAGGGGTATCCCAACTGACATCTCACTCCGTTGGGGATGACCCCTAGACGGTGCAAATTCCTGGACTGGATGAGGGACAGGAATGGGATCCCGAAGCGAGGAGCGAGGATGCCTCCTCTTCGGCTTCCTGCCGGAATTTCCCTCCAGCCCACGGAGCTTCTCCCATTGAGCAGAGATGTCCGCCATCCTCGCCGTGATTTCAGGGTGGTTAGCGTAGTGAGGATGGCGGTTAATGATCGCCTCAGCGAGGTCCAGGTACCAGCGTGCATCGCTGGGAGTGTCGTAGAGGCGAGCGGTGAAAAGGATACCATCAATATCATCAAGGGCCTTCACCAGCTCGTAGCCCAGGCTCCTAGCGTAGCCCTTGAGTGGCGCCATTTCCCAGCACACTGGTACGCTGAACAGGGAAAACTACAAGTCCAATTAGGCAAACTCATGGTCACCGGCGTCTCCTTTGGCTGCGACCTACTGTTATGGTGCGGCCCTCACGGACCGCTAATGAGACACTATAGGTGATCTGTGAGTTTGCGTATTTATTAAACAAGGACAAAAGGTACAAAATAATGAGCCACGAGGGGCAAAACACAAATAAGGACTAAGGCAAAGACACACTGACGATACACACAGATTAAGGAATGAACTTACAGAGAGTAGCAAGGAATTAGAGGATGACTGGAGCCGGGACGTAGAGACTCCAGCCTAACGTTGGGAAGACCAGCATTATCCATACACGAGGTAGAGGCCCCGAGAGACCGAAGCTGCTCCCTTAAATAGGCAAGGGGATAGCACAGCTGATGAGGGCATCATCAGCTCCGTTAATTCCAGCTGTCACAGCCGGGCTCAGCTCTGACAGCCGGAAGCCCCGCAGAGACGCTGTCAGAATAAGAGCTCTGCGGGACCATAAGGAATAATATCGAATGGGAGGAAAATACTGCATGACCCGAGCGCGGACGAGATCGGCGCTCAGACCATGACACCCCAGTGCTCAGTGTGATGGTCTTGGAGGTATTGCTGCCAACCCACACATTCTGTGGCCTCCCTGTGAGAAAGTCCAGCACCCAGTTACAGAGAGAGGTTTTGAGTCCCAAGTGTCTGAGTTTTTGTATTAGGTGCTGAGGGATGAGTCTGTTGAATGCTGAACTGAAGTCCAAAAACAGCATTCGCACGTAGGAGTTCTTTGATTCCAGGTGGGTGAGGGCTAGATGGAAAGCAGCAGAGATGGCATCTTCTGTAGATCTGTTTGACCTGTATGCAAACAGAGATGTGTTATGGGAGGGAGAGAGGATGGACTTGATGTTCTGCATGACCAGCCACTCAAAGCACTTCATTATGATGGAGGTCAGTGCTATGGGCTGGTAATCGTTGCAGCTGGATGGGATGGCCTTCTTTGACACTGGTATTATGGTGGCATGTGGCATATGGTGGTAGTTTTGAAACATGGGGGGACAACAGCTTGACTCAGGGAGATGTTGAAGATGTTGGCCAAGACATTCTTGAGCAACTCCGCACAGTCCTTCAGAATGCGACCTGGTATGTTATCTGGTCCAGCTTCCTTGTGTGGATTGATCCTGGAGAGGGTTCTCTTCATGCTAGCCAGATCCAGACTTATGGCCTGCTCATCTGGGAGAGGAGTGGAGGAGCAGGGGGTGGCTGTGGTGCAGGTGCACTGTGGCTGACTACTGATTGGAGGATCAAGGGTTTGATTCCCGCTCTGTCTGCAGTCTGCATGTCTAAGTATCCTTGAGCAAGACACTGAACCCCCAGTTGCTCCTGGTGGGTCAGGCCAGCACTTGTGTATGGCGGCTCCGCCTCCATCAGTGTGTGAATGTGTGTGTGAATGATGTACAGTGGTGTGAAAAAATGTTTGCCCCCTTCCTGATTTGTCATTTTTTGTATGTTTTTCACACTTAAATGTTTCAGATCATCAAACAAATTTAAATATGGAGAAAGATAACGCAAATAAGCACAAAATGCAGTTTTTAAATGAAGGAGTTTATTATTAAGGGTAAAAGAAATCCAAACCTACATGGCCTTGTGTGAAAAAGTGATCCCCCACCCCCACCCCGTTAAAACATAAATTAACTGTGGTTTATCACATCTTTGGAAAGCTGAGTTCAATTTCTCTAGCCACAACCAGGCCTGATTACTGCCACATCTGTTCTCAATCAAGAAATCACTTAAATAGGACCTGCCTGACAAAGTGAAGTAGACCAAAAGATCCTCAAAAGCTAGACATCATACGGCGATCCAAAGAAATTCAGGAACAAATGAGAAACAAAGTAATTGAGATCTATCAGTCTGGAAAAGGTTACAAAGCCATTTCTAAAGCTTTGGGACTCCAGCGAACCACAGTGAGAGCCATTATCCACAAATGGCGAAAACATGACAGTGGTGAACCTTCCCAGGAGTGGCCGGCGGACCAAAATTACCCCAAGACTGCAGCAACGACTCATCCAAGAGGTCACAAAAGACCCCACAACAACATCCAAAGAACTGCAGGCCTTACTTGCCTCAGTTAAGGTCAGCGTTCATGACTCCACCATAAGAAAGAGACTGGGCAAAAATGGCCTGCATGGCAGAGTTCCAAGACGAAAACCACTGCTGAGCAAAAAGAACATAAAGGCTTGTCTCACTTTTGCCAGAAAGTATCTTGATAATCCCCAAGACTTTGGGGAAAATACTCTGTGGACTGACTAGACAAAAGTTGAACTTTTTGGAAGGTGTGTTTCCCATTAAATCTGGCGTAAAAGTAACACAGCATTTCAGAAAAGGAACATCATACCAATAATAAAATATGGTGGTGGTAGTGTGATGGTGTGGGGCTGTTTTGCTACTTCAGGACCTGGAAAACTTGGTAAAGCTGTGGTAAATGGAACCATGAATTTTGCTGTCTACCAAAAAATCCTGAAGGAGAATGTCCGGCCATCTGTTCATGACCTCAAGCTGAAGCACACTTGGGTTCTGCAGCAGGACAATGATGCAAAACACACCAGCAAGTCCACCTCTGAATGACTTAAGAAAAACAAAATGAAGACTTTGGAGTGGCCTAATCAAAGTCCTAACCTGAATCCGATTGAGATGCTGTGGCATGACCTTAAAAAGATGATTCATGCTCGAAAACCTTCCAATGTGGCTGAATTACAACAATTCTACAAAGATGAGTGAGCCAAAATTCCTCCACACCGCTGTAAAAGACTCATTGCCAGTTATTGCAAATTCTTGATTGCAGTTGTTGCTGCTAAGGGTGGCCCAACCAGTTATTAGGTTTAGGGGGCAATCACTTTTTCAACACATGGCCATGTGGGTTTGGATTTTTTTTTCCTCTTAATAATAAACACCTTCATTTAAAAATTGCATTTTGTGTTTACTTGTGTTATCTTTGTCTAATATTTAAATTTGTTTGATGATCTGAAACATTTAAGTGTGACAAACATACAAAAAAATGAGAAAACAGGAAGGGGGCAAACACTTTTTCGCACCACTGTAGGTAGGTAGGTAGGTAGGTAGATAGATAGAGTGGGGTAAAAAAGTATTTAGTCAGCCACCAGTTGTGCAAGTTCTCCCACTTAAAAGATGAGAGAGGTCTCCAATTTTCATCATAGGTATACCTCAACTATGAGAGACAAAATAAGAAAAAAAAATCCAGAAAATCACATTGAAGGATTTTTAATGAATTAATTGGTAAATTCCTCGGTAAAATAAGTATTTGGTCAATAACAAAAGTTCATCTCAATACTTTGTTATATACCCTTTGTTGGCAATGACAGAAGTCAAACGTTTTCTGTAAGTTTTCACACGGTTTTCACACACTGTTGCTGATATTTTGGCCCATTCCTCCACGCAGATCTCCTCTAGAGCAATGATGTTTTGGGGCTGTCGCTGGGCAACACAGACTTTCAACTCCCTCCAAAGATTTTCTATGGGGTTGAGATCTGGAGACTGGCTAGGCCACTCCAGGACCTTGAAATGCTTCTTACAAAGCCACTCCTTCGTTGCCCGGGCGGTGTGTTTGGGATCATTGTCATGCTGAAAGACCCAGCCACGTTTCATCTTCAATGCCCGTGCTGGTGGAAGGAGGTTTTCACTCAAAATCTCACAATACATGGCCCCATTCATTCTTTCCTTTACACGGATCAGTCGTCCTGGTCCCTTTACAGAAAAACAGCCCCAAAGTATGATGTTTCCACTCCCATGCTTCACAGTAGGTATGGTGTTCTTTCGCCTCCAAACACGACAAGTTGAGTTTTTACCAAAAAGTTCTATTTTGGTTTCATCTGACCATATGACATTCTCTCAATCCTCTTCTGGATCATCCAAATGCTCTCTAGAAAACTTCAGACGGGCCTGGACATGTACTGGCTTAAGCAGGGGGACACATCTGGCACTGCAGGATTTGAGTCCCTGGAGGCGTAGTGTGTTTCTGATGTAGCCTTTGTTACTTTCATCCCAGCTCTCTGCAGGTCATCCACTAGGTCCCCCCATGTGGTTCTGGAATTTTTGCTCACCGTTCTCGTGATAATTTTGACCCCACAGGGTGAGATCTTGCGTGGAGCCCCAGATCGAGGGAGATTATCAGTGGTCTTGTATGTCTTCCCTTTTCTTAATAATTGCTCCCACAGTTGATTTCTTCACACCAAGCTGCTTACCTATTGCAGATTCAGTCTTCCCAGCCTGGTGCAGGTCTACAATTTTGTTTCAGGTGTCCTTTGACAGCTCTTTGGTCTTGGCCATAGTGGAGTTTGGAGTCTGACTGTTAGAGGTTGTGGACAGGTGTCTTTTATACTGATAACGAGTTCAAACAGGTGCCATTAATACAGGTAACGAGTGGAGGACAGAGGAGCCTCTTAAAGAAGAAGTTACAGGTCTGTGAGAGCCAGAAATCTTGCTTGTTTGTAGGTGACCAAATACTTATTTTACCAAGGAATTTACCAATTAATTCATTAAAATCCTTCAATGTGATTTTCAGGATTTTTTTTTTCTCATTTTGTCTCTCATAGTTGAGGTATACCTATGATGAAAATTGGAGATCTCTCTCATCTTTTAAGTGGGAGAACTTGCACAATTGGTGGCTGACTAAATACTTTTTTACCCCACTGTAGATAGATAGATAGATAGATGTACTTTATTGATCCCAAACTGGGAAATTACAGTGTAACAGCAGCATGACAGTAGACAACCAAATGACAGAAACATACACAGCATAATAGACAAATGGGTGGATAGCAGGATCTGTAAAGCTCTTTGGTAATCTAGAGATGAGAAAAAAAGCGCTATATAAGTGAGCACCATTTACCATTCTGTGATGATGTACTGTTTTGTGCTTCAAAGCGGCCAAAGAAGTCATTTAGGTTGTTAAGCAATGTGATGTCACTCATACAGGTCTGAGGTGGAGGTTTGTAGTTGGTGAGAGTCTGTATCCCACGCCAGAGAGAACGTGCATCTCTGGTGTTGCCGAAGTGGCCGGATATTTTCTTGCTGTACTGTCATTTTGCCTCCTTGATGCCACGGGACAGGTTGACCCTAGCTGTTGTTCATCCAGCAGTGTTGCCGGCCCTGAAGGCTGAGTCCCGAGCCCTCAGGAGCCTGTAGACCTCTTCTGTCATTCATTGCGTTTGGCTGGCATGAACAGTGATGGTTTTGCACTTAGTGACATCATCAATGCATTTTGATATGTATGCTACAACAACCTCAGTGTACTCCTCTCTGTTTGTGTGTCCATTGTGAGTGGCTGCATGCTTGAAAGTGTCCCAGTCTGTAGTACTGAATCAGGCTTTCAGAGCATTCGAGGTCCCCTCTGGCCACACACACACTTGCTTTTTTGTTGGTCTGATTGCTTTCACTCTGGGTCTGTATGCAGGCCATAGCAAGATGGTGATGTGATCAGAGAGACCCAGGTGGGGAAGGGGGGAAGCTTGTCTCCTCTTCTTGGAAAGTCCACATGTTGGTGTAGTTTTGGTAGCAGGGCTTTTAAATCTGCATGGTTGAAGTCTCCTGTTGTGATGAGGAATCCATCTGGATGCGCTGTTTGTGTCTCACTGGTGGCCTGAGAGTTCCTTTTGTGCTTTACTCCTCTTGCTGATGGCAGTGGGTGGGACATACACGGCAACTAGCAGGACAGATGTAAATTCTCTTGGTATGTAAAAGGGTTGGCACTTGATGATCATAAACTCCACCAATGGAGAACAGTGTTTCTGCACAACAGTTGCATCTCGGCACCAAGTGTCACTGATGTAAACACACACACCTCCTCTGCGGGTCTTTCCTCCTTCCATGAACACCCAATCAGCACGATAGCATGTTAGCTCTGCTAATTGAATGACAGAGTCTGGGATATTGTCATTTAACCACATTTCTATAAAGATAAAAACACACCAGTTCTGCCCATCACGTTGCGTAGTTCTCAGGAGCTGTATGTGGTCTATTTTGTTGTTTAGTGAGTGTGCGTTAGCCAGAATGAGGGAAGGAATCGGGAGTCTGTGTGGGCTAGCGGCTAGCTTTGTTCGGATACCTCCACGTTTACCTCTCTTTTGTCACTGCTCATACTGTCTACGGTGTCTCCATTTGGGATGAGACACAGCAGTTGAGTCCAGGTGTGTGGAGGTCTGATGGAGAAGACCTAGGCCACAGAGTTCCTCTGTAACGCTCTGGTCCAAGACGTAATGTTTGGTCATATTCCTTATCTCCAGAAGGCTGTGGTGACTGTAGCTTGTGCGCAGCATCATATGTGGACATTCAACACATGAATATACGTTGAAGAGAGAAAGGAGGCCACTGCGTCTTCACACGCCACCTAGATTGCTACAACAGTCAGTGAGATTGTCCACATTTGACACAAAGGTTATAATTGTTGGATTCTTTGGAAGCAAGGTCAGATTTCACAGTAAATCTAATGGGGTAACAAATGCAACTGTGCATAAAATCTAAACTCACAATGCAGCAACTAATTCACCAACATACAAACAGTTCTGCTTGGTTGATGAAAACAGAAGATTATAGGCAGGGTCACAGTCCATTTGGGGCTCAAGGCAATGACAGAAATGGAGCCCTACTTTTTCTTCGTTCTACACTTTCTTTTCAGGCCTTATTGAAATCCGACCTGAAACTTATTGTCCTCAGATGATATTATTCTAAGCCAAAGATCAGATGGAATATTGGATTTAAATATATTTATTATGACAAATAAAAGAAGAAAAGAATACCCCATGGCCATTTGAAGGAGAGATTACAGAGTGTGGCCTCCATCACACACACACCAAATCTCTGGACATACATTTTCTAAACCTGGTATTTATAGCTGCGCTTCAGGATAGATAAACAGAGGGGGCGATGCCAGAGACATCTCGGAGACAGACAGAGTGTCTTTAATCTATACAAACTAAAAGTTTTGCACATTCATGGCATGGTACAAAATAAGACTAATAACATAATAATAATAATATGGATAATATGGAATTTTTCTATCATATTTCCCCCTTGATGCTTAATAAAGCATCATGATTAAAAGAAAAATAATCAAAGTGGTCGTAAAATAAAGTGAATGAAATAATATAAAGATATATGTGTAAGAATTTACATGTTGTTATGTGTCTTTGCAGACTAGCAGCAATCTTATGAGGTGGTTTAAAACGTGTGTAGAATATGTCATTAAAAGGGAATGTGTAATATAATCAAAATTAATCTTAGACTGTGTCAAATAAGAATGTAGAAAATGATATGGAGATACTCAAAATAGACTAAGATTATATTACAACCTTCATACTCCTTAGGCTAGTATCGCCCCTTTCACCATCCTCATCATCTGCAGCAGTTGTATGAAGAAATATCACTAAGTTTACAATAACCAGCTTCATCATCATATTAAGGACTCACACGGGAAAAGTCCAAAGTTATCACTATAAAAATCATTACCAAGTTCATGATGAGACTTCTTCATGAAGAGAATCACTAACTTAATCAGTTTTGTTATCATTGCCTGCAAAGCAATGAGGCTGTGCGTATCCAAAGTAATTAATATGACCATTTGGCATTATTTTCCATGGATAGAAGTACAACAATAACCTTCTATAACAGGGCACACACCCCTACAGGTGGCAATTAGTTGACCAAGAACCATTCTATTTTATGTTATAATTTTACAAATAATTGTAGCCTATAATTAAGTGTTTTAATCCCTAAGGGTGTTCTTACCCACTCTCACTCAAGAAAACAGTGAATGAAAAACCCTCACTCCTGTGCTTTCCATCTGAAATCGCATTCATGCCCCAAAATGGCATCATGTGGTAGAAAAGCATCTCTCTTCACCCTGCCCCACCTGCCCTGCCGACATGATGAGGGTACGGTCAGTTGGCAAAACGGGGTACACGAACCCCTGCCCCAGTTTTCCTGGCCAGTTGTGGGTACATCCAATGAACTCATTGACCACCTCTTTTGACAATGTAGATCCATAGTATACACTTGCTCATTTTGTTTGTCAAGCAGGGTAGCAGTACAGGGGAGAGACCACACTGTAAGCTGTTGCACACTTAGAGAGTTGTTAAGCTGGCTGAAAGGGATATCACTGCTTCAGAAAAGAGGGAGTTCCTTGATGACATTAACCTCTGCCTTCGCAGAGTAAGGAGTGTCATCATGGTTTCCGATCAGTGGAGTGATTAGTGTTGTGACAGGGTGTGATTCAAAATGATGTTTGCTGTATTATTTCTGTATATAGCCCTCTCTTAAGAAACCAAACAGCCTGTAGTAGCTGCATTATTTTAGCAGTAGCAAGATATTTGTCCAACAGTTAGTGTTATTAAGGAACAACATAACAATTCTCGACAGTGTATAGGCAGTGGAACAACTTAATAACAACCAACACTAAGTGTTACTACGAGGATGATGAGGATGATCAGGCAACAACACTAACCAACACTTTTCTTTCCCTTGTATTTTTGCATCGTCATGATAAACAAACAGCCTGCTTCTCTTATTGCAAAAGCCGTTGCTGGGACGACTTGTTGTTGTTGGGTTTTTTTTTTTAATGAGTATGCAATGTGTATTAAACAGTCTGTTGCTGGGGGTTTCAAGTGGGGTAGAACGTTAGATGCACCCAAGTGCCACATCCTTCGTTTTCCACGGCTGTTGGCATCGCCAGGATAACCTTTGTGCTGTCCTTGCCAGGGAATTTTGGTCCAGTTTCCCTTTGATGACCAGATCCCCCTGGTTTGGGCCAAAAGATGGGTGCACCTCCCATGGTTCCTTCGACACATGGTCCCTCCTGGGAAGGGCAGTATGGGTAACATCGCTGTCAGTTGTCATTCTTTGCATCTAATCAACCAGAGACTCTTCCTCATCACCTAAGTTAAATGGCTTCAATAGTAGGGTTTTCCATTCACAATTTCCCTATTTTTCTTATTTTCTTAATCCATCTTTCATAATCCTATTTGTGCATTATGCTGATCCTGTAGATTGTTGATGGTAACCTAAATGGTTTCCTAGGTAAATATTGGGTACTACTTCCTCTCGCACCAAAGATGCTGGGATAGGCTCCAGCCCCCCCGCAACCCGAAAGGATGAAGCGGTAGAAGTTGGATGGATGGATGTTGGGTACTAATAATTTGGGTACTGTACCTAAATGTGATATGACAAAGTGTATGCCACTAAATATATTCCATTATCTAAGTGAATCATTTCAGCTATTTTAAACCTTGATATTGTTTCAATTAAGGGTTTCAGTGGTTCCAAGGTTGTCATAGCCAGGAGCGGCACTGGGGTTAAGCTCCCAGTGCTCATAAAATGCTCCTTACAGCGTGCATCTCGAAAAGCCTCTGACAACTAAGTCCAACTCCTAGCCTGCCCGTGTGGTTTAGTCTCTAAGCCCGGCGGAACTGCTTTTACTAATAGGAGAAGGGGCGAGGGCGGATCTCTGGCGCCTTAAAACCAGATGCTTCGGGTAGATGGTGGCTCGTCAACCTGGGAAGGTAGCCCATCTAGGGGAAGGTAAACCCTGATTTCAAACCTCTGCTGCCTTGCGGGCATATACCCGGTCACGGGAAAGGCTTCGGGGAGTCAACCCTGAGGAAAAATCCGGAGTCGGAAGCCCCTAAGGCAGTTTTATGTTGTGCTCAACATCGTTCTGGCAGCTCCTGCAACGGGCGCTGGTGCCAAACTGTAGCAGCCCTGCTGTTCCCTTTGGATTCATCCGTGACGTGGAGAGGGGGGGACATGCTGCATGGTGGCAACATCTTGTCCTCCATATCTTCCTGCCCAGGCTTGAAATCCTACCAACGCCCAACGCTGGAAGGTAGAACACCCGGATCACTGGAGAGGACACTCCAGCTTCGCCTTTTAGGCGTAGACAAACACCACGGGGAAATGACAGTTACCGGTTTATAAGCACCGCTCAATTGGCCGTAGAGCGTTGGCGCCCAGGGGGTTGTTCCCGACGGTGGGAGGGATCATCGGATCTCACTGGACAGCTACGCCCCAGCCCCTCACGCTGGGCAGCCCCCCAGCCAATAAGGTGTTGTCCCGCCACCGCTTGCTTTCCACATTGGGTGCATGGGGATGAGGAGGAAGTCGAAACAGCAGGCTGAGAACCTTCGCACCAGGGCCAAGACAAAAAAACAAAAGAGACCAACTCTAAAACTGGGAACTTGGAACGTCCGCACTATGATGACAGGACTCGCTGCTAACCTCAAGGACATCAACGACACCAGGAAGACTGCCATCATCAATAATGAGCTGAAGAGACTGGGAGTGAATATCGACACTCTCCAGGAAACATGGTTGGCTGACGCAGGCACACTGAGAGAGAAGGACTACACGTTCTACTGGCAGGGAAAGGGCAGTGACGAACACAGGGAACACGGAGTGGGCTTCGCAGTGAAGAACACCTTGCTGAAGATGGTGGAACCGGGCAGCACTGGCTCTGCACGACTCCTCACCCTCCGCCTGAACACCACTCAAGGCCCAGTCACCCTCGTCAGTGTATATGCCCCAACACTGACAGCCACACCAGAGGCAAAAGACGAGTTCTACGAGAATCTCGCAACAACTGTCAGGATCATCCCCAACTCTGAACAACTCATTCTCCTTGGAGACTTCAATGCCAGAGTGGGTGCTGACCACGACTCCTGGCCCTCCTGTCTTGGACCTTTTGGCATGGGCAGAATGAACGACAACGGACAGCGGCTGCTCGAGTTCTGCACATATCACGATCTGTGCATCACAAACTCGTTCTTCAAGACCAAGCCCCAACACAAGGTTTCCTGGCAACATCCGCGCTCAAAGCACCGGCACCAGCTGGACTTGATCCTGACCAGGCGCACCTCACTGAAGAACGTGCTAATCACCCGTTCATTCCAGAGTGCAGATTGCGACACAGACCATTCATTGGTGTGTTGCAAGGTCAAACTGCAGCTGAAGAAATTCCATCGTGCTAGACAGCCTGGAAAGGCACGGATTGACACCAGCAAGATGGCTCAACCAGAACTTGTTGAGCAGTTTGCCTCCACTTTTGAGAAGGAACTTGGTGTACCACAAGAAGGAGAATCTGCAAAGCAGAAGTGGGAAGAGCTGCGAAACACCATCCACCGCACAGCCTTGGCTACCTTTGGGAGGAAGACCTCGAAGTCACAGGACTGGTTTGATGCCAAGTTGACCGAGATGACCCCCGTCATTGAAGCCAAGCGCTCAGCACTTGCTGAGTACAAGAAGTACCCAAAGGAGAAGAATCTCCAGATTCTCAGGGCTGCGAGAAGCAAAGTTCAGCAGACTGCTCAGCGCTGTGCCAACGAGTACTGGACTCAGCTCAGCCAAGACATTCAAACCGCTGCCATAACAGGGAACATCCGTGGTATGTACGATGGCATCAAGAAAGCACTTGGTCCGGCTCAGAGCAAGACGGCCCCCCTCAAATCCTCCACTGGGGAGATGATCACAGAAAAGAACAAGCAGATGGAGAGATGGGTGGAACACTACTCCGACCTCTACTCCAGACAGAACACCGTGACACCATCAGCCCTTGATGCCATCGACTGCCTGCCATCTATGGACAAACTTGACGCCGAGCCAACCATCGACGAACTCAGCAAGGTCATTGATAGCTTGGCCGCTGGCAAGGCACCCGGCAACGACGGCATACCCCCTGACCTGATCAAGCATTGCAAGACCGCCCTACTGCTGCCATTGCATGACGTCCTCTGCCAGTGTCGGAAGGAAGGTGCCGTACCACAGGACATGAGGGACGCCAAGCTCATCACCCTCTACAAAAACAAAGGGGAGAGAAGCGACTGCAACAACTGCAGGGGCATCTCCCTCCTCAGCGTTGTTGGCAAAGTCTACGCACAAGTTGTTCTCGTTCATCTACAGAAGCTTGCCGAACGTGTCTACCCCGAGTCTCAGTGTGGCTTCCGCGCTGAGCGATCGACGGTAGACATGATATTCTCCATCCGCCAACTCCAGGAGAAATGCAGAGAACAGAACATGCCCCTGTACGTCGCCTTCATCGACCTCACCAAAGCGTTCGATCTGGTCAGCAGAGAGGGCCTTTTCAAGATCCTGCCAAAGATAGGATGCCCACCAAAGTTGCAAAGCCTCATCGAATCATTTCACACCAACATGCAGGGGATAGTGCAGCACGATGGCAACGTATCAGAGCCCTTCAACATACACAGCGGAGTGAAACAGGGCTGTGTACTTGCGCCAACCTTCTTTGGGATTTCTTTGTATGCTCCTGAGGCATGCCTTCAGCACAGCAACAGAGGGAATCTACCTGCACACAAGATCTGACGGCAGGCTTTTCAACCTCGCCCGCCTGAAAGCCCAGAACCAAAGTACGCGAGGCTCTAATCAGAGACATGCTGTTCGCAGATGACGCTGCAGTCGCAACCCACACACAGCAGGAGCTTCAGACCCTGATGGACCGCTTCTCCCACGCATGCAAGGACTTCGGGCTTACCATCAGCCTGAAGAAGACTAACGTCTTGGCGCAAGGCACGGAAGCACCACCAACCATCACCATCGACGACTACGAGCTGGAGGTCATGAATCAGTTCACATACCTGGGGTCCACGATCAGCAACACCTCTCCCTTGATACAGAGATCAACAAGAGGATTGGAAAATCAGCCTTCACACTCGCTCGCCTCACCACACGAGTGTGGGAGAATCCCAAACTCTCTGTCAAGACGAAGATGGCAGTGTACAACGCCTGTGTCATCAGCACACTGCTCTATGGGAGTGAGACATGGACAACATACGCCCGGCAGGAAAAGAGACTGAACTCCTTCCACTTGCGCTGCATTCACCACATCCTGGACATATCCTGGCAGGACAAAGTGCCCAACACAGAAGTTCTGTCCTGTGCCGGCCTTCCCTCCATGTTTACTCTACTCAGGCAAGCGCAGGCTCCGCTGGGCTAGGCCCGTTCACCGTATGGAGGATGGCAGAATCCCCAAAGACGTCCTCTACGGAGAACTGGCAACTGGCAGGGAGAGACGTTGGCCGCCCACAGCTGCACTTTAGAGACGTCTGGCAAGAGAGACATGAAGGCCCTGGAGATCAACACAGAGCGCAGGGGGAGGACCTTGCAATGGCCGCTCCAAATGGAGAGGTACCCTGACCAGACAGCTCAAGGACGGGTGAAGAGAGACTGACTGCTGCAGCAGTTGAAAAAAGGAGCCCCAGGAAGAACCGCCACAGACCCAGCAGCACGGGAGACCCACCCACAAGTGCGACCTGTGTGACAGGGACTGCCCATTCGCGCATCGGCCTGTTCAGCCACAGGCGTGCTGATGTTCCAGCAGAGTAGACGTTTAGGATTCTCTTCCATGGTCATCATAGACCGACGGAGGCCGACGACGAAGGGTTTCAGTGTTACCATAGCAGTATTTAGATCATTGCAATCCATAGCACTATTTGGATCAGTGCAGGGGAAAGCTTTTGTCTATTTGGTAAGTATGTCAATAATTTCTAAACAACATTTTTACCTTCACTCTTATTTTGAAAAGACTAAGTTTATGCAGGGAAGGTCAAATTATTTTTGCTTTGAGCTCCTTAAGGCATTGTTCTCTTCTTACATAATTGAGTAAGAATCTGTGTTGTCTTTGTAGTAGATTCTAAATTGAGTCCCACAACAAGCATAAATTCAGCATAAATTGGACCTTCCTTAGACATTTGGAACTTTTCTCATAAATTTGCATGGTTTTCTGCTTCCTTATCAGTTTATCTTGTTTCTAATAAGCATGATATTTCTTTTTACAATAATCTGCAAATATTTTTCGGCACATTATTTTCTTAAATGCCTGCAAATCTATTGATGTAAATTTAACTTCTCCTACTGAATGTTGTGATTTCATTACCAAGCGGTTTCACCTATATTTTTCTCCATATTATTGATAATTTTTATGTACTATCTATTTTTCTGAGGATTTTTGCTAACTATTTTTTGCTAATTAATTGTTGTGGTACCCCTCACCCATGCATGGAGACACACATGCATCAAAGTTACAGCGTAGTTGCGTGATGGATATTGTCTTTTTAGTAGAAGAAGGAAATGTGTGCTATTTATATGTGTTGCACATGGTAAATTTAGATGAAAGTTTGTGAGTAATCTGACACCCCCAAAATGAGGTTTTCAGTACTCATGGCTGCTTTTGTGAGTGTCCTTCCTTGACCTAGTTTACAAATTTCAGTTAGGACAAGTAATACAGCTGTCTGTGTAGATTTAATGCCATTTAGCATTTATTGTAACCATTCTGAGTTAGTCATTAAGGCTACATCTGTCTGTCCTGTTGAACACAGACAGTTTGAATTTGTTTAAGTGCATCTATGTGAAAGGGTAATGTCCCATTCCTTCTTTTAATGGAATGATGGACATATTGCTTAACCAGAATATGGCTTCATTGTACACAAGGACTGCCTTATTTTATATATTCCTTCCTAAATTATGGTGTGGTCTGTAGTCCCGAGGCCCGGCTCGGCCAAGGCCAAGCACTGAGAGCACAGCCCAGCTCTTTAGCACGTCATTGTCATACAACACAATTATTCCTTATTACTGTCATATTTCTGAAATGTGATACCTTCATACCATTATCTGGTGAGATGCATCATTGCAGTGTGTCAGATTGCAATGTGTCAGATGTGTCCTGCAATGTCAAGTCATGTAAACACCACATTTTCAAAGTCAGTTAAATTGATATGCATTATGTCATTGTCAATGTCATTTGTTCTACTTAGCTTCGGCAATGTTTGTCCTCTGTGAGGTCCCCTTCCCCACACGCTGTGCCCCCAGCCAGTGATCCTGATGACCAGGTTGATGACAAACGTGTTGTTCCTCTTGCCACAGCCAGCCTGCCCCACACTGACCACTGTCCTCCCATCTCCCACAAAGATCCAATCGCGGGGCTATCCTGTAAAAAGAAATTGGGGGAAGCCAGAGGCTACCCCCTGTCTGTGCGTCAGAATTCAAAACAACAGGAGTGCATATTTTGTCTCCCCATAAATTGTTCTTGCAAGTGTTACTGTTATAATCATTCAAGTTTTGTCCTTTAGAGTTTTTACAGTGGTTATTCCACTGTTTATTATAATGTTTAATGCTAAGAAACACAAGTAAATTATTGTTTTTATTTTGGTCACCAAGTATTTGTGAGATTTAAGGGTAATGGTGATCGTTTGATTGTTAGTTTTCACCTGTTTGACTTTATATTTTTAAATCTTGGTGAAAGATGAATTTTTAGTTAATGCTTTCCTTTTTCTCTTGAAAAGAAAAACATGATAATGACCCAGAATAACAAGGAGTTTAAATTATACCTAAATCTCAGCATTTATTTGAATAATGTGTTTTTGTCATTTCAACAACTTTTTTGCTAAATATTCAGTGAATCACTAAATGTTTTACAATATGCACAGGTCAGCATTACTTTAAGATCACTGTTTAATAAAACAGTGTCCATATATTAGAAACCTTAAGTCAATGCAGCATTTAAAAGAATAAAAGAACACCATATCATGTGCAAAGTTAGCACTTGTTGCTTGTAACTTAAAAGATTAAATGTGTGGTTACACATGTGATTAACTGCAAAGTGGAGGGCAAATCTTTCGCTGGAGTGGGAGAGATCTGTTCCTGTCCTTATGGCAAAGCTGTGAACTGTTTCCTAGTTATCTGTGAAAGAGGTCATAGTGATAAGTCAAGCCGGGCAGCAGTCTGTTTTCAGGATTTTATCACACAGGAAAAAAATGTTACCGCCTGAGCCCAAACATGCAGCTGTATGAAACATGTCAACTTTCTGAGACCCAAAGCCAAAATGATAGATGTTCTATCATTTTTTTCCCTCTAAATCATGTAATCCTTCAGAGCTTTTGCTTCTATTGTTTATCATGGACAGTAAAAGGATAAAACCTTTAATAAGCACATAGTCATTCTTTAAAAGTGACTTTAGTATTTGGGGGAAAAACAATAATATGACTGATGCATTTAAACCTCTGATATTCAGCAGCCTCAGGTGAATCATATGCACAAAAATAGTCCATTATCCCTTGTTCTGTGCTTTGAATCATGTAATATAAGCTATATTTAAAGCCTTCAGTGATTGGGCATTATTGACAGCATTATTCCCTAATCTTGAGTTTAATTTTTCATTGTCATGCTGGTAGCAGAGATTAACATGCATGCAATTGGTACTTAACTTATTGGCTTATCTGTTATGCTTTTGTTGTAATGGGAGGAGTTGCCGTGGGCAGGGGGTGAGGCGACGGTTGTTGTGCGGCTCAGAGGCAGGGTTCTGGCTGAGAGTGGGGAGCAGGGGAAGGAGGAACCCTGGTGTTGTCATGTCAGACCCTTAGTCCGTCGTCCTTTTTCCCTGTAAAGTACACTGTTATCCCTCAGTCAGCGAGACAACGCAACTGATTTAATAAAAATCAAAATGATACGTCAAAAAAATTGGGTAAAAATAGCCCAATGTTCATCTGCCAAGGAAAAAAATCTATTAAATGAAAATGCTGGCTTTAAAAATATGTGAATATTTACCAGTTACGCAACGTTAGATTCAAACCCACAAAAATTAGACTGAAACCCACAAAAAGAAACTGTAAAACCCCTAAGCTTTGCAAAAATGCCCATATATAGATTTTTTTTTCTCCTCTTCCCTTTCTTCTCACTCACTCACTGTCAGACACAAGGGCCCCCACATACACACACACAGCGCAGTCCTGTTATCTCTCCAAGGTTACTTTTGGGCAGCTGCTCACACAGAGAAACAGGAAGATAGCCTTAAAACAAGCTTGAAATGGCAACCCAAAGTATTTGTAAAAACAAATCTGGCAACCCAACGTTCTCATGTCAACTTTTTGTCTACCGCTATGAGAACACAATTGAGTTTCTTACCCAAAAGTATTATTTTGCAAGCACCCACAAATAAAAGTGTTACCCGTGAGCCAATAATCACATAACCGTCCCTTTACACTCCACAAGAACCAGAAAAACAATGGACAAACACGGCTGCCAGCCATCGTGGCACATGTACTTCCGCCTCTGTGATGTCACCAGGACAAACCGTATAACACAGAAACAACCAGACAGACAAACAAAACTGCAGTTATTTTTTAAACCAGCGCTGTTACAGAAATTAACTAGAAAGCACTCGGAGAGCACAGACCTCCGCCAAGCGGCCACAGTTCCCCCCCATAGAGTGTTTGTGTGTACGTTTTCAGATTCCCTGAGCATGAAAAGATATGAGTAGCAATTGGATTCACAATGATTATTTGTTTATTTGACATGGACAGTGCAATAAACAGACAATTAATGAATGACAATCAATGTGATAGTGATAGGATTAGTGGTTCAGTAGTGTAAAATGGGGCTATAAGGGACGGCGGGTTAATAAGGACACTTTTGTGGGAAATGTTTTTAAATGTAATTCTGCTTTTTATTTTGAGCAGGACGCTGAGTTGTGTTGTTATTGTCAAATATCCATGAATCCTTCATCAAATCTAGGGCGGAAGCAAAATTAAAAAAAGCAGAATTACATTTAGAAAAGTGTCCCATATTACCCCGCCGTCCCTTATAGCCCCGTTTTACGGTTTGTAAAAGCATTGCCTCCTTGGCGGAGGTAATAAACTGAAGTGTTGGTGTGTCCATCTCCTCCACTGACGGATGCAGATTGGTTAGACAGGTTGCCGTGGGTTTTATATTATATTGGGGTTGCGCTCCGCGGCAAAACAGAATTTAGAGTCTTCCCCGGCAGAGAGGTCGTTTTTACGCAGCGCCTATAGCTGGGTGGGGAATTTGTGGCAAATAATGGGGCGGCGGACAGGTGTCCGTGTCAGGTTTTGCAGCGTGGTGCAAAAGCAGGCACGCTGGCGGGCCCAGGGCAGCAGTGTTTTCCACGTGCTTTTGTGCCTAAAACGTTGAAGAACGCGGAGTTTGTGTTGGTTCAGACACGACGACCAGCGCAATGTGCGCAGCGCCTATGGCTGGCACAGGCACGCTGGGGGTTCCGAGGCCAGCAGTGTTTTCTGCAGGCTTTTGTGGCTAAAACGTTGAGAAGGCGGAGTTTGTGTTGGTCAGGACACCGACGCCCAGCGCCTCCATTGCGCCCTGCGCACATGTTGAAAATGGCCCTATGTCACAGTGTTGAAAAATGCTTTAAAAAATTCCTGTATCCAGACGGTGAACCGGATCACCCCCAAAATTTAATCAGTTCTTCCTTGTACCATTTCAACAACGCCTGAAAGTTTCATGCAAATCCGTCCAAGACTTTTTGAGTTATCTTGCTAACCAACAGACAAACAGACAAACAGACAAACACACAAACCCTGGCAAAAACATAACCTCCTCCTGGCCTTTTCGGCCTGGCGGAGGTAAAAATTACCAGTTAACCAAATCAGGGCTCACTGCAATTCCTTACAGTATCTTGCGTTGATTTTTTTCTCACTGCAATATTGCCAGACAGAATCTTACCCCGATTAATATCTCAGAGTTCACTGTGCAATATTAAACAGTGTCCCAAATCGAACGCTCACTGCAACCGAACAGCAGAATCTCGCCAGACCTTATAAATTAATCGCTCACTACAATATTGCCGGACAGAATCTTACCCCGATTAATATCTCAGAGTTCACTGCGCAATATTAAACAGTGTCCCAAATCGAATGCTCACTGCAACCGAACAGCAGAATCTCGCCAGACCTTATAAATTAATTGCTCACTGCAATATTGCCAGACAGAATCTTACCCCAATTAATATCAAAGGGTTCACTGCGCAATATTAAACAGTATCTTACGTTAATTCCTGCACACAACACATCTAAGCATCCACCTCGCCGACACGAAATTTCCCAAAACCAAAAAAATCCTGAGTCAAACCAGAGATTTTTTTGTTTGTTTGTTTTTTATTTTGTATACTTTATTGATCCCCAGAGGGGAAATTGAGGGCATCCACCTGGATGGATGAAGCAGGCCATGGTACGGTGCTATCCCTTTACTATTCACACACACATTCACACCTAGGGGCCACTTTAGAGTCTCCAATTAACCTAACTTGCATGTTTTTGGCCTGTGGGAGGAAACCGGAGAACTCCCGGAGTAAACCCACGCAGACACGGGAGAACATGCAAACTCCACACAGATCACTGTTGGTCAGGGGCTGGGATCGAACCAGGGATCCCATGGCCAAGGGTGTGAGTTGCTGTGCTGCCACAGTGCTAACCACTGCGCCACCGCACCACCCAAGATATAGTGCAAGCAGAATTTAACCAGGCTTTCTGGTGTCAATCGCTTAGAAATACACAACATATGCGTATTTAACTCACTGGGACGCAAATCCAATATCCATAAGCTTAACAACACATAAATGTACTTACATCCAAGCTGCCTTTTTTAGGGTTCTTAGATCCGTCACCCACTCAGTTCCAGCGCTCCAGTTCGAAATGCCTTCACTGCAGTAACACTGAGTCTTGTACCCAGCCTGGGAAGGTCTTTCGTCAGCTGTGCACTTCGCTGAAATCAGGCAGAGGCGCCGGAAAGACGGAGATATGTGGAACCGCTGTTCGGTGCACCAAATGCAAATTGTCTCCCCTTGTTGGAAAGTCCACATGTTGGTGTAGTTTTGGTAGGAAGGCCTTTAAATCTGAATGGTTGAAGTCTCCTGTTGTGATGAGGAATCCATCTGAATGTGCTGTTTGTGTCTCACTGGTGGCCTGAGAGTTCCTTTTGTGCTTTACTCTTCTTGCTGATGGCAGTGGAGATGGGACATACACGGCAAACTAGCAGGACAGATGTAAAGTCCTCTTGGTATGTAAAATGTTGGGCACTTGATGATCATAAACTCCACCAATGCAGAACAGTGTTTCTGCACAACAGGTGCATCTCCGGCACCAAGTGTCACTGATGTAAACACCACGCCTCCTCTGCGGGTCTTCCCTCCTTCCATGAACACCCGATCAGCCCGATAGCATGTTAGCTCTGCTAATTGAATGACAGAGTCTGGGATTTTGTCACTTAACCACATGTTCCCGTAAAGATTAAACACACCAGTTCCACACATCACGTTTTGCGTAGTTCTCAGGAGCTGTATGCAGTCTATTTTGTTGTTTAGTGAGTGTATGTTGGCCAAAATGAGGGAGAGGAATCTGGAGTCTGTGTGGGCTAGCAGCTAGTTTTGTTCAGATATCTCCACGTTTACCTCTCTTTTGTCGCTGCTCACAGTCTACAGTGTCTCCATTTGGGATGAGACACAGCAGTCGAGTCAGGTGTGTAGCGGTCTGGTGGAGAAGACCTAGGCCACAGAGGTTCCTCTGTAACGCTCTGGTCCAAGACGTAAAGGTTTGGTCATATTCCTTATCTCCAGAAGGCTGTGGTGACTGGTAGCTTGTGCGCAGGCTCATATACGGACATTAACACATGAATATACGCTGAAGAGAGAAGGGAGGCCCTGCGTTTCACGCGCCACCTAGATTGCTACAGCAGTCAGTGAGATTGTCCACATTTGACACAAAGGTTGGTAATTGTTGGATTCTTTGGAAGCAAGATCAGATTTCACAGTAAATCTAATGGGGGTTACAAAGCAACTGTGCATAAAATCTAAATTACAGTGCGCAACTAATTCACCAACATGCAAACAGTTCTGCTGGGTTGATGAAAACAGAAGGTTATACAGACTGTGGACCAAAATTGTTGGTGCCCCCTCTGTTAATGAAAGAAAAACCCACAAATGGTCACAGAAATAACTTGAATCTGACAAAATGGTAAATACATAAAAATTCTATGAAAATAAACCCAGTGAAAATCAGGACAATGCTTTTGAATTGTGGTTCAACAGAATTATTTTAAAAAACAAATTCATGAAACAGGCCTGGACAAAATTATGGTACCCTTAACTTAATTTTTGTTGCACAACCTTTTGAGGCAATCACTGCAATCAAACGATTTTCCTGTAACTGTAATGAGACCTTGTGCACCTCTCAGCAGGTATTTTGGCCCACTCCTCATGAGCAAACTGCTCCAGTTGTCTCAGGTTTGAAGGGTGCTTCCTCCAGACGGCATGTTACAGCTCCTTCCACAGATGTTCAATAGGATTTAGATCAGGACTCATAGAAGGCCACCTTTAGAATCGTCCAATGCTTTCGCTCTTAGCCATTCTTGGGTGTTTTTAGCTGGTGCTGTTTTTAGGTAATTATCCTGTTGCAGACCACTGACCTGCGACTGACACCAAGCCTGTCTGACACTCGGGCAGAACATTTCTCTCTAGAATACCCTTGATAGTCTTGAGATTTCAATTGTACCCTGCACGATTCAAGACACCCTGTGCAGATGCAGCAAAGCCGCCCAGAACATAACAGAACCTCCTCCATGTTTCACAGTAGGACAGTGTTCTTTTCCTTGGTATGCTTCATTTTTGCATCTATGAACATAGCGCTGATGTGCCTTGCCAAAAAGTTGCAGTTTTGTCTCGTCTGTCCATAAGACATTCTCCCAGAAGCTTTGTGGCTTGTCAACATGCAGTTTGACAAATTCCAGTCTGGCTTTTTTATGATTTGTTTTCAACAGTGGTGTCCTCCTTGGTCATCTCCCATGAAGTCCACTTTGGCTCAAACAACGACTGATGGTGCAATCTGACACTGATGTACCTTGACCTTGGAGTTCACCTTGAATGTGTTTAGAGGTTGTTCTGGGCTCTTTTGTTACCATTCATATTATCCGTCTCCTCCTGCAGCCACGTCCAGGGAGGATGGCTACAGTCCCGTGGATCTTAAATTTCTGAATAATATGTGCAACTGTAGTCACAGGAACATCAAGCTGCTTGGAGATGGTCTTATAGCCTTTACCTTTAACATGCTTGTCTATAATTTTCTTTCTAATCTCCTGAGACAACTCTCTCCTTTGCTTCCTCTGGTCCATGTTCAGTGTGGTACACACCATGTCACCAAACAGCACAGTGACTACTTGTCACCCTTTAAATAGGTCGACTGACTGATTACAAGCTTGTAGACACCTGTGATGTTAATTAGAGGGCACAGCTTGGCTTGAAACATAGTCCCCTATGGGTCACATTATTTTCAATCTTTTCTAGGGTGTACCATCATTTTTGTCCAGGCCTGTTTCATGAGTTTGTTTTTTAGAATAATTCTGTTGAACCACAATTCAAAAGCATTTGTCTGATTTTCAGTGGTTAATTTTCATAGAATTTTATTTATTACCACTTTTGTCAGATTCAAGTTATTTCTGTGACCATTGTGGGTTTTTCTTTCATTAACAGAGGTGGTACCAACAATTTTGTCCACGTCCTGTAGGCAGGGCCACACACTTAGTCCAATTGGGGCTCAAGGCAAAGACAATCCTACCTGAAACTTATTGTCCTCGAGATGATAGAATAATTTGTAGTGCATAATTATTCTAAGTCAAAGATCAGGCAGAATATTGGATTTAGCTAGTATATTTTTATAACAAATAAATAGAAGAAAAGAACACCACCCATGCCATTTGAGGGCGAGATTACAGAGCATGGCCCTTCATCACACACACACACAAAATCTCTGAACATACATTTTTGATTTTTTTTTTTTTTTTTTTTTATTTTGTATACTTTATTGATCCCCAGAAGGGGAAATTGAGGGGCATCCACCTGGATGGATGAAGCAGCCCTGGTACGGCGTAATCCCTTAGACATTCACACACACATTCACTACCTAGGGCCACTTTAAAGTCCTCCAATTAACCTAACCTGCATGTTTCTGGTCTGTGGAGGAAACCAGAAATCACAGGCCTAAAACCCACGCAGATACGGGGAGAACATGCAAACTCCACACAGATCACTGTTGGTCAGGGGCTGGGATCGAACCAGGGATCCCATGGACAAGGGTGAGTTGCTGTGCTACCGCAGTGCTAACCACTGCACCACCGCACTGCCCTGGTAAGCCTGGTATTTATAGCTGCTCTTCAGGATAGCTAAACAGAGGGGGAGATGCCAGAGACATCTCAGAGACATACAGAGTGTCTCTAATCTATACAAAGTAAAAGTTTTGCACATTCCTCGGACACAGAAACTTACAGGACATGTCAAAGAGATTATCAATGCAGCTTAGGTCATCTTTTACGCTTGTACTGACCTACAGCCTCAACACTCGCACGCACATCCCCTGAAGGCCACAATTAGACAATAATTGCTCACAGACATGAAAGAATAATAAAAAGGAATATATGAACTTATTCTACATGGACTGCACATATAAACATCAGACATGAAACAGGAAAGGCATGGTACAAAATAATAATAATAATAATAATGTGGACAATATGGAATTTTTCTATCAATGCAGCAACTAATTCACCAACATGTAAACAGTTCTGCTTGGTTGATGAAAACAGAAGGTTATAGGCAAGGTCACACTTAGTCCATTTGGGGCTCAAAGCAAAGACAGAAATGGGGCCCTACTTTTTCTTTGTTCTACACTTTCTTTTCAGGCCTTATTGAAATCCTACCTGAAACTTATTGTCCTCAGAAGTCTTCAAATGATGATATCATTCAGGCATCAGAAATTACATCTGTAGAAAAACAAAGAAGTTTAACAAACTGAATGCAGACTCTTGTCTATTATAAAAAAAAAATTCACATGGAAAATCTGTTGTGTGTTCACACTTACCAGCCCCTCCAAGATTTTGCGATATTGCGATCGCACTAATTCATGCGAAATCAGACCATCGCAACATCTTTTCAGTGACCTTGCAACTTTGTCCAATTACCGCAACGTTCCCGCAATTTTGGCCAATCCTCATCAACTTCCACCAATTTCGCCAATCAAATTTGTCCCTGAGTAGCACTCAAACACAGAGTTCAGGGTCCTGATGGCCTGATGAACAAAGCTGTTTAGTAGTCTTGTGGAGCGGGCCCAGAGGCTCCGGTACCTTTTCCCCAAGGGCAGGGGGCTGAAGAGGGAGTGTGAGGGGTGGGAGGTGTCGCCTGCAATGTTGATAGCCCTGTGGGTGAGGCGAATGAGGTAGCTGTTTGAGAGCGGGGGCAGAGGGGCACTGATGATCTTGCTGGCTGCAGAGGAGAGGTCCTCAGAGATGTGCACCCCCAGGAACTTGGTGCTGCTCACCTTCTCCATAGTTACTCCATCGATGATCAGAGGACAGAGGAGTAAAAAAAAATCATCAGAAGAGTTATCCAAGAGCCAAAGACCACTCATGGAGAGCTCCAGAAAGACCTGGAGTTAGCAGGTACTGCTGTTTAAAAGAAAACAATAAGTAACGCAGTCAACCGACAGGCAATCTATGCCTGCTCAGCTCACAAGACTCCATTGCTGAAGAAAAAGCATGTTGAAGCTCATTTAAAGTTTGCTGCACAACATTTGGGCAAGTCATTAAAATACTGGGAGAATGTAGTCTGGTCAGATGAGACCAAAATTGAACTTTTTGAATGCGACAACACACAGCATGTTTGGAGGAGAAATGGCAGTGCACATCCCATCATGATGTGAGGGTGTTTTCAGCACATGGTACAGGCAGACTTCAATGACTGAAGGAAAGATGAATGGACAAATGTACAGAGACATCCTTGATAAAAAAAAATAAATTAAAAAAAAATGTTGCCATCTGCCAAGATGCTGAAGATGAAAGGAGGATGGACATTTCAGCAAGACAATGATCCCAAACACACAGCCAAGGAAACTCTCAACTGGCTCCAGAGAAGGAAAATAAAGTTGCTAGAATGGCCCAGTCAGTCACCTGACCTGAATCCAATTGAAAATCTACGGAATGAACTGAAGATCAGAATTCATAGAAGACACCCATGGAACTTTCATGATTTGAAGACAGATTGTGTGGAAGAATGGGCTAAACTCACTCCTGATCAATGTTTGCACCTAGTTTCTCCATACAGGAGGAGTCTGGAAGCTGTTATCACCAAGAGATCCTCCTCAAGATGGCGACCGGGATGGTCACACTTTTTCAGTGCTGAGACAAAGTCACTGATTTTGCCATTAAAAGTGGCTGGCCTGCAGCGATCGGCGCTCGTGGCGAACACGCACGGGCTGAATTGCCACCTCCGCTGGATTGCCCTTTAATCGCCTTTCTCCAGCGACTTCCTGCGCCTTCCTGAAGCGATTGCTAAGCTAACACTAGTTAGCTTAATGCTACCTGAAGCGATTGCTAAGCTAACACTAGTTAGCTTAATGCTGGCGCCAGTCTCTAAATAACTAACCTACAGCGATCGGATATACCTCCGGTGGATTACCCCTTTGATCGCTTTTATCCGGCCACTGTGAGTAAACTGACCAGCGATTCCAGCGCTTCCTTGTGATTCACTGATGTGCCCTACCTGAAGCGATTGCTAAGCTAACGCTAGTTAGCTTAATGCTGGCGCCAGCCATTCCACCTAACACCAGCCTGAATCAAAGCCCAGCTGCGAGGCCCAGCGGAGATACTACCAGGCAGGCGGCTATTTGTTGACGGGGCTCAGCAGAGATTTCACCCAGGCAGACGGCGGTAGGCGGCGGTGCCCAGCGGAGGACTTACCGTGACTGCAGCGGCGGTGTGCGACGAGACTACCCGAAGCGATTGCTAAGCTAACGCTAGTTAGCTTAATGCTGGCGCCAGTCATTCCACCTTACACCAGCCTGAATCGAAGCCCAGCTGCGAGGCCCAGCGGAGATACTACCAGGCAAGCGGCTATTTGTTGACGGGGCTCAGCAGAGATTTCACCCAGGCAGACGACGGTAGGTGGCGGTGCCTAGCGGAGGACTTACCGTGACCTCAGCGGAGCTCGGTGGCAGCGGCGGTGTGTGACGAGACTCGGTTGGAGGAGCGGGACGGGAGACCAGTTACGGCGACTATGAGCAACGAGACCAGCAACGGAAGGGGCTAGTTGGCTAGCTGAGGCCCAGCTGGATTCGAGGACGATCGGATCAGATTCTGGCGATATAAGCAGAATTTATTTTACTATCCACAGATTTTCTTTTTCCTTCTTTCCAAGAAAGACTGAAGATGGCTGCCACCGGATTAAAAAGCGGGCTGATGGGCACCACTAATAAGCCTTCTCTACTTCTCTACTTCCTCTTCGTTTTGTCTTTGTGTGTCTGGACCTGCAACAAGAAGGATTTTCCGACAAACTCAACCAAAGGTGAAGTTAAAAAGTTTTATCTGTATGGATTTGGGCTTGGACATCTCACCCTACACTCTATGTGGTCTTTAAAAGCCCTGAGCAAAAACTTCCAAATTAAGGCAAACATGGCTGTTAAGCAAAAATCACAATATGGCAGAGGATATACAGTTAAAGTTCTGTTAGTTCTGCTACTTCTGGCAGGAGATATTCACCTTAACCCTGGACCTGCCACTATTAAACAGCAGACCACTGGGTTAGCACAAAACCGAGCTGTACAAAAGCAAAAACAACATTTATTTTTCCAAACTGTTAATCATGCACGAGTTCTTTGGGACACCAAGGCTAAACCAAAGGGGATCCTCGGCGGTCATTTAAACATACGGAGCATAATCCCCAAAAGAGATGAGATTTCGGTGTTGCTGTTGGACTCAAATCTGGACTACCTTTGTCTCTCAGAAAGCTGGCTACACAGTAACATAGACACTAATATGATCGATATTGTGGGCTACCAGTGTTTTAGAAAAGACAGGCAGGTAGGGAGGGGAGGAGGTGTTTTAATTTACATCAAAGAGAAATATAAATGTCAACTGGTTGATTTGAATACTTCACTTGAATGTTTAGCTGTTAATGTATGTCTCTCTCCGGTAATGAATTTCAACATTGCAGTAGTGTACAACCCACCGTCACACAACTCTTCCTTTTATAATGAATTAAGTGATCTGGTTAAACAACTTGAGAAGAACAGAGAAACAATAATTCATGGTGACTTTAATATCAACTGGTCTGATAAAAAAGACAAACAAAAACTGAAAAGCCTCATGACTAAATTTAATTACCAGCAAATCATCAAAGGACCCACCAGGATAACCAAACAATCCAGAACACTTATTGACATGGTATTTACTAATAAACCAGAACGAATAACCAGAACCTATAATCTTGTAACTGGTCTCTCAGATCATAACATGGTTCTTGCTGTCAGGAAACTTACTAAAAAGCGACTACAGTATTTTGGGGGAGTCGATATTGACAAATCAAATTTTATTATCCCCAAATCAAAAAATGAGGAGTTTGAACATTACTTAGAGAATCAAAATTGGGAGCAGCTCATGTCAACATGTGAAGTAGATGATTGTTGTAATTTTATAACTGCAACAATCACAAAGTCTATAGAAAAATTTTCAAAGCAAATTAAAAGTAGACAACAGAAGATTAGCCTACCATGGTTAAATAATGAAATAAGAAAACTTATGAAGAGGCGAGACTATGCACTGAAAACATCACTAACCTCCAAACTACAAAATGATCACCTTGTGTACAAAAGTTTAAGAAATAAAGTGGTACATGAGCTGCGAAAATCAAAAATATCTTATTACAATAAACTGATAGATCATGCAAAGGGTAACAACAGTTCCCTATGGAGGCATTTAAATAACTTAACTAATAAAAAAAAACGATCAGAAGGGGGTAAAGGAACTTAGAATCAATGGCAAGACCGTCAGTGACAAGGCTACTTTGGCAAATGAATTTAATTCACACTTTGTGGGCTCTGTGGAAGACTTAACAAAAATTTTTGTGCTGCCAAATGTGCTCAACAACACAAATTCCATACTTCCAACAGATACTTTTCACATCGATGAGGTAAATGAGAAGTTAATTGCTGGTATTGTTAAAACACTGTCAAACTCAAAAACTAATGATATCTACAATATGAGCACCTCCTTTCTCAAAATGCACAGCAAAATATTAATCAAACCACTGACTCATCTCATTAATCTCTCCATTAGGTCTAGTACATTTCCATCTGGCTGGAAAAAAGCTGTCGTCATACCAGTTCATAAATCAGGCAGTAAAGACGATATATGCAATTACCGCCCAATCTCTATTTTACCAGTCCTATCTAAGGTTCTTGAAAAAGTTGTAGCTACACAGCTGATAGACTACTTACAAGACAGTCAACTTCTTCATCCACATCAATTTGGTTTTAGACCAGGATACTCAACAGAAACAGCAAATTGTTGCCTTATTGAAAACGTCAAACAGTCCTTGGACAGGGGTAATGTGGTAGGAGCTGTTTTTCTAGATCTCAAAAAGGCTTTCGATACTGTAAACCACAGTTTGCTTTTATCCAAAATGGTATCTTTTAACTTCTCCCCAAATACATTAGAATGGTTTGCATCTTATCTCCAGAATAGAGAACAGTGTGTAAAAGTTCACCAGGATAAATCCTCATTTTTAAACAACCGCATGGGTATCCCACAAGGGTCCATTCTTGGTCCTTTACTTTTCAGCATTTTTATTAATGACTTGCCGTTACACTGCTCAGCTGCAACATGCCAACTTTATGCAGATGATGCAGTTATTTACACAGCTGCCAAGACTCCAGCACAGGCTGCAGATGTACTGTCTACAAGTATGGTTGATGTCCAAGAGTGGCTCCTCAAGAACCATCTATTGCTGAACCTTCAGAAAACAGTCTCAATGTGCTTTTCAATCAAAAAATGTAACCTGCAACATTTTAAAGTTAATATACATGATCATGACATCAGTTTAGCTACAGAATTCAAATACCTTGGCATTGTACTAGATCCTCAACTCAAATTTAATCTTCATATAAAGAAAATTTCAAAAACAGTAAAAAAAAATCTGAACTGCTTTAAATTAATTAGATATTACATACCTTACGAAGCAGCTGCACTGTATATGCATTCTATGGTTTTTTCTCATATATCATACTGTTTGACAGTCTGGGCTCAAGCAGCCCCTTCCACAATAAGACATATAGGTTCATTATATAATCAAACCCTAAAAATCTTGGACAAAAAGCCCATTAGGTGGCATCACTGTAATGTTTTAAAAAAATACAACCTATTGAGTTTTGAGAGCTTCATTGACCTCTGTCTTCTGAAATTAACGTTCAAATGTTTCCATAAATCAGCACCCGAGCCACTTGCTGGTTTCGTCCAAAGACAGGACAGCAGCAGAGCCACCAGGAGTTCTGTTAACAATAACTGTAAAATATTCCACCGCAGAACCACATTTGGACAAACAGCTTTCTCTATAAAGGGCAGTCACATCTGGAACACAATGCCAAATGAAATTAAAATAATAACGGACTTTAAAACATTCACTAAAAATGTTAAAAACTGGCTGAAAAATAAACAAGAATGTACTCATGTATGAATTATTTGTCTGCAAAGTGAGAGTGAATGAAGGGAAGGAATAAATGTGTTTGTTTATAGTGAGTGACGGAGGGAGGAAGGCCTGAAATAGGCAAATGTGAGTTATGTTATATGTGTTAAATGTGAGTCAGGCTGTTATATTTGTGTATTTATAATATTTATGTTAAATGTGAGTCAGGCTGTTATATTTGTGTATTTATAATATTTATAATTGTGTATTTATAATTTTTCTGCATTGATGTATGTGGTTATTGTGTATATTTTTTATCTTGATTCTTTTTTCTAAAGCCCATCCAGGGACAAGAGTTGCAAATTAGCTAATAGCTATACACTCTATGTGCAACACATCAGATTGATTGTCTTTGATTAATTGTCTATGTTTATTGCACTGTCCCTGTCAAATAAACTAATCTACTACTACTACAAAGGTTTTTCTACTAAATATTAGGGCTGTAGCTAACAACTATTTTATGGCTCGGGTAATCACCCACTCTAATCGAAGATTACTCGAGTAATCTGATACTTTTTTAAAGAAACTTGCATTGACCAATATTTGCAAAATGTTTTTTCCTAAAGAGCAGTAGTAATTGTACTAAACACTCAATAACACAGGTACACATTTATTGCAATGCTTATTGCAATGTTTATTGCATAGAACGTAACTTGTTACACCATAAAGTTCCTTTTGCTGGTAGTTACCATCCGTTAGCATCCACTAGTGGATGCCATGAGCATCTGTTAGCATCCAGATGCTAACAGCGGTGGCTATATGTTCTTTAGTCATATAAGCATAATTAGCATAGCTGACTACATTCTGTTCATCTTAATTTTAAATCTCAATCATGTACCTTGCCTTGGGTGCGCTGGCTGTGCATGATGTGGGATACTTTCTGCCGAGACATTGTAACATCCAACGTGTAGCATGCTAGCTCACCGCTCAGCTTTACCATGTACACACTGCATAATGTTTTCCTTCAATTTGAGCTGAAATGATTCCAGACTTGAGATACTTTTGTCATTTTTTAAAAAACATTTCCTTTGTGGCGGCATGAAATAATAAGCTGCGAACTGAGAGTTTTTGAGGGAGTTTATTAAATCATACCGCCATCACAGAACTCACCCCAGCGCCGTGCAGGCGCGCCAGAGCGAGCTCTCAGTCTCTCAGGCAATCGTGTGGTCAGTTGAGCAGTCGTCAGAGAGAGTGAGAGAGAGAGTTACAGAGCGATCTGCAGTTTAAATACCCCACTACAGACAATGCATGAATGGCACATTAACATCAAGTAAATGGCCGGAAGGCCATGGGACATTTGCATCACATACAGAGCAGGGAGTCATGAACACCTGCATTTGAGTCAACATAACAGCAGGATACTGGCAGGAAATAGCTAGACAAGAGAAGCTGCCTATTGATCTCAATACATACATCTCATGGTTCTGCTAATAGCTCCAGCTGAGCGCTCTGCTTGTCCCAGTCTGTTTGTGGGGGTCACCCACAGTACTCCCCCCCAGAGGGGCTCAGCAGGAAGCTGAGCCTCGATAGTCTTGGCTTTGGTGGCGAGCAGGGAAAGCTCTGTGCAGGCGGAGGTGGAGGGAGGGGGGTGGGGGTAGCAAGTGCCGGCCCAGGACGGCGAAATTGTTTGGGCCGCGCAAAAATTGCCTGTGATCTGCGATGTTGAGGGGCTGTCCTGTTGAACGTGCGGAGGTCCACAGCAAGCTGTAAGAAGAAAATTAGTCTCTGATCCTCTCGTGGCCATGAAGAAAACAGGAGCTGCAAGGCTGCGTAGGGCTGTGAGAAAAAAAGGAGCTGCAGCTGTGTGAGGGACTTGGCGTGTTGGCTTTAGGTGCGCGCGCGCAGCCCTAAAGCCCTCGGGGACAGCTGACGGCTGAATTCCCTTTGTGCGCCGTGGCTGAGACCCGTACAAAATCCTGTGAGCGAGCTGCGTGTGTGCTTCAGGTGTGTGAGCAGCCCTGAAGGTTCTGTGTACAGCGGCGAAGGACGATGGGCGGTCTGTGTGGAGCCGGTATTGTCCCGTGCGGAGTGCGCTGTCCTCATAACCCCCCCGGTGTGCGTGCGGGGTTCGGTGCTTGACAGGTCCGCTGTAGAGGCGAGTCAGGGGTCAGGGAGCTTGCTGGAGATCAGCGTAGTCGGCGGCCGATGGTCATCCCTGTTCAGGTTGTTGCTGTAGTTCGGTCATGGTGCGTTCAGGTCCACCGCGCTGCGTTCTCCGTCGGCCCTGGAGGTCGCCGTCGTGGAGAGAGGACGAGGTGCGTGCGCTCTCGTGTGGAGGAGCTGTGAGAGCGGCCGGTCCCAGCGTGGATGTGCAGATCTCAGGCGAAGGACGCACCATGAAGCTTTCTGCAGCTTTCCCGGTCGTGGATGATCTCCGGAGAGTTCGCCTGGTGGTGGCTCTGCGTCGAGGTCTCCCTGTAGCAGAAGGGAGGGCAGTCCATTTGCGTCAGGCTGTTGCGTTCGCTCGTCGTCGGAGAATCACCGCCGGGTGCTGCGTTCGTTGTCACCGTGTTCTTTTCTACGTCGGGTCACCAGTGTGGCTGTCCAGACCAGAAGGTTGCGTTGCACAAAGCGTGTGCTTTCTCGGGGTCACCAGTGTGGCGGCATGAGATAATAAGCAGCAAACTGAGAGTTTTTGAGGGAGTTTATTAATCATACCGCCATCACAACACCCACTCCAGCACCGTGCAGGCGCGCCGGAGCGGGCACGGAGGCTCTCGTCAGCAGCAGTGGTCAGAGAGAGAGAGAGTTACAGAGCGATCTGCAGTTTAAATACCCCACTACATACAATGCATGAATGGCACATTAACATCACAGTAAACGGCCGGAAGGCATGGGACATTTGCATCACAGTACAGAGCAGGGAATCATGAACACCTGCATTTGAATCAACATAACAGCAGGATACTGGCAGGAAAGAGCTAGACAAAGAGAAGCTGCCTATTGATCTCAATACATACATCTCATTGTTCTGCTAATAGCTCCAGCTGAGCGCTCTGCTTGTCCCAGTCTATTGTGGGGGTCACCCTCACCTTTATCTTTGCCAGCCTGTCACTATGCCGCTCTGACATGGTGCCGTTAAACAAATCTGCGCTTTGTTTAGGTAGCATGACCAGAAGAAGGTTACATTGGAAGAAGGTCATATAGGCTGGAAGTGCTACATTAATCAATCAATCAATCAATCCATCAGATTTATATAGCGCTTTATCATAGACACTCAAAGACGCTTTACAGAAATTAAGGGTCATCCACCACCTGGATGGATGAAGCAGCCACAATACGGTGCCGTCCCTTTTTTAACCATTCACACACATTCACACCAAGGGCCACTTTAGAGTCTCCAATTAACCTAACCTGCATGTTTTTGGCATGTGGGAGGAAACCGGAGAAATCCCGGGGTAAACCCACGCATACACGGGGAGAACATGCAAACTCCACACAGATCACTGTTGGCCGGGGGCAGGGATCGAACCCACGATCTCATGATCTCCGCGATCCCCCGGCCGAGGGTAAACTGTGCTGCCGCAGTGCTAACCACTGCGCCACCGTGCAGCCACATTAAATGACACATCGACACATAAATTTTGAAACGAGAGTTTTTTGCAACCGAATGATTTGAATTATTTGAGTAATCATTGCAGCCCTACTAAATATTAAATGAATTTCACCAAGCGTGTTCAATACTTATTCCCTGTGTCATTCCACTTTATTAAATATAACTTATTTTGTGAACACAGTTGCCTTGGTCTATTTGTATGTATAGATTATTTGGGTTGTTGCTGATATCTGGTGAAAATCTCGGATCAATGGCTCCATCAGAAATATGTTTAATGAGAAAAATGTTGACATATTCAATACTTATTTTCCCCCACTGTTAGGTATGAATTTAGGGACTTAAATCAGGCCATGGATGGTTGAGTGGGAATCATTGAGAATGGATAATTAATTTTAGGAAGGACCATAATTTTAATATTTGCAACTCTTCACATGAGTGACATAGGTAAAGTCCTCCAATGTATGAGGTTGTCTTGTATTGTTTTAAGAAGGGGAGTGTAATTTAATTATGGCAACTCTGAGAGCCTGAGGAAAATATTTAAACCTAAATTTCTAATGTTATCTGATTGTAACAAAATAATTGAAGTACTCTGAAAATTATAATTTACTTTAATGTGCTCTCTCAATTTTTGAATATTCTCATGATCTTGTCATGCAAGCATTGTTATGATTCATGCTGATTCAAAGCACAAACCCAGGCGGTGGGGATTAGCGCAAGTTTCAAACTACATTGCAGCATGTTGGTAGAAATGGGGCTTCAGGTTCTCCTTTCAAAGCAGCTGATTCTGTAATGTATATTAATGGAATGAATGAGGTTGCAGTCCATTTTAAAGACCACATGGGTCACTAAAAACCAACATTTCTAAAATTTCCATACTGTACAAATATAGAAGAATTTTGTGACTTTTTCAAACTCTGTGCATTGAGCACTGCATTGAGTTATGATCCCTTTGACTCTGATTTAGGAGCCAACCCTTTTCTTAAAGCCCAAACAACCCTTTAGAAAAATACCATATTTATGGTCAAGCTTCTGGCAAGATTGATGAGTGGATTACACCACCAGGACTTCTCAGTTAGAGGCTTAGATGCAAAGCGACGTCCAACCTCTTTGATATACAGTCTAGTCATGCCAGCCAGTCTACTTGTCTCAAGTGAACAATGTCATTGTTGGCTAAAGATTTGTCTCTGTGAGTCTTTTATCTGGTGAGGTAAAGCCAATACATTAGTATTCAGCAAGTTCCCACAAATCTCCCTCTCTCTCGCGCACACACACACACACACACACACACAGGAGGAGTGATCGAGTGATCCACGAGAATATTCTAAAATCACCTACTCAGCATCTTACTTATCGCCCCGCCACCTGGTCGATGTCAGGAAGTGAGCAGGAGACAGGAAGACGGAGAGTGAAACAGAGAGAGAGAGAGAAGGCCTCTGCCGTCAGATAAAAAAGTATGGGAATGGATGGTGCTAAATGAATTTTCAACACTGTATTATGGAGCCATATCCCCACTTTTCCATTCATGCCCCACATGCATTGACACAGGGCTCTCTCGATGCACTATCATCCCCATGGCGTTCGCTCTCTCAGCCTTTATAGCTCCTGCACAAAGTGTTCAGCACTGAGCCGTGCAGATGTTCCCACTGGCGGCCCAAGCATGTTCTCACATTTCACCAAACTGGCCTTATTATCACAGTTACTGTAACTGAATTAAAAGGGGCAGCAAAATCACCATATTTGCACAATCAGAATGCTTCTGACACTTCATAACTGAGTTTTTACTTTGTAAACATGCTCCTTGATGTTATTATATCCCCCTTTGTGTAGGATTTTTTTTAGTCTGGGGAGAAAGAATGCACAAAGGAAGTTTTTTTTTTCCTCGCTTTGGTATCCACCTGCAGAGATCTGAGTCGTGCTTGATGTGTTATCATGGATAGACTGCCAAGAGCATGATGCAGAACAGAGGAGATATTTGCCTATGAAACCTCTCCGCTGGATAAAGTACAGTCTCTCTGCAAATGAAAAGGATTTCTGTCAGGCAGTCTGAAAGGCCTTCAGCATACTAAGAGGTGTAGACAAATGTCTTTCAGCTGTTACATCTGCAGGTATGAATACACCTGTCACATTCTGTAGCTTCTTTACAGGCACAACTGGAGGAACCCTTTTAATATAACCCCATTTAATGGACATCTAATTGAGCTGCTGCAGCTTTCTTAATTTGGTGGAGGATGCAGTGCAGTTCATCAATATTGCCGACTCAGCTCGATCAGGTAATGGCCAGTAATGAGGCTGACAAGTGAGGTCTTCCTGTTTTTTTTTTCCATTTTAATTTGCAGCATGTTGAATTTGGATGGGAGAAAAGCATGGTATTGATTGCAGTGTGTTTACTATGTCTACATTAGGAAGTGATAGTGAGTGGGAGGCCATTCCCCATGTACTCCGGCTTAAAACCCTTCAGTTACACGCCTTGCTTTGCTCTTATGATTCCATTACTGAGGCAGTCTTTACTCTGTGGCAATGACTAATGGATAGCCTTTGCTTCTCTGCAAAGTGTGGGCTGCCATATGATGTGCTTCAGCAGGTCTAGAAATGAGAAAGGTAAAGAATTCATTAAAAAAAATGAGACTCTGTTTTAAAAAAAAAAGAGCGAGAGGGAGACTCGGTGAGCCCCATCTACAGCCCCGTGGACTGGATCTGAGAGCATTTCTGTGCCGACTACTCCATAGCACAAAATGGTCCTGTGTGTTTGTGCTGTTTGATGCCAGTGGAGAGCCGGTACCCAGCATGCATTTGATTCATCTCTGCGCCAGCATACAATGCTTAGAAGTTGGGGATTCTTAGCCCTCCCGGCTCAGCTGCTTGGTGCAGAGACTGTGGCATGGCTCTGTGAACAATATTTTGCTCATAGCTGCTAAGAAATTGTAATCATGGGAAAGGATCTCGGTCCTGCTAGAGTTGACTTGACCTCCCACGCCCCTTACTAAGAGAGAGAGAGAGACAGAGAGAGAGAGAGCGAGAGAGACAGCAGTGAACGCCCCATTACTTCTGCTTTATTTGTACAACATTGCCCCCTAAAGTCTTCTTCTGGCGTATCTGCTCAGATCCCCTCAGGGGCCGTGTCAGTGGACGCTATATCACAATACAGTCCTGTAATTTACCGCCACTTGCTCCGGGCAAATAGACCATGGATAAACCTCACCTGCATCGCTCTGTCACAGTCAATCTGAGGGAAGACACCCTTGAGCGGTGCTGCGCATGGCTTTTTAAAACCAGAATGGGCATACCGCATGTCAAAAATTGGACTATTCTGTCATTTTTTTGTTATGCATACAGCAACAATGCAGGTGGACAGAGAGTGTGTGTGTTTTATCTAGGGATGGCTTAAAAGACAATGAGTGGTGAGATTTAGTAAAAAGTAGAATGAGCACCATGTCCTGCAGTACGCCTACCCATTGTACAGTTAAAATGTCTAGTTGAATTATATTGGATAAGTTGCAGTGCTAAATGTATAAATTCCAGTAGATCAGCAACTCAGTCAGAGTTGACAGTCTGTAGAAGAAAGCTGTTTATCTGGGGGGGGGGGGGGGGGGTTCTGTTTAGTTTTGGTGCTTCAGAAAAGTTTGCCTGACAGCAGCAGCACAAAAGGTTTATGAAGGAAGTCAAAGGGGTCCCTGACAATGTTCATTGCCCTGCTCTGGCACTGGCTCTTTAAGATGTTCAAGACAATAAACTTCTCACTTCCCTTCACGGTGAGCTGGGCTTTTTTTTCCCCTGCCATCTGGTAGCCGAAGACCCAGACAGAAATGCAATATCTAGGAGAAATGCATGAATCTGAACCCACAGCAGAGCCTTGGTGACTTTGAAATAATGCTGCAACATCCTCGTTTCCTAATGCTCCACTTCAGAAGCAACAGAGGATAATCATATGTGAAGAAATGAATGTTTCACTTTAACCATTCTGATAGAATAATCAACTCCAAAATAAGAGACAACTATATCTTTGACAAATATTTTTGTACATTTATGGCAGGGGTGTCCAATCATGTGCCATGGAGGGCCAAGACCCTGCAGGTCTTCTCTTCTACCCACTCTCTTCAGCAGGTGTTTTCACTTATCAGCAATCAGTGGGAAGAAATTCAGTGAAATCTGCTGTTGAAGACTGGTTGGAGGTAAAGCCTGCAGGGTCGTGGCCCTCCATGGCACATGATTGGACACCTCTGATCTATTGTGACCCCTTTTGCAGCAGTAACTATTCATTTCCAGTAACTGTTGATCAGTCCTGCACATCAGTGTGGAGGAATTTTAGCCCATTCCTCTGTCCAGAACAGTTTCAACTCTGGGATGTTGTTGGGTTTCCTCACATGAACTGCTCGCTTCAGGTCCTTCCACAACATTTCAATTGGATTAAGTTCAGGACTTTGACTTGGCCCTTCCAAAACGTTAACTTTATTGTTCTTTAACTATTCTTTGGTAGAACGTCTTATGTGCTCAGGATCATTGTCTTGCTGCATGACCCACTTTCTCTTGAGATTCAGTTCATGGACAGATGTCCTGATATTTTCCTTTAGTATTTGCTGGTATAATTCAGAATTCATTGTTCCATCAATGATGGCAAGCAGTCCTGGCCCAGATGCAGCAAAACATGCCCAAACCATGATATTACCACCACCATATTTAATAGAGGGATAAGATTGTTAGCTGGAATTCAATGTTTTCTGTCGTGAAGTGCTCATTTCACAAGTGCGAATTAGGACGCCAAATGCTGTCTGTGAGTTTGCACATTTATTAACATAAACACAGACAGAGACGTGAACATAGCAAACTAAATTATAAAGTCCATGGCATGGATAAACAAGAACATTGACATGGAAAACACTGGAGGCAAGCGCAGCTCAACATCCAGGGGAACATGAAGCCGGAATCTCTGAGCAAAGGGGGGCAGAATCCAGCCAGAGCACACCCGAAGGCAGCCGGGGCCCACGGCTGGATATAGGGAAGAAGATCTGGATGGAGCCTCCACTCACCTCTACAGCGGGACTCAAACACACTCAGGATAATTGACGCTCCTGAGGACGGGTGCACAGGAAGAAGGACATGACAACCCCCCAGGGGTTTGCCATGTCCTTATATGCCAAACATAATAAGAAGCAGGTGTGGATACATGAGTGGAGAAAATAACGGAATGACAAACAGGTGTGCAGCTCTGACCAGTGAGACAGCCGGAAGCTGCAGAACGCTGTCAAAATAAAACACAACCCGGAAAACATAATGACACAAGAACATAACTATAAATGCACAAAGAAACAGAGAAGACTGAGCTAAACTACAGACGGGGCACCCCCCACCCCCCTGGATCATGACAGTTATCCATTCATCAAACATAAGAAGTTACCCTGGAGTCCATTATGACCTCACCGACTATTACACGCCTTGCTCTTGGAGTGATTTTAGTTGGTTGTCCAATCCCGGGGATGGTAATAATGGTCTTAAATTTCCTCCATTTGTGCACAGTCTGTCTTACTGTGGACTGGTGGAGTCCAAACTCTTTAGAGATGGGTTTGTAATCTTTTTCAAGCCTGATGAGCATCAACAACCCTTTTTCTGAGGACCTCAGAAATCTCAGACATGTGCTGACACTTTGATAGAACTTTAAATAAAAGATTGTTTAAATAAAACAGGGTGACCCGCTCACAACTGATCGTCATCCCATTGACTGAAAACACCTGACTCTAATTTCACTTTCAAATTACCTGCTAATCCTAGAGATTCATGAACTTTTGCCACTCAAACATATGAATTATTGGCTCATTTTCCTCAATAAAATGGAAAAAGTAAAATATTTTTGTTTCATTTATTAAACTGAGCACCCTTTTTCTACTTTTAGGACTTGTGCAAAAATCTGATGTTTAAGGTCATATTTATGCAGAAATGTAGAAATTCTAAAGGGTTCACAAACTTTCAAGCACCACTGTAAACAGTGTGCTATGTATACTGCATATTCTAAAAACTTAAATTCCTGGCGGCAGCAATAACTTTATTGTGGTCTTTGAAATTATTTCATTTGTATTTTTGAGTGCCATGTTTGGTTATTTTGGCTGTAATTTTTTGTGCTTTTAACCCCTTAATGTGCTAATGAATATAATCAAAAACATTTAAAATTGGATACCCAAACTAAACAGAAAGCTGTCCTTGAACAATTTGGACTAAAAATGTGTTTTTCCTTTCTTTTGAAAGGTAACGCTCTAATTTTTCCCACACCTCCACAATGTTTTAAAGTGATACTGGCATTGAGGAGCAGAGGTTTGTACACACTCAAAAAACTTGGATTTTATATGCCCACTTTTTTGTAAACAGAAACTTATAGATGATCTTACAAGGTGGGAGGGGTTCACAGCTTGAAGTCTTATCTAAAACCATTTCAGATTTTATAAAAATACAACTGAAAATGAGTATGTGTAGACAAAAATGCTCTGTTCCTGTATATTAGCCGTAGAGTAGCCTACACTGTTATTTTAACTATGTTGCAGTAATTAGGCTACATCACTTTCCCTTTGAGGAGACACCAGATGGAAAGGGGGATTTAACCAAACTAACTTAAGAAATTGTGGCAGGAGAACCCAAAGTTCTCTTTTACTACCTTTCATTATGTTTCTTTCCTAGTAAGATCCACCTCTGCTTGATAACGAAACCAAATTTCCTGCTCTTTCCACAGATTAAGACGATTTTTAAAGTGACACTCCAGCAAAAATCAAGTTTTTTCTATTGTTAACATGTCTGTAACATGTCTTTTGTGACTTACAAGACATATCAAGCACAAAATCTCACCACAGTCCCAAGTCTGTGTTTTTTTGCCGTGAATTTCCAGCTTGGGAACACCCCCCTGCAGGGCTGGATTAAGGAGGCTATGGGCCCCTGGGCTAGAGCAATTGTTGGGGCCCTCCCACATATTCATGGGAGTATGATATGCAAAATGGCCATGTTTACATGCACGGTAATAAACCGGTTATAATTGGATTTCTGGTGTTATCTGATTATTAAAGTAGCCATGTAAAAACAATGATCAGATAAAAGACAATTATTGTGTTACATAAAGGGAAATTACATTAACACGCAGAGTTTATTGTCCAATAACCCATTTATTCGGTGCATGTAAACATGTCAAATCCAGTTACCATTATTTATTCTAATTTAACCTTTATTTATACAGGGTAGTTCCATTGAAAGGAAACCTCTCTTTTTCAAGGATGCCCTGTTCATGTTCACACAGTTACACATTCATACCAGGAAGCTGCCCAGTACAACCACAGACTGACCTGTAGCCACTGAGCAGCTCCACCGGAGCAGTTGGGGTTAAGGGCCTTGCTCAAGGGCACCACAGTGGGATTAAAGTGCTGATGACACCTTTTTGACTTCCTCTAATTTTTCAACACATAATACAATATGACAAAATAGGTTGGTCTGTGCAGTTCTAAGTCAAACAGGCTTTTTTCACGCGAATATCCGACGTTTTCATCAGCCATCACCCATTGCCTCAGTGGCTGGAAAACTCCCCAGCCATGTTGTAACTTCATCAACGGAACAAAGCGCTTGGCTGCCCTTTGTACACACAGGATGGAAGTGGCTGAAAACATCGACCATGGTTCCAGCACATGTAGTCTGGAATTGGTTCGTGTTGTCCAATCTTCAGACGATAATAGTTCTGAAGAATGGGATGACAATGAAGAATCTGGGGGCATCAGACTGTATAGTTTTGAGCCGTGCCAAGCGGGCACTGTGCCTAGCGAGTCAGACTCAGTGACAGTCAGTTGTTCATGTTTTGTGTGCATCATCTGCCGTGTTGTCAGCCAGCCAATATTGCCAACACTATTACGACGTGTTAGCCACTCCACACAGCCGTGGTTCTGTTGCGCCCCTTGTAGCGATGTCGGCTCTGGGGCGCAACCGTGGTTAACACTTCTCCTCTCCATGTTCGCTGGGTGATGTCGGCTCAGAATGCCTACTCTTTGTGTTTCTGTGTATTTTTGTAAGTCTTCACCTTTTGGGATCAGTCTTTATGTTCAATACATGTGCTGTGGTGAATCCTGCGTGTAAATCCTCATGTAAATCCTCATTATTTACGCGTAAATCCTCCCTCTCCGTGTGCTCTTACACAGGGCACGGAGATCCCTTTCCATGAAATAACGAGGATTTACGTGCAGGGTTCACCAGAGCACATTTAATATAGAACGACAGACAATTCCTAAAAAGGTGAAGACGTACAAAAAACACAAAAACACTTACTGATGGTGTTCGGGGGCCAGCGTTGCCCAGAGAACGAATGCGAGGAGATGTGTTAGCCACAGGTGCGCCCCAGAGCCGACATCGCTTCAAGGATGCACAAGAACCACGGCGAACATGGAGTGACTAACACGTCATGAGATCACTGAAAATACTGGCAGACTAATAGCAAAGATGACAATACTATGGACCAGCAGTGCGTGTACTTCGTGGCCGTTTGCCAGTACCCGCACTGCTGGTGATGGTGTGATGAGAAGCACCTGGGCGAGGACCGGGAAACATGATCAGTGGAAGGGGAATCAGCTGGTGATAATGATAGAGGGGACGTGGCTGGACCAGTGAGATGTCAGTATGGGATCACAGAAAGCAGGTCAAAGCTGCACGTAAATCCATTAATCCTTCCCCTCCTCGTGCGCTCCTCCTGCCTAAAAGTGCACGAGAAGCGCACGAGGAGGCTTATGACAGTTGGAGCTGAAGTGCGTGATGTGGTCTTTCATGGTCTGCTGTTTATCTAAGCCTGCGACACAACGCGAAGGCATAGTTGTAAAATTAACACAAGAAAGCAGAGAAACTTTGAGCTACAAAGCTGCTGTCATTCCAGTTAACAACACCGGAGTCCATTTTGTCGATTACGTCATTGGGGTGCCGCCCTTAATTCAGTGGGCGGCACCACAGTCCACTCAACAGCTGCAGGTTTTTGATGATAACTAGTTTATGCAGGCGTGGTTGTAAATATTATATTGATCATAGACAATGACTTTTGGGTTTACACAACATGCTAAAAAATGTCAAAAACGTGTCATCAGCACTTTAAGGAGGGTGGGGCAAACACTGTTATGTTATCTGTCCCACCCAGATCTAATTCTGCTGGTCCAGGGATCAGACCTACGACCTTCCGGTCACCAGCCCACATCCCTGACCATTAGGCCACCACTGCCCACAAATCTGATTATCTGAGTATTCCTAGTTATCTGATTATTGTGGCTATGATAGCCGGGGTCATTGATGGATCAGCTTGACCTTCAAGGTCCTAAATTACTAAGGCAGTGGCTATGGATACGGAACCATACCCACAGAATTGTTGTTACAGATACGGCTCAAATCTGATTGGCCAGTATGTTCTATTAATGCGTATCTTAAAAGCAGCAGGCTACAGGAACGGAAATTTGAGGCATTTATTTGTTTCAAAATTTTAATCAGTATCTATTTACTACATTTGTAACTTTACTCACTCCCAAATCCTAAGGCTAACCTTTTAATTTTAAGTCTAAATTTCATCTGATCACAGGCCCAACGTACTATCTGCCTAAGCCACAGCAGCAGTTTGCTTGGAGCTGATCTGAAAAGGTCAACTCTTCCATACCAAAAGATATTTCATATAGGGCTACAGCTTCCGTATCCATAGCCACTACCAATTACTAAATAAAGTGAATGACCACAAAGTTCTAGGTTTGCCTTGAATAGCAGAAAAATACAGTGCCATCAGGACTAGCAACCAACAAGTATCTTGTATCAACGCACAACTTTAATTATGACAATGAAAAACACATTCAGCCGGTGTTTAATGTTCAAGGGTAAAATAATAACTATTTGAAGCCAGAAGAGGGTTTTTCCACTACACATAGGAAAAAAGCCTTGCCAGACCAGTCTGCCCTACTGGGAAAACAGCTGCTGTTCTCCATGACCCAGGAGAGGAGCAGGTTATGCGCGTACAAACCTGATATTCATTATCTAATGATGACGGTTTTTACAGTGTTAACCTCCTTCACTGTCATTCTTTTAAAAGAATGATTCAAAATGAAAATACCCTGACAGTTGTTTGAATTAAATCTACAATTTTGCATTCACCAGAGCAGATTAATAGAACTCTGACCGAGATGAACAAAAATATAACTGAAGGAAATTTTACAACTCCCGGACAAAGAGAAAGACTAGCATCATCTCTGAATTGTAGCAGATAGCTCTCATCCTTGACCAAGCAAGGCTGTGGAGTTAAAAAGCTCCTTTAAAGTTCATAAAAGTTGGTGTGTGCTGGATTTTTTTTAAAAAAAACTGCTCACCAACGTAATTTCATGACATTTGGACTAATTTCTCTTTTGCAAAACATCTGTAAAAGTTGGTCCAAATGCCATAGTATGAACCCAGCTTAATGGAAAAAAAATCACTGTATATGCAGCAGACAAAACAATGCAAACAGCCATGGAAGGAGACAATAGAAGCCATTGTCTTGAAACGTACTCACCATTTGGAAGTTTGCAATTGAAATGGCACTTGAAGAAAAAATGTTTCTGCCGTTTGTAGGAACGTTCAGATGCTCTAATATCAGCGTCCTTATTCTGGCAGCTCTTCGGCCCTTTTCTGGATCAGTATTCCTGGTGTGTATGACTGATGGATCTTCAGACAGTGGCTCTGCCGGTGCGTCCTGCGTTACTAACAGTTTGATAAACATCTTGTTGTGACTGTAAAGTTGACACTGTTTGGTTGTATCACACACTTTAAAAAATCCTGTCAATTTAGGAGTCTTTTTTAAAACCTCCTTCTCATGTTCCTGTTTTTCTTTCTCCTTTTTTCTCTTTTGAACACGGCTATCGTACATTCATTCATTCATTTGTCCACGGATTCACTACCAGCCCACGTCCAACCTTAATCAGGTCAAATGTCAACTCTTAACCAATTAAATTAAGCAGGCAGAACAGACGTACACCCTGACAAATTAAAAGTTGATACGCCAAAACAAACCCTTCAATAAACATTGGGCATGGCAGAATTAGTAAAGAAAAAAAGTATTTCTTTTGGGGCCCCAAACAAGCTGGGGCCCCGGGGCTCCTGCCCCGGTAAGCCCTCTTGATAATCTGGGGCAGCCCCCCCTGAAACAGGCGAGTTTGGACGGACCGTTAGTAGCTATATAACTATTCCTGCTTAGCCTGGTTGGTTATAACATTAACCAATCAGACGGATACTCTTGGCTACCTCGGGGGAAGAGGGAGGAGCCAAGGAGCAGCAGGATTGAGGCAGAGCGGGTTGGGGTAGCAGTGGAGAGAGGCAGAGAGGTGGGGGGGTGATTTGAATGTGGCTGTGCGAGACAGCCACATTCAAATCGAGCTGCTCTCAGCTCACTTCGCCAGCGGACGGGGCACCGTACTGTGAGGTGAGAGCAGCCAAATTCAAATCAGCCCCCCACACACACACACACACACTCAGACACCGGCTAATAGGGGACTGGTTGTTAGTAAAAAGTAAGCACATTTGGCAACTACACATTTATCTCTCGCCTCAACCATTTTCAGAAAAATATTTCGCTTTGTACTTTTGAAGATATAGGCAAAACTTTAACATCTGGAAGCGTCTTGAACAGACTAGCAGCCCACCCACCAGGAGTCGCGGCGACCAGTCACATGCAAGCCCTGCAGGTCGGGAGCATGGCGACCAATCGTGCAAGCCCTGCAGGGTGTTAATTAGAATATTCATAGATCTGCGCATACTTAAGTAGATGCAACATTTAAAATCTCTTTGCAAGCAGTTCTAAGGCAAAGAAAGTTTTTGTGGGTAAAAAAAAACCCCACAATATACTATTTTGGGCAATACATATTTGTTTTTGAGGTGGTTTTACAGCTGCCGGGGTGCACCTTTTAAGGCAGTTGAGACTTGTTGCTTCTGCGACCTCTGGTGGCAAACTGTTCCAAATGTTCAAAATTCTACTGCACATAGGTTACTCTTATCCTTATTATATTTGTTCTTGAATAATTCTAAATTGTGACCTTTTGCAATGAAAGTTGAATGCTCAGTATGTAATGAAAGATGTAGAACAATATATATTGTTCCACATCTTTCATGCGTATATATACTGTGGGGTGCTCTCCATACCTCAGTCTCTTCACCCCGTTAATATTCTGGCTCGTCGCTTCATAGCCGTGGTTTTAGTGGTGCAGCTGCGCCCTCTGGTGGCAGGGAGAAGTGACCGTTAAATCTTTGTCGTTTCCGTCTCCGGCAGACATATTGCTTGGCAGAGCAAATTCTGGAAAGCTAGCACAAGTGGGGGCAAAGGATTAAAAAAGAAAATTGACTTACGTCTTTACAGCTGACCACAGTCAACCCACGCAGGATACAATGGGTAAGAATGATTGAAAATCTACTGCTGTCAGCAGGTTTTGGGGCGAGTTTGGATTCTGGCCGTGAGGAGTGAAGCGTGTGAAACCCTGATCCTGTGGCTGTTGTTTAGCTTGGTAGCTAACTCACTGGACAGCTGGTCTGAGTTTGCTACGTAGGAGGGCGAGGAAAGCTGCTATTTCACACAAATTCGCTCACAGTGTCGCTGAAAGTGTCCGGTGTTGTGACAGTGATTCATTTAGCACTAGCTGCCACACAATGTGGGTTAGCTTAGGTTAGACTAGAGCAAAGTAGTGCCAACTAGAAGAAACTTTGCTAAGTGCGCTAGTACGACGTTGTACTATTTCGAGAGGAGAATAAATTGGGCTTACACCTTTGAATTGGTTAATACAGTTGTGTCAGGGTGCCATTGCTGTATCCATAAATTATGTTTTGTTTGTTATTCACGCTGGTTTCTGTATAGTAGCGCAGCAAAGGCGTTAGCAAGCTAAGCTACGCCACTGTTTGGGTACCGTTAGACACGTTTTATCACCAGCGTTTAGTGGCTATGACTACGTTTACTTGGCGAAACACTTCCAGCCTGTTAAAAAGGTTTTGGTTCATGTTCCCAAGGATATATTACAGATATCGCATCCACGCCAAGTGGGTAGCGCTAACTTTGGCTACGGTCACGCTGCAGGTCTTGATGCTCAGTTCCGATTTTTTTGCGTGGTCTACAGCTATGAAGTGGCCCGCATGCGCAGAAGAAAACGTAACGTCAGACGCAGCGTTGTGTTTACGGAAGTAAATATGAGCCCAGAACGATTGGAGGGATCAGAACTTCTTTACCCGGATGCTGCGCAGCAAAATTAAATGTTAAAATTGTAAATATGAGACCAGCTCCATTCCTCTACAGGCCAGATGACCGCTGTGATCAGCTCCGCTTTAACAGAGCTGATCGATTAAACAGCTCTCTAATATGAGACCCCATGTCTCAGTGGGATTACCTGTATAAATAAGGTTAATAATAAATAATCCTAGTGATTACAGTAGGGCTTTCGCCCACTGACGTTGTGTAATAAACTGCATGTCTCCTTCCAGCGGCCTAAGACACCGGTCCTGCACAGGAATGAGAAGCAGCCAGAGACTCCCCTCTCCTGTGTCCCCCTATCTGGCCAGTCCGTTCCACAGTCGTGTCATTATTAACTTTACATTTTAGATATTACAGCAGCCAGGACTCATGGTGAGCTGTTTACAAGGAAAGAGGAATTTGCAGGGTCCAGTAATGTCTGACGGTTTCAGCCCCGACCCCCCCCCCGTAATTTTGAAGTTATTGTGCAGTTGGAGCTGACAAAATTACAATCCAGTGATAAAGGGAAGAAGATTGATTAAAAAGAGAGCACATGGGGTCGGATGGGTGGTGAAATCCGGTGTTGTGCCAAAAAGTGATCACTGTCTGCAGGAGCCAGGAGTGCCCGCTTGTTAAAGGTGTACTGTCTGGTCTCAGTCCACCTACAATGTGTCTAAATGTTTTGAGGTTTTATCACATCTGAAAAATTATAGTGTTGGCCAAAGTGTTGTAGTTTGGAAAACAACGTATAGAATTTATCTGATTGCAAATTTATGTGCAAAAACATCATTGTTTGGAGGTACATAGAATATATATTGATACAGTACATGTATCATCATCATAGCAGTCTGTCGGGGGCGACAATGACTGTTTCAGTAAATCTATGCGTTCTTCCATGTAACCTTGTGACTGTATTATTTTAATTGCTTTTAATCCTAGATCAAGTTTGTTTCAGATTCAAAATGCATCATACACACGTGGACAAAATTGTTGGTACCCCTCTGTTAATGAAAGAAAAACCCACAATGGTCACAGAAATAACTTGAATCTGACAAAAGTGGTAATAAATAAAAAAAAGTTTATGAAAATTAACCATTGAAAATCAGACAATGCTTTTGAATTGTGGTTCAACAGAATTATTAAAAAAAAACAAACTCATGAAGCAGGCCTGGACATAAATGATGGTACCCTTAACTTAATATTTTGTTGCACAACCTTTTGAGGCAATCAAAGGATTTCTGTAACTGTCAATGAGACTTCTGCACCTCTCAGCAGGTATTTTGGCCCACTCCTCATGAGCAAACATGAGCAAACTGCTCCAGTTGTCTCAGGTTTGAAGGGTGCCTTCTCAAGACGGCATGTTTCAGCTCCTTCCACAGATGTTCAATAGGATTTAGATCAGGGCTCATAGAAGGCCACTTTAGACTAGTCCAATGTTTGGCTCTTAGCCATTCTTGAGTGTTTTTAGCTGTGTGTTTTGGGTCATTATCCTGTTGCAAGACCCATGACCTGCGACTGAGACTAAGCTGTCTGACACTGGGCGGCACATTTCTCTCTAGAATACTTTGATCGTCTTGAGATTTCATTGTACCCTGCACAGATTCAAGACACCCTGTGCCAGATGCAGCAAAGCAGCCCCAGAACATAACAGAACCTCCTCCATGTTTCACAGTAGGGACAGTGTTCTTTTCTTGGTATGCTTCATTTTTGCATCTGTGAACATAGAGCTGATGTGCTTTGCCAAAAAGTTGCAGTTTTGTCTCGTCTGTCCATAGGACATTCTCCCAGAAGCTTTGTGGCTTGTCAACATGCAGTTTGGCAAATTCCAGTCTGGCTTTTTTATGATTTGTTTTCAACAGTGGTGTCCTCCTTGGTCATCTCCCATGAAGTCCACTTTGGCTCAAACAGCGATTGATGGTGCGATCTGACACTGATGTACCTTGACCTTGGAGTTCACCATGAATGTGTTTAGAGGTTGTTCTGGGCTCTTTTGTTACCATTCGTATTATCCGTCTCTTCCATTTTTCATCAAGTTTCCTTCTGCGGCTACGTCCAGGGAGGTTGGCTACAGTCCCGTGGATCTTAAATTTCTGAATAATATGTGCAACTGTAGTCACAGGAACATCAAGCTGCTTGGAGATGGTCTTATAGCCTTTACCTTTAACATGCTTGTCTATAATTTTCTTTCTAATCTCCTGAGACAACTCTCTCCTTTGCTTCCTCTGGTCCGTGTTTAGTGTGGTACACACCATGTCACCAAACAGCACAGTGACTACTTGTCACCCTTTAAATAGGCCGACTGACTGATTACAAGTTTGTAGACACCTGTGATGTTAATTAGAGGACACATCTTGGTTGAACATGTCCCTATGGTCACATTATTTTCAATCTTTTCTAGGGGTACCATTATTTTTGTCCAGGCCTGTTTCATGAGTTTTTGTTTTTTTTAAAGTAATTCTGTTGAACCACAATTCAAAAGCATTGTCTGATTTTCATTGGTTAATTTTCATATAATTTTTATTTATTACCACTTTCGTCAGATTCAAGTTATTTCTGTGACCATTGAGTTTTTCTTTCATCAACAGAGGGGTGCCAACAATTTTGTCCACGTGTGTGTTAAATACAGTATATCTGTTTACCTGTTGAAATATATATTTAACAGCTAATATAACCCCATAACAACATGGCATCTGGCGATCTTTTTTTTTTTTTTTTTTTTTTTTTTTGGCAGCTGATCACTTTTTGCCATGACATAACAGGCGACCTCTGTCTCATAATGCGCTGTAACACCACCTATTACAAAATTGACATAAATATTGCATTTAAAAGTGTAGTCAGTACTAGCTAGTTGAGCTACAGACTTGAGCTAACAACGGCTGATAACTGAAATATTGATAATTACTGGTCTCCTTAAACGTAGCCGCCATTCTCTGTGATTAAGAATAAAACTGTTTTTGGATGGTAATACAGGTTTGGAATAATAAAAGCAGCACTCTCAAAGAGACAACAAAGTCCTCCATGTTGACAAGTGAGCGCTGCTTCTTCTTCTCCTTTTTTTACTTCTTCTGTGGTGTTCTGCAGGGTTGCATAAAGATGCTTCACACTACGTAATGACGTAGCCTTGACGTAATCCCCGACTAGCTCCATATCGGTAGAAAACCAACTGGTTCTTATGAGGCACTACAGTTGAACTGGTTAAGCACTGGCACAAGCCCCAGAACCGAACTAGCACTGGTTCTTATTTTCGTGGAAATGAGGCAGATGTTTCATCCAGTGCTGCACTGACGTTGCTGGATTCTGAGCCATGGGGAACGCAAAAGAATTATCAAAGGACATGCGGGAGAAGATAGTTGAACTTTATCAAACAGGAAAAGGATATAAAAAGATATCCAAGGAATTGAGAATGGCACTCAGCCGTGTTCAAAACTAGGGATGAGCCGATACCACTTTTTCAAGTCCGATACCCATACTGTGACTTTGAGTATCGGCTGATACCGATTCAAACCCAATACAGTCTGTCTTATTTAAAACAACAAAAGTACAGAACATACTTTGGTAATGACTGGTTGCATTTTGCGCACATATATTCTTTGACTTTTAGAGTTATGTTTTTATATTACAAATTTGACTCAATTCAACAATGCTCCCTCTTTTTTATTTTAAACTTTGTAACATTGGCAGCATTTCACTGGTCAGGACCATGTAAACATGCATTCTGAAGTTTTAAGTGCAAGTTTATGCAAAACTTTAAAGCTGAATATTTAAATAAGCATTCAGATGAAATTCAAAGTGCCACTTTATGCATGAGGTAAAAACTGCTGTAGATCTGAAAATAAAGGAACTAACCCTTTAAGTTGTATTTTTGTCACCCATTATTATTATTATTAAGTATTCTCCTGGTCCTAGTGGCACATTGTCCAACATGTTTAATGGAAAGCTCATCTGCTTGTTAAGGGGTCAGTTAACATCCGTGAATTGTGTGTTAACATTAGCCTAATATCGCTCAGTTCAAAGCAAATAATTTTGGGAAGGCCATTTCCACTGCATCCATATTGCTATGTGATTCAAACCTGTCCGAGGGTCCCCCAGGTAGATCAGGTAGCTCTGCAAAAAAAGCATTAAACACTACACTAATCGCATAAAATATAGTCATATTACATATTTTAGGCGGAATTGAAAATTATAGTTTTTTTTTGTGGGGGGGGGGGGGGGAGTTGCTGTCTTCTAGCTGGGTTTACTCCGAAACAGTACATTTGATAATGATTCTGACACTTCTACATCAATGTCTTACCTTTCTTATGAACCCAAATTTATTGAGAAAAATGTTTTTATTCATGAAGTATAAGCTTGTAGGCTTAGCTGTTTAAATAGATGAGCAGAGATGTGAATGGTCAACTCCGAAGCATGAAGACCATCATTACAAGCTTTGAGGCAGAGAGGTTTGGCAATATGGAGCACAGAACTGGCAAGTCTACCTACACTAAGAACCCTAGGGCTGGTAGGATTTATCAGCTGCGGAAAGAGCTGAGGATGCTGACAAGACAGTTTAAAGCAGCGGCAGAAGAGGAGAAGCCACCACTTGCTGAGCTTCGGCATGCCATCAGGAAGAAGCTTATGACCCTCTGTAGAGCTGAATGGCACCAGAGGAGAAGGATTGAGAGAGCCAGGAGACAAACTGTATTCTTGGCAGATCCATTTGGCTTCATGAGGAAGATGCTAGGGCAGAAGCGCAGAGACTTGGGTGCTCTAGGAAGGAAGTTGATCATTTCTTGCACAACACCTTAAGTGATCCCTTCAGAGAGCAGGATCTGGGACCTCGGAGAGCTCTTTTGGACATTCCAGCCCCTCTGGTGGAGTTCAACACCTTAGAACCCACCTGGAAGGAAGTTCAGGAAGTAGTGGCAGCGGCGAGAGCCAGCTGTGCTCCAGGCCCCAGTGGAGTACCTTATATAGTATACAAGCGCTGCCCGGAGCTCCTGAGAATCCTATGGAAGATACTGAGAGTGATCTGGTGAAGAGGAACTGTAGCAACGCAGTGGAGATGGGCAGAGGGAGTGTGGATTCCCAAAGAAGAGAGGTCATCTAAACTGAAGCAGTTCAGGTCTATCTCACTCCTCAGCATGGAAGGCAAGGTCTTCTTCAGTGTCCTGTCTAGGAGAATGACCCACTTCCTTCTGAAGAACAATTGCATCGATACATCAGTACAGAAGGGTGGAATCCCAGGTGTGCCAGGGTGTTTGGAACACTCTGGTGTGGTCACTCAGCTGATTAGAAAGACACGGGAGGGAAATGGAGATCTAGTGGTGTTTTGGCTGGACCTCGCCAATGCTTTTGGGTCAATCCCCCATAAGCTGGTCAGTATCACACTGGACCAACACCACATACCCAGAAAGATTAAGGATCTCATTCTGAACTATTATGGTCAGTTCTGACTCAATCACCTCTGGCAGCTTGACCTCAGATTGGCACCAGTTGGAGAAAGGGATTATAACAGGTTGTACCATCTCTTTTGTCCTTTTTACCCTGTCCATGTACGTGCTGGTTAAGCCAGCAGAGGTAGAGTGTAGAGGACCCCTGTCAAGGTCAGGAATACGGCAGCCCCCATTAGAGCTTTCATGGATTACCTGACAGTCACTACTACATCAGTGCCTGGCAGTAGGTGGATTCTCCAAGGCCTGGAAAAACTTATTTCCTGGGCAAGAATGAACTTCAAGCCTTTAAAATCTAGATCCATGGTCCTGAAAAGAGGGAAAGTGGTGGACAAGTTCCATTTCCTCCTGGATGGCATTGTGATACCATCTATCACAGAGAAACCAGTCACAAGCTTAGGGAAGGTCTTTGACTGCAGTCTCAGGGACATATCTATCCAAACTACCATAAGGAAACTGGAAGCATGGCTATTGACTGTGGATAAGTCTGGCCTTCATGGCAGGTTCAAGACTTGGGTGTACAAACATGGCATTCTGCCCTGTATCCTCTGGCCTTTGCTGGTGTATGAGGTGCCTCTGTCTACAGTGGAGACCCTGGACAGGAAGATCAGCTCCTACCTTCGAAGATGGCTGGGTTTACCACATAGCTTTAGTAGTGCGGCGCTTTATGGCAGGAGCAGCAAACACCAGCTTCCTATCAGCAGTCTGAAAGAGGAGTTCAAGGTCTCCCGCACAAGAGAAGCACTAGCCTGTCGTGACTCTAGAGACTTGAGAGTGGCAGCAGCAGGCGTTGTGGTGAGGACAGGTCGGAAGTGGAGAGCTCAAGAGGGGTTGGAGCTTGCAGAATCTCGGTTGAGGCACAAAGCTCTGGTGGGCACAGTGACAATAGGACGTGTAGGGCTGGGGTCCATCCCACAGCCGCGCTATAATAAAGTCCAGGGAAAGGACAAATGCCAGTTAATCCTGCAGGAGGTGAGAGCAGGTGTTGAAGAAGTGAGGACTAACAGGATGGTAGGCATGCGGCAGCAGGAGGCGTGGACAGAATGGGAGAAGATGACCTGGAATGACATCTGTTCAATTCAGTTCAACTTTATTTATATAGCGCCATGTCACAACAAGAGTCATCTCATAGCACTTTCAACTGTAGGGGGGACCCCCACAGTTGGAGAAAGACCCCAGCAATCAGGCGATTCCCTGTGAGCAAGCACTTGGCGACGGTGGAGAGGAAAAACTCCCTTTTAACAGGAAGAAACCTCCAGTAGAACCAGGCTCAGGGAGGGGCAGTCATCTGCTGTGACTGGCTGGGGGGTGAGGGGACAGAGAAAATGTAAAGAACAGACATGTAGAGAGCAAACAACACGATGGGGACTCAATCTATGGGAGAGAACAAACAGATGTTAATGACGAGCAAAAAAATATATATATATATTTAATTGAGAGTGAAGAAAGGAGTGAGGCCCAGTGCATTATTGGAGGTCTCCCGGCTGACTAAACCTATTAGCGGCATAACTAGGGGAGGGTTCAGAAACACATGATCCCTCCCTAATTGTAGGCTATATCAAAAAGGAAGGTTTTAACCCTATTCTTAAAAACAGAGATCAAGTCTGACTCCTGAATTCAGATTGGCAGCTGGTTCCACAAGAGAGGAGCTTGATATCTGGCATGCAGAACCTCAGCGTATCCAATTTATGCTCCGAGCAGTATATGATGTGCTACCCATTCCAGCAAACCTGCATACCTGGGGCAAGAACGAGCTGCCAACATTGCTCTCTGCCCAGGAAAGGGCACGCTTGAACACATCCTTGGCAGCTGCCCAACAGCTCTTGGTGAGGGCCAATATCGCTGGCGCCATGACCAGGTGCTAAAGTGTGTAGCGGAGACCATCTCCAGCGCCGTGCCCAACAATAAGCAGGTTGGTAGTCAAAGGAAAATCACCTTTGTTAGAGCTGGAGAGAGGCCCCAACCACAGATTGGACCATCAGCCAGCCTGCTCTCTTCAGCTTCAGACTGGGCCCTGCAAACTGACTTGGGCAAGCAGCTTAAGTTCCCTGACTACATAACACCAACATCTCTTAGGTCAGATGTGGTACTTACAGCTTCTTCTTGCAGGTAGGTCCTGTTAGTGGAGCTCACAGTTCCCTGGGAGGAGCGCATGGAAGAGGCCAATGAACGCAAACAGCTCAAATACCAAGAACTGGTAGAACACTGCCAGAGGAATGGTTGTAGAGCATACTGTGAGCCCATAGAGGTGGGATGTCGAGGCTTTGCTGCCCGCTCCCTGTGCAAAATTTACACTCTCCTTGGCATCAAAAGAGCTGCTAAAAGGAAGGCCATCAAATTTGCCACTGAGGCTGCAGAAAGTGCCTCTCGGTGGCTATGGCTTAAGAAGTCTGAATTGTGGGCCAGTGCTGCTGGGACACAAGTCAGGGTCTGATCAACCCTGGCTGGGTCACCTGATTGAGGGTGTCTGATGTTGTGAGACCCGAAACACCCAATGACATCAGGAAACATCACTGATGATGTGTCCCAGGGCATCCATGGATGTATCTATTCACCAGCAGAGTGAGACCACCACTAGGGTTAATTGTGGCCAGGTGTGACTCTCAACACAAGTATTCAGATCCAGTAAAATCAGCCTATTAACACCCATGTTCCGCATTCAAAATTTTATATAAGTATGTAAGCATTCTCAACCAAATTACTTTCAGTGTGACATATTTAAAAAAAAAAAAAAAATCATTGTCATACCAAAAAAAACCTTGAAATAAAAGTGGTCATTGTGTAAACTATTGTTTCATTAGTTTATAGGATATTTATAGATTAACTTTATTGCTTCATTAATGTGTAGTGTTGAAAGGCTGAAAAAAATTAGTTTTAAGTGTGTTAACCCTTTAGATGCCCCAGGTGCTGTATGGCGACAGGAATGCTTAAAGGGTGGTCGGGGCCCCCCAGTGGTCAAGAGTGGTTAAAAAAAATTGTCAATAAAATAGTTCAGATTTCCAAGGCTATAACTTGAAAGTTGCAAGAGATAATGGCTCACTATCAAGTAGAAAGCTGTAGAATATGATCCAGAGTTTTAGGAATAAATTTATGCATCTAATTTGCATAATGTCGCGGCAGCTATATAAATTGCATAACTCAGTCAAAAGTGGACTTTGGACACATTTACACAAAAAATGGTCCCCTTTTTTTTTGCACCAATTTGTCTACAGGGGTATGTTTTTATCTAATCTTCAAAGTATATGAAACAGAAAATCAATAAAATGTCCAAAAAACACATATTTCTCTTACCTGTTGCCAAGTGGGGGGGTCGCTCGCCCACGTGACCGGCCCGTTTTTGTCCATCGTTGCCGATGTTTTGCGTTTACTTAGTAATTTACACCCACTTACACATCTACAAACTCTTATGATTATCCCACATGAATTTCGTTTGTATTACGTGGCTGTTTTTCCTGTAAAATGCAGTTTTCCTGTGAGAATGCATGACAATTGCAGGCGCCGCCATCTTGGTACTGGTAGCTCAGTTTTTCGTCCATCGTGGTCAGTGTATCATGTTAGTAATTTACTCCCACTTTCACATCTACAAACTCTTATGATTATCCCATGTGAATTTCATTTGGTATTACGTGGCTATTTTCCCCGTTTCATGCAGTTTCAGTCATCATCGCTGCCACGATGACTGATTGTGAAGGCATCCACGTTGGTGCTGTGAGCTCAAAGCAGAAAAAGGAAGAACAGTAATGAGAATTCCTTCTTCTTTGCTGTATTCCTTGCCAGCCATGATTCCTTCGGCGTGTGTCTGTCATCTTCTAAACTGTCAGATCAATACAGATTAGTACAAATTCTCAGTATAGCCGGGGGACGTCAGTAAGTTGAGTGGTGCAGTTGCTGCGCTGTGCCACTTGGCCATTTAAAGACCTCGGACAGTCACATTTTTTTATTGAACCAATCAACTGATTGTATGAAAATATTCAATTCTGCAGATTCCCGCGATTTAATATGTGTCACCAGCCTCCATAAATGACCTTATTTGGTCATAGCCCAGCCTTCACTTAAGCCAGTTTTCCACTAGCCCAGCACACCTTGGTACGGCTCGATTCACTTCAGTACGGCTCGGAATGCTTCTGTCTCCATTAGCACGGTGTTGTGCTTGTGCTGTGATGGTTTGTGTTAGGAGGTTTTAGAAGCGGGGCGGCGGCAGATTCTCAGCGAGGCGAGGCCACACTCCCGTGACGTTACGCACCCGACTGAGTCCTTATTTACACGAGACAAAAAAGGATCCAAGGATTATTGCCTTGCTCGCTCTGTGGTTTTATCTCACAATTAATTTTATCTCATAATTAAGCTGCAACAACACAAGTCACTTTTGTTTTGAATTAACTGCCAAATGACCTAGAAATAATGAGCTGAAACTTGTTTTTATTCGTATTAAATAATGAGATGGTGGCACACTGGCCAACACCAAATTGTATTATTTTTTACATCCTAGGGCATTTTGGATGTACTGAATTATTAAAATTCATGTTTTTCACCTTCAGGTCAACGTTTGGAACAACAGTATTATTATTTTCTGTTTAGATGATGCTACACTCCTTCTAAAGTATTGTAAATCTCTGAATTTGGAATGCCGATAGAACATTCAATTTACATATACTTGTACCTACTTTGACTTGGTGCTAATTTTTTATGATATTTCAATAAAAGGAACAGAAAGCTTACAAAAAGATTTCTTTTTTGGTCTAGTTAAAAATTACATTACCTTTACAATGGTTGACCCCTGACAGGAAGATCAGCATCATTTTGATCAGACTAGGCAATGGAATTTCTATGTAATTATACTGTTTTATAATTCAGTGTTATAACAGACAAACCACACTTTCCAAAACAATTCCATTTTATTATATACAAAATATTAAAAGAAAAGAAAAACTTTGCAACACATCATGAAGGTTAATCGACATTTTATACACGCCGACCACTGAGTGCCTCTACACCAGCTTCCCAAACTGGTTCACGAAGACTTGGATGAATAAAGCCGTCTCTGCCAGCTGTGGGTCAGGAAGGCTCGGTTGAATAATCCGTGCGGGCTGTCGCGGCGGACGCGTGGGATGATTCTACAAGGAAAATGCACACAATAAAATACAGCACGAAAGTGCAATATATACAGAAAAGACAATAGTTTTTAACAAGAATACATAAGCTTATTTCAGCGTATTGTTCACATGAATAACTAGAAAAGCACTCGGAGAGCGCAGACCTCCGCCAAGCGCCACAATTCCCCCCATACAGTGTTTGTGTGTACGTTTTCAGATTCCTTGAGCATGTAAACATATGACTAGCAATTGGATTCACAATGATTATTTGTTTATTTGACAGGGACAGTGCAATAAACACACAATTAATCAATGACAATCAATCTGATAGTGATAGGATTAGTGGTTCAGTAGTAAAAGCATTGCCTCCTTGGCGGAGGTAATAAACTGAAGTGTTGCTGTTGTGTCCATCTCCTCCACTGACGGATGCAAATTGGGTAGACAGGTTGCCGTGGGTTTTATATTATATTGTAACGTGCTGCTCGACATGGCGACGTCCCACCGGGAGGTTCGAACTCACACCTCCCGCTCCGGAGTCCCGCACTCTACCTGTGTCGCCAATAGGGTCAACCCACTTGGCAAGCCAAGTAGGGTGCTCATATTGAGTTCGCTACAATATTATTTTTTGGGGGGTTGCGCTCCGCGGCAAACGAGAATTTAGAAGCTTCGCCGGCAGAGAGCTCGTTTTTGCGCAGCGCCTATGGCTGGCCGGTGAATTTCTGCCAAATGCGCAGCTCCTATGGCTGGCCGGGGAATTTCTGCCAAAGAATCCGTCGGCGGACAGCTGCCCGTGTGAGGTTTTGCAGTTGCGCGCAAACACAGGCACGCTGGCGGGCCCAGGCCAGCAGTGTTTTCCGCGTCCTTTTGTGCCTAAAACGTTGAAGAACGCAGAGTTTGTGTTGCAGACACGACGACCAGCGCCCTCCATTGCGCCTGCGCACATGTTGAAAATGGCTGTATGTCACAGTGTTGAATGAAAAATGCTTTAAAAAATTCCTGTATCCAGACGGTGAACCGGATCACCCCCAGTTCTTCCTTGTACCATTTCCAACAACGCCTGAAAGTTTCATGGAAATCCGTCCAAGATTTTTTGAGTTATCTTGCTAACCAACAGACAAACAGACAGACAAACACACACACAAACCCCGGCAAAAACATAACCTCCTCCTGGCCTTTTCGGCCTGGCGGAGGTAATTAAAATAAAAGCTTTAGTCCGCAGTGTGCTGCAATAAAGCAGCGATCCATCCACAAATGAACAGCTTTTTTATTGCATAAATAAACTGAGTGTCTTACCGAATATATTTGCGAAAAAACGCACAATAAAAAAAAATTAAAACTCACCGTTAAAGGACTCCGATGTCGAGACCTCCCGGTATATTTTTTCATTCCGGGCGGCTCCGTCTAACTCGCACTGAATACGTTCGTTGGGGCTTGTGGAAAAGCGTACAAAGCGTGCTGAGCCGTCCCGTGTCACGCTAAAGCGTGCTAGTGGAAAAGGCCCTTTAGTGAGGCTGCAGTACCGCCATCTCTCGCTAGGTGCGGGCATTAGTGACGTCACCCCAGGATTACCAAGAAAATGGCAGAATGAGAGCAAAGTGATTCGGACAGTGATTATTTTGTCGAGTTTGACGACCTCAATTGACTATATTGACCTCAATATAAATGATGAGATTGAAAATGAAGAATCGAATGATGAAGAAGTTTTGGGTGGTACTGAGGGGGGTATTCAGCCTTATTTGTTCAAGCCAGAGGGAGAGGAGGAAGACGAAACAGAGACGGGAACAGACCAAGTTGACGACGATCGGCTCGCTGTTGTTTTTCCATCCTTACTCCTCTCTTTTTTTTATATTGTGCACACCACTGAAGAGAGTAGGGATGTGATTTGTGGTTGGGGAAATTATCTGAAAATTTAGCAGGGGGTCTGGGGGACGCAGTCTCCCAGAAGGGTCCGGGGCAGAGCCCTGGTGGGGAGGTAAGGGGGGCGAAGCCCCCCGAAGCTCCTGGGTTTTTATGATTTTTAAGTAACAGAACTGTGCTTAAATGACATAAAACAAGCAGCTGAATGTCACTTATTACTGTATAATACTGACTTATGTTCCAAGAAGATAGCATTCCTAAAATATTCCAACAAGCATTATCCATCACGTGTGGCGTTAAAAATATTTTTTAAATAAAGTCCAAAACATCTTCAGCAGGCAAGATGAAGAAAAGTGAAAAGTGAACTCCTGTGGCAGATATAAGGCGTTTGATCGCCTCTAAGGCGTTTGATCGTGTTAATCACAGGATATTGTTTAGGAAAATGATTGACAGGGGGGTTCCCAAGTGCTTAGTACGTATCCTGATTTACTGGTACGCACATCAGAAGATGCTGGTGAAATGGGGGAAGAGTCATTCATCCCCATTTGGTGTGAGCAGTGGTGTCAGACAGGGCAGTATATTGTCCCCTACTCTATTTAATCTTTATATGGATGAGTTGTCAAAACAACTGAATGCCTGTAAAACTGGGTGTTTAATAGGGAATAAGTTAGTGAATCATTTTATGTATGCTGATGATCTAGTTATTCTCAGTCCAAGTAGTGCTGGTCTTCAGGAGTTATTAAGAGTGTGTACTGCTTATGGAGAGGAAAATGACATAAAATATAATACAAATAAGAGTTGTGTGCTGATTTGCCACACTAAAGAAGATTTGTTAATGAAATTCCCTGTCTTTGAATTGGCAGGCAGGGAATTAATTGTCAGGGATAAAATTAAATATCTGGGACATTTTATTAATGATAGAATGACTGATGATGATATTTTCAGACAACGCTGCAAAATCTACATGCAAGCAAATATTCTTGCACGCAGGTTTGGTTTTTGTTCAGATGAGGTGAAACTGGTTCTTTTTAAAACCTATTGTACACCTTTATACACTGCTCATTTATGGATAAATTATAGGAAACAAAGTATGCAGAAATTACAGGTTGCTTACAATGATGCTTTAAGAGTTTTACTTAAAGGTCTACATTTAACCATGAGAAACTCCAGGTTAGCTGAGCAGTGTCTCCCAACAGTGACAGAGTTCGTGCACCAAGCCTTGTTAATATACATGCATACTCCCCCACCTCTGGTCTTACCGGAGTCATTAGCTGCTCTGTCTGCCCGGAGAGTGTGCCGTCCGGCCTGTAGACAACACAACGCCAAACCATATTAATTCGATTCCTGAAATCCTAATCTTCATAAATAATATATTTGTAATCCACAAGTATTCCGAGAAATATCCGTAATCGCCGATTTTAAGACGTAAACATCAAGTGTTGCATGAAGCAAAACACAGCAATGGCCGCGTGTTTGCCTGGGGTGACGTCACGCAGTCAGTGGCCTACTTAGCCGCTGATCGCTTGGCTGGGTCCGCCCGCTCTCGACGACAGCATACTTCAAGAGCGCATTGTCACCTTATGCGACATTCGTTGACACCAAAACGTGTGCGGTTCGCCTTAGCTCGTCTCAGACAACAATTTGAGACATGAATTAGCGATATTGAATTTTCGTCTGTCCGAGGTCTTTAATCTGGGCAGTTAGAGGGTTAATTTTTGCTAATAATGCACTTTATCTGAAGCAAGTGTTGTCTTTTCCCTTTATTTTCTTCTCAGAGTACACCAGAATGCTTAATTTACGTGTTAAAATCACTAAATTTTTCTGGGGGGGGGGGTAATTTGTCACCTTTTTCACTCCTGAGTTTGCAGATATGTTTTACTGTTGCATTCCAAATAAGAGTATAGGTCGGAATAATAGTATAGGGTGGAAAAAACTGAAAATTTTAATAAGAGTATAGGGCATAATAATAGTATAGGCTGGAAATTTGTTAAAATTTCAATAAAAGTATAGGTGCGCAATAATAGTATAGGGATGCACAATACATACAAAGTTAAATGTTCATAATTATGCCTGAGATATTGAAATATCTACAAAATTAAAAGAAACCACCTTCTGAATTGGTTTTATTTCTTTTGAAAATATTGTATGAACAATTTATCAGAGGAACATTAATAGCAATTTAAAATTTACTGAATTTAATGGTCAAGTTTAAACATTTGAAAAAAAAAGTAATACAACAAATGTACCAGTATATTCATAATATTGCAAATCAGCTTACTAATACTTGCTACCTGCCAAAAATATGAGGATTTAGTTTACAAATATATATATTTACTTTATAATTAAACAATATAGCATATAATGATTTTATTGTTGATTAATAGGGTAGTAGGGTTCACATACAGACATATTATTAAACTTCTTTGTTTCCTTATTGTACTTCTAGTTCAGATACATGTATGTTACCAGTAAATGTTACCAGTGAATGTATCGGTAATGGTAGATGAAGACACATCTTTGCACTAATGCAGTATGCAGTACAAGCATCGTGGGGTGGTGCCTTGCAAAGCCCACATACACAAACACATCCACATATGTTCAAGTTGTTTTGGTTCAAATCTAAGCTAAACATTAATATGAACCTACAGTGGGGTAAAAAAGTATTTAGTCAGCCACCAATTGTGCAAGTTCTCCCACTTAAAAGATGAGAGAGGTCTCCAATTTTCATCATAGGTATACCTCAACTATGAGAGACAAAATGAGAAAAAAAAATCCAGAAAATCACATTGAAGGATTTTTAATGAATTAATTGGTAAATTCCTCAGTAAAATAAGTATTTGGTCAATAACAAAAGTTCATCTCAATACTTTGTTATATACCCTTTGTTGGCAATGACAGAGGTCAAACGTTTTCTGTAAGTCTTCACAAGGTTTTCACACACTGTTGCTGGTATTTTGGCCCATTCCTCCATGCAGATCTCCTCTAGACCAGTGATGTTTTGGGGCTGTCGCTGGACAACACAGACTTTCAACTCCCTCCAAAGATTTTCTATGGGGTTGAGATCTGGAGACTGGCTAGGCCACTCCAGGACTTTGAAATGATTCTTACGAAGCCACTCCTTCATTGTCCGGGCGGTGTGTTTGGGATCATTGTCATTCTGAAAGACCCAGTCACGTTTCATCTTCAATGCCCTTGCTGGTGGAAGGAGGTTTTCACTCAAAATCTCACAATACATGGCCCCATTCATTCTTTCCTTTACACGGATCAGTCATCTTGGTCCCTTTGCAGAAAAACAGCCCCAAAGTATGATGTTTCCACCCCCATGCTTCACAGTAGGTATGGTGTTCTTTCTCCTCCAAACACGACAAGTTGAGTTTTTACCAAAAAGTTCTATTTTGGTTTCATCTGACCATATGACATTCTCCCAGTCCTCTTCTGGATCATCCAAATGCTCTCTAGCAAACGTCAGACGGGCCTGGACATGTACTGGCTTAAGCAGGGAGACATGTCTGGCACTGCAGGATTTGAGTCCCTGGGGGCGTAGTGTGTTTCTGATGTAGCCTTTGTTACTTTGGTCCCAGCTCTCTGCAGGTCATTCATTAGGTCCCCCCATTGTGGTTCTGGGATTTTTGCTCACCGTTCTTGTGATCATTTTGACCCCACGGGGTGAGATCTTGCGTGGAGCCCCAGATCAAGGGAGATTATCAGTGGTCTTGTATGTCTTCCATTTTCTAATAATTGCTCCCACAGTTGATTTCTTCACACCAAGCTGCTTACCTATTGCAGATTCAGTCTTCCCAGCCTGGTGCAGGTCTACAATTTTGTTTCTGGTGTCCTTTGACAGCTCTTTGGTCTTGGCCATAGTGGAGTTTGGACTCTGACTGTTTGAGGTTGTGGACAGGTGTCTTTTATACTGATAACGAGTTCAAACAGGTGCCATTAATACAGGTAACGAGTGGAGGACAGAGGAGCCTCTTAAAGAATAAGTTACAGGTCTGTGAGAGCCAGAAATCTTGCTTGTTTGTAGGTGACCAAATATTTATTTTACCAAGGAATTTGCCAATTAATTCATTAAAAATCCTTCAATGTGATTTTCTGGATTTTTTTTTCTCATTTTGTCTCTCCCAGTTGAGGTATACCTATGATGAAAATTGGAGACCTCTCTCATCTCTTAAGTGGGAGAACTTGCACAATTGGTGGCTGACTAAATACTTTTTTGCCCCACTGTACCTTTAAACAGTTCAATTTGCTTTCCCAACTCCTCTTTCTGTTTCATAGAGTATTTCTTCAACTTTAAATCAAAAGCGTCAGACACCGGGTCAGACACTTCAGAAGCCATCGTCTGCTGCTCCGCGCATGGCCCCGGGCACATGGCATGACGACATGTAGACTGTTTTGTAAACAACAGGCACGTGTATCCCGAACACAGCCGAGATAATACGGAAATAAAGGAAGTGCCTCCGACAGCTTTTTCAGCCAGTTACGAGGAGTGATTTAGTGGCTGCGGGCCTGCTGCTTAGTACACACACACTTGAAAAAATATATACATACGAGTGCCACACTTCAATCGGTAAAGCTTTGAATAAATCTCGAAAAAATGTCCTTCATGTCAAAGCTGGTGCGGACCCCGAAAATGCACACGCTTTGTTCAACGCAACCTTCTGGTTTGGACAGCCACGCTGGTGTCCTGATGGCAACGAACGCAGCACCCGGCAGTGATTCTCCGACGACAAGTGAACACAGCAGCCTGACTGATCTGCCCTCCCTTCTGCTTCAGGGAGACTTCGACGCAGAGTTTCCAGGCGAAACTCTCCGGAGAACACCCACGACTGGGACAGCTGCGGAAAATTTCATGGTGCGTTCAGGTCCACGCGTTCTGTTTAGCTAAGCGTATAGACCCAAATAAAACCGTATAGGGTGACATAGGGCGTATCCCAATAAGCGTATAGACCCAAATAAGACCGTATAGGGCTGTATTTTGGGGCGAAATAAATACCCGTACATGTACGGTTATTTGGAATGCAACAGTAGGCTAACTGAAATATGAGATTCTGTAGATAATGGTTGAAAATACAAATTTGTACAGAAGTATCAAAGTTATGACAAAAGTTTCAAATTTACAGGAAGAGTGGCAAATTTATGAGCAAAAGATGCTGCAAAATTACATGAAAAAGTCCCAAATTTATAAGCAAAGCCACATTTCTGAAAAATAAATAGTGATGGTAAGCATTCACTGAAGGACAAAAAAGACTGTGCAGAATATTTGGATATTCACTCTTGGATTGCTCCTGAATGTTCAGCACACCAAAACTGGTATTTAGGATAGCGCTGTGATGGAGTGTACTCAGGAATGTGCATTATTTTTCTCTAAACAGGGAGTTGGGAAGAGTTTATCCAAGACGAATGAATGAAGATTTCTGGAGATCATGGGAAAAGTGTTGCCACAAATGCCCCACATTGTAATGCCTTGGTTGTGTACTGCATGTTGAATATTTTGTAGGGATGCACAGTATTATTTATTTTATTTGCCAACAGCTCTTGTAAATATTTTTGCCAATACTGATATATGCACACATTTTCCCCATCTACTGTATTTACATCTCCTTGATCTTTCAGTGATGATTAACTAGTATATAAAGACACATTGTCCTAGGAAAATAAAAGTACTGCCTTAACTTAATATGAAAATACATATTTTTGTAGTAACATGTTCAATAGAACTGTAAACAAGTTTGCAATGGCCAGCTGATTTGTTTTTGATTCGGTGCCGGATGATTGTTTTGGTGTCAGCTAAAAAATATGAATTATATTTAAAAAAAAACAAAACTGAAATACTTTAAAATAATTCAACCCTGGATGTTTTCTGAATTTCCATCTGTAATCTACTGTTTGTTTCAGGGCAAAATCAATGGCACACAACTGAGGCACACCAGAAAAATATTGACACTGCCAATATCTTATGCGTCAATAGCCCATGTCTGTCAGTAAGGTAATATCTGCCGATACAATGTTAAACCAATATATTGGTGCATCCCTAATATTTTGATTAATCATCAATATGACACTACTTTATAAATATTGTAGCATGTAGTGTGCAATATTGCCTAAAAATGATATGACGATATTTCTGTGAATTTTCGTGATGATTTTTTTTTGTTGTTGTTGGGGGGGGGGGGGTTTGGCGCAATGTTAATGACTATTTGGGGGTTTTGTTTGTTTTTGTTTTTTTTGTTTTTTTTTTTAATTTATGTGAAAAGGACAGTTTCACAGGCCTGCGTTAAATATTCAGGAAAAACAAAACAAAAACTCTTATTCCTCCAGTTTAGAAACAGCAGCTCAGATTTAGTTTAAAACATCTTTTTGCTCTGTATCAAGTATTACAAGAAACTGTTACAAACTGTTACATCTTAAGTGCACACAGATGTCTGGTGTTGTGCTGAACCACTTTACCTGCATTGTAACTCTCGTTGCACGGACCTCTCCTGGGGCTTTTTGGCTTGTCACACTGAATAGATGTTTTTGTTGCTGTTTTTTCTCCTCTTCAGGGTGTTGAATAAAATCGTGATGAAGCAGCCAAAACAGAATGAAAATACAACTACAGACATTTCAAGCCGCACATTGTCGGACTTAAACACCGCTCAAGTGGTGTTGTTGACGTGTGGAAAAATGCTGGCAGATTATCCACATTGCTGCAGCTCAAATACGAGTAAAACAAACTATTGTTGCCAACGTTATTAACAAGCTAAACTGATGTTGGCTATTGTTTGTATCAACTGATAGTAATAAAAATATATTTGTATTAATATTCAAGAAATATAAATTATCCACCATAGTATCAGTACGTGTCCATGGTTACCATGGTAACTCACGGAGGAGGGGGCCGACGGTTACAGGGTGTTTCAAATGGAGATATTTTGTGAAGGGCAGTTAACTGATATTCCCTGGGAACGGAGCAGGGAGTAGGGAATACAGTTGAAGTACATTGTGGATCGGAACATAGCATAAGAGACAGTTTGTTCCTCCAACACGTTTTATTTTTTTAGTGTGTATGCGGCCGCTGTCACGTACATTTGCAGCTTTAGTAATGTTTTTTCCAGATAAAATTAAGAAACTCGGCAGTAATTGAAACCAAAGAAACGATGGTCTGATACACTATAATGTTTCCTATTAGTGACAAGTTAGCATCGTCATTTAGCATTTGCTGTTCATAATTGGAGAGAGAGATGGTGTTAACGTTACTTATCTCCAATTAAAACAAGGTTAGAGGACTATCCTCTCTGATGCAGCACGGTGGGAAAACGTCCCACATCCCTGGCAAACAGAAGTAGCGGCTATATGACCAAAACATTAGCTTGCAGTTGGCGTCACCGATATACATCGTCATATCGCACAGCCCTACTGTCACTTGTAATGGGAGCCCTCTTAACTTGGTGAATTAAATATATGAACATGAATATTTACAATTTTTATTTAAAAGTACATTTATGATGGCAAAATGTCTCAAATTTACAAAGAAAGTTACTTTTTTTTTTTTAAACGGTTGCAAATGTACAAAAAAATCCAGTTTTTTTAAAGAAAAGTCGCATTCCTGAAAAAAATTAATAATACATTTTATTTGTATAGTGCTTTCCAAGGCACTCAGACGCTTTGCATGAGACAAAAAAAAAAACATAATTAAAAATAAGATTAAAAGCAAGTCTGAACAGGTGGGTTTTGAGTAATGATTTGAAGGAGTTAAGTCTGTGCAGTCATGGATGTGTTGGGGGAGAGGGTTCCAGGCGGAGGGGGCAGCGATGGAAAAGGCTTTATCCCCCACCAGGTTCTGTACTTGGTCCTGTACGGTGGAGAGAGGAGGTTTGCGTAAGAGGAACGGTGGTGGGGTGCTGGTGCAACAGGTCAGTAAGATAGGAAGGGGCCTGGTGATGGAGGGCTTAAAAGGTGAGGAGAAGGACTTTGAACTGCATGTGTTGTGAGATTGGGAGACGGTGGAGGTTCTGGAGGACAGGGGTGATGTGGTTGCGGGAGTGGGACTGGTTAAAGAGATGGGTGGCTGAGTTCTGAATGTATTGAAGTTTCTGGAGGACTTTGGATGATGAGCCTTAAAGAATGCTATTGCAATAGATAGATGATGATGTGCTTCACTGAAGGAGATTTTTAAAAAAAAAATGCCAAAAATTTGGGTTTTCACTCTGGATTGATCCCAAATATTTGGAGCCCCAAAACTGGTATTTGGGAGAGCCCGAGAAAACACTACAGTCAAAGGACCATAGTTCACTGGATTGCAGCAGCTGACCTTTCAAAATAAAAGTAAAATGATTGAACTAAGGTAATTAAATCTGTCTCTGGGATGGATTTAAAAAAATAAATATTTGGCAAAGTATCCATGAGAAATGTCAGCCCAAGTTAATTTGATATGTGGGAAATGCTGCTTTTTTTTTTCTTTTCTTTTTTTCTATCTTGCGTGTAACATTTTCATTGCCTGTGGCCCCACAGAGCCATCAGCCAGTCCGGTGAAAGATAACTACAGGATGAACCGCTACAAGAACAAAGCACTGAATCCAGATGAGATGCGGCGCAGACGAGAGGAGGAGGGCATCCAACTCAGGAAACTGAAACGAGAACAGCAGGTATGACACCAAACGTGTCCACCACTCTAGCCACATTCTCTGTCCCCCGCATTTGAGGTTATACGTATCACTACAAGACGGTGTAGCAGTCTTACTCCTGCACTTTTGCAATTGCAGCTTTTCAAGAGGAGAAACGTGGGTGTCCTTGGCGAAGATGAAACCATGTTTGAGAGTCCACTGGAAGACCCTTGCCTCAGCCCCACACTAACAGTGAGTGATCAAGCGATGCGGTTTATATGAGCCAGGGTTTCTTTTGGTAATATTTCTGGGTGGCGGCCCGCTACCCCTGAAAATTTTCCGCCACTCTTATGAGGAAATATAAATTTAAGAAAAATATATGAAGCAATGACGGTCCGCAAGCGCGCACACGAACAACACGCGTACAGTCTTTCACGCAGAGTTCAGAAGTGCCCCGTCCACATGACCGCTCCAGTCGCCAGGCAGTGTGTCTCGCTAGCGTGACTGTCAGAGAGAAACATGAGTTTATGAAAGCACTTTAAACAGAAAAAATTCAGAAGAGGTATCTAAGCACTGGAGGCATTTATGATGGTTTTAACCCTTTAGTTGTCCTAGGCGCCGTATGGCGACATGGAATGGTTAAAGGGTGGTCAAGGCCCCTAGTGGTCAAGAGTGGTAAAAAAATTTGTCAATAAAATAGTTCAGATTTCCAAGGCTATAACTTGAAAGTTACAAGAGATAATGGTTTACTGTCAATTAGAAAGATGTAGAATATGATCCGAAGTTTCATATAGGAATAAATTTACGCATCTAATTTGCATAATGTTGTGGCAGCTATATAAATTACATAACTCAGTCAAAATTGGACTTTGGACACATTTACACAAAGAATGGTCCTTTTTTTTTTTTTTTTTTTTTTGATGCCGTTTTGTCTACAGGGGTATGTTTTTATCTAGTCTTCAAAGTATATGAACCAGAAAATCAATAAAATGTGGGGAAAAAAAATTCTCTCTTACCTGTTGCCAGGAGGGGGAGGCTCTTTCACCCACGTGACCGGTCTGTTTTCGTCCATTGTGATCGATTGTTTACATTTGCTCGGTCATTTACACCGTGTACTACATATACAAACTCTTATGATTATCCCACATGAATTTCGTTTGTATTACGCGGCTATTTTTTCTGTTTGGTGCATTTTTCCTGTGAGAATGCATGAAGATCGTGGGCGCCGCCATCTTGGTACTGGTAGCTCAATTTTTTTCCCATCGTGGTTGATGCTTTGCATTTGGTCGGTCATTTACATCGTGTACCACATGTACAAACTCTTATAATTATCCCACGTGAATTTCGTTTGTATTACGCGGCTATTTTTACCGTATCATGCAGTCTCAGTCACAATCGCGGCGGCCATGACCGAACATGGCAGCGTCCACAGTGCTGGAAGCTCAAAGTGGAAAAAGGAAAAAGAATAAGGAGGAGTTCTTCTTCTTTGCTGTATTCCATGGCAGCCATGATTCCTCCGGCACGTGTCTGCCACCTTCTGAACAGACAGATCAGTACAGATCAGTACAAATTCTCAGTATAGCCGGGGGACGTCAATAAGTTGACAGGTGCAGTTGCTGCGCTGTGCCACTTGGGGCGCGTGACCCGTCCATTTAATGTGGACAGCTATGGAAGAGTCACTTTGCTAACAGATGTGGTTAGAATTCATATGCAGCTGGCTTCATATGAAGGGAAAGGCAAGGGGGACTGATGAATTGCTGAGGATATACTGTATTTCACCAGCGACTACAATATTAAGTTATGTTCCCTATTATGTACCTGGCAAGTTAAGATGACCGAAATTCACGAAGTCACTGACTTTAATCCATCAGCAACCTTCAGACAAGCTAAACGTGCCAGCATTTGGATTTCAAAATAAGGGAGGTTTTTCCTGCCGTCTGGGTGGTGAGGGGATTTCTAAAAAAAAAAAAAAATTATCCACCTTATTCCTGGGGGTGGCGCTGTAGGAACGATTATGGGCGGAGCTTCCGGTTTTGGCTGAGTGTTAAATCAGTCAGCAAGAGTGGAGTAGTGGGGCTTTTAAAATGGCGTTTTTAAAAGTTTTTCAAATTCATTTCAATGTATAGTCCACATACGTGTTTTGCACTCAAGTGGCAGCTAATTTCAGCACTTTTAGTTTTTGTACTTTTTGAATGTTTTGGCATAGTTCTGGTACTTGTTGCTGGTGTTCGTGGTTGTGCCAGAGACTGTATAAATGGAGGCTTCTCACCGGCAATGAGTAGATCATGCACTGAAAACGAAAAAGGACTGTTGGTGTGATTGGTGGTACAGACACAACAGCACCAGGTATGTTTTCACTTATATGAATGTCACAGATCTGACATTTATGTGTTATACAGTATATGTCACCAGAATGAAGGCTGCATAAAGTAAAATAAAAAATAGTAACAATTTGCTCCGATGGACTGGCGATCTGTCCAGGGTGTACCCTGCCTCTCGCCCAAAGATGCTGGGATAGGCTCCAGCCCCCCCTGCGACCCGAAAAGGATTAAGCGGAAGAAGATGGATGGATTGATGGATGGATAGTAACAATTTGCTTTCTAAGGCTTAATGATTTCAGAAAGATATCAAGCAGTTTTGGGGGATTTTTTTGCATTGGTTGCACTGCCTTGGAATGACGGGGATTTCAGCATGCTTCACCATGCATTAATTTTTAAATTATCACAAAATATACTGTAGGTCAATGAAATTCTGAACAATTGTCAGAAAATGTCTGTACTACAGGATAGTAGGGAGTGGGGGTAACTTGCAGCGTTTAACCAGAGATTTAAGAATCTCTGGCTTAGACCACCTCTTCTTCCTCTTTTTCATGTTGTGATCAACCTGCACAGCTTCCTCGGGTTACTGGCTGGCATCGCCCCGGCTGTAGCCGTCCATATTTTTATTCTAGTGTTTCTTTTTTTTCCATTGAGAGAGTAGGGAAGGGAAAAAAAAAAACATTAATAATAGTAACTTACTCATGTATACTTAAATTATATGATCAGAGGTGGGTATAATAGCCAGAAATTCTACTCATGTAAAAGTAGTGTTTTGAAATTAATAATTAAAAGTAGACAACCAAAAATTTGTAGGTGAGTTAAGGGTACAAAGAGCACTCACTTAAAAACTTGAGTAATGACTTCAGTCTTGAAGGTTTAAGGTTTTTCTTCAAAATTTATAACGGATTTCTTTTCTTTCATTCATCTTCTTCCACTTAATCCTTTTCGGGTCGCGGGGGGGCTGGAGCCTATCCCAGCATCTTTGGGCGAGAGGCAGGGTACACCCTGAACAGATCGCCAGTCCATTGCAGGGCCAACAGAGAGAGACAGACAACCATTCACTCTCACAGTCATACCTAAGGACAATTTAGAATCCCCAGTTTTGATGCCAATTAACCTAACCTGCATGTTTTTGGCATGTGGGAGGAAACCGGAGAAATCCCGGAGTAAACCCACGCAGACACAGGGAGAACATGCAAACTCCACATAGATCACTGTTGGTCGGGGATTGGGATCGAACCCAGGATCCCCAGCCAAGGGTGAGTTACTGTGCTGCTGCAGTGCTAACCACTGCGCCACCGCGCCGCCCTAACAGATTTCTTATAGTTTTCTAATTTTCTCTGTAAGTTTATCTAAAGTTGAAACCATTTTCCTCAAATTTGTAATTTCCTCTTGTAAAATTGACTTTTCTTGTACATTTGAGACTTTATTATAAATTTGTGGATTATTTTATGACTAATTTTTGTCTATTTTTTAAAATAAAATTATTTTTTTTAATAAATTTGAAACACTGTGGTCATTTTTTTTTACTTTTCCTTATAACAATTTACATTTTTGACCATAATTTTGCAGAGCCAGAACAGAGCAATAATTTAACTCTGATTTCAAAGAAAAAAATATTAATAAAATTGTATTTAATGAAATACATTAACTTGAATGACCAAAGATGCAGTTATTACTGTTACAATATTTCTATCCACCTTATTCCTAGCCCCCATGATGCCTTGCGTGAATTATGGTATCAACTTCCGGTACTAGTCTAGAACGTATGGTTGTCACTGAAACGGGACACTTTTCCTTGTTAAAAAACAATGAGTTTGGCATCCAAAATGCGGGAACATGGCGTTTTGCACCTAGGGCTGTTGCAGTAGAGGAATTTCCCCTGCAGTGACGGTGGACAGCTCAATACTGCGGTATGCGGTATTATTGCAAATGTTTTAAGGATCCTGTGGATTCATAATTTAAACAGGGTTTATAAATTATGTGGCAAATGAGGGAAGCTGTGAGAGTCTCGCTGCAGCTTGCTCTCAACTTCATGCTCATGTGTTGCAACTGTGCGGAGCGCCGCTCTTTATACAGGCATGAACTGCTGATTCTGTTTAAAAAAAGATCATTTTCGTAAAGCAGTGGTGGTAACTAAGGGGTGTGTGGACTGAAGACTGCAGCGACATTCAGCTTATAAGCAGGACAGTCTCCGTACAGGACTCTGTGTGGCTCTTGTCTCTGTGATTTTTGCCACTTTCTGAAAAATCTCATTCAAACAAGCTGCTCTCGGAGCTCATACACTACCGTTCAAAAGTTTGGAGTCACTTAGAAATTTCCTTATTTTTGAAAGAAAAGCACTTTTTTTCAATGAAGATAACTTTAAACTAATCAGAAATACACTCTATACATTGCTAATGTGGTAAATGACTATTCTAGCTGCAAATGTCTGTTTTTTGGTGCAATATCTAGATAGGTGTATAGAGGCCTATTTCCAGCAACTATCACTCCAGTGTTCTAATGGTACAATGTGTTTGCTCATTGCGTCAGAAGGCTAATGGATGATTAGAAAACCCTTGTGCAATCATGTTAGGTCTGCAATGCTGTAATTGCTGCAAATGGAGGATTCTTTGACGAAAGCAAAGTTTGAAGGAAAAAATTATTATTTCAAATACAAATCATTATTTCTAACCTTGTCAATGTCTTGACTATATTTTCTATTCATTTTACAACTCATGGTGGTAAATAAGTGTGACTTTTCATGGAAAACACAAAATAATTGTCTGGGTGACCCCAAACTTTTGAACGGTAGTGTACACAGAGCATACACAGTCAGGATCATACACACTCTGCTCAGAAGGAAATAACACGCCTTGTGCCCTTTCAGTGCTCACTGTTAGAGCTGTATTTAATAAGGAGTCCAAACGCTTTCATCACTAACTGCCTGCTGGAGTCCGTCTGGAGAGAGTGCCCGAAACAGCGGCAGCACCATGTGCTGTGGAAGCTTCTAGAGTACCGGGTGCAAACATGCTGTTGGTAATAAAAAATACATTTCATTTAGCAACTTAGTTAATAATCAACAGGGGCATATAAGTGAACGAGATATAGCCACACACACACACAAAAAAAGTGAACACCACGGTTGTTGTGGTTGGTCGTTTTCCTCTGCGGTAGGTGTGTTCATACCACGGTATGACATAATTGCGGTTAATGCGACAGCCCTATTTGCACCTCAGAAACAGTAATATAATCATACCACTTCCCACGACTATCTAGGGATGGGAGGATGACCTTAAAAAGTGGCCTCACAGACAGTAGCTCCGTTTGTTTGCGCCGCTCCTAAGATGCTAATGCTGTAAACAAATAAAAGCTCTGAGATATGTCAATATCTCCAGCGCAATAAAGTCGGCTGCATTTTGATAAAGTAGCAGCGCGGTGACGGAGTGGTTAGCACTGTGGCAGCACAGCAACTCACCCTTGGCCGCGGGATCCCGAGTTCGATCCCAGCCCCCGACCAACAGTGATCTGTGTGGAGTTTGCATGTTCTCCCCGTGTCTGCGTGGATTTACTCGAGGATTTCTCCGGTTTCCTCCCACATGCCAAAAATATGCAAGTTAGGTTAATTGGCATCAGAACTGGGGATTCTAAATTGTCCTTAGGTATGACTGTGAGAGTGAATGGTTGTCTGTCTCTTTGTGTTGGCCCTGCAATGGACTGGCGATCTATCCAGGGTGTACCCTATCTCTCGCCCAAAAATGCTGGCATAGTCGACTATGCATAGTAGACATAGTCGCGACCCAAAAAGGATTAAGTGGAAGAAGATGGATGGATGGATGTTGGACATAATCAAATTTACCTCAGAGCAGACGTAGAATCTAGTCAGAGCCACAAAGAACCACAACATCGTACTTGGGTGTTTTAATGTCGGGGTAAAACAGGCAGCTGCAGCTGTTCATTTTACCCCGAAATTAAAATACTCATGTTGCTGTCATGCTCTGAATGCTTGTTATTTAACTTAACACATACAGACCTTTTCTGACAATTGCTCAAAATTTTATTGATCTGTATTTTGTGATAATTTAAAAATTAATGCATGCTGAAGCTGCTAGTCCATATTGTTCCAAGGCAGTGCACCGAATGCAAAAAAAAAAAAGTATCTTAAATTGTTAAGCCTTAGGAAGCAAACTGTCACTATTTTTTATTTATTATTTTACTTCATGCAGCCTTCATTCTGGTGACATACTATATATAACACATAAACGTCAGATCTGTGGCATTCATACAAGTGCAAACATATCTGCTGTGCTCTTGTCTGTCCTGTGTCTGTACCACCGATCACACCAACAGTCGTTTTTCGTTTTCAGTGCATGATCTACACATTGCCGGTGAGAAGCCTCCATTTATACAGTCTCTGGCACAACCACGAACACCAGCAACAAGTACCAGAACTATGCCAAAACATTCAAAAAATACAAAACCTACAAGTGCTGAAATTAGCTGCCGCTTGAGTGCTAAACGCGTATGTGGACTATACATTAAAATGAATTTGAAAAACTTTTAAAAACACTATTTTAAATGCCCCACTACTCCACTCTTGCTGACTGATTTAACACTAATTCAGCCGAAACCGGAAGTTCCGCCCATAATCGTTTCTGCAGCGCCACCCCCAGGAATAAGATGGATATGTTTATAGTTTTTTTAGAAATCTCCTCCCCACCCAGACAGCAGGAAAACCCTCCCTTATTTTGAAATCCAAATGTTGGCATGTTTAGTTTGTCTGAAGGCTGTTGACGGATTAACGTCATTGACTTAATGAATTTCGGACATCTTAACTTGCCAGATACATAATATCCATCAATCTCATTGTAGTAGCTGGTGAAGTCAATCCTCAGTGATACAGTCACTCTTGCCTTTCCGTGCATACAGTATGAAGCTTAACCACACCTGTTTGCTAAGCGACTCTTATTGTTCCCGTTACCAGCGGGTGTAAACCCACAGTAAATGCCTTCACTGCTTACATATCTCTTCTGCTTTTTTCTGTTTTTAAAGTGCTTTAATAAGCTCATGCTTCTCTCGGACAGCAACGCTAGAAAGATGCTCTGCCTACCTGCCAACTGGAATGCTCACGTGGCCGGGGCGCTTCTGAACTCCGCACCGATGACGGTTACACACGTTGTTCGTGTGCGCGCTTGTGGACCATCATTCCTTAATATTTTTTTCTTAAATTTATATTTCCTTGGCGTGGCCTGGGCCACTCGGAGGTTGGTTCTGGGCTGCATGTGGCCCGTGGGCTGCTAATTGAATAGGCCTGGTCTAGGGGTAAAAGGGAGTAACATAAACCAGATGACAAAGTGATGAGAGAGTTGATCAGTTTTAAATTGTTTATTGCCAGAATAAAAGAAAACAAAATTGACTTCAGAGAGAACCAAGGCCAAAACGTCAAACAAAATTGCCCCCAGAGCTAGAAACAAAAGATTCTAAAACTCAAGTTGAAAGAAAAATTACAAACCCTGACAAACGACTCCCTGATCCGCAACATCATCATCATCATAGCAGTCTGTCGTGGGCGACAATGACTGTTTTATTTAGGTCTGATCAGATTCCTCCACACAGCTCTGTCTTTAGCCTTCTGCTGCCAGGAACTCCTGTCTATGTCCAACTTCTTCAAGTTTCTTTTTACAGTGTCTTTAAATCTGAGCTTTGGTCCACCCTGATTGCATTTGCCCTCGCATAACTGTGAATAGAGTAACTGCCGAGGGAGATGCTGGTGGTCCATCCTCTCAACATGTCCGAGCCATCTCAGGTTCATCTGTATTAGCATGTCCTCCATTGATGGTACTATGTTGGTTATCTTGTCTTTCCATGAGATGTTCATTATGGCTCGAAGGTGTCTCATCATGTACGCGTGGAGTTTCTTCACCTGCACTCTGTAGACAGTCCAAGTTTCAGCACCGTACAATAGAGTAGCCAGTACTGTCACTCTGTACACTTTGCATTTCACATGGATAGACACATGTCGATTGTTCCACAGTCTCTCCCTCAAGTTTCCAAACACAGCGCTCGCTCTTCCCATTCTGAGAGATAGTTCATCCTCCAGCCTAGCATTCTCTGAAACGGTACTCCCTAGGTACTTGAAAGTCTTGTGCTTGACTAGTGGCTCTGTACCAATGCTGATCTCTTCTGGTAGTGATGTTGATAACTGGAACTTTGGTGGTTGATAAAGGCACTCTTGTCTTCTTGATGTTGATTTGGAGGCTGAATTGGCTAGCTGCTCTTGCAAATTTCTCCACTAAAGATTGCATATCTTCCACACTGTGTGCAACTAGAGCACTGTCGTCGGCAAAGAGCATTTCTCTTACTACCTTTATCGATGTCTTACTCTTGACTTTAAACTGTGCCACATTGAACAAGTCTGCTTCTTTCCTTGTTTGAATGTATACTTCTTCTGAAGCGTCTTTGAAGGCCACCTCAAGCATGGCTGCCAGATATAGCGAGAAGAGTGTAGGTGCCAGCACACACCCTTGTTTCACCCCGTTGCAAACTGAAAAGTCTTTAGATACTGAACCACTCATTGCCACGTTTGCTTGCATACCTGTATGGAGTGCCTCGATCAGGCTGACAAACTTCTCTGTACAACCATATTTCTTGAGTACCTGCTAAAGTCCTTGTCGCAAAACAGTATCGAAGGCTTTACTGAAGTCTATGAAGACTACATAAAGCGGCATGTTCTGTTCGATACACTTTTCTTGAACCTGTTTCAAGCAGAAAATCATGTCCATTGTGCTTCTTCCACTTCTAAAGCCACACTGGGTTTCCGGTAGTACATTCTGTGAGATGTGTTCATTGAGTCTGTTAAGTAGTACATGTGAGAGAATCTTACCAACAGTGGCTAGCAGTGATATACCTCAGTAATTTCCACAATCTTTCCTGTCACCTTTCTTGAACAAAGGCACAATACTTGCATCGTTCCAGTCTTGAGGTACTTTCTGGGCATCCCATCTCTCTTGGATGATCTTGTGCAGGCAGTTGGTCAGCTGAACACCACCAAATTTCCACACTTCTGCTGGAATTCCATCCCTTCCTGGAGCTTTACCATCCTGTGTTGTCCTGATAGCTGCCATTAGTTCATCAAAATTTGGTGGTTCATCCAGACTTGATACAGCTGGTCACTGCACTAGAGCTTTTTTATCCTCTTAAGTGAGATCTCCAGGGTTGTTTGGTAGTTGGTCAAAGTGGTCTGCAAATCTGTCCAGGATCTTGTCTTTCTCCTGCAAAACCGTTTCACCATCCATAGCCTTTAGTTGGATCAGTCCTCTTGGTTTAGGGCCGTAGATTTCTCTCAAACCTGTGAAGAATGTTTTCATGGCCTTTCTGTCTGCTGCAGTTTGAAGTTTCTCCGCTTTTTCATCCCACCAGTTGGACTTCATCTCTCTGGTGTACTTCTGTAGCTCACTCTGAGCCTTCTTCTTCGACCTTGTGTTACACTGTAGGTTTTCCTGCCTAGCTGTATTCCTTGCTTCTAGTAGTTTCTTCAGGTGTTCATTATGCTCATCAAACCAATCTTGATGTTTCCTCTCAGGGTGGCCTAATACATCACTCGCAGTCTGATACACCGTATCTTTCAGTGTTGCCCATTTCTCTTCTATGTCATTCTCTGAGTTGTTGCTGTCCCAGTCTTTCAAGTTTTCATCCCTTTCCTGTGTAAATTCTTCCTGCTTCTTTTGGCCTTTCAGTGCACTAGTGTTTAGCTTCCGTGGTGGCTTCGCACCCGTCCTGCAGTGCTGTTTTTGTCTGCAAATCCTTAATCTAGATCTCAGCATAACATGATCAGTACCACAGTCCGTGCCTCTCATTGCTCTGGTGTCCAATACATCCCTTATGTCTCTCTGCCTGACTTTGATGTAGTCTAACAAGTGCCAGTGCTTGGATCTTGGGTGCATCCATGTCTTCTTGTGTGTGTCCTTGTGCTTAGAGTGTTGGTTATCACAAGGTTGTACTCTGAACATAGTGCAAGTAGAAGTTCTCCATTATCATTGCACTTGCCTACTCCATGACTGCCTAGCACTCCTTTCCATTTCTCAGTGTCCAGACCAACTCTGGCATTAAAATCTCCCGAGTATCAGCCTGTCATCAGTCAGTACACGCCTGACAGTCTCACATAAATTACTGTAGAACTCTTCCTTCACCTCCTCTGTGTTGGTCATCGTTGGAGCATATACACTGATGAGTGTGGCATCCATCTTCCGCTGTAGTGGGAGTCTCATAGTCATTATCCTGTCGTTGATTGGCACCGGTTCCTCATCAAGCATTGCTGCCATCTCCTTTCTAACTGCAAAGCCCACTCCTGCTTCTCTCCTTTCTTGAGTTGATCTCCCACTCCAAAAGATGATGTACCCATGGTCTTCCAAGCTGTCATATCCAGGCAATCTTGTTTCACTAAGTGCAGCTATGTCTACATTGTACCTGTTCATTTCCAGGGCTACAAGCGCAGTCTGTCTTTCTGGGTGCTGTGCTGTTGTTCTGTCCTACAGAGTGCGTACATTCCATTCTGCTACACACAAGGCTGCTGTTTTCCTCTTCTTTTGTCTTCCTGCTCCTAGCTTATTTTTCGCTGCCTGTCGGAGTGTGAACAGATCAGCACGGACCTTGTAAGCCCGGGCGATGTCCGAGCCGGTATGAGTTGCTTTCTGATTGACCATTTCATGAAACTGCTTGCAAAGTATTTGAGTACTGCTAGCTTTTGCTGGACTAGCAGCACATTTTTGGCAGATAAAGGTATTATCAGGGGCAAGGACAAGCCCAAGACAAACTGCCTCCAGTATCTGTTGCAGTGACTGACCAGATGATAGGTTTGTTTATCTCTGCTCTTTATGTAGTGCATGTCACGATGCACCGACTGGCACAGTCCACAACAGACCTTGCGACAGATGTGTTTATCTGCGAGGATGTCCAGTCTCTCCCGTGTAACTGGGAGCGGTCCACCACAGACCTGTGGCAGATATTGTTTTTAGTTCTGCCAGGATGCCCTGTTTCACCCTCCATGCCCTCAGAAGGGCGGGGTTGCCGGTTGAGTCGCCGACGGCCCGACCCATGAGACAGGTAGTACCGGTTTTCATGGTTATCCGGTAGCAAGCAAGCCAATGCCAGTTTCCGCAACAGACAGGAGAAAAAAGGGTTCAAAGAAAATGGCAGCTCTCCCCTACAGCTTTCTTTGGCGAAAATAAAGAACAAACACAGGTTAACGGGCAGTGTGATTAACCAAAAGATAAATCAAGTTCACAGGTGAACGTGCAAAAAAACCCACAACATACCAACGGCTTCAAATGGCAGCAGAAATTACAGAGCTGGTGGTGTGGTGGCACCCCAAGTCAAAGGTGGAAGGAAGGTCTGCTGCTTCTCTGGCCTTCACTGATTGGCCAACAGGATGCAGGTGTGGGCTGTGAAGAGCCAGTGAGGGAGTTAAGGGAATCAAGACCTGAGGAGAAACGCAGATTACTTCTTCTACACCACTGGGGTTGTAACAGTCCCCCACCCATAAGAATAAAACCATCGGTTTTACTTTAACAGATAAATGATAAAGTTTTTAGACCCTGGAGAGGGCATCAACCACCACATTATCGCCTCCTTTCTTAAGTTTAATTTGAATGTTGTAGTTCTGATAGTACTGCTGCCACTGCTGATATTGCTGGTTGTAGCTCTGCTGTTGCTGCTGCAGCTGCTATTGAGACTGAGGCTGCTGCTGCTGGTGGTTGTACATCTGTGCAGTGGCAGGTGCCGCAGGGGTGTAGCTCTGGCTATATCCTGGGTACTGATTGTAGTTGCTGTAGTAATTCTGGTTGTAGCTGCCTTGGTTGTACCCTTGACTGTAGCTCGACTGACTGTATCCTACCTTGTTGTAAGGGACTGGGCAATTGCAGGTCTTCCCTGACTGCTGGTTACGATTATAGCCACTTCAAGAATCGGAGCCTCCATCACAGTAGTCATTTCCCCAACGATTCTGGTTATAACCACCATGATTGTAGCCTCCTCTGTAGCCACCATGGGACCCATCATGGTTGTCATACCGCTGGAAGTTACCACCACCATGACCATGGAACCCACCTGACCTGTTGTCATAACACTTGTCAAAGGGTGAGCCAGCCTTACGGCCTTCTTCAGCCATGTGCCGAGCCTGAGCTCTTGTAAGTGCACTAGCAGAGAAAATGGAAGGGTAAACCTCTGCCAAATAATCTTGGGAGTCAGACTCAAGATTCTCTATGACCTCAGAAGTCAGCTGAGCTCTTCCTTCAGCAATGTCATTGCCCATGATAAAGTCAACTCCATCAATGGGAAAAGAAGGCCACACTGCAACACTGAATAACCTGCTAATCAGTTTGAAGTTAACATATACTGTATGTACATGGTGTAGGGGTGCTGGGACATAATCCATTTCAGCTCCCTGCACTAGGGTGCTAGTATGGCAGGAAGAATTCTCATCAAAAGGTAGCACATTAGACAATATTAAAGACCTCGACCCACCAGTGTCTCTCAGAATTTTCACAGGACACTCATCACCTGGTTTTCCTGCTAGAGAAACGGAGCCTTCAAAGATGAATGGTTTAAAGCAAGGATCAGGGTTTCCACTTTTATGCTTTATTAGTATTGTGGGACCGTATAGTCTTTATTAACCCCACTCCTTTTGTGTTCTTTTCCCCAGCGGATTGTTTTTTTTGCGCTTCACCACTGGGGTTGTTAAAACAGTGGAGACATGGACAGTAGAGAGTATTTCTTCACTGCAAGCATGCTTTGAGTGCACGAACTGGGAGTGTTTTTATGATATCTGTGATGACATTGATCTTTCTGACACCATTTCATTGTACATTGGATATAAAAAGTCTACACACCCCTGTTCAAATGCCAGGTTTTTGTGAAGTAAAAAAAGAGACCCAAGATAAATCATTTCAAAACTTTTTACAGCATTAATGGGACCTGTAACCTGTACAAACCAATTGAAAAACAAACTGAAATCTTTTAAGTGGAAAAATAAAAAATAAACTTACAATAATCTGATTGCATAAATATAAAGGTAAAGCCAACTTTATTGTCATTCAATCCATACAGCCAATCATGTACAATAGAACGAAATTATGTTTCGCTTATCTACACTATTAATCACATCTAGAATCAGGGGTTGCTGCCATGCAAGGCACTGCCACAAATTTCCTTCCTCCGTTTCTTTATTGCTGAATACCAAGCTGAACGGCAGGAAGTTCCACTTTTATATGGTCTTCGGCATGACCCGGCCGGGATTTGAACCCAGGCCTCCCGGGTGTGGGGCGGATGCTCTACCAACTAGGCCACCACTCTGGTGGTATGCCCACCATTAAACTAAAGCCCCTTTTTCCAGTAGTACCTACTCAGCCCTACTCGCCTCGACTCTACTTGGTTTTTAGGGTTTTCCATTAGTACCTGGTACTAGGTACTTTTTTGGGACCTACTTCAGTGAGATTTCAACCGTGCTGAGTTGAGCTGAAAATGTGACATCAACAGATTGCAGGCCACTGATTAGCCAGGCTGCAACGTCAGTGGATGAGACTGACGTCTTCACAAGATTCAAAACCAACATTTGTAAATTTGGCCGTGAGCTTTTATTATTTCTGTGATGATCAACGAAATAAATGGCTACACACAAATCAACACATCACAAAACACTCACCATCTTCCCCGTGAGCAGCCATCAGCTCAGAGACCTCCTGGTGTTTCACTTCGGAACCCTCCGCTCGCACTGGGGCTGAAAAGTTCATAGGCTGAAAAGTTGATATAGTGGTCAAATTTGACCAAATGTCATTATTTTTCAACAGTCTCCCCATTGGTGTGCACAGTTCTTCCATCGATGTTGCAGCACTTGGACCCCTGCACTTGAAAAATAAATTACATTTGGTCAAGCACTGCAGCAGCACAGCAACTCACCCTCGGCCAGGGGATCCTGGGTTCGATCCCAGCCTCCGACCAACGGTGATCTGTGTGGAGTTTGCATGTTTTCCCCATGTCTGCATGGGTTTACTCCGGGATTTCTCCGGTTTCCTCCCACATGCCAAAAACATGCAAGTTAGGTTAATTGGCATCAAAACTGGGGATTCTAAATTGTCCTTAGGTATGAATGTTAGAGTGAATGGTTGTCTGTCTCCCTGTGTTGGCCCTGCGATGGACTGGCAATCTGTCCAGGGTGTACCCTGCCTCTCGCCCAAAAGATGCTGGGATAGGCTCCAGCCCCCCCACCCCCCCACCCCCCGCGACCCAAAAAGGATTAAGCAGAAGAAGATGGATGGATGGATGGTCAAGTTTGACAACTATGAACTTTTCAGCCCCATCGGCCCTGCTGCAGCGGAGCGAGCTGAAATGAAAAAGTATACCAGGAGGTCTCCAAGCTGATGGCTGCTCAAGAGGAAGATGGTGAGTGTTTTGTGATTTTTTTTTTTTTTTAAATTTTTTTTTTTTTTTTTTAAAGCATCTTTTACATTATTTATCAGTGAAAACATCAGCATGTCAACAACATAATGGGATAAGAGGCCACCTTCCTGTAATGAACCCAACCCCACCCACTTGAGGTAGTACTCAGTTGAAATGGAAAACCAATCACGCCGTGTCGAGCTAAGTAGAGTCGAGGCAAGTCAGGCTGAGTAGGTATTAGTGGAAAAGGGGCTTAATACTTTGTTGCAGCACCTTTGGCTTTTACTACAGCATCCAGTCTTTTTGGGTAGGAGTCTTATCAGTATGGCACATCTTGATGTGGCAATATTTGCCCACTCTTCTTTGCAAAACTACTCCAAATCTGTCAGATTGCAAGGGCATCTCTTGTGCACAGCCCTCTTCAGATCACCCCACAGATGTTTGATCGGATTCAGGTCTGGACTCTGGCTGGGCTATTCCAAAACCTTAATCTTCTTCTGGTGACGCCATTCTTTTGTTGATTTGGATGTGTGCTTTGGATCATTGCCATGTTGAAAGATGACGTTCATCTTCAGCTTTCTAGCAGAAGTCTGAAGGTTTTGTGCCAACACTGACTGGTATTTGGAACTGTTCATAATTCCCTCCACCTTGACTAAGGCCCCAGTCCCAGCTGAAGAAAAACAGCCTCAAAGCATGATGGTGCCATCACCATGCTTCACTGTAAGTATGATGTTCTTTTGGTGATGAGCAGTGTTGTGTTTGCACCAAATATACCTTTTGGAGTTATGGACAAAAAGTTCAACCTTAGTTTCATCGGACCATAACACATTTTCCCACATGCATTTGGGAAATTTCAAATGTGTTTTTGCAAAATGTAGCCGGGCTTGGATGTTTTTCTTCATCAGATGAGGCCTCCGTTTGACACCCTACTCCATAGCCCAGACATATGAAGAAGATGGGAGATTGTTGTCACATGTACTAAACACTTAGTACTTGCTAGAAATTCCTGCAGCTCCTTCAGTGTTGCTGTCGGCCTCTTGGCAGCCTCCCTGACCAGTTTTCTTCTCATCTTTTCATCAATTTTGGAGGGACGTCCAGTTCTTGGTAATGTCACTGTTGTGCCATATTTTCTCCACTTGATGATGACTGTCTTCACTGTGTTCCATGGTATATTCAATGCCTTGGAAATTCTTTTGTACCCTTTTCCTGACTGATTCCTTTGAACAGTGAGATCCCTCTGATGCTTTGGAAGCTCTCTGCGGACCATGGCTTGTGCTGTAAGATGTGACTACAAAAATGTCAGGAAAAGCGTACTAGAACTGTAGAACTTTATTGGGGGTTAGAGGCACTGTGCTTATTGGAACGTTCAAAGCAGAAGAAATTTTTCTGTACCCTTCCCCAGATTTGTGCCTTGAGACAATCCTGTCTCGGAGGTCTGCAGACAATTCCTTTGACTTTGTGCTTGGTTTGTGCTCTGACATGCACTGTCAACTATGGTACCTTATATAGACAGGTGTGTGCCTTTCCAAATCATGTCTAATCAAAAATGAATTTACCACAGGTGGAGTCCAATTAGCTGTAGAAATATCTCAAGGATGATCAGTGGAAACAGGATGCACCTGAGCTCAATTATGAGCTTCATGGCAAAGGCTGTGAATACTTATGTGCAGAAATCTCAAAAAAAAAAAAAAAACTTTTTTCACACTGTCATTATGGGATATTATGTGTAGAATTTTGAGGAAAAAAATTAATTTAATCCAATTTGGAATAAGACTGTAACATAACAAAATGTGGAAAAGTGAAGCAGTGTGAATACTTGCCAGATGCACTGTATCTGGTTTAGTTTTCTGACAACACAGCCCTACTGTCTACTGTCTCTTCTTCAGGGATCACAGACTGATCATGGCTCTGCCCTGTCTTCATTTGTGGAATGGTATGACAAGAACTTCTTGGATTTAAATGTCACTAAAACTAAAGAGATGATTATTGACTTTTGGAAAGGCAGGAGAGCCTAAACCTAGTATACACGGAGAGGAAGTTCAACTAGTGGAGACTTACTGAATGACAATAAAGTTGGCTGCTTCTTCTTTCAAATATCTGGGAACAGTGTTTGACTCTCAGTTGAAGTTCACTGCTAACACAGTTCTTAAGCATGGACAATAAAGAATCTGCTTGTTGCAGAAACTGAACTCTTTTAATGTTCCTAGGATAATTTTATGTAGTTTTATCACTCTTTTATTGAAAGTATTAACTTTTTCTAGGCATGTGTTGCAGAAAGCTAGGGGTATCATTAGCCAGCCTGACCATGTTTTAAATAGTGAATTTGCTGTAATGCCCTCAGGCCAACACTACCTTCACCCCTGAGGAGGTCTGGCCGCTACTCCAACTCTTTTATTCCTTCAGCTATTAAGCTGTTGAATTCCCAGTGTTGGAGGGTCTTGCACGTTTCCTCACCTTCTGACTTCCTTGGGACCCTACACTGAGCTGCTTCACACTGAATACTGAATGTTGATTATGAATATGAATGAATGCAGATGTTATTGTTGTATTTCTATGACTGGGACTGCAAACTGAATTGCCCAACAAGGGACAAATAAAGTTATCTGAATCTGCCTGCTTTCTAATGATTCTCAGATACAAGGATATACTTTTTCACTGGATGTTAAGTTGCTGAAATCGAACTGTTAACATGCACTCTTGCAGGAAGGAGTCATTACCAGCGACATGGTGGAGATGCTTTTCTCGGAGGACCCAGACATTCAGCTTGCCACGACACAAAAGTTCAGGAAACTGCTTTCCAAAGGTACATGTTGGGTATAGTCTGCTCAGAGTGATGCTGTTGTCAACACTGAAACACCATAAAATCTGCATATTTGCACTTTTTTGTATTAAATTCTAGAGCCTAACCCACCCATTGATGAAGTAATAAACACAACAGGAGTAGTGGTCAGGTTTGTGGAGTTTCTGAAGAGCTCCAACTGCACGTTACAGGTCAGTACATTAAAAAAAAAAAAGCACACACTTGGATCAGACATCATTCTTTGCTTCAGATTTTTCTGTGAGGGACTAATGTTTTGAAGCATGCAACTTTTATGCTTGGGCGGCTGTGGCTCAGGAGGTAGAGCGGGTCGTCCAATAACCGGATGGTTGGCGGTTCGAATCCCGCTCTCCCCTGATATCCTGCCGATGTGTCCCTGGGCAAGACACTTTACCCACCTTGCCTCCAGTGTCCATAACACTGGGTATGAACGTGTATAAATGTTCAGTAGTGGCCAGAGAGGCTGTTGGCGCAGACTGGCAGCCACGTTTCCGTCAGCCTGCCCCAGGGCAGCTGTGGCTACAGTAGTAGCTTGCCGCTACCATTGTCTGTCTGGAGTGAATGAATAACGTATCTATTTGTAAAGCGTCTTTGAGTGTCTATGATAAAGCGCTATATAAATCTGATGCATTATTGTTATTATTATTATTACTATGTACACATTTAGTGCAAACCTTATCCCAGCATGAAAAGGAACTTTTGGAAACGCAGTTGTAATTTTAGAATTTAGGAATGAAGTTTTAGTCTGGACAGGCTGAAACAGTTTTGTAAACGCTAATGTCTTTCACATCTAACATTTGTGAATACAAGATTAAAGGAAATGTAGGTACTCAAGAGAATTTATGATTTCATACTTTGTTAAAGGAATTTTTTAAGTACCTAATTTGGTAAAGGGTAATGCCCTGTCCTAGTATGTCCCATCAGATCAGAATTTTTCTGATGCAGTGATGACTTCCACACATTTTTAGCATTATTAGCATCATTTTAGGTATTTGCTGTAATCCCTCTAATATTTTCAGCAACCAATAAACTTTGTATAGATGTACAAAGGCAACAACAATATACCTGATTAGAAAGATCATTCTGAAGCTCTAAAAAACAAAAGGAATTTTAGTTTGGACACATTTTTAGGAAACGCTGTTAATTTGTTACATGTCCCAACATTTCATATCCATTCCTCCTCTTTTTCTCTCTCCTTTTGCTGCAGGTAGTTTATACTAGGGCTGGGCAGTTCACCAAAATAAAACCGAAACAGACATTTGGGATGTAAAACTGACGTAATCTTGCTCATGGGTTTTTTTTTTTGTTTTTTTTTTTCCCAGTTTTTCTCCTCTCCTTGTTGTGTATGTGTGTGTATGAGAGCTTTCATGTCCTACCCCTTTAAAATATGTCCTGTGTGCATGGTCACGTGACTCTGCACCCTGGAAGCAGCAGAACAAGGTGGAAAAATTAAAATGGCTTGAATTTAAAAGAAATGTGGTGTCCGTCCACTTAGTATGTGGCGATTGTTTTTCATCTGAAGATGTCAAGAACAAGCAATCGAAGTGCACTTAAACTAACATGGAAATGCGTTGAAGCTAAACTGTTAACCGCTTTCTGCGTTGGCTCAACCGTTTTACAGTGGAAATGGATGACAAAATAGAAAAGCTAAGGCTGTATTTAAGAACCCGATCACAGATTGGCAGTCCCTACAGTATGTGGTGATAACATCATCATGGCTGTGTAAAGGACTCTGCCAATGCAGGTAACAAGCTAACTGACAGCTAGTGTGAATCACATGACCCACAAACCCTCAAGGTATGTATTGTAAACACTGACTTCTGCACTAGACAATGTTTAATTTGGTTACATCTGTGTGAAATCACAATAGGCCTATTTATTATGCTCATTTGCTATTGAATCACCACAGGGATATATCCACTGATATTACTCTTGTGTAATACTGCTTAATTTTGAGCCTTGTCAGTGAACTGTAAGAAAGAAGAAGGGAGGAAAAAAACACAACATGAAAGGTTCATTTTACCATGATGCTGATTTAAGGTCAAATTGCCCAGCCCTAGTTTATACATTGTCTTATGGCAAATAAGTAACCAATATCCTAACCTGACTTTTCCTGGCCATTTTGATGAAATGGTTAATTAGCTCATTCTGGCAGAGCCAAAAGGAGCTAATGCAGTGATGCGGTGTCCGTCAGTCATTCTGTCCATCCAGCCGCATTTCACAGGAATCGCTACTTCTCCTTAATTGCTTTTTATTAAGCAGATTAAAAACAAAACGAGTGATTATTGTTCTTCTAATTCAGTAATTAGTCCAAATGTCTATCTCCATGGTAAATGTGTTTGGTTTCTGTGACTGTATGTGTAGTTTGAAGCTGCCTGGGTGCTTACAAACATTGCATCAGGAACATCCATACAGACAAAGGTGGTGAATGAAGCTGGAGCGGTGCCCATCTTCATAGAACTACTGAACTCTGACTTTGAGGACGTCCAAGAACAAGTAACACAGTTTGATTTACTATGTTTGCCTTGATTGGTACGCATCTAATTGCATCCTGGCATACAATATTACACATTAATATGATGCGTAACTTTTCCTTCAGGCTGTGTGGGCACTGGGTAACATTGCAGGAGACAGTGCAGTGTATCGAGACTATGTGCTCAACTGCAACATCCTTCCACCGCTGCTAATGTAAGCCCATTAAGTTCTCTTGAGTGTTTTACTGTTAACTCTCAAACCTTGCACCTTTTTACCTGTAACATATTCATAGTTGACCTGATGTACCTGCTTTTGATATTTTTTTTTTTTTTTTTTTTTTTTTTTTTTTTTAATATTTCAGGCTTCTGACCAAATCCACTAGGTTGACCATGACTAGGAATGCTGTCTGGGTACTGTCTAATCTGTGTAGAGGAAAAAACCCTCCTCCTGCTTTTGAAAAGGTACTCACTTTTGCATGAACTCGGCACATAAATTTGAATATTGTGATATGGACAAGTTTTCTACAAATCGGCAAGCGCAATGAAATACAGGATCTAGTTTGTTGGGGGAGGGGGTTGCCATCAAATCCATTTCTGGTTAATGTGCGTAATATTTAGTTACCTGAATAGTTATATTGGTTCATTATGTTGGATTTGGTTTTCAAATATGACATTCAAATATTTGGCTTCTGTTTCCAATTGCTTGATTTTAATAAAGGTAAATTTTCAAAGCCGAATGTATTCTGTCATTGAACTTTAAAATGCAGAAGGATTGGTGTATCCAATGCTTAAGGGTCCGCAACCTGTGGCTCCTTCTTGCATACACTCTCAAACTTAGGAGACAGAAATCAAACAAACTTACATGGAAAAATGATAGATTTACAGGAAGAACTGGCAAATTGATGAGAAAGTTGCAATCTGTCCATTAAAAAGTGACACATTTATGTGAATGAATTAGTATAATTGTTTTAAACCTTTTAGAGAAAAGATATATTTACAGAATGGTTGTAAATTTACATGGACAAAGCTTAAGGTGGTGATGCAGGTCACTAAAAGTGAAGAAAGATGGTACATTTGTAGTATATAGTGGTCCCTCCAGGATTTTGCAATGTTATGAGCGCACAAATTCACAAGAAATCACATCATTACGTCTTTTGCACGACCTTGCAACTTTGTCCAATCACCGCAGCTTTCCCGCAATTTTGGCCAATCCACGTCAACTTCCACCAATTTCACCAATCATATTTGTTCCTTGAGTAGCACTCAAACGCTCAGTCTAACCAATCAAATGCGTCGCTGCACCACGCTCACTTTCGTGTTTACAGTGAGTATTAACAGAACACATCAGCAAAAAACTGTGATTTAAAAAAAAAAAAAAAAAAAAACTCACCCGTAACTTTTCCCACACCGGCCCTCTGTCTCCCCCACCAGCTGGTGAACGTCTCCTCGAGTCTCCATGCTGACCGCATGTACGAAGTGCTGAGTTTGTGTTGAAAAACATCTGCTTGCCTGAAAGCACCCCATTGCGGGCGCGCGCATGAGGAGAAACACCATAAAACCACAAATAAATGAGCAAATGTAATACTACAGCCAGTGTTGTAACATTTTATACATCTTTAGAGGTAAAATCAATACTACATCTTGTCAATGAGCTTTTTAAATCTGAATCTCTTGTCTGGACACAGAGCAACATGCGCCTCCAAGAAGAGCTCCTCCTCCCAGTATGACTGTCAAGACACGCAGCAAATGGACAGACTGGTAGGAGGCAAGCACGGAAAGAGAGAATATACAGTAATTTTTTTCCAGAAGAACACAGTTCGATATGGAATACAGAACAACGGAATTAAAAAAAAATAAATAAATAAATTCTCTGCTCACTACTGAGTGGTTGGAGACCACTGATTTTCAAATGAAGGTGCTGCCATAATTTCCAAATCTACACTCTTTAACATGCATTCAGTACAATTTAGCTGTTGTAATGGCTATTGTGTTAAAGTCTGTATTTGCTATTGCACAAAAGAGGTTTCTGTATAGCAGAACTTTGTGCTTAATTTATAAATCATTGTTTAATAGGAAATTTTTGACAATCCTGTGCTTTTCTTGTGGTGGTATAGAATATCATAGCAGTAAACTATGGAAAAAGCATCTTCTTTAAAATTCAGAATTCTTCCCAAAACCTTTAGTGGGGAAAAATAAAAATCAACATTGTAACGTTTATCACAACTTTTTAAAAAGTTCCTGCAAATTCAGGCTTTTTGGGCTGCAACAATCATAAACATCCCGCAACATTCTGGAGGGACTGATATAATAAAGCTATTGAGTTTTTGCATATGACGTCAGGGGGCGTGCCGCACTGGCCCGTTAGAGTGTGCCGCCATATTGGATGGCAAGAAACAGCAGCAGCAGGGTGAAACAAACCACATAGCTCACGTGTACCTACAAACTCGGCAAATTGGTGTACTCCTGTTGTTCCCCCTGATAAGGGGATAAGCGGGGAATTAAATGGCCGGTGTGAAATGCAAAAAAAAAAAAAAAAAAAAAAAGTTGGATTTTTGAATAATTACCTTCACTGACATAATCTCTCGCTTTCTCATAACGGGCTGCACGGTGGAGCAGTGGTTTAGCACTGTGGCAGCACAGTTTACCCTCGGCCAGGGGATCGCGGGGATCATGAGACTGTGGGCTCGATCCCAGCCCCCGACCAACAGTGAGCTGTGTGGAGTTTGCATGTTCTCCCCGTGTTGCGTGGGTTTACTCCGGGATTTCAACGGTTTCCTCCCGCATACCAAAAACATGTAGGTTTAGGGCGCTCGCGCACGCAGCGGCCGGTGGCTTGTCACCAGACTGCAAACCAGATCTACCTACAGGTACAAATAAGTAACAAAAAAAAAAACTTTCTGGTTTGGGGGCGCCTCTCTGCTTGCTACAAAGGACAATGCTCACATGAAAGGGGAGTAAACTATTGTAAATGTGCATAAAATCAGGTACGTTTTAACGCGGCGCGCCGTGGAGAGCCTTTTAAAAAAAACACGCAGCGCGCTTCACTCACCTCCGAATCCGAGGAGCTGCTGTTGTTTTCTGACTCGTTCACCAGCGAAGACTTCACATCATCCAGATCCCTTTCCGCTGACACGTTTTCCGATATCTTTTCCTCCTGCTCCCCTTCGTCTTTGAAAGATATCATTTCATCGTTTGCCCCAAATCATCCCCGCTGAGCAGATTACTGGCAGTCATTGTTCTGCTAATTGCTCCAGCTGTGCGCTCTGCTTGTCCATGGGGGTTACTCTACCCCCGCCCCCCCTCCGTTCAACTGAGGCATTTCGGCACACCAGAGGAGCGCACGGGAGCAAGATTAAAAACACTTGTCTGCTGTTATGACTGCTGACAATGACTCCACTGAATCTCACAGAGACATCGCAGACACAGTGTCAGTTGTTGAAGAGGATGATAGGGATGTTATTATGTCAGACTGTGACTGTGTGTTCTCCTCACTCATTCTGATCGCTGAACAGTACAAGTTACGCCTGGGTTGTCACAGTGCAACTGCTGCTCTTGCCATCCAAGATGGCGTCACCTACGGCGTGTTTATGTTTACCCCCGCGAGTCACGTGAATTTTACGAGCCTACACAAAAACTCTATACAGACACTTGGGAAAGTCCCCATAATACAGTTTTACAACCAGCTAATTGTTTGTTTTATACTGATGTACTAGAGTTTTCTTGACATTTTCAGCCTTGAGCAATGCAAGAAATGGTCAGGCCCTCTCAGCTGACAAGACGGCAGCAGTCTTGTCAGCTTTTAGGCCACAGCACTGAGATGGCCCTTGTAAGAGTTTGTAATGATCTTTTAATTGCTGATTCTGGCAGTTCTGCTGTTTTACTGCTTTTAGACCTGTCTGCTGCCTTTGATACTGTAGATCACCAGATTCTTATGTCTCAGCTTTAACATGTTGGTATCAAAGGCACTGCATTAGCTTGATTTAAATCTTAGTTCTCTTCTGCAGCAGTTCCCCTTACTTGTGGTGTCCCTCAGGGTTCTGTTTTGGGTCCGGTCCTATTCTCTTGGTGTATGCTTCCTTTAGGGTCAGTCTTCAGGAAATATAATATTCCATTCTATTGCTTTGCTGGCGATATTCAAGTCTATATGTCCCTCACACAAAACAACAGTAATCCATTACAGCCTCTGTTAAACTGTCTAAGCGACATAAAGACTTGGCTAAAGCTGAACTTTCTCACTCTCAATGAAAATAAAACTGAGGTTATCCGTTTTGGAAAAACTGGTAATCGTACTGGTATTCTTGGACCTTTGGCTCCCTGTTGTAACAGTGCCATCAGTCCTGTTTCATCTTCCCTTCACTAGCTTCCTGTCCATTTTAGGATTGATTTTTAAGGTTTTATTGTTTACTTATAAGATAAGATAAGATAAGCCTTTATTAGTCCCACAATGGGGAAATTCCAGGATTGCAACAGCACAGGGATAGCAACATTCAGAGCAACAATCAGAAGGCAAGAAAAAACAACATCTAGTAAACATATGTCCATATTACTATAAATGTATATATATAGACACACAGTGCAGAGCATTATGGTTTGTTGGTGAATGTGCAGCAGAAAGTCTAAGCTCTCTCTCCGCGGATGCGGCGGGCCAGCTGGAAGTCTTTGGGCATGATGGTGATCCCCTTAGCGAAGAAGAGACCACCAGGTGGGCCTCGCTGGTCTCCTGCAGAGCCATGACGGCGAAGCTCAGGAAACGCAGGACGGTCTTGAAGTCCTGAGCGATCTCCCTCACCAGGCGCTGGACGGGCAGCTTACGGATGAGCAGCTCCGTGGATTTCTGGCAGCGACGGATCTCTCTCAGAGCCACGGGCCTGTGACAGCGAGGCCTCTTCACTCTGCCGGTGGCCGCAGCGCCTCTCAGAGCAGCCCTGGTGGCTAGCCGTCTCCTGGGGGGCTTCTTCCTCCAGTAGATTTTACGGGCGGTCTGCTTGGTTCTTGCCATCGCTCTTTATTATTCTGTCTTATATTTCTTGCACGCCGCCTAAACTCCAGCCCGGCACCCGCGTCGTTTTCGCTACAGCTCCCGGTATGCCGAGTTTCCCATTAGCACTGGGCGGCGGCCAAGTGCTAGCTAGCACTAGCTCCTCCCCGCTGTAGCGTCTCCCGCTGCAAACCGTGGCTCCGTCCGCGGACCCGGGAGACCCCCGGCGCGATCCGTGCGTCCGTGATATATATACAGAGTGAAAGGTGTAGAAAGAAGAAGGAAGATTAAAAAAAAAAAAAAAAAAAAAAAAAAAAGGCTGTTGCAACGGCCAGCCTACTCGTGTGGCGCCACCGGTCCGGCGGAACCGGAAAGGGCCGGAAAGGTCTTAAATGGATTTTTACCATCTTATTTGTCAGAGCTTGTTTCCATTCATTCACTTGTAAGAGCACTGAGATCAACCAACCAGATGCTCTTAGACATACCAAAATCAAAGTTAAAACAGAGAGGTGATCGAGCCTTTGCAGTGGCTGCTCCAAGACTGTAGAACAGTTTACCTGTCCACATATGCACTGTTGAATAATTAATTACTTTTAAGTCACTGCTGAAGACATATCTGTTCTCATTGGTATTTGATTCAAGTAGAGAATGAAAACTCAACAGTTGGCTCCATTCTGTGCTGTTTTTACTCCATTTTCCTTTAATGAATTTCATTCCTATTGTGTATTTTTGGTTGTGTAGTTTGATTTTAATTTCATCTGGATGTACAACACTTTGGTCACCTTGATTGTTTTTAAATGTACTCTACAAGGCAAGGACAGCTTCAAGAAGAAGATGGAGGACAAGCTGCAACAGAGCGACATCGGCGGGGTCTGGAGAAACCTCAAAACCATCTCTGGGCTCCAGAATACCTCCTCCCAGGCCACGGGAGGCAGGGAGTGGGCGAACAATCTGAACCTGTTTTTTAATAGGTTTGACCAAACGCCACCCCCCCCCCCCCGACTGCACACCAACCACTGCTGCCTCTAAAGTCATTGAGACCTGCTTTCCACACCCCACTCCACCAACACCCCCCCCCCCCCCACTCCCAGCACACAGCCCCCCAACCTGACCCTCACTAAGACCCAGGTGAGGATGGAGCTGAGGAAGATCATGGCGAGGAAGGCCTCGGGACTGGACGGCATCAGCGCGAAGCTCCTCAAGTCCTGCGCAGACCAGCTGTGTGGGATTGTGGAGCACATCTTCAAGCTGAGCCTGAAGCTGGGGAGGGTACCACAGTTGTGGAAAACATCTTTGTGTGGTACCTGTACCAAAGACTTGCCACTCCAAAGACCTGAACAGCTACAGACCAGTGGCCCTGACATCTCACATGATGAAGACCCTGGAGAGACTGCTCCTTGCTCACCTCCGCCCCCTGGTGGGACCAGCGATGGATCAACTCCAGTTCGCCTACCAGCATGGCATTGGGGTGGAGGATGCAGTGATCTTCCTCCTTCACCGTTCCCTGTCCCACCTGGAGAAGCCTGGGAACGCGGTGAGGATCATGTTCTTTGACTTCTCCAGTGCTTTCAACACCATCCAACCGATGATCAAGAAGGACAAGCTGCTGTGCGCAGGGGTGGACCAGCACCTGTCATCTTGGATCCTGGACTACCTCACTAACCAGCCACAGTTTGTGAGAACCCGGGATTGTGTGTCTGACACGATCATCGGTAGCACGGGGGCCCCCCAGGGAACGGTTTTGGCTCCCTTCCTGTTCACCCATTATACTGCGGACTTCTCACACAACACAACACACTGCCATCTACAGAAGTTCTTTGATGACTCTGCGATCGTCGGCCTCATCTCCAACGGAGATGAAGCTGCTCAACGCAAGGAAAACTAAGGAGCTGGTGGTGAACTGCCGCAGGCAAGGACAACCCCTCACAGCACCAGTAAACATACAGGGAACAGACATTGAGATGGTGACATCCTACAAGTACCTGGGTGTTCATTTGAACAATAAACTAGACTGGTCACACAATACCGACGCACTCTACAAGAAGGGACAGCGCAGGCTGTTCCTACTGAGGAGACTCAGGTCTTTTGGTGTACAAGGGGTGCTCTTGAAGACATTCTACGACACGGTGGCATCAGCCATCACTTTTGGAGTGGTCTGCTAGGGCAACGGCATTACAGCAGCTGATAGGAAGAGACTGAACAAACTAATCAAGAAAGTTAGCTCTGTCCTGGGGCAACGCTTTGACCCAGTGGAGGAGATAGGAGAGAGGAGGATGGTGGCTAAACTGTCATCTCTGCTAGAGTCCGAGTCCCACCCTATGCAGGACATACAGAACGCACAGAGGAGCTCATTTAGCAGTAGACTACATCATCCTAGGTGCGCGACTGAGAGGTTTCGCAGGTCGTTCCTACCTACGGCTGTCAGACCGTATAACCTAAGCAGGGCTGCTCCCAGAGATAGCAAAAAAACATGACGACCTAATAGTATTGAATGCAAAAGACGCAACAGACTTACACAAATGGTCCCCTCCAGTATACAACTAGGACAATATCAGTCGCTATGGAGGGTGACAATATGTACTGTATGGGTACATATTCATACCATGTAGGGTAACTAAATAGACGGTTATGCTGTTTATTCCATCTAGCTACAATGCTCCGCACTGTGTATATGTATTTATGTGTACATACAGTATGTATATTCACTGCTCTTATTTTCTTATCTTCTAAATTATTGCTCTGAGTGTTGCTATCCGTGTGCTGTTGCAATCCTGGAATTTCTCCATTGTGGGACTACTAAAGGCTTATCTCATCTTATCTTACAAATAAATTTGACTTTGACTTGTAAAATGTCAGATTTCCCACAATTGTGCCAGTCATAAATGATCTATTTTATGAAAATTTTGCATTGAATGTGGCTGATTTTGATGCTGATTATATTTATGCATTTAGGTGTCCCCCTGTCTGCCAGTGCTCTCCAGACTATTATTCAGCAGTGACCCAGACTTGCTGGCAGATGCCTGCTGGGCTCTGTCTTACCTCTCTGACGGCCCCAACATCAAGATCCAGGCTGTTATTGACTCTGGCGTCTGCAGGCGCCTGGTAGAACTCCTCATGTAAGTTCAAGATTCCCTCCATGCTACTTATTTTAGAGTAAATATGACTTGTATGATTTTTAAATTGTTTATTTTTCTCTAGGCACAGCGATTATAAAGTAGCTTGCCCTGCCTTGAGAGCTGTAGGAAACATTGTTACTGGAGATGACATTCAAACACAGGCAAGACTGTTTTGGATCAAACTTTGTTAGAAAACATGTTTTAGGAGACTTAATGTTAAGTCTCTTTTATTAATATGAATGATATAATTACTGTTTTATTCCCTCCTTGGGTGTGGTCAGGTGGTGTTGAACTGCTCAGCCTTGCCCTGCCTGCTTCACCTTCTCAGCAGTGCTAAAGAGTCGATTCGCAAAGAGGCATGCTGGACCATCTCAAACATCACAGCAGGAAACAGAGCACAAATACAGGTGACACACCCAAAATTTAGCTGTGTTCCGATCGCCCAATAGTATACTCCGAAGTGGACTGCACAGGGTATCTGCCATATTAACTGAGATTCCAAACCGAAGGGAGCGAACGGTCTTCAGTTCAAAGGGAACTGAGAACTGTGCAGGGAAGAAGTGAACAACTGTACATCACTTCACCTTAAGTTGAGAAGATTACCCATAAGCCATTGCGCCTCAAATACGAGTAAAACAAACTATTGTTGCTAACGTTATTAACCCTTTAACTGCCCTAGGTGCCATGTGACACCTGGGGAAATGCAAGGCAACTCAAGCCCCCCCCCCCCCCAGTGGTCAAGAATGGTTAAAAAAAAAATTGTCAATAAAATAGTTCAGATTTCCAAGGCTATAACTTGAAAGTTACAAGAGATAATGGCTTACTGTCAATTAGAAAGCTGTAGAATATGATCCAAAGTTTCAGAGAGAAATAAATTTACGCTTCTAATTTGCATAATGTCGCAGCAGCTATATAAATTACATAACTCAGTCCAAATTGGACTTTGGACACATTTACATAAAGAATGGTACTTTTTTTTTTACACCAATTTGTCTACAGGGGTATGTTTTTATCTAAGCTTCAAAGTATATGAACCAGAAAATCAATAAAATGTCAAAACATATTTCTCCCTTACCTGTTGCCAGGAGGGGGGGCTCGCCCACCCACGTGACCGGTCCGATGTTTGTGTGTTTGCTCAGCCATTTACACTGTGTACCACATCTACAAACTCTTATGATTACCCCATGTGAATTTCGTTTGTATTACGTGGCTATTTTTTCTGTTTGGTGCATTATTCCTGTGGGAATCCATGCCGCCCGTGGGCGCTGCCGTCTTGGTACTGGGAGCTGTTTTTTGTTACATCAACCTCGATGTAACACGTTTACTTAGTAATTTACACCCGTGTACCACATCTACAAACTCTTATGATTATCCCACGTGAATTTTGTTTGTATTACCCGGCTATTTTTCCCATTTCATGCAGTTTCCGTCATCATCGCTATCGCGGTGACCAAACACAGCGGCATCCACATTGGTGTGTGAGCTCAAAGCTGAAAAAGGAAGAAGAATAATGAGGATTTCTCCTTCTTGCTATATTCCATGTCAGCCATGATTCCATCGGCGCATGTCTGCCACCTTCCAAATTGTCAGATCAATAGAGATTAGTACAAATTCTCAGTATAGCCGGGGGACGTCAATAAGTTGACAGGTGCAGTTGTGGCGCTGTGCCACTGGGGGCGCGCGACCCGTCCATTTAATCTGGGCAGTTAAAGGGTTAACAAGCTAAACTGATGTTGGTTATTGTTTATATCAACTGATAGTAATACAAATATATTTGTATTAATGTTTTATTAAAGAAATATAAATTATCCACCATAGTATCAGTACGTGTCCATGGTTACCGTGGTAACTCACGGAGGGGGAGCCAACGGTTAAAAGGTGTTTAAAATGGAGAGATTTTGTGAAGGGCAGTTAACTTACTGATATTCCCTGAGAACGGAGCAGGGAGTAGGGAATACAGTTTGAAGTACACTGTGGATCGGAACGTAGCTTTTCTCATTGAAATTACTAATCTTTGTTAGCTTATTCTAACGAAGTACAAAAGATATGACAGTTATGTTATTGGTATTAGCACCAGGATCAACAAACCTGGAACAGGAATTGAACTTGAGATTCCTTTGTCTTAATCCCCAGCTCATTGGCATTTAAAGAAACATGCACTGAAATGGTTCACCACAAAGAAGGGTGTTGAATCTGGGTAGAAAATGATGTAGTATTTAAATCCTGAAGGAATTTTATGTTTTTGTGTCAACATATGAAAAGGGCTTCTGGAAAGTAGACACACATCATAAGCCTTGTAGCAGAATATGAACTCATTATTCATACATGCGGTATGTGTTATTCCACGTTATACAACAGTTGGTTCTGACCAAGCAATTTGATTGGTCAATAGGGATTCCAGGAGTTGCTAAAATCCATGATAATTGCACTCCCAGCGTTTCACTGGATACGTTATCACTCTGCTTCAAAGGTGTTCATGTAACCATAAATTACTAACACTAATTTACTGTCAACTAACTCTCAGTACCAATTGCAGTATTGTGTTGGATGCATTAATTTCCACAGTGAAGCGCTGTTTGAAAAGACTTTTTTGAATGAATGAATCTTTATTTCGGATAGATTAAAAGTAAAGATTAAAAGAAAGGAACAGAATAATATAACAAAGGGGGGGAAAAAAATCTTACAAGGTCAAATTAAACAACTCCTCTGATTATATACACTTCAACACAAGTTATCCGAAATGGGTGATGGCTGAAGCCGCAGCTTATATTGCCCACCCATATTCCATCCAAGAATTCAAAAGAAAAACAAAACAAGAGCGATTACAATTCAGAACAAAGCGAAGACAAAACATGACAAAAACAAACTAAGCAACAACACAACACAGACTGAATATGATAATTCTTATGTGATTTTACATGTCATCTTGTATATATGTTTGGAGTATTTCCATCTTTAGTTTTTGTTTAAATTGTCTAAGCATTGTACATGATTTTAATTCAGGTCCAAAAGCATTCCACGGTCTGACTCCTTGCACTGAGACACAGTGTTGCTTGGTGGTAGCACTGAAGGTTTTTGAAATATATATGTTCCTCTGAAATGATATTGTTTCTCCCTTATTTGGAACAACTTTTGGATATTTGCGGGCAGTGTTAGATTCTTCACTTTAAACATTATTACTGCAGTTTTAAAGTCAACCAGATCTTTCAACTTGAGAGCTTTTAATTTAAGAAAAAGTGGGTTTGTTGGTTCCCTGTAAGCAGCTTTGTTTATTATTCTAATAGCTCTCTTCTGAAGCATAAAGATTGGATATATGTTTGTTTTATATGGATTTCCCCATACTTCAGTACAATATGTCATGTATGGGAGTATTAATGAATGATACAAAGTATATAGTGTGGGTTGATTCAACAAATATTTCACTCTGTGTAGTATTGCAATTGATTTAGATATTTTACCTTTAATATAATTAATTTCTTACCTGACCCAGGGAAAAAAAGGCTTTATTCAGTTTACAGTCTGCCCCTGTATAAATATTGTGAAACTATTTCACGTCTGTTTAAAAAAAAAAAAAAAAAAAAATAAGCAGTGCTAGAGTTGGATTTATTGTCTCGATTAACAAACCACAGTACCTTTGTGGTGATGGACTCTCTGTTTCATCTAAAAATGTGAAGAAAAGTGAGCGAAGTGTGCCAAGTCGCTAGCATGCTAACTACTAGCCACTGGCTAGCTACCAGTATTGGCTACGTTTTGATCTGGGGTCTTCTGCAGTACCGACTCAAAAGGTAGATGTTTTATCAATGCTTAGTTTTGCACTTGACAATATTTAATTTGTTTACATGTGTGTGAAATGACAATAGACGTCTTCATGCTGATTGAGATGTTTAGCAACAGTTACTGGCTACATTTAGAAGGGACTTTTTTTTTTTTTTATCAGCTACGCAAAATAACTGGTTAAATAAACAAATCATAATATTTTGTCCAGTATTGCTGTCATTTAATAAATTGTGCTTGTGGAACTGCTGTATAAAAGCAATATTACACTTGAGGTTGTACGGTATCAGTGAATGTACTATGGCTGTGATACGTCTTAGACATTTCACAGCCGTAGTTGGTAATATTGCTTAAATGTGACATTTTGTTTCAGTTAACCTCCCTAGCTACAATATCACAAAGTATCTGCCACTTTGTTTTGCTGTAAAAAGCATCAGTCAGTCATTTTGTATTCATTAGTAGCCATTTTCCGCCAGTGGTAGCCATTAACGGCAAATAATTGTTAATGTCAGCAGCAGGCAGTGGCTTTCTAACTAACTAAATAACTCGTGCAGTTGTTAATTTAGCCAAAAACAGCCCTTCTAAATGGAATTGTTCTCACTTTGTTTTTCTTTTGGGTTTTTTGGGGTTTGTTTTTTTTTTTTTTTGTATTTTTCACTCTGATGCTTGTTTTGCCTTGAGCTGAATAAATGCTGTATAATCAGGTGTTTGATGTGATGTACATGGGTGTACATTGCCCTGGTTGAGTTAACTGAAAATTCCACTCGTAAGTATTGTTGTAAATGATTCAAAAATGTTTAACCACTTATTAATCTCAAGCTTAATCAGCTTTTAATTGTAACGAACACTTTGTGAAATAAATAATGGTCTGTACAATTGTAATTTTGCATCAAATATCTAATTCTATTATAATACAAGAAGTTAAATTTAATAAATAATACAATGGTCAATCTGTCAGAGAAATGCCGACATACAGTCATGTGAAAAAAAAAAATTAGGACATCTTGTATAAGCCTGTTTTTTTTTGTTTTTTTGTTTTTTTTTTTAACTTATTGGGACATCTGGATATTGAGTATCAATGTTAAAAATACTGGGAGATTCATGTAATACAACTAAACAATTAAAAATGAATTAAAGATTTTTTTCACATTTTCTGTAAAATGTCATTCAAATCATGAGGAATAAATTAGGACACCCCACATCTTTTTTAGGACACCCCCACATTCATTCCTACTTAAAATGGCTAAAATAAATGTTAAAAAATGCAACTTACTGTATATTATAATGCAAGAAATCTGTGTGTGCGTCTCCCTAACCATTTGTCGGACTGGCCTCAGAGTTTATACGTGTTGTGCTGAAGTTACGAGGGTGTGCATCCCCGAATTTCAGCCTCCCCGGATATGCGGAAGTTTAGGAGGGGAAATCTTTAATGAACGTCCATAGGGGAGCTATGGCCATTCATAGCTATGACATCATAGACGCACAGATGTTGCCAGGCAGACACATCATCAAAGACCGGCATCACTGAACGAGTGGTGACGTCAAAGATCAAGGGCAGGTTTCACCATGGTTACTGTTGCCATGGTAAGGCATCACCATGGTTACTGTTGCCACGGTAACAGTAACTTTCTACGGGCATGCAGAAATGCTTGCTTACATTTGCGTTCTACTGCAAAGAACTGAATATTTAAAGGGGTGTCCAGATTTTTTCACATGACTGTATACAGTTGAAAGCAGATATTTACATACTGTATAAAAAGACACGCTAACCATTTTTCCTTCACTGTCTGGCATTAAATCAGACTAAACTTTTCCTGTTTTAGGTCAGTTAGGATTACCAAAATTACTTGTATTTGCCAAATAATTGTATAGAGAATTTTTATTACTTTCTTCAAAGTCAGAAGTTGTCATGAATCGCCCCTCAGGGCAGAGAGAGACAGACCCACATGCTGAACTGTGAGCTAGCCAAATTTATTGAAAGCAACAAACGTCAAATTAAACAAAGTGCACTAAACTCAAAATACAAATAAGGGAGGAATACACTTACAGGTTTGTACACCAGAGTGAGGTAGAGCTCTTTCAGAGAGGAGGAAGTGTAACCAAAAGCGGCGACAAACCCGAAATGAAAATAGAGCCCTTAAATAGGGCTCCAAATCCATTACATAATAATTGGCAGGTGTGAGTACCTGAGCGGGCAGGAGAAGGCAGTGATACATGATCAGGGTCAGCTGGTTCCATGACAAGGAGGCAAACCAGAAACTGACAGCTGACAGGGCACGCCCACACGAAGCTTCACGCCCCTGACGGCTCTCAACAGAAAAAGGACAATACTAGGGATATAAAGGAATAAAATACCATACCAAAGTAGTATTATAAGTGAGTACAGAAAATAAAAATATAACACTAACACAAACCAAAAAATGACAAGCAAACATAAATACATACCCAAAAGGACATAAATGCAACAGATAAGTAAATAAACAGAAAAAGCCATGAGGCCGAGTCTAGCAGAAACGTCCAGCACTCGGCTCATGACAGAAGTTTACATATATTTGACATTTGACATTGATTTTTATTTGAACATTCTTTAAAAAAAAAAAGGAAAAGAGAGTTCAAAACTATTACTATATTATACTACTATATTATATTTCCTTACTATTTGGTGGCATTGCCTTTAAACTGTATGACTTGGGTCAAACATTTTGGGTATCCTTCCTCAAGTTTCTCACAATAATTGGCAGGAATTTTGGCCCATTCCTCCTGACAGAACTGGTGTAACCAAGTCAGGTTTGTAGGCCACCTTGCCACCCTCTTTTCAGTTCTCCACATAAATTTTCTATGGGATTGAGATCAGGGCTTTGTGATGGCCTCTCCAAAACATTGACTTTGTTGGCCTAAAGCCACTTTGTAATTAATTTGTCAGTGTGCTTATGGTCATTGTCCATTTGGAAGACCCATTTGTGCCCAAGCTTTAACTTTCTGGCTGATGTCTTGAGATATTGCTTCAATATCTAAAAAAATAAATAAATAAAAATATTTCCACATAATGTTCTTTCCTCGTGATGTTATCTATTTTATGAAGTGCACCAGTCCCTCCTGTAGCAAAGTACTCTCAAAATATGATGCTGCCACTCCCATACTTCACATTTGGGATGGTGTTCTCAGGCTTGCAAGCTTCCCCCTTTTTCTTCCAAATGTAACAATGGTCGTTATAGAATAGAATAGGCTTTATTGTCATTGTACAGTTGTACAGCACAACAAAGTTGTGTGTGTTCCACAGGTTACTGTGCAATAAAATAAGTGAGAAGAATTTGAAATAAAACAGTTACAGAACACACGATTAACCTTATGACTGAGGTAAAGGTAAAAGTAAAAATAACAAATAGCCCATTAGTATATACACAGATATGGTAGTGGCTTTGCTGGTGGAGCTATGTACATAAGAGTGCGGAGTGCAGAACACATAACTGAGTAAAAAGGCCCAAGGATTATGGGGAAAAAAGTATAGTAGTGATTTCACAGATGGGTCAATGAAAGTGAGGAGTGCAACGACAGTTAAGTTATAGTTATATATAGGTATATTTAAACAAAAACTAAAGGAAGAAATACTCCAAACATATTTACAAGACGACATGTAAACTCACATAAGGATTGACATATCCAGCCTGTGTTGTGTTGTAGCTTAGTTTTTTTTTTCTTTTTTTTCTTTTTTTTTCTCTGTGGCATTTTGTCTTAGATTTGTTTTTGAATAGTAACCGCTTAACTTAGCCTAGCTTAGTTTTCTTTTTTCTCTGTCACATTTTGTCTTAGCTTTGTTTTAAATTGGGCAATATAAGCTGCGGCTTCAGCCATCACCCATTTCGGATAACTCACGTGGAATTGTATAGTAGAAGGAGTCTTTGTCTAATTTGACCTTGTTGTTATATTATACAGTTTCTTTTAACCTGTAATGTACTATCCGAAATAAATAAATTCATTCATTCAATTGTAATCGCTCTTGTCTTGTTTTCTCTTTTTTCTCTTTTGAATTCTTGGATGGAATATGGGTGGGCAATATAAGCTGCGGCTTCAGCCATCACCCATTTCGGATAACTCACGTGGAATTGTATAGTAGGAGGAGTCTTTGTCTAATTTGACCTTGTTGTTATATTATACAGTTTCTTTTAACCTGTACTGTACTATCCGAAAATAAAAATAGTGATAATAAAAAGGTCCTCAGTTCTGTGCATGTGAGCATTGGGGGGGGGGGGGCTCTGACTGTTTGCAGTTCGGATGGCCTAGGGGAAGAAACTGTTTGTCCGTCTGGAGGTGTGGGACCTGATCGATCTGAACGGTCGTCCAGCAGGAAACAGGTGAAACAGGTGGTGGGCGGGATGTGAGGGGTCTCCTGTGATGGCCTTGAAATCCTTCTGAGACAGGAGGCTCTGGAGATGTCTTTCGGGGGAGCAGAGGGCTGCCGATAATTTTTTGGGTGGTGTTAATGACCCTCTGTACAGCCTTCCTGTTCTCAGCCAGCATACCACACACCCAGACAGTAGGTGAGCACGCTCTCCACTGAGCAGCGATAGAAGGCCAGCAGCAGCTTCTGGTCCAGGTTGTTCTTCCTCAGGACATGGAGGAAGTGCAGCTGCTGTTGGGCTTTCTTCACCAGGCCCTTGGTGTTGACAGTCCAGGAGAGGTCAGAGGAGATGTGGGTGCCCAGGAACCTGAAGGTGGGGACGTTTTCTATGCGGTCTCCATTTATGAGACCGCATGGAGACCATTTGGACATTCAGGTTCAGGTTTTTTGCTTGGCACAACAGCAGCAGATTTTCTACCTCCGCCCTATATGCCTTTTCATCGGCGTTGGTGATGAGCCCAACCAAGGTGGTGTCGTCCGCGTATTTCACGATGGCAGTGGTTGGGTGGGTTGCAATAGTCAAAGGTGTAGAGGGAGTACAGTAGAGGGTTTAGCACACAGCCTTGGGGGGAGTCGGTGCTGAGGGACAGTGTGGAGGAGTGATGGGGGCCAAGTCTGACTGTTTGTGGGCGGTTGGTGAGGAAGTTCTTTATCCAGGAGCAGGTGGGGAGGGGGGGTGAATCTGGAGGAGGTGCAGTTTGTTGATCAGGATGTCTGGGTTGATGGTGTTAAAAGCTGAGTTGTAGTCCACGAAGAACATCTTTTATGGCTTAGCAGTTCAGTTTCTGTCTCCAGAAATTAAGGTCTTTGTCCCTGTGTGCATTTGCAAACTGTAATCTGGCTTTTTTTATGTTGCTTTTGGAGTAATGGCTTCTTCCTCGCTGAGTGCCCTTTCAGCCCATGTTAGTACAGGACTCCTTTCACTGTGGATAATGACACTCTTTTACCAGCTTCAGCCACCATCTTCACAAGGTCTTTTGCTTTTGTTCTGGGGTTGATGCACACATTTCACACTAAAACACAATGGGACACAAAACTTGTCTCCTTCGTTAGCAGTTGATGGCTGGACATTCCCATGGTGTTTCTACGTGCGTATGATTGAACAAATGAACGTGGCACCTTCAGGCATTTGGAAATTGTACCCAAGGATGAACCAGACTTGTGGAGGTCCACAGTTCTCTTCCTGGTATTTTGTAGTGATGTTGCGCTAAACACCACCCACTCGACACTGATTCGAGCAATATAAAGCGGAAGTGTCATGAGCAGTGCATTTGTAGTGTAGACTAGCATTCGTTAAGGTTGCACATTTGTCGTCATGTAGGCATGGCGAGTCGTCCTATGATGCCTGAGTTCATAGGACGTGCTATGATGATGAAGCAGAGATCATAGGCCGTCCTATGACGTCCTAGAAACGTGCTTTAAAGTCTGTCGTACCCTATGCTGGTGAAGGGTCTCCTCCTGTCTCAGACAGGTGCAATGTACTGCTGGAACCTCAGGCATTTCATCTTCATGGCATCTTTTCTGACGTGCAGCAGTTGTCATCATTCTACTGCTGTCCATCTGGTGGGTCTTCTTCGTTGAGACCACTGGTTGAGGGATAGGTGCGTTGTAATTCCAGTTCATGGACAGGATAATGAAAATAATTCTGAGCAAAAAGAGGCTTTCCGGCTTGGACTCGCTGTATATGACATCATAAAGACATGAAGGCAGCCTTGATGTATATGACATCATAAAGACATGTTGCCTGATGTCACTGTATATGGCATCATAGGATGTCCTATGATGATCAGGCGGATACTTGCTTATGCAAGTATTTGTGTATGCCAGTGGCTGAAGGGTCTCCTACTGTCTCAGATGGCTGTGTTGTTCACAGTCATGCCTACGGCGTTGTTTTATGAAAATATTTAGACAGGTTCGTGAGGAGTCGGCGCACAGGAAAGAATTCACACTGAGACAAGAACTGCTATAATAAAATGTGTCTTTTATTCCTCACAGAACATATCTTCACACACAAAAGATCAATGCATTCACATTAGACAGACTGCTAGAATAAGCTGTATTCCCTTATTCCCCACAGACCATATCTTCATATACAAAAGATCAATGCACTTCATGTCATTTCATCAGCCCTTACCAATAATACAGAAGACCGGAGAGCCTTTGGCAGTCTTTTGGCAGGCGCGTGCATCAATCAGCTTGGCAATTCGCGCGAAATCCACAGCAGACTCTATTGTTTGGCAAAACACCTCTGCCTTTTAAAGGGTAGAGTTACGTACACAACGAAGGAGCCACTCTTCGTTGCCAGGCAACTTCCCCCCCCATGGAATCGCGTAGAGAGCGGGGGGGCTAGTCCCCGCTCCCAGGCGATTGTAGCCAGACTTCTCAAAACATATAACATCTGTTCACACACACACATATGTGAGAAATAAAGGTTAAGCCTTGTTCCATAAACATGCCACAGTGATTCAAGGAGTGAGAAACTTGCTGTGCTGAAGATAAATCCATCATGGGAAGAGAACTGAACTGGACCGTCAAAACATATTAAAACAACTGAGAAACAAATCAGGGCACACATTAAAAACACATTTATATTACAGGCGTACTGCTGGTACCTGAGGTGTTTCATGTTCACGGCATCTTTTCTGACGTGCAGCAGTTCTCTGCATTCTATTGCTCTCCATCTGGTGGGTCTTCTTTGTTCAGACCACTGGTTGAGGGATAGGTGCGTCATAATTCCAATGTTGGCGGCCAGCCGACTATTTCTCATCTCCTCAGTTTCCGCTTCTCTGTGCGTTGCCTGGCGTGCAGCGTTGGCAGCCAGCCGACTATTCTGCATCTCCTCGGTCTCAGCTTCACTGTGAATTCATGGACTTCACTGTCCCTGGCCAGCCGACTATTCTCTGCTTCCTCGGTCTCAGCTTGTCTGTGCCTTGCCTGGCGTGCAGCGTTGCTCACTTTGCGGGCATTTCGGGCTTCAAGTGACTCAGCACGTGCATGGCGCACTGCCACATGTTTCCTGTCTGTTTGTGCATCCCTTGTCTGTCATACCTATGCTGGTGAAGGGTCTCCTGTCTCAGACAGGTGCGATGTACTGCTGGAACCTCAGGTGAAGTTTCATCTTCATGGCATCTTTCCTGATGTGCAGCAGTTCTCCTCATTCTATTGCTGTCCATCTGGTGGGTCTTCTTGTTCGTTGAGACCACTGGTTGAGGGATAGGTGCGTCGTATTTCCAGTTCATGGACCGGATCATGAAAATAGATCAGAGCAAAAAGAGGCTTTTGGGCATGGACTCACCGTATATGACATCATAAAGACACATTTGTCTATGTGCCATTATATAGGCATCGCATGAGCGTCCTATATGACATCATAAAGACACATTTGTCTATGACATAGACAAATGTGCTGTGAGAGAGGTCTCCAATTTTCATCATAGGTATACCTCAACTATGAGAGACAAAATGAGAAAAAAAAAAATCCAGAAAATCACATTGAAGGACTTTTAATGAATTAATTGGTAAATTCCTTGGTAAGATAAGTATTTGGTCACCTACAAACAAGCAAGATTTCTGGCTCTCACAGACCTGTAACTTCTTCTTTAAGAGGCTCCTCTGTCCTCCGCTCATTACCTGTATTAATGGCACCTGTTTGAACTTATCAGGATAAAAGACACCTGTCCACAACCTCAAACAGTCAGACTCCAAACTCCACTATGGCCAAGACCAAAGAGCTGTCAAAGGACACCAGAAACAAAATTGTAGACCTACACCAGGCTGGGAAGATGGAATCTGCAATAGGTAAGCAGCTTGGTGTGAAGAAATCAACTGTGGGAGCAATTATTAGAAAATGGAAGACATACAAGACCACTGATAATCTCCCTCGATCTGGTGCTTCACGCAAGATCTCACCCCGTGGGGTCAAAATGATCACGAGAACGGTGAGCAAAAATCGCAGAATCACACAGGGGGACCTAGTGAATGACCTGGAGAAAGCTGGGACCAAAGTAACAAAGGCTACCATCAGTAACATACTACGCCGCTAGGGACTCGAATCCTGCAGTGCCAGACGTGTCCCCCTGCTTAAGCCAGTACATGTCCAGGCCCGTCTGAAATTTGCTAGAGAGCATTCGGATGATCCAGAAGAGGACTGGGAGAATGTCATATGGTCAGATGAAACCAAAATAGAACTTTTTGGTAAAAACTCAACTTGTCGTGTTTGGAGGAGAAAGAACACCATACCTACTGTGAAGCATGGGGGTGGAAGCATCATACTTTGGGGCTGTTTTTCTGCAAAGGGACCAGGACGACTGATCCATGTAAAGGAAAGAATGAATGGGGCCATGTATCGCGAGATTTTGAGCGAAAACCTCCTTCCATCAGCAAGGGCATTGAAGATGAAACATGGCTGGGTCTTTCAGCATGACAATGATCCCAAACACACTGCCCGGGCAATGAAGGAGTGGCTTCGTAAGAAGCATTTCAAGGTCCTGGAGTGGCCTAGCCAGTCTCCAGATCTCAACCCCGTAGAAAATCTTTGGAGAGAGTTGAAAGTCCGTGTTGCCCAGCGACAGCCCCAAAACATCATTGCTCAAGAGGAGATCTGCATGGAGGAATGGGCCAAAATACCAGCAACAGTGTGTGAAAACCTTGTGAAGACTTACAGAAAACGTTTGACCTCTGTCATTGCCAACAAAGGGTATATAACAAAGTATTGAGATGAACTTTTGTTATTGACCAAATACTTATTTTACCGAGGAATTTACCAATTAATTCATTAAAAGTCCTTCAATATGATTTTCTGGATTTTTTTTTCTCATTTTGTCTCTCATAGTTGAGGTATACCTATGATGAAAATTGGAGACCTCTCTCATCTTTTAAGTGGGAGAACTTGCACAATTGGTGGCTGACTAAATACTTTTTTGCCCCACTGTAGGCATTGCGAGTCCTATGATGCCTGAGTTCATAGGGCATCGTATGATGTTCAGGCAGAGATCATAGGCCGTCCTATGATGTCCTATAAACGTGACACACACACAGAGATTTCTTGCTTTAATAGAGTGATGAAGGCAGCCTTGATGTACAGTATATGACATCATAAAGACAAATTTGTCTACGTGCCGTGGGCTTGATGTACAGCCGTGGACAAAATTGTTGGTACCCCTCTGTTAATGAAAGAAAAACCCACAATGGTCACAGAAATAACTTGAATCTGACAAGTGGTAATAAATAAAAATACTATGAAAATTAACCAATGAAAAACAGACAGTGCTTTTGAATTGTGGTTCAACAGAATTATTTTAAAAAACAAACTCATGAAACAGGCCTGGACAAAAATAATGGTACCCCTAGAAAAGATTGAAAATAATGTGACCATAGGGACATGTTCAACCAAGATGTGTCCTCTAATTAACATCACAGGTGTCTACAAACTTGTAATCAATCGGCCTAGTTAAAGGGTGACAAGTAGTCACTGTGCTGTTTGGTGACATGGTGTGTACTACACTAAACATGGACCAGAGGAAGCAAAGGAGTTGTCTCAGGAGATTAGAAAGAAAATTATAGATAAGCATGTTAAAGGTCAAAGGCTATAGGACCATCTCCAAGCAGATTGATGTTCCTGTGACTACAATTGCACATATTCAGAAATTTAAGATCCACGGGACTGTAGCCAACCTCCCTGGACGTGGCCGCAGGAGGAAACTTGATGAAAAATGGAAGAGACAGAAAATACGAATGGTAACAAAAGAGCCCAGAACAACCTCTAAACACATTCGTGGTGAACTCCAAGGTCAAGGTACATCAGTGTCAGATCTCACCATCCATCGTTGTTTGAGCCAAAGTGGACTTCATGAGAGACGACCAAGGAGGACACCACTGTTGAAAACAGATCATAAAAAAGCCAGACTGGAATTTGCCAAACTGCATGTTGACAAGCCACAAAGCTTCTGGGAGAATGTCCTATGGACAGACGAGACAAAACTGGAACTTTGTGGCAAGGCACATCAGCGCTATGTTCACAGACGCAAAAATGAAGCATACCAAGAAAAGAACACTGTCCCTACTGTGAAACATGGAGTAGGTTCTGTTATGTTCTGGGGCTGCATCTGGCACAGGGTATCTTGAATCTGTGCAGGGTACAATGAAATCTCAAGACTATCAAGGTATTCTAGAGAGAAATGTGCTGCCCAGTGTCAGACAGCTTGGTGTCAGTCGCAGGTCATGGGTCTTGCAACAGGATAATGACCCAAAACACACAGCTAAAAACACTCAAGAATGGCTAAGAGCCAAACATTGGACTATTCTAAAGTGGCCTTCTATGAGCCCTGATCTAAATCCTATTGAACATCTGTGGAAGGAGCTGAAACATGCCGTCTGGAGAAGGCACCCTTCAAACCTGAGACAACTGGAGCAGTTTGCTCATGAGGAGTGGGCCAAAATACCTGCTGAGAGGTGCAGAAGTCTCATTGACAGTTACAGAAATCGTTTGATTGCAGTGATTGCCTCAAAAGGTTGTGCAACAAAATATTAAGTTAAGGGTACCATCATTTTTGTCCAGGCTTGTTTCATGAGTTTGTTTTTTAAATTAATTCTGTTGAACCACGATTCAAAAGCATGGTCTGATTTTCATTGGTTAATTTTCATAGAATTTTTATTTATTACCACTTTTGTCAGATTCAAGTTATTTCTGTGACCATTGTGGGTTTTTCTTGTCTATGTGTCCATACATCATAAAGACATGAAGGCAGGCTTGATGTATATGACATCATAAAGACACATTTGTCTATGTGCCGTGGGCTTGATGTATGTGACATCATAAAGACGCATTTGTCTGTGTGCCGTCATATAGGCATCGCGAGTCGTCCTATGATGCCTGAGTTCATAGGACGTCCTGTGATGCCTGAGTTCATAGGACATCCTATGATGTTCAGGCAGAGATCATAGGCCGTCCTGTGATGTCCTATAAACGTGACAGACAGACCGACACACACACACGGATTTCTTGCTTTAATAGAGTGATGTTTCATAACACTGTCATCACTGTGTCAAAGTTGCTTATTGTTTCATAAGGCCTCAGTTTCACCATCACTAGTATTTTGGCTGATTTCTTTTGATTTTTCCCATGATGTCACAAAAGGAAGCAGTGTGTTTGAGGTGTGCCTTAAAATACATCCATAGGTGTGCCTCCATTTAACACTGATGCTTTCAATTACTCTATCAGAAGCTTCCAATGCCATGACATAATCATCTGGGTTTTCCCAAATAGTTTAAAGGCATAGTATTCTTAGTGTATGTAAACTTCTGACTTTGAAGAAAGTAATGAAAATTGTCTAAAAATTATTTTTCAAATATAAAAATTATTTAGCAAATAGAAATACTTTTGGTAAATCCTACCTGACCTAAAAAACAAGAAAAATTTAGACTGATTTAATGTCAGTGAGGATTTTTTTTTCTTTTTATACAGTTAATGTAAATATCTGGTTTCAACTGTAGATTGTGAGGTATATGTTTTATCAAAAACTCCAATTGCCAATTGCATCATTAAATTTGTGTATTTCTAAATTAGAGCAATACCACACAGAGGTCACTTGTCTCTTTTCTTCTTCCACAGACTGTAATTGATGCAAACATCTTTCCAGTGCTGATTGAAATTCTCCAGAAAGCAGAATTCAGGACCAGGAAAGAAGCAGCCTGGGCCATCACCAATGCCACCTCTGGAGGAACACCAGAACAGATCAGGTTAGAATTTGGTCAATAAACCACTGTGCGTGTTGTAGCGTCAACCCCTTTGGTTCCAATCTATAAAATCACTCTTCACTTTAAAGAAATTGTTTCACCCAAAAATCTGGTCAACAATTGCTTTCTTCACCTAAGCACCGCAGCTTGAAAACACGTTCCATGGTAAAAGGGACAATAAAAAAAAAAAATCCTGTTCGTGCCAGGAACAGATTAGTCTGTGATCATAAATCCAAGAACTTTATGATCTTTATTAGTAGACAAAACCAGACAGTTTTGTCTACTAAGAGCTGTTGTCTACTAAGAGCTGTTAGAAAAAATCCAGGCCTATCAACAAAATTCCTCCAAGTCTCCCAGGAATTATCCAAAGCCCAATATTGCCCCCTTTTGGACAGCTCTGGAATATCTTTGCATTACCTCTTCAGATATGTTTAATTAAACAAGTTATAAAGTGCATACTCACTGAAAGTAGTCATGAAAGTTAGTCATGGATCACTGAAGTTAGCTTAGATTATTTATACAAGTCTATAATGTGAATTTCAAAGTTGATATGTGTTCTTTTTCTGAAAATTGTAGGTAAGTCATATGACTGGTATCGGCCAATCACCAGGCCGTCTCTGTTGGACAATGCCCCCTTTCATTCTATTGGTCAGTTACAGACAAAGAACTGCTTTCTTATTGGACCAGAGTTCATTCAAATCTCCCGTGATGGGAGACAGTTGGTTCCCTTTTGTTGAAAGTGCTGAGTTTAAGGGAGACACGCCCAAGTTTGTCAGCTCTTTGAGTCCTGTTTCAGTTATGTTCCTGCCTTGAATTCTCGCTTTTCTTTAAACATCTGGGAAAAAATATTTTTTCTTCTGCTTGAGCTCAACCTTCTCTTTTATATGGAGTGAAACTGTGTTCTCAGATGGTTTTTTTTTTCCTATTTCATTCTGTTAAACTTTTTCTATTGATTTTTCCTTAACTCACCGTGTTTAAAGTGGACTGATCATTTTTTTTCTTTACTCGTACTATAAGCTGCCTTTGCCAATCACCACGACATCTGAAGAACTCTGATTTCGTGGCTTTTTTTTTTTTTTTTTTTTTTTTTTTTTTGTCTCTTCGATTCTGTGATTTTGATCAAACTTTGAACGATTTTCAAGGTATTTGGACCCAAGAAAACTGCTGAAAAATTCTCGTGTTGTCCATATGACATACTCAGCGGCCAGCAGCAGTCTCATCATCGTTGTCGAATCTCAGCTCCTGACGTTTGCCTCTGGGAAGAAATTATCTGCTGGCAAATAATTTCCGGTATCATTCTCAAATGATACCGGAATGCAAATCGATAGGTCATGTGAGCCAGATCCCTTTGTTTCATCTGCTGAGTTAATGCGATGTTCATCGCCTTAAAGTATGTCATAATTTGTCTCGGGTTTAAAACTAGTTCATAACTCTGATCGGAACTATAGAATTAAGGAGAAATAGTATCCCTCTTTTCATTAAATTCCGTTTTTACTTTTTAGAGTAACCCAGAATTTCTTCCATATAATCAGCTTTTATCATTTTCCTCATAAAATTTGCATCCAATTTTCTTCACATTTTGGTTACAGTTATTTCAGTCTCCATTTTCATCAGTTACAAATTCACACTAAAGTTTTCTTGGTTCCACAAATGTGATTATACTCTTTTTTTGCTCAACAATCAGTTACAAGTTGAATGTGATGCTTGATATTTGGTCATTTCACCTTACCAACAAGTCCGTTGAGTATAATGTAATTTAAGCTGAGTCTGATCATTAAAACTGTAAACAGTATATAGAAGTTTCAGCTTGATTTATTTTTCTGTGTCTGGTTGCTGGGTCATGGCAGAAGAATTCCCGAATAGTGAGACTGATTAATGAAAGGTACAAGGATTAGTTATTAATAAACAGTCCAAGTTTTGGACTGGTGCCCCTACGAGTTGTTTTCCTTTTGTTTGTGAGTGTTTGTAGTCACAAAGTAAACCTCCATTTCCACACACACACACACACACCTCTATGTATAAATTAAATAATCCTTGTACCTTATCACACTTAGAACACAAATTTCTCCTACAGTGTCATCCAATCATTGATTACAGGGTTCACTTATCTAAGTGAGTTTACTAAAAAAAGCCATGTGAATAAGTTTAGTTCGATATTTGCTAATAAATTTTTAAACCTACAAAGGTAGCTGAAAAAAGATTGTCAAATATAGTAAATCTGTTATATTTTAAGATAAATTTACAACATAATCTTTTATAAAAATCTGTAAGAAATAATCTCTAAACTGGCTGGAAATATGCATTCCTGAACGGGGTGACACCACCACATCTTCTAAGTGTTAAATCAAGGTGAAAAATGGGGCCTGAGTGGTATTTAAAGCTTAATACATGCTAGATTAATTAGAAGCGATAAAGGCCTGTTAATACAGGTGCTATCTAATACAAGTTGTGTAACGTAATTAAGTTCTCTACAATGAAAGACGCTGTATTTTAAATTGAGCCATGCCTTCATGAAGACATCAAACTGCTACTCTGATTTTGTGCCTGTCTGCAGGTATCTGGTGAACCTGGGCTGCATTAAGCCTCTGTGTGATCTGCTGACCGTGATGGACACCAAGATTGTTCAGGTGGCTCTCAATGGCCTAGAAAACATCCTGAGGCTGGGAGAGCAAGAGGCCAAGCAAGAAAATAATGGCACAGGGGTTAATCCATACTGCAGCATCATTGAAGAAGCCTACGGTACTGTGCATGATATTTTACAATAGAAGGAAATGCAAAATTAAATTAAAAATTAAATTAATTTTTAAATGTCCATTATTGATCTGGACTGGACTTAGTTTTATATTGGCGACCAACAGCAAGGAATGTTTTTGTTGAAGAAAAGCTACATGCAAAAACTGCATTACATTACAGATGGAAAAATTGTAATTTTTAAAAGTTTTGACAGGTTTTTTGTTTTTTTAAACCTCTGCCAAGGAATGTGTCTGTTAGCAGGAATATGCAAAAACAGCTGGCCAGATTTTGGTGCAGGGTTTCCTCTGGTAACATTTCAGCATGGCAGCCCACAACGCTTGAAGTTATGCCACCACTGTAAGGTGAAATATAAATTTAAGAAAAACATATGAAGGAATGGCGGTCCACAAGCGCACACACAAATAACGCACATGACCGTCATCCGCGCAGAGTTCAGAAGCGTCCCACCTGCATGACCATTCCAGTCGACAGGCAGTGTCTCGCCTAGCGTCACTGTCCGAGAGAAACATGAGCTTATTAAAGTACTTTAAACATGGAAAAAAAGCAGAAGAGGTACAGTATTTCACAAAAGTGAGTACACCCCTCACATTTTTGTAAATATTTTATTATGTCTTTTCATGGGACAACACTGAAGATATGACACTTTGATACAATGTAAAGTAGTCGGTGTACAGCTTGTATAACAGTGTAAATTTGCTGCCCCCTCAAAATAACTCGACACACAGCCATTAATGTCTAAACCGCTGGCAACAAAAGTGAGTACACCCCTAAGTGAAAATGTCCAAATTGTGCCCAGTTAGCCATTTTCTTTCCCCGGTGTCATGTGACCCGTTAGTGTTACAAGGTTTCAGGTATGAATGGGGAGCAGGTGTGTTAAATTTGGTGTTGTTGCTCTCACACTCTCATACTGGCCACTGGAAGTTCATCATGGCACCTCATGGCAAAGAACTCTTGAGGATCTGAATAAAAGAATTGTTCTGCATAAAGATGCCCTAGGCTATAAGAAGATTGCCAACACCCAGAAACTGAGCTGCAGCACGGTGGTCAAGACCATTCAGTGGTTTAATGGGACAGGTTCCACTCAGAACAGGCCTCGCCATGGTCGACCAAAGAAGTTGAGTGCACATGCTCAGCGTCATATCGAGAGGTTGTCTTTTGAAAATAGATGTATGAGTGCTGCCAGCATTGCTGCAGAGGTTGGGGGGGTGGGGTCAGCCTGTCAGTGCTCAGACCATACGCCGCACACTGCATCAGATTGGTCTGCATGGCTGCCGTCCCAGAAGGAAGCCCCTTTTAAAGATGATGCACAAGAAGGCCTGCAAACAGTTTGCTGAAGACAAGCAGACTAAGGACATGGATTACTGGAACCATGTCCTGTGGTCTTGATGAGACCAAGATAAACTTACTTGATTCAGATGGTGTCAAGCATGTGTGACGGTAACCAGGTAAGGACTAGATAGACAAGTGTGTCTTGACTACAGTCAAGCATGGTGGTGGAAGTGTCATGGTTTGGGGCTGCATGAGTGCTGCTGGCACTGAGGAGCTACAGTAGTTCATTGAGGGAACCATGAATGCCAACATGTACTGTGACATACTGAAGCAGAGCATGATCCCCTCCCTTTGGAAACTGGGCCACAGGGCAGTATTCCAACATGATAACGACCCCAAACACACCTCCAAGACAACCACTGCCTTGCTAAAGAAACTGAGGGTAAAGGTGATGGACTGGCCAAGCATGTTTCCAGACCTAAACCCTATTGAGCATCTGTGGGATATCCTCAAACGGAAGGTGAAGGAGCGCAAGGTCTCTAACATCCACCAGCTCCGTGATGTCATCATGGAGGAGTGAAAGAGGATTCCAGTGGCAATCTGTGAAGCTCTAGTGAACTCCATGCTCAAGAGAGTTAAGGCAGTGCTGGAAAATAATGGTGGCCACACAAAATATTGACACTTGGGGCACAATTTGGACATTTTCCCTTAGGGGTGTACTGACTTTTGTTGCCAGCGGTTTAGACAATAATGGCTGTGTGTTATTTTGAGGGGACAACAAATTTACACTGTTATACAAGCACTGACTACATTGTATCAAACTGTCATATCTTCAGTGTTGTCCCATGAAAAGATATAATAAAATACTTACAAAAAGGTGAGGGGTGTACTCACTTTTGTGAGATACTGCATGTACATAAGCAGTGGAGGCATTTATCATGGTTTTCACCTGCTGGTAACGGGAGCAATAATGAAGAGTCACTTAGCTAACAGGTGTGGTTAGAAGCTCGAGTGGGTTCATTTTGTTTTCTTTTTAATTATTAGTTGTTGGTTTTTGGGGGGTTTTTTTTCAGACAAGAATGAAAAGATGTTTTTACCTTTACCTTAGTTAATATCCACCCATCTTCTTCCGCTTAATCCTTTTTGGGTTGGGGGGGGGGGGGGGGCTGGAGCCTATCCCAGTATCTTTGGCCGAGAGGCAGGGTACACTCTGGACAGATCGCCAGTCCATCACAGGGCCAACACAGAGAGACAGACAACCATTCACTCTCACATTCATACCTATGGACAATTTAGAATCCCCAGTTTGATGCCAAGTAACCTGACTTGCATGTTTTTGGCATGTGGGAGGAAACCGGAGAAATCCCGGAGCTAAATTATACCTGAGGGTATCCATGTGGATCTCACCAACCCCACCCCGGACAGTGACCTGGCTTCACAGCTTGCATGACATTGCTTAGTGACTCTGGGAGTCATACGAAAAAAGAACTAGTTTATGTTCATTATTATGTACCTAGCAAGTTAAGATGACTGAAATTCACAAAGTCAATGACTTTAATCCGTTAGCAGCCTTCAGACAAACTAAATGTGCCAACATTTGGATTTCAAAATAAGGGAGGTTTTTCCTGCTGTCTGTCATTTATGTAAACTGTGACAAAAAAAAAAATCCTGCAGGACAAAACATGACACTTGATATTTTCTAACCTGTTTGTGTACCACCATAGACAGAGCGAGTACCTGAATTAGACAAGGCTCAGAGAGGGAAAGATGAGACAGAAGAGAAGAGCCAAGGAGAGCAAAGTGTTCAGGCAGAGGGTCCAGGAGAGGTGAGAGCAGAGGGAGGAGAGAAGGATGACACCAGTAAAAAGTCCAAACACAGGGCGTCTGGCTGGGACCCCAACTGGCCCAATATTCCAACATTCAAGCCTCTGTTGTACAACGCTTCTAATGGTAAGTTTCATATGCAGTGTTACTGTACAAAATTTAAAAAAAAAAAATGTATAAAATTAACATATTCCGGTTACAATAGTGTCCTGTGTCCCCTTGCCCCGGAAAAATATGTTGCCACCATGCCAAGGCCAGAGGAAACACTGTGGTGAACTTTAGTTGATGGATGGAGCTTGGGTGTTGCTGTCTAGTTTTACCAGTGCATAGTTTAGCTACAGTAGTGATATCCAAGTCATATTTTGTGGGAATAGCATCACACATGGTTTCTGTGACATTTTTACCTCCGCCAAGGAGGTTATGTTTTCATCGGTGTTGGTTTGTCTGTCTGTTTGTTAGCAAGATAACTCAAAAAGTTATGGACGGATTTTCATGAAATTTTCACAGATTGTCAGAAATGGGGTATCCTAAAGATGATTAGATTTTGGTGGTGATCCGGATCACCGTCCACAAGAAAACCGCCATTACGCAAAATGCCATTTTCGTGAATAACTACTGAACCACTAATCCTATCATTGTCAATCCAATTGCTTGTCATATGTTTTGATGGTCAAGGAATCTGAAAATGTACACACAAACACTGTATGGGGGGAACTGTGGCGCTTGTCGGAGGTCTGCGCTCTCCGAGTGCTTTTCTAGTTGAAAAGTGCTGATGTTTGGAGTCCAAAATGGCTACTTTATGTCTGACCACTTAAATAGCTTTCTTATATTGTACAAAAAAATAATGTGAAGAGTTCTGGAAATGGTTTTTAAAGGGCTCGTCAAGTGTTTCACTAACTAAGTGATCCATCATGGACAATCCTGATCACTCTCTCCACCACACATTGGACAGACAGTGAAGCACTTTCTCCAGCATATTGCTAGAACTTTGCTGCCGAACGGTTAGGTAAAGGAAATCTTTCCTGCCATATGCCATTTCACTGTACGATAACTCACTCTAATGTTGAATTCTGGTCATAACTATGCTGCCATACTGCACCTTGCGGTGTAATTGGTACCTCACATTGTACCCTGTACCTGATAGTCCTGCATTGTACAACAAGTTTGATACATGTATCTATATGGGTCATCTGTTCATCTGTGATGTATATAAGTTATACTCGGCAGTTTTACTTTCCATGGGTATTTCCTTTTTTTTTATGCTGTGTGTGTTTGTCGTTTTGGTCATCGACTGTCATGCTGCTGTTACACTGTAATTTCCCAGTTTGGGATCATTAAAGTACATCTGTCTATCATCGATCTACTGTATCTATCACCAATCATCTGTCTTATCATCGATCATCTATCTACTGTATCTACCCCCCCCCCCCCCAACACAGCAAACTGATCATCTCCAGGTGTTATAGCTAGCTGACATTCTTGCTCGCTAATACCATTCTTGGTCATTTTTGGTTAAAAATGCTAGTTCATAACGTGCCTAAACCAGCTATTGTAATCTGTGATTAAAAATGGTTGCCTGATATCAAGAATATATTTCCTTTGGCTTTTTACATTAATGGCCCACAGTGCATCAGTAGTTGACTGACTACAGGAGCTTGAGTACTGTATGAGCATAAATGTTCATACATATAAGAATATGGACTGTAATTCCAGTACAGGTGTGGTGTGATTAACAGAGGTGATTTTCTGAAGTTTAGTGAAACTGTGTTTTTGCTTATGACAAAGGTGAATAATAACTTATTAGATTTACTCAAGTAACTTTTTGATGAACTTGTATGTCACTGAATAATTTTACTGCGAGATACTTTCTCCTTTTAAGTACCTTTTATGCATGGAAAGCTGTACCTTGTCTGTAGTACATTTGGTCATATTCTTTGAGTTACTTTTGATTTCAGTGATTTAAAAACTGTTTAAATATGTTTGTGATGCAGTGGTTAGCACTGTGGCAGAACAGCAAGAAGGTTGTGGGTTCGATCCCACCCCTTGGCCAGCAGTGACCCTTCTGTATGAAGTTTGCATGTTCTCCCTGTATCTACATGGGTTTTCTCCGGGTACTCCGGTTTCCTTCCACAGGCTAAAGATGTACATATTAGGTTAATTAGCATCAATTGGGGATTCTAAATTGTCCATAGGTATGATTATGAGAGTAAATGGTTATCTGACTCTGTGCGCTGACCTGCGATGGACTGGCGATCTGTCCTGGGTATACCCTGTCTCTCGGCCAAAGATGCTGGGATAGGCTCCAGTCCCCCCCCCCCCCCCCAAAAAAAAAAGGATTAAGTGGTTGAAGATGGCTAGATGAACAAATGAAAAAAGTTTTTGTGATCTATTACAGGTAGCATATGAATAATCTCCCAAAGTCACAAATTTAGAAGAAAATTTTTCTGAAAGTTATTAAAAGCTTGGGAATTTACATGAAAAAAGTCACATGAATCACAAAAGTTTAAACATAAGAAATAAATTTACAACAGCAAATCTCAGAGATGAGAAGCTGTCACAAATTTGTAATGGTTTGAAAAGTACAAAAAGCAACCATCCATGCACCCATCTTCTACCGCTTATCTGGGGGTCCAGGTTGCAGGGGCAGCAGTCCAAAGTAGCCCAGACTGCCACCCAGTTCACCAAGCACCATGATCCCTGTGGATCCCTCCTGCAGGTGGTGAGCCCCCTGGAGGGTGGACCCATGTTGCTCCTTTAGGTACACCAGGAGCAGCACAGTGGAACAGTGGTTAGCACTGTTAGCAAACAGCTTGAAGGTTCCAGGTTTGAATCCCCAGGCTGACAGGGACAGGAACCTTTCTGTGTGGAGTTTACATGTTCTCCCTGTGCTGTGTGGGTTTACTCCGGGAACTCCGGTTTCCTCCCACAATCCAAAGACATACTTCCAGTACTAGTTTAGAATGTGTGGTTGTCACTGAAACGGGACACTTTTCCTTGTTAAAAAACAATGACTTCGGCATCACAAATGCGGGAACGCGGCCCTTTGCACCTCAAAAACAGTAATATAATCATACCACTTCCCACGACTATCTAAGGATGGGAAGATGACCTTAAAAAGTGGCCTCGCAGACCGTAGCTCCGTTTGTTAGCGCCACTGCTAACACTAACACTGTAAACGAATTAAAGCTCTGAGATATAGTAATGTTTCCACTGCAATAAAGTCGGTTGCATTTTGTTAAAATATGTTGGATATAATCAAATTTACCTCAGAGCAGATGTAGAATCTAGTCAGAGCCACAAAGAACCACAACACCCTGCTTGGGCATTTTAAATTCGAGGTAAAACATCAGATCTGTGATATTCATACAAGTGAAAACATACCTGGTATTACTGCGTCTGCACCACCGATCACACCAACAGTTTTTGTTAGTTTTCAGCACATGATCGTACGCATTGCCGGTGAGAAGCCTCCATTCATACAGTCTGTGGCACAACCACAAACACCAGCAACAAGTACCAGAAATACGCCAAAACATTCAAAAAATACAAAAACTTGGAAGAGCTGAAATTAGCTGCTACTTGAGTGCAAAACACATACAGACGTGGATAAAATTGTTGGTATTCCTCTGTTAATGAAAGAAAAACCCTCGATGGTCACAGAAATAACTTGAATCTGACAAAAGTAAATAATAGTAAATAGTAAATAAATAAAAATTCTATGAAGATTAACCAATGAAAATCAGACAATTCTTTTGAATTATGGTTCAACAGAAATGTTTTAAAAAACATACTCATGAAACAGGCCTGGGCAAAAATGATGGTACCCTTAAAGCAGACGGACAGTGACATTTTTTTATTGAACCAATCAACAGATTGTATGAAAATATTCTATTCTATCTATTCCCGCGATTTAATATGTGTCACCAGCTTCCATAAATGACCTTATTTGCTCATAGCTCAGCCTTCACTTAGTGAGGCTGCAGTACCGCCATCTCTCGATAGGTGCGGGCATTGGTGACGTCACAACAGCAATACATAGTAAATGGCAGAACGAGAGCAAAGTGATTCAGACAGCGATTATTTTCTCGAGTTTGACGACCTCAATATAAATGATGACATTGAAAATGAGGAATCGGATGATGAAGTAGTTTTGGGTGGTGCTGAGGGGGTATTCAGCCTTATTTGTGGGAAAGAAGTGAGGGTTATGTTGCCTGCCTGTGCAGTGAGCCTCATCAGAGAAACATTCCCATCTGATCACTACAAGGGATTTTGCCGACCAAGATTAGATTTGTGAACAATGATATGTAAATAAAGTTTTGTAAAATCATATATTGAGTTTATTAATGTTCATGTCAATGTTATAATTCTCATAGTTCAGCATTCATCAAAGTCGCATGTCATATACATTTGAATAATTTGAACACACTAAATTCTTCTCAATTTGAAAAGAAATATTACATACTATACCACCTTTGTATGAATGTTTGAAAACACAGCAGAAATATACAAAGAAATACAAAAATCAATGGAGTATCACTACAGATTAAGAAAATAACTAGTTTCCAGATATAGCAATTATTATATTCCAATAAATAACATTTCACAGTTATAATGGGCACCATTTTATGGTAGAAAATTGGGGTTCCATTTTTAAAAGCACATTTCTCTTACAATCTTAGGCTTATATTTATTTTTCTTAGCAAATATGTTGCTTCCCTAAAAATTGAAAGCTGAACTGTCATTGGTAATTACCTCCGCCAGGCCAAAAAGGCCAGGAGGAGGTTATGTTTTTGCCGGGGTTTGTTTGTCTGTTTGTCAACTCCGCGTTCTTCAACGTTTTAGGCACAAAAGCACGCGCAAAACACTGGTGGCCTGGGCCCGCCAGCGTGCCTCTGTTTGCGCGACGCTGCAAAACCCGACACGGGCACCTGTCCGCCGCCACATTGTTTCCCAGAAATAATTTGATTTTGAAAATCATCCATTGCTTGGAATTCATTTAAAATGTTTAGTAAACATTTGCAGTGAATATTAAAAATACAAAACTTACCCTGTGTACTTCTCGTGTTCTGACAGCTGATCGCCTCGGTAGATCACCCTTGCTTTTCACGCCACTGTCACTGACACTTGTCTCACAGTCAGACTTGGGAATCGAGGGATATATAGTTGGAATAGCCGTTTTCTTTATCACCAATCGTTTTGCAAATTGCATCTTATTCTCGAAATCGCTGTCAACGAAATGTCTACTGCACATGTAGGGCGCTGACGAGGTGCAGGTGTGCGCGCAGCTGAGGCAGATGCCTGAGAGCGGCGAGCCGTGACACCTGCAAAATATATGTGGACCAGAAAGACTGACAAACCTGGGTACTATTTCACTGGAGTCTGCTTTAATACAGAAGCTGAAGCAATAGGGAACACTGTATGTCTCTGTAATTGAGAACTTTGCTTCTAAAAAACACAGGAGGATGGACTTCCAATATAAGTAACCGGTGAGTTAAACTGTCTTTCTTCAGCATGTTTTTTCCCCCTAACCGTTCTTATGATCATGAAAATATTTGGTAATTCCGAGAAATATCCGTAATCGCCGATTTTAAAACGTAAACATCAAGTGTTGCATGAAGCAAAACACAGCAGGACCATCGCACCTGTAGACAACACAACGCCAAACCATATTAATTCGATTCCTGAAATCCTAATCTTCATAAATAATCTATTTGTAATCCACAAGTATTCCGAGAAATATCCGTAATCGCCGATTTTAAGACGTAAACAAGTGTTGCATGAAGCAAAACACAGCACTGGCCGCCGACCGTGTGCGTGTGTTTGGCTGAGCTGACGTCACACAGTCAGTGGCCATCTTAGCCGCTGATCGCTTGGCTGGGTCAGACAGCTCTCCACAACAGCGTACTTCAAGAGCGCATTGTCACCTTATGCGACATTTGTTGACACCAAAACATGTGCGGTTCGACTTGGCTCGTCTCAGACAACAATTTGAGATATGAATTAGCAATATTGAATTTTCATCTGTCCGTCTGCTTTAATATTTTGTTGCACAACCTTTTGAGGCAATCACTGCAATCAAACGATTTCTGTAACTGTCAATGAGACTTCTGCACCTCTCAGCACATATTTTGGCCCACTCCTCATGAGCAAACTGCTCCAGTTGTCTCAGGTTTGAAGGATGCCTTCTCCAGACGGCATGTTTCAGCTCCTTCCACAGATGTTCAATAGGATTTAGATCAGGGCTCATAGAAGGCCACATTAGAATAGTCCAATGTTTGGCTCTTAGCCATTCTTGTGTGTTTTTAGCTGTGTGTTTTGGGTCGTTATCCTGTTGCAAGACCCATGACCTGCGACTGAGACCAAACTGTCTGACACTGGACAGCACATTTCTGTTTTTAATACCTTGATAGTCTTGAGATTTCATTGTACCCTGCACAGATTCAAGACATCCTGTGCCAGATGCAGCAAAGCAGCCCCAGAACATAACAGAACCTCCTCCATGTTTCACAGTAGGGACAGTGTGCTTTTCTTGGTATGCTTCATTTTTGCATCTGTGAACATAGAGCTGATGTGCCTTGCCAAAAAGTTGCAGTTTTGTCTCGTCTGTCCATAGGACATTCTCCCAGAAGCTTTGTGGCTTGTCAACATGCAGTTTGGCAAATTCCAATCTGGCTTTTTTATGATTTTTCAACTCCCATGAAGTCCACTTTGGCTCAAATGACGACAGATGGTGCGATCTGACACTGATGTACCTTGACCATGGGAGTTCACCATGAATGTGTTTAGAGGTTGTTCTGGGCTCTTTTGTTACCATTTGTATTATCAGTCTCCTCCTGCAGCCACGTCCAGGGAGGTTGGCTACAGTCCCGGGGATCTTAAATTTCTGAATAATATGTGCAAGTGTTAGTCACAGGAACATCAGGCTGCTTGGAGATGGTCTTATAGCCTTTACCTTTAACATGCTTGTCTATAATTTTCTTTCTAATCTCCTGAGACAACTCTCTCCTTTGCTTCCTCTGGTCCATGTTTAGTGTGGTATACACCATGTCAACAAACAGCACAATGACTACTCGTCACCCTTTAAATAGGCCGACTGACTTATTACAAGTTTGTAGACACCTGTGATGTTAATTAGAGGACACATCTTGGTTGAACATGTCCCGATGGTCACATTATTTTTTATCTTTTCTAGGGGTACCATCATTTTTGTCCAGGCACAATTCAAAAGCACTGTCTGATTTTCATTGGTTAATTTTCATAGAATTTTTATTTATTACCACTTTTGTCAGAAAAACTCACAGTGGTCACAGAAATAACTTGAATCTTTCATTAACAGAGGGGTACCAACAATTTTGTCCACGTCTGTAATTTGTACTATACATAAAAATGAATTTGAAAAACTTTTAAAAACACTGTTTTAAGCGCCCCTGCTACTCCACTCTTATTGACTGATTTAACACTACTGCAGCCGAAACCGGACACTCCGCCCATAATCGTTCCTACAGTGGCACCCCCAGGAATAAGGTGGATAGGCCCTTAGAAGAGAGTGTTAGTATGAGTGAAGCACTTTGAGTGGTCTTTGAGACTAGAAAAGCGCTATATACTGTAAGTACAGGTCCTTATCCCTTACACCGGGTCCTTGATGTAACTTTTTTTTTATAGGGAGCTACAGGACCACTTTTGCTCTGGCCCTTCACCCAGAACCAATTTGTCTTGGAAGACCCTACAAGGGGCAAATTACCCCCCTCCCCCCAACAGTGTAGTTCCTGGGATCATTAGAGCAAGTGAAACTCTCCACTACAATGAGGTGGCGACCCACGGAGAGGCAAGAAACAAACAACTCTAGATATAAAAATTTGGCAAATTTGAGCAAAAAGTTGCAAATTTACACATTGTGTCATATGAAAAAAGTCAGATTTAAGAGGAAAAACCTCACAAATTAACAATAGTAAAGTTGTTACTCGCTATGCAAGTAACTTTTAGTTGGTATAGTCTTACTCAAGTAACTTTTTTGGTAACTACTATTAATTATACTTGAGTAACTAATTTCATAAGGTAACTCTTAATTTTACTTGATTACAATTCCTGGTTACTCTACCAACCTCTGCTTATGGCTGCCTAACCCAGGATTTACACTGACTCCGTATGCAGTCTGTTGCAGATGCAGTGCGGATGTTTCCTTGCGCTCATCCCTACCAGCTCCATTTGTGTTTTGCAGCGGCATGGATAAGACCAGAGTTCAGAATACAAGATCGTGCCTAGAATTATACAAAATAATGCAAGATCTCGAGAAAGACTGAGATGAACCAACCACGATCACGTGATGACAACAAGGAAGCGTGATGTAGCGGCTCTCCACCTGGATTTTTGGGCTCTAAATAAAACATAAGTAGCCCTTTAATTTTAATTCTATGAAATGTTTGTATGTTTAGTCAAGTTTTTACCTTCTCTGATAGTGGTGGAGTAGAAGACCTCAGAAAATAATGGACAATCCTTAAATCATTTTTAATGATCATATGGCTTTTAAATACTGTGAGGTACCGCAGCATTTCCTTGCAGACTGGATCCAGAATCTGTCAAAAATAGACTTGTTGCATTTCATTAGTGAACCGAATTTGACAAGCTGGATTCGTTCCGCAGTGGCCCGGACCAGGTGGGGATTAGAAAATTGTCGAGAATGGGGACTCTATGCTGTGGAGGCTGGATCTCAGCCGTAACGTACTGCATCCGGATTCGGTGTAAATCCAAGGTAAAAGTATTCTGATTAATACTTGTTGTTTTTTTTTGTTTTGTTTTTTCAGGTCTTGACAAGATTGAGTTCCTTCAGAGCCATGGCAACCAGGAGATCTATCAGAAGGCTTTTGATCTAATCGAGCGCTACTTTGGAGTGGAGGACGAAGATGCCAGTCTAGCCCCTCAGGTGGACCAGGCCAACCAGCAGTTCATCTTCCCTCAGCAGGAGGCCCCCATGGAGGGCTTTAACCTATAAGTCTACAAACCACACCTCAGCGATGCACCCCTGCCCCATCCGTACATCCCATCTCCTGGAGGGCCCCTACAATTCTCAGTCATACCAACATGCCCTCTCCTCCTGAACCCCCACCCTTCGGAGGAACACCTAAACTGTCCCACACACCTATCTCCATTCTTTTTGCGCAAGACTCTTTTAGGGTAGACTTGCCCAGAGGAGCCCCAGAACTCAAACTCTATTAGGAATTTGAGGAGAAAGTGATCACCTCTTAGCCAGACATCTGAGTCTGCCCTGACTATAATAATTAAAAAAAAAAAAAAAAAAAAAAAAAAAAACGCACATCCAGACATCTTCCTGCCACTTGATGTGATTCTCCCACTGGCACTTATGGTGGTTGTTTAGTATCTTTATATTAAAATACACTTTAATTTATTTTCCAGTGGGACATTCCTATTCCAGTGATTATCTCTATAGACTGGGGTGCATGACGAGAAATAGTCCCAGCTCTTGATGTCAGTTTGACTTTGTGCAATTCAGAAACACTTTTCCCTTTTTAGTTTTTATGTTTATCCCCAGTTTTCCCCATTTATCTACTCCTCCTTTGTTTTTTTTTAATCCCATAAATGGTTGGTGTAGTTCCGCTCTCTGCATATCTGCTTAAAATGAGAGAAATAGAGGGGAGTCGATTTTCTTTTCCTTTTTTCTTTCCTCTGGTACACATTTCTGGGTGGGGAAAGTGTGAAATAATCCAAAATCATGAAGGGCTCTGAGTGGAATGTCAGTAGAGGGATTGGGATTTTTACGGGTGGGGGTAGAAATCCAGGTTTCGAGGTTGGAATAGTTAGAGAGCCAATGTTCATTGTGTGCTGTGTTAAATAATACATTTGAATTATGAAGTGCTCTAACTATATAAAAGGCATAGTTGGAGATGGGGAGGAGGCAGCAGCAGCAAACTATAATATTTATTAATCAAAGGTGTTGATTGGTAGCAGGGTTAAACATCTCATGCACGTAAAGAAAAAAAAATGTGGCATCAGTACGAGGCTGGGCTGCTGCCTCCCTTCCTCTCCATTTGTTTGTGGTAGGGTTTTTGCATGGCGTTATATGACCCTGCCTACAATCGCTGAGTATCCCTGGCCAAACGCACATGCACTCAGTTGGCACATAGAGGTGTTGGAGGAAAACACTGAGGCGTCAAAAGCAGCAGCCGTAACGGGCCATAACAAATCAATTCGCTGGTGTTAACAGTGATGGTGTAGTGACGGTGGTGGTGTTTGTATAGTGGTAGAGTTGATCTATAACCCTATGGCATTCTGTATCGCTATATTTTAGAGGAATGGCGACGGGAACTGCTAATGATTTCTGCATGGGTCCATAGTGATGTGTACCAATGTAAATAGCCTTTTCTCTGCCGCTTTCTCATCCCCCTCCTCCCGCAGGTCTAATATCAACCAGAGTTTGGCTAGGGATACAGCTCAGTAACAGGCCTAACTGCAGCAAAAAAATTCAAGTATAGATGTATATTTGAATTTTGATGTATTTGCATTATATATAGAAATATATGTGCGTACACTTCATGCACACTTGCATACAACACCAGCAGACATTGTACACACACCTCACACAGATGAGTGGCTAGTAGCAAGTAAAATGGTTTCTGTCGCTAAAAATATATATTATTTGATTATACTTTTGGTTGATGTCTCCAAATTGTGCGATTTGCCATTTTGGTTGGTTTCCCCACATTTTAAATTTTTTTTATGCCTTTTATTTAATTCTTAATTGAGAAAATTGAAGTTTATTTTCTGAGCTCAGTAGCATCTTCTGGAAACTCTTTTCCCTGCTTCTAGCCACATGACTTTCGATGGTTTAAATCAGCTCTGCTAACGCTAGCCTTGGCTCTTCCTCAGTGGGAGCTGGCCTAGGGTTGGTGTAGAGGTTCTGCGGGTGGAGCAGAACCGCGGTTGTGTGATGTTTGACTGACAGGCACTGTGTGAGGGAGAGATTGATCAACTCTATGTCCCAATAAGAGTGTGGGAGCCGCGTGTTCTGTGGCTTTCTGATACAGCCCAAACTTTAAATCATGGATCAGGAAATAGAATAATCTTCCCAATAACCAGAGTGCTGAATGCCTGTTATAGTTGTTTGACCAAAGAAATTCTCTTATCTGGATGAGAAAGGATGCAAACTCCTGTTTAGCTTCAGAGCCACATGCAACCCAGTATGAGCTGAACTGGTAACAGTGAAACCTTGACTCATAAACAAGATTAAACAAATACTAGTAGGCTGTGTAAATAATAACAATGGCAGAAACCTCTGAAAGAAACAAAAGGATGCTTATAAGACCACTTTCCTGTTTATGAAAGAAAAAAAACTTAAGATAATTCCTCCTTTTTCCACGAGGTTGACATCCTTCGATCTTAGTTTCTTTAACTTCGGCCTTTCAATTGGATCCTCATTCTCAGTGTTCTTGAGGGTTTTTTTTAAAGTGTCTTTGCTCAGGGCCTCAGGCAATCACCCTTTAGTTCATCTATTGTCTGAAATTAGCTGTTTTAGCTCCTCTTCCTTCCTTTTGAACGGCTTCTCCTCACATGGTTGGGGTTCGTGTGCTTAATCCCAGTCGATTGTGTTTAGGATCGTCCACTCTGTAAAGATCCCAAACTGTCTGATCCTGCGTGTTTAGATTTTTGAGGCCACAGTTGAATTAAAATTGAATGTCTGTGAGACTCCAAGTATGAAGTACTTGGCTGGTGATAGTAGGCCCTCTTTGAAATCCTGTAGAATTTGTATGATGTGGCCCAGGGTGCTGTGGTTTCATGCAGTAGTTTAGCTATTAATAGTCAGCTGGATAAATTTTTGGCCGGGGTTTTTTTTGTGTGTGGTTTTTTTTTCCCCATCTTGGGTTTGGGATGTTATCCACAGAACACATGTGCTCCCTGGAGACATAAAAGGTCAAATCATGAGTAATTGAGAATCAAGAACTTCTCCTCTACACGGCACATGTGTAGAACAGCATTTATAATGGAACTCCTTGATTTCTTGGCCAGTTGTGGCCTTGGCTTACCAATAATGAAAGAATTGCAATGAAGAAAAAAAAAAGAATAAAATCAGTAACCAGGATGAAATATTTATATTTCTAAAAATGTAAAATGCACTCCTTTTCACTAAAGTGCCAATCTGACCAACAGAGACTGCAGATTCTTGTGTATCTGTCTTTGACCTATAGATTTTATTTTTTCCTTTTTACTTGAATGTGCACGCATTTTTTGTGCAGAAACATTGCTGCTCTATTTTCCTTCTCTTTAAAGTTACCATCTGCCATGGTTTCTTTGTGGCATTCTCTACTGTGGGCGCCTAAATAAGGAATTTGATTTTGAAAGGCCAACTGTCCATGGCTGCTTTAGACTACCTGGAGGTTTCCCCTCTATCACAGTCTTCTGGTGGTTTTCACTGTGCATGGCCAACCTGAAGATTTTGGATATTTGGAATTTAGGGCTTGATCAAAGTACTTGGATATGGCACATGAGGTATTTAAAGAATATAGCAGACAGTTGCAGCTACCGGTCTAATTGTCAGAGTTTACCAAAGTTTAGTCAGCAGTCTCTATAATGGGCTTGTCTCGATCCAATCAGAATGACTGAGAGATCATTTCAGGCCATTCAGCACTTACTTCTTTTCATTACAACCAGCAATAGATCAGTCCAAAATCTCCATAGTTATCCAGAAGATGGCAATAAAAATGATCCAAAAATCAGGCACCCCAGAGGCAAAGATCCACCTGCACAAACAGCTCTGAGGTCATTCTCCTTCCACTGGGTGGAGCAAATATAGGCGACTACTTGACTTTTTCTAAGATTAAAAAATAAATACAAATATCTGGGATTCAGAAACACTACAGTGATTTACATTAAAGTGTTACAATTTAAAGTATATGCATGTTCTGATACATTGACTGGGATTCAGATGTCATTCTAATCACTTCTGAGAAGTGGAGAAAGCCTCATTTAAACACATCACGGGGGGAATCTAAATAGGAAGTGAGGGTACAAGTCTTTTTCTGCTTTACTTGATCTTTTTCCTGATCAGGATATTCTGGGCTATATATATGTATTTTTTTTTTTGATAATTGTTTAAAGTTTGTCTCAGTCCAGCTGCATGATCAGGAACCCTGAAATCTAAAGGCAAATGAAACATCTTCAAATGATCTCAAATCTGACTTGTCTTCCATCCTAAAAGCTGTTTGTGTATCTATCAAAACTCGAAAGTTGCACTCAGCTTGGTCAAACAATGTCTACTCTACAAATGTTTACAATGCAACATGTTTGTGAGTTGCTTTCATATGCCACCTCTGACCAGTCTTCTGGTCCTGTCATTTCTTTTTGCGTGTATTTATTTTCTGTCTTTGTTTATATTTTTGTTTGCTCCAACGTGACCCATCTTAAACTGTGACTTGACTCTTAACCGACGGTATGAATGAGTGACGACAAACTTAGTACATTTCAACTGAACATGACACACAACATTAACATTAAAAAGAAATGCACATGGAAAAAATATAAAGAAAATGTATTGAAGTTGAAATTGTTCAGTGGAAATACTGTGCAAAAACAAATAAAAGATATGTTGCAACCCTTTAATGACTGTTTCTCCTTCATGTCAGGTAGAGGGCTGTCCAAGGAAAAATGGCATGAGCGAAATATTTTTAGCTCATTCTGGCAAAGGGACATTCCAGCTGTTATCCCCATTTGATGAGTATCATAATAATGGATTAGATTTATATGGCGCTTTACATGTCAAGTGACATCTCAAGCTTACTTCTGTAGCCGCAGCTGCCCTGGAACAGACTGACGGAAATGTGGCTGCCAATCCGCACCACCGGCCTCTCTGACCACTGCCGAACATTTATACACATTCATACCCAGAGTCATGGACACAAGGTGGGTAAAGTGTCTTGCCCAGGGACACAATAATTCAATTCAATTCAACTTTATTTATATAGCGCCATTTCACAACAACAGTCATCTCATAGCACTATCAACTGTAGGGGGGACCCCCACAGTTGCAGAAAGACCCCAGCAATCAGGCGATCCCCTGTGAGCAAGCACTTGGCAACGGTGGAGAGGAAAAACTCCCTTTTAACAGGAAGAAACCTCCAGCAGAACCAGGCTTAGGGAGGTGCAGTCATCTGCTGCGACTGGCTGGGGGGTGAGGGGATAGAGAAGAAGAAAAGAACAGACATGTAGAGAGCAAACAGCACGATGGGGACTCAATCTATGGGAGAGAACAAACAAATGTTAATGACCAGCAAAAAAAAAAAATATATATTTCATAGAGAGTGAGGAAAAGAGTGAGGCCCAGTGCATTACTGGAGGTCCCCCGGCTGACTAAACCTATTAGCAGCATAACTAAGGGAGGGTTCAGAAACACATGATCCCTCCCTAATTATAGGCTATATCAAAAAGGTAGGTTTTAGTCCTATTCTTAAAAACAGAGATCGAGTCTGACTCCCGAAATTTAAAAGGAGACAATAGCAGGATGACTGGGGAGAGCGGGATTTGGACCACCAGCCCTCTGGTTATTGGACAACCTGCTCTACCTCCTGAGCCATTGCCACCCACATTTCCCTCTTCCGTTCCATTTTTGCTGAGCACCAAGCTGGATGGCAGGAAGTTCCATTTTTATATGGTCTTTGGCATGACCCGGCTGGGACTTGAACCCTGACCTCCCGTTTGTGGGCAGATGCTCTACCTCTAATCCACCACTCCAGTGCGCACACAATGATTCTCAGGTGGATCTCAGTCGAGGTTGTGGTTAGGGTCAAATGTAAGATCTGGACACTTACAATGGGGGGGGGGGGGGGGGGGTATTTTCCAGTACATAAATTTCCAGTGAGACTACTTGCATGAAATTTTCTCCCGACTTCCAATATTAACTCAAGAAATCCACACATAGAAATCAAAACATGTAAGTTTCTTAATGAAGTTGAGTGTTAAAGGACAAAAATATCAAACATGTTTGGAAAAGGGGCAGCTCAGTAACACAGTGGTTAGCATTGAGGCAGCACAGAAAGAAGATCACGGGATCGATTCCACCCCTGACCATCGGTGACCCTTCTGTGTGGAGTTTGCATGTTCTCCCCGTGTCTGCATGGGTTTACCCTGGGTACTCCTGTTTCCTCCCACAGGCCAAAAACATGCAAGTTAGGTTAATTGGAAACGCTACGTAAAGTGGCCCTAGGTGTGAATGTGTGTGTGAATGGTGAAGGGATTGGCGCCACACCCTGGTTGCCTCATCTATCCACGTGGATGCCCTGTAATTTCCCTCTGGGATAAATAAAATGTACCAAAATAACAACAACAACAAAAAAAAAAAAAGCTGTAGCCCAAGGCATGCTAAGGCAAAGAGTAAGTTATTAGTAGTTCTACCTCCTATTTGTGAAGATTATTAGTTGGGTAGGTACTTAATTATTGGCTAAAAAGTTTGGGGGGTTTTTTTGTTTTGTGGGGGGGTTTTTTTTTGGTTTTTTTTTTTTTTTTTTAGATCAAGGGGTCACAAGAAACATTTCATGATGGGTATAAGCCAAGAGTGCTCTGAAAACCTTTGCAACCCAATTGTTAGAAAACCTGTTGATGGATTTGGTTACAAATGTATATCAAAAGTTATGAGTCTTTGATTAAGCACCATTGGGGTCATTATCCACAAGTGTAAGTGTTGTCTTGTGGAGATGTGTTGAAGGACGAGACTGAGTTTATTCCTCAGGTTCAGCTTTATTCACAATCACATACTCCAACATTCCAAAGCAGAAAAAGAGGATGAATCTTCTCACATCTGTCCTTTTATACCCAGGACATCAAACCTACAGTCACATGGTGTTTAATCAAACATACAGTCACATGGTACTTAATCCCAGTCACAATGTAACTTCCCCCGATCTTAACACCATCCACCCCCTAGTCTCCGGTGGTCAGGAAATCTCTCAAGGCCATCTCCTTGAAACAAAAGGCCAAATCTCACACCCTCCTGTTACCTCTAGGAGGCTCAGTCCCATTGTTCCCTTGAGACGTGAAGCACACAATAAACATACAGTAATATATCTGTGGAGCATATGAAACCAACATATGTGCCCCACAGTCTCTAATTAATGAGGAGTCGAGGTGACGTTTTATAGTTTTATTTAGAACACGAGCCAGGAACACAGGAGTCACTACCACTAGCCTGAGAGCCACAGCGAAGAGACAAGATGGCTCCCACTGCTGTCTTATATACCCCAGGTGACGCCACCTCCAGAGGCAGGGCATCACCACCTCTCTACCCTAAGGCACCACCATAATAATAATGGTAATATACACACATTTCACTCCCAGTCATTACCTTACTTTCCCACTTCAGTGCTACTGCACCTCACCACACACCCACACATTACACCCAATACCTTCCACACATACATGGCACTCAATACACACACAATGGTGGTCATATAGCACCTTGGGGGAGTCAGATTATTTAGCATCTCAGACGAGAGACAGTGGATAAGCATGGGAGAACAATGCTCAGGAGGTTCCTGGCGAGATAGCAGGAAGGAGTCAAGGACGTAGGGGGTTGAATGCAGTGTAATGCAAATGTCATGTGTGTGGAGAAATGCCATGAAACTTGTGAGAGATTTGGGTTAAAAGAGTGCCTGCTGAAATGAGTCAGTCTGTTCTGTGCTTGAGAGATGTGAAGTGTGTAATAAACCGTCTGCCATGAGTCAGCCTCTTATTTGACACACTCCACACTGGTGACCCAAGATGTATTATGGAACACGAGACAAGAACCCCAGAGCCGGCCCGGTCAGGAAGCTCCAGCGAGGCGGCAGCCATCCAACAGACAGCCCGGACTGGAACCCCCAGCCACGCGTGTGCGGTTTCAGTCAAGCTACCGGATTTCTGGCAGCGCAACCCGCGCTCTTGGTTCCACCACACCGAGGCCCAGTTCGCCCTCCGGGGAGTAACGGCAGACGACACCAGATTCTACCATGTGGTCGCAGCGCTGGACGCCCGCACAGCTCAGCAGGTAGCGAGCCTGCTCGATCAGCCTCCAGCCAGCAATAAATACGAGGCGCTCAAGGCTGCGCTCACCCGGCTCGACACACTGTCGGACTGTGAGAGAGCGGAGAGGCTCCTGACGCGGGCCAAGTTAGGAGATGGTTCGGCCGTAGACCTGATTGAGAAGATGCTGGCGTTAATGGGCACGGACGACGGGCACTTTCTGTTTGCCCACCTCTTCCTCCGGAACCTTCCAACAGTGGCGAGAGCGGTTCTGGCCAATTCACCGTTGCTGGCCGTGCGCGACTACCGTGCGCTAGCCCAGGAGGCAGACCAGATCATCATCACCACCAGGGTGATCACAGTCAACGCGGCAGCGGCGGAGCCCAGCGAGACAACCAGAGGAGGCGAGGAGCCACCGACGGTAGCAGCAGCGGGGGCCAAGGAGCGCCAGAGAGAAACGCTCTGCTTCTACCACCGCCGCTTCGGAGAGAACGCACGCAGATGTGCGCCACCGTGCCAATTCAAGCGCTCGGGAAAACGCCGAGGCCGGTGGTCGGTAGCAGCTGCAACCCTCGGTGAAGAGAACAAGCTGCTCTACTTGACGGATGCACACTCGGGGAGGCGTTTCCTCGTGGACAACGGAGCCCAGAAGAGTTTCATCCTGCCGACCTACGCTGACTGGCTGGCAGGACCTAGCGGCCCCGAGATGTTGGCAGCAAACGGCTCGGATATTAAGACCTTTGGTGAGAGGACTCTGCTCTTATCTCTACACGGCCGTACATATGAGTGGACTTTTGTCGTAGCAGCACTGAATTACCATGTCCTGGGGGCTGATTTTCTGTGTGCACATGGTTTACTGGTTGATGTTGCTAACAGGTGCCTGGTTAATGCACTGTCCTTTGACTCTCTCCCCTGTATAGCTCGAGTGACCCAGCCAACAGCACAAGCCAACATCACAGCTACAGGCGGTAAGTTCCACACACTGCTCACTCAGTTCCCAGCATTCACGGTCCCGACGTTTTCGGCAGCCATCGCTAAACACGGGGTGGAGCACTTTATCACCACCACCGGGCCACCCGTTTTTGCAAGACCTCGGCGCTTGGACGCAGTTAAACTGGCCATAGCGCGTGAGGAGTTCGCCAACCTGGAAAGGTTGGGCATCATCAGGCGATCAAACAGCCCATGGGCATCCCCGCTACACATGGTCCCTAAGGCTGAGGGATCGTGGCAACCATGCGGGGATTTCTGCAGGTTGAACAACGCCACAGCGCACGACCGCTACCCAATTCCCCACATACAGGATTTTTCCATTCACCTCGTCGGAGCACGCATTTTTTCTAAAATAGACCTGGTCCGCGGTTACCATCAAGTCCCAGTGCGCGCGGAGGACGTACCCAAAACAGCAGTAATAACTCCATTTGGTTTATTCGAGTTCCTGCGCATGTCATTCGGGTTAAAAGGAGCGGCACAGACATTCCAGCGCATGATGGATGCAGTGCTGCGCGATCTCCCGTTCGTGTTCGTCTACCTGGACGATATCCTGGTAGCCAGTGCGTCGGAAGACGAACACGAAACCCACCTCACGACGGTTTTCCGGAGGTTGGAGGAGCACGGGTTAATAATCAACCTGGCGAAATGCCAGTTCGGCGTGACGGAGATTGATTTTTTGGGGCACCGCGTCTCTCCGGAAGGAGCGATCCTGCAGCCCAACAAAGTGCGCGCCGTGGCGGATTTTCCCCGGCCTCAGACGGTCAGGGCGGTGCAGGAATTTTTGGGGATGGTGAACTTTTATAACCGTTTCCTTCCCCGCGCGGCGCAGCTCATGCAACCATTGTACGCTGCGCTCAAGAAACAGAAACCCGCGGATAGGGTCGAATGGACCCCGGAGCGAGAGCGGGCGTTCTCGGAAGTTAAAGCAGCCCTTGCAAACGCCGCACTGCTGGCACATCCGGACCTGGCGGCCCGGATAGCGCTCACCACCGACGCTTCAGACGTGGCCATAGGGGCTGTCGTGGAGCAGCGCGTCGCCGGGGCTTGGCAGCTGCTCGCCTTTTTCAGCAGAACTTTGCGCAACAGCGAACGTAAATACAGTGCGTTTGACGGGGAGTTACTGGCCCTCCACCTGGCCATATGCCACTTCCAGTTCTGGCTGGAAGGGCGAAGCTTCACCGCATTCGTGAACCACAAGCCGCTAACATTCGCGATGGCCAAGGTTTCAGAACCGTGGTCGGGCCGGCAGCAGAGACAGCTGGCCGCGATCTCAGAGTTTACTACCGATATTCAGCATGTGTCGGGTAGACTGAATGTGGTGGCGGACTGCCTCTCGCGCGCCGTGGTGGCCCCGGTCTGCGTGGGGATAGATTACGCAGCCATGGCCCCGGAGCAGATTAGCGATGCAGACGTGCGCGTGCTCCAGTCTGGACCAACAGGTTTAAGGCTGGAGAGCAGGGTGCTGCAAGATGGCGCCCCCCCCCCCCCAATCTGCGATGTCTCCATGGGACGCCGGCACCCGGTGGTCCCGGTCGCGTGGCGCCGCCGCGTGTTTGAGTCGGTTCACACTCTGGCGCACCCAGGAGTGCGCACGTCGGTCAAAATGGTGGGAGAGAAGTTTGTGTGGCCGAGCCTACGCAAACAAGTAAAAGAGTGGGCTGCAGCCCGCGTGGCGTGCCAACGAGCCAAGGTACACAGGCACACGAAGGCTCCCTTGGAGCTGTTTCGTATCCCAGCTAAGAGGTTCGACCATGTTCATGTGGACCTCGTGGGCCCCCTCCCGCCATCACAGGGGTGCACGCACCTCCTGACAGTGGTGGACCGCACCACGCGCTGGCCAGAAGCAGTCCCGCTGGCGGCAACCACGTCCGCGGACGTAGCACGCACTTTTTTAACAGCATGGGTGGCGCGTTTTGGAGTCCCGTTGGACATTACGTCCGACAGGGGCCCTCAATTTGTTTCCGAACTCTGGTCTGCGATGGCCCACAGCCTGGGTGTTACAATTCACCGCACAACCGCATACAACCCACAGGCCAATGGTTTATGCGAGCGTTTTCATAGATCACTGAAAGCAGCACTCAGGGCTTCACTGACTGATGCAAATTGGGTAGACAGGCTGCCGTGGGTTTTATTGGGGATGCGCTCCACGCCGAAAGAGGATTTGGAAGCTTCCCCGGTAGAGCTCATTTTTGCGCAGCCCCTACAGCTGCCCGGGGAATTTCTGCCAGATAATCCCGCGCCGGGCAGCTCCCCATCTCAGCTTTTGCAGCGTAGTGCAAACACAGGCACGCTGCCGGGCCCTGCCCACCACAGTTTTCCGCGTGTTTTCATGCCTAAAACTTTGAAGAGCGCGGAGTTCGTGTTCGTCAGACACGACGCCTACCACCCTCCATTGCGCCCACCCTATGATGAACCATTCAGAGTGTTGGAAACAGGGGATAAGCATTTTTTGCTAGACTTGGGAGGTAGGCGGGAAAAAATTGGCATAGACAGACTCAAACCTGCTTTCGTTGTGGCGGACGAGCAAGTGCTGTTGGCTAGGGCCCCTTGGCATGGAAGACCCCCACGGAGAGCTCCCCAGGGAAACGATTCACCAGAGCAGCCACACAGACAGACCGAAGTGCCCCCCCCCCCACATCACGGCCCACCCACAGTCAGACACACTCCCAGCAGCCCCCCACCGGCACAGCAGCGCCACGGAGGCGGTAAACCCCAGTTACAGCAGATAAGGGAGGAGACGAAGCCCAAACGGCATGTGGGCTGATGTTCTATTGTTCTATCTAAGATGCTGGGGGGGGGGAAGTATAGCACCTTGGGGGAGTCAGATTATTTAGCATCTCAGACAAGAGACAGTGGATAAGCATGGGAGAACAATGCTCAGGAGGTTCCTGGCGAGATAGCAGGAAGGAGTCAAGGACATAGGGGGTTGAATGCAGTGTAATGCAAATGTCATGTTGTGTGTGGAGAAATGCCATGAAACTTGTGAGGAGAGATTTGGGTAAAAAGAGAGTGCCTGCTGAAATGAGTCAGTCTGTTCTGTGCTTGAGAGATGTGAAGTGTGTAATAAACCGTCTGCCATGAGTCAGCCTCTTATTTGACACACTCCACAGTCACTTCCTTTCTTTTTTTTTAACCTTAGCAATGAAACAAAATACACACTATAATTAGACACACCGTAAGCCCCAAAATAAAATGCAGTCTTAACCCGGGTCTCCCGTAGGCTCCCCTCTGGAGCGTCCGTCCCACGGCCCGCTTCCAGAGCGTCTCCGCCTCTTCCGGAGACGGGTTGCACTGGCGTTTCTTCCCTTCCAAACGCTGCAGCTCGTTCGGGTGCCGTCTCCACCCATCTGTCAGTTCCAGGTACCTGTTGTTGCCAGTCTGCACCATGCAGGCCACCCTCTCCATCTCACTGCTCCCTCGACCTACAAACCCGTCCTAGCCGAGACTCGACCCTAGGGTACACACCATCCCCCACACCCAGGGGAGTATTTACTGGCTTCCTTCTTCTACGGCGTCATGAACCAGTACTCAGATGGCTCCTCAGCATCCCACCGAGCCAACTCGAGCCTTGTTCCTTGTTTTCATTCTGGGCATGTCAAGGGTTTGTGCCATCCGGTCTCACCCCAATCGTTTTCATTTCTTGCGTCGGAGCGGCACTGACAGCACCCAGCTCAACGGTGGTACTCAGTCGGCCACCGGAGCTTCGCTGCGCCTGCTCTCTGGAACCATCCGCCCCCACGGGTGCTAATCCATGCCATTCGGGTCCTTCATCCAAGGAACTGCAAACACTGGCACGGAGTGCCCACCATGGTGGCGTACTCTGGTGCTGGTGGCAGCCCTCTTCACCCAGACTGAGTCAGCCTAAGTCCCACACTTCATCGCCACTTCCTACATAAAATGGCCAGTCCCATAGTCCACCACCTGGCCACTTCTCCACAGGCGATGGAGAACCTGAGCCCATAAAACAAATCACAGCCCATCAAGTTGTTACCATTACGGGCCACCATGAACTCAGCTGCACACATAGAGGCCACCTTGTACCTCACCGATAGCCACACCGAGCCCACAATGTCCAGAGGGTTGTTGCCATACCCGTAACAGGCAATGTCTGTTTTACTCACGGAGTAATAGGGGAAGAACTTCTTTACTGTCACCAGATTCAAGATGGAGGCCATCGACCCCTTGTCCACCATCAACGGGATTGGCACCCCGTCCAACACAATGTTGCACAGTATACTTCCGTCTGTGTTGGGCAAGACCGTGTGGACCACTGTAGGCATCTTCTTAACCAAAGCCCCCTTCCCAGGTCCCCGTTCCTCCTTCTCAAAGTTCCGGCAAGCCCTGGTGAAGTGGTGGAACAACCCGCACCGTTCACAACACTTTCTCCTCGCTGAACACTCCCTCACTCTATAGCGGTGCCTGCTGGATCCGCAGCCGTAGCATTTCAGCGTCCCCGGGGCGGACCTAATCTTCACAATGGCTGCGTACTCATTGTCACTGCTATCTTCTGGATCCAAGGCCAGTGCCTTCCACTGCTTGTCGTTCCTGGGTAGGGCCTCCATGTCACTGAGATCCCTTGTTATCTTTTCCGCTGCCTCATGTTGCTGTGCTAGCTCCATGGGTGCTATCAGCATTAGCCCACCAGCGTGAGTTAGCAGGCGGACCCTCGCGAAGGAATAGGCCACATGTTTCACTATATGGTCGCGGATCATCTCCTCCAAAACCCAGAACCTGCACCCACCCGCCAGCTGCCAAAGGTCCGCCACAAACTGTTGGACCGAATCTCTGGGCCTCTGGCGCCATTGTCTGAACTGGATGTGCCACATTATGGTATTCTCAGGGGCGTGAAAGTAGCTCGCCATGAGCCTCACAATGTCTCCAAATGAATCACCTCCTCCTAGTGTGCTCAGGATCCTCTGGCCCTCCATACCAAGGTTGTGGACCAGAATAGCCCTCGCGCGTAGTTTGTCCAGGTCACCAAGGTCCAGCACTGTGAGATAATTCTCGAAGGCCACATACCACCTGGCCCAAGGGACCGGTGGCTCACGTGGAGCCTCCAAAGACAGACGAAATGCGGTAGCAACCCTCTCCATTTACGTGTATCCTCGTCGCCAAATGTTGTGTCTCTAATTAATGAGGAGTCGAGGTGATGTTTTATTTAGAACACGAGCCAGGAACACAGGAGTCACTACCGCTAGCCTGAGAGCCACAGTGAAGAGACAAGATGGCTCCCACCGCTGTCTTATATACCCCAGGTGATGCTACCCCCAGAGGCGGGGCGTCACCATCTCCCTACCCTAAGGCACCACCATAACAATAATAGTAATATACACAATATACTATCCAACAGGAAGGAATCTCAAGCTACCATCAACTGGATACACGGGTGCTTCTCAGTATATCTGACGATGGAATCAGAAGCGTAACCAGAGAGCCAAGGATGACTTGGAAAAAAGTCCAAAAAGATTTGGAGTAAGTGGTACAATTGGCACAGGAAACAATAGGCAGTGCATGCCATTGTCATGGACTCCATTATTGAAGAAAAGACATGTTGAAGATTGCTTAAAGCAGCATTTGGACAAATTTGTGAAACACTGGTGGGATTCAGTGGTCAGATGAGATGAAAATAAAACTTTTTTTTTTTACTGTCATACTGCACACCATGTTTGGAGAAGAAAAGCAACTGCACATCATCTAGGAAAAACAAAACTTGGTGATGGAAGCATTCTAGAATAATTTTGAGCATAAATTATTCAAAGTCAAAAATCAGGCGGAATATTGGATTTAGGTACATTTATTATAAAAAATAAATAAATGAAATAAAAAGAAAAGTTACAGTTCAAGTTGACCTCAAATGGCCATATTTGAGGGAGAGATTACAGAGAGTGACCTCAGTCCACTATGCCCCGAATCTCTGAACATACATTCTCTAGGCTTGGTATTTATGGGTAAACAGAAAGGAGGGAAAGGAGGAGAAAGGGGGAGAGCAGAGACATCTCAGACAGTCCGAATGCCTATCACAGTCCTGATAAGCAGGTCAGTGTGACATGAGAGCTTATCCTGGGTGGTGAGCAAAGGAAAAGACGCCACAAACATTCTGGAGACAAGGTGCCTATAAATCTAATCTGCACAAACTAGGAGTTTCAGCACATTCCTGAGACACAAAGTAAAGCAGGGCATGTCAAAGAGATTATCAATGTAGCTTAGATCATCCTTTACGCTTGTACTGACCCTCAGCGCTTCCACGCATCCTCTGAAGGCTAATAATTGCTCACAGAAACATGCCAAGAATATATCAGACATATAATATGAAATATAATATAAAGGAATATATGAACTTATCCTACATGGAATGCACATATAAACATTAAACATGGCGTAGGAAAGGCATGATACTTCTTAAGAATAATAATACATTATTAATAACAATAATAATGTGGATAGTATGGAATTTTCCTATCATATCCCCCCTTGATGCTTAATGAAGCATCATAGCTAAAAGAAAAATAAAGTGGCAGTAAAATAAAGTGAATGAAATAATATAAGGATATGTGTAAGAATTTACATGTTATGTGTCTTTGCAGGTTTAAAACATGTGTAGAATATGTCATTAAGAGTGAATATGTGTAATATGATCAAAATTAATCTCGGACTGTGTCAAATAAGAATGTAAATAATAAGATACTCAAAACAGACTTAAATTATATTGCAACCTTCATACTCCTCAGGTTAGTATTACCCCTTTCACCATCCTCATCATCTGCAGCAGTTGTATGAAGACATATTGCTAAGTTTACAATAACCAGCCTCATCATCATATTAAGGACTCACACGAGAAAAGTCCGAAGTTATCACTATAAAAATCATTACTAAGTTCATGATGAGACTTCTCCATGAAGGGAATCACTAACTTAATCAGTTTTGTTATCATTGCCTGCAAAGCAATGAGGCTGTGTGTATCTGAAGTATTAATATGACCATTTGCATTATTTTCGTGGATAGAAGTACAACAATAACCTCCTATGATAGGGCACACACCCCTACGGGTGTCAATTAGTTGACCAAGAACCATTCTATCCTGTAATACTTTTACAAATAATTGTAGCCTATAATTAAGTGTTTTAATCCCTAAGGTATTCGTACTCACTCTCACTCAAAGAAACAGTGAACAAAAGACCCTCGCTCCTGTACTATCCATCTGAAATGGCATCCATGCCCCAAAATGGCATCATGTGGTAGAAAAGCATCTCTCTTCACCCTGCCCACCTGCCCTGCTGACATGATGAGGGTACGGTCAGTTGCCAAAACGGGGTACACAACCCTGGCCAGGTGCAAATACACCCAATGATTCAATGACCTTTGACAACGTAGATCCTTAGTATAACATTTGCTCGCTTCGTTGGTCAAGCAGGGTAGCAGTACAGAGGAGAGACACACTGTAAGCTGTTGCACACTTAGAGAGTGTAAAGCTGCAGGAAAGGGATATCACCACTTCAAAAAAGGAGTTCCCTGATGAAATTACCCTTGCATTAGCAGAGTAAGGGAGTGCCATCATGTTTCCGATTAGTGGAGTGATGTGTTGTGCCAGGTGTGATTCAAAGTAAAGTTTGCTATGTTATTTCTGTATAGCCCTGTGTAGCCTCTCTTAAGAAACCAAACAGCCTGTAGTAGCTGTATCATTTTAGCAATAACAGATAATTCGTCCAACTGTTAGTGTTATTAAGGTGTAAACATAACAATTCTCTACAGTGTATAGGCAATGGAACAACTTAACAATAACCAACACAAAGTATTACTGCGAGGATGATGAGGATGACAAGGTAACAGCACTAACTGCACTTTTCTTTCCCTTGTATTTTTGTCTCGTCATGATAAACAAACAGCCTGCTTCTCTACTGCAAAAGCCGTTGCTGGACGTCAGGGAGCACCATCAGCTGACACTTGCATAGAGAAACAGTTAAACAGTCACTTGTTTGTTTGTTTTTTTTAATAAGTATGCAATGTATATTAAACAGTCTCTTGCTGAGGGTTTCAAGTGAGGTAAAACGTTAGATGCACCCAGGTGTCACGTCTTTCGTTTTTCGCGGCTGTTTGGGTCGGCAGGATAACCTTTGTGCTATCCCTGCCAGGGAATTGCGATCCAGTTTCCTTTGATGACCAGATCCCCTGGTTTGGCCAAAGGATGGATGCACCTCCCACGGTTCCTTTGTCACATGGTCCCTCCTGGGAAGGGCAGTATGGATAACATCTCTATCAGTTGTCATTCTTTTCATGTAATCACCCAGAAAACCCTTCCTCATCACCTAAGTTAAATGGCTTCAATAGTAGGGTTTGCCATTCACAATTTCCATATTTTTCTTATTTGTGTATTATGCTAATCCTGTAGATTATTGATGGTAGGCTAAATGGTTTCCTAGGTAAATGTTTGGTAATAATAATTTGGGTACTGTACCTAAATGTGACATGATTTAACTTGTAAAGTGTATTCCACTAGATGTATTTCATTATCTAAGTGAATCATACAAGCTATTTTAAACCTTGATATTGTTTCAGTGCTGCTATTGCAGTATTCAGATTAGTGCAGGGGAAAGCCTTTGGAAATTATTGACATACTTATTGAATATACAAACATTTTTACCTTCACTCTTATTTAGCTCACTGAGATCCATGCAAGGGTTTTGAAAAGACTAAGTTTATGCAGGGAAAATCAAATTATTTTGCTTTGAGCTCCCTAAAGTATTGTTCTCTTCTTACATAATTGAGTAAGAATCTGTATTGTCTTTGTAGTAGATTCTAAATTGAGTCCCACAGTAAGCATAAATTCAACATAAATTGGACCCTCCTTAGACATTTGGAACTTTTCCCATAAATTTGCATGGTTTCCTGCTTCCTTATCAGTCTATCTTGTTTCTTATAAACACGATATTTCTTTTTCCAATAATCTGCAAATATTTTTCAGCACATGATTTTCTTAAATGCTTGAAAATCTATTGATGTAAATTTTAACTTTTCGTATTGAATGTTGCAATTTCATTACCAAGCAGTTTCATCTATATTTTTCTCGACACTATTGATCATTTATTGATAATTTTTATGTATTATCTATTTTTCTGAGACTTTTTGCAAATTAATTGTTGTTAATTAATTGTTGTGGTACCCCCCCCCCCCGATGCATGGAGACACACATGCATCAAAGTTACAGGGTATTTGCTTGATGGGTAGTGTCCTTTTACTAGAAGAAGGAAATATTCTGTGCTATTTATATGTGTTACACACAGTTAATTTAGATAAAAGTTTGTAAGTAGTGTAACCCCCTCAAAATGAGGTTTCAATAGACATGGCTTCTTTTGTGAGTGTCGTCTCTTGACCTAATTTACAAATTCCATTCTGGAAAAGTAATATAGCTGTCTGTGCAGATTTGATGTGATTTAGCATGTATAGCAACCATTCTGAGTTAGACACTAAGTGTCTGTCCAGTTGAATACCGACAGGGTGAATTTGTGTAAGTGTATCCTTGTGAAAGGTTATGTCCCACTCCTTCAGGCAATGGAAAGGCGGACATACTGCTTAATTAGAATTTGGCTTAATTTTGTACAAGGAATGACTTATTTTATATATTCCTTGGTAAATTATGGTGTGGACTGTAGTCCTGAGGCTCGGCTCGGCTGAGGCCAAGCACCGGGAGCACATCCCAGCTCTTTAGCACATCATTATCATTCAACACAAGTATTCCTTATTACTGTCACATTTCTAAAATGTGACACTGTCATACCATTATATGGTGAGAGGCATCATTGCAAGGTGTGAGATTGCAATGTGTCAGATGTGTCCTGCAATGTCAAGTCATGTAAACACCACATTTATAAAGTTAAAGTCATTTAAATTAATATGTTTAATGTCATTTTCAATGTAATTTGTTCTACTTAGCTTTGGCAATGCTTGTCAACTGTGAGGTCCTCCGTGCGGTCCTTCCCCCGTCATGCCGCCTCTGCGCCCCAGCCAATGAGCGTGATGACCATGTTGATGCCTGCCACACACTGTCCAGCCTCCCCCCATCTCCCACAAAGATCAAATCTCAGTGTCATCCTGTAATAAGAAATTGGGGGAAGCCCAAGGCTACCCCCTATCCGTGCGTCAGAATTCAAAACAACAACAACAACAGGAGTGCAAATGTTGTCACCCCATAAATTGTTTTTTGCTAGTATTACTGTTATAGTCATCTAACTTCTGTCCTTTAGAGGTTTAACAGTGTTTATTCCACTATTATAAAGTTTAATGTGAAGAAACACAAGTGAATTTGTGTATTTGGTCACCAAGGATTTGTTAGAAATAAAGTTAATGGTGATGTGATTCCTATTTTTCACCTTTTTGATTTTGCAATTCTAAATCCTGGTAAGAGATATAGATTTTGTGAATGCTTTCCCTTTCCCTGTTGAAAAACAAAAACATGAACAGGAATGGAGAATAACAGAAAAAGAGTTTAAATTACACCTAAAGCTTCCATTATTTAAATAATGTGATGTTCTATTTACAACAACAAGTATTTTCTAAAAATTCAGTGACTCAGTAAATGTTTTACCAAGTTGCATGAGTCAGCATTACTTTAAGATCACGTTTTAATAAAACAGTGTCATATATTAGAAGCCTTAAGTGAATGTAATGAAGCCTATGACGCATTTATAAACATTGTAACCACTCTTTATGAAAAAAATTGTCCATTAGTAAAAAAAAAAGCTTAAACATAAATTTGCCAATAAGCCATGGTTAACCAAAGGATTACAAAAGGCGTGTAAAAAGAAAAATTTATTATATAAAGCTTTCCTAAAGAAAAGGACAAAGGAAGCAGAGCAGCGGTATAAAACATACAAAAATAAGTTAACATATACTGTATAATAAGATGTAGTAAGAGAGACTATTACAGTAAAGAACTGGAGAAAAACAGAGACAATATTAAAAATACATGGACAATACTTAACAGTATTCTTGGAAATAAAAGCAGAAATACAAGCTACCCAACCGATTTTTCAAAAAATAATAAAACGACTCAGAGTGTGAATGCAGCTTCACCTGCAGATGAATTTAATAACTTTTTTGTTAACATTGGTCCTAATTTGGCTCGAGAAATACCCATTATGGCACCTACAGGTCATACAATAAGCAATAACACTGCTATAAAAGACTCCATTTTCATAAAGAACACAGATGAGAGAGAGGTCATTGAAATTGTTAAATCGTATAAAAGTAAAACATCTACGGACTGCGATGGTATTGACATGCTCTTAGTCAAAATTATTATTGAATGCTTAGTGAAACCACTGACGTATATCTGTAACCTGTCTCTCCAAACAGGTATATTTCCCAATGCAATGAAAATAGCTAAAGTAATTCCGATATACAAAACGGGTGACAGAGGGGAATTCTCAAACTATAGACCAATTTCACTATTGCCGCAATTTTCCAAGATACTTGAAAAAATATTCTATGAGAGAACTGACAACTTCATACTGAAGAATAATTTATTGTGTGAGCAGCAATATGGGTTCAGACACAAGAGGACAACTGCATTTGCTCTAATGGAATTTATAGAAAAAATATCAACTGCCATTGAAAATAGAGTATTCAGTTGGGGTATTCCTGGATCTAAAAAAAGCATTTGATACAGTGGATCATAATTTATTATTAAAGAAACTACAAAATTGTGGTATTAGAGGGGTAGCACTGTCCTGGTTAAGTAGTTACTTAAAGAATAGATATCAGTATGTATATGTTGGTAACAAAAACTCACAGTTACTGAAGGTTACTTGTGGAGTCCCACAGGGTTCAGTTTTGGGGCCATTGTTATTCAATTTGTGTATAAATGATATATGTAAAGTTTCAGAAAAAATGGACTTAATATTGTTTGCCAATGACACTAATCTATTATGCAGTGGAAGCAATTTGGAACAACTTCTGGATACACTCGGAAAGGAATTAGGAAAGCTTAAACTGTGGTTTGATTCAAACAAATTAACGCTCAATTTAAGTAAGACAAAATTTATAGTCTTTAACAACCATCACAACAACTCAGTATCTAAACTCAGTGTAAATGGTGTAGAGATTGAAAGGGTATCTGAAACTAAATTTCTTGGAGTAATAATTGATAATAAACTGTGTTGGAAGTCACATATTAATTATATTAAAGGTAAAATATCCAAATCAATTGCAATACTACACAGAGTGAAATATTTGCTGAATCAACCCACACTATATACCTTGTATCATTCATTAATACTCCCATACATGACATATTGTAATGAAGTATGGGGAAATACATATAAAACAAACATATATCCACTCTTTATGCTTCAGAAGAGAGCTATTAGAATAATAAACAAAGCAGCTTACAGGGAACCAACAAACCCACTTTTTCTTAAATTAAAAGCTCTCAAGTTGAAAGATCTGGTTGACCTTAAAACTGCAATAATAATGTTTAAAGTGAAGAATCTATCACTGCCCGCAAATATCCAAAAGTTGTTCCAAATAAGGGAGAAACAATATCATTTCAGAGGAACATGTATATTTCAAAAACCTTCAGTGAGAACTACCACCAAGCAACACTGTGTTTCAGTGCAAGGAGTCAGATTATGGAACGATTTTGGACCTGAATTAAAATCATGTACAACGCTTGGACAATTTCAACAAAAACTAAAGGAAGAAATACTCCAAACATATATACAAGATGACATGTAAAATCACATAAGGATTGTCATATCCAGCCTTTGTTGTGTTGTAGCTTAGTTTTTTTTGGTCACATTTTGTCTTAGCTTCGTACTGAATTGTAATCGCTCTTGTTTTGTTTTTTTTCTTTTGAATTCTTGGATGGAACATGGGTGGGCAATATAAGCTGCGGCTTCAGCCATCACCCATTTCGGATAACTTATGCTGAACTGTATAATCAGAGGAGTTATTGTCTAATTTGACCTTGTTGGATTTTCTTTCCCCCTTTGTTATATTATTCAGTTTCTTTTAACCTGTACTATCTGAAATAAAGATTCATTCATTCATTCATTCAAAAAAATGCAGCATTTAGAATTAGCAATTGTTGAAAAGATTAAAATGTATAGTTACACACGTGAGTAACTGCAAAGTGCAGGCCTAATCTCTTTCCTGAGTGGCAGAGGTCATAGAGCAGCACTCTGTGTTCAGGATTTTATTGCACAGGGAAAAAAGTGAGATTCTGAGCCCCAGACATGGACCCAAGGTCTGTTTTTTTTCCCCCTAAATCCTGTAATGCTTCAGAGTATTTCCCCTTTGTTTATTGTGTTTAGATAGTGAACAGAGTAAAATACGAACAAGCACAATGTCATTTATCAAAGAATGAGTGTAGTATTTTTGAAAAAAACCCCAAACAATAATATGACATAGAAGCACCACGACCACTGTTTGATAGTCAGTACTGTTAGGTAAATCATAGTAATTATCAACCTCTTCTGTGCTTTGAATCATGTAATACAGTATAAGCTGTATTGAAAGCCTTCACTGATTGGGCATTATTAAGTAACAGCATTATATCGTACTGTTTAGTTAATTTTGTCATTGACATGCTGGTAGCATTGATTAACATGCATGCAATTGTACTTGACTTATTGGTTTATCCGTCATGGCTTTGTTGTCGACGGGAGGAGTGCGGGCAGTGGTGAGGTGACGTTGTTTTGCTGGGCCCCAGAGGCTGGTTGTTTGGCTGAGAGCGGGGAACAGAGGGAAGGAAAGGACCCCTGTGAGACCGTTAGTCCTGCGTCCTTTTTCCCTGTAAAGTTCACTGTTATGCTTCAGTCAGAAAGATAATGCAATTGAGTCAATAAAAGTCACTGATACGGCAAAAATTGACTAAAAAAATAGCTCAATGTTTTTCATTTTCCAAAGAAAAAACTGGAGGAAATGAAAATACTGGTTTTAAAACTATGTAAATAGTTTACCACGTATGCAACATTAGATTCAAAACCCACAAAACTAGATTGAAAAAGGAAAACCCACAAAAGGAAACTGTAAAAACCCCAAAGCTTTGCAAAAATACCCATATATAGATTTTGTTTCTCATTCACTCCTGCAGCTGCACAGCCTGGTTTTTTTTTTTCTCAAGCAGCCGCACACACACACACACACACACACACACACACACACACACACACACACACACAAGGACAGACAGGGCCCACACAGATATGCTCCTTTGTCTGTTATCCAGACAAGGACACAGCTAAACAAAAAAGCTTCAAATGTATATCTACCCACAAAGCAGCATGAAAATTACCTCAATTAATCTCCAAAACTGTCAACTTCAGCAGAGAATGCACACATCAGGCAACCACACACTGTCACTGCAGCGTGCAGGTCCTTCTATTTTTTTTTCACACTGCTGTGAAAGCACAACACAATTCAACTCCACCTACTCAAAAGTATTATTTTCAAACACCCATAATTTTAATCCTTTCTCAAGAGGATAAACATTAATTAGCCAATGCTTTTATGCTCCACGAATACCAGAAAAATCACAAAAAAAAACAGTTTTATAGCTCCGAGCAACCTGCTCCTTCCGCCTTCGCGGAGAACTCGGTCTCTCTCTCTCTCACCGGAGCAGGTTCCCCGACTCAGAAGACACAAAAATACAGACAAACTGCAGAAAATTTTATCCAAACCAGCGCTACAACCAAACTTTTAAAAAATAAAATAAAATAAAAAATTTACCGGTATTTTTCAGCAGTCACATGTGGCCCCCACGGTATCTTGCCAAAAGCTCACTGTGGGGGGATAACGCTCTCCCCCCGTATCTTGCAATAAAGCTCTCCGTGGCGAGGTAATAAATCTTCCCTGAACACTTACAGCTCACTGCACTATTGGGGTAGAAGCTTACCCTGATAAAATATCAAAGGTGCACTTGTGGGCACCCAGCACAATGCAGACTGATAATATTCACACTCAGCAGGGCTTGCATACGAACAGAGAGCCCTAGGGGGACAACCAGAACAATGACTATTGTTATTCATCCCTGGAGTAAGGAGAGGAGTCTGGCGCCAGTTAATCACGAGATTGATATGTATTGTCTGATATGTATATCAATATGTAAATGTGCCATGCATTCTCTCTTGTCTGTATAAAAGAGCTGACTTTACATGCCTCACTAGTGCACACACAGCACAGCGCTGTGGTGTGTCTCATGATGATGGAGGAATAAAACTCTTAAACCTTCAGCTCACCGTGTCTCACCTGAACTTATTTTGTTCCTCCACACACTACGCAATAAAATAAACAGTATCTAGCCATAATTCCTGCATGCAATCTCATCCGAACCTTCACCTCGCCAACACAAAGTTTCCCAAGCAAACAAATCCTGGATCCAACCAGCAATTTAGGGCAAGCAGAAAATTAACCAGGCTTTGTGGTGTTAAAACGGTTCAGGCCGAAACCATATCACATCATACGCATATTTAACTCACTGGGACTTGAACCCAGTGTCCATAAACTTAACAACAAATGTACTTACATCCAAGCCGCCTGTAGGATTCTCAGATCCGTCACCCAGTCAGTTCCAGCGCCCCAGTTCGAAATGCCTTCACTGCAGTAACACTGAGTCTTGTACCCAGCCTGGGAAGGTCTTTCATCAGCTGTGCACTGGCTGAAATCGGGCAGAGGCGCCGGAAAGACGGAGATATGTGGATCTGCTGTTCGGAGCGCCAAAATGTTAGAATAATTTTGAGCATAAATTATTCAAAGTCAAAACTCAGGCGGAATATTGGATTTAGATACATTTATTATAAAAAAAATAAATGAAATAAAAAGAAAAGTTACAGTTCAAATTAACCTCAAATGGCCATTTTTCAGGGAGAGATTGTCGTGGCCGCCAATCTGTCACACCTGTGTGCGTACCTGCCTGCCATCTCCCTCTGCCTATTTATTCCATCAGGTCCAGTGCTTGGTGTGGAGTCGTCTGGTTCTCTACCTAGAAACCTGCTACACCAGCCTTTGAGCTTCCCAGCCTCGTTGTGTGTTTCCACGTCGGCTTCCAAGCCATCGTTTCCCTCTGTCTGGGCCTGCGCCTTCCGGACCACCAACTATCAAGTAAGCCACCACGATTCCTTCTCACCCTGTCAGCTCCCCCTGTGCACAGGCGGAGATCCGTGGCGGCAGACCTCTCTCTCCCTGGCGGCGGATTATCTGCCTCCCTCAGCAGCATCTAGCTCACCAGCCACCTGCAGGCACTATCCTCCTGGCTGCAGCTTCAGCACTTACCTGGGCTATTCTCCACCACCTCAGACAGTAAGCACAATTCAACCAAAGTGCCTATCAAGCTTAAACTGTCATTAACGCCCTCTGTCTCTTCCCAGGGTTGCCAGGTTGTATGGTGCTCTGCCGGCCCCAGCTGGAACTCCTGATAACACTACACTACACTACACAACCCTGCATACACACATCCACTCACGCACACTTTATCAATAAATGGTTAATTGTATCTGCCTTGAGTTGTGTCTGCTTTATGGGTCACTGGAACCATGTCAGTACAACTCCGCCAGAGTGATCCAGCAGACAGCGCGCTAGCACGCAGGATGAACAACTTGGAGACTCGGGTAGATCAGTTAGCCTATCAACAGCAGGTGATGCTAACACAGTTAGCCCGCATCACAGACAGGCTAGATTATTTGGTTAGCCCACAGGGTTCCCCTGCAGCCCCAGCTAGCTCCTCTGCTCCCGCTAGTTCCACCCTTAGTCAGCCTACTCCGGGCCCTGCTTGTCGGTTTACTCCCGTCCCGACTCCCACCCGTTTTAGTGGCAAATTGGGGGAGGCCAGGGGGTTTCTCATGCAATGCAACATTGTATTCCAACGGGTACCTGGGGATTTTCCCACTGACCAAAGTCGCATAGGTTATGTGATTAATTTGTTAGAGGGACGGGCTTTGGCTTGGGCATATGCGGTGATGGCTAGGGCTGATTATGCTTCGTTAACATACACTCAGTTTGTGAATGAGTTTCAGGAAGTATTCGGCCACTCGGACCGCGAAGACGTGCTTACCTCCCGGTTGTTAAATCTCCGGCAGGGGTCAAAGGCCGTCGCCGACTACGCCGTGGACTTCCGGGTCGTTGCCACAGAGGTTGGGTGGGAGAATGCCTCTCTATGTAGTATTTTTGTTAGAAGCCTAAGCCCTAGCCTACGGGACGAGCTGGCCCATTTGGAGAAGCCCTCTACTCTGCATGAGCTAATCTCCCTCGCTATCAGCACTGACAATAGACTAAGGGAGCGGGCGGCCGAATGGAGAACTTCCGGTCGCTCGGGTGATCTGGCTCACCGTTCCCTACAGCCCCCCCTGCTGGCCCTCCCATCTGTTGATTTCCTGGAAGATCAGGAACCTATGGCTGTGAGTGGGTCTAAGCTATCTTCCGCGGAGAGACAGCGCCGCCGGGAGTTGGGGTTGTGTGTTTATTGTGGGAGTGAGAAGCATGAGCGCAAGTTCTGTCCCAAATGGCCAAAAAGGGGGAGTTCGTGCGTTGCAGTAGGGGGTCTCATGGACTTAACCCGCAGAAATCCCCTCACCCGTTTCTTGATCCCCATTCATTTCAGTTATAGACATAAAGAGACAAACACACATGCACTCATTGATTCAGCGGCCGAGCAGAGCTTTATTTCAGGTAGCCTGGCAACCCGGTTGGGGCTTCCTATGCAGCCGTTGGAGACCCCACTCAGGCTCATAGCATTGTCTAAAGCTCCGTTGGTCACAGTCACTCACCGAACTGCCCCAGTGTCAGTCATTATATCAGGCAACCATTGGGAGGAGTTAGGGCTGTACGTCTTACCAGTGTCGTCCACTCCGGTCATCCTTGGCTACCCCTGGCTTCGCCTACACAACCCCTTGATTGACTGGCATTCGGGGTGTGTGGTTTTTTGGAGTTCGTTTTGCCTGAGTGCCTGTTTGCAGTCTGCTGCATGCTCGCCTGCCGTGCCTCTGGGTGCACCTGCCTGTCCTCCTCCCGGCCTGTCTAAAGTGCCATCTGAGTATCACGATCTAGGGGCTGTTTTTAGTAAATCCCAGGCCCTTTCCCTTCCCCCTCACCGCCCGTATGATTGTGCGATCAACCTCAGGGCCGGTGCTCCGCTGCCATCTAGCAGACTGTATATCCTGTCTGCTCTGGAGTGCGCAGCCATGGACACTTATATCAAGGACTCCCTGAGTTCGGGCATAATAAGACCTTCTTCATCGGCGGTGGGGGCGGGGGTTTTTTTGTCGGGAAGAAGGATGGTTCTCTCAGGCCATGTATTGACTTTCGTGAACTCAATAACATAACCATCAAAGACAAATACACTCTCCCTCTCATCAACTCTGCGTTCGATTCTCTCCAGGGGGCCTGTTGCTTCACAAAGCTAGACCTGCGCAACGCCTATCATCTGGTGCAGATACAGGAGGGAGATGAGTTGAAGATGGCTGTCTTCCAACATCTAATTAATGATGTTCTGAGAGACATTTTGGGCACATTTGTGTTTGTATACCTGGATGACATTCTCATCTTTTCACAGTCCATGGAGGAACATTGCATGCACGTCAGGCAGGTTCTGCAGCGACTGCTGGAAAACAAGCTCTTTGTAAAGGCGGAGAAGTGCGAGTTCCATGTTTCTCGGACCTCCTTCCTAGGCTTCATCATCGCCCACAAGGAGATCATCCCTGACCCAGCAAAGGTGAAAGCAGTAGTGGAATGGCCCACTCCCTCGTCTAGGAAGCAGCTTCTTCAGTTCCTGGGGTTCGCTAATTTCTACCACCATTTTGTACAAAACTACAGCTGCATTGCCCTACCACTAACCAACCTGACTTCCACCAAGGTGCTCTTTCGATGGACGGAGGAGGCGGACGCAGTGTTTTCTCTCCTGAAGGACAAGTTCTCTTCCTCGCCTATACTGATGCAGGTGGGCCCCGCTCTCCAGTGCCTAGTGGAAGTGGACGCCTCGGACTCGGGGGTTGGGGCCGTCTTGTCCCAGCGCTCCCCGGTGGACGGTAAGATACGCCCCTGTGCGTACTTCTCCCGTTGTCTGTCCCCCGCGGAGCGCAACTATGACATTGGCGACAGAGAGCTGCTGGCGGTCAAACTCACTTTGGAGGAGTGGCATCACTGGTTGGAGGGAACTTCACAGCCGTTCGTTGTCTGGACTGACCACAGAAATCTGGAGTACCTCCAGACAGCTAAGCGTCTGAACGCTCGACAAGCCAGCTGGTCTCTCTTCTTCAGACGTTTTAACTTCACCATTACCTACCGCCCTGGGTTGAAGAATGCCAAACCCGACGCCCTGTCTCGTCAGTTTGCCTGGGAGTCGGCGGAGATGGCCGAACATCCCATTCTCTCCTCATCGTGTGTTGTGGGTGCCCTCTCTTGGGGTATTAAGGACAAGGTCCTGAGGGCACAGTCTGACAAGGCCGACCCGGGATGGGGGGGGGCAGCGGGAAGGTTGTTTGTCCCTTTGGCTGTCCGGGGGGGGAGGTCATTCAGTGGGGTCATGCGTCCAAATTTGCTTGTCACTCGAGAAGGGCGAGCACGGTGGTGCTCCTGCAGAGGTTGTTTTGGTGGCCATCTCTCCAGAAGAACGTGGGGGACTACATCTGAGCCTGCCCTCAGTGTGCGACTGGCAAGACGTCCTCTTCTCCACCTGCTGGGTTGCTTCACCCCCTTCCCATCCCGGGCAGGCCATGGTCGCACATGGTATTGGACTTTGTCACCGGTCTTCCCACGTCCAATCACTACACTACCATCCTCACACTGGTTGACAGGTTCTCCAAAGCCGCCCATTTCATCCCTCTGCAGGGGCTGCCCACAGCTAAGGAGACGGCCGACCTCCTGGTTCAGCATGTAGTTGGGCTGCATGGCATCCCTTGGGACATTGTCTCTGATCGAGGTCCCCAGTTCGTCTCCAGGGTCTGGAGGTCTTTCTGCGCTGCGTTGGGGGCCATGGCAAGTCTGTCATCTGGATACCACCCACAAACTAATGGACAGTGCGAGCGAGCCAACCAGGAGGTGGAGGCGGTGCTGCAGTGCGTCGGGACCTCTAACCCATCATCATGGAGCACGCACCTCCCCTGGATTGAATACGCTCACAACACTGCTGTATCTACAGCCATCGGCATGTCCCCCTTTGAAGCCTCGTTGGGTTATAATCCCCCACTGTTCCCTAAGGAGGAGGTAGACATCGCTGTTTCATCTGTTCGCGCCCACCTGAGGCGTTGCCAGCGGATCTGGAGGACGGCCAGGGCAGCACTTCAGCAGACGGCGGAACATAACACTTCGGTGGCCAACCGGCGCAGGGTCCCGGCTCCCGCCTACCGGGTGGGTCAGCAGGTATGGTTGTCCACCAAACACATTAATCTGAAGGCTGAGCGTAGGAAGACATCACAACGATTCATTGGTCCTTTCCCCATCAGCCGGATTTATTAACCCTGTGTCGGTACGCCTGACTCCCCCCCCCCCCCCGCATCTGCCCGACCTTTCATGTGTTACAGGTGAAGCCTGTCTGCTCCAGCCCTTTGTGTCCTCCTCCCAGGTCTCTACCTCCACCGATGGTGATCGACGGTGACCCGGCATGGCCAGTCACCGCCATCTTGGACGTTTGTCGCCGGGGTCGTGGCCTGCAGTACCTGGTGGACTGGGAGGGTTACGGGCCGGAGTGGAGGTCCTGGGTGCGTCCCTCGTTTGTGCTGGACAAGCAGCTCATCAGGGATTTCCATCAGATGCACCCGGGAAGGTTGGAACGCCCGCTGAGAGGCATGCCGTAGGGGGGGAGTACTGTCATGGCCGCCTATCTGTCACACCTGTGTGCGCACCTGTCTTCCATTTCCCTCTGCCTATTTATTCCATCAGGCCCAGTGCTTGGTGCAGAGTCATCTGGTTCTCTACCTAGAAACCTGCTACGCCAGCCTTCAAGCTTCCCAGCCTCGTTGTGTGTTTCCACGTCGGCTTCCAAGCCATCGTTTCTCTCTGTCCGGGCCTGCGCCTTCCAGACCACCAACTATCAAGTAAGCCACCACGATTCCTTTTCACCCTGTCAGCTCCCCCTGTGCACAGGCGGCGATCCGTGGTGGCGGACCTCTCTCTCCCTGGTGGTGGATTATCTGCCTCCCTCACCAGCATCCAGCTCACCGGCCACCTGCGGGCACTATTCTCCTGGCTGCAGCTTCAGTGCTTAGCTGGGCTATTCTCCACCACCTCAGACAGTAAGCACAATTCCACCAAAGTGCCTGTCGGGCTTAAACTATCATTAACGCCCTCCATCTCTTCCCAGGGTTGCCAGGTCTTATGGAGCTCTGCCGGCCCCAGCTGGAACTCCTGATTACACTACACTACACTACACAACCCTGCATACATGCATCCACTCACGCACACTTTATCAATAAATGGTTAATTGTATCTGCCTTGAGTCATGTCTGCTTTATGGGTCACTGAAACCATGTCAGAGATTACAGAGAGAGAGTGGCCTCAGTCCACTATGCCCCAAATCTCTGAACATACATTCTCTAGGCTTGGTATTTATGGGTAAACAGAAAGGAGGGGAATGAGGAGAAAGGGGGAGAGCAGAGACATCTCAGAGACAGTCCAAATGCCTGTCACAGTTCTGATAAGCAGGTCAGTATGACATGGGAGCTTATCCTGGGTGGTGAGCAAAGGAAAAGACACCACAGACATTCTGGAGACAAGGTGCCTATAAATTTAATCTATACAAACTAGGAGTTTCAGCACATTCCTGAGACACAAAATAAAGTAATTTGTACCTACAGGTACAAATAAAGTAACCTGAACCTAAAGTAGGGCATGTCAAAGAGATTATCAATGTAGCTTAGATCATCATTTACGCTTGTACTGACCCTCAGTCAGTGCTTGCACGTATCCTCTGAAGGCCAATAATTGCTCACAGAAACATGCCAAGAATATATCAGACATTCATTCATTCATTCATCTTCTTCTGCTTAATCCTTTGCGGGTCACGGGGGGGCTGGAGCCTATCCCAGCATCTTTGGGTGAGAGGCGGGGTACACCCTGGACAGATCGCCAGTCCATCGCAGGGTCAACACAGAGAGACAGACAACCATTCACTCTCACAGTCATACCTAAGGACAATTTAGAATCCCCGGTTTGATGCCAATTAACCTAACCTGCATGTTTTTGGCATGTGGGAGGAAACCGGAGAAATCCTGGAGTAAGCCCATGCAGACACGGGGAGAACATGCAAACTCCACACAGATCACTGTTGGTCGGGGGCTGGGATCGAACCCAGGATCCCCCGGCCAAGGGTGAGTTGCTGTGCTGCCGCAGTGCTAACCACTCTGCCACCACGCCGCCCCTATATAATATGAAATATAATATAAAGGAATATATGAACTTATCCTACATGGAATGCACATATAAACATTAAACATGGCATAGGAAAGGCATGATGCTTCTTAAGAATAATAATACACTATTAATAACAACAATAATGTGGATAATATGGAATTTTTCTATCAAAGCATCATGTTGTGGAGTTGTTTCTCATTCCATGGCATGAGCAGACATTATAGTTGGAGGAATAATGAATGGAGACATATACCAGAGTATTCATGGTCATATTTTGCTGTCTTCCACTAGGATGATGAAGATGAGACAGGGTAGACCACATCCTTATTAATCAAACTCTCTATTAATTTACAACAAAGAATATTAAGTTGTTTGATATGGACCAGTCAGTCACCTGACTTAAACCAAATGGAATATTTGTGGTAAGAACTAAAGATCAGGACTCACAATCTTCAGGATTTAAAGACAGTCTCCTTAGGAGAATGGATCAAACTCCCATCTGAGCACTGAAGGAGATTAGTTTCTGCATACAGGAAGTGTCTTGATGTTGTCATCATAAACAAAAGCTTCTCCACTAAGTATTAAATAATTTTCAATCACTGTGTTCAATACTTTCTTTTCCTGTTTTAGTCCACTTTATTGCACATTACTTTATTTATGAACTTAAATGTTTTGATTTCTTTCTATGTGTGGATTTCTTGAGCTAATACCAAAGACTGGTGAAAATTTCATTTGAGTAGCCTCAATGGAAATATACAATACTACAAAAAGTTAGGGATATTCAGCTTTTGGGTGAAATTTCAGTATGCACCTAAAATGCACTGTTGTGGGGGCATGGTGTGGGGATTCTCCACCCAAAGTGGGGAGCTGGGGGGAAGAGGGAACAATGCGCTGAAGGAGGAAGTGCTACTGGGGGGTCTCAAATGGAACAGAAAAGACTATTCGCCCCCCGGGGAGTTTGGGAAGAGCTAGAGCTGCCAGAGGGGGAGAAGGCATGAGAAGCGGTTCTGGCGCTTTGTGTTGTTAATGTGCCATGCATGTCTTTGTTCCACACATTGTATGATTGTCGTGATTCCTGGGTCGTAATGCACAGTATTAAAGGTTATAAAAGAAAGGTGCATGAAGACCCGGGAGATTTGACTGTACTGAATATTGGAGAAGGAATAAAGTTCATGTGTTGTTCAGCTCGTTGCCTTACCTGCTTCCTTTCTCCACATTGGTGACATTTGACGCCGGGGTCGTGGCCTGCAGTACCTGGTGGACTGGGAGGGCTATGGGCCGGAGTGGAGGTCCTGGGTGCGTCCCTCGTTTGTGCTGGACAAGCAGCTCATCAGGGACTTCCATCAGACGCACCCGGGAAGGTTGGAACGCCCGCCGAGAGGCATGCCATAGGGGGGGAGTACTGTCATGGCCGCCTATCTGTCACACCTGTGTGCGCACCTGTCTGCCATTTCCCTCTGCCTATTTATTCCATCAGGTCCAGTGCTCGGTGCAGAGTCATCTGGTTCTCTACCTAGAAACCTGCTACGCCAGCCTTCAAGCTTCCCAGCCTCGTTGTGTGTTTCCACGTCGGCTTCCAAGCCATCGTTTCCCTCTGTCTGGGCCTGCGCCTTCCGGACCGCCAACTATCAAGTAAGCCACCACGATTCCTTTTCACCCTGTCAGCTCCCCCTGTGCACAGGCGGCGATCCGTGGTGGCGGACCTCTCTCTCCCTGGTGGTGGATTATCTGCCTCCCTCACCAGCATCCAGCTCACCGGCCACCTGCGGGCACTATCCTCCTGGCTGCAGCTTCAGTGCTTAGCTGGGCTATTCTCCACCACCTCAGACAGTAAGCACAATTCCACCAAAGTGCCTGTCGGGCTTAAACTATCATTAACGCCCTCCGTCTCTTCCCAGGGTTGCCAGGTCTTATGGTGCTCTGCCGGCCCCAGCTGGAACTCCTGATTACACTACACTACACTACACTACACAACCCTGCATACACGCATCCACTCACGCACACTTTATCAATAAATGGTTAATTGTATCTGCCTTGAGTCATGTCTGCTTTATGGGTCACTGAAACCATGTCAGAGATTACAGAGAGAGAGTGGCCTCAGTCCACTATGCCCCAAATCTCTGAACATACATTCTCTAGGCTTGGTATTTATGGGTAAACAGAAAGGAGGGGAATGAGGAGAAAGGGGGAGAGCAGAGACATCTCAGAGACAGTCCAAATGCCTATCACAGTTCTGATAAGCAGGTCAGTATGACATGGGAGCTTATCCTGGGTGGTGAGCAAAGGAAAAGACACCACAGACATTCTGGAGACAAGGTGCCTATAAATTTAATCTATACAAACTAGGAGTTTCAGCACATTCCTGAGACACAAAGTAAAGTAATTTGTACCTATGGGTACAAATAAAGTAACCTGAACCTAAAGTAGGGCATGTCAAAGAGATTATCAATGTAGCTTAGATCATCATTTACACTTGTACTGACCCTCAGTCAGTGCTTGCACGCATCCTCTGAAGGCCAATAATTGCTCACAGAAACATGCCAAGAATATATCAGACATTCATTCATTCATTCATTCATCTTCTTCTGCTTAATCCTTTGCGGGTCACGGGGGGGCTGGAGCCTATCCCAGCATCTTTGGGTGAGAGGCGGGGTACACCCTGGACAGATCGCCAGTCCATCGCAGGGTCAACACAGAGAGACAGACAACCATTCACTCTCACAGTCATACCTAAGGACAATTTAGAATCCCCGGTTTGATGCCAATTAACCTAACTTGCATGTTTTTGGCATGTGGGAGGAAACCAGAGAAATCCTGGAGTAAACCCACGCAGACACAGGGAGAACATGCAAACTCCACACAGATCACTGTTGGTCAGGGGCTGGGATCGAACCCAGGATCCCCCGGCCAAGGGTGAGTTGCTGTGCTGCCGCAGTGCTAACCACTCTTCCACCATGCCGCCCCTATATAATATGAAATATAATATAAAGGAATACATGAACTTATCCTACATGGAATGCACATATAAACATTAAACATGGCATAGGAAAGGCATGATGCTTCTTAAGAATAATAATACACTATTAATAACAACAATAATGTGGATAATATGGAATTTTTCTATCAAAGCATCATGTTGTGGAGTTGTTTCTCATTCCATGGCATGAGCAGACATTATAGTTGGAGGAATAATGAATGGAGACATATACCAGAGTATTCATGGTCATATTTTGCTGTCTTCCACTAGGATGATGAAGATGAGACAGGGTAGACCACATCCTTATTAATCAAACTCTCTATTAATTTACAACAAAGAATATTAAGTTGTTTGATATGGACCAGTCAGTCACCTGACTTAAACCAAATGGAATATTTGTGGTAAGAACTAAAGATCAGGACTCACAATCTTCAGGATTTAAAGACAGTCTCCTTAGGAGAATGGATCAAACTCCCATCTGAGCACTGAAGGAGATTAGTTTCTGCATACAGGAAGTGTCTTGATGTTGTCATCATAAACAAAAGCTTCTCCACTAAGTATTAAATAATTTTCAATCACTGTGTTCAATACTTTCTTTTCCTGTTTTAGTCCACTTTATTGCACATTACTTTATTTATGAACTTAAATGTTTTGATTTCTTTCTATGTGTGGATTTCTTGAGCTAATACCAAAGACTGGTGAAAATTTCATTTGAGTAGCCTCAATGGAAATATACAATACTACAAAAAGTTAGGGATATTCAGCTTTTGGGTGAAATTTCAGTATGCACCTAAAATGCACTGTTGTGGGGGCATGGTGTGGGGATTCTCCACCCAAAGTGGGGAGCTGGGGGGAAGAGGGAACAATGCGCTGAAGGAGGAAGTGCTACTGAGGGGTCTCAAACGGAACAGAAAAGACTATTCGCCCCCCGGGGAGTTTGGGAAGAGCTAGAGCTGCCAGAGGGGGAGAAGGCATGAGAAGCGGTTCTGGCGCTTTGTGTTGTTAATGTGCCATGCATGTCTTTGTTCCACACATTGTATGATTGTCGTGATTCCTGGGTCGTAATGCACAGTATTAAAGGTTATAAAAGAAAGGTGCATGAAGACCTGGGAGATTTGACTGTACTGAATGTTGGAGAAGGAATAAAGTTCATGTGTTGTTCAGCTCGTTGCCTCACCTGCTTCCTTTCTCCACATTGGTGACCCCAAGACGTGCCATGGAGAGCAAGCCGAGCACCGCACCAGAGATTATCTGGAGGGAGAGCACCAGTGCTGCGTGCACTGTCTCAGTCAAGCTCCTGGAATTCTGGCTTCACAATCCGACTCTGTGGTTCCTGCATATAGAAGCCCAGTTTGCACTCCGTGGGGTAACAACAGATGACACAAAGTATTACTATGTGGTCGCTGCGCTGGATGCGCGCGCCATGCAACAGATGATGAGCCTGCTCCAGGAGCCGGAGGCCCTGGGAAAATATGAAGTGCTCAAGAGGATGCTGTTCCAGCGCTACACCCTTTCTGACAGTGAGAGGGCAGAGAGACTTCTAACACTTTCAGAGGGAGGTGAAAGATCAGCCATGGAGCTCGTGGAAAGCATGTTGGTGCTGATGGGGAAGAATGACAAGTCTTTCCTGTTCGCCCACTTGTTCCTCAGGAACCTACTGGCCACAGCAAGGGCGATCCTGGCCAACTCGCCGTTGCTGGTGACCAAGGACTACCTCACATTGGCGCAGGAACTGGATCACGTCATTTTAGCGACCAGAAATCTTAACGTGAATGCAGCAGCACCGGCGTGCATGAGGGACTCCAGCGAGGTCGAGGAGCCGCTGGTGGTAGCAGGAGCAGACGTCAGGAGATGCAGGAACGGGGAGATCTGTTTCTATCATCGCCGCTTCGGTTCGAATGCCCAACGCTGCCTGCCGCCATGCCAGTTTAAGAAGCCAGGAAGATGGTACGTTTGACATTCAGTCACAGCTGCAACCGCTGGCGACAGGAACAAGCTGCTTTATGTCATGGGCACACATTCGGGGAGACAGTTCTTGGTGGACTCCAGCTCCCAGAAGAGCCTCATCCTGGTCAATGCAGACAGGGTGGCAGGAGGCAGTGGTCCTGAGCTCACGGCCACCAACGGATCCACCATCAGGACTTTTGGCGAACGGACACTGATGATATGCTTGCATGGACGCAATCTTCAGTGGGACTTTGTGGTAGCTGCATGTTCTGCCCCCATTTTAGATGCAGATTTTTATGTGCTTATGGATTGTTAGTCGATGTTGCTAAGAGGCGATTAGTGGATGCTGTCGCTTTTACCTCACTGCCCTGCACAGCTCGGGGAGCTGGGTCAACAACACTGGCTAACGTTATAGCTCCAGGGGGTAAGTACCAACATTTACTCGCACAGTTCCCAGCACTCAGGGTCCCGACTTTTTTGGCTACAATAACGAAACACAAGGTCAAGCATTTTTATAACTACAAAAGGCCTGCCGATGTTCGTGTGACCTTGGCACCTGGATGCAGCTAAACTGGCCAGTGTGCGCGAGGAGTTTGCCAGCTTAGAGCAGTTGGGTATTGTCAGGTGCTCCAACAGCCCGTGGGCATCCCCACTTCACATGGTGCCTACGATCAACGGGTCGTGATGACCGTGCGGCGATTTCTGGCGCTTGAACAATGCCACGGAACACGATCGGTATCCTATCCCGCACATCCAGGATTTTTCCATACACCTGGCCAGAGCGCGTGTTTTTTTCCAAAGTGGATCTGGTCCGCGGTTACCACCAGGTCCCGGTGCGCACGAAAGCTGTTCCAAAAACAGTGGTAATAACTTCTTTCGGCCTTTTCGAGTTTTCATGCATGCTGTTTAAGATAAGATAAGATAAGATAAGCCTTTATTAGTCCCACAACGGGGAAATTCCAGGATTGCAACAGCACAGGGATAGCAACACTCAGAGCAACAATCAGAAGGCAAGAAAAAAAACAAGCAAGCAAGAGCAGCTAATATACATATGTACATATTACTATAAAAGATTGGATTAAAAGGTGCGGCGCAGACTTTCCACAGAATGGTGGACGCAGTGCTGCATGACTTGTCCTTCGTTTTTGTCTACTTAGACGACATTCTGGTAGCTAGCGCATCAGAGGAGGAGCACATCGCCCATCTCAAGACGGTTTTCCAGCAAGTGGAAGTGCACGGGCTGACAGTTAACCCGGGGAAGTGCCAGTTCGGTGTGCCAGTGATTGAGTTTTTGGGCCACCGCGTTTCACCGGAGGGCACGATTCCGTTACCAGATAAGGTGCACGCTGTGTCAAACTTCCATGTCCGCAGACCGTGAGGGCACTACAGGAGTTTTTGGGAATGGTTAATTTTTAGATCCGTTTCCTTCCCCGGGCAGTCCAGCTGATGCAGCCGTTGTATGCCGCGCTTAAAAAAAAGAAGCCTGTAGAAACCATCGACTGGACTCCCGAGCAAGTCCAGGCTTTCACAAATGCCAAAACAGTGCTGGTGGAAGCCGCGTTGCTAGCCCACCCGGATCCGTCTGCACAGATAGCGCTCACCACGGATGCGTCTGATGTTGCCACAGGGGCAGTGGTGGAGCAGTACGTCTCAGGTTCGTGGCAGCCGCTCGCATTTTTCAGTTGAACTTTTCACGACAGCGAGCACAAATACAGCACGTTCAACAGAGAATTGCTGGCTCTCCACCTGGCGACGCGCCATTTCCACTTTTGGCTACAGGGGCCCGAGTTCACCGCATTCGTGGCCCATAAGCTGCTAATGTACATGATGTCCAAGGTCTCGGAACCGTGGTCGGCCCGGCAGCAATGGCATTTGGCTGCGATTTCGGAGTTTACTACCGACATTCAACACGTTGCTGGTAAGCTCAATGTCGTGGCCAATTGCCTATCACGCGTTAGTCTCCCTGGTCTACATGGGAATAGATTTCCCTGCCATGGCCATAGAGCAAACCGGGGACGTCGACATTTGCACGCTCCAGTCGGCGCCTACTGGGTTAAGGATGGAGAGCAGGGTGGTGCAAGAAGGGTGCCCCCCCCCCTTGCTCTGCGACGTGTCCACCGGCTGCCCGCGCCCGGTGGTTCCAAGCTCTTGGTGCCACCGCATTTTTGAGTCAGTCCACTCCCTTTCATATCCAGGCGTGTGCGTTCCAGTGAAGCTTGTGGGGGCAAAATTCATCTGGCCACGCTTGCGCAAGGACGTGAAAGAGTGGGCTGCAGCTTGCGTCACGTGCCAGTTTGCTAAAGTGCACAAGCACACCAGAGGCCACCTCAAGTCGTTCCAAATCCCGGCTAGGATGTTCGACCATGTCCATGTGGATTTGGTTGGACCCCTCCCACCATCACAAGGTTTCACACACCTTTTGACAGTTGTGGACCGCACCACGCACCGGCCTGAAGTGGTCCCGCTGGCTTCTACTACTTCCACGGAAGTGGCTCGCACTTTTTGTTGGCTTGGGTTGCACGTTTCAGATCCCCATCGGACATCACTTCCGACAGGGGTCCACAATTTATTTCAGAACTCTGGTCTGTGATGGCCCAGAGCCTGGGGGTCAAAATTCACTGTACTACCACGTACAACCCCCAGGCTAATGGATTATGCAAGCATTTTCATAGGTCAGTTAAGGCAGTGCTCAGCGCTTCGCTCACGGATACAAATTGGGTCAACCGCCTGCCCTGGGTTCTTTTAGGGTTGCGGTCCACGCCTAAGGAGGATCTGGCAGCCTCCCCGGCAGAACTCGTTTTTTTCCTCAGCTGCTGCGGATCCCCAGAGAAGTTGTGCCGGAAAACCCTGCGCCTGGGTCCAATCCTCCGATGCAATTTTTGCACAGTACAGAGGCTTTTAACGTGCCAGGCCAGCCCACCATTGTTTTCCCCGTGCCTTCGTCCCAAAAAGCTTACAGAAGGCCAGTTTTGTTTTTGTCAGGCACGATGCGCACCGGACCCTGCTGCGCCCACTGTACGACGGACCATTCAGGGTGTTGGAACCTGGGGCGAAGCATTTTGTTTTAGACTTGGGGGGTGCGTAGGGAGATCATCTGCATCGACAGGCTGAAGCCCACTTTTGTGTTGGCAGACGAGCAGGTGGTGTTGGCCCAAGCTCCCTGGCAAGGACGCCCACCGTTGGTGGCTCTGCAAGTTGGTGATCCCTGGGCAGGGACCTGCGCTCGCAAAGCTAATGTGTCCCCCCCCTCCCTTTTTCCCTCCACAGACTGACGTGCCCTCCTGTACACCTTGCCAGCAGGGCGTTTCGACTGGATCGACGACCTCCCACTACAGCCACTATGGGCACCAGTTCAAGCCCAAAGGACGGGGCGGGGGGGGGGGGGGTAGTGCCCTTTCTGAGTGTTCGGGGGGGGGCTGTGTGGGGGCGTGGTGTGGGGATTCTCCACCCAGAGTGGGGAGCCAGGGGGAAGAGGGAACAATCCACTGAAGGAGGAAGTGCTACCAGGGGGTCTCAGAGGGGACATAAAAGACTATTCGCCCCCCGGGGAGTTCGGGAAGCACTTGAGCCGCCAGAGGGGGAGAAGGTGTGAGAAGCGATTCTGGCGCTTTGTGTTGTTAATGTGCCACGCATGTCTTTGTTCCACACATTGTATGATTGTCACGATTCTTGGGTCTTAATGCACATTATTAAAGGTTATAAAAGGAAGGTGCATAAAGACCCCGGAGATTTGACTGTATTGAATGTTGGAGAAGGAATAAAGTTCGTGTGTTGTCCAGCTCATTGCCTGGCCTGCTTCCTTTCTCCACACTATAACCTTTACAGGTGAACTTAATTTGACCTTCTCTAACCTTTTGGATACACATGTCCAACTGTTCAGTATTTCAGTACTTTTTGCATAACTTGCTGTTCTCTAACAAGGTGCTTAATGGCAAAATTCACAACAGGTGTTTGATCCATGAATCGACCAATCAATTTTCTGGTTCAGTTTGAATTGGTATTTAAACAGTCCTCTTCATCATGCTGTTCACATTTTGATATCATGAGACCAAGACAACACCTAACAATTGATCAACAGAACCTCGGCCTTGCAAAGCTTCAAACAGGATGTTCTCAGAGGGAAGTGGCCACTGAACTTAGAGTGTCACAGAGTGTCATCAGCAGGTTGCAACAGAGAGACTGGAAGAGTCACAGAAGGGCATAGAAGTGGACGTCCTTTGGCCATGTCCCACGCTGATTACCGCTTCTTTGTGAACAGTGCCCTGTGGAACCAGATGATGAATGCTATTCAACTCCAGGCACATTTAAGGGAGGTTAGAGGCACTCAAGTGTCATGTCAGACCATTCAAAACCATTTACATCAATGTTGTCTGCAAGCTAGATGACCTGCAAGGGTACCTGACCAGACCAAAAGGCACAGGCATCATCATCTTGCATGAGGCAGAGAGCATTTACGCTGGGCAAGGGTTCAGTGGGCCTCAGTGGTGTTCTCTGATGAAAGTTGATTCACACTGAGCAGAAATGATGGCCGCCAACAGTGTTGGAGATGTCAAGGAGAGTACTATGCATCAGTCACTGTTGTCACCAGATTAGCCTTTGGTGGTTGTGGTATTACAGTCTGGGCAGGTTTGTCTAGTCAATATAGAACTGCCCTACACCTTGTGAATAGTACAGTGACAAGCCAATACTACCTGAGTAACATCATTAATCCAGTCATTGTGCCCCTGCATGAACAACACAGGCCTAATTTCATCTTCATGGATGACAATGCTCCAGCTCATCAAGGTCACATCATTAGGGAGCAGCTGCTGGAGGCTGGGGTACGTCAGATGGAATGGCCTGCACTTTCTCCAGACCTGAATCCCATAGAAAACCTATGAGATCAGCTGAGTGACCGTGTAGAGCAGGGGTGTCCAATCATGTGCCATGGAGGGCCAAGACCTTGCAGGTTTTCTCTTCTATCCAGTCTCTTCAGCAGGTGTTTTCACTTATCAGCAATCAGTGGGAAGACATTCAGTGGAATCTGCTGTTGAAGACACTGGCTGGAGGTAAAGCCTGCAGGGTCTTGGCCCTCCATGGCACATGATTGGACACCCCTGGTGTAGAGGCTCTTCTATCCAGTCTCTTCAGCAGGTGTTTTCACTTATCAGCAATCAGTGGGAAGACATTCAGTGGAATCTGCTGTTGAAGACACTGGCTGGAGGTAAAGCCTGCAGGGTCTTGGCCCTCCATGGCACATGATTGGACACCCCTGGTGTAGAGGCTCATAACCCTGCATCCCACAACTTCAGTGACCTGAGGGCCGCCCTTCACAACGAGTGGAATGCCATGCCTTGCCAGACAATAAGTCAACTTGTGGACAAAATGAGATGTCGTTGTCAAGCTGTAATTGATGCTCAAGGGCACGTGACAAGTTATTGAGACAATGATATTTTTTGTTGTGGTATACCCACCACTGTTGTTGGCTATTGTTTCAATAAATTGTTAGAGATGAGGAAATCACCATTGCATGTTTCTACTTAAATGCCCTACTTTCATGATATTATATCATTGTAGTGTGAACCAAGATAAATCATTTCAAAACTTTTTCCCCCAATGTGACCTATAACCTATACAACCCAATTGAAAAAAAACTGAAACCTTTTTTTTTTTAATTATTTAAGTTTTTGTAAAGGGTATACAGGTCATTACAGCACTGCATTGTTTACATTTTCATCACATGTTCCCTTACTTTTTGCTATTTGACAACATTGGAAGAATAATTATTACAACACCCTTTTTTTAAGGTGAAAGAAAAAGTGAAATTAAAGAGAATAAAAAAAACAAACAAAACAAAAGAGCAAAAAACAAACAAACAAACAGACAGAAAAATAAAAACAAATAGTTAAAAATAAAAGAGCATCTGAGTAACGTTGGAATAAAGAGCAGAGCCATTATTGAAATGGTATTTGTCAAAGATTAGATCTAATGGAAGACACATATGCGATCCAGGGTTGCCAAAATTTCAAGAACCCCTCCATGTCCTGTCTCAGTGCGAATGTCAACTTTTCCATCGAGTAAATGTCTTGGATCACGTTAATCCAATCTTCAGGTGTAGGACAGTCCTTCAACATCCATTTTTTAGTTAGGGCTTTTTTACTTGCCAATATTAAAACAGTGAATAAGTATTTTTCTCCTCGGCTTTCCAGTGAGTCCGGTAGTAAACCCAAATACAAAGTTACAAAAGAAAAGGGGACTGTTATTTTGAATATTTTCCCCAATATTGTCTGTACATTGGTCCAATATTGGTGGATAACCGGGCATGACCAAAACACATGAAAATGATTTGCAGTCTCTTCACCACACAAGCGCCAACAATTCAACCCCTTATGAGTAAATTTGTTTTGTGCAGGTGTTCTGAAAAACTTACCAAATTTTTCCATCCAAATTCTCTCCACTGCAGGGATGAAGTACTTTTCCATTGTTGTTTATTTAGCTTTTCCCATATTTCCAGTTGTAAAGTGAAATTCCCCTCTTTTTCCCATCTCTCTTTTATATATGATGTGTTGTCTCCTTTCAAGTCTTGAAGACCTTGATATATTTTGGAAATGTATCTGATCCCTGGGATCCCTTTATATGCCATTAATGCCATTAAGAAGACATTCAGAACACCTGACTGGGCCCTTTCCACATCCTCCTTTTTAAGTATATTGTTTATGTGGTGTCTAAGCTGAAAGAACCTGAAAAGGTCTTGATTTATTAGACCTTGTTTTTTCAAATCTTCAAAACTTCTTAAAATTTGCCCTTTAAAAAAATCATAATATTTTATCAGTCCGTTCTCTTTCCACTTTTTAAATCTAGTGTCTGTTTTATTTGGAGTAAAGTCTTGATCATAGACAATCCATTGCAGAAATCAATAGGGCTCTTTAGTTTGATTCTCTCTGACTATCTTAAACCAAATTTTTAGCGGGGTCTCTATCCACGGGTTAGTGCTATTCAAAAGTTTAGGTAAGGCATTGTTCCCTATTATTGCCTGTAGGGGGATGTCACTTGTTATTTGGCAATCGATCTCCTTCCATTGTGCAGTGTAGACTGGGTTACATATCTCTACTAAAGTTTTAATTTGTGCGGTTTTAAAATAGTCCCTGATATTTGGCAGCGCAAGCCCACCTTTGTTTAGCTGTAAAGTTCTATATCTGATTCTAGGTCTCTTGACCTGCCATATGAATCTTGAGATCATTCTGTCCAGCTCCTGCCATGTTTTTTTGGGAGGTTCTACCGGTATTGTTTGGAAAAGGTATAGAAGACGTGGAAGTATATTCATTTTGACTGCATCGTTTCTTTGTGCAGTACCCAAGAATGGTATTGTCACGTTTGCGGGATTCACACAAAGAAAGAGGAGCAAGATGGTTGTGATGAACAGGCTTTATTTACACACCCCCAACCCCAACTCGGTTCTGAGCACAGAGAGGAGGGGAGGTCATTCTCCCAGACCTCCGTTTCAATCACGGTTACACACACATGATACAGCTGGGTCATTATAACGCAGTTATAATGACACAGCAGTATAACTCAGTAATAACACATTTAATACACACACACAGTAACGTTTTCAAACTGGCAAAGCATGCTGGGAAATCCCTGCCCCCCTTAACATGGCCCCGACGTTACAGTATCATATTCCATCTTGCTAGGTCAGATTTTATTTTTGCCACCAGAGGATCATAGTTTAGTGATATAATTTTGTTGAGTTGTTTCGGGATGTTGACCCCCAGATATTTCATAGATTCCAATTCCTAGTTAGTTTTGAGTTTACTTAGTGAATAATGATTTGGGTCATAGTTGAATGTTAAAACTTGGGTTTTATGTATGTTTAATTTGTACCCCGATAAATCTCCATACTCTGAAAAAACTGAGATTAGTTCTGGTAAAGAGGGGTCCGGCTGCCCCAGGTATATTAAAATGTCATCAGCAAAGAGTGCTATTTTATGTTCCTTCTGACCAAGTGTAATACCCTGAATTTTCTGATTCTGTCTTATCCATTGGCTCAGAGGTTCTATGAAGATTGCAAAGTGCAGTGGAGACAAGGAGCATCCCTGACGACATCCTCTTTCCAGCTCAAAAGATGATGATAAATTACCGTTAATCCTTATTTTAGCTGTTGGTTTTTTATATAGTGCCTGGATAGTTCTAATGAAGTTGTTATGAAAATTGAAACTGGATAAGATTCTATATAGGAAAGACCAGTCAACCGAATCAAATGCTTTCTCGGCATCTAATCCCAATATGACTGCATTTAAGTTATATTTTTTTTATATGATGAATTATGTGTAAAGTGCGTCTAATATTGTCTTGTGTCTGTCTTTGTCTTATAAAACCTGTTTGGTCTAAATGAATTAAGTCTGTCAGTATATTTTCTAATCTTTTGGCAAGGATAGTGGTAAAAAGCTTATAGTCCTGATTTAATACACTGATTGGTCTGTAGTTGGAGCAATCTAGTTTATCCTTTTCAGGTTTAGGTATAACTGCAATGACCCCTTCTCTCCAGGAGGGGGGGATTTCCCCTGTGTGGAGGACATAGTTAAATGTTTTCAGGAGGAGAGGAGATAGTTGCTGTTTAAAGGTTTTGTACCACTCTGCTGTATAGCCATCTGCTCCTGGGGATTTGTTAGCTTTAAGTTTCATAATTGCTTTTTCCAATTCTTTAGGTTGTATTTCTGACAGTAGTGTTTTATTTTGAGACTCCGTAAGTTGGGGAAGGTTTAATGTGTTTAGGAATGCTTCGGATGTGTTTTTATGTTTTTTGAGTGAGTATAAGTTCTTATAGTAGTTCTCGAAGCTTTTAAGAATATCCTGAATTCTGAATTTTATTTCCTTTGATACTGGGTCTCTGATTTTGTAGATTGCTCTTTCTGTTTGTTGTTTCCTCAATTTATAGGCTAATAATTTTGCCGATTTACTGCCTGCTTCATAGAATTTTTGTTTCAGAAATGTAAGTTTCTTTTGGATTTCAATTGTGTAGATCTCATTTATTTGATTTTTAATTTCCTTAATCTTGAGCGAGTCATTAGAATGAGTGTTGGCTTTGTGTTCTTTTTCTAGGTTCTTAAGTTCTGACTCTAAAGTGATTAGTTTTTCTTGTCTCAGTTTCTTTTGGATTGCCAGTTTTGCAATAATCTTTCCCCTTATTACAGCTTTGCATGCATCCCACAGTATTAAAGGGGATACTTCTCCATTATTGTTTTCTTCCAAATATCTGAGAATATCTGATTCCAATTCATCTTTCAGTGGTCCTTTCAGGACATTTGAATTCAACCTCCAAGAAAATGTATTATTTGTGTAATTTTGGATACTTAAGTCCGTAATGACAATAAAGTTTAATCTCATCATCATCTCATCTCTCATATACCGTAGATCGGACTGTGGTCAGAGAGATCCATCAGTCCTATTTTACATGTTTTTACTCTTCCAATGTCTCTATTAAACATAAAAAAGTAATCAATCCTTGAGTAAGATGAATGTGGCGTTGAATAAAATGTATAATCTTTTACACTGGGGTTGAATTCCCTCCACACATCACAGATTCCCATTTCTTTTAGTAGCATCCGAGTTTTCTTACTTTGAGTGTTATTTTGATGTGGAGAATTACCTGATGCATCCCAGTATGGATTCAGTCTTAGATTGAAGTCTCCACCACATATCACTAAACCTTGGGCTTTAGTTATCATTAGGTCAAATACATTTTTATAAAATTTCCAGTTAGCACCTGGAGGTGCATATACATTCAGCAGGGTGATATCTTCTCCCTCTAGCCGCCCAATTACCAAACTGTATCTCCCTTCTTTATCTTTGTGTTCTGATTTTTTTTTCAAATGTAATTTTGGTTGATATCAATGTCGCTACTCCCCTCCTCCTCCCTGACTTATATGAAGACGAAGAGATCATTTTAAACCCTTGTCTATTGAGTTTAGTGTGCTCCACGTCTGTTAGGTGGGTTTCTTGTAAAAATATTATTTCTGCTTTGTCTTTTTTCATTTTGCCTAGAATCTTGGATCTTTTAACTGGATTCGGGATCCCTTTTACATTATATGAGACTATTTTGGTTACACCCTGTTTCTCCATTGTATTGTCTTATTTAGTACAACAGTGTGGTGGCCCTCTTTTATGCTACTCAGAAACTGAAAGAACATTAAGAACATGAAAAACATTAAGAACATAGTGTACAAAACTTTAAAACAAAAAACTGACAAAAGAACTTCCTGAGCTGAGGTCTTTTTAAAGACCCTGGAAGAGCCTTGATGGAGTGTAGGCTCTGAGGAAAATTCCTCAAACTCTGTTACGTGTTGAGGGCCCTCTCTTACCCCTGTAAGTTGTCCCATGTTTTTAACGTGAATTTCAGATCCCAATCCGAACTTGTAATGATTTTTTTTTTTTTATGCCTATACCCTATGAAATTGTGTACACCCTCCCACCCCCATCACAGCAAACATTCACACTAATACAGTATTTGTTAGTGTGGGGAGAAGATGTGGATCATTGTCACATTTCTATTTTAACAATTTTTTTTTTTTTTTTATTAAAAAGACTTATTTGTTTCTAATACTATAACTGATCCATGAAATGTTTTACCACATGCTGATTCTGCATCTCCTTTAATGTTTGTTACCTTGTAGGAGGGGGGTTGGATGTGCAGAATGACTAAGAAAGAAAAAAAGAAAAAAGGTCGCTATTCCCTCCTGAAAACGGCAAGCTTATCCTTGGAGCTCTGGCGCTGGGTTTCCCGTTGCTGGCCCGTGGATTTTGAAGGTCTCTGTGTGGACCACGTTTGAGCCTTGATCCTATCGCTCGGGTCTGCTGCGGGTTTAAACACCGTTACCAGGAGTCCTCTTCTTGCCATGTCAATTGTAGCTTCTTCCGCCGAATTATAGAGACATGTCTCTTCATCGTAGAAGACCCTTAACTTCGCAGGAAATGGCATCTGAAAGCGCAGTTTTTTCTCTCGTAGCACCTTTTTAGCATCGTTGTATTCCCGGCGCTTTTTAAGAACCTCCGGGGCGTAATCGTGTTCCACGAAGACTTTTCTCTCTTGGTGCATAAATCCTTTTTTCTGCCCAGCCAGTCTTACAACCTCTTGTTTTATTTTGAAATTGGAGAATCTCACCACCACAGAACGTGGGGGCGCTTCCGCCGCTGGCTTAGCGACTAATGTACGATGGGTCTTTTCTATCTTCAAATCAGTGGTTTGGGGAATATCCAGCTTCTCTCTCAGTAAAGATTCCACAGAATCAGAATCAGAATCAGAAAAAGATTTATTGCCAAGTACATTAACAGATCACTGTAACATACGAGAGAATTTGACTTGACACAGAAAATGAACCTGCATTTCCGTGCCGCGGCGCATCTGAAACGCGCCTGTCAGCAGGAGGGTACAGGTAGCATAAGAAATAATACAATAGGAAGGAGCAAAAAAATCATTGATTCAGAATACTGGTCACATGATCAATATTATGATTACAAGGGGGAAAAAAAGCCCTCAATGCACATCAGCGGACCAAGATTTCACAGGACACAAAGAGAGCAGTGAGTGGATCTTATTTGTCAGTTCGTGGATCAATATGAGTGCACTGTTGAAGCAAGTGTTGTATCAGTAAGAACAACAAGGACACTTTGGCAGGAGATGTTTTGTCTGGCTACTGTCAATCGTCCTTGCAATTATCCGAGCAGCTGCTGTCCAAGGCCTTGTGCTCAATGTTTTGAAAAAACAGACTGCAGACAATCAGGAGGAATTTTTGTAGGGAAATTGAGCCAAATAGAACTGATCACAGAGAAGGAGCTTTATTTTCTTCTGTAGATTCAGTACTTAATCCTTCATTGCGGGGCGTTGAGTCCGTCGTGGATAGACCTAAGCGTAATCATGATGTAATCCACCTTCCGAGACAGTTCTCCATTTGTCGCTATCAGGGTCTTCTCCAATTTTTCAATTTGATGGATGCACCTCGCCTGGCCAGCATTTTGATAGGTAGTATCCATCTTCAGCAATTTGCGGTACACCAGCACAATCCCAGTTCCAATCAGAACGATCCCAATCACCATTATTACGAAGACATACAAATCTTCAATATCTTCGATAGAGAGATTAGTCAGGCACATGATCCTCCAATTACTTGTGTCCCGTAAATAGCCCGCTGGAGCCGTCCCTGCGGGGCAAACAGCTTCCCCCGGAGCACTTTTCCTTGTTGAAAAAATAGTGTTAATTGTGTTCAAAGCCCAGCTTATTAATTCCATAATTTCTTTCGACGGTCAGCAGTTAGACGCAGACAGACAACAGCAAGCTGGGATCCAGTTAGTTGGGAGGGAAGGAAAAAAAGTCAGAAGCAAGAGAGAAGGAAAAAGGCGTCTGCTCTCTTTGGAGGCGGAAGTAAGAAACGAAAAAGAAAAGAAATTGGAGAATCTCACCACCACAGAACGTGGGGGCGCTTCCGCCGCTGGCTTAGCGACTAATGTATGATGGGTCTTTTCTATCTTCAAATCAGTGGTTTGGGGAATATCCAGCTTCTCTCTCAGTAAAGATTCCACACATTCCGCCATTGTGTTGAAACCATCTTAGGCTCCTTCTTTCAGACCGTGAATTCTAATGTTGTCTCTTCTCAGCCTTCCTTCTTGGTCGGTTAGCTTAGCTTCCAATCTTGACTGTCTTTTGTGTAGATCCAGCACGGAATCTTCAAGCACTTTTATTCTTTCTTCGGCTTCCAAGATTCGGTTCTCGGCCTGGTCCACTCTGCTGTTTGTCCTTTTTAATTAATCTCTGAATTCACGAAATTCAGCCCAAACCTCTCGGCGAAATCGTCGTAATTCTTCAAATAACGTTTTCAAGCTAACCTTCTTGTTAGCTACGTTCAGCTCCTCGTCTTCTGAACGGAGATCCTCCGGTTCAGTTTCTTCGGCCGATGCGTGTCCTGGCCTGGGAAATGACAGTTTCTTCTGTTTTTGTTTAGGCGTGATGTTTTGGTCTTTTGATTTTTACTCTTCCAAAAATCCGTTAAGTCTGATTTTCAAGATGTTTTCCTGGATTGGTTCTGGGAGCTTCAGCGTTAAGCTGCTATCACCATGGTGTCCAGACCGGAAGTCAAACTGAAACCTTTTAAGGGGAAAAATAAAAAAAACTTACAATAACCTGGTTGCATAAATATGCACACCCTGTTATACTGTAACTGGGGACGTGACTTTGTTCACAGTTAACCAATCGCATTCAAACTCATGTTAAATGAGAGTCAGCACACACCTGCCACCATTTAAAGTGCCTCTGATTAACTCCAAATAAAGTTCAGCTGTTCTAGTAGGCTTTTCCTGACATTTTTGTAGTCACATCTTACAGCACAAGCCATGGCCCGTAGAGAGCTTCCAAAGCATCAGAGGGCTCTCATTGTTCAAAGGTATCAGCCAGGAGAAGGGTACAAAAGAATTTTCAAGGGATTAAATATACCATGGAACACAGTGAAGACAGTCATCATCAAGTGGAGAAAATATGGCACAACAGTGACATTACCAAGAACTGGACATCCCTCCAAAACTGATGAAAAGACCAAAAGAAAACCAGTCAGGGAGGCTGCCAAGAGGCCGACAGCAACATTGAAGGAGCTGCAGAAATTTCTGATAAGTACTGGCTGTTTAGTACATGTGACAATAATCTCCTGTCTTCTTCATATGTCTGGGCTGTGGGGTAGGGTGGCAAGATGGAAGCCTTATCTTTTAAAGAAAAATATCTAAGCCCGGCTACATTTTGCAAAAACACATTTGAAATCTCCCAAACGCATGTGGGAAAATGTGTTACGGTCCGATGTTAAAAAAAAAAAAACTACTGCCGTATCTCCTATGTAAAACAGAACACCAAAACAATCCCGAACTATAAATACAGATTAATACCAAATAACAAACACACATCCACAGCTCAGTGAGGATGACCCGTCCCCTCCCACCCCCCAAGTCCCTTCACCATTCAGTTCACCCCTGAAGGTAGCTCGCTTCCCGGGCCACAGCTGGTCGCCTCAATTCCGGTGCGCCTTTTCCTCCACACCTCCAAACACTCCAATCATCTGGGGCCATGCCCAACCGCCTTCTTCTGGGCATGACGATAGCAGAAGGTAACCATCTTGCCACTCGCCCGTCACATGCAGCCAGCCCTGGTACTGCTCCATCTGCTGCTTGGTTCTCACCTGCCTGGATCTTGTCTCCACCCGAGCCCAAACACAGTCCACGACTCCAAGCGGGACCCTGCACAGCCTGTGGTGTCTCCACCTGGCACTCGCTCTCCCAGTGCCACTCAGTCCTGCCCAGACTGCTTGTAAACCCACTGCAGACCCTGCCGATGTGGCCCCGTGTTCTCCGGCCCACCACAGTCAAGCTCTGGGAACACCTAGGACCATCGTTTGGGCATCGCTCGCTGCCGCAGCCACACCCCCATGCCATCCAGTACCCTCATCCAGGGCGATTCGGACACTGGCACTGGGGCCCTCCTGCGGTGACTCTGAGCGCGACAAGGCCTGTCCACTTTCCACAGTGCCTAGCAATTGTTCATCCCACACAGTGTCGTCCTGAACTCGCGGTACCGGTCGGTCCCACAGTTTGCAGCCTGACCACTCTTCCCCAGCGCTGCTCCTGATGGAAAACCCGAGGCCATAGAACAAGTTGCAGCCCATGATGTTCGTGCTGCAGGCCGTCACAACGAACTCCACATCAGCCATCTCCACCGACTTGTACCGAGCCGTCAGTGTGATGGTACCCACCGTGGCCAACTGTCCTTCATAGCTGCAGAGCAGTGCTGAGTCACCTCCACTTCTGTAGTGGGGAAAACATTGTCTAACTGTAGCCCAGTTCAGCAGAGAACTCTCCACCCTGTGTCAATCAGCATTGGTACCGGAACTCCATCCAAAACTACCATGCAGTGTGTGCGTCTACTGGTACTTGGGGACACAGTATGTATTACCATCGGAGCGGGAGGGGTCGAATTTCTGCGTGGGCTCTCCTGTTCTGCTAACTGGCATACTCTTGCGAAGTGGTGTAGATGGCCACATCTGCCGCAGGACTTCTCTCTTGCCGCACACTCTCTGGCCTTGTAGCAGTGCTTCGTGGACCCGCAGCCCACACACCTGGGCTTCCCCGGGGCAGACCTCATCCCTACATCGTTGGCCTCCTCCACGTCATCCTCAACACTCCCATCGCTGTCCGGGTCCACTACCTGCGTGGCCATGGGGGATTGTGAATCTCTCGGTGATAGGTGCTTGCTTAGCTCCCGAGTTAGCCTGTCTGCTGCTTCCAGCTGGAGCGCCAACTCAACTGCCCTGGCCAGCGTCAACTCACCTGGGAACGTGAGCAGCTTGGAGCGGACCGCAGCACAGTCGGTGTGTTCTGCCAACTGGTCGCGAACCATTTCTTCCTCCAACGGCCTGAACTAACACTCAGCAGCCAACTGCCTCAAGTCTGACACAAACTGCTGGATGGGTTTGCCTACCTGTTGGTGACGCTGTCTGAACTTAATTTTCCAGACAATGACGTTGTCCAGCGCCCTGAAATTGCGTGCCATTAACTCGACCACTTCTTCATAGTTGTCCGCATCACCAGGTGTGCCCCAAATCCTCTGTCCCTCCATTCCCAGGTTGTGCACAAGCAACGCACGTGCCCTCAGCTTCTCCATTCTTCCCAGGTCCAACACCACCCAGGAGCTCCAAGAATGGCCAAATTGGTGTCCCACACACCTCCATGGCTTTTCTTCTCGTCGCCAAATGTTATGTCTGAGGTTGGAGACAAGGAGGACGCCAGAAGTGGAGCTGTACACTTGTTTATTGAATACCAGGCACTGTGCACCTAATCGTGCATGCAGCCACTGGCAGAGGTAAAGGCAGAAGAGAGTGCCCCCCTCCCCCCACCTGCAGCCCTTCTTATACACACTGGGTTGGCGGAACCGGAAGGTGGAGCCACCACCTCGTGCTACACTAATAAGAGCTCCAATATGAAACAATATATGAACAAACAATAACTACATTATAGGTTGTCTTAGAATTTCTTTTTATCCTTTTTCATTTTCTTTTTTGTGTATCTTTCCTTTATCAGGATTCAGTCATGGTTTGGGACCTTGGGGAAGTCAGGTTATTTAGCACCTCAGACAGAGACAGGGAATAAGCATGGGAGAACAATGCCCAGGAAGGACAGAGGGGGTTGAATGCAGTGTAGTGTAAATATCATGCTGTGTGAGGTGAAGTGCCATGAAACTTGTGAAGTGTGACTTGGGATATAGAGAGGAGTGCTTGCTTGTGTCAGTCCATTCTGTGCTTGTGAGATGTGAGTGTGTAATAAATTGTCTGTCATGAATCTGCCTCTTCATTTACACACTCCACACTGGTGACCCAAGACGTATTATGGAACACGAGGCAAGAACCCCAGAGCCGGCCCGGTCGGGAAGCCCCAGCGACGCAGCAGCCATTCCACAGACAGCCCGGACTGGAACCCCCAGCAACGCATGTGCGGTTTCAGTCAAGCTACCGGATTTCTGGCAGCACAACCTGTGCTCTTGGTTCCACCACACCGAGGCCCAGTTCGCCCTCCGGGGAGTAACGGCAGACGACACCAAGTTCTACCATGTGGTAGCAGCGCTGGACTCCCGCACAGCCCAGCAGGTAGCGAGCCTGCTCGATCAGCCACCAGCCCGCAACAAATACGAGGCGCTCAAGGCTGCGCTCACCCGGCGTTACACGCTCTCGGAATGTGAGAGAGCGGAGAGGCTCCTGGTGCGGACCGAGTTAGGAGATGGGTCGGCCGTCGACCTGATGGAGAAAATGCTGGCGTTAATGGGCACGGACGACGGGCACTTTCTGTTTGCCCACCTTTTCCTCCGGAACCTTCCAACAGAGGCGAGGGCGGTTCTGGCCAATTCGCCGTTGCTGGCCGCGCGTGACTACCGTACGCTAGCCCAGGAGGCAGACAGGATCATCCTCACCACCAGGGCAATCACAGTCAACGCGGTGGCGGCGGAGCCCAGCGAGACGACCAGAGGAGGCGAGGAGCCACCGACGGTAGCAGCAGCAGGGGCCAAGGAGCGCCAGAGAGACATGCTCTGTTTCTACCACTGCCGCTTCGGAGAGAACGCACGCAGATGTACACCACCGTGCCAATTCAAGCGCTCGGGAAAATGCCAAGGCCGGCAGTCGGCAGCAGCTGTGACCCTCAGTGAAGAGAACAAGCTGCTCTACATGGCGGACGCGCGCTCGGGGTGGCCTTTCCTCGTGGACACCGGAGCCCAGAGGAGCATCATCCTGCCGGCCTATGCTGACCGGCTGGCAGGACCTAGCGGCCCCGGGATGTTGGCAGCAAATGGCTCGGAAATTAAGACCTTTGGTGAGAGGACACTGATCTTATCTCTACACGGCCGTACATACGAGTGGATTTTTGTCGTAGCAACACTGAATTACCATATCCTGGGGGCTGATTTTCTGTGTGCACATGGTTTACTGGTTGATGTTGCTAACAGGCATCTGGTTAATGCACTGTCCTTTGACTATCTCCCCTGTATAGCTCGAGTGACCCAGCCAACAGCACAAGCCAACGTCACAGTTCCAGGCGGTAAGTTCCACGCACTGCTCACTCAGTTCCCAGCACTCACAGTCCCGATGTTTTCGGCGGCCATCGCTAAGCACGGGGTGGAGCACTTTATCACCACCACTGGGCCGCCCGTTTTCGCAAGACCTCGGCGCTTGGACGCAGCTAAACTGGCCATAGCGCGTGAGGAGTTCGCCAACCTGGAAAGGTTGGACATCATCAGGCGTTCGAACAGCCCATGGGCATCCCCGCTACACATGGTCCCTAAGGCTAAGGGATCGTGGCGACCGTGCAGTGATTTCCACAGATTGAACAACGCCACAGCAGACGACCGCTACCCGATTCCCCACATACAGGATTTTTCCATTCACCTTGCCGGAGCACACATTTTTTCCAAAATAGACCTGGTCCACGGTTACCACCAAGTCCCAGTGCGCGCGGAGGACGTACCCAAAACAGCGGTAATAACTCAGTTCGGTTTATTTGAGTTCCTGTGCATGCCATTCAGGTTAAAAGGCGCAGCACAGACGTTCCAGCGCACGATGGATGTAGTGCTGCGTGATCTCCCGTTCGTGTTCGTCTACCTGGACGATATCCTGGTAGCCAGTACGTCCGAAGACGAACATGAAACCCACCTCAGGACGGTTTTCCGGAGGTTGAAGGAGCACGGGTTGATAATCAACCCGGCGAAATGCCAGTTCGGCATGACGGAGATTGATTTTTTGGGGCACCGCGTCTCTCCGGAAGGAGCGATCCTGTTGCCCGACAAAGTGCGCGCCGTGGCAGATTTTCCCCGGCCTCAGACGGTCAAGGCACTGCAGGAATTTTTGGGGAAGGTGAACTTTTATAACCGTTTCCTTCCCTGCGCGGCGCGGCTCATGCAACCATTGTACGCTGCGCTCAAGAGACGGAAACCTGCGGATGGAGTCGAATGGACCCCGGAGCAAGAGCGGGCGTTCTCGGAGGTTAAAGCAGCCCTGGCAAACGCCGCACTGCTGGCGCATCCGGACCCGACGGCCCGGATAGCGCTCACCACCAACGCTTCAGACGTGGCCATAGGGGCTGTCGTGGAGCAGCTGGGGCTTGGCAGCCACTCGCCTTTTTCAGCAGAACTTTGCGCGACAGCGAACGTAAATACAGCGCATTTGACAGAGAGTTGCTGGCTCTCCACCTGGCCATACGCCACTTCCAGTTCTGGCTGGAAGGACGCAGCTTCACCGCGTTCGTAGATCACAAGTTACTAACGTTCGCAATGGTCAAGGTTTCAGAACCGTGGTCGGGCCGGCAGCAGAGACAGCTGGCCGCGATCTCAGAGTTTACTACCGATATTCAACATGTGTCGGGTAAACTGAATGTGGTGGCAGACTGCCTCTCGCGCGCCGTGGTGGCCCCGATCTACGTGGGGATACATTACGCAGCCATGGCCACAGAGCAGATTAGCGATGCAGACGTGCGCGCACTCCAGTCTGGACCAACAGGGTTAAGGCTGGAGAGCAGGGTGCTGCAAGATGGCGGCCCCCCCCCCCCAACCTGCAATGTCTCCATGGGATGCCTGCGTCCGGTGGTCCCGGTCGCGTGGCGCCACCGTGTGTTTGAGTCGGTTCACACTCTCGCGCACCCAGGAGTGCGCGCGTCAGTCAAAATGGTGGGAGAGAAGTTTGTGTGGCCGAACCTACGCAAACAAGTAAAAGAGTGGGCTGCAGCCTGCGTGGTGTGCCAACAAGCCAAGGTACACAGGCACACGAAGGCTCCTTTGGAGCCGTTTCCGGTACCGGCTAAAAGGTTCGACCATGTGCACATGGACCTGGTGGGCCCCCTCCCACCATCACAGGGGTGCACGCACCTCCTGACAGTGGTGGACCGCACTACGCGCTGGCCAGAAGCAGTCCCGCTGGCGGTAACCACGTCCGCAGACATAGCGCGCGCTTTTTTAACAGCATGGGTGGCGCGTTTTGGAGTCCCGTCGGACATTACATCCGACAGGGGCCCTCAATTTGTTTCCGAACTCTGGTCCGCGATGGCCCGCAACCTGGGTGTTACAATTCATCGCACAACTGCGTACAACCCACAGGCCAATGGGTTATGCTGTGGTGCACATTTGTGGGTTTCATATGCTTCACATGTATATTACTGTATGCTTATTGTATGCTTCACGTCTCAGAGGAACAAAAGGACTGAACCTCCTAGGGGTAACAGGAGGATGTGAAATCTGGCCTTTTGTATGCAAAGAGATGGCCTTGAGGGATTTCCTGACCATCAGGACTTTAGGTGGAGGCGAGAAGACCTGGAGGGGATGCATTGTGATTTGGGATTAAAAGACAATGTGACTGTGTGCTTTGATGTCCTGGGGTAAAAAAGGGACAGATGTTGGGGGATTCACTCTCTTTCTGTTTTCGGATGTTGGAGAATGTGAATGTGAATAAAACTGGACTTGAGAAATAAACTCAGCCTCGTCCTTCCACACTTCTCCACACTGGTGACCCTAAGACGTATCATGAGCGGAGGCGATTCTCCCGAGCCAGACTCGTCAGGAGCCAGCCAAACGAATGCAGCCACAGTTCAGCTACCGGACTTCTGGCAGAACAATCCGCGCTCCTGGTTTAACGCAGTCGAGGCACAGTTCCACCTCCGGAGGATTTCGGTAGACGCCACAAAGTTCTACCATGTGGTTGCAAAGCTGGACAACCACACAGCCCAGCGAGTGGAGAGCCTGATCAACCACCCGCCGGACAGCGACAAGTACAGCACGTTGAAGGCTGCACTCATCCGTTACTTCACCCCCTCGGTGGAGGAGCGAGCAGAGAGGCTCCTGGCGCTGACTGAATTTGAGAGCTACAGACCTGCAGACCTGATGGGGAAGATGTTGAGTTTGAGAGACTCCGAAGATGATAACTTCATCTTCACCCACCTTTTCCTCAGGACCCTACCGTCAGCGGTGAGAGTGACCCTGGCCAGTTCACCACTGTTGGCCCGACGAGACTACCACGAGCTGGGCCAGGAGGCGCAACGACTCGTCAACGCCAATAAACGGCGCACGGCTACGGCTGCGGCAGCAGAGCTAGGCGCAACGTCCGGAGATGGCAGGGGGCCAGAGGCTGCAGCACCAGACTCACAGATGACGGCGGCGGCAGGGGCCAGGAAACACGGAGCAGACGACATCCTTTGCTTCTACCATTGCCACTTCGCAGAGAGGGCACGCAAGTGCATTCCACTGTGCCATTTCAAGCGCTCGGGAAACACCAAGACCGGGAGTCGGTAGCAGCTGCGGCCCTCGGAGAGGAGAACAAGATAAGATAAGATAAGATAAGCCTTTATTAGTCCCACAATGGGGAAATTCCAGGATTGCAACAGCATAGGGATAGCAACACTCAGAGCAACAATCAGAAGGCAAGAAAAAACAACATCTAGTAAACATATGTCCATATTACTATAAATGTATATATATATAGACACACAGTGCAGAGCATTATGGCTGGTGAATGTGCAGCAGAAAGTCGAAGCTCTCTCTCCGCGGATGCAGCGGGCCAGCTGGAAGTCTTTGGGCATGATGGTGACCCCCTTAGCGAAGAAGAGACCACCAGGTGGGCCTCGCTGGTCTCCTGCAGAGCCATGACGGCGAAGCTCAGGAAACGCAGGACGGTCTTGAAGTCCTGAGCGATCTCCCTCACCAGGCGCTGGACGGGCAGCTTACGGATGAGCAGCTCCGTGGATTTCTGGCAGCGACAGATCTCTCTCAGAGCCACGGGCCTGTGACGGCGAGGCCTCTTCACTCTGCCGGTGGCCGGAGCGCCTCTCTGAGCAGCCCTGGTGGCTAGCTGTCTCCTGGGGAGGGGGGGGGGCTTCTTCCTCCAGTAGATTTTACGGGCGGTCTGCTTGGTTCTTGCCATCGCTCTTTATTATTCTGTCTTATATTTCTTTCACGCCGCCTAAACTCCAGCCCGGCACCCGCGTCATTTTCGCTACAGCTCCCGGTATGTCGAGTTTCCCATTAGCACCGGGTGGCGGCCAAGTGCTAGCTAGCACTAGCTCCTCCCCACTGTAACGTCTCCCGCTGCAAACCGTGGCTCCGTCCGCCGACCCGGGAGACCCCCGGGGTGATCCGTGCGTCCGTGATATATATACAGAGTGAAAGGTGTAGAAAGAAGAAGGAAGATAAAAAAAAAAAAAAGGCTGTTGCAATAGGCAGCCGACTCGTGTGGCGCCGCCGGTCCGGCGGAACCGGAACCGGTTCCGGCGGAACCGGTTCCGGTTCTCCGGTTCTCCGGTTCTCAAGCTGCTCTACTTGAGGGATGCGCGCTCGGGGAGGCATTTCCTCGTGGACACAGGCTCCCAGCTGAGTTTCATCACACCTTCCTACGCTGACTGGCTGGCGCCTTCCAGTGGTCCCGGGGTGTCAGCAGCGAACGGCTCGGCGATTAAGACCTTCGGTGAGAGGACTCTGCTTCTGTCTTTACATGGTCGTACATTCGAGTGGACTTTCGTCATAGCGGCAGTCAATTTCAACATGTTAGGGGCTGATTTTTTGTGCTCACATGGTTTGTTGGTCGATCTTGCTAACAGACGCCTGGTTAATGCACTCTCTTTTTATTCTATTCCCTGTACAGCTCGAGTGGCCCCGCCAACAGCACAAGCCAACGTCACAGCTGCAGGTGGTAAGTTCCACACACTCCTCACTCAGTTCCCAGCACTCACGGTCCCAAACACGGGGTGGAACATTTTGTTACTACCACCGGACCACCCGTTTTTGCAAAAGCTCGGCGCTTGGATTCAGCTAAACTGACCATAGCACGCGAGGAGTTCGCCAACCTGGAAAGGTTGGGCATCATCAGGCGTTCGAAGAGCCCATGGGCTTCACCGCTTCACATGGTCCCGAAAGCTGATGGCTTGTGGCGACCTTGCGGTGATTTCCGCAGGCTGAACAACGCTACAGCACACGACCGCTACCCGATCCCGCACATCCAAGATTTTTCAGTGCATTTGGCGGGGGCCTCACGTTTTTTCTAAAATAGATTTGGTACGCGGTTACCACCAGGTCCCACTGCGCGCTGAGGACATACCCAAAACAGCGGTAATAACTCCTTTCGGGCTTTTTGAGTTTTTGCGCATGCCGTTTGGGCTTAAAGGCACGGCGCAGACGTTCCAACGCATGATGGACGCGGTTTTGCGTGATCTCCCTTTCGTGTTCGTCTACCTGGACGACATATTGGTAGCCAGCGCGTCCGAAGACGAACACGAAAACCACCTCACAGCAGTTTTCTGGAGGTTGGCAGAGCACGGGTTAATAATCAACCCAGCGAAGTGTCAGTTCGGGGTGACGCAGATTGATTTTTTGGGGCATCGCGTCTCCCCAGAAGGAGCGGTTCCTCTGCCTGACAAAGTGCGCGCAGTAACAAATTTTCCCCAACCACAAACGGTCAAAGCGTTACAGGAGTTTTTGGGAATGGTGAATTTTTATAACCGTTTCCTCCCCCGCGCAGCGCAGCTCATGCAACCATTGTATGCTGCATTAAAAAAACAAAAACCCACAAATAAAGTCGAATGGTCTCCAGAGCGAGAGCGCGCATTCTCTGAAGTCAAAACAGCCCTGGCAAACGCTGCGTTGTTGGCACATCCAGTCCCAGCGGCCCGCATGGCGCTCACTACTGACGCGTCAGATGTGGCCATAGGGGCGGTCGTGGAACAGTATGTAGCCGGAGCCTGGCAACCGCTCGCCTTTTTCAGCAAGACCCTGCGCGACAGCGAACGAAAATACAACGCATTCGACAGGGAGTTGTTAGCTCTCCACTTGGCCATTCGCCACTTCCAGTTCTGGCTGGAAGGACGCCGTTTCACCGCGTTCGTCGGCCACAAGCCGCTGACTTTCGCGATGACCAAGATTTCAGAACCTTGGTTGGGCCGGCAGCAGAGACAGCTGGCCGCGATATCCGAGTTTACTACTGATATCCAGCATGTGGCGGGTAAACTTAATGTAGTGGCGGACTGCCTCTCGCGCGCCTTGGTGGCTCCAGCCCGCGTAGAGGTAGATTCTGCAGCCATGGCCGCGGAGCAGGTTAGCGACGCGGAAGTGCGCGCGGCCCCAGTCCGCGTGGGGATAGATTATGCAGCCATGGCCGCGGAGCAGGTTAGTGACGCGGATGTGCACGCGCTCCAGTCTGGACCAACAGGGTTAAGGCTGGAGAACAGGGTGCTGCAAGACGGTATGCCCCCCCTAATCTGCGATGTCTCCACTGGACGTTTTTGACTTGATCCATTCTCTGGCGCACCCGGGAGTGCGCGCTTCGGTCAAAATGGTAGGAGAGAAATTTGTATGGCCGAGCCTGCGCAAACAAGTTAGAGAGTGGGCGGCAGCCTGCATGGCTTGTCAGCGGGCCAAGGTTCATAGACACACGAGAGCTCCCTTGGAGCCGTTTCACATCCCAGCTAAAAGGTTTGATCATGTCCACATGGACCTCATAGGCCCCCTCCCGCCCTCACAAAGGTGCACACATCTTCTGACAATGGTTGACCGCACCACGCACTGGCCGGAAGTGGTTCCGCTGTCGTCAACCACAGCCGAGGAGGTGGCGCGCGCGTTTTTAACGGCATGGGTAGCGCATTTTGGAGTCCCATCGGACATTACGTCCGACAGAGGCCCTCAATTTGTTTCCGAACTCTGGTCAGCGATGGCCCGCAGCCTGGGGGCAACGATCCACCGCACGACCGCGTACAACCCGCAGGCTAACAGGTTATGCGAACATTTTCACTGGTCATTGAAGGCGGCTCTCAGAGCGTCGCTTATGGATGCAAATTGGGTGGACAAGCTACCATGGGTTTTATTGGGGTTGCGTTCTGCACCTAAAGAGGATTTAGAAGCCTCCCCAGCTGAGCTAGTTTTCGCACAGCCACTTCGGCTGCCCGGGGAATTTCTCCCAGATAATCCAGCGCCAGAGTGCTCCCCGGCTCAGCGGTTACAGAATAGCACGGGCCCGAGCACGCTACCTGGCCCCGTTCACCACAGTTTTCCGCGTGTTTTTGTGCCTAAGGCTTTAAAAAATGCGGAGTTTGTTTTTGTCAGACATGATGCCCATCGCCCACCGTTACAACCACCTTATGATGGACCATATAGAGTGCTGGAAACAGGGGATAAGCATTTTTTGCTAGATTTGGGGGGCAGAAAAGAAATGATTGGCATAAACAGGCTCAAACCCGCTTTTGTGGTAGCTGACGAAGTTGTGCAGTTGGCTAAAGCTCCTCGGCGCGGCAGACCCCCTAGAGAGCATTCCCCAGAACACCCACAGAGATTGACTAACAGTTCTCATCCTCAGGCAGCAGCTCCACAGCAGAAAGACGCCACGGAGGTGGTACAGCCTGCCTACAGCAAATACGGGAGAAGGCTGAGGCCCAAGCGGCATGTGGACTGATATGTAGTGTTTTTATCATGACATGCAATCTGTGGTTATGTTGTTCCATCTTAGACGTTTGGGGGGGGGGGGGTCATGTGGTGCACATATGTGGGTTTCATATGCTTCACATGTATATTACTGTATGCTTATTGTATGCTTCACGTCTCAGAGGAACAAAAGGACTGAACCTCCTAGGGGTAACAGGAGGATGTGAAATCTGGCCTTTTGTATGCAAAGAGATGGCCTTGAGGGATTTCCTGACCACCAGGACTTTACGTGGAGGCGAGAAGACCTGGAGGGGATGCATTGTGATTTGGGATTAAAAGACAATGTGACTGTGTGCTTTGATGTCCTGGGATATTGTGGTAGACTGCAAGTCTAATTTAAAACATTACTGGCACATGCCTCTAGGGGGAACTACCTGTATTGTTCAGCACTACTATTAAGGGGACACATTAGAACAAGAGTGTGAAAACCCCGCGCAGAATCCATGTTCAGTCATATTATGTGTGTTGCAGAATAAACGGCAGAGTTAGCCAAAGAAATAACTCAAGTGTGATCATTGCTACACGGTAGGATATCACACAATTGGCGACGAGGATTAAAAGAAAAAAATCAGCGGCGAGAAACAGAGAACATTGCAAGTGTGGCGAACTCAAGTGACTCCATTAGTTCGAGTGCAAGTTCAGAGGAGGAAAAACGAGGTTTCCCCACCACGACGAGCAATGGCGGCTGTAATCGGAACGGTAACCCCTTTTGATAACTCGACTCAGTCATGGGAAGAATATAGTGAAATGTTGGACTTTTTCTTCGAAGCTAATGACATTGAGGAGCCAGACAAAAGGAAGGCTGTACTGTTGAGTGGAGTTGGTGCAACTACTTACAGCTTGTTGAGAAATTTAATAAGCCCTGCATTACCGAAAGATAAAACGTACGACCAGCTTACTGCTGAGCTTCAGAAGCACTTCAGCCCCAAACCGAGTGAAATCGTGCAACGATTCAAATTTAATTCACGCATAAGGAGGAACACTGAGTCCATAGCAGAGTATGTGGCAGAATTGAGGAAATTAACACTGCACTGTGATTACAAAGACTCACTGGAAGAAATGTTAAGAGACAGACTTGTGTGTGGAGTGAATGATGACCGTATGCAACGGCGACTTTTATCTGAAACAAAACTCACTTTTGCAAAGGCTTTGGAATTATGCCAAGCGATGGAAACAGCATCTAAAGATGTGAGAGAAATACAAAGGAAGCTAACAGAGGACACAGCAACGCATGTTCGTGTGCCTAAGACCCAAGTAGGTGTCCACAAAGTGTCGACTGACAAAACTCAGCACAAATTCCCCAGTTGTTATCGCTGCAAAGGCCAGCACAATGCCGCCGAGTGCAAATTTGCCACTGAGCTGTGTCATAATTGTGGCAAGCGAGGGCACATTAAGAAAGCATGTAGAATAAAGGTGGACAGCGCACAGGTGCTGAAAGCGACAGTTAATGGGCAAAAGTATGAAAACAAGGGCCCAGGAAAGGAACAGCAAGCGAATCAACTGAGAGGGGAGGGAGAAAGTGATACAGAAGACATGGGTTTTCACACAATTTACAACACGTCAGAGGAGCTGACCAAGGTAGCGCCCATCACGCGTACCATGAATGTTAATGGAATGAAAGTAACATTTGAAGTTGATACAGGCTGTGGAGTAACCATATTAAGTAAACAGCAATATACACAACTGTGGAAGAAAACAGACACAGCAGAATTAAATCCCTGTTCATTAAAATTAAAAACATACACAGGAGAGAAGCTAGACGTGCTAGGCATGGCACAAGTGAAGGTGCAGCACGAAAACAAAGAAAAGGACTTACCTGTAGTAGTAGTTGGGAGCGAAGGACCAAATCTACTAGGGCGAAGTTGGCTACAAGAACTGGCCATGATTGATCAGTTGGTGAATAAAGTGGAATCTCAGCCCAAATTGCAGCTGGAGGAGATCCTCGAAAGACACGCTGAGGTGTTCAAAGAAGGCTTAGGACAGCTAAAAGGTGTCACGGCAAAGATTAATGTGGACAAGGAGGCCCAACCACGATTCTGCAAACCCCGACCGGTACCCTATGCAGTCAAGCCACTGGTTGAAAGCGAGCTACAGAGGCTGCTGGATGACAAGATCATTGAGCCAGTGCAGGTTGCAGAATGGGCGGCGCCCATAGTCCCAGTGAGAAAGCCGGATGGCTCCATTAGAATATGTGGAGATTACAAACTCACTGTCAATCGAGCATCACGGGTGGATCAGTATCCAATTCCTAAAGTGGAGGACCTCTTCGCACAGCTGAACGGCGGCCGACACTTCACGAAATTAGACATGAGTCACGCCTACCAACAAGTAGTCCTGGAAGAAGAATCAAGAAAGTATGTAACCATCAATACACACAAAGGCTTATATACCTACACACGCTTACCATTTGGAGTAGCTTCCAGTCCTGCTATATTCCAGAGAACTATGGAGGGCATCCTAGGTGGAATTCCGAATGTTGCCATTTATTTGGATGACATCCTTTGTACAGGACCAAATGAACAAGAACATCTGAAAACGCTGAAGGAAGTGCTTCAACGGTTGAAGAAAAGCGGTCTGAGGTTGAAAAGAAGCAAGTGTGAGTTCATGGGAAAAGAGGTGGTGTTCCTAGGCCACAAGATCAACACCAGTGGTCTACACCCTCTAACAGACAAAGTGGAAGCCATTGCGGAGGCGCCTGAGCCACAAAATGTTACTGAGTTAAAAGCCTACCTGGGCTTGTTGAACTATTACCATAGGTTCCTCCCAAAGCTCTCCACGCTGCTGGCACCACTACATACCTTACTTAAGAAGGAAGAAAAATGGTCATGGGGGGTCAAGCAGCAGAAGGCGTTTGAAGAGTCCAAAGCGCTACTTCAGTCCTGTAGTGTGTTAGTGCACTATGATTCAAACAAACCACTCATCCTGGCGTGTGACGCATCACCCTACGGTGTGGGTGCTGTACTCTCTCATCGTATGGAGGATGGCTCAGAGAGACCCATAGGGTTCGTCTCAAGAACTCTTAGTGCAGCTGAGAAAAACTACTCCCAGCTAGACAAGGAGGGCCTTGCAGTAGTATTTGGTGTAAAAAAATTCCACAAATACCTGTACGGGAGACAGTTCGCTATAGTGACTGACCACAAGCCACTAATTTCACTGTTCAGTGAAATGAGAGCCATACCCCAGATGACATCTCAGAGAATTCAGAGATGGGCCGTTACATTAGCAGCATATGAGTACACCATCGTTTACAAAGCCGGACGGGACCATACGAATGCTGACGCGATGAGTAGGCTACCCTTGGATGGAGGAAGAGACAGCACGCCTGAGGAGGAGGAGAGAGTGCTATTGTTTGAAGATATCGGCGTGCCCCTGGTGAACGCACAACAAATAAAGAAGTGGACAGACAAAGACCCGGTTCTAGCAAGAGTGCGAGAATACATCTTGCGAGGATGGCCGAAGATGAACAGTCCTGAGTTCATTCCCTATGCCCGACGACAGGATGAGCTCAGCACCCAGGAAGGTTGTATCCTGTGGGGAGGACGCGTGGTTGTTCCACCACCTGGTAGGAATGCCTTACTGCAACAACTACACCAAGCACACCCTGGCATCACTCGCATGAAAGCGTTGGCGAGGAGTTACATGTGGTGGCCCAACATGGATGCAGAGGTGGAGGCGCTTGTGAAGTCATGTGCGGCATGCCAGGAGAACAGGAACAGTCCTCCAGCAGCCCCACTACATCCCTGGGAAGTTCCAGATAAACCATGGAGAAGAATTCACATTGACTACGCAGGTCCATGGATGGGAAGAATGTTCCTGATCATAGTTGACGCATACTCAAAGTGGATCGATGCATATTCTGTGAGTAGCTCTACTTCTACTGTTACCATTGAATGTCTTAGAAAGAGTTTCAGCCAACATGGGCTACCTGAAATCATAGTATCAGATAACGGTACATGTTTTACGAGTGAACAGTTCCAAGAGTTTTCTGAAAAGAATGGCATACGTCACATCACGACTGCGCCATACCATCCTTCTTCTAACGGCTTAGCCGAGAGGGCCGTGCAGACATTCAAGTCACTCATGAAAAAGATGACAGGAGACTCTATTGAAACCCGAATGTCGAGAGCTCTGTTCAGCTATCGAATAACACCCCAATCTACAACTGGCAAGTCACCAGCTGAGCTGTTGTGTGGAAGGAAGTTGAGGTCAACATTTCACTTAATACATCCAGACTTCAGAAACAAAGTGCATGATAAACAAGAGAAACAAAAAGGTTATCATGACATGCATGCTAGAGAGAGAATACTGAGAGAAGGAGACGTGGTCTACACCCGCAACTTTGGCTCAGGACCAGCCTGGGTACCAGGAGAAATAACAGAAAAGACAGGCCCTGTGTCATTCAAGGTGACATTAGGTCATGGACAAGTGGTGAGGCGACACATCGACCAAGTTCGTGGTAGGAGCTCCATTCCCCTGCCGATGGCACCAGAGGTGTTGTCTGACACCCATCCTGAGGAGAGCATCAGCGAACCACCACTTCAGGTGAAACCTGAGGTAACCGTCTCTGCAGATTCTACGGGCAGCACTGCAGCAGCCGAAACAGTGGAGCAGTCTGAGTCTTCACCTGCAGTTGGCTCACCCGCCGTGAGAAGATCTCAGCGAGCTAGGAAAGCTCCAGACTACTTGAAGGACTATACTTAGTCAGTAGTGAGTTCCCCAGCCACAGGACAAGAATGCGTCCTGGAACCTCACTGGGATGCGGTAGTCAAACCAAATCCCCAGTTAGACTGTTATGTGTGTTATACATGTAAAAAAAAAAAAAAAAAAAAAAAAAAAAAGAGAAAGAAATTATGTGTATGGCACATGTGTTTAAGAAGTTAAAAGTAACTGTGATTGTTTAGGGTTAAATGGGAGTTCCAGGATGTCTAGCATAATTGGCTAGTGTAATTAAAAGTAGTTTAATCTAGAGGGGAGGGATGTGGTAGACTGCAAGTCTAATTTAAAACATTACTGGCACATGCCTCTAGGGGGAACTACCTGTATTGTTCAGCACTACTATTAAGGGGACACATTAGAACAAGAGTGTGAAAACCCCGCGCAGAATCCATGTTCAGTCATATTATGTGTGTTGCAGAATAAACGGCAGAGTTAGCCAAAGAAATAACTCAAGTGTGATCATTGCTACACGGTAGGATATCACAGATATAAAAGGGACAGACATTGGGGGATTCACTCTCTTTCTGTTTTCGGATGTTGGAGAATGTGAATGTGAATAAAACTGGACTTGAGAAATAAACTCAGCCTCGTCTTTCCACACTTCTCCACAATGCAAGCGTTTTCATAGATCACTGAAAGCAGCACTCAGGGCTTCACTGACAGATGCAAATTGGGTAGACAGGTTGCTGTGGGTTTTATTGGGGTTGCGCTCCACGCCAAAAGAGGATTTGGGAGCTTCCCCGCCAGAGCTCGTTTTTGCGCAGCCCCTACGGCTGCCCAGGGAATTTCTACCAGATAATCCCACGCCGGGCAGCTGCCCGTCTCAGCTTTTGCAGCGTAGCGCAAACACAGGCACGCTGCCAGGCCCTGCCCACCACAGTTTTCCGCGTGCCTTGGTGCCTAAAACTTTGAAGAACGCACAGTTCGTGTTCGTCAGACACGACGCCCACCGCCCCCCATTGCGCCCACCCTATGATGGACCGTTCAGAGTGTTGGAAACAGGGGATAAGCATTTTGTGCTAGACTTGGGAGGTAGGCGGGAGAAAATTGGCAAAGACAGACTCAAACCCGCCTTTGTAGTGGCGGATGAGCAAGTGCTGTTTGCTGGGGCCCCTCGGTGTGGAAGACCCCCACGGAGAACTCCCCAGGGAAACGATTCACCAGAGCAGCCACACGGGCAGAACGAAGTCCCCCCCCCCCCCCACACGGCACACCCGCAGTCAGACACGCTCCCAGCAGCCCCCCACTGGCACAGCAGCGCCAGTGGACAAGGGGTGCTATTTCAGATTTCTGAAGTCTTGTGGAAATATCATTCCAGTCCTAAACAGACATCCTAGATCCAATAATTTTCTTGTGCATTTCTTGCTTCTGCACTCAGTTACAGCAGATATGGGAGGAGACTGAAGCCAAAAGCAAGTGTGGACTAATGTCTGTCTTAGATGCTGGGGGGGGTCGGTTTGGACCCTTGGGGAAGTTGGTTTATTTAGCACCTCAGACAGAGACAGGGAATAAGCATGGGAGAACAATGCCCAGGAAGGACAGAGGGGGTTGAATGCAGTGTAGTGTAAATATCATGCTGTGTGAGGTGAAGTGCCATGAAACTTGTGAAGTGTGACTTGGGATAGAGAGAAGAGAGCTTGCTGTAACCAGTCAGTCCATTCTGTGCTTGTGAGATGTGAGTGTGTAATAAATCGTCTGTCATGAATCTGCCTCTTCATTTACACACTCCACAATATCAGCTATCTTAATGGCCATCTGAAATTTGACAACTATAGAATCTTCTATTCTGCCCATTTTTTTTTTTTTAGCAAGAAGCACAAAATGAGGAAAAGAACAAGGGGTGCTATTTCAGATTTCTGAAGTCTTGTGGAAATATCATTCCAGTCCTAAACAGACATCCTAGATCCAATAATTTTCTTGTGCATTTCTTGCTTCTGCACTCATTTGCTAATAAACACTTTGTTTCAACATTCATTCATTCATTCATCTTCTACCGCTTAATCCTTTTTCGGGTCGCGGGGGGGCTGGACATAATTTTTTAAAATTGTATTTCCTTATTTTTAATTCTATTTTCACTTTAACTTTGCCTGCAAATTTGGTCTTATATTTTTCCTGCAGATGGCGACAAAGTACCTGGGTGCATTTAAAATTTCAACGAACAAGAGGACACCAAAGTTATTACCGGAAGTTATGGTTTTCCTGGTTCACGCTGTTGAGGGAAGCAGACATACACGTTAGCGAGTTCTTCATTGAGTTTGAAGGTGAAAGGCTCTATATTATCCACAAATAGTATCATTTAGAAACGATTGCTGTTGTAGCCTATGTTGGTTTCGGGTTGTTTACGAACAGTATCCATGAGCTAACTGAGGCTAACTAGCAGCTATTGTAGCTGGTTAGCTTGTTCCTGCTAATGTGAAAGGTGTGAGGGATAGGGGGCACGCTCTGGAGGAAACCTGTTTGTGTCAAAGTTACACACGAAGGACAGAAATTGGAATTTACAAACGGAAGTTGGATTTTTACACAGCTAGATGAGCGGCTGCCATTTTAAGTAAATAACCTATTTTTTTTTTGTTGCTATTTGGTTAGTGTCTAAAGTTGGTTAATAAAGTGTATAGGTTGAACACTAGAATTTAGGTGTCCGCTGGGTTGTATCCGTAGAGATGAACTCTTACTAAACTATAATCTGTTAGACACTGTTACAGTCATTTATTTTTAATGTTTACATCACTCCAATACCTTTCTCTTCTCGTGTGTATTCGAAGTGATCCGGCTTTGTGGTGGTTTTGGTTTCTCGTCAGTCATTTAATAATGTCTTTCGTTTTTGTTGTGTAACAGATGAAAAAACAGGACACGGAAGAGTCCGTCACTCAGAGCACTGAAGCTGCTCCACCCACAGCAGAAGTGATGGAGTCTCCAGCAGCTGCAAAGGAAAGCTCAGACAACATCAGCCCCGAAGAGTCCGAGTCACAGACTGACACACCGCCACAAGGACAAGAGGGGGCGAGAAAAGGTGGAAATTGAACTGTTCTCAAATCTGCATGGATGTCGCTCTTTGTGTGTCTCTGTTAGACATTATGGCTAAAAACTGATTCAAGTACAGATAGACTGATTTTTAAAAGCCTCAGAAATGAAGTCACCATGCAGCTCCATAAAGCAAAAACAAATTTCTTCTTAGACATAATCAAAAATGCAAAAGGGAACAACAAAAAACTGGAAATGTATTGATAAACTCAGGGAAAAAATGAAAAAAGTGAAGTCGTACAACTCAGTTTGAATGGAAAGCTTCACTTGGGTAGCTTAGTTATAGCCAGCAATTTTAATGAGTATTTTATCAAATTGGTACAAGAACTGGGTCTGAATTTACCCAAAGATACCTGCACCAAATTAAAACGAATCATGAAACTGATCTAAACCTTAAACCCACAAATGAGGTAAAGCTTAACAAAATTTTATCATCTCTATCAAGTTCAAGAGCTAAGGATATTCATGGACTAGACACGGTATTCTTGGAAAAGACATAAACAGGGATGGCAATTTTCCGCCGATCCGCGGATTTCCGCCGATTTTATCATCTATGTCATAATTTTGTACCTTTACCTTGTTCTCAATAAAGTTTGGAAAAAAAAAACACATACGCGCTTGGCGCTTCCCCGAAGTCTCGCGATAACCCGGATGTACTCAAGCTACTGCTGTATTGTAAACAGCCCTGCGATTGGATAGTTGCAAACGATTGGACCAATCAAATGGCTCGTATGCTTTGTCAAAAATTCATTTCGGCTTGTTCTCAGGGATGTGATTTTTCCGGTAATTCACCGAATTCCGCTTTATTTTTATATTATATGTACGTTAAGTACGTTAGCGGCTTGTGGTTCACGAACGCAGTTAAAGTGTGCCCTTTCAGCCAGAACCGGAAGTGGCGTATGCCAGGTAGAGAGCCATTAACTCTCTGTCGAACACGCTGTATTTACGCTCACTGTCGTGCAAAGACCTGCTTAAAAAAAAGGTGAGCGGCTGCCAAGAACCGGCAACGCATTGCTCCACGACGGCCGCTATGCCCATGTCCGAGGCGTCGATAATGAGCGCTGTTTTAACCTCAGAACACCTGCTCCCGTTCAGGAGTCCAGTCGACTCTGTCCACCGGTTTCCGTTTGAGTGCAGCGTACAACGGCTGTATGAGCTGGGCTGCGCGGGGGAGGAAAATGAGCTGCTCAAGTCTCAATGGAGATTGAAACTGGTGATCTGAAATGAATGCTGAAATTATAAAAAGTAATGGTATGTTGGAATTTTATTTCTATTATGGAATAGATAAAATTAACTGATTTTGATTTGATCAAGTGTTAAAGCATGTGATGGATAATGCTTGTTGGAATATTTACCTCCGCCAAGGAGGTTATGTTTTCATCGGCGTTGGTTTGTCTGTCTGTCTGTTTGTTAGCAAGGAAAAGTTATGGACGGATTTTCATGAAATTTTCAGGAAAGGTGTGCAATGGCACGGGAAACAGATGATTAGATTTTGGTGATGATCTGAGAGTGCATACCTCCACCAAGGGCTTTTTTGTCTTTGTGCAGCAGGATTACACAAAAACTACTGGATGGATTTGGATAAAATTTTCACCAGAGGTGGTTCTTGGGCTAGAGAGGAACCCATTATATTTTGGTGATGATCTGAGAATGCATACCTCAGCCAAGGCTCTTATCTTCTCACAGTGTGTTAGCAACAATACTCCAAAACTGATGGACAGACTTTGATGCAATTTTCACCACAAGTGGCTATAGGCCTACACACAAACCCTTTACATTTTGGAGTTGATCCATGACAAACGGAAGGAGCCTTGGCGGAGGGATGCGCTCTGAGTGCTTTTCTAGTTTAGGAATGCTATCTTCTTGGAACATAAGTCAATATTATACAGTAATAAGTGGCATTCAGCTGTTTGTTTTATGTCATGTAAGCACAGTTCTGGTACTTAAAAATCATAAAAACCCAGGAGCTTCGGGGAGCGAAGTGACAGTAAAGGTGAAAATTGGCTCAAAGTTCAATGAGGTAACAGAAACACTCGGACAGTTTCTGAAGAAACCAGAAAAGGAGATGAAGTTCAAAGTTCAGAGACTGACACAGCTTGCTGCCAAAAGGAAGAAAGTTTCACATTAGAAGTCACTTGGTGGCCAGTGTAAATAGTGTAAAAACCTCTAATAGAACTGTTAAATATGTTGGACTAAAGACAGTGAGACAACATTGAAGAAAAAGTAAGTTAACTTTTCATTAAATTTAATGATTTATCTAAGTCTGGTATTTCATTTTTTTAATCATTTTTTTCAGTCTAAATTACTTCTGTTTTACTGAAAACCTCCCAGCTTCAGGGGGGCTGTGCCCCCCCGGCCCCCCCGTAAGTCAATCGACCAAATTAGATTTCAGCTGAAATCAGAATTTCCTGTAGCCATCCCTGCATAAAGATACTTTAATAATTCCAATTACAGAACTAATAATCAATACATGAAAATATCTTTCCTGATGCATTGAAATCTGCCATTGTAACCCGCATACACAAAACTAGAAATTAGTAATTACTAGTACATACCCGTGCATGCCCATAGAAACCAAGTATAAGCAAGTATTTCTGCATGCTCGTAGAAAGGAGGTGTAAGCAAGCACGTCAGCACTCATTCAGTGATGCCTGCTTTTGATCTTTGATGGTGTCTTAGTGAGTCCTATGATCGTTGATGATGTCATGGCGAGTGCTATGATCGCGAGTCATGCCTGTGTTTGATCTTTGAAGATGTCCTATGATCTTTGATGATGGCATATCGATGATGTACTGCTTTGAATGGATGTAGTATTTCCAGATTTACACACAAACTGACAAGAGATTTCTTGAATTTATCGAGTGATTTTTTTTTTAGATTTCCAAATTTCCTGCTTCGAATGGGTGTGGTTTAAAGTGCTGTGTCCTATTGTGTATATGACGGCATGGTCGTTTTGTTGACGGCATCACGAGTCCTGATGTTCACTGTATATGACATCATAACAGTGTTTCCTCTGGCTTAGAGACCTTGGCGCGGTGACAATATGTTACTTTTATACTATTTATTTCTTTTTAAAATTTTACACAGTAACGTTGCAATATGGAACTTACCATTTGAAGTATTGTACGACCGAGGCTTGAATACTGGGCCAGTTGGGGTCCCACCCAGACATCCTGTGTTTAGACTTTTTAGTGGTGTTATCCTTCTCTCCTTCCTCTGCCTGAACTCTTTCCTCTCCTTGGCTCCTCTCTTCTGTCTCATCTTGCCCTCTCTGAGCTCTGTCTAATTCAGCTTCTCTCTCTGTCTATGGTGGTATACAAACAGGTTAGAAAATATCAAGTGTCATGTTTTGTCCTGCAGGATTTTTTTGTCATGGTTTACATAAATGACAAAAATATGTGTATTTTTTGCATTTTTATTCTAGTGTTTCTTTTTTTTCCATTGAGAGAGTAGGGAAGGGAAAGAAACATTCATAATAGTAATGTACTCATGCATACTTAAAGAGTCCATGACATAATTCAACCAAGACATCATTCATAAGAAGAACTACTGTGTTTTTATTCTGTGTAGACAAAAAAATTAAATAAAATTTTGTTTCCATATACTATCATAAATTACATCGTGATGCAGACTATTGCGATGTTCGTTTGTCGAAATTGGGTCAAATGCCGCCGCCATTTTGTGACGTAATGAGGTGAACCAAAGATGTAAACAAACATGGCTGAGTACACTGAAGCGGAGGAAGTTGTGAGCAATTTCAGCGAAGATTTGAGTGATTTGTCGATAGTTTTTGAGGAAGAAGCAGGATTGAGTGATGAAGAAGAGCGAGTTGGTTCTAACGAAGGACTGCAACCCTATTTATTTGAACCATATCGTTCAGGAAGCAAAGATGACTCCCACGTTTCAGAGGATGAAGGGTCCTATGGTGAAAGGTTAGAGATGGACATCGGTCGCCTCCAAAACACTGAATGGTAATATACAGAGAGATCTAAATTTCCCCGATTGGGTGGTCGGGGAAATAAAAATAAAAAAGCTCAGATATTCAGTTTCAGTAGGCAATGAGATTTATAAACATGAAAACTGAAAAAAGTGATATAACGTTTTTTTAAACACAAAGTTGTTCCATTTGGAGTAAAGTCAACACTCAGCTTCAAAATTCATAGGGGAGGATTTTACTTTCGGAAGAAAAAATATAAAATCACAGTCGCCTAATGTGGAAAAAAAAAAATCAATTACACAAACTCTTTTCCTGGCGAGTTTTGACACTGTTGCTTCTCTGCGTTGTTTTGATGTGGGTGATCGTCCGTATCTCTGTGCAAAAATCATCCGTATCGCTGCGCTGTTTTGATATGGACGATCGCCCATGTCAAAACAGCGCAGAGAAGCAACAGTGTCAAAACTCGCCCGGAAAAGAGTTTGTGTAATTGAATTTTTTTTTTTTTTTCTCACATAAGGCGATCATTATTTAATCATTTGGTTTACAGAAATTTTGACTTCAATTTTTTTTTTTTTTTATTTCCCGTGGTCGGGGAAATTAAAAAAAGGTAAAATTTAAAAAAAAAGCTCAACTATTCAGTTTTGGTAGGCAATGAGATTTATAAAAATGAAAACTGAAAAAAGTAATATAACGTTTTTTTTAACACAAAGTCGTTCCATTTGGAATAAAGTCAACACTCGGCTTCAAAATTCATAGGGGAGGATTTTACTTTTGGTGTAAAAAATATAATAAAATCACGATCGCCTTATGTGTGGAAAAAAAATATCAATTACGCCAGCTCTTTTCCGGGCGAGTTTTGACACTCTCTGCGCTGTTTTGATATGTTGATATCGTCTTGAGCTGTGGGTTTTCGTTTGAAAACTGTAGGTATGGCAGTCGGTTTTAGAACTTGTTTATAACGAACTTTCAAGCCTAAAGATTCCTGTATAGCAGGCGCCTCCTCAAAACTCTGCAGTGAAATGATCGCTACAGAGTACAGAAGATGGTGTTGGTTGCCATTTGTCCCTTGTTCTCTGTATTTGCTTTGGCCATTTTTTTAAGAAGATCTGGATCTTCTTAAAAAATGGGCGGTGCAGTGCGGTGGCGCAGTGGTTAGCACTGTGGCAACACAACAACTCACCCTTGGCCATGGGATCCCTGGTTCGATCCCAGCCCCTGACCAACAGTGATCTGTGTGGAGTTTGCATGTTCTCCCCGTGTCTGCGTGGGTTTACTCCGGGAGTTCTCCGGTTTCCTCCCACAGACCAAAAACATGCAAGTTAGGTTAACTGGAGACTCTAAAGTGGCCCTAGGTGTGAATGTGTGTGTGAATGGTAAAAGGATAACGCCGTACCGTGGCTGCTTCATCCATCCAGGTCGATGCCCTCAATTTCCCCGCTGGGGATCAATAAAGTATACAAAATCAAATCAAAAATCAAGAATCTCTTGGGAATGAGGACAGGCTTGTACGTTCACTGGAGCAATTAGAACACCCAGCCGCCACGCAACGTTTTGGCATTTCTTCGCTGATATAGAAGCTAAACAGCTTGTTTACATTGACAGCACACAGATCATCCGAGAGGAACTTCACCTCATGATGTCATATTTGGAAACGAGGTGAGTCTCAGATCGCGTTAGTGCAACACGGCGCTCAATTTGAATTCACTTGGAAATATTTTTCCACTTATTTAGCGTTCTAAGTCAAAAGAACCAACTATATGGACGATTGAAGATAAATTCATACTGAATATGATCCATAGTTCCTAAATCGTGTCACAGACACTTTAAATTATATGATCAGGTGGGTATAGTAACCAGAAATTCTACTCGTGTAAAAGCAGTGCTTTGAAATTAATAATTAAAAGTAGACAACCAAAAATTTCTAGTTGAGTTAAGGGTACAAAGAGCACACACTTAAAAACTTGAGTAATGACTTCAGTTTTGAAGGTTTTAGGTTTTTCTCAAAAATTTATAAGTTTTCTTAGTTTTCTACTTTTCTCTGTAAATCTAGCTAAAGTTGAAACCATGTTCCTCAAATTTGTAATTTCTTCTTGTAAAATTGACTTTTCTTGTACATTTGAAACTTTATTATAAATTTGTGGATTATTTTATGACAAATTTTTGTCTGTTTTTTAAAATGAAATTACAGGGGGGTTTTTTTAGATCAATTTTGAAACAGACTGTGGTAAAAAAAAATTTTTTTTTTTACTTTTTCCTTATAACAATTTACATTTTTGACTATAATTTTACATTCAGAACAGAACAATAATTTAACTCTGATTACAAAGAAAAAATAATAAAATTGTATTTAATGAAATAAATTAACTTAAATGACCAAGACCAATGCCGTTATTTCTGTTATAATGTTTCTTTATATTTATAGTTGGCTGGGGTTTTTTGTTTTTGTTTTTTTTTTCCAGAAATCTCCTCACCACCCAGACAGCAGAAAAAACCTCCCTTATTTTGAAATCAAATGTTGACACGTTTAGTTTGTCTGAAGGCTGCTGACGGATTAAAGTCATTGACTTCATGAATTTCGGTCATCTTAACCTGCCAGGTACATAATAGGAACTGTAGCGGACTCTAAAGACATAATTCACTACAATATGTGTTCATGTACAGAATGATCTGTTTAGGCAGTTATAGTTGTGCTCTCAGGCTTTCTCATCAGGAACTTCTCTAGGCAGCCGCTGAAGGACCTCACTTTAGAGTGAAAAGAGAGCTAGCATTTTTAGCTGTTGCTTTTTGCCACTGCCACCGGAGAATGAAAACGGCACGCCTGCTCATGCGAGAAAGGAGAGAAATTGCCAGTCTCTTCATTCCTGCAATTCCTACAGAACATAACTTATTATTGTAGTGGCTGGTGAAATATATCCTCAGCAATTCATCAGTCCCCCTTGCCTTTCCCTTCATATAAAGCCGGCTGCATATGAATTCTAACCACATCTCTTAGCTAAGCGACTCTTCCATTATTGCTCCCGTTTCCAGCGGGTTAAAACCATGATAAACTCCTCCAGTGCTTACATACCTCTAATGATTTTTTTTCCGCGTTTAAAGTACTTTAACAAACTCTAAACGCGGAAAAAAAATCATAAGTCCGACAGAAACATAAGTACTTTAACAAACTCATGTTTCTGTCGGACAGTCACGCTTAGCGAGACACTGCCTGCTAACTGACTGGAAAACTCGCATGGGCGGGGTGCTTCTAAACTCCGCACAGATGACGGCCACGCGCGTCGTTCTTGTGCGCGCTTGCGGAAAGTCATTGCTTCATATATTTTTCTTAATAAATTCATGTCTCCTTGGCGTGGCAGTAAAATTTATGGCGCAGCGGGCCGCCACCGAGAAATGTTACCAGAGGAAACCCTGCATAAAGACATCAAGGACAGCATCATATCATACGCTGTCAGGCAGGCATCACTTGTCACGGCCAAGATGTCTGAAGTGATGATATAGAGTGAAGTGATGATATAAAGTACGAGGAGACGAAGAAGAGTGATGTCTGACGATAAGAGTTGAGGTTCGATTAGACACAGCAATGATGATAGGACTACAGCTCCTGACCAAATTGAGTGATGATATAGAGTGAAGTACGTGGCGGTACATAAGAAGTTGTTCAGAACTCCTTATACAAAGATATAGAGCGATGATAATCAAGTCAGTGGCGGTAATGCACCTGTAAGCTGGTTGCCAACCGCCAGTAAAATTTAAAAGAAGAAGAAAAGAAGAGGCATCACTGTATGACATGAAGGCAGGCTTGATGTCCTATGATGCAGACATCATGGGGACATCATAGGCCATCCTATGATTGTGACAGACAGACACACACACAGATTTCTTGAATTTATAGAGTGATGTTTGTCACACTTAAAATGGGTGTGGTTTAAAGTGCTGTGTCCTATTGTGTATATGACTGCATGGTCCTTTTGTCTATATGACTGCATCGCGAGATCTTGATGTTCACTGTATATGACATCATAAAGACATCAAGGACAGCATCATATCATACGCTGTCAGGCAGGCGTCACTGTATATGACATCATAAAGACATGAAGGCAGGCTTGATGTCCTATGATGCAGACATCATAGGGACATCAAAGGAACGTCATAGGCCATCCTATGATGTGCCTATGATTGTGACACACAGACAGACAGACACACACACAGAGATTTCTTGAATTTATAGAGTGACTAGTGCATACCCGTGCATGCCCGTAGAGGGGATGCATTGGAACAGAATTCTTGCTAGTTACAGGACAGTTGGTATCGCAACACAGCACTAAGTGGCAATCACATGTGATGGCTTTTGTATGCAGCAAAACAAAAATCACACAAAATATGCCCTGCCATCTGGGGCTGTTTGCCCCTGCTTGTTACTTCTCCTATATACAGTATGTCTTGTAGGGAATCATGTGCTCTGTCTATGTGCCGTCATATAGACATCATCTGGTGGGTCTTCTTCTTCTTTGTTACAAACCACTGAAGGGTCTTCTGTCTCAGACAGCTGTGTTGTTCACAGTCATGCCTGCGGCGTACTGGTAGAACCTGAAGTGTTTCATGTTCACGGCATCCTTTCTGACGTGCAGCAGTTCTCCTCATTCTATTGCTCTCCATCTGGTGGGTCGTCGTCTTCTTCCTTCAGACCACTGGTTGAGGGATAGGTGCGTCATAATTCCAGTTCATGGGCACAATCCTGAAAAAGTGGCTTTCGACCTTGTTCAAGAAGGCCCGTGCATGGCCGTAGAAACCAAGAAACCGGAGCACCCAGAGAAAGTCAGCGCTTTTTCTTGGCATTTTACACATTTGTAGTGTAGACTGGCATTCATCAAGGTTACACATTTGCCGTCATGTAGGCATGGTGAGTCGTCCTATGATGCCTGAGTTCATAGGACGCGCTACGATGATGAGGCAGAGATCATTGGCCGTCCTATGATGTCCTAGAAACGTGTTTTAAAGTCTGTCATACCCTATGCTGGTGAAGGGTGTCCTGTCTCAGATGAGTGTGATGTACTGCTGGAACCTCAGGTGTTTCATTTTCATGGCATCTTTTCTGACGTGCAGCAGTTGTCGTCTGCTCTCCATCTGGTGGGTCTTCTTCTTCTTCTTCTTTTTCGTTGAGACCACTGATTGAGGGATAGGTGCGTCGTAATTCTAGCTCATGGACAGGATCATGAAAATCATAAAGACACATGGTCTATATGACATCATAAAGACACATTTGTCTGTGTCCTATAGGATGTCCTATAATGTTCAGGCAGAGATCATATGACATCATAAAGACACATTTGTCTATGTGTCATAGGACGTCCTATGATCTCTGTGGTCTATGTGACATAAAGACACATTTGTCGTGCTATGATACCTGAGTTCATAGGACGTTCTTTGATGTTCAGGCAGAGATCATAGGCCGTCATATGATGTCCTATAATGCATGACAGACACACAGACACACACAGCATTGGGGGCCCGGCGGAGGGCCTGGAGCTTGTCATGTCAAAATCCTTGAGTGCTGCTGAATGAAGAGGGAGAGAGAGGGAGCGGGAGAGGGAAAGATGGAGAGAGAGGGAGAGAAAGACCAGGGAGAGAGAGAGAGAGAGAGAGGGAGAACAGGGGGAGGGGGAGATAAAATCTATGTGTGACATCATAAAGACAAATCGTTCTATGATCTCTGTGGTCTATGTAACAACATAGACACATTTGTCGTCCTATGATTCCTGAGTTCATAGGACGTCCTATGATGTTCAGGCAGCGATCATAGACCGTCCTATGATATCCTATGAAGCGTGACACACAGACACACACACACAGATTTCTTGCTTTTATAGTGATGATGATGATAGAGTGATATCAGACATCATAGGGAGTTGTTCAGAACTCCTTATAAGAGCTCCTTATATGAATTGGTTTCTAGGGGCATGGATAGGTACGCTAGAGTGAAGGACGTGGTGGTAATGCACCTGTAAGCTGGTTGCCAACCGCCAATCACATCTAAAAGAAGAAGAAGTATCAAGTCCGTGGCGGTAATGCACCTGTAAGCTGGTTGCCAACCGCCGGTCAAATCTAGAACTGGAAGATGATCATAGGTACATCATAGGCCATCCTATGTTGTCCTATGATCGTGACACACAGACACACACACACAGATTTCTTGAATTTATAGTGTGATAGGCTAATAAGCCGGTAGGTGGAAGGACCGGGAGCTCTTCAGCTGCTCATAGGACACAGTCCAAGGATAGATAATTTTTTCACACATGAGTTGTTCAGAACTCCTTATAAGAACTTATCCAAAGATATAGAGTGATGATAATCATGTCAGTGGCGGTAATGCACCTGTAGGCTGGTTGCCAACCGCCAGTCAAATCTAAACTAGTGCATGCCCATAGAAATGCGTGCATGCCCGTAGAAGGGATGCATTGGAACAGAAATCTTGCCAGTTACAGGACAGCTGGTATAGCAACACAGCACTAAGTGGCAATCACATGTGATGGCTTTTGTATGCAGCAAAACATAAAAATCACACAAAATATGCCCTGCCATCTGGGGCTGTTTGCCCCTGCTTGTTAATTCTTCTCCTGCCTGTCACTGTTCTGTGTTATGTTGCTTACCTGTGTCTACATATATGTCTTGTAGGGAGTCATGTGCTCTGTCTATGTGCCATCATATAGACATCATCTGGTGGGTCTTCTTATTCGTTCAGACCACTGAAGGGTCTCCTCCTGTCTCAGATGGCTGTGTTGTTTACAGTCATGCCTGCAGCGTACTGGTGGAACCTGAGGTGTTTCATGTTGACGGCATCCTTTCTGACGTGCAGCAGTTCTCCTCATTCTATTGCTGTCCATCTAGTGGGTCTTCTTCATTCAGACCACTGGTTGAGGGATAGGTGCGTCGTAATTCCAGTTCATGGGCACGATCCTGAAACAGTGGGTTTCGACCCTGTTCAGGAAGGCCCATGCATGGCCGTAGAAACCAAGAAACCGGAGCACCCAGAGTAAATCAGCACTTTGCTTGGCATTTTACATATTTGTAGCATAGACACAAAGTAGGATGTACTTCCTAAGGAGATTGCGGTCCTTCAACATCTGCAGCAAACTTCTGCGGATGTTTTACCAGTCTGTGGTTGCCAGCGTCCTCTTTTACTCCGTGGTGTGCTGGGGGGGCAGTATATCCAAGAAGGATGCGTCCAGACTGGATAAACTGATCAGGCGGGCCGGCTCTGTGGTCGGCGCGAAGCTGGACACCCTGGTGACGGTGGCAGAGATGAGGACTCTGGATAAACTGTTGGATATAATGGACAACGTCAGCCACCCTCTGCACACCGTCATCAGTGACCAGAGGAGCTTGTTCAGTGAAAGACTGCTTCTTCCCAAGTGTCGGACCAACAGGCTCAAGAACTCTTTTGTCCACCATGCCATCACACTCTATAACTCCTCACTTGGGGGGGGGGGGGGGGCATAGAGTACAGAGGACAGTAGGGCATTCATAGTGCAATAACCTTAACCACACTTGTACAAGCCATATTTAGCCTTGCATTTACAGTATATTGCGTATATTAAGTGTTTAAAACATTTATAATGTCTTAAGAGGTTTAAACCTGGCACATCAACATGGTAAAACATTCAAAAAGTGCGTCTCAACACGCCAAAAAAAAGCTGGGTAAGATGTAAAGTTTTTTTTATGTGTTAGCACAGACGTAAGATTTGATGTTTTGACCCTTTCAACTTTCAATAACAAATTGTGTGTTAGCAGGCTTTTTAAACAAAAAAAACCCGTTCATTCATAAAATTTTCAGTGCTCACTGGGCTGCGACAGCTCGCCACTAGCTGGAGACAAAACTTGTGACAAATGTGCAAATTAGCATCAATTTTCATTGAATTAAGTGTTTATTTTTTTCTTTTTTGCTTTTCTGATCTGTACGCTTCTTTTATGTGCTGCTGGAAATTTTAAATTTCCCAGAGGGAGTCATTCCAAAGGGATTAATAAAGTTAAGTCTAAGTCTAGACTGGCATTCATCAAGGTTACACATTTGCCGTCATGTAGGCATGGCGAGTCGTCCTATGATGCCTGGGTTCATAGGACGCGCTATGATGATGAGGCAGAGATCATAGGCTGTCCTATGATGTCATAGAAACGTGCTTTAAAGTCTGTCGTACCCTATGCTGGTGAAGGGTGTCCTCCTGTCTCAGACGGATGCAGGAGGGATGCAATCACTCCCCTGCAACGCAGGACGCAAGAGCTGTGATTCGTCTGCTTCGTCTACTCCTTCACATTTCCTAGTTTTCGCCTCTGCGCCGCTCTGCTTGTTCACCGAGTCACCACTTCCAAAGCAAGTCCGATAAACAACAATCCAAATTCAAAAGAATATTGAGGAAGTTAGCAGCAGCAGAACATTTTTATGACCCGTACTAACATCTGTTATTATATAGATTGTCAAATGACGGCAGCAGCGGTGGTCAGACGGACCGTAACGTCTTCTCTTATTTATCTCTCTCTCTGTTGCAGTGATCCTATGAAAAGTTTTTTTTAAAAACATTTATTAGCTTTTGTCCATTGCTATTTAATCAACAAAAACGCATGACAAACACAAATCACTCTGCACATTGGCAGAAACCGTTTTGGCAACGGAACAGCGCATTCAAACCAGCACATAAGAAAAAATTGCTGATTGCTGGGTTGACGACATACGTCGGCAATGGTGTCGACGTGATGCAGGTGCATAAATGCAGCTTTACCTGTGGTAAACCAAATTTCTGCCCTGGCTTTCTATTAAGCATTTATGAATAGGAGGTCGGACTGTCGCAATAACCGCAATTATGTAATACCCCGCTGTGGACAAGCCTACAGCGGAGGAAAACGAGCAACCGCAACAACCGCGGTGTTCACTTTCTTTGTGTATGTGGCTAAATCTCGTTGTTCACTTATGTGCGCCTTAACAAATAAATTGTATTTTTATTGCCAACACCACATTTGCACACGGTACTAATGGTGGCTGCACCTGGTGCTATAGAAGCTTCCACAGCGCGGGTGCTGGCGGCGTCAGCACTGTGTGGGGGCACACTCTTTACAGACAAACTCCAGCAGGCAGTTAGTGATGGAAGCGTTTGGACTCCTTGTTAAATACAGCCGTGACAGTGAGCACTGAAAGGGCACAAAGCGTGTTATTTCCTTCTGAGCAGAGTGTGTTTATGATCCTCACAATTGAGCTCTGACAGCGAAACAGTGGCTGTGTAGTGCATTGCTTGTTTGAACGTGATTTTTCGGATGGTGGCAAAAATCACAGAGACAAGAGCCATGCAGAGTCCTGTACAGAGACTGTCCTGTTTAACTAAGATGAATGTCGCTGCAGTCTCCAGTCCATACACACTGTAGTTGAAATACTGGAGTTCCCGCCACTGCTTTATGAAAATTACCTTTTTTTTTTCTTTTTTTTTTAAACAGAATCAGCATTTCATGCCAAGTAAGGCTGGAGCGCCGCACAATTGTCACACACGCACATGAAGTTGAGAGCACAGCTGCAGCGAGTTTCTCACAGCTTCCGTTGTGTGCCACATAAGTTATGAACCCTGTTAAAATTACTAGACCACAGAGTCCTAAAAACATTTGCAATAATACCGTATACCGCGGTGCTGAGCTATCCACCGTCACCGCAGGGGAAATTCCTCTACCGCAACAGCCCGAATAGGAATTAATTATTACTTCTGATTGACAAGTTTTTCCTGCAGCCTCACAGTTTTCGGTGTCTTTAAATTGTGTTTGTATTTGTACAAATGTTTTTTGTAAAAAAAAATAGTTTTTTAATGTGCATTTGAGACTTGTCAGGTTTTTTCTTCTACATCGTATATGAAAAAAAAGTAAACATCAATAAGTTAAATATTTCCAGAGCTGGAGGAGAATAGCAAAACAAAAAAACACATAGCAAAAAAAACGTCTGAAAATGAGAAAATTGCCCATTGCTGCCGTCTACAGATATAAATTAGCTGTTAATTTAAATCAATGAAAATTTAAGTGTGGCGCTACAGCCTGCAGCCTGCCATTCTGGCCTGATTTAACCTGTTTGCTTCTTAGTAAAAATGTTTCAGATTGGTCATGATCTGAAAATCAAAAACACAAAAGGTAATGTAATAAAATACATCTGATGACTTAAACTTTATTCGTTATTACTACTTGACAAATTAAAATTATTAGAAATCAAATAAATTACATTAGGAGCCAACTTGCTCCTCCGACCCGTTTTAATTTATTTATTATTTATTTTGCATGTGTGTGCCACCATCATGCACTTTTGCAGCTTTAATAAATTTTTTTCAGACAAAACTAAGAAACTCAGCAGTAATTTAAACCAAAGAAACAATAGTCTGATACACTGTAATGTTTCCAGTTAGCACAACGTAGCATCATTTACAGTGTTGGTGGTGTTAACTTTACTTACCTCCTATTAAAATGAGGTTAGCAGACTATCCTCTCTGACACAGCATAATGGAAAACACTCTCACATCCCTGGCGAACAGAAGTAGCAGCTAAGATAAGATAAGATAAGATAAGATAAGCCTTTATTAGTCCCACAACGGGGAAATTCCAGGATTGCAACAGCACAGGGATAGCAACACTCAGAGCAACAATCAGAAGGCAAGAAAAAAAACAAGCAAGCAAGAGCAGCTAATAAACATATGTACGTATTACTATAAAATATATATATATACACACACACACAGACACACAGTGCAGAGCATTGTAGCTGGATGGAATAAATATATGAATATATGAACACACAGTGCAGAGCATTGTAGCTAGATGGAATAAATATGTAAATATATAAACACCCACAGTACGGAGCATTGCAGCTAGGTGGAATAAATATGCAAGTATATAAACACACACAGTGCGGAGCAATGTAGCTAGATGGAATAATATGTAGATATATAAATATATAAACACCCACAGTACGGAGCATTGTAGCTAGATGGAATAAATATGCAAATATATAAACACACACAGTGCAGAGCATTGTTGCTAGATGGAATGAAACAGCATAACCGTCTACTTAGTTATCCTACATGGTATGATTATGTGCCCATACATATTCTCACCCTCCATAGCGACCGGTATGTTCCTAGTTGTATGCCGGAGAGGACCATTGTGTAAGTCTATTGCATCTTTTGCATTCAAAAAACTATTAGTTTGTTACATCTTTTTGCTATCTCTGCGAGCAGCCCTGCTTAGGTTGTACAGTCTGACAGCCGTTGGTAGGAAGGACCTACGAAACCTCTCGGTTGTGCACCTGGGATGATGTAGTCTGCTGCTAAATGAGCTCCTCAGTGCATTCAGTATGTCCTGCATAGGGTGGAACTCGGACTCCAGCAGAGATGACAGTTTAGCCACCGTCCTTCTCTCTCCTATCTCCTCCATCGGATCAAGGCGCTGCCCCAGGACAGAGCTAGCTTTCTTAATCAGTTTGTTCAGTCTCTTCCTATCGGCTGCAGTAATGCCACTGCCCCAGCAGACCACTCCAAAAGTGATGGCTGATGCCACCACCGTGTCATAGAATGACTTCAGCAGCGCCCCTTGTACACCAAAAGACCTGAGTCTCCTCAGCAGGAACAGCCTGCGCTGTCCCTTCTTGTAGAGTGCATCAGTATTGTGTGACCAGTCTAGTTTATTGTTCAGATGAATACCCAGGTACTTATAGGATGTCACCATCTCGATGTCTGTTCCCTGTATATTTACTGGTGCTGTGAGGGGCTGCCCATGCCTGCGGCAGTCCACCACCAGCTCCTTAGTTTTCCTCGCGTTGATCTGGAGGCAGTTCCGATGGCACCAGTCCACGAAGTCCTGGATAAGCCCTCTGTACTCAGCTTCATCTCCATTGGAGATGAGGCCAACGATCGCAGAGTCATCTAATCAGCTAATTGACCAAACCGGTAGTTTGGAGTTGGCAACCACCGGAGAGCCTAGCCACCCGCCACACACCTGTTCCACTGCACACTCTACAGGGCAGACAAAGTAGTGCGTGAGGAGCTTTGTTCAAGAAACGGGATTATGTGCATTTTTAAATCACAATATAAATGATAAGAGTATTCTATGAAACGTTTTTGTATCGTCATCAATATATACATCAGGGAAAATAAGTACTGAACACGTCAACATTTTCCTCATTAAACATATTTCTGATGGAGCCATTGACCTGAGATTTTCAGCAGATATCAGTAATGACCCAAGTAATCCATACATACAAAGAAATCAAGGCAGCTGTGTTCACAAAGCAAGTTAAATTTAATAAAATTGAATGACACAGGGAATAAGTATTGAACACATGAAGAAAAAGTGGTACTAAAAGGCATAGAAAACCAAAAAAAAAACAGTTGAAATCTATCAGAATTTAGGAAGCCATCCCATCCCCCATCAGTGCAAATTTAATTTCAGCTGGTTAAGTCCTGACTGATAGTCTTTAAAAAGGTCTGTGAATATCAGATTGTAGCACCACAAAGAACTCATGATGGGTAGAAGCAAAGAGCTCTCTCTTGACCTTTGCAACCTTATTGTTGCAAAACAATGATGACATTGGTTACAGACACATTTCTAAACTGCTGAATGTTCCAGTGAGCACTGTTGGAGCCATCATTCGGAAGTGGAAAGAACATCATTTTACCATAAACCCACCATGACCAGGAGCTCCTCATAAGATTTTTGACAGAGGAGTCAAAAGAATTATCAGAAGAGTTATCCAAGAGCCAAAGACCAATCGTGAAGATCTCCAGAAAGACCTGGAGTTAGCAGGTACTGCTGTTTCAAAGAAAACACTTAAGTAATGCACTCAATCGACATGTGCTTGATGCCCGCTCACCTCGTAAGACTCCATTGCTGATGAAAAAGCATGTTGAACCTTGTTAAAAGTTTGCTGCACAATATTTGGTCAAGCCAGTAAAATACTGAGCGAGTATAGTCTGGTCAGATGAAACCAAACTTGAACTTTTTGGATGCCACAACACACAGCATGTTTGGAGGAGAAATGGCACTTCACATCAGCCCCAAAACAACATACAAACACTGAAGTTTGGAGGTGGGAGCATCATGGTGTGGGGGTGTTTTTCAGCACACGGTACAGCCAGACTTCATATAATTGAAGGAAAAATGAATGGACAAATGTACAGAGACATCCTTGATGAGAACCTGTTGCCATTTGCCAAGATGCTGAAGATGAAACGAGGGTGGACATTTCAGCAAGACAGTGATCCCAAACACAGTCAGGGAAACTCTCAACTGGCTCCAGAGAAGGAAAATAAAGCTGCTAGAACAGCCCAGTCAGTCATCTGACCAGAATCCAAGTCACCTGACCTGAATCCAATCCGAACTGAAGATCAGAGTTCATAGAAGACACCCACGGATCCTTCAAGATTTAAACACAGTTTGTGTGGAAGAATGGGCTAAAATCACTCCTGAGCAATGCCTGCACCTAATTTCTCCATCCAGGAGGCATTTGGAAGCTGTTATTACCAACAAAGGCTTTTCTACTAAAGTGCTCATGACATGATTTTACATTTTTTAGTATGTTGAATAAACCCAAAAGTCATTGTCGATGATCAATATAATAGTTAGTTAGGCCCAGAAATATTTGGACAGTGACACAAGTTTTGTTATTTTAGCTGTTTACGAAAACATATTCAGGATACAATTATATAATCAATATGGGCTTAAAGTGCAGACTCTCAGCTGTAATTTGAGAGTATTCACATCCAAATTGGAGCAAGGGTTTAGGAATTACAGCTCTTTAATTCGTAGCCGCCTCTTTTTCAAGGGACCAAAAGTAATTGGACAGTTGACTCAGAAGGCTGCAAAAAAAAAAATAAAATAACAAGGCTGCATGGGCTCTTCCCTCGTTAACCTGTCATCAATTAAGCAGTTAAAAGGTCTGGAGTTGATTCCAGGTGTGGCGTTTGCATTTGGAAGCTGTTGCTGTGAACACACAACATACGGTCAAAGGAACTCTCAATGGAGGTGAAACAGACCATCCTGAGGCTGAAAAAAAGAAGAAATCCATCAGAGAGATAGCAGAAATGTTAGGAGTGGCCAAATCAACAGTTTGGTACATTCTGAGAAAAAAAGAATGCACTGGTGAGCTTGGAAACTCAAAAAGGCCTGGACGTCCACGGAAGACAACAGTGGTGGATGATCACAGAATCCTTTCCAGAACAACCCCTCCACAACATCCACTCAAGTGAAGAACACTCTCCAGGGAAGTAGGTGTATCAGTATCTAAGTCTACCATAAAGAGAAGACTTCATGAGAGTAAATACAAAGGATTCACCACAAGGTGCAAACCATTAATCGGCCTCAAAAATAGAAAGGCCAGAATTGACTTTGCCAAAAAACACCTGAAGAAGCCAGCCCAGTTCTGGAACAGCATTCTTTGGACAGATGAGACTAAGATCAACCTGTACCAGAATGATGGGAAGAAGAAAGTTTGGAGAAGAATTGGAACAGCTCATGATCCAAAGCACACCACATCTTCTGTAAAACATGGTGGAGGCAGTGTGATGGCATGGGCATGCATGGCTTCCAATGACACTGTGTCACTTGTGTTTATTGATGATGTGACAAAAAACAGAAGCAGCCGGATGAATTCTGAAGTGTATAGGGATATACTTTCTGCTCAGATTCAGCCAAATGCAGCACAGTTGATTGGATGACGCTTCACAGTACAGATGGACAATGATCCAAAACATACTGCAGAAGCAACCTAGGAGTTTTTTAAAGCAAAGAAGTGGAATATTCTGCAATGGCCGAGTCAGTCACCAGATCTCAACCCAATCGAGCATGCATTTCACTTACTCAAGACAAAACTTAAGGCAGAAAGACCCACAAACAAGCAACAATTGAAGACAGCTGCAGTAAAGGCCTGGCAAAGCATCACGAAGGAGGAAACCCAGCGATTGGTGATGTCCATGGGTTCCAGACTTCAGGCAGTCATTGCCTGCAAAGGATTCTCAACAAAATATTGAAAAGTAACATTTTACTTAGTGTTATGTTTATTTGTCCAATTACTTTTGTGCCCCTGAAATGAGGAGCGTTTGTATAAAAATAGCTACAATTCCTACATGTTTAATCATATATTTTTGTTCAACCCCTTGAATTAAACCTTACCAAAGTCTGCACTTCAGTTTCGTTGTAGTTGTTTCATTTCAAATCCAATGTGGTGGCATGCAGAGCCCAAATCATAAAGATTGTGTCACTGTCCAAATATTCCTGGGCCTAACTGTACAAGCGCGCCTGCATAACATAGTTATCAAAAAAACGCAGCCGCTGACTGGACTGTGGCGCTGCCCACCAAATGAAGAAGGAGGCTGAAGTGACGTCAGTGAGAGAATGGACGCCGGTGTTGTTGACTGGAATGCCAGCAGCTTTGTAGCAGACAGCTTCTCTGGTTTTTTGTTTTAGTGTTACGGCTATGCCTTCGCGTTGTGTTGCAGGCTTAGATAAACAGCAGGCCGTAAAAGACCACATCACACGCTTCAGCTCCAACTGTCATAAGCCTCCTCGTGCACTTTTACACAGCGCACGGAGGAGGGGAAGGATGAATGGATTTACGCGCAGGATCCACCACAGCACATTTCTTGAACATAAGACTGATGACAACAGTTCCCAAAAGGTTGAAGACTTACAAAAATAAACAGAAACACTTACAGTTGGCATTCGGGGCCGACATCACCCAGCGAATGCATGGAGAGGAGACGTGTTAACCACAGTTGCGCCCCAGGGCCAACATCGCTTCAAGGGGCGCAACAGAACCACGGCTGTGTGGAGTGGCTAACATGTCGTGATAGTGTTGGCAGTATTGGCTGGCTGACAACACGGCAGATGATGCACACAAAACATGAACAGGTGACTGTCAAAGAGAGAGGAGGTGTGGTCGGACCGGCGAATCTTAGACAGCACCCACCTGAAAGTGGGTCAGAACGGCTGCCCAACAACCGCCAGCCAAAGTGGCGGCTACAGGCATGGAAAAGAAAAGGAACACAGACATAAAAACAGCAAGAACTCAAAAGATAATACATAATAAACCTGATGCCTGAGCCACAGAGAACAGTCAGAACCGAGCCTACAGGATAACATGGGCTCGGTTCGTGACACCAACTGACTATATTGTATTCATTGCCACTAATTTGGACTTTTTTCCTGTTACAATAATAATTTAATATTTTTGACAGTTATAGTACATGTGTGGTATACCAGTTATGAGTATTGTTTTTCTTGTGACCAAACTCTAGAAAAAATGAGGACTATCAGTTGCTTCCATTGCTTTTATTATTGTTGTTGAAAATCACATACCAGTTGATACAAGACAAAAGCAGTTAATAAACAATGATAACAAACAAAATTGCATTTTTAATGAGACATAAATAATAGGGAATATATTATTTTTAAGGATATTGCCATCAGTAACACAGAGAATAATTTTAATTTCTAAAGGGGTTTTACAGATAATTGAACTTTAAAATGATAAGTTATGGCCACGAGCATGCTCTTAATTTACTAAAAAAAAAATAATCATACTGTATTTGCAAAATAAAAAAAAAAAAATTCTCTCCTACAAATACCCAGGATTGATACAGGATTGCATGCAACGTCCCAATGATGACAACAGTTATGAGAATTTCAAGTACCACACTATAAATATTTTGTAATTTTCTTTTCTTGTAAAAATTGACAACAGTTGTGGTCAGATAAACATGTATCTAATGAAAAACAATACCATGAAAACATGAAGGTAGTTAGTCAGCATAAGTAAAACCGACATATTGTCCCTCTTGTATTGGAAAGGTCTCTCTGATCTTGTGAATGACACAGGCAGGTATTGGCACTCAGACTTTCTCACCAAGGTAGTGGTAGCACCATTGAATGAACTGTCTGTAAGCTGTATATCGCTTCCAATTGTTTCCATAATCTACATTCACATAATGTTTATAGGTGAAGTAGGCCACTTCCAACACATCTTCATTCAGACACACCGCGGGGAAGTTGTGATGACCAGTGATACACTTTATAGCACCATCCGGAATTTTCTGCTTCACCTTATCCTGCTCTTGACAGCAAATACTCTCGTCCTCTGTTGTCATGTTCACACACAGACCACACTGGCACCTGCACAAATAAAAAATAGTATCTTTTGATTTATTTTTTGGGGGGGGACGGGCGTTGACAGTATCAGGTAGATGTTTCAATTTTATTATAAATACACTGCTATGATTTTATTGAAAAATCGGGTTTGAATCAATTATATTTATGAACAAATAATTTGTTGCGATATCTGTAGCAAAAGCATAGCACTCGGTGTTCCCCTGCCATGTGTTTGTCGCTGCTGCTGCACCGGCCATGTGTGCCTCTCCACCATCACTCTCTGAGTGTGACTCGCTAGGCATGATGTCCACTTGGTACGGCTCAAACCTATAAGGTCTGATGCCCCCAGATTCTTCATTGTCATTCCATACTTCTTTTTTTTTTTTTTATTTAAGTTTTTGTAAAGGGTATACAGGTCGTTACAGCAATGCAGTGTTTACATTTTCATCACATGTTCCCTTATTTTCTGATATCTGACAACATTGGAAGATTAATTCTTACAACACCCCTTTTTTTTTTTTTTAAAGTGAAAGAAAAAGTGAAATTAAAGAGAAAAAAAAACAAAAAACAAATAACAAAAAAAAACAAACAAACCAGTAAAAAACAAACAAAAAGAAAAAGTAAGTAAATAAAGATAAAAGAGCATCTGAGTAGTGTTGGAACAAAGAGCGGAACCATTATTGAAATGGTATTTGTCAAAGATTAGATCTAATGGAAGACACATATGCGGTCCAGGGTTGCCAAAAGTTCATGAACCCATCCATGTCCTGTCTCAGTGCGAATGTCAACTTTTCCATCGAGTAAATGTCTTGGATCACGTTAGTCCAATCTTCAGGTGTAGGACAGTCCTTCAACATCCATTTTTTAGTTAGAGCTTTTTTGCTTGCCAATATTAAAACATTGAATAAGTATTTTTCTCCTCGTCTTTCCAGTGAGTCCGGTAGTAAACCCAAATACAAAGTTACAAAAGAAAAGGGAACTGTAATTTTGAATATTTTCCCCAATATTGTCTGTACCTTGGTCCAATATTGGTGGATAACTGGGCATGACCAAAACACATGAAAATGATTTGCAGTCTTTTCACCACACAAGCGCCAACAGTTCAATCCCTTATGGGTAAATTTGTTTTGTGCAGGTGTTCTGAAAAATCTTGCCAAGTTTTTCCATCCAAATTCTCTCCACTGCAGGGATGAGGTACTTTTCCATTGCTGTTTATTTAGCTTTTCCCATATTTCCAGTTGTAAAGTGAAATTCCCCTCTTTTTCCCATCTCTCTTTTATATAAGATGTGTTGTCTCCTTTTAAGTCTTGAAGACCTTGGTATATTTTAGAAATGTATCTGATCCCTGGGATCCCTTTATATGCCATTAAGAAGACCTTCAGAACACCTGACTGGGCCCTTTCCAAAACCTCCTTTTTAAGTATATTGTTTATGTGGTGTCTAAGCTGGAAGAACCTGTAAAGGTCTTGATTTATTAGGCCTTGTTTTTTCAAATCTTCAAAACTTCTTAAGATTTGCCCTTTAAAAAAATCGTAATATTTTATCAGCCCTTTCTCCTTCCACTTTTTAAATCTGGTGTCTGTTTTATTAGGAGTAAAGTCCTGATCATAGGCGATCCATTGCAGAAGTCGATAGGGCTCTTTAGTTTGATTCTCTCTGACTATCTTAAACCAAATTTTTAGCGGGGTCTCTATCCACGGGTTAGTGTTATTCAAAAGCTTAGGTAAGGCATTGTTCCCTATTATCGCCTGTAGGGGGATGTCACTTGTTATTTGGCATTCGATCTCCTTCCATTGTGCAGTGTAGACTGGGTTACATATCTCTACTAAAGTTTTAATTTGTGCGGCTTTAAAGTAGTCCCTGATATTTGGCAGCGCGAGCCCACCTTTGTCTTTGTTTAGCTGTAGGGTTCTATATCTGATTCTAGGTCTCTTGCCCTGCCATATGAATCTTGAGATCCTTCTGTCCAGCTCCTGCCATGTTTTTTTGGGAGGTTCTACCGGTATTGTTTGGAAAAGGTATAGAAGACGTGGAAGTATATTCATTTTGACTGCTTCAATTCTTTGTGCAGTACCTAAGAATGGTATCATATTCCATCTTGCTAGGTCAGATTTTATTTTTGTCACCAGTGGATCATAGTTTAGTGATATAATTTTGTTGAGCTGTTTCGGGATATTGACCCCCAGATATTTCATAGATTCCGACTCCCAGTTAGTTTTGAGTTTGCTTAGTGAATAATGATTTGGGTCATAGTTGAATGTTAAAACTTGGGTTTTATGCATATTTAATTTGTACCCCGATAAATCTCCATACTCTGAAAAAACTGAGGTTAGTTCTGGTAAAGAAGTGTCCGGCTGCCCTAGGTATATTAAAATGTCATCAGCAAAGAGTGCTATTTTATGTTCCTTCTGACCAAGTGTAATACCTTGAATTTTTTGGTTTTGTCTTATCCATTGGCTCAGAGGTTCTATGAAGATTGCAAAGAGCAGTGGAGACAGGGGGCAGCCCTGACGACATCCTCTTTCCAGTTCAAAAGATGATGATAAATTACCGTTAATCCTTATTTTAGCTGTTGGTTTTTTATATAATGCTTGTATAGTTCTAATGAAGTTGTTATGAAAATTGAAACTGGATAAGATTCTATATAGAAAAGACCAGTCAACCGAATCGAATGCTTTTTCAGCATCTAATCCCAATATGACTGCATTTAAGTTATATTTTTTATATGATGAATTATGTGTAAAGTGCGTCGAATGTTGTCTTGTGTCTGTCTTTGTCTTATAAAACCTGTTTGGTCTAAATGAATTAGGTCTGTCAGTATATTTTCTAACCTTTTGGCAAGGATAATGGTAAAAAGCTTATAGTCCTGATTTAGTACACTGATTGGTCTGTAGTTGGAGCACTCTAGTTTATCCTTTTCAGGTTTAGGTATAACTGCAATGACCCCTTCTCTCCAGGAGGGGGGGATTTCCCCTGTGTGGAGGACATAATTAAATGTTTTCAGGAGGAGAGGAGATAGTTGCTGTTTAAAGGTTTTGTACCACTCTGCTGTATAGCCATCAGCTCCTGGGGATTTGTTAGCTTTAAGTTTCATAATTGCTTTTTCCAATTCTTTAGGATGTATTTCTGACAGTAGTGTTTTATTTTGTGACTCCGTAAGTTGGGGAAGGTTTAATGTGTTTAGGAATGCCTCGGATGCGTTTTTATGTTTTTTGTGGGAGTATAAGTTCTTATAGTAATTCTCGAAGTTTTTAAGAATATCCTGAATTCTGAATTTTATTTCCTTTGATACTGGGTCTCTGATTTTGTAGATTGCCCTTTCTGATTGATGTTTCCTCAATTTATAGGCTAGCAATTTTGCCGATTTACTGCCTGCTTCATAGTATTTTTGTTTCAGAAATGTAAGTTTCTTCTGGATTTCTATTGTGTAGATCTCATTTATTTGGTTTTTAATTTCCTTAATCTTGAGCGAGTCAGTAGAATGAGTGTTGCCTTTGTGTTCTTTTTCTAGGTTCCTAAGTTCTGACTCTAATGTGGATAGTTTTTCTTGTCTTAGTTTCTTTTGGGTTGCCAGTTTTGCAATAATCTTTCCTCTTATTACAGCTTTACATGCATCCCACAGTATTAAAGGGGATACTTCTCCATTATCGTTATCTTCCAAATATCTGAGAATATCTGATTCCAATTCATCTTTCAATGGTCCTTTCAGGACATTTGAATTTAACCTCCAAGAAAATGTATTATTTGTGTATTTTTGGATATTTAAGTCCATGTAGATCGGACTGTGGTCGGAGAGATCCATCAGTCCTATTTTACATGTTTTTACTCTTCCAATGTCTCTATTAAACATAAAAAAATAGTCAATCCTTGAGTAAGATGAATGTGGAGTTGAGTAAAATGTATAGTCTTTTACACTGGGGTTGAGTTCCCTCCACACGTCACAGATTCCCAATTCTTTTAGTAGCATCCGAGTCTTCCTGTTTTGGGTGTTATTTTGATGTGGGGAATTACCAGAAGCATCCCAGTATGGATTCAGTCTAAGATTGAAGTCCCCACCACATATCACTAGACCTTGAGCTTTAGTTATCATTAGGTCGAATACATTTTTATAAAATTTCCAGTTAGCCCCTGGGGGAGCATACACATTCAGCAGGGTGATATCTTCTCCCTCTAGCCGCCCAGTTACCAAACTGTATCTCCCTTCTTTATCTTTGTGTTCTGATTTTTTTTCAAATGTAATTTTGGTTGATATCAATGTCGCTACTCCCCTCCTCCTCCCTGATTTATATGAAGATGAAGAGATCATTTTAAACCCTTGTCTACTGAGTTTATTGTGTTCCACGTCTGTTAGGTGGGTTTCTTGTAAAAGTATTATTCCTGCTTTGTCTTTTTTCATTTTGCCTAGAATCTTGGATCTTTTAACTGGATTCAGGATTCCTTTTACATTATATGAAATTATTTTGGTTACACCCTGTTTCTCCATTGTGTTGTTTTGTTTAGTATAACTGTGTGGTGGCCCTCTTTTGTGCTACTCAGAAACTGAAAGAACATTAAAAACAAGAAAAACATTAAGAACATAGTGTAAAAAACTTTAAAACAAAAAGCTGTCATAAGAACTTCCTGAGCTGAGGTCTTTTTAAAGACCCTGTAAGAGCCTTGATGGAGTGAAGGCTCTGAGGGAAATTCCTCAAACTCTGTTACGTGTTGAGGGCCCTCTCTTACCCCTGAAAGTAGTCCCATGCTTTTAACGTGAGTTTCAGAACCCAATCCAAACTTGTAATGATTTTTTTTTTTTCCTTTTATGCCTAAACCCTGTGAAATTGTGTGCACCCTCCCACCCCCATCACATCAAACATTCACGCAAAAACAGTATTTGTTAGTATGAGGAGAACATGTGGATTATTGTCACATTTCTATTTTAACAAGTTTTTTTTTTTTTTTTTTTTTTTATTACAAAGACTTATTTGTTTCAAATAATATGATTGTTCCATGAAATGTTTTACCACATGCTGAATATGCATCTCCTTTAATGTTTGTTACCTTGTATGAGGGGGGTTGGATGTGCGGATTGATTCAAGAGAAAAGAAAAAAAAAAAAAAAAAAAAAAGGTCGCTATTCCAACCTGAAAACGGATAGTTTATCCGCGACGCTCTGGCGCTGGGTTTCCCGCTGCTGGTCCGTGGATTTTGAGGGTCTTTGTGTTGTCCATGTTTGCGCTTTGATCTTCTCACTCGGGTCTGCTGCAGGTTTAAATACCGTTACCGGGAGCCCTCTTTTCGCCATGTCAGCTGTTGCTTCTTCCGCCGAATTATAGAGACACGTTTCATCGCCGTAGAAGACCCTTAACTTCGCAGGAAATGGTGTCTGAAAGCGCAATTTCTTCTCTCTTAACACCTTTTTCGCGTCATTGTATTCCCTGCGCTTTTTAAGGACCTCCGGGGCGTAATCGTGTTCCACGTAGACTTTTCTCTCCTGGTGCATAAATCCTTTTTTCTGCCAGGCCAGTCTTACAACCTCTTGTTTTATTTTGAAATTGGAAAATCTTACCAACACCGAACGTGGGGGCGCTTCCGCCGCCGGCCTAGCGGCTAATGAACGATGTGCCTTTTCTATCTTCAAGTCGGTGGTTTGTGGAATATCCAATTTCTCTCTTAGTAAGGATTCCACGCATTCTGCCATTGAGTTAAAACCATTTTCGGTTCCTTCTATCAGACCATGAATTCTTATGTTGTCTCTTCTTTGTTTTCCTTCTTGGTCGGTTAGCTTAGCCTCTATAGCTGCTTGTCTTTTGCGTAGGTCTAGCACAGAATCTTCGAGCACTTTTATTCGATCCTCTGTTTCCAAGATTCGGTTCTCGGCCTGGTCCACTCTGCTGTTTGTCCTTTTCAATTCTTCTCTGAATTCCCGAAATTCGGCCGTAACATCTCGGCGAAATCGTCGTAGCTCCTCAAATAGTGATTTCAGGCTAACCCTTTTGTTAGCTATCACCAGTTCCTCGTCTTCTGAACGGAGATCTTCCAGTTCAGATTCTCCGGCCGATACGTGTCCTGGCCTGGAGAATTTCAGTTTCTTCTGTTTTCCTTTAGACATGATGATTTTGTCTTTTGATTTTCACTCCTCCAAAAATCCGTTAAGTTTGATTTTCAAGGTGTTATCCTGGATTGGGTCTGAGAGCTTCAGTGTTAAGCTGCATTCGCCATGGCGTCCAGACCGGAAGTCCGTCATTCCATACTTCTGAACTATAATCGTCTGAAGATTGGACAACACAAACCCAATTCCAGACTACATGTGCTGGAACCATCGTTGATGTTTTCAACCGCTTCCATCCTGCATGTACAATGGGCAGCCAAGTGCTGTGTTCTCCCGCTGATGTCACAACATGGCCGGGGGGTTTTCCAGCCACTGACACAATTGGTGACGTGGTGCTCTTGGAAACGTCAGATATTCGCATGAAAACAAGCCTGTTTGACTTAGAACTGCACAGACCCAACTATTTTGTCATATTGAAATTATGTGTTGCAAAATTAGATGCAGTCAAAATCATGTCATCAGCACTTTAAATGAATTTCACCAAGCCTGCTCAATACTTATTCCCTGTGTCATTCCACTTTATTAAATATAACTTGTTTTGTGAACACAATTGCCTTGATTTCTTTGTATGAATGGATTACTTGGGTTGTTACTGATATCTGTTGAAAATCTCAGCTCAATGGCTCCATCAGAAATATGTTTAATGAGAAAAATGTTGACGTGTTCAATACTTATTTTGCTTGCTCACTGTATCGTCATGTCTCACAGCCCTAGCTTCAACCCATTGGGTGTGGAAGTCTCATTCATCATGATCTGAATGTTTGATTTGGCAAAGGTTTTAGATTGGATGCCCTTCTTGACCCAACCCTCCCCATTTACCCAGGCTTGGGACCGACACTAGGAGTACACTGGCTTGTGTCCTGGGTTACAGAAGTTAGCTCACCTGTCCATGAGAATAACAGCAAACTTTACATGAATGCATTATTTTTTTTAATCACTGAAATGATTTCCTAGCGTTGACACAACCTCTTTGCCCCGCTGATTGCTAACCCCCCTTTTTTATTAATTTTATTTGCTTGAATGTTTAGAAAGCTGTTTGCTAAGTGAGCAGCAGGTATACATCTAGTCTGAAGAAACGTGTATGCAAATCGTGAATCTCACCGCAGCCGGCATGTACACATGTATTAGATGTGTCCTCTGCTACTTCATGCTAATTATTTATTATTCCTTGTAAATTTAAAATAGAGGGGGTCCCTGGGTATGATTCACTTTTAGACAACCAATTCTAACTTATAGTGAAAAGTCTTTTGGCTTTGTCAAATTATGACCCTTAGAAATTTACAAACTCCACCTTTAAGAAGACAAAATTCAACTATTACTGGAATGTAATCCAGTAATGATGAGAATCTGTGTTTTGCATTTCTGTGTATTGAAAAAATTAGTGTCTTAAAATTAATTTGATTTTGTGGATTTAGTCAACAGATATTTTTTTTGTTTGATTTGCTTCAGCTTCTTGCCATACCATTGCCCTGTTCATCGGATGAAGAACATAGGCAATACATAGCAACATTAATTTAGTTTCTCTCTCCTGTGTCCAGTTGCAGAGGCTGTTCCGTCTCAGTGTGACATGGCTGAGGAGTTGAGCCGGCAGCTGGAGGACATCCTCAGCACCTACTGTCAAGGAAGCATTTCTGATGATGCCAGTGCCATGGCCAATGGTCAGTCCCACACCACGGAGCTCAATGGCATGAGTAGCGAGAGGGAACACGACAAGTCAGAAGAAGGAAAAGTCAATGGAGGTCGTAACAATGGAGGAGAAAAGGAGCAGAAGAGAACTCAGGAGAAGAAAAAAGTAAAGGGTCTGGGTAAGCAGGAGTTTGTTCTCCCTCAAGACATCGGTATTGTTGTATTCTGCTTCAGAGAATACAAAATATGGAACTGCTCATGATTACTATAGATAAGTGTTCTTTGTAATAGTGTGTTTTTTCTCTTTCATAAGTCATCAGTCTGATAGGGGTAACAGAACAAGCATAAGGTCTATGGATCCTAATACATTTATACAAGTGCACATAGTCTCTTTTGAAAGAGCCAAATAATATATAGCAATAAGTTGAAAATATGAAAGTCAGTCAGAGCTAAGTCTACCTTTAGGTACTCTATAAAATACAGTTTAACTCAGTGCAACTGTAACTGGACTCTGTCCATTGACAGTGCTAACAATTGTTTTTTGTTTGTTTTGTTACAGGCAAGGAGATCACCCTTCTCATGCAGACTCTAAACACACTTAGCACCCCAGAGGAGAAACTTGCAGGACTGTGCAAGAAGTACGCTGAACTGGTGGGTAGTACAATTAAACTGATCTTATGATGACATGAATTAGAGGGTATGCGTATGATGTCACTGAACAGAACTCATGGCAATTAAAAAAAACACTGAGTGGCAAAAATGAGTGGCAGCATTAGGGTGTATGCAGTAAAACACAAAAAACACACAATATTCAGTCAGCAGTACACAGAGTACCTGTTTGCATTGTGGAGAGATAATCTTATCATTCCATCTTGTGTTAATTGGTAAATTAAATAAATGAATAAATAATTAAAAGTTCTGAATCAATTCTTCACTTACCATGTGCTCCTTGCTCTTTACCCACACATTACTACAGTCAAGTAAGTTGTGTGGTATTAACATTTAAAGTAAAAAAGGTACTTTGCACACTTCTGTGACTAAATATTTTGTGTGATTTTTATGTTTTACTGCATACAAAATAAAGCTGTGACATGTGATTATGATTCAGTGCTGTGTTGCTATGGTAACTGTCCTGTAACTGCCAAGAATTCTGTTCCAATGCATCCCTTCACATTTTATCAGTCATCCTCTTCCACACCATATAGGATATTCCACAGAAGCCATTTGCTTAATTAAAGTTATGACATAAAGGCTTAAGCCGGCTGGCTGGCCCAGCTATTAACACCGCCAAGGACACAGTCCAAGGACGGATAATTTTTTCACACATAGGGAGTTGTTCAGAACTCCTTGTAAGAACTCCTGATACAAAGATATACAGTGATGATATAGAGTGAAGTACGTGGCGGTAATGCACCTGTAAGCTGGTTGCCAACCGCCAATCAAATCTAAAAGAAGAAGAAGAATGCTGCACATCCGCTTTCTGCATTCACTCGACCATGAGGCTTGTGTGATGAAAATTACCTCACTGTCTTCAGTCTGCTAGGTTCCATGGCCACCTTTGTAGCTGACTGCGTGCAGCCCAGATTTTGTGACCGATTTGGGTGCCTTGCATGTGCAAGATTGAAGGCAATACGAGAAGTGGCGCTACCGACACAGCATACAAAGTCAAAGTAGATGAAGAAGTGAAAGAGGAAAAGGAAGATGAGAATAAACGTACATGAATCATTTTGCAGCAGCTTGAGTGGAGAAGCACATTCGAGCAGCTCAACAGAAAATAGAATCAATATTTGAGAAGAAACTATGTAAAGAAGTTCGCCGTTAATGGCACTTGTACAATTTGTCATTAGAACAAGAACATGTCAGCGCATTGGTGCTACCTATAGGGCTGGGGTGAAACTACAAATGATTATGTGCATGTGTCAAACACTTGGCCTAATAGATGAAAAAAATGGAGTATATATGCAACCGTGTGTACACTGGCCTCGTCCAAGACAGACACGCATCTCAGCGCACCAGGTACAGAAAAGGCAACAGCTTTTACTCGAGTGATTATACAACCCCATTTTCAGTGAAGTTGGAGCATTGTATAAAATGTAAATAAAGACAAAATACAATGATTTAATAATCTTTTTCAACCTACGCTACTCAGAAAAAAGTTGAGGATATTTGGCTTTTGTGTGACATTTATGTAAAATGTAAAAAGTTCACGCTACAGTGATACCATATCATGAAAGTAGGGCATTTAAGTAGAAGCATGCAATGGTGATTTCCTCATCTCAAACAATTTATTGGAACAAAAGCCAACAACAGTGGCGGGTATACCACAACAAAAAATGTCAATGTCTCAATAACTTGTTCTGTGCCCTTGAGCATCAATTACAGCTTGACAACAAAGTCTCATGCTTTTCACAAGTTGACTTAAGCCTGTTTTCCACTAGCCCAGCACACCTCGGTACGGCTCGGTTCACTTCAGTACGGCTCGGAATGCTTCTGTCTCCATTGGTGTTGTGCTTGTGCTGTGATGGTTTGTTAGGAGGTTTTAGAAGCGGGGCAGCAGCAGATTCTGAGCGAGGCGGGGCCACACTCCCGTGACGTTACGCACCCGACTGAGTCCTTATTTAGACAAAAAAGGATTCAAGGATTATTGCCTTGCTCGCTCTGTGGATTTATCTCACAATTAATTTTATCTCATAATTAAGCTGCAACAACACAAGTCACTTTTGTTTTGAATTAACTGCCAAATGACCTAGAAATAAAGAGCTGAAACTTGTTTTTATTCGTATTAAATAATGAGACGTGGCACACTGGCCTACACCAAATTATTATTTTTTACATCCTAGGGCATTTTGGATGTACTGAATTAAAAAAAATTCATGTTTTTCACCTTCAGGTCAACGTTTGGAACAACAGTATTATTATTTTCCGTTTAGATGATGCTACACTCCTTCTAAAGTATTGTAATTCTCTGAATTTGGAATGCCGATAGAACATTCAATTTACATATACTTACTTTTTTACATTGACTTGTAAGCTTGATCAGTCTCTCCTGCTGCATTTTAAAGTCCAACTGTGCAACTTCTTATAAGTTAACATAAAAAATGTACCCAAAGTTTAGAACTGGATCATGTGGGGCTAATTTTTTATGATATTTCAATAAAAAGAACAGAAAGCTTACAAAAACATTTGTTTTTTGGTCTAGTTAAAAATTACATTACCTTTACAATGGTTGACCCTGACAGGAAGATCAGTATCATTTTGATCAGACTAGGCAATGGAATTTCTATGAAATTATACTGTTTTATAATTCAGTGTTATAACAGACAAACCACACTTTCCAAAACAATTCCATTTTATTATATACAAAATATTAAAAGAAAAAAAAAACTTTGCAACACAACATGAAGGTTAATCAACATTTTATACACGCCGACCACTGAGTGTCTACACCAGCTTCCCAAACTGGGTCACGACTCGGCTGAATGAAGCGTCTCTGCCAGCTGTGGGTCAGGAAGGCTCGGTTGAATAATCCGGACGGGCTGTCGCGGCGGACGCGTGGGATGATTCTACAAGGAAAATGCACACAATAAAATACAGCACAATAGTTTTTAACAAGAATACATAAGCTTATTTCAGCGTATTGTTCACATGAATAATTAAAATAAAAGCTTGAGTCTGCAGTGTGCTGCAATTAAGCAGCGATCATCATCCACAAATGAACAGCTTTTTTATTGCATAAATAAACTGAGCGTCTTACCGAATATATTTGCGAAAAAACGCACAATAAAAAAAAATTAAAACTCACCGTTAAAGGACTCCGATGTCGAGACCTCCCGGTATATTTTTTCATTCCGGGCAGCTCCGTCTAACTCGCGCTGCATACGTTCGTCTGACAATGCAGTGAGCAGACACTGCACCTCCTTATTGGTCCATGGAACACCCTTATTACGCGAAGCCATTTTTGATAGAGAATAAATGAAAATAGCACAGCAATACACTGAAAGGAACCGCCAACAGTGGTTGCGTGCTGAGTAAAGGCAGTCGTGAAGATTCTTTTTTTTTTTTTTTTCAAAAACTTTATTGAGAAGGTCGTGAAGATTTGGTAGATGAGGAGGAGGAGAGGGGCGGTTACAACCTGACCAATCAGCGCCGGTTACGACCTGACCAATCAGCGGCGACCAGTCTGTTAACGTCACAACACGGCACAGCTCAGCACTGCTGTACCCTGCCCTTCAGCGGGGCTGAGAATTGCGGCTGTTAAACCGTGTTGGGGCTTGTGGAAAAGCGTACAAAGCATGCTGAGCCGTCCCGTGTCGCGCTAAAGCGTGCTAGTGGAAAAGGCCCTTTATTGTCTGCCGAGGCATGGCATTCCACTGTTCTTGAAGGGCGGCCCTCAGGTCAATGAGGTTGTGGGGTGCAGGGTTATGAGCCTCTACATGGCAACTCAGCTGATCCCATAGGTTTTCTATGGGATTCAGGTCTGGAGAAAGTGCAGGCCACTCCATTTGAGGTACCCCAGCCTTCAACAGCTGTTCCCTAATGATGCAACCTTGATGAGCTGGAACATTGTCCTCCATGAAGATGAAATTAGGCCTGTATTGTTAATGCAGGGGCACAATGACTTACTCAGGTGGTGTGGGTTTGTCACTGTACCGTTCACTAGGTGTAGGGCAGTTCTGTATTGATTAGACACACCTGCCTAAACTGTAACACCACTACTACCAAAGGCTCGTCTGGTGAAAACGGTGGCTGATGCATAGAGCTCTCCCTTAATATCTCCATTGTTGGCGGCCATCATTTCTGCCCAACGTGAATCGACTTTCATCAGAGTACACCACTGAGGCCCACTGCTCCCTTGTCCAGTGTAAATGCTCCCTGGCCCATGTAAGACAGTTGCGCCTGTGCCTGGTGGTGTGGTCATGTACTCTTGCAGGTTGTCTAGCACGCAGACCACGCTGATGTAAATGGTGTCAAATGGTCTGATGTGACACTGGGGTGCCTTTCACCTCCCTTAAATGTGCCTGGAGTTGAGTGGCATTCATCATCCAGTTCCGCAGAGCACTGTTCACAATGAAGTGATCATCACCATAGGATGTGGCCAAAGAACGTCCACTTCTATGCCTTCTGTAACTCTTCCAGTCTCTCTGTGTCTGTTGCAACCTGCTGATGACACTCTGACACTCTAAGGTCAGTGGCCAGCTCCCTCTGAGAGCATCCAGTCTGAAGCCTCAAAATGGTGAGGTACTGTTGATCAGTTGCTAGGTGTCGTCTTGGTCTCATGATGTCGAAATGTGAACAGCATGATGAAGAGGACTGTTTAAATACCAATTCTAATTGAACCAGAAAATGTATTGGTGGATTCATGGATCAAATACCTGTTGTGAATTTTGCTGTTAAGCACCTTGTTAGAGAACAGCAAGTTATGCAAAACGTATTGACACTTTGAACAGTTGAACATGTGCATTCAAAGGGTTAGAGAAGGCCAAATTAAGTTCACCTATAAAGGTTTTAGTGCATTTTAGGTGCATCCTGAAATTTCACCCAAAAGCTGAATATCCTTAACTCCTTTTGTGAGTAGTGTACTGTATGTAAGGATAAGGACCTGTGCTTATATAGCGCTTTTTCTAGTCTCAAAGACCACTCAAAGCGCATCACTAGTACTAACCCTCTATTCTAAGGGCCTATAGGAGACAGATATCTAGGGACAATTTAGAACAACCAATTAGCCTAACATGCATGTCTTTGGATTATGTGTTTTAGTACACTACAAAGGGTGCAGTAGAAACGCATAACTTCAATAACTAGGGTCTGATTTTTCAAAGTAAAGACTCTACACCCCCCAAACTACGTGTCCGCCTAGGTGTGCATTTTCCCGCTTCCAATTCATTGTCTATGCAGCTCACCCCGCAAGCATTCTGGTAGTGTTGTGTCAAGAATCTCAAGCCATCGTGTGTAGGCCCCTGCTCCTCATTTACATGAATCCCCACTCCAGTCCCATTTACACAAATGAGGAGCTGGTGATTACTTCCCAGAACTTGTGCTGAACTTTTAAAATAGCAGTCGTTAGTAAAAAGTAAACACATATTCAGCAACTACACATTTATTTCTCACCTTGATAGTTTTCAGAAACATGTTTCATTTTTTTACTTAGATATAGGTGAAACAGGGTTTCCTCTGGTAACATTTCTGTGTGGCAGCCCGCCGTGCTAAGGAAGTTTTCCGTCGTGCCTAAAATATATTAATTCAAGAAAAATTAAATATGAAAGAAACGCTCCGCAAGCGCGAACACGAACAACATGTGTGATTGTCATCGGCGCGGAAGTGCCCTGCCCGCCCGGCGCCCGTGTGATCGTTTCTGCAGGCAGAGCGTGTCTCTGTAGCGTTGCTGTCCGAGAGAAACATGATCTTATTAAAGTACTTTAAATGTGGAAAAAAGTACCAAGAGAGTGGAGGCATTTACGGTGGTTTTAACCCGCTGGTAACTGGAACAACAATGAGGAGTCACTTAGCTAGGAGGTCTGGTTAGGCTTCATTACAGGGAAAAGCAAGAGTGACTGATGAATCACTGAGGATTTACTTCTCCAGCTACTGCAATATTAACTAATAATTTATGTTCATTATTATGTGCCTGGCAAGTTAAGATGACTGAAATTCACAAAGTCAATGGCTTTAATCCACCAGCAGCCTTCAGAAAAACTAAATGTGCCAAGATTTGGATTTCAAAATAAGGGAGGTTTTTCCTGCTGTCTGATTGGTGAGGAGATTTCTAAAAAAACTATAAATACATAGAAATATTATAACAGGAATAACTGCATAACTTCCGGTTCCGGCGCAACACGAGTTGGCTGCCTTTTGCAACAGCGGCTCAATTCTGAGTCTTTTTATCTTCCTTCTTCTTTCTGACCCGGTGATAACTTTCTGATCCGGCACACCTTTCACTCTATATATATCACGGACACACAGATCGCCCCAAAGGTCTCCCAAGTCAGCGGACGGAGCCAGTGTTTACAGCAGGAGACAATACAGCAGGGAAGAGCTAGCTAGCACTCAATCGCCACCCGGTGCTAACGGAGAAACTCGACATACCGGGAGAACTGAAGCGAAAAGGACGCGGATGCCGGGCTGGAGTTTAGGCGGCGTGCAAGAAATATAAGAGAATAATGAAGAGCGATGGCAAGAACCAAGCAGACCGCCCGTAAATCTACTGGAGGAAAAGCCCCCAGGAAGCAGCTGGCCACCAAGGCTGCTCAGAAAAGCGCTCCGGCCACCGGCGGAGTGAAGAAGCCTCACCGTTACAGGCCCGGTACCGTGGCTCTGAGAGAGATCCGTCGCTACCAGAAATCCACGGAGCTGCTCATCCGTAAGCTGCCCTTCCAGCGCCTGGTGAGGGAGATCGCTCAGGACTTCAAGACCGACCTGCGCTTCCAGAGCTCCGCCGTCATGGCTCTGCAGAAGGCCAGCGAGGCCTACCTGGTGGGTCTCTTCGAGGACACCAACCTGTGCGCCATCCACGCCAAGAGGGTCACCATCATGCCCAAAGACATCCAGCTGGCCCGCCGCATCCGCGGAGAGAGAGCTTAGACTTTCTGCTGCACATCCACCAACCACAATGCTCCGCACTGTGTGTCTATATATATATTTATAGTAATATGTACATATGTATACTAGCTGCTCTTGTTTTTTCTTGCCTTCTGATTGTTGCTCTGAGTGTTGCTATCCCTGTGCTGTTGCAATCCTGGAATTTCCCCATTGTGGGACTAATAAAGGCTTATCTTATCTCATCTTATATTTGGTCATTTAAGTTAATTTATTTCTTTAAATATGATTTTAATAATCATATTTCTTTGAATTCAGAGTTATTGTTCTGTTCTGGCTCTACAAAATTATGGTCAAAAGTTTAAATTATATGAAGAAAAAAGTAAAAAAAAATTGCCACATTCTGTTTCACATTTGTTAAAAACAAAAACAGCAATTTTATAATAGTCTGCCTTTGTCCATCGGACAGGCTTCTTCACTGTCCAGTTTTAAAACTCCTCTTAAACCCCATTTTTATTCTCTGGCATTTGACCCAGTTTGAGACATTGATTTTGTTTGTTCTTATTGTCTCTATTGTATGACTATTGTTTTGTTTGTGCTGTTTTGTACTTTAGCTGTATTTTATTGATTTTATATTTTATTTATCATTGATGTACAGTACTTTGTGTCAACTGTTGTTTTTAAAGAGCTTTATAAATAAAGTTGGATTGGATTAAAAAATAAACATTAGCCATAAAATAATCCACAAATTTATAATAGTTTCAAATGTACAAGAGAAAATTACAAATTTGAGGATAAGTGTTGCAAATTTAGATAAATTTACAGAGAAAAGTAGAAAACTATAAGAAAATTGTTAAAATTTTGGAGAAAAACCTCAAACCTTCAAGACTGAAGTCATTACTCAAGTTTTTAAGTGGGTGCTCTTTGTACCCTTAACTCAGCTAGAAATTTTTGGTTGTCTGCTTGTATTATTAATTTCAAAGCACTGCTTTTACATGAGTAGAATTTCTGGCTACTATACCCACCTCTGATCATATAATTTAAGTATGAATGAGTAAATTCCTATTATGAATGTTTTTTCCCCTTCCCTTTCCTACTCTTTGTCAATGGAAAAAAAGAAACACTAGAATAATAATACAAAAAAATGCACATTTTGGTAATTTATGTAAACCATGAAAAAAAAAAAAAAATCCTGCAGGACAAAACATGGCACTTGGTATTTTCTAGTCGGTTTCTATACCACCATAGACAGAGAGAGAACCTGAATTAGATAAGGCTCAGAGAGGGAAAGATGAGATAGAAGAGAGGAGCCAAGGAGAGGAAAGTGTTGAGGCAGAGGGTCCAGGAGAGGTGAGAGCAGAGAGCAGAGGGCGGAGAGTAGGATGACACCAGTAAAAAGTCCAAACACAGGACGTCTGGGTGGGACCCCAACTGGCCCAATATTCCAACAGTCAAGCCTTGCTAGTACAATACTTCAAATGGTAAGTTCCATTATGCAGTATTACTGTGCAAATAAAAAATAAAAATAAATAGTGTAAAATTAACATTTCCGGTTACAATGGTGCCATGCCCCCCCCCCACCCCCAACAAATATGTTGCCACCGTGCCAAGGCCTTTAAGCCAGAGGAAACATTGTGAAAGTTTGAAGTCTCGATGTGTAATGAACAGACTAGAACAGCCCACCCACCATGAGTCACGTTGACAATGATGTGCAGGTTGAGGAGGACAGAAGAAGCTCATTAAACTGCACTTTTGTAGCCGAAAATAGCGCTTGAGCACCTGCTGAAGTTCTCTAACCAGGCGGGTATACTCATCATGCAGTTTGCGGCTCTGGAGTATTGGCTAGTGACTGTCACCTGGTTACGCCCCATTCATGCTCCCAGTGGCTGCGTGATGGCGATGAGGCGTGGGGACTTCCATCAACAGATGCCTAGGTGGACACATAGCTTTAGAGAGAGAGTCCTAATGATCAGATCGGCTATAACTAGAATAGAGGAAAATGAAAAATGATATTGAAGATGATAAATGCAATCTAAGTCACGTCGTAGATATATGATTGGTGATTTAAAGGACATATTCTGGGAAAAAAAATTTTCTGCTGTTTTTCAGAAATCTCTACATCTTAACTGATGATTTCCCCAAACACATTGTAGTATAATATTTAAATCAAAGATATTTACATAGCAAAATAGCGCAGTTCATATAAAGTGTTTGGGTCACCAAACATATCATCAGTGGAATCTAGGGATGTGGTTATGATTTGAAGGTGTCCAGTATATTTAACTGTCAGATGCTACACACGTGGACAAAATTCTTAGTACCCCTCTGTTAATGAGAGAAAAACCCACAATGGTCACGGAAATAACTTGAATCTGACAAAAGTGGTAATAAATAAAAATTCTGTGAAAATTAACCAATGAAAATCAGACAATGCTTTTGAATTGTGGTTCAACAGAATTATTTTAAAAAACAAACTCATGAAACAGGCCTGGACAAAAATGATGGTACCCCTAGAAAAGATTGAAAATAATGTGACCATAGGGACATGTTCAACCAAGATGTGTCCTCTAATTAACATCACAGGTGTCTACAAACTTGTAATCAGTCAGTCGGCCTATTTAAAGGGTGACAAGTAGTCACTGTGCTGTTTGGTGACATGGTGTGTACCACACTAAACATGGACCAGAGGAAGCAAAGGAGAGAGTTGTCTCAGGAGATTAGAAAGAAAATTATAGACAAGCATGTTAAAGGTAAAGGCTATAAGACCATCTCCAAGCAGCTTGATGTTCCTTTGACTACAGTTGCACATATTATTCAGAAATTTAAGATCCACAGGACTATATCCAACCTCCCTGGACGTGGCCGCAGGAGGAAACTTGATGAAAAATGGAAGAGACTGATAATACGAATGGTAACAAAAGAGCCCAGAACAACCTCTAAACACATTCATGGTGAACTCCAAGGTCAAGGTACATCAGTGTCAGATCGCACCATCCGTCATTGTTTGAGCCAAAGTGGACTTCATGGGAGACGACCAAGGAGGACACCACTGTTGAAAACAGATCATAAAAAAGCCAGACTGGAATTTGCCAAACTGCATGTTGACAAGCCACAAAGCTTCTGGGAGAATGTCCTATGGACAGACGAGACAAAACTGCAACTTTTTGGCAAAGCACATCAGCTCTATGTTCACAGATGCAAAAATGAAGCATACCAAGAAAAGGACACTGTCCCTACTGTGAAACATGGAGGAGGTTCTGTTATGTTCTGGGGCTGCTTTGCTGCATCTGGCACAGGGTGTCTTGAATCTGTTCAGGGTACAATGAAATCTCAGGACTATCAAGGTATTCTAGAGAGAAATGTGCTGCCCAGTGTCAGACAGCTTGGTTTCAGTTGCAGGTCATGGGTCTTGCAACAGGGTAATGACCCAAAACACACAGCTAAAAACACCCAAGAATGGCTAAGAGCCAAACATTGGACTATTCTGAAGTGGCCTTCTATGAGCCCTGATCTAAATCCTATTGATAGACATCTGTGGAAGGAGCTGAAACATGCCGTCTGGAGAAGGCACCCTTCAAACCTGAGACAACTGGAGCAGTTTGCTCATGAGGAGTAGGCCAAAATATGTGCTGAGAGGTGCAGAAGTCTCATTGACAGTTACAGAAATCATTTGATTGCAGTGATTGCCTCAAAAGGTTGTGCAACAAAATATTAAGTTAAATTTTTGTCCAGGCCTGTTTCATGAGTTTGTTTTTTCAAATAATTCTGTTGAACCACAATTCAAAAGCATTGTCTGATTTTCATTGGTTAATTTTCATAGAATTTTTATTTATTACCACTTTTGTCAGATTCAAGTTATTTCTGTGACCATTGTGGGTTTTTCTTTCATTAACAGAGGGGTACCAACAATTTTGTGCACATGTATAATTCTGCAGTTAGTTTGACAGTGACATGTGTGGGTTTGTGTTTGCGTTGCAGCTGGAAGAGCACCGCAACACCCAGAAGCAGATGAGGGCACTGCAGAAGAAGCAGACCCAGGTGGTCCAGGAGAAAGACAACTTGAGGAATGAATACAGCAAAGCCATCCTGGCACGCGGCAAGCTGGAGAGTCTGTGCAGGGAGCTGCAGAGGCACAACCGCACTCTCAAGGTGCAGAACACAGATTTGCTAACTGACTTATCCTGACACCACAACTTGGTTCTTTGGGTCCAGCCTTGATGGTTTTAGGACCACAGGCAACTGATGTCTCCTGATTTGTCCCATTGGATTTGCAGGAGGAAGGAATGCAAAGAACCCGGCTGGAAGAGGAGAAAAGGAAAGAGGTGACTTCTCATTTCCAGGTGACTCTGAACGACATCCAGGCTCAGATGGAGCAGCACAACGAAAGAAATAGCAGCCTGCGGCAGGAGAATGCAGAGCTAGCCGAGAAGCTCAAGAAGCTGTATGAACAATACAAACTACGGGAAGAGGTGAGGTGTAAATCCTCCTTGATTTTAAACTTCTTTTAATCATTTAAGTAATCTTGACCAGTTTGAACATACGTATCCCTGCCAGCACATCGATAAAGTGGTGAAGCACAAAGACCTACAGCAGCAGCTGGTGGATGCAAAGCTGCACCAGGCACAGGAGCTGCTAAAGGAGTCTGAAGAACGCCACGACAGAGAAAAGGACTTTGTAATAATCCATCTTTATCCACTTCTTAATTTGTGATCTCAGAGACTACCATTTCTGGGTTCAAATTTGCAGAGGGCCTTCTGTTTTCAGTAGACCACAGTGTTGTGCTCCCCGTTGTTTTAAGAGATTTTAAGTCCAAAAAAAAAGCTCTTCACTTTCCTTGTGTGAAAGAGGAGGAAGTGGCTGCAATTGATAAGGTAGGTTGCAATACTTAATCAAGGGGGCAAAAAAATATATTATATATAGCTAGCTAGCTACAGTTGAAACCAAAAGTTTACATCCACTGTATAAAAGGCACAGCCTTTTTTGTCACTGCCTGACATGTAATCAAATTAAACTTTAACTGTTTTAGGTCAGTTAGGATTATCAAAATTATTTCTATTTGCTAAATATTTTTTTAGAGAATTTTTTATTACTTTCTTCAGAGTCAAAGATTTACATACATTTCCTTGGTATTTGGTAGCATTGCCTTTTAACTGTATAACTTGGGTCAAATATTTTGGATATCCTTCCTCAAGCTTCTCACAATAGTTTGCTGAAAATGTTGGCCCTTTCCTCCTGACAGAACTGGTGTAACTGAGTCAGGTTTGTAGGTGGTCTTTCTCGCACACAAATTTTCTATGGGATTGAGATCAGGGCTTTGTGATGGCCACTTCAAAACACTGACTTTGTTGTCCTTAAGCCACTTTGTAACTAATGTGGCGGTATGCTTATGGTCATTGTCCATTTGGAAGACCCATTTGCACCCAAGCTTTAACTTCCTGGCTGATGTTTTGAGATGTTGCTTCAATATTTCCACATAAAGTTCTTTCCTCATGATGCCATCTGTTTTGTGAAATACACCAGTCCCTCCTGCAGCAAAACACCCCCACAGTATGATGCTGCCACACCCGTACTTCACATTTGGGATGGTGTTCTCAGTCTTACAAGCTTTCCCCTTTTTCCTCCAAATGTTACGATGGTCATTATGGCCAAAACGGTTCAGTTTTTGATTCATCAGACCACACGACATGTCTCCAAAAATTAAGGTCTTTGTCCCTGTGTGCATTTGCAAACTGTAATCTGGCTTGTTTGTTGCTTTCGGAGTAATGGCTTCTTCCTTGCTGAATGGTCTTTCAGCCCATGTCGGTACAGGACTTGTTTCACTGTGAATAATGACACTCTTTTCCCAACTTCAACCAGCATCTTCACAAGGTCTTTTGTGTTTGTCCTGGGGTTGATACACACATTTCACATCAAAACGCATCCATTTCTGTGACACAGAACCAGTCTCCTTTCTGAGCAGATTATGGCTGGACAGTCCCATGGTGTTTATACTTGCGTATAATTGTTTGACCAGATGGACATGGCATCTTTGGGCATCAGGAAATTTTACCCAAGGATGAACCAGATTTGTGGAGGTCCACAATTCTTTTGTGATATCTTGGCTGATTTCTTTTGATTTTCCCATGATGTAAGCAGTGTGTTAGAGGTGTACCTTAAAATACATCTACACGTTGGCATCCAGTTAACTCAAATATTGTCAGTTAACCTATCAGAAGCTTCCAAAGCCATGATATCGTTACCTGGGTTTTCCCAAATTATTTAAAGGCATAGTAATCTTGGTGTATGTAAACGTCTGACTTTGACAAAAGTAATAAAAATTTTTCAAAAAAATTTTTTTTTCAAATATAAAAATTATTTACCAAATAGAAATAATTTTGATAATCCTAAGTTAGCTCACCCCGACTATTTGTGTAGCCATACGAAGAGACTGGGCTGGAGGCTGGGTGCTGGGAGTTTGTGGCACTGGACGGGGGGAGACTGAACTGCAGGCCGTCTTGATAGGTATGAGTGGAGCACTGAGGACAGCAGCCTGGTGCTGCAGGTACCACCTGACTTATGCCTCTCTGTGGAGCTTACGCCATACTCTGCGTGTGTGGCCTACACTGTTATTAGAATTTCTACTTGTGTACCTGTTTGCCTGCGTTACTTTGCCAAAATAGGTTTCTACTGACCTGTAGAGTGATTTGTGCTTGTCATGTGTTTGTGTTTATTAAATAGCAACAGACAAGTGATACATTGTGATGGAAAAGGTAATTGCAACTTTTCATGCAATTGCTGCAACATGGGAAAAAAAATAATCTGGTAATGATAGTCAGTTGTGTATCTTTCTTGCTGGATAACAGCCAGCAGTCATTTGTTGTAGTTCTCAACTAAGTCTCACACACGACTCCTGAACAATCCAAGCCCATTCTTTGGAGAATCCTTCAAGCTCCTCCAGATTTGATGGTCTTCTGGCATGGACTTTGGTCTTCAGTTCACCCCACAGATTTTCAGTGGGATTCAAGTCAGGGTTTAGTGCAGACTTGTCAGTAACGTTCACTTTGGTCTTTTTGGAAGTAGTTCTTTACCAGGAGTAATATATGTTTTGGGTCATTGTCATGTTGAAAGATAGATGATCCAGACCCAGTTTTACTGCTGACTACTACACCACTGTGTTTCACTGTGGGGACGTTGTTGTTTGCGTTCAGTGTTGCCAGATGTACGATAATTATTGTATGTGGACAATTTGTTTTGCCTTCTGTATGCTGTATGACCAATAATTCCAAAAATCCTATAATGTACAATAATTTGACCCCTTCATTACATGGCTAAGTTAATACATTAGCAAACACAATCAGGATACGGCTTCTACGCATACATACTATACTTGTTTTTACTCATCGTCTCATGTACGTGGGCTGCATAGAAAAGAAGACGGAAGACTCGTTTTGCAGCAGCAGAGAGGCTGCCTCGGATGGAGGCTGCTGATGGGATCCACAGTTCACTGAAACATACTGAGTTAAGCTAAAAAGATCAGTTAGAAATAGTGGTACACCGAATCACTCAGTGCTGTACTGGAGCTCTGTCTACCACTCACTGAACTGAGAGTTGGCTGAACAGAGCGGGCAAGGCTCGTTTGCTGCTCAGGTGGGTGATTCAGCTGGTGATCTCTGGCTTCCAGTACAGTTCCGGTGAGTGATTTAGTACTGTACTGTATGTTCACCCATAAACTTAGTACATGCGATCGAATTGTTTAGTGTATGTCACAGCACTAATGCAGGTACGGCAGACTCAACAAGTAAGTAACATTGCCAGTAAGTTCAGAAAAGAACTGGGGGGTGTGGGTGCAGACCCCAGTTTTACTGGGTGGTTCAAACCTGTTGTTGGCATTAGCATGAAAGCTTTCTCCTGCTACTGCAACGTGCAAATGTCTGGAAAAATGTCACTGGATTGTGGTTCTCAATAAAACTGTGCAACAGGTTTCTTCTTCAATTATCAGAGACATTTTAGTAGTAGTTCATGTGGATTGATTGATGTTTATTGCTTTCGGCTTTAGGACTGTGACTAGGATTCTTCTTTGACTTGGCACAGAGGCGTCGTCTCTTCGAATTTAGTCTGCTGGTAGGATCATTAGCTTCCCCAGGCAAGCCCGGGTACTGGCGGAGGGCGCGACGAGAACGCTGATCCATTGCCCTAACCACCTTCATCGAAAATGGCTTCGAGAGCAGACTGAAGACAGGGGCTGTGTTTCTCGATCTTACAGCCGCCTATGATACGGTCTGGCACAAAGGCCTCCTCCTGAAACTTATAAAGGCGATCCCTGCTTGGGCAACAGCAATTATAAAAACCCTGCTGACCAACCGAAGGTTCAGAGTCCACCTCAGTCAGAACACAAGTGCATGGAGAATGCAGAAAAAACGGACTCCCACAAGGCTCAGTTCTAGCTCCAACTCTGTTCAACCTCTACATAAACGACCTGCCTACTACAAAATCCCGCAAATTCATCTATGCAGATGACATCTGTTTGGCATTCCAAGCACCAGACTTTGAACCACTGGAATGGGTGCTCACGGAAGATCTTGCCAAACTGGACCAGTTCTGCAAAATCTGGCGCCTAAAACCAAGCCCAGCAAAAACCGTCTCCAGTGTATTCCATCTCCACAATGCAAAAGCTGCCAGAGAACTAAACATCCACCTGAGCGGACTCAAGCTTAAGCATGCCCCAAATCCAACTTATCTTGGAGTGACCCTTGATAGGACCTTATCCTTCAAGGAACATCTAAAGGGGACGGCTGCTAAGGTGAAGGTACGAAACAACCTGCTCTGCAAGCTCGCTGGTGCAAAATGGGGGGCGGCAGTCTCCACCCTGCGCACCTCAGCACTGGCCCTTTCATACTCTGTAGCAGAATATTGTGCCCCTGTCTGGTCCAGGTCATCTTACACACACCATGTAGACACCCAGCTCAACTCAACCATGAGAACTATAACTGGAACAATCCGCTCAACACCACTCCTCTGGCTCTCTGTACTGTCAAACATAGCCCCTCCACACATCCGGCGAGCAGCATTAACTCAAAGGATGCTCCAAAAAGTTAAAGATTTTCCTCACTTACCAATCCATGCAGATATCTATACCCCACCCACTGCCCGACTTTCATCCAGACGGCCGATTTGGAAAAACCCTCCCCCAGCTGACTTTACCATCCAGACAGCTTGGCAAGAGGAATGGGAGACCAAGGAGGTCCCAAACAAACAGCTGGTGATAAATCCCAACCAACAGGTCCCGGGCACCAACCTCCCAAGGAGACAGTGGTCTACACTCAATCGCTTCAGGACTGGACATGGCCCCTGCTTGGCCAGCCTTCACAGATGGGGCAGTAGCCCTAGCCCACTGTGCGCATGTGGAGAGGAGCAAACAATGGAACACATCATAGAGGCTTGCCTGCTCCAAAGACTGGAAGGAGGATTACACACCCTCCATACAGCAAACCAGGAGGCAACTGCTTGGCTTAAGGACTTTGCATTCGCTAAATAAATAAAATAAATTGATGTTTATTCGTAATGTATAAACGGAGTACTTCTCATAATATTTATGAGGCAAGACCTTGATACATGATGATTCAACATATAGAAGATAATTCAGTATGACTGATATCCTGGGCTGTTCAGTGCAGGCCAGGGACTCATCTTGTACTCCACACAGGTAGAGGAGCTTTTTTTTTTTAACTGATCTGTTAGATAACACGGGTCAACACCAAATTTATTGTCTTAAGTTTTTTTAGTTGATTGAGGACAATTTTAATGTGCTGAATCCAAAAATCACATTGGTTTTGTTCAGTCAGGTCAACTTTTTGAACTATGGCCTCATGTTGTTTACGTTTTTGTTTACATGTATGGGTATTTTTGCTTTATATGATGCAAAATTCTTTTTTATTTCTTGAAATTTCTCTGAATTTTGAATAATGATGACGTAACATTCAATTTACATGTACTTACCTTTATCGATGTCTACTATTCAATTTACAGTACAACTGCTGTACAACTGCTTACAACTTAGCATAAAAACCTGACCTGATTGAGAGAAACGGATGTCATTGTCAGATTCAACGGTGCAAAATTGTCTTAAATCAGTTGAAAAAACACAGACAACTTACAAAAAAATTATTTTTGTTATGTTGTGTTATTTAACGTAAAACGGTGTTATAGGCTGCAATATGCTGTATTATCTGTGATAATGTATTACTGAAGCAGATGGTCCTGAGCCACATCAGAATGAAAACTGGGTGTGTACGATAATTTTAAGCCGCTGGTAAAATACTTTAACATTTTCCATCTGGCAACACTGTTTGTGTTCTACACCTCTCCCTTCTTTCTCCAAACATCAGCAGTGTCCCCATGGCTAAAGAGCTCTAGTTTTGTCTCATCTGACCAAAGAGCACACTTCCAGTATGCATATCAGTCTCCAGGTTGTCCTTGGCATATTTCAGTCTGGTTTGAAGGTGTGTCTTCTGCAGAATTGGTGTTTTTCTTGGTCTGCAACCTTGCAGGCCATTCCTGTGCAGGGTTCTAGTGATTGTCTTTGCAAGACACTAGTCATTCACTATTGTTTTGGCAATTGGCAAGACGACCCTGGAAAGACGCGTTGTTTTTCTGTTGAAGGTGTTGGGAGACTCAGCCACAGCTAACGACCCCCTCCTGACCCAAGCCCAGGAGCCCCCCTAAAGTGGAGCTCAAGGTGATGGAAAACGAGGAAGTGGGACCTTCGTGGGCGACCACATGGACCGCATTCTCCCTGTTGATATCATGGAGGAGGAGCAGTCTGACTTGTCCATAGCTATCCATACTGGGGACCCTCGCACCCCCACAAATGATGAAATTTCCCTCACGGCCTCCGGTGCTTTTTTGTAAGGTGAAGCGGGTGCCCAGGCAGAGGATGTGGAACTGCTACATCTGTTGGATACTGTCAACGTCCCAGCGAAAGCAGATGGCTCCACTCCGGCCCTTATTGAATTGTGTCACAGGGCGGCTGAGTGACTTGAGGTGCCGTGGCCCACTCCTCCACTCCTCCGTCAGCTCCAGACTAGGCTTGCAGGGAATTATTTCCTCCCGAAGCAACAGTCCACGGTTAAGCATAAGCTACCGGTGTTTCCGGACTTCCATATGGAGCCTCCTCGGTCCTGGGTGTCCCGCAAAGTACCACTTTCACTGATCTTCTCACTGTTTCTGGATATGGAGGATATGGAGCGGGCAGGGCTTGCTAACACAACGCCAATGGATGAGACTCTGGCAATTCATTTGGCTCCTAAACCTGACATGTCCACCAGCAGACCCACTCTCCCCAACAAACAATGGCATTTCTCAGCCTCTCAGCTGGAAAAAAAATTACCGCTCTCTGCAGGTGGACACTTGTGTGCTAAACATGGCATCTATGCTGCAGGCCTACTAGACGGAGAAGTTTCGAGAGCTGCATGAGGCCTTGCACATGAAGGACAACCTGGCTGGACTGCTGGATGAGGTTCGCAGAACAGCTGACTACATTCTGAAGTTGTCAAGCTTGATGGCCACGGCCTTGGGGAAAGGAATGGCAGAGAGACCGTGATAGCCCAACAGCACCTCTGGCTCAGCGATTGGAATTCCTCCAACGGTCCATTGATCCCTCAGGGCTCTTCGGACAGACTCTGGAGAAGATCCAGTCCTGCTGTGACCAGAGAAGAAAGCAGGAGGAAGCTCTGAGGCTCAGCATGCCCAGGAGAATTTACGCCCAGTCTAGAGCAACTGGTGAACGGGGACGTACGCGTCCCCAGTCTCACTCTCTCTCCAGGCGCACGGCCCAGAAGAGACCCTCTCCGGAGGCTATCCCTCCTCCTCCACAGGCACCCGCCTCAGACCATCAGCCTCGTCCCCAGACAGGACAATCAGCATAGTCCAAAAGTCATTTTATTCCCAGACAAGCTGGTGCACCCAGTTCAAATCAGGCGGTTAAAGTGAAAAAGCAGCCGTCTGCCTAACAGCACTGCCATCAAGGGCAGAGTGACGCCCTGCCTCTTGGCCCACAGGGCAAAACGGGAAGCCTCTATTTTTCCAGGTGGCACCAAAGTCAAAGACCTCGGTTAAGCGAGCAGTTGCACTGAAGCATGAATCAGTTCCACTCACTGGCACACAAAATAAAGGGAAAACATTTCCCTGGTGTAAATTTAATAAAGGGCAGTTTTGCCCCATTATAAAACCTCACTCAGCCACATTAGGTGGGGAAAAATCAGTGTGTTCAGAACGTCGCTGTCTCAGGCCCCAGTCTTCCAGTAGAGGGCTCCCTTGGCCAGCAAATGCACATGCTAGGCAGGCTTTCCGTCAGGGTGGCGATGTGGCAAGCATGGGCGGTGCCCCAATGGGTGATGAGAATTGTAGTCAGCGGGTAGTCTCCAAATCAAAAGACGCCCACCTGCGTTCAGAGGCATTACAACGTCAATTGTACCGCCAGCTTCCGTTCCAGTTATGAGAGAGGAGATTTGCTTTCTCTTGGAGAAACAAGCAATAAGAGTTGTACCTCTAAGTGACGCCTGCAGAGGTTACTACAGTCACTACTTTGTCATTCCAAAGAGAGACAGGGGTCTCCGTCCCGTTTTGGATTTGAGCAAATGCCTGAGGTCATTCAAATTCAGAATGCTTACACTGCATCAGGTCATTCAGGCAGTACAGCCAGAAGCATGGTTCACTACAATGGACCTAAAGGATGCTTATTTCCACATCCCAATCCAGCCCAAGCATAGGCAGGTTCTGCGCTTTGCGTTCGAGGGGGTAACATTCGAGTATCAGGTACTTCTGTTCAGCCTGTCACTTACCACTCAAGTGTTCACTAAATGTCTGGAGGTGGCTTTAAGTCCCCTCAGAGGCCAAGGAGTTCAGGTCCTCGATTACCTGGATGATTTACTAATTCTGGGAAACTCTGCTCATCAGGCCATAGCACACACAATGCTCCTGGTGATGCACCTACAGTTCCTGGGCTTTGTTATAAACAGAGAAAAGAGTTCCCTCATATCCACCCAGAAAATCTGCTTTCTGGTCCTGGAGTTAGACTTGGTACAAACCTGAGCTCAGTTATCCAAGCAGAGGATAATGGCCCTTTATCGATGCCTTTCACACTTCCAGATGGACCGCGCTGTATCTCTACGCCAGTGCCAGCATCTGCTGGGATACATGGCTTCTATGATAGCAGCGGTCCTGTTAGGCCTTCTTATGATGAGGGATTTTCAGAGATGGTTTCTGTTGAAACAGAAATGCTTCCCGAATCTGGCAGGTCTGGTTCGGGTCTCTCCAGCCTATGCACGTGCTGCTCCCCTGGGCAGACACAACACGTCTCTGTTCTGGGATACCCATGGGGCAAGTCTCATCCCGCGTAATGGTCACCACAGACGCCTTGAATTGGGGCTGGGGGGGCATTTGCAACAACATACCCATGAACAGGGTATGGTCAGACGAGCAGAGACAGTGGCACATCAACCTGCTGGAACTGCTAGCAGTTTTTCTCTCGCTGAAACATTTTCATAGTGTTGGTCTTCTAGCCCACAAGCATGTTCTGGTGCGCTGCGACAATGCATGTGTGGTGGCCCATATAAACAGGCAGGGAGAACACGTTCTCTCCCCCTTTTGTCCCTCACTTGCAAAATGTTGGAGTGGTGCGGCCCCTGGTTGCGGTCACTCAGGGCGACTTATGTCCTGGGGGCTCTGAACCATGGAGCAGATCTACTCTCCAGGGGCTTTCCCCTGGCAAGAAAATGGCGGCTGCACCCGGAGGTGGTACAGCAGATTTGGCATTTGTTTGGCAAGGTCAACGTTGATCTGTTCGCCTACAGAGAAAACACACACTGTCCTGTGTTCTTCTCGCTACGGGACGAGAGCACACCGCTAGGGCTGGACACGCTGTCCAACATCTGGCCACAGACATGCTTGCATGCATTTTCCTCGGTGGTGCTAAAAGGAGCCATGCTGGAATGGGTGCATGTGGCGGGACACTCAGTGATCCTGATCGCGCTTCGTTGACCCAAGAAAACATGGTTTGCGGAAATAGTGTCACTGTTGGACAGAGCCTTGGCATTTCCCAGCACGCAAAGACCTGCTGATTCAGGCGCAAAGCCAGATATGGCACCCGTGCCCTGAGATCTGGGTCCTGTGGGCCTGGCCCCTGAAAGGGAGAGGCTGATGTCCACAGAGTTACCCGATAATGTTATTGATACCATCCAAGGTGCCAGAGCGGCATCTATTCAGAGCATTTACATGCTTAAATGGTATGTTTTTGTGCACTGGTGTCAAAAAAGAGATATGATTCCTTTCCCAAGCTCTTTAATAGAGATATTGACTTTCTTGCAGGAACTGCTGGATAAAGGCTGTGCTTTCTCTACTCTTAAAGTCTACTTGTCCGCTGTTTGGGCGTGCCATGTAGGATGGGATGGGAAATCTCTCGGTTCTCACCTTCTCGTTATGCGCTTTATGAAAGACGCCCCCTGGGAGAGAGATCCATCTAAGGAGATAGTTTGCCCTTGGGACTTATCCCTAGTCTTGGATGCTCTATGTGAATCACCTTTTGAACCATTCGAGTCTATCGGCTCCGATATGCTCTCAAATAAAACCGCGCTTCCGTTGGCTCTATGCTCGACCAAGCGTGTGGGTGATATTCATGTGCTCTCGGTTTACCCTTCGTGTATCTGATTTGCCCCAGACGGCTCCAAGGTAGTCCTGCGTACAAACCCTGCGTATGTACCCAAGGTGCCAGCCGCATATAAATCCATGCCATTTGAACTGACAGTGTTTTCGCCTCCCCTCTTTAAATCGGCGGCACAAGAGCAATCGAATTGTCTCTTCCCACTGCGCGCTTTACGCACATGCATCGACTGAACCCAAGTGGTGCGGAAAACAGATCAGCTGTTTGTCTGCTCTGCGAGCCCGGTGGCAGGGAGTGAATACCCTGTCAAAGCAGCGCCTCTCTCATTGGATTGTAGAGGCTATCTTATGGGCTTTCGCCATTGAGGGGGTCAACATGCCAGGCAGAGTGCGGGCCCACTCTACCCAAAGCATGGCTGCATCTTGGGCGCTGTTTAAAGGGGTTCCTGTCGGGCAGATATGCTCAGCAGCCACCTGGGCTGCCCCCAATACGTTTGTGAAATTTTACTCCCTAGATGTGATAGCGCAGAGCCTAACCCAGGCAGTGATGTCAGCGTAAAATTGATGTCCTCATCATCACTATCGCTGCTGCGTCGTGGCCGCATTTCCTTGCTCTGTCTGCACTAGTGGCTCGGGGCATGTTTCATGTGTCCATACTGGTGTGTTGTACTGAGTGAATTGACCAAAAGGGAACGGAGCGCTGTTTACATAGCCAGTGTTCCCTGAGGAAGGGAAACGAGGTACAACATAAGTTGGCCCCTCACCGCCTAAAGACTCAGTGAAGTGCAGTTCAGAATAAGGATATGAGACTGGACGGGATAATTTATACCCTAGGAGGGGGTGGAGCTCCTTGGGTATGCTGCAGTCTCATTGGCCTTGAGAGGCGTGTTGATAAATATTCTTCAGGTTGGTAACGCGAGGGGGAGCACTCCCCATACTGATGTGTTGTACCTTGTTTCCCTTCCTCAGGGAACACTGGCTAGGTAAATAGCCTTCCATTTTAACTTGCTTTTATAAGCTTTGAGCATTACAAAGTTAAAGCACATCATTACACAGCAATGGTTTGTGCTATGACTCAGTAAAAAGGTCAGTTTTTCAGGGGGCCCATAATTTTGACACCGGCAAGCATAGTAAGCTATATATTCATTGCAGCTCAGCTGAGTTCTGGAAGGTGCCAAGGTGGTTCAGTGGGTCCTTGGTAATGCTATTGTCGCATCATCATGATTAAACAGTGCATGCCATCTTCCAGGGGTCTTGACACTAGTATTGCTAACAAATAAAAAATCAATTCCCTTTGGAAAAGATGTACATGGATTGTTGTTATGATATCACTATATCCTGGGCATAAAATGGTCTTCATAATTCTGACGATGTTATTGTTTATTGTGATCATTTCTGGAAAAAAAAATACTGTCTGTCCTTGGGTCAGTTGAGAAACGGTTACAGGTCTGCTTCTAAGAACCGGCTGAACTAGGCTTGGTTGCAGGCTTAGAACCTCACAAAATTAAACAGAACATGTTACATGTAACCAGTATGAGAAAATAAAGATAGTCTATGGAGGGGAACACATTTGAACCCAAATATATTGCAACAGTGATCAGTGTATTTAACACCTAAGTGAAGAAACAAGGACAACAACTTTAAAAGAAACTCCATTACAGTAGCCTCAGTGGAACAATATGTACTGGAAAAAATGTCAATGTGTTACAAGGGAGTCTGGCCGAGACCCCACATCTTTGTGTTTTGGGTTTCCTTTTCTTTGTTTCCAAAAATAAGTAGTCAGGGTTATCATGTTAGCATGTAGTAGCATCAACCATTGTTTTAAAAATTGTAAATTATTAGCTGCAAGTATTTCATCTTATTTTTCTTGTTGGAAGAAAAGGGCAGAATGACAATTGATGGGTTGTTTTTTTTTGTTTTTTTTACTCAAATCTGCTTAATACGGAACACAGCACTGTGGCATTGAAAAGAAGAGAGCCTTGGTGACCTTGGACCTGGAAATGGATAATGTCTCTCAATTGACTTACCAAGTGGATAGAAATACTCAAAAACATTTGGTGAAATTTACCCTGTTGTCATTATAAATCTAATAGTTGTGTGGCTCTCCCCTCCCAGCTCCTAAAAGAAGCGGTGGAGTCTCAGAGGATGTGTGATCTGATGAAGCAGCAGGAAGTTCACCTCAAGCAGCAGGTGTCCCATCAGTCTTCCCCACCACATTCTTGGAATAGCTTGGGATTGACTGTCCCATTAAATGTTTTCTGTTGTGTTGTTCTTCCAGCTGTCGTTGTACACAGAGAAGTTTGAAGAGTTCCAAACCACTTTATCCAAGAGCAACGAAGTCTTCACCACCTTCAAACAGGAAATGGAGAAGGTGAGGTTTCCTGTCAGGCTGTTTGAGAGAAATGGAGAAGAGCAGGAGAATTACTTGTGCCAGCAAAAATATTTGTTTTCCTTCTGTGTGCAGATGACTAAAAAGATCAAAAAGCTGGAAAAGGAGACGGCCATGTATCGCTCCAGGTGGGAGAGCAGCAATAAGGCTCTGCTGGAGATGGCCCAGGAGGTAAAGCAGCTTTCAGGGTCACACTACCTTCCTTCATTGTTAAAGTGCTCACCCAGTAATTTAATGACTTTAAATGTATGCATTATTATCTTCACCAAGGGAGAAGGTAATGTTTTCAGTGGTGTTTGTTGGTTTGTCTGTTACCAACATAATTCAAAAAGTTATGAACAGATTTTGTTGACATTTTCAGAAAAGGTGTGTAATGGCATTGGGGAACAGATGATTAGATCTTGGTGATGATCTGAGAGTGCATACCTCCACCAAGGGCTTTGTTTGTATTTGTGCAGCAGGATTACACAAAAACTATTGGATGGATTTGAATAAAATTTTCAGTAGAGGTGGTTCTTGGGCTACAGACGAATCCATTACATTTTGGTGATGATCTGAGAATGCATACCTCAGCCAAGGCTCTTATCTTCTCACAGAGTGTTAGCAACAATACTCCAAAATTACTGGATTGATTTGGATGAAATTTTCACCAGAGGTGGTTCTTGGCTTCGAGATGAACCAGTTACATTTTGGTGAGGCTCCAAGAATGCATACCTCCACATTGTGTTAGCAACAATACTCCAAAACTAATGGACAGACTTTGATGCAATTTTCACCAGAAGTGGCTATAGGCCTACACACAAACCCATTACATTTTGGAGGTGATCCATGAGAGACGGAAGCAGCCTTGGCGAAGGTATGTGCTCTCTGAGTGCTTTTCTAGTTATTGAGCTTTTTTGCGTTATTTAATTTAGTGAGTCTTGGTTTATCAGCCAAATGAATTTTATAATAAATCAATTCCTTTTTTAATTGTATAGAAAATTAGTAAAAATGCAGAAAGGGCCTAAAGTGAGCAGTTAATTTTCAGAAATTATTCGGAGTCATATCTCAATCATTTATTCCTGCACCAGAGAGCCACAGCTGATTCTGAAGGGGTCAGTCTCTTTCCCTTGCCATTTAAGTAAAAGTGGACCATATTATTCAGTAAATGCTGATTTAAGGTTTGATTTGATGCTGATTTAAGGCCAAATTGCCCAGCCCTAGGTGAAAGGTCAATGTTAACATTCCTTTTGCACTGTTACTTAAAGAACAAGTAAAACTAGGGTCTAGGGGTGTGCCATATCGTATCATTCATGGTAATACTGGAATTTCCCCACTGTGGGACTAAGAAAGGCTTATCTTAATACCAATATAAATTTTGATACCAGTGCAAAAATTAATATCTCGATATTTGGGGTCTGCTGTACGATGATGTCACACTGTTACGCTGCTGATGTGTTACTAGAGAAATGGAAAAACAAACATGGCACAGGAAGCTGTGTCTCTGTGGTCGGAGTGTCTGCTTGTAGTGGTGTGGAAATATATGTTTTAAGGCTGTTTCAGACTACAGCCATGCTTTAAAAAATAGTACAGCATTGTGGATAATTTGCCCGCACTTTTTTCTGCACGTCAGCAACACCGCTCTGGAACGGTGCTGATGTCCAAAGTGTCCGGAGTTAGATTTTCATTCTGTTTTGGCTGCTTCAGCTTGACCACAATTTCATTGTACTGTACAACTGTACAATGACAATAAAACCTATTCTGTTCTACTTTATTCAACCTTCCAAAGGAAAATAAAACCCAAATCATTGGTTCAGTGTGACAAGAGCCAAAAAGCCCCGGGATATGTCCATGCAGCAAGACTTCTAATGCAGGTGAACTAATTCAACCTTAAACCTCGACATCGAAGTGCACTTAATATGTCATGGTTGATATTATTTTCTTGTCATATTCATTACAGAATAAAAATTTGAAACTCAATCTGAGCTGCGGTTTATAATCTGAAGAAATAGTTTTTGTTTCGTTTTTACTGAATATGTTGAAGGTTAATAACTGGTGGCCTGTGAAACTGTCCTTTATAAATTAAAAAGAAAAACCTGTAGATCATTACGTTACAGCATGAACAATATCATTGTGAAGTATCGCGATATCATTTTTAGGCTATATCGCCCACCCCTACTACCGTCACCAAATTTGGTACACAGGGTTCATCCCATGACCCTGACCTGTGACTATGGGTTTGCAGTCAAAGGTGAAGGTTGGCATTCCCTATGCCCTGCTACTATGCAACAAGTAAAACTATGGTCACCAACCTTGGTACACAGGCTCATCCTGAGACCATAACCTCTGTCTCTGGGTTTGGGGTCAAAGGTGAAGGTTAGCGTACCCCATGCCCTATTACTATAGAATGAGTAAAGATGGATTTCCGGTCGGAACATCGTCGAGATGGCCACATTGTGGGAGAGCTCCCGTACTGAAAAAGAGAAGTTTCATCACTACGTCCATCCAGGCTTAGAAAAGCATCTGTCAAATGCAACAATAAGGGTACGTTTTCTACTAAAATAATAAAAAGTGAGCGCCAGTTGAAAAGAGGAGTGAGAATGACGAGACACCATAACCGAAACTACGCAACTAGCAAAGGGCACTGCCTAGCAAGCAACAAGAGCAAGCATGGCCCATTTGGAGCAGGTACTGAATGAATTTGCCAAGAAAAGAAAATACAACTGGAGACGATTAAAGAAGAAATTTCAAAGGTAAATACCAGGTTGGACGAAATGGAGGGGCAAATTGAGAAAGCAGAGGAAAGGATTCAAAACACTGAGGACATAGAGAGCCTAAGTCACACCCCCTCTACTGCTGCATATGGGACTTTAAATCAATAAAATTCTCCATTGAAGTGATGACAAGAGTGAAATTATCTTTTGATCCCAATCAAATTTTGCCATGAGTTAAACATATGATGTTTGTCAATTTAAAAGATATTTTTTCATGTAAGTAAAGTTGCCGGCTGTCGTATAATAACAGAGTAATATTTAGGTTTTGTTTCAGTGATTCATGGATGACTCCCATCATCCCACATCACTAAAAACGAGCATGGTGGGAGCTTGACGTTTTAAGTTTAATGTTTATTTGAAAAGGACATTACATACTAATGAACATTAATACAAATGTAAGGTATGCCAGATTTAGCAATACTGCAAATTTGCATCTGTAGTCCCCCAGCGGATCACAAAAACACACAAACAAATAATCAACGGCAATGAAACTGTACAAAGTATATATGCTAAAGTGCAAGAATTAAGGTGTTACAAAACAAAATATTCAAATGTCACACGAGTGAAGTGCTGTGCATGCGTACACACACATGCACCCAAGCACCTCACAGCAACAACAGACAGCCACAAACAAGAGGCGGGGCATATGTGTGTGACGCACAGGCACATACAGTGGTGTGAAAAAGTGTTTGCCCCCTTCCTGATTTCTGGGGGGGGATTTTTGTATGTTTGTCACACTTAAATGTTTCAGATCATCAAACATTGCCCCCCCCCCCGTTAAAACATAAATTAACTGTGGTTTATCACATCTTTGGAAAGCTGAGTTCAATTTCACTAGCCACACCCGGGCCTGATTACTGCCACACCTGTTCTGAATCAAGAAATCACTTAAATAGGACCTGCCTGACAAAGTGAAGTAGACCAAAAGATCCTCAAAAACTAGACATCATGCTGCGATCCAAAGAAATTCAGGAAGAAATGAGAAGCAAAAGTAATTGAGAGCTATCAGTCTGGAAAAGGTTATAAAGCCATTTCTAAAGCTTTGGGAGTCCAGCGAACTACAGTGAGAGCCATTATCCACAAATGGCAAAAACATGAAACAGTGGTGATGTTTCATGGCCAGCCACTCCCAGCCACTGGGACTCCCAGCCACTCCCGGCCAGCCACTCCCTTCCCGGGAGTGGCTGGCCGACCAAAATTCCCCCAAGAACGCAGCGACGACTCATCCAAGAGGTCACAAAAGACCCCACAGCAACGTCCAAAGAACTGCAGGCCTCACTTGCCTCATTTAAGATCAGTGTTCATGACTCCACCATAGGAAAGAGACTGGGCAAAAATGGCCTGCACAGCAGAGTTCGAAGGCAGAAACCACTGCTGAGCAAAAAGAACATAAAGGCTTGTCTCAGTTTTGCCAGAAAACATCTTGATGATCCCCAAGACGTTTGGGAAAATACTCTGGACTGACCAGACAAAAGGTCAACTTTTTGGAAGGTGTGTGTTCCATTACATCCGGCGTAAAAGTAACGCAGCATTTCAGAAAAGGAACATCATACCAGCAGTAAAATATGGTGGTGGTAGTGTGATGGTCTGAGGCTGTTTTGCTGCTTCAGGACCTGGAAGACTTGCTGTGGTAAATGGAACAATGAATTCTGCTTTCTACCTAAAAGTCCTGAAGGAGAATGTCCGGCCATCTGTTCATGACCTCAAGCTGAAGCGTGCTTGGGCTCTGCAGCAGGACAATGATCCAAAGCACACCAGCAAGTCCACCTCTGAATGGCTTAAGAAAAACAAAATGAAGACTTTGGAGTGGCCTAGTCAAAATCCTGACCTGAATCCAATTGAGATGCTGTGGCATGACCTTAAAAAGGTGGTTCATGCTCGAAAATCCTCCAATGTGGCTGAATTACAACAATTCTGCTAAGAAGAGTGGGCCAAAATTCCTCCACAGCGCTGTAAAAGACTCATTGCCAATTATCACAAACGCTTGATTGCAGTTGTTGCTGCTAAGGGTGGCCCAACCAGTTATTAGGTTTAGGGGCAATCACTTTTTCACAGCACTGTAGATACACAGTGCTGTGAAAAAGTGTTTTCCAAACCCTTCCTGATTTATCAATTTTTGTATGTTTGTCACACTTAAATGTTTCAGATCATCAAACAAATTTAAATATTATAAAAAGATAACACAAGTAAACACAAAATGCAGTTTTTAAAATGAAGGTGTTTATTATTAAGGGGAAAAATCCAAACCTACATGGCCTTGTGTGAAAAAATCTTAACACAATGAAATTATGGTGAAGGAGGCTAGCCCTGACAAACAATTCAGTTCTCCAAGGAGCTCCCTTAACGAGCTAACAAGCCACTTAGTCAAACATTTACCAAAGAACCATTCTGTGTTGCAACAACCTTAATTAGGGAAAAGCCCTTCAAAACCAATTCCTTAATAAAACATAAGGACTACATTTACAGGAATCAATTTTACTTTACCTGAGACAAGAGTGTATCAAAGTCTTACCAATCCTTGTTTCAGGAAAATCAGTTAATTATCAGCTTGACGAGCCCCCAGTTTGTTATGGTTTAGCTCATGGACCATAACAAAGTTGAGCAACTGGGGAATTGCTTATAAAAAGTAGTTTTATTAACAAATAGTTAACTTAAACATAATCAAAAGTCATGAAGCCGGCAGTAAAATGTGCCAGAAAGAATACACAAAGAAAAAACTAATCATGATGTCTAGGGCCAGGGAGAGAGATCCACGCTGGAGCTGCCTTTAGTGATGTTACGCTCAATACCACCCACACGACACTGGTTTGAGCAATATAAAGCAGAAGTGTCATGAGCAGTGCATCGAGTGCTGTTTCAGCACGCCTACAGTCATGTGACCATAGCAAGCGAGGCCTTGTTATGCGAGTCACAGCACGTGACTTGAGGGCTCGCGAGTGGTTTGAGAGGGTTCTATTGAAATTAGCTTTTTCTTTTTTGTTTTTTTTGTTTGCTTTGTGTTGTTTGTTCCTGACATCCAATTTTGAATAGACCTCGGTTGGCCAAATGCTCAAAAAAAGTATTGAGATTTTTTCAGGTTTTCCACTCAGATGCAGCTCTTACACTCAGTCAGCAGATGGCACTCTTTATTAAATGTTTCATAACACTGTGTTGATCATGAAGCAATTGTCTCCAAGTTGTTCATTGTTTCATAAGGCCTCAGTTTCACCATTACTAGCTGCCTTTATAGGAGTGGAGGCAGTGGCCAGCTGTCTCCAGTTCCTTGATGAGGAGGTGGGGCTCCCATGCCAAACCTGCAACACACACAAATACACACCAACAACAAAGGAAAAGAAACGATAGGCCTGACAGGTGATCCTGGGGTTGCCACAACCCCCCTGAAGAAACGCTATAATAACACAGAAGTGTTACATTAACCCATATTTTGTTTCGATTTTTAAAATTAATATCTACTACCTTTTTAACTTTATTCTTTCCTAAATCCTGACCTTTTAATGTTAATTTAGGATTCTAAATTTCATCTCATGTAAAAGTAAAACGGTATTTGTTTATACAGCTCTTCTTTGTTTTTAACGTCTGGATGACCAAAGTGCTTAACAGATTTGGTTATCTACCCATTCACACATGCAGTATATCACATATTCACGCACAACATTACAAAGACAGTGGGCGGCGAGAGTGGGAAACGAACCCCTCACCTTTTGATCACAGGTACACTACACTCTTCCCCTACACTACAGCGGCGGCAACTGTGAGCTGATTGGAAAAGGTTTTGTCGGATTGATGAACTCTTCTGTAGCAATAGACGATGCGTGTTGGGCTGCGGCTTATGTATCCATAGACAGTGTGATGATTTTATTCATGGAGAAGTTGCTTCGAGAAGGTCTTAGCCTGCCAGAGGACGCATCAGACCTTCACATTGAACGAGCACACCATTCGACTGGACCACAGCTGCCAGAAGATGCACCGCCACGCTCTATCATCGTAAAGTTTCTCAGCTTTAAAACCGAAGAAATACTACTCCACAAGGCTTGGCAGAGTAAGGGATTTACCTGGCAAGAAAGTCGAATCAACCTGGACCATGACTATCCACCTCTCATCCTTAAAAAAGGAAGAGAATATGCCGAGGTCTGCAAGACTCTTAAAGATGACCAAATTCAATTCCAGACCCTCTTCCCAGCCAGGCTACATGTGAGATACAAAGATGGAACAAAAATCTACAACACAATAGAGGAGGCAACTGAGGATCCTACAGAGGTTACACTGTGAAGCTCATCAGACCTCGAGCGACACTGATGGAGCAGATACAGCAACTTGACGTGGAAGAGAGTGGACAGATGAGCAAAGAAGGGTACGTATGCTGGACGTGAACCAAGCTACAAAGAGAGACTTTGCACCTTTAGGAGAACCCTGTCTGCTCCATCTATGACTTAATAGACTATGTACAACAGGGTTTGCTTCCTTCTCACATTTTGTCACTCCTCTTCGACGTTGGACAAATCTGATACGAGGGTTGGTGAGTTAAAAGACAAAAACTGAGAGTAATACCACTAAAATTTTAGTAAAGACTTATTGGACATTTAAAAGGTTCGTTGGAGCTTACCTTGTCACTGTGTGACTGTCACAGCTAAGGGCCCCTTCTTCTGAACACAGCAGGGTTTTTCCCCTGAAAGCCACTTTTGAGAAGCTTAGATCAGACCCCTACATCAGAGTCGGTGTTTATGTTAAGCATTATGCCAGTTAGTGTGTGGTTTGTTCTTTTGTTAATTCTTTTTTTATTTGTTTACACTCTATCTGTTCTGACAGGGTGGGGGTAGTTTACTAGGTTCATGAGAGTGGTCAAGACAGGAATCACTTAAGTTGGATTCATGCTGCACCTCTGCTGTCCGCGGACGTGCAACCAGAAACATCGTGTGACGAAATTTACGTCATCGTCTCCAGTCCGCTACTGTCCGGAGTGCTCAACCGCGGACGACCTCGTGCAGTCCAGATTTTGTGACCGCACCGCCTGCCCGCGACCTGAACGTGTTGACAGCGCATGCGCAAGACTGAATGTTCCATTCTCAAGGTGGCAATATCGACAGCATACAAAGACAAAGTAGACGAAGAAGACAACGAAGAGGTGGAAGACAAGAATAAACATACTTTTTGTAATTCTGCCACAGAATACAGTAACAGCAGCTCCTCTTCGTCTCGGTGACAGTTAAACGATGCCATTGTTGTTGATGTGCGTTGCTCTCGCATTTCTTTGTTGGTGAAAAATCTGGCGCATCAGTGCATTGGCGCTACCTTAAGGGCAGGAGTGAAACTACAAATGATGGTTGTGAGCATGTACAGTGCCTTGTGCGCGCCAGGCTCGCCCAGACGAGCTGGCACTCGTGCGTCCCAGACGCACTAGGACGCAGAGACGTGACCGCCCGCGGTATCCCAGAGTGCAAGAGGTTAAACATATTTGTAAATTGGGACCTCCTTCATCGATCTCTTTTTTTATGTTTGTATATACAGTGGGGCAAAAAAGTATTTAGTCAACCACCAATTGTGCAAGTTCTCCCACTTAAAAGATGAGCGAGGTCTCCAGTTTTCATCATAGGTATACCTCAACTATGAGAGACAAAATGAGAAAAAAAAATCCAGAAAATCACATTGTCTGATTTTTAAATAATTTATTTGCAAATTATGGTGGAAAATAAGTATTTGGTCACCTACAAACAAGCAAGATTTCTGGTTCTCACAGACCTGTAACTTCTTCTTTAAGAGGCTCCTCTGTCCTCCACTCGTTACCTGTATTAATGGTACCTGTTTGAACTCATTATCAGTATAAAAGACACCTGTCCACAACCTCAAACAGTCAGAGTCCAAACTCCACTATGGCCAAGACCAAAGAGCTGTCAAAGGACACCAGAAACAAAATTGTAGACCTGCACCAGGCTGGGAATACTGAATCTGCAATAGGTAAGCAGCTTGGTGTGAAGAAATCAACTGTGGGAGCAATTATTAGAAAATGGAAGACATACAAGACCACTGATAATCTCCCTCCATCTGGGGATCCACGCAAGATCTCACCCCTTGGGGTCAAAATGATCACGAGAACGGTGAGCAAAAATCCCAGAACCACACGGGGGGACCTAGTGAATGACCTGCAGAGAGCTGGGACCAAAGTAACAAAGGCTACCATCAGTAACACACTACGCTGCCAGGGACTCAAATCCTGCAGTGCCAGACGTGTCCCCCTGCTTAAGCCAGTACATGTCCAGGCCCATCTGAAATTTGCTAGAGAGCATTTGGATGATCCAGAAGAGGATTGGGAGAATGTCATATGGTCAGATGAAACCAAAATAGAACTTTTTGGTAAAAACTCAACTTGCCGTGTTTGGAGGAGAAAGAACACCATACCTACTGTGAAGCATGGGGGTGGAAACATCGTGCTTTGGGGCTGTTTTTCTGCAAAGGGACCAGGACGACTGATCCGTGTAAAGGAAAGAATGAATGGGGCCATGTATCGTGAGATTTTGAGTGAAAATCTCCTCCCATCAGCAAGGGCTTTGAAGATGAAACGTGGCTGGGTCTTTCAGCATGACAATGATCCCAAACATACTGCCCGGGCAACGAAGGAGTGGCTTCGTAAGAAGCATTTCAAGGTCCTGGAGTGGCCTAGCCAGTCTCCAGATCTCAACCCCATAGAAAATCTTTGGAGGGAGTTGAAGGTCCATGTTGCCCAGCGACAGCCCCAAAACATCACTGCTCTAGAGGAGATCTGCATGGCGGAATGGGCCAAAATACCAGCAACAGTGTGTGAAAACCTTGTGAAGACTTACAGAAAACGTTTGACCTCTGTCATTGCCAACAAAGGGTATATAACAAAGTATTGAGATGAACTTTTTGTTATTGACCAAATACTTATTTTTCACCATAATTTGCAAATAAATTCTTTAAAAATCAGACAATGTGATTTTCTGGATTTTTTTTCTCATTTTGTCTCTCATAGTTGAGGTATACCTATGACGAAAATTGGAGACCTCTCTCATCTTTTAAGTGGGAGAACGTGCACAATTGGTGGCTGACTAAATACTATTTTACCCCACTGTATGTATATGTGTATATAATATCTGAATACCAGGGATGAGAATCCTCCGCGGATCCGCGGAATTCCTCGGATTTGATCATGTCTAGGGTCATTCTCGTGAATCGTCTAAATTCAAGGAGAATTTTTTTTTTGGGGGGGGGGTGGGGGGGGGTACGTTATGAGCGGCGAGTCGTATTTTCGATAGGCTGCTAAAATCCACCACGCAGAACGCGCTACCCAGCGAGATCAGTAATGTAATGTAACAAGGCCACTGATTGGCTGATACTTATTGAAGCAACCAATCGGTGATTTTGTTAGATTTCCTTTGTCATATCCAACACGCGGAGTGAAATGCAAATGGCGGACAGTTCAATCAGTTCAATCAACTGAGTTCCCGATTTCGTGAAAATGGTGAACCTAAAACTCACGAAAGACAACAAAGCAAGAATTTTAGAAATTGACAAAGGGATCAGGAACAAGTTTCGTTGGGAATGGCTCGAAAAAACTGCGTCATTGACTGTAAAGATCAGTAAAAATACCGAAGTTGTGGCTGAAAATATGGCCGACTTCATAGCGAAATGCGAAGTACCAGGGAAAGCCCAGTGTGTTTATTGCAACGATTTCTTGAGTTATGGATCTCGTGGTTGTGTTGCCTTAGTTGAGCACTGTTCAAAACAGAAACATGTCAAAATTGTGGCTACAAGGAGATCAGACTACTCGCTCGTGCTGCATTCAAAACGATTGATGGACACGGTCAAATTCAGATGCCAGTCAATCAAAGTTCATCACAATTGGCCCCGATTACAGCAATTAGTGATCGGAAGACACATTCCGAGGTAAGATTTTTTTCTCGTTTAAGTAATTTTAGTACTTGAGAATTTTTGCGTAATGAATTTATGAAATAGCATGTGTAAGTTGTGATGTCATGCCTGTTTTGAAACACTAATTGCATTTAAATGCTGATTATCGATTGTTATGTTATTACATATTTTCTCACAATTTGAAATGCAATCTAAGAATTTTGAATATAATTTATCATTTTTTGTTTCACTAGGAGGAGTTACATAATGCATGTGTAAGGTTTTTTTGTCATGGGTGGTGATGGGTTGCCTTTCCTAAGATATCTTTGCTTTTATTAGTAAACATAATTTCTTTATGGTCATTGCATAAAGATATTAAACATCTTTTAGGTTTTACTTACTTTCTTAGATTATCTTTCAAATATCAACCTGTTGAACTCTGTTCAACTTCCCTAAAAATGCCTAAAAATAACATGTCCAAAGTAAATCAAAAGCTGTTCTTCAACCCTTTGCAGCATCTTCACAGGGTTAGTGTCATTTAAAAGAAAACACTGAATTTTTTGGCAAAACAGTCATAATCTCTCTAAGTGCTCCTGCCACTGAGTAACAAGAAAGTTTGCCTGGGTGTTTTTTTTAGATACAAATGCTTGCAAATAACATACAGCTGTCAGATACTGGTTGGAAAACACAACAGAAATGTAGAACCAAGTGTTTTCAAGCTCAGGTCAAAATTTTGTAAAAATACCACAAAAAATGAATATATTACACAGCTTTTTTCTCAGGTTGTTCCCAGGCATTTTTGAACTGTGCCAAACTGGAACAGAAATGCAGCTTTTTTTTTTCCAGTGCGCACTGAGACGCACTAAGATGCAGAGACGTGACCGCCCGCGGAATTCACAAGAGTTCAAGGGGTTAAAATATACTGATATGCAACTTTTTTTATATTCCTAGTAACACTAACAAATGCACATGTGTGCCTGGAATTTCTCAAAAAAGCGTCAACTGCATACATCAGTTGTGGAAAGCACATGCAGAAGCGACTGCCCCTCAACAACCCACTGCTTCAAGCAATGTCTGCCTTGATCCTGCTGCTAAGGGACACAGTGAAGGTACCAAGGCCCTAGAGAAACTCAGTCAGCTCCTGGACCCTTTCCTGACAGACAAGGAGAAGGATTCAGTGTCTATGGAAATCAGGAAGTTCCAGGTAGACTCAAGCCTGAAACAAACTTTGGAGGAAGGAAGAGTAGATGTCTGGTGGGGAAAAGTCTTCACAGCAAACAACTATCCAGCTCTCTCTAGAATGGCTATGGTGTCTCTAAGCTGCTTCCATGGGCCTAGAGTTGAGTCATCATTCAACACCATGAGAGATATCATTGACATAAGGTCAACTAGAATGAACATTAACACATTCAGCTCAATTCAAACTGTGAAGTACAGTCTCAAGGCTAGAGACACATCATCACTTGCTTTCTTCAAGAAACATGATGTCAAGCACTCCAAAATTGATGAAAGGCTGTGTGTCAACTTCAAAAATGCAGCAAGTGCCTACAGGCATGAATAGGAAGAAAAAAAGAAAGAGAAGGAAATGAAACAGAAAGAACTCAATCTTCAACATGATTCTGTGGCAAGCAAGGCAGCCATGAAAAAGAACAGAGAAGCTGCAGCTAAGCAGGCACTGCTTGCCCACAGAAAATCAGAGAAGAGGAAGGCTACAGAATGGCTCCAGGCTTTGGTAGCCAAGAAGAAAAAATTGCACAGTTAGATGTGAAGAATACGTTGACTTGTACATAAGTTCATAGAGTAGTAGCACAGGCATGTAAATATGGAAGTGGCATTTTCTGTTTCTCAATAAAGTGTGACACTGAATCAAAACAGTATTGAACATGATTACACATGTGATGCAGCAGCAGATTAAAAAGGTAAACTATAAATGCATTTGTACTTACTTATAACTTTAAATATAAGACCACATTTGAGCATTCTAAAACACCAGATTTCGTTAGCTTATTTCGCAGGCTAGCCTGCGTCCCCCAAGACCCCCGGCTTAGTTTCCTCTTTTTTTCCCAAACCCCATTCTCATCCCTGGAATACACAAATGTGGGCTCCCCTGTTTGTTTTTTATGTTGACCATTTACTTAAAAATGGAAAATTGTTTTGGAAAGGCATTATGGACAAGGACATTTTGAACTTCCAACTCTCTTGTGACAGTCTGTTCATTACCACTGATATCATGCATTTCCTTGTGATGAAGATTATCAAAATGCCTTTTCCGATTAAAAATAAAAATGAGTAAAAAAAAAGAATGAGTCACCATAGGGTCACCAAACTTGCTACACAGATTCACCCTAAGATCCTGATCTACAGCTATGGGTTGTTAAACAACTACTTTTGTTGTATATTCATAATAAAATAGGCTTATCATAATTTGGTTCTGTCCCAATAATTATATGGAAAACATGAAACTGGCTGAGAACATGATAACATAATAACACGGTTTGTGCCCTTTCAGTGCTCACTGTCTCGGCTGTATTTAGCAATTCATTCAAGCGCTTCCAACCACCACTGACTGCCTGCTGAAGTCTGTCTGGAGAGAAAATGCCCCACAGGGTGCTGTCGCCAGCACCCACACTGTGGAAGCTTCCAGAGTACCGGGTGCAAACATGCTGTTGGCAATAAAAATACACTTAACATTTAACAATTTATTTAATAATCAGTCGGGGCACATAAGTGAACGAGATATAGCCACACACACAAAAAAGTGAACACCATGGTTGTTGCGGTTGCTCATTATCGTCTGCAGTAGGCTTGTCCATAGCGTGGTACTACATAATTGCAGTTATCGTGACAGCCCTAAGTAGGGATAATACAGTATCTCACAAAAGTGAGTACACCTCTCACATTTTTGTAAATATTTTCTGATATCTTTTCATGGGACAAGACTGAAAGTAAGATACTTTGACACAATGTAAAGTAGTCAGTGTAAAGCCTGTGTACACACGTGGACAAAATTGTTGGTACCCCTCTATTAATGAAAGAAAAACCCACAATGGTCACAGAAATAACTTGAATCTGACAAAAGTGGTAATAAATAAAAAAGTCGATGAAAATTAACTGATGAAAATCAGACGGTGCTTTTGAATTGTGGTTCAACAGAATTATTTTAAAAAACAAACTCATGAAACAGGCCTGGACAAAAATGATGGTACCCTTAACTTAATATTTTGTTGCACAATCTTTTGAGGCAATCACTGCAATCAAACGATTTCTGTAACTGTCAATGAGACTTCTGCACCTCTCAGCAGGTATTTTGGTCCACTCCTCATGAGCAAACTGCTCCAGTTGTCTCAGGTTGGAAGGGTGCCTTCTCCAGATGGCATGTTTCAGCTCCTTCCACAGATGTTCAATAGGATTTTGATCAGGGCTCATAGAAGGCCACTTTAGAATAGTCCAATGTTTGGCTCTTAGCCATTCTTGGGTGTTTTTAGCTGGGTGTTTTGGGTCATTATCCTGTTGTTGTTGACCTGCGACTGAGACCAAGCTGTTTGACACTGGGCAGCACATTTCTCTCTAGAATACCTTGATAGTCTTGAGATTTCATTGTACCCTGCACAGATTCAAGACACCCTGTGCCAGATGCAGTAAAGCAGCCCCAGAACATAACAGAACCTCCTCCATGTTTCACAGTAGGGACAGTGTTCTTTTCTTGGTATGCTTCATTTTTGCGTCTGTGAACATAGAGCTGATGTGCCTTGCCAAAAAGTTCCAGTTTTGTCTCGTCTGTCCATAGGACATTCTCCCAGAAGCTTTGTGGCTTGTCAACATGCAGTTTGGCAAATTCCAGTCTGGCTTTTTTATGATCTGTTTTCAACAGTGGTGTCCTCCTTGGTCGTCTCCCCTGAAGTCCACTTTGGCTCAAACAACGACGGATGGTGCGATCTGACACTGATGTACCTTGACCTTGGAGTTCACCATGAATGTGTTTAGAGGTTGTTCTGGGCTCTTTTGTTACCATTCGTATTATTCGTCTCCTCCTGCGGCCACATCCAGGGAGGTTGGCTACAGTCCCGTGGATCTTAAATTTCTGAATAATATTTGCAACTCTAGTCAGAGGAACTTCAAGCTGCTTGGAGATGGTCTTATAGCCTTTACCTTTAACATGTTTGTCTATAATTTTCTTTCTAATCTCCTGAGACAACTCTCTCCTTTGCTTCTTCTGTTCCATGTTTAGTGTGGTACACACCATGTTACCAAACAGCACAGTGACTACTTGTCACCCTTTAAATAGGCCGACTGACTGATTACAAGTTTGTAGACACCTGTGATGTTAATTAGAGGACACATCTTGGTTGAACGTGTCCCTATGGTCACATTATTTTCAATCTTTTATAGGGATACCATCATTTTTGTCCAGGCCTGTTTCATGAGTTTGTTCTTTCAAGTAATTCTGTTGAACCACAATTCAAAAGCACTGTCTGATTTCCATTGGTTAATTTTCATATAATTTTTATTTATTACCACTTTTGTCAGATTCAACTTATTTCTGTGACCATTGTGGGTTTTTCTTTCATTAACAGAGGGGTACCAACAATTTTGTCCACGGCTGTAACAGTGTAAATTTGCAGTCCCCTCAAAATAACTCAACACACAGCCATTAATGTGCAAACCGCTGGCAACAAAAGTGAGTACACCTCTCACATTTTTGTAATTTTCTGATATCTTTTCATGGGACAAGACTGAAGATATGATACTTTGATTCAATGTAAAGTAGTCCATGTACTGCTTGTGTAAATTTGCTGTCCCCTCAGAAAAACTCAACACGTAGCATTAATGTCTAAACCGCTGACAACAAATGTGAGTACACCCCTAAGTGAAAATGTCCAAATTGTGCCCAGTTAGCCATCTTCCCTCCCCGGTGTCATGTGACTCGTTAGTGTTACAAGGTCTCAGGTGTGAATGGGGACCAGGTGTGTTAAATTTGGTGTTATCGCTCTCACACTCTCTCATACTGGTCACTTGAAGTTCAACATGGCACCTCATGGCAAAGAACTCTCTGAGGATCTGAAAAAAAGAATTGTTGCTCTACATAAAGATGGCCTAGGCTATAAGAAGATTGCCAACACCCTGAAACTGAGCTGCAGCATGGTGGCCAAGACCATACAGCTGTTTAACAGGACAGGTTCCACTCAGAACAGGCCTCGCCATGGTCGACCAAAGAAGTTGAGTGCAGATGCTCAGCGTCATATCCAGAGATTGTCTTTTGAAAATAGACGTATGAGTGCTGCCAGCATTGCTGCAGAGGTTGAAGGGGTGGGGGCGTCAGCCTGTCAGTGCTCAGACCATACACTGCACACTGCATCAAATTGGTCTGCATGCACAAGAAAGCCCGCAAACAGTTTGCTAAAGACAAGCAGACTAAGGACATGGATTACTGGAACCATGTCCTGTGGTCTGATGAGACCAAGATAAACTTATTTGATTCAGATGGTGTCAAGCGTGTGTGGCGGCAACCAGGTAAGGAGTACAAAGACAAGTGTGTCTTGCCTACAGTCAAGCATGGTGGTGGGAGTGTCATGGTTTGGGGCTGTGTGAGTGCTGCCGGCACTGGGGAGCTACAGTTCATTGAGGGAATCATGAATGTCAACATACACTGTGACATACTGAAGCAGAGCATGAATCCCCTCCCTTCGGAAACTGGGCAGCAGGGCAGTATTCTAACATGATAACCACCCCAAGCACACCTCCAAGACGACTGACCACTGCCTTGCTAAAGAAACTGAGTAAAGGTGATGGACTGGCCAAGCAGGTCTCCAGACCTAAACCCTATTGAGCATCTGTGGGGCATCCTCAAACGGAAGGTGGAGGAGCACAAGGTCTCTAACATCCACCAGCTCTGTGATGTTGTCATGGCAACCTGTCACCTGGCAACCTGCCACGTCATTCTAGTGGCAACCTGTGAAACTCTAGTGAACTCCATGCCCAAGAGAATTAACCACTTGCACTCCGGGCAATTTTCTTAAAAATGCCAAAAAAATAACGTGCCCAAAGTAAATCAAAAGCTGTTATTCAACCCTTTGCAGCATCTTCATGGGGTTGGTCTCATTTAAAAGAAAACACTTTGAATTTTTTGGCAAAAAAAAAAAAACATAATCTCTCTACGTGCTCCGGCCACTGAGTTACAGTCATCTAAACATACTGAACTTGAAGAAAAAAAAATTGGACACAGTGTTTTTTTGGATACAAATGCTTGTAAATAACGCACAGCTGTCCAATCCGGCTGGAAAATGCAACAGAAATGTAGAACCAAGTGTTATCCAGCTGAGATCCAAATTTGGTAACAATACCACAAAAAATGAATATTTTACACAGCTTTGTTCTCAGGCTGTTCCCAGGCGTTTTGGAACTGTGCCAAATTGTGCCAAATGGCACAGTTTGGAAAAACGTCTGTAACTTTTGAATAATTCAATGTAGAATCTTCATTTTAGGCTCTAATGAAAGGTCACACTCAGGGCTGTGTCTGTGTGTGTGTGTGGGCGGGGGGTCGTCCCCCCCCCCCCCGCTACCAAGGACCGAGTTCGGCCCTCGCTACATGACAGATTACACTCCTTCCATGTTTTCACAGCGCCCCCCCCCCCCCCCGCTACTGTGTGTGTGTGTGTGGGGGGAACCGTGAACGGACCGTGAACGCCCCCCCCCCCCTCGCTACAGAAGAGGGCCATCGCTACATGATGGAATAGACTCATATGCTTCCCCCCGCGGACCGGGGGGCGTTCGGACCGTGAACGCCCCCCCCCCCCGCTCCTCTTCTGCAGCGGTGGGGGGGGGGGGGCGTTCACGGTCCGAACACGGCAAATGAACCGTTTATCGCGGCGCACGCACTTCGTACTTCGTGCGCAGTACAGTTGTAATTTACCGATCGGTCAAAAGTCATTTTTGGATTACAGTTTTCAGGGATAAATAATAATTTAGCTTATAACACCTTACCTCTTCAAAGCAGCAGAGTCGTGGCGAACATCTCTTCCCCCATTGTCAGACGAACGTGACGCTGCTCCGCTCGTGGATCCCGATCAAAACATAATTCCATTATTGCCGTTTTGGCGAATGATTTACTACTTTTGTCGTCAGCCTCCGTCTATTCTGCTGGAATGAGTGCAGGTCCCACTTGTGGGTGTTCTCCATGCTGCTGGGTGAGCCTGGGTCTGTAGTAGATTCGTCCAGCGTCCTTTGTTTTCATCTGTTGCAACAGTAAATCTCTCTTCACCCAGCCTGAATTTCTGTGCTTCAATTGGCTCCTGCATTCACAGTAGGCGGGTCCTCCTTCCTAGATTTTCATTCATTGGCTCCTCAAGGTTTCAGAAACCCGATTCAAGGCTCTTATTAGTCGAATGAGAGGTCAATCAGATGAACTAATCTGTTCGCGGCTGTCTCTGCAGTTTTTTTTTTAGTGGCGCTTGGACGCCACTACATCACCATCACCACCATCATGCGTCATGCGTCCAAGCGCGCACGAGGGCGCTCTCGTGCGCCCTAGAACGCAGAGACTTGCCCGCCCGCGGAACAACGGAGTGCAAGTGGTTAAGGCAGTGTTGGAAAATAATGGTGGCCACACAAAATATTGACACTTTGGGCACAGTTTGGACATTTTCACTTAGGGATGTACTCAATTTTGTTTCCAGCGGTTTAGACGTTAATGGCTGTATGTTGAGTTATTTTGAGGGGACAGCAAATTTACACTGTTACACAAGCTGTACACTGACTACTTCACATTATATCAAAGTGTCATATCTTCAGTGGTGTCCCATGAAAAGATATAATAAATTATTTACAAAAATGTGAGGGGTGTACTCACTTTTGTGAAATACTGTATCATCTGATGTGTCCCTGTCTCTTGTGCTTTCATGTGAAGACTTAACTCCCTGACTCTTACCCTTCCACTTGTCTTGCAAAAGCTGACCAAGCCATCTTCTAGAATACACAGTACAATGTTTTCAGAACTAGTGGGCACAACAGAAAAACTACCATCTTTGATTTTTGCATTTCTAAAAGGACTTCACAATTAAAAGGTTCCCTATTTCATAACCTTGATAAAAGATTAATAAACTTACCTGAGACTCTCTGCCTCTCTCTTGCTGAGCCTGTCCTGCTCAGAGCCCAACTCTGCTTTTGCTGTTGCTTTCTCCGAATTAACCTGTTGTGAAACTTTTTCATCAGCACTTTACTCCTTTTTAATGAAGACTTTATCAAACTGCTTTTGATAGTACTGGGGAGTGGAGACATCCGATTTACATGGAATTTAGATGCAGTAAAAAGTTTTAATTTTCTCTGCCATTACAAAAGACGTGGTTGTCTAAAAAAGGAAAAGGAAAAACACTTTACATACAGTGGCAGGGTAACTCGAACCCAAACTACCTTTAGTTGTCCCAAGACAGCAGCTCCGTTTTCCCAAGTTAAAGTGTAAAAGTACTAAAATCCAGCTGGAAACTTACTCAATATGCTTTTGATATAATACAAACATTTTCTTATACAATCTAAAGGTTACACAGGTGTATCTCAATAAACTAAAATATTTTTATTTATAATTTAATTTCACACTATAATCAAAAGCATCAACAGTAAATTTAAAAAAGGACTGAAATATTTTACTGTATGTGTAATGGATATTGAATATATTGATGCAGCTAAAAAATACTGTATAAAAGATCATTTTTTTCAATATAATTCAAAGAGATAAAGTGCATATTTATTAATCATTACATGTGACAGTTAAATATTTCAAGCCTTTTTTATTTAATTTTGATTTTTTTTTTAGTCAGAGTTTTGAAATTAATTACAAATCATGATACAGTGGTACCTCTACTTACGAAATTAATTCGTTCCGGAAGTAGTTTCGTAACCTGAAAATTCCGTAAATAGAGACGCGTTTTCCATGTAAATGCCCTAATCCGTTCCAAGCCCCCCAAAATTCGGACATAAATTTTTTTATAAATCATAAAAATGCATCAAAACATGTAACAAATACATGTTACAATTAGATTACTGCACAATAAACATAAAATGAGAGTTGTACATAATGTAAAAAACAAAGAATAAAGTAAAGAATAATAAAAAATTATGTTCATTTACCTTTTAACTGCTATCGTCGTCGTCGTCGTCACCTTTTGCCTTCTTTGGTTCATGTTCTCTCTCAGCAGTGGTTTTTGCCTGACGTTTTGTGAAGAACCGATCCAAGGACGTTTGCTTTTGTCGGCTTTTAACAATCCTTCGAAAATGTGCAAGGCAAACATCATCATAGTGAGCGATAGCCCGACTAGTGAACACTTTTTCTGGGTGATTCTTTTCAACAAATTCCGAAACTTCATGGAATTTTCCTAAAATTTCTTTTATTCGGGCGGATGGAATAATGGCTGCCTCCTCCTCCTCCTCCTCATCCTCTCTGAACTCCTCCTGCACTGCCATGTGTTGCATCGCCTCCAACTCCTTCAGCTCCTGCATTGAAAGCTCCTCGTTGTGCTCCTGAATCAACTCGTTGATGTCCTCGTCATTCACCTCAAGACCCATGCCCTTTCCCAGCGAAATAATTTTGTCAACTTCAGGCTCAACTTCACCCTCCATCTCGAACCCCTCAAAATCTCGTGGGGCAACAGCATCGGGCCACAGCTTTCTCCAAGCTGCATTAAGGTTACGTCTGGTCACCTCCTGCCAAGCCATGTCGATTATCTTGAGGCAAACAACAATATCGAAGTGCTGCTTCCAAAACTCACGAAGGGTAAGCTGGGTGTTTTCAGTGATGTCGAAACACCTCTTGAACAGGTGTTTTGTGTAGAGTTTCTTGAAGTTCGAAATGACTTGTTGGTCCATGGGCTGGAGGATAGAGGTGGTGTTAGGTGGGAGGTACAGCACCTTAATAAACGAGAACTCCTCCAGGATATCATCTTCGAGGCCGGGCGGGTGGGCAGGGGCATTATCGAGAATTAGGAGGCACTTGAAGGGGAGATTGTTCTCCTCTAGGTACCTCTTAACAGCAGGGCCAAAAACCAAATTGACCCACTCAACAAAAAATTGTCGGGTGACCCAGGCCTTGGCATTGGCCCTCCATAGCACCTGAAGTTTTTCTTTTAATATTTTGTGAGCCTTGAATGCTCTGGGATTTTCAGAGTGGTACACCAGCAGGGGCTTGATTTTGCAATCCCCACTGGCATTGGCACAAAGGGCAAGCGTAAGGTGGTCCTTCATGGGCTTGTGGCCTGGCATTTTCTTCTCTTCTACTGTGATGAAGGTACGGCGAGGCATCTTTTTCCAAAAAAGGCCCGTCTCGTCACAATTAAAAACTTGCTGTGCAACGTAGCCTTCATCGATCACCAATTGTTTGAATTTTCGCACAAATTCGTCGGCCGCTTTGTGGTCGGCGCTACATGCCTCGCCATGCCGAAGAACAGAGTGAATTCCAGTCCTCCTTTTGAACTTCTCGAACCACCCACGTGATGCCTTAAACTCCTGGTGTATTCCTTGCGCCGAAGTTCCCTTGCCTGCATCCTCCTTCACGAGGTCATTAAAGATGGCGGTTGCCTTTTCACAAATTATGGCCTCGGTCACTGTGTCACCAGCTATCTCTTTCTCCTTTAGCCACACGAGTAACAACCTCTCCATCTCATCGTTCACTGCCGACCTCCTCTTAGAAATGACAGAGAGGCCTTTGGAAGGAGTCATAGCTTTTAGGGCTTCCTTTTGTTTTAATACCGTGCCGATCGTAGATGTATTACGGCCATATTCTTTGGCGAGATCAACCAAATGCATCCCTTTTTCATACCTTTCTATTATCTCTTGCTTTGTTTGTATGGACAAAAAAACTCTCTTCTTCTTTTCTCCTTTTCCACTTTTCTCCATCACTTTCTTGGGGCCCATAGTGAATAAAAGTTAATACTGTACACACACGTAAAACTGCCCGAACACTTCGTGGCCAATGGGATACCAGGAAGATGCTAGGCGATAGCCAGTGGCAGAGCAGCTACAAGTATGTTTACGTTCGGTAAACTACGGGAGCTGCGAGGAGCAGCGCGTACTGTATTTTTTGCCTTTCGTATCCTGAAATTTCTTTCGTAACAAGAGGCAATATTTTCCCGTTGAGGCGTGTCGTAACCTGAAAATTCTGTATGTAGAGACGTTTGTAAGTAGAAGTACCACTGTATTCTAATCTGCTGACAAGCACAAGTATCAAAGCTTATCTTTTTGAATTACATTTAATATCAAAGATACAAGCATGACTTTTGTAAGAAACAAAACTAACTGCTTGAAAATCAGCAATAAACAGCAATTTGTGATGATTTTAGATGTGGATATACTTCATTCCTTCACAGTCACAGTGCCACAAAAAATGGCTTCCTGCAACATATTTAGTGGCTGCATGCCAGAGCACTGCGCTAACAAACAAGATTCAGCTGCTCTTAATGAAGGGGAAAAACATGGTCTGGTTACAACTGTAAACACATTTTACTGTATCTATGTTTATATACAGTGGATATAACAAGTCTACACACCCCTGTTCAAATGCCAGGTTTTTGTGATGTAAAAAATGAGACCAAGATAAATCATTTCAAAACTTTACCATTAATGTGACCTATAACCTGTACAACCCAATTGAAAAACAAACTGAAATCTTTTAAGGGGAAAAATAAACAAAACTTACAACAACCTGGTTGCATAAATATGTACACCCTCTTATAACTGGGGATGTGGCTGTGTTCAGAATTAACCAATCACATTCAAACTCATGTTAAATGGGAGTCAGCACACATTATCATCTGTCGTCCGTGGACAGAGCAAAAGAAGCCACAGCAACATGTTGGGCCTAAAGTTTCCTGTCCTTCATCAGCCTTGACACCTCCTGCTCCTCAAGCCCCATGTCCCTTTTGATTGTGTTGGGATAACTGAGTCTTTTGGTCTGCCACGGCTAGTGCGAGCACTGACTGGAGTCCAGAAGACTAGGTGGGAAACAGGCTGGTCCACTGTGCTTAGGCAGTGTCTAGCAAACCGTAGATGTCTCACTTTTATTGTTGTTGTTATGAGGGGTAATTTTCCATACACAACTCTGTTAGGAATGTGGTCCTTCCAACTTATGTTCAGTGCTCTCCGTGATAGTTGTGTATAAAATCTAGCTATACGTGCCTCTGGTTCTTTTGTGATGGTCCATGTTTCTGACCCATACAAGAGGATGGATTCTATGCAGGCTCTGAATATGTTGATCTTAAGTTGTCGATCAAGATTGGATTTCCAAATTTTCTCCAGCACACCTTCAGCACACACCTGCCACCATTTAAAGTGCCTCTGATTAACCCCAAATAAAGTTCAGCTGTTCTAGTAGTTTTTTCCTGACATTTTTGTAGTCACATCTTACAGCACAAGCCATGGCCCGCAGAGAGCTTCCAAAGCATCAGAGGGCTCTCATTGTTCAAAGGTATCAGTCAGGAGAAGGGTACAAAAGAATTTTCAAGGCATTAAATATACCATGGAACACAGTGAAGACAGTCATCATCAAGTGGAGAAAATATGGCACAACAGTGACATTACCAAGAACTGGACATCCCTCCAAAACTGATGAAAAGACGAGAAGAAAACTGGTCAGGGAGGCTGCCAAGAGGCCGACAGCAACATTGAAGGAGATGCAGGAATTTCTGGCAAGTACTGGCTGTTTAGAACATGTAACAGCAATCTCCCGTCTTCTTCATATGTCTGGGCTGTGGTGTAGGGTGGCATGACGGAAGCCTTATCTTATGAAGAAAAACATCCCAGCCTGGCTACATTTTGCAAAAACACATTTGAAATTTCCCAAACGCATGTGGGAAAATGTGTTATGGTCCGATGAAACCAAGGTTGAACTTTTTGGCCATAATTCCAAAAGGTATATTTGGCGCAAACACATTGCTCATCACCAAAAGAACACCATACCTACAGTGAAGCATGGTGGTGGCAGCATCATGCTTTGGTGCTGTTTTTCTTCACCTGAAACCTGGGGCCTTAGTCAACGTGGAGGGAATTATGAACAGTTCCAAATACCAGTCAGTGTTGGCACAAAACCTTCAGGCTTCTGCTAGAAAGCTGAAGATGAAGAGGCACTTCATCTTTCAGCACGACAATGACCCAAAGCACACATCTAAAGCAACAAAAGAATGGCTTCACCAGAAGAAGATTAAGGTTTTGGAATGGCCCAGCCAGAGTCCAGACCTGAATCCGATCAAATATCTGTGGGGTGATCTGAAGAAGGCTGTGCACAGGAGATGCCCTCACAATCTGACAGATTTGGAGCATTTTTACATTAGAAGAGTGGGCAAATATTGCCACATCAAGATGTACCACGCTGATAAATTCCTACCCAAAAAGACAGTGCTGTAATAAAAGCCAAAGGTGCTGCAACAAAGTATTAGTTTAAGAGTGTGCATATTTATGCAACCAGGTTATTGTAAGGTTTTTTTTTTTTATTTTTCTTCTTAAAAGATTTCAGTTTGTTTTTAAATTGGGTTGTACAGGTTAGGTAACATTAATGGTGGAAAAAGTTTTGAAATGATTTATCTTGGTCTCATTTTTTTGCATCATAAAAACCTGGCATTTGAACAGGGATGTGTAGACTTTTTATATCCACTGTACATGTTTCACACACCTTTTGTTTTAAGATGGCATTTACAGAATAGTTATTCACAGCCTCAACATTACAGCAACACTGTTGTGTCTTTGTTACTGGGAAACCAGTGGTGTGGAGTGCAGAGTTCTGGTTTGGACCAAACCATTGTGAGAAATCTGAGAGGGGTGGCCCAATATTGCAAAATTAAAACAACCATAATTTTTTGCATTTACCCTGAACACTGGTGCTCAAATGCATTTGTGTAAATTACATAGAAAAGTTTATGATGATTTTATGGGACACTTAATGTTTGTACAGAGAAGTTTGTCAGCCTGATCGAAGCACTCCATACAGGTATGCAAGCAAACGTGGCAATGAGTGGTTCAGTATCTAAAGACTTTTCAGTAAGCAAGGCTCAGATTTAAAGACACTGTAAAAAGAAACTTGAAGAAGTTGGACATAGACCGGAGTTCCTGGCAGCAGAAGGCTAAGGACAGAGCTGTGTGGAGGAATCTGATCAGACTTAAATGAAACGGTCATTGTCGCCCACGACAGACTGCTATGATGATGATGATGAATGTCAATCTCCATGATTTGCACCACCAGGTCTAAAGTTGAGTTCAGACCAAACGCAAAGTAATTTTTTTTACATGGCGCGATTACATATAAAGTCAGTGTAAAGATGTGAATCTTCCATTATCTGAGTGAGTTGGTAGTAATAGCCACTCAGCCTTGAGATTCTGCTGTCACCGGAGTAAAAATATCAACACTGGAGAGTAAACTAGTTTGAAAATGAAACTGCCACTCACCGCAGCTGAGGCAGAGTGTCTGTAGTTTGTATCCACCCATGAGCTCCTGCTGCTAATGTGTAACAAGAGCTAGCAGCTCCTGAAAATGGACACTGGCCAGTTTAGTGCTGCAAAACACTGTAATCCAGATGAAGTTTCTGGAGGAGGCAGTGACATTTTACCAGCTGTGTGCCCTGCCGTTCAACATTTGGTTGACTGCTACACTTCAGGCAGAGATGCTGTGGTGTCTGTACACTGTAACAAAGGCTTCGTCAATATTTGACGGGCCAGATTAAAAAGCCCAACAGGCCATATGTAGTCTGTGGGCTGTCATTTGCCCATGACCATTCTAGTGTATAAGCATTAGGCTGAAAATGCAGTGACCATGTGCCAAGTGGCTCATTGTGTCAATTTACATGGTGACAGTCAGATAAGATAGTTTGCACACTCTCTGGAGCCTGATTTCAAATGTTAATGGTGTCACACCCCCAAAATGCAGTTGACATGGAAATGGAAGCCCAAACCACAACAGAAGTTTGCAAAAACTGTTGTCATGTAGATGGGGCCTTACTCTCACATCACAACACCCTAAACCACACTACTTCTGTTTGTGAATGTAAGGTCTTAAATCTGATAATCTGCATACCTGCCAACTACTTCGGTTTTGCCGTAATGGTTCCGGTTTTTAAGACCCCGTTCCGGGTTCCGGTTTTATTATTCAAAATTACGGTTTTTCACTAAAAAATTCAGTCAAAAATTTTAAATCGTAAAAAAAAACTCGGAAAACACGAAAGCAATTCCAAACACGCTGTCGCTCAGAATCGTATCTAAATTTAGGATAAAGGCAATCGGCACTGCTTCATGTAGGTGTATTGCGCATGTGCGAGAGGTCTGAGCCAATTTTCCATGTGCAATCGCGAGGCAATCAGGTAAGAATTATATGTTTTCATCATGGAGTCTGCTGGAGAAAAATCACTAACGAGCGTGAAACACAAACAAAAATTACAGTCTTTTCGTGAGGAATACAGCAAAGCATTTCCGGGAGTTATTATTCGCTCAAGAAGGGGTGAAGATTACGCAAATTGCACTTTGTGTAGACAAGACTTTTTGATTGGACATGGCGGAATCAGCGATGTGAAAGACCACGTAAGAACGAAAAAACACAAGACCAGTGCCAGTGACGCTAGCGGCAAACTTGAAGAACATGTGCTGTGTAATTGCAAGCCTTGTCATGCTTGGTGTATCATGTAAACACATAAAATATCAGAGTGATTTTGCCGTCATTTACGCACGTGTGTTATTCAGTGCTAGTATACCCTGCTGATATTTCTAGTCTTCTAGTTACCTCCGCCAAGGAGGTTATGTGATCATCAGCGCTGGTTTGTCTGTTTCTTTGTTAGCAAGATAACTCAAAAAGTTATTGACGGATTTTCATGAAATTTTCACAGATTGTCAGAAATGGGGTATCCTACAGATGATTAGATTTTGGTGGTGATCCGGTTCACCCTCTGGATCCAGGAATTTTTTAAAGGATTCTTTTTTTCTTTTTTTTTTTTAATTTAACATTGCGAGATAGGGCCATTTTCAATATTTTATTTATGATGTTAAACACTGTATGGAGGGGAACTGTGGTGCTTGGCGGGGGTCTGCACTCTCCGAGTGCTTTTCTAGTATTCATAATACATCACATCTGGCCTATTCGAAGTTCTATGCAGTGTTAAGATAGTCTTTTGAATGCAAATTTAATGAATGAATGAATCTTTATTTCGGATAGATTAAAAGTAAAGATTAAAAAGAAACAGAATAATATAACAAAGGCAAAAAAAATCCAACAAGGTCAAATTAAACAAGAACTCCTCTGATTATACAGTTCAACATAAGTTATCTGAAATGGGTGATGGCTGAAGCCGCAGCTTATATTGCCCACCCATATTCCATCCAAGAATTCAAAAGAAAAACAAAACAAGAGCGATTACAATTCAGAACAAAGCTAAGACAAAACGGGACAAAAAAACTAAGTAACAACACAACACAGACTGGCTATGACAATCCTTATGTGATTTTACATGTCATCTTGTATATATGTTTGGAGTATTTCTTCCTTTAGTTTTTGTTTAAATTGTCCAAGCGTTGTACATGATTTTAATTCAGGTCCAAAATCGTTCCATAATCTGACTCCTTGCACTGAAACACAGTGTTGCTTGGTGGTAGTTCTCACTGAAGGTTTTTGAAACATACATGTTCCTCTGAAATGATATTGTTTCTCCCTTATTTGGAACAGCTTTTGGATATTTGCGGGCAGTGACAGATTCTTAGCTTTAAACATTATTACTGCAGTTTTAAAGTCAACCAGATCTTTCAACTTGAGAGCTTTTAATTTAAGAAAAAGTGGGTTTGTTGGTTCCCTGTAAGCAGCTTTGTTTATTATTCTAATAGCTCTCTTCTGAAGCATAAAGACTGGATATATGTTTGTTTTATATGTATTTCCCCATACTTCAGTACAATATGTCATGTATGGGAGTATTAATGAATGATACAAAGTATATAATGTGGGTTGATTCAGCAAATATTTCGCTCTGTGTAGTATTGCAATTGATTTAGATATTTTATCTTTAATATAATTAATATGTGACTTCTATGTCAAATGCTAATATTTGTTTGACACTGCGGCCCCTGGACCCCGGCTAGCTACTAGGCTTTTCAGGTTTGAAAGTTGAAGAAATATGAGGTTGTTAGCTACATTCTAACTTGATTTAATGCTAATATTTGTATGGCAAATATTAGCATTATTATTATTAGCATTAGCATTATTAGCATTAGCATCGGCCCCTGGACCCCGGCTAGCTACTAGGCTTTTCAGGTTTGAAAAGTTGGCAGGTATGCATCTGGCGTTCTGAAGATTTTAAAAGTCTTAGAATTAACTTCCTTAAACCTTCAGAGCATAACCCAAAGCATAATGCTGCCACCACCACGTTTCATCTTTAGCTTTGTAGCCCACACCTGAGAACGGGTTTAAATGACCACATCTAAAAAACTTTTGTGTTTCCTGTCCACAGAAAGCTGTGCGGGATGGCGAGTTTGAAGCACTTCAGGGTAAAGTCCAACGGCTGGAGAAATTACGCCGGGCGCTGAAAGTTGAGCGAAACGAGCTGAACAAGAAGGTCCAGGTGCTCAGTGGGACCGCAGAAACTCCCACCACCAACCCAGGCACTGACTCCCCCTCTCCACCTCCTACAGACTGCCTGCTGGAGCCCATCTCCTGTCCTGCCCCAGACCCCTCACCATCCCCCTCCTCCTCCTGTTCCCACTCCTGTCACTGTGAGCCACAGCCGGACACAGACGCACCTCTAGAAGAAGCAGACTCTCAGCCTGTTCCTTCACAGGAATGAAGCAGCTCCGCTCACGCTCTCGTCCTTCACCTCCAGCATCCAGAACACCTACAGAAAACACCACCAGCCTGCAAGTACTTCCTTCTCTGTGGATGAAGCTGATGTTAAACACTGGGCATGAAGCAGAGAGAGAGTCCCACCTTTGAATATTCGGAATAATCTCAGATTGGCATATAACAGAAGCTTTGACTTGTGTCTTTCCAGGATATCCTGCAGGCTGTCAGTATATTTACATGCACATTGTCACTTACATACTCTGAATTTTCATGGATGAAAAAAAATCAATTTTTCTGAAATAAATTTCAGTTATTAATATTTAACATGGATAGAATTTACACACTTGTTGTAGTTAATGGGAAGCTTTATTAGAAAAGAAAACTGTTCTAAGATGAATACATATTACAACATAGGGTGTAAAATAGTCATTCTCAAAATATATTTTTTCTTAGCATGTGATTAATGATTTGTTTTCATTCTATTTGCAGTCATCTGTCATGACCTAAAGAACAATCAGAGCATGTAATTAGACTGACTGCCTCCATGTTTTGCTCCATTAATGGCACTGACTGGGATGACACAAGCCAGCTCTCTTTAAAAGGAAGAAGTTAAATGATGTGAATGTCTGCTTGTGTTTGTGTGTCTCAAATCCAGCTGTCGTCATTTTCAGCAGCATTCCAGTTACAGTGGCTTTCTTTCACATCAGGTCTTAATAGGAATAATAAAATCTTTAGCATTTCCCATTCTCATTAACTTAAAACTAATGTAGGTTTGACTTGTGTTAAGTGATGATTTAGAATGTTTTGGGAGAGGTTTTAGGCTTAGACCAAGTCGTTTCTTCATTTTCTTGTGTGGCACTGCTTAATTTGTGCATTGTAACATTCCATATGCATTCATGATTTAAGCCTAATCTCTGCGTGAAAAATAAATGAGCTTTTGAGAAGTTTAGATCATTTGTAAGGTTGATATGCTTTTATGAACAACTTTCCATTCTTTACCTTTATGTTTGGTTGCTCTTGGCTTGTTTGAGTACTGTGTTTCCACTTGATTCTCATCCAAGTCCTTGATTTTCCACGAAAGTGTGCGTGTGATTATCTCCTCCCTGTCCTAGAGATCACAGTAAGATTGTAATCAGGTTTGAACAAGAGAATGTCCTTGGACCTCTATGCAAACTCATGCTTCTTGGTTTTGTTCTGTGGCAGTCTGAACTGATGTGCACTTAGCTGAGAATGTATACTCGTATCCACTGTCCTGCATGGATGTACTGTTTTTCTTTTCACATTGAGCAATGTTAAGCTACTATTGATTGTTGTAATATTGTGCATCTCTTTGAATGTGCACTGACTGAGCCATGTAAGATGGGGTTAAAATGTTAAGACTTGTGAATTGTATTTTCTCATAAGTCCTCTTCACATGTTCTTCTGTACTACTAACATGTAGCATTGGTGATGGTCAGAAATGGCAAACTGAATTTCATCCATAGGACAGATTCATTGTATGCCGAGTCCCTTAGTGGATGGGAGCTTCATCGGCCCTGAGAAGGAACCAAAGATGTCTCCTTTTTATTTTCATTTTTGCAGTACATTTAACTGACCCTGTATATTTTGTTTCTTGTTAAATAAAGTATGGAACTTAAAACTGATGGATGATTTTTATAGTCTAGAAATGTATCGACAACCATCATCCCCCTCCCCAAAAGGAGGCCGCCGACCTGTCTGAATGATTACAGACCGGTAGCACTCACTCCAATCATCATGAAGTGCTTCTAGAGAGTGGTGATGCCCCTCATTCAGGACAGCATACCGGGCACCCTGGACCCCCTGTAGTACGCCTACCAGCCCAACAGGGTCCACCTCAGATGCCATCGCTGCAGCACTCCCATTATCTTCTCTCCCACCTGAAAGATACTTCTATATTAGGATGCTCTTTGTCGACTACAACTTCGTCTTCAACACAGTTGTCCCCCACAAACTCACCGACAAACTGTCCTCATTTGGCCTGCACCCCACCCTCTGTGACTGGCTACTGGACTCTATAACTGGCAGGCCCCAGTCTGTCAGGATGGGTAACAGGACCTCAGCCAGCGTCATCACAAACACAGGTGTCCCACAGGGTTGTGTTCTCAGCTCCATCCTCTACAGCCTCTTTGCCCATGACTGTTGCCTCCCACAAGGATAATATCATCCTAAAGTTCGCGGATGACACAACAGTGATAGGACGCATCACTGGTGATGACGAAGCATCCTACAGGAGGGAGGTGGCCATACAACAACCTCACCCTCAACACGGACAAGATAAAAGAGATGATAGTGGATATGAGGAAAGGGAGGAGGAGACCCCATCGGCTGCTGTTCATCCGGAAGCTTGAGGTGGAGAGGGTGAGCAGCTTTAAATACCTGGGCATCCACATCAGCGAGGACCTTAAGTGGACACACAACACCAGCGGAGAAGATCATCAGGACTCCGTTCCCCTCTCTGCAGAGCATCTACCACCACAGAGTCCAAAGGATAGCTGAAGCCATCCTCCGGGACCCCACCCACCCCCAGCACAGGCTGTTCACACTTCTACCCTCAGGCCGGAGGTACAGAAGTGTTAAACGCAGGACAACCAGACTGAAGAACTCCTTCTTTCCCACTGCCATCAGACTCCTGAACAGATAGCAACTCCCAAAACTCCATAACACAGCTTTGCATATAAGAACTCACAACATCAGCTGCTAAATTTGCACACTGCTGACCTGTACAGTAGATATAGTATCACCCGTCTGATGTCCATATCATCTCTGCTGCTAATTATCATGCACAGTCTACTGGTACTACTGTTACAGAAATTGGCACCGGGTACTAATTTGTAATTATACACTGCTTGTTGCACAATGCTCATTTGCACACTGTACATAGGTCTATGCCATCTCAGGCTCACATCAGGTTGCAAGGAGTCCTCACTGCCTGTGTGTTGGTGTGAGTGTTATTAGCATCCGCTAGGATTGAGTAACTGTGTTAGTGTGTCATGACCTATTAGAATTGTTGTTTCTGTACCTTTTACCTTGGCATTCGTTCAGAGAGCAAAGTAAGAATTTCATTGCTCAGGAAATGTAGCATTAACTGTGCACATGATAGTAAAGCCTTTGAATCTTGAATCTTGTCAGAGCAGGTTAATTCTGTGATTTAAACTTTGGTTTAGACTGTTGGGTATCAGTTTAAAGTTTTTTATGCTTAGGCCATACTCATCTGTGCATTTTGGGGGGGAAAAATCTACAAAATGAATGCATCATTGTCAGCTCTTGGAATAATAAATTTTTGGTGATTTGGTAATATAATTTTTTTACAATGTCCTGTTGGATAAAGCAGTAAAATTATGGCAGGATAACTCAAATGCATTTTCTTTTTAAAATCATTCAACCCACAATCAGGAACCAGTAGAACGGATTTTAATAAAATCTGCCACATCACGTCGTACACTTAGTTTGGTGCACATGTTGGCAAATACTGCATGCACCAATAATACTGATCCTTTGTAAAGACGACTGAATAAGCTTATAGATACTCTGGTGAAGTCTGTTCTTTACAGGGGGTCCCATCTAGAGGAAGTAATTTTTAATCTCAAGGAAAAAAACTCATAAAAGGCAACTTCTTTTAAATATGTACACTTTCTCATAATTTTGCAGATTTTTTTTTTTTTGCTCATAGTTTTTTTTTGCTGTTAATCAAAACCCAAACCATAACAGACTGTGGATTCTGTGCTTCTCCACTCTTCCACAAAACTCAAGGACCTTGATTTCCAAATGAAATGCCAAATTTGCTTTCATTAGAAAACAACTTTGGACCACTGAGCAATAAAACCTTTTTTTTTTTTTTTTTCCTCTCTTTAGCCCAACTGAGTCATGTCATCTCTGATTTAGGAGTGGCTTCTTATGAGGAACCCAACAGCTGTAGACCCTTTTCTGAAGAAGTCTGTCCATGGTAGTGCTTGATGCATGGACACCAGACTCAGTTCACTCCTTGTGGAGCTCCCCCAAATTTATGAATCAAAGCTTGACAATCCTCTCAAGGCTCAAACACCTTTTTCTAACACATATTTTTCTTCCAGTGAGCTTTCTATTAATATGCTTCAATATAGCATTCTGTGAACAGGCACACTTTAGCAATGACCTTGTGTACATTTGGGCGCAGGCTGGGAGCCTCATTGTCCAGATCATCTGTTCTCTAGCAGATGGGTGGATCAAGTTCATCAGCTTCCCAGTTGTACCTCGGTGGATGATTTCTCCAGTAACTGTCAAGCCAGTTCTTGAAAGTATTTAGTGTTGGAACGGTTACTTCATTTTCATGCAGACCATTCCAGAGGGTCACAACACAATAGCAGAAACTCTTGCATGTCTTTTCTTCAACCTCGGGGGTAGTCTCTGGTGCTGGGGCCTTGGTTCTGTAAACTATCATCTTCTAAATCACAGTCAGGCAGTCCAGGTTGGTTTAGGATGGAATCCACTTCTGGATTATACAAACCATTGTGGTGACCCAGCACACTGCGGACAGACACTACCTCACACTCATCAGGGCTGGAGGAAACGGAGGACAATTTACATACGGACAGAGAGCCCCAGGGGGCAATCAGACAGGACTGTTATTTATGCGTCCTCGGGGAGGACGTCCGGGCCGGGCGCTAGCTGATGTCATGCTATTGATGTGTACTGACTGATGTGTATTAGATGACAATCACTATGCTAATGTGCCATGCATTCTCTCTGTCTGTATAGCGTGTATAAAAGAGCTTGTTACCTCCGCCAGGCCGAAAAGGCCAGGAGGAGGTTATGTTTTTGCCGGGGTTTGTCTGTTTGTTTGTCTGTCTGTCTGTCTGTCTGTTGGTTAGCAAGATAACTCAAAAAATCTTGGACACATTTCCATGAAACTTTCAGGCGTTGTTGGAAATGGTACAAGGAAGAACTGATTACATTTTGGGGATGATCCGCATCACCGTCTGCATACAGGAATTTTTTAAAGCATTTTTCCACACTGTGACATATGGCCATTTCCAACATGTACGCAGGCGCAATGGACGGCGCTGGGCGTCGTGTCTGACCAACACAAACTCCGCCTTCTTCAACGTTTTAACCACAAAAGCATGCGGAAAACACTGGTAGCCTGGGCCCGCCAGCCATAGGCGCTGCGCACATTGCGCTGCTTGTCGTGTCTGACCAACACAAACTCCGCGTTCTTCAACGTTTTAGGCACAAAAGCACGCGGAAAACACTGCTGGCCTGGGCCCGCCAGCGTGCCCGCTTTTTCCGCGACGCTGCAAAACCTGACACGGCCACCTGTCCGCCGCCCGATTATTTGCCACAAATTCCCCGCCCAGCTATAGGCGCTGCGTAAAAACGACCTCTCTGCCGGGGAAAATTCTAAATTCTGTTTTGCCGCCGAGCGCAACCCCAATATAATATAAAACCCACGGCAACCTGTCTAACCAATCTGCATCCGTTAGTGGAGGAGATGGACACACCAACACTTCAGTTTATTACCTCCGCCAAGGAGGCAATGCTTTTACAACCGTAAAACGGGGCTATAAGGGACGGCGGGGTAATATGGGACACTTTTCTAAATGTAATTCTGCTTTTTTAATTTTGCTTCCGCCTACATTTGATGAAGGATTCATGGATATTTGACAATAAAAACACAACTCAGCGTCCTGCTCAAAATAAAAAAAGCACAATTACATTTAAAACATTTCCCAGAAAAGTGTCCCTTATTAACCCGCCGTCCCTTATAGCCCCGTTTTACACTACTGAACCACTAATCCTATCACTATCACATTGATTGTCATTCATTAATTGTCTGTTTATTGCACTGTCCATGTCAAATAAACAAATAATCATTGTGAATCCAATTGCTAGTCATATCTTTTCATGCTCAGGGAATCTGAAAACGTACACACAAACACTGTATGGGGGGAACTGTGCCGCTTGGCGGAGGTCTGCGCTCTCCAAGTGCTTTTCTAGTTATACATGCCTCAGCAACGCAAAAACTCTCCTTCCAAATACTCGGCCCCAGCGAGCAACGCTGGGGTCCACCGGCAGTATTTGTGTTAGAGGGTCAATATAAGAACCTGTGTTGACCTACGCTTGTGCCTCGCCTCCACATCCTTTCCTTACACCCTCTACACCATGCAACATCTTATACACCTTGATGAGATCACCTCAGACCCTCCTGAACCCCAGAGTTGGAAGTTTGAGCTGGCGGAGTCTTTCACTATAACTTAGACCTGCTAATGATGGAATTTGCCTGGTTGCCCTTCTCTTGTGGTGTGGAGAATGTGGAAATGACGAGGATGAGTTTATCTCACGAGTCAGGTTTATTCCATTCTCCAACATCATCAAAAACAGAAAGAGGAAGAAACCCCCAGACATTTGTCCCTTTATACCCCAGGACATCAAAGCACACAGTCACATTGTCTTTAATCCCAAGTCACAATGCGTCTTCTTCCAGGTCTTCTCACCTCCACCTAAAACCACTGGCGGCCAGGAAATCCCCCAAGGCCGTCTCTTTGCATACAAAAGGCCACATTTCACATCCTTCTGTTATCTCCTAGAAGGCTCAGTCCTTTTGTTCATCTGAGACGTGAAGCATACAGTGTAGTGCCCATATTCATAACTGTATGTAACTGTATGTAGCTCACATATTTGCATGCTTAGGTTTAAACACAGAAGGACTGTGAGCTTGCAATGTGGACTGACCTCACGCCTCAAATGGACAATGAGTCTGGGCCACCTGCGGATTTAGAAGAAGGACAGAGGCTCAGGGACGAGAGCCTGAAGGAACTTCGGATTAAGCGTGAATGGAAGGATGTAACATGGATGTGTGACTTTGCCTTTGATGTACGTTATGAATAGAAAGATTTGATGTAACGTGAATGTGTGACTTTTGGTGTGAGGGATGAATAGAGGGATTTGACTTGAGTGGGTGACTCTGTCTGTGGGGGTGCATGATATATACAGTATATATGTATGGGTTTATTGCAGCACTTCCTCTTTGTTTCTGTCTGAGAGAGAGAGAAGGCTGGAGATGTAAGATGTAATAAACTGGAACTAAAAAGGCAACCAGTCTCATCATTTCTTAATCTCCACAACAGTAAGCATACAGTAATATACATGTGAAGCATATGAAACCCACATATGTGTCCCACAGTGGCTTGATTTACTCTATAGCTATAAATCAATCATGAAAAATAAAACAGGGTAGCATGGTGCTGCAGTGGTTAGCACTGTGTCAGCACAGCAAGAAAGTCACGGGATCGATTCCACCCCCTACCATTGTGGGTTCGATCCCAACCCCAGACTCCCCCTATGGTTTTTTCTCATATATCATACTGTTTGACAGTCTGGGCTCAAGCAGCCCCTTCCACAATAAGACATATAGGTTCATTATATAATCAAACCCTAAAAATCTTGGACAAAAAGCCCATTAGGTGGCATCACTGTAATGTTTTAAAAAAATACAACCTATTGAGTTTTGAGAGCTTCATTGACCTCTGTCTTCTGAAATTAACGTTCAAATGTTTCCATAAATCAGCACCCGAGCCACTTGCTGGTTTTGTCCAAAGACAGGACAGCAGCAGAGCCACCAGGAGTTCTGTTAACAATAACTGTAAAATATTCCACCGCAGAACCACATTTGGACAAACAGCTTTCTCTATAAAGGGCAGTCACATCTGGAACACAATGCCAAATGAAATTAAAATAATAACGGACTTTAAAACATTCACTAAAAATGTTAAAAACTGGCTGAAAAATAAACAAGAATGTACTCATGTATGAATTATTTGTCTGCAAAGTGAGAGTGAATGAAGGGAAGGAATAAATGTGTTTGTTTATAGTGAGTGACGGAGGGAGGAAGGCCTGAAATAGGCAAATGTGAGTTATGTTATATGTGTTAAATGTGAGTCAGGCTGTTATATTTGTGTATTTATAATATTTATGTTAAAGGTGAGTCAGGCTGTTATATTTGTGTATTTATAATATTTATAATATTTATAATTGTGTATTTATAATTTTTCTGCATTGATGTATGTGGTTATTGTGTATATTTTTATCTTGATTCTTTTTTCTAAAGCCCATCCAGGGACAAGAGTTGCAAATTAGCTAATAGCTATACACTCTATGTGCAACACATCAGATTGATTGTCTTTGATTAATTGTCTATGTTTATTGCACTGTCCCTGTCAAATAAACTAATCTACTACTACTACTACCATCGGTGATCCTTCTGTGTGGAGTCTGCATGTTCTCCCAGTGTCTGCGTGTTACTCCGGTTTCCTCCCACAGGCCAAAGACATGCATGCTAGGTTAACTGGCATCAACTGGGGATTCTAAATTGTCCTTAGGTATGAATGTGAGAGGGAATGGTTGTCTTGTCTCTCTGTGTTGGTCCTGTGATGGACTAGTGATCTGCCCAGGGTGTACCCTGCCTCTTGCCCAAAGATGCTGGGATAGGCTCCAGCCCCCGCTGACCCGAAAAGGATTAAGCAGTAAGATGGATAGATGGAAAAATAAAACAAAAAAGGCTTAGAATATTTCTCTACTTGCAGGGGATAGAAATATATGAAAGCTTACTTTTGAACTAAATTATGAACAATAAATGAAAATTTTCACGACAGCCAAATTTCTGAGCTACGCCTGTAGATGCACACTCCTTGCCAGATGGTGGCGATAACGCACTGAGGAACAATTTGACAAATAACCGGAAATCATGGTGAAGAAAAAGAAGTCCTCTTCCGATTCGCCTTCGGCGGGTGAAACACGAGTGTTCCTTTCTCTACACCGAAGGATTGGTTAAAAAACAAAAACAAAACAAAACTAACTATTGACACGTAGCTGACAAAATGGTGAGTATGTTTATCGGTCAGCGTTTAATACGAGTAATGTTTCAGCCCGGATAATGTCACTTCCTTTCACTGTTACCTTTAGTTTCGTGAACCACCTCGGCTAACATTAGCCTAGCTCTCGTAACAGCCGGTGTTTCGTATTAACTGGTGAGGATAAACAGATGTGCATGTGTTTCGCTGTTACAACATATTTTTCGCGTAACCTCGAAATAAACGTTGTGCATTCTTCTTCTGTGAAGTGGCTCGTCTGTCAGTTTTTCGCCCAGACCAAAACCGTAAATTATAGTTCTGCCTGTTTGGTTGCTTTGTGTTTCTCCGTAGCTGCTGTTGGATAACTAGTGCATACCCGTGCATCGTCTTCTTTTAGATTTCATTGGCGGTTGGCAACCAGCTTACAGGTGCATTACCGCCACTGACTTTATTATCATCACTCTATATCTTTGTATAAGGAGTTCTGAACAACTGATGTGTGAAAAAAATAATTATCCGTCCTTGGACCGCGTCACGTGCATGCCCGTAGAAACCCCAAGTATGTTGCCATGGCAGCAGTAACCATGGTAAAACCTGCCTTTGATCTTTCCAGGAGTTCAAAATGCAGGACAGAGTGACAAAATGACAGCTCAGACTACTGTTGGTAAACTCGGTCCTATGATGTATCTGTGACATTAAAGGCACACTGTTTCTATGATGTCACATGACCATATAAGAAGTTGTTCAGAACTCCTTTTATGGTCATGTGACTGGAATTCTATGACCTCGTATCAGAACATAGTGTATCTGTGATATCTTAGTCCTTTTTTTTTTTAATTACTTATTTTGTACCCGTAGGTATATTTGTTTTGCAGTCTGGTGACAAGCCACCAGCTGCCGGTCGCTGCGTACGCAAGCGCCCCGTATCCCTAACCTGCATGTTTTTGGCATGTGGGAGGAAACCGGAGAAATCCCCGAGTAAACCCATGCAACACGGGGAGAACATGCAAACTCCACACAGATCACTGTTGGCCGGGGGCAGGGATCGAACCCACGATCTCATGATCCCCGCGATCCCCCGGCCAAGGGTAAACTGTGCTGCCACAGTGCTAACCACTGCGCCACCGTGCAGCCCACCGTGATCTCTATGACATCATAGATGCACATCTGCTATGTCACAGACAGATAAAAGTTCTTGTACAGTAGGTGGCGGTATGCACCTTTCAGTTGTTTGCTATCCGCCAGTAACTGAGAGAAGGAGAAGAAGAAGATAAAAGGAGTTCTGAACGAGTGTCGGGTCAGTGGCGGTAATGCATCCGGTAGGCTAATTGCCAACCGCCAATCAAATATAAAAGAACTACTATCAGCCGTTGCTTTTTCAGTTTGCAGCTCTCGTTAGTTTCGGAATTGATTACTCTCAAAAGACAAAACTTAATTTTTCCACATCAGAATGGTCAGTAGAACTCCTGACCAGATAGAGTGATGATATAGAGTGAAGTATGTGGCGGTAATGCATCTGTAAGCCGGTTGCCGACTGCCAAACAAATCTAAAAGAAGAAGATGATTAGGCGATAAACTGCACTGCGCATACTTGAGAATGACATACTGAGGCAGGCCAGAAAGTTACGGGGAACAGAAGTTTACCTAAATGAACATCTAACAAAAACTAATGCTGAAATAGCACGGCAAGCACGGATGCTGAAAAGACAAAATGAGAAAGCTAAGAGGTGCACCATGGAAAAAACAATGCTTGAGAGTTACCATAGAGTTTGTCCTTGATCTTTTCCATCAGCATATCTGCATTGACAATTCAAGGAAAATAGAAACACGATTGTTGAAGAAATATGAGGTTGTTAGCCACATTTAAACTTGATTTAATGCTAATATTTGTTTGCCGTCGGGGGGCTTCGCCCCTCCTGAACCCCCACCAGGACTTTGTCCTGGACCTACCAGGGCCTATGGCCCCTGGACCCCGGCTTGCTACTAGGCTTTTTAGGTTTTAAAAGTTGGCAGGTATGAATGTTTCATAATATCACATGTCGCTGTAAAATTATGGCTGGATAAAACAAAACATGACCTGAAGTTCAGGATGCTCTGTAGCTCATACAGAAAAACATGTTTTACAAGTCAAGTAGACCAGAATCAGTGTAGGCTTAAGTGCAACTGGCAATAGTTTTGTTATTGGTGATAATGTCTTTTTTTTTTTATTAAACGTTTAGTAATCTGTGGATTAAATGTCTTGGATATATTTTACCATAAAACGACTGAAACAATTATTTAAAAAGTTTAAGATCTGAATAAATATAAGCTTTTTTAATTCATATGCAGTGTCTTTAAATTAACAACAAATAGGTTGCCACATTGCTATATTGCTGTCACAGGATAAGCTGGTGTTCAGAGATCACACCACCAATGGAGAAGCTTATAACATTAATCTGCATTTGTTTTCTTTTGTTTGTGTGTGTGGGGGTCATAAATCTATCCAAGTAACAACTGTATGAGAAATAAACATAAATAATGAAAACATGAGCATTTGTCAAAGACTTTATTTACCTTGGCATAATTTTGGACAGGCATCAGTATGGTTACCCATTTTCCCCATTCCCCAAACCATACCTGTAGCAGCTGCTGTCACAAGTTAATGATCTTTTTTTTCCTTTCTTTTTAATGGAATTAGCAGTTCATACCTAGAAAGACCGGAGGTCCGCACAGTTGTCACGCACATAAATTTGAGAGGCGGACCTGCAGTGAGTTTCTCACAGCTTCCCTCTTTTGCCACAAAAATTATGAACCGTTTACATTACGAGACCACAGGGTCCTAAAAATATTTGCAATAATACTGTGGTGTTGAGCTATCCACTGTCACCGCAGGGGAAATTCCTCTACGGCGACAGCCCTAGTGACAGAAAGTTGCTGCTTACATTAGTTTCAACAACACTTAGAAGCAGATGAGTAAATGTATATAGCAGGATAAAAACATTTCACTGTTAAGAAACAACATTGCCAGGCCACATACTGTATTTAAGATGCTGTTTGTTTTCCCTGTTGCTGTTGACAGAAACCCATCCTACTGCAGGGCCATGAGAGGTCCATCACTCAGATAAAATACAACCGAGAAGGAGACCTGCTCTTCTCTGTAGCCAAAGACACGGTGAGTTATCACTGCTTTGTTCTAGATAGGCAGATGTTGTGTATTCAACTAACCTAATTGTGTTTATCTCATTAGATCGCTAATGTGTGGTATTCAGTAAACGGTGAGAGGCTGGGAACCTACAATGGACATACAGGAGCGGTATGGTGTGTCGACTGTGACTGTATCCTTTGTTTGATCTCAAACTAAGGCTTGTTTCCTTCACCAAGGAGGTTTTGTGATCGCTGCAGTTTGTGTGTTTGCTGGATTATAGAAAAACTGGCCAAGGATGAAGCCATTAGATTTTGGAGCAGATCTGTGGAAACCACTTCCCATTGTGAGTTGGGGATTTTTAAAAATCAGTTTTTGCTAATATCTTGAAATATAATAGGCCAATCAACTTGAAAAACAACCTATAATGCTCTGCCAGTTGATACATTTTATATTCAGTGGCAAACAGCCTTGGTAAAGGAATGCACTTTCTGAGTCCCTGTAGTGTTTTTTTTTTTTTAATATATACGTGTATAAAGTAGCAATCACTGTGAAATTCATATTTGGTTCCTTAACTTTAACTATCTCAGGGGACACTAAAAACGTATTAACGGGATCAGCAGATAACAGCTGCCGACTGTGGGACTGTCAGACTGGTAGGTTAAACAAGAAAAAAAGTTCATGTAATTTTTTTCTTATTGGTATTAGGATGTCTGTTGGTCAACAAAAGGCGTTAACCAGCGAAGGGTCTTGGATTTTTATTTCACGCACAAATTGATTCATAGGTTTGTTTTTTTTTTATCTTGTGGACAGAATTATGAGCCCTCCATGAAATTTTTTTTTTTTTTTTTTTTTTTTTTTTTTTTTATTACAAAGACTTATTTGTTTCAAATATTATGACTGTTCCATGAAATGTTTTACCACATGCTGAATACGCATCTCCTTTAATGTTTGTTACCTTGTATGAGGGGGGTTGGATGTGCGGATTGATTCAAGAGAGAAAAAAAAAAAAAAGGTCGCTATTCCAACCTGAAAACGGATAGTTTATCCGCGACGCTCTGGCGCTGGGTTTCCCGCTGCTGGTCCGTGGATTTTGAAGGTCTTTGTGTTGTCCATGTTTGCGCTTTGATCTTCTCACTCGGGTCTGCTGCGGGTTTAAATACCGTTACCGGGAGCCCTCTTTTCGCCATGTCAGCTGTTGCTTCTTCCGCCGAATTATAGAGACACGTTTCATCGCCGTAGAAGACCCTTAACTTCGCAGGAAATGGAGTCTGAAAGCGCAATTTCTTCTCTCTTAACACCTTTTTCGCGTCATTGTATTCCCTGCGCTTTTTAAGGACCTCCGGGGCGTAATCGTGTAACACGTAGACTTTTCTCTCCTGGTGCATAAATCCTTTTTTCTGCCAGGCCAGTCTTACAACCTCTTGTTTTATTTTGAAATTGGAAAATCTTACCAACACCGAACATGGGGCGCTTCCGCCGCCGGCCTAGCGGCTAATGAACGATGTGCCTTTTCTATCTTCAAGTCGGTGGTTTGTGGAATATCCAATTTCTCTCTTAGTAAGGATTCCACGCATTCTGCCATTGAGTTAAAACCGTTTTCGGCTCCTTCTATCAGACCATGAATTCTTATGTTGTCTCTTCTTTGTCTTCCTTCTTGGTCGGTTAGCTTAGCCTCTATAGATGCTTGTCTTTTGCGTAGGTCCAGCACAGAATCTTCGAGCACTTTTATTCGATCCTCTGTTCCAAGATCGGTTCTCGGCCTGGTCCACTCTGCTGTTTGTCCTTTTCAATTCTTCTCTGAATTCCCGAAATTCGGCCGTAACTTCTCGGCGAAATCGTCGTAGTTCCTCAAATAGTGATTTCAGGCTAACCTTTTTGTTAGCTATCACCAGTTCCTCGTCTTCTGAACGGAGATCTTCCAGTTCAGATTCTCCGGCCGATACGTGTCCTGGCCTGGAGAATTTCAGTTTCTTCTGTTTTCCTTTAGACATGATGATTTTGTCTTTTGATTTTCACTCCTCCAAAAATCCGTTAAGTTTGATTTTCAAGGTGTTATCCTGGATTGGGTCTGAGAGCTTCAGTGTTAAGCTGCAGTCGCCATGGCGTCCAGACCGGAAGTCCGAAAATTTTATTTTTAAAAAAGTATTTCCCAAGTGAAGTTAAACAGTGTAAATACCTTTTAACAGCTTTTCCAAACATCCTAGTTTTGTTTAGATAGCTTAAAAGCATTTACAAAGAATCAAAGTCCACAGGTTTAAATCATCAGACCAGAATGGCAGTCATCAGGCTGTACAGCGGCACTTAACTTTTTATTTGTTTCAATTATTTTTTCATTTATTGATATTTTTGCAGGCATGATGCTTAATAAAGATAGCTGCCCTAAACTAATGGCTAATTTATATCTGTCGATGACCGTGATGAGTAATTTTCTCATTTCAGACTGACAATTTTTTTTTAAGTTATTGCTGTTCTCCTCTGGCTCAGGAAATATTGAACTTAGCTTTTTGGCTCGTCGCACTGAACGGATGCTGTTTTTATTTATTTATTTTTTCCTCTACGGGTGCTTGAATAAGATCAAAATGAAGCAGCCAAAACGGAATGAAAATACATTTACAGATGTTTTGAGCAGCACTGGGGGGACCCTAATATAATGAATAGAATAGAATAGACTTTTATTTGTCATTATAACAAGTACAACGAAATTAAAATGCAAACCAGTCAGTGAATTAAAAGTAAAAAGAAGCTTAAAAGGATTATATGCATTATTAATTTTAAATACCACACTCACTCAGTTTCACAGTTTCAAACCTCATGTTCTGCTAGAGTTCAGGGAGGTAATTGCAGTCGGATAAAAACTGTTTTTGAATCTGTTTGTCCTTGTTTTAATTGCTCTAAACCGCCTTCCTGATGGTAGTAGTTGGAAGAGAGCGTGACCGGGATGAAAGGGGTCCTTCGAGATTTTTTGTGCCTTTTTAAGGCAGCGGGCGTGGCGCAGATCTTCAAGGCTGAGGAGAGGGCAATCAACATTTTTTTGGGCTGTGTTGATGACAGTCTGAAGAGCTTTCTTCTGAGCTACCGTGCAGCTGCTGAACCAAATACAAATACAATAAGTTAAAATGCTCTCAATAGAGCAACGATAAAAAGACAACAGCAGTCTCTGACAGATGATGTTTCCTCTCAACACCCTGAGGAAATGTAGTCTCTGCTGGGCTTTTTTCAGCAGCTAAGTTGTGTTCACCCCCCATGTCATGTCCTCCTGAATATGGACCCCCAGGAAGCGGAAAACCTCGACCCTCTCCACACCTGTACCACTAATAGTCAGAGGTTGAATGTCTGTTTTATTTCTTCTGAAGTCTATGATGACCTCCTTTGTTTTTGTGACATTTAAAAGAAGGTTGTTGTCCCCACACCACTCTGTCAACTGCTGCACCTCACCCCTAAAACCGGTCTCATCTCCCCCGGAGATGAGCCCCACCACTGTGGTGTCATCGGCAAACTTGATGATGCTGTTGCTGTGGTGTATGGGGGTGCAGTCATAGGTGTAAAGGCTGTACAGTAGGGGGCTCAGCACACAGCCTTGTGGGGAGCCGGTACTGAGACTAATGGTGGTGGACATGTGAGGTCCCACTTTAACCCTCTGGCTGCGATCTGAGAGGAAACTTTGGATCCAAGTACAGATGGAATATGGAAGTCCTAATTCCCTGAGTTTGGACACCAGTCTGCCGGGGAGGATGGTGTTAAAGGCGGAGCTATAGTCCACAAATAGCATCCGCACATAGCTCTCCAGCTGCTTCAGGTGAAACAGGGCAGCGTGGAGGGCCGTGGCTACAGAGCATCCTCAGTGGATCTGTTGGTTCTATAAGCGAACTGGTGGGGGTCCAAACACTGTGGGAGAAGTGATATGATGTGGGCTCTGACTAGCTTCTCAAAACACTTCATCACCACTGGAGTCAGAGCCACTGGCCGGTAATCATTAAGACTGGTAACATTGTGTTTTTTGGGTATAGGAATTATGGTGGAGGATTTTAAACAGTGTGGGACAGTGGACTGTGACAGGGACCGGTTAAAAATCCTAGTAAAGATTCCAGTCAGCTGGTACGCACAGTCCTTCAGCACACGCACCGGAGACACCGTCAGGTCCAGTGGCCTTCCTCGGATTGACCGCTCCCAGAACTCTCCTCACCTCATACTCCTTGACAATGAGGCTTGGGCTACTGGGAGCTGTGGGCTCCGTTGTTGTTTCTATCTCAGGAGGCTCTACCTCAAAACGAGCAAAGAAAATATTCAGGTCCTCTGCCAGCGAGGGGCTCCCTGCAGCCGCTCTAGGGTTGGCTCTGAAATTAGTGAGCTGCTGCACCCCCTCCCACACCCGTCTGCTGTTATTACTATCCAGGTAATATGGTAGGGGGAAACACTAGTAAGAAGCCAAAATAAAACTAGAATGTTTGGAAAAAGCTGTTTTTAAAAATTCTTTGTGCTTTTTAACAGCAAATACTTTTAAAAAATGAAATTTTCATAGGGGGGCTCATAATTCTGTCCTCAAGTGTAAATGCAAATGTGTAAATGTGCTCTAATTAGAACAGGATAATTTCTAAGTGTCATTATCCACGTCACAAAAGTATAGTTTGAAGGGAATAATCACCATTTATCGATATATGTACATTGAATAACCAAGAAGTCGCACATACTAACCAGGAACAAAATTTATGTTACATAGTGTCATGAAGCACAGAAGCTGAGCGCGGCTATGGTCATGACTAGCTCTGTTTTTCCTGTTTTCTCAAGAGCACAAGCCATTATTCCATGATAACTCATTATTTTCCCTTCTGATCTCGACAACATGGAATGGAAGAAGCTGTTTGCAGTTATGGCTGTCTCAATTACCATAATGAGGTTGAGACTGTTGTGGAAAATGTCATTTTAAATTGAACATAGCAGATACAGTTGTGCTTATAGTTTTACATAACTCCAGGGTGTGCAAATTTATGGGCACAATTGTATGTTAACCGCTACTATTAGATACTTCAGCTGATGCTAGTTCTTAGTCAAAGACTTGTGACCTCAGCCTACAGCCAGGAGATGACGTCATCAGATGGGGTCCAACTTTCACTGAGCGTTTTGACCCTGGAGTAGTTTCCTCCCCAGGTCCACCCTAATCTACCATGATTGGGCAACCAATGCTGTTTGTGCAGTCGTGCCTTTAAGTTTACATCCCTTGGAGGTATACAGTGGGGCAAAAAAGTATTTAGTCAGCCACCAATTGTGAAAGTTCTCCCACTTAAAAGATGAGAGAGGTCTCCAATTTTCATCATAGGTATACCTCAACTATGAGAGACAAAATGAGAAAAAAAAATCCAGAAAATCACATTGAAGGATTTTTAAAGAATTTATCTGCAAATTATGGTGGAAAATAAGTATTTGGTCACCTACAAACAAGCAAGATTTCTGGCTCTCACAGACCTGTAACTTCTTCTTTAAGAGGCTCCTCTGTCCTCCACTCATTACCTGTATTAATGGCACCTGTTTAAACTCGTTATCAGTATAAAAGACACCTGTCCACAACCTCAAACAGTCAGACTCCAAACTCCACTATGGCCAAGACCAAAGAGCTGTCAAAGGACACCAGAAACAAAATTGTAGACCTGCACTAGGCTGGGAAGACTGAATCTGCAATAGGTAAGCAGCTTGGTGTGAAGAAATCAACTGTGGGAGCAATTATTAGAAAATGGAAGACATACAAGACCACTGATAATCTCCCTCGATCTGGGGCTCCACGCAAGATCTCACCCCGTGGGGTCAAAATGATCACGAGAACGGTGAGCAAAAATCCCAGAACCACACGGGGGGACCTAGTGAATGACCTGCAGAGAGCTGGGACCAAAGTAACAAAGGCTACCATCAGTAGCACACTACGCCGCCAGGGACTCAAATCCTGCAGTGCCAGACGTGTCCCCCTGCTTAAGCCAGTACATGTCCAGGCCCGTCTGAAGTTTGCTAGAGAGCATTTGGATAATCCAGAAGAGGATTGGGAGAATGTCATATGGTCAGATGAAACCAAAATAGAACTTTTTGGTAAAAACTCAACTTGTCGTGTTTGGAGGAGAAAGAACACCATACCTACTGTGAAGCATGGGGTGAAAACATTATACTCTGGGGCTGTTATTTTCTGCAAAGGGACCAGGACGACTGATCCGTGAAAGGAAAGAATGATGGTGGCCATGTATTGTGAGATTTTGAGTGAAAACCTCCTTCCATCAGCAAGGGCATTGAAGATGAAACATGGCTGGGGTCTTTCAGCAGTGACAATGATCCCAAACACACCCGCCCGGGGCAATGAAGGAGTGGCTTCGTAAGAAGCATTTGAAGGGTCCTGAGTGGCCTAGCCAGGTCTCCAGATCTCAACCCCATAGAAAATCTTTGGAGGGAGTTGAAAGTCCGTGTTTCCCAGCGACAGCCCCAAAACATCACTGCTCTAGAGGAGATCCTGCATGGAGGAATGGGCCCAAAATACCAGCAACAGTGTGTGAAAACCTTGTGAAGACTTACAGAACGTTTGACCTTTGTCATTGCCAACAAAGGGTATATACCAATGTATGTGAGATGAACTATTGTTATTGACCAATATACGTATTTTACCGGGGATTTACCATTAATCATTAAAAAAATCCTTCAATGTGATTTTCCTGGAATTTTTTTTTTCCCCCCTCATTTTGTCTCATAGTTGAGATATACCTATAATGAAAATTGGAGACCTCTCCTCATCTTTTATGTGGGAGAACCTTGCACAATTGGTGGCTGACTAAATACTTTTTTTCCCCACTGTATATAAACATGCCTTGCCTTAAAGATTAACTAATGCATTGCCCATAGAGAGCAAGTATTCCTGTCTGAAACAGGTAGGCCAGTTAGGCTTTACAGTCCCAAATGTAGGCTGTGTTTGAAAGTGGAATACATAGATGTAGCCTATATGTAGGCAATCACACATGTTAGACTTTGATAAAAAGGGGGTGAACAGAACTAGGATTTATTTGATTGTGTGACTGTTAATTATGCCTAATTATTGAAAATGAATGGGGCATCCAATATTAGTGACTGTTTCAGAACCCTTGTTTATTTGTTTGTCAGATTGTTTGTGCGATCTTTTATGACTTGTATTCATCAGTGTTGTAGCTTGCACTTTGGGGAATGGGAATTGTTCAGTCACCATTATAATTATGATGATTACTTGAGTTTATATCACTGTTCAGTGATGGAGTTAGGTGTAATATTGAATTTCTTCTGTGTATCGTCAATAAACTCGTGCAGTACTATAACAGGACATGTTTACAAATATTTGAGACCCATTTTATATTTTAGCAATATTATAAGTACAAAACACCCAACATTATTGTACACCGTAGAAAGACTTGTTTGGGTGCAATGGTAGCGTGAGGGTTGCCCATTTGTCAGTAAATATTTAAATAAAAATTATTTTGTTTTTTGGGTGTTTTTGTGTCCAGTTTGGTAATAGTCGTCATTCAGTCAAATCATGCATATGTGGCCGTATATGATATGTAATTGATCTGCTCATTCCGCTCCACAATCATGGTGGTATTATTATTAACGTTTAATTTTTAGATACTTGCGCGAGCACACCAGTAGGAGCACCAGTGACTCCCGGTCCCACCAGGGACTCGCGGTTGTGGCACAGAAGTGAAGCAGCAGCCGGGATTTCCGTCCACCACTGACCAGGCAGGCTGGGCTTACCTTCCAGCGAAGGACCACGGTCAGCCGGTCCGGCTGCTGCTTCTCCCAGTGTGTTCTGTGTTGGATACACTGGTGTTCTTTGCCAGACCCTGGGTCCCCACTGGCGTTCCTCCCATTGTACTTGCGCACCTCATGTTCTCCACATATGCTGAATTATTGTTTAGACATATGCAATCACTGCAATTTATCACTTTTCACTTTCTTTTTTTTATTCACGGGGCACTCTGATGATTGATCGTGATGCCAAGTATTATCCAATCAACACAGAGCCAATTTGAAACCCCGCCCATACTTCCAGAAGCCAGGGCATTAGGAGACAAAGCAGTGGCTAAACGTTTATTGATAAAAGTTACATATTTTGACTGAACAACTCCATACTTGGGGATGCACACCCTCGTAACCTCAGCACAGGACTTATAAAACCTTGAGGTCAGTCTGACAAAGGGTTTGAGAGATATCTGAGGAACAGACACACAGATGGAGATTCCTTGCTTTTATAAATGGCTATGAATATCTCATGGTGAATATCTCTGCTGAAGTCATTCTATGACACGGTGGTGGCATCAGCCATCACTTTTGGAGTGGTCTGCTGGGGCAGTGGCATTACTGCAGCCGATAGGAAGAGACTGAACAAACTGATTAAGAAAGCTAGCTCTGTCCTGGGGCAGCGCCTTGATCCGATGGAGGAGATAGGAGAGAGAAGGACGGTGGCTAAACTGTCATCTCTGCTGGAGTCCGAGTTCCACCCTATGCAGGACATACTGGATGCACTGAGGAGCTCATTTAGCAGCAGACTACATCATCCCAGGTGCACAACCGAGAGGTTTGTAGGTCCTTCCTACCAACGGCTGTCAGACTGTACAACCTAAGCAGGGCTGCTTGCAGAGATAGCAAAAAGACGTAACAAACTAATAGTTTTTTTGAATGCAAAAGATGCAATAGACTTACACAATGGTCCTCTCCGGCATACAACTAGGAACATACCGGTCGCTATGGAGGGTGAGAATATGTATGGGCACATAATCATACCATGTAGGATAACTAAATAGACGGTTATGCTGTTTCATCCCACCTAGCAACAATGCTCTGCACTGTGTGTGTTTATATATTTACATATTTATTCCATCTAGCTACAATGCTCAGCACTGGGTGTGTTTATATTTATATATCTATATATTTATTCCATCTAGCTACAATGCTCCGCACCTTGTTTTTATATATCTACATATTATTCCATCTAGCTACATTGCTCCGCACTGTGTGTGTTTATATACTTGCATATTTATTCCACCTAGCTGCAATGCTCCGTACTGTGGGTGTTTATATATTTACATATTTATTCCATCTAGCTACAATGCTCTGCACTGTGTGTTCATATATTCATATATTTATTCCATCCAGCTACAATGCTCTGCACTGTGTGTCTGTGTGTGTGTGTGTGTATATATATATTTTATAGTAATATGTACATATGTATATTAGCTGCTCTTGCTTGCTTGTTTTTTTTCTTGCCTTCTGATTGTTGCTCTGAGTGTTGCTATCCCTGTGCTGTTGCAATCCTGGAATTTCCCCGTTGTGGGACTAATAAAGGCTTATCTTATCTTATGGTTGGAATAAAGTGTTTCACCAAAAAAGATCCAAAACGAGTTAAATAATATCATTCAAAATATAGAAAAAAAATAGAAGCGAGTGTAAAGCCTTATTCATGCTGCATTTTCCCCTCTGATCCGCTTTGGTCCGCATGCACTTTGGACGAGCCCGGCGCGTACTCAGCGTTGTACATGCTCACTTTTTTCGTCTACGAGGCCAAGCAGTTGACGCATGAGCACAACTGTTATTTGTAGTTTCGCCCCAGCTCTATGGGTAGCGCAAATGCGCTAACACGCCAGTTTGTTCACCAACTACAAAAAGTGAGTGACGCACATTTTTTTTTGTAGCAACAGCAATGGTGTTGTTTCAAGGAAAAGGGGGAATTACCATTTTCCAGTGCTCTTCTCCGCTCAAGCTGCTGTTGCTGCAAAAGGATTCATGTATGTTTATTCTCATCTTCCGCCTCCTCATTGTCTTCCTTTTCTACTTTGTCTTTGTATGCTGTGTTGATAGCGCCATCTCATGAATGGGACGTTCAGTCTTGCGTATGCTCTGTCACCGCGTTTCAGATCATGGGCAGGCCGCACGGTCACAAAATTTGGGCTGCACGCGGTCGTCCACGGTGGAGCCCTGCGTACACTAGCAGGGTGGAGACGATGACTTAAATTTTGTCATGAGGTTTCCGGTTGCACGTACGTGGACAGCGGAGGTGCAGCATGAATCCAGCTTAACTCCATATTTGTTCACTTTTCTTAGTCTGGGTATCGCAAAGAAAAGTTTTTTTACATGAAACTGTACACATCTTGATATTTGTTGGCATCTTGTATGAAAAATTTCTTTTAAGCCTAGCAGTTAACTGTAGGTGAAAGCTCATCATCTTTCCTGCTGTCTGTACTGATTCCATAGTCTTATGAGGCCTGTGTTGTATGTGGTGTTCACAGGTAAACAGCTGGCCCTGCTCAACACCAACTCTGCTGTCAGGACATGTGGTTTTGACTTCAGCGGAAACATCATCATGTTCTCCACAGACAAGCAGATGGGTTACCAGTGTTACCTGAACTTCTTTGACCTGAGGGATCCTCAACAGATTGGTACATAGCTCACACGCTTGTTGTAATGTACCTTAAACTAGTCAGTTTTCAAGTTTTTCATACTCACAAATTGCGTGCTTTCTGCAACTGCAGGTTTATTTAAAGCTTTCAACATGTCAAAATACACTCCAAAAAAAAATTAAAAGTAATACAGAAATACTGTATGTGCAAACAACTAGTGACCACTTTCTCTTATCCCTAAAAGTAGCTGAGATCCAAGTCCATTCTGCTGCAACTCTGGTGATGCTAGCACTTGATGCTTCCTTCTGGGAACTATTTTGCACTCCATGATCTGCTGTTGATTGGGGGGAAAAAAGTGGTCATTTTTAGTGAAATGAGTTGATGCCACTATCTCTAGCACATTATCCATACTCACAGGCAGTTCAAAAAGCAAACATTTGCCATCAGAAAAGCGCAAAGAGTATTGTGGCCATCTGTGGTAGCCTTGCTCTAACTTCTGGTTAGCCAACCATGCCCGCTTAAGATTCCGTCCCTGTGTAGCAATATTTGATTTATAATTATGGTCAGGTATAAACAAAATTCTTGCCAGTTACAGGACAGTTGGTATAGCAACACAGCACTAAGTGGCAATCACATGTGATGGCTTTTGTATACAGCAAAACATAAAAATCACACAAAATATGCTCTGCCATCTGGGGCGGTTTGCCCCTGCTTGTTACTTCGTCTTCTGCCTGTCACTGTTCTGTGTTATGTTGCTCACCTGTGTCTATATACGTATATGTCTTGTAGGGAGTCATGTGCTCTATGTGCCGTCATATAGACGTCATCTGGTGGGTCTTCTTCTTCTTCGTTCAGACCACTGAAGGGTCTCCTCCCATCTCAAATGGCTGTGTTGTTCAGTCATGCCTGCGGCATACTGGTGGAACCTGAGGTGTTTGGTGTTCATGGCATCCTTTCTGACGTGCAGCAGTTCGCCTCATTCTATTGCTCTCCCATCTGGTGGGTCTTCTTCTTCTTCGTTCAGACCACTGGTTGAGGGATGGGTGCATCGTAATTCCAGCTCATGGGCACGATCCTGAAAAAGTGGCTTTCGACCCTGTTCAGGGAGGCCCGTGCATGCCCGTAGAAACCAAGAAACCGGAGCACCCATAGAAAATCAGCGCTTCGCTTGGCATTTTACACATTTGTAGTGTAGACTGGCATTCGTCAAGGTTACCCATTTGCCGTCATGTAGGCATGGCAAGTCGTCCTATGATGCCTGAGTTCATAGGACACGCTATGATGATGAGGCAGAGATCATAGGCCGTCCTATGATGTCCTAGAAACGTGCTTTAAAGTCTGTCGTACCCTATGCTGGTGAAGGGTGTCCTCCTGTCAGGTGCGATGTACTGCTGGAACCTCAGGCGTTTCATCTTCGTGGCATCTTTTCTGACGTGCAGCAGTTGTCGTCATTCTATTGCTCTCCATCTGGTGGGTCTTCTACTTCTTCTTTGTTGAGACCACTGGTTGAGGGATAAGTAATTCCAGTTCATGGACAGGATCATGAAAATAGATCTGAGCAAAAAGAGTTCATAGGACATCCTGCGGTGTTCAGGCAGAGATCATAGGCCATCCTATGATGTCCTATGAGTGTGATAGACGCACACAGAGATTTCTTGCTTTTATAGAGTGTGACAGAAGTAGAAGAAGACCCACCAGATGGAGAGGAATAGAGTGACAACTGCTGCACATCAGAAAAGGTGCCATGAAGATGAAACACCTAAGGTTCCAGCAGTACATCGCACCCGTCTGGGACAGGAGGACACCCTACTTTATGCTGGTGAAGGGTCTCCTCCTGTCTCAGTCGGGTGTGTTGTTCACAGTCATGCGTGTGATGTACTGCTGGAACCTCAGGTGTTTCATCTTCATGGCATCTTTTCTGACGTGCAGCAGTTCTCATTCTATTGCTCGCCATCTGGGGGTTCTTCTTCGTCTTCTTCTTCTTCTTCTTCACCTTCACCACTGGTTGAGGGATAGGTGCGTCGTAATTCCAGTTCATGGACAGGATCATGAAAACACATCTGAGCGGAAGATGGCGGAGAGGCATAACGCTTAAACAGAGAGCTCTCCCTAGTCGGATTAAAAATCTTTGCTAAATGGCCAACTCAACATAAATAGGTCAATAAACGAAGGGATGAAAACACAAAGAAGCCGGGCACACAGAAAAAAAGCAGGATAAAACTAAAAATCCCTCTTCAACAACACTGGAGAAATCGCTGAACACGAGGCCAACAAAAACGAGGAGACTTCAGAGAAAATGGAGGACGCCAACCTCGATGTTATGAACACTGGCTTCGCCAATATAAGTAAGGACATAAAAGACCTCAAGCGACAACTCCAACAGGATTTAACGGCTCTTAAGGAAGAACTGAAAAAAGAGGTGAAGGAGGAACTTATGGGTCTCCGAAAAGAAATGGACTGCAAGCTAGCAGAAAACATGGAGGAGCTGCACACTCAACGGGTGTGTATGGCAGAAGCACAAGCTCGAATATCAGAGTTGGAAGACTGGAAGACCGAGGCAAGCGAGCTGCTACAGACCCTGACGACACAAACACAGAGGATGCAGGAAAAAATAACCGACCTGGAGAGCAGGTCCAGACGGAGCAATATACACATCTTCGGGATACCGGAGGGCATTGAAGGCAACTCGATGGCGAAATTCATAGATCAATTCTTAAAAAATGCTTGAGCTGCCCAATGAAACAGACCTGTAGATCCAACGTGCGCACAGAGCCTTGGCACAGAAACCGAACTCAAACTCTGCACCCAGGTCAGTTGTGGTAAACTTTTTAAAATGCGACGTAAAGGAAAGAATTCTGACACAAACGTGGAAAAAAAGATACGAGTTGGCGACAAACAGATATTCTTTAACCATGACTACCTGACAGAAATTGTGCAGCAGCGAAAGAAATATGCCAATATTAAAAAAGTTGCTGAAAGAGAAAAAAAATTAGATTCCAAACGCCACTAACAACGAGTGAGAATTCATTGGATGATGGCGTGAAAAACCTACAACAATGGCAGGAGGCAGCGTGGGACATGAAGGCGCGAGGCTTTGTGGTGAGCGTACCGGAAGAAGCGGCTGGAGCAGCGACGGCACAGAGCGCACCGAGACGACCTGGATGTGAAGGCGAGTGAGCAGCAGAGGACGGGAGGACGGAGTGATGCACCGAGCCAAGAAAAAACTGCAAGGCTTTCAATGGAAAGCTTAGATTATAACACAAGGATTAAGAAGGGCAAGAAGAAAATGAAGGCCAAGAAGACAAGGTAAAGAGAAAAAAAATAAACAACTAGGAGAGGTTAAAGTGATTTTTGTTGGACATTTCTAGACTAATGATTATTACTTGGATAGTATATACAGGTCTATGGAGGCCGCCTCACTCGGTGAGGACAATCCTCACACCTCCAACAGGGACCAATGGGCAGAAGAAAAGACCCAAACGTTCGGAGGTCGAGGTTGTTAATGTGTTTTTGTACATATTACTGTATGTGTTAGTTTTGTTGTTAAAGGGCTAGGAGCACAAGTTAAAAAAAATGGAAAAACATGAATATGGTTTAAAAATCTTAAGATAATGACATTTAAACGTGAATGGTCTGAACTCACAGTTTAAAAGGGAAAGAATAATTAGAAAATTCAAGAAGGAAAAAGCAAAATTATATTTATGCAAGAGACACATTTGACAAGACAGGAACATGAGAAATTAACAGAGATTTGGCTATACGAACTCTACTACAGTTCATTTAAGGGAGGAACTAAAAGGGGGGTTATGATACTAATTTCAAATAAAATACAATTTGAACCTGTGAACAAGAAATCCAGGCTAAAGAAGGCAGATAACGCAATAGTAAAGGGAGAATAGATAGGTATGCAGATCACATTAGTGAACATCTGTGCTCCACCAGAAAGTGACAAGGGCTTTTTCAACATCTGTTTGACCTAATAGCAACACACAGTGAAGGAGTCCTAATTTGTGGAGGAGACTTAAACGCTGTCATGGATCATGAAGTTGACACGACAAGTGTTAAGAAGACAAAAAAACATGTAACAAAGTTCATAAGAACCTCACTGGCAGAAATGGGTATGGTAGACATATGGAGGGACCTGCACCCACTTGAAAAAGACTATACACATTATTCAGCAGTCCATAAAGTACACTCTAGAATAGATTACTTCCTTATGAATGAAGGTGACAGACACAGGGTGAGAAATTGTCAGATTGGAGGGGCAGAAATATCAGATCATAATCCTATATACATGGAAATATATTTAAACAATAGAAAACGACAAACAACATTGAAACTTAATGTAGGACTATTAAATGATGAGAAAATGAAAGAAAGAATAAAAGTAAACATAAATGAGTATATCGAGGAGAATGATAATGGAGAAGTGGACCCAACAATACTATGGGACGCACTAAAAGCCGTGTTCAAGGGGTAAATTAATTGTTGAATCAGGAAAAGCAAATAAGTCTAAACTGGAATCATATGAACAAAGATGTGAGAGACTGAGGGAATTAGAACGTAAACATCAAAACACAAATGACCCAAAAATAGATCAAGAAATTAAGGAAGAAAAAATAAAGATAAAAGAAATACACATAGATGAAATTGAAAAGAAAAATAGATATTTAAAACAAAAATATTATGAAACGGGGCCAAAGGCCACAAAACTGTTGGCAAAACGGTTAAGAAAACAGCAAACAGTGAATAATGTATATAAGATTAAGGACCCCATCACAAATAAATCCACAGTTACCCCAGAAAACATCGAAGAAATATTCCATAAATTTTATCAAGAACTATACTTGCAACCCGAAGAGACAAATGTTAAGGCCTCGGACAGTGACATTATTTTATTGAACCAATCAACTGATTGTATGAAAATATTCCATTCTGCCCATTCCCGTGATTTAATATGTGTCACCAGCCTCCATAAATGACCTTATTTGTTTATAGCCCAGCCTTCACTTAGTGAGGCTGCAGTACCGCCATCTCTCGCTAGGTGCGGGCATTAGTGACGTCAGCTCAGGAATAGAAACGGGTGGTGGTGTTGGGGATTTCTTGGGAAAGAAGTGAGGGTTATGTTGCCTGCCTGTGTGGTGAGCCTCATCAGAGAAACATTCCCATCTGATCACTACAAGGGATTTTGCCTACCAAGATTAGATTTGTGAACAATGATATTTAAATAAAGTTTTGTAAAATCATATACAGTGGTACCTCTATTTACGAATTTAATTCGTTCTGGAAGAATTCTCGTAACGTGAAAAATTCGTAAGTAGAGGCGCGTTTTACATGTAAATGCCGTAATCCGTTCCAAGCCCCCAAAATTCGGGCATAAATTTTTTATAAATCGTAAAAACGCATCAAAACATGTAACAAATACATGTTACAATTAGATTACTGCACAATAAACATAAAATGAGAGTTTAAAATGAGAGAAAGAATAATAAAAGAGAATAATAAAAGAGAAAGAATAATAAAAATTATGTTCATTTACCCTTTAACTGCTATCGTCGTCGACGTCGTCACCTTTTGCCTTCTTGGTTCATGTTCTGATCCAAGGACGTTTGCTTTTGTCGGCTTGTAAGTGCTCCGTTTTGTTTTAATACCGTGCTGATCGTTGATGTATTACGGCCATATTCTTTGGCGAGATCAACCAAACGCATAAAGTTTTGGAAAAAAAAAAAAACTTCGTGGCCAATGGGATACCAGGAAGATGCTAGGCGATAGCCAATGGCAGAGCAGCTACAGGTATGTTTACGTTCGGTAAACTACGGAAGCTGCGAGGAGCGCGTACTTTTTTGCCTTTCGTATCCTGAAATTTCGTTCGTAACTAGAGGCAATATTTTCCCGTTGAGGCGTCTCGTAACCTGAAAATTCCGTATGTAGAGACGTTCGTAAGTAGAGGTACCACTGTATTGAGTTTATTAATGTTCATGTCAATGTTATAATTCTTATAGTTCAGCATTCATCAAAGTCGCATGTCATATACATTTGAATAATTTTTCTACCATTTTATGGTAGAAAATTGGGGTTCCATTTTTAAAAGCACATTTCTCCTACAATCTTAGGCTTATATTTGTTTTTCTTAGCAAATATGTTGCTTCCCTAAAAATTGAAAGCTGAACTGTCATTGTAATATGTGGCAGATCAGTTTAATATTCACTCCATATAAAATATTATGAAGTTGCATTGGTCATTAATTTTGGGATTGCACCATATTTCATTTTCTAATATTGTTTAACATTTGCAGTGAATATTAAAAATGCAGAACTTACCCTGTTTACTTCTCGTTTTCTGACAGCTGATCGCATCGGTAGATCACCCTTGCTTTTCACGCCACTGTCACTGACACTTGTCTCAGAGTCAGACTTGGGAATCGAGGGATATATAGTTGGAATAGCCGTTTTCTTTATCACCAATCTTTTTGCAAATTTAATTTCAAATTGCATCTTATTCTCGAAATCGCTGTCAACTAAATGTCTACTGCACATGTAGGGTGTTTTACCGACATCATTCCAATGTTTTCGCGTTTTCTGAACGAATTTCACCCATGCCGTTCTGATTTTGCCAGGGATGGGAAATTCAAAAACACTCACCGCATGCTCCTCTGGTATACCGTCGCACCCGTAGACAACACAACGCCAAACCATATTAATTCGATTCCTGAAATCCTAATCTTAATAAATAATCTATTTGTAATCCACAAGTATTCCGAGAAATATCCGTAATCGCCGATTTTAAAACGTAAACATCAAGTGTTGCATGAAGCAAAACACAGCAGTGGCCGGCGACCGTGTGCGTGTGGCTTCCTGAGCTGACGTCACACAGTCAGTGGAGTACTTAGCCGCTGTTCGCTTGGCTGGGTCAGCCTGCTCTCAACAACAGCATACTTCAAGAGCGCATTGTCACCTTATGCGACATTCGTTGACACCAAAACATGTGCGGTTCGACTTAGCTCGTCTCAGACAACAATTTGAGATATGAATTAGCGATATTGAATTTTCGCCGGTCCGACGCCTTTAAGGATATAAAAAAATTTCTATGCACATTGGACTTGCCATCAATAGGAAACCAACAAAATGAAAAGCTAACAGCAGAAATAACAACACAAGAGATTAGAGATGTGATTAAGTCACTAAAAAATGGTAAATCACCAGGTAGTGATGGATACCCATCTGATTTCTATAAACTGTTTATAGAAGAACTCTCGCCACAGCTCCTAAAATCATTTAATTGGACATTAAACAACAACAAAATACCTCCATCATGAAACGAAGCCATTATTTTAGTTATTTTAAAGCCAGGAAAAGATAGGACACAATGCGGAAGCTATAGGCCAATCTCTTTATTAAATGTGGATTATAAAATATATACAACAATTATCTGTAAACGAATAAAGACATTCTTGACAGAATTGATAGAGGATGATCAAACTGGTTTCATAGAGGGACGCCAAACACATGATAATATCAGGAGAACAATACACATAATTAATCAACTACATAAAGAAAAGAAAAGTGCAGTAATAATGAGTTTAGATGCAGAAAAAGCATTTGATAGGGTTAATTGGATGTTTCTGTATAATGTGCTGGAACGCTTTGGATTTAACGAAAAGTCAGTGCAATGCATAAAGACACTGTATCAAAAACCTGTGGCAAGAATCAAGATAAACGGTAGCTTAACAGACAAAGTAAATATACAAAGATCAACTAGACAGGGATGCTGCCTATCGCCCACCTTGTTTGCTCTGTTCATCGAGCCACTGGCTCAAGCGGTGCGACAAAATAAGAAATTAAAAGGTGTAACAATAAAGGGAGCGGAACACACGATTGGGCTGTTTGCAGACGATATTATAGTTTATCTTGAACAACCAGATGAAGCAATAATGGAAATGGACTTGATAGAAAATTTTGGAAAATTATCAGGATATAAGATAAACATACCAAAAACACAAATACTGACATTCCACTATAACCCTTTAAACCAGATAACTGATAAGATCAAACTAAACTGGAAACAAAAAGAAATAAAATACCTTGGAGTGAACATACCCAAAGATTTAAGTAAAATCTATAAAGCAAACTATGATAGGTTAGAACAAGAAATAAAAGATATCGATAGGTGGTCAATCTTAAACATGGATCTGAATTCAAAAATTAAGACAGTCAAAATCAGCATACAACCTAGACTGCTTTACCTCTTCCAGGCTCTACCAACAGAGATTCCTGGTGCCCAGTTCTCAAAGTGGGACAGGATGATATCAAGATTTGTTTGGGGAGGGAAAAAACCAAGAGTGAAATATAAAACCTCTCCAGTTACCAAAAGAGAAAGGCAGCATGGGTCTACCGAGTCTAAAAGAATATTAAATACTCAGCACAAATAAGATATATCATATGTTGGTGTGACTGAGGATACGAGGCAAAATGGAAAGAAATGGAAAAGGAAATTGAGGGACTCCCAGTGCAAAGCATAATGGGAGATAAGGATGCATATAAGCAAATCAAACAAATAGACCCAATCACTAAATTTACTTTGGAACTGTGCTGATGAGAGATTATTATATGAGAAGGATTAGGCATAACCTCCACACAGATGTGAGTGAGATTATACAATTAATTTTAAGCTCATATGCAGGAAATAAAATAAGAATTATTTCAAAGCTATATCAGAAACTTATGGCAAACATTCAAGTAACTATATAAAGGAGAAATGGGAGAAAGAGCTAAATTTAAACATAACAGAAGAAAACTGGCAAGAAATATGGAAAACACAACACGCATCAACAAGTTCAAGGACATGGAGGGAATTTGGATGGAAAAACCTGATTCGCTATTTCATTACACCACGGATCCAAAGAAAATACACAAATACCAAATCTATGTGCTGGAGGGGCTGTGGGGCTCAAAATGCAGACCACTCGCACATGTTTTGGAAATGCAGCAAAATCTCATCACTCTGGAAATCTATACATGTGACAATACAGAGGATATTAGGATATAATATACCAATGAACTGCAACTTGATGTACCGTAAAACGGGGCTATAAGGGACGGCGGGGTAATAAGGGACACTTTTCTGGGAAATGTTTTAAATGTAATTCTGCTTTTTTTATTTTGAGCAGGACGCTGAGTTGTGTTGTTATTGTCTTTCCTGTAGATAGATATTAGTTTTAAGAAATTTGTCGCCGTTATATTTAAGGAAAATTCGAAAAAAAAAGTGTCCCTTATTACCCCGCCGTCCCTTATAGCCCTGTTTTACGGTATTTGTGATCTTAAGAGACAATGCAATACAGGCTGAGGACAGATATTTAGTTAAAATCATGCTGATTGCATGTAAAAAAAAAAAAAACAATCACAAGAAAATGGCAATGAGAAGTTCTTCCTGACCAAGAGCAATGGACAGACATTGTTGAGGATATACGTCTAATGGAAAAACTAACATATCGACAGAGAATGCAAGGACAATATGAAAAAAAAAATGGTGGAAATGGATACACTACAAAGTGCAACAACAACACAGAAACTGAAAGAATAACCAAAGACACTGGAAAAACTAGAATTTAGAGATGAAAACTAAAAACTTGATGCTCCAACATTTGCCCCCCCCCCCCCCGTTTTCTTTCCCTCTTTTTTTTTTTCTTTCTTTTTGACTGTATGGTTAGCTCCTTTTTTTTTTAAATATAGAGACTGTGATCTGAATGTAATATGTATGATGAAAAATGAATAAAAAACAAAGTTACCAAAAAAAAAAAAAAACTAAAGTATTGTGGCGACCCACCATACTGTACATGGACATTTCTCACACTCAGCAGGTCTGGAGGAAGCAGAGGACAATTTACACACAGAAAATACATCTGAGCAAAAAGAGGCTTTCGACCCTGTTCAGGAAGACACCAACGCTATGTGTCCTATGATGCCTGAGTTCAAAGACACATGGTCTATATGACATCATCAAGACACAGACACATGGGTTATGTGACATCAAAAGACACATGGTCTATGTGACATCATGAAGACACATTTGTCTGTCCTATGATGCCTGAGTTCAAAGACACATGGTCTATATGACATCATAAAGGCACATTTGAGATGAGATGAGATGAGATTCAACTTTATTGTCATTACACATGTATGAATACAAGGTAATGAAACGTGACTTGGCATTTGGGCACGCTCTGCAGAGCGCATCCAAGGCCGGGGCAGCCGCTAGGCGCCAGTCATATCATAGGTCATCCTATGATGTCCTATGAACGTGACAGACACACAGAGATTTCTTGCTTTTATAGAGTATGACATCAGACACAGAGTGACATCATAAAGATACATTTATCTATGTGTCCTATGTCTTTCAGGCAGAGATCATAGGCCGTCCTATGATGTCCTATGAAGCGTGACAGATTTTTTGCTTTTGTAGAGTGATGAAAAGACGCGAGTCGTCCTATGATGCCTGAGTTGTCCTATGATGCCTGATTTCAGACACTTGGTCTATATGACATCATAAAGACACATTTGTCTGTGTCCTATGATGTCTGAGTTCAAAGGCACATGGTCTGTATGACATCATAAAGACACATTTGTCTGTGTCCTATGATACTGCTTGAACCTCAGGTGTTTCATCTTCACGGCGTCTTTGGTCTATATGACATCATAAAGGCACATTTGTCTGTGTCCTATGATGCCTGAGTTCATTGGACGTCCTATGATGTTCAGGCAGAGGTTACAGGTCATCCTATGATGTCCTATAAAGTGTGACACACACACACACAGATTTCTTGCTTTTATAGAGTGGTGATGATTTTATAGAGTGATACTTATGTATAAAATGTAAGCTACTTCAGTGAGCATGCAACTTTATAACTAGTGCTTTTTTGTAACTTCGATTTTTATTCATTTTTCATCATACATATTACATTCAGATCACAGTCTATATTTAAAAAAAGGAGCTAGAGAAAGAAAGAAGAAAAAAAAAAGGGAGGGGGAGGGGGGGGAATGTTGGAGCATCAAGTTTTAAGTTTCCATCTCTTAATTCTTCTGGTTTTTCCACTGTCTTTGGTTATTCTTTCAATTTCTGTCTCGTTGTTGCACTTTGTAGTGTGTCCATTTCCGCCATTTTTTTTCATATAGTCCTTCTTGCATTCTTTGTCGATACGTTAGTTTTTCCATCAAATGTATATCCTCAACAATGTCAGTCCATTGCTCTTGGTCAGGAAGAACTTCTGATCGCCATTTTCTTGTGATTGTTTTTTTACATGCAATCAGCAAGATTTTAACTAGATATCTGTCCTCAGCCTGTATTACATTGTCTCTTTTAAGATCACATAAATACATCAAGTTACAGCTCATTGGTATATTGTATCCTAATATCCTCTGTATTGTCACATGTATAGATTTCCAGAATGATGAGATTTTGTAGCATTTCCAAAACATATGTGAGTGGTCTGCATTTTGAGCCCCACAGCCCCTCCAGCATAAAGATTGGGTATTTGTATATTTTCTTTGAATCTGTGGTGTAATGAAATAACGAATCAGGTTTTTCCATCCAAATTCCCTCCATGTCCTTGAACTTGTTGATGTGTGTTGTGTTTTCCATATTTCTTGCCAGCTTTCTTCTGTTACGTTTAAATTTAGCTCTTTCTCCCATTTCTCCTTTATATAGTTACTTGAATGTTTGTTTGCCATAAGTTTCTGATATAGCTTTGAAATAATTCTTATTTTATTTCCTGTATATGAGCTTAAAATGAATTGTATAATCTCGCTCACATCTGTGTAGAGGTTATGTCTAATCTTCCTCATATAATAATCTCTCATCTGCAGATATCTGAAGAATTCCGATTTTTCTAGTTTAAATTTTCTTTTGATGTTTACAAAACTCCCGAAATCTTTTTTTTCCGATATTGCCCCATGCTGTGATTCCCTTGTTCACCAGATTTTTGTATCCCCTATCTTGCTTTGTCGGTTCAAACTGACTGTCAAATGCTACCCATTTCAATAGTTTTATGTCCTCCTTTATGTTATACTTTTGTACTATTTTATACCACAGTTCCAAAGTAAATTTAGTGATTGGGTCTATTTGTGTGATTTGCTTATATGCATCCTTATCTCCTATTATGCTTTGTACTGGGAGTCCCTCAATTTCTTTTTCTATTTCTTTCCATTTTGCCTCATATCCTCCGTCGCACCAACATATATCTTATTTGTGCTGAGTAGTAATATTCCTTTAGACTCGGTAGGCCCATGCCTCCTTTCTCTTTTGGTAACTGGAGAGTTTTATATTTCACTCTCGGCTTTTTACCTCCCCAAACAAATCTCGATATCATCCTGTCCCACTTTGAGAAATGGGCATCAGGAATCTCTGTTGGCAGAGCCTGGAAGAGGTAAAGCAGTCTAGGTTGTATGCTGATTTTGACTGTCTTAATTTTTGAATTCAGATCCATATTTAAGATTGACCATCTATCAATATCCTTTTTTATTTCTTGATCCAACCTATCATAGTTTGCTTTATAGATTTTGCTTAGATCTTTAGGTATGCTCACTCCAAGGTATTTTATTTCTTTTTGTTTCCAGTTTAGTTTGATCTTATCAGTTATCTGGTTTAAAGGGTTATAGTGGAATGCCAGTATTTGTGTTTTTATGTTTATCTTGTATCCTGATAATTTTCCAAAATTTTCTATCAAGTTCATCATTTCCATTATTGATTCATCTGGTTGTTCAAGGTAAACTATAATATCGTCTGCAAATAGCCCAGTCTTGTGTTCCGCTCCCTTTATTGTTACACCTTTTAATTTCTTATTTTGTCTCATCGCTTGAGCCAGTGGCTCTATGAACAGAGCAAACAAGGTGGGCGATAGGCAGCATCGCTGCCTAGTTGATCTTTGTATATTTACTTTGTCTGTTAAGCTACCGTTTATCTTGATTCTTGCCACAGGTTTTTGATAGAGTCTTCATGCATTGTACTGATTTTTCGTTAAATCCAAAGCGTTCCAGCACATTATATAGGAACTTCCAATTAACCCTATCAAATGCTTTTTCTGCGTCTAAACTCATTATTACTGCGCTTTTCTTTTCTTTATGTATTTGATTAATTATGTGTACAGTTCTCCTGATATTGTCATGTGTTTGGCGTCCCTCTATGAAACCAGTTTGATCATCCTCTATCAATTCCATCAAGAATGTCTTTATTCGTTTACATATAATTGTTGTATATATTTTATAATCCACATTTAATAAAGAGATTGGCCTATAGTTTCCGCATTGTTCACTATCTTTCTCTGGCTTTAAAATAACTGAAATAATGGCTTCGTTCCATGATGGAGGTATTTTGTTGTTGTTTAATGTCCAATTAAATGACTTTAGGAGCTGTGGTGAGTTCTTCTATAAACAGTTTATAAAACTCAGATGGGTACCCATTACTACCTGGTGATTTACCGTTTTTAAGTGACTTAATCACATCTTTAATCTCTTGTGTTGTTATTTCTGCTGTTAGCTTTTCATTTTGTTGGTTTCCTATTGATGGCAAGTCCAATGTGCCTAGAAATTTTTTAATATCCTTAACATTTGTCTCTTCATGTTGCGAGTATATTTCTTGATAGAAATTATGGAATATTTCTTCGATGTTTTCTGGGTTAACTGTGGTTTTATTTGTGATGGGGTCCTTAATCTTATATACTTTATTCACTGTTTGTTGTTTTCTTAACCGTTTTGCCAGCAGTTTTGTGGCCTTTGGCCCCGTTTCATAATATTTTTGTTTTAAATATCTATTTTTCCTGTCAATTTCATCTATTTGTATTTCTTTTATCTTTATTTTTTCTTCCTTAATTTCTTGATATATTTTTGGGTCATTTGTGCTTTGATGTTTACGTTCTAATTCCCTCAGTCTCTCGCATCTTTGTTCATATGTTTCCAGTTTAGACTTATTTGCTTTTCCTGATTCAGCAATTAATTTACCTCTTAACACGGCTTTTAGTGCGTCCCATAGTATTGTTGGGTCCACTTCTTCATTATCATTCTCTTCGATATACTCGTTTATGTTTACTTTTATTCTTTCTTTCATTTTCTCATCATTTAACAGTCCTACATTAAGTTTCCATGTTGTTTGTCGTTTTCTATTGTTTAAATATATTTCCATGTATATATAGGATTATGGTCTGATATTTCTGCCCCTCCAATCTGACAATTTCTCACCCTGTGTCTGTCACCTTCATTCATAAGGAAGTAATCTATTCTAGAGTGTACTTTATGGACTGCTGAATAATGTGTATAGCCTTTTTCGAGTGGGTGCAGGTCCATCCATATGTCTACCATACCCATTTCTGCCAGTGAGGTTCTTATGAACTTTGTTACATGTTTTTTTTGTCTTCTTATCACTTGTTGTGTCAACTTTATGATCCATGACGGCATTTAAGTCTCCTCCACAAATTAGGACTCCTTCACTGTGTGTTGCTATGAGATCAAACAGATGTTGAAAAAAACCCTTGTCACTTTCTTGTGGGGCATAAATGTTCACTAATGTGATCTGCAAACCATCTATTCTTCCCCTTATTATTACATATCTGCCTTCTTTATCCTGGATTTCTTGTTCACATTCAAATTGTATTTTACTTGAAATTAGTATCATAACCCCCCTTTTAGTTCCTCCCTTAAATGAACTGTAGTAGGAGTTCTTATAGCCAAATCTCTTTAGTTTCTCATGTTCTGTTTTGCTCAAATGTGTCTCTTGCATAAATATAATTTCGGCTTTTTCCTTCTTGAATTTTCTTATTATTCTTTCCCTTTTAACAGGTGAGTTCAGACCATTCACGTTTAATGTCATTATCTTAAGATTTACCCATATTCATGTTTTTCCATTTTTTTTAACTTGTGCTCCTAACCCCTTTAACAACAAAACTAACACATATTTGTACAAAAACACATTAACGAACTTCGACCTCCGTACTTTGGGCCTTTCTTTTGCCCACTGGTCCCTGCTGGTGGGTGGAGGGAATGTCCTCACAGAGTGAAGGTCCCTCCCTAGACCTATATTTACTATCCAAGTAATAGTCATTAGTCTAGAAATGTCCAACAAAAATCACTTAAACCTCTCCTAGCCGTTTGTTTCTCTTTTACCTTGTCTTCTTGGCCTTCATTTCTTCTGTGTCCTTCTTAATCTTTGTTATAATCTAGGCTTTCCATTGAAAGCCTTGCAGTTTTTCCTGGGCCCGGTGTGCCACGTCTGTCTCCCGCCTTCTGCCGCTCACTCGTCTCCACTCCGGCTGTCGTGATGCGTTCAGTGCCACCGCTGCTCCAGCCGCTTCCTCCGGTACGCTCACCACAAAGCCTCGCTCCGTCATGTCCCCGCGCTGCCTCTCTGGCTGTGTTGTACGTTTTCACGCCGTCCTCCCAATGAATTCTCACCTTCGTTAGCGGCGTTTGGAATCTAATTTTTTTCTCTTTCAGTATTTTTTTTAATGTTGGCATATTTCTTTCGCTGCTGTACAATTTCTGTCGGGTAGTCATGGTCAAAGAATATCTGTTTGTTGCCGATTCGTATCTTTTTTTTCCACGCTTGTGTCAGGATTCTTTCCTTTACATCATATTTCAGAAAGTTTACCACAACTGACCTGGGTGTAGAGTTTGGATTCGGGTTCTGTGCCGAGGCTCTGTGCGCTCGCTGGATCTGCAGGTCTGCTTCATTGGGCAACTCAAGCTCTTTTTTTAAGAAATGATCCATGAATTTCGTCATCGAGTTGCCTTCAATGCCCTCCGGGATCCCGAAGATGCGTATATTGCTCCGCCTGGACCTGCTCTCCAGGTCGGTTATTTTTTCCTGCATCCTTTGTGTTTGCGCCGTCAGGGTCTGCAGCCGCTCGCTTGCCTTGGTCTTCCAGTCTTCCAACTCCAATATTCGAGCTTGTGCTTCTGTCATACACGCCCGTTGAGTGCGCAGCTCCTCGATGTTTTCTGCTAGCTTGCGCTCCATTTCTCTTCGGAGACCCATAATTTCCTCCTTCATCTCTTTTTTCAGCTCTTCCTTAAGAGCCGTTAAATCCTGTTGGGAGTTGTCGCTTAAAGTCTTTTAATTCTTTTTTTAATTCTTTACCTAAATTGGCGATGCCAGTGTTCATAGCATCGAGTTTGGTGTCCTCCATTTTCTCTGCTGTAGTTGCCTCGTTTCCCTGGGCCTCGTGTACAGCGATTTCTCCTGCGTTGTTGAAGAGGGATTCCTCAGTTTTACCCTGCTTTTGTCCGTGTGCCCGGCTTCTTCGTGTTTTCATCCCTTGGTTTATTGGTCCATTTATGTCGAGTTGGCCATTTACCAATGATTTTTAATCCGACTAGGGCAGGGGTCGGCAACCCACGGCTCCGGAGCCGCATGCGGCTCTTTCATCCCTCTGTTGCGGCTCCCTGTGGCTTTGGAAAATAAATAATGAGTATTTAATTAAAATGTATTTTATTTTAGTTCATTAGTTTTTAAAATGTAATTCTAAATTTGAAGATTATGGTGATCTTGTAAAATCTAAAAAAAAAACGTGTTAAAGTTTAATCACCGTCAGCAAAAATCAACACGATTACATAAGCGCTAGGCGCTTCCCCGGAAGTCGTCTCCCGCGATAACCCGGATGTGTTGTGTTCAAGCTACTGCTGTATTGCAGTAGCTTGACAGCCCTGCGATTGGATAGTTGCAAACGATTGGACCAATCAAATGGCTTGTTGTATGCTTTTTCAAAGATTCATGGCAGCGTGTTCTCAGGGATGTGATTTTCTGCTAATTCGCCGAATTCCGCTTTATTTTATCTTCCAGGAAGATAAAGTACGTTAAGTACGTTAGCGGCTTGTGGTCCACGAACGCCAGTGAAGCTGCGCCCTTTCAGGCAGGACTGGAAGTGGCGTATGGCCACTTCCGGTAATCGGTATGGCCAGGTGAAGAGTCATTAACTCTCTGTTACTGGCGGCGAACAACGGCTGTATGAGCTGGGCTGGCGCGAGGGAGGAAACGGTAATAAAAGTTAACCATCCCCTTTTATGATTCCAAACAGTTTGAAATTGACAGTGCACAGTGGACATTGACTCATAACTTTTGAATATTTCTAAGACTTGGCTACATCAGTGATTGTGCAAAATGAACTGCTCAAGTCTCAATGGAGATTGAAACTGGTGATCTGTAATGAATGCTGAAATTATAAAAAGTAATGGTATGTTGGAATTTTATTTCTATTATGGAACAGATAAAATTAACTGATTTTGATTTGATCAAGTGTTAAAGCATGTGATGGATAATGCTTGTTGGAATATTTTAGGAATGCTATCTTCTTGGAACATAAGTCAATATTATACAGTAATAAGTGGCATTCAGCTGTTTGTTTTATGTCATTTAAGCACAGTTCTGGTACTTAAAAATTATAAAAACCCAGGAGCTTCGGGGGGCTTTGCCCCCCTTGCCCCCCACCCCACCGGGGCTCTGCCCCGGACCCCGCTGGGGGACTATGTCCCCCATGACCCCCTGCTGAATTTTCAGATAGTTTCCCCAACCCCAAATCACATCGCTGGTTCGTGTTGGAATTCTGAGCTTTCAGTATTGTTTTCAGCGGAATTATGAGATTTTTATCGAAGGATCAGGAGTCATCAATGCTAGAAATAGCACTCTCCTTTCAACCCAATGTCAACCTTCAACCCAATGTCTTTTTTTTTTCGGATTTCAAAAATTTTGCATGCAGAAATGTAATTTTGTTTTCTCTGCAGGAGTTCCCTGATTTCATAAATGCAACACATTATAGTTTGTTTATACATAGCATAAAGGGAAAAAAAAGTTATATGCAGTGTTATTTCATTTTAAGTGTCAAAAGGGTTTTTGTGGCTCCCAGTGTTTTCTTTTCTGTGGGAAACGGGTCCAAATGGCTCTTTGAGTGGTAAAGGTTGCAGACCCCTGGACTAGGGAGAGCTCTCTGTTTAAGCATTATGTCTCTCCGCCATCTTCCCGGAAGTGAAACTGATTTCATAACTAGTGCTTTTAAATTAACATGCAAGAATAAAATTCATTTTAAACATTTTAACATGCACATATTTAAAATCAAGGATTAATAAGTATTTCAAACCCAGATGTTTGTCCACAAAATATCAGAGTAGTGTCGAGTTGTGGATAATCCTAGGGCCTTAGGAAATGCATGAGAGTGAATGGTTGTCTCTCTCTCTCTGTGTTGGCTCTGTGATGGACTGGCGATCTGTCCAGGGTGTACCCTGCCTCTCGCCCAAAGATGCTGGGATAGGCTCCAACCCACGAGATGGAATCCTTATCTCCCGTACCTCTTTACAAAGGAATGTGTTCTTCACAGTGGTCCTGAGATGAAAAAGCAATTCTTGACTGGCCTTTTCCTGGGTGAAACAATGTCTTTAACCCTGTGAGTGTGTATGTCGCTGAATTGCAACATAACCCCTAGTGGTCAGGAGTGGTAAATATTTTTTGTCAATAAAATAGTTCATATTTCCAAGACTATAACTTGAAAGTGGTAAGAGATAATGGCTTACTGTCAATTAGAAAGATATAAAATATGATCCAAAGTTTCAGATAGGATCAAATTTACGCATCTAATTTGCATAATGTCACGACACCTCTTTAAATTCCATAACTCAATCAAAACTGGACTTTGGACGTATTTATACAAAGAATGGTCCAGTCTTCTGACACCGTTTTTTGTACAGAGGTACCTCATCATCTTCAAAGTATATGAACAAGAAATCAGTACAGTATTAAAAAAAACCCAGAAATTTCTCACTTTTGACAAAAGGGGGGCTGGCTGGCGTGGTCGCTGTGTTTTCACCCATAATGGTTCTTATTTTGCAAAATTCTCAGCATGTGTGTGATTGTATTAGTGCTGGGAATCAATTAAAAATTTTTTGTAACTAATTAAGAAGAACCCAGTTCCAGAAATTAATCTCATTAATCACAGTTTTAACTTTTTTTTTACTGGTTAACTGTGATTAATCACATAGGGGCTGGGGGTGAAGTGAGCGTGGATAGGGACAATACACAATGAGGGTTTTTTCCCCAACACGTACACTTATTTACCTCAGAATCAGTTTTTGTGTGTGTGTGTATCAATGGTTGCACTAGGATGTATTGCTGAGAGTTGAAAAAATTCCACCATGATCACTATAATCTGTCATTTTTTTAAAAAAAAAATGTGTGTATGCTATACAGTGCATCCGGAAAGTATTCACAGCGCTTCACTTTTTACACCTTTTATGTTACAGCCTTATTCCAAAATGGATTAAATTCATTTTTTCCCTCAAAATTCTATGCACAATACCCCATAATGACAATGTGAAAAAATTTTGAGATTTTTGCAAATTTATTAAAAACAAAAAACTTAAGAAATCACTTGTACATAAGTATTCACAGCCTTTGCCATGAAGCTCAAAATTTAGCTCAGGTGCATCCTGTTTCCACTGATCATCCTTGAGATGTTTCTACAGCTGAATTGGGAGTCCACCTGTGGTAAATTCAGTTGATTGGACATGATTTGGAAAGGCACACGGCTGTCTATATAAGGTCCCACACTTGACAGTGCATGTCAGAGCACAAACCAAGCATGGAGTCAAAGGGATTGTCTGTAGACCCCCAAGCCAGGATTGTCTCGAGACACAAATCTGGGTAAGGGTACAGAAAAATTTCTGCTGCTTTGAAGGTCCCAATGAGCACAGTGCCCTCCATCATCCATAGATGGAAGAAGTTCGGAACCGCCAGGACTCTTCCTAGAGCTGGCCGGCCGTCTAAATTGAGCGATCGGGGGAGAAGGGCCTTAAGTCAGGGAGGTGACAAAGAACCCAATGGTCACTCTGTCAGAGCTCCAGCATTCCTCTGTGGAGAGAGGAGAACCTTCCAGAAGGACAACCATCTCTGCAGCAATCCACCAATCAGGCCTGTATGGTAGAGTGGCCAGACAGAAAGCCACTCCTTAGTAAAAGGTACATGGCAGCCCACCTGGAGTTTGCCAAAAGGCACCTGAAGGACTCTCAGACCCTGAGAAACAAAATTCTCTGGTCTGATGAGACAAAGATTGAACTCTTTGGTGTGACTGCTAGGCATCATGCTTGGAGGAAACCAGGCACCGCTCATCACCAGGCCAATACCATCCCTACAGTGAAGCATGGTGGTGGCAGCATCATGCTGTGGGAACATTTTTCTGTGGCAGGAACTGGGAGACTAGTCAGGATAGAAGGAAAGATGAATGCAGCAATGTACAGAGACATCCTGGATGAAAACCTGCTCCAGAGTGCTCTTGACCTCAGACTGGGGTGACTGTTCATCTTTCAGCAGGACAATGACCCTAAGCACACAGCCAAGATATCAAAGAAGTGGCTTCAGGACAACTCTATGAATGTCCTTGAGTGGCCCAGCCAGAGCCCAGACTTGAATCCAATTGAACATCTCTGGAGAGATCTGAAAATGGCTGTGCACCGATGCTTCCCATCCAACCTGACAAAGCTTGAGAGGTGCTGCAAAGAGAATGGGTCAAACTGCCCAAAGATTGGTGCACCACGCTTGTGGCATCGTATTCAGAAAGACTTTAAATTAAATTAATTAAATTAAATCACCCTTTATTGTCATTCAACTGTACAACCAATCATGTACAGTAGAACGAGATTGTGTTTTACCTATCTACTGTGTTAATCACACACACCCCAAGTGTAGAATCAGAGGGCCGCTGCCATGCAAGGCGCCGCCACAAATTTCCCTCCTCCATTCCATTATTGCTGAGCACCAAGCTGGACGGCAGGAAGTTCCACTTTTATATGGTCTTTGGCATGACCCGGCCGGGATTTGAACCCCTGCCTCCCGGGTGTGGGGCGGATGCTCTACCAACTGAGCCACCACTCCGGTGGGACTTGAGGCTGTAATTGCTGCCAAAGGTGCATCAACAAAGTATTGAGAAAAGGCTGTGAATACTTATGTACATGTAATTTCTTAGTTTTGTATTTTTAATAAATTTGCAAAAATCTAAAAAAAAAACCCAACTTTTTTTCCACATTGTCATTATGGGGTATTGTGTGTAGAATTTTGATGAAAAAAATGAATTTAATCCCATTTGGAATAAGATTGTAACATAAAATGCAGAAAAAGTGAAGCACTGTGAATACTTTCCGGATGCACTGTATGTCTGTCTGTCTATATATACACACGTGTGTGTGATTATGATTGAAAGTGTTCTCCTTCATGTGCTCTTTCTCCATATTTCTGTTTTGATCTGCAGATGATAACCAGCCCTACCTGTCTGTTCCATGCAATGAGCCCAAGATTACCAGTGCTGTGTGGGGACCTCTGGGAGATTTCGTCATCGCTGGCCATGAGAACGGAGAGATCAACCAGTTCAGTGCAAAGGTTTGACACTCACACTGCAGTTATGGGAACTTTTATTTAGCACTTGCACATGCTAACTGGTTTATATGTGGACAGTCTGGGGAGGTCCTGAAGAAGGCAAAGGAGCACACCAAGCAGATTAATGATATCCAGTCTTCAGTGGATCTCACTATGGTCATCAGTGCCTCCAAGGACAACACTGCTAAGGTAGGATCCCAGATATGATCGTTGTCGTACACTGGGCAGATGAGTGTAAAAACTTCAACCATTTACCCCATTTACCCCTAACCCTACCCCATCATAATTCTGTTACTGAACATAGTCTTTCTTTCTCTTTACCTGGTAGTTGTTTGACTCCACTTCTCTGGAGCACATCAAGACCTTCAAGACAGAAAGACCCGTTAACTCAGCTGCCATCTCCCCCATCATGGACCATGTAAGAACTAAATTACAACATTTTGTTCTGTCATTTACATTAACAGTATTCATTGATCTTTGTCGTTTATATGTTGTGTTTCAGGTTGTGATGGGAGGAGGACAGGAAGCCATGGAGGTCACAACTACCTCCACCAGGATTGGCAAGTTTGAGGCCAGGTGAGCTCCAATGTGGCAAATACAGATTTTTCTTTGGCTCAGCGGTCTGAAAACTAGAAAGAAAGAGAGAGTGCCATCTTGAGAATGGACTTTTCCCCCCAAAAACAGTCGAGCCACAAAATATATTTGAGCCATAAAGTGAAGATAAAGTGACAAGGTTATAAATTGAATGGGCCTTTCAACATTAGTAAGAAGTAGGATTGGGTGATATGGCTCAAAAGGTTTTTTTCCACAATATAATTTTTTTCCTGCCCATTGTTATTTAGAGACTGATACTAAAAAAAAAAAAAAATCAGTAGAAAGTCTGACAGTAGGAAACGCGGAAGTGCTGAGATACAGGGCACAGACCCCCCCCCCCCCCCCAGAACGCTGTGCACAACCGCTGGGGGGGGGGTAAAAAAATGCTCAGGGTGGTCGGGTGACAAAAAACTCGTTTGGTGGGCACGCAGCCTATTTACAGGCATGAACTGCTGATTCTGTTTAAAAAAAACCCAATCATTTTCATAAAGCAGTGGCGGTAACTAAGGGGTGTGTGGACTGGAGACTGCAGCGACATTCAGCTTATAAGCAGGACAGTCTCTGTACAGGACTCTGCGTGGTTCTTTTCTCCGTGATTTTTGCCGCTGTCCAAAAAATCTCGTTCAAACAAGCTGCTCTGGGAGCTCATACACAGGAGCATACACAGTCAGGATCATACACACTCTGCTCAGAAGGAAATAACACGCTTTGTGCCCTTTCAGTGCTCACTGTTAACGGCTGTATTTAACAAGGAGTCTGCTCTCACAAGGAGTACGCTTTCACCACAAACATCCTGCTGGAGTTGGTCTGGAGAGAGTGCCTCAAATGGTGGCAGCACCGTGTGCTGTGAACGCTTCTAAAGTACTGGGTGCAAACATGCTGTTAGTAATAAAAAATATACTTCATTTAACAATTTATTTAATAATCAGGAGGGACACATAAGTGAACAAGATATAGCCACAGACACACACAAAAAAAAGTGAACACCGTGGTTGTAGCGGTTGGTCGTTTTTCTCCGCGGTAGGTGTGTCCATACCACGGTATTACATAATTGCAGTTATCGCGACAGCCCTACTGGTCAGGGTCTGTGGAACGTCATCGTAAACCTATCACTTTTGGCATTCCTTAGGCAAATGGATTTGAGGGGGATGACTCCAGGTCTTGAGCAGGGATTAACTTAGCCACTTGATGGCATAGGGTTTCACAGCTCCGATCTTGAGTGGAGAAAAGCAGTTTATGACCAGACTTTTGGGTGAAACAGTTTCTCCTCAGTAAAGAGTAACTTTGTAATTTGGAGTCCAGCTGTTCATGCTACACGAACATGCAGCCTCATGCCAACGAAGAGGAACCTCAGAGTATATTCTCAGTAGCTGTCCCAAAGCACTTGCCGAGGGTCGTTACCGGTGGCACCATGACCAGGTGCCAAAGGTGATTGCTAAATCCATCTACAACACTATCGACCACCACCTCCGACCAACAAAACAGCAGATAACTTTCATTCACCCAGGAGAACATCCTTATACTCAAGTAAAAGTCCAGGTGGGCCTCCTGGGAACAGCAAATGACTGGCAGGTGAGGGTGAGTCTGTGGGAAGACATCTGAAGTTTCCAGAAATGGTCACAGAGACAAACCTGGTGTTCTCTGATGCATCCAAACAGGTGGCGCGTGCTTGAGCTAACAGTGCCCTGGGAGGAGAGGAGGGTGGAGGTGGCAATGGGAAAGTAGATAAATATGCAGAGCAGATGGAGGATTGTCAAAAGGGGGTGGCATGCACCGTGCATAACCCTTTGAAGTGGGATGCAAGAGGTTTTGCAGGGAGATCATTATGTCAGGCCTACAGTGTCTTGGCATCACTGGAGCCATGCAAAAGAAAAGCCATTGGTAAAGCAGAGGGAGGCCTCTAGATGGCTGTGGAGGGTCAGGCCAGTGGGCTAATGCTACTAGGATACAGACTGGGAATTGATCATCCCTGTCGGGTCGCCTGGGTGGGTGGCTCTGAAGTTGAAAGACTCAAAAACCCCGTGACCCCAGGTACTTAACTGAAGATGTTCCCAAGTGCATCAAGAGATGGATGTTCAATGCCAAAATGATGTGAACATGATAACTAGAGAAGAAATGACATCCGCTTTTCAAATCGATACCATAGTTGCATCTTTGAAAATCTCTGGATGAGTAGTTTTAAATTTAGGTGAAGTCAGTTTCCCTAAATCTTAAAAACTCAATGGCTACAGAAAGAAATAATGTAGCCTTTTCAAATCAATATCATGTCTATAAGACAAATCTTGACTGCTTAGACGCTGCCCTCTGGCTGTGGGTTTGGGGTCAAAAGGTCAAAGTCAAAATGCATATAAACTACATCACAACAACAAAGAAAGTGATTGAGGGGGTACCACTGCAACTGCTAGTATTTCTGTCAACTTTTGATCAAAGGTAGAGCAATAACTTCTCAACCTGTTTTTTCCATTCACACCACATTGAAACAAGCAGTGGCTTTATTAAGATCATATTTAATTGAGTGCAAAATTCCCACTGTCTTTTATTATCAGGTTCTTCCATGCTGCCTATGAGGAGGAGTTTGGCAGAGTCAAAGGCCATTTTGGCCCAATTAACTGTGTGGCGTTCCACCCTGACGGCAAAAGGTACAATTTTGTAATCAAGTGCTCTATATCATGTACACTGATGTATATAAAACTGTTGCTAACACTCATTTCCTGCCATCGTCTACAGTTACAGCAGCGGAGGTGAAGACGGATATGTGAGGATTCATTACTTTGACCCGCAGTACTTTGACTTTGAACTGGAGGCCTAAACAGCCAGACCCCTCAACCCCAGTAACATCAGACCGAATCTGGTCAAGAAGACTAAATGGACTGAGTGTATTTATACCACACCGACTCTTCATCTGAACTGATCTGAGGTCAGGATACGAGCTAATGTAGCCAACTTCAGATCAGTAGAAGTGAGGAAAGGTGATATTTGACAAGAGTATCTTGTTTTTTAAAATCAAGGTTCTTAACATCACTTGGATTAACCTTGGTGTTAGGAGTGTATGGATTACAGTTTTTGATGTGCAAAGTTTTGGACAACTTTGAATCCTGAAAATATTTAATCATTTAAAAAAATATTACTTACCGAAGCATTTTCTGTAAAGCCATTCCACCACAAACCACCATAAAGTTACATAAAGAAGTTGTGTCTTTGTGTTCTCTGTGATGCTCAAATTTAAAGACCCGTAGTATAGTCAGTCTAATGAGGATGACATGTAGGTTAGGTGATATTTCATTTGTGAATGGTTTCTCAGACACAAGGTCATTTCACTTGCCTGTGGTGACTGAAAATGTGGGGGTGCCAATTTCAGCAGAGGAGAAACTGCTTTATTTTTCCAGGTTTCACAGCCTGTGGGACCCCTCACCCCTACTTTTCCTCCTCTGATCTCATCGAAGAAGTCCTCCAGGATTTTGCGGGATGTTTTTATGATTGTTGCGGTCCAAAAAGCCTGAATTCGCAGGCGTTTTTTTTTTTTTTAAAGTTGCAATGTTTTTAGAGTGTGTTTTGCACTAAAAGTTGTGCGAAGAATTACATATTTTAAAGCAGATGTTTTTTTTCCAGTTTACTGCAGTGATATTCTACATAACGATACAAGAAAAGCACAGGATTGTCAAAATTCCTATTACATTGATTTGCAAATTAAGCAGAAACTTATGCTATATAGAAAAACTCTTGTGCAATAGCAAATACTTTAACACAATATCCATTACAACAGCTATATCGCATTGAATGCATGTTAGAGTATAGATTTGGAAATTATTGGCAGCACCTTCATTTGAAAACTCTACAGTCCCCAACCACTCGGTACTGAGTGGAAAGGAAAAAAATAATTTATTCTGTTGCTCTGTATTAGCTATAGTAGTCTGTTTTTTTTGGAAAAAAAAATTCAGACAATATTCTCTCTCTTTCCGTGCCTAACTCCTACCTGTCTGTCTGCTGGCATGTCGGTCTTGACACACACACACACACACATCTTTCATTTCCGGTGGGGGGGGGGGGGGGGTGTCTGTGTGTCTGTGTCCAGACCGGAGATTCACAGTTTTAAAGCTCATTGACAAGATGTAGTAATAATTTTACCTCTAAAGATGTATAAAATGTTCAAACACTGCTGTATGTGTTCGATTTCCTCACTGTCTTTGTGGTTTTACGGTGTCTCTCCCCCCACGGAGTGCTTTTGGGGCATGCGGATGTTTTTCAACACAAACCCAGCATTTGTACACATGGTCAGGATGGAAACGTGGCAAGACATCCACCAGCAGGTGGAGGAAGGGATGGTGTTGGAAACCTTGCGGGTTAGTGTTTTTTTTTTTAAATCACTCCGTTTGCTGATGTGTTCTGTCAGTACTCCTGTAAACACGGATGTGAACACGGTGCAGCGATGCATTTGATTGGTTAGACTGAACTCTTCAATGCCAGTCAGAGACAAATTTGATTGGTGAAATTGGCAAAAGTTGACAAGGATTGGCCAAAATTGTGGGAAAGTTGCGGTGATTGGACAAAGTTGCATGGTCGCGCAATAGTTGTGCTGATTGGCTGATTTTGCGAGAATTGATGCGATCACTACATCACAAAATCCTGGAGGGATTGCATCCAAGCCAGTTCTCCAGAAAGAAAGTAGAAATGTCCCATTCACAGCAAGAAAAATATTTAGCTTTTGATAAAATCTTGATTTATTGTCACTTCTATGGCAGGAGCTGTCATGAAGGTGGAATGAGCATGTGTGTGTATATTGCACGTACACATCACTGACTTGACTGGTTGACCTACAGTATGTAAGGAGATTGGCTGAACGTGTCTCAAAAGCCTGTTAATACAATGCTGTTGATATTAGTAGGCCTTTTTAAGGTGCTGTAATAGAAAACGCATCTATGGGACAATTTAGACACATTTTATTTTTATTATACCCCACTCACCAAAGTTGCGTTGGCTATAATGTTTTTGACCCTTCCATTTGTTGATATGTTGCCACCCTGTCGTCTTCAGTTTTAATGGTATTGACTTGATTTATACAGAAGTTTTAACTCATCAATACCTGGGACTCAATTTGATTTTCAGACATCTAATGAGGGGTTCCATGTATTTTGGGGAGGGGTCTTTTTATGTTGCCACTATAGCGTCTTATGTTTCTGATCGGATTGACTTCCTATTTATACAGAAACTTGGAAATGAGAGATTCCATTTTTGGGGAGAGGGACTTATTTTTCTCCAGTCATTTATGTTGATCACAGTTCTCTATGCAGGTGTATGAGCTTGCTCATTAAGGTTCTTTAACTGGTGTATTTATAAAAGTATTTCAGAAATCTTAAGCACCCTGCCTTGAAGAGGAATGTTATACCTGCAACCATAATAAAATGGCTCAGATGAAAGTTCACTGTTGCGCTCCAGCACAGCATTTGTAAAAGCGATTATTTTATAAATGATATTGATCCACATATAAAGCATGGTAGTATATACTGTAATATAAACAAAAATATGAAACTTTTCATTTATTTCAGACAGGTCCATATCAAAACATTTAAAAGCAAAATTTTTGAAAGTAATCAGTTGATTGTCGCACCTCAGGTTCATTGTGTAATCTTCAACTGCTAGTTTTATTATTTATACACTGCACAGTAGTATCACACAACATAACCTCTGTCAAAGTTATTTCCAAAACTCTTAAGATTTTTCTGATGACTTGGAAGGTCAGGTTGTGTTCTTTTAAGTCAGACTCCTTAATGACGTCTTTCAGTCATCTTACCTTTGTCTCCTAATACACTGCTGTGGAAAAAGTATTTGCCCCCTTCCTGATTTCTTACATTTTTGCATATTTGTCGCACTTAACCTTACCATTTAACCACACTTGCCGGAGTGGTGGATAGAGCATCCCCGCCCCACAACTGGGAGGTTGGGGGTTCAAGTCCCGGCCGGGTCATACCAAAGACCATATAAAAATGGTACTTCCCACCTCCTAGCTTGGTGCTCAGCATAATGGAATAGGGGAAGGAGAAGTTGTTTGTGGTGGCACCTTGCATGGCAGCGACGCCTCTGATTCTACATGTGATTAGCATTGTAGATAGGAGAAACGTAATTTCATTCTACTGTACATGATTGACATTCCACGTACAGTTCTTGCTGGGATGGTTTGCCGCTGAGTGTGAAGCGGCTGGGATGAGAATCAGCACCTCCCAAGTCCGAGTCCATGGTCCTCAGCCAGAAAAAGGTGGATTGTCCTCTCTGGGTTGGGGATAGGCTCCTGCCCCAAGTGGAGGAGTTTAAGTATCTTGGGGTCTTATTCACGAGTGAGGAGAGAATGGAGCGAGAGATTGACAGACGGATCGGAACAGCATCTGCAGTGATGCGGACGTTGTACCGGTCTGTTGTGGTGAAGAGGGAGCTGAGTTGCCAGTCAATCTACGTTCCTACTCTCACCTATAGTCACGAGCTTTGGGTAATGACCGAAAGAACAAGATTGCGGATACAAGTGGCTGAAATGAGCTTTCTTCGTAGGATTGCTGGACTCGCCCTCAGAGATGGGGTGAGGAGCTCAGTCATCCGGGAGAGGCTCAGAGTAGAACCGTTGCTCCTCCACATTGAAAGGAGTCAGTTGAGGTGGTCTGGGCACGCCTCCCACTTGAGGTGTTTCGGGCACATCCCACTGGGAGGAGACTCCGGGGCAAACCCAGGACTCGGTGGAGAGACTATGTCTTCCAGCTGGTCTGGGAACGCCTTGGTATCCTCTCTGAAGAGCTGGAGCAGGTGGCTGGGGAGAGGGAAGTCTGGGTTTCTCTTCTTGAACTGCTGCCTCCGCGACCCGGACCTCCGGAAAAGCGGTAGAAGATGGATGGATGGATGTACATGATTGGCTGTAAGGACTGAATGACAACAGAGATTGCTGCTTCTTCTTAAATGCTTCAGATCATCCATCTTCCACTACTTATCCAGGGGTCTGGATTGCGGGGGCAGCAGCCCAAACGGAGTAGCTCAGCCTGCCACCCAGTTCCCACAGCACCATGATCCCTCCTGCAGGTGGTGAACCCACTGAAGGGCAGACTCGTGCCTTCTTAGGGTACACTGGGTCCTTGTAACTTTTTCCATATCTGTATTGGAGTCTATGGCAAGAAAGAAATAATCTTTTTGACCCCGATCGAATTTTGCCACAAGTAACGCGTTTGTCAATTTAAAAGATAATTTTCAACATAAAATTGCTGTAGTCATCTGACTGATATAAGGTTGTGAAAATAAATACCTAAATTGAGAGACTACAAACCCAAAATTACATAAATTACAACACCGTTTTCAAGCAAGCCCAGAAGGAACTGACTAACAGCCTTTGGATTAGCTGCAGCTCTCAGAATGCAATAGATCTCAGTACATCTATAGTGCTTTTCTCCTCTTTGGAAGCTTCTTTCTTCAGTTGGGCAAAAAGGTGGTGAGCTTTGAGAGGGCAACTGACAATCATGTTTGGTGACGTGTATAGTCTGAGACAAGTACAACCCCAATTCCAGTCAAGCTGGGACTTTGTGTAAAATGTAAATAAAAACAATACGATTTGCAAATCCTTTCCAACCTGTATTCAAGTGAATACACTACAAAGACATTTAATGTACAAACTGATAAAACTTTTCTTTTTGCAAATATTCACCCATTTTGAATTTGATGCCTGCCACACATTCCAAAAAAGCTGGGACGGGCATGTTTACCACTGTGTTACATCACCTTTCCTTTTAACACCCAGTTCAAATGTGGACTCGTCAGACCACAGCACACTTTTCCACTTTGCGTCAGTCCATTGCAGGTGAGTTTGGGCCTAAAGCAACTGGCAGCATTTCTGGGTGATGTTGATATCTGGCTTTTGCGTTGCATGATAGTTTTAACTTGCACTTGTAGATGTAGCAACGAACTGTTAACTGATCATGGTTTTTCAAAGTGTTCCCTGAGTCCATGTAGTAATATCCTTTACATAATGATGTTGGTTTTTATTTCAGTGCCGCCTGAGGGGTCAAAGGTCAAGCATTCACTGTTGGTTTTCACCTTTGATGCGTATGTGCAGAAGTTTTTCCAAATTCTCTGAATCTTTTAATATGGACCATGGACTGCAGAATGGTTTGAAATCGCTTCACAGTTGAGCCTATGACAAATCACCGCAGCTACTATATTCACTGGTACTGCACTCCCTCTCATGTACTATTGCTGCTATTACTGGTCAACACCAAATTTATTGTCTAAGTTTTTTTTTAGCTGATTTAGGACAATTTTGATGTGCTGAATCCAAAAATCACATTGGTTTTGCTCAATCAGGTCAACTGTGGCCACATGTTTTTTACATTTTGTTTACATGTACGGATATTTTCGCTTTATATGATGCAAAATTCTTATTTCTTGAAATTTCTCAGGGTTTGCATGTGCCAATTTATGACATGTCATAAATTGTCATTATGGCTGATTACTGTTGAACTCTGAAGAGATGTCCCTGCCGCTGAGCATTCTAGAGGTTTGAATAAATGTAAGTTGAAGCTCAGAATTTTGAACAATGACGATGTAACATTCAATTTACATGTACTTAACTTTATCAATGTCTGCCATTTACAGTAATCGAAGTTTGTAATGTTTAATCAATAAATTGTGTTAGAAAATGATTTTTTCTCTTAAAAACCTGACCTGATCGAGAGAAATGGATGTCATTTTCAGATTCAGCGGTGCAAAATTGTCTTAAATCAGTTGAAAAAACACAGCTTACAAAAAAATTATTTTTGTAACCCTGTGTTATTGGTGTGAAAAAATGTTTGCCCCCTTCCTGATTTTGTATGTCACAATTAAATGTTTCAGATCATCAAACAAATTTAAATATTAGACAAAGATAACACAAGTGAACACAAAATGCAGTTTTTAAAATGAAGGTGTTTATTATTAAGGAGAAAAAAATCCAAACCTACATGGCCCTGTGTGAAAAAGTGATTGCTGTAGAAGAGCTTGGAAGAACGAGGCGGTGTGATATATAAACCAAAGTTTATTATCAGCTCCTCTAACAAGTCTCATCTAAGTGCAGAAGCAGAAGCAAGAAAAGAGACCGAATACCTCCGGCTCTGTGAACTTATACTTGCACATAACAAAAGACATGCATATCAAAGGCTGACATCCCTCATTATCTTAATCCCCCCATTGTCTCCGTACTCCTCCTCATGGCCCTGGGGGGTGAGGGCAGCTCCTCCGGTCTCCACCGCAGTGTCTGGGAACGTCTTTGTTCTTCACTGGCGGTTGAGAGTCTTTGTCCTTTCTGAGGTGTGAAGTCGCCTTACATATGTAATCACCAAACATTCCCACATGCTTCAACATATGTAGGTTATGGAATATATGATTAATATAGCCCACAGCCCCCCCCCCCCCCCAAACGACTAAGAAAAGGACAATAGAAAAATTCACAGTTTAAGATAATTACTATGACATACTAACTGCTATACCTCTTGCCACAGAAGAAACTTTCCAGCAGCCATGCTCCTAAGAGAGTTCAGTGGTAATCATAACAGCATAGTAAAATCACAAGTCAGTCCTAAACTGTTACAGCACAATTAGTGAACAACTGTTGAGTAGTTTGCATCAGTCCCTGTGCCGTCTGGGTTTTAATCTTCTCCCGAATCTGCTGTGGGTCCGCTTAGGCGTCCTGCTGGGACCTTCCTGTAAGGAATCTGCAGCTTGGGGAGGAGAGTGATTATTTGTTCCCTGCAGGGGGGCTGAGTCTTTTCTCTTGGGGGGTCTACCCCGCCGAGGTGCTCTCGCCAACTGTGCAGGCTCGTCTCTCAACAAGAAGGCAGGTTTAAGTCTGTCGATGCTGACCGTTTCTTTTCTATCCCCAAAATCAAGCACAAAGTGTTTATCACCAGGTTCCAGCACTCTGAATGGCCCATCGTATGCTGGGCGGAAAGTTGGTTTTAAAGCTTCATGCCTAACAAAAACGAATTCAGCGTTTTTTAGAGCTTGGGGGACAAAAACCCGTGGAAAAGAGTGATGTGCCGGTCCGGGGAGAGAGTCCGGTCCGTTGCTGCCTAAAAACCTCGGGGCTGGAAGATGCTTTGGCTCCGGGTTCTCTGGTAAAAATTCACCCGGGAGCCTGAGAGGTTGTGCAAAAACTAATTCTGCTGGAGAGGCGTCTAGATCCTCTTTAGGCGCAGCAAGCAACCCCAATAAAACCCAGGGAAGTTTATTTACCCAATTTGTGTCCGTTAGTGAGGCTCTGAGGGCGGCCTTTAAAGATCTGTGAAAACGCTCGCATAACCCATTAGCCTGAGGGTGATAAGCGGTGGTGCGGTGAATTGTCGCCCCTAAGCTGCTGGCCATGGCTGACCAAAGCTCTGAGACAAATTGAGGCCCCCTATCGGACGTGATGTCCGATGGGATGCCGAAACGTGCCACCCAGTTTGTCAAAAAAACGCGAGCAACTTCCTCCGCTGTAGTTGACGCCAGAGGGACTGCCTCTGGCCAGCGCGTGGTGCGGTCTATCATTGTTAACAGGTGTGTGAAACCTTGGGAGGAAGGTAGTGGCCCCACGAGGTCGACATGAACGTGGTCGAACCTTCTAGCAGGGATTGGAAAAGGCTCCAGAGGGGCTTTTGTGTGTTTGTGTATTTTGGCGCGCTGACAAGAAATGCAAGTTTTTGCCCATTCTTTTACGTTTTTGCGCAGGCCCGGCCACACAAACTTTTCAGCGACCATTTTAACCGAGGCGCGCACACCTGGATGCGCGAGGGAGTGAATTGAGTCGAAAATACGGCGGCGCCATGTGGCTGGGACTAACGGGCGAGGTCGGCCGGTTGAAATATCGCATATTAGGGGGGGCACGCCGTCGCGTAAACCCCTTTCCTCCAGCCTTAACCCTGTTGGTCCAGACAGGAGTGCGTGCACGTCCGCGTCACTGCATTGTTCCTCTGCCATGGCTGCATAATCTATCCCTGCATGGATTGGTGCTGCGTATGTGTCCGCGTTAGTGAAGAGTTCTGCGGCTGAGGTAGTATAATCTGTCTCCTCGCGCTCTGGCGATGTCACAGCGCGGGAGAGGCAGTCTGCTACCACGTTAAGTTTGCCTGCCACATGTCGAATGTCTGTGGTGAACTCTGAAATCGCAGCCAGCTGTCTTTGTTGCCTGCCTGACTATGGTTCTGAGATTTTAGCCATGGCAAAGGTGAGCGGTTTGTGGTCTACAAAAGCCGTGAAACTCCGCCCTTCTAACCAGAACTGGAAGTGGCGGATGGATAAATGAAGCGCTAGCAGCTCCCTGTCAAAAGTGCTGTATTTACGCTCAGTTTGGTTTAGCGATTTGCTGAAGAATGCCAAAGGTTGCCAGATCCCGCTGACATGTTGTTCTACAACTGCCCCTATAGCTAGGTCCGAAGCGTCTGTGGTTAGTGCAATGCGGGCCGAGGGGTCGGGGTGAACCAACAATGTGGCATTAGCTAGAGCGCTCTTTACTTCCGCGAAGGCGCATTCGCGCTCCGGGGTCCATTCGACCGCGTTGGAAGCTTTTTGTTTTTCTGAGCGCGTCATATAGGGGCTGCATGAGCTGAGCTGCGTGGGGGAGGAAACGGTTGTAAAAATTAACCATTCCTAAAAATTCTTGCAGCGATTTGACCGTTTGTGGCCGTGGGAAACTTTTTATCGCGTGGACTTTGTCTGGAAGTGGGACTGCCCCCTTCGGAGAAACTCTGTGTCCTAAAAAATCAATTTGTGACACGCCGAATTTGCATTTGGCTGGATTGATTATTAACCCGTGCTCTTCTAGCCTCTGAAAAACCATAGTGAGGTGCTGCTCGTGTTCTTCCTCAGACGAGCTGGCTACCAGCATATCGTCGAGGTAGACGAAAACAAAAGGAAGGTCGCGTAATACTGCGTCCATCATCCGCTGAAAAGTTTGGGCGGCGCCTTTGAGGCCGAAAGGCATCCGCAAAAATTCAAAAAGGCCGAAAGGGGTTATTACCGCTGTTTTAGGAATGTCCTCTGCTCGAATTGGGACTTGATGATAACCGCGGACCAGGTCTATTTTTGAAAAAATGCGCGCACCCGCCAGATGCAGTGAAAAATCCTGAATGTGAGGAATTGGGTAGCGGTCATGCGCTGTCGCATTGTTTAATCTGCGGTAATCGCCGCACGGTCTCCAAGAACCGTCGGATTTCGGAACCATGTGAAGTGGCGAGGCCCAGGGGCTTTTCGAACGTTTAATAATGCCTAATTTTTCAAGGGTAGTAAACTCGTCCCGAGCTATGGTGAGCTTGGCCACGTCTAAGCGCCGAGCTTTGGCAAATACGGGTGGGCCCGTGGTCGGAATAAAATGTTCAACCCCGTGTTTAGCCACTGTGGCTGAGAATTTGGGAACTGTGAGTGCTGGAAATTGGGCGAGGAGTTGATCAAACTTACCTCCTGCTGTGGTGACGCTAGCCTGCACGGGTGGTGGAGAAACTCGGGCTGAGCAGGGAATAGAAGCAAAGGACAGTGCATTTACCAAGCGTCTGTTCGCTAGATCGACTAATAACCCATGTGCACACAAAAAGTCTGCGCCTAACAAGTTAAAACTCACCGCCGCTACAACAAATGTCCATCTGTAGTTGCGGCCGTGGATGTGGAGGTGCAGGCTCTTTTCGCCAAAAGTGTCAATGTTGGAGCCGTTGGCTGCCACCGCTCCGTTGCCCCGGGTGCCCATGGCTCGATCTGCTTGGGAGGGCATGACAAAACTTAGTTGAGCTCCTGTGTCAATAAGGAACTGCTTGCCGGTGTGTCCGTCCGTCACGTATAACGGCTTGCTTTTCTCGCCGAGAACCGCTGCCGTTAACGGCTCTCGGCTTTGGCGTTTAAATTTGCAGGGGGGAACACATTTGTGAGCCTTCTTGGCGAAGCGGTGGTGGTAATAAACATCGCTCCGTCTGTTACGTTTTGGCCGTGTCGCTGTCACCGCGGGCTGGATCTGCTCCGTGGGTTGAGGCTCGCCGTGGCTCTGGGCATCAGCGTTGAGGTCTGCAGATGCTGCTGTGGGTGTCTGCTCCCTGCATGCGTTGACGAGTCGTTGAGCTTCGTTGGCCAGCACGCGGAAGTCTTGCTGGGTGTTGCATCGCATGTTGGCGAGCGTCCCTCTCATGTGTGGCGGCAGTGTGCTGAGGAATACGAATTGGAAGAGGAAGTTGTCATTGTCCTCCTCTTTAAGCTGCAGCAAGTCCTCCATGAGGGCTTTAGGTCTGCATCCTCTGTGGCCGTAGACCGCCAGGATCCTCTCGGCTCTCTCTTCGGCTGAGGGGACGTAATTTACCACGATGGTTGCTTTCAGTATTTCATATTTGTCTTGGGCCGGCGGCCGCCGGATTATGCTCCGCACACACCTCGAAGTGGCGGCGTCGAATTTGGCGACGATGTGATAGAACTTCGTATCGTCGGCCGTGATGCCCGCCAGTGTAAACTGGGCTTCAGCTTGTTGAAACCACGAGGCGGGGTCTTCCTGCCAGAAGTCCAGCAGCTTGACAGCGACAGTATTTGTGTAGACCATCACTGCTGTGTCCGCAGGGTGAGAATGCCTTGCCTCGGCTCTCTCAGCGGCGCTGGTGCTCGGTTGAGCCCTCTCTATCACTTCTGGCGAGGGGGGGGGGGGGGGGCGTCGTCCATCTGTTCCCCTGTCTGCGTGGGCGCCGGCGTCTGCCTGGGTCGCCACAGATGAGTCGATCGCGGGGGAACGCCTCTGGTCCATACTCGCGTCAGGGTCACCAGTGTAGAAGAGCTTGGAAGAACGAGGCGGTGTGATATATAAACCAAAGTGTAGAAGAGCTTGAAAATGAAGAGGCGACTTGGTTTATAAGCAAAGCTTTAATATTCAGCTCTTCTAACAAGTCTCATCTGGTGCAGAGAGTGGCAGAAGGGAAAAGAGACAGAATCTCTCCCACTCACTGATTATATACATGCACACAACAAAAGACATGCATAACAAAGGCTGACATCCCTCATTATCTTAATCCCCCCTTTGTCCTGGTATTTCCTCTCCTCGCCTTGGGGGGTGAGGGTGGCTCCTCCGGTCTCCTCCGCCGCGTCCGGGAACGTCTTTGTTCTTCACTCGGCGGGTGAGAGTCCTTTGTCCTTTCAGAGGTGTGAAGTTCTTTACATATGTAATCACCAAACATTTCCACATGCTTCAACGTAAGTTATGGAATATATGGTTAATATAGACCACAGGCCCCCCAAACAACTAAGAAAGGACAACAGGAAGGTTCACAGTCTAAGATAGTTATTATGACATACTAAGTGTTACATCTGTTGCCACGGAAGAAACTTTCTAGCAGCCATGCTCCTAAGAGAGTTCAGTGGTAATTATAACAGCATAGTAAAATCACAAGTCAGTCCTAAACTGTTGCAGCACAATTAGTGAAAAATTGTGGAGTGGTTTGTATCAGTCCCTGTGCTGTCTGGGTTTTATTCTTCTCCCAAAACTGCTGTAGGTTGGTTTAGGCGCCCTGCTGGGACCTTCTTGAGAGGGATCTGCAGTGTGGGAAGGAGAGAGGTTAACTGTTCCCTGCTGGGGGGCTGAGTCTTTTCTCTTGGGGGGTCTACCCCGCCGAGGTGCTCTCGCCAACTGTGCAGGCTCGTCTTTCAACAAGAAGGCAGGTTTAAGTCTGTCAATGCTGACTGTTTCTTTTCTATCCCCAAAATCAAGCACAAAGTGTTTATCACCATGTTCCAGCACTCTGAATGGCCCATCGTATGCCGGGCGGAAAGTTGGTTTTAAAGCTTCATGCCTAACAAAAACGAACTCAGCGTTTTTTAAAGCCTGAGGGACAAAAACCCATGGGAAGGAGTGGTGAGCTGGACCGGGGAGAGAGTTCGGTCCGTTGCTGCCTAAAAACCTTGGGACTGGAAGGCGCCCTGGCTCTGGGTTCTCTGGTAAAAATTCACCTGGGAGCCTGAGAGGTTGTGCAAAGACTAATTCTGCGGGAGAGGCGTCTAGATCCTCTTTAGGCGCAGCACGCAACCCCAATAAAACCCAGGGAAGTTTATTTACCCAATTTGTGTCCGTTAGTGAGGCTCTGAGGGCGGCCTTTAAAGACCTGTGAAAACGCTCGCATAACCCATTAGCCTGAGGGTGATAAGCGGTGGTGCGGTGAATTGTTGCCCCTAAGCTGCTGGACATGGCTGACCAGAGCTCTGAGACAAATTGAGGCCCCCTATCGGACGTGATGTCCGATGGGACGCCGAAACGTGCCACCCAGTTTGTCAAAAAAACGCGAGCCACTTCCTCCGCTGTGGTTGCCGCTAGAGGGACTGCCTCTGGCCAGCGCGTGGTGCGGTCTATCATTGTTAACAGGTGTGTGAAACCTTGGGAGGAAGGTAGTGGCCCCACGAGGTCGACATGAACGTGGTCGAACCTTCTAGCAGGGATTAGAAAAGGCTCCAGAGGGGCTTTTGTGTGTCTGTGTATTTTGGCGCGTTGACAAGAAATGCAAGTTTTTGCCCATTCTTTTACGTTTTTGCGCAGGCCTGGCCACACAAACTTTTCGGCGACCATTTTAACCGAGGCGCGCACACCTGGGTGCGCAAGGGAGTGAATTGCGTCGAAAATACGGCGGCGCCATGTAGCTGATACTAACGGGCGAGGTCGGCCGGTTGAAACATCGCATATTAGGAGGGGGCACGCCGTCGCGTAAACCCTTTTTCTCCAGCCTTAACCCTGTTGGTCCAGACAGGAGTGCGCGCACGTCCGCGTCACTGTTTTGTTCCTCCGCCATGGCTGCATAATCTATCCCTGCATGGATAGGTGCTGCGTATGTGTCCGCGTCAGTGAAGAGTTCTGCTGCTGAGGCAGTATAATCTGTCTCCCCGCGCTCTGGTGGTGTCACAGCGCGAGAGAGACAGTCCGCTACTACGTTAAGTTTGCCTGCCACGTGTCGAATGTCTGTGGTGAACTCTGAAATCGCAGCTAGCTGTCTTTGTTGCCTGCCTGACCATGGTTCTGAAATTTTAGCCATAGCAAAAGTGAGCGGTTTATGGTCTACAAAAGCCGTGAAACTCAGCCCTTCTAACCAGAACTGGAAGTGGCGGATGGATAAATGAAGCGCCAGCAGCTCTCTGTCAAAAGTGCTGTATTTGCGTTCAGTTTGGTTTAGCGATTTGCTAAAGAATGCTAAAGGTTGCCAGACCCCGCTGACAAGTTGTTCTACAACTGCTCCTATTGCTAGGTCTGAAGCATCTGTGGTTAGTGCGATGCGGGCCAAGGGATCTGGGTGAACTAACAATGTGGCGTTAGCTAGGGCGCTTTTTACTTCCGCGAAAGCGCGTTCGCGCTCCGGGGTCCATTCGACCGCGTTGGAAGCTTTCTTTTTTTTGAGCGCGTCATATAGGGGCTGCATGAGCTGAGCTGCGTGGGGGAGGAAGCGGTTGTAAAAATTAACCATCCCTAAAAATTCCTGTAGCGATTTGACCGTTTGTGGCCGTGGAAAACTTTCTATCGCATGAACTTTGTCTGGAAGTGGAACTGCCCCCTTCGGAGAGACTTTGTGTCCTAAAAAATCAATTTGTGACACGCCAAATTTGCATTTGGCTGGATTGATTATTAGCCCGTGCTCTTCTAGCCTCTGAAAAACCATAGTGAGGTGCTGCTCGTGTTCTTCCTCAGACGAGCTGGCTACCAGCATGTCATCGAGGTAGACGAAGACAAAAGGAAGGTCGCGTAGGACCGCGTCCATCATTCGTTGAAAAGTTTGAGCAGCGCCTTTGAGGCCGAAAGGCATTCGCAGGAATTCAAAAAGGCCGAAAGGGGTTATTACCGCTGTTTTAGGAACGTCTTCTGCTCGGACTGGGACTTGGTGATAACCGCGGACTAAGTCTATTTTTGAAAAAATGCGCGCACCCGCTAGATGTAGTGAAAAATCTTGAATGTGAGGGATTGGGTAACGGTCATGCGCTGTAGCATTGTTTAATCTGCGGTAATCTCCGCACGGTCTCCAAGAACCGTCGGATTTCGGAACCATGTGAAGTGGTGAGGCCCAGGGGCTCTTCGAGTGTCTAACAATGCCCAATTTTTGAAGAGTTGTAGACTCGTCCCGTGCTATGTTGAGCTTGGCCGCGTCTAAGCGGCGAGCTTTGGCAAAAACGGGAGGTCCCGTTGTGGGAATGAAGTGTTCCACCCCGTGTTTAGCCACAGTGGCTGAGAATTTGGGGATTGTGAGTGCTGGAAATTGGGTGAGGAGTTGCTCAAACTTACCTCCTGCTGTGGTGACGCTGGCCTGCACAGGTGGCGGAGAAACTCGGGCTGAGCATGGAATAGAAGCAAAGGACAGTGCATTAACCAGGCACCTATTTGCTAGATCCACTAATAACCCATGTGCACACAAAAAATCTGCGCCTAATAAGTTAAAACTCACCGCCGCTACAACAAATGTCCATCTGTAGCTGCAGCCGTGGATGAGGAGGTGCAGGCTCCTTTCGCCGAACGTGTCGATGCTAGAGCCGTTGGCTGCCACGGCTCCGTTGCCCCGGGTGCCCGTGGCTCGATCTGCGTGGGAGGGCATGACGAAACTCAGCTGGGCTCCTGTGTCAATGAGGAACTGCTTGCCTGAGTGTCCATCCGTCACATACAACAGCTTGTTTTTCTTACCGAGAGCCGCTGCCGTTAACGGCTCTCGGCTTTGGCGTTTAAATTTGCAGGGGGGAACGCATTTGTGAGCCTTCTCGGCGAAGCGGTGGTGGTAATAACAAACATCGCTCCGTCTGTTACGTCTTGGTCGTGTCGCTGTCACCGTGGGCTGGGTCTGCTCCGTGGGTTGTGGCTCCTCGTGGCTCGGGGCGTCAGCTTTGAGGTCTGCGGATGCTGCTGTGGGTGTCAGCTCCTTGCAGGCGTTGACGAGCCGATGAGCTTCATTGGCCAGCATGCGGAAGTCTTGGTGGTTGTTGCACTTCATGCTGGCGAGTGTCCCTCTCATGTGTGGCGGCAGCGTGCTGAGGAAAATAAACTGGAAGAGGAAGTTGTCATTGTCCTCTTCTTTAAGCTGTAGCAAATCCTCCATGAGGGTCTTCGGTTTGCAACCTCTGTGGCCGTAGACCGCCAGGATCTTCTCGGCTCTCTCTTCCGCTGATGGGACGTAGTTCGCCACGATGGTTGCTTTGAGCGTCTCGTATTTGTCCCGGGCCGGTGGTCGCCGGATCATGCTCCGCACACACTTCGAAGTGGCGTCGTCGAGTTTGGAGACAATATGATAAAATTTGGTGTCATCAGCCGTGATGCCCGCCAGTGCAAATTGGGCTTCAGCCTGCTGAAACCAAGAGGCGGGGTCTTCTTGCCAGAAGTCTGGCAGCTGGACAGCGACGGCATTCGTGCACACCATCACTGCTGTGTCCGCCGGGTGAGAGTGCCTTGCCTCGGCTCTCGCGGCAGTGCTGGTGCTCGGTTGAGCCCTCTCAATCTCTTCTGCCGGGGGGAACAGTTGTCCATCTGCTCCCTCGTCTGCGTGGCGGCTGGTGTCTGCCTGGGTCGCCGCGGATGAGTCGATTGCGGGGGAACGCCTCAGGTCCATACTCGCGTCAAGGTTACCAGTGTAGAAGAGCTTGGAAATGAAGAAGCGACTTGGTTTATAAGCAAAGCTTTAATATTCAGCTCTTCTAACAAGTCTCATCTGGTGCAGAGAGTGGCAGAAGGGAAAAGAGACAGAATCTCTCCCACTCACTGATTATATACATGCACACAACAAAAGACATGCATAACAAAGGCTGACATCCCTCATTATCTTAATCCCCCCTTTGTCCTGGTATTTCCTCTCCTCACCTTGGGGGGTGAGGGTGGCTCCTCCGGTCTCCTCTGCCGCGTCTGGGAACGTCTTTGTTCTTCACTCGGCGGGTGAGAGTCCTTTGTCCTTTCAGAGGTGTGAAGTTCTTTACATATGTAATCACCAAACATTTCCACATGCTTCAACATATGTAAGTTATGGAATATATGGTTAATATAGACCACACAAAGTTTATTATCAGCTCCTCTAACAAGTCTCATCTAAGTGCAGAAGCAAGAAAAGAGACCGAATACCTCCGGCTCTGTGAACTTATACTTGCACATAACAAAAGACATGCATATCAAAGGCTGACATCCCTCATTATCTTAATCCCCCCATTGTCTTGGTACTCCTCCTCATGGCCCTGGGGGGTGAGGGCAGCTCCTCCGGTCTCCACCGCAGTGTCTGGGAACGTCTTTGTTCTTCACTGGCGGTTGAGAGTCTTTGTCCTTTCTGAGGTGTGAAGTCGCCTTACATATGTAATCACCAAACATTCCCACATGCTTCAACATATGTAGGTTATGGAATATATGATTAATATAGCCCACAATTGCCCCTAAACCTAATAATTGATTGGGCCACCCTTAGCAGCAACAACCGCAATCAAGCGTTTGCGATTACTGGCATCGAGTCTTTTACAGTGGTGTGGAGGAATTTTGGCCCACTCATCTTAGCAGAATTGTTGTAATTCAGCCACATTGGAGGGTTTTTGAATATGAACCGCCTTTTTAAGGTCATGCCACAGCATTTCAATCGGATTCAGGTCAGGACTTTGACTAGGCCACTCCAAAATCTTCATTTTGTTTTTCTTAAGCCATTCAGAGGTGGACTTGCTGGTGTGTTTTGGATCATTGTCCTGCTACAGAACCAAAGTACGCTTCAGCTTGAGGTCACAAACAGATGGCTGGACATTCTCCTTCAGAATTTTTTAGTAGACAGCAGAATTCATGGTTCCATTTACCACAGCAAGTCTTCCAGGTCCTGAAGCAGCAAAACAGCCCCAGACCATCACACTACTACCACCATATTTTACTGTTGGTATGATGTTCCTTTTCTGAAATACTGTTACTTTTACGCTGGATGTAATGGGACACACACCTTCCAAAAAGTTCAACTTCTGTTTCATCAGTCCACAGAGTATTTTCCCAAAAGTCTTGGGGATCATCAAGATGTTTTCCTGGCAAAAGTGAGATGAGCCTTTGTTTTTTGCTCAGCAGTGGTTTTCGTCTTGGAACTGTGCCATGCAGGCCATTTTTGCCCAGTTTCTTTCTTATGGTGGAGTCATGAACACTGACCTTAACTGAGGCAAGTGAGGCCTGCAGTTCTTTGGATGTTGTTGTGGGGTCTTTTGTGACCTCTTGGATGAGTCGTTGCTGCACTCTTGGGGTAATTTTGGTCGGCTGGCCACTCCTGGGTAGGTTCACCACTGTTCCATGTTTTCACCATTTGTGGATAATGGCTGTCACTGTGGTTCGCTGGAATCTCAGTTTTAGAAATGACTTTACAACCTTTTTCCAGACTGATAGATCTCAATTACTTTCTCATTTGATCTTGAATTTCTTTTGATCACAGCATGATGTCTAGCTTTTGAGGATCTTTTGGTCTACTTCACTTTGTCAGGCAGGTCCTATTTAAGTGATTTCTTGACTGAGAACAGGTGTGGCAGTAATCAGGCCTGGGTGTGGCTAGAGAAATTGAACTCAGCTTTCCAAAGATGTGATAAACCACAGTTAATTTAAATGGGGGGGTGGGGGAGCAAATCACTTTTTCACACAGGGCCATGTAGGTTTGGATTTTGTTTTACCCTTAATAATAAACACCTTCATTTAAAAATTTCATTTTGTGTTTGTGTTATCTTTGTCAAATATTTAAATTTGTTTGATGATCTGAAACAAATTTAAGTGTGACATACCAAAAAAAAAAAAAAAAAAAAAAAAAATCAGTAAAGGGGCAAACACTTTCACACCACTGTATGTGCCCTGCACATACTGTGTGCTATGTTGACAGGTTGATCACAGTATTTCTGTATTTGGACTTTTTGAATATGTACTAAATACAATTGTCTTGATAATTATATGTATTTTTCTTTATCATTTGGATAATTATATGTACATATTTTCAGCAAAATCAAGTTTTAGTTGTATTCTAGAGAAATTTATCTTTTAAGGTACAATTTGGATTGAATGAAAATCATTTGAGAAACTGAAGGTACCTACATAGAGGTGGTGTATATGCAGTGAAAAGGTATAGTGCAAATGAGTTTATACAATGTTATTTGCTAATTTCATATAGTGGGGATTACAAGGCTTTAGGAAAAAGAACATTATGGTGTCGCTTTACTGTGGGGGGGTGCATGGAAACCCTACAGTGGGGCAAAAAAGTATTTAGTCAGCCACCAATTGTGCAAGTTCTCCCACTTAAAAGATGAGAGGTCTCCAATTTTCATCATAGGTATACCTCAACTATGAAAGACAAAATGAGGGGAAAAAAAATCCAGAAAATCACATTGTCTGATTTTTAAAGAATTTATTTGCAAATTATGGTGGAAAGCTTGGGATCAGTCCGGGTTGGGGACAGGCTCCTGCCCCAAGTGGAGGAGTTTAAGTATCTTGGGGTCTTGTTCACGAGTGAGGGGAAAATGGAGCGAGAGATCGACAGACGGATTGGAGCAGCATCTGCAGTGATGCGGACGTTGTACCGGTCTGTTGTGGTGAAGAGGGAGCTTAGTTCAAAGGCAAAGCTGTCGATTTACCAGTCAATCTACGTTCCTACTCTCACCTATGGTCACGAGCTTTGGGTAATGACCGAAAGAACGAGATCGCGGATACAAGCGGCTGAAATGAGCTTTCTCCGTAGGATTGCTGGACTCACCCTCAGAGATAGGGTGAGGAGCTCAGTCATCCGGGAGAGGCTCAGAGTAGAACCGCTGCTCCTCCACATTGAAAGGAGTCAGTTGAGGTGGTATGGGCATCTGATTAGGATGCCTCCTGGACGTCTCCCACTTGAGGTGTTTCAGGCACGTCCCACTGGGAGGAGACCCCGGGGCAGACCCAGGACTCGGTGGAGAGACTATGTCTCCCAGCTAGTCTGGGAACGCCTTGGTATCCCCTCTGAAGAGCTGGAGCAGGTGGCTGGGGAGAGGGAAGTCTGGGCTTCTCTGCTTGAACTGCTGCCTCCGCGACCCGGACCTCCGGAAAAGCGGTAGAAGATGGATGGATGGATGGAATTATGGTGGAAAAGTATGTGGTCAATAACAAAAGTTCATCTCAATACTTTGTTATATACCCTTTGTTGGCAATGACAGAGGTCAAATGTTTTCTGTAAGTCTTCACAAGGTTTTCCACACACTGTTGCTGGTATTTTGGCCCATTCCTCCATGCAGATCTCCTCTAGAGCAGTGATGTTTTGGGACTGTCACTGGGCAACACGGACTTTCAACTCCCTCCAAAGATTTTCTATGGGGTTGAGATCTGGAGACTGGCTAGGCCACTCCAGGACCTTGAAATGCTTCTTACGAAGCCACTCCGTTGCCCGGGCAGTGTGTTTGGGATCATTGTCATGCTGAAAGACCCAGCCACGTTTCATCTTCAATGCCCTTGCTGACGGAAGGTTTTGACTCAAAATCTCACATGGCCCCATTCATTCTTTCCTTTACACGGATCAGTCGTCCTGGTCCCTTTGCAGAAAAACAGCACCAAAGCATGATGTTTCCACCCCGATGCGTCACAGTAGGTATGGTGTTCTTTGGATGCAACTCAGCATTCTTCTCCAAACACGACAAGCTGAGTTTTTACCAAAAAGTTCTATTTTGGTTTCATCTGACCATATGACATTCTCCCAGTCCTCTTCTGGATCATCCAAATGCTCTCTAGCAAACTTCAGACGGGCCTGGACATGTACTGGCTTAAGCAGGGGGACACGTCTGGCACTGCAGGATTTGAGTCCCTGGCAGCGTAGTGTGTTACTGATGTAGCCTTTGTTACTTTGGTCCCAGCTCTCTGCAGGTCATTCACTAGGTCCCCCCGTGTGGTTCTGGGATTTTTGCTCACCGTTCTCGTGATCATTTTGACGCAACGGGGTGAGATCTTGCGTGGAGCCCCAGATCGAGGGAGATTATCAGTGGTCTTGTATGTCTTCCATTTTCTAATAATTGGAATAGAATAAACTTTATTTGTCATAACAAGTACAACGAAATTAAAATGCAAACCAGTCAGTGAATTAAAGTAAAAAGAAGCTTAAAAAGATTATATGCATTACTAATTTTAAATATCACACACACTCAGTTTCACAGTTTCAAACTTCATGTTCTGCTAGATTTCAGGGAGGTAATTGCGGTCGGATAAAAACTGTTTTTGAATCTGTCCTTGTTTTAATTGCTCTAAACTGCCTTCCTGATAGTAGTAGTTGGAAGAGAGCGTGACCGGGATGAAGGGGTCCTTCGAGATTTTTTGTGCCTTTTTAAGGCAGCGGGCGTGGTGCAGATCTTCAAGGCTGAGGAGAGGGCAACCAACAATTTTTTGGGCTGTGTTGATGACAGTCTGAAGAGCTTTCTTCTGAGCTACCGTGCAGCTGCTGAACCAAATACAAATACAATAAGTTAAAATGCTCTCAATAGAGCAACGATAAAAAGACAACAGCAGTCTCTGACAGATGTTTCCTCTCAACACCCTGAGGAAATGTAGTCTCTGCTGGGCTTTTTTCAGCAGCTCAGTTGTGTTCACCCTCCATGCCATGTCCTCCTGAATATGGACCCCCAGGAAGCGGAAAACCTCGATCCTCTCCACACCCGTACCACTAATAGTCAGAGGTTGAATGTCTGTTTTATTTCTTCTGAAGTCTATGATGACCTCTTTTGTTTTTGTGACATTTAAAAGAAGGTTAATAATAATAATACATTTTATTTGAAGCGCCTTTCAAGACACTCAAGGACGCCGTACAATAAAAACAAAGAATAAAACATTTAAAAACACATCACAAGTACAGAAAATCACACAGAATAAGCCTTAGTAAACAAAAAAGTCTTGAGATGGGATTTGAAGGTGGAGAGTGAATTTAAATTCCTGAGGTCCGGTGGGAGGGAGTTCCAGAGGCGGGGGGCGGTGCAGCTGAATGATCGAAGGCCCATGGTGGTCATACGTGCAGAAGGGACAATGAGATTGATGGTATTTGATGATCTAAGAGTTCTGGATGGTATATGAACAGAGAGGAGTGCAGCCAAGTATGGGGGGGCGAGGCCATGGAGGGCTTTGTAAGTGAGAAGGATGATTTTATAGTCAATGCGGTGTTTGATGGGGAGCCAGTGGAGGTGCTGCAGAACCGGGGTGATATGATGGGTGAATGGAGTTCTAGTAATGATCCGGGCGGCAGCGTTCTGAACCAGTTGAAGTTTTTTAAGCGTTTTGAGGGGGAGACCAGAAAGAAGAGAGTTACAATAATCCAGACGGGAGGTAACAAGAGAATGGACCAGGATAGCGGTGCTGGCAGGGGTGAGGGAGGGACGGAGACGGTTGATGTTACGTAAATGAAAAAATGCTGACCGGTGACATTATTAATATGGGATTTGTAGGAGAGGGTGGTGTCCAGGATTACCCCAAGGTTTTTGACTTGAGGGGAAGGAGAAACAGTAGTATTATCAATAGTGATGGTAATATTGTTTGACTTTGAAATGGTGGATTTTGAACTGACTAAAAGGACTTCTGTTTTATCACTTAAGTTTAAGAAAGTTGGAAGAAAACCAGGAAGTGAGTTCATGGAGGCAGTCACAGAGGGAGGAGGAAGGGAGGTTGGAAATAGGTCTGGAGGAAAGATATAGCTGGGTGTCATCAGCGTAACAATGGAATTGAATATTAAATTTACAAAAAATATGACCAATAGGAAGAAGATAAATGATGAAAAGAATTGGACCAAGGACTGAACCTTGGGGGACACCAGAAGAGATTGACGATGGCTGGGATGTGTATGATTTTAACTGGATGAATTGGGAGCAATCAGAAAGGTAGGTTGTGAACCAGTTTAAAACAGTACCAGAAAAACCAAGAGATGCCAGTCTATGGAGGAGGATGGGGTGAGAAATGGTATCAAAGGCTGCAGCCAGGTCAAGAAGGATGAGGATGGAGAGGAGCCCAGAGTCTGCTGACAGTAACAAATCATTTGTGATTTTAAGAAGGGCCGTTTCTGTGCTGTGGTGGGGACGGAAACCGGACTGGAACTCTTCATAAATGTTATTAGAGGAAAGGTTGGAGTGGACTTGGGCTGCTACAGATTTTTCCAAAATCTTAGACAAAAATGGCAGGTTGGAGATGGGACGAAGGTTGTTTAGATTGTTGGGATCCAGACTAGGCTTCTTGAGTATAGGGGTAATGGCAGCTGTTTTTTGGGGTGAGGGGACTAGACCAGTAGTGAGGGAGGAGTGGATGATATGAGTAATAAGAGGTGCAAGTGAGGACAGAGATGCTTTGACGAGAATGGTTGGAAGGGGATCTAGACGACAGGTAGATGATTTGGATTTGCTTATCAGTTCAGAAATAGCAGTGATGGAGGGAAGAGTAAATGCAGAAAAGGAGAAGGTAGGAGACACAAGAGGAAATGTTAATAAAGGATTGTGAGAAATCATTGGGACAAGCTGTTGATGAATATTCTGAATTTTGGAGGTAAAAAATGAAATCAAATCATCACAAAACGCAGGGGAGACCATGTGCGGGGGAAGGGAGTCCGGCGGTTGAGTGATGGTTTTCAGTAAGGAGAATAGGGCCTTAGTGTCATCTTCATATGAACTAATCAAACTGGTGTAGTAAGTGGATTTGGCGTGTTTGCAGCAGTCCTTGTAATGAGTGATATGATTTTGATTGTTGTCCCCACACCACTCTTGTCAACTGCTGCACCTCACCCCTAAAACCGGTCTCATCTCCCCCGGAGATGAGCCCCACCACTGTGGTGTCGTCGGCAAACTTGATGACGCTGTTGCTGTGGTGTATGGGGGTGCAGTCATAGGTGTAAAGGCTGTACAGTCGGGGGCTCAGCACACAGCCTTGTGGGGAGCCGGTACTGAGGCTAACGGTGGTGGACATGTGAGGTCCCACTTTAACCCTCTGGCTGCGATCTGAGAGGAAACTTTGGATCCAAGTACAAATGGAATATGGAAGTCCAAATTCCCTGAGTTTAGACACCAGTCTGCCGGGGAGGATGGTGTTAAAGGCGGAGCTATAGTCCACAAATAGCATCCGCACAGCTGCTCCAGGTGAAACAGGGCAGCGTGGAGGGCCGTGGCTACAGCATCCTCAGTGGATCTGTTGGTTCTATAAGCGAACTGGTGGGGGTCCAAACACTGTGGGAGAAGTGATATGATGTGGGCTCTGACTAGCTTCTCAAAACACTTCATCACCACTGGAGTCAGAGCCACTGGCCGGTAATCATTAAGACTGGTAACATTGTGTTTTTTGGGTATAGGAATTATAACAGTGTGGGACAGTGGACTGTGACAGGGACCGGTTAAAAATCCTAGTAAAGATTCCAGTCAGCTGGTACGCACAGTCCTTCAGCATACGCCCGGAGACACTGTCAGGTCCAGTGGCCTTCCTCGGATTGACCGCTCCCAGAACTCTCCTCACCTCATACTCCTTGACAATGAGGCTTGGGCTACTGGGAGCTGTGGGCTCCGTTGTTGTTTCTATCTCTGGAGGCTCCACCTCAAAACGAGCAAAGAAAATATTCAGGTCCTCTGCCAGCGAGGGGCTCCCTGCAGCCGCTCTAGGGTTGGCTCTGAAATTAGTGAGCTGCTGCACCCCCTCCCACACCTGTCTGCCGTTATTACTATCCAGGTGGTCCTCAATCCTCCTCCTGTATTCCCTCTTGGCCTTCCTGATGCCTCTTTTCAGGTTAGCCTGGGCTGAGCTATAATGAGCCGTGTCGCCTGACCTGAAGGCAGCTCTCCTCTCCCTCAACAGTTGCTGGACCTCCCGGGTCATCCAGGGCTTTCTGTTAGGATAAATCCTGATGTCTTTCTCAACTGTGACAGTGTCCATGCAGGTTTTAATATAACACAGCACACCATCCATAAATATGTCCAGGTCTGGGTGTTCAAAAATGTCCCAATTTGTCCTATTGAAGCAGTCCTGCAGCTGCTGAGTTGCACCATCGGGCCATGTTTTAACTGTTTTTGTAATAATAGGAGCAGTTTTCCTGAGCGGTGCATATGCTGGGATTACACGCAGGGACATGTGGTCAGACTGGCCCAGATGTGAAAGTGGGGTGACCCTAAAGCCCTGCTTGACGTTGCAATACAGTTTATCAAGTGTATTTGCTCCCCCAGTAGCACAATTAACATGCTGATGGAACTTGGGGAGCACCTTTTTCAAGTCCACATGATTAAAATCCCCTGCTACGATATGCACAGCCTCAGGATGTAAACTCTGCTGTTTGCTCAGACTGTCATATAAATATCCGTTAGCTGCATTAGCACTAGCACCAGGTGAAATGTAAACAGCGGTTACTATGACAACGGTGAATTCTCTCGTTAAATAGAAGGGTCTACATTTTACAGTCACATATTCCAAGTCTGAGGGGCAGTGACTGTCTACAATCGCCGTGTCTGTGCACCAGCTGTTGTTAATGTACATGCAGAGCCGTCCTCCTCTGGTCTTCCCGGAGTCCCTTGTTCTGTCATGCCGCTGTACGGTATAGCCTGCTAGCTCGATAGCATTGTCCGGGATGGATGGTTGAAGCCAAGTCTCGGTGATCAGCAGAATGCAGCTATCCCTTATCGGTTTCGTTATCTGCAGCCTCAGCTCATCCATCTTGTTAAAGAGTGCTCTGACGTTTGAGATGAAGAGACTCGGTAGCGGTGGTCTGTGTGGCTGCCGCCGTAGTCTAGCTAGCGCCTCGGCCCGGCATCCCCGCTTCTGTCTCCTCTCTCTCCGCCGCCGCCTCCTCTCTGGGATGGTAATCCACGGAGCGCCCGGTCCCCTCGCTATAAACGCCGGTATGTCATGCAATCAAACAAACTCGGCTGTAACATTCTGCTTGCATGAAACTCCAATCGTAAGGAGCTCATGCCGGCTGTAGTTGTTTTTAGCCCATGAGGGTGTACACTGATCCAACAGAAACACGCATACAAACACACACCAACTGAGAGAGCATACAGCCGCTGCTCCCAGTTGATTTCTTCACACCAAGCTGTTTACCTATTGCAGATTCAGTCTTCTCAGCCTGGTGCAGGTCTACAATTTTGTTTCTGGTGTCCTTTGACAGCTCTTTGGTCTTGGCCATAGTGGAGTTTGGAGTTTGACTGTTTGAGGTTGTGGACAGGTGTCTTTTATACTGATAACGAGTTCAAACAGGTGCCATTAATACAGGTAACAAGTGGAGGACAGAGGAGCCTCTTAAAGAAGAAGTTACAGGTCTGTGAGAGCCAGAAATCTTGCTTGTCTGTAGGTGACCAAATACTTATTTTCCACCATAATTCATTCATTCATCTTCTTCCGCTTAATCCTTTTCGGGTCGCGGGGGGGCTGGGGCCTATCCCAGCATCTGTGGGTGAGAGGCAGGGTACACCCTGGACAGATCACCAGTCCATCACAGGGCCAACAGAGAGAGAGAGACAATCATTCACTCTCACAGTCATACCTAAGGACAATTTAGAGTCCCCAGTTTGATGCCAATTAACCTAACTTGCATGTTTTTGGCATGTGGGAGGAAACCGGAGAAATCCCTGAGTAAACCATAATTTGCAAATAAATTCTTTAAAAATCAGACAATGTGATTTTCTGGATTTTTTTTTCTCATTTTGTCTCTCATAGTTGAGGTATACCTATGATGAAAATTGGAGACCTCTCTCATCTTTTAAGTGGGAGAACTTGCACAATTGGTGGCTGACTAAATACTTTTTTGCCCCACTGTATTTGGCTCCTGGACTACAGTCATTTGATTAGTGAATTTTCAGTTTGAGAACAATACTCCATTTTGATGGGTGAAGTGTATTAGAATTTTAAAATTTTCAGTTGTCCCCTGACACAAATGTGTATAATTTGTTTAACCACTTGCACTCCGTTGTTCCGCAGGCGGGCAAGTCTCTGCGTCCTAAGACGCACGAGGGCGCACGAGAGTGCCCTCGTGCGCGCTTGGACGCATGACGCATGATGGTGGTGATGTAGGTGGTGTGGCCTCCAAGCGCCACTGAAAAAAAAATCTGCAAACACAGCCGCGAACAGATTAGTTCATCTGATTGACCTCTCATTCGACTAATAAGAGCCTTGAATTGGGTTTCTGAAACCTTGACGAACCAATGAATGAAAACCTAGGAAGGAGGACCCGCCTCCCAACACTTTGAATGCAGTGAGCCAGTTGAAGCAGAGAAGTTCGTGAGCTGTTTTTTTTTTAAGGCTGGGTGAAGACTGACTGCTGGAGCGGATCAAAAAAGGACACAGGAAGAGCCCCACAGACCCAGCAGCATGGAGACCATCCACAAATGCAACCTGTGTGACAGGGAGTGCCATTCGTGGATCGGCATGTTCGGCCACAGGCGGTGCTTATTTTGTATTGGTTCCAGCAGAGTAGACGTTATGATTTCTTCCATGGTCATCAGACCGACGGAGGCTGACGACGAAGGCTGAGTGACACACACGCCTTCGCCAGTCTTTTTTTAATTACTACTGTTATTTGTTTTGAAAAATCGTTCGCCAAAAACCGCAATCATGGAAGCACAAAACCGCAATAATGGAATTATGTTTTGATCGAGTCGCGAGACCAGAACCAGAGCGGACCAGCGTCGCGTTCGTCTGACAATGAGGAAGACAAGTTCGCCAAGACTCCGCTGTGAAGAGGTAAGGTGTTATAAGCTAAATTATTCTCTATCCCTGAAAATTGTAATCCAAAATGACTTTTGACCGATCAGTAAATTACAGCTGTGCGGTTCACGAAGTCTGAAGTTCGTGCGCCGCGGTACAAGGGGTTGCTCGCAGTGTACAGGCTGTGAACGCCCCCCCCACCCCCGCTATTCTTCTGCAGCGAGGGGGGGGGGGCCGTGGTGACTGCACTGCTGTCCTACATCACCATATAAGGCTAATCCGTTGTGTAGCGATGGCTAAAGTCCATCCTCTGTAGCGAGCGGGCCCCCCCACACACACACAGTAGCGAGGGGGGGGGGGGGAGCCGCTGTGACAGCGTTGCTGTGGAAACATGCAACGAGTGTAATCTGTCATGTAGCGAGGGCCGAACTCTGTCCTTGATAGCGGGGGGGGGGGGGGGGACGACCCCACACACACACACAGACACAGCCCTGAGTGTGACCTTTCCTTTGAGCCTAAAATGAAGCTTCTACATTGAATCATTCAAAAGTTACAGATGTTTTTCCAAACTGTGCCATTTGGCACAATTTGGCACAGTTCCAAAATGCCTGGGAACAGCCTGAGAACAAAGCTGTGTAAAATATTCATTTTTTGTGGTATTGTCACCAAATTTGGATCTCAGCTGGATAACACTTGGTTCAACATTTCTGTTGCATTTTCCAGCCGGATCGGACAGCTGTGTGTTATTTACAAGCATTTGTATCCAAAAAAACACTGTGTCCAAATTTTTTTTCTTCAAGTTCAGTATGTTTAGATGACTGTAACTCAGTGGCCGGAGCACGTAGAGAGATTATGTTTTTTTTTGCCAAAAAATTCAAAGTGTTTTCTTTTAAATGAGACCAACCCCATGAAGATGCTGCAAAGGGTTGAATAACAGCTTTCGATTTACTTTGGGCACGCTATTTTTTGGCATTTTTAGGAAAATTGCCCGGAGTGCAAGTGGTTAAGGGGATCTTTACACAGTACAACGAAATAAAAACTTCATTGTACTGTACTACTGTACAATGACAATAAAGCCTATTCTATATGGAACTACAGCAACTATGGAAAGTCAACTGTTCATTACTCTGGTACCCCAAAAAGCCAAGTTCGTATTTGTAATACTGAATTTTTTCTCCCGCTGGTTGAAGCCTAAAGGGGCCGAACAGCCCTTTGGGCAAAGACCGAGGGGGCATTATGTTATGGGTCAGCCTGTCAGACTTTTGTGAAATCAACTCCTCCTACAGTTTTGGTCCGTTTGTTTTGAAACTTGACGCCATGATTTGATATACACTGAGGATGTGCCTATTGCAATTTCACGCTCATCGGATGACCTTGAGAGCAAAGGACAGAGGTCAGATTTTTCCCCAAATCTTTTGAACATAACTACTGAATGTAATGTAAAAAAAATGTAAGCTTTTCAAATCAATACAGTAGATGTATCTAATACACATCTTGGACGACTTACACCCTCACCTAACTATGGGTTTGGGGTCAAAGTTAACCTTGCAATTGCACTATGGTAAATGCTATATTTACTATTACTATAAAACAAAGCTAGGGTCACCAAACTTGGTAGACAGGTTCACCCTGTGACCCTGAAGTGTGACTATTGTTTTGGGATTGCAAGGTCAACATCAAAATAGCTTATAAACTATCTCAAGAACAACAAAGCCTAGGGTCACCCAACTTGCTACACAGGTTCACCTTGGTATCCTGACCTACAACTATGGGTTGTATTTTTGTGGATGATGTGCTTATAATTTGGTTCTGCCACAGTAATTATTAAAAAGTTGAAAACTGCTCTCTAAGTATTGGGATCTGCCAAGAAAATGGAGGTGGGGGATATTGCACTCGCCTCAGAGTGCTCTTGTAGTATCACAGTTACTAGTACCTCTGAATCAATATATCAACACAAATATCACTGTAGTGAACCATAATATTTAGCTCCAACCCTACTCAATCCTATGCTGCCAGCCCCTTGAAGTTAGATGTGATCAGGTACTGTATATGTTCTGACTTTTAATATAACCTGCCCAAATTTGATGGGAAATTTTTGAAGCAAAGACCTTAAACATCTGAGCCGATGATGGCACCATCCATGGTGTCAGTGGTAATTAATTAGTTATAAATGGGGGCTTTTCCCAAATAATTTAGAAATGTTCCCAGTGAGACATTATGGGTGAACTTCTTCTTCAAATACTGCTTGTGCATATAAAAACTGAGGAGCAAGTTTGCATCACATTTATTATTCTATAAAAAAAAAGTTCTGATAATACACATTTCACAAGGACAGAACTCCAAACATCCACACGGAGAGGGCCGCATACGGCTTACTCCACCTTCATGTGTTTTGGTACAAAATATGTCATTCAGTCCCCAACATAATCCTCTAAAGAGGGTCACACCCGCTCATACAAAAATGTTAGAAAAAGTACGGGGAAAGGGTCCGGGTAGATGTTGAGAGAAAAACAGGGCTGTATCATGACTAAAAATAACTTACAGGGATTGTCTGTGTGAAGGCAGTAATGAATACATGCTAAAGGCAAGATCACTCTAAACATGCATTCACTGCTCAAGTAACAGCTAGGCATAAAACATTGCCCTGTGCTAGTTACTCAGTATCACAGTATTGTTATGTATGTAACCTAAAAGCCTTTTTTGTGCGTGAGCACTTGGAAATCATGTCTATTTTAGAAGGAGCCCATCTGACAGATCTCAATCTGAAATGCCAGGATAGGAACTGCAAGACTCAGGGTGATTTCCTTATTGAAGCAGACCTGGTTCACAGAACAACTCCAGTGATGTGTGTTTTATACAACACAAGGGATAAATGGGTGGGCCTCACACAAAATAATTAACACAGTTAATACTGAGAAATGCTTGTGCAATGTCCAGAGCTCAGAAACAAATGTAACAGTGTAAACGAGGTCTGCCCATAAGCACACGTCATAAAACCAGAATAGAAAAAAGGTCCCATCATTGCAGTGGGACAGAACAGGAATCAGTGAGGCAGGGCAGCAGGAAAAACAGCCAGTTGTCCATTTGCCGGTCTTCATGTTGCCTTCACCTCTTCTTTTGGTCTGAAAGATAAATACAGCAGAGTGTTAAATCCAAGAAATGCACAACCAGACCACCAATGACAAAGTAGCTGATTCCAGCCTGATGAAATTACCCTTAGAGTACTCAGATCTCCTGACCGTTGATCTTGAGCACAGCCCAGATGCTGAAACCATTTGAAGATCATTGCGCACGAGTTTGCCGAGCACTGGGGAAGTTGCCTAGGAGGATTATTAATTTTTCTGAAATCGCGCAAGTGTCCAGATCTCCTTACATTTGACCTTGAGCACAACTTGGATGCAGTCTTACCTGAGGAGCCTTGTGAGCGAGTTTGGTGAGCATCATGGTAATTGCCAAGAAGGAGTAACGATTTTTCTGAAATGCCCAGATCTCCTGACTTTTGACTTCATTCTTGAGCACAACCTGGATGCAGACCCATCTAAGGATCACTGAGTTTGTTTGGTGAGCACTGAGGCAATTACCTAGGAGTACCGGTTCCCATGAAATGTGGACAGACAGACGCCGTGCCATTGCATTAGCGCCTTTTGGCTTCACCGGAATGAGCTAAAAACAATACCAAGTAATCATTTTAATACCGTTACTTATGACAAAATAGTAACATGGGGAAAGATAGAACAAAAAGACATATGCAGTGAGTGTACAAGATTCTTGTAGCTATAACCAAGTTACACTCCCCTGCGAAAGTATTGGAACAGTGAGGCCACTTTCTTTAATTTTGCTGGAGACTGAAAACATTTCTGTTTGACATCAAAAGATGAATATGAGACAAGCACTCAAGATCTCAGCTTTTATTTCCAGGTATTTACATCTGGATGTGATACACAACTTAGAAGATAGCATTGTCTGTAACAGAACATCAAGTTTTTAGGTGAGCTAAGGTATTGGAACCGATACTTAATAGAAGTGAATAATACTTAAAATATGGGGAAAACAGTGCAATCAACTACCCCTTTAACAGCTCACACATCTTAATGAAATATTTGTGACGTTTTGTTGAAGTTTTCTTTATTTGCAGCAAATCTGTTTATTTTTCCAGCCTTTCTGAAAATGGCTGATTTCAGAACTTGGCACTTTAAGATCTCTGAGACAAACTTCAACTACAAGAGGACCAACAGCAGCACCACTAGCACCACAGACAGCCTGCTGGATGATCTCAACATCTTTTACACCCGCTTTGAGACCACCAGCTACAGTGCAGAGAAGAGACACACTCACGCGCCCCCCACTAAAAGTCTCGCCAGGTAAACAAAGCACTGAGGAATATCAACCCCCACAAGGCAGCAGGACCAGACAACATACCTGGGTGGGCCCTCAGAGCATGTGCTGCCAAGCTGACTGATGTTCTCACATCAATCTTAAACCTCTCCCTCAACCAGAACATAGTCCCCTCCTGCTTCAAAACCATAACCATCATCCCCCTCCCCAAAAGGAGCCTGCCGACCTGTCTGTCAGGATGGGTAACAGGACCTCAGCCAGCATCATTACAAACACAGGTGTCCCACAGGGTTGTGTTCTCATCCCCATCCTCTACAGCCTCTTTACCCATGACTGTGTTGCCTCCCACAAGGGCAGTATCATCCTGAAGTTTGCGGATGACACAGCAGTGATAGGATGCATCACTGGTGATGACGAAGCATCCTAGAGGAGGGAGGTGGCCAACCTTTTGTCATGGTGTGATGACAACAACCTCACCCTCAACACGGACAAGACAAAGGAGATGATAGTGGACATGAGGAAAGAAAGGAGGAGACCCCATCAGCCACTGTTCATCCGGAAGCTTGAGGTGGAGAGCAGCTTTAAATACCTGGGCATCCACATCAGCGAGGACCTTAAGTGGACATGCAACACCACAGAGCTGGTTAAGAGAGCTCAACAGCGGCTGTACTCCCTGAGGAGGCTGAAGAAGTTTGGCATATCCTCCAGGAACTTCTACCCTCAGGTCAGAGGTACAGAAGTGTGAAATGCAGGACAACCAGACTGAAAAACTCCTTCTTTCCCACTGCCATCAGACTTCTGAACAAATAACTCAAAACTTGACAACACCAGCTGCTAAATTTGCGCACTGCTCACCTGTACGGTGTATATGCAGGTATATCTCAAAAAATTAGAATATCATGGAAAAAGTTCAAGATTTTTGGTCACTAATTTCAGAAAGTGAAACCCATATATTACATTCATTACACAGTTACACAGAGAGCGATATATTTCGAGTGTTTATTTACATTTTGATGATTATGGCTTACAGCCCATGAAAACCCCAAATTCAGTTTCTCAAAAAATTAGAATATTACATTTTTAAATAGAAATGTTGGCCGAATGAAAAGTATGTCCATGTACACACTCAATAACTGGTTGGTGCTCCTTTTTGATCAATTACTGTATCAATGTGGCATGGCATGGAGGTGATCAGCCTGTGTTACTGCTGAGGTGTTATGAAGGTCCTGGTTGCTTTGATAGTGACCTTCAGCTCATCTGCATTGTTGGGTCTGGCGTCTCATCTTCCTCTTGACAATACTCCATCGATTCTCTATGGGATTTGGGTCAGGAGAGTTTGCTGGCCGATCAAACACTCATGCCATCCATCCATCCATCTTCTTCCGCTTAATCCTTTTCGGGTCGCGGGGGTCATGCCATGGTCATTAAGCCAGGTTTTGATACTTTTGGCAATGTGGGGGTGCCAAGTCCTGCTCGAAAATGAAATCAGCTTCTACATAAAGCTTGTCAGCAGAGGGAAGCATGAAGTGCTCTAAAATTTCCTAGTACAGGGATGGCAACAGGAAATTCTGATTTCAGCTGAAATCTAATTTGGTCGATTGACTTATGGGGGAGCCGGGGGGGGGGGTGCAGCCCCCCTGAAGCTGGGAGGTTTTCAGTAAAACAGAAGTAATTTAGACTGGAAAAAAATTATATAAAAAAAAATGAAATACTAGACTTAGATAAATCATTAAATTTAATGAAAAGTTAACTTACTTTTTCTTCAATGTTGTCTCACTGTCTTTAGTCCAACATATTTAACAGTTCTATAAGAGTTTATTACACTATTTACACAGGTCACCAAGTAACTTCTAATGTGAAACTTTCTTCCTTTTGGCAGCAAGCTGTGTCAGTCTCTGAACTTTGAACTTCATCTCCTTTTCTGGTTTCTTCAGAAATTGTCCGAGTGTTTCTGTTACCTCGTCGAACTTTGAGCCAATTTTCACCTTTACCGTCACTTTTCTCTCAAGCCAATTCCATCGGAACTTATTTTTGACACTTTTGTCTATTTCTAGCACTGATGACTCCTGATCCTTCGATAAAAATCTCATAATTCTGCTGAAAACAATACCGAAAGCTCAGAATTCCAACACGAACAGGGATGTAATTTGGGGTTGGGGAAATTATCTGAAAATTCAGCAGGGGGTCTGGGGGACATAGTCCCCCAGCGGGGTCTGGGGCAGAGCCCCGGTGGGGGGGGGGGGGGGGGCAAGGCCCCCCGAAGCTCCTGGGTTTTTATGATTTTTAAGTACCAGAACGGTGCTTAAATGACATAAAACAAACAGCTGAATGCCACTTATTACTGTATAATATTGACTTATGTTCCAAGAAGATAGCATTCCTAAAATATTCCAACAAGCATTATCCAACATATGCTTTAACACTTGATCAAATCAAAATCAGTTAATTTTATCTATTCCATAATAGAAATAAAATTCCAACATACCATTACTTTTTATACAGCATTCATTTCAGATCACCAGTTTCAATCTCCATTGAGACTTGAGCAGTTCATTTTGCACAATCACTGATGTAGCCAAGTCTTAGAAATATTCAAAAGTTATGAGTCAATGTCCACTGTGCACTGTCAATTTCAAACTGTTTGGAATCATAAAAGGGGATGGTTAACTTTTATTACCGTTTCCTCCCCCGCGCAGCCCAGCTCATACAGCCGTTGTACGCCGCCAGTAACAGAGAGTTAATGGCTCTCCACCTGGCCATACGCCACTTCCAGTCCTGCCTGAAAGGGCGCAGCTTCACTGCGTTCGTGGACCACAAGCCGCTAACGTACTTTATCTTCCTGGAAGATAAAATAGAGTGGAATTCGTCGAATTAGCAGAAAATCACATCCCTGAGAACACGCCGCCATGAATTTTTGAAAAAGCATACAACGAGCCATTTGATTGGTCAATCGTTTGCAACTATCCAATCGCAGGGCTGTCTTGATGTGTTGTGTCTTGAACACAACACATTCGGGTTATCGCGGGAGACGACTTCCGGGGAAGCGCCGAGCGCTTATGTAATCGTGTTGATTTTCGCTAAAATCGGTAACAATAAGGTACCTTACCCCCCCTAAAATTTTCTCAACGGATTTAGATGATTCACAGAAATGATCAATTTGAAAATAAATCGGCGGAAATCCGCAGATCGGCGGAAAATTGCCATCCCTGCTAGTAGATGACTGCGCTGACTTTGGTCTTGATAAAACACAGTGGACCAACACCAGCTGATGACATAGTTCCTCAAATCATCACTGACTGTGGAAACTTCACACTAAACCTCAAGCAACTTAGATTGCTTGAGGTTTAGTGTGAAGTTAGTCCCAGAGTCTTTCTCCAGACTCTGGGACTTTAATTTCCAAATGAAATGCAAAATTTACTTCTACCTGAACAGGGGTCATCTGCTGCTGTTTGTCCACTGTGTTTTATCAAGACCAAAGTCAGCGCACTCATCTACCAGGAAATTTTAGAGCACTTCATGTTTCCCTCTACTGACAAGCTTTATGGAGAAGCTGATTTCATTTTCGAGCAGGACTTGGCACCCCCACCCCCACATTGCCAAAAGTATCAAAACCTGGTTTAATGACCATGGCATGACTGTGTTTGATTGGCCAGCAAACTCTCCTGACCTAAACCCCATAATCTATGGAGTACTGTCAAGAGGAAGATGAGAGACACCAGACCCAACAATGCAGACAAGCTGAAGGTCACCATCAAAGCAACCTGGGCCTTCATAACACCTCAGCAGTGCCACAGGCTGATCACCTCCATGCTACGCCACATTGATACAGTAATTAATCCAAAAGGAGCCCCGACCAAGTATTGAGTGTGTACATGGACATACTTTTCAGTCGATCAACATTTCTATTAAAAAACTATTTTTTAAAATTAATTTCATGTAATATTCTAATTTTTTTGAGAAACTGAATTTGGGGTTTTCATGGGCTGTAAGCCATAATCATCAAAATTTAAATAAACACTTGAAATATATTGCTCTCTGTGTAATGAATCTGTATAATATATGGGTTTCACTTTCTGAAATGAGTGACAAAAAATATTCAACTTTTTCACGATATTCTAATTTTTTGAGATGTACCTGTAGTCTCACCCGTCTGACGTCCATATCATCTCTGCTGCCATTTAGCATATACGGTCTACTGGTACTATCGTTACAGAGAAATTAGCACTGGGTGCCAATTTGTAATTATATACTGCTTGCTGCACAGTGCTCATTTGCACAATGTACATAGGTTTCACTATCACTATAGACATCCAGTGAATTTTCAATTTCATTCCTTTTGTTTGACTGCTTTAGCTGTCCAAATTGCCTAGTATGTGTTATTAGTACTCATTAGTATTTAGTATCAAGGTGTGTTTAGGAGTCCTAATTGCCTAACTGTGTGTTGGTGTGTGTTATTAGCATCCATTAGTATTAGGATTGAGTTATTGTGTTATTACCTTATTAAGGAGGTTATGTGATCATCGGTGTTGGTTTGTCTGTTTGTCTGTTTGTAAGCAAGATAACTCAAAAACTTATGGACGGATTTTCATGAAATTTTCACAGATTGTCAGAAATGGGGTATCCTACAGATGATTACATTTTGGTGGTGATCCGGATCACCGTCCAGAAGAAAACCGCCATTACGGAAAATGCCATTTTCGTGAATAACTACTGAACCACTAATCCTATCATTGTCAATCCAATTGCTAGTCATATGTTTTCATGGTCAAGGAATCTGAAAACGTACACACAAACACTGTATGGGGGTAACTGTGGCCGCCATTACGGAAAATGCCATTTTCGTGAAGAACTACTGAACCACTAATCCTATCATTGTCAATCCAATTGCTAGTCATATGTTTTCATGGTCAAGGAATCTGAAAACGTACACACAAACACTGTATGGGGGGGAACTGTGGTCGCCATTACGGAAAATGCCATTTTCGTGAATAACTACTGAACCACTAATCCTATCATTGTCAATCCAATTGCTAGTCATATGTTTTCATGGTCAAGGAATCTGAAAACATACACACAAACACTGTATGGGGGGAACTGTGGCGCTTGGCGGAGGTCTGCGCTCTCCGAGTGCTTTTCTAGTTAGTACTGTTGTGTACCTATTACCTTGGCATTCATTCGGAGAGCAAAGTAATAATTTCATTGCTCAGGAAATGTAGCATTTCTTAACTGTAAACATGATAATAAAGCCTTTGACTCTTGAATCTTCAGCCGCTGCTGCTGGGTGAGAAGCTGTGGGGGATGGGGGTTAACAGCTCTGTGATCTCCTGGATTACCGACTACCTGACAAGCACGCCACAGTTTGTCTGGCTGGGCAGTGTCTTGTCTGATGTGGTGGTTCTTGATACTAGAGCTCCACAGGGGACTGTGCCTTCTCCTTTTCTCTTCACCTTATACACCAATGACTTTCAGTGCAACACCCGAGTCATGCCACTCTCTGATGACTCGGCTGTTGTTGGGTGTATAAGAGGGGGAGAGAAGGGGGAGTACAGGGCACTGGTAGATAGATTTATGGAGTGGACCGAGCAAAACAACCTGAGACTGACTGTCAGCAAGACTAGAGAGATGGTGATTGACTTCAGGATGAAAAGGATGCCTTCACAGCCATTGTGGATTAGGGGGCAAGTTGTGGGGGTAGTGAAGGACTACAAATACCTGGGTGTCATGATCAACAACGGACTGGACTGGAAATCTAACAGCGATGCTGTGTACAAGAAGGGGACATGCAGACTCCACTTTCTGAGGAAGCTCTGATCCTTCAATGTGTGCAACAGGATGCTGGAACTTTTCTACCAGGCTGCTGTTGCCAGCGCCATCTTCTTTGCTGCCATCTGTTGGGGTAGCAGTATCAGAACCAGTGACACCAACAGAATTGACAAGATTATCAACAGGGCTGGCTGTGTAATTGGTCTCAGGCTGGAGACCTTTGAATCTGTGGTGGAGAGGACACTGAACAAACTGTGATCCATCACAGACAATCCTGATCACCCCCTCCACCACACACTGGACAGACAGCGGAGCACTTTCTCCAGCAGTCTGCTACAGCTTCACTGCCAAACGGTTAGGTACAGAAAATCTTTTCTGCCACATGTCATTTCACTGTACAATAACTCATTCTAATATTGAATTTTGGTCATAACAATGCTGCCATACTGCACCTTACAGTATCACTGGTATCTCGTATTTCACCCTGCGCCTTATAATCATTCTCTGTACAGTCAGTACTATCCATTGACTCATAAGGATCATCATCTATTTAACCTAGTAGTAGCCTATGTTGTATATAAAGTTGTCTAAGCATTTTTACTTTACTTCCCTGGGTAACTCCTTTTCTATTATGCTGTGTGTTTTTCTGTTGGTTGGGTTGTCTATTGTCATGCTGCTGTTACACTGTAATTTCCCAGTTTGGGATCAATAAAGTACATCTATCTATAATGATGTGAGATATATTATTGACTATATTAGTGAACTAGGTGGAAACAGGGATGTCTATTAGGGTGACTGAAATCTGAAGAAAACAACAATATAAGCTCCACTTGGTGTGAGCTTCCTAGTACCAGTGTTAGCTCTGAAGCTAATACTTTTAGCTTGCAATGACTGCATCAAGCCTGTGACCAATGGCCACGTTTACATGCACATGAATAAATGGGCTGATTGGATTTTGGGAGTCATTTGTTTTTCAAGTGTCCATGTAAACAGAATAATCCAATAAAGGCCATTGTCAGTTTAAGCAAAATCCCATTAACTCATATAGTTCACTGCCAAATAATCCATTTATTCAGTGCACTTTAACACGTCAAATCAGATTACCATTATCAGTTTATTCCCAGTTACTAGATTATGGTGACCATGTAACTTTTGCCCCCTTCTTTTGTGACACTTTTCCAGGCTTCTACCACAACCTCTGTCAGTTGTTAGTTTTGCCGGGTTACTTCCTTCAGTCTCCTCTTTCACAGGTAAAATGCATGCTCTATCTACGTTATTCCTAGGCCCCATGATGCCTTGTGTGAATTATGGTATCAACTTCCGGTACTACTTTAGAACATATGGTTGTCACTGAAACGGGACATTTTTCCTTGTTAAAAAAAACCCCCCAAAACAATCACTTCAGTATCATAAATGTGGGAACACGGCCACTTGCACCTCAAAACAGTAATATAATCATATCACTTCCCACAACTATTGAGGGATGGGAAGATGACCTTAAAAAGTGGCCTCGTACACAGTAGCTCCGTTAGTTAGCGCCGCTGCTAAGATGCGAACGATGTAAACAAATGACCCTTGCTGGTAAAATGAGTCACTTTGAGGACATTTTCAAAACTGATACGTTATTTCCATATTCTGTATTGAAAGACCTTCAAAATGATATTTAATTTGTAGGTAGTGTGCAAAAACTGACCAAGAAAAAGATGGTTTATATTTTAGCTAGGTTGAAAACTCGCATTCAATCGGTAGGTCGGGAATTACGTCTTCCACAAAAACAGGTATTTTTAGAAAGTACGATTTCAAAGCTTTAGAATGATACCAGACACTCATGGGGGGGTTACTGGGACTTTTCCGCTACCAAACAAAGAAAAAGCCATGATTTATGACTTCTCGTTGCCTGTACTCATAATGACGCGGTGCACATTCTGACTCATTTTACCAGCATGGGTCACAATATCAATGTCTCCACCGCAATAAAGTTGGCTGCATTTTGTTAAAATATGTTAGACATACTCAGATTTACCTCTGAGCAGATGTAGAATCTAGTCAGAGCCACAAAGAAGCCGCCATTTATACAGTCTATGGGCACAACCACGAACACCAGCAACTGCCAGAATGATGCCAAAACATTCAAAAAATACAAAAACTAGAAGAGCTGAAATTAGTTGTCACTTGAGTGCAAAACATGTATGTGGACTATACATTAAAATGAATTTGAAAAACTTTTAAAAACACTATTTTAAATGCCCCTGCTACTCCACTCTTAATGACTGATTTAACATTTTCGTCAGCCGAAACCGGAAGTTCCGTCCATAATCTTTCCTACAACGGCACCCCCAGGAATACGGTAGATAGGGTTTTCAGCCTGGAGACTGACTTGGCCAGTCTAAAACCTTACATTTCTTGTCCCTGATGAATTTCTTTGTGCATTTTTGGGTCATTATCTGGCTGCATGATAAAGGATTTCCCAGTCAGTTTGGCTGCATCTTTCTTTAGATTGACAGACAAAATGTTCCCTTAGACTTCCGAGTTCATTTTGCTGCTACCATCATGTGTTACATCATCAATGAAGATTAATGAGCCCGTCCCAGAAGAAGCCACGCAATATCAAGCCATGACACATGCTTATCTGTGTTTAACAGATGAGCTTGTATGTTTCAGATCAAGAGCAGATCCTTTCTTTCTCCAAACTTGAGCTTTTCCATCGCTGTTAAAGGTGAATCTTTCTCTCATCAGTCCATAAAACTTTTTGAGGCTCGTCTCTGTACTTTTTGGCAAACTGTAGTCTGGCCTTCCTATTCTTCTTGCTAATGAATGGTTTGCATCTTCTGGTGCAGCCTCTGAACATTTGTTCATGAAGTCTTCTGCAAACAGTAGATTGTAATACCTTCACTCCTGCTTCTGGAGGTCGCTACTGATGTCACCAACAGTTGTTTTAGGATTTGTCTTTAAAGCTCTCAATATTTCTGTCATCAACTGCTCATGTTTTCCTTGGTCTACCTGTTTGATGCCTGGTACTTCGTATAGCAGTGGTTTCTTTCTTCTTCAGGACATTCCAGATAGTTGTACTGGCAATGGTCAGTGTTTGTATAATGGCTCTGATTGATTTTCCATCTTCTCTCAGCTTCACAATTGCTTGTTTTTCACCCATAGACAGCTCTCTGGTTTTCACGTTGGTTACACCTCTAACTATAGATGCAGTCTGCACAGGCAACACCCAAATATGAAACAGAGTAGGCATTCAGCACTTTATGGTTTGAATAATCAATGTAATAGGACATACAGACGTGGACAAAATTGTTGGTACCCCTCTGTTAATGAAATAAAAACCCACAATGGTCACAGAAATAACTTGAATCTGACAAAAGTGGAAATAAATAAAAATTCTATGAAAATTAACCAATGAAAAGCAGACAATGCTTTTGAATTGTGGTTCAACAGAATTCTTTTAAAAACAAACTCATGCTGGACGCCATGGCGACTGCAGCTTAACACTGAAGTTCTCAGACCCGATCTAGGATAACACCTTGAAAATCAAACTTAACGGATTTTTGGAGGAGTGAAAATCAAAAGACAAAATCATCATGTCTAAAGGAAAACAGAAGAAACTGAAATTCTCCAGGCCAGGACACGTAGCGGCCGGAGAATCCGAACTGGAAGATCTCCGTTCAGAAGACGAGGAACTGGTGATAGCTAACAAAAGGGTTAGCCTGAAATCACTATTTGAGGAGCTACGACGATTTCGCCGAGATGTTACGGCCGAATTTCGGGAATTCAGAGAAGAATTGAAAAGGACAAACAGCAGAGTGGACCAGGCCGAGAACCGAATCTTGGAAACAGAGGATCGAATAAAAGTGCTCGAAGATTCTGTGCTAGACCTACGCAAAAGACAAGCAGCTATAGAGGCTAAGCTAACCGACCAAGAAGGAAAACAAAGAAGAGACAACATAAGAATTCATGGTCTGATGGAAGGAACCGAAAATGGTTTTAACTCAATGGCAGAATGCGTGGAATCCTTACTAAGAGAGAAATTGGATATTCCACAAACCACCGACTTGAAGATAGAAAAGGCACATCGTTCATTAGCCGCTAGGCCGGCGGCGGAAGCGCCCCCACGTTCGGTGTTGGTAAGATTTTCCAATTTCAAAATAAAACAAGAGGTTGTAAGACTGGCCTGGCAGAAAAAAGGATTTATGCACCAGGAGAGAAAAGTCTACGTGGAACACGATTACGCCCCGGAGGTCCTTAAAAAGCGCAGGGAATACAATGACGCGAAAAAGGTGTTAAGAGAGAAGAAACTGCGCTTTCAGACACCATTTCCTGCGAAGCTAAGGGTCTTCTACGGCGATGAAACGTGTCTCTATAATTCGGCGGAAGAAGCAACAGCTGACATGGCGAAAAGAGGCCTCCCGGTAACGGTATTTAAACCCCCAGCAGACCCGAGTGAGAAGATCAAAGCGCAAACATGGACAACACAAAGACCTTCAAAATCCACGGACCAGCAGCGGGAAACCCAGCACCAGAGCGTCGCGGATAAACTATCCGTTTTCAGGTTGGAATAGCGACCTTTTTTTTTTTTTTTTTTTTCCTCTTGAATCAATCCGCACATCCATCCCCCCTCATACAAGGTAACAAACATTAAAGGAGATGCATATTCAGCATGTGGTAAAACATTTCATGGAACAATCATATTATTTGAAACAAATAAGTCTTTGTAATAAAAAAAAAAAAAACTTGTTAAAATAGAAATGTGACAATAATCCACATGTTCTCCTCATACTAACAAATACTGTTTTTGCGTGAATGTTTGATGTGATGGGGGTGGGAGGGTGCACACAATTTCACAGGGTTTAGGCATAAAAGGAAAAAAAAAAAAAAAAAAAATCATTACAAGTTTGGATTGGGTTCTGAAACTCACGTTAAAAGCATGGGACTACTTTCAGTGGTAAGAGAGGGCCCTCAATACGTAACAGAGTTTGAGGAATTTCCCTCAGAGCCTTCACTCCATCAAGGCTCTTACAGGGTCTTTAAAAAGACCTCAGCTCAGGAAGTTCTTATGACAGCTTTTTGTTTTAAAGTTTTTTACACTATGTTCTTAATGTTTTTCTTGTTTTTAATGTTCTTTCAGTTTCTGAGTAGCACAAAAGAGGGCCACCACACAGTTATACTAAACAAAACAACACAATGGAGAAACAGGGTGTAACCAAAATAATTTCATATAATGTAAAAGGAATCCTGAATCCAGTTAAAAGATCCAAGATTCTAGGCAAAATGAAAAAAGACAAAGCAGGAATAATACTTTTACAGGAAACCCACCTAACAGACGTGGAACACAATAAACTCAGTAGACAAGGGTTTAAAATGATCTCTTCATCTTCATATAAATCAGGGAGGAGGAGGGGAGTAGCGACATTGATATCAACCAAAATTACATTTGAAAAAAAATCAGAACACAAAGATAAAGAAGGGAGATACAGTTTGGTAACTGGGCGGCTAGAGGGAGAAGATATCACCCTGCTGAATGTGTATGCTCCCCCAGGGGCTAACTGGAAATTTTATAAAAATGTATTCGACCTAATGATAACTAAAGCTCAAGGTTTAGTGATATGTGGTGGGAACTTCAATCTTAGACTGAATCCATACTGGGATGCTTCTGGTAATTCCCCACATCAAAATAACACCCAAAACAGGAAGACTCGGATGCTACTAAAAGAATTGGGAATCTGTGACGTGTGGAGGGAACTCAACCCCAGTGTAAAAGACTATACATTTTACTCAACTCCACATTCATCTTACTCAAGGATTGACTATTTTTTTATGTTTAATAGAGACATTGGAAGAGTAAAAACATGTAAAATAGGACTGATGGATCTCTCCGACCACAGTCCGATCTACATGGACTTAAATATCCAAAAATACACAAATAATACATTTTCTTGGAGGTTAAATTCAAATGTCCTGAAAGGACCATTGAAAGATGAATTGGAATCAGATATTCTCAGATATTTGGAAGATAACGATAATGGAGAAGTATCCCCTTTAATACTGTGGGATGCATGTAAAGCTGTAATAAGAGGAAAGATTATTGCAAAACTGGCAACCCAAAAGAAACTAAGACAAGAAAAACTATCCACAGAGTCAGAACTTAGGAACCTAGAAAAAGAACACAAAGGCAACACTCATTCTACTGACTCGCTCAAGATTAAGGAAATTAAAAACCAAATAAATGAGATCTACACAATAGAAATCCAGAAGAAACTTACATTTCTGAAACAAAAATACTATGAAGCAGGCAGTAAATCGGCAAAATTGCTAGCCTATAAATTGAGGAAACATCAAACAGAAAGAGCAATCTACAAAATCAGAGACCCAGTATCAAAGGAAATAAAATTCAGAATTCAGGATATTCTTAAAAACTTCGAGAATTACTATAAGAACTTATACTCCCACAAAAAACATAAAAACGCATCCGAGGCATTCCTAAACACATTAAACCTTCCCCAACTTACGGAGTCACAAAATAAAACACTACTGTCAGAAATACATCCTAAAGAATTGGAAAAAGCAATTATGAAACTTAAAGCTAACAAATCCCCAGGAGCTGATGGCTATACAGCAGAGTGGTACAAAACCTTTAAACAGCAACTATCTCCTCTCCTCCTGAAAACATTTAATTATGTCCTCCACACAGGGGAAATCCCCCCCTCCTGGAGAGAAGGGGTCATTGCAGTTATACCTAAACCTGAAAAGGATAAACTAGAGTGCTCCAACTACAGACCAATCAGTGTACTAAATCAGGACTATAAGCTTTTTACCATTATCCTTGCCAAAAGGTTAGAAAATATACTGACAGACCTAATTCATTTAGACCAAACAGGTTTTATAAGACAAAGACAGACACAAGACAACATTCGACGCACTTTACACATAATTCATCATATAAAAAAATATAACTTAAATGCAGTCATATTGGGATTAGATGCTGAAAAAGCATTCGATTCGGTTGACTGGTCTTTTCTATATAGAATCTTATCCAGTTTCAATTTTCATAACAACTTCATTAGAACTATACAGGCATTATATAAAAAACCAACAGCTAAAATAAGGATTAACGGTAATTTATCATCATCTTTTGAACTGGAAAGAGGATGTCGTCAGGGCTGCCCCCTGTCTCCACTGCTCTTTGCAATCTTCATAGAACCTCTGAGCCAATGGATAAGACAAAACCAAAAAATTCAAGGTATTACACTTGGTCAGAAGGAACATAAAATAGCACTCTTTGCTGATGACATTTTAATATACCTAGGGCAGCCGGACACTTCTTTACCAGAACTAACCTCAGTTTTTTCAGAGTATGGAGATTTATCGGGGTACAAATTAAATATGCATAAAACCCAAGTTTTAACATTCAACTATGACCCAAATCATTATTCACTAAGCAAACTCAAAACTAACTGGGAGTCGGAATCTATGAAATATCTGGGGGTCAATATCCCGAAACAACTCAACAAAATTATATCACTAAACTATGATCCACTGGTGACAAAAATAAAATCTGACCTAGCAAGATGGAATATGATACCATTCTTGGGTACTGCACAAAGAATTGAAGCAGTCAAAATGAATATACTTCCACGTCTTCTATACCTTTTCCGAACAATACCGGTAGAACCTCCCAAAAAAACATGGCAGGAGCTGGACAGAAGGATCTCAAGATTCATATGGCAGGGCAAGAGACCTAGAATCAGATATAGAACCCTACAGCTAAACAAAGACAAAGGTGGGCTCGCGCTGCCAAATATCAGGGACTACTTTAAAGCCGCACAAATTAAAACTTTAGTAGAGATATGTAACCCAGTCTACACTGCACAATGGAAGGAGATCGAATGCCAAATAACAAGTGACATCCCCCTACAGGCGATAATAGGGAACAATGTCTTACCTAAGCTTTTGAATAACACTAACCCGTGGATAGAGACCCCGCTAAAAATTTGGTTTAAGATAGTCAGAGAGAATCAAACTAAAGAGCCCTATCGACTTCTGCAATGGATCGCCTATGATCAGGACTTTACTCCTAATAAAACAGACACCAGATTTAAAAAGTGGAAGGAGAAAGGGCTGATAAAATATTACGATTTTTTTAAAGGACAAATCTTAAGAAGTTTTGAAGATTTGAAAAAACAAGGCCTAATAAATCAAGACCTTTACAGGTTCTTCCAGCTTAGACACCACATAAACAATATACTTAAAAAGGAGGTTTTGGAAAGGGCCCAGTCAGGTGTTCTGAAGGTCTTCTTAATGGCATATAAAGGGATCCCAGGGATCAGATACATTTCTAAAATATACCAAGGTCTTCAAGACTTAAAAGGAGACAACACATCTTATATAAAAGAGAGATGGGAAAAAGAGGAGAATTTCACTTTACAACTGGAAATATGGGAAAAGCTAAATAAACAGCAATGGAAAAGTACCTCATCCCTGCAGTGGAGAGAATTTGGATGGAAAAACTTGGCAAGATTTTTCAGAACACCTGCACAAAACAAATTTACCCATAAGGGATTGAACTGTTGGCGCTTGTGTGGTGAAAAGACTGCAAATCATTTTCATGTGTTTTGGTCATGCCCAGTTATCCACCAATATTGGACCAAGGTACAGACAATATTGGGGAAAATATTCAAAATTACAGTTCCCTTTTCTTTTGTAACTTTGTATTTGGGTTTACTACCGGACTCACTGGAAAGACGAGGAGAAAAATACTTATTCAATGTTTTAATATTGGCAAGCAAAAAAGCTCTAACTAAAAAATGGATGTTGAAGGACTGTCCTACACCTGAAGATTGGACTAACGTGATCCAAGACATTTACTCGATGGAAAAGTTGACATTCGCACTGAGACAGGACATGGATGTGTTCATGAACTTTTGGCAACCCTGGACCGCATATGTGTCTTCCATTAGATCTAATCTTTGACAAATACCATTTCAATAATGGTTCCGCTCTCTGTTCCAACACTACTCAGATGCTCTTTTATCTTTATTTACTTACTTTTTCTTTTTGTTTGTTTTTTACTGGTTTGTTTGTTTTTTTTTGTTATTTGTTTCTTGTTTTTTTTTTCTCTTTAATTTCACTTTTTCTTTCACTTTAAAAAAAAAAAAAAAAAAGGGGTGTTGTAAGAATTAATCTTCCAATGTTGTCAGATATCTGAAAATAAGGGAACATGTGATGAAAATGTAAACACTGCATTGCTGTAACGACCTGTATACCCTTTACAAAAACTTAAATAAAAAAAAACAAAACAAAAAAACTCATGAAACAGGCCTGGACAAAAATGATGGTACCCTTAACTTAATATTTTGTTGCACAACCTTTTGAGGCAATCACTGCAATCAAACAATTTCTGTAGCTGTCAATGAGACTTCTGCACCTCTCAGCAGGTATTTTGGCCCACTCCTCATGAGCAAACTGCTCCAGTTGTCTCAGGTTTGAAGGGTGCCTTCTCCAGACGCCATGTTTCAGCTCCTTCCACAGATGGCAAATTCCAGTCTGGCTTTTTTTATGATTTGTTTTCAACAGTGGTGTCCTCCTTGGTCGTCTTCCATCAAGTCCACTTTGGCTCAAACAATGACGGATGGTGCGATCTGACACTGATGTACCTTGACCTTGGGAGTTCACCATGAATGTGTTTAGAGGTTGTTCTGGGCTCTTTTGTTACCATTCGTATTATCCATCTCCTCCTGCGGCCACGTCCAGGGAGGTTGGCTACAGTCCCGGGGATCTTAAATTTCTGAATAATATGTGCAATTGTAGTCACAGGAACATCAAGCTGCTTGGAGATGGTCTTATAGCCTTTACCTTTAACATGCTTGTCTATAATTTTCTAATCTCCTGAGACAACTCTCTTCTTTGCTTCCTTTGGTGCAGCTGGTGGCTTGTCACCAGACTGCAAAACAAATCTACCTACGGGTACAAAATAAGTAATTAAAAAAAAAAAAAGTGTTTAGTGTGGTACACACCATGTCAACAAACAGCACAGTGACTACTTGTCACCCTTTAAACAGGCCGACTGACTGATTACAAGTTTGTAGGCACCTGGGATGTTAATTAGAGGACACATCTTGGTTGAACATGTCCCTATGGTCACATTATTTTCAATCTTTTCTAGGGGTACCATCATTTTTGTCCAGGCCTGTTTCATCAGTTTGTTTTTTAAAATAATTCTGTTGAACCACAATTCAAAAGCACTGTCTGATTTTCATTGGTTAATTTTCATAGAATTTTTATTTATTACCACTTTTGTCAGATTCAAGTTATTTCTGTGACCATTGTGGGTTTTTCTTTCATTAACAGAGGGGTACCAACAATTTTGTCCACATCTGTACCTGTCCTAAAAAAAACATCGGTCAGTCACATGTTACAACTAGAAAAGCACTCGGAGAGCGCAGACCTCTGCCAAGCACCACAGTTCCCCCCATACAGTGTTTGTGTGTACGTTTTCAGATTCCTTGACCATGAAAACATATGACTAGCAATTTGATTGACAATGATATGATTAGTGGTTCAGTAGTTATTCACGAAAATGACATTTTCCGTAATGGCGGCCACAGTTCCCCCCATACAGTGTTTGTGTGTACGTTTTCAGATTCCTTGACCACGAAAACATATGACTAGCAATTGGATTGACAATGATAGGATTAGTGGTTCAGTAGTTATTCACGAAAATGGCATTTTCCGTAATGGCGGTTTTCTTGTGGACGGTGATCCGGATCACCACCAAAATGTAATTAGTTCTTCCTTGTACCATTTCCAACAACGCCTGAAAGTTTCATCGAAATCCGTCAAAAACTTTTTGAGTTATCTTGCTAACCAACAGACAGACAGACAAACAGACAAACCCCGGCAAAAACATTACCTCCTTGGCGGAGGTAATAATTTTGCTTACATGAAAATGGTGGGTTCAAACAAAATGTGCAATCTTCTAAGTTGTGTATCAGATCCAGATGAAAATAATCTGGAAATCAAAGCTGAAATGTTGATCTCTTATCTCCATCTTTTGATGTCACACCCAAGTATTTTTAGTATACAACAAAATAAAGAAATTTGCCTCACTGTTCCAATACTTTGAGGGGAGTGTATATGTAAGCCTTTTAACCCATTTTTAAAGGTCATGTGCTCAGAATTAAGGCTTTATGTTTCCAAAATGGAAGTTGAGGCCACATTTCAACTGGCCTTACCCTTATTTACTGAAATGAAAATTAGTGCAAATTCTGGCTCATCAGTCCAGCTCATATTTAAACTGCACTTAAATTGCATTCCATACTCACAACCAAAATTCACAACTTAATAGGGGAAAAAATATATTCATGAAGAAAAAAGTAACGAAATCATGAGGGAAAAACAGTTACAAATTTGCAAGGAAAAAACTGCAAATTTAAGAGGAAGCATATTCAAATTTCCAAAGAGTAGTGAAGTTACAATAATGAATTTACAAATCAGGAAAAAAAAAAAAAAAGACAAATTTACAAATGATTAGTGCTGGGCAATCGATTTTAAAACAAAATTTATTTTTTAATTTGGATAATGTCAAAAAATGAATAATAAAAATACGACTTTGCTATTCATAAATTTCCTATTCCTGAATATGGCCACCTCTCAAAGTCTCGGGGTGAACATGTGTACCAAGTTTGGTGACCCTAGCTTTACTCATTCTATACAGGGTTCCCACTCTTTCCTTGAAATTATTTTCCAGGACTTTTCCAGGACATTTTCAGCTGCTACAGTATGACCGACAACTTATCACGTCATACACTAATGGATTCTCCCGCCCCACCACTGCAGAAGTGTTCTTTATAGTTGTATTCTGCATCTTGTACATTTACCCAGATTGCTTCTATGATTATTCCTCTTCCTCCCCCAGCGGTCCAATTTAAAATATCTCCTATATTTTTAGAAATTATGATAAATTTATTAGCATAACCAACTGAAGATACAATATTGTTTTGAGCAATTTCACCTCAACTTTCCCTTCTCTTACTTTCGCTAAAAATATTTTTATATTTTTAATAAATCACAAAACCAGACCATCAATGGAGTAGTTCATTCTGGCCTGATGAAATCACTGACAGCCGTGTTGCCAGGTTTCACGAGAGAAACAAGCGACCAGCTTGATGGAAACGAGCCCAACAGGCAACCTACTACACTGTAAATGAGAGGCTGTTTGATAACATATATCGATATATACAGTGGTGTGAAAACGTGTTTGCCCCTTCCTGATTTCTTATTTTTTTTGTATGGTTGTCACACTTAAAGTGCTGATGACACATTTTTGACTTCTTCTAATTTTTCAACACATAATACAATATGACAAAATAGGTTGGTCTGTGCAGTTCTAAGTCAAACAAGCTTTTTTTCATGCGAATATCTGACGTTTTCATGAGTGCCACGTCACCAATTATGTCAGTGGCTGGAAATCCCCGCTGCCATGTAGTCGCATCATCGGGCGAACACAACGCTTGGCTGCTCATTGTACACACAGGATGGAAGTGGTTGAAAACATCGACGATGGTTCCAGCACATGAAGTCTGGAATTGGTTTGTGTTGTCCAATCTTTGAATGAATGAATGAATCTTTATTTCGAATAGACTGAAAGTAAAGATTAAAAGAAAGGAACAGACTAATACAACAAAGGGAAAAAAAACCATCTTACAAGGTCAAATTAAACAATAACTCCTCTGATCACACAGTTCAACGTAAGTTATCCGAAATGGGTGATGGCTGAAGCTGCAGCTTATATTGCCCACCCATATTCCATCCAAGAATTCAAAAGAAAAACAAAACAAGAGTGATTACAATTCAGAACAAAGCCAAGACAAAACGTGACAAAAAAACTAAGCAACAACACAACACAGACTGGATATGACAATCCTTATGTGATTTTACATGTCATCTTGTATATATGTTTGGAGTATTTCTTCCTTTAGTTTTTGTTTAAATTGTCCAAGCATGGTACATGATTTTAATTCAGGTCCAAAAGCATTCCACAATCTGACTCCTTGCACTGAGACACATTGTTGCTGTCCAATCTTCAGACGATTATAGTTCCGAAGAATGGGATGATAATGAGGAATCTGGGGGCATCAGACTGTATAGGTTTGAGCCGTGCCAAGTGGGCATTGTGCCAAGCCAGTCACACTCAGAGAGTGATGGTGGAGAGGCACACATGTCCGCCGCAGCAGCAGCGACAAACACACAGCAGGGGAACACCAGTGTTATTCTTTTGTTACAGATATTGCAACAAATTATTTGTTCATAAATATAATTTATTTAAACCCGATTTTTCAATAAAATCATAGCAGTGTATTCTCTGTGGCTCAGGCATTGGGTTTATTATGGATTTTATTTTGAGTTCTTGTTGTTTTTGTTTTGTACATGTGTTTTATGTGTGTTTCGACCCACTTTCAGGTGGGCACTGTCCAAGATTCGCCAGTCCGAACACACGCGCCCTCTCTCTTTGACAGTCAGCTGTTCATGGTTTGTGTGCATCATCTGCCGTGTTGTCAGCCAGTCAATGCTGCCAGCACTATCACGACATGTTAGCCACTCCACACAGCCGTGGTTCTGTTGCGCCCCTTGAAGCGATGTCGGCCCTGGGGCGCAACTGTGGTTAACACGTCTCCTCTCCATGTTCGCTGGGATTGGCCCCGAATGCCAACTGTGAGTGTTTGTTTATTTTTGTGGGTCGTCACCTTTTTGGGAACTGTTGTCATCATTCTTATGTTCAATACATGTGCTGTGGTGAATTCTGCGCGTAAATCCATTCATCATGACCCTCCGTGCGCTCTTACGCAGGGCAGGGAGAGGGAGGATGAAATAACGAGGATTTGCGTGCAGGATTCACCACAGCACATTTAATACAGAAAGACAGACAGTTCCCTGAAAGGTGAAGACGTACAAGAAACACAGACACACTTGCTGATGGCGTTTGGGGGGTGGCATCACCCAGCGAACGAATGAGAGGAGACGTGTTTGCCACAGATGCGCCCCAGAGCCAACATCGCTTCAAGGACGCACGAGAGCCACGGCAAACATGGAGTGACTAGCGCGTCGTGAGAGTGCTGAAAATACTGGCAGACAAACAGCACAGATGACAATATTATGGACATCAGTGCATGACTGGCAAACGGCTGTGAAGTACACGCACTGCTGCTGGTGATGGTGTGATGAGAAGCACCTGGGCGAGGACTGGGAAACATGATCAGCGGAAGGGGAATCAGCTGGTGATAATGAGAGAGGGGACGTGCCCAGACCGGCGAGATGTCAGCATGCGATCACAGAAAGTAGGTCAAAGCTGTGCGTAAATCCATTAATCCTTCCCCTCCTCCGCTCCTCCTGCATAAAAGCGCATGACGTGCACATGAGATTTATGACAGTTTGAGCTAAAGCGTGTGATGTGGTCTTTCATGGCTTGCCATTTATCTAAGCCTGCAACACAACGCGAAGGCACAGCCGTAAAATTAAAACAAGAAACCTGAGAAACCGTGAGCTACAAAGCTGCTGTCATTCCAGTCAACAACACCGGAGTCCGTTCTCCCGCTTATGTCATGGGGGTGCCACCCTTAATTCGGTGGGCAGCACCACAGTCCAGTCAGTGGCTGCTGTTTTTTGATAACTAGTTTACGCAGGCGCGATTGTAAATGTTATATTGATCCTCGACAATGACTTTTGGGTTTACACAACATCCTAAAAAATGTCAAAATCGTGTCAATAGCCCTTTAAATGTTTCAGATCAAACAAATTTAAATATCAGACAAAGATAACGAGTAAACACAAAATGCAGTTTTTAAATGAATGTGTTTGTAATTCAGCCACATTGGAGGGTTTTCAAGCATGAACCGCCTTTTTAAGTTCATGCCACAGCATCTCAATGGGATTCAGGTCAGGACTTTGACTAAGCCACTCCAAAGTCTTCATTTTGTTTTTCTTAAGCCATTCAGAGGTGGACTTGCTGGTGTGTTTTGGATCATCGTCCTGCTGCAGAACCCAAGTGTGCTTCAGCTTGAGGTTACGAACAGATGGCCGGACATTCTCCTTCAGATTTTTTGGTAGACAGCAGAATTCCATTTACCGCATTCCATTTACCACAGCAAGTCTTCCAGGTCCTGAAGCAGCAAAACAGCCCCAGACCATCACAGTACCACCACCATATTTTACTGTTGGTATGATGTTCCTTTTCTGAAATGCTGTGTTACTTTTATGCCGGATGTAATGGGACACACACCTTCCAGAAAGTTCAACTTTTGTCTCGTCAGTCCACAGAGCATTTTCCCAAAAGTCTTGGGGCTCATCAAGATGTTTTCTGGGAAAACTGAGACCAGCCTTTATGTTCTTTTTGCTTAGCAGTGGTTTTCATCTTGGAACTCTGCCATGCAGGCCATTTTTTTGGCGGTGCGGTGGTGCAGTGGTTAGCACTGCAGCAGCACAGCAACTCACCCTTGGCCATGGGATCCCTGGTTCGATCCCAGCCCCTGACCAACAGTGATCTGTGTGGAGTTTGCATGTTCTCCCCGTGTCTGCATGGGTTTACTCCGTGAGTTCTCCGGTTTCCTCCCACAGGCCAAAAACATGCAGCTTAGGTTAACTGGCGACTGTAAAAGTGGCCCTAGGTGTGAATGTGTGTGTGAATGGTAAAGGGATAGCGCTGTACCGTGGCTGCTTCATCCATCCAGGTGGATGCCCTCAATTTCCCCTCTGGGGATCAATAAAGTATACAAAATCAAAAAAAAAAAAAAAAAAAAAAAAAAAAAAATTTTGCCCAGCCTCTTTCTTATGGTGGAGTTGTGAACACTGACCATAACTGAGGCAAGTGAGGCCTGCCATTCTTTGGATGTTGTTGTGGGGTCTTTTGTGACCTCTTGGATGGGTCGTCGCTGTGCTCTTGGGGTAATTTTGGTCGGCCAGCCACTCCTAGGAAGGTTCACCACTGTTCCATGTTTTCGCCATTTGTGGATAATGGCTTTCACTGTGGTTCGCTGGAGTCCCAAAGCTTTAGAAATGGCTTTATAACCTTTTCCAGACTGATAGTGTGGCAGTAATCAGACCTGGATGTGGCTAGAGAAATTGATCTCAGCTTTCCAAAGATGTGATAAACCAGAGTTAATTTACATTTTAACAGGGGGGGGGGGGTGTCACTTTTTCACACATGGCCATGTAGGTCTGGATTTTTTTTTTTACCCTTAATCATAAACACCTTCATTTAAAAACTGCATTTTGTGTTTACTTGTGCTATCTTTGTCTAATATTTAAATTTGATGATCTGAAGCATTTAAGTGTGACAAACGCACAAAAAAAAAGAGAAATCAGGAAGGGGGCAAACATTTTTTCACACCACTGTAGTCTATCATCTATAAACTCATGTAGTACTATAACAGGACGCATTTACAAATATTTCAGACCCATTTTAGTGGATCCTTTTATATTTTAGCAATATTGTAAGTACAAAACACCCAACATTATTATACACAGCAGAATGAACCATTTGGCTGCAACTGCTGCATCAGTGTTGCCCATTTATCTGCAAATATTTTTTTAAAAATTATTTATTTCAAACCTAGCCTGCCTATTTAACGGGGAGTCTCGGCTGCTGCTTTACCTGTGTGCCAGCACTGATCTTTGTGGCACCATGGGTTCCCCCACAGTGCACCTTGTGTTCTCCACGCCGAATTATCCATTAGACCTATGCAATCACGGCAACTTTATGGTATAATTTTTTTTAAGCATTAAATCTTCAGTATTCTCTTTTTCTGATCAAATTTGTCACTTTCCACTTCCTTGGTTTGTTTCCAGAGCGATCTGGTGACTAGCTGTGATGCCGCGTATTATCCACTCAGTACAGAGTCAATTCAAAACCCCGCCCACACTTTTAAAAGCCTGGGTATGAAACATAGTGGTGGCTAAACTTTTATTGATAAAAATGACATATTTTGACTAAGCAACTCCATACTCGGGGATGCACACTCTCGTAACCTCAGCAGCGCACTTACAAAATCTGAGACCAGTCTGATGAACGGTTTGAGAGATATGCGAGGAACAGACAAAGACACATGCACACAGATTCTTTGCATTTATAGATAGATAGGTCATAAGGAATGCCAACTTTGACATTTCACTCTTTGCCTCAAAACTCCTGCAAAAGTCATCCGATTGGAGCTAAATTTCAATATGCACATCATCAGTGTATATCATTGTTTCAGAACAATTTGAGCAAAACTGTAGGAGGAGTTGATTTCACAAAAGTGGGACAAACAGACGGACAGACCACCCCATAACATAATCCCCCGCTGGCTGAAGACCAAAGGGGTCAAAGATTAAAATAAATGTGACATGAAAATAAATAAATAAGGGATTTTATTTTTAGGCCATATCTTCCAGCCCAAACAATTATTGTCTGTTCAACTTACTTTATTTTCACTGTTAAAATGCAAAAACTGTAACCCCAAATTAGTGCTGTAACAACTAGTTGATTAATCGACTAGTTGATTGACAAAAGTTTTCTGTTTCGGCTGCTCCCTTTCAGGGTTGCCACAGCGTTATCACTGGATATCACGATGATCTGCGTGCCAATTTGTTTAGGATTTTTACACTGGATGCCCTTCCTGACACAACCCTGCCCATTTATCCGGGCTTGGGACTGGCACAGGGAGCAACTCTGTGGCTGGGTAACCAACTTTCCTTCCTCCATTCTATGACACTGAGCACCAAGCTAGAAGGCAGGAAGTCTTTGGTACGAGCCCAGCCAGGACTTAAACCCACGACCTCCTGGTTGTGGGACAGATGCTCTACGAACTAGGCCACCACTCCAGTCATGATTGACAGGAAATTAATTAATTTAATTAACTGATTAGATAATCAAACCCAGCCACAGGGGGCGCACAAGCCAGTGTACTCCTAGTGCCGGTCCCAAGCCCTGGTAAATGGGGAGGGTTGTGCCAGGAAGGGCATCCAACATAAAACCTTTGCCAAATCAAACATGCAGATCACAACGAATGAGACTTTCATACCAGATCAGTCAAGACCCAGGTTAACAACGACGACCACCACCGGTGCCGTTAACCGACAGGGTGCCGGTGGAAACTGGGCTACTGTTGGTCGAAGATCGAGGAGGAGGAGAGGGGGGAAGGGTGTATTAAAAGGGAGAGAGAGAAAAGGAAAGGTAGACGTGTGGAGGTGAGAGTAGGGGACGTTAAATGTAGGGGGACTATGGTAAAGGCAGAGAGTTGGCTGATGTGATGGAGAGAAGAAGGGTAGCTATACTGTGTGTTCAAAAAACCAGATGGAAGGAAAGCAAGGCTAGGAGCACTGGAGGTGGATTTAAACCATTCTACCATAGTGTAGATAGGAAGAGAAATTGAGTAGGAGTAATCCTGAAGGAAGAGTATGTGAAGAGTGTTCAGGAGGTAAAGAGGGAGTCAGAATCATGAGTTTGAAGCTAGAAGTCAAAGGTGTGATGTTGAATGTTGTCAGTGCATATGCCCCACAAGTTGGATGTCAGGTCAAAGAGAAAGAGGAATTCTTGAGTAAGTTGGATGAAGTGGTAAGAATGTTTCCCAGGGGGGAGCGAGTGGTGATTGAGCAGACTTTAATGGGCATGTAGGTGAAGGGAACAGAGGTGATGAGAGGTTCTGGGTAGGTATGGTCTTAAGGAGAGAAATGTGGAAGGACAGATGGTTGTGGATTTTGCTAAAAGGATGGAAATGGCTGTGGTGAACACATACTTCAAGAAGAAGAGGAACATGGGGGTGACTTACAAGAGTGGACAAAGGTGCACACAGGGGACTACAACCTATACTGAAGGAGAAAATCTGAAAGAGATGGGGAGACTGCAAGGTGGTGGCAGGAAGAATGTAGCTAGACAGCATTGATGGTAGTCCTTAGGAAGACTTTGGAAAACAAGAAGAGGAAGAGCGTGAAGGCAGAGCCAAAGATTAAGTGGGGGAAGTTACAGAAGGAAGAAGGTCACACAGAGTTCAGGAAGGAGTTGATACAGGCTCTGGGTGGTAGGGAAGAATTGCCTATGACTGGGAAGTATAGCAAAAGTAATGAGGGAAACAGAAAGGTATGTGTGTATCCAGTGACAGAGGGAAGGAAGACAAGGAGCACTTGGTGGGTGGAATGAAGAGGTACAGGACAGTATCAAAGGAAGAGGGAAGCATAGAAAAGTGGGATAGTCAGGGAGATGAAAAAAGCAGACAAGGCGTATTTGGAATCTCGGCACATGCAAAGAGAGAGGTGGCAAAGGCAAAGGAAAAGGCATGTAATGAGTTTATGAGAGGCTAAACGCTAAGGAAGGAGAAAAGGACTTGTATCAGTTGGCTAGACTGAGAGATTGAGCTGGAAAAGATGTGTAACAGGTTAGGCTGATTGAGGACAGAAATGGTAATGTACTAACAAATGACAGAGTGTGGGAGAAGGTGGAAGGAATACTCTGAATAGTTGATTAATAAAGAAAATGAGCAGGAAGGGATGGATGAAGGAAGATGGTGAACAAGAAAGTCCCAAGGATTAGCAAAGCGGAAGTTGAGGGCTAGCTTTGAAGAGAATGAAGATGGAAAGGCAGTTGGTCCAGATGACATTATCTGTGGAGGTAGGGAGATGTTTAGAGAGATGGCAGTAGACTTTTTAACCAGATTGTTTTAACACATCTTTGGAGAGTGAGAGGATGCCCGAGGAGTGGAGAAGAAGTGTTTTGGTACCAATTCTCAAGAACAAATGTGATGCTCAGAGCTATATCAACTACAGAGGCATAAAGTTTATCAGTCACACTATGAAGATATTGGAAAGAGTTGCTGAAGCCAGGTTAAGAGGAGAGGTAACAATCAGTGAGTGGTAGTACGGTTTCATGCCAAGAAAGAGTACTACAGATGCAATGTTTGCTTTAAGAGTGTTGATGGAGAAGTATAGAGAAGGTCAGAAGGAGTTGTACAATGTCTTTGTGGATCTAGAGAAAGCATATGCTTGGGTGCCAAGAGAGGAAGTGTGGTACTGTATGAGAAAGTCAGGAGTGGCAGAGAAGTATGTGAGGGTGGTGCAGGACATGTATGGGGACTGTGAGATGGTGGTGAGGTGTGTTGTAGGAGTGACAGATGGGTTCAAGGTGGAGGTGGGATTAGATCAGGGATCAGCTCTGAGCCCCTTCTTGTTTGCCAAGGTGATGGACAGGCTGACAGATGAGGTTAGACAGGAGTCTCCATGGACCATGATGCTTGCAGATGACACTGTGGTCTGTAGAGAGAGTAGGGAGCAGGTGAAACAGAACCTGGGGAGGTGGAGGTATGCTCCGAAGAGAAGAGGAATGAAAGTCAATAGAAGCAAGACAGAATACATGAGTATGAATGAGAGGGAGGCAGGTGTCAGGGTGAAGATGGAAGGAGTAGAGGTAGTGAAAGTAGATGAGTTTAAATACCTGAGGTCAACCATCCAAAGCAATAGGAAAATGCACAAGAGAGGTAAAGAGGAGAGTGCAGGTAGGGTGGACTAGGTGTAGACAAGTGTCAGGGGTGATTTGTGACAGAAGCATAGCAGCAGGAGTGAAAGGGAAGATTTACAAGACTGTAGTGAGACCTGCTATGATGTATGGTTTGGAGACGGTCGTGCTGACAAAAACACAGGAGATGAAGCTGGAGGTGGCAGAGTTGAAGATGCTAAGATTTTCATTGGGACTGACTAGGAGGGACAAGATTAGAAATGAGTGTATCAGAGGAACAGCTCAGGTTGAGCAGTTTGGAGACAAGGTAAGAGAGGCAAGGCTGAGTGGTTTGGACATGTCCAGAGGAGAGATAGTGGATATATTGACAAAGGATGTTGAAGATGGAGCTGCCAGGCCAGGAGGAAAAGAGAAGACCACAGAGAAGATTCATGGATGTAGCGAAGGAGGACATGGAGAGTGTTGGTGTAACAGAGAAGAATGCAGGGATAGGGTGAGATGGAGCAGATGATCCGCTGTGGAGACCCCTAAAGGGAGCAGCCGAAAGAAGAACTGATAAGACAATTGATAATCATCTGTGCACCTTTTTCTAGTAAAAATTCTACAATATGACCGTTTCAGGTTCTCAAAACAATAAGTTTTTCACTTTTCTTGCTTTTGCCTCATAAGTTTAATCATTTTTAGTTTTGTACTATTTGTGTGACAAACCACAACAGTTTATGAATTCTCGTCTTTTTATTGGTTTTGTTTTTGTTCCATCTGTAATTGTTTTTAACTGTAAAGCACTTTGAGTTGCACTTCAAATCAAATCAACCTTTATTGTCATATTGCCGTACATACAACTGTAGTGCAGGCAAGATGAAACTGCGTTTCTCTCGGCATCCATATAAGTAAAAGAACATGATTTAAGACACACTCACACGTATCTTCACCCCCCACCCCACCACATCCATTCACACATCCCTGAGACATACTTGAAAAAAAAACTAACCAGAACTATAATATGGGTGATTCCATTTATTTGGGGTCCAGTGCACTATATCAGGGGTATCCGACTTTCAAGCGCTCTCTCTTTTTCTGTAATTTGCAGATGTCGGTTTCGTTTTTATAATATGCAAGGGAACATAAGAGTTTCAGACTTGCATTGCAATTTAAAAAAAAAAATCATTGATTTTTCTGTTACAATCAAAACTATTGGTCGTGTCCCCTCATTTTTCCCAGTTTTTGTGTGACATGACAATCGCATCAATTTCAAAGTACCTGAAAGGGATCGCTGAGTAACTCTTTCTACTCATTTATGCAAGAGATAACAGAGTTGTAATGCAAATTCAAAATAAAACATTCCCCAATGTGATCGTATCTATGGTTTTTGTACGGCGACCCCTGCAAATTTACTTGTACGACGTAAATTTTTGTGTCCCCGAATTTACGCAGCAACATGCAAGTTATTTGGTAAAGTAACCAGAAAACAGGAAGTGCTGATGCTTTTCACTCTGCACCTTTCAAATCCCAAACCATACACGTAAAAAGGAGATCAGTCTTTGTGAAGCTCAGATGTGGACTATTTCATTAAAATCTCAAACATTTATGACACATCGAATATGGTGTCCTTTAAAAAATTTACGTCTTCGGTCTTGGTCGGCCGCGCGCAGCCCCGTCTGGCGAGGTGACCGCCCTGGGAAAGCCCTTTTATTTTCTCTACCCCGGATGTGCTCAACCCATGTGGAGAGGATTAACCGTGGCCACTTTATATTGAAGTTATCGAAGGTCCAAACTTCCGTGTCCCGCATTTACGCCTTTTGTGATTTTACGTCTTATCCAACAAACAGGGAGAATTTGAAGGTATGTATACACGTTATCACATCTTAATATGTCATGAAAATGTAGCTGTTGATGAGTTTTGATGCGTGAAAAATACCGGAAGTGTTGAAGTTGTTTCGTGTAAAACGTGTGCCATTGCAAAGTGCATTGGCACACGGGGAAACAAAAGCCCGAGTGTCCCATTTACGCCTTAACTTACAAGTAGTTAAAGTGAGCTCTCATCCTCAAGAGTTCCTGAACGCGAATGCCGTTACGAAATTAATTAATAGTTTCATAAACCTGACACAACTGGATAGTGATTAGTCAATTTCATGTGCAGATTTGATCAATTTTAAATTTTGCCACCAATGTCACACATTGGACCCCTAATAAATGGAAGCACCCATATACAAATAATATACATAATGTCCGTAGGTGCAGTAGTATGTATGAGAGATTCCGGATCAACTGTTCAGTATCCTAACAGCTTGTGGAAGGAAGCTGTTAATCAGTCTGGTGGTTCTGCCTCTGATGCTCCGGAATAGTTTGCCAGATGGCAGAAGTTCAAAGTGTTTATGCAGAGGGTGAGAACGGTCCTTGACAATGTTCAGTGCCCTGCTCCTACAACGGTTCTGAAAAAAGTTCTTGGACAGAGGGGAGGGAGACTTCAATTACCCTGTCAGCTCCCTTAACTATCCTCTGCAGGGCTTTTTTTGTCTGACATACTGCAGCTGGAGTACCATGTAGCAATGCAGTACGTCAGAACACTCTCCACCACACCTCTGTAGAAGGTCCTGAGGATGCAGATGGGGAGAGAGGCCTGTTTGAGTTTCCTCAAGAAGTGCAGTCTCTGCTGGGCCCGCTTCCTGTTCCCCAAGGAATTCTTGGTCCAGGTCAGGTCCTGCGAGATCTGCACTCCAAGGAACTTGATGTTCTCCACTCTCTCCACTAAATGGCCGCCAATGCTGAGGGGGACGTGTTCAGGCTGTGACCGCCGGAAGTCGATAATCATCTCTTTTGTTTTGTCCACATTGAGCACCAGATTGCTCTCCCTGCACCAGCCCTCCAGGTCTCTCACTTCTTCCCTGTACATTGATTCCTCATCCCTCTGAGTAAGTCCCACCACCGTGGTATCGTCTGCAAACTTAATCTGGTTCCCCTCGTGTCTGGATACACAGTCATGTGTTAGAAGTGTGAATAACAGTGGACTGAGTACGCAGCCTTGAGGGGATCCGGTGCTCAGTGTGACAGAGTTGGAGATGATGTTTCCAACCCGGACAGACTGAGGTCTCTCAGTCAGGAAATCCAGGATCCAGAGACATGTGGCGGTGTTCAGACCAAGAAGGAGTAATTTCTCCATCAGTCTCTGGGGAATAATGGTGTTGAATGCTGAACTGAAATCAATGTACAGGAGTCTGGCGTAGGTGTCTTTCTGATCCAGGTGGGTGATGACAGAGTGCAGGGTGGTGACTATGACATCCTCCGTGGAGCGGTTTGAACGATATGCAAACTGGAGCGGGTCATGTGATGCAGGGAGGCAGGCTGTAATGTGTGGTTTGACAAGCCGTTCAAAACACTTCATCACAATTGGTGTCAGTGCAACAGGACGATAGTCATTCAGACAGGATACAACTGGTTTCTTTGCCACCGGTACTATGATAGAGGTCTTGAAGCATCTGAGAACGATGGCCTGACTCAGGGAGATGTTATAAATGTCAGTCAGTACATCGGCCAACTCGCTCGTGCAGTCTCAGAGCACACGTCCCGGGATGTTGTCTGGACCTGCAGCTTTACGTAGGTTGACCCTGGTTATGGTCCTCCGTGTGTGCACTGTGTTGATGTTAAAGCTGGTCCGACCGATGGTGGGGATGTGCCAGCCCTCCCTCTGATTGTCGGGTTTGATGCTTCAAAATGTGCAAAGAAGTCGTTGAGCCTGTCTGGAAGCGAAGCGTCGTCATCATCGACCCCCTGCCTAGACTTCTAGCCTGTCAGTGTCCGAACTCCCTGCCACATCTGCTTGGTGTTCCTAGTGTCACAGAGGTGTCCCTGGATTTTCTCCGCATAGGCGCGCTTCGCCGTCTTAATTCCCTTTGAGAGCGCAGACTTTATTGCATGAAAGGTGCTATATAAATAAAGTTTGAAGATTGAAGTATGAGATCACCTTGAGCTCTTTGATATTATGCTGGATATTTCTGACTTAAATAAGAACCCAGACCCATTTTTCCTTAAAGGAAAATTATGTGGGATATACCACAGACCAAGTGGACCACATAGAACACATTTCTGATGTTTTTTTCAGAATAACACTTTTTAATACCAAAGATCTGTGTTGTTACATATATGTTACATTGGGCGTTAGTGGTAAACGTATTCCTTATTTGAAAATAAGTAAACCTGACAGTTTTTACTGCTTGGTAACATAAAATTGCCTTTTTATTTGCATTTCCACAACATATATCAAAGCTGTGACTTTAATAGCAAGGTTTAACATAAAATTCTTCTTCAGTTTTGCTTTGCGTCACAAAATATACCAACTGCATCAAAATAAATAACATTGCCTATTTGGGGGCATTCGCAACAAGCTACCATAGGTACAGAGAACTGAACAACAGACCTAAAAACATAAATTGTGGGGGAAAAAAAAAAAAAATTAAATGCTGAAGAGAAATAGAACCCTTGTATCATCAGCACCATGTCTGAAACATTTTCTCAGTTCTTTCATCTGTTAAGTATCTTTAGCCTTTTAGCCTAAGCCAGATGGTAAGACTTGAAACAGTTTCATTCCTCAGTGAAGCAAAGACGCACATCACATTTCTCACAGAGAGTGGTGGTTGCATTGATTTTGCAGAGTTTGCAGCGGCCACACTTGTCACATTTCACAGGCCAATGTGCAACTTGGTCAGTGCGAACATCATCTGGAACTCCAACACAAATTCTCTTGGGCAGTGGTGGTGGTGGTGGAGATGTGGCACTGAGTGATGGGCGGCCTCTTTGTGCCTGCCAAAGAATGAGGCTAGTGGCAACCTCTGCCTGGAAGCTCTTTTGTTTTAGTGCGTTTTGGACACCAAGTAGTTTACAGTCACGGCGGTAGATCAACCATGCATTAACCAGACCTAACATGATGGTGTGCCAGAACAAGTAGATGTACCACCTCCGTGACCTCATGTGGTACTTGCACCTTGCAATGCATGCATCAAGGAGGTCTACTCCTCCCATGAATGTGTTGTATTCCTTCACAATGTGTGGCCTCCTGACCTCCACAAATGCCTTGTCTGCTTTGCTCCAGCATCGAGCGTTATCTTGAGGCTCAACTGCACAGTAGGATGAGATCAGGGCAACAGATTTGTTGTCATACCACTTGACAATGACCATGCTTTCTTCTTTTTCCACCCTGGCGTCAACAGATCCTCTGCCTCTCTTGGCAAGACTTTTCTCGTCTTCAAGCTGACACCCAGCCAAGCGATTGCCACGCAGAGTTCCCATAAAGTAGATCTTTCGTTGAAGAAGGCTGAGCACCAGTGGTGCTGAAGAAAAAAAGATTGTCGGCAAATACTTTGTAGTTTTGGTCTGATGGGAGAGTTTCACAAAGCTTGACCACAACATCACCTCCCATGCCAAGTAAAGATTTTTTCCCAGTGCCACCTTCATAGACTGCAAAATCACAGAGGATTCCTGAGGAAGAACAGCAGCTCCAAATTTTCAAACCCCAAGGGTGGGGCTTGCCCTTCACATACTGTCTTATCGGGCTGTGTGTCCCTCTGAAGGACACACATCAATAGAGTTGCTCATCAATAGAGTTGTGCTCTTCCGGGGTGATATCCAGGCATTGTTTACGAAACATATCCAACCATGGCCGGATCTTCCAACACTTATCTTCAGCTTGCCTGTTTGATACATCAGTGTTGTCAGTGAAATGCAGAGTTGCCAGCAGGTTCTGAAAACGATTACGTGACATGATGTCAGCCACCATGGGACACTTTGTGTCATTTTCCCAGTATGCACAATTTCCCGTCAGTTGGCAAAGACCCATGTGCAGGTAAAGGCCAATCATTATTTCCAGTTCTTTTACAGTGGTGTTAACATTGTTGTGGTTTGCAGATTTTTGTACACTGTACAAATTTGTTTGTTCCTTGAGTAACTCGAGCATTTCTGGTGTTATGAACTTTCTGAAGTACTCCAGAGGACTAAGAAGATTGTCTGGAGGTGTGACATGTGGTCCTTTGAATGTGCACTCAGGGGTTTCAAAAGGTTTCTTCCTCCAAGAAAATTGTTTTTGCCATGGACAGTTCCTTCTTCTGTTCCTTGTTTTTGTCCATGGACAGTTTCTTGCTTTTTTCCTAGGACGGATGCATTTTGCTGCCCTAAATTCACGTTTGGTTGTGGTACATCATCTGATGTACTTGATTCACTACTGTCTGAATCACCACACTCACTTGACTCGTCACTCTCCCTGTCTTGGCTATATATTGGGATTGTAAAGAGGGTCATCAGGGTCTTCATCTGAGCTATCGTCACATCCCTCAAACTCACTATCATCTCCCACGATGGCCTCTAGTGCATCCTGAAGAGTGTAGCGCTTGTTCTTTTGCATACTACAAATTAAATAGAAATAAAAGAATATAGAATAACAAGAATAAGACTTTTACATTTTTATGGGATCAGCATAGGATAGTAAAATTTTGTGAGCATTATGTACAGGTTTGCAAAAAGTGTTTTGTAATACAAACCAAATACTTTCACATTATTTTGTGTTTCTATTTGTTCAGTACACTTTTAATTGACCAGCAGAACATATTTCAACTTAATATAACTGATACAGCTAAATTATTTGGGTGGATTATTACCGTTTTTGTTATTGTGACAAATAGGTCACATCAGGTTTTTCATTCTTATTTTAAGGCTAAAAGCCCAATGTGACATATACAGTATGTTACAGCGATATTTCCCTAACTGGTTTGATATTACTTTCTTCAACAAATATGGTCAGACCAGGTTGAATGTAATATAGGACATGTTATCAAAGCACTGGAACTGTTAAATGTGTTTGAAATTGCCTGTAGTATCAAAAAACAACTTTTTGAAATTAGCTGCTTCCTTGAAATTTGCACACAGGCCATACCAGCATTTTGGAGAGGCCACTTCCTGTCAGAGTCACATGACTGTCACATGGTCATCCCACCAGGATGTTTAGTATAGGTCGCTTAGGGACTTAATGAGTTAAGGTCAGACATAAAGCTTTATAAGGAAGAGACTGGGGCATTCAAAGTGCTTGTTACACTGGTGTCACCGTGGGTTCTTATGTTAACCACTTGCACTCCGTTGTTCCGCGGGCGGGCAAGTCTCTGCGTCCTAGGACGCATGAGGGCGCACAAGAGCGCACTCGTGCGCGCTCGGACGCATAACGCATGATATACTGATGATGGTGCAGATGGAGATGGTGCTGGCCTCCAAGCGCCACTGGGAAAAAAATGCTGCAGACACAGAACAGATTAGTTCATCTGATTGACCTCTCATTCGACTAATAAGAGCTTTGAATTGGGTTTCTGAAACCATGAAGAGCCAATGAAAGAAAACCTAGGAAGGAGGACCCGCCTCCCAACGCTTTGAATGCAGTGAGCCAACTGAAGCAGAGAAGTTCGTGAGCTGTTTTTTTTTTTAAGGCTGGGTGAAGACTGGCTGCTGGAGCGGATCAAAAAAGGACACAGGAAGAGCCCCACAGACCCAGCAGCATGGAGACCATCCACAAATGCAACCTGTGTGACAGGGAGTGCCATTCGTGGATCGGCATGTTCGGCCACAGGCGGTGCTTATTTTGTATTGGTTCCAGCAGAGTAGACGTTGTGATTTCTTCCATGGTCATTATAGACCGACGGAGGCTGACGACGAAGGCTGAGTGACACACGCCTTCACCAGTCTTTTTTAAATTACTACTGTTATTTGTTTTGAAAAATCATTCGCCAAAAACCGCAATCATGGAAGCACAAAACCGCAATAATGGAATTATGTTTTGATCGAGTCGCGAGACCAGAACCAGAGCGGATCAGCGTCGCGTTCGTCTGACAATGAGGAAGACAAGTTCGCTAAGACTCTGCTGTGAAGAGGTAAGGTGTTATAAGCTAAATTATTATTTATCCCTGAAAATTGTAATCAAAAATGACTTTTGACCGATCGGTAAATTACAGCTGTGCGGTTCACGAAGTCTGAAGTTCGTGCGCCGCGGTACAAGGGGTTGCTCGCAGTGTACAGGCTGTGAACGTCCTCCCACCCCCGCTATTCTTCTGCAGCGAGGGGGGGGGGTGGGGAGCCGCGATGATTGCACTGCTGTCCTACATCACCACATAAGGCTAATCCGTTGTGTAGCGATGGCTGAAGTCCCTCCTCTGTAGCGAGCGGGGGGGACGAGTGTAATCTGTCATGTAGCGAGGGCCGAACTCTGTCCTTGGTAGCGGGGGGGGGGGGCGGCGGGCGACCCCCCCCCCCCACACACACACACACACAGCCCTGAGTGTGACCTTTCCTTTGAGCCTAAAATGAAGATTCTACATTGAATTATTCAAAAGTTACAGACGTTTTTCCAAACTGTGCCATTTGGCACAATTTGGCACAGTTCCATAACGCCTGGGAACAGCCTGAGAACAAAGCTGTGTAAAATATTCATTTTTTGTGGTATTGTTACCAAATTTGGATCTCAGCTGGATAACACTTGGTTCTACATTTCTGTTGCATTTTCCAGCCGGATCGGACAGCTGTGTGTTATTTACAAGCATTTGTATCCAAAAAAACACTGTGTCCAAATTTTTTTTCTTCAAGTTCAGTATGTTTAGATGACTGTAACTCAGTGGCCGGAGCACATAGAGAGATTATGTTTTTTTTGCCAAAAAATTCAAAGTGTTTTCTTTTAAATGAGACCAACCCCATGAAGATGCTGCAAAGGGTTGAAGAACAGCTTTCAATTTAGTTTGGGCACGTTATTTTTTTGGCATTTTTAGGAAAATTGCCCGGAGTGCAAGTGGTTAAGATTTTATACACCAAATGAATAGTTAATTTTTTTTTAAATAAAAAAACCCAGCAGATTAATCTGCAACAAAAATAAACATATGCTGCAGCCCAACTAAAAATTCACAGTACTGAATGAGAATTTCATACCATAAATACAACAAAACATAGCTATCAATTTTATCATATCTGTGGCATCTGTAAGATCTTTGAATAAGGATTATTGGATTTTTTTAAGGATAATTGAAACCAAAATTTTGGAAAATCTAAAACTTTAGGACTCCAAGAATCCACCTAATCTATATTTTTGAAGTCCTGCTTTTTCAAGTCTTCTTTTTTCCCCCTAACTTGTGAACCAAGAACACTGAACAACTGTATGGCCGTGAAATTCAAATCCAAATAAATAAATCTAAATGGATCAGACTTTACAAAATATTTACATCACGTTGTATTTTATAAGACTTTGAACAAGTGAATGAGATCATGAACATTTGGAAAATGGTCAAGGTCATGGAATATGGAAAGGGGAAAAAATAGGGTTTGTAAGATTTCTTTTGCAACAACAGAATGCACTTTTTAACCCCGAATGCTGCATTTTTCTTTCCTATAACTTTATAAGCTTGGACATTTTTAAATCAACTAGTTAAATAAGTTTCTTACCCCAATGTGTCGATCTTCTCTTCTCCTCTCTTCTTCCTCTTTTATTCTGAAGCTAAAAAGGGAACCAGGTGTGTGAAAAATAAATTATTTGATCCTCTTCAAAATGACCATCTTTGCCTTGTGTCTCACCTTTCTTCTCCTCTCCTTCCTTCTCTTCTTCTTCTTCAACCGTTTCACCTTTTTGTGGCTGGCTGCATGTCCTGCGGCCTCCTCCCTGACCTTCAGCTTCATCCTCGGAGTCTAGAAACTCCTCCTCAAGGCTATCCTCTTGTCATGAGCTCGGACTGAAACAGCACACACAAAAGCGTACCTCATCAATACCTGTAGAAAAAAAATGCACAAAATAAAACCTGACATCATTCCAACTTGTTTCGTACTGGAGATGCGTTTATCAGAGTTTTCCTCATCTTCGTCTCCAATGTCCGGATGAGGAGCATCCTCTGGGATTGCCTGCATCTGGACGCCGGGTGCATGAGGCAGCATGCGGAGGTTTTCAAACAGGCGCTGTTTGATCTTCTCCAGGTATTCACTGGTGTTCTGGTTGGTCATGTTAGAAGGGCTGATGTGCAGCTTGAAATCTGGCCCAAAGTACTCAAAGTAATCGTTGTAGGGAAGCTCATTTGGGATGGAGCAGTCCAAGGCGACAGCCGTCTCGTAGGTCCAGCAGCGCGCCACATTGCGGATGGTGTAGCCTCCACCGCCCAACATCAGCAGAGGAAGGTTGAAGCTTTTGATGTATTCCACACATTTGGCATGGCCTATGGCAGTCAAAGCACACGCATTAAGTCTTGTACATTACAAAAGCTATTCTGACAATCATCTTGGGAGTGGGAAGTGTTTTTATACCTTTGATGGTGAGGTTGAAGCAGCCCAGTCTGTCCCCAGAAAGAGAATCTGCTCCACATTGGAGAACAACAGCACTCGGCTGGTACATCTCCATTACTTTAGCCATGATCTAACACACACACACCAGACAAATATGAGTGATTTTAGAGTTCTGTCTATTAAATATAAAAGTGTTGCCATGATTCAAGATGCACTTACAGGCTTGAAGATGGCTTCATAGGACTCATCGTCAATGCCATCTCGAAGAGGGTAGTTCACTGCATAGTACTTTCCCTTCCCTGCTCCAATGTCCTGAAATCATTGGAAAGATTGTTGGTAGCAGTCGTGCCCACACAAGAACAAGATGCACCAGAAAGGTTTCAGAGAGAGAAACAAACTAACCCTCAGGTCTCCAGTACCAGGGAAGTACTCCCCATACTTGTGAAAAGACACAGTCATGACCCTGTCTGTGGTGTAAAAGGCTTCCTCTACTCCATCCCCATGGTGAATGTCAATGTCTATGTACAGCACCCTCTGGTGGTATCTAAAAAAAAAATGGACACATGCCAAAAACATGCAAGTTAGGTTAACTGGCATCAAAACTGGGGATTCTAAATTGTCCTTAGGTGTGAGTGTGAGAGTGAATGGTTGTCTGTCTCTCTGTGTTGGCCCTGCGATGGACTGGCGATCTGTCCAGGGTGTGCCCTGCTTCTCGCCCAAAGATGCTGGGATAGGCTCCAGCCCCCCCGCGACCCAAAAAGGATTAAGCGGAAGAAGATGGATGGATGGAAGTGTCAGCATGGTTTTCATTCTGATTAAACAAATAATGCATTAATCCAGTGTACATCCAAACATTAAGCAGTTTAGAGTGCATGCGGTAACATCTACAGCAAGGAGGGGTGGGTATTGTCAATATTTTATCAATACTGATACTTATTGATACTCTTGTTGACACAACTCTCCGTAATTTGGTGCAAAAAATAAAGACATGACATGCTGCAATACCTCAGATTTATAGAATGTCACATTTATAAGCATTTCATGAGGTTGCTCATGTTTCCCCTCTACTTGCAACAACATTTGTACAGTGTTTCCTCTGGCTCAGAGACTTTAGTGTGGGAGCAATATGGTTTGAGCATTGTTTGTGTGTTGGGGGATGTACACTCCTGATCAAAATCTTTAAGACAGCGGGGGAAAATGATAAGTATTCGCATTTCGTGCTGGTGGATTGTAACCAGACTATAAGTAGAGCTTCAAAACACAAAAAGAAAAAATGGGAGCAAGACACAAAAATAGAGACAAGGCAGTTTATTGAAAACTGCACTTAAACTCAGACAGGCTGTTCATCAGCTGATAAAAAGTTCAAGACCATAGCTTAAAAAAAAGCAAAACTCCAAAGTGTCAAAAAAGGACTTGGTGAGTAGCCTCACCATTCTTGTTGATCACTTCAAAAATTCATTTAGGCAAGCTTGATGCAAGTGTTTCCAGGAGGTTGGTGGGAACATTACTCCATGTGGTGAAGATGGCTTCATGAAGGGCATCCATAGTCTGGAACTGACGTCCGTTTTTGTAAACTTCCATTGCCGTCCATCCCCAAATGTTTTCAGTGTGATTTAGAGCAGGGGAACACAGGATGGTCTACAAGAGCAGAGACAGAGGATCCCATAGGCTGTCTGTGAAGACACATGCTGATCATCAACCCAAACTAAGGCTTACTGATGCTGACTGCAGCCCAGTTAATTATAAGACGTCACCAATAAAAGACGAGTCTCCTCCCACGCCACAAACTTGCCTATTTGGTCTCAACGAGACGGCACCAGACATGAGACACTGATGGATGGAAGAAAAAGTTTTATTCTCTGATGAGAAAAAAAATTTAACCTGGATAGTCCTGATGGTTTCCGACATTACTGGCATGACAAGGAGATCCCACTGGAGATGTTTTATACTGCCACAGTGGAGGAGGCTCCATCATGATCTGGGGTGCTTTTTCCTTCAATGGAACAATGGCGCTGCAGGTTGTGCAGGGGCGTTAAACAGTGCCTGGCTATGTGGCGATGTTGCAGCAGGCATTCCTCTTGAGCCCTCGTCTGTGCAGTAATGACTAGGTCTTTCACCATCTCTCTGGTCTTGCTGACATTCTCTGTTCGGTCCACTCCACAAATCTGTCTACCAGTGTCCTGTACTCTTTCTTCTCTCCCTTTCTTATACACCCAACAACAGCTGAGTCATCAGAGAATAATGTCACTCTGTTGGACCATCCACACAAATATGAAGCCAATTCTGTGTGTGTTGTGTGTGTGTGTGCGTGCGTGCGTAAATCCTTATGAATGTTATATTTTTGTAAGAAAATTAAAACAGTGGTGTTAACTTACTTTAGTAGCTCCAGGATGGCCAAGACGATGTCATTAACATAACAGAAACCTGAGGCCTCAGATTTTTTTGCATGATGAAGTCCACCAGCCCAGTTTACTGCAATGTCTGTTTGCTGCTTGTTCAGCTTCACTGCTCCAGCTAAAAAAAAATAAAAAATGTAGAAACAAATATAACATCTTTGTGATGCAGGTACCAGTTTATGGAACATTACCAATCAGAGGTTTCATGATTAGCTTACTAACTTTTTTGACTTGCACCACATTACAGTGTTTTATGGATATTGTTTTTTTCCAATATTGCACATGTTCTAGGAACCAAACTACAAACCCCTGCAAAACATGTCTATCGCACATACAGTATATGGCCATTGAAGGATTAACCAAAGTGTGATTTAAGTAACTTACCCACAGAGCCACCTGTTGAGAGTTGGCAAAACTCAAAGAGACCATCAAACACTGGACAGTCCTCCCCAACATTGACTGTGAGAAAAAGAACAAGACAATGATTTCATGGAACTGAACATCATGAAAAGTTGAATCAATGAATGAAGGATCCATGAGAGGGAAATGGCACACTCACATCTCTGCATCTGTTTGCTGTATTCTGACATATTGTCTGGTCGGATGGACCGCAAGAACTTGATGTAGTCGTCGCTGTGGTATTTTGTCATCTCTTCACCGCTGGCCTTGTGTGGTCTCTGAAACCACAGACAAGTGATGAGTTTTGGGATTTTTGTCAATTACTGATGGGATAAACCTAAATATTCTAAACCTACATCATTGGAACGGCCCTGGCCATTTTGTTTTTTCCTGTGTTGTGTGTTTGGCTGTTGCAGTGAGTCATCGCTGTTATAGACTATCTTCAGTAGTGCACTGCACCACAGCTGGGCAGAAGTTGCTGTGGATTGGGTTAAGTTGACACCAGTGCCAGTTCAAAAACTCTGGCTCAGCAGTGTGACAGTTGGCAGCCCAATAACAACCGTGTTGTTATCAGCTTCCAAAACAGTGTGCCTATTTTGTTAATTTGATTAAATAAGTCTTGCCTTGTAACAGTGCATCATGGACTTTGTAAATACTCCTGTACTTTGGTAAGACGGCACCTTTGTATTCAATACAGTGGAGCAAAAAAGTATTTAGTCAGCCACCAATTGTGCATGTTCTCCCACTTAAAAGATGAGAGGTCTCCAATTTTCATCATAGGTATACCTCAACTATGAGAGACAAAATGAGAAAAAAAAAATCCAGAAAAATCACATTGTCTGATTTTTAAAGAATTTATTTGCAAATTATGGTGGAAAATAAGTATTTGGTCACCTAGAAACAAGCAAGATTTCTGGCTCTCACAGACCTGTAACTTCTTCTTTAAGAGGCTCCTCTGTCCTCCACTCGTTACCTGTATTAATGGCACCTGTTTGAACTCGTCATCAGTGTAAAAGACACCTGTCCACAACCTCAAACAGTCAGACTCCAAACTCCACTATGGCCAAGACCAAAGAGCTGTCAAAAGACACCAGAAACAAAATTGTAGACCTGCACCAGGCTGGGAAGACTGAATCTGCAATAGGTAAGCAGCTTGGTGTGAAGAAATCAACTGTGGGAGCAATTATTAGAAAATGGAAGACATACAAGACCACTGATAATCTCCCTCGATCTGGGGCTCCATGCAAGATCTCACCCCGTGGGGTCAAAATGATCACGAGAACAGTGAGCAAAAATCCCAGAACCACACGGGGGGACCTAGTGAATGACCTGCAGAGAGCTGGGACCAAGGTAACAAAGGCTACCATCAGTAACACACTACGCCGCCAGGGACTCAAATCCTGCAGTGCCAGATGTGTCCCCTGCTTAAGCCAGTACATGTCCAGGCCCGTCTGAAGTTTGCTAGAGAGCATTTGGATGATCCAGAAGAGGACTGGGAGAATGTCATATGGTCAGATGAAACCAAAATAGAACTTTTTGGTAAAAACTCAACTTGTCGTGTTTGGAGGAGAAAGAATGCTGAGTTGCATCCAAAGAACACCATACCTACTGTGAAGCATGGGGGTGGAAACATCATGCTTTGGGGCTGTTTTTCTGCAAAAGGACCAGGACGACTGATCCATGTAAAGGAAAGAATGAATGGGGCCATGTATCGTGAGATTTTGATTGAAAACCTCCTTCCATCAGCAAGGGCATTGAAGATGAAACGTGGCTGGGTCTTTCAGCATGGCAATGATCCCAAACACACCGCCCAGGCAACGAAGAAGTGGCTTCTTAAGAAACATTTCAAGGTCCTGGAGTGGCCTAGCCAGTCTCCAGCTCTCAACCCCATAGAAAATCTTTGGAGGGAGTTGAAAGTCCATGTTGCCCAGCGACAGCCCCAAAACATTACTGCTCTAGGGGAGATCTTTATGGAGGAATGGGCCAAAATACCAGCAACAGTGTGTGAAAACCTTGTGAAGACGTTTGACCTCTGTCATTGCCAACAAAGGGTATATAACAAAGTATTGAGATGAACTTTTGTTATTGACCAAATACTTATTTTACCGAGGAATTTACCAATTAATTCATTAAAAATCCTTCAATGTGATTTTCTGGATATTTTTTTTTTCTTATTTTACATAGTTGAGGTATACCTATGATGAAAATTGGAGACCTCTCTCATCTTTTAAGTGGGAGAACTTGCACAATTGGTGGCTGACTAAATACTTTTTTACCCCACTGTACATGGAGCAGAAGGGGTGAGCTGCCTTTTTTCCCCTTTTCTCTCTCCTGCTTTTGTTAATGTAGGGAGTTGGGTGCAGGATTGTCTTTGTTCTTTATGTTTCACACAGGAACTAGGTGACACCAAGCTGGGTAAAGATGGGTTGGGTTTGTTATTTTGGCCTTTGTTCACATCTAAGTCAAGCTTGCTTGTTTGTACATAAATCACTTGTAAATAAGCACACTAAACCTTCTAATATCCTACTGGATTTTTAGTTCTCTGGGACAGGACAGGATTTCCCCCATTCATTTTATGTTGCACTCATCTTCCCCATGACGGGGGCTCTAACAATCATTTAAGAAGAGCCAGGCAATTAAAAAAAAACACCCTGACATTTTGGACATATAAGACACAATCTTGCTCACGTCCACTTTTCCAGTATTTCCTCTCTCCTTGTTGCGTGTGTATAGAGGGGATACATTGGAACAGAATTCTTGGCAGTTACAGGACAGTTACTATAGCAACATAGTGTTGTGTGGTATGACGATATATATCGGATGACGATATAAAAACGTCTATCGTTTCATAGAATACTCTTCTCGTTTATATCATATTTAAAATGCATATACCCCCGTTTATTCAGTGAAGCTCTTACCTTACCACTACTTGTCAGTGCCCCGTCTCGTTCCCGCAGTGCGCGACTGTGCAATTTCCCTGAATTTAGCATATGCCAAAAAAATCAAATTCTTTCTTCAATGAGGGGCAGTAGAAATTTTGAAACATTCCACTGGTGGAACAAAGGAATTTTACGAGGTTAAACATGCACTGGATCCCTGAACAAGAGGCTGTGCCAACAGGAACCAGAGATGGTGGCCATGACAGAAATAATCGTCATTAGTCGACTAATTGAAAAAAATAGTCAGATTAGTCTACTACCAAAATAATCGTTAGTTGCAGCCCTAGTCGCAGTGTTTTTGTATGCCAGGTATGCCAACCTTGACCTTTTGGCCCCAAACCTATAGTCAAAGGTCAGGTTCTTGGGGTGAACATATGTACCAAGTTTGGTGACCCTAGCTTTACTAGTTCCAAAGTAAGAGTACAAATGGAATATTAACGTTGACCTTTTGACCCCAAACCCATAGTCAGGTCAGGGTGGAAGCCATCCAAAATTTGTCTTGGATGCAACTATGGTGTGGCTTTGAAAAACTTAAATAATTTCTTTCAGTAGTTATTGTGTTTACAAGATTTAATGAAAAACTGAACTCTGACCTTGACCATCAAGATCTATAATTCCTACAAAAATCATTCGATCAGAGTCAAATAGTAATATGAGCATCACCAGTGTAGGGCTGTGCGATTCAGTCATTCATTCATTCATTCATTCATCTTCTTCCGCTTAATCCTTTTCGGGTCGCGGGGGGTGGGGGGGTGGGCTGAAGCCTATCCCAGTATCTTTTGGGCGAGAGGCAGGGTCCACCCTGGACAGATCGCCAGTCCATCACAGGGCCAACACAGAGAGACAGACAACCATTCACTCTCACAGTCATACCTAAGGACAATTTAGAATCCCCAGTTTTGATGCCAATTAAAACCTCCAAACCTCCGCTGCCTTGCGGCACACCCGGTCACGGGAAAGGCTTCGGGAGTCAACCCTGAGGAAAAATCCGGAGTCGGAGCCCCTAAGGCAGTTCTCTGTTGTGCTCAACATTGTTCTGGCAGCTCCTGCGACGGCGCTGGTGCCAAACTATAGCAGCCCTGCTGTTCCTTTGGATTCATCAGTGACGTGGAGAGGGGGGACATGCTGCATGGGTAACATCTTGTCCTCCATATCTTCCTGCCCAGGCTTGAATCCTACCAACGCCCAACGCTGGAAGGTAGAACACCGGTGCGCATCGGCCTGTTCAGCCACAAGCGGTGCTGTTCCAGCAGAGTACACGTTTAGGATTCTCTTCCATGGTCATCATAGACCGACGGAGGCCGACGGATGCCAATTAACCTAACTTGCATGTTTTTGGCATGTGGGAGGAAACCGGAGAAATCCCGGAGTAAACCCACGCAGACACGGGGAGAACATGCAAACTCCACACAGATCACTGTTGGTCGGGGGCTGGGATCAAACCTAGGATCCTCTGACCAAGGGTGAGTTGCTGTGCTGCTGCAGTGCTAACCACTCCGCCACTGCACCGCCGCTCAAGATCTATAATTCCTGCAAAAATCATCCGATCAGAGTCAAATAGTAATATGAGCATCACCAGTGTAGGGCTGTGCGATATGACTATATCATACCTGCCAACTTTTAAAACCTGAAAAGCCTAGTAGCTAACCGGGGTCCAGGGGCCACAGGTCCCAGTAGGTCCAGGACAAAGTCCTGGAGGGGGGTTCAGGGGGGCGAAGCCCCCCGACGCCAAACAAATATCAGCATTAAATCAAGTTAAAATGTGGCTAGCACAGTTTTACCCTCGGCCGGGGGATCGCGGGGATCATGAGATCGTGGGTTCGATCCCAGCCCCCGACCAACAGTGAGCTGTGCGGAGTTTGCATGTTCTCCCCGTGTTGCGCGGGTTTACTCCAGGATTTTTCCGGTTTCCTCCCGCACACCAAAAACATGTAGGTTTAGGGCGCTCGCGCACGCAGCGACCAGCAGCCGGTGGCTTGTCACCAGACTGCAAACCAAGTCTACCTAAGGGTACAAATAAGTAACAAAAAAAAAAAAATCATTTCTTCAACAATCATGTTTCTATTTTCCTTAAATTGTCAATGCAGATATGCTGATGGAAAAGATCAAGGAGAAACTCTATGGTAATATTCTCTTAGTACATAATCATGCATTTAACACATGTTGATAAATGACATTTCTCTTGACCTTTTCCCTCAGCAAATGTGAAATTTTCACCCTTTCTTGTGCGAATATTCCTGGAAATGCTTTGGAGTATTCCTCACGAAAAGACTGTGATTTTCATTTGGATTTCACGCTCATTTGTGATTTTTCTCCGGCAGATTCCATGATGAAAACAGACAATGTTGACCTAATTCCTTCGCGACTCCGCCGAGCCCCGCCACTGTAACTGGGCTCCAATTCCGGCTCTTATCCGGCTGGGGCCCCGGTGGCCCTCCACTGGTCCCCGTTTCCTACCACCGCTGTACTTGAACTCTGATCTGGCTCCCGTCCAACTGTTGCCTCGGTTAGTTCCTCCGGTGAGCCCCAATCACCGGGGACAGAGTCGCTTCTTTGTGTCGGTATTAAGTGCTATGACTAGTTATGGCGTTAGCGATAGCGTTAGCTTAGCAAACGCTTCAGGTAAAGCGTAGCAGCGAACCACGAAAAGAAATGCTACTCAGTTTACTCACAGAGCCCGGTGAAAGGCGAATAAAGGGGTATTTCTACTTCAAAAGCTGGTTCAACCAAGGTGGAAATTCAGCCTGTGCGTCACAAATGTTGATCCGATATTCGCTGTTGGTTAGTTATTTTAGTGGTGAAATCAGCAACTTTGTCTCAGCACTGAAAAAGTGTGACCATCCCGGCCACCATCACGTGTTGCTATGTTCTAAATTTAGATAAGATTCCTAGCGATCTCGTGTTTGGAATTGCTTTTGTGGTTTTTTTTTACGATTTAAATTTTTTGACTGAATTTTTAGTGAAAAACCGTAATTTTGATTAATAAAGCCGTAACCCAGAATGGGGTCTTGAAAACCGTAACCATTACGGCAAAACCGGAGTAGTTGGCAGGTATGCTATATATACACACGTGGACAAAATTGTTGGTACCCCCCTGTTAATGAAAGAAAAACCCACAATGGTCACAGAAATAACTGAAATCTGACAAAAATGGTAATAAATAAAAATTCTATGAAAATTAACCAATGAAAATCAGACAATGCTTTTGAATTGTGGTTCAACAGAATTATTTTAAAAAACAAACTCATGAAACAGGCCTGGACAAAAATGATGGTACCCTTAACTTAATATGTTGTTGTACAACCTTTGAGGCAATCACTAGCAATCAAACGATTTCTGTAACTGTCAATGAGACTTCTGCACCTCTAAGCAGGTATTTTGGCCCACTATGGCTGTGTGATGCGTACAGTGTGCGTGTCTGTGTCTGTGCTTGTCACTCTCACTTCCAGCACCACCCCTGGCTAGCACTTCTGCTGTGAAAAGGAAGTAGCATATGTAAATCTTCCCTGCCAGGTATAGCCTCTCCACAGTTAGACCTATGTGGTCCAGATATGGGATCCGCCCCGAGGTAGCAGATGGTAATTGGGTGCCTTGCGGCCCCAAGCTAAACCACAGGGTCTTGGAGGACACTAGGCCCCTAAATGCAGGCATGCATGGCCCACCGGTGTGTGGATATGCCCTGATGCCTGCAAACCTAGGCCCCAGCTTTGGGTTAAATAGTATCACTGTCTTGTGATAGTCTTGGGAAAGGCAAAGGCTAAGGGAGTTAACCCTGACAGAAAATCTGGATAGATGACACTCATGAGCATAGTAACTGCAAGTATCTACAGGAAGGATAACCCAGAGAGAAAACCTGGCCCTCCAGAGTGGAGGTTTGGCATGGGGCCAACTACTTCATCCTAGAAAACAGCATACCATTACAGAAACTGCAACAAGCAATGTTGAATCTAACCCTGTTACTGGTCCAATGGATGACTCTAGCTGTGATGAAGAGCATAGCAGTATGACATCTCCTAGTGAAAGCCCATACATAGGGATGTGATTTGGGGTTGGGGAAATTATCTGAAAATTAAGCAGGGGGTCTGGGAGATGCAGTTCCCCAGCGGGGTCCGGGGCACAGTCCCGGTGGGGGTGCAAGGGGGCGAAGCCCCCTGAAGCTCCTGGTTTTTATGATTTTTAAGTACCAGAACTGTGCTTAAATGACATAAAACAAACAGCTGAATGTCACTTATTACTGTATAATATTGACTTATGTTCCAAGAAGATAGCATTCCTAAAATATTCCAACAAGCATTATCCATCACATGTGTGGCATTAAAAATATTTTTTAAATAAAGTCCAAAACATCTTCAGCAGGCAAGATGAAAAAAAGTGAAAAGTGAACTCCTGTGGCAGATAGAAAGGTCTACATTTAACCATGAGAAACTCCAGGTTAGCTGAGCAGTGTCTCCCAACAGTGACAGAGTTCGTGCACCAAGCCTTGTTAATATAAATGCACACTCCCCCACCTCTGGTCTTACCGGAGTCATCAGCTGCTCTGTCTGCCCGGAGAGTGTGCCGTCCGGCCAGCTCGACAGCACCGTCAAGTACTCCACTATGTAGCCATGTTTCCATGAAAATCATGATATTGCAGTTCATAAGTTTCTTATTGTTGGTGATCTGAAGCCGTAGCCCATCCATTCTGTTCGCCACTGGCCGTACATTAGCGAGGAAAATGCTGGGTAGAGAAAGCCAGAGTGGTGTTAGCTTTAGCTTAGCTCTTAGCCCTCCGCGCTTCCCCCGCCTTTGTTTACGGTCTCTACGCCACCTGCGAGCACTTCCGGTCAGCCGGGTAGCTTACCTAGCATTGGGTGTTCTCCAGAGCTCAGGGATGAAACGTAGGTTGCTGATAAAAAGGTCGTTATTTTGTAATCCAATGTCCAAAAGTTCATTTCGGGTGTAGGACGTAAAAGCGAAGCTGTTCTGAACGAACAGACCCGAAATGAGCAGAAATATCGCTGCTAATCCACAAAATCTGAAGAGACGCTGAGCCTCGCGTTGTGCACGCGCCGCCATCTGGTCTGAAAATTTTTGGAAGATAAAAAAAGCGGAATTCCGCGAATTAGTGGAAAAAATCACATCCCTACATACAGGGAAGCTAGAAGACTGAGTGAGAGCCTCCTCTGACCAAAAAGCAAAATCAAAGTGAGGGCTTGGAATGTTCGTACCATGTATGAAGCATCAAAGGCCGCACAGGTAACCAAGGAAATGCAACATTATGGAATAGACATCCTGGGCGTTAGTGAATGTCGATGGACAGGTAGCGGAAAAATGAAATTGAACAGTGGCCATACTAATCTCTACTCAGGACAGGAAGTTAATCACAACAATGGGGTTGCTATCATTATCAGCAAAGAAGCAACTAAGACCTTATTACAGAGGGAGACAATAAGCAATTGAATAATAACAGCTAAATTTAACTCAAAATTTTATAACCTCACCATCATACAAGGTTACGTCCCAACCGATGACTCTGAAGAAAATGCCAAAGAGGAATTCTATGAGCAACTACAAACTATCTTTTCAAAAACACCACAGCATGACATGGTCATTATAATGGGTGACATGAATGCTAAAGTTGGAACAGATAATGCCAACACAAAGCAAGATATGGGGAAGCACGGCTGTGGAATAAGAAGCAAAAATGGTGAATACCTGATAGATTTCTGCCTAAACAACAACTGCGTAATAGGAGGTACCATCTTTCCACATAAAAACATCCATAAGCTGACATGGAAATCGCCAAATGGATTAACAACAAATCATATAGATCACATAATTATCAATAGGAAATGGCGAAGATTTCTGCAAAATGTTAAAGGTTTTGAGAGGAGCTGACGCCAACAGTGACCATTATTTGTTGAAAGCCACCATTAAGCTCAAACTAAGAAAAACATCTAAACAAACACGAGGAAGGAAACGGCTTGATATCCCACGTCTTAAAGCACCATTGACACAGAAAGCATTTGTACTAGAGCTGAAGAACAGATTTAATGCTCTAGAGCAGCTACAGAGTGAAGAAAATACCATCAAGAGCAGTGGCAACCACAACATTAAAGACAATCATATTAAAACTGCTGAAAACACACTGGGATGCCAGACTAAGAAAAACAAAGATTGGCTCTCTGAAGAAACGTGGAATAAAATCGAGGAAAGGAAGACAACCAAGAAAAAGATGCTCAATACGAAATCCCCAAGATTACTGGAGCAACTCCAAAACACCTATAAAGTAAAAGACAAACAAATCAAAAAAGAAATGTTAGGAAAGATAGACGAACTATGTGGAAAATATGGCTGAAGAAGCAGAGCGTGCAGCCACCCAGGGGGAGATGAGTGTTGTATATAAAATCACAAAACAACTGTGTGGTACTTCTTAAGTTCAGACTGCAAAGATAAGATAAGATAAGCCTTTATTAGTCCCACAACGGGGAAATTCCAGTATTGCAACAGCACAGGGATAGCAACACTCAGAGCAACAATCAGAAGGCAAGAAAAAAACAAGAGCAGCGAGTATACATATGTACATATAAACATAAATATATAGACACACATGGAATAAATATATAGATATATAAAAACACAGTGCGGAGCATTGGAGCTAGATGGACTAAATATATGAACATATAAACACACAGTGCGGAGCATTGTAGCTAGATGGAATAAATATGTGAATATATAAACACACACACAGTGTGGAGCGTTGTAGCAAGATGGAATAAATATATGAATATATAAACAGTGCGGAGCATTGCAGCTAGATGGAACAAACATGCAAATATATAAACACACAGTGTGGAGCATTGTAGCTAGATGGAACAAATATGCAAACAAACACACACAGTGCGGAGCACCGTAGCTAGATGAAATAAATATGTAAATCTATAAACACACACAGTGCGGAGCACTGTAGCTAGATGGAATAAATATGTAAATATATAAACACACAGTGTGGAGCATTGTCGCTAGATGGACTAAATATATAAATATACAAACAAACACACACAGTGCGGAGCATTGCAGCTAGATGGAATGAAACAGCATAACCGTCTACTTAGTTATCCTACATGGTATGATTATGTACCCATACATATTGTCACCCTCCATAGCTACCGATACTTTCCTAGTTGTATACTGGAGGGAACCATTGTGTAAGTCTATTGTGTCTTTTGCATTCAATACTATTCGGTTGTCACGTCTTTTTGCTATCTCTGCGAGCAGCCCTGCTTAGGTTATACAGTCTGACAGCCGTTGGTAGGAAGGACCTGCGAAACCTCTTGGTTGTGCACCTAGGATGATGTAGTCTGCTGCTAAATGAGCTCCTCAGTGCATTCAGTGTGTCCTGCATAGGGTGGAACTCGGACTCCAGCAGAGATGACAGTTTAGCCACCATCCTTCTCTCTCCTATCTCCTCCACTGGGTCAAGGCGCTGCCCCAGGACAGAGCTAGCTTTCTTGATCAGTTTGTTCAGTCTCTTCTTATTGGCTGCTGTAATGCCACTGCCCCAGCAGACCACTCCAAAAGTGATGGCTGATGCCACCACCGTGTCATAGAATGTCATAAAATATAAAAGATAAGTTGGGAAAGCTTCTAGTACAAGAGAAAGAACAAGCAGATAGATGGGTAGAACACTTTAGAGAGGTACTAAACTGCCAAGATCCACCAAAAGTGGCATCTCCAACACCAGTACCCGATGATCCTGAAATTGGTACCAGTCCACCCACAATGGAAGAGACCCAGAAAGCCCTCATATCCCTAAAGAACGGAAAAGCAGCTGGTATTGATACCATCCATGCAGAGATGCTAAAAGCAGATATCACATTATCAACAAGGGTTTTGCACAATCTCTTTAAAAGAATATGGGAGGAAGAAAGTCTCCCATCTGACTGGAGTAAAGGACTCATAGTAAAACTACCAAAAAAGGGAGACTTACAATCCTGTGATAACTGGAGAGGAATCAACCTCCTCTCTGTTCCAAGTAAAGTGTTCTGTAAGATAATCCTGGGAAGGATTGATGAAGCAATAAACAAAAAGCTAAGAGAAGAACAAGCTGGTTTTAGGAAAAGAAGAGGATGTATTGACCAAATCTTTACATTAAGAAACATCATTGAACAAAGCATTGAGTGGAATATGCCTCTTTTCATCAGTTTTATAGATTTCCGAAAAGCCTCTGATAGCATCCACAGAGACACCTTGTGGAAGATACTAAAAGCATATGGCATTCCATCAAAGATAGCTTAACTCAAAGATCTTTCATACTAGCTTTGAATGTAGCGTCATCATAGGAAATACCATCTCTGAGTCATTTGAAGTAAGGTCTGGTGTGAGGCAAGGTTGCATATTGTCACCCATACTATTCCTGATGGTTACTGACTGGATACAGAGGAAAACGACATCAAAAAGAAATGGTATCCAGTGGACACTATTCAGCCAGCTTGAAGACCTTGATTTTGCTGACGACCTAGTTAATCTCAACAACTAGGCAACAACTACAAGAAAAAAACTATTTTGAATGAATATGCACAAGTACAGGTTTAATCCTCACTAACTGCATCACAGTGTGGTATGGAAGCTGCACTGTCGCTTGCCAGAAGACACTACAACATATAGTGGATGCAGCCAGCAAGATCATCCGTGCCCCCCTGCCCCCCCCCCCTCTTGGATATCTACCCCACTCGCCTCACCCGCAGAGCCACCAACATCACAGGCGACACCTCCCATCCCCTACACTCCCTCTTCAGCCCCCTGCCCTCGGGGAAAAGGTACCGTAGCCTCCGGGCCCGCTCCACAAGGCTGCTGAACAGCTACGTTCATCAGGCCATCAGGACCCTGAACTCTGTTCACTCCCCCCCCCCCCCCCGCTTCCCAGACGGTAACACCTGCACAATAACTACCTCAGATGTTAGCACAGTAAGATTGGCACACCAACAATAATACTGTTGTTCTGTTGTATTTTTGCTGCTATATGTCTCTGCACTTTAACTGCAACCATTTGCACAAATGCCATATCTGCTGCAGTCTGTATATCACTGCAATATTGATCATGTGCAATCATATCTGTCACTATCTGCACCTACACTACCACATTGAAATGCACTATGGCTATTCATCTCTAGCTGTCGGAATTTAGGATTGCTGGGTTTCAAATCAAATCAACCTTTATTGTCATGTTGCTGTACATACAACTGTAGTGCAGGCAAAATGAAATTAAGTTTCTCTAGGCATCCATATATGTAAAAAGAACAATTTAAAACACACTCACTCACCCCCCACCCCAACACAGCCATTCACACATCCCTAACACATTTAGTTATTACAGTAATATTAACTTATTACAGTTGCAGTTTGAAATAACTACCTATGTATAAAATACCAATTAAAGTGGCTGAGTGAGTCAAAGTGGCTACTTGAAACTAACTAGAACTATAATATACATAAATTACTTATAACATTATGACTGGCGCCTAGCGGCTGCCCCGGCCTTGGATGCGCTCTGCAGAGCGTGCCCAAATGCCAAGTCACGTTTCGTTACCTTGTATTCATACATGTGTAATGACAATAAAGTTGAATCTCATCTCATCTCATCTCAAATATACATAATGTCCACAAGGTGCAATAGTATGTATGAAAGATTCCGGCTCAACTGTTCAGTATCCTAACAGCTTGTGGAAGGAAGCTGTTAATCAGTCTGGTGGTTCTGCCTCTGATGCTCCGGAATCGTTTGCCAGAAGGCAGCAGTTCAAAGTGTTTATGCAGAGGGTGAGAGTGGTCCTTGACAATGTTCAGTGCCCTGCTCCTACAACGGCTCTGAAAAAATTCTTGGACAGAGGGGAGGGAAACTCCCAATTACCCTCTCAGCTCCCTTGACTATCCTCTGCAGGGCTTTTTTTTTGTCTGACATACTGCAACTGGAGTACCATGTTGCAATGCAGTAAGTCAGAACACTCTCCACCACACCTCTGCAGAAGGTCCTGAGGATGCAGATGGGGAGAGAGGCCTGTTTGAGTTTCCTCAAGAAGTGCAGTCTCTGCTGGGCCTGCCTCCTGATCCCCGAGGAATTCTTGCTCCAGGTCAGGTCCTGCGAGATCTGCACTCCGAGGAACTTGATGTTCTCCACTCTCTCCACCGAACGGCCGCTGATGCTGATCCCACTAATCGTTTACCTAACTAATCGTTTACCACTATGGAGGTCAGAGTCCTGGCTACCACTGGCACCACGGGTTGCATCACCGTATATAGACTGTACATAGCCTGCTGCTGTCACTGTTTGTTCTTGTTTTGTTTTGTTTTTTTTTCTTTTCTTTAATCCAGCCCAATTTCTTTCTTTCATAAAATGCACACCAGTGAAGAGAGAGAGAAACACCATTTCAATTCTCCTGTATGTCCTGCACGTATAGTAGTACTGACAATAAAATCCTTGAATCCCTGTTCTTCAGAGATGTTAATGTAGCATTGATTTCATTGCTTCTTAAAGCAGACGGACAGTGACATTTTTTTATTGAACCAATCAACAGATTGTATGAAAATATTCTATTCTGTCTATTCCCGCGATTTAATATGTGTCACCAGCTTCCATAAATGACCTTATTTGCTCATAGCTCAGCCTTCACTTAGTGAGGCTGCAGTACCGCCATCTCTCGATAGGTGCGGGCATTGGTGACGTCACAACAGCAATAGAAAAAGGCAGAACGAGAGCAAAGTGATTCGGAGAGCGATTATTTTCTCGAGTTTGACAACCTCAATATAAATGATGACATTGAAAATGAAGAATCGGATGATGAAGTAGTTTTGGGTGGTGCTGAGGGGGGTATTCAGCCTTATTTGTGGGAAAGAAGTGAGGGTTATGTTGCCTGCCTGTGCGGTGAGCCTCATCAGAGAAACATTCCCATCTGATCACTACAAGGGATTTTGCCTACCAAGATTAGATTTGTGAACAATGATATGTAAATAAAGTTTTGTAAAATCATATATTGAGTTTATTAATGTTCATGTAAATGTTATAATTCTCATAGTTCAGCATTCATCAAAGTCGCATGTCATATACATTTGAATAATTTGAACACACTAAATTCTTCTCAATTTGAAAAGAAATATTACATACTATACCACCTTTGTATGAATGTTTGAAAACACAGCAGAAATATACAAAGAAATACAAAAATCAATGGAGTATAAGATAAGATAAGATAAGATAAGCCTTTATTAGTCCCACAACGGGGAAATTCCAGGATTGCAACAGCACAGGGATAGCAACACTCAGAGCAACAATCAGAAGGCAAGAAAAAAACAAGCAAGCAAGAGCAGCTAATATACATATGTACATATTACTATAAAATATATATATACACACACACACAGACACACAGTGCAGAGCATTGTAGCTGGATGGAATAAATATATGAATATATGAACACACAGTGCAGAGCATTGTAGCTAGATGGAATAAATATGTAAATATATAAACACCCACAGTACGGAGCATTGCAGCTATCACTACAGATTCTGTACATATCTGTACATATGTACATACAGATACATATCTGTATCACTACAGATTAAGAAAATAACTAGTTTCCAGATATAGCAATTATTATATTCCAATAAATAACATTTCACAGTTATAATGGGCACCATTTTATGGTAGAAAATTGGGGTTCCATTTTTAAAAGCACATTTCTCTTACAATCTTAGGCTTATATTTGTTTTTCTTAGCAAATATGTTGCTTCCCTAAAAATTGAAAGCTGAACTGTCATTGGTAATTTCTTCTACTTTTACATGTTTGATTTTGAAAATCATCCATTGCTTGGAATTCGTTTAAAATGTTTAGTAAACATTTGCAGTGAATATTAAAAATACAAAACTTACCCCGTTTACTTCTCGTTTTCTGACAGCTGATCGCATCGGTAGATCACCCTCGCTTTTCACGCCACTGTCACTGACACTTGTCTCACAGTCAGACTTGGGAATCGAGGGATATATAGTTGGAATAGCCGTTTTCTTTATCACCAATCTTTTTGCAAATTGCATCTTATTTCGAAATCGCTGTAAACGAAATGTCTACTGCACATGTAGGGCGCTAACGAGGTGCAGGTGTGCGCGCAGCTGAGGCAGATGCCTGAGAGCGGCGAGCTGTGACACCTGCAAAATATATGTGGACAAGAAAGACTGACAAACCTGGGTACTATTTCACTGGAGTCTGCTTTAATACAGAAGCTGAAGCAATAGGGAACACTGTATGTCTCTGTAATTGAGAACTTTGCTTCTAAAAAACACAGGAGGATGGACTTCCAATGTAAGTAACCGGTGAGTTAAACTGTCTTTCTTCAGCATGTTTTTTTCCCCCTAACCGTTCTTATGATCATGAAAATATTTGGTAATTCCGAGAAATATCCGTAATCGCCGATTTTAAAACGTAAACATCAAGTGTTGCATGAAGCAAAACACAGCAGGTATACCATCGCACCTGTAGACAACACAACGCCAAACCATATTAATTCGATTCCTGAAATCCTAATCTTCATAAATAATCTATTTGTAATCCACAAGTATTCCGAGAAATATCCGTAATTGCCGATTTTAAGACGTAAACATCAAGTGTTGCATGAAGCAAAACACAGCACTGGCCGCCGACCGTGTGCGTGTGTTTGCCGGTGGTGACGTCACACAGTCAGTGGCCATCTTAGCCGCTGATCGCTTGGCTGGGTCAGACAGCTCTGCACGACAGCGTACTTCAAGAGCGCATTGTCACCTTATGCGACATTCGTTGACATCAAAACATGTGCGGTTCGACTTAGCTCGTCTCAGACAACAATTTGAGATAAGAATTAGCGATATTGAATTTTCGTCTGTCCGTCTGCTTTAAGAAAGGTAAAGATCCTTTAGAATGTTCTAGCTATAGACATGCCTTATTATTAAATGCTGATCTAAAGATCTTTGCAAAGGTCCTGGCAAGACGCATACAAGGCCATATGTTGACATTAGTGCACTGTGACCAGACTGGGTTTATAAAATCCAGACTAGCCACAATGTTACAAGATTGCTGCACATTATAGACGTTAAAGACATTGCCTACCGCAGTTTTTTCTCTAGATGCTTGCAAAGACTTTTGACTGTCTTGAGTGGGATTTTCTGTGGTCAGTGCTGGAGGTCTATGGGTTTTGGTCGGGCTTTCATTGATATGATCAAGGTCTTGTACAGAAATCCAATGGCCGCAGTAATTACTGGCAGAAATAGTTCTCTTCCATTTGCAGTCTCAAGAGGTTCAAGGCCTTTAAGCCCCCTGCTGTTTGCCCTTTCCTTGGGAGGCACTAGCGCAAACCATCTGCTTCTCTCTGTTCTCTCCGATATGTGTCAAGGGCATTCTTCATCACGTTTTGTTGTATGCGAATGATATATTACCATATATGCATAACACATTGCAATGCATACCACATATTTCAGTGTTTCCTCTGGTAACATTTCTGGACGGCGGCCCACCTTGCCAGAAAAATTACCACCATGCTAATGAGGAGATATGAATTTAAGAAAAATATATGAAGCAATGACTTTCCGCAAGCGCGCACACGAACAACGAGCGTGGCCATCATCCGCATGGAGTTTAGAAGCGTCCCGCCCACGCAAGCTTTCTAGTCAGTCACCAGGCAGAGTGTCTTGCTAGCGTGACTGACAGAAACATGAGTTTATTAAAGTACTTTAAATGTGGAAAAAAATCAGAAGATGTATGCAAGCACTGGAGGCATTTATCATGGTTTTAACCCGCTGGAAACGGGAGCAATAATGGAAGAGTCGCTTAGCTAAGAGATGTGGTTAGAATTCATATGCAGCCGGCTTCATATGAAGAGAAAGGCAAGGGGGACTGATGAATTGCTGAGGACATATTTCACCAGCCACTACAATATTAAATTATGTTACCTATTATGTACCTGGCAAGTTAAGATGACCAAAATTCACAAAGCCAATGACTTTAATCCATCAGCAGCCTTCAAACAAACTAAACATGCCAACATTTGGATTTCAAAATAAGGGAGGTTTTTCCTGCCGTCGGGTTGGGGATATTTAAAAAAAAAAAAAAAAAAAAAAAAAAAAAAAAAACTATAAGTACATAGAAATATTATAACAGAAGTAACTGCATATTTGGTCATTTCTTTAAATATACTTTTAATAATTATATTTCTTTGAATTAAGAGTTAAAGTTATTGTTCTGTTCTGGCTCTACAAAATTATGGTTAGAAGTCTAAATTGTATGAGGAAAAAAGTAAAAAAATTGCCACATTCGGTTTCAAATTTATTAAAGAAGGAATAATTTTATAATAATCTGCCTTCGTCCATCAGACAGGCCTCTTCACTGTCCAGTTTTAAAACTCCTCTTAAAACCCATTTTTATTCTTTGGCTTTTGACCCAGTTTGAGACACTGGTTTTATTTGTTCTTATTGTCTCTATTGTATGACTATTGTTTTGTTTGTACTGTGGTTTTGTACTGCTGTATTTTATTGATTTTATATTTTATTGTTGATGCACAGCACTTTAACTGTTGTTTTTAAAAAGCTTTATAAATAAAGTTGGATTAAAAAAGATAAAAATTAGCCATAAAATAATCCACATTTATAATAGCCTGAAATGTACAAGAAAAGTCATAATTTTACGAGAGAAAATTACAAATTTAAGGAAAAGTGTTGCAAATTTAGATAAATTTACAGAGAAAAGTAGAAAACTATAAGAAAATTGTTATAAATTTTGGAGAAAAACCTCAAACCTTCAAGAATGAAGTCATTACTCAAGTTTTTAATGGTTTTTTTCCCTTCCCTTTCCTACTCTTCATCAATGGTTAAAAAAAAAAAAAAAAAAAAAGAAATACTAGAATAAAAATACAAAAAATACCGTGAAAAAAAATCTTGCAGGACAAAACATGACACTTGGTATTTTCTAACCTGTTTGTATACCACCATAGACAGAGAGAGAACCTGAATTAGACAAGGCTCAGAGAGGGAATGATGAGACAAAAGAGGAGAGCCAAGGAGAGGAAAGTGTTCAGGCAGAGGGTCCAGGAGAGGTGAGAGCAGAGGAAGGAAAGAAGGATGACACCACTAAAAAGTCCAAACACAGGACATCTGGGTGGGACCCTGATAGAAAAATTCCATATTATCTGTATTATTCCTATTATTATTCTTATATTATTCCATGACTTTCTCATTTCATGTATGTGCATTCCATGTAGGATGAGTTCATATATTCCTTTATATTATTCTTTCATATTATATATTATATGTCTGATATATTCTTGGTGTGTTTCTGTGAGCAAGTATTGTTTATCTGTGGCCTTCAGGATGTGCGTGCAAATGCCTGAGACTGCAGGTCATCTAAGACGTAAATAATGACCTAGGATAAGCTCTCATGTCATATTGACCTGCTCTGTTTCGGATACCAGGACTGTGATAGGCACTTAAGGGCCTTTTCCACTAGCCCCGCTTAGCCCAACACGGGACAGCTCAGCACGCTTTGTAACTCTTTCCACTAGCCCCAACACGGTTTAACAGGCGCGATTTTCGTCCCTGCTCGAGGGCAGGGTACAACCGTGCTGAGTCGTGCTGTGTTGTGACGTCAAAAGACTGGTCGCCGCTGATTGGTCAGGTCGTGACGTCACGAAAGCGACCGTCTTCTGATGAATCTACACACGACCGCCATTTGCAATATTTCACGGACTAACTCGGTCACAGAGTAAATATGATATTAATACAGACAGCGTTGTAGGTTTTGCGGAACTCTACACCGTGGTCCAACGAAGAGGTGCGGAGTTTTCTCTGCTTGGTGGCAGATCCACAGTGAGAGGAGTGATCCGGACCAATACAGATGGCAGCCCAGCATAGAACCGGACTACGGACAAGTTGAAGACGAATGTGAGAGAACCATCGATGGTGAGTGATTTGTAATAATGCGCATCTGTTCGCTTATTTATCCTGTTGGTGGTAAGCTCACTTTTTTTGAGCCATATAGTGCTGTTCTGTGCTGGCTAACGAGTTTTAGCTAGTAGCTAGCTAGTACCAACTGCTGATTCGCGCTTGTTTTCTCCCCAAGTATTCACTTGTGAGAGCAAAACGATGAAATATGTTAATCCTGGTTAAAGTCCTGGTTTGTGTACGTGCTGCACTTTGGTGCTGCGCATTAAATTGTGTGCAATTCAATGCTAGAATGTGTTTCCACATGCCAGGAGTTAGCTGCCCTCAGTGTTTATATTGTGGATACTGGTGAAATGAACCACAGGAGCCGAAATCTCGTCATATTAAAATTGCTTTTTCAAACCAGTGATTTATAAAGTCATTCATATAATTTTCTAAAGCGTCAGAATAGACCCACACACCTATTCTGTGGATCCTGCAGTGCTTGTCAGGGAAACGAAGCATTTTTGTCACATCCCACCACTGACTTTCACAGGTGTATTTCCCTAATACAGGTACATCTCCAAAAATTAGAATGTCATGAAAAACTTCAATATTTTTTGTCACTCATTTCAGAAAGAGAAAGCCGTATATTATATCGATTCATTACACAGACAGTGATATATTTCAAGCGTTTATTTTAATTTTGAGGATTATGGCTTACAGCCCCTGAAAACCCCAAATTCAATTTGGCAAAAAATTAGAGTATTACATAAAATTAACTTTAAAAAATAGTTTTTAAATATAAATGTTGGCCGCTGAGGTGTTGGTTAATATGGGCTGTAGCTGTAATCATCAATATTAAAATAAACACTTTCAATATATCACTGTCCCTGTAATGAATCTATATATGGGTTTCACTTTCTGAAATGAGTGAAAATAAATATTGAATTTTGTCATGATATTCTAATTTTTGAGATGTGCCTGTATAAGTGTTGAACTTGCTTGAAACTAACCACCATCCATTTCTGTCATTCATCTAGGCAAGAGGAAAGCAGCCGCCCCACAACCTACCTCGCCACTGTGGAAAGTACTGAAATCCTTTGCTTTTATAGGTAAAGTGTCAAAACCAAAGTAGCACAATTTCCACTTAATATAAAAGGGACTGAACTGAGATTTATTTGATTGTGTGAATATGGCACATCAACTGTAAAATAAACCGCTTGTTAATGTATTTATTTTTTTGTCAGATCACTTGAGTGATCCTTTGTGAGTTATGTTCATAACTGTATGTTTTGGCGAATGTGAGATGTTCAGTCATCAATATAATTTACTTTATATGTGTAGTTTATAGTCTATCATCAATAAACTCATGCAGTAACAGGACACATTACAAATATTTGAGACCCATTGTAGTGCTTCCTTTTATATTTTAGCAATGCTAGTACAAAACACCGCCCACACATGAAGCCAGGGCAACAAGAGACACTTTTACAGACAAGACAAACTTTTGATAAAAACTTCATATTTTGACTGAGCAACTCCATACTCTGTGATGCACACCTTCAATTAAAGTACTATATTCCATTCAAGTGAATGTATTAATTCATTCTGATTGCTGAGGCCACAGTAAAAATAGATGATTTTAAATGTAACGCAGCCCTTGTAAAATCTACCGAAGCGCAGCTACATGAAAATTGTGGTTAAATACAACAACGAAGTACTTTATTGTCACATTCAAATTGTAATCCCTCCTGTTTTGTTTTTCTTTTGAATTCTTGGATGAAATATGGTGGGCAATATAAGCTGCAGCTTCAGCCATCACCCATTTCAGATAACCTATGTTGAACTGTATAATCAGAGGAGTTATTGTTTAATTTGACCTTGTTAGATTTTTTTCCCCTTTGTTATATTATTCTATTTTCTTTTAATCTTTACTTTTAATCAATCCGAAATAAAGATTCATTCATTCATTCACATTCCACCACTGGCTTTTAGCAACAAGTGTATTTCCCAAATATGTTTTAAACTTGCTTTAATTAACCACCACCCATTTTTCTTTTGTCTAGGCAAGAGGGAAACTGTCCACCCCAACTGGACCTTGCCTCACTATTTACAGAGATGCAGGCTGAAGATCTGCTGAACCAGGACCAGTACGAGGGGCCGATCCAGTTGCTTCTCAGTGAGGCAGCGTGGCTGCCGTGTGTGACCATTCCAGTTTTTTTTTTACAGTTTGAATTTTGCACATTCTGAATAATCTGGAATTTGCTGCTGATTGTAATAAACAATTTAGTGACTTATGTGTTTGCATCATGATTTTCTATTTTGTCTGTTAAGACACTGGTGGGAAAAGAGTCAACAGTACAAAGGATTTATCGGTAACCTTGAAAATAATGACTCATTTTTAAGAAAAAAGTAACCAAAACAATTATTTTATTAACTGAAGACTGTATTGTTGGATGTGCCACCGCTGAAGACCCTGCATACTTTAGTGACAGTACCAGTATATGGAGGAATTCTGGGTCATATTAGCATCTGCTCTTCATCATAATGGGTTTGGGCGGGGGTGTCTAATCATGTGCCATGGAGGGCCAAGACCCTGCAGGCTTTACCTCCAACCAGTGTCTTCAACAGCAGATTCCACTGAACTTCTTCCACTGACTGATCAGTGAGAACACCTGCTGAAGAGACTGGGTAGAAGAGAGAACCTGCAGGGTCTTGGCCCCCCATGACACATGATTGGAAGCCCCCGGATTAGGTTTAATGGGATTTAACATTTTAACACAAACTGCTTTATGGTTCATAATTCTGTTGACAGACTTACACCAAACCAAAAGTGATTTCTCAAACTGCTGGATTATTCTTAGCTTTTCCAATCTTTCAGTATTTAATTTATGCCACATGGTGGTAACCTTCACATATAAAAAAAGAGACATCTGCAAAAACTTCAGAGGTTTATTGTCAGTGCAATTCCCAGTGCAATACTACATGAATGCATGTCTAGTACATTGTTGATGCAGAGAATATATATTTCTACAGTACATGTATCTAGTAAATCAAGTATTTTCCATGTAACCTTGTGACTGCATTATTTTAATTGCTTTTAATCCTAGATCAAGTTTGTTTTGGCCTAAAATGCATGATAACTGTCAAATATATCTTATTATACCTAACTCAGTACTGTTTACTTTTTGAATATATATTTTGTGGCTAATATAGTTATTAACATGGCGATCAAGTTGTGTCAGCTGATCATTTTTTTCTATGACACCACCTCAGACTCAGTGCTGCAGAAGCAGGTACGTCCATGATGTCTCAACAGTCTCTCCATGATTTTCACGCAGATCAATTTGTTGTACAGGAAATAAACGTTTCTACAGACATTCTTAAGCTCTATAACCACTGATCGTTTGTGAAGCTGTGTTGACATCAGTGACAGGCTGATGACATCCGTGACAGGCTGTGCTGAACGCCCAGACCGAATGAAGCGGTAATTTCCCCACAACAGAGCCATCTGAAACACACACAGCGTACATATTTTAGTACCTAACAGCGATAACTTGCAGACATTAAAGTGTAGTACGACATACTTATAGCAAACTAGCATTAGCAACATTAGCTTACCGTCATATATGACCTAGTTTGTATCCTCACGTCTTTGGCTCTCCCAGAAGCTGCAGAACTATTCCAGAGTGTTTCATCTCGCTGCCCGTACCCTTGTCCGGCGGTCCTTTTTGGCATTTACGGTGAAAAAAGCCACAGACCAAGGAGTCGCCTTGTACAGCTGCACGTGTTATGTTTTGCTTGGGTCGTGTGTTCTACGTCACAGGGGTGTGGCGCCGCCTCGCTGTTATAGAAATCCCACCCACCCCAGCTTAACACGGTTGTAATGGAGACAAAAGCAAGCCGAACCGTGTCGAAGTGAATCGAGACGTGCCGAGGTGTGCTGGGCTAGTGGAAAAGTGCCTTTAGACTGTCTCTGAATGGCTCTGCAGATAGCTCTCCCCCTTCTCCTCCTCTTTGTTTACCCATAGCTATAAAAACACCAGACTCAGAAATGTATGTTCAGAGATTCGGTGTGTGTGTGCTGAAGGCCATGCTCTGTGATCTCTCCCCCAAATGGCCATGGGGTTCTTTTTACCTCCGCCAGGCCGAAAGGCCAGGAGGAGGTTATGTTTTTGCCGGGGTTTGTCTGTCTGTCTGTCTGTCTGTTGGTTAGCAAGATAACTCAAAAAATCTTGGACGGATTTCCATGAAACTTTCAGGCGTTGTTGGAAATGGTACAAGGAAGAACTGATTAAATTTTGGGGGTGATCCGGTTCACCGTCTGGATACAGGAATTTTTTAAAGCATTTTTCATTCAACACTGTGACATACAGCCATTTTCAACATGTGCGCAGGCGCAATGGAGGGCGCTGGTCGTTGTGTCTGCAACACAAACTCTGCGTTCTTCAACGTTTTAGGCACAAAAGGACGCGGAAAACACTGCTGGCCTGGGCCCGCCAGCGTGCAACTGCAAAACCTCACACGGGCAGCTGTCCGCCGACGGATTCTTTGGCAGAAATTCCCCGGCCAGCCATAGGAGCTGCGCATTTGGCAGAAATTCACCGGCCAGCCATAGGCGCTGCGCAAAAACGAGCTCTCTGCCGGCGAAGCTTCTAAATTGTCGTTTGCCGCGGAGCGCAACCCCCAAAACAATAATATTGTAGCGAACTCAATATGAGCACCCTATTTGGCTTGCCAAGTGGGTTGACCCTATTGGCGACACAGGAAGAGTGCGGGACTCCGGAGCGGGAGGCGTGAGTTCGAACCTCCCGGTGGGACGTCGCCATGTCGAGCAGCACGTTACAATATAATAGAAAACCCACGGCAACCTGTCTACCCAATTTGCATCCGTCAGTGGAGGAGATGGACACAACAGCAACACTTCAGTTTATTACCTCCGCCAAGGAGGCAATGCTTTTACTACTGAACCACTAATCCTATCACTATCAGATTATTTTTTTTTTTTTTTTTTTGTTACTTATTTGTACCCGTAGGTAGACTTGGTTTGCAGTCTGGTGACAAGCCACCGGCTGCTGGTCGCTGCGTGCGCGAGCGCCCTAAACCTACATGTTTTTGGTGTGCGGGAGGAAACCGGAGAAATCCCTGAGTAAACCCGTGCAACACGGAGAGAACATGCAAACTCCACACAGCTCACTGTTGGTCGGGGGCTGGGATCGAACCCACGATCTCATGATCCCCGCGGTCCCCCGGCCGAGGGTAAAACTGTGCTGCCACAGTGCTAAACCACTGCGCCACCATGCAGCAGATTGATTGTCATTGATTAATTGTGTGTTTATTGCACTGTCCCTGTCAAATAAACAAATAACCATTGTGAATCCAATTGCTAGTCATATGTTTACATGCTCAAGGAATGTGAAAACGTACACACAAACACTGTATGGGGGGAATTGTGGCGCTTGGCGGAGGTCTGCGCTCTCCGAGTGCTTTTCTAGTTTTATAATAAATATACTTAAATCCAAATACTCCACCTGATTTTTGACTTAGAATAATTATACTGAAAATTATTCTATCAGACCCCAACTGGCCCAATATTCCAGTATTCAAGCCTTGGTTGTACAATACTTCAAATGGTAAGTTCCATTATGCAATATTACTGTGCAAAATTTAAAAAAAAATAAAAAGTGTAAAATTAACATTCTGGTTACAATCGTGTCATGTGTTTTCTGCCCCCCCCCCCGAAAAATATGTTGCCACCGCGCCAAGATCTTTAAGCCAGAGGAAACACTGTATTTTATTTATTTTTCGAGAAATATGGCAAGCTATCCGGATTTAAAATAAACTGGCAGAAATCAGCGTTGTTACCTTTAAATCAGGCGATGCATGAATGCCCGGTCCCTCCTCCCATCCCAGCTGTGGAAAGCGTCACCTATCTGGGCATTAAAATTTTTCCAACTATTAAGGCAATTATTAAACAGCTTTGACAATACACTTGCTAAAATAATCACAGACTTGAAAAGATGGTCCAGTTTGAAGAACTCTCTTCACAGCCGTATCTCAACAATTAAGATGAACATCATGCCACGGATTACCTTTGTGAGCTCTAGGCTTCCTCTCCCTCCTCCACCTCTTTACTGGCACAAAGTGCATTCTGCGGTGTCTAAATTCATTTGGCAAAATAAACAACCACAGGTCTTTGAACTCTATAGCTGGGCTTTTACTCTCAGGGCCCTACTAAATTGGGTGCAACACAGTTCTCAAGTACGTATCCTGGCACACTGTAGAAGAAAAGATGATCGCCCCTCACTCCCTTGATTGTCTTAACTTGTCTCTCTCCACTTCTCGCTCGATCAAAAATGGCACGCTTATATCACACCTGGCCTCAGTGTGGAAGAAAGCAGAAAAACTGTGCGACTGTTCCTTCCCATGGGACCCAGAAATTCCACTATTTAATAATGATAAGAGTATTGATTGATGACCACCCCATAAGCTGTTCCCTCTGGGAAAATGGTATTTCTGTTTTGAATGATATTTTTGGAGAGAATGGTTTATTACCGTTTACAGAGTTAGCTACAAAATATAATTTACCACACACTTCATTTTTCTTTTATCTTCAACTAAGATCTTCTCTCAAAGCTAGTGGGATCTCATTACAAAACCCTCTCAGGCCACACACTCTTAAGAAGTTGTGTTGTTCTGCAAATAATTTGAGCGGACTGGTCTCTAGGATTTATCAGTTACTGTTGCAACACACCTACAAACCCCTGGCATTAAACGCCCTTTGGAGAGCAGACATTCCTCATCTGTGCCCTGATTTTGACTGGGATTACATGTTTGGGACACTTAATATAGCTCCTAAAAGTCCTGACCATCAACAAATTCCTTTTTTTTAATGTAAAACATCTCTGAGTGCCTTGGGAAGCGTTATACAAATAAAATGTATTATTATTATTATTATAATTTTGTACACAAAGTATATTTAAAATCAAAGAAACTTTATGTAATGAAAGTGATTCCAGACCCCTATTATACTCTTTGTTCTCTGAAGGCAGTTGGCACTTATTTTGCACATGTTCTGGGAATGCCCTCCAGTGGCCAACTTCTGGAAGAAGGTTACCTCCACTCTCTCTGAACTGTGTGGGGTTACACTTTCTTGTTCTCTTACTATATAAGATAAGATAAGATAAGCCTTTATTAGTCCCACAACGGGGAAATTCCAGGATTGCAACAGCACAGGGATAGCAACACTCAGAGCAACAATCAGAAGGCAAGAAAAAAAACAAGCAAGCAAGAGCAGCTAATATACATATGTACATATTACTATAAGATATATACAGTATATACACACACACACACACACACACACAGACACACAGTGCAGAGCATTGTAGCTGGATGGAATAAATATGTAAATATATAAACACCCACAGTACGGAGCATTGCAGCTAGGTGGAATAAATATGCAAGTACATAAACACACACAGTGCGGAGCAATGTAGCTAGATGGAATAATATGTAGATATATAAAAACACAGTGCGGAGCATTGTAGCTAGATGGAATAAATATATAGATATATAAATATAAACACACCCAGTGCTGAGCATTGTAGCTAGATGGAATAAATATGTAAATATATAAACACACACAGTGCAGAGCATTGTTGCTAGATGGGATGAAACAGCATAACCGACTACTTAGTTATCCTACATGGTATGATTATGTGCCCATACATATTCTCACCCTCCATAGCGACCAGTATGTTCCTAGTTGTATGCCGGAGAGGACCATTGTGTAAGTCTATTGCATCTTTTGCATTCAAAAAACTATTAGTTTGTTACGTCTTTTTGCTATCTCTGCGAGCAGCCCTGCTTAGGTTGTACAGTCTGACAGCCGTTGGTAGGAAGGACCTACGAAACCTCTCGGTTGTGCACCTGGGATGATGTAGTCTGCTGCTAAATGAGCTCCTCAGTGCATCCAGTATGTCCTGCATAGGGTGGAACTCGGACTCCAGCAGAGATGACAGTTTAGCCACCGTCCTTCTCTCTCCTATCTCCTCCATCGGATCAAGGCGCTGCCCCAGGACAGAGCTAGCTTTCTTAATCAGTTTGTTCAGTCTCTTCCTATCGGCTGCAGTAATGCCACTGCCCCAGCAGACCACTCCAAAAGTGATGGCTGATGCCACCACCGTGTCATAGAATGACTTCAGCAGCGCCCCTTGTACACCAAAAGACCTGAGTCTCCTCAGCAGGAACAGCCTGCGCTGTCCCTTCTTGTAGAGTGCATCAGTATTGTGTAACCAGTCTAGTTTATTGTTCAGATGAACACCCAGATACTTATAGGATGTCACCATCTCGATGTCTGTTCCCTGTATATTTACTGGTGCTGTGAGGGGTTGCCCATGCCTGCGGCAGTCCACCACCAGCTCCTTAAGTTTTCCTCGCGTTGATCTGGAGGCAGTTCCGATGGCACCAGTCCACGAAGTCCTGGATAAGCCCTCTGTACTCAGCTTCATCTCCGTTGGAGATGAGACCAACGATCGCAGAGTCATCAGAGAACTTCTGTAGATGGCAGTGTGTTGTGTTGTGTGAGAAGTCCGCAGTATAAAGAGTGAACAGGAAGGGAGCCAGCACCGTTCCCTGGGGGGCCCCCGTGCTACTGATGATCGTGTCGGAAACACAGTCCCGGGTTCTCACAAACTGAGGCCGGTTCGTGAGGTAGTCCAGGATCCATGATGACAGGTGCTGGTCCACCCCTGCGCGCAGCAGCTTGTCCTTCAGGATCATCGGTTGGATGGTGTTGAAAGCACTGGAGAAGTCAAAGAACATGATCCTCACCATATTCCCGGGCTTCTCCAGGTGGGACAGAGAACGGTGAAGGTGATTCCTCCTGGATGATCTGTCTGATGTGCATCTGACCCCCACAAAGAAAAAAGGGGTTCTAGCATGACTTACAGCAGTGAAAAAACTGGTTGGTACTCAATGGAAACTCCCTCATACTTTATGTACACGCACTTGGATTTTCACTTTCTTGGACATTGTTTATTTAGAGCTATCCACAGCTCGCATACTTGGGGCCAGAAATTCTACACTCGAGGCGTGGTACCTACTTGTTGCAAACCTCCAATCCCTCTACACAAACGATAATTAAAATTAATAGATCTGGGTCCCCTCTCTCTTTTGTTTCTTTTCTTTTTTAAAAATGTATTTTTCCTTTTCAGAGGCATTTGTATTTCGTATGGTTTGAATGTGAGCTGTTTTTATGGTTGTTAAAATAAAAATTTGGTCACCAAAAAAAAAAAAAAAAAAAAAATCTTTTGGGAGTTTCTGTGAGAGAAATACGAGATAAAGGCAGCGTGCTTTTTTCAGATCGTTGACTGGAAATTTTTTGGCTAATTACATGACCAGTTAACACATTTGAGACAGTTAAAACCTACAAACACACCATTTTTCAGTCAATGGCCTCTTTAAAAGCGAGCATCTGTGATAGTATGAGGGTATGTTCATGCCCATGGCATGGGTAACTTGCACATCTGTGAAAACGCCATTAATGCTGAACAGTACATACAAGTTTTGGAGCATCATATGCTGCCATCCAAGCAATGTCTTTTTCAGGGACGTCCTTGCTGATACCAGCAAGACAATGCCAAGCCACATTCTGCACGTTACAACAGCTTGGCTTCGTAGTAAAAAAGTGCTTGTACAAGACTGGCCTATCTGCAGTCCAGACATGTCTCCCATTGAAAATGTGTGGTGTATTATGAAGTGCAAAATACACCAAGGGAGACCCCAGACTACTGAGCAACTGAAGTCATATATCAAGCAAAGAATGGGAAAGAATTCCCCCTACAAAGCTTCACGCAATTAGTGTTCTCAGTTCCTAAATGTGTATTGAGTGTTGTTAAAAAGGTGATGTAACACAATGGTAAATATGCCCCTGGCCCAGCTTTTTTGAGCATGTTACAGACATCAAATTCATGAGTTAAGATTTGCAAAAAAAAAAAAAAAACATTTACCAGTTTGAACATTAAATATCTTGTCTTTGTTGAAAAGGATTTGCAAATCACAGTATTGTTTTGATTTATGTTTTACAGAACGTACCAACTTCATTGCAGTTGGGGTTTATACAACATATTGGGCACACCTGCCATCATTTGTGCCATTTCAGATTTCTCAGGTATAGGGCTGCAACTAATAATTTTAGTAGTCGACTAATCGAAAAAAAAAAAAAAAAAACTGTCATTAGATTAGTCGACTTATCACGATAATTTCTGTCATGTCGGCCACCTCTGCTACCTGTTGGCACGGCTCCTGTTCAAGGCTCAAGGTCACGTTTTACCTCACCTGTTTAAGCCTGCACGCTTGTGAATATCACTTTGTTGTCAGTCTCTGCCTTAATATAATGTAGCCTAAAATAAAAAGCTCTCATAGCTAAATTAAATAATGACCGAACATGAGTTGGAAACTTGAACTTGACAGGTTGATCAAAAGTGTTCGTGGCAACACAATTAAATAACAGACCTTAAAGTGCAGTCTTTTAACCCCCAAAAATAAAGAAATAAAACTCAAATATCAGCTTCTGCTGCAGCATAGAGGGCTGTTGTAACTCTGCGTGATCAAAACAAACTAGAGTAATAATATGAATGATAGCCAGACTGCACAGGTACAATCTCGCTACAATTTAAACTGATCTTATCAGTCACATCAACAAAAGTTCCCCACATGTTGATCAATGCAGGTTTCTTCAATACAAAAAAAAAAGAAAAAAAAGTATCCGATTACTTGATCAATCCATTGATTAAAGTGGCCGATTACTAGATTTGTAAAACAATCGACAGCTGTAGCCCTAGCATGCTTATAATTGTCTGAGGTTAGTGTGGACTGGCATGACTCACATAGATCTCCATTTTTCTGTACAGTCCATAGTTGAGGAGGAGGTTGTGCGTCATGCGAATCCTGTGGGGCTTCATTGGATGTCCCTGGCCATAATAGTAGTTGCCAACATCACCTTTAGGAGAAAACATTATCAGTGAAACATGATCCATAAAAAATATTGTTGATTTCATCCAATATATGTAGATCTAGTAATTAAAGGATCAGCCACTTGGTGGATATACGACTGGTTAAGAGTAATACAGTGACTTCACATCTGCTATGTCCATCTTTCATAACTCATCTGCCATTTCCCTATGGTCAGCTGCTCTGGGAAAGTAGATTCAAAACAGGAAATAGTGTTTTGCATTGCTGAAAACCATAGCATCTAGTGTACTGTGCGCTACGAAGTGTATCTAGGTGCTGAGTAAACTATTGTGAAAAAATGAGCAAATAGAAGATAAATATGTGGTTATGTTCAACAGTTGCCAGCAAGCACCTTGATGTAATCAAAAGGCCAGTGGTTGTGGCCATCACTACAGGACATTTACTAACTAACTAACCTGTACTTATATAGCGCTTTTCTAATCACAAAGACCACTCAAAGCGCTTTCACTAATACTAACCCTCTATTCTAAGGGCCTATAGGAAACAGATATCTAGGGACAATTTAGAACAGCCAATTAACCTAACATGCATGTCTTTGGATTGTGGGAGGAAACCGGAGCCCCCGGAGTAAACCCACACAGCAAAGGGAGAACATGCAAACTCCACACAGAAAGGTTCCAACCCCTGCCAACCTGGGGATTTGAACCAGGAACCTTCTAGCTGTAAGGCAACAGTGCTAACCACTGCACCACCGTGCTTGCCGTTTTTGTGACCCAAGTTTGTCACAAGAGGGCACACATCATCAAGGACCGCACCCACCCACAGTACACATTGCTCACACTGCGGCCGTCTGACACACGCTACAGGAGTATGAAAGCAAGGACAACCAGACTAAAAGTTTTTATATACACAGGCCATCAGGATACTGAATCACTGACTATTCAACTGCGATTATTTGTCACAATGTCCTTCATACCTTGACTTGCACATTTGTAATCCTGTATATTTAAACATAAATACATCTCAAAGAAGCATCTAGACATGCATATCCATTGCAGATTTATACAATATAAACAATACTTTCACTTTCACATTTTTGTTTACATATTTACACATTTTAACACACTATTATAGCTTCTTTTTTAGCTTATTTCACCAAAGGCAGTAAACACAGGAAGTAGCTCCTCTTGTCACCTGCATACAGTCGTCATTGTTGCTGATATTGTGCATGGCTCTTGCTCTCCTCCTGTTTTGTATAGCTGCTGAATCACTACTACCTTACAATCGAACTAAGCCACAGCAGCAGCTGTCTTGGAGTTGATCTGTAAAGGTTTTGCCGGATTGTCACAGCATTGCCAGACGTATGATAATTAGCAAGTTTGTACGATAGTTTTGCCCTCTGTGCAATGTATCACTCTATAAAAGCAAGAAATCTGTGTGTGTGTGGTGTGTGTCTGTGCGTGTGTCACGCTTCATAGGACATCATAGGACGTCCTATGAACTCAGGCATCATAGGACACACAGACAAATGTGTCTTTATGATGTCATATAGACCATGAACTCAGGCATCGTAGGACTCGCGATGCCTATATGACGGCACATAGACAAATGTGTCTTTATGATGTCATATATATCAAGCCCACGGCACATACACAAATGTCTTTATGATGTCATATACATCAAGCCTGCCTTCATAATTTTATGATGTCATATACAGTGACAGACATCAGGCAACATATCTTTATATCATACACATCAAGGCTGCCTTCATGTCTTTATGATGTCATATACAGTGAGTCCATACCAGAAAGCCTTTTTTTGCTCAGATCTATTTTCATGACCCTGTCCATGAACTGGAATTACGATGCACCTATCCCTCAACCAGTGGTCTCAACGAATAGAATGACGACAACTGCCGCACATCAGAAAAGATGCCATGAAGATGAAACACCTGAGGTTCCAGCAGTACATCGCACCCGTCTGAGACAGGAGGACACCCTTCACCAGCATGGGGTACGACAGACTTTAAAGCACGTTTCTAGGACATCATAGGACGGCCTATGATCTCTGCCTCATCATAGTGCGTCCAATGAACTCAGGCATCGTAGGACGACTCGCCATGCCTACATGACGGCAAATATGTAACCTTGACGAATGCCAGTCTACACTTACTTAATCCTCTTCGCCCCAGCTGGGGCATAAGGCGCCAACGAGTCTCCTCCAGCCATCTCGGTCCTGGGCGAGCCAGCTGAATTGATCTTGTTGGCGTTTCTGTAGCAAGCGTTTTTTTACGTGGTGGGCTGCTAACCAAACGCACAACCCTCCTCCTTTCACATCCTAGGCTTAGGACCAGGCAATGGCGGAGTTCAGTCTACACTACAAATATGTAAAATGCCAAGCAAAGCGCTGATTTTCTCCGGGTGCTCTGGTTTCTTGGTTTCTACAGGCATGCACGGGCCTTCCTGAACAGGGTCGAAAGCCACTTTTTCAGGATCGTGCCCATGAACTGGAATTACGACGCACCTATCCCTCAACCAGTGGTCTGAATGAAGAAGACCTACCAGATGGAAAGCAACAGAATGAGGAGAACTGCTGCACGTCAGAAAGGATGCCATGAATATGAAACGCCTCAGGTTCCACCAGTACGCCGCAGGCCTGACTGTGAACAACTCAGCCGTTTGAGACGGGAGGAGACCCTTCAGTGGTCTGAACAAAGAAGAAGAAGGCCCACCAGATGATGTCTATATGATGGCACATAGACAAGAATACATGACTCCCTACAAGACGTATGTATAGACACATGTAAGCAACATAACACAGAACAGTGACAGGAAGGAGAAGGAGTAACAAGCACAGGAAAACAGCCCCAGATGGCAGAGCATATTTTGTGTGATTTTTATGTTTTGCTACATACAAAAGCCGTCACATGTAATTGCCACTTAGTGCTGTGTTGCTATACCAACTGTCCTGTAACTGGCAAGAACTGAATCGGTGAATTCAAAAAGGGCCCAAGTCCACACTTTTTCAAAGGGGACTTGGGCCCCTTTTGAATTCACTGATTCAATTCTGTTCCAATGCATCCCCTCTACAGGCATGCACGGGTATGCACTAGTACGTTTTAAACAAAAAGTCTGAGACCCACAATAGCCGGTCACATGTTTTAATTTCAAAGACCTTAAAAGCATGGTTAAAATAGATGGGTTGAAAATATATATTTTTTTAAAACCATAACACTAAAAATAAAACCCCTCCTCCCTTGCAGACTCATTGACTTTAATTACAAGAGGCTGCAGCACATTTAATTCGGATCATTCCTGAAGAAAGTAATACGTTTAAAGCAAAAAGTCTGAGACTCACAAGAGCCAGTCACATGTTTTAATTTCAAAGAAATTAAAAGTATGGTTGCAACAGATGGGATGAAAATCATCTCAAGAGTAGAAGCTTTGTCAGGAGCAGAAGCCGAAATATTGTCATCTGTCTGGCCAGATTTTTCAGCTCTCAGAGGCATTCAGCAGGGTGAAACGACTCCCAAGCAGCTTCTGAATGCATGTACCCACATACAGTCATGTGAAAAAATTAGGACACCCCATTAAATATTCACTTCTTTATTAAGAAATGTTCATGCATCTACAGTTAGGCCCAAAAATATTTGGACAGTGACACAAGTTTTGGTATTTTAGCTGTTTATGAAAACATATTCAGGATACAATTATATAATCAATATGGGCTTAAAGTGCAGACTCTCAGCTGTAATTTGAGAGTATTCAAATCCAAATTGGAGCAAGGGTTTAGGAATTACAGCTCTTTAATACGTAGCCGCCTCTTTTTCAAGGGACCAAAAGTAATTGGACAATTGACTCAGAAGGCTGCAAAAAAAAAAAATAAGGCTGCATGGGCTCTTCCCTCGTTAACCTGTCATCAATTAAGCAGTTAAAAGGTCTGGAGTTGATTCCAGGTGTGGCGTTTGCATTTGGAAGCTGTTGCTGTGAACACACAACATGCAGTCAAAGGAGCTCTCAATGGAGGTAGAGAGATAGCAGAAATGTTAGGAGTGGTCAAATCAACAGTTTGGTACATTCTGAGAAAAAAAGAGTGCACTGGTGAGCTTGGGAACTCAAAAAGGCCTGGACGTCCACGGAAGACAACAGTGGTGGATGATCACAGAATCCTTTTCATGGTGAAGAACAACCCCTTTACAACATCCACTCAAGAGAAGAACACTCTCCAGGAAGTAGGTGTATCAGTATCTAAGTCTACCATAAAGAGAAGACTTCATGAGAGTAATTACAAAGGATTCACCACAAGGTGCAAACCATGAATCAGCCTCAAAAACGGAAAGGCCAGAATTGACTTTGCCAAAAAACAACTGAAGAAGCCAGCCCAGTTCTGGACCAGCATTCTTTGGACAGATGAGACTAAGATCAACCTGTACCAGAATGATGGAAAGAAGAAAGTTTGGAGAAGAATTGGAACAGCTCATGATCCAAAGCACTACATCTTCTGTAAAACATGGTGGAGGCAGTGTGATGGCATGGGCATGCATGACTTCCAATGGCACTGGGTCACTTGTGTTTATTGATGATATGACAAAAGACAGAAGCATCCGGATGAATTCTGAAGTGTATAGGGATATACTTTTTGCTCAGATTCAGCCAAATGCAGCAAAGTTGATTGGACGCTTCACCAATGATCCAAAACATGCTGCAAAAGCAACCCAGGAGTTTTTTAACCTCTTGCACTCCGGGATACCGTGGGCGGTCACGTCTCTGCGTCCTAGTGCGTCCTCGTGCACACTAGGACGCACTGAAAAAAAAAAAAAAAGCTGCATTTCCGTTCTTCCACTGCAGACACAGCCGCGAACAGAAAGCCAAAGGAGTGCTTTGATTGGTTTAGATTTGACTGACCTCTCATTCAACTAATAAAAGCCTTGAATTGGGTTTCTGAAACCTTGAAGAACCAATGACTGAAAACCTAGCAAGAAGGACCCGCCTACCAACGGCTGCGAATACAGCGAGCCAATTGAAGCAGAGAAGTTCGACGATTGAAAGTGTGCGTCGCATGCGTAAAATCTGTTTTGTGTAAGCCGCTGTGGGTAACGGTAGCGTTCGCCAGTCTTTTTTTTTTTTTATTACTACTGTCCTTATTTGTTTTGAAAAATCGTTCACCAAAACCGCAATCATGGAAGCGCAAAACCGCAATAATGGAATCATGGTTTGACCGGGTCGCGTGACCAGAACCATGAGTCGTAACAAGTGGACCAGCGTCATGTTTGTCTGACAATGAGGAACACATGTTCGCCAGCGACACTGGTGTTGTGGACAGGTAAGTGTTATAAGCTAAATTATTCTTTATCACTGAAAATAGTCATAAAAATGAGTTTTGACCGATCGGTAAATTACAACTGTGCGTCATCGCCACATGACGGACCGCAGCGCACGGTCCAGTCCATGCGCCATGCTCCTCTGTAGCGGTGGTGGTGGGGGAGTTGTTATCCTCTACACATTGCAGATATTCTAGTACAACTGTGCGTCATCGCCACATGACGGACCGCAGCGCACGGTCCGGTCCGTGCGCCGCGCTCCTCTGTAGCGGGGGGGGGGGGGGGGGGGTGTTGTTATCCTCTACATTGCAGATATTTTAGTATAATTTTTATTGCACTGTAGGTTATTTTTTCTTGTAAAAAAAAAAAGGCCACACATTTTTTTACGTGGCATGCTTCTTTGTGTGTGGGGGGCTTGTTTGTTCATTCATTCATTCATGAATGAATAAACAACCCCCCCCCCCCACAGACACACACACAGCCCTGAGTGTCACCTTTCATTAGAGCCCAAGATCAAGCTTCTATATTGAATCATTCAAAAGTTATAGACGTTTTTCCAAACTGTGCCATTTGGCACAGTTCAAAAACGCCTGGGAACAACCTGAGAAAAAAGCTGTGTAATATATTCATTTCTTGTGGTATTGTTACAAAATTTTGACCTCAGCTGGATAACACTTGGTTCTACATTTCTGTTGCATTTTCCAGCCCGTATCTGACAGCTGTGTGTTATTTGCAAGCATTTGCATCCAAAAAAAACACCCAGGCGAACTTTATTTTCTTCAGGTTCAGTATGTTTAGATGACTGTTACTCAGTGGCAGGAGCACTTAGAGAGATTATGACTGTTTTGCCAAAAAATTCAAAGTGTTTTCTTTTAAATGAGACCAACCCCATGAAGATGCTGTAAAGGGTTGAAGAACAGCTTTTGATTTACTTTGGGTACGTTATTTTTAGGCGTTTTTAGGGAAACTGACCAGAGTGCAAGGGGTTAAAGCAACGAAGTGGAATATTCTGCAATGGCCGAGTCAATCACCAGATCTCAACCCAATCGAGCATGTATTTCACTTGCTCAAGACAAAACTTAAGGCAGAAAGACCCACAAACAAGCAACAACTGAAGGCAGCTACAGTAAAGGCCTGGCAAAGCATCACAAAGGAGGAACCCAGCATTTGGTGATGTCCATGGATTCCAGACTTCAGGCAGTCATTGCCTGCAAAGGATTCTCAACAAAATACTGAAAAGTAACATTTTACTTAGGGTTATGTTTATTTGTCCAATTACTTTTGAGCCCCTGAAATGAGGAGTGTTTGTATAAAAACAGCTACAATTCCTACATGTTTAATCATATATTTTTGTTCAACCCCTTGAATTAAACCTTAAAGTAGAACTGAACTCACCTTTTTGCCAAAAAAGTAGAATAGCAGATTAATTCCTTATTACCTATTGTATTTTTCAACACATAAAAGAAATTTTTAGGCCGTGCGATGGCCAAGCTATAAGCCGATAAACTTTTGCCTCTGGCTGGCAGTGCCAAACAAACCGGAAGTAGTGCAGACGACGCTGCGTGACGTCACGAGTGTGACCCTTATCAAAACAACAATGGCAGATGATAGCAGTTCCAGCAGTCAAGAACACCAGAGTTTTCAGAGTGAAGAGGCATTCAGGATCGGTGACAAGACAGAGGAGGATGCAGGAGTGTCAAGTGAACAGGAAGAGAGCGAGGGAGGCATTGAACCGTACAGATTAGAGCCAGAATTTTCGGGGGATTCCAGCACCGACTCAGACCGCAGCAGTGATGGGGAGGAGAGTCGCTTAAGGGCCTTTTCCACTAGCACGCTTTAGCGCGACACGGGACGGCTCAGCACGCTTTGTACGCTTTTCCACAAGCCCCAACACGGTTTAACAGCCGCAATTCTCAGCCCCGCTGAAGGGCAGGGTACAGCAGTGCTGAGCTGTGCCGTGTTGTGACGTTAACAGACTGGTCGCCGCTGATTGGTCAGGTCGTAACCGGCGCTGATTGGTCAGGTTGTAACCGCCCCTCTTCTCCTCCTCATCTACCAAATATTCACGACCTTCTCAATAAAGTTTTTGGAAAAAAAAAAAAAAAAAAAAAAAAAGAATCTTCACGACCGCCTTTACTCAGCACGCAACCACTGTTGGTGGTTCCTTTTCAGTGTATTGCTGTGCTATTTTCATTTATTCTCTATCAAAAATGGCTTCGTGTAATAAGGGTGTTCCATGGACCAGTAAGGAGCTGCAGTGTCTGTTCACTGCATTGTCAGACGAACGTATTCAGTGCGAGTTACACGGAGCCGCCCGGAATGAAAAAATATACCGGGAGGTCTCGACATCGGAGTCCTTTAACGGTGAGTTTTAATTTTTTTTTATTGTGCGTTTTTTCACAAATATATTCGGGAAGACGCTCAGTTTATTTATGCAATAAAAAAGCTGTTCATTTGTGGATGGATCGCTGCTTTATTGCAGCACAATGCGGACTAAAGCTTTTATTTTAATTATTCATGTGAACAATACGCTGAAATAAGCTTATGTATTCTTGTTAAAAACTATTGTCTTTTCTGTATATCTTGCACTTACGTGCTGTATTTTATTGTGTGCATTTTCCTTGTAGAATCATCCCACGCGTCCGCCGCGACAGCCCATCCGGATTATTCAACCGAGCCTTCCTGACCCACAGCTGGCAGAGACGCCTTCATTCATCCGAGTTGTGACCCAGTTTGGGAAGCTGGTGTAGACACTCAGTGGTCGGCGTGTATAAAATGTCGATTAACCTTCATGTTGTGTTGCAAAGTTTTTTTTTCTTTTAATATTTTGTATATATAATAAAATGGAATTGTTTTGGAAAGTGTGGTTTGTCTGTTATAACACTGAATTATAAAACAGTATAATTACATAGAAATTCCATTGCCTAGTCTGATCAAAATGATACTGATCTTCCTGTCAGGGTCAACCATTGTAAAGGTAATGTAATTTTTAACTAGACCAAAAAAGAAATCTTTTTGTACGCTTTCTGTTCTTTTTATTGAAATATCATAAAAAATTAGCCCCACATGATCCAGTTCTAAACTTTGGGTACATTTTTTATGTTAACTTATAAGAAGTTGCACAGTTGGACTTTAAAATGCAGCAGGAGAGACTGATCAAGCTTACAAGTCAAAGTATGTAAAAAAGTAAGTATATGTAAACTGAATGTTCTATCGGCATTCCAAATTCAGAGATTTACAATACTTTAGAAGGAGTGTAGCATCATCTAAACGGAAAATAATAATACTGTTGTTCCAAACGTTGACCTGAAGGTGAAAAACATGAATTTTTTTTAATTCAGTACATCCAAAATGCCCTAGGATGTAAAAAATAATAATTTGGTGTAGGCCAGTGTGCCACCGTCTCATTATTTAATACGAATAAAAACAAGTTTCAGCTCATTATTTCTAGGTCATTTGGCAGTTAATTCAAAACAAAAGTGACTTGTGTTGTTGCAGCTTAATTATGAGATAAAATTAACTGTGAGATAAATCCACAGAGCGAGCAAGGCAATAATCCTTGGATCCTTTTTTGTCTCGTGTAAATAAGGACTCAGTCGGGTGCGTAACGTCACGGGAGTGTGGCCCCGCCTCGCTAAGAATCTGCTGCTGCCCCGCTTCTAAAACCTCCTAAAAAAAAAAACAAAACAAAAAAAAAAAACAGCACAAGCACAACGCCGTGCTAATGGAGACAGAAGCATTCCGAGCCGTACTGAAGTGAATCGAGCCGTACCGAGGTGTGCTGGGCTAGTGGAAAACAGCGGCTTTATTGAATACAGAATGGTGAGTCTTTACTTTGGCATGTTTGGGGTGTCAGGATAAGGAAAATTAACAATAAAAAAGAAAGGGAAAAAAAAAAAACCATCAGCATTTTTCCAACTTATTACAGTTATCCCTCACTTATCGCATTTAATGCGGTCTTCCTTCGCTGGGTATAGGCGCTCGGCAGGGAGCGAAGCTGGGTAAAACGTCTCGGCCAACCAGCTTGCGAGATTCCCGAGCGGGCTGGGGAGCCGGGGAGAGCGGGCTCTCCGTGTTGATACCTGATGTTCTAATGTAGTCTCTCTGCCTTCTCATTAGAACATCAGGTATCAACAGGGAGAGCCCGCACAGCTCAAAATCTACCTCTCTGACCACCGCTCCACTCCTCTCCGCCCACCTCTTCACCGCTTGGGAATCTCGCAAGCTGATTGGCCGAGACGTTTCACCTCGCAAGCTGATTGGCCGAGACGTTTTACCCAGCTTCTCTCCCTGCAGAGCGCCTTCTTTATCGCTCGTGTTGCTTAGTGGCACTTTTCGCTGTTCTCTTGTGCCTTTTTGTGCAAAATAGTGCTTGTGACGCCCTTGGGGGGGGGGGGGGGGTGACGCTACTTCGCGGTTTTTCGCTTTTCGCGGTCGGTTCTGGTCCCCATTAAACGCGATAAGTGATGGATCACTGTACATCTAGAAACGCATCGCTTCCCGGTCGCTTTTCCTCCCCCTTTCTTTTCTTTCGTCGCCATGACAGCTTTCCTTGGCCACTGAACAGATCTTCCCAGGTGTTGGAAGTGTTTTGTAGTCGACTATCACGACAAAATGCACCAAAAACAACCAGTGTCGACGTGCTCGCAATGGTAAACATGAGGACTGGGTCACACTCGTGATGTCACGCGGAACTCCGGCTGCGCTTCGGCGGATTTGTCTGATTTTTCAGGGCGGGAAATTCTAAATCGCGATTTTCTCCAAGATTCCGGGATTTGTGGAGGGGGTGCCAATGATAAATTATCTTTATAATTGTATGTACCATCACCCAGTGCCGTTCAATGCCGTTCAGTTCAGTTCTACTTTAAAGTCTGCACTTCAATTCCGTTGTAGTTGTTTCATTTCAAATCCAGTGTGGTGGCATGCAGAGCCCAAATCATGAAGATTGTGTCACTGTCCAAATATTTCTGGGCCTAACTGTATGTCTAACCTTGTTTTTTAGTGACAGGATGGCAGGCTCCGGAGCTCCCGAGGGTGCTCCAAGCTTATCCAGGAAATATTTGAAGAAGCGCGTTTCGAGGCGTGTATTGCTGATGTATGTGTTGACGCCGTACCACATGACAGGGTCAGGAAGCCATTCATGATTTTGCACACAACATGATATAAAGTGAGCAGCGATACACAATGGAAATCCCCGTCCCTCACGTTTTGTGTTGTCATGTTTGACTATGTAAGGGATTTGTCACAACCGATTTTCACAGCCAGCACCAAAAACACAGACTACTCCTGTTTAGGAACATTTTGAGCGCATTTCTCCCATTGATGTATTTTTCAAAAACAGTGGTTATTTATTGTACCTGAGGTAATGGCTTAGCGGTAAAGCATGTGCTCTACAAGTGGGAGACTGGGGTTTGAATCCCAGCTGAGTCATTCTTGTAATTTTATTTTCATTTGCAAGGTGAAGTGTCTGTTGTGTCATTATTACATGCTGAGGCACTATTGCCATTGTGCTCTGCATGAGAATAAGGACAGAGTTGAATATACTGGTAAAGACAGTATAAGACTGTTAAAAATTTATTATTTCTTAATAAAAATGGTACACGCACACCAAGTAACACTGGCATATTCATTGTAGTCACCCCAGTTTTATTATTTCTTTTTTCCCTCATGATCATTGATATTTCTTAAAAGACAGTGAGTGCATTTATTGAAATTAAAAACTACACAAACCAATCACACCCTTGTAAAAATCTGCTCGTTGTATATGTTTTGTCCACTAGATGGGCTAGTAGAGAAACTGAAGTTTCACATGAGGCCTTGTCTCTACGAGCCATTCTGATGAAAGACCGCAAGTCCTCCAGAAAGCCTCATCTGGCCATCACGATTGTTTTTGTTTTTATTTGCATTATTACCTCCGCCAGGCTGAAAAGGCCAGGAGGAGGTTACGTTTTTGCCGGGGTTTGTTTGTCTGTCTGTCTGTCTGTTGGTTAGCAAGATAACTCAAAAACTTTTGGACGGATTTCCATGAAACTTTCAGGCGTTGTTGGAAATGGTACAAGGAAGAACTGATTAAATTTTGGGGATGATCCGCATCACCGTGTGGATACAGGAATTTTTTAAAGCATTTTTTTAACACTGTGACATACGGCCATTTTCAACATGTGCGCAGGCGCAATGGAGGGCGCTGGTCGTCGTGTCTGACCAACACAAACTCCGCGTTCTTCAACGTTTTAGGCACAAAAGCACGCGGAAAACACTGGTGGCCAGGGCCCGCCAGCGTGCCTGTGTTTGCGCGCAGCTGCAAAACCTGACACGGGCAGCTGTCTGCCGCCGGATTATTTGGCAGAAATTCCCCGGCCAGCCATAGGCGCTGCACATTTGGCAGAAATTCACCGGCCAACCATAGGCACTGTGCAAAAACGAGCTCTCTGCCGGGGAAGCTTCTAAATTCTGTTTTGCCGCGGAGCGCAACCCCAATAATAGAATATAAAAACCACGGCAACCTGTCTACCCAATCAGCATCCGTCAGTGGAGGAGATGGACACAACAGCAACACTTCAGTTTATTACCTCCGCCAAGGAGGCAATGCTTTTACTACTGAACCACTAATCCTATCGCTATCAGATTGATCGTCATTGATTCATTGTCTATGTTTATTGCACTGTCCCTGTCAAATAAACAAATAATCATTGTGAATCCAATTGCTAGTCATATGTTTTCATGGTCAAGGAATCTGAAAATGTACACACAAACACTGTATGGGGGGAACTGTTGCGCTTGGCGGAGGTCTGTGCTCTCCGAGTGCTTTTCTAGTTTAACATTTATTTTAGCCATTGTAAGTGGGAATGAATGTGGGGGTGTCTTAACCCTAGAACACTAACGTAAAGCTAGTAACACTAGCATCTCCATTAACATTGGGTGAAAATCACCCTACCTTAGTGTTCTAGGGTTAAAAAAGATGGGGAGTGTCCTAATTTATTTCTCACCATTTGTTCAGAATTTTACAGAAAATTAAAAAAAAAAAAGTAATTCATTTTTAATTGTTTAGTTGTATTACATGAATCTCCCAGTATTTTTAACACCGATATTAAATATCCCTACAGTATGTCCAAATATGTAAAAAAAAAAAAAAAAAAAAACACACACACAGACTTATACAGGGTGTCCTAATTTTTTCACATAACTGTATATGGACCTGCAGTGGAATAAACTGTTTTTATTTTACTTTTTTGTTATTATTTTATGATACTAGTCATATTCAGAGTGAAATATTTTCAGACCTGAGTGATCTAATAAAGCCTTTTCTCCATGGTTGCTTCCATGTAATTATCCTGACCAGACTCATTTTAACAGGTTCACTTTTTTATTCCAGTTTCCCAGTAGAGAAATGTTGAAATAGTCAACTCAAAATCAGATAGCTGTGTGTGGATACGATGTGATTTTATCTGGCCAGTTTCTATGTGATATTATGTGAGCTGGCCCAAATCACTAGGTGGAAATAGAGGCCATCACTTGATGGGATGAGTTGGGTTATGGGGTGGCTGCAACTGGCTGGGGCAAGTTGGTTATGGGGGGGACTTGACGGTAAACCAGTGCAGACCAGGGGCTCATCCTCTACTCCACACAGGTAGAGGCGCTGGTCGCTTTTTTCAGCCAGTCTGTTAATTTATTTAAAGGTAAAACTGCGTTATCCACCGTATTCCTAGGCTCCATGATGCCTTGCATGAATTATAGTAGCAACTTCCGGTACCAGTTTAGAACATATGGTTTGTCACTGAAATGGGACACTTTTTCTTGTTAAAAAACAATGACTTCGGCATCAGAAATGCGGGTACACAGCCTCTTGCACCTCAAAACAGTAATATAATCATACCACTTCCCACGACTATCAAGGGATGGGAAGATGACCTTAATAAAGGGGACCTGTGGTGGTCGTGAAAAAAAAGATATTATATTGAGCCCCTGTCTCACGTTCTAGTTCAAGTTTAAGTTTAAGTTCAAGTTCAAAGCAATGCGATATAAATCCATTGCTGATGTGCTGGTTCAGCTATGTCAGCAAAACATGCGCGCAGCCATACTGGCGGCTACATGGCCTGCCAGAACGCTTCCTGTGACGTAGTAGCGTGGATACCACGATCTGGATCAATATTGGCTGAGCCTGGAGTGCCTGGATGAGCAGTGGCTTTCGGGATATTCAAATTCAAACGTTTATTTCAAACTCAGGGTTCATATTAAATGTAGAACTAAAACGAGTAGAAAATAAATAAATAAATGCTTAAATTCAGCGGGTCATCTCGTCTGATCTCAGGTTGTAACGGCCGCCAGACAGCCGGGGACTCGGCGCTGGGCTCTTCCCTCGCCGCTAAAAGTATATACAGATCAGCAGACACTTGGCGCTCTTGTAACAACAAAAACATACAATGCGATATGGATATCGCAACATGGCGGAATGTAAAGCCTTTGGATGTCTCAATAATAAGCGAAAAAACAAAGATAAACACTTCTTTTGTGTACCCAAACCCAGCTCACCTTGTCGGAAGATCGTGGCGGAAAAGTGGTTGCGCAATCTCGGAACAGGGCACAGACGTTTCCTTTCGGACGAAATTCCGTTGTGTGTGAGGACCACTTCGTCACTTTCACCCTCAGAAGACCTTTCTGGCTCAAACCTGTAGCCATGTTGACCGAATTCTTCCTCAGAGTCCGACAATTCAGCCATAATAGAATAAAAACACTGACAAAAGCACCCTAGCTGCTGGTACAGGCGGAGTATTGACTTTTCAGTAGCAACGTAGTGACGTCACATCCGCATGTGTCATGGCTGCGCGCATAGTTTTCATTGGCTGGCCATGCCGGCCGTCATATTTGCATATTTCTCTGGTGGTAGATGGCTGGCAATAATTAATTTATTAAAATAACGAATACTTTGCCTAATGTTTTCAAGTTGAATGCGTTTAGACAACCACAACAGGTCGCCTTTAAAAAGTGGCCTCGCAGATAGGAGCTCTGTTAGTTAGCGCCGCTGCTAAGATGCTAACGCTGTAAACAAATGACCCATGCAGGCAAAATGAGTCACTTTGAGGACATTTTCAAAACGGATGTAACGTTATTTCCATATTCTTTATTGAAAGCCCTTCAAAATGATATTTAATTTGTAGGAAGTGCGCAAAAACTGACCCAGAAAAAGACGATTTGTTTATATTTTAGCTAGGTTGAAAACTCACGTTCGATCGGTCGGGAGTTACATCTTCTGCAAAAACATAGCTATTTTTAGAAAGTACGATTTCTAATCTTTCCAATGGGACAATGGGACAACGCAGGCTGTTCCTACTGAGGAGACTCAGGTCTTTTGGTGTACAAGGGGCGCTGCTGAAGACATTCTATGACACGGTGGTGGCATCAGCCATCACTTTTGGAGTGGTCTGCTGGGGCAGTGGCATTACAGCAGCCGACAGGAAGAGACTGAACAAACTGATCAAGAAAGCTAGCTCTGTCCTGGGGCACCACCTTGACCCAGTGGAGGAGATGGGAGAGAGAAGGATGGTGGCAAAACTGTCATCTCTGCTGGAGTCCGAGTTCCACCCTATGCAGGGCATACTGAATGCACTGAGGAGCTCATTTAGCAGCAGACTACATCATCCTAGGTGCACAACCGAGAGGTTTCGCAGGTCCTTCCTACCTACGGCTGTCAGACTGTACAACCTAAGCAGGGCTGCCCGCAGAGATAGCAAAAAGACGTGACATCCTAATAGTATTGAATGCAAAAGACGCAATAGACTTACACAATGGTCCCCTCCGGTATACAACTAGGAAAATACCGGTTGCTATGGAGGGTGAGAATATGTATGGGTACATAATCATACCATGTAGGATAACTAAGTAGACGGTTGTGCTGTTTCATTCCATCTAGCTACAATGCTCCGCACTGTGTGCGTTTATATATTTATACATTTATTCCATCTAGCAACAATGCTCTGCACTGTTTTTATATATATATATATTCCATCTATCTCCATTATATATATATATATATATATTCCATCTAGCAACAATGCTCCACACTGTGTGTTTATATTTATTCCATCTAGCTACAATGCTCTGCACCGTTTATATAGTCATATATTTATTCCATCTAGCTACAATGCTCCGCACTGTGTTTATTTATATACCTATCCCATCTAGCTACAATGCTCCGCACTGTGTCTGTATGTGTGTGTATATATATACAGTATATATATATATATATATATACACACACAGTATATACTGTGTATATATATATATATATATATATATATATATATATGTATATATGTATGTACATATGTATACTCGCTGCTCTTTTTTTTCTTGCCTTCTGATTGTTGCTATCCCTGTGCTGTTGCTATCCTGGAATTGTGGGACTAATAAAGGCTTATCTTATCTTATACCAGGCACTCATGGGGGTTTTCCCGGGACTTGCCACTAGCAAACAAAGAGTCATGATTTAATAGTGCATACCTGTGCATGCCCATAGAGGGGATGCATTGGAACAGAATTCTTGCCAGACAGTCGGTATAGCAACACAGCACTAAGTGGCAATTACATGTGATGGCTTTTGTATGCAGCAAAACACAAAAATCACACAAAATATGCCCTGCCATCTGGGGCTGTTTGCCCCTGCTTGTTACTTCTTCTCCTGCCTGTCACTGTTCTGTGTTATGTTGCTTACCTGTGTCTATATACACCACCGTTCAAAAGTTTGGGGTCACTTAGAAATTTCCCTATTTTTGAAAGAAAAGCACTTTTTTTCAATGAAGATAACTTTAATCAGAAATACACTATACATTGCTAATGTGGTAAATGACTATTCTAGCTGCAAATGTCTGGTTTTTGGTGCAATATCTACATAGGTGTATAGAGGCCCATTTCCAGCAACTATCACTCCAGTGTTCTAATGGTACAATGTGTTTGCTCATTGCGTCAGAAGGCTAATGGATGATTAGAAAACCCTTGTGCAATCATGTTAGGTCTGCAATGCTGTAATTGCTGCAAATGGAGGATTCTTTGACGAAAGCAAAGTTTGAAGGAAAAAATTATTATTTCAAATACAAATCATTATTTCTAACCTTGTCAGTGTCTTGACTATATTTTCTATTCATTTTAGAAGTCATGGTGGTAAATAAGTGTGACTTTTCATGGAAAACACAAAATAATTGTCTGGGTGACCCCAAACTTTTGAACGGTAGTGTATGTCTTGTAGGGAGTCATGTGCTCTGTCTATGTGCTGTCATATAGACATCATCTGGTGGGTCTTCTTCTGCGTTCAGACCACTGAAGGGTCTCCTCTTGTCTCAGACGGCTGGCTGTGTTGTTCACAGTCAGGCCTGCAACGTACTGGTGGAACCTGAAGTGCTTCATGTTCAAGGCATCCTTTCTGACGTGCAGTTCTCCTCATTCTATTGCTCTCCATCTGGTGGGTCTTCTTCTTCGTTCAGACCACTGGTTAAGAGATAGGTGCGCAATAATTCCAGTTCATAGGCATGATCCTGAAAAAGTGGCTTTCGACCCTGTTCAAGAAGGCCCGTGCATGCCTGTAGAAACCAAGAAACCGGAGCACCCAGAGAAAATCAGTGCTTTGCTTGGCATTTTACACATTTGTAGTGTAGACTGGCATTCGTCAAGGTTACACATTTGCCGTCATGTAGGCATGGCGAGTCATCCTATGATGTCTGAGTTCATAGGACGCGCTATGATGATGAGGCAGAGATCTTAGGCCGTCCTATGATGTCTGAGACACGTGCTTTAAAGTCTGCCATACCCTATGCTGGTGAAGGGTGTCCTCCTGTATCAGACGGGTGCAATGTACTGCTGGAACCTCAGGTGTTTCATCTTCACAGCATCTTTTCTGACGTGCAGCAGTTGTCGCCATTCTATTGCTCTCCATCTGGTGGGTCGTCTTCTTCTTCGTTGAGACCACTGGCTGAGGGATAGGTGTGTCGAATTCCAGTTCATGGATAGGATCATGAAAATCATAAAGACACATGGTCTATATGACATAAAGACACATTTGTCTTTGTGTCCTATGATACCTGAGTTCAAAGACACATGGTCTATGACGTCAAAGACACATTTGTCTGTGTGTCCTATAGGATGTCTTATGTTCTCAATGTGTCATAGGATGTCCTATGATCTCTGAGGTCTATGCGACATCATACATCATAAAGACAAATCGTCCGATGAGCTCTGTGGTCTGACAAATCTATGTGTGACATCATAAAGACAAGTCGTCCTATGATCTCTATGGTCTATGTGACAAAGACCTATGTGTGACATCAAAAAGACACATTTCTATGTGTCCTATGATGCCTGAGTTCACAGGACATCCTATGATGTTCAGGCAGAGATCAGACAGATTTCTTGCTTTTATAGAGTGATGATGATGATGAAGAGTGAAGCAATGATTTCTCTGTCTGCAGCTCATAATGACGCAGAGCACATTCCAACTCATTTTGCCAGCACGGGTCACATATATCAATGTCTCCACCGCAATAAAGTCGGCTGCATTTCATTAAAATATGTTGGCCATCATCAAATTTACCTCAGAGCAGATGTACGCCACAACACTGTGCTTGGATGTCGTTTGTCACCGTGTGGTGAGAAGCTTCCATTTATCCAGTCTGGCACAACCACGGACACCAGCAAGTACCAGAACTACACAAAAACATTAAAAAAAATACAAAAACTAGAAGAGCTGAAATTAGCTGCCACTTGAGTGCAAAACACGTATGTGAACCACACATTAAAATGAATTTGAAAAACTTTTAAAAATGCTCTTTTAAATGCCCCTGCTACTTCACTCTTACTGATTTAACACTAGGTCAGCTGAAACCGGAAGCTTCGCCCATAATCATTCCGACAGCGGCACCCCCAGGAATAAGGTGGATAGGCCATTAAGCTGGATTCATGCTGCACCTCTGCTGTCTGCGTACGCGTAACCGGAAACCTCGTGTGCCGAAATCTACATCATTGTCTCCACTCCGCTATTGTCCGCAGTGCTCGACTGCGGACGACCGCATGCAGCCCAGATTTTGTGACCACGCTGCCTGCCCACAACCTGAACGCATTAAAAAGCACATGTGCAAGACTGAGTGTCCCATTCACAAGGTGGTGATATCGACACTGCATACCAAGACAAAGTAGACGAAGAAGACGAGGAAGCGGAAGACAAGAATAAACATACATGAATCTATTAAACATACATGAATTTACTTATTTTTGTAGGATGTTACTTGGGTTCTAAATATTTTATTGAGTTTTAGACCTTTGAGTTTTTAACCTCTTTGACTAGTTTTTAACTTTTAATATGACTCTTCTCTCTTACCTCTGGTTTTTCTCTCATCTCTGTCTTTTTATACCCTGATTGATGGAGCCTTGAGTATTTTTATCATGTTTATAGTCAATTTCATGTGTGCCTGTGTTTGTGTCTATGTTGAATGTAATTTGTGGCTTGTAAATATGGATGTCACCAGACTGCAAAACAAATCTACCTACGGGTACAAATAAAGGAACCTGAACTTGAATCATACAGAAATACTTCAACAGCAGCATTTTCGTGGAAAAGGGGTGGTGGCTCAGTTGGTAGAGCATCTGCCCCACACCCGGGAGGCGGGGGTTCAAATCCCGGCCGGGTCATGCCGAAGACCATTTAAAAGTGGAACTTCCTGCCGTCCAGCTTGGTGCTCAGCAATAATGGAATGGAGGAGAGAAATCTGTGGCGGCGCCTTGCATGGCAGCGGCCCTCTGATTCTACATATGGGGTGTGTGTGATTAACACTGTAGATAGGAAAAACACAATTTCGTTCTACTGTACATGATTGGTTGAATGACAATAAAGGGAGATTTAATTTAATTTTTTAATTTAAAACCGGGAAGTCAAACAGCAGAAAGCAAGCAGCGTTTCTTTGTTGGTGAAAACTACAAAGTCCTGCAACTAGGACAATATCGGTCGCTACGGAGGGTGACAATATGTATGGGTACATATTCATATTATGTAGGATAACTAAGTAGACGGTTATGCTGTTTATTCCATCTAGCTACAATGCTCCGCACTGTGTTTATATATATTTATATGTACATATGTATATTCGCTGCTCTTGTTTTTCTTGTCTTCTTGATTGTTGCTCTGGGTGTTGCTATCCTTGTGCTGTTGCAATCCTGGAATTTCCCCATTGTGGGACTAATAAAGGCATACCTGTCAAGTGATACGGTTTCGCCGTATTTTAATACGGGGAAAATGCAATTTTAGCAAATACGGGCGTATTGCCATTTCTGTACGCCAAAAAGAAAAATATACGGGAAAAAAAAATTATTGAGAGTGTGGAAGAACACCTTGTGTGTGACCCCCATAGCGTACGGGGCTGGCAGAACGCTCAGCGTCCGCCTGCATTTATTTCAATCCTCCACAAGCGCACCTAAGCAGTGTTTTTGTGATTTTCAAAATGGCTTCTTGCAGCGCGCCGTCGGCGAAGAAAACAAAGCTTGAAGAAAAGGGAAATCGAGGGACTGGACGTCACCGTTCTCCTTCACCGTCACCATTTATTTATTTATTTTTCGTCGGCCTCCGTCGGTCTATGATGACCATGGAAGAGAATCCTAAACGTCTACTCTGCTGGAACAGCAACCACCTGTGGCTGAACAGGCCGATGCGCGAATGGCAGTCCCTGTCACACAGGTCGCACTTGTGGGTGGTCTCCGGATTCATCAAAGTTCCCATTTATTTTTAGATTGCACAATATTCCATGGGAGACTGTTGTGGGCTTTGGTTCGGACAATTGCAACACGATGGTGGGTCGAGACAATTCTGTCCTTTCCAGACTGAAGGAGAAATCTCCAAATGTTTTCAGGTATGGGCAGTATTATTCACCTTCAAATATTACCCATATATAACAAAAAAAAATGCTTTAAAATCTTAAACATGCTTAGAGGTAGCCCAAATCCCCTATAGTGTACTGTTATTTTGTATCTTGGAACTTTGCTTTACATTCAATTCGATTCAACTTTATTTATATAGCGCCATTTCACAACAACAGTCATCTCATAGCACTATCAACTGTAGGGGGGAACCCCCACAGTTGCAGAAAGACCCCAGCAATCAGGCGATCCCCTGTGAACAAGCACTTGGCGATGGTGGAGAGGAAAAAAACTCCCTTTTAACAGGAAGAAACCTCCAGCAGAATGTACATCTGAATGTATAGCATTATATTGAAAGGGCTGAATAAGATTGATATTTTCATTGTTATTATTATTAACACAATTTCAAAGAATTATTTCTGATACTTAACTTATGAAACAAAAATCCATTCTGCTTTTGTTTCAGCATTGGCAGCATAAATGAATGAATTTGAAATAGTTCATGTTGCAGTTTGTTTGGTTTTTGCTTGTTTTTTTGCTTCAGTTTTTTCATCTGCCGATAAATACAGTTTTTAAGTACTCAGTACAGGTGTGAAAGGCCCCCCCCCCCCAATAAGGGAGGCATGAGGTATGCCTTGACAGGTATGTAAAGGCTTATCTTAAAATCCTGGCACGTCAGCGCATTGGCGCTACCTATCGGGCAGGAGTGAAACTACAAATGACGGCTGTGGGCATGTGTCAACCGCTTGGCCAGGTTAGATGAAAAAAGTGAGCATGAACACCTCCGCATGCATGCCGGGCTCGTTCAAAGCGCACGCGGACCAAAGCGCACTAGAGGGGAAATGCAGCATGAATAAAGCTTAATATGCACGAGCTGTGATAATACGTTACTGAAGCAGATGGTCCTGAGCCACGTCAGAATGAAAACTGGGTGTGTAAGATAATTTTCCTCAAAATACGGTAATTTTAAGCCACTGGCATGATACTTCAACATTTCCCATCTGGCTACACTGGACTGTCGTCAACTCTTCCGTACCAACAGACACTTCGTATAGGGATACAGCTCCCATATCCACAGCCGCTGCCAACTGTTAACCCATGCATCCCTTCCCACTTCTTGGAAGTTGTTCGCCCCTCTGATGACAGATGTGATTAGCGCCAGATACTTCTTCTTTGTATCGCCAAATTGGCTACATTAGCTCACATGCATCGGAGCACATTACAACCAAATGCTTCAGGAAAATAAAACACCCTCCGTCATTGCTCCGCCTAAAAACTCGTGTCACTGCCCCATATGTGCAGGTTTACGCTAACTGCTAACGATGTGCTCTTGTGTCTATGAAGCTAAACAGGCTAACTAACTGAGCTACTGTTAGCTCGTTATACCGGTATGCCAGCTCCGTCCTGTGGACACGATTTTAACAAAGAACCACATAAAAAAAACTTCCATTAGCAAACAGAGAATCTTGCACATGAACGTTCGATATTTACCATCGTAATAGTAGCAAACTTTCTTCTTTGTGCCTTGCGTCAACGCCATTTTAACTGCTCCGTTTACCGGCTTCTGTGGTGTGACCTCGGCTCCAGGGAACTCGCCTGAAGGCGCTGAGATTGGTTCACAGTGTAGAGCGCCAGCTCTAGACTGCGGCTCATCAACCAATCACAGAAACGCAGCAGTCCAAGTGGGCGGGGCCTTAGTTAAAAAACGCGTTGAGCACCAGCAGAAGGGAGGGGAGTTTGGGGGTTGAGAGAGAAAAAGTAAGGCAGAGTTGTCAAGGAGAGAGTAGGGACTTTAAATGTAGGGACTATGACTGGTAAAGGGAGAGCTGGCTGACATAATAGAGAGAAGTAAGGTAGATATACTGTGTGTAAAAGAAACCAGACGGAAAGGAAGCAAGGCTAGAAGCACTGGAAGTGGATTCAAACTGTTCTACCATTTTGTATGGGTTTCTCAGCCGCAGCACACAACAGGGATTTAGCCGATTGCTGTCCCTTCCGCATCTACAGCCACACCACCAAGTCCCTCACACAGCTACAGTTGTTTCAAAGCTGCTACGCATCCTCGGGGAATTTGGCTGCCCGCCTACCCCACATCTTCACAGGACGAGCCGCGAGAGGAGTCAGAGACGTAAGTTTTCTTTTTTTTTTTCACAACCACCGGTTTTTCCACCCCTCCCCTTTTCCCCCCACAGACTTACAGGCCCTCCAACACTCCTCACCAGCAGGCAGTTCAACTGGAGCGGCACCCCCCCCCACCCCCCGAAGCAGCCTCCACTGGCATCGACTTGAGCCCAAACGACAGGGGGGTCACAGCCCTTTCTGGGTGTTCGGGAGGGGCCTGGTGTTTCATGTGTTTCTGAACCCTCCCTAATTGTAGGCTATATCAAAAAGGTAGGTTTTATCCCTATTCTTAAAAACAGAGATCGAGTCTGACTCCCGAATCCAGATTGGCAGCTGGTTCCACAGGAGAGGAGCTTGATAACTGAAGGCTCTGCCTCCCATTGTACTTTTGGAGATTCTAGGTATTACAAGTAATCCTGCATTTTGGGAGCGTAGTGCTCTGTTAGGATAATACGGTAGTATCAGATCTTTTAAATAAAAAGGAGCCTGATTGTTTGGAGCTTTGTAAGTAAGAAGAAGGATTTCAAACTTAATTCTAAACTCTATGGGAAGCCAATGAAGGGAGGCCAGAACTGGAGAGATATGATCTCTCTTTCTAGTACCTGTTAAAACTCTTGCTGCAGCATTTTGGATCAGCTGAAGACTTTTTAAAGATGTTTTAGGACAGCCTGGTAATAAAGAATTACAATAATCTAATCTCGAGCTAACAAAAGCGTGGATCAGTTTCTCAGCATCACTCTGAGACAAGATGCTCCTAATCTTGGCAATATTACGCAAATGATAGAAGGCAGTCTTAGAAACAAATTTAATATGTGAATTGAAGGACAGATCTTGATCAAAAATAATTCAAAGGTTCCTCACAGAGCTATTAAGAGAAAGAGTAACTGCATCCAAACTGAAAGTTTGATTTGGAAAGGTATTTCTAAGGTTTTTTTGGACCAACAAGAATGACTTCAGTCTTATCTGAATTTAATAGCAGGAAATTACAAGCCATCCAAGCTTTGATTTCCATAAGACAGTCTTCTAACTTGGCTAATTGATTACTATCATCTGGCTTCATTGACAGGTATAATTGTGTGTCATCTGCATAACAATGAAAATGTATACAGTGCTTTCTAATAATGTTGCCTAACGGAAGCATATATAAACTAAAAAGAGAAGGGCCTAGCACAGATCCCTGTGGAACTCCATGACTAAGCTTTGAGTTGAAAGAAAACTCATTATTGACATGAACAAACTGGAACCTATCAGATAAACAAGATCTAGACCACTGCAACGAAGTTCCATTAAGTCCAACATAGTGTTCTAATCTATCAAGTAGAATATTATGATCGATAGTATCAAAAGCTGCACTAAGGTCTAAAAGGACAAGTACAGAAACCAGTCCATTATCAGATGCGATGAGGAGGTCGTTAGTGACCTTCGCTAAGGCTGTTTCAGTACTATGATGGATTCTAAACCCAGATTGAATCCATCATAGTACTGAAAGATAATAGCGTGGGGCACATATGTTGGTTTCATATGCTCCACAGATATATTGCTGTATGCTTATTGTTTGCTTCACGTCTCAGGGGAACAAAGGGACTGAGCGTCCTAGGGGTAACAAGGAGGTGTGAGATCTGGCCTTTTGTTTCAGGGAGATGGCCTTGAGGGATTTCCTGACCACCGGAGACTAGAGGGTAGATGATATTAAGATCGGAGGAAGTTACATTGTGACTGGGATTAAGTACCATGTGACTGTATGTTTGATTAAGTACCATGTGACTGTGTGTTTGATGTCCTGGGTATAAGAAGGACAGATGTGGGAATATTCCTCCTCTTTTTTCTGCTTTGGAATGTTGGAGAATGTGATTGTGAATAAAGCTGAACCTGAGGAATAAACTCAGTCTCGTCCTTCCACACATCCCCACACTGGTAGCCTTATGACGAATCATGAGCAGAAGTAATTCTCCCGAGCCGGACTCATCAGAAGCCAGCCTGACGAATGCCGCCACGTTCCAGCTGCCGGACTTCTGGCAGAACAGTCCGCGCTCCTGGTTTAACGTGGTCGAGGCGCAGTTCAACCTCCGGAGAATCTCAAGAGACGACACAAAGTTCTACCATGTGGTTGCGAAGCTGGACAACCACACAGTCCAGAGGGTGGAGAGCCTGGTCAACCACCCACCGGACAGCGACAAGTACAGCACATTGAAGGCTGCACTTATCAGCCACTTCACCCCCTCGGTGCAACAGCGAGCAGAGGGGCTCCTGGCGTTGACGGAGTTTGAGAACGACAGACCCGCAGACCTGATGGGGAAGATGCTGAGGTTGAGAGACTCCAAAGATGACAGCTTTATCTTCACCCACCTTTTCCTCAGGACCCTACCATCAGCGGTGAGAGTGACCCTGGCTGGTTCACCTCTGTTGGCCCAACGAGACTACCAAGAGCTGGGCCAGGAGGTGCAACGACTCGTCGACGCCCACAAACGGAGCGCGGCCTCGGCCGCGGCAGCAGAGCTAGGCGCAACGTCCGGAGACGGCAGGGGGCCAGAGGCTGCAGCGCCAGACTCACCGACGACGGCAGCAGCAGGGGCCAGGCGACACGGAGCGGATGACGTCCTTTGCTTCTACCATCGCCGCTTTCCAGAGAGGGCACGCAAATGCATTCCACCATGCCACTTCAAGCGCTTGGGAAACGCCAAGACCAGGGGTCAGTAGCAGCTGCGGCCCTCGGGGAGGAGAACAAGCTGCTCTACCTGAAGGATGCATGCTCGGGGAGGCATTTCCTCATGGACACAGGCTCCCAGCTGAGCTTCATTACGCCTTCCTATGCGGACCGGCTGGCATCTTCCAGTGGTCCCCGGGTGTCAGCAGCGAACGGCTCAGCGATTAAGACCTTCGGTGAGAGGACTCTGCTTCTGTCTTTGCAGGGCCGTTCATTCGAGTGGACTTTTGTCATAGCGGCAGTCAATTTCAACATGTTAGGGGCTGATTTTTTGTGCTCACATGGTTTATTGGTTGATCTTGCTAACAGACGCCTGGTTAATGCACTCTCCTTTTATTCTATTCCCTGTACAGCTCGGGTGGCCCCGCCGACTGCACAAGCCAACATCGCAGCTGCAGGTGGTAAGTTCCACACACTCCTCACTCAGTTCCCAGCACTCACGGTCCCAACGTTTTCGGCAACAGTGGCTAAACATGGGGTGGAACATTTTATTACTACCACCGGCCCACCCGTTTTTGCAAAAGCTCGGCGCTTGGACTCAGCTAAACTGACCATAGCGCGCGAGGAGTTCGCCAACCTGGAAAAACTGGACATCATCAGGCGCTCGAAGAGCCCATGGGCTTCACCGTTTCACATGGTCCCAAAGGCTGATGGCTCGTGGCGACCCTGCGGTGATTTCCGCAGGTTGAATAATGCTACAGCGCACGACCGCTACCCGATCCCGCACATCCAAGATTTTTCGGTTCATTTGGCGGGGGCGCGCATTTTTTCTAAAATAGACTTGGTACGCGGTTACCACCAGGTTCTAGTGTGCGCTGAGGATATACCCAAAACAGCGGTAATAACTCCTTTCGGGCTTTTTGAGTTTTTGCGCATGCCGTTCGGGCTTAAGGGCGCGGCGCAGACGTTCCAACGCATGATGGACGCGGTCCTGCGCGATCTCCCTTTCGTGTTCGTCTACCTGGACGACATATTGGTAGCCAGCGCATCCGAAGACGAACACGAAAGCCACCTCACAGCAGTTTTCCGGAGGTTGGCAGAGCACGGGTTAATAATAAACCCAGCGAAATGTCAGTTCGGGGTGGCGCAGATTGATTTTTTGGGGCATTGCGTCTCGCCAGAAGGAGCGGTCCCTCTGCCCGATAAGGTGCACGCAATAACAAATTTTCCCCAACCACAAACGGTCAAAGCGTTACAGGAGTTTTTGGGAATGGTTAATTTTTATAACCGTTTCCTCCCCCGCGCAGCGCAGCTCATGCAACCATTGTATGCTGCACTAAAAAAGCAAAAACCCACAAATAAAATCGAATGGTCTCCCAAGCGGGAGCGCGCATTCTCTCAAGTCAAATCAGCACTGGCAAACGCTGCGTTGTTGGCACACCCAGTCCCAACGGCCCGCATGGCTCTCACTACTGACGCGTCAGACGTGGCCATAGGAGCGGTCGTTGAACAGTATGTGGCTGGAGCCTGGCAACCGCTCACGTTTTTCAGCAAGACCTTGCGCGATAGCAAGCGAAAATACAGCGCGTTCGACAGGGAATTGTTAGCTCTACACTTGGCCATCTGCCACTTCCAGTTCTGGCTGGAAGGACACCGTTTCACCATGTTCGTGGACCACAAACCGCTGACGTTCGCGATGGCCAAGATTTCAGAACCTTGGTCGGGCCGGCAGCAGAGGCAGCTGGCCGCAATATCGGAATTTACTACCGATATCCAGCATGTGGCGGGTAAATATAATGTAGTGGCAGACTGCCTCTCACGTGCAGTGGTGGCTCCAGGCCCCGTGGGGGCAAACTCTGCAGCCATGGCTGCGGACCAGGGTAGCGACGCGGAAGAGCGAGCGGCCCCAGTCCGCGTAGGGATAGATTATGCAGCCATGGCCGCGGAGCAGGTTAGCGACGCGGATGTGCGCGCACTCCAGTCTGGACCAACAGGGTTAAGGCTGGAGAACAGGGTGCTGCAAGACGGTATGCCCCCCCTAATCTGCGATGTCTCCACTGGACGGCCGCGTCCGGTGGTACCAGCTGTGTGGCGCCGCCGCGTTTTTGACTCGATCCATTCTCTGGCGCACCCGGGAGTGCGCGCGTTGGTCAAAATGGTAGGAGAGAAATTTGTATGGCCGAGCCTGCGCAAACAGGTTAGAGAGTGGGCAACAGCCTGCATGGCTTGCCAGCGCGCCAAAGTTCACAGACACACGAAGGCTCCCTTGGAGCCGTTTCATATTTCAGCTAAAAGGTTTGATCATGTCCACGTGGACCTTGTAGGCCCCCTCCCGCCCTCACAAGGGTGCACACATCTTCTGACCATGGTGGACCGCACCACGCGTTGGCCAGAAGTGGTCCCACTGGCATCAACCACAGCCGAGGAGGTGGCGCGCGCATTTTTAACAGCATGGGTAGCGCGTTTCGGAGTTCCGTCGGACATTACGTCCGACAGAGGCCCTCAATTTGTTTCCGAGCTTTGGTCAGTGATGGCCCGCAGCCTGGGGGTAACGATCCACTGCACCACCGCGTACAACCCGCAGGCTAATGGTTTATGCGAACGCTTCCATAGGTCATTGAAAGCAGCCCTCAGAGCGTCGCTTACGGATGCAAATTGGTTTGACAAGCTACCATGGGTTTTATTGGGGTTGCGTTCTGCTCCTAAAGAGGATTTAAAAGCCTCCCCAACGGAGTTAGTTTTTGTGCAGCCACTCCGGCTGCCCGGGGAGTTTCTCCTGGATAATCCTGCGCCAGAGTGCCCCCCCCGCTCAGCGGTTGCAGAACGACACGGGATCGAGCACGCTTCCTGGCCCAGTTCATCACAGCTTCCCGTGCGTTTTTGTGCCTAAAGCTTTAAAAAAATGCGGAGTTTGTTTTTGTCAGACATGATGCCCATCGCCCAACTTGCGACCACCTTATGATGGACCATTTAGAGTGCTGGAAACAGGAGATAAGCATTTTTTGCTGGATTTGGGGGGCAGAAAAGAAATGATTGGCATAAACAGGCTCAAACCCGCTTTTGTGATGGCTGACGAAGCTGTGCAGTTGGCGAGGGCTCCCCGGCGCGGCAGACCCCCTAGAGAGCGTTCCCCAGAACACCCACAGAGATTGACTAACAGTTCTCATCCACAGGCAACAGCCCCACAGCAGGGGGACACTGCGGAGGCAGTAAAGCCGGCTTACAGCAAATACGGCAGAAGACTAAGGCCTAAGCGGCATGTGGACTGATATGTAGTGATTTTATTATGACATGTATCTTTAGTTATGATTGTTCCATCTTAGACGTTTGGGGGGGGGGGGTCATGTGGGGCACATATGTTGGTTTCATATGCTCCACAGATATATTGCTGTATGCTTATTTTTTGCTTCACGTCTCAGGGGAACAAAGGGACTGAGCGTCCTAGGGGTAACAAGGAGGTGTGAGATCTGGCCTTTTGTTTCAGGGAGATGGCCTTGAGGGATTTCCTGACCACCGGAGACTAGGGGGTGGATGATATTAAGATCGGAGGAAGTTACATTGTGACTGGGATTAAGTACCATGTGACTGTATGTTTGATTAAGTACCATGTGACTGTGTGTTTGATGTCCTGGGTATAAGAAGGACAGATGTGGGAATATTCCTCCTCTTTTTTCTGCTTGGAATGTTGGAGAATGTGATTGTGAATAAAGCTGAACCTGAGGAATAAACTCAGTCTCGTCCTTCCACACATCCCCACAATAGTACAGTAAGATAATGACTTACTGTCAATTAGAAAGATGTAAAATATGATCCAAAGTTTCAGATAGGAATAAATTTATGCATCTGATTTGCATAATGTTGCAGCACCTCTTTAAATTCCATAACTCAGTCAAAACTGGACTTTGGATGTATTTACACAAAAAATGGTTCAGTCTTTTGACACCGTTTTTTTGTACAGAGGTACCTCATCATCTTATCGTCAAAGTACATGAACAAGAAATCAGTACATTAAAAAACAAAACAAAACAGAAATTTCTAACTTACTTTAGACAGTCAGTGAGAAGGCAGGCGCAGTGCCACACTCTGCCACTAGGGGCACACAAATTCTCACACTCAAAGGATTAAGCTCAGTTTATGCTCCACCTCCTCTCAACTAGAGCGTGAGGCTTAAATGATGAAAACTGCATCATCATTTCCAGTCCGCTAGGCCCCGCAACCCCTCCATGGCTGAGTGCATGCAGCCCAAATTTTGTGACCATGTTGTCTGGGCACGGTGACTACACATGCTCAAGATCCAGCCTCCCTTTCAAGAGGTGGCACTACCAACACAGCATACAAAGTCAAAGTAAAAAGACAAAGAGGAAAACAAAAATGAAGATACACAGAAAGAGAAGCACACTACTATACCTTCTTCTCTTTCTTTTTTTAGTTTCTTACTCTGTGAAAGGTAGTAAACACAGGAGCTCCTTTTCATCCAGTCCCCATTGTTGTTGCCAATGTACATGGTTTGTGCTTTTCTTCTGTTTTGTATAGCTATCGAACAAACTGCTGCATCAGTGCATTTGCTGTAGATTTCAAGGTTCAAGAGCTCTTTATTGTCTTTATGTATGCTCGTAATGAAATTCTGTATGGAAGCTCTCAACTTTGGAAAAACACAATACCTTGAAGGACAAAAACAAACACTCTATAAATATAAATATGTATTTGCAAAATGGTATATAAATATATGATATGTATATGAAGTGTATGTGTGTGTGTGTGTGTGTGTGTGTGTGTGTGTGTGTGTGTGTGTGTGTGTGTATTTCATGATGAAGACCTCAACGGTAGAGCAGGCAGAAGCTGGTAGTAACGATAAACACCACAATGGCTGTAAAAGCGGACGAAGGCTAAGGGAGCACACCCTGACAAAAAGCAAGCTGGTGGTGGCACACTTTGAGGCGGTTTCCCAAAAATCTGGATTCCGGCAGCCTCCTGCAGTTGTGAGAAGATGCCGGTCATCTAGGGTCTCCCTTGCCACTGGAACCATCTTCTCTACAATCAAGGTAGTGGCATCGGGAAAAGCGCACCCCCATGCCACTCTAAAAACTATCACTGCGCAGGTATCTTCTTTACCTGAGTCTCCGACCTCTAAAGTCTAGTGGCGATGGAGTATCCAGTAACGGGGGCAGGTTTGAATGAGCTGGAAGCTTCTAGCTGGAACTCTGCACGTCAGTGGCACAGGACAACGGTCGTTAGCAGTTGGGATTGAGTGGCAGCTGCTTCTGGCAGACTCCTGTGCGTCTGAGCAGCCCTATTTAGGGACCGCACTGCTCACCCCAACTGGGGAAAGGCCTAGAAAAGGTGGCCTAAACATTGCCCACTCAGCACAGCACCCGGATAGGAAACCGCACCTGTCGGGACATTCCACTATGCGGTCGAAAAACAAATACAATACCATTTAGAATTGCAGCATGGAACATAAGGACACTCCTGGATGCCAGTCCGGACAGACCACAGCGCAGAGCAGCACTCGTTGCCAGCGAGCTGAAGTGTTACAATGTGGATGTGGCAGCACTCAGTGAGACCCGACTCCTCGAGGAAGGCTCACTCAGTGAAGTAAGAGAGGGTTATACATTCTTTTGGAAAGGATACCCCATTGGCGGTCAACTCCTTCATGGAGTTGGTTTTGCAATCAAGAACAGCCTCCTGCACAAGCTCACAGAATCACCAGTGGGTGTCAGTGAAAGGCTCATGATTCTTCGCATCCCCCTTGCAAAATGCAGGTATGTCACTTTGGCAAGTGCCTATGCACCAACTCTGCCATCGAACGCTGAAGAGAAGGACCGCTTCTACCAGGCACTCAATGACATTCTCAGTCACATCCCGAAGGGTGACAAAATCATGCTGCTTGGTGATTTCAATGCAAGAGTCGGAAAGAACTTGCAAAACTGGAATGGTGTGATCGGTGCCCATGGCATTGGAAAAGTCAACTCCAATGGCATGAGACTTCTTAGTCTCTGTGCGGAACATGATCTTACCATCACTAACACAATCTTCCAGCAAAAGAACAAATATAAAGGCATCCTGGATGCATCCCAGGTCCAAACATTGGCACCTGATCGACTATGTGATCGTGAGGAGGGCTGACCTCAAGGACGTGCTCATCACAAGAGCTATGCGAGGGGCAGACTGCTGGACCGACCACCGCATGATTCTGACAAAGGTCAGAATGCATGTTTGGCCCCTAGCTCGCCACGGTGGCCCAAAGAGGAAAACACTCCACTGTGCCAGACTCTCCAGCAGCGACATCTGTGACAACTTCCGTCGCTCCCTAGCTGAGAGGCTGGCAGGTATTGAACAACTGATCATCTCAGAGTCTGGGATGGATGAGAAGTGGACTGCTCTATCCACCATCCTCTTTGACACTGCAGCCCAAGCCATCGGTTTCAAAACCAAGAAACATCAGGACTGGTTTGACCAGAATGCTGGAGAGATCTCCACCCTCCTGGACAGAATGCACAGGACACACAGAGCCACCTTGAACAACCCACAATCCCAATTCCATAAGAAGCAATGGCAAGCCCTTCATTCTGAGGTCCAAACAACTCTCAGAAAACTGCAAGATGAGTGGTGGATCTCAAAGGCCAACGAAATCCAGACTCATGCTGATAGAAATGATATGCACAGTTTCTATGATGCAGTCAAAACCATCTACGGCCCCAGAAACTGCTCCCTGGCACCTGTGAGATCTGTTGATGGATCTTCTTTAATCAAGGATCAGGCCATGATAGTGGAGTGGTGGGCTGAGCATTTTAACACCGTGCTTAACCAGCCCACCTCAGTGGACCCAACTGTCATTGCAGAGCTCCCTGAACATCCTACCTTGCCAGATCTCGACCTCTCCCCAACCTTCAAAGAAATCCTGCATGCAGTAAAAACCCTGAAAAACAATAAATCCCCTGGACCTGAAGGCATCCCAGCTGAACTTATCAAGGAAGGAGGCTACCTCTGTACTCGGACACTGCATCTCTATATCTCAGAGGTGTGGAGACGAGAGTGTGTCCCACAACAGTGGAAAGACGGCAATATTGTGACCATCTACAAGAACAAAGGAGACAAATCCATCTGCTCCAATAGTAGGGGTATCTCTCTGTTGGCCATTGCTGGAAAGGTCCTTGCCAAGGTCATGCGCCGCAGACTCATCTCTGCAATATCAGAGTGGGTCACCCCAGAGTCACAGTGTGGTTTTCGGAAGGACAGGGGGACAGTTGACATGATCTTTGTGACGCGTCAGCTCCAAGAGAAATGTCGGGAGCAGCATAAGGACCTGTTCATTGCCTTTGTCAATCTGTCAAAGGCATTTGACACAGTGAACAGGGAACTACTGTGGCAAATCCTGAAGAGATTTGGGTGTCCACCCAAGTTTCTCACCATCCTTGTGCAGTTCCATTCTGGGATGATGGCCCGAGTGGTAGTGGGAAGGCACAGCTCAGACCCTTTTGGAGTGCAAACCGGAGTGAGGCAAGGCTGTGTGCTGGCCCCAGTTCTCTTCAACATCTTCCTTGTCTGTGTAACAACCCTGCTACGTAGGAGGGTGGGGAAGCAACCTCGAGTTACCACTGACTTCAGGCTTGATGGTAACCTGTTCAACATCAGGAGGCTACAGGCAACTTCCAAGCAGACATCAGAGACCATCATTGAGCTACAATACGCTGATGACCGTGCCCTGGTTGCCCATACACCAGACGCTCTACAAAACATCCTCTCGGCAGCTGTAACTGCATACACCAGAATGGGATTGACAATCAACACCCAGAAGACAGAGGTACTCTGTCAATCCAGTGCTGACCCCCCACAAAACCCAATAACCCTCACAGCAGCAGGGCAACAGCTGCTCACAGTGCCCACATTCAAATACCTGGGGAGCATAATGTCTGACACCTGCTCAATGGATGACGAGATCCAGAACCGCCTCAAGCAAGCATCAGCATCTTTTGGTCGTCTAAGGAGAAGGGTTCTTCAGAACAGCAACCTCAAACTCCACACCAAAGTGCTGGTCTACAGAGCTGTATGTATCACCACCTTACTGTATGGATGTGAGGCATGGACTATTTACAGCCGCCATCTGAGAAGCTTGGAGACCTTCCATGTAAGATGTCTCCAGAAGATCCTTGGCATCACTTGGAAGGACAGAGTGCCGCACACAGAAGTGCTGGAGAGAGCTGGCAGCTGCAGCGTGGAGTCCATCATGGCCCAGCATCAACTCAGGTGGTTGGGGCATGTCATCCGGATGCCCAGCCACAGACTCCCACGCAGAATCCTGTATGGTCAGTTACACCGAGGCCAACGCAGCACTGGTGGGCAGAAGAAGCGCTTCAAAGACCAAATGAAGTCCATCCTGAAGAGATGTTGGATCAACCCCTCTTCACTGGAGGAACTCGCTTCCTGCCGAAACATCTGGCACTTCCACTCCTCACAGGGAGTGGATTTTATGGAGGAACAGCGCACACAACACCGGACAGCAAAGCGTGCAAAGAGGCATGCTCGCCAAGTCCCCCCTGCTCCCCCCAGCACCTCCTTCACATGCCCGGTCTGTAACCGAATCTGCAGATCCAGGATTGGACTATTCAAACACCAGCAGACTCACAAATAAAGAAGATGGTCATCATCGAATCGATGGACTACCAGAGAGAAAGAGATATATTTCATATCCATATTAGTGTTCTGTAATAAAGTTTGTGTTCAGCACAACTCCTGCCTTCGCTGCCTTGCTTTCCAGACATAACCGTACGGAAGCAAGCTCTACTTGTTCACAATCTGGGCATAGAGGACCAACGTCTGTTCTACACACTGGGTCCAACGGAAATGTTTGCCAAGGCAGTTCAGTTGCTAGCTAGCTACTTTGACACACCAGACCACTTGTTGGCACGATGCATTAGGTTTCACCAACAGCGATAGAAGACTGGGGAGATGACACAACAGTTTGTCGCGGACCTCCGCTTCCTAGCTAGCATGTTCAAATTCATTTTTTTGGAGGACGAAATGGTGCAGGACCAGTTAGCTGAACACACTAACAATCCGCAGCTACGAGCGAAGATGCTAATGGCACCAGACGACATGCCGCTAGCCAAGACCATCGAGCTAGCATTCCAGCTAGAGACTGCTGACAGATAAGCATCAGAACTAAGTGTGCAACAACAGCCAAGCCAGACATCGCTAACACATGCGGTAACCACAGAAGGGCCCTTTGACATGGCAGAAGAGGCCGAGGTGAACACCGTGGATCAGAGGAACGCTACGAGGCACTTCTCCTGTGGCAACTGTGGCTCCCTGACACACCGAGAGAGAGTGCATTCCTACCTGGCAAGGGGGCAACGACTGGACTCACCTCAGATCCTCGCCCAGCATAAGCCTCAGGGAGCTACTGCAGAGCTGCAGGAGAGGGAGCCCAACGATGAGTGGGACACAACACACCCAGACAATGACAAGGGTACAGCCGTCCCGTGCACACAGGAGGAGCACCGCCCAGAGAAGGGGCAGGTACCGGACTCGCCACAGATCCTCACCCAGCATAAGCCTCAGGGAGCCGCTGCAGAGCTGCAGGAGAGGGAGCCCGTGTCTATTGGGAACCCCGGGACACAACAACCCGGCGCAGGTTCTATCAACGGTGACAGCAACACATCGTCATGATCAGACTTCCCAGGAGAGGGGGAGAAGAGGCCAGACTCCTTCCAAATCCATGCCCGGCACCAGGAGCCACCGTTGAGCTGCAGGATGAAGAGTCCACAGCCCAACAAAATGCAGCAGAACCACCAGACGCCTTCCGAATCCATGCCCGGCATCAGCCTCCAGGAGCCACCGCTAAGCTGCAAGTTGAAGGGTCTGTGACCCAGTGGGATGTAGCAGAATCAGTGCAACCTGGTGGATGCCCCACAGCAGATGTGAGAGCCACACCAACACAACCACAAGGCCGAGTGCAGCCGAACAGAGCGTCACTCACAGTGATGGACTGAGACTGAGTCCACAGAACTGAACAACCAGACCTGCAGTCGGCCTCAACACCATCTCCACCACTACCAGCACCCATCAAAATCACTGTGCAGCTGGGGCCAGCGACCTTCCAGCTGGCAGATGGTTTGGTGTGGCATGCCAACCGTCTTTGTTGAGTGTGAGCAGCTGCCCTGGATGACACGCCTATGTGGGAGCCTACTCACAAGGTGTGGGACCCGGACTGAGGCTTTGAGGAAGACGATCCCGGTCCGTGAGCCTTCACACCTCTAGGGGTACATCCACCACGGGTTCGCCACAAGGCCCGTCTGAACTGAACTGCCTTCCTCAATAAAAAGAAGGACTATTTAGCTAGGGGTGCGGCTGCCAACGTAGTGGCAAAATAATCTACTCAGCCATGCTGGGTTATGCGGTAGTCCACCCACTGGCTCTAGCTAGTTTTGGGGTTCTTTGTGTACCAAATTGGGAAGGGTTAATTCGTTTATGTGTGTTTTCTGTTTTTCCAAGGGGGGGGGGGGTGAAGGGGGTGAATGTGGTGTATAAAACCCACAGGTTAGGTCAGTGTTGGCGTGATGACGCGGCCGCTCGGTGACATCATCAGGCTGAACAAATAAATGCGAGGGACGGCCATTTTGCAGTCTCTCTCTCTCTTCTTGTCTTTGGCACTCGGCCTCCCAACCGATGACACTCTGTACCGCCATAAAGATCTTTTGTTAATAAAGTTCGTGGTCCCAACAAACTCCACTTTCCGTTGGTCATTCCACATTTTTCCAGACATAACATGTAGTTGGCCTCTTCATTGTTTGTGATGAGGCCCACTACCATTGTGCCATCTGTAAACTTGATGATGTGGTTGGTGCTGTAGGCTGGTATGCAGTCATGGGTCAACAGGGGGAAGAGCAGCGGGCTGACCACGCACCCTTGTGGGATCCCTGTGCTCAGTGTGATGGTCTTGGAGGTGTTGCTGCTGACTCGCACATTCTATGGCCTCCCTGTGAGAAAGTCCAGTACCCAGTCACAGAGAGAAGTTTTGAGTCCCAAGTGTCTGAATTTTTGTATTAGGTGCTGGGGGATGATTGTGTTGAATGCTGAACTGAAGTCCGAGAACAACATTTGCACATAGGAGTTCTTTGAGTCCAGGTGGTTGAGAGCTGGATGGAGAGCAGCAGTGATGGCATCTTCTGTGGATCTGTTTGACCTGTATGCAAACTGAGATGGGTTGTGGGAGGGAAGGAGGGTGGACTTGATGTCCTGCATGAGCAGACGCGCGAAGCACTTCATTATGATGTAGGCCAGTACTACAGGCTTGGAATTATTGTAGCTGGATGGGATGGGCTTCTTTGGGACTGGTATTATGGTAGCAGTTTTGAAACACATGGGGACAACAGCTTGACTCAGGGAGATGTTGAAGATGTTGGCTGGCCAGGACATTCTTGTCCTTCAGAACGTGACCTGGTATGTTGTCTGGTCCAGCTGCCTTGCGTGGACTGATCCTGGAGAGGGTCCTCCTCACGCTAGCTGGATCTAGACTAGCCTGTTCGTCTGGGTGAGGAGTGGTCTTCTGTGCTGATGTGTTGTTTTGTGCTTCAAAGCGGCCAAAGAAGTAATTTAAGTTCTTAGGCAGTGTGATCTCACTTGCACAGGTCTGGGGTGGAGGTTTGTAGTTGGTGAGGGTCTGTATGCCATGCCAGAGAGAATGTGCATCTCTGGTGTTGCTGAAGTGTTTTCTGGCTGTACTGTCATTTTTCCTCCTTGATACCATGGGACAGGTTGGCCCTAGCTGTTGTTAGTGTTGTAGTTTCACCGGCCCTGAAGGCAGTGTCCCAAGCCCTCAGGAGCCTGTAGACCTCTGCTGGCTTCCATGGCTTCTGGTTGGCATGAACAGTGACAGTCTTGCAGTGAGTGACATCATCAGTGCATTTAGCTATGTATGCTACAACAACCTCAGTGTACTCCTCTATGTTTATGTGATCATTGTGAGTTGTTGCATGCTTAAAAGTGTCCCAGTTTATAGGGCTGAAGCTGGTCTTCAGAGCATCCAAGGCCCTCTCTGGCCACACACATACCTGCCTTTTTGTTGGTCTGATGGTTTTCACTCTGGGTCTGTATGCAGTCCTTAGCAAGATGGTGATGTGATCAGAGAGACCCAGGTGGGGAAGGGGGAAGGCTCTGTATGCTCTCTTGTGAGCTGTGTACACCAGGGGCTTCATGTACAAAGGGTACTTATGTACAAAAACATGGCGTATGTCCTTATCCACAGAAAATTTCAGATGTATCAAGAATGAAATGACCATGGAAATATGAGCAGCCCCACGCCAACTTCATGGCTGGTGTACGTATGTTTCTACTGTTATTGGTCCATTGGAGACACTTAGAGGTGATGTTGGGAGACTTGAAAATTATTGTACACACCAGAGACACACGATAAACAAACATCCAGATGTGCGCAATTAGATGAGTGGACATAAAAGCAAGCGCAAAGAAGTGCAGAAAATGCCTCTAACAACAGGGGATTAGAGGATATTGCAAATCGGGCAGTGAGAAGAGAAAGGGTATTTAGAGACAAATTTTCTAGCTCATGATGATGACTGGTTTGTCAGCCGGTTTAGGGTTCCATGGGCAGTCCCTGTGGAACTGAGCTGAACAGAGCTACGGCCGCTCTTGGAGTGTAACACAGCGAGAAGCTGTGCGCTGCCCATCCCAGTGCAGGTGCTGACAACTGGGGTTTCTGGAAATGGGCATTCCAGAGGGAGCTGGCAGACCCATCAGGAATTTCCCAGTCCACCCTGAGCTGAGCTATGCCAGCTGTGTGGGATGGTATTATCCGGCTGTCACCCAGGTACATCATCTTCCCATACAATGCAGTTGAACAGGCCAACATCAAAGCGCAATTTGCAGCGAGAAACGGATTTCCTAATGATTCTAATGAACAGCATTGTTGAGAACAAACTACAAGCTGGCATTGTGTGGAAGGGTGGCTTCTTGGTGAGTAAATTCATGTTCTGCGTGGGTTTACTCCAGGGGGTCCAGTTTCCTCCCACAATCCAAAGACATGCATGTTTGGTTAATTGGTTGTTCTCAATTGTCCCTAGATATAAGATAAGATAAGATAAGATAAGCCTTTATTAGTCCCACAACGGGGAAATTCCAGGATTGCAACAGCACAGGGATAGCAACACTCAGAGCAACAATCAGAAGGCAAGAAAAAAAACAAGCAAGCAAGAGCAGCTAATATACATATGTACGTATTACTATAAAAATATATATATATATACACACACACACAGACACACAGTGCAGAGCATTGTAGCTGGATGGAATAAATACTGTATATGAATATATGAACACACAGTGCAGAGCATTGTAGCTAGATGGAATAAATATGTAAATATATAAACACCCACAGTACGGAGCATTGCAGCTAGGTGGAATAAATATGCAAGTATATAAACACACACAGTGCGGGAGCAATGTAGCTAGATGGTGTAATATGTAGATATATAAATATATAAACAACCCAGTGCTGAGCATTGTAGCTAGATGGAATAAATATGTAAATATATAATCACACACAGTGCAGATGCATTGTTGCTAGATGGAATGAAACTGCATAAACCGTCTACTTAGTTATCCTACATGGTATGATTATGTGCCCATACATATTCTCACCCCTCCATAGCGACCGGTATGTTCTAGTTGTATGCCGGAGGGGACCATTGTGTAAGTCTATTGCATCTTTTGCATTCAAAAAACTATTAGTTTGTTACGTCTTTTTGCTATCTCTGCGAGCAGCCCTGCTTAGGTTGTTACAGTCTGACAGCCGTTGGTAGGAAGGACCTACGAAACCTCTCGGTTGTGCACCTGGGATGATGTAGTCTGCTGCTAAATGAGCTCCTCAGTGCATTCAGTATGTACTGCATAGGGTGGAACTCGGACTCAGCAGAGATGACAGTTTTAGCCACACCGTCCTTCTCTCTCCTATCTCCTCCATCGGATCAAGGCGCTGCCCAGGACAGAGCTAGCTTTCTTAATCAGTTTGTTCATCTCTTCCTATTGGCTGCAGTAATGCCACTGCCCCAGCAGACCACTCCAAAAGTGATGGGCTGATGCCACCACCGTGTCATAGAATGACTTCAGCAGCGCCCCTTGTACAACCAAAAGACCTGAGTCTCCTCAGCAGGAACAGCCTGCGCTGTCCCTTCTTGTAGAGTGCATCAGTATTGTGTGACCAGTCTAGTTTATTGTTCAGATGAATACCCAGGTACTTATAGGATGTCACCATTCGATGTCTGTTCCCTGTATATTTACTGGTACTGTGAGGGGCTGCCCATGCCTGCGGCAGTCCACCACCAGCTCCTTAGTTTTCCTCGCGTTGATCTGGAGGCAGTTCCGATGGCACCAGTCCACGAAGTCCTGGATAAGCCCTCTGTACTCAGCTTCATCTCCATTGGAGATGAGGCCAACGATCGCAGAGTCATCAGAGAACTTCTGTAGATGGCAGTGTGTTGTGTTGTGTGAGAAGTCTGCAGTATAAAGAGTGAACAGGAAGGGAGCCAGCACCGTTCCCTGGGGGGCCCCCGTGCTACTGATGATCGTGTCGGACACACAGTCCCGGGTTCTCACAAACTGAGGCCGGTACGTGAGGTAGTCCAGGATCCATGATGACAGGTGCTGGTCCACCCCTGCGCGCAGCAGCTTGTCCTTCAGGATCATCGGTTGGATGGTGTTGAAAGCACTGGAGAAGTCAAAGAACATGATCCTCACCATATTCCCGGGCTTCTCCAGGTGGGACAGAGAACGGTGAAGGAGGAAGATCACCGCATCCTCCACCCCCTATGCCATGCTGGTAGGCGAACTGGAGTGGATCCATCGCTGGTTCCACCAGGGGGCGGAGGTGAGCAAGGAGCAGTCTCTCCAGGGTCTTCATCAAGTGGGACGTCAAGGCCACCGGTCTGTAGCTGTTCAGGTCTTTGGGGTGGGAAGTTTTTGGTACAGGTACCACACAAGATGTTTTCCACAGCTGTGGTACCCTCCCCAGTTTCAGGCTCATGTTGAAGATATACGTCACAATCCCACACAGCTGGTCTGCACAGGACTTGAGGAGCTTTGCGCTGATGCCGTCCGGTCCCGGCGCCTTCCTCGCCTTGATCTTCCTCAGCTCCGTCCTCACCTGGGTCCTGGTCAGGGTCAGGATGGGGGGCTGTGTGTTGGGAGTGGGGGGGTGTTGGTGGAGTGGGGAGTGGGCAGCAGGACTTGATTTCTTTAGAGGCAGCAGTGGTTGTTGTGCAGTCAGGGGGGAGGGCGGTTGGTCAAATCTATTGAAAAACAGATTCAGGTTGTTCGCCCACTCCCTGCCCCCTGTGGCCTGGGGGGAGGTATTCTGGAGCCCCGAGATGGTTTTGAGGTTTCTCCAGACCCCGCTGATGTCGCTCTGTTGCAGCTTGTCCTCCATCTTCTTCCTGAAGCTGTCCTTGCCTTCTCTGATCTTTCTCCTCAGTTCCCTCTGTACGGACTTCAGCATCTCCCTGTTCCCTGACCTGAAGATCCTCTTCTTCTCTCTCAGAAGTGTTTTTATCTCAGGGTTGATCCAGGGTTTGTTGTTTGAGTGACGCCGTATGGTCTTGGTGGGAACGGATTTGTCCACACAGAAGCTGAGGTAGCCCGTGAAGGTGTGAATGAGGCCATCGATGTCCTCACCATGTGGATCGCAGAGCTGCTTCCAGGCGGTGGCTTCAAAACAGCCCTTTAGGGTGTCCATTGTCTCCTCAGACCATAACTCCACAGTGTGCATGGCCGGAGGTTGTCTGTGCACTAGGGGTTTGTACACCGGCCGGAGATGAACCAAGTTGTGATCCGATCTCCCGAGTGGGGGGAGTTGTGATGAGGTGTACGCCTCCTTAGTGTTTGTGTAGAATAAATCCAGTGTTTTATTGTCTCTAGTGTGGCATGTGACATACTGGGTGAACGTGGGTAGAATGGGAGATAGTGAAACATGGTTGAAATCGCCTGAGATGAGGAGAAGAGCATCTGGGTGTTCTGTCTGCAGCCTGCTGGTTACTGAATGGATGACGTCACGTGCTGTCCCAGCGTTCGCCGTCGGATTTGCATAAACAACAATGCAGATCACGTGTGAGTGTTCTCTCGGGAGATATGTAGGCCTCATGCTAACAGCTAGCAACTCAATGTCTTTGCTGCAGTGTCGTTGTTTAACAGTGATATGTCCCGGTCTGCACCAGTTGTTGTTAACATACATTATCACTCCACCGCCCCTAGCCTTGCCACTGTCTGGTGTTCGGTCAGCTCGTATCATGTGAAAACCCTCCAGCTCAATGTTAGCATCTGCTGCTAGTTCAGTTAGCCACGTCTCAGTAAACAAAAGGAGAGAGCACTCCCGGTATGTGCTATCATAACGGGAGATAGCCGCTAGCTCATCTAACTTTCCCAGTATCGACCGTACATTTCCCATGACAACAGATGGAAGGGAGGGTCTGTACCTTATATTTTTTGTCCTCCGCCTTACTCCAGCCCGGCAGCCGCGGCGTTTTCGCCTCAGTTCTCTCGGTATGTCGAGTTTTTCCAATGGGACCGGGTGGCGGTTGAATGCTAGCAGCTCTTCTCTGCTGTATCGTATCCTGCTATAAACAGTGGCTCCGTCCACCGGCTCAGGAGACATTTAGGACGATCTGTGTGTCCGTGATATAAGTGGTGTGAAAAAAAAAAAAAGACGGATCAAAAGAGAGAGGAAGGGAAAAAGACTCGGAATCGAGCCGCTGTTGCAAAAGGCAGCCTACTCGTGTGGCGCCGAGAGAAAAAAAAAAAAAAAAAAATCATATCTGTCTCCTATAGGCCCTTAGAATAGAGGGTTAGTACTAGTGAAGTGCTTTGAGTAGTCTTTGAGACTAGAAAAAGCGCTATATAAGTACAGGTCCTTATCCCTTATCCCCCTTAATTGTCCTAACAATAACCCACCTCATACACAACGTGCCTATGCACCCCACAAATATCACCCTGTCTTCAAGGCTTCATTACAACTGTGTGGTTTGAGAAAGTGACTTACTTTTCTTGCCAATTAAACTACAGTTTCACAGCATTCTACCAAGCCCCCAATTGACTCTGTGTGTACAGCAGTTATGTCAATAAACACATGCGTAAAGTTTGAAATGCAACAGTCTCACCCCTTCCCTGCTGCACTTCATTCATTTAGTAGTGTGTGTTATCCATGCAAGTTGTATTTAACTTAGTGCTGTCCAGCGATTAAAATATTTAATCATAATTAATCACACGATCTCATAGTTAACTCATGATTAATCACATTTTAGTTGCGTATTTTTGTCTCATGAAAAACCATTGTAATTCTCTTAACAGCACAAAAAGTGAGTGGGCTTGCTTTGTACAAATGTTTTTTATTATTATTATCATTGCAAAGCATCCATATCTTCCGTATTAGACCGAGAAAACAAAACAGGACATATTACTCTGAAAATAAAAAAATGTTTTCTTTTTTTCCTTTTCATTAGTTTAGTAACCCTGCCACTGATATCTGCGATAAAAAAGATACATACAAATAAAAAATATATAGGCACAAAAGCAGCCCCTTAAATACAAAATGAAAACAAGAGGAGAGTGTCCCCTGAGAGGAGTAGTACAGTCTAATGACTGTATAGTAGCCCAACTGCTGCAGTTTTAAACTTACCAACACAGCCTCTTGAACATGAACATAATGTAACTGCTAGCACGTAACAGGTGAGTCAACCTAAAGGCCTACTTTCTGTCTTTGAGCCAGTTGCTCAAACAGACAAGCCTATTAACATTTTCAGACAACAGGGAAGATCGTTTTTTCTGAACGACATGTCCAGACAGTGAAAACAATCGTTCACATGGTACTGACGTGGCAGGCGTTGCTAAGTATTTGCATGCAAGGGAGGCCATCTCACTGTGTGACGCTTTATGTGTGGACCACCATTCCTGTGGAGAGTCTTCAATGCCAATCATAGGTTCTGCCTTGTAGCGCTCAATGCAGCGTTCCACGGTGTCCTCCTCTTCATCTGCGGAAGATTCTTGTGCAAACATGAGAGCTGGCTTCTTCTTCTCTGGCTCAGGCATGCTTTGGTCATCCAGTGCTGCTGGTCTCCCCTTCTCCTGCTGCTGGAGTAAGGCACGGATGGAATCCCACACGACAACCCGGTCAGGTTTGCTCAGACACTTGAGGTCCTTAAACCTTGAAATGAAATAATAAAAAATATCAACGTTATTGCCATACAAGCAAAGGCACTAGTAAAACAAAACATTGACCTAATCTCTATTCCAGATTCAGAAGAAAAAAATGGATATTGAAGAGAACCAACCCACAAAACAAAGTGGTGCTTAAGACAAACAAAATACTGAGAAGAATGTAGAATGAATATCTTACCTTGGGTCGAGTGCTGTAGCAACCCTGAGCCATGCGATGTTCAACTTCTCTTTGCGACCTTCCATATCCGCTGAAAAGGTTTCCTTGAACTTGATCAAGTACGCTGGGTCGTCCTCAGTGACTTCCATTACTCGGGACAGGTGGCATAATGCTGGCATCACCACAGAGCAAGAAACAAACTTCTCTCCACCCAGAAGATCTGTCACATATCTGCAACAATATACAAAAGCTCTTTCACAAAACTCTGTCACACACATACGGACACCTGATAGATAACCTACAGTTACAGTGATGGGAGGGGATATGAGGAATCACATGTGTTCCTGCGCGCACACACACACACACACACATTACCCATTTACAGTGCTGTGCGGGACAAACACACACAGTTGAAGGGAGAGAGGTGATACCGACAGACAGACATTAGGGCCTGTGTCCACCAAATGCGTTTTTAGGGCGGAAAGTGCTGAAAACCTAGCCTCTTGGGCGCTTCCTGGCCTCCTCTGTTGTTAAGTTACACAGGGAATCATAGCTATTGAAACAGTCACTGATTATGTCAAAATACAGAAAAAATATACAGATAATCACGAGCTACACTTTGAGTAAAATGAAGCAAATAAACAGTCTACACATAGAGATGGCCCATCTAAAACATGCCACAGGGTGGTATTTTACGTTGGGTGAGACAGGTGCTAATGTTTCTGTCTTGACACAGAGCTACTTTAATTGTTAAAGAATCAGATATAGGCTACAAGACATAATTAGGGCTACCTGCAATGCTCCAACGCAGCTTCGAGCTTCTTTGTTTTCTCCAGCTCCGTTGCTGTTGGCATGGTGACTTTGGTTGAGTGTAGGGCCAGGGCAGCTGTCAGAGGTTCAATATTCCGGTTGACACGCTTTATCATTTCAAGGGTACTATTCCATCTTGTTGCTACCTCCTGCGTGAGCGCTTCTTCTTTCTGGTTGTGTGCGATTTGCTGCCGCTCGAGTTCCAGGGCATTCGTTGGGCTGTGTTTAAAGTGTCCCACAAGTTTTCTGCATTTTGCCAATGCGCTGTCGAATGGGCTATTGTGCAGAGAAACCGTGACTGCTCGGTGCACGCTGTGTGCGATGCACGGCAGGTGTTCAAAGGGGAGCTCTCTGGCTGCAGCCATCATATTGCGTGCACTATCCGTGGTCAGTGAAACAACTTTCTTTTCGATGCCCCACTCTCTGGCTACATTCATGAAGTGCTCTGCAACATTATCAGCGAAGTGCCTCTCTTCTGTCTTCATAACAGTCAAAGCATGGGACTGAAGTTTCCACTGTGGGGTGAAATAATGTGCTGTGACCCCGAGGTAGTTGTCATTGCCAAGTGACGTCCAGTAATCTCCCGTTAGCGCGACTATTTCTGTCTGCCCCAATGCCTGTTGTAACTGGGACTTCTCCGTTTCAAACAACGTTTCTATCCGGCGTGTGATAGTAGCTCTGGAAGGAGTTTCGTAGGTCCAGTCGTTGGATGCGATGCGAATTATCTCGGCCAGACCTTCATCCTCCACAATACTAACGGGCCTGCATGCCATAGCCACCCACTTAGCTATGGCAGCTGTTAGCTTCATTTTAGTAGCAGCATCCATGGGCCGCTGTCGGAAGCCATCCAAACTTGTTTGGTTCTGACGCGGAGGAGGCGAAGCTACATCACTGGTGTGTTTGGCCATCAAATGGTATTTTAAACTGGATGTGCTTCGATGGTAGCTAAGTTCACATCGACAATAAGTGCAAATAACTTTAGTTTTATCGATCGAACCATCCTTTCCTATTTTAAATGTAAACTTTCCGTTCAGAAGTGTCCCTGGTGCGTCCATTACTGTGGCTGACTAGTGCCGCCAGTGCCGCGCGCTTTAGTCGTTGGGTTCTTCTTTGTTTGATATTTGAAATCGTATCCTTCGTTCCGCCACCATGTGTACGTGCGTGGTATTACAGCCAGTACACTGTGCTTATGAAAAACTACGGTCACAGCATTAATCTCGCGTTAAAAAAAATCTCGCCATTAAAAAGGCGCTTGAGTTAACGCGATAATAACACAATATTTTGACAGCACTAATTTAACTATAAAGGATGAGATTTGCATTTTTAAAAATTTTTTTTTTGCATATTAAGAATAATGTCTCTTTTATTACATTCACTGTCATAAAAAGCTTTTGTAGCCACAGAAGTTATAGAATTATTGCTCTGATCTGTGAATACTTCTCTCCACTTGTAATGTAGGTGAAATACAGGCGAGAAGTGGTCATGCCTACATCAGAGGTTGCACTAGACTTTTTTGTTATCATTTTTACAGACAGGCATGTAAAAATTCATAATATATTATCTGTCATTGTAATTGACTTTAATTAGATCACCCTCAGTGTAATCTGTCAAATGACAGACAGCTTTCACAATTTTCAGTCATTGCTAAAAAAAATCTGTTAGTGAAGGACAATTTTCAGTTAACTCAACTTCTGGCCCAAATGCAAGTAAATGGAAATGTAGCACATGCTAGCATAAGCTGTTTGCAAGCGGTATGAAGGTGGGGGCAGGTGGAAAAATTGACCACCCACCCACATCTGCTTTGATCTGCATGCCACCTGCATCACAAATGAATAAAGGCATTCACAAGCATTCCCAGGGCAGTCCGTGTGACAAAGCCTGTTCAAATGAAAAGTGTGTGCATTAAGATGGGCATAATTTAAAAAAAAAATATGATGAAACATAGGCATTCATATTTTTTGCTCTCATGCCTTATTAATATTGCTTTTTTTATTTAAGTTTTTGTAAAGGGTATACATGCCATTACAGCATTGCATTGTTTACATTTTCATTACATGTTCCCTTTTTTTTGTTTTTTGACAACATTGGAAGAATAATTATTACAACACCCTTTTTTTTAAGTGAAAGAAAAAGAGAATTAAAGAAAGAACAAAAAAAACAATCAAAAAACAAAACAAGAAGAAACAAAAAACAAAAACAAAACAAAAGAACAAAAAAAAAATAAAAAAAATAAAAATAAAAGAGCATCTGAGTAGCATTGGAACAAAGAGAGGTGCCGTTATTGAAATGGTATTTGTCAAAGATTAGATCTGATGGAAGACACATATGCGATCCAGGGTTGCCAAAAGTTCAAGAACCCATCCATGTCCTGTCTCAGTGCAAATGTCAACTTTTCCATCGAGTAAATGTCTTGAATCACGTTAATCCAATCTTCAGGTGTAGGACAATCCTTCAACATCCATTTTTTAGTTAGAGCTTTTTTACTTGCCAATATTAAAACAGTGAATAAGTATTTTTCTCCTCGTCTTTCCAGTGATTCCGGTAGTAAAACCAAATACAAAGTTACAAAAGAAAAGGGGACTGTTATTTTGAATATTTTCCCCAATATTGTCTGTACATTGGTCCAATATTGGTGGATAACTGGGCATGACCAAAACACATGAAAATGATTTGCAGTCTCTTCACCACACAAGCGCCAACAATTCAACCCCTTACGAGTAATTTTGTTTTGTGCAGGTGTTCTGAAAAATCTTGCCAAATTTTTCCATCCAAATTCTCTCCACTGCAGGGATGAGGTACTTTTCCGTTGTTGTTTATTTAGCTTTTCCCATATTTCCAGTTGTAAAGTGAAATTCCCTTCTTTTTCCCATCTCTCTTTTATATATGATGTGTTGTCTCCTTTTAAGTCTTGAAGACCTTGGTATATTTTAGAGATGTATCTGATCCCTGGGATCCCTTTATATGCCATTAAGAAGACCTTCAGAACGCCTGACTGGGCCCTTTCCAAATCCTCCTTTTTAAGTATTTTGTTTATGTGGTGTCTAAGCTGAAAGAACCTGTAAAGGTCTTGATTTATTAGACCTTGTTTTTTCAAATCTTCAAAACTTCTTAAAATTTGCCCTTTAAAAAAATCGTAATATTTTATCAGTCCGTTCTCTTTCCACTTTTTAAATCTAGTGTCTGTTTTATTAGGAGTAAAGTCTTGATCATAGGCAATCCATTGCAGTAATTGATAGGGTTCTTTAGTTTGATTCTCTCTGACTATCTTAAACCAAATTTTTAGTGGGGTCTCTATCCACGGGTTAGTGTTATTCAAAAGTTTAGGAAAGGCATTGTTCCCTATTATCGCCTGTAGGGGGATGTCACTTGTTATTTGGCATTCCATCTCCTTCCATTGTGCAGTGTAGACTGGGTTACATATCTCTACTAAAGTTTTAATTTGTGCGGCTTTAAAATAGTCCCTGATATTTGGCAGCGCGAGCCCACCTTTGTCTTTGTTTAGCTGTAGGGTTCTATATCTGATTCTAGGTCTCTTGCCCCGTCATATGAATCTTGAGATCCTTCTGTCCAGTTCTTACCATGTTTTTTTGGGAGGTTCTACCGGTATTGTTTGGAAAAGGTATAGAAGACGTGGAAGTATATTCATTTTGACTGCTTCAGTTCTTTGTGCGGTACCCAAGAATGGTATCATATTCCATCTTGCTAGGTCAGATTTTATTTTTGTCACCAGTGGATCATAGTTTAGTGTTATAATTTTGTTGAGTTGTTTCGGGATATTGACCCCCAGATATTTCATAGATTATATCTCCCAGTTAGTTTTGAGTTTGCTTAGTAAATATTGATTTGGGTCATAGTTGAATGTTAAAACTTGGGTTTTATGCATGTTTCATTCGTACCCCGATAGATCTCCATATTCTGAAAAAACTGAGATTAGTTCTGGAAAAGAGGTGTCCGGCTGCCCCAGGTATATTAAAATGTCATCAGCAAAGAGTGCTATTTTGTGTTCCTTCTGACCAAGTGTAATACCTCGAATTTTTTGATTCTGTCTTATCCATTGGCTCAGAGGTTCTATGAAGATTGCAAAGTGCAGTGGAGACAAGGGGCAGCCCTGACGACATCCTCTTTCCAGTTCAAAAGATGATGATAATTTACCGTTAATCCTTATTTTAGCTGTTGGTTTTTTATATAATGCCTTGATAGTTCTAATGAAGTTGTTATGAAAATTGAAACTGGATAAGATTCTATATAGGAAAGACCAGTCAACCGAATCAAATGCTTTTTCAGCATCTAATCCCAATATGGCTGCATTTAAGTTATATTTTTTTAATGTGATGAATTATGTGTAAAGTGCGTCTAATGTTGTCTTGTGTCTGTCTTTGTCTTATAAAACCTGTTTGGTCTAAATGAATTAAGTCTGTCAGTATATTTTCTAACCTTTTGGCAAGGATAGTGGTAAAAAGCTTATCGTCCTGATTTAACACACTGATTGGTCTGTAGTTGGAGCAGTCTAGTTTATCCTTTTCAGGTTTAGGTATAACTGCAATGACCCCTTCTCTCCAGGAGGGGGGGATTTCCCCTGTGTGGAGGACATAATTAAATGTTTTCAGGAGGAGAGGAGATAGTTGCTGTTTAAAGGTTTTGTACCACTCTGCTGTATAGCCATCTGCTCCTGGGGATTTGTTAGCTTTAAGTTTCATAATTGCTTTTTCTAATTCTTTAGGTTGTATTTCTGACAGTAGTGTTTTATTTTGTGACTCTGTAAGTTGGGGAAGGTTTAATGTGTTTAGGAATGTTTCGGATGCGTTTTTATGTTTTTTTGAGGGAGTACAAGTTCTTATAGTAGTTCTCGAAGCTTTTAAGAATATCCTGAATTCTAAATTTTATTTCCTTTGATACTGGGTCTCTGATTTTGTAGACTGCTCTCTCCGTTTGTTGTTTCCTCAATTTATAGGCTAGCAATTTTGCCGATTTGCTGCCTGTTTCATAGTATTTTTGTTTCAGAAATGTAAGTTTCTTCTGGATTTCTATTGTGTAGATCTCATTTATTTGCTTTTTAATTTCCTTAATTTTGAGCGAGTCATTAGAATGAGTGTTATCTTTGTGCTCTTTTTCTAGGTTCTTAAGTTCTGACTCTAATGTGATTAGTTTTTCTTGTCTCAATTTCTTCTGGATTGCCAGTTTTGCGATAATCTTTCCCCTTATTACAGCTTTGCATGCGTCCCACAGTATTAAAGGGGATACTTCTCCATTATCATTTTCTTCCAAATATCTGAGAATATCTGATTCCAATTCATCTTTCAGTGGTCCTTTCAACACATTTGAATTTAACCTCCAAGAAAATGTATTATTTGTGTATTTTTGGAGTCCATATAGATTGGACTGTGGTCAGAGAGATCCATCAGTCCTATTTTACATGTTTTTACTCTTCCAATGTCTCTATTAAACATAAAAAAAATAGTCAATCCTTGAGTATGATGAATGTGGTGCTGAGTAAAATGTATAATCTTTTACACTGGGGTTGAATTCCCTCCACACGTCACAGATTCCCATTTCTTTTAGTAGCATCCGAGTTTTTCTACTTTGAGTGTTATTTTGATGTGGAGAATTACCTGATGCATCCCAGTATGGATTCAGTCTTAGATAGAAGTCTCCACCACATATCACTAAACCTTGGGCTTTAGTTATCATTAGGTCAAATACATTTTTATAAAATTTCCAGTTAGCCCCTGGAGGTGCATATACATTCAGCAGGGTGATATCTTCTCCCTCTAGCCGCCCAAGTACCATACTGTATCTCCCTTCTTTATCTTTGTGTTCTGATTTTTTTTCAAATATAATTTTGGTTGAGATCAATGTCCCTACTCCCCTCCTCCTCCCTGACTTATATGAAGATGAAGAGATCATTTTAAACCCTTGCCTATTGAGTTTAGTGTGCTCCACATCTGTTAAGATAAGATAAGATAAGATAAGCCTTTATTAGTCCCACAATGGGGAAATTCCAGGATTGCAACAGCACAGGGATAGCAACACTCAGAGCAACAATCAGAAGGCAAGAAAAAAAACAAGCAAGCAAGAGCAGCTAATATACATATGTACATATTACTATAAAATATATATATACACACACACACACACACACAGACACACAGTGCAGAGCATTGTAGCTGGATGGAATAAATATATGAATATATGAACACACAGTGCAGAGCACTGTAGCTAGATGGAATAAATATGTAAATATATAAACACCCACAGTACGGAGCATTGCAGCTAGGTGGAATAAATATGCAAGTATATAAACACACACAGTGCGGAGCAATGTAGCTAGATGGAATAATATGTAGATATATAAAAACACAGTGCGGAGCATTGTAGCTAGATGGAATAAATATATAGATATATAAACACACCCCAGTGCTGAGCATTGTAGCTAGATGGAATAAATATATAGATATATAAATATAAACACACCCAGTGCAGAGCATTGTAGCTAGATGGAATAAATATGTAAATATATAAACACACACAGTGCAGAGCATTGTTGCTAGGTGGGATGAAACAGCATAACCGTCTATTTAGTTATCCTACATGGTATGATTATGTGCCCATACATATTCTCACCCTCCATAGCGACCGGTATGTTCCTAGTTGTATGCCGGAGAGGACCATTGTGTAAGTCTATTGCATCTTTTGCATTCAAAAAAAAACTATTAGTTTGTTACGTCTTTTTGCTATCTCTGCGAGCAGCCCTGCTTAGGTTGTACAGTCTGACAGCCGTTGGTAGGAAGGACCTACGAAACCTCTCGGTTGTGCACCTGGGATGATGTAGTCTGCTGCTAAATGAGCTCCTCAGTGCATCCAGTATGTCCTGCATAGGGTGGAACTCGGACTCGGACTGTTAGGTGGGTTTCCTGTAAAAATATTATTCCTGCTTTGTCTTTTTTCATTTTGCCTAGAATCTTGGATCTTTTAACTGGATTCAGGATCCCTTTTACATTATATGAGATTATTTTGGTTACACCCTGTTTCTCCATTGTGTTGTCTTATTTAGTATAACAGTGTGGTGGCCCTGTTTTATGCTACTCAGAAACTGAAAGAACATTAAGAACATAAAAAACATTAAGAACATAGTATATAAAACTTTAAAACAAAAAACTGACAAAAGATCTTCCTGAGCTGAGGTCTTTTTAGTGACCTTAGAAGAGCCTTGATGGTGTGTTGGCTCTGAGGGGAATTCCTCAGATTCCGTTATGTGCTGAGGGCCCTCTCTTACCCCTGTAAGTTGTCCCATGTTTTTAATGTGAATTTCAGATCCCAATCCGAACTTGTAATGATTTTTTTTTTTTATGCCTATACCCTATGAAATTGTGCGCAACCTCCCACCACCATCACAGCAAACAGTCACGTTAATACAGTATTAGTGTGAAGAGATCATGTGGTTCATTGTCACATTTCTATTTTAACAAGTTTTTTTTTTTTAAAGACTTATTTGTTTCTAATATTATGTCTGTTCCATAAAATGCTTTACCACTTGCTGATTCTGCATCTCCTTTAATGTTTGTTACCTTGTAGGAGGAGGGTTGGATGCGCAGATTGACTAAAAATATCGTTATTCCCTCCTGTAAACGGCCAGTTTTTCCTTGTAGCTCTGGCGCTGGGTTTCTCACTGCTGGCCCGTGGATTTTGAGGGTCTCTGTGTGGACCACGATTGAGCCTTGATTCTTTCGATCGGGTCTGCTGCAGGTTTATACACCGTTACCAGGAGTCCTCTTCTCGCCATATCCGTGGTTGCTTCTTCCGCCAAGTTGTAGAGACACGTCTCATTCCCGTAAAAAACCCGCAGCTTCGCCGGAAATGGAGTCTGAAAGCGCAATTTCTTCTCTCGTAGTATCTTTTTAGCGTTGTTGTATTCCCGACGCTTTTTAAGGACCTCCGGAGCGTAGTCGTGTTCCACGAAAACTTTTCTCTCTTGGTGCATAAATCCTTTTTTCTGCCAAGCCAGTCTTACAACCTCTTCTTTTATTTTGGAGTTGGAGAACTTCACCACCACCAATCTTGGTGGCGCTTCCGCCGCCGGCCTAGGGGCTAATGTACGGTGCGCCCTTTCTATTTTCAAGTCGGTGGTTTGGGGAATATCCAACTTCTCTCTCAGTAAGGATTCCACGCATGCCGCCATTGTGGTGAAACTGTCCTCGACTCCTTCTTTCAGACCATGAATTCTTATGTTGTCTCTTCTTAGTCTTCCTTCTTGGTCGGTTAGCTTAGTCTCCTGTCTAGACTGTCGTTTGTGCACTTCCAGCACAGTATCTTCCAGCCCTTTTATTCTTTCCTCTGCTTCCATGATTCGGTCCTCGGCCTGGTCCACTCTGCTGTTTGTCCTTTTTATTTCGTCTTTGATTTCACGAAATTCGGCCCAACACTCTCGGCGAAATCGTCTTAATTCTTTAAGTACCATTTTTAAGCTAACCTTGTTGCTAGCTTCATTCAGCTCCTCGTCTTCTGAATGGAAATCATCCGGATCAGATTCTTCGGCCGATGCGTGTCCTGGCCTGGTAAATGTCGATTTCTTCTGTTTTCCTTTAGGCATGATGACTTTGTCTCTTGATTTTCACTCTTCCAAAAATCCGTTAAATCTGATTTTCAAGGTATTTTCCTGGATCGGGTCTGGGAGCTTCAGCGTTAAGCTGCTATCACCATGGTGTCCAGACCGGAAGTCGAGATTTGCATTTTGGACATAAAATATGTACTTGCCAAGTCTAATATGATCCGCATTCAACTGACAGGTGACCTTGGTTACCCACTAAATAAGTTCATATTGTTTTCTTTTTCATGACTGTTTTCCTTTATTCAACCAGCTGATCCTCCCAGCTGGTCACAAATTGACTGATTGATTTATTTATTGTTTAAAATAACATTGTATAAAAGATAAAACATACTGTCATGTTCGGGGTCCTCACCCTGAGCATGACTTGTGGCTGTTGGGTTTAATTATTACTTATTAATTCCAGCTGACGGATTGAGCTTTGCGCTCCGCCAGCCCCACAGCCATGCCTCCTCCTCACCAGGCATCCACCAGTGGTATGGTTCACCACATACACACTCACACACTCATGCACACACACACACTCATGCACGCATGCACACATACACACACAGTCACACTCACGCATGCACACACACACTAGTTCAATCAGTCACGCACTTGTTGCGACACGGCTGGTCATACTTGCTGTCATTAGCGCTTGGTATTAATAGCAGGGCAGTACGACCAGCCGGCATGGGAACTTCACAATGTCAACCTTGGACATCTGGACTCACTTCTGTTGGTTTACCCCTGGACTGAATCGTGTTGTTCCCTCAGAGCCTTTCCGCTCCCGACACTGTTGTAAGTCTTCCCTGTGCCTTTTTCCTCCACTTCTTGTCATGACGGCCGCTGGGCCGTCATCTGTCTCATCAGCTCCAGCTGCGCACAGACCAGCAGGTGCCAATCAGCGGCTGTTAAAAGCCAGCGTCGCTGACAGCCCGGCACGGAGTCGTCTGTCTTCCTCGTCTGAGTATGAGCCAGAGCTTCGTTCTATAGCCAAGTCAAGAACGTCTCGACAAGACCAGCCACGTAAGAATACTCTCTGTTATTCTACGCCAAATCTTTACCCCTGTGCACAGGTGGACCTCCCAGGCGGCGGACTAGCTTTCCCGACCGACGGGGAATCTCCCTCTCCTTCTCGGAGCTCCTCCTTACCACCACAGCTACGGGTACTACCATCACCACAGCTGCAGGTACTGTTACCTTCACAGCTACAGGAGCCATCAACACCACAGCTACGAACACTATCACCTCCACGGCTACGGGAGCAGTCACTGTCACAGCTGCAGGTACAATTATCACCTTCGCCTAAAACATCACTACAGCTACAGGAGCAACTTCCACCACAGCTACGAGCACAAGCACCATCACATCACACGGACACTTGGAGTCAGCAAGATACAACCTGTGGTTTCCTCAAGTAAGCTTCACACCTGCAATTGTCCATTATCGCTGAACAGCCTTAACGGTCTCTGCTTGTGTGTTCCAGGGTTGCCAGGTCGTCATCTGAATTGCTCAGCTCCAGTGACCAGACTGCCATATCTGCACTCACACATGCACTACACTCTCTCACTATTAATAAAGAATAATTGTTTGTATCTGCCCGTGTCTGTGTCTGTCTCCTGGGTCCTGAAACATGTCAGTATGACTCCGTCACGTTGACCCAGCGGACAGCACACTGTCGCGCAGATTTAACACCCTTAGCGCCCGGGTAGATATGCTTTCACATCAGCAGACAGTTATTCTTAATCAACTCACTCAAATTAACGGTCGGCTGGATCGCCTGGAGGGACACCAGGCGTTTCCCCCGGTCACTAGCATTTCAACCCCTGCAGGTTTAGCGCCAAGTCAAGCTAACACCGGATCTACATCTCGCCTCACCCCTGTGCCAACTCCTGCCCGTTTTAGTGGTAAACTCGGGGAGGCTCGCGGGTTTATTTTACAATGCGAGTCAGTTTTTCTCCGGGTTCCGGGAGACTTTGCCATAGATTCAAGCAAAATAGGTTATATCATCAACCTGTTGGGGGGTAGAGCCTTAGACTGGGCATATACAGTGATGGCGAAACCAGGTTATCCTATGTTGACTTACCAGCAGTTCGTGGCGGAGTTTATGTCCGTGTTTGACCACTCAGATAGGGGTGCGGTGTTGACTGAACAGCTGTTGAGCCTGCAGCAGGGCACTAGATCAGCTGCTGACTATGCTATTGATTTCCGGGTCCTTGCCGCCGAGATTGGGTGGGGGGAACTGGCACTTTGCGGTATTTTCCTCAGCAGTCTCAATGCGGAGTTAAAGGACGAGTTAGTGGCACGAGACAAACCAGACAATTTAGGAGAGCTAATTGCCCTTGCCATAAGCTTAGACAGTAGGTTAAGGGAACGAGCGGTTGAACGGCGGTCTACTTCCCGTCCTGTTAAGCCCTGCCCTCGTTCCACTAGCTCTCCCCTGCTCGCTCTCCGGCATCAGAGTAGCTTCCAGACCAAGAGGCAATGGTAATAGGCCAATCTAAAGTGTCAGCGGCTGACAGACAGCGCCATAGGGATCTAGGCCTTTGTTTTTACTGTGGGAAGGAGTCACATGGGGTTTTCGAGTGCCCTAGTCAGTTAAAAGGGAAGGTCAGTGGATCGCAGTAGGGGGATTCACGGACATGGACCTAGAAAAACCCCTCACGAGCTTCTGTATACCCATTAGACTCATCTACAAACACACAGAACACTCCACGCTAGCCCTAGTAGACACAGGAGCTGAGCAGAACTTTGTTTCCAGAGACCTGGCAACCCAGATGGGCCTCAGCTGTCAGCCTCTGGATCCACCTGTCAAGCTCATCACTTTGTCCAAGGCATCACTGACCACCGTAGCCTATCAGACGGCCCCAGTGTCCGTGATCATCTCAGGTAATCACAGGGAGGAGATTAGATTTTTGATCCTGCCTGTCTCTTCTTCGCCTGTCATCCTGGGTTATCCCTGGCTTCGGCTTCATAACCCCACCATCGACTGGCAGAGAGGGAGTATTACAACGTGGAGTACCTTCTGTTTAAGTGCCTGTCTCCAATCTGCGGCATGTGCCCCATCTGTCAAGGTGCCTCCTCCTTCGATGTCACCTCAGGAGCTGTCCAAGGTACCAGAGGTTTACCATGACCTGGGGTTAGTGTTTAGCAAGTCACAGGCGTTGTCTCTACCCCCCCATCGGCCGTACGACTGTGCTATTAATCTGAAGACTGGGGCCCCCCTTCCTGCAAGCCGCCTGTACAGCCTGTCAGCCCCGGAGCGCGAGGCCATGGACACCTACATAAAAGAATCCTTGGCCTCAGGTATCATCCGCCCGTCGTCCTCGGCCGTGTGGGCCGGTTTCTTCTTTGATGGGAAGAAGGACGGTTCGCTACGCCCTTGCATCGACTTCCGAGGGCTTAATGAAATCACGATAAAAGACAAATACACTCGGCCATTGATGAACACTGCTTTTGACTCCCTCCAGGGGGCGACCTGGTTTACTAAGCTGGATCTCCGGAACGCCTATCACCTGGTGCGCATCAGAGAGGGTGACGAGTGGAAGACGGCTTTCAGGACCCCAAGCAGCCATTTCGAGTATCTGGTAATGCCGTTTGGGTTGACCAACGCTCCGGCCGTCTTCCAGCGACTAATAAATGATGTGCTGCGGGACTTCCTTAATTCCTTTGTGTTCGTGTATCTTGACGACATACTGATCTTCTCCCGCACATTGGAGGAGCACCAGGTACACGTTCGCAGAGTGTTACAGCGCCTCCTGGAGAATCAATTATTCGTCAAAGCAGAGAAATGCGAGTTTCACACAAACCAGACCTCCTTCCTTGGGTTCATCATCGCCCGGAACCAGGTGCTCCCCGACCCGGCCAAGGTTAAGGCGGTAGTGGATTGGCCCGCTCGAACCTCCAGGAAGCAGCTCCAGGGGTTCCTGGGCTTTGCCAACTTTTATCGTCGGTTTGTGCCCAATTTTGGGAATATAGCTTGCCCTCTGACTGCGCTCACCTCCCCTAAGACCCCGTTTTGCTGGAGTGAGGAGGCAGCCAGAGCATTTGAGAAATTAAAGGAAGAGTTTGCTTCGGCCCGTGTTCTCACTCAGGTGGACCCGAAGCTCTAGTGCTTGGTGGAAGTGGACGCCTCGGATTCGGGGATGGGAACGGTACTCTCCCAGCATTCTCCTGAGGACGGCAAGATCCGACCATGTGCCTACTTCTCCCGTCGCCTGTCACCGGCGGAAAGGAACTACAGCATTGGAGACAGGGAACTGTTGGCGGTGAAGCTCGCCCTGGAGGAATGGAGACACTGGCTGGAGGGGGCCGCTCAGCCATTCGTTGTATGGACTGACCACCATAACCTGGAGTACCTCTGGACAGCGAAGCGGCTGAACGCACGTCAGGCTCGTTGGTCCCTCTTCTTCGGCTGCTTCAACTTCTCCATCACCTATCGGCCGGGAAGCAAGAACGGGAAACCGGACGCCCTCTCACGGCAGTTCGATGCACCATCTACCGAGGATCAGGATGCACCCATCTTACCACCCTCCTGTGTTGTGGGCGCTCTGTCCTGGGGTATCTGTACCAAAGTCCGGAGAGCGTTGAAGATGGAGCCAGATCCGGGGGAGGGGGGGCGCTTGTTTGTTCCACGCTCTGTTCGGGGTCAGGTGATTGAGTGGAGTCACGCTTCCAAGCTGGCCTGTCATCCGGGAGTGGGCCGGACTGTGGACCTGCTCCAGAGGACCTTCTGGTGGCCAGGACTGCGGAAGGATGTGGTGAGTTATATCCGGGCTTGCGCTCAATGCGCCACAGGGAAGACGACATCATCCCCCCCGGTGGGTCTGTTACATCCCCTGCCTGTCCCTTCCCGCCCTTGGTCTCATGTGGCCATGGATTTTGTGACTGGTTTACCCCCCTCAGATAACTTCACCACTGTATTGACTATTGTGGACCGTTTTTCAAAGGCAGCCCATTTTGTGCCCCTTCGGGGTTTGCCTTCGGCCCAGGGAACGGCGGACCTCCTTGTTCAGCATGTGGTCCGCCTCCACGGTATCCCCGCTGACATAGTGTCAGATCGGGGACCACAGTTCGTCTCTCAGGTCTGGAAGGCGTTCTGCTCGGCGCTGGGAGCCACAGCTAGCCTCTCTTCAGGATATCACCCACAGAGTAATGGCCAGTGTGAACGGGCTAACCAGGAGCTTGAGGCCGCGCTGCACTGTGTCATCTCCTCCTGTTCGTCCTCTTTGAGCAAGCACCTTTCTTGGATTGAGTACGCCCATAATACCACGATCTCTACGGCCACGGGCGTCTCTCCTTTCAAGGCTTCATTTGGGTTCGATCCACCACTGTTCCCGGAGGAGGAGAAGGAGGTAGCGGTCCCGTCTGTCCAGGCCCACATTAGGCGCTGTCGGCGAGTATGGTCCATCACCCGCAGGGCCCTTTTGAAGACCACTGAATGCAACATCCAGGTGGCCAACCGTCACAGGAGACCCGCCCCGGACTACAAGGTGGGTCAGAAGGTTTGGTTATCCACCCGGAATATTGGTGTACCGGCCAAGAAACGCAAGCCCACTAAGCGCTTCATTGGTCCTTACACCATTTCTCATATTGTCAATCCTGTGTCTGTGTGCTTGTCTCTCCCCTCTTCCATGCGCATCTGCCCCACCTTTCATGTCTCCCAGGTTAAACCGTACGTCTTGGACCCTCTGTGCCTGCCCCCTGCGGCACCTGCCCCTCCGAGGATGATCGATGGCCATCCAGCTTGGGGGGTGACTGCCATTCTGGATGTTCGCAGGCGGGGTCGTGGTCTTCAGTATTTGGTGGACTGGGAGGGTTTTGGACTTGAGGATCGTTCTTGGATTCGCCCAGCGTTGATCTTGGATAAGCAGCTGATCCGCGACTTCCATCGGGCGAATCCAGGTAGAATTGGGCAGGTGCCTGGAGGCACTGCTAGAGGGGGGAGTACTGTCATGATGGCTGCTGGGCCATCATCTGTCTCATCAGCTCCAGCTGCGCACAGACCAGCAGGTGCCAATCAGCGGCTGTTAAAAGCCAGCGTCGCTGACAGCTCGGCACGGAGTCGTCTGTCTTCCTCGTCTGAGTATGAGCCAGAGCTTCGTTCTACAGCCAAGTCAAGAACGTCTCGACAAGACCAGCCACGTAAGAATACTCTCTGTTATTCTACGCCAAATCTTTACCCCTGTGCACAGGTGGACCTCCCAGGCGGCGGACCAGCTTCCCCGACCGACGGGGAATCTCCCTCTCCTTCTCGGAGCTCCTCCTTACCACCACAGCTACGGGTACTACCATCACCACAGCTGCAGGTACTGTTACCTTCACAGCTACAGGAGCCATCAACACCACAGCTACGAACACTATCACCTCCACGGCTACGGGAGCAGTCACTGTCACAGCTGCAGGTACAATTATCACCTTCGCCTAAAACATCACCACAGCTACAGGAGCAACTTCCACCACAGCTACGAGCACAAGCACCACCACATCACACGGACACTTGGAGTCAGCAAGATACAACCTGTGGTTTCCTCAAGTAAGCTTCACACCTGCAATTGTCCATTATCGCTGAACAGCCTTAACGGTCTCTGCTTGTGTGTTCCAGGGTTGCCAGGTCGTCATCTGAATTGCTCAGCTCCAGTGACCAGACTGCCATATCTGCACTCACACACGCACTACACTCTCTCACTATTAATAAAGAATAATTGTTTGTATCTGCCCGTGTCTGTATCTGTCTCCTGGGTCCTGAAACATGTCACTTCTGCTTAATTGGAGCGCGTTAGGCGTTCCCATAGACCAATCAAGTTTGTAGCCGGGAGTCTTTCCTTTGTGCTGTGACTGTATTTGGACTTTCTATACATACACCCACTGTAAATAAACACGCTACTTACTCTGCATTTTGGGCTCACTGCCATTTCATATGTTCGCTGCGGAGTTACGCAGTGAACATGACAGAAAGTTGCCACCAAAAAGACCCCAAGCAGTAAGTAACGTGTTACGCATTTTTTGTGTTTTTTTTTTTTTCACTAACCTGTTCAGAGCATGATGTCCTGGTCCAGCCATTTCCACACCAGCAGAAGTGGATGGCCAATGGGACATCCCAGTGTGGAGGAGGAATGGGCAGCCGCGTATGTCCAGGGCTTCCTGTATGTCGCCAAGGACGCCTATGGCCCTGGAGAACAGTGGGACTGCATCAATGAGGCTCAGCATATTCTGGCAGCTCACCCGGGCCTCTGGAATAATCCCCAGTACACCGAATTACTGTACTCCATCTGCACACTCGAACAGGCTTTCCCCGACCTGAAGAGGAGGGCTCTCTGGACAAAGCCCAAACCAAGACGCTCTCCTCTGTTGGCGGCCATCTTCTCCTCTCCTCCATCCACCGTTCCAAGATGGCAGCCAGCAGGTCGGCATCGTCGGTTGACGTCATCCAGAATCCCGGAAGAACGATTTCGCCCCACGATCTACTCCTGCTCCAACACCGAGCCCAGTTACCACCGCAGTGGATCATCTGTCCCGAGCAGTCCCGTCTGCAGGATCTCCCTCCGTATCCGCTGCGAGGTCTTCTTCCTCGGTTTGTTCGTTGGCAGCAGTGGGGCGCCAGTTTTTTTCACCGCGATCTCCCGTTCCTGTGGTGAGAGGGGCGGCTCCCATACCTTCTACAGAGGAGCCTAGCACTGCCTTTCCCAGATGGACGGGTGAAGACGTCCAAACAGCAGCAGCTGCAATTCACACCACAAACCGGGAGAGTGGGCGAGTACATTTTCGTTTGACTCATATTAATAATGAAATGTCTTGCCTGATTCCCGGTAGGGAGGCTCAGGGAAAGCAGTCCCCTGAGCTCTCCCCGCCTGCTGCTGTTAAAAACTGTACACCAGCCCTCTCTCCTCTCCCCTTTGTGTGCCTGCCGGAACCGAAGCCGAGCAGCCAGGATCAGGAGGAGCCAGAGGTCTGGGGCGGGGGGGGGGGGGGGTCCTCCCGCAGCCACGGTGAACCAGGTCCCAGCTGCCATGCTGGAGGAGTCACCAGTGTGGATCATGGCAGCTGGGAGAATTAAGACTGCAGTGACCATCAAGCCTGCTGTGGAGGCCATCACAGCAGAGTCAGCACCCAAGCGGAACCTCTTGGAGGCTGAACCTGGGGAGACATCGCCCAGCTCACCGAAGTCCTGGACGGCAGTAGAGCTTGAGCTAAGGCAAGTGCTCTCTTTTGTCTTTCTCCTTTCCATAATTGAGCATTTTTGCCTAGCTTTAGGTGAGGAGAGCCAGCTGCAGCCAAACACTGCACCTGAACTCGCCTTGCTGGGCTCTGCCGCTGCCAGCAACTCTGACCCTTCTCCCTCTCTTTCTAAGTCCTCTTTCAGAGTCACCAGAGAGAGTCCTCCATCGCCAGATGAGTCTGTGGATCCAGGACCGTGGATCCAGGTCTGCAACCAGAGGCCATCGAGGTTCCGGTCGAGGCGGTTGTCGGGGGCACCCAGCCTCAGTCCAGGGTGCCTGTGATCGACCACCTCCTTGCTTGGGTGCTCATATGGTTCGGCTGGCCCATGGCCAAGATGGCGTTGGGGTCAGCAGTGGCATAGCTGGGTTCCACCCCGGGTGCAGCATGGGTCCAGCTGGACTCCATCGTGGGTGCAACCATGGCTCAGTTGGGGTCCATCGTGGGTGCAACACAGGCCCAGTCGGGGCTCACCGCAGGAGCAATGAGGTCCCGGGAAAGGGCCACCACTGGTGCAACGTTGTCCCAGGCCAGGACCACCGCAGTCGCAGCCATGGTCCAGCCCGGGCCCACCGCAGGGTCAACAGAGTCCCAGCCCTTCGTCACGACCACCGGGAATGCCACAGGACAGTTTGGGGACGCCGGGGCCTTCCTTTCCCTTTTGGAGGCCCTGTGGGTGTTCCTCCTCCTTCTGCAGGGCACCGTCGGGGTTCTTTCCCTTATGCCGCCAGTGACCGCAGGGGTTCCTCTTCCTCTGCCTGGCCACCCACCTCTCAGTCTTCTAGTGGGTAGGCCACCGCCTCATTTGCCCTTCCGGTCCTGGTGGCCTAATCGCGTCGGCAGGCCGCCTGAAAGACAGGGTTCCCTGGCCGGGTGGCCTGTGTGTCCTGGCAGGCCGCCTGACACTGCTCTGCTGGCCGCCCGCTGGCCCTGGGATTTTGGCCAGCCCCCTGAACTTATAGCAACCTGCTGGGCCTTGGACTCTGGTCAGCCCTCTGAACTGTGGGACCCTTGGGGGTGGGGTGGGTTAGTTTAGTTTTGGGGTTGGGAGTGTAGTGTTGTTGTGTCTTATTGTGGTGATTATTCCTTCCTGATCTATCCTCACTAACCTGTTTTCCCCCACCTCCCACCCTGGGTTGTTTGTATGGGCTTTTTGAGTGGAGGGGGTAGTTTTTTTTTTTTTGATGGTACGGTGGGTGTCTGGTTTCCACCCCTTGGGGGGGGGGAACTGTCATGTTCGGGGTCCTCACCCCGAGCATGACTTGTGGCTGTTGGGTTTAATTATTACTTATTAATTCCAGCTGACGGATTGAGCTTTGCTCTCCGCCAGCCCCACAGCCATGCCTCCTCCTCACCAGGCATCCACCAGTGGTATGGTTCACCGCATACACACTCACACACTCATGCACGCACACACACTCATGCACGCATGCACACATACACACACACTCACGCTCACACTCACGTACGCACACACACACTAGTTCAATCAGTCATGCACCTGTTGCGACACGGCTGGTCATACTTGCTGTCATTAGCGCTTGGTATTAATAGCAGGGCAGTACGACCAGCCAGCGTGGCAACTTCACAATGTCAACCTCGGACATCTAGACTCGCTTCTGTTGGTTTACCCCTGGACTGAATTGTGTTGTTCCCTCAGAGCCTTTCTGCTCCGGCACTGTTGTAAGTCTTCCCTGTGCCTTTTTTCTCCACTCCTGCTTAATTGGAGTGCGTTAGGCATTCCCGTAGCCCAATCAAGTTTGTAGCCGGGTGTCTTTCCTTTGTACTTTGACTGTATTTGGACTTTCTATACATACAGCTGTGGACAAAATTGTTGGTACCTCTCTGTTAATGAAAGAAAAACTCACAATGGTCACAGAAATAACTTGAATCTGACAAAAGTGGTAATAAATAAAAATTCTATGAAAATTAACCAATGAAAATCAGACAATGCTTTTGAATTGTGGTTCAACAGAATTATTTAAAAAAAAACAACTCATGAAACAGGCCTGGACAAAAATGATGGTACCCTTAACATAATATTTTGTTGCACAACCTTTTGAGGCAATCACTGCAATCGCATCATCTGTACTGTGGAACCTGCAAACAAAGCCAAAGGGAATATTTGGAGGGCATTTAAACATACGCAGCGTCATTTCAAAAACAGAACAACTGGAACATTTACTCACGGACTCAAATCTGGATTACCTGTGTCTCACAGAAACTTGGATGAACACCATGACTCCTCTATCTGTGTTTACAATCCCTGGATACAATGTTTACAGACGAGACCGAGGGAAAGGAAAAGGGGGCGGGGTTTTGATTTACGTTAAAGACAGCATTGACAATTACCAGATAGACACCTCCGATCAAACTCTGGAATGTGTCGGGGTCACAATAAGGCTATCTCCCCAAATGTCATTCATTGTACTCGCTGTGTATCGCCCACCAAATGCAACTAATGACTTTTATTCTGGTTTGGCCGAAATCTTAAAGAAATATGAAAGAAAGGAAATATTGCTAATGGGTGATTTTAATATAAACTGGCTCGATAAAGCACGAAGAAAACAGCTGAAAGATATTAGCAATTCTACACAAATGACACAATTAATAAATAAACCTACAAGACTGACTAAAAATTCACAAACTTTGATTGACCTAATTTTTAGTAATAAGCCAGATAGGGTAACCAAAACATATAATTTGATAACAGGTTTGTCAGACCATAATCTTACTTTAGTAGCCAGAAAATTAAACAAACTAAGGTATAGGGATCAACAGCAAATTAAAAAATCATCTAAAATTTCTCACATTCCAAAGAAAAATCAAATCTTTCTTGAGAATGACTTAAGCAAAATAAACACAGAGTTTCAAAATGACAAAACCTGTTACCAGTCATGCAGAAATATTACAACAGCTATAACAGATATTACTGCAAAATATACAGAATTGAAACAAAGAAAGTCCAATAAAAAGAGGCTGCCATGGTTTAACACCTCTCTTTGGGGCCTCATGAAACAAAGAGATACGGCCCTCAAAAAATTTCTTAAGTCAGGGCTAACCCCTGATCATTACACTTATAGAAGCTTGAGAAATAAAGTCACTATACAACTTCGAAAAGCAAAGGCTAACTTTTTTCTCAATATAATAAAGAATGCAAAAGGCAGCAATAAACTTATTTGGAGAAGCATGGATAAGCTATTGGGAAAAGAAAAACCAAGATGTGATGACTTAAAGCTAAAAATAAATTCTGTTATCCAAAATAACAACACTGAGCTGGCAAAACATTTAAATGATTATTTTATAAACTCTGTGTCACAATTGGCAAAGAGTTTTTCTAAGCCAAACTGCACTCATGAATTTCACTGTGATGCTCATTCTTTTAAATTGAGTAATGTAGATGAAGGGAATATCTCTAAAATTATATCCAATCTTAACAATAGTAAAGCTAAAGACATATTTGGAATGGATACAGCTTTTCTGAAAGAACACAAAGAAATTTTAACACCAATATTAACAAAAATTATAAATCAATCCATAAATGAGAGTACCTTTCCCACAATTTTGAAAACAGCCATTGTACGGCCAGTGTACAAATCAGGTGATAAGCTCCAGGTCACAAATTACAGACCCATCAGCGTACTCCCAAACATTTCCAAAGGCTTGGAGAAAGCTGTAGCACAACAGCTGGTGGACCACCTTGACTCCAAGGCAGCACTTAACCCCTTTCAGTTTGGTTTCAGGAAAGGATATTCCACTGAAACAGCATGCTGCTTGTGGGCTATATTAATCATATATTCCATAACCTACATATGTTGAAGCATGTGGGAATGTTTGGTGATTACATATGTAAGGCAACTTCACACCTCAGAAAGGACAAAGACTCTCAACCGCCAGTGAAGAACAAAGACGTTCCCAGACACTGCGGTGGAGACCGGAGGAGCTGCCCTCACCCCCCAGGGCCATGAGGAGGAGTACGGAGACAATGGGGGGATTAAGATAATGAGGGATGTCAGCCTTTGATATGCATGTCTTTTGTTATGTGCAAGTATAAGTTCACAGAGCCGGAGGTATTCGCTCTCTTTTCTTGCTTCTGCTTCTGCACTTAGATGAGACTTGTTAGAGGAGCTGATAATAAACTTTGGTTTATATATCACACCGCCTCGTTCTTCCAAGCTCTTCTACACTGGTGACCCTGACGCGAGTATGGACCAGAGGCGTTCCCCCGCGATCGACTCATCTGTGGCGACCCAGGCAGACGCCGGCGCCCACGCAGACAGGGGAACAGATGGATGACGTTCCCCCCCGCCAGAAGTGATAGAGAGGGCTCAACCGAGCACCAGCGCCGCTGAGAGAGCCGAGGCAAGGCATTCTCACCCTGCGGACACAGCAGTGATGGTCTACACAAATGCCGTCGCTGTCAAGCTGCTGGACTTCTGGCAGGAAGACCCCGCCTCGTGGTTTCAACAAGCTGAAGCCCAGTTTACACTGGCGGGCATCACGGCCGACGATACGAAGTTCTATCACATCGTCACCAAACTCGCCGCCGCCACTTCGAGGTGTGTGCGAAGCATAATCCGGCGGCCGCCGGCCCAAGACAAATATGAAATACTGAAAGCAACCATCGTGGCAAATTACGTCCCCTCAGCCGAAGAGAGAGCCGAGAGGATCCTGGCGGTCTACAGCCACAGAGGATGCAGACCTAAAGCCCTCATGGAGGACTTGCTGCAGCTTAAAGAGGAGGACAATGACAACTTCCTCTTCCAATTCGTATTCCTCAGCACGCTGCCGCCACACATGAGAGGGACGCTCGCCAACATGCGATGCAACACCCAGCAAGACTTCCGCATGCTGGCCAACGAAGCTCAACGACTCGTCATCGCCTGCAGGGAGCAGACACCCACAGCAGCATCCGCAGACCTCAACGCTGATGCCCAGAGCCACGGCGAGCCTCAACCCACGGAGCAGATCCAGCCCGCGGTGACAGCGACACGGCCAAAACGTAACAGACGGAGCGATGTTTGTTATTACCACCACCGCTTCGCCGAGAAGGCTCACAAATGTGTTCCCCCCTGCAAATTTAAACGCCAAAGCTGAGAGCCGTTAACGGCAGCGGTTCTCGGCGAGAAAAGCAAGCTGTTATACGTGACGGACGGACACACCGGCAAGCAGTTTCTTATCGACACAGGAGCTCAACTAAGTTTTGTCATGCCCTCCCAAGCAGATCGAGCCATGGGCACCCGGGGCAACGGAGCGGTGGCAGCCAACGGCTCCAACATTGACACTTTTGGCGAAAAAAGCCTGCACCTCCACATCCACGGCCGCAACTACAGATGGACATTTGTTGTAGCGGCGGTGAGTTTTAACTTGTTGGGCGCAGACTTTTTGTGTGAACATGGGTTATTAGTCGATTTAGCGAACAGACGCTTGGTTAATGCACTGTCCTTTGCTTCTATTCCCTGCTCAGCCCGAGTTTCTCCACCACCCGTGCAGGCTAGCGTCACCACAGCAGGAGGTAAGTTTGATCAACTCCTCACCCAATTTCCAGCACTCACAGTTCCCAAATTCTCAGCCACAGTGGCTAAACACGGGGTTGAACATTTTATTCCGACAACGGGCCCACCCGTATTTGCTAAAGCTCGGCGCTTAGACGCGGCCAAGCTCGCCATAGCTCGGGACGAGTTTACTACCCTTGAAAAATTAGGCATTATTAAACGTTCGAAAAGCCCCTGGGCCTCGCCACTTCACATGGTTCCAAAATCCGACAGGTCTTGGAGACCGTGCGGCGATTACCGCAGATTAAACAATGCGACAGTGCATGACCGCTACCCAATTCCTCACATTCAGGATTTTTCACTGCATCTGGCGGGTGCGCGCATTTTTTCAAAAATAGACCTGGTCCGTGGTTATCATCAAGTTCCAGTTCGAGCAGAGGACATTCCTAAAACAGCTGTAATAACCCCTTTCGGCCTTTTTGAATTTTTGCGGATGCCTTTCGGCCTCAAAGGCGCCGCCCAAACTTTTCAGCGGATGATGGACGCAGTATTACGCGACCTTCCTTTTGTTTTCATCTACCTCGACGATATGCTGGTAGCCAGCTCGTCTGAGGAAGAACACGAGCAGCACCTCACTATGGTTTTTCAGAGGCTAGAAGAGCACGGGTTAATAATCAATCCAGCCAAATGCAAATTCGGCATGTCACAAATTGATTTTTTAGGACACAGAGTTTCTCCGAAGGGGGCAGTCCCACTTCCAGACAAAGTCCACGCGATAAAAAGTTTCCCACGGTCACAAACGGTCAAATCGCTGCAAGAATTTTTAGGAATGGTTAATTTTTACAACCGTTTCCTCCCCCACGCAGCTCAGCTCATGTAGCCCCTATATGACGCGCTCAGAAAACAAAAAGCTTCCAACGCGGTCGAATGGACCCCGGAGCGCCAACGCGCCTTCGCGGAAGTAAAGAGCGCTCTAGCTAATGCCACATTGTTGGTTCACCCCGACCCCTCGGCCCGCATTGCACTAACCACAGACGCTTCGGACCTAGCTGTAGGGGCAGTTGTAGAACAACATGTCAGCGGGATCTGGCAACCTTTGGCATTCTTCAGCAAATCGCTAAACCAAACTGAGCGTAAATACAGCACTTTTGACAGGGAGCTGCTAGCGCTTCATTTATCCATCCACCATTTCCAGTTCTGGTTAGAAGGGCGGAGTTTCACGGCTTTTGTAGACCACAAACCGCTCACCTTTGCCATGGCTAAAATCTCAGAACCATGGTCAGGCAGGCAACAAAGACAGCTGGCTGTGATTTCAGAGTTCACCACAGACATTCGACATGTGGTAGGCAAACTTAACATGGTAGCAGACTGCCTCTCCCGCGCTGTGACATCGCCAGAGCGCGAGGAGACAGATTATACTACCTCAGCCGCAGAACTCTTCACTAACGCGGACACATACGCAGCACCAATCCATGCAGGGATAGATTATGCAGCCATGGCAGAGGAACAAAGCAGTGACGCGGACGTGCGCGCACTCCTGTCTGGACCAACAGGGTTAAGGCTGGAGGAAAGGGGTTTACGCGACGGCGTGCCCCCCCTAATATGCGATATTTCAACCGGCCGACCTCGCCCGTTAGTCCCAGCCACATGGCGCCGCCGTATTTTCGACTCAATTCACTCCCTCGCGCATCCAGGTGTGCGCGCCTCGGTTAAAATGGTCGCCGAAAAGTTTGTGTGGCCGGGCCTGCGCGAAAACGTAAAAGAATGGGCAAAAACTTGCATTTCTTGTCAGCGCGCCAAAATACACAAACACACAAAAACCCCTCTGGAGCCTTTTCCAATCCCTGCTAGAAGGTTCGACCACGTTCATGTTGACCTCGTGGGGCCACTACCTTCCTCCCAAGGTTTCACACACCTGTTAACAATGATAGACCGCACCACGCGCTGGCCAGAGGCAGTCCCTCTGGGGTCAACTACAGCGGAGGAAGTCGCTCGCGTTTTTTTGACAAACTGGGTGGCACGTTTCGGCGTCCCATCGGACATCATGTCCGATAGGGGGCCTCAATTTGTCTCAGAGCTTTGGTCAGCCATGGCCAGCAGCTTAGGGGCGACAATTCACTGCACCACCGCTTATCACCCTCAGGCTAATGGGTTATGCGAGCGTTTTCACAGATCTTTAAAGGCCACTCTCAGAGCCTCACTAACGGATACAAATTGGGTAAATAAACTTCCCTGGGTTTTATTGGGGTTGCGTGCTGCACCTAAAGAGGATCTAGACGCCTCTCCAGCAGAATTAGCTTTTGCACAACCTCTCAGGCTCCCGGGTGAATTTTTACCAGAGAACCCAGAGCCAAAGCATCTTCCAGCCCCGAGGTTTTTAGGCAGCAACGGACCGGACTCTCTCCCCGGACCGGCACATCACTCTTTTCCACGGGTTTTTGTCCCCCAAGCTCTAAAAAACGCTGAATTCGTTTTTGTTAGGCATGAAGCTTTAAAACCAACTTTCCGCCCAGCATACGATGGGCCATTCAGAGTGCTGGAACCTGGTGACAAACACTTTGTGCTTGATTTTGGGGATAGAAAAGAAACAGTCAGCATTGACAGACTTAAACCTGCCTTCTTGTTGAGAGACGAGCCTGCACAGTTGGCGAGAGCACCTCGGAGGGGTAGACCCCCCAAGAGAAAAGACTCAGCCCCCCTGCAGGGAACAATTAATCACTCTCCTCCCCAAGCTGCAGATTCCTTACAGGAAGGTCCCAGCAGGACGCCCAAGTGGACCCACAGCAGATTCGGGAGAAGATTAAAACCCAGACAGCACAGGGACTGATGCAAACTACTCAACAGTTGTTCACTAATTGTGCTGTAACAGTTTAGGACTGACTTGTGATTTTACTATGCTATTATGATTACCACTGAACTCTCTTAGGAGCATGGCTGCTGGAAAGTTTCTTCTGTGGCAAGAGGTATAGCAGTTAGTATGTCATAGTAATTATCTTAAACTGTGAATTTTTCTATTGTCCTTTTCTTAGTCATTTGGGGGGGGCTGTGGGCTATATTAATCATATATTCCATAACCTACATATGTTGAAGCATGTGGGAATGTTTGGTGATTACATATGTAAGGCGACTTCACACCTCAGAAAGGACAAAGACTCTCAACCGCCAGTGAAGAACAAAGACGTTCCCAGACACTGCGGTGGAGACCGGAGGAGCTGCCCTCACCCCCCAGGGCCATGAGGAGGAGTACCAAGACAATGGGGGGATTAAGATAATGAGGGATGTCAGCCTTTGATATGCATGTCTTTTGTTATGTGCAAGTATAAGTTCACAGAGCCGGAGGTATTCGGTCTCTTTTCTTGCTTCTGCTTCTGCACTTAGATGAGACTTGTTAGAGGAGCTGATAATAAACTTTGGTTTATATATCATACCGCCTCGTTCTTCCAAGCTCTTCTACACTGCTATCTATTAGAAAACATCAAATCCAGCCTGGATGAGGGAGGGGTAGTGGGGGCTGTTTTTCTTGACCTGCGAAAGGCTTTTAATACAGTCAACCATGAGTTACTTTTAAACAAATTATTACAATTCTCCCTTCATAAAAGTACACAAAATTGGATAAGACCATACCTCAGTAACAGACAGCAGTGTGTAATTGTAAACAACGTTACATCTCCCTTAAAAGCATGCAGTATGGGTGTACCGCAGGGCTCTATTTTAGGGCCTTTGCTGTTTACATTATATATTAATGATTTCCCGTCTGTGTGTAATGCAAATATAATTATGTATGCTGACGACACTGTGGTATATACTCATGGTAAAACGACAGAAGAGGTGACTGAAAAATTAACACAGGAAATGGAGAAAGTCTCACATTGGTTGAGGAATTCTTGTTTAACCTTAAACGTCGATAAAACTGTCAATGTTTTTTACTAATCGCTACAAATCTAAGAATTCTTGTCATATCTTGATAGAAGGACAAAAAATTAAGAATGTGACTGAACTTAAATATTTAGGTGTTACACTTGACTCAAATTTAAGCTTTAAAAAACACATTAAAAGCATGACAAACACGGTCAAATTTAATTGTGTTAATTTCAAACATATCAGAAATTCACTGTCTACTGAAGCATCAAGTATGTATCTAAATGCTATGATAATTCCACATTTTCTTTATTGTATGACCAGTTGGTCACAGGCGTGTAAATCTGCCCTGAAGCCTCTGGAATCATTATACAAATATTCTATCAAGATTCATGACAAGAAAAGACGAACGTTCCATCACTGCCCAATCCTGTCCAAATATAACCTGTTGAGCTTTGAAAATCTAATCATGTATACAAATGTGTGTCTTTTGTTTAAGGTAATCCATAATTCTGCTGCTCCTCCCTTAAAAAGGTTTGTTTCATTAAGTTCTGTAAATACATCTCGGACAACTCGATCAACAGCATGCGGCGAGTGCAGGATTCCTAAGCACAAGACAACATTAGCAAATTCAGCATTTTCATGTGTGGCTGTGTGACAGTGGAACATGTTACCAACGGAGTTACTTGCAGTTACAGACTATCACACATTTTCACGCTTGGTGAAAAAAACAGTTAATCTCTAAGCAAACCTGTGTCCATAATGTACTGTGATGTAAAGATGTTAGAGTGTGTGATGACGATAGTGGGACCAATAAGAGTCAGTGGTTGGATGTGAAAAATTGTTTATATGGATGGAGTTATAAAATGTATTGTTACGACCTGAGCGCTGGTCCTGTCCACGCTCAGGCCACGCATAGCTCACTGCCGGCCTTGACAGCTGTGGGTTGTATTCTGGCCTCACCGGGCTCTTATTGTGAAGGCGCTCGGTGGGGCTTCCGCCTGTCAAGGCCGGCCAGCTGTCTGTCATTACTGCTCGTTAGCGTTCGCCCTTATAAGGCAGGCGCTGACGGCAGTCCAATTGCGGGAGCATAAGTCAACAATCGTCAGACATTCATCGTTCTGGTCTGGTTAGGTTTGTGTATATTCTCGTGCTTTGCTTGCTCATGTCATGTCATGTTTTAGATCGTAAGTGGCTGGGGTTAGCCTTACGGTCCCATGCTCTGTTTAGAGTATCTTCGTCAGTCTATCATAGTCTTGTATTACGTCTTGTGTCTTGTTAATAAATCACCATCATTGCAAAACTCACTGGTGACTTGTGGTGTCTTATACTGGCTCGTGAGGGCCAGACATGACAGTATGCTCCCGCCAGATGTCTAAACGGAGACGCCACACTGAGACGCCTTTTTCACTGTGAGTTTTTGCTTTTTTGGACGTTTGTTCTTTTTCTGTCTGGGTACGGTTTGCTGAAGGAATGTCGTCGCGGAGGGGCCGCGCTCGGAGTCCGAGCCACGAGCTGGCGGATGTCCTTGAATACGTGGATGAAACGCTCATCTCTGCTTCCCTCCTTGACTATGACAGCGAGGTACGCTGGTACCTGGACTGCGCTGAGGATGTGCTGAATCATCTTTCTCCCCGCTACGTTGACCACCCTGAAGTCGGCGCGAGGAGGGCTGACATCGCCGCACAGCACGAGATACTCCGTATGGTGGAGGAGGACTACGGCAGGAAGCAGCGGAGGAGGCATCCTCGCTCCCCGTGCTGGGATCCCGCTCCTGCCCTTGACCCGGTCCAGGAGTTCGCGCCATCTGGGGGCCACGATGACGTCGGCGCCGCGGCCCAGGCGATCCTCAGCAGACTCCCCGGCTGGACTCGCTGCCGGCGAAGCCCGTCAGCGAACTTCGGAGAGCGGCTCCACCTCGTCCTTCTAGGGGGCCCTCTGTCGCCATCCAGCGGGGAGAAGGAGGAACAACGTCCCCTACAGCAGGAACCATCTCTTCTCTGGGAGGAAGGCAAGTGCAGGTTAATTTATTACATCATGATTATAATCTGCCTTGTCTGACTCCTGGGGGCAGAGTTCGGGGTTTGCAGCCCCCCGAGCTCCCTCCACCTGCTGTAAAGAAAATAACTAAACCTGCTGCCTCTGTGTCCCACCCTGTTGAGCGGTCCGCGACGCCAGGCCAACGTCGTCGGATGAAGAGGGGGCCTGCAGTGCTGGAAAGCCTGGATCCGGCCCTGCAGCCACGTCGTGGACGAAGGAGAAGAGTGGACTGCGGCCCGGAGCCTGAGCCGACGATGAAGCGTCCCCGGGTCTCCTCGCCGGAGCGGTCCGAGCCAGTGGGTCGAGGGTCCCCTGCCCCCACGCCATACAGGTCATTGGCGTGGACAGCAGCGTGGGAGGAACCTCAGGCTGCAGATGCCATCCTGCCAGCTGCGGAGCTCGACGCAGCTGAGTTCGAGCCTGCTGACAAGAGTCGCCGCCCTGAACCTGGATCGTCGGAGTCCTGGGTGGCAACAGAACCCGAGTGCAGGCAACTGCTCCCTCTTTTGTCTCTGTCCCCTGTGTTGGAGCATTTTTGCCTGCCTCTTGGGGAGGCGAGTGAGGAGCAGCCGTCTGCTGTGCCCGAGCATGTCTCGCTGGGCTCTGTTGCTACTGGTGATTCTGATCCTGGTTTTCTTGTTTCTGAGCCTTGTTGCAGTGTCGCCGGCGTGGAACGGGTCGGAGTCACTGGGTTGGAGGTCCCAGGTTCGCGGGTGGAGATCGTCAGCGGAGCTGCACCGACCCAGTCGGGGTCCGTCGTGGAGGCTGCTGTGGCCCAATCGGGGTCCGACGTGGGTGCATCAGAGGCCCAATCGGGGTCTACCGCGGGTGCGGTTCTGGCCCAATCGGGGTCCAACGTGGGTGTACCGGAGGCCCAATCGGGGTCCGCCGCGGGTGCATCAGAGGCTCGATCGGGGTCCACCGTGGGTGCGGTCCAGCGGAGGTGCGGTCCAGCGGAGGTGCAGCGCCAGCGTGGTCCGCGGATGGGGGAGGAGCTGCAGACCTTTCACCGCCGAACGGATTACAGGCTCATCCTGGTCATCTGTCCCCTCTGAGTCACCGCCCCTGTGCATCATCGCCGGGGGCCGTGGGGGCTCCTGTTCGCTTGCCCCAGCTCTCCCGAGTTTTGTCCTCGTCAGGGAGGCCACCGTGGGCTGTTTTTCCCCGGGACTGGTGGCTGAGGGACACGGGTCGGCCGCCTGAGGAACTGTTTTGCCGGTTCGGCGCCTCGGGTCGGCCACCCGACGTGTTATGTGTTTCGTTGGGCGACCTGGTTCGGCCACCAGAGGAGCGGACGTGCTGGGCGTTGGACTGTGGTGAGCCGCCTGGTCATGTTCCGCCTCCCATGACCACCCGCCGGCCGTTGGACGCGGGGAGACCGCCGGAACTGTTCCTATGGCACCGGGTCTCCACTGGTTGGCATAAACTGTCGGGGGGAGGTAGTGGTTACTTTCTGGTGTTGTTCTGATCCAGTTATTGTGCGGTTTTGTTTTTCTTGATATTCTGTATTCCTTCATGTCTTGCAGTTGCTCTATTTTGTTTTGCGCACAGTTAAGTATGAGTCAATTGTTCTGTTTTCCTGTACTTGGTTATTTGAAGTGTCACTTGAGCATTCACACGGGTGAGAAAAATTTTCTATATTATTCTGCCTAAATGATTGCATTTTTCACCCTCTGAACGTTAACCAAAATGCGATTTTTTTTGCCAAACCCCTCAGACCCGGCAAAAAATTCGATAAACTGGAAAACATATGTGCCTCCCCCACCACTCATTTTTGTGGGTGGGGCCAAACGTACAAGGTCTGCTGCACGGTGGCGCAGTGGTTTAGCACTGTGGCAGCACAGTTTTACCTTCGGCCGGGGGACCGCGGGGATCATGAGATCGTGGATTCGATCCCAGCCCCCGACCAACAGTGAGCTGTGTGGAGTTTGCATGTTCTCCCCGTGTTGCGCGGGTTTACTCCGGGATTTCTCCGGTTTCCTCCCGCACACCAAAACATGTAGGTTTAGGGCGCTCGCGCACGCAGCAACCAGCAGCCGGTGGCTTGTCACCAGACTGCAAACCAAGTCTACCTACGGGTACAAATAAGTAACAAAAAAAAAAAAAAAAAAAAAAAAATAAGGTCTATGGAGACTGGAGACCATAAACTTTGCCGTAGACACATCAAATTTGGGTGAGGTGTGAATCACCTCAAGACATGCAAAAAACATCATTGTGGCCCATACCCACCACCAACAGGAAGACCGCCATCTTGCCTCAAAGTCGCCCCACCTCCAATTCGGGAAAAAAGTCACACCTCGCATTTGTCCTAGGGACCTTCTCCAATTGAGCTCATTTTTGCATGGCGGCATCTATAGGTATTGGCCATTAAAAATTTTATAAATTAAGTCAAAGTCTCAAAAGGCGTTGCCATGGCGCCATGGCGAAGTTTGACTCCTCCCCTTACAACTTCAACCACCTGTAACTCGGCCAAAACTTGTCCGATGTCCACAAAACTCTCCATGAAGGAAAATAGTCCCACCCCAAACGCAATGACATCAAAATCCCTGACAATCGATATAGCGCCACATAGTGGTTAATGAAAGAATTGCTGAAAACTATTTTATTTATTACTCACACGCGGCTGGGCAGAATGATGTGAAATTTTCTGAGATTCATCAGAACACAGCCATGATAATAACTGAACATCAACATTAGTATTACATCAATCGTGTTACCATGGACACGCCCTCCTCACCATAATCCGTGAGCTTATGGGGAGGGGTGGGAACGTCCTGGAGTCATGACATTTGGAACATAGGTTTAGGTTACTGTCACATATAGTTCAACATGGGTGGACAACACATAGCTGACAAGGAAGTGTTGCCATGGCGCCATGGCAAAGTTTGACTCCTCCCCTTACAACTTCAACAACCTGTAACTCGGGCAAAACTTGTCCCATGTCCACAAAACTTTCCATGAAGGAAAATAGTCCCACCCCGAACGCAATGACATCAAAATACCTGATAACCGATATAGTGCCACATAGTGGTTAATGAAAGAATTGCTGAAAACTGCTTTATTTATTACTCACAAGCGGCTGTGCACAATGATGTGAAATTTTCTGAGATTCATCAGAACACAGCCATGATAATAACTGAACATCAACATTAGTATAACATCAAACGTGTTACCATGGCGCCATGGCGAAGTTTGACTCCTCCCCTTACAACTTCAACCACCTGTAACTCGGGCAAAACTTGTCCCATGTCCACAAAACTTTCCATGAAGGAAAACAGTCCCACCCCGAACGCAATGACATCAAAATACCTGACAACCGATATAGCGCCACATAGTGGTTAATGAAAGAATTGCTGAAAACTGTTTTATTTATTACTCACACGCGGCTGGGCAGAATGATGTGAAAGTTTCCGAGCTTCATCAGAACACAGCCATGATAATAACTGAATATCAACATTAGTATGACATCAAACGTGTTACCATGGACACGCCCTACTCGCCATTCAATCCGTGAGCTTATGGGGAGGGGTGGGAACGTCCTGGAGTCATGAAATTTGGAACATAGGTTTAGGTTACTGTCACATATAGTACAATATGGGTGGACAACACATAACTGACAAGGAAGTGTTGCCATGGCACCATGGCGAAGTTTGACTCCTCCCCTAACAACTTCAACCACCTGTAACCCAGGCAAAACTTGTCCGATGTCCACAAAACTTTCCATGAAGGAAGATAGTCCCACCCCGAACCCAATGACATCAAAATACCTCACAACCGATATAGCGCCACATAGTGGTTAATGAAAGAATTGCTGAAAACTGCTTTATTTATTACTCACAAGCGGCTGGGTGGTTTCTGCAACATGTACCTGAAATGTAAGTGTTACCATGGCCACATGTCCGAGTTTACCCGATCGCAATATGTTGGATAGTGGTAATTTGGACAAAATGTATCAGACTGTCACCGGAATTGCTATGATGGAGATTAATCCCACTCCGCACATTTGCCCCACCCACAAAAATGAGTGGTGGAGGTGCACATATCTTGTCCACTAGATCAAATTTTTTGCCGGAATTGTTATGATGGAGATTAGTCCCACTCCGCGCACTCCTACATAAAAATATTTGACAAAAGGGATACTGCCACTTACTGCTCACAGGAAGATCTGAACCAAATGGTTTACTTTATTATTCATGCAGCCGTTGCAGTGATGACAGCACATTTTCTGAGCCAGCGAGGGACTATGGCCGCCTGGTTCCGCTCATTAGTTGAGTGTTTAATTTAATCTGTGGATTTGGTATTTCTTGTCATTGAGTATTTGGGTTTTCTTGTCATTGTCCTGTGTTTAGTTTTTTCTGGTTATTGCTTTGATTCTGGGTTTGGTCTCTCTCCCTCCGGACCTACCCCCAGCCGCCCACCCTGGATGGGGGGGGGGGGGGCAGGGTGGTCCATGGGCAGTCTGGAAGCCCGCCTTCGGGGAGGGTACTGTTACGACCCGAACGCTGGTCCTGTCCACGCTCGGGCCACGCATAGCTCACTGCCGGCCTTGACAGCTGTGGGTTGTATTCTGGTCTCACTGGGCTCTTATTGTGAAGGCGCTCGGTGGGGCTTCCGCCTGTCAAGGCCGGTCAGCTGTCTGTCATTACTGCTCGTTAGCGTTCGCCCTTATAAGGCAGGCGCTGACGGCAGTCCAATTGCGGGAGCATAAGTCAACAATCGTCAGACATTCATCGTTCTGGTCTGGTCAGGTTCATGTATATTTTCGTGCTTTGCTTGCTCATGTCATGTCATGTTTTAGATCGTAAGTGGCTGGGGTTAGCCTTACGGTCCCATGCTCTGTTTAGTGTATCTTTGTCAGTCTATCATAGTCTTGTGTTACGTCTTGTGTCTTATTAATAAATCACCATCATTGCAAAACTCACTGGTGACTTGTGGCGTCTTATACTGGCTCATGAGGGCCAGACGTGACATGTATTATTGTATGTTTTAGTTCTTATCAATGTTTTGGGTTCTTATCAATGTTATTAATGTCTGTTTTAGTTTTTAGTAATGCTTGGTTTTAGTTTTTTAATCAATGTTTGGTTTTAGTTTTTTATTAATGCTTACTTGTAGTTTTAGCAAATGTCTGCTTTTATTAATGCTAACACCAGCCTGCCCAGGGACTACAGGTGGAAATTAGCACTAGTGCTATAACCTGGTACAATGCATCTTTCCTCTTTAAGGTCAATGTATATTGTGCATGTCCCTGCATAAATAAATAAATTAAAAAAAGAAAAACAAAAAAAACCCAAACGATTTCTGTAACTGTCAATGAGACTTCTGCACCTCTCAGCAGGTACTTTGGCTCACTCCTCATGAGCAAACTGCTCCAGTTGTCTCAGGTTTGAAGGGTGCCTTCTCCACACGGCATGTTTCAGCTCCTTCCACAGATGTTCAATAGGATTTAGATCAGGGCTCATAGAAGGCCACTTTAGAATAGTCCAATGTTTGGCTCTTAGCCATTCTTGGGTGGTGTTAGCTGTGTGTTTTGGGTCATTATCCTGTTGCAAGACCCATGACCTGCGACTGAAACCAAGCTGTCTGACACTGGGCAGCACATTTCTCTCTAGAATACCTTGATAGTCTTGAGATTTCATTGTACCCTGCACAGATTCAAAACACCCTGTGCCAGATGCAGCAAAGCAGCCCCAGAACATAACACAGCCTACTCCATGTTTCACAGTAGGGACAGTGTCCTTTTCTTGGTATGCTTCATTTTTGCGTCTGTGAACATAGAGCTGATGTGCCTTGCCAAAAAGTTGCAGTTTTGTTTCGTCTGTCCATGGGACATTCTCCCAGAAGCTTTGTGGCTTGTCAACATTCAGTTTGGCAAATTCCAGTCTTGCTTTTTTATGATTTGTTTTCAACAGTGGTGTCCTCCTTGGTCGTCTCCCATGAAGTCCACTTTGGCTCAAACAACGATGGATAGTGCGATCTGAAACTGATGTACCTTGACTTTGGAGTTCACCATGAATGTGTTTAGAGGTTGTTCTGGGCTCTTTTGTTACCATTCTTCATCAAGTTTCCTCCTGCGGCCACGTCCAGGGAGGTTGGCTACAGTCCAGTGGATCTTAAATTTCTGAATAATATGTGCAACTGTAGTCACAGGAACATCAAGCTGCTTGGAGATGGTCTTATAGCCTTTACCTTTAACATGCTTGTCTATAATTCTCCTTTCTAATCTCCTGAGACAACTCTCTCCTTTGCTTCCTCTGGTCCATGTTTAGTGTAGTAAACACCGTGTCACCAAACAGCACAGTGACTACTTGTCACCCTTTAAATAGGCCAACTGACTGATTACAAGTTTGTAGACACCTGTGATGTTAATTAGAGGACACATCTTGGTTGAACATGTCCCTATGGTCACATTATATTCAATCTTTTCTAGGGGTACCATCATTTTTGTCCAGGCCTGTTTCATGAGTTTGTTTTTTAAAGTAATTCTGTTGAACCACAATTCAAAAGCATTGTCTGATTTTCACTGGTTAATTTTCATAGAATTTTTATTTATTACCACTTTTGTCAGATTCAACTTATTTCTGTGACCATTGTGGGTTTTTCTTTCATTAACAGAGTGGTACCAACAATTTTGTCCACGTGTGTACACCCATTGTAAATAAACACATTACTTACTCTGCGTTTTGGGCTCGCTGCCATTTCAAATGTTCGCTGCGGAGTTACGCAGTTAACATGACACATACATTTAAAAACAATGTGATGACACAAGAAAGTGCGAACACTTATTTCCACTGGGGTCCCTAAAAGAGATCCCAGCTGGTCTTGTACCTGGAACTTTTGGCTTTGAAATCTGGCAGTTTAGGAGGCTTCCGGTGACGCGGAACAGCATGGACGCATAAAAACTGAGCTCTGGCTCTAGCTCTATTTTTCCCCTAGACTTGAGACTCAAACCTGGGAAAAACGGCAATATTTTGCTGCCATAATGAGTGGGGACAAATTCAAGAAAGGCGGATATGGGCTACGAAACAATCCCGATAACGAAGCAACAAAAGAAATCTCGGCTAATGAAACGGACCTAACATCGGACCAACATGGCGACCGTATGGCTGGTTTGGACCTGATTCGAGTTACCGTGAGCAAGGCTGTGGCAGCCGGAACGGCAACTCTTCGAGCTGAATTAAAAACAGATTTACAAGATTTTCATTCAGTGATCCGTGAGGATATGAAGAAACAAATGGATGAATTCACAGCGGGAGTACAGCAACAGCTCCAGGAAACTGCTAAACAAGTGCATGACGCGGGAGAACGTATAAAACAGACTGAGGAAAATATGGCGGAACTGGAGAATTGGAACATTGGTGTTAAAAACACGCTTATTCAACTGCTACAAAATCAGCGGACACTTGAGGATAAGATATCCGAAATGAAGGGCCGGGCCAGGCGGAATAATATTCGCATATACGGGGTACCTGAGGACTCGGAGCAAGGCACATCTGTGGCTTCCTTTGCCGAAAGTTTCATTAAAAAAGAGCTCGGTGATGCTTTAGGCCAAGACTGTGGCCTCGGCATTGAGCGCGCCCATCGTGCCTTGGGCCCAAAGCCGCCAGCGAGTGCCCCGCCACATTCAATAATAGTCCGCTTTCTCCGGTTCACAGTTAAGGAAGAAATACTCTGCGCTGCATGGAAAAAGGTAATACGCATTCACAACAAGCAAGTGTATTTTGACCATGACTACGCGGTGGAAGTTCAGAAAAGAAGAAAAGAATATATCCCCGTCAAAAGAGCTTTGAAGGAGAAAGGGATTCGCTTTCAAACTCCACTCAACAAGATGCGTATTTTTTACGCCTCAGGAAGTGTCCTCTACAATAGTGCTACAGAAGCCACGGAAGATTTACAAAGGAGAGGCATTGCCACGGTTCAGATCACCGCTGCCAGAAACAGAGCTGCTCAGATGACGTCAGAGGAGATGCTGAAGCAGCTTTTGCCATGGGAGACGCAGAGGACCCGCCGAGGGGACTTCCACAAACACATCCGGGAGAAGCTGAGTGAGTTTCGGCGGACGTCAGAAGAAACAACGGTGGACTAATGAGTACTCCGCAAGAACACACGGCCTTACTATGGTGAGAATAGTTGTTTTGGATTATCCATGACTTTGATTTTGTAGCCTTATCCAATCTTATTATTGATGAAAGGGCTGGAGCCTGCAGACTCGAGCTGAGGGTCACCAGACTACTTTATTTCTATTTAACCACTGATTTCTTTTTTTTTCTTTTATATTATTATTGCTGGGGTTTCCCCCCCCCTTTTTTTTCTCTTTCTCTTCTTTTTGTTTCCCACGATACTCATCGTGAAGAGGGGCCCCACCTTGTGGCCAGTCCCCTCTTTTTTCAAGGCCTACATTGCATCCTCCTTGTTGGAAGCCCAGTTCAGTGTTAACGTCGTTTTACTGTTCGCCATGTTTACGTTTTACAGTTATTGTTCTGAGGTCTGGGATGATATTTTGTTCTTACATGTTAAGATATGTCTCTTAAATATTATAATATACTGTCACTAAATGTTAATGGAGTGAATAACCCTGTAAAAAGAAGTAAACTGGTGGTAAAGATGAAAAAAGAGAAAGTAGATATTGCATATTGGCAAGAAACTCATCTATCCAACACAGAGCATGATAAATAAAAAAAAATGGGTTTCAAAAATACATACTATTCCTCTCATAGAAGTGGTAAAATAAAGAGGAGTAGCTATCTTGATTTCTAATAGAATTAATTTTGAATTCATATCTGAATTGAGTGACAAAGAAGGCAGATATATTTTAGTGAAAGGTAAAACTGACCATAAAGAGGTCACATTATTGAATGTATATGCTCCCCCCGGGAGTAATATTGGTTTCTATAAAAAAGTTTTTGATTTGACTACTAAAGAATCTTATGGACCTTTAATTTTTGCTGGAGACCTTAATCTATTGCTAAACCCTCAATTGGATACAACAAATATTAGAAGGAAACGTCTGCCTATAGAGAAACGTGTAAAAAAAATGCTTTCAGATTTAGGACTTATTGACGTATGGCGCTCTGTACACAGATCTACCCCTGGATTTACATTTTACTCTGCACCCCATTCTTTTCATTCAAGGATAGATTATTGCTTCATGTATAATAAAGACTTAAACAGGATAAAAGAATGTAGAATTGGTCAAAGAGATATCTCTGATCACTCTGGAATTTACCTAAGTTTACATCTTGATGTCAGACGGAGAAAAACACTATGGAGATTAAATACAGGGATGCTAAATGATCTCTCCTTTCTACAGTCCATGACAACCGATTTAAATTCATACCTACAGGATAATAACAATGGTGAGACAAACCCTAGCATCGTGTGGGATGCAGCTAAAGCGGTTCTGAGGGGGAAAATAATAGCAAGGTCGGCTATGCTTAAAAAACAAAAGACTCAAGAATTGCTACGACTACAAGAGAGACTGAAAGATCTAGAGAAAACACAACTGACAAAAAAAAGTCCCACTATAACACAACAAATAAGACAAGTTAAACAGGACATAGACAGGATACTAGGTGAGGAAGTAGAGAAAAACTTACGGTTTATGAAACAGAGATATTATGAGGCAGGATCTAAAGCATCTAAATTGTTGGCATGGCGACTTAAGAAACAACAAGCAGGAACTTCAGTCTACAAAATAAAAGACCCTATAAGTCGCAACATTTTAACTGATTTGGATGGTATTCAAAAATCATTTGAAACATATTACAAAAATCTATATAGCCAATCTGTGCCGATTAATAAAAATGCAGTAGTTGATTTTTTGGACTCTTTGGATCTTCCCTCACTCGGCACAGATGCAAATAATAAGCTTATGTCACCAATAACATGTGAGGAAATTGACAAGGCCATCTCTAACCTTAAACCTAACAAATCTCCTGGTACTGATGGGTTCCCCCCTGAATGGTACAAGAAAATGAAAGAAAGTCTGATACCTCTACTAGAAACTAGTTTTAACTATATTCTGAAAGGAGGCCCTGTACCTCCGTCCTGGAAGGAAGCCTTTATATCTGTTATACCAAAAGAGGGAAAGGATAAAATAGACTGCAAATCATATAGACCAATAAGTGTATTGAACACGGATTACAAATTATATACAACTATTTTGGTCAAACGAATGGACACTGTGATGCCCTTACTGATTGATGAAGACCAAACAGGCTTCCTTAAAAATAGACAAACTTTGGATAACATAAGGAGAGCTCTACATATAATTGAACAGATTAATAAAAGAAAGATAAATTCAGTTATCCTTAGTCTTGATGCTGAAAAAGCATTTGACTCAGTTCAATGGGACTTCCTCTATTTAGTAATGAGGAGATTTGGATTCTGTACTGACTTTATAAAATGCATTCAAGCCCTTTACTCTTCCCCTACTGCTAGAATAAAAATAAACGGGAGTCTTTCAAATTTTATACAACTACAACGCAGATGTAGACAGGGTTGCCCCGGTAGCCCCAATTTATTTAATTTATTTATAGAGCCTTTAGCACAAGCAATACGCCAAGAGACCGCACTAAAGGGTGTTCGGATTGGTGAGGAGGAATATAAATTGAGCCTGTATGCGGATGATGTAATGATCACAATCTCAGATCCGGACTCTGGTTTACCATTGTTGATGGAAATCTTAGAAATGTATGGTTCATTTTCTGGATACGCTCTTAATATCCATAAAACTCAGGTTATGACCTTCAATTTTCACCCTGGACAAGAATTAATATCTAAATATAATTTTAATTGGCATTCTGACCATATAAAATATTTAGGAGTGTGCCTACCCAAAGATTTGTCACAATTGTATGATATGAATTACAACCGACTAAACAAAGAAATAATTGATGATCTTGATAGTTGGAGTCTGCTCCCCCTTGACTTTGGCAGCAGAATACAAGCAATCAAGATGAATATCCTCCCTAAATTGCTATATCTCTTTTCATCTCTTCCAGTATCAATTCCTGACAAACAATTTAGGAAATGGAATAAATACATTTCAAGGTTTATTTGGCTTAAAAAGAGACCAAGAGTTAAGTATTCTACCTTACAGCTGCCGAAGGATGGGGGGGGGGGGGGCAGGCTCTGCCTTCTTTACGAGACTACTACATATCAGCCCAACTGAGACCACTGGTTTGTCTGTGTGACCCATCTTATTATGCAAAATGGAAAACAATTGAGATGTCTTTATCTGAGGTCCCAATCCAATCTAAACTAGGTACCCTTGAAAGCGAAACTACCCCAACAACTAGTCAGTGGACTAATCTGACATTTAAAATCTGGAAATCAGAGATAAGAAAACTAAAACTCCAGGAAGAGGTTAAAATGCTCAGATGGCCAGCATATGACCCTGACTTTCTGCCCGCCTCACATGACTTTAGATTTAGACAGTGGACATTCAGGGGCCTTACCGCAGCATGTACAATGTACGAGAAATCAAACCTAATGTCATTTGATACTCTACGAAGGAAGTACAATCTGGAGAAGCAAGATTTTTTTAGATACTTGCAGCTTCGCGACTTCATTAATAAAAAGATACAAAGCAGTAATATCAAAGAATCTTCATTATTTCTTGATATCTTTATTAATGCATATAAGTCAACAAGTCTTAAAAACCTTATTAGTAAATTATACCGCAGTTTAATGACACTTAAAACAGACTCAACAACATATATAAAGCAAAAGTGGGAAAGGGAAATGAACATTATAATAACTGATGATATGTGGTCAAGTGTTTGGGAGGTGCAATCCTCATCCACCAACTCCGGCACCTGGGGGGACTTTTGCTGGAAGACTCTTATTTGTTTTTTCATAACACCCAATCAGAAATCTAAGTACAGTGGAGTTCCTGCTCACTGCTGGAGAGAATGTGGGGAAACAACAGCAGACCATGGGCACGTATTCTGGTCTTGCCCACACATTCAGCCTTTTTGGACAGACGTAGCAAATGTCATTTCTAAGGCACTGGACTTTAATATCAGCTGCTCTTTTATTTTATTATTCCTTGGATGTTTCCCTGACAAGCTGAACGCAGATGATATTTATCTCCTGAAAATTTTTTCGGCATCGGCCAAAAAGGCTATAACAAAGTGCTGGCTACAAAAACAGCCCCCCCACACTGAACCTTTTCACCTCCATAATAGACAATATAAGGTCTATGGAACGCATGACCTATACAGCTAGGAAAAAGACGTTGGAAAAAATGGCTGGACTTCATAAGACGTGACAGTATTTATTAATGTGCGGATTCGGAATTGTATGTTTTTGCTACATCTGATTTGTACCATATTGATCATCCCATGACCTCTTGTGTTTGTGTTTTTTTAATTGAAAAATGTTCATAAATAAAAAGTTTCAAAAAAAGAAATCTGGCAGTTTAACCACTGAGCTATACAGTATATGCTCCAAATCACAGTGATCAATTGACACTTCTGAGGATGACTGCAGATGTTGGTCTACACATGTCAAAGTTAAAAGCATTTCCTTCTTACCCCTGTCTGAATAAAGGAAACAATAAACTAAACTTCTATGGCTGTGAACAGGCTATTAAATTACCTGTACTAATGCCTAATGCCGGAGGACAGCATGCCAAACAAAATGTTTTTATGTGCCTCTGCCTCATTCAGCAGTACCTCTAACTCATAGTCCATGAAATTCCATTAAATCCCTTATTTTTGATCGTGGATGCAGGAGAATCAAATGTGCAGCGCTTGTATATATCTATTTGCATAGCTATTTGCATCTAATTGAATATTCAAATGGAGGCCTGTCAAGGGAGGAGTCTGGTATTTCCTCATGTGCGTTCAATTTCAGGCAGATCGGTATGTACAAAGGAAATGTGCTTGGATTCCTGCGTAGAGACAGTTTCATACATCTGGATTTTTTATTTTATTTTTTTTTGCTTATGGCGTTTCTTGATTTAAATGTCTTTCAGCAGGAAATCCACACAAATCTTTGTACATGAGACCCAGGTCCAGCAAGCTGTCTCTTCTTGTTGGAAAGTCCACATGTTGGTGTAGTTTTGGTAGAAGGGCCTAACTGCATAGCTGAAATCTCCTGCTGTGATGAGGAATCCATCTGGATGTGCTGCTTGTGTCTCACTGATGGCCTGATAGAGTTCATTTAGTGCTTTACTCCTCTCGCTGATGGCGGTGGGCGGGATATACATGGCAACTAGCAGGACAGATGTAAATTCTCTCGGTAAGTAGAAGGGTCAGCACTTGATGATCATAAATTCCACCAACGGAGAACAGTGTTTGTGTACAACAGTTGCATCTTGGCACCAAGCATCATTGATGTCAACACACACACCTCCACCCAGGGTTTTCTCGCCCTCTGTGAACACCTGATTCTCATGATAGCATGTTAACCCCACTAACTGAATAGCAGAGTCTGGGATATTGTCATTTAGCCATATTTCTGTAAAGATAAAACAAAGCAGTTCCGCGCATCACATTGTGTAGTTCTCAGGAGATGTATGTGGTCTATTTTGTTGTCTAGTGAGCGTACGTTGGCCAGAATGAGGGAAGGAATCAGAAGTCTTTGTGGGCTAGTGGCTAGCTTCTTTCGGATACCTCCACGTTTACCTCTCTTTCGTCTTTGCTCACACCGTCTGTGGCGTCTCCATTTGGGATGGGACACAGCAGTTGAGGCTGGAGGTGTGGAGGTCGGGCGGTGAAGTCCTAGGCCATGGAGCCAGAGGGGGTTCCACCGAATTCCACCACATCTGCCGAGGTAGCCTGCACGTTTTTGTCATCTTGGATCGCATGGTTCAGATCCCCATTGGACATCCCTTCCGACAGGGGTCCGCAATTCATTTCAGAACTCTGGTCTGTGATGGCTGACAGCCTGAGGGTCAAAATCCACCACACCACCGCGTACAACCTGCAGGCTAATGGTTTGTGCAAGCGGTTTCACAGGTCGTTTAAAACAGCACTCAGAGCCTCGCTAATCGACGCAAATTAGGTTGACCGCCTGCCTTGGGTCCTACTGGGGTTGCGCTCCGCACCTAAGGAAGATTTGGTAGCTTCCCTGGCAGAGCTCATTTTTTCTCAGCCGTTGTGGATCCCCGGGGAAATTTTACCGGAGAGCCCCGCGCCCGGTTCCGACCCATTTGCGTGCCCTTTTTCCAGGACAGAGGCTGGCAGCATCCCAGGGCCGGCACACCATTGTTTTCCCCGCACTTTTGTGCCAAAACGTCTGGAAAATGCCAAATTTGTTTTCGTTAGGCACGACGACCACAGAACACCGCTACATCCGCCGTACGACGGCCCATTCAGAGTGTTGGAAATGGGGGCAAAACATTTTGTGTTAGACCTTGGAGGGCGTAAGGAAACCTTCTGCATAGACAGGCTGAAGCCCACTTATGTGTTGGCAGATGAGCAGGTTTTGGTGGCCCAGGCTCCCCGGTGCAGATGCCCACCTATAGTGGGGCCGCAGGTTGGTGTTCCCCCTAAAGAGAACTGTTTTCAGGAGGCTAAATCTTTCCTCTCCCCACCCTTTCCCCCTCCAGAAGACTGCTCACCAGAGGCCGAGTTTTTCTCCTACCCACCTCGACAGCAAGGCACTTCGGCCAGCCCAGCGGCTCCACGTTACAACTGTTATGGGCGCTTGCTCAAGCCCAAAAGACCGGAGGGTTAAAACCCCTTCTGGGTGTTTGGGAAGGGGGGGGGGGGCGCTGTGTAATGACACAACAGGAGATCGCACTCCACCCAGTTCAGTCTGTTCTGCTTGTTGGAGGAAATAAAGTGTGTGTCTTTAGCTGCTCATAGCTCATCTGCTTCATCCTCCACAAAGCTAGGTTAAGAGGACAGGTGACAATCAGTGAGCAGCAGTACGGTTTCATGTCAAGAAAGAATACTACAGATGCAATGTTTGCTTTAAGAATGTTGATGGAGCAGTACAGAGAAAGTCAGAAGGAGTTACACTGTGTTTTTGTAGCTCTAGAAAAAGCATACTATAGGATACCAAGAGAGGAAATGTAGTTCTGTATGAGGAAGTCAGAAGTGGCAGAGAAGTATATGAAGGGGGTGCAGGACATATATGAGGACAGCGAGACAGTGGTGAGGTGTGCTGTAGGACTGACAGATAGATTCAAAGTGAGGATGGGAGAGGGCTGGGCAAGTAACCCAAACAAAAGTAAAACCGATGTGCGCTTGCTCATGTTGTTTTTTTTAAAATTTTTTAAAAAAAATTTTTATTTCCAGTTTGTCATGCGGTGGCTCTCGCGAGCCACCATAAGATGCCACACAGTCACCAGTGAGTTTCAGTGAGTTTTATTTACGGTGAAAAATGACAACACAAGCTGCTGGGGCAATGACACATATCAGTCTACACACATCAGGAGGCGTAAGGGTAAACAGCTCTCTTACAGGTCCATAGGAGGAGACGGTCATACACAGACAGGCAAGGTTGGTGGAGTAATGACTACACAGGCTGCTGAGGCAGAGACACACAGAGGTCTACTCACACCGGGAGGGGTAAGGCTAACAGCTCACTTACTGGTCCACGGGAAGCGACGGTCAACCACAGGCAGACGAGGTAGGAAATAGTCCAAAGCATCCGTAGTTCTGACGGAGAAAGACTGACACTGCTGCAGGGATGCGGCCGCTAACGTGGGAATAAGAAGTCCACCGCTAACGACCGCAAATGCAGAACAGCTGCTCAGGACTTGACAGCTGAGCGGAAGCCTCCCCGAGCACTGTCACAATAAGAGCTCAGAGAGCCCGGATGACAACGCCGCTGCCAAGCCCTGACAGGAATAGCCCGAGCACAATGACAAAGTGCTCGGGTCATGACAGTAGCCCCCCCTCAACCGACGGGCTCCGAACGTCTTGTAACACCCAGCCCCCCCCCCCCCCCCAACCACAGGGCGAGTGAACTGAGGAATAGCCAAGGAGGGAGCCAAACAAAACCCAACAAGGCCCCAAACCCAACAAGGCCTTCTGAAGACAGCGGAGATGATTGTGGACTTCAGGAAAGTCACATCCCCCCTGCCCCCCCTCACCATCACAGGCTCTCCCATCACCTTTGCAGATTCCTTCCGCTTCTTGGGCACCACCATCACCCGAGACCTCAAATGGGAGCCAACCATCAGCTCCCTCATCAAAAAGGCCCAGCAGAGGATGTTCTTTCTGCGGCAGCTGAGGAAGCTCAAGCTACCCACCAAGATGTTAGATAAGATAAGATAAGATAAGATAAGATAAGATAAGCCTTTATTAGTCCCACAACGGGGAAATTCCAGGATTGCAACAGCACAGGGATAGCAACACTCAGAGCAACAATCAGAAGGCAAGAAAAAAAACAAAAAACAAAAAAAAAAACAAAAAACAAGCAAGCAAGAGCAGCTAATATACATATGTACATATTACTATAAAATATATATATACACACACATGCATGTTAGTGCAGTTCTACACGGCCATCATCGAGTCCATCCTCACCTCCTCCATAACTGTGTGGTACGCAGGAGCCACTGCCAGGGACAGACTAAGGCTGCAGCGCGTCGTGCGCACTGCTGAGAAGGTGATAGGCTGCAAGCTCCCATCTCTCCAGGACCTGTACATCTCCAGGACCCGGAGGCGTGCTGGCCGGATCATAGCCGATCCTTCACATCCTGGTCACGTGCTGTTTGCCCCCCTCCCCTCAGGTAGAAGGCTTCGGTCCATTCGGACTAAAACCTCCCGGCACATGAACAGCTTTTTCCCCTCTGCCATCAGACTGCTGAACACTAAGTGACTTTTGACTCTCGTGCACTATGTACAGCAGCTCAACCAGACTCATGTCAATCATCACTGTTTTTCTGTTGCATTATTGACTGCACTATGTGGTACTTCACATTATCTGCTACATGCTAATTTTTTAAAACTGCCTTGACTAGTACTACTCATTATTACTAGTATTATTATTATTATTACTTATTATTACTTATTTTTCTACACTTATTGCACGTTTCTAGTCCTTTAGTTTTTTAGTTTATCCCTTTTTCTCATTATGTTTTTAATGTTGCAGCATGGCACCGAGACAAATTCCTAGTTTGTGTATCACATGAACAATGGCAATAAACCTGATTCTGATTCTGATTCTGATTCTGAACCAAAAGGAAAAAGAGTACATCAACCGACGTATCCATCAATTCCCCCCAGAACAATGACGAAACCAGAAAAAACAAGACAGGACTAAAATACAAGGGATACAAAATCATACAGAGCGTAAGCACCTGACACCGAACGTTTTCCCACAGCGACCACAGACAACCCGTCTAACTCCAAAGTACATAACCCCACGTGGTGTAGAACTCAAAGTAAGGATCTCTTCAAACACAAACTTAACATGCCAAAATCATACTCCCAAACCACCCCAGTACATGAAATCCAGTCAGAATTAAACCCAAATAACCTCAACACACGGTAACTATGGAGCAAGAAATACATGCAAACACACGGTAACTATGGAAGAAGAAAACAAAACAAAAAACACAAACAAAACAAGAAATACATGCAAACACACATGGAGCAATCTAAAATTGCTTAGCATAACGTGACTATGGCTAGACTGTGGCTTTCAAAAGCACATGAGGCAATCTAAAATTGCTTTAACATAACTTTACTATGGATACATGAGACAACAAAAATAAATTGCTAAACGTAACTTGACCTAAAATTGCTTTGACATAACTTGACTATGGATACATGAGACAACAAAAAATTGCTAAACGTAACTTGACATGACTAGACACCGTATGGGCCAAAGCAAAAAAAATGATCGGCGGAGATCCAACGCCCCCCAGGCAGAGCTCCGGCGACCTCCCTGCCTCCGATGGCCCACGGATAGTCCCACAAACACAGTACATGATCAGGCGGCCTGCCCCAGTCCCAGGCCCCCAGAAACAAGTCCTCTGGTGGCCGAACCAGGCCACCCCGTAGCAGACACAGTTTATCGGGTTTCCAACCCAAGACGCCGAACGCACGAAGCAGTTCCTCGGGTGGCCGACCCGCATCCCACAACCACCAGGACCGTGGAGGAATTGCATGCAGCCGCCCGCCTAAAGACGACAAGACAGGAGTGCGCCAGTCTGCCAGACAAAAACCTCTAACGGCCCCCAGCTGGTGGCTCCTGAGAGGGGGACAACCAAAAACTTGGACCCCCTCGAATCCTGATTGGGTCGCAGCCGCACCTGCGCTGGACCCCCACTGGACCTCGTCGGACCCCGATTGGGTCACCGCTGCAACCACGTCGGACCCCGACTGGGTCACAGCCACACCTGAGTCGGACCCCGACTGGACCTCGTCGGACCCCGATTGGGTCATCGCTGCACCCACGTCGGACCCCGATTGGGTCACCGCTGCACCCACGTCGGACCCCGATTGGGTCACCGCTGCACCCACGTTGGACCCCGACTGGACCTCGTCGGACCCCGATTGGGTCGCAGCCACACCTGCGTCGGACCCCGACTGGGTCACCTCGGCCCACGCGTCGGACCCCGGCTGGGTCACCTCGGCCCACGCGTCGGACCCCGACTGGGTCACCTCGGCCCACGCGTCGGACCCCGACTGGGTCAGGACTGCACCGGCGACGACCTCAATCCCCGAACCTGGAACCCCCAGTCCCGTGACCTTGACTGGCTCCGGACCGGTAACGCTGTGGAGGGGCTCAGAGAACAGGAGAGGACCGGGATCAGTTCCACCGGCAGCGCCAGAGCCCAGCGAGACGAGCTCGGGTGCAGCAGATGGCTGCCCCTCGCTCGCCTCCCCATGAGGCAGGCAAAAATGCTCTAACACACCATAAAGGAAAACAAGAAAGAGCACTTGCCTGCACTCGGGCTCTGGAGCCGTCCAGGACTTTGCCGATCCAGGTTCAGGAAGACGCTCGTCGTCGGGCTCCCACTCGGCTGCGTCGGGTTCCACAGCCGGCCTGATGGTTTCTGCAGCTGGATCCTCTCGCGCTGATGTCCACACCGATAACCCGCACGGCATGGGGGCAGGGGACCCTCGACCCGCTGGCTCGGGCTGCATCTCTATGGAGACCTGGGGACGCTTATTCGTCAGCTCTGGCTCCTCACCGCAGTCCGTTCTCCTCCTCTGTCCAAAACAAGGCTGCAAGGCCGGGATATTTCCCAGAGCCGCAGGCCTCCCCCTCGTTTGACGCCGTGGAACTAACGCCGAGGACCGCTCAGCAGGAGGAGACACAGAGGCAGCAGGTTTAGTACAAATGACTACAGCTGGAGAAGGAAACTCAGGGAGCTGCGAACCCCGAGCTTCACCCCCAGGAGTCAGACAAGACAGATCACTATGATAAGTAGGAAAGTGAAATTGAACTTGCCTGTCTCCCGGGGGGAGGATGGTGTCAGTTGTAGAGGACGTTGCTCCTTCCCTCGCTCGCTGGGTGGTAGGAAAGGACCCATGGACGGAGCCCACCGGCACAGGACTCAGCTCTCTCACAGCAGCTGGCTGACTGAGGGGGTCATCCCGGCGGCCCGGAGCTGGATCCGGAGCAGGAGCTTTGCGTAATATTGCCAAGATTAGGAGCATCTTGTCTCAGAGTGATGCTGAGAAGCTGATCCACGCTTTTATTAGCTCGAGATTAGATTATTGTAATTCTTTATTATCAGGCTGTCCTAAAACATCTTTAAAAAGTCTTCAGCTGATCCAAAATACTGCAGCAAGAGTTTTAACAGGTACTAGAAAGAGAGATCATATCTCTCCGGTTCTGGCCTCCCTTCATTGGTTTCCCATAGAGTTTAGAATTAAGTTTAAAATCCTTCTTCTTACTTACAAAGCTCTAAACAATCAGGCTCCTTTTTATTTAAAAGATCTGATACTACCGTATCATCCTAACAGAGCACTACGCTCCCAAAATGCAGGATTACTTGTAATACCTAGAATCTCCAAAAGTACAATGGGAGGCAGAGCCTTTAGTTATCAAGCTCCTCTCCTGTGGAATCAGCTGCCAATCTGGATTCGGGAGTCAGACTCGATCTCTGTTTTTAAGAATAGGGCTAAAACCTACCTTTTTGATATAGCCTACAATTAGGGAGGGATCGTGTGTTTCTGAACCCTCCCTTAGTTATGCTGCTAATAGGTTTAGTCAGCCGGGGGACCTCCAGTAATGCACTGGGCCTCACTCCTTTCCTCACTCTCTATGAAATATTTTTTTTTTGCTGGTCATTAACATTTGTTTGTTCTCTCCCATAGATTGAGTCCCCATCGTGCTGTTTGCTCTCTACATGTCTGTTCTTTTCTTCTTCTCTATCCCCTCACCCCCCAGCCAGTCGCAGCAGATGACTGCCCCTCCCTGAGCCTGGTTCTGCTGGAGGTTTCTTCCTGTTAAAAGGGAGTTTTTCCTCTCCACCGTCGCCAAGTGCTTGCTCACAGGGGATCGCCTGATTGCTGGGGTCTTTCTGCAACTGTGGGGGTCCCCCCTACAGTTGATAGTGCTATGAGATGACTGTTGTTGTGAAATGGCGCTATATAAATAAAATTGAATTGAATTGAATTGAATTGAAGATGTGCCCGGCCGTGGCGCCGACGCCTTCGCCGGCCCCCAGATGGTGCGAACTCCCGAAACGGATCGAGGACAGGATCGGGATCCGTAGGCAAAGAGCAGGAGTGCCTCTTCTCCTGCTTCATGCCGCGTTCCTCCTCCAGCATCAGGAATATTTCGCGTTGCGCGGCGATATCTTCCCTCCTCGCGTCGACTTCCGGGTGGTCGGCGTAGCGGGGAGAGAGATGACAAAGAACATCTTCGGCAGTGTCCAGGTACCAGTGTATGCCGTGGTCGTAATCCAGCAGGGAAGCGGAGATGAGCAGCTCATCCACGACTTCCAGAACGCCTGTCAGCTCGTGGCTCGGACTCCAAACGCGGCCCCTCCGCAACGGCATTCCTCACATACACAGTACCCAGACAGGAAAAAGCAAATGTCCAAAAACTCGAACTCACTGGTGAATTGCGTCTCGGGTTGGCGTCACCATAAACGCCGTTTTAGCAGCAGTGTACTGTCATGCGGTGGCTCTTGCGAGCCACCATAAGACGCCACACAGTCACCAGTGAGTTTCAGTGAGTTTTATTTACGGTGAAAAATGACAACACAAGCTGCTGGGGCAATGACACATATCAGTCTACACACATCAGGAGGCGTAAGGGTAAACAGCTCTCTTACAGGTCCATAGGAGGAGACGGTCATACACAGACAGGCAAGGTTGGTGGAGTAATGACTACACAGGCTGCTGAGGCAGAGACACACAGAGGTCTACTCATACCGGGAGGGGTAAGGCTAACAGCTCACTTACTGGTCCACAGGAAGCGACGGTCAACCACAGGCAGACGAGGTAGGAAATAGTCCAAAGCATCCGTAGCTCTGACGAAGAAAGACTGACACTGCTGCAGGGATGCGGCCGCTAACGTGGGAATAAGAAGTCCACCGCTAACGACCGCAAATGCAGAACAGCTGCTCAGGACTTGACAGCTGAGTGGAAGCCTCCCCGAGCACTGTCACAATAAGAGCTCGGAGAGCCCGGATGACAACGCCGCTGTCAAGCCCTGACAGGAATAGCCCGAGCACAATGACAAAGTGCTCGGGTCATGACACAGTTTTTCCCATCGCCCTTTTGTGTGTGTGTGTGTGTGTGTGTGTTACAGTATATGAGAGCTTTCACATCCTTCTGTCACGCGGGGCTCTTGGGAGCCACGCAATAAGAGCCGAGGGCGAGCCAGTGAGTCGTGATGTTTTATTAAAGGTAAGGGGTGAGGGATGAGGAAAGCACAGATACTCGTACAGAGGTTCACTCACAAGTTGCACAGCGCAGGAGCAGGGAGCTCGTACCGGACATAGGGGTAACAAGGCATACATACTCTCAGCGGGTAACAATCACAGGAATGCTGTAAGGGGAGTAGAGGCTGACACCAGATGAAGGGGCTTCAGCCTAGCAGTGCTTATGTCGCAGCCCCGAGTCATCGAGGCTGCTCCTATTTATTCTCATTGGCAGCGCCCCAGCTAATGAGGATTAATTGGCCCCAGCCGTCCGTAATGCTGCCAGCTGGGAGCCTGCTGAGACGCTGCTCAATGAGAAGCAAGGATGAAGGGAAACATGGGCTGAGCACCGAGACGGCATCTCATCCCATGGTGACAGAGCCTCCCCCTCAAGGTCGGGCTCCTGAACGACCAGGAACATCCCAGCCCCCCCCCCCCCCACCTAGGGTGGGTGGAAGGGAGGCAGGACCGGAGGGGAAGAAGCAAAGGGAAGGACAACACCAAAAAAAATGACAAAAACGGATAACGCAATTACAGAGTATGGATAACAGAACAAACACTACTCCATAATGCACAGACAAAACTAAGAGCAGGACAAGAGTGATAAAAAAAAGACACTGAGTACAAGTGATAAATAGCAAAAACAATACACAACGCTAAATAGAACAAGAGGTGATCACAGAGCATGGTTAAAAAAGAACCCAAAACACATTACTCCATGAAACAAAAGCGGGCTAAGACCAGGACAAGAATAATGGGAATGACGTGCACCGGTAAGTAAAAAGATAACAGAACACACGGCGCCAAAAGCAAGGAAGGACACCTAGGAGAAAAACGGTGATAAGGTAACAGGACAACAATAAGGTAAAAAGCTGAGTATGGTTAAAAAAGGGGAAAACCCAATACACAGCACCAAATATATACACACAGTCACCCAGAGGAGTGAAGGTGACTGGGACAAACGGACAATTACAGAGTATGGTTGGACGGGAACAAAACACATAACTCTATAACGACAAGGCTAAGAACAAGGCACAAAGAAGGAACATGCTGAGTACGGATAATGAAAAACAGCACACAGCACTATGAATATACAGTATATTCACACAGTCACCTAAAGGAGTGAAAGTGACTGGGACAAATGGACAATTACAGAGTATGGTTTGATGGGAAACAAAACACATAACTCTATAACGCACAGACAAAGCTAAAAACAAGGCACAAAAAAGGAAAATGCTGAGTACGGACAATGGAAAACAGCACACAGCACTATGAATATATATTCACCAACAGGACAAAATATTACACCTGAGTGACCTTAATAATAACAAAAGAGAAGCAACACCCGAGGAATATGGCAGGCAGAGTCCAAAATGGCCAAGGTGGCTCCGGAGGTCTCCCCGCCCATTGTCCAGTTGGCGAACCGGGGAAAGGGAAATGTTCGGACGGCGAACTCCGGACCCAGATCCCAGGAACCCAGTCCACCGGCAGCCGAACCAGGCCACCCAGAAGCAAACACAGATCACCGGGGGGTTGGACCAGAACACCGAACCGAAAATCTTGCGGGTCGGGTCGTCGACCCGCATCACTCAACCACCAGGACCGTTGAGACGGACGAAGGGTCAAAGCGGGTCCCGGTGGAAGAGGCTCAGGGGAGAGCTGATGACGAGGGCGACGAGCGTCAGGCCGCAGGGAAGCGGCCACCTCCTCACCGGACCTGGACAACACTGGGGCAGCACCCACATCGGACCCCGATTGGGCCTTAGGCAAACCCACGTCGGACACCGCTGGAGCAGCACCCACGTGGGACCCCGATTGGGTCTCGGGCGAACCCACGTTGGACGCCGCTGGAGCAGCACCCACGTCGGACCCCGATTGGGTCTCGGGCGAACCCACGTTGGACACTGCACCAGAACCGACCTCCAACGTTGAATCTGGACCCTCCAGCACCACGAGAAATGGCAACTCCTCGCCGGTGACCCTGAAAGAAGGCTCAGAAGAGAAAACAGAACCGGGATCAGGATCACGTCAGCGCCAGAACCCGGCGGGACGAGCTCAGACGCAGCGGGCGGCTGCACCCGGCTCATCTCCCCTAGAGACAGGCTAAAGTGCTCAGAGATATAAAGAGAGAAAAGAAAGGAGAGCACTCGCCTGATCTCGGGTTCTGACGCCGTCCAGGACTGCGAAGATCCAGGATCCGTCGTCAGGAGGTCGTTGTCAGGCTCCCATCCAGCTGCGTCGGGCCCCGCAGCCAGCACGATGGTCAGCGCAGCTTGAGGTTCCTCCAGCTCCGGTAACCCCGCCGATGATCCACTCGGCGTGAAGCCAGGAGAACCTCGTCCCGCTGGACCGAACCGCTCCTCCGTGGAGACCCGGGGACGCTTAATCGTCAGCGCAGACTCCACGCAGCAGTCAGTCCCCCTCCTCCGTCCGCAACGTAGCTGCGGAACCACAGGCCCTCTCCTTATCCCACCACGTTGACCCGGAGCCGGGGATTGCTCGGCGGAGAGAGACACAGAGGATGCAGGATTAGGGATACAGGTTACAGCAGGTGGGGGGAGTTCAGGGAGCTGCGAACCCTGAACTCCTCCTCCAGGAATGTGACAGAGCAAATCATTAAGCAGATGTAAATAAACTATGACTTGCCTGTCTCCTGGAGGTTGGATATCGCCTGCTGTGGTGGATACTGCTTCTTCCTCTCCCCGCCCGGCGATAACGGAGGACCCCCTGGGAAACCGTCTGAGGATTGCTCGCATAGTCTCCAGCAGAGAACTCACCAGGCCGAGATTCCAAGCACACACAGCCGTCGAGAAGCGCGTCGAGGAGGAGGGGGAAACAGCCGGGATGAGCCAGCCCGAATGTCCTGGAGTGACAGCGGGGAAACGAGGCTCAGGGAACGAGGCTGTGAAAACTCCACGCTGACGAGACGAAGAGGTGACAGCTGCGTGGGGGGAACGGTCCTGGCGGCAGCCCAGAACTGGATCTGGAAGGGGGTCATGCAAAGGAGACTTGGCGATGTGACGACGACTTCTCCCAGGGAACGAAACGAGGGGGGAACCCAGGAATCGCTGCTCCTGATCAGAGACCGAGGCGAGGAGGGCATTGAGCTTGGGACAGCTTCGTTGCTCTGGAGTCCTCTCCACCAATCTCACTGCCGCCGCCACGCGCCTGCAGATGGTGACAGGATGCACAGTGGAGCTTGTGACAGCCGCTCGGCCCCAGACGTAACTGCTGTCAGCTGCGGCTCCTTGGAGGGAATCCCGAGTGACATGGTGCAGGTCGGGGAAAGCCCTCTGGCTGGCGCGAACTCCCGGGCTGGAATGGCAACAGGAACGGGATCCCGAAGCGGGGGGCAACGTCATCCACTTCGGCTTCCTGCCGGGGTTTCCATCCAACCCGCGGAGCTTCTCTCGCTGTGTACCTGTGGCGTCTATCCTGGCACTGTCCTCAAGATGGAACAAAGAATGAGGGTGACAGTCCAGGAGATCCTCAGCACGGCCCGGATGCCAGCGTCTCGAGTTGGAGGCGTCGTGCAGGGTGAAGAGCATCCTGTCGACAGCCCCCGAGATGGACCTCAGCTCGTTGCCCTGGCGTCGGGAGTGACTCCTGGGAAACGGCATGCTAGCAGCGCTGACACCCGGACAGAAAGGTACAATTCCACAGCGACTCACGGCCGCTGGCAACTCGTCTGGCTGCGACATACTGTCACGCGGGGCTCTAGGGAGCCACGCAATAAGAGCCGAGGGCGAGCCAGTGAGTCGTGATGTTTTATTAAAGGTAAGGGGTGAGGGATGAGGAAAGCACAGATACTCGTACAGAGGTTCACTCACAAGTTGCACAGCGCAGGAGCAGGGAGCTCGTACCGGACATAGGGGTAACAAGGCATACATACTCTCAGCGGGTAACAATCACAGGAATGCTGTAAGGGGAGTAGAGGCTGACACCAGACGAAGGGGCTTCAGCCTAGCAGTGCTTATGTCGCAGCCCCGAGTCATCGAGGCTGCTCCTATTTATTCTCATTGGCAGCGCCCCAGCTGATGAGGATTAATTGGCCCCAGCCGTCCGTAATGCTGCCAGCTGGGAGCCTGCTGAGACGCTGCTCAATGAGAAGCAGGGATGAAGGGAAACATGGGCTGAGCACCGAGACAGCATCTCATCCCATGGTGACACCTTCCCCTTTAAAAGTATACTACATAAGCGGTCACATGACTCTGCACCCCAGAAGCTGTGCAGTCAGGGCTGTTTGGAAGCAGCAGAACATGGCAGAAAATTAAAATGACTTGTATCAGAAAGAAATGCATTGTCCAGCCACATATTACATGCTAACTGCTTCTGTATTTCATGTGAGGATGCCAAGAAAAAGTGAGCAAAATGCACTGAAACTAACACACAATTGCCCCAAAGCTAATTCACTATTAGCCATTAATGGCAATCCGTGTCAGCTCAACCATTTTAAAGTGGTAGTAGATGACAAAATAGACAAACTGGGGTTGGCTTTAGGAACCCGGTCAGAAACTTGTAATCCCTGTATGATGATCACATAATCATGGTTGTGTAAAGGACTCCTCCAATGCAGCTAACAAGCTAATTAACCACCGCTGCGAGGAATGTGACCTTCAGTAAGATATTGGGATCTAAGGGCACATTCAGATGGCCACTGTTTGGGCTGGACCAAAGGACCAAACAGTGGATTCCGTGGATAGTTCGGTTTGTGTGGTGCCGTCTGAATGCGCGTTGGAACTCTGGTGTACACCAAACAAGCGAAGTCTGGGCCCCCTGAAAACGGAGGTCTTGGTTCTCTTGCAAACAAAGTCTGGTGTGCTCCGCTTGCAGTGTGAATTCAAACGGAGTATCCAACGGACCAAAGGGTGGAAGTGCCCCTCAGAGTTTGTGCAACCATAGCAACACGTAATCTGAGAAGAGGAAGTAACATTTATCGTTGTACATTTTGGGTAGAAAATAATAAAAACAACCACATGAATCTGAGAAATCCTTTTACCAGTGAAAGTCGAGGAGAAAAGTTAAAAAATGTCTCATTTGTGGTGGACAAACAACCCAGCTGAAGGGAACGGATTTCCATTTCCGGTCCTAGCCAATCGATGAGCCTGATTTTTCTTCTTCACTGAGGTTTTTTCTTCCTGGTCCGTGGTGGGTTTGGCTACAGCACCCCAAATGAGCAGTTGTTGTAACTGTGTGACGTTGTCCAGGCAGTTTGGTCCGCAGCAGTGTGAATGCAAACCAAACCAAACGAAGGTGTGAAAATTCTCGGCATTCCCCGCTGAGTCGAACCGAGACCCCAGGACTATCCTGGTCTGAATGCAGCCTTAAAGGAAAACATTAGTGGAGTTATTGCACTGTCTCATTGCATTATCTCAATTCAGGATCCATAGTTTCAACAATATGCTGCTATGGTGTGTTTTCCTGCTATGACAAATGTCTAGTAATAAAATGAAAAAAAAAAGAAAAATTCACCTCAGAGACATCATCATCCATATTTATTTTGACAGGACAAAATTAGTCCCTCAGTTGGGGTGAGTTCTCTTACAGATGAAGCTGAGTTTTTACGACGGATGCTCTTCCTGATGCAACCCTGCCCATTTTGTCCGGGCTTGGGACCGGCACAGGGAGTACACTTGACTTGTGCTTCTACTGTGGCTGGGTAACCAACATTTCCCTCATCCGTTACATTATTGCTGAGCACCAAGTTCCACTTTTACATGGTCTTTGGTATGACCCAGCCAGGACTTGAACCCTGGCTTCCCGGTTATGGGGCGAATACTCTATCTCTAGGCCACCAATCTGGTCAGAGTGCTCTTGTTTATTTTTGCAAGATTTTTGTGAGCGGAAGTGCTAAAACCAAAAAGGAGCCACTTTTTTCTTTTGATAAATGGTAAACAAGGATAAGGTCACAAAGGTTTAACTAAAAACTTGCAAATTTAGAAGTTAAAAGTTGGAACACAAGAACATAGCTACAACTTTACTCTCCATCTGAGGTTACTGACCATAAAGCTTCATATCAGTTTGATACTTTACATGTATTGGTACACTGAGACATATTTTAATGAACCTTTAACTTGGATCTTTCTGTGCCATCCTGTATTGATTTTAGATTAATTTTGGAAACCAGTTGGTTACCAAAATGTTAATCGTACCGTTATTAAATACAGTGGAGATCAAAATTAGAGAACCATGTATTAATACTTGATTTATCCTGAAATATTGTTTTTCTTCATTGTTCAGAATTTGACAGAATATCACGTGTGGCTATATCACTGCTGCACTAGCTGCACACAAATACTTATTTTGTAAAAACAAACAACCCCCCCAGCAAAATTAGAGAACAGTAACCATTGTATCAGAAGAGAAGATTTAAACAATGTGTGTGTGTGTGTGTGTGTGTGTTTTTTAGGGCTATAGGATTCAAGAATTAATAGGAAGTGTAGAGGCCCTTGCTTTGAATGACTTCAGCACGTCTGTGCCCACAGGACATCACTAGTTTCTCACACTGCTCTGGTTTGATCTTGGTCCATTCTTCTTCCAGTCTCTTCCACAGTTCAGTAACTGTAGTGGGTTTCTTAGCCATTACTTTGTCACCAAGTATCTTCCAGAGATTCTCTATGGGGTTTAGATCTGGACTTTGGGCTGGCCATTTCGTTGTTTTGATATTGTTAGATTCAACTGTTTAACCCATTTTGCAGTGTGACAGGGGTCACTGTCTTGCATGAAAATTGTGGGCTGATTGGAAGACAATTGCAGTGAAGGAATTGCATGTTGCTGACGGAGATTCATATAAACATTTGCATTCATCCTGCCATGTAGCTGTACAAGAGGCCCGACTCCTGCTGCAGAAAGCATCCCCCAAACACTTTCTCCTCCAAATTTAACTGACTTCTTTACACACTTTGGGTTCGATCTTTCCCCAACTTGTTGCCAAACATATTGCTTCCCTTCAAACCCAAATAAGCTGAACTTACTCTCATCACTGAAGTGCCCTCTGGACCAGTTCTCCTCTGTCCACACAACATGCTCTTCAGCAAAGGCACGTCTAGCCTTTTGATTCTTTCTGCTGATGACAGATTTGGTCACTGTAGAGTGAGTTTTGAGTCCAAATTGTCTTAAACAGAGAGACACTTTGTGTCAAGACAGATCCTTGCTCTGTTCAGCAGTGAACTGGAGGGTAATTCCAGCTGCAGTGTTGAACCAATTCCCCATTGAGAGTCTTTGCATAATCTGGTCCCCCAAACCAGAAGTGTGAGAAAATAGTGATGTCCGTGTTGGGCTGCACGGTGGCGCAGTGGTTTAGCACTGTGGCAGCACAGTTTTACCCTCGGCCGGGGGATCGCGGGGATCATGAGATCGTGGGTTCAATCCCAGCCCCCGACCAACGGTGAGCTGTGTGGAGTTTGCATGTTCTCCCCGTGTTGCGTGGGTTTACTCCAGGATTTCTCCGGTTTCCTCCCGCATACCAAAAAAAACAAAAAACATGTAGATTTAGGGCGCTCGCGCACGCAGCGACCAGCAGCTGGTGGCTTGTCACCAGACTGCAAACCAAATCTACCTACGGGTACAAATAAGTAACAAAAAAAAAAAAAAAAAATGTCCTGTGGGCACATATGTGCTAAAGTCATTCAAAGCAAGGGCCTCTACTATTCCTATTAATTTTTGAATCCCATAGCACTAAAAAATAAACCCCAAAAACAACAACAAAAAACTCAAACATTATTTAAATCTTCTCTTCTGAAAGAGTCGTTACTGTTCTCGAATGTTACTCACTGTTTTTTTTTTTTTTTTTTTAACAAAATGAATATTTGTGGTGAAGTGCCTTGGTTATTTAAAAAAATGCTAGTACAGCAGTGGTATAGCCACAGCTGATATTCTGTCAAATTGTGAACAATGAAGAATAACAATATTTCAGAATAAATTAAGTACTAATACATTGTTCTCTAATTTTGATCTGTAAATAAATGTTACAGATTTATGAAAAAAATATGCATTCATAATTGTCAGTATTTTTGTTCATTTACAAGGAAAGTATTAAATTGTGGAGAAAGGACACAGGTGAGGCAACGAGCTGAACAACACACAACTTTATTCTTTCTCCAACATACAGTACAGCAAAAGAGATCCCGGGTCTCTGTGCATTCCTCTTTTATATCTTTAATACCATGCATTGAGACCTGGAACTTCCGACCATAATACACTGTTGTTTAGAACAAAGACCTGTGTGGAACATTAACATGACATAACGTCGGTGCTACTCTCACACCCTTTCCTCTTCCAGCAGCTCTGGCAGTTCCTCCTCTCCCTGGGGGGTGCATAGTCCTTACTGTCCCATCTGATACCCTCTGGTGACACCTCCTCTTTCGGTCCATTGTTCCCCTCTTCCCCAGCTGCCATCTCTGGGTGGAGAACTCCCACACCATGCCCCCACACAGCCCCCCCCCCCCGGAACACCCAGAAAGGGCACTAACTCCCCCCCCATCCTTTGGGCTTGAGCCGGCGCCCAGAGCGGCTGTAGTGGGGGGTCGCCAATCCAGTCAAACCGCCCTGCTGGCGAGGTGTACAGGAGGGCACATCAGTCTGTGGAGGGAAAAAGGGAGGGGGAGAAAACACATTAGCTTCGCGAGTGTTGGTCCCTGCCGAGGGATCACCAACTTGCAGAGCCACCAACGGTGGGCATCCGCGCTGGGGAACTTGGGCCAACACCACCTGCTCGTCTGCCAACACAAAAGCGGGCTTCAGCCTGTCAATGCAGATGGTCTCCCTACATCCCCCCAAGTCTAACACAAAATGCTTCACCCCAGGTTCCAACACCCTGAATGGTCCGTCGTATGGTGGGAGCAGCAGGGTCCGATGCGCATTGTGCCTGACAAAAACAAAACTGGCATTCTGCAAGCTTTTTGGGACGAAGGTGTGGGGAAAACAATGGTGTGCCGGCCTGGTACGTAAAAAGCCTCTGTACTGTGCAAAAATTGCACGGTCGACTCGGCCCTGGGCGTGGGGTTTTCTGGTAAAAACTCTCCGGGAATCCGCAGCAGCTGAGAAAAAACGAGTTCTGCCAGAGAGGCTGCCAGATCCTCCTTAGGCGTGGAGTGCAACCCTAAAAGAACCCAGGGCAGGCAGTCAACCCAATTTGATTTTGATTTTGATTTTGTATACTTTATTGATCCCCAGAGGGGAAATTGAGGGCATCCACCTGGATGGATGAAGCAGCCACGGTACGGCGCTATCCCTTTACCATTCACACACACATTCACACCTAGGGCCACTTTAGAGTCTCCAATTAACCTAACCTGCATGTTTTTGGCCTGTGGGAGGAAACCGGAGAAATCCCGGAGTAAACCCATGCAGATACGGGGAGAACATGCAAACTCCACACAGCTCACTGTTGGTCAGGGGCTGAGATCGAACCAGGGATCCCATGGCCAAGGGTGAATTGCTGTGCGCACCGCCCCATCTGCAATTTGTATCCACAAGCGAAGCCCTAAGCGCTGCCTTAAGCGACCTATGAAAATGCTCGCATAACCCGTTAGCCTGGGGGCTATACGCGGTAGTATGGTGAATTTTGACTCCCAGGCTCTGGGCCATTGCGACCAGAGTTCTGAAACAAATTGTGGACCCCTGTTGGAAGTGATGTCCGACAGGGATCTGAAACGTGCAACCCAAGCTGACAAAAAAGCACGAACCACTTCCGCGGACGTGGTAGAAGCCAGCAGGACCACTTCAGGCCAGCGGGTGGTGTGGCTCAAGACTGTCAAAAGGTGCATGAAACCGTGCGACGGCGGGAGGGGTCCCACCAAATCCACATGGACATGATCAAACCTCCTAGCCGGGATTTAGAATGGCTTGAGGGGGGCTCTGGTGTGCTTGTGCACTTTGGCCCGTTGGCACATGACGCAAACTGCAGCCCACTCTTTCATGTCCTTGCACAAGCATGGCCAGACGAATTTCACCCCCACTAGCTTCACCAAAGCGCGCATTGCCTGGATGCAACAGGGAGTGGACTGACTCAAAAATGCAGCTGCGCAAAGAGCTTGGAACCACCAGGTGCGGGTGGCCGGTGGAGACGTTGCAGAGCAAGGGGGGGCACCCTTCTTGCACCACCCTGCTCTCCAGCCTTAACCCAGTGGGCGCTGACTGGAGCACGCAAATGTCCGCATCCCCGGCTTGCTCCTTGGCCATGGCAGGGAAATCTATTCCCATATAGACTGGGGCAACTAATGCACACGACAGGCAAGCAGCCATGACATTGAGCTTACCGGCAATGTGTTGAATGTCAGTAGTAAACTCGGAAATTGCAGCCAAATGCCATTGCTGCCAGGCCGACTGCGGTTCCGAGACTTTGGACATTGCGTATATCAGCGGCTTATGGTCCACGAACGCGGTGAACTCATGCCCTTCCAGCCAAAACTGGAAATGGCACGTCGCCAGGTGGAGAGCCATCAATTCTCTATCGAACGGGCTGTTTTTGTGTCTGTTGTTGTGCAAAATTCAACTGAAAAATGCGACTGGCTGCCAAACCTGAGACGTGCTGCTCCACCACTGCCCCTATGGCAATATCAGATGCGTTCGTAGTGAGCGCTATCCATGCAGACATATCCGGGTGGGCTAGCAACGCGGTATCCGCCAGCGCTGTTTTGGCATTTGTAAAAGCCTGGACTCACTTGGGAGTCCAGTTGATGGTTTCCGCGGGCTTCTTTTTTTTAAGTGCAGCATACAATGGCTGCATCAGCTGGGCTGCCCGGGGAAGAAAACAGTTGTAAAAATTAACCATTCCCAAAAACTCCCGTAGTGCTCTCATGGTCTGCGGATGTGGAAAGTCTGACACAGCGCGTACCTTATCCAGTAATGGAATCGCGCCCTCTGGCGAAATGTGGTGGCCCAAAAAATCAATCACTGGCACACCAAACTGGCACTTCGCTGGGTTAATTATCAGCCTGTGCGCTTCCAGCCTCTGGAAAACTGTCTTGAGATGGGTGATGTGCTCCTCCTCAGACACGCTAGCTACCAGAATGTCGTTAAAGTAGACAAAAATGAAGGACGAGTCACAAAGCACTGCGTCCATCATTCTTTGGAAAGTCTGCGCTGCACCTTTTAATCCGAATGGCATGCGTAAAAACTCGAAAAGGCCAAAAGGAGTTATCACCGCTGTTTTTGGAACATCTTCCGCCTGCACTGGGACCTGGTGGTAACCGCGGACCAGATCCACTTTGGAAAAAACACGCGCCCCGGCCAGGTGCACAGAAAAATCCTGGATGTGCAGAATAGGATAGCAATCGTGTTCCGTGGTGTTGTTCAAGCACCGAAAATTGCCGCACGGTCGCCACGTCCCATCGGCTTTAGGCACCATGTGTAGCGAGGATGCCCATGGGCTGTTGGAGTGCCTGATGATGCCCAACTGCTCTAAGCTGGCGAACTCCTCGCTCACGCTGGCCAGTTTAGCTGCGTCCAGGAGCCGAGGTCGTGTGAAAACTGGCGGCCCATTTGTAGTCATGAAATGTTTGACCCCGTGTTTCGTTATCGTAGGCGAAAAAGTTGGGACCGTGAGTGCTGGGAACTGTGCGAGTAACTGTTGGTACTTACCCCCTGGAGCTATAATGTTAGTCAGCGTTGCTGACCCAGCTCTCCGAGCTGTACAGGGCAGTAAGGTGAAAGAGACAGCATCCACTAATCGCCTATTAGCAACATCAACTAACAACCCATAAGCACATAAAATATCTGCACCTAAAATGGAGGCAGAACATGCAGCTACCACAAAGTTCCACTGAAAGTTGCGTCTGTGCAAGCATATCGTCAGTGTCCGCTCACCAAATGTCCTGATGGTGGATCCATTGGCGGCCGTGAGTTCAGGACCACAGCCTCCTGCCACCCTGTCTGCGTTGACTGGCAGGATGAGGCTCTTCTGGGAGCCCGAGTCCACCAGAAACCGTCTCCCTGAATGCGTGTCCGTGACATAAAGCAGCTTGTTTCTGTCGCCAGCGGTCACAGCTGCTACTGACTGCTGACTGTGCCATTTCCCGACTTCTTGAATTGGCATGGCGGTAGGCATCGCTGGGCGTTCAAACTGAAGTGGCGATGATAGAAACAGATCGCCCCGTTCCTGTGTCTCCTGGTGTCTGCTTCGGCTACCACCAATGGCTCCTCGACCTCGCTATAGTCCCACCTGGACGCCGGTGCCGCTGCATTCACGCTGAGAGTTCTGGTCGCTAAAATGATGCGATCCACTTCCTGTGTTGGTGCGCGGTAGTCCATGGTCACCAGCAACAGCAAGTTGGCCAGAATCACCCTCACTGGGGCCGGTAGGCTCCTGAGGAACAGGTGGGCGAACAGGAATGACTCGTCGTTCCTACCCATCAGCGCCAACATGCTCTCCATGAGCTCCACGGCTGATCTGTCCCCCAACTCCAAACGTGTTAGGAGTCTCTCTGCCCTCTCACTGTCAGAAAGGGTAGAGCGCTGGAGAAGCATCCTCTTAAGTGCCTCGTATTTCCCCCGGGCCGGCGGCTCCTAGAGCAGGCTCGTCACCTGTTGCATGGCCCGTGCGTCCAGCTCAGCGATCACGTAGTAGTACTTTGTGTCATCCGTTGTTATCCCATGAGTACGAACTGGGCTTCTATGTACAGAAACCACGTGGTCAGGTCATGAAGCCAGAAGTCCGGGAGCTTGACCGAAACAGCGCACGCAACACTGGTGCTCTCCCTCCAGGTAGTCTCCGGGGCGGTGTTCGTCTCGGTCTCCATGGCATGTCTTGGGGTCACCAATGTGGAGAAAGGACACAGGTGAGGCAACGAGCTGAACAACACACAACTTTATTCTTTCTCCAACATACAGTACAGCAAAAGAGATCCTGAGTCTCTGTGCATTCCTCATTTATATCTTTAATACCATGGACTGAGACCTGGAACTTCCGACCATAGTACATTGTTGTTTAGAACAAAGACCTGTGTGGCATATTAACATGACATAACGCTGGCACCGCTCTCACACTCTTTCCTCTTCCAGCGGCTCTGGCAGTTCCTCCTCTCCCCAGGGGGTGCATAGTCCTTACTGTTCTGTCTGAAACCACCCGGTGACACCTCCTCTTTCGGTCCATTGTTCCCCCCTTCCCCAGCTGCCTTCTCTGGGTGGAGAACTCCCACACCATGCCCCCACACAATTAAGAAAAAAATCTGCAAACTCCAGACTGAAATCCTACAAATTAAAGAAAATGCTTCATCATGAAAAAAGTTTCAAATTTATGAGAGAATGCTTGAAAATTTAGCTACTCAAAATGTTGCAAATTTATGAAAGTAGTCTTAACTTCATAGGGAAAAGTTACACATTTACGAAAAAACTGCAAATTTACAAGTAACAAGTAAAAATCTTCAAGATAGACTGCAAATTTATACTGTAAGAGAAAAAATTTACAAAAAAAACGTGGCAAATTCATGAGTCAAAAATGTATAAATGAAGAGATGAATATTTGAGAGGACAATTACTGATGTTGACAGTTTTTTCTTTGACCCTGGCTGTGTTGCTTTCATTTTAAGGCTCAGATATATTTTGGGGTTCTGTGCAGATATTTAAGCAAACATTTCTCAAAATTGCTCCTATCATAGTAAAGATTGGTAATGCCTACTGTAACATTTCACTTACAAGTCCAGAAATTTCATGCTGAATCTTTTTGTAACAAAGTCTTTATTCACATGGCATGTTTATCTCAAACACCAATATACTGTAACGTCAGAGCTGTGATAAGGGGTGGGGGAATTCTCCCGGCTTGCTTTGTGCCGCGGGGTATTCAAAGACTGTTGTTATTCTTGTGTTCTGACCGTTATTGTTGTACCGTTATAAATGTGTTATAAGTCTGGTTGTGATCGTGTTGTTTTCCCTGTGTGTGAGAGATCACGTGTCCGTGTCACCCTGCATGAGGTGAGTGTGTGTGTGAATGACCTCCCCTCTGTTCTGTGTAATTTGTCAGTGAAGAATAAATGCCTGTTACATTCCAAATCCTCTCTCATTACTGTGTGAACCCTTGAAATGTCACACTGATGTCACAAGTGGGATCGCTGAGGGATGGAAGTGAGGATCAAGGCAGAGATTCGACAGATTGAACAGCTCATTGCCCAGATGGAGATGGGCAGCAGAGCAGACACGCCAGTCCCCAGAGCTGCTCGCCGCAAAGAATGGGAAAGCGGGCCGGACGGAGCAAGTGCATCCCATGTCCCGCCTTTTTCAAGGCAGGATGGGGAGCACCAGCGGGCAAAGTATGAGCCAGCTATCCCACTGCAGCCAAGGGCAGTAATTGGCATAGAGGCAACTGTCCCAACCCCAGTACCACGGACCCACCAACTGGCCAAGCTTCCCCCCTTTGGTGGCGAAACTTCGCTGGACGACTACCTCGTTCAGGTTGAACTGGCCGCCACGCTCAACAGCTGGACACCTGAAGAGACAACTGTGCAGGTCAGCACTGGGTCTGGAGGGCGGAGCTCTCTGTACGATGTCCGATCTCCGGCCTGAGGAACATCACAGCTGGCCAGCGCTACAGGGATCACTTTGGAGGCAGTTCGGTAGGGCGACCCACACTGATCACGCCTGGGAACAGCTGGCCAGCCGCCGATGACATGACTGAGAGGGTCTGGGGGCTTATGTAGTAGATGTCTGGCTGCTGACAAAGCGTGGCTACCCAGACTTTGAGCCGGAGGCAGTGAAGAAGCCCACCCTGCAGAGTTTCATCCGAGGGATCTGCCTGGCCCGGCTCCAAGAACACATCCGGATTCATGTCACGAGCAGCTGGGAGATGGCCATGGCAGAGGCAGAGTGGGTGGAGCCGATGCTGGAGCACGTGGCTGACAATTCATCACCAAGGCAGAGAGCTTTCCAGACCATAGCTGAGAACGAGGATGAGGAGGAGCTGTGCCAGACCACAGCTGCACGGCCGGTGAGAGTACGATGGCGGCTCAAGGAGGGATGCTTCCGCTGCAGGGAGCCAGGCCACATCACGCGCCACTGCCCTGTACCTTCCCCACGACAACCAGCCCCCTCACCAGCTTTAAACTAGAGTGAGTCGGCACAGATGGGGATCTGCTGCCCCTCACAGACATTCTCCCCAACGAACTCTCCCCACGTCTGGGTTGACCTGGATACTCGCCAGGGCTGTACCTGCAGTGTAGCCTGGACAGCACACCAATCCTGGCCCTGATCGACGCTGGTTCCACCATTTCCTTGGTCCAACCCTGCGTGCCGCCCGGGACAGATGAACCCAGACCGCAGGGGTGGGAACCTACCAGGCGCTGCATCACCACAGCCACCGGTGAGCACGCCAGATTGGGAGGGCGATGAGTCCTTGTTGTGAGAGTAGCCGGTCAGAACACGAATCCCCCATTCTAGCTGGCTGACATCCAAGACTCCTACATCATCGGACTAGATCTGCTTGCAGCATGGGGTGCACAGGTCAACACTGCCAGCTCTTCTCTCCTGCTGGGGGCTGAGACCATCACACTCTGCAGCAAGAGCCAGACGGGGAGCCAGGGGACCAGCGCAATCGAGGGGCCGTCAGCACAGGCAAAGCTGAGGGGATCACTGCTAGAGCTGACCGTTGCAGCACCAGTTGCATTCCTGAAAGGAATTATTGTGTCACCCGCCGAGAGCTGCTGGCAGTCATCCAACGGCTTCACAATTTCCGCCTGTACATTTACGGGGGGAGGTTTTAGCTCAGGATGGACCATGCTTCCCTGACCTGGCTACTGGACTTTAAAGAGCCGGATGGACAGTTAGCAAGATGGCTGGAGGCACTGCAGGATTATGATTTTCAGATTGTGCATCAAGCAGGCTGCCTCTATGCCAGTGCTGACGTGTTGTCCCGATGCCCCTGTGCCGTGGAGGCCTGTCGGCACTGCCAGTGGGCAGAGGATCATGACCCAGCAGTCTCACGGGCTGCTGCTCTCCTGACCACTGCGGACAGGAATGTTGTCTCCCGGGTCCAGCAGTGGCTGGACATGGACCAACGGCCCGCCTGGGAGGCTGTATCTGTGCTGGACCCAGAGACCAAGGCGCTACATTCCCAGTGGGCCAAACTCTGCTGCTGCAAGGGTGTCGTCTACCTGCATTGGCAGTCTCCAGCTGGGCAGTGTCACATTTGGCTACTGCTGGTCCCCTGACAGCTTTGCCCCAGTGTGCTCCAGTTTGTCCATGGGACGTGGGGGTGGACCACTTCGGGGTGATGAAGACCCTCCAGTGTCTTTGGGCCCAGCTTGCTGTCCTAGTGGACCAGCAACAGCGAGACTGGGATCTGCACCTGTCTCTGGTCCTGTAGGCATACCGAACAGTAGTTCAGGAATCTACCCGGTGCACCCCTGCAGCACTGAAGTTTGGATGTGAGCTGCACATCCTGGTGGACTTGGTGTTCAGAGGTGGAGGGCAAACCGGGGTTGGATTATTTGTTTTGCTTGAGAGAACATCTTCACACGGTACACAAACTGGCTCAGCAGGCCCTGGTAGCGGCGGGGAGTCGACAGAAGTGAGCGTATGACTCCTGCTGCCAGAGGAGGGACTTTGTACCCGGGGATCAAGTCTGGGTTTTCTGCCTGGAGCAGAAAAAGGGACTGCCACCAAATCTGGTGAGCCACTGGTTGGGACTGTACATGGTCTTACAGAGACTGTTGGATGTAGTGTACAGGGTGAGGCTGTAGAAGAGGAATTGGGTGGTGGTGCTTCACCGCTACCGCCTCACCCTGTACCAGCCAGCTGCCCCATGAGTGGCCGAGCCAGAGGCCCCATCCCGACTAAGGACCCTGGCCGAGGCTTGGATGGACACTAACGGGCCCGTGTGTGCTAGCCGCCGACAACAGTGGGTACCCCGACGCCTGGATGGGTTTGTATTGGACTTTTGAGCTGGACTTATTGTTCTGGGGACAGAAACCAGTCCAGTGGGGGACAGTGTTGGGCTGTGATAAGGGGCGGGGGAATTCTCCTGGCATGCTTTGTGTTGTGGGGTATTCAAAGACTTATTAGTCTTGTGTCCTGAGCATTATTGTTGTACCGTTATAATTGTGTTATAAGTCTGGTTGTGATGGTGTTGTTTTCCCTGCGTGTGAGAGATTATGTGTCTGTGTCACCCTGAGTGAGGTGAGTGTGTGTGTGAATGACCTCCCCTCTGTTCTGCGTAATTTGTCAGTGAAAAATAAATGCCTGTTACATTCAAAATCCTCTCTTACTATTGTGTGAATCCTTGGAACGTCACAATACATTTTTTTGTTGAAAACTCACCCTCCCAATAATAAAAGAGAGGATGAGGTGTTTTTTTCCCCCTCCTTCTTTCCCTTCCATAGAGCTCCTCAAACACAGCAGTTTGGTTTTTTGGTGTATGGCTGAACTAAAAAAAAAAACTGAAAAGAAGAGAACGAGCCTCCAGGTGGCAGTCTAAGCACATTTGTGTTTTGCTCTAACTTCCAAATCTCTGCAGACCCTGCCACTGGTGAATGAGAAATACAGCACCTCTGAAGTGATCAGTCACAGAAAATCTCACCAACATCATGCCATGCACAGAAAACAAGAAGACACAGAGATCAAACAAAACCCTGGAAAGGTAAAGTCCACGTGGAACTGCCGTGAATAACACAGGAGGGTGTACATTGTCAGGGGATGTATGTGTACATCTTACACAATGAAGTTTGATCTGTGATTATTTGGCTTCCACCTTAAAGCTCATCTGTGGTTTGATGAGCATTTTCTACGAGAAGCTAGGGCTGTATCAAAGGGGAGCTCCAGCTTTGTCTAAATAATTCATAATTGTTTGAAGACTGGATCCAAATGTAGCTCAGATCTCAAATCATCATATCACCATGTGAACTGGGTCAGATCAGGCGGAGCAGGGCTGCTGCTGCTGCTGTGTTTGCTTGGCCATGTTCATGAGGCTGTTGGCCTTCGGATGGAAGGAACGCTGTACATGTGAATGGGAGAGGGGGTGGATCGCTGATCTCAGGTCCATGGCTAATAGAAGGACTTATGGGGGGCGGGGAGATACACAGGATTGCTGCAGTGTTCATTATTCTCCAAAACAAAGGGCTTTGGCAATTACAATACATGCCTTTTGCTACTACTGACTGATGGATCATCAGTATCACATTGGAAATACTGCATTCATTCATTTGTTCCATCCTCTTGTATGTGTGGAGCACAAGGCCTCGGGAAGCAAGCTTGAACAATGCAAACACGGCTCCACGGGAAGGATGTCAGAAAGTCAGGAAGTCAGTAGGTGATCTGAGGGGGATGCTAGCCCCCTTGTTAGCAAAATGACTGGGCTGCACGGTGGCGCAGTGGTTTAGCACTGTGGCAGCACAGTTTTACCCTCGGCCGGGGGATTGCGGGGATCATGAGATCGTGGGTTCAATCCCAGCCCCCGACCAACAGTGAGCTGTGTGGAGTTTGCATGTTCTCCCCGTGTTGCGTGGGTTTACTCCGGGATTTCTCCGGTTTCCTCCCGCACACCAAAAACATGTAGGTTTAGGGCGCTCGCGCACGCAGCGACCAGCAGCCGGTGGCTTGTCACCAGACTGCAAACCAAGTCTACCTACGGGTACAAATAAGTAACAAAAAAAAAAAAAAAAAAAAAAAAATGACCTAAAACCATCCCCTTTGATAAGCTGCACCCCCCTCCCCCTCAATCACCATCTCAATGAAGAGTGAGGGTAGTATAGTAATGGATTACATTTAGCCTACTACATGTACTCATGTAGGTTTCTTTTTTTCATGAAAATGTGCCTTAATGACTTGTGTAGATTTTGTATGATTTTCTTTAGAATAACACTTCTAAGAGGACAATGACCATGTTTACATGTTCAGTACACAAATAAGCCGGTTGTGACTGGATTTCTGGAGTTATCTGATTATTCAAGTGGCCATGTAAACACAATAATCCAATAAAGGCTATGTAACCGGAGTCATTAACTCAAGTGGTTTACCCTCCAGTAATCCGTTTAGTCAGTGCATGTAAACATGACAAAACTGATTACTGCCATTATCAGTTTATTCCCAGTAATCGGTTTATTGTGACCATGTAACTGGGGTCATGGTCACACATTGGTGAGAGGAAAGCTGCAAATGTACAAGAAAAATTTTGTGGGGAAACAAAGTTTGCTCTTTATAGGTGTAAATTTGTGTGGGGAGCAAATGACATAAATTTATCATTAAAAGCGACAAATTTATAGGAAACTAGAAAAGCACTCGGAGAGCGCAGACCTCCGCCAAGCGCCACAGTTCCCTCCATACAGTGTTTGTGTGTACGTTTTCAGATTCCTTGACCATGAAAACATATGACTAGCAATTGGATTCACAATGATAGGATTAGTGGTTCAGTAGTTAATGACGAAAATGGCATTTTCTGTAATGGCGGTTTTCTTCTGGACGGTGATCCAGATCACCACCAAAATCTAGTCATCTGTAGGATACCCCATTTCTGACAATCTGTGAAAATTTCATGAAAATCTGTCCATAAGTTTTTGAGTTATCTTGCTAACAAACAAACAAACAGACAGACAAACCAACGCCGATGAAAACATAACCTCCTTGGCGGAGATAAAAAGGACTAAATTTATTGGAAAAGTCACAAATTTACAAGGAAAAGGTTATAAATGTCCAAGTATGTTTACAAGAAAAAACAAATTGCAGAGAAAATGGGAAAAACAAAAGCATGTATACAAATCCATAGCTTTTGTTCTTGTAAATTTGCAAATTTTGCTTTTTCTAAATTTTGTGACTTCATTCTTGTGAATTTATGATTTTTTTTTTTTGAAACTGTACTTTCTCCCCCTGCATCTGTGAGCCCCCCCCCCACACAAATCTGTAACTTTTTCTTGTAAATTTGTGACATTTTTAGTTGTAAATTAGCATCTTTTGTCATATTTTTGTACCTTTATTCTTGCAAATTTATACTTAATTTACATACACCTGTACTTTATGCTAAATTTGTCAGTACCCCACCACTGCCACTACCTCCTCCTTGTTAAAAAATAATTAATCACCTACTGGATGCAGTAATATGTCAGCCAAAATATACAGTAAGTATCAGATGATATTCACCTTGTGGAACGATACCAGCCTATCAGCAAATAAGATAAGGTTCACCTGTGGTAACAGTCATTATTTTCTGGTGTGTACCAGTACTGGCCCAAAATTTAAAATTTGGGGCATCCCTGCTACACGGATTTTTTTTTCCACAATATTTTTTATTGAACCTTTTTTGCAAACATGGCACAAACAGTCAGACACAAACACAAAAGTAATTTAAAAATTAAAAAGAACAATAACAAAAAAAAAGTGTAATAAAAACAACAACAACCATTAACAAAAACAAGTCAACAACAATGCTCCTCTGTTTAGTCTAGGTAATCTATTACATAAGAATACATAATATACATTCACCAGTTTGGAATCTGCAAGGTCCACACATATCATTCACCTTGTTCTTCAGAAGTTATGTTTAATTTCTTTACATAATCAATGAAAGGTCTCCATATATTCTCAAACACATTTTCCTTTGATTTCAGTATGTATGTTATTCTTTCTAGTGGAAGGTTTGTTAACATCTGTCTTAACCACTGAGTCACATCTGGTCTATGAGTCTTTTTCCACAGTAGTGCAATACATTTTTTGGCATTAAGCAAACTGAGGTCTATGAATGTTCTTTCACTCTTATTAAAGTTATGTTTTTCTGGATACAGACCCAACAAAAACAGTTTAGGGTTCAATGTGAATTGTTTTGAAATTATATTTTCAATTGTTACCCTCACCTCTTCCCAAAACATTCTGATTTTACTACATTCCCATAAACAGTGAAATAGGGTTCCTTTACTTTCCATACATTTTGTGCATGTATCTGGTATGTTTTTGTTATATCTATTTAATTCCACTGGTGTAGCATACATCCGCATTAACCATTTAAAATGTATCAGTTTAAGACGTACATTTATTGATTTGGTTTGAGCTCCTGCACAAGCCATTTCCCATTGTTCCTCTGATATTTCAATTTGCAGGTCCTCTTTCCAGTCATTCAGTCTTTTCTGTGAGTTTTCACTTGAGAATAGTGTCAATGAGTTATAAAACTCTGAAATAATGCTCTTTCTCTTATTATCTTTCATCAAAATTTTTTCCAAAAATGAATAAGTAGGTCGGGTGAGAGCATTATTTTGATTTGATCGAATAAAATTTCTAAGCTGAAGATATTTAAAAAGTGTGTTCTATTAAGCTTGAATTTAATCCTCAGTTCTTCAAAAGACATTATGTTATCTGAGTGTGACAAATATAAGTCTTGAATCTTTTGAATCCCTTTTAAATTCCATACTTTAAACACAGTATCCGCTCTCCCTGGTGTAAAATATTGATTACCCCATATTGGACTAAATTGTGACAATAAGTGTGGTTCTTTTAAATATTTTTTGGTTTCACACCATATTTTGATCATGTGCTTTACAATTGGATTTTAACTTGCTTCTTTAATTTTTTAGCCGAGTCTGAGTATATGAATATGGGAAGAGGTAAAGGTAAATTGTATGATTCCATTTCAGTCCAGTGAGGGAGATCATTTGATGAAAAATAATATGTCATAGACCTCAGTTGTGCTGACCAGTAATACAACATAAAGTTTGGACATTTCAGACCTCCACGATCAAATGGTAAATATAGTAAGGACAAATGTAATCTAGCCTTGCTATTGTTCCATATAAATTCCATTAACTTTTTTTTAATTCTTGAGAATAGATCTGAAGGTGGTGGTAAAGGGATGTTTTGGAATAAGTAAAGTATTTTTGGTAAGATATTACTTTTAAGTATATTAATTCTCCTGATCATCGACATTGGTAGTGACATCCATCTCTGAAGTAACTCATTAATATCTGTCATTAAGGCTTCATAGTTGGCATTGGCGACTGATTCTAGCTTAGGCAAAATTTGAATTCCTAAATATTTAAACTGATTTACAACATTGAATTGGTTTACCTCAGGAGCTGGGTGATTTCTCTGGGTCTCATTTAGCATTAATATTGAAGATTTTGTTTTGTTTATTTTATATCCTGATATAGCCCCAAAATTCTTTATCAAATTTAACAAGATCGGAATTGATTTTTTAAGATTCGACAGAAATAAAATTATGTCATTGGCATACAGGGAGATTTTATGTTCTGTTGGTCCTACTTTAATTCCATATATTTGTGGATGTAAACGTACTGCCATCGCTAAAGGTTCAATTGCCATAGTAAACAGTAAAGGTGAAAGTGGACAGCCTTGTCGACATCCTCTATTGATTTTTATTGATTTTGAGATATTGCGGTTTGTTAGGATTTCTGCTGTAGCATTATTGTATATTATCTGGACCCATTTTATGGAATTATTTCCAAGTCCAAACCTTTGTAGGACTTCAAAAAGATAGGGCCATTCGACTCTATCAAAGGTCTTTTCGGCATCCAATGATAGGAGAGCAGTATCCGGTGCTTCTTTATTGGAATAAATAATATTAAATAGTCTTCTTACATTATGGAAGCCTTGTCTTCCCATTATAAAGCCATTCTGATCTCGGTTAATAATATTTGGTAATGTTTCTTGTAGGCGTTTTGCTAAAATTTTACAGATTATTTTAAGATCAGCATTTAATAGGCTTATTGGTCTCATGTTTTCACATTTATTAGGGGGTTTACCTGGTTTTGGCAACAGTATAATTAAGGCATTATTCATGTATGGTGGTAAATTACCATTTTGAAATGCTTCTAAAACCATTTTCAAAAGTGGTTTTATTAATTTATTCTTAAATTTTTTTTTTATAGAGGTCAACTGGAAGACCATCTGGTCCTGCACTTTTTCCTGATTTCATATTTTCAATGGCATGCCCATCTTCTTCTTGGCTAATTTTAGACTCCAGTATCTCCCTGTTTTCATTTGGAATACATGGTATAGATAATCCACCCAAAAACCCATTTAGTTTTGTTAAGTCAGTTTCATTTTTTGTATCATATAGTTTTTCATAATAATCTCTAAAGACACTATTAATTTCTAAAGGATCTAGGCACTGGCAAAGGCAGTTCAGATCCACTATAATACCCAGCACACCATGTACTTTGCCTGAGCTCACGAGCCCACTGGCCCATCCACCTGTGGACTTCCTTTCTCACTTTTATTGTTATAATACCTGTCCGTTACTTACAATACTGGTAATTGGTGTTTTAGATTCTAATTGTTTAATCTGCCATGCCAATAATTTTCCTGATTTTTCACCTTGTTCATAAAAAGTTTGCTTCAATCTTAGAAGACTCGAGGCAGCTTTATTCACTGATTTTTTGTCATATTCAGCTCTCAGAATCAGTAGTTTGTTCTCTAACTGTGGGTCACTTCCTGCATACACCTTTTCTTGAAGAATTTTTTATTTTACGTTGCAATTGGACTCTCTCCTCTCGGGTCTTCTTAGATTTTGAACCTGTATAACTAATAATATGCCCCCTAATAAAAGCTTTGAAAGCCTCCCACTTTATACATGCCGCTGTTTGTGTAGTATTGATATCAAAGAACTCATCTATCTGTTTTTCTATGTACTTAACAAATTCCTCATCCTGAAGCCATTTATGTTGAAAATGCCACCTAACTGGGTCCTTTGTCAATTTTGTATCTACATATACTAGACAGCAGGGTGCATGATCAGAGATCACAATGTTATCATAGAAACAGTTTTGAATCTTGGACCTTAATTCTGTAGATATCAAAAAGTAGTCAATATGTGAGAATGTCTTATAGGTATTAGAATAACAAGAGTAGGCTATGACTTGTGGTTTCATTTCTCTCCATATATCTAGCAATCTCAATTCTTTCATAAAATGATTAATGGTCATCCTACATCCATTGTGCGTACAGTCCAGTCCTGTTGACCTATCTATACTGGGATTCAATGTACAATTAAAATCCCCTGCTATTATATGTCACCCTGCAAGTGATGATAAAGTGAGGAATAAATTAACAAAGAAGTTACGATCATCGATATTGGGGCCGTATAAATTCACCAGATTTATATTTTCTAATAGCAAAGATCCTTGGATGATTAAATATCTTCCAAATATGTCTCCAATTACATTTTTTTTACTTGAAATGGGACTGTTTTGTGTATGAGAGTCATAACTCCCCTGGCTCGGGATGAAAATGATGAGGTGAACACGTTACCTTCCCATCTGCTCCTAATTCTTTTTACATCCTCCTCTATTAGATGAGTTTCTTGTAAAAATACAATTTTCGAATCTATGTCTTTTATTTTATTCATGACTTGCTTAAGTTTTTTTAAGATTTTGTAGACCTCTGCAATTCCATCCATCCATCCATCCATCCATCGTCTACCGCTTTTCCGGAGGTCCGGGTCGCGGAGGCAGCAGTTCAAGCAGAGAAGCCCAGACTTCCCTCTCCCCAGCCACCTGCTCCAGCTCTTCAGAGGGGATACCAAGGCGTTCCCAGACTAGCTGGGAGACATAGTCTCTCCACCGAGTCCTGGGTCTGCCCCGGGGTCTCCTCCCAGTGGGACGTGCCTGAAACACCTCAAGTGGGAGGCGTCCAGGAGGCATCCTAATCAGATGCCCATACCACCTCAACTGACTCCTTTCAATGTGGAGGAGCAGCGGTTCTACTCTGAGCCTCTCCCGGATGACTGAGCTCCTCACCCTATCTCTGAGGGTGAGTCCAGCAATCCTACGGAGAAAGCTCATTTCAGCCGCTTGTATCCGCGATCTCGTTCTTTCGGTCATTACCCAAAGCTCGTGACCATAGGTGAGAGTAGGAACGTAGATTGACTGGTAAATCGACAGCTTTGCCTTAGAACTAAGCTCCCTCTTCACCACAACAGACCGGTACAACGTCCGCATCACTGCAGATGCTGCTCCAATCCGTCTGTCGATCTCTCGCTCCATTTTCCCCTCACTCGTGAACAAGACCCCAAGATACTTAAACTCCTCCACTTGGGGCAGGAGCCTGTCCCCAACCCGGAGAGGACAATCCACCTTTTTCCGGCTGAGGACCATGGACTCGGACTTGGAGGTGCTGATTCTCATCCCAGCCGCTTCACACTCAGCGGCAAACCGTCCCAGCAAGAGCTGTAGGTCATTGCTGGATGAAGCCAACAGGACAACATCATCTGCAAACAACAGAGATGAGATCCTGTGGTCACCAAGCATGACACCCTCCATTCCCTGGCTGCGCCTAGAAATCCTGTCCATAAAAATTATGAACAGGACCGGTGACAAAGGGCAGCCCTGGCGGAGTCCAACTCTCACTGGGAATGACTCCGACCGAGTGTTGGCAATGCGAACTAAACTCTCACAACGGTCGTACAGAGACCGAATAGCTCGTAACAACAAGCCCGATACCCCATACTCCCGAAGCACCCCCCACAAAAATCCACGAGGGACGCGGTCAAATGCCTTCTCCAAGTCCACAAAACACATGTAAACTGGTTGGGCAAACTCCCACGAACCCTCAAGAATTCTCGAGAGGGTAAAGAGCTGGTCCGATGTGCCACGGCCAGGACGAAAACCACATTGCTCCTCCTGAATCCGAGGTTCGACCAACGGCCGGACTCTCCTCTCCAATACCTTGGCATAGACCTTCCCAGGGAGGCTGAGGAGTGTGATCCCTCTAAAGTTGGAGCACACCCTCCGGTCCCCTTTTTTGAAGAGAGGAACCACCACCCCGGTTTGCCATGCCAAAGGCACTGCCCCCGACCTCCACGCAATGTTGCAGAGGCGTGTCAACCATGACAACCCAACAACATCCAGGGCCTTGAGGTACTCGGGGCGAATCTCGTCCACCCCCGGGGCCCGGCCACCAAGGAGATTTTTAACCACCTTGGCGACCTCAGCCCCTGTGATAGGCGAGTCATCCCCCTCGTCCCCAAACCCTGCTTCCTCTGTGGAAGGCGTATCAGTGGGATTGAGGAGATCCTCGAAGTATTCCTTCCACCGCCCGACGATATCCCCAGTTGAAGTCAACAGTGTCCCATCCGCACCATACACAGTGTGGACGGGGAGCTGCTTTCCCCTCCTGAGCCGCCGAACAGTTTGCCAGAATCTCTTTGAAGCCGACCGAAAGTCTTGTTCCATGGCCTCACCGAACTCCTCCCATACCCGGGTTTTTGCTTCAGCAACCACCCGAGCTGCACTCCGCTTGGCCTGCCGGTACACCTCAGCTGCTTCGGGAGTCCCACAAGCCAACCAAGCTTGATAGGACTCCTTCTTCAGCTTAATGGCCCCCCTCACCACTGGTGTCCACCACTTGGTTCGGGGGTTGCCACCACGAGATGCACCGACCACCTTGCGGCCGCAGCTCTGGGCTGCCGCTTCAACAACAGAGGTGGAGAACATGGCCCATTCAGACTCCATGTCTCCAGACTCCCTCGGAATGTGGTTGAAGTTCTTCCGGAGGTGGGAGTTGAAGACCTCCCGGACAGGGGCCTCAGCCAGACGCTCCCAGCACACCCTCACTATACGTTTGGGTCTACCAGGTCTGAATGGCTTCCTCCCCTGCCATCGGATCCAACTCACCACCAGGTGGTGATCAGTTGACAGCTCTGCACCTCTCTTTACTCGGGTGTCCAAGACATACGGTCGCAGGTCTGATGATACGATAACAAAATCGATCATCGACCTGCGGCCTAGGGTGTCCTGGTGCCAGGTGCACATATGGACACCCTTATGCTTGAACATGGTGTTCGTTATAGACAGACTGTGGTTAGCACAGAAGTCCAATAACTGAACACCACTCGGGTTCAGATCGGGCAGGCCGTTCCTCCCAATCACCCCCCTCCAGGTTTCACTGTCGTTGCCCACGTGCGCATTGAAGTCCCCCAGTAGGACAATGGAGTCTCCAGGAGGAGCACCCTCCAGCACCCCAGTCACAGACTCCAAAAAGGGTGGGTACTCTGAAACATCATTTGGTGCATAGGCACAAATGATGGTCAGGACCCGTTTCCCAACCCGAAGGCGCAGGGAAGCAACCCTTTCGTCCACCGGGGAAAACTCCAATATAGAGGCAGCAAGGTGGGGCGATACAAGAATACCTACCCCTGCTCGTCGCCTCTCGCCCGGGGCAACTCCAGAAAAGGCCAAGCTCCAGCCCCTCTCCAGGAGACTGGTTCCGGAACCGGAGCTGTGTGTTGAGGTGAGGCCAACTATATCTAGCCGGTATCGCTCAATCTCGTACACCAGCTCAGGCTCCTTCCCCACCAGAGAGGTGACATTCCACGTACCAAAAGCCAGTTTAGAAAGCTTGGGATCAGTCCGCCAAGGTCTCCGCCTTTGACTGCCACCTAATCCACATAGCACCGGACTTCCATGATCCCTCCTGCAGGTGGTGAACCTACTGGAGGGCGGACCCATGTAACTCCTTCGGGCTGAGCCCGGCCGGGTCCCATGGGTGGAAACCCGGCCACCAGACGCTAGCCTTCGAGCCCCTCCCCCAGGCCTGGCTCCAGGGTGGGGCCCCGGTAACCCCATACCGGGCGGGGTACACTGAATCCTTGATATACAATTTATCATGAGAGTCTGTTGGATCGTTCTTCGTCTGGCCCTTCACCCAGGACCAGTTTGTCTTGGGAGACCCTATCAGAGGCAAATTGCCCCGGACAACATAGCTCCTGGGATCACTGGGGCACGCAAACCCCCCCACCACGATAAGGTGACGATCCATGAGGGATCCATGATCCATGACGATCCTCTGCAATTCCATGAAGTTAAATTAAGATTAACGCTTTGATCTATAATCAATAAGGAGTTTGAGATTACCTTGCAATATGAAAATACTCATACAGAGAAGCAAAAACATGGATGATAGAACATTCATCCTACAAACTAAACAAAAACAGATTCCCTTTCCCCACATTCGTGGTAATCCCCCCAAAATATTCTGTCTCCCGTTGTAGCTAGTGACTGTTCCACACCTGCGAGGATCAGTCAAACCACTCTCTCTTTCTCCTCTCAATCACCCTGACACTACTACTATTCTTATGACATTAACTCTCTTCTGTAGCTTTTTCAGCATAACTTCAAAGTTTTATAGCAACGTTGTACATCATAACATTTTTTTTTAATACAGTCTGTATTTTGTAGACATGTTTATGATTCAGATCAATCAGATGTCTGTACATATGCTTAAATGTTCTACCTTTGTCATGTTCATGCTTAGCTCCCACCAGTCTCCTTTTGGATTTGCTTGATGAGCTCCTGCGCCTCTTGAGGGGTCTTGAAGGTGTGGGTTCTCCCCTTATATGTGACCAGCAGTCTTGCTGGATGAATTACTCTGTGACAAATCCCTAGGTTGCACAGCTCTTTGCGGGCGGGGTCGAACTGTTTCCTCAATTGTTGTATTCCTGCAGCCAAGTCCGGGTAGAATCACACTTGTTGGTCCTGGTACTTAATTTCCCCTTTAGCTCACGCTGCATTGGTGACTGTCATCTTGTCTTTGTAGTTGAGGAACTTCATAATCAGTGTCCTCGGTGGTGTCTTATTATCTCTCAGTGGGCCAATTCGGTGAGCTCTCTCTAAAACGACCGATGACTGCAGATCCGCATTATTCAGTGCTTCTGGAATCCACTTTTCCAAAAAGGAACATGGGTCCCGTCCCTCCGTTCCCTCCGGGAGGCCCACCAGCCTCAAATTATTCCGTCGCGAGCGGGATTCCAAGTCTAGGACGTTATCTTCCAGACTTTTGCATTTTAATTCCAGTGTTTGCAATTTAGTTTGCAGGCTGGTAACATCATCTTCAGCGCTTGATATTCGGAGCTCTGCCTACGACACTCGCTCCATGCAGTCGTTTACTTCCTTTCTCATACCTTCTATCGCTGCTATAATCCCATCGAATTGAGACGAAAACTCTGTTCTCATGGAGTTAATGGCAGTGAGCCCTACGTTTGTCCCCTCTTCAACTGTTCCTGCTCCGCCGCTGGCTCTCTCCTCCACCATTGCCTCTGGAGTTTTCTCTGTTTCGCCTCAAGCATGAAAGTCTGTTAGCTTGGGTTGTTTTGTCGAGTTACCTTTTCCTCCACCTAATTTTCCAACCTTGGTCTTTACCATATCCGCGCCAAAACGTTGGGATGAGTTTTTGCTCCAATTAAGAGAGTTTTAGTAAAATTTTTATTTTCACGAGCAGAGCAGTGTGAAGCACGCCTTCCTACGTGGCCGCCATAACTGGAAGTCCTGCTACACGGATTTTTAATTGGAAATATACAGGCATGTAAAACTGTAATCTCATATCATATTCCAGGTTGTTTGTGTCTTGCACAATAGTGCTAAGGACTTATTGTTTTGTTTTCCCAGTGCACCAGTTGGTTAAAGCCTCAGAGAGTTTTTTTTTTATCCATACAAAATTAACAGTAGAAAATTATCAGCAACTATATATGGTACATTTTGAAGTCATTTTTATTCAGGCCAGAGGCAATTCTTGTTTGTTTACGTATGATATGCACCTGTACTTGAGAGAGAGAGATGGGGGTGGGGCCCCTTTAGGGAGTTCTCTGCATGCTGGCCTATCGCTGTCATTGCAAACTCTCCACATTGTCACTGCTGTAGTGATTCAAAGTTGGTCAGCCCTCTGGGGCCCCTTCTGGCCTGGGGCCCCAAGCATTTGCCTGCCTTGGCTGCCGACATGCACCGCCTCTGACTGAGGCTTGAATTGACTGACTGTTTTACTTCAAGTTTTGTTCAAGTCTAACCACCCATGCAGCTTTCCATCTATTTTCTTTACCTCGCAGGAAAGGGTAGCAGTTCATCAAAAGACTAAATACAGACACATTGAGAGCCAATCCCAACCTACACCATACCTGTCAAGTGATACGGTTTCGCCGTATTTTAATATGGGGAAAATGCAATTTTAGCAAATACGGGCGTATTGCCATTTCTGTACGCCAAAAAGAAAAATATACGGGGAAAAAAATTATTGAGAGTGTGGAGGAACACCTCGTGTGTGACCCCCACAGCGTACGGGGCTGGCAGAGCGCTCAGCGTGAGCAATTATCAGAACAGTGAGAGGTATGGACTGATCATTATGCAGATGCGCCTCGCACCTTCTGTTGTCCTGCGGCTCTGGAACAGAGAGGAATCCCGGCGCCAGTAATGCTGCGCCTGATATGTGTGACTCTAAAGCAAAAGTCCATGCTTTCCTGCTGTATACTGTGATGCTAATGTGCCATGCATGCATTGTCTGTAGCCGGGTATATAAGTTGACTGTCTGCATGAAGCACCCTTTTAAACTTCCGTTCGCTGTGTCCGCCTGCACTTATTTTGATCCTCCACAAGCGCACCTAAGCAGTGTTTTTGTGATTTTCAAAATGGCTTCTTGCAGCGCGCCGCCGGCGAAGAAAACAAAGCTTGAAGAAAAGGGAAATCGAGGGACTGGACGTCACCGTTCTCCTTCACGTCACCATTTATTTATTTATTTTTAGATTGCACAATATTCCATGGGAGAATGTTGTGGGCTTTGCTTCGGACAATTGCAACACGATGGTGGGTCGAGACAATTCTGTCCTTTCCAGACTGAAGGAGAAATCTCCAAATGTTTTCAGGTATGGGCAGTATTATTCACCTTCAAATATTACCTAAATATAACAAAAAAAAATGCTTTAAAATCTTAACAAACATGCTTAGAGGTAGCCCAAATCCCCTATAGTGTACTGTTATTTTGTATCTTGGAACTTTGCTTTACATCTGAATGTATAGCATTATATTGAAAGGGCTGAATAAGATTGATATTTTCATTGTTATTATTATTAACACAATTTCAAAGAGAATTATTTCTGATACTTAACTTATGAAACAAAAATCCCTTCTGCTTTTGTTTCAGCATTGGCAGTATAAATGAATGAATTTGAAATAGTTCATGTTGCAGTTGCTGTTTGTTTTTTGTTTTTTTTTGCTTCAGTTTTCTTTCATCTGCCGATAAATACAGTTTTTAAGTGCTCAGTACAGGTGTGAAGGCCCCCCCAATAAGGGAGGCATGAGGTATGCCTTGACAGGTATGCTACACACAACTTTTGATCACTAAATTAACCTTACATGCATGCTGTAAATCTTCATATGAGTGTGATTAATCTAACTTCAAACAAAGACTTTCAGATTTACTGAAGGGTCACTGGTGAAAATTTTTACCACAGTGTTGGTTCACAAAATTTAGGAGAAAATTATTTTGATGTGATTAGCTAACCTTGAACCAAAGTAGTGGCCTAACAGCTGAGAGCTTGTGGGTCCGTGTCCTACCGGGTCATACCTAAACCATACACTACCGTTCAAAAGTTTGGGGTCACCCAGACAATTATTTTGTGTTTTCCATGAAAAGTCACACTTATTTACCACCATGAGTTGTAAAATGAATAGAAAATATAGTCAAGACATTGACAAGGTTAGAAATAATGATTTGTATTTGAAATAGTAATTTTTTCCTTCAAACTTTGCTTTCGTCAAAGAATCCTCCATTTGCAGCAATTACAGCATTGCAGACCTAACATGATTGCACAAGGATAGTCATTTAAGAATAGTCATTTACCACATTAGCAATGTATAGAGTGTATTTCTGATTAGTTTAAAGTTATCTTCATTGAAAAAAAGTGCTTTTCTTTCAAAAATAAGGAAATTTCTAAGTGACCCCAAACTTTTGAATGGTAGTGTATAACCAGACCATCAATGATGGAGTAGCTTATTCCAGCCTGAAAAAATCACCCTGAGAGTGTATAGATCTCCTGACCATTGATCTTAACCTTAAGCACAGCCTAGATACAGACTCATCTAAGATGTGCTTAAGGCCAAGGTCAGTGACCTAGGAGGAGTAATGTTTTTCATGAAATCGCAAATGCCCAGATCTTCTGACCTTGACCTTGAACACAACTTGGATGCAGACCCACCTGAGGATCATTCTGAGTCACTTTAGTGAGCATCGGTGCAAATGTCTAGGGGGAGTAGCGATTCCTATGAAATGTGGATGGACAGAGGGAAGCTCCTTTCAGGAATGAGCTAAAAATGGTACTTGCTGCTTTCTAGCTTGGTGCTCATCATGATAGAATGGGGAAACAAAAGTTAATACACTGAGGTACCAGGGAACTGCCCCCCCCCCCCACCACCACTGTGGATTCCAGTATTTACAATGACTGTGTGGCCTCAGGTCATAGAAAATGGGGTAGATGCCATTTCCTATACACCACATGGTGTCCCACTTACTGTGGAGGGCAGTTAACTAACTTAACATGACCAGTTATCTCTTTGCCTCAATAATCTTTAAATATTCCAGTTTTCACAAGATATCTCCACTGAATAAGAAAGTCTAAGTGTTTCAGTTTCAAAAGTGTTACAGCCTAAGTATAAACACAGAGCTAGTAAACCCATGTACTGCAAACAACTGCTTAAATCAGAGGTCAGTAAAGAGCCATTTTAAGCAACATTTGGTCTAAACAAGTCTGCACAGGGCCACAAAACATACTTTGATGGTGTTATATATACTGATCTATGAACAGTTTTAAACTCTTCATTATGCTTCAACTATATTGTTGTCAAATTGCAAGTTTTTTTGTGTACAAAAGTTTTTCTTAAATCTGACTTTTTCTTGTCAACTTTCCTCCACAATTCCAAAGTACTTATTAAATGTGTGGGGACTTTACTCATAATTTAGACTTTTTTTTCTTGTCAGTTGTCAGGTTTTTGTTTCAAAATTTTGAAAACTATATACAGTGGTATGAAAAAGTGTTTGCCCCCTTCCTGATTTCTCATTTTTTTGTATGTTTGTCACACTTATACGTTTTGGATCATCGAACAAATTTAAATATTAGACAAAAATAACACAAGTAAACACAAAATGCAGTTTTTAAATGAAGGTGTTTATTATTAAGGGTAAAAAAAAAAATCCAAACCTACATGGCCCTGTGTGAAAAAGTGATTGCCCCCTGTTAAAACATAAATTAACTGTGGTTTATCACATCTTTGGAAAGCTGAGTTCAGTTTCTCTAGCCACACCCAGGCCTGATTACTGCCACACCTGTTCTCAGTCAAGAAATCACTTAAACAGGACCTGCCTGACAAAGTGAAGTAGACTAAAAGATCCTCAAAAGCTAGACATCATGCTGCGACCCAAAGATATTCAGGAACAAATGAGAAACAAAGTAATTGAGATGTATCAGTCTGGAAATGGTTATAAAGTCATTTCTTAAGGTGTGTTCACACCAAACGCGAATGGGTGAATTTTTTGCACAGCACAATTACATTATAACTCAATGTAAACACGTGAACAGACATGAATTCCCCTTCTGAGTGAGGTGCAGACAGGCAAAGTTGCCTTTAAAACTTCTGCAGCTGTGTTCAACCTGCTGTGGAAATTCCCAAAATAACGTCATGCTTAGGTTTACACTATCCAACTGAAGGCTCACCGGAAAATGTTGTCCCTGCCTCCAAAACTTCACAAGATGATGGATGTTTCTGTTGTTAGCTTGCTAGCCTTGTTTAGCGTGCCCGTGGCAAGAATCTATGGGTAAATAACTCCGACATCCCGATTCAGCTGAAGAACTCCCGGTCCTCCTGTTTCCAGGTGAATGGCAGTCTCATTTTCAAACTAGTTTACTGTGCAATGGCGATACTTTTACTCCGGTGACGGCAGAATCTCAAAGCTAGCAGCTAGCTAGCTAGCTAGCCTTGGACGCAGATGCTCGAATGCGCAATTTCGAGTGTGCTCGCCTCTTTGCATTCACTTTGTACGGATTCACACCACCTGTTCACATTCAGTGTGAACGCAACTTAAAGCTTTGGGACTCCATTGAACCACAATGAGAGCCATTATCCACAAATGGCAAAAACATGGAACAATGGTGAACCTTCCTAGGAGTGGCTGGCCAACCAAAATTACCCCAAGAGCACAATGACAACTCATCCAAGAGGTCACAAAAGACCCCACAACAACATCCAAAGAAATGCAGGCCTCACTTGCCTCAGTTAAGGTCAGTGTTCATGACTCCACCATAAGAAAGAGACTGGGCAAAAATGGCCTGCATGGCAGAGTTCCAAGACAAAGACTACTGCTGAGCAAAAAGACCATAAAGGCTCATCTCAGTTTTGCCAGAAAACACCTTGATGATCCCCGAGGCGTTTGGGAAAATACTCTGTGGACTGACGAGACAAAAGCTGAAGTTTTTGGAAGGTGTGTGTCCCATTACATCTGGCGTAAAGGTAACACAGCATTTCAGAAAAGGAACATCATACCAGCAGTAAAATATGGTGGTGGTAGTGTGATGGTCTGGGGCTGTTTTGCTGCTTCAAAGACTTGCTGAGGTAAATGGAACCATGAATTCTGCTATCAAAAAATCATGAAGGAAAATATCCGACCATCTGTTCATAACCTCAAGTTGAAGCACACTTGGGTTCTGCAGCAGGACAATGATCCAAAACACACCAGCAAGTCCACCTCTGAATGGCTTAAGAAAAACGAAATGAAGACTTTGGAGTGGCCTAGTCAAAGTCCTGACCTGAATCCAATTGAGATGCTGTGACATGACCTTAAAAAGGTGGCTCATGCTCGAAAACCCTCCAGTGTGGCTGAATTACAACAATTCTGCAGAGATGAGTGGGTCAAAATTCCTCGACAGCACTGTAAAAGAGTCATTGCCAGTTATCACAAATGCCTGATTGCAGCTGTTGCTGCTAAGGGTGGCCCAACCAGTTACTAGGTTTAGGGAGCAATCACTTTTTCACACAGGGCCATGTAGGTTTGAATTATTTTCCCTTAATAATGAACACCATTTAAAAATGGCATTTTGTGTTTATTTGTGTTATCTTTGTCTAATATTTTGTTTGATGAGCTGAAACATTTAAGTGTGACAAACATACAAAAAAAAAGAGAAATCAGGAAGGGGGCAAACACTTTTTCAGACCACTGCACCTTTTAAACCACTACTTTTTATCTTTAAATTTGCAGCCTTTTTGTTGCAAATGTGTAACCTTTCGTTGTAAATGTATTTTCTATAACATTTAAAGCTTTTCTCTTTAAATGCTTTTTTTCCCACATAAATTTATTTATTTTTTTAAAAATTACAATTTGTATGATAAATTTGTGAATTTTTAAGCCACTGGTTAGAGGGTAAGAGCAGCAGATTGCTAAAATCTGTCTCAATAATTGCTCAGGTTGTCTTTATAAACATATAGTAATTACATTGTTATTCTAATTGTAAAGGTGAACTACTACTACTACTGCAAGGAAATGAGGTTATTTCAAGTTAAATAAGTATGCACCTTCATTTCAATGTGCTTTGTGGCCATACTAGCATGTATTCTGCAACAACCATTAAGGGCCTTAATTAGTGTAATCAGAAATACTTGTTTCATCTATATTTTATCTCAGAATGGCTGTTTACTTTTTTTTTTTAATGTGTGCCTTCATTTTTTTTTAAAATAAATCTTAAAACCTGAACCTGTGGAACTGGAATTTTTAATATTCTCTTGTCTTTATTTTGCTTTTCCTAGATTACAGGCAACTGCTTTCCAGCGATGCAGTGTTTTGGTAACTTTTAATAGGACCATAATTCAGTATTTAATACGCTCCAAGCCCTGAAATGACCATGAAGACACGTGAACAGGCAGGTAACCAACATTTATTTACCATTATCAACTTTACAATAAAACCAGTAACATCTGTCAACATTAGCAAAATAAAGAACAGAAATCAATCCAATTTATTTACAGAGACAAAGCAGATTCAGGCTCACACACGACAGATAAACAACTCTGCTTCATATCAAACCGCAACAGTGAACATAGCAAGCTTAAGTGTTCTTTTTTTTTCCATAGTAAGGTAAAAATCAAAATCATCTATCTTTTTTTTCCTTTGAACAAACAAGACATAGCTTCTCTGAATCTTTAAGATGGTTCTCTATAATACACCACAAAATACTTCAAATTTGGGTTAAAATATAGGAATGTAAAAAGTTGGCAAGTCTTTAATTTTCTGATTTCTTTTTCTCTCTCTCTATTTAACAGTCATTTCAAGTGGTGGTGGTGTCCTAGTATCTCATCTAGCGTCGTTCCTTCATCGAGGAGGCATCTTCACCTGTAGATTTTTAGGGAAAAGCTGCGCCAACTCCCATCACCCGTCACCCAGCTATATACTTCGTGGTGTCGCTGGCTGGCCCTCGAGCCATTAAAATCCATTTTCCACGTAGAGACCAACCCACAGCCAAAAACTCAGTCCAGGTCCAGATGTCGAGCAGTAACCAGGAAAGTGATCTAGTGAATCTAGTCTGTCGTCTTGTTATCATGACGAAAAGTGGCACGTCGAAGGAGTCTCTCACATACATGTGTATATATTTACATATACATATATCCATATACATATGTATACATATACACATATATATAAATATATATATATATATACTCTTTAATTTTCTCTCTCTCTCTTGAAAAACAGTTCAGCCAGTTCATTGTGACTTCAGTATACAATCACTCTTTCTTTTCAGAGGGAGCAGGGGTCGAGCTGCTCTCCTCTGTTGGTTTCGTGGCCTCGGGGGCCGGAGCAGCTGCCTCCTTGGCCTCCTCCTTGGGGGCCTCCTCTTTAGCAGCCCCCTCCTCTGCCTTAGGAGCCTCGGTGGCAGCGGCCGCAGCCTCCTCCTTCACCTCCTCCTTTTTCTCCTCAGCAGGAGCGGCGGCTCCATTCTCAGCAGGCTTCTCCTCTGAGGGGGCGGCAGCCGCGGCCCCCTCCTCTTTCACAGCCTCGCTCTTCTTGCCCTTCTTCAGATTCAGTTTGAAGTTGAAAGACTTCTTCAGGGAGAACTTCTTCTTCTTCTTCTTGGGGGTTTCTTTGGCTGCAGCCTCCCCCTCAGGTTTGGCAGCCTCACCATCTGCAGCAGGCGCTGGCTCGATGGCGTCTCCTCCTGCGCCACTTTCTGGCTCCTTGGCTGCTTCGGCAGAGCCATTGGTGGCAGCGTCACCATCAGGCTTTGTAGACACATCTCCATTGGTCTTCACATGTCCGTTCTCCTAAAAAAAAAAAAAAAAAAAAGGTTGAAAGATAAAAAGATCACAGAATAAATCTGCTGATTTTAAACTTTTGTGAATATATATAACTAAAATAAATGCATAAGGTGAAACCCCCCCCCCCACTCAGTTGTGCATATGTCATTGCATTCTTGGAGCATCTTTGCGCTCATTAATTAACCACCGTGTCGCCTGGATCAGAGGCGACGCCTTGCAGTACTGTAGCCCGGCGATAGGCGGCGGCAGCGCCTCACGGAGCGCCCCAGGTACCAGACAGACATGGATTTAACAAAGACGAGGCTGGAGCTCATCATGGAAGAATGAAGGCATCGCCATTGACGTTTATTGCATTCTACACTGAATGTTAACACAAATCTCCAGCCGTAAAGTGCCTTTAACCTATTCATCCGCCAATTTTCTTGCCCGCCATTACCATTTTGTATGATTCACCAGCAAGTGTGGATTAGCGTGTGAAATATTAAAGCCACGCTGGTGACTAATCCTGGTTATAATACATTTGGGGAAATAATCGATGTTCACAATAGGCGTCCAGACAAGCATCAGGCTGTTTTTTTTTCTTTTTCAGGGAGGGGTGCTGTAGCAGGGCGCCTACGTGCTCCTCGGCAGCCCCCCCTCCCCCTTTATGGCTGGCACCGTACAACACGTTGCGCTGCTTTCAGTTTGGATATTACTCCGAAATATCCAACAGAACTTATCAAGCGTAAGAAATTACTGCTTTTTTTTTTTTTTTTTTTTTGAGGGGGGGGGGGTGTGCTCCCGTCGGTAAAGCCAGCGATGCTCCAGCCCCACCTGTCCCCCCCCCCCCACCCCCGACATGTCCTCACATTCAAGTTTAATCGATTGAGCGTCTTAACATATTCACGGGGTGGTGGTGGTGGGGAATTTTCGCGAAAACCATTCAACTCTACTTGTCTCACCCGTTGAAAGCTCCCATCGTGGGGGTGTGTGGGGGGGGGGGACCTGTGGGGCGTAATTACCTGTCCGTTGGTTTTGGCAGCTGCAGCGTCAGCGGCAGCAGCGTTCACCTCCGCGGCCACCTCTCCTTTGGATGCCTGGGATCCCATTGTCTTCTGCGAGCGGTTTCTCTAAAGCAAATTAAAAACGAAAAACTAAAAAAGAGCGGGCGCGAGTTAATCCAGCCCCAGGACGAGGTGTGTATCCAGCCGTGAAGGGACGAAAAAGTGTATTTTTATTGTTATTATTTTAAGTCGTCTTGCGCCGCTTCCCCTGCGTTGGTCCTACTCGTCTCCCCGACAGACAGAACCCCTCTGAACCGGAGTCTGGCTCAACTCGACGCTTCAACAGGAGGCAGGTTCGAGTGGGCGGGGCCTGTCCCGGAGTCGCCCAATCACAGTCGAGTCTGAGGCCAATCATAACCTGAGTTTCAAATTTCCCTCCCCCCGTAGAGGACCCCCAGCGATGGAATCTATTCGGCTCCACTAAATTCAGCTTTACAGGCATGAAACTAAGAAAACAATGTTGACATAGCATGTAAATGAAAATTAAACCATTCCTCACCACCATATAGTTTATTGGTTTATTTGTCAGGGACCATGTAAATAACCCCCCCCCCCCCCCCCATTAAACCCAGGGTAAGATGTTGTGTACCAGATTATAGCGTTCCCACTAATTTCCATCTGTAGTCCCTGAAGCAGGCAGGGATAGAGTGTGCTTTCACTCACCCCTGTGAACTCATATAGCCTACACTTATAGATTACTGTCAAACATCAGCTGTCATTAAACTACAATGAAAAGAAAGGAAAAAAATCTGAGCCATAAAATAAAACAGCCTCTTTATAGAGGGGTTGCACGTAATGCCAGTGGTCACACGCCAGATTGTTTTTCTGCCATTTTGGACAGCAAATGGCGTGGACCCTGTGTTGAGAATAATAATAATTCCACAAGCATCTATACTCAGTCCGACTCGCCATGGTGTTGTTCATTTTCCATTACGACTGAATACCGCCTTAAGTGAGTGAGATCTTTACAGCAAGGCAGCCGACACTCCCATGACATTGTTTGTATGTGACAAGAAAAACACAAGATGGATATCGAAGCGAGCCTGCTGCTTGCTGGCTTTTTGTCAGAGTAAAGGCAAAAAAGGAGAGCCAGAGAAGGCTACAGGTGGCGAGACGAAACACTGGAAAAGCACTGGAGAGTTCAGGAAGCCATGGGGCAGCAGAAGACGTGAGGATATGAACTAGATCACATATGAAGGTAAGCTAATGATTGCTAATACTAGTTAGCACTAATAAGTCCCCTGTACCACATTGTAATCATGGCAAGTCATCGCTATTAGGTACTAAAATATGTATGCTGTGTTTGTTAGTTAGCTCATTGTCTGCATACTGGAGACAACAGTGTTATTTGTTCAAAGTGAGCTTTCCACCACTGGGATAAATAATGGCAAAGATGCATAATATCACATCACTCACCATCCTCGATCACTGTTTTCACCAATGATGATGTCATGGTCGGGTCTACACTACTCTGCCTCCCGTCTGCCTCTGCTGTGGCCGTGAATTCGTTTCAGTTGTTTTCAGGTTGCTCCAGCCAGCTCCCTCTGGATTTCTTTTCTTTTCAGCTACCAAGCACAGAAAAGTCTGCACGTTGCTGGTGGACCACGGTGTTGATTTGTGTATAGCCAATTATCTCGTTGATGACACTCACTTGTTGTTGGTGATATGACTGTTCGTTGCCATCCAAGACAGGGCAGTAAACAAAAGACATGTCACCTGTGTGACGTCAATGCAACCCCTCTATAGGTGTAAAATGGTTTGTCAATGTTTGTTTGTATATAAGTATATACTGCTCAAAAAAATTAAAGGAACACTTTTTAATCTGAGTAAGCTGGACTAGCCTGCCACAATTTCTTCACTTTAAGTTTTGGAGTGTTTTCATTTCCATCAAAAGACGTGGCATCTTTTCATTCTTAACACATTATCCAGTCCATATCAGTGTAGATATCCAGCTTATTTTTTCCCATTAAAATCTGATGTGTTTTCAAAGTGTTCCTTTAATATAAATATATATGTAAGAATGTTTGGATTTCTCCTTAAAATTGCAACAGTATCAGTCAATAGGCTATTTATCTTGGTGACTGATCAGCATTTATGGAGACCAATAGACTACAGCTGTTAAGTCAGAAAACTAAACCATTTTAAAGTATTTCTTCTGTATTGTATTGACTCAAAATTTCATAATAATCGGTGCATTTTTCCTGTCAAAATGGCATTTTTTTTTCTTGCAAAACTGCAACTTTTTAATATAAATTTGCAACATTTGTTGTAAATATATAAGGATTTTCTTTTCTATTGGCAACATCTCTTATGTGCAGTCCCATAAATTAGTTTTTCATTAATAAGGTATTGTATACAGAAATATATTCAGAAATTCTCCTTTTTGATGACTAACAACATAAAATTACATCCAATAAAACACAAACAGTGTGTGTGTGTGTGTGTGTGTGTATTTCATTGCATTACGTATACACTAGTTTCACTTTGAAGTAGTACTTGGACAATGGGGGACTTTCAAGAGTGTGCTTTTGGTTTCCATATCACTAATGTCTGATTCAGGGCTTAGGATGTCAGCAAAAAGTGCAAGGTGGTTCCCGAAATCATATATTGCAAAAACAAAAATTATGATTCAGGTTCGTGTTGGACTAATATCATAGCAGTAATATCAGTGGCATAGGACATTTTTACACAAAAGTTAATTTCTTGCATTATAAAATGTATAATTCTCAGGAATTTTCTCTTTTTAATGCACATCTTCATTAGAATATACAGATGAAAACTTCAGCAGAAAATCTGATTTTTTTTCTCTGCTAAGTCTGTCTGTCCTTACCTGCGGGATGAGCTGAATAGTAAACTGGGCCTATACAATAGTTTACCAGGGTTTAATCCATTGTTCAGTGTTGTGGTTCTGGGGACGTATTTCTGGTGATCTGACTTGAGAACAGGGTCTGCTTTAATGGCTGAAGGCATGTCATGTTGTCTCCTCATGTCCCCATGACTGGATGTTTTGTTCACTTCCGCTTGTCAACAACATACCAAGGCTCAAATATATGTCAATGCAGAGGTCACGCACATTCCACCTGATCATCTGCTTCCAAAGACACATTCTTCACAACAACTGCTGGCTAAAGATCTCAGTTATGGGAGGAAAGGGCTTCATTGTTCAAGTTGTACAACTTTATCTTTGCTATGACCATCAGCCTAATTGATTTTGGTCTTGGGAACACTGAAATGCATGACAGAAGCCTGACTGGATGCTAAACTCAGAAGCTCTCATGTCTGGGCGGAAGATAATTCACACTGGAGTGATCTATCTTCACCAGCAAAGAAAAGAAATTCTATACTGTGTATAATATACAACTATACATCAAGAGATTCAGCAGAACTCAAAACAAGTTATAAATGTGGTAAATACTGAATAATAAAGCACCACATTCATGGGACCATCAGCTGAAGAACTTCACTATAGCATGCTTTTCTAATTCACATGGGCAGGCTAGAGTATGTACAGTATGTGCATTATTTCCACCAGTATGTAGACACAATGCATGGGCAACCAAAATAAAAGTGGATATAATGCACCCAGACATATGATTATTATAGGATAAATGGTAAAATAATCAAAAATATATTTTATCTCCATTTGTATAGTTTGGTTTTGGTTTATTAGTTTTGTACTTAAGAGAAGAGAGGAAATCATGACTATAGGATAAATGCAAAAGCATGTCTGTCACTCGATAAGATAAGGTTAAGATAAGATAAGGTTAGCACATTATTTAATTGAAGGAAGCACCAATTAAAAAGCACTTCTAAGCCAGTGAACTATTTGAACACTATATGATTATAAGAGCAATTGAGAATGGATTATACTGACAACTTAGAACCAAACTTAGAACAAAAAAAATTAGTAAACAGACAAAACCAGGTATAAAAGTAACTTGGATAACGATATTGTAAAACGACAACAATTCTAAATAAAAGTGGACCAAATAGCTATTGCAATAATGGCACATGGATTGAGAAAAGTTAACATTTTACTCTTGTTCTCAGCTTGAGTCTCCTTTGAAACCTTTTGAGAACCAATTGTTTTATTTCATTTCAGTGAACCTGTAACCACGTGACTATGATCTTCGGGTCAGGAACATTATACCAAATTAATCACACCTGTGGATGCACACCTTATATACAGTATATCCCTTGCATCCATCCATTCTTCCTCTTTCTAGCTTTCTGGTCAGTAAGAGCTTATACCTGTCATGTCCGCTGCGTAACTTCGCAACAGACAATTGAATTGATACGAGCCCAAAACGCAGGTGAACGCGTTTATGAACAAAAAGGGGAAACTCAAAAAATACACAAATAGAGGGGAAGTGCTCAATGGAAACATAGTCTGGCACACAAGTGATAGACGCTTGAGCTCATTTGGCTAGATAGGAAGCCCCACGCGCTCCCAGGGCGGAACTGGGCAGCAGAGAGAGAAGGGCGAGCAAAGCGAGAGACTTACATGGGGTGTCGGAACTCAGCGGGCTCTGGGGAAACAACACTGTGGAAATCCATCAGAAAAGGGTGCCAACAGCGCCAGGGGATTACATCAGCTGTTGACTACAGACTGAACCATGTAGTGTAGACTGACGCCACAACACTGAATGCCCCCACTGTCGCTCAATAAATATCAAGTAGGCTAATGAGTGACAAGTGGACGCAGGTGTGTGGCGGGAGTCTGTGCAAGAGACTCAGCTAAAGATCTCGCCCAAATCGTGATAAGCCCGAGGGACAAGGCTGAGGTTCGGTGGCTCAGCCCGGGAAGGGGGAACAGAGAGCGATGGGGAGCATTCAGCTGAATACATACAGTTGGCCAGACAAAATAGGCTCCAGGCAGAGATGGTACTTTTAGCCCAATTGATCGTTGGGTTGTGTTCCTGGAGCCACGGATAACCTAGAACCACCGGGGAAGATGACACGGGGAGAACCAGGAACAAAAGTTCCTCCCGGTGGTTCCCAGAAAGAAGGATGGATATAGGCACCGTACTTTGGGTGACCACCGTGAGCTCACCACCAGATATAGCGGTGACTCTCTGATTGTGGGGCAATTTACACGTGGGAATGCCCACCTGCTTGATGAAAGCAGCAGAAACAAAATTACCCTCTGACCCTGAGTCAATCAGCGCCCTAACCCTCCTCTTGACCCCCAGCAACTGTACGAGGGCCAAAATACAAAAATTACCAGGGGGATTAGATTTGGTCCAAGCAAGTGCTTGGGCACTGCACTGGCCCCACTGCGGCAGAAGGGCATTCAAGTTTTTCAATTACCTGGATGATTGGCTGGGTTGTGCTCCATCAGAGGCCGTGGCGAGGAGCCACAGGGAGACCATATTGGCTCATCTGGCTGTACTTGGGTTGCTCTTAAATGCAGAGGAAGCTGCATGGTTCCAACCAAGGTTGTCGAGTACTTGGGGCTTATCCTGGATTCAGTTCCGATGACGGCATTCCTAACTCCAAGAGAAGGCATACAACCAAGAATGCATCAAGGGCTGCATTTCACAGATGACTGTATCAATGCAGCAGTGCTGGAGGATCTTAGGCCTCTTTGCTGCAGCTGCTCAGGTGGTTCCACTGGGTCGTTTATACACTCGTCCCCTTCAACGGTGGTTTACACTTCAGGAGGTGGTTTTGCCCAGAGACAGAGGGAGAAGACTTGTTCTTTCCGAAAGGAGCCTCATGGTCCTCAGGTGGTGGAGACACTCCTCAGCAGTCTGAGATGGTGTTCCCCTGGGTCAAAAGGGCTGCTGGGTGACCATTACAACCAACACCTCCCAAGCAAGCTGGGGTGTAGTCTGGGAGGGCAGGTTTGTTCGGGGACACTGGGGTCCGGCACAGCAATCTTGGCATATAAACCATACCAAGATGGAAGCAGTGCATTTGGCTCTGGGGCTTTTTCTTCCAGTCATTCCAGGCAGAAAAATTCTGGTATGGACGGACAGCGCGGCTGTAGTGTCATACATCAACCAGCAGGACGAATTGAGGTCTCCCTCTCTCCATGCGACGGTGTGCCATCTGCTCTTGTGGGCTCAATCCTGCCAAGTCCACTAAGTACAGATGCTCTGAGCATTGCCTGGCCTCTAGTGAAAACTGTTTGCATTTCCACTACTGCTTCGTCTGCGAGCTTTCCTCGCGAAGGTGAGGCTACTGTCTGTTCAAGTAATTTTGATAGCCCGAATTGGCCACGAAGACCATGGATGGCGGAGATCCACGAGCTGTAGAGGACCATTCTTGGCCTCTCCCAATCAGACAGGATACTGTATGCTCTCACAGGCACAGGGCAGGATTTGGTATCTGGATCACCAGCTCCTGAGGCTTCATGTGTGACCCTTGAATGGGAGCAATTGTGTAAACTTGGCTTAGAGAAGGAGGATATAGACACCATGCAGGCTTCACGGGCCCCATCTACCTAGCTGCAATATAGTGTGAAGTGGAGAGTGTTTTTGAACTGGTGTCAGGCCAAGGGTGAGAATCCCTTGACATGTCACATCTCTGTCATCTTGTTTTTTCCTCTAGTACCTCTTCACCCGAGGTTGGGTGGAGTCGACTATCAGGGGCTACCTGGCAGCAATGTCAACTGTCCATGAAAAATGTGATGACTTGTCGCCTGGGACACATCCCTTGGCTAAGCAATTTTTGAGAGGTGTGAGATGGAGCTGCCCATCTCAGCGTCCTTTGCTGCCCACTTGGGTTCTCCAGACAGTTCTCAAGGCTCTATGCTTGCCCCCTTTTGAGCCACTCTTGATTGCTGGCCTTCGTCTGATCTCTGGGAAGACTGTTTTTCTCTTGGCAATTGTCTCAGCCAAGAGGGTCAGTGAACTGAATGCGCTGTCTGGGGACACAGCATGTCTTAGGTTTGATGGTGATCAGTTGGCCCACCTGCGGCCCAACCCAGCTTTTCAACCCAAAGTGCTGACTAGTGGGTTTGTTTTCCCACCCTCTCGTGCTTCAAGCCTTCTACCCTCCCCCACACACTTCTTCAGAGGCTGAGAGGCTCCATAATTTGTGATGGTAAGGGCCCTTAAGGTTTATGTTGACCGTACGAGGGTTGTCCGCTCTTCAGACAAACTTTTTGTGTTCTTTGGGGAGTCCACAATGGGCAGACCTATCTCTAAGTAGTGCCTGTCCTATTGGATAGTCGACCGGATTGCCTTCGTGTACGTTCAGGCTGGAGTGGAACCACCAGCTAGGCTGGTGGCTCACTTGACATGGGGAATGGCCACTACATGGGCACCGCTAGGGGTGCACCCCTGGAGGTTGTATGCGCAGCCACTGGCTGGGCTTTTTCCTCAACACTTACCCGCTTCTATAGGCTCAACCTGGCCTCATCAGTTGTCCCCTCATCTGTTCTGGGGGTCGCAGCAGATTCTTAAGTTGCATCTTAGTTTTTCCCCCATTTAGGCTGGCATGTGTGCCTTGTGCTCGAAAACGTTTTTGTTCAGCTCCGGTTACCTGGAGGAACTGGTTTAACTTGTACGTACTCAGTTAAGTACAATGAAGGAGTTAGACTCATCTGGTTGTGTTTGTGCTTAATGGCATGATTGGGGCATTGTGCTCCTTTGGCCTTTGGGTGACGCTACCTCCATTCTCCTCAGGACTCATTTGGTATACTGTTGCCACGTGGTTACAAGTTCACTGAAATGAAATAAAACAAACGTTTACATATGTAAACACGGTTTTATGAATGAAAGTGAACCTGTAACCATTCATTGTCCTTTGTCGGTAGAGGCTGACTCCTCCCAGTCATTAGAAACAGGAAGAATGGGTGAATCAGAATCAGAATCAGAATCAGAATCAGAATCAGCTTTATTGGCCAAGTATGCACAACACATACAAGGAATTTGACTTTGGCTAAAAACTTGCTCTTGTTGTTCAGGTGGAGGATTTAAATAAGGATTCAATGACAACAGAGTATGTACAGTAAATTACAGTCTGTCCACGTTTCTATAAAAGGATGCAAATATATACAGGAATATATGCAGTTATTTACTCAGACTAATCACACTTTGCAGAAATAGTGTGAGAGTTATGTGCAATGTAATAATGGATGAAAAGTCATGAGTACAGCAACAGGTAGGACTAGGTGAATGTTAGGAGTTCATCAGAGTGATGGCTTGAGGAAAGAAACTGTTCCTGTGACGGGTGGTTTTGACCTTCAGTGATCTGTAACAATGACCAGAAGATAGAAGTTCAAACAGTTTGTGGCCGGGGTGTGATGGGTCAGCACAGATGTTTCCTGCCCGTTTCCTGGTTATGGACCAATATAAGTTCTCACTGGAGGGTAGGTCAGTACCAATGATCCTCTCCGCAGACTTAACGATCCGCTGCAGTCTGGTCTTGTCCTGTTTAGTGGCAGATCCAAACCAGACAGTGATGGAAAAGCAGAGGACAGATTGGATGATGGCGGTGTAGAAGACAACCAGCAGCTCCTGAGGCACATCAAACTTCTTGAGCTGACGCAGAAAAAACAACCTCTGCTGGGCCTTTTTCTGGACAGTGTCTATATGGGAGGACCACTTCAAGTTCCGGGAGATTGTGGTACCCAGAAACTTGAAGGAGTCCACAGTGGACACTGTGCTGTTGAGGATGGTGAGTGGGGGGAATGAAGGGGGGTGTCGCCTGAAATCCACAGTCATCTCCACCGTTTTGGCTGGGTTAATGCAAGGGATACACACACACACACACACACACACACACACACACACACACACACACACATATATATATATATATATATATATATATATATATATATATATATATATATATATATAAGATAAGATAAGCCTTTATTAGTCCCACAACGGGGAAATTCCAGGATTGCAACAGCACAGGGATAGCAACACTCAGAGCAACAATCAGAAGGCAAGAAAAAACAAGCAAGCAAGAGCAGCTAATATACATATGTACATATTACTATAAAATATATATATACACACACACACACACACACACAGACACACAGTGCAGAGCATTGTAGCTGGATGGAATAAATATATGAATATATGAACACACAGTGCAGAGCATTGTAGCTAGATGGAATAAATATGTAAATATATAAACACCCACAGTATGGAGCATTGCAGCTAGGTGGAATAAATATGCAAGTATATAAACACACACAGTGCGGAGCAATGTAGCTAGATGGAATAATATGTAGATATATAAAAACACAGTGCGGAGCATTGTAGCTAGATGGAATAAATATATAGATATATAAATATAAACACACCCAGTGCAGAGCATTGTAGCTAGATGGAATAAATATGTAAATATATAAACACACACAGTGCAGAGCATTGTTGCTAGGTGGGATGAAACAGCATAACCGTCTATTTAGTTATCCTACATGGTATGATTATGTGCCCATACATATTCTCACCCTCCATAGCGACCGGTATGTTCCTAGTTGTATGCCGGAGAGGACCATTGTGTAAGTCTATTGCATCTTTTGCATTCAAAAAAAAACAAAAAAACAAAAAAAAAAACTATTAGTTTGTTACGTCTTTTTGCTATCTCTGCGAGCAGCCCTGCTTAGGTTGTACAGTCTGACAGCCGTTGGTAGGAAGGACCTACGAAACCTCTCGGTTGTGCACCTGGGATGATGTAGTCTGCTGCTAAATGAGCTCCTCAGTGCATCCAGTATGTCCTGCATAGGGTGGAACTCGGACTCCAGCAGAGATGACAGTTTAGCCACCGTCCTTCTCTCTCCTATCTCCTCCATCGGATCAAGGCGTTGCCCCAGGACAGAGCTAGCTTTCTTAATCAGTTTGTTCAGTCTCTTCCTATCGGCTGCAGTAATGCCACTGCCCCAGCAGACCACTCCAAAAGTGATGGCTGATGCCACCACCGTGTCATAGAATGACTTCAGCAGCGCCCCTTGTACACCAAAAGACCTGAGTCTCCTCAGCAGGAACAGCCTGCGCTGTCCCTTCTTGTAGAGTGCGTCAGTATTGTGTGACCAGTCTAGTTTATTGTTCAGATGAATACCCAGGTACTTGTAGGATGTCACCATCTCGATGTCTGTTCCCTGTATATTTACTGGTGCTGTGAGGGGCTGCCCATGCCTGCGGCAGTCCACCACCAGCTCCTTAGTTTTCCTCGCGTTGATCTGGAGGCAGTTCCAATGGCACCAGTCCACAAAGTCCTGGATAAGCCCTCTGTACTCAGCTTCATCTCCGCTGGAGATGAGACCAACGATCGCAGAGTCATCAGAGAACTTCTGTAGATGGCAATGTGTTGTGTTGTATGAGAAGTCTGCAGTATAAAGAGTGAACAAGAAGGGAGCCAGCACCGTTCCCTGGGGGGCCCCCGTGCTACTGATGATCGTGTCGGAAACACAGTCCCGGGTTCTCACAAACTGAGGCCGGTTCGTGAGGTAGTCCAGGATCCATGATGACAGGTGCTGGTCCACCCCTGCGCGCAGCAGCTTGTCCTTCAGGATCATCGGTTGGATGGTGTTGAAAGCACTGGAGAAGTCAAAGAACATGATCCTCACCATATTCCCGGGCTTCTCCAGGTGGGACAGAGAACGGTGAAGGAGGAAGATCACGGCATCCTCCACCCCAATGCCATGCTGGTAGGCGAACTGGAGTGGATCCATCGCTGGTTCCACCAGGGGGCGGAGATGAGCAAGGAGCAGTCTCTCCAGGGTCTTCATCAAGTGGGACGTCAAGGCCACCGGTCTGAAGCTGTTCATATATATATATATATATATATATATATATATATATATATATATATATATATATATATATATATATATATATATATAGTATATATATATATATAAGGTGTGCATCCACAGGTGTGATTAATGTGGTATAATGCTCCTGACTTGAGGATCATAGTCACGTGGTAACAGGTTCACTTTCATTCATAAAACTGTGTTTACATACGTAAATGTTCATTCTCTGCTCAGGATTTGATTGCATCATGGTGAAGGAATGATGGACACAACATTTAAAGCACAAATTACTGCACACTTGGGTCAGCACTGCTACACAGCTAGCTAACAAAAAAGTCAAAGCGGACCCAAAATAATGCACTATATGTATACAGTAATTTGCACATTGAAACACTGCAGCACAGAGCTATTCAGTTACAAAATCAGTTGGGCCACAATTTGAAACCAAGACATGTAACTGGGCTGCACATGTTCAGCGATCTGTTGAATATGACAAATTTCAAACCAACACAGATCAATATGATGAAAAATATGCACTTTTTATTCATTGTCTTGGTTTTAAATGTGCACTTGGCACATGACGAAGGCACATCAAAAGTGAATAAAAACACAATAACAGGGCTGGGGTTGAGCAGAACTTGAAGCAGTAGAAATATTTTTCCTGTTGAACAACAATTAAAAAAATAGAATGAAAAAATAAAATTCTATAAATAACCATTTTGGTCACATCTTACACACGCATATCTCAAAGTGCATAAAAACTCAATGTGGACTGTTAGTAGCATTAACATTTGTTTCCCTTTTGAAATAAAATACACTACATCCTGGTCATAACTGACCTTGGCAGATCACAGAGTGCATTTAGCTGAATAAAAATGAACTGTCAAACACTTCAGTGCACAAACCCCCCAAGAAAAGATTGATAACATTAACAAACATTGAATTATTGTGGTTTGTTTTGTTGTAAATCACCACATGTGTGAGTAGGAACCTCTTTTTATAACTACACATTCCATTACACACACACATATCAGTCAACCAAAAATTTCTAGTAGAGTTAAGGATACAAAAAGCACCTACTTAAAAACTTGAATAATGACTTCAGTCTTGAAAGTTTGAGGTCTTTCTCCAAAGTTTATAACAATTTTCTTATAGTTGTCTACTTTTCTCTGTAAATTTGTCCAAATTTGAAACAATTTTCCTCAAATTTGTAATTTCCTCTTGTCTCTTGTAAAATTGACTTTTCTTGTACATTTGAGACTTTATTATAAATTTGTGGATTATTTTATGGCTAATTTCTGTCTATTTTTTAAACAAAATTACCGTTTTCTTAATTTTTTTTTAATATAAATTTGAAACAGATTGTGTTAAAATTTTGACTTTTTTTTCATTATACAATTTACACTTTTGACCATAATTTTGCAGAGCTAGAACAGAACAATAATTTAACTATGATTTCAAAGAAAAAATATTAATAAAATTGTATTTAATGAAATAAATTAACTTAAATGACCAAAGATGCAGTTATTTCTGTTAAAATAATTCCATAAATTTGTACATATATTTTTTAGAACGCTCCTCACCACCCAGACAGCAGGAAAAGTCTCCCTTATTTTGAAATCCAAATGTTGGCATGTTTAGTTTATCTGAAGGCTGTGGGCGGATTACAGTCATTGACTTCGTGAATTTCGGTCATCTTAACTTACCAGGTACATAATAACGAACATAAACTACTAGTTAATATTGTAGTAGCTGGTGAAGTAAATCCTCCGTGAGTCACTCTTGCCTTTCCCTGCATATGTAGACTAACCACACCTGTTTGCTAAGTGACCCTTCATTATTGTTCCCGTTGCCAGCGGGTTAAAACCACCATAAATGCCTCCATTGCTTACGTACCTCTTCTGCTTGGGTGACCCTGCCAGGAGTACGAGACTCCGGCCGACATAGCTCTAGGGGTCATGGAGACGCTCAAAGTGCCCCACCACGATAAGGTGGTGATCCCATCGAGGCACAGGTCGAAGGGTAGAGGCCAGACTAAGAGTGATCCCGAAGATGAAGACCTCAACGGTAGAGCAGGCAGAAGCTGGTAGTAACGATAAACACCACAATGGCTGTAATAGCGGACGAAGGCTAAAGGAGCACACCCTGACAAAAAGCAAGCTGGTGGTGGCACGCTTTGAGGCGGTTTCCCAAAAATCTGGATTCCGGCAGCCTCCTGCAGTTGTGAGAAGATGCCTGTCGTCTAGGGTCTCCCTTGCCACTGGAACCATCTTCTCTACAATCAAGGTAGTCGCATCGGGAAAAGCGCACCCCCCATGCCACTCTAAAAACCATCACTGCGCAGGTATCTTCTTTACCTGAGTTTCCGACCTCTAAAGTCTGGCGGCGATGGAGCATCCAGTAACGGGGGCAGGTTTGAATGAGCTGGAAGCTTCTAGCTGGAACTCTGCACATCAGCGGCACAGGACAACGGTCGTTAGCAGTTGGGATTGAGTGGCAGTTGCTTCCGGCAGACTCCTGTGCGTCTGAGCAGCCCTATTTAGGGACCGCACTGCTCACCCCAACTGGGGAAAGGCCTAGAAAAGGTGGCCTAAACATTGCCCACTCAGCACAGCACCCGGATAGGAAACCGCACCTGTCAGGACATTCCACTATGCGGTCGAAAAATAAAAACAATACCATTTAGAATTGCAGCATGGAACATAAGGACACTCCTGGATGCCAGTCCGGACAGACCACAGCGCAGAACAGCACTCGTTGCCAGCGAGCTAAAGCGTTACAATGTGGATGTGGCAGCACTCAGTGAGACATGACTCCTCGAGGAAGGCTCACTCAATGAAGTAGGAGAGGGTTATACATTCTTTTGGAAAGGATACCCCATTGGCGGTCAACTCCTTCATGGAGTTGGTTTTGCAATCAAGAACAGCCTCCTGCACAAGCTCACAGAATCACCAGTGGGTGTCAGTGAAAGGCTCATGACTCTTCGTATTCCCCCTTGCAAAATGCAGGTATGTCACTTTGGTAAGTGCCTATGCACCAACTCTGTCATCGAACGCTGAAGAGAAGGACCGCTTCTACCAGGCACTCAATGACATCCTCAGTCACATCCCGAAGGGTGACAAAATCATGCTGCTTGGTGATTTCAACGCAAGAGTCGGAAAGAACTTGCAAAACTGGAATGGTGTGATCGGTGCCCATGGCATTGGAAAAGTCAACCCCAATGGCATGAGACTTCTTAGTCTCTGTGCAGAACATGATCTTACCATCACTAACACAATCTTCCAACAAAAGAACAAATATAAGGCATCCTGGATGCATCCCAGGTCCAAACATTGGCACCTGATCGACTATGTGATCGTGAGGAGGGCTGACCTCAAGGACGTGCTCATCACAAGAGCTATGCGAGGGGCAGACTGCTGGACCGACCACCGCATGATTCTGTCAAAGGTCAGAATGCATGTTAGGCCCCTAGCTCGCCACGGTGGCCCAAAGAGGAAAACACTCCACTGTGCCAGACTCTCCAGCAGCGACATCTGTGACAACTTCCGTCGCACCCTAGCTGAGAGGCTGGCAGGTATTGAACAACTGATCATCTCAGAGTCTGGGATGGATGAGAAGTGGACCGCTCTATCTACCATTCTCTTTGACACTGCAGCCCAAGCCATCGGTTTCAAAACCAAGAAACATCAGGACTGGTTTGACCAGAATGCTGGAGAGATCTCCACCCTCCTGGACAGAATGCACAGGGCACACCACCTTGAACAACCCACAATCCCAATTCCATAAGAAGCAATGGCAAGCCCTTTGTTCTGAGGTCCAAACAACTCTCAGGAAACTGCAAGATGAGTGGTGGATCTCAAAGGCCAACGAAATCCAGACTCATGCTGATAGAAACGATATGCACAGTTTCTATGATGCAGTCAAAACCATCTACGGCCCCAGAAACTGCTCCCTGGCACCTGTGAGATCTGTTGATGGCTCTTCTTTAATCAAGGATCAGGCCATGATAGTGGAGCGGTGGGCTGAGCATTTTAACACCGTGCTTAACCAGCCCACCTCAGTGGACCCAACTGTCATTGCAGAGCTCCCTGAACATCCTACCATGCCAGATCTCGATCTCCCCCCAACCTTCAAAGAAATCCTGCAAGCAGTAAAAACCCTGAAAAACAATAAATCCCCTGGACCTGATGGCATCCCAGCTGAACTTCTCAAGGAAGGAGGCTACCTCTGTACTCGGACATTGTATCTCTATATCTCAGAGGTGTGGAGATGAGAGTGTGTCCCACAACAGTGGAAAGACAGCAACATTGTGACCATCTACAAGAACAAAGGAGACAAAGCCATCTGCTCCAATAGTAGGGGTATCTCTCTGTTGGCTACTGCTGGAAAGGTCCTTGCCAAGGTCATGCTCCACAGTCTCATCTCTGCAATATCAGAGCGGGTCACCCCAGAGTCACAGTGTGGTTTTTGGAAGGACAGGGGAACAATTGACATGATCTTTGTGACGTGTCAGCTCCAAGAGAAATGTCGGGAGCAGCATAAGGACCTGTTCATTGCCTTTGTCGACCTGTCAAAGGCATTTGACACAGTGAACAGGGAACTACTGTGGCAAGTCCTAAAGAGATTTGGGTGCCCACCCAAGTTTCTCACAATCCTTGCGCAGTTCCATTCTGGGATGATGGCCCGAGTGGTAGTGGGAAGGGCACAGCTCAGAACCTTTTGGAGTGCAAACCGGAGTGAGGCAAGGCTGTGTGCTGGCCCCAGTTCTCTTCAACATCTTCCTTGTCTGTGTAACAACTCTGCTACGTAGGAGGGTGGAGAAACAAGCTGGAGTTACCATTGACTTCAGGCTTGATGGTAACCTGTTTAACATCAGAAGGCTACAGGCAACTTCCAAACTGACATCAGAGACCATCATTGAGCTACAGTACGCCGATGACTGTGCCCTGGTTGCTCATACACCAGACGCTCTACAAAACATCCTCTCGGCAGCTGTAACTGCATACACCAGAGTGGGACTGACAATCAACACCCAGAAGACAGAGGTACTCTGTCAGTCCAGTACCGACCCCCCACAAAACCCAATAACCCTCACAGCAGCAGGGCAACAGCTGCTCACAGTGCCCACATTCAAATACCTGGGGAGCATAATGTCTGACACCTGCTCAATGGATGACGAGATCCAGAACTGCCTCAAGCAAGCATCAGCATCTTTTGGTCGTCTAAGGAGAAGGGTTCTTCAGAACAGCAATCTCAAACTCCACACCAAAATGCTGGTCTACAGAGCTGTATGTATCACCACCTTACTATATGGATGTGAGGCATGGACTATTTACAGCCGCCATCTGAGAAGCTTGGAGACCTTCCATATAAGATGTCTCCAGAAGATCCTTGGCATCACTTGGAAGGACAGAGTGCCGCACACAGAAGTGCTGGAGAGAGCTGGAAGCTGTAGCGTGGAGTCCATCATGGCCCAGCATCAACTCAGGTGGTTGGGGCGTGTCATCCGGATGCCCAGCCACAGACTCCCACGCAGAATCCTGTATGGTCAGTTACACCGTGGCCAACGCAGTGGTGGGCAGAAGAAGCGCTTCAAAGATCAAATGAAGTCCATCCTGAAGAGATGTCAGATCAACCCCTCTTCACTGGAGGAACTCGCTTCCTGCCGAGACATCTGGCACTTCCACTTCTCACAGGGAGTGGATTATATGGAGGAACAGCACACACAACACCGGACAGCAAAGCGTGCAAAGAGGCATGCTCACCAAGTCCCCCCAGCTCCCCCCAGCACCTCCTTCACATGCCCGGTCTGTAACCGAATCTGCAGATCCAGGATCGGACTATTCAAACACCAGCAGACTCACAAATAAAGAAGATGGTCATCATCGAATCGATGGACTACCAGAGAGAGAGACCTCTTCTGCTTTTTTCTACATTTAACCCTCCTGTTGTCCTCATATTCTGTATACACCCCGTGTCCTCCGGGTCAAAATGACCCATCTTCACTAAACCCCCAATATAAGCAGCCTTAATTGAATTTTAAAGCAAGAAATTTCTTTGTGTCCGTGTGTGTGCATGTCTGCCACGTTTATAGGACATCATAGGATGGCCTATGATCTCTGCCTGATCATCATAGGACGTCCTATGAACTCAGGCATCATAGGACTCGTGATGCCGTCATAAAGATATGATGTCTATATGACTTCACATAGACATACTGTATGTGTCTTTATGATGTCATATTGACCATCACTCATGATGCCTAGACTAATGAGTCTTTATGATGTTATATGGCTCATAGATAAATGTGTCTTTATGATGTCATGATGTCATATAGACCATCACTTGCGATGCCTAGACTAATGTGTCTTTATGATGTTATTGTTGCTCAAGATGAAGAAACTAAGCAAGAAACTGCAAGTTTGTCCGTCACACGTCTTGCTGGTCTTGACTCACGGTTATCAAATCGTAACAGTCTTGAGTAGGTGTGAAAGACTTTGAGTGGCATTGTGGCTCGGAAAATTGTCCTTCCACTCTCTGCATCCCATAGACTAGCTGCAGCCTCACCTCGGGACCTGTATACACCTGCTAAGATTAGCAGCCCTAAGTAGGCCTGCAGGTCAGTCTCATCCATCTTTTTCCAGCTGTCTCCATATTTGCGAAAACCCTCCAGATTTGTCATCATCCAGGATTATTTTTTGTATTGCTGGTGTGATGAACAGGTAGAATGTAGAGACAATGTCATGGGCATGAGAAACGGCATACCTTGTGGGTCCTGGGGTCATCTTTATGACATTTTGTTCTGCCTCCCTGCCGTGTTGGTCATATGCTGCCGAGGACCATGTTATTTTGCCGTTTTTTGAAAGGAAAGTCTCTCTTTCAGTTTCAGGGTTTTCTTCTTCTTCTGAAGATGATTCATCATGCTCTGGGTTGTATTCCTCCCCATCTTCTTTTTCTGATACATCCTCCACTTCCTCTTCTGAATCAGAGTTGTCTTGCTGGACATCTGAAAAAATCAGCTCTATAGCCTGTTCGACGGTATAACGCGCACTCATGGCTTCAGCACAGAGAGAATTTGGGGTACTGTCATCTGCAGCACCTTTATAACCTCTGGAAATCCACCTGTCTTGTCTTGTTTACGTCTGCTACTGATTGATCTGAGACCGATCAAAGGCACTGCAGTCCACGAGAAGGCCACCTGTCTTGTCTTGTTTATGTCTGCTATTGTGTTGTTTACGTCTGATACTGATTGATCTGAGACAGAACTAAAACATTCTCACATTCTGTGGTGTGTAAATAACTCAGTGACCGTGATTTCAACTCAATTTGACTGTCGGGTCATTTTGACCCGAAGACGACCTTTGTAACTTTTTTTGTACAGCTTACATGGAAGTGTGAATAAAGGCAACAATTCACTTATCCTAATGTTGGGGTCAATCTAGGAAAAATTTTAAGTTGGAAAAAATATTGTTTAGGGGGATTTTTTTTTTTTTTTATTTAAGTTTTTGTAAAGGGTATACAGGTCATTACAGCATTGCATTGTTTACATTTTCATCACATGTTCCCTTATTTTTTGCTATTTGACAACATTGGTAGGATAGTTATTACAACACCCCCTTTTTTTTTAAAGTGAAAGAAAAAGTGAAATTAAAGAGAATTAAAAAAAACAACGAATAAACAAACAAACAAAACAGCAAAAAACAAACAGAAAATTAAGTAATTAAAAGTAAAAGAGCCTCTGAGTAGTGTTGGAACAAAGAGCGGGACCATTATTGAAATGGTATTTGTCAAAAATTAGATCTAATGGAAGACACATATGCGATCCAGGGTTGCCAAAAGTTCATGAACCCATCCATGTCCTGTCTCAGTGCGAATGTCAACTTTTCCATCGAGTAAATGTCTTGAATCACGTTAATCCAATCTTCAGGTGTAGGACAGTCCTTCAGCATCCATGTTTTAGTTAGGGCTTTTTTACTTGCCAATATTAAAACATTGAATAAGTATTTATCTCCTCGTCTTTCCAGTGAGTCCGGTAGTAAACCCAAATACAAAGTTACAAAAGAAAAGGGAACTGTTATTTTGAATATTTTCCCCAATATTGTCTGTACATTGGTCCAATATTGGTGGATAACTGGGCATGACCAAAACACATGAAAATGATTTGCAGTCTTTTCACCACACAAGCGCCAACAGTTCAACCCCTTATGGGTAAATTTGTTTTGTGCAGGTGTTCTGAAAAATCTTACCAAGTTTTTCCAGCCAAATTCTCTCCACTGCAGGGATGAGGTACTTTTCCATTGCTGTTTATTTAGCTTTTCCCATATTTCCAATTGTAAAGTGAAATTCCCCTCTTTTTCCCATCTCTCTTTTATATATGATGTGTTGTCTCCTTTTAAATCTTGAAGACCTTGGTATATTTTAGAAATGTATCTGATCCCTGGGATCCCTTTATATGCCATTAAGAAGACCTTCAGAACACCTGACTGGGCCCTTTCTAAATCCTCCTTTTTTAAGTATATTGTTTATGTGGTGTCTAAGCTGAAAGAACCTGTAAAGATCTTGATTTATTAGACCTTGTTTTTTCAAATCTTCAAAACTTCTTAAAGTTTGCCCCTTAAAAAAATTGTAATATTTTTATCAGCCCTTTCTCTTTCCACTCTTTAAATCTAGTGTCTGTTTTATTGGGGGTAAAGTCTTGATCATAGGCAATCCATTGCAGAAGTCGATAGGGCTCTTTAGCTTGATTCTCTCTGACTATCTTAAACCAAATTTTTAGCGGGGTCTCTATGCACGGGTTAGTGTTATTCAAGAGTTTAGGTAAGGCATTGTTCCCTATTATCGCCTGTAGGGGGATGTCACTTGTTATTTGGCATTCGATCTCCTTCCATTGTGCAGTGTAGACTGGGTTACATATCTCTACTAAAGTTTTAATTTGTGCGGCTTTAAAATAGTCCCTGATATTTGGCAGTGCGAGCCCACCTTTGTCTTTGTTTAGCTGTAGGGTTCTATATCTGATTCTAGGTCTCTTGCCCTGCCATATGAATCTTGAGATCCTTCTGTCCAGCTCCTGCCATGTTTTTTTGGGAGGTTCTACCGGTATTGTTTGGAAAAGGTATAGAAGACGTGGAAGTATATTTATTTTGACTGCTTCAATTCTTTGTGCAGTACCTAAGAATGGTATCATATTCCATCTTGCTAGGTCAGATTTTAATTTTGTCACCAGTGGATCATAGTTTAGTGTTATAATTTTGTCGAGTTGTTTCGGGATATTGACCCCCAGATATTTCATAGATTCAAACTCCCAGTTAGTTTTGAGTTCACTTAGTGAATAATGATTTGAGTCATAGTTGAATGTTAAAACTTGGGTTTTATGCATGTTTAATTTGTACCCCGATAAATCTCCATAGTCTGAAAAAACTGATATTAGTTCTGGTAAAGATGTGTCTGGCTGCCCTAGGTATATTAAAATGTCATCAGCAAAGAGTGCTATTTTATGTTCCTTCTGACCAAGTGTAATACCTTGAATTTCTTGATTTTGTCTTATCCATTGGCTCAGAGGTTCTATGAAGATTGCAAAGAGCAGTGGGGACAGGGGGCAGCCTTGACGACATCCTCTTTCCAGCTCAAAAGATGATGATAAATTACCGTTAATCCTTATTTTAGCTGTTGGTTTTTTATATAATGCCTGTATAGTTCTAATGAAGTTGTTATGAAAATTGAAACTGGATAAGATTCTATATAGGAAAGACCAGTCAACCGAATCGAATGCTTTTTCAGCATCTAATCCCAATATGACTGCATTTAAGTTATATTTTTTTATATGATGAATTATGTGTAAAGTGCGTCGAATGTTGTCTTGTGTCTGTCTTATAAAACCTGTTTGGTCTAAGTGAATTAAGTCTGTCTGTATGTTTTCTAACCTTTTGGCAAGGATAATGGTAAAAAGCTTATAGTCCTGATTTAATACACTGATTGGTCTGTAGTTGGAGCATTCTAGTTTATCCTTTTCGGGTTTAGGTATAACTGCAATGACCCCTTCTCTCCAGGAGGGGGGGGATTTCCCCTGTGTGGAGGACATAGTTAAATGTTTTCAGGAGGAGAGGAGATAGTTGCTGTTTAAAGGTTTTGTACCATTCTGCTGTATAGCCATCTGCTCCTGGGGATTTGTTAGCTTTAAGTTTCATAATTGCTTTTTCCAATTCTTTAGGTTGTATTTCTGACAGTAGTGTTTCTTTTGGGTTGCCAGTTTTGCAATAATTTTTCCCCTATTACAGCTTTGCACGCATCCCACAGTATTAAAGGGGATACTTCTCCATTATCGTTTTCTTCCAAATATTTGAAAATATCTGATTCCAATTCATCTTTCAGTGGTCCTTTCAGGACATTTGAATTCAACCTCCAGGAAAATGTATTATTTGTGTATTTTTGGATGTTTAAGTCCATATAGATCGGACTGTGGTCAGAGAGATCCATCAGTCCTATTTTACATGTTTTTACTCTTCCAATGTCTCTATTAAACATAAAAAAGTAATCAATCCTTGAGTAAGATGAATGTGGCGTTGAATAAAAAGTATAATCTTTTACATTGGGGTTGAATTCCCTCCATACGTCACAGATTCCCATTTCTTTAAGTAGCATCTGAGTTTTCCTATTTTGAGTGTTATTTTGATGTGAAGAATTACCTGTTGCATCCCAGTATGGATTCAGTCTTAGATTGAAGTCTCCACCACATATCACTAAACCTTGGGCTTTAGTTATCATTAGGTCGAATACATTTTTATAAAATTTCCATTTAGCCCCTGGTGGTGCATATACATTCAGCAGGGTGATATCTTCTCCCTCTAGCCGCCCAATTACCAAACTGTACCTCCCTTCTTTATCTTTGTGTTCTGATTTTTTTTCAAATGTAATTTTGGTTGATATCAATGTCGCTACTCCCCTCCTCCTCCCAGATTTATATGAAGATGAAGAGATCATTTTAAACCCTTGTCTATTGAGTTTAGTGTGTTCCACGTCTGTTAGGTGGGTTTCTTGTAAAAATATTATTTCTGCTTTGTCTTTTTTCATTTTGCGTAGAATCTTGGATCTTTTAACTGGATTCAGGATCCCTTTTACATTATATGAGGCTATTTTGGTTACACCCTGTTTCTCCATTGTATTTTCTTATTTAGTATAACAGTGTGGTGGCCCTCTTTTTTGCTACTCAGAAACTGAAAGAACATTAAGAACATAAAAAACATTAAGAACATAGTGTATGAAACTTTAAAACAAAAAACTGTCAAAAAAACTTCCTGAGCTGGGGTCTCTTTAAAGACCCTGTAAGAGCCCTGATGGAGTGTAGGCTCTGAGGGAAATTCCTCAAACTCTGTTACGTGTTGAGGGCCCTCTCTTACCCCTGTAAGTTGTCCCATGTTTTTAACGTGAATTTCAGATCCCAATCCGAATTTGTAATGATTTTTTTTTTTTTTTTTATGCCTATACCCTATGAGATTGTGTGCACCCTCCCACCCCCATCACAGCAAACATTCACTCTAATACAGTATTTGTTCGTGTGAAGAGAACATGTGGTCATTGTTACATTTCTATTTTAACAAGATTTTTTTTTTCCCTTTAAATTAAGAAACTTCTAATGCTATAACTGCTCCATGAAAGGTTTTACCACATGCTGATTCTGCATCTCCTTTAATGTTTGTTACCTTGTAGGAGGGGGGATGGAAGTGCAGAATGACTGAAAAGAAAAAAAAAAAAACCCAAAAAGGTTGCTATTCCTTCCTGGAACTGGAAAGCTTATCTTTGTAGCTCTGGGGCTGGGTTTCCCGCTGCTGGCCCGTGGATTTTGAAGGTCTCTGACTGGACCACGTTTGAGCTCTGATCTTCTCGCTCGGATTCGGTGCGGGTTTAAACACCGTTACCGGGAGTCCTCTTCTTGCCATGTCAATTGTTGCTTCTTCCGCTGAATTATAGAGACATGACTCTTCACCGTAAAAGACCCTTAACTTCGCCGGAAATGGCATCTGAAAGCGTAGATTCTGTTCCCGTAGACCCTTTTTGGCGTCGTTATATTCCCGTCGCTTTTTAAGAACCTCAGGGGCGTAATTGTGCTCCACGAAGACTTTTCTCACTTGATGCATAAATCCTTTTTTCTGCCAAGCCCGTCTTACAACCTCTTGTTTTATTTTGAAATCGGAGAATCTTACCACCACCAAACGCGGGGGCGCTTCTGCCGCTGGCTTTGCGGCTAATGTACGATGGGCCTTTTCTATTTTCAAATCGGTGGTTTGTGGAATATCCAACTTCTCTCTCAATAAGGATTCCACGCATTCCACCACTGTGTTGAAACTATCTTCAGCTCCTTCTTTCAGACCGTGAATTCTGATGTTATCTCGTCTCTGTCTTCCTTCTTGGTCGGTTAGCTTAGCCTCCAGCCTTGACTGTTTTCTGTGTAAATCCAGCATAGAATCTTCAAGCACTTTTACTCTTTCTTCAGCTTCCAAGATTCGGTTTTCGGCCTGGTCCATTCTGCTGTTCGTCCTTTTTAGTTCCTCTCTGAATTCATGAAATTCGGCCCGAAATCGTCGTAATTCATCAAATAGCGATTTCAAGCTAATCTTTTTGTTAGCTACACTACCGTTCAAAAGTTTGGGGTCACTTAGAAATTTCCTTACTTTTGAAAGAAAAGCACTGTTTTTTTCAATGAAGATAATTTTAAACTAATCAGAAATACACTCTAATATCTAATATACATTGCTAATGTGGTAAATGACTATTCTAGCTACAAATGTCTCATTTTTGGTGCAATATCTACATAGGTGTATAGAGGCCCTTTTCCAGCAACTATCACTCCAGTGTTCTAATGGTACAATGTGTTTGCTCATTGCGTCAGAAGGCTAATGGATGATTAGAAAACCCTTGTGCAATCATGTTAGCCCAGCTGAAAACAGTTTAGCTGGTTAGAGAAGCTATAAAACTGACCTTCCTTTGAGCAGGTTGAGTATCTGGAAAAAATTATTATTTCAAATACAAATCATTATTTCTAACCTTGTCAATGTCTTGACTACATTTTCTATTCATTTTACAACTCATGGTGGTAAATAAGTGTGACTTTTCATGGAAAACACAAAATAATTGTCTGGGTGACCCCAAACTTTTGAACGGTAGTGTAGGTCCAGGTCCTCGTCTTCTGAACGGAGGTCCTCCGGTTCAGATTCTGCGGCCGCTGTGCGTCCTGACCTGGGGAATATCAGTTTCTTCTGTTTTTGGTTAGGCATGGTGTTTTTGTCTTTTGATTTTTATTCTTCCAAAAATCCGTTAAGTCTGATTTTGAGGATGTTTTCCTTGGATTGGGTCTGGGAGGTTCAGCGTTAAGTTGCTATCACCATGGCGTCCAGACCGGAAGTCCTTTTTTTGTTTTTTAACACAGTAGCGGGTCATTTTGACCCGAGGACAACAGGAGGGTTAAAGTACTTTAATAAGCTCATGCTTCTCTCGGACAGTGACGCTAGCAAGGCACTCTGCCTGCCAACTGGAACGGTCACGCAGGCGGGGCACTTCTGACCTCCATGCTGATGACGGTCACGCGTGTTGTTCGTGTACGTGCTTGCGGACCATCATTCCTTCATATTTTTTTCTTAAATTTATATTTCCTTGGCCTGGGCCACTCGGAGGTTGGTTCTGGGCTGCATGTGGTCCACAGACCGCTAATTGAGTAGGCCTGCTGTAGCATTTGAGGTGATGTCATTCTGAGCTCATTACTCAGATGTCCAGCATTTTTGGAACAGGATCATGGGTCTTGTGTCAAAAGGCCCTGACACACAACACCCCTGGGTGAGAACGTGTTGTAAGATCACAAGAATTACACAGGGTTTTATGTGTGTGTGTGGGGGGGGGGGGGGGGGGAGGGGCTCTTAGACCCCATCCATATAAAGTTTTCACCCTAAACTGGCAAACTTTCTTTTTACAGTTTGGCTGTTCGTACACAACTCCAGAATTGTGGCATTGTGAAAGTGTAAAAAGTTTTAAACAAGTCTCCAGAGTGGAATGGTTTTGCTGGCATCTTTTTTCCACCTCCCTCTGCATGGAGAAAAACAATAATGTGACGATAGCGCGACGTGAGTGTGAGTGGGGCGTAACCCCCGGAGCCACAACAAATGACTGACATTGTAGGCACCCAGCACAATGCAGACTGATACTATTCACGCTCAGCAGGGATTGCATACGGACAGAGAACCCCTGGGGGGACAACCAGAACAATGGACTATTGTTATACATCCCCGGATTAAGGAGAGGAAGTCCGGGCGCCAGTTGGTCATGCGATTGATATGTATTTTCTGATATGTATACCAATATACTAATGTACCATGCATCCTCTCTGTCGGTATAAAAAAGCTTACAATACATGCCTCAAGGAGCACACACAGGACACACAGCACAACACGGCGCACAGCGCTACAGTGTGTCTCATGATGATGGAGGAAATAAAACTCTGAAACCTTCCAGCTCGTCGCATCTTGCCTGAACTTATTTGTTCCTCCACACTGGTGACCCTTGACAAAGAATGGAACACGAGGCGAACACCCAGAAGATGACCCTGATGGGAAGCCTCAGCACGCGTCATGGTGCGCCCCTCGCCTGATCTTTTACCACCACACTGGTGACCTGACGAGGGAGAATGACCGTCTCCTCCCTCTCACCGAGCTGTGGATCCCAGAGGACCAGAGAACGCCTGCAACCTCTTCATCCTCACCGGAGCGCGCTCCGGAGTGCAGCGCTGGGACCAAAACGCACCATGAACGACACGAGTGAACGAAGGAAGCAGCCTGAATGGGGACAATCATCGACGCTGACTGCGTTGATTTCCACCGAGCTCCCCAACTCTGACTAAACTCCGGACAGCGGACCTCCCACGCAAAGAAGCCCCGCATGCACACTGCAGGATTACGAGGACAGCACAACTGCCAGCTATGTGGTCACTGCGCCAGGCATGCGCCACGCACCAGGGACAAACCGGCTCCACAGACTTATACATCGTCCTCCGCCGCTGTACATGCCCGAGGAACATGGCCGATCACCATCCTTGGAACCTTTAGGGCTGCTCTCGCACCTGAAGCATACATGCAGCCCACACACAGGACTTTGTATGGGTTTCTCAGCCACAGCGCACAATGGGAATTTAGCCGATTGCTTTCCCCGATGACTTTAGGGCTGCTCCCGCACCTAAAGCCAAACCGCCTCACACCCTCACACAGCTGCAGTTGTTTCACAGCCACTACGTATCCTCGGGGAATTTGGCCGCTCGCCTTCCCCACATCCTCGCTGGATCGAGCCGCGAGAGAAGTCAGAGACATAATTTTTTTTCCACAGCCACTGTGGATCACCGCCACGTTTAATGGGAAATTCCCTCACCATCGCGGATCCACACACAATTTTTGCGCGGCCCAGACACCTTTGATGTCCTGGGCCGGCACTCGCTTACTCCCACCCCCCTCCCCCTCCTTCTGCACAGAGCTTTTCCCGCACCTCACTCCCTAAAGCCAGCTGATCGCTGTCTTGTTCCATTACGCACGAAACACACCGGCCCGTGCGCCCACGATCCACGGCCATTCAATGTGCTGAAACTCGGAGTGGAGGACATTTTTTTTCCAACCCCTTCCCTGTCCTCCCCACGGACTGACATGCCCTCCGACAGTTCTACCGGATCTGGAGCCAAACGACGGGGGGTGGGGGGGGTGTCACAGCCCCTTCCGAGCGTTCTGAGGGGAGCAGTGTGGGCACCCAGCACAATGCAGACTGATACTATTCACGCTCAGCAGGGATTGCATATGGACAGAGAACCCCTGGGGGGACAACCAGAGCAATGGACTATTGTTATACATCCCCGGATTAAGGACAGGAAGTCCGGGCGCCAGTTGGTCACGCGATTGATATGTATTGACTGATATGTATACCAATATGCTAATGTACCATGCATTCTCTCTGTCTGTATAAAAGAGCTTACAATACATGCCTCAAGGAGCACACACAGCACAACACAGTGCACAGTGCTACAGTGTGTCTCATGATGATGGAGGAAATAAAACTCTGAAACCTTCCAGCTTGTCGCATCTCGCCTGAACTTGTTTGTTCCTCCACAACATATACATAGGTGCTACTTGGCAAAACACACGAGCTGCACCTCATCGGTCGACACATCCCTCGGTGGGAAGTCCATTCCGGTCTCTTTGCCGACATCCAAGATGGCACCGGGACGGTAAACTTTCTCCTATATCTTCAAAACTATACAGCAAAACATGTTTCTGAAAACAATCAAGGCTCGAAATAAATTGTGTAGTTGCTGAATATGTGTTTACTTTTCACTAACAACCACTATTTTAAAAGTTCAGCACGAGCTCCTGAAGTGATTGACAGTTGACAGGAAGTCGTTCATATGTAGTGCTGTAAAGTCGCACTGCCACCTCCTTGCCCGGCATAGTTACAACAGCAGTTTTCACACATTGGATGGTCTTGTGCTCACAAGCCGTTATTTCTGCGAGGTTGATGTGTGCATGCAGATCTTTTTTCCAATTTCAATGAAAAAGTCATGTGCACAGCCTCCTAGATGGCGTATTTGCTCTAATTAGAGTCACACCTTTACATGAAGTCAGAATGCTTGGCTCATTTTATTACAGAAAAATGTGTAACAAATCCGGTGAAAATGTGTGCCGGTGTGTCGTGGAGTTGTTGGGCTTTATCGAGAAAAGAATGAAGGTTTTAAAGGAAAAAAGGTTGGGAACTAACAAACTAAAACAAATAACTAAAGTTTAAATATTACCACCTTGAGTTATTTCATGGCCTAATATTGTGATGATCAAGAGTTTCATTCATAGCTTCATAGTAGTACTGCACATCAGAGGGAATAACTGGTTTATGGAGGATGCTTTGTAGCCTCGGTTAAGCCTTTAATTGTTGGCTATACTGTAAAACTTGGAACAAAATGTGGAACAGTAACTTTAATGTCTCTACTGTTTTGTAAAGACTTTCAAAACCAAATTCAGAAACCCCAACTCTTTGTCTTGTATGTTGACTCCACATGAGCTTTGGAGGTATTGTCATGTTCCACGATATAACAGAAAGGGCTTTGAGATGAATTATTGCCACAAAGTCCACTGTTGTCTATAACAACATTGTGTGCTGAAGCAACAAGACTTCCTTTAAGTGGAACTATGGGCTCAAGCCCAAACCAGTGAAAACAACCCAGACCAGAAGAATGCAAGAGAATCCCAACTTGGGTTTCCACATACTTTTGGCCATGTAGAGTGCTGTAGTCACATTTCCCCAAAATGTGCATATCAGTTTTGTTTATATTTAAGCAAAGTAGCTTCTATAATGGGGACGTGTCAGAGAACTGAACAATTTATTTCATTGTTATATTCATGCATTCATGTAAGCAGGCTTTGATGAGCTGTAATTGTATTTGCAGGAATGGGCATTCATATGTAGGACAATATTCCAGTTTCCCCCTTGCAGTCACCCTGAGAGAGAGGACAAACCTTTTCACCCTCTCATATCACGCTGTATCTATCTCGCTGGCCTTGTAAATGTCATAATAATGTGTCCACTGTGTGCAGTGGAATGTCAGGCACGCAGGCCCTCTTGCCTTCTCAAGCCATCTTCCCCTGTGAATGGGCTTCTTCACCCCTCCTGAGGTAACTCACGCCTGGGGGGTTACTGGGGGGTTCAAGGAAGATGGCATCATGGTTAATTTGTGCAGATGGAGCTATGTAACGTGCTCCTGCTTTCGTTTTGTTGCTTAAAACCCCTGTCTCTGCTTGAGGCCGATGACGGCGGCGTTAAGGGCAGTGACGAAGACCAGACTCATCGTCTCCTCATCTTCATGTCGCCACACTTTACTCTCGGCTCTGTTGTAATGCGCTGCGTTTGCACGTCGCGCCTCGGTGTGTTTGAGTGTGTGTTTTTGTGCATATAAGGGAAGCATTGTCAGCAGGGAAAAGGCACAAAGAAGGGGTCCTTCGCCCGTACAGACGCACATTATCCACTGGCGCACACATGCACAAAGCATCGGGGCATCAGCTGTGACGGGGTTCATATAGATGTGCTGAGGGTTGGAATGCAGGAAGGAGGGGAAAGAGGAGGAAAGGGCCTGTGTGTGTGTGTGTGTGTGTGTGTGTGTGTGTGTGTGTGTGTGTGGAGGGGGGGCATCCTAATTAGAGCAAAGGGCTGAGATGAAAAGGCAGAAAGGGTGGGGGGAGAAAGAAAGTGGCCAGAGGTGCTGTAGCAACCGCATCATCATCTGGATGTTACTTGCATTGGAATGACGCCCTGATAGGTGCGGCGATGGCAAGTGATAAGTTATCATATGGCTATAGGGCAAGTGATAACCAGCCACCCAACAGGCATTGACCCCTGTTCCATAGTCACATTTACAAAGAGCCAACGCGTCGAGACAAAGAACCAGTGAAACTGTGAAGAGCAGTTTTTTCAATTGATATATGAGCTTAGGCAGAAGCAGACGTGACAGTTGTAGCACCGACATGAAAAAGTCCACCTCAGTCACATTCTTAGCAATGGAAATAAGCAGTTTTCTCTCACTTGTTGTAGTGTTAATCGGCCCCATCCTGCCATTCAGTTGTCAGGGACTGAAAAAATGCAAAATGCAAAACAAAACAAAACAAAAAATCAAAAAAGGAATAATGAATTTTTGATTCTTGGCTAACAAACATGCAAATTAACCACACACTATCCCTTCAGCTTCTTAATGCAGACTTTGGGTCTGCAAATCCACAAGATTGCCATGGCCCATGAGCTGAAGGACAGCATCTCTGAGGGGACACAGATGGCATCTGACAAAAAGGGAATGAGATGGACTCCCACATTCACCTCGGTTGAGTAAAATTCAAAATCTTCAGGGCTGCCGTGCCCCTGTGAAAATGACCAGACTCATATTCAACTATAGGTCCTTGAACTCCTATTATTAAGCCATTTCAAAGTTTGTGAAAAAAGTTTAATGATAAAAAATGTTGACATCAAGTATTTTTTTTTCATTAACTGTAGTTCCCATTTTGTGAAAATTCCTCAGTTACCAAAATAAAGTCCTTCTGAATGTTTTAATAACCATTATAGTTTCCAACTAGTGGTCTAAACTACATTAGACCTTTTTAAGAAACCACTGTAGAATAGCATTAAATGTTGTCACCATGGGGTGAGATGCCGTCTCAGCGCTCAGCCCATGTTTTCCTTCACCCCTGCTTCTCATTGAGCAGCGTCTCAGCAGGCTCCCAGTTGGCAGCATTACGGATGGCTGGGGCCAATTAATCCTCATCAGCTGGGGCGCTGCCAATGAGAATAAATAGGAGCAGCCTCGATGACTCGGGGCTGCGACATAAGCACTGCTAGGCTGAAGCCCCTTCGTCTGGTGTCAGCCTCTACTCCCCTTACAGCATTCCTGTGATTGTAACCCGCTGTGAGTATGTACGCCTTGTTACCCCTATGTCCGGTACGAGCTCCCTGCTCCTGCGCTGTGCAACCTGTGAGTGTACCTCTGTACGAGTATCTGTGCTCTCCTCATCCCTCATCCCTCACCTTTAATAAAACATCACGACTCACTGGCTCGCCCTTGGCTCTTATTGCGTGGCTCCCTAGAGCCGCGCGTGACAGATGTGTGGATGACTTTTCAGAAACATGAGCCTGCCAGACTGTTCCTTGATACAACTTTAAAGGGTGCCTGTAGTGAATTTTAATCAAAAGATATTCCAAAGGATCAAATATGATACAAGTGGTTCCATCCAGTAATTTTGGTCATGATTCCTTCTCAAATACACACAAGTTTCAAGTCACTGCTCTCTCAGTCAGTCATGGTCAGTGACATCTTGTCTCCTCCGTGGCCAGTTTCAGCACGGTATGGCCCTTTTCCACTAGTACCCACTCAGCCCTACTCTACTCTACTCTACTCTACTCAACTCACTTTAGGCCCTTTTCCACTAGCCGCACTTAGCCCTACACCGCACCACTCAGCCCGCTAGGCGCTTTTCCACTAGCCCCAGCACCGGTTAGCAGGTACTTTTTTCGTACCTGATCCAGGGCAGAGTCTAACCGGGCTGAGTAGGGCTGAGTAGGGCTGTGATATGACTTTAAGAGACTGGTCGCCGCTGATTGGTCAGGTCGTAACGTCATGAAAGCGACTTTTTCTGCTGAATTTACTCCACGACCGCCATTTGTAATTGTTCAGCCAGTGAACACAGTGCGCCCCTTTAATACGGTATATTATATTAATATACTGTATAATATACTTATATAATAATATACTCCTAATATTATATATTAGGAGGTGCGCAATTTTCTTTCTATATTAGGCGACGATCGCATCCAGCGCGAGTTGGACGGATCTACTTGAAATGCAGGTGTCCGAGCAGATGGCTTCCCAAGGGCACATCCGTACTGCCAAACAGTGTCGGGAGAAGCTGAAAAAGCTGAAAAGCGATTACCGAGCAGTGAAGGACCACAATGCTCGAAGTTCAGCGGATCGGAAGGAGTGGAAGTGGTTCGCTGAGAGACATTGGGCTCGACACGTCACTGTCACTGTCACGGTCACGGTCACGGCCTTGGAAACCGTGGATGGTGAGTGTTATTTTGATATTGCGCATCTTTTCGCCACTTGATCCTTTCTGTGCCAAGCTCACTGTTTTTAAGAAATAGGAAGGTTGTTAGATTGTGGGTAATGGTTGTTACTGAGGCTTGCGTATTGTTTTGCAGCCAACTGCAGATTCACGCTTGCTTTGTGTTAAGTATTAGCGCGAACAAAACGCTGAATTACGCTTATTGTGTTCCGGTTAAAAACTTTATAGAGTGTTGTGTACATGTTGCACTTTGGTGTTAAGTTTTAAATTGCGTGCATTTTCTTTCTAGAATCGCAGTTCATATCACAGGGGTCCACCTCAGTGGACAGACACAGCGGACTCTCCTGGCGCTGCGTCTGCGTGTGCGTCTGGCTGAGCGCCAGTTGGATCAACTCCCATGTCAGCCACATCACCAGCTCCATCTGGATCACGTTCAAGTGCCGGTAAGGCACAATAACCACGATTTTTTTTTTTGGTTGAAACAGGTCCAGCAGCGGAAACCAGGGTCGAAAATCCATCCATCCATCCATCCATCTTCTACCGCTTAATCCTGTACAGGTCGCGGGGGGGCTGGAGCCTAACAAGTTATGTACCAAATTGATTAATGCAATTTCCTGTAGCTGCATATTAATTAATTGAAAATGTCTTTTTAAATGTGCTAAAAGGTTATTCTTTGGTCTTCACTTATTGGTGTTCCACAACCATTTTTAGGTGTGGTGATTGGTGCTGTTGTAACTCCTGTTTTAGACAAAGTGCATGAACTGCCGTTGAAATCAACATGCTTCATTGAAATGCTTCGCGTCAGCTGACTGTATTAACCCATTCAGATTTCTGCGGCCACACTACAAGCAACTAGTTTAAACATTACCCATCCATCCATCCATCCATATTCTTAATCTTAATCCTTTTTAGTTTTGCAGGGGGGCTGCAGCCAAAGACAGCACCCTGCGTGTTGCAAAATCTGCTCTACTGAGGGGCAGCAACATGACAGTTCAGCTTATATACAGCAATGAAGCATAATATAATAGTGACATTCCACCACAGACTTTCACCTGTGTAATTCCGTAATATATGTAGTGATCCAGCTTTAACGACCATGCCTTTCTGTCTTTCCATCTAGGCAAGACGAAAACAGACAACTCCCATCGCTGACCTTACATTAGCGATGGTCAACATGCATGACGAAGAGATGCGGCTCTTGGAACGGCAACATGACCAGCGGCAAGAATCAGGAGTACATGCAGCATTTGTGACAGGTGGCCGCAGATGTGCGGGCAGATGCGCGTGAAGCCCTGGAGCAGGACGCTGCGTTACGAAGGGAAGAGCTCACAGAGATGTCATCGCCCAGTCTGTTTTTTTGTTTGTAAATTTTGCTTCTGGAATAAAATTGTATTGTTTGCATCAAAAGTCTGGTTTATCTGTTATGACACCGTATGAGAAAAGCCAATAATTACATACACATTCCATTCTCTGTTCACTCCACATGTTGCTGTTCATCAGGTCAGGTGTATAGCCTTCTAATGGTAATTTAATTTTTAACAGCACAACGAAACGTAATGTCTTGGTAGGTTTTTTTTTTATTTTAAACAAATTTGCAATGCTGAATCCATTTCTCTTGAATGGGTACATTTTTTAGGTTATAAGCAGTTGTACAGGTGTGCTTGAACTTGTAGACACTGCTAAAGGTAAGTACGTGTAAGTTGAATGTTGCATCACCAGTCAAAATTTAATAAATTAAGAAGGAATCTAGCAAAAATTTGGCACTAATAACAGTAGACAAATCGGACAAGGATACACAACTGTGTTTTTGTTGCACACAACTGTTGTTACCAACAAGTGCAAAATTTATATTCCCTTTTCCCAAAAATTAAAAATCAATTTGTAAGTAAAAGTGGGAGACCTTTACATGGGAAAATATGACATGTATCAACACATGATTTATAGTTCAATTTGCATTTCCACCTAAGCAAAAGTGACTTGTCGAGCTGGATTTTTGTGAAGATGGCCTGTGCGGTGTTTCTGCATGTAATTACATACCTGTCAAGTGATACGGTTTCGCCGTATTTTAATACGGGGAAAATGCAATTTTAGCAAATACGGGCGTATTGCCATTTCTGTACGCCAAAGAGAAAAATATACGGGAAAAAAAATTGAGAGTGTGGGGAGGAACACGTCGTGTGTGACCCCCACAGCTTACGGGGCTGTCAGAGCGCTCAGCGTGAGCAATTATCACAACAGGGAGAAGTGTGGACTCATCATTAGGCTGATGGCTTCGCACCTTCTTAACAGATAAGCATTATGAACAAGAGGACAGGTAGATGGACCATGCACAACATTTTATTTACAAAAAACATTTTTGAAATATGTATGCACATAAATGTGGACAAAATAGACAAGTATTGCATCACAGCATCTCGTGTTATATTGTAACATGCAGCTCGACATGGCGACGTCCCACTGGGAGGTTTGAACTCACGCCTCCCGCTCCGGAGTCCCGCACTCTACCTGTGTCACCAATAGGGTCAACCCCCTTGTCAAGCCAAGTAGGGTGCTTATATTGAGTTCGCTACAATATCACCACCCTGCTCCTCTGCTCTCTGTGCCGCTGCCACCACTGGTTCATCTACTGCATCATCCAATGTAGTGTCAAACGTCTCTCCATGACTCTCACACAGATTGTGCAGAGCACAACAAGTCAGCACCATAGATTTAACCAGTTTCATGTCACAGTCATTCCTCTCTCCTTCTCTCCTCGTCATCAGCCATGTTTGTTGTGGAGGATTCAGTCGCGTGTTTCACGTCACGAGGGTGTGGCGCCGCCTGCTGTTCAACAAATCCCACCCACAGCAGGTGTGCCAGCAGGTGTGCCAGCAGGTGTGCCAGCAGGTGTGCCAGCAGTAGTTGAAAAGCAACTGAGGCTGAACCGAACCGAAGTGAGTAGAGCCGGGTTTTCAATCGGGGCTGAGTGGGGCTAGCAGAAAAGCGCCTCTAGCCTTTTCCATTAGTACCTGGTACCAGGTACTTTTTTAGTACCTACTCTAGGGTAGGGTACAGCCGCGCTAAGTCGGGCTGAAAATGTGACATCAACAGACTGCAGGCCACTGATTGGTCAGGGTGTAACGCCATGAAAGCGTCCGTCTTCTGCACAATCTCCAAACCGCCATTTGCAAAAGTTCACGGAGTAAACATGGTCACCGAGTAAACACAGTATTAATAGAGATGGCTTCGCAGGTTTTGAAGAAATCTACACTGTGGTCCAACGAAGAGGTGCAGAGTTTTCTGTGCTTGGTGGCAAATAGTGTCCAGAGCGACATGGAGCGATCCCACAATGAAACAGATGGCAGCCCAGCATAGAACCGGACTACGGACAAGCTGAAGATGAAAGTGAGAGAACCATCGCTGGTGAGTGATTTGTGATATTGTGCATCTTTTCGCTTATTTAGCCTATTGGTGGTAAGCTCACTTTTTTGAGCAATACAACACCGTCCTGTGCTGGCTAATGAGTGTTAGCTAGTAGCTAGCTAGCTAGTAGCCAACTCTGCTGATTCGCGCTTGCTTTGTCCGAAGTATTCGCTTGTCAGAGCAAAACGATGAAATATGTTGATCCTGGTTAAAGTCCTGGTTTGTGTACGTGTTGCACTTTGGTACTGTGCATTAAGTTGTGTATTTTCTTTCTAGAATCTGTTTCCACATGCCAGGGGTCCGCCTCCCTCAGCATGTTGTGTTAATATTGTGGATACAGGTCAAGAGGACCCCAGGCTCCAAAATCTCAACATATTCAAGTGCATTTTCAAACCAGTGATTTATAAAGTGATTCATATAATTTTCTAAAGCCTCAAAATAGACCCACATACCTATTCTGTGGATTTTCCAAAAAAAGTGTTGGAACAGTGTTGTCGTGCTGTTTCTGTTCCACCATAAATCTCTGGATTGAAAATGTACTTGTACATGTGCAGAGTGGATCCTGGGGTGTTCACTGGTCAGGGAAACAAAGCATTTTTGTCACATCTCACCACTGACTTTCACAAGTGTATTTTCTTAATACAGGTACAGCTCCAAAAATTAGAATATCATGAAAAAGTTATTTTTTGTCGCTCATTTCAGAAAGTGAAACCCATATATAGATTCATTACACTGACAGTAATATATTTCAAGCGTTTATTTATTTTAATTTTGATGATTATGGCTTACAGTCTCTGAAAACCCCAAATTCAGTTTCTCAAAAAACTAGAATATTACCGGTACATAAAATTAATTTTAAAAAATAGTTTTAAATAGAAATGTTGGCCGTTGAAATGTTGGTTAACATGAGCTGTAAGCCATAATCATCCAAATGAAAATAAATAAACATTTGCAATATATCACTGTTCGTGTAATGAGTCTATATATGGGTTTCACTTTCTGAAATGAGTGACAAGAAATATTGAACTGTTTCATGATATTCTAATTTTTTGAGATGTACCTGTACTGTATATGTGTTGAACTTGCTTGAATTAACCACCACCCATTTCTGTCTTTGGCCTAGGCAAGTGAAAAGGAAAAGCAGCCACCCCACAACGGACCTTGCCACTGTGGAAAGTACTGAAATCTTTTGCTTTTATAGGTAAAGTGCCAAAACTAAAGTAGCACAATTTCCACTTAATATAAAAAGGACTCAACTGAGATTTATTTGATTGTGTGAATATTACAGAATAATTGAAAATAAATGGCACATCAACTGTAAAATAAACCGCTTGTTTATTTATTTATGTTTTTTTGTCAGATCACTTGTGTGATCCTTTGTGAGTTATATTCATAACTGTATGTTGCACTTTGGGGAATGGGAGTTGTTCAGTCACCAATATAATTTAGTTTATATGTGTAGTTTATAGTCTATCGTCAATAAACTCATGCAGTATTATAATAACAGGACATTACAAATATGAGACCCATTGTAGTGCATCCTTTTATATTTTAGCAATACAAGTACAAAACACCGCCCACACTTGAAGCCAGGGCAATAAGAGACACAGTGGTGACAGAGCGGTGGCTAAACTTTTATTGATAAAAATTACATATTTTGACTGAGCGACTCCATGCTCGGTGATGCACACCCTCAGTTAAAGTACTAGATTCCATTCAACTGAAGGTATTAACTCATTCTGATTGCTGAGGCCACAGTAAAAACAAATTATTTTAAACGTAACCCAGCCCTTGTAAAATCTACTTTACTGAAGTGCAGCTAAATGAAAATTGTGGTTAAATACAACAACAAAGTACTTTTTTGTCACATTCCACCACTGGCTTTTAGCAACAAGTATATTTCCCAAATATGTTTTCAACTTGCATTAATTAACCACCACCCATTTCTATCTTTTGTCTAGGCACGAGGAAAACGATCCACCCCAAACCGGACCTTGCCTCACTATTTACAGAGATGCAGGCTGGAGATCTGTTGAACCAGGACCAGCTTGAGCGGCACATCCAGCTGCTTCTCATTGAGGCAGCGTGGCCGGCGTGTGTGACCCATTCTAAGTTTTTGGTTTTTTTTACAGTTTGAATTTTGCACATTCTGAATAATCTGGAATTTGCTGCAGATTGTAATAAACAATTTAGCAACTTATGTGTTTGCATCATGATTTTCTGTTTTGTCTGTTAAGACACTGGTAGGAAAAGAGTCAACAGTACAAACCACTTATCAGAGACTTTGAAAATAATGGCTAATTTTTAAGAAAAAGTAACCAAAACCAACCATTTTATTTACTGAAGACTGTATTGTTGGATGTGCCAGTGCAGAAGACACTGCACACTTTAGTGATAGTACCAGTATATGGAGGAATTCTGGGCCATATTAGCATCTGTATTTTCTAATAATGGGTTAGGGCAGGGGTGTCCAATCATGTGCCATGGAGGGCCAAGACCTGCAGGCTTTACCTCCAACCAGTGTCTTCAACAGCAGATTCCACTGAATTTCTTCCACTGACTGCTGATCAGTGAAAATACCTGCTGAAGAGACTGGGTAGAAGAGAGAACCTGCAGGGTCTTGGCCCTCCATGACACATGATTGGACACCCCTGGGTTAGGGTTTAATGGGATTTAACATTTTAACACAAACTACTTTATGGTTCATAATTCTGTTGGCAGACTTACACCAAACCAAAAGTGATTTCTCAAACTGCTGGATTGTTCTTAGACAGCTTTTCCAATCTTTTAGTATTTAATTTATGTCACTTGTAACCTTCACACATAAAACAAAAGAGACACATCTGCAAAAATTCCAAAGGTTTATTGTCAAAATTCCCAGTGTAATACTACATGAATACATGTATAGTACATTGTTGATGCAGAGAATATACAGTATATTTCTACAGTATCTACATGTATCTAGTAAATCAAGTATTTTCCATGTAACCTTGTGACTGCATTATTTTAATTGCTTTTAATCCTAGATCAAGTTTGTTTTGGCCTAAAATGCATCATAATTGTCAAATATATCTTATTATACCTAATTCAGTACTGTTTACCTTTTGAATATATATTTTGTGGCTAATATAACCCCATAACTACAACCTGGCGATCAAGTTTTGGCAGGTGAACAGTTTTTGCCATGACACCACCACAGACTCAGTGCTGCTGGAGCAGGTACATGACATGATGTCTCAACAGTTTGTCCATGATTTTCACGCAGATCAGAGCAATTTGTTGCACAGGAAGCTAAACTTTTCTACAGACGTTCTTAAGTTCTATAACCACTGAGTGTTTGTGAAGCTGGGGTGACATCAGTGAGAGGCTGTGTTGAACGCCTGGACCCACGGTTTGAAGCGGTAATTTTCCCACAACAGAGCCATCTGAAACACACACACACAGCATACATATTTTAGTACCTAATAGCAATAACTTGCAGACATTACAATGTAGTACGACGGACTTAAAGCAAACTAGCATTAGCAATCATTAGCTTACTGTCATATGTGATATAGTTTGCATCCTCACGTCTTCCGCTCTATGGCTTCCTAAACGCTCCAGTGCTTTTTCAGAGTGTTTCGTCTCGCTGCCTGTCCCCTTCTCTGGTGGTCCTTTTTGACCTTTACGCTGACAAAAAGCCAGAGACTGAGGAGTCGCCTTGTACAGCCGCAATGTTATGTTTTGCTTGTGTTGTGTGTTTTACATCACGGGAGTGTGGCGCTGCCTTACTGTAAAAAAATCCCATCCACCCCAGGCGTACCCAGCTGCAATGGAAACAGAAGCGTACCAAGCAGAGTAGAGTAGAGTAGAGTAGAGCAGGGCTGAGTGGGTACTAATGGAAAAGAGCCATACATAGTGACGCACAGTTGTTGCTTTGTGCCACTGACTGGGCTGCAGTATAGCTGTCAACAAAGTTTCAACATCAGAATTTTATGTAATTTTTTACAAACATGTACAAGTAAATCTACCTGCATATAATTTAATGAAATAAAATTCTACTACACTACCGTTCAAAAGTTTGGGGCCACTTAGAAATTTCCTTATTTTTGAAAGAAATGCACTTTTTTTCAATGAAGATAACTTTAAACTAATCAGAAATACACTCTATACATTGCTAATGTGGTAAATGACTATTCTAGCTGCAAATGTCTGGTTTTTGGTGCAATATCTACATAGGTGTATAGAGGCCCATTTCCAGCAACTATCACTCCATTGTTCTAATGGTACAATGTGTTTGCTCATTGCATCAGAAGGCTAATGGATGATTAGAAAACTCTTGTGCAATCATGTTAGGTCTGCAATGCTGTAATTACTGCAAATGGAAGATTCTTTGACGAAAACAAAGTTTGAAGGAAAAAAATTATTATTTCAAATACAAATCATTATTTCTAACCTTGTCAATGTCTTGACTATATTTTCTATTCATTTTACAACTCATGGTGGTAAATAAAAGTGTGACTTTTCATGGAAAACACAAAATTGTCTGAGGTGACCCCAAACTTTTGAACGGTAGTGTATATCAAGAGTTGTTCAATATATTTTGAAGTTACTTGACTGGGAACTTGCCTGTTCGTCAGGTCCCCTTCAGCTGCTGGTCCCCAGAGGTAACTGCGGATCATGCTGTCAGTAAAGGCAATTTCCATGGACGGTTTGTGCAGTATATATCCGTGCAAATTTTGCGCTGTTTTCAACTTGGATCTTGACCTACTGAGCATCTGCTGAACACTACTCGTCTGCAGTAAACACATTACTCTTCCGTGGTAAAGCCGGAAACAACGATTGTATGTCACTTCTGGCCAGCGATGGCTACTCCCCATTGGTTTTGACCGAGTGGTTTTCATGGGATAAAATTATTCAGTATACTGACTCTGGTGGGTTATTTTTACAGAATAAATTGATTTTTTGCTTATAAGTAATACCTATTGCAGGATGTTGTTACAATGACCAATATGGGTTTCCTTTAATGGAACCAGAAATTAGCAGTAAAAGGAGAAAACAATCAAGACTGAAGGTGGAGAAGAAATTCAAAATCATATTACAATACAGTATGCATACTAATTCACTAAAGTAAAAAAAAACACTGACAATATGGGTATGTGTCTCAGTAGCTTATAAATCAGGTAATATAGCTATTCTACTGAGGAATTCACACAGCTCTTCTGTATCTCCTCTGTTGCTATTGTCTTTGGCTGTGCATGTGCAAGGTACTTTCCAATCAGGTTGCAGAGCCACAGTGCGAAACAATGTGTGATGAAATGAAAGCGTGATGTCATACATGCAAAAGCACCCATTCATATGTAAACAGACCATTCAGTGGATAGTCAGTGTTTTGGTTTGCGACAACATAAAGCCTCCATAATTATTTGTTCCATTTTGAGCAGTCTGTTCTGTATTTTGTGTTGCACTTGTCTGTCATTCAAGTTAAAGCTAGAAATCAGTGGTCATTCAATTAGTAATTTAGGACCATGAAGGCGAAACTGTTTTTACTGTAACTACCCCCCCCCCCCAAAAAAAAAAACTTGTCGTGCCCCTGGCCAGGAGGTTGCTGCCCAAAGCTCTTTGTACAGCTATTCCTTTGCTATGTCAAATAGTTGCTTGCCCTGTGTCTTTTATCACATAGAAGTGATACTTTATGTTCATGTCTGCTTTGTTGTTTAAGTTACGTGTGATCCCCAAACCCTACCCCCTCACTATCTCTTTTTTTTTTGTCTGGGTGCAGTCAATAAAGCTTTGCGTATACGTCCCACTGATGCTCACTTATGGGTTAGCTTCTAAAGGCTCCATTGTTATACCCTATGGATGAGCATCACATGTCTGGCTGGAGGCGTAGAATAGAGTTTGATAAGGACAGCAAAGCAAGGAAGCAGCAAAACTGCTATTAAATCAGCAGAAACATAAATCCCACTAAAGTTCACAAACGACTTCTTCCCTTTACTATTTCTGGAGATTGCTTTCCTAAACAAGCAGATTTTTTAGATTATTAAGCCAAAAACAATCATGCAAACAAAAAAAAAAAAAAACCATTACCCACTCTGGATTATAATCAGCCATTTTAATCAAAGCCATCTAGTTGCACCCGCTCAGTCACAGAAGCACTAATTCCCTGACACTATATAGCATATGGCTTAGCTTTTGTGCTGACAGATGTCCATGCTGGAAAATAGAAAGCAGGAAAAAAATAATCATGACCTCTGGGCTGGCTCAGTGCTTGAGGGTCAAAGGGCTCAGACTTGGAGGGGGCGGGGGGATATGACAATGGAGCAAGGAAATGGGGAGGTGGAGTGTTGTGTGGCACTCAATTCCTGTTAAATACCAGCTAAGTAGGTCACATTAACATGTTTTTGGACTAACACATTAATATGTTGTTGGGCATGACATGAAATGCACTTGGGATTTTATTGCTTTGACTGTTATTCATTGATGGACTTTGACTCAGTGAGTCATTGTAAAATTTATTGAGATAATTGGGACTTTACACGTCGCCCCTCCAAATAGAACTATTAAATCACTGAGATCAACCGTGGAAAACACAACTGTGACATTTTAGTTTGGTTTTCTATCCACTCCTTTCATTGAAGGAGGGGAAATCCCTGCAGGGACTTCCCCCATGTGGCTGTATCAAATAAAATACAGTCCAGGTAAACAAAGGTAGTTTTGTGGATTGTTTGACGGGTGTTTTTAAAGAAAGTTGTTTCTGGGTATTTAACGAGAGCCAAAAAAAAAAAAATATATTTTTTTTTTTGTCATTTTAAACGTTGATTTGAATGGGGATTTTTCAACCTTGTGTTTTGGTTTTTTTTTACGCCAATGGAGAATTTACCCATTTGCCATCTCAGTTGGTCTTTGTCTAACATACAGTAAACACACACACACACACGCCTGGCACATGCTGCACTGGAAATGGTGTCAGCCCATTATAAATCCCTTTTGACACACGAGCATGCCAGTGACCTTATTACCATGACAACAGCTACTACCAGATATTAATGCTGGGGCAATGCTGGCACAATATGACACAACAACGCAGGCACTTATTGTGCAATGCGTTGCTGAGAGGTGAACCACTGGCCTTTTAGTTTCCTTTTGCACTTGCTTCTTGTTGTGTTCCCCCCCCCCCCCGTATTTGCTCTACTTTCCCTGTATGTGTTGGTGTGTGTGTGTGTGTGTGTTGGATAATGTGCAATGCGTTTGCAGTATTCAGGTATAAGGGAAAATTCTTGGAGCTAGAGAGAAAAACATCCTTCCAGCAGCTTTCAAGAAAGGATTGATATGAAGGTAGGTCAGGCCTATCGCTCAGCTCTCACTTCTCCTGTGCGTGTGTGTGTGTGTGTGTGTGTGTGTGTGTGTGTGCTTCCAAACTGTGTACACCCACGCGAGAATCCTAAAATAAATGCTTCTTCTTTCATACATGTGAGCACATTCAGCATAACTGAGCAACACATCCACCCCCTCCCGTTTCCTCTCATACCTCCTCCTCCTCCTCCTCCTCCTCCTCCTCCTCCTCTACTTTGCTCCAATCCATCCTGCAACAGAAAGGATATTAAAGTATTGGAATGGGGAGACTGGGAAAGGGAGAAAAGCTGGGGGTTTTGCATGCCATTTTGACCACTCTTTTTTTTATTTACTCTGTAAACTTACCTCATGAATCCCAGACAAGCAGCTTAGAAAGAACAAAGGGAAAAAAGAGCGGATAAAAAAAGAAACTGAATGTCCTTAGAGATGCTCATGCTTGACTGTAGTAGGTAGTTACTTGTTTTAGTAGTGACAACACCTTAGTTGTAATGAAACCAACTCACACAAACCTAAGTGAACTTAGACTGTTTAGTCATCAGCCATACAAGGATGACACAACACCAGCGAGATCATGTGTTCATTATCACTGTGCTGACATGCTCATATTTCACATATATAGTCATGACCATGATTAATTTGGTCACAGTTGAAATATCTGAGAGGCATTAAAAATGCAGCATATAAAGACAACAGAATCCTGTATGTGTTTATAATGATTGTATGCTTTAAAACTGTTAATGTCAACTGTTAAATAAAATTAATATTGTATCTTAAGATAAGATAAGATAAGATAAGCCTTTATTAGTCCCACAACGGGGAAATTCCAGGATTGCAACAGCACAGGGATAGCAACACTCAGAGCAACAATCAGAAGGCAAGAAAAAAAACAAGCAAGCAAGAGCAGCTAATATACATATGTACATATTACTATAAAATATATATATATACACACACACACACACACAGACACACAGTGCAGAGCATTGTAGCTGGATGGAATAAATATATGAATATATGAACACACAGTGCAGAGCATTGTAGCTAGATGGAATAAATATGTAAATATATAAACACCCACAGTACGGAGCAATGTAGCTAGATGGAATAATATGTAGATATATAAAAACACAGTGCGGAGCATTGTAGCTAGATGGAATAAATATGTAAATATATAAACACACACAGTGCAGAGCATCTTAAGTAATATATTGTTATTTGATATATTAATTGTCCTTCCAACTTTATTATTTTTTTTTAGATGAGTGTGAGTAAGAGTAAGAAAGCATGCACTTAAAAACTTATTTGAGATATGATTTTATTCTTGGCAGTTTGAGGGGTTTTTTCCCTCATAATTTATGATAATTTTCTTGTAAATTAAGGACTTTTCTGTTGTAAATTTGAAAGATTTTTGTCACTTAAACTGAACTTTTTTCCTCATTATTTCTGGTTTTGCCGCTGTAAATTTAGGACTATTGTACATTATGATTTGTTCTCATAAATTTGTAAGGGGTTTTCTCATAAATTTCAGACATTTTTCTTGTAAATTTATTACTTTTTCCCACATCAATCTGTGGATTTTTCCCCACTAAATTTATCTCTATTTTAAAATGAATTTACTGTTTGTCCTAACAAATTTGAAAAGTTTGTGGTGAAATTGTGACTTTTTCCACATACGTATAGCGTATATACGTATATAGCGTATATACGTATATATCTTAAACTTAATTTGTAGAGCCCGAATAGAACAATGATTTCAGCTCTGATTCCCCCAAAATAAATAAATAACACTAAATTCATAAAATTAATTAAAAAGGCCAAAGATATAGTCCTTTCTGTAATAATATTATATAAGTTCTTATGCGTAAATTTCCCACCACCCCAGTGAAAACCTAAATATTGGCAGGTATGCATTCTCTACTACACTGAATAATTTCAGAAACACCTAGAAATATTCAGCATTTTGCGTAATAATGATAAAACCCAAAGCTACAGCTATGTATAGTTACCTGTAGAAGATACAGTCAGCCTGTCTCCTGTCTCACACTCGCCTGATGTCTAGGAGGAAGGGGCTAGTAAATAATCTATGGGATATGCTGGATCAGCATGTATCAAATCAAATCAAATCAAATCAACCTTTATTGTCATGTTGCTGTACATACAACTGTAGTGCAGGCAAAATGAAATTACGTTTCTCTAGGCATCCATATATGTAAAAAGAACATAATTTAAAACACTCTCACTCACCCACCACCCCACACAGCCATTCACACATCCCTAAGACACATTTAGTTATTACAGTAATATTAACTTATTACAGTTGCAGTTTAAAGTGATAATAACTACCTATGTACAAAATACCAATTAAAGTGGCTAAGTGAGTCAAAGTGGCTACTTGAAACTAACTAGAACTATAATATACACTACCATTCAAAAGTTTGGGGTCACTTAGAAATTTCCTTATTTTTGAAAGAAAAGCACTGTTTTTTTCAATGAAGATAACTTTAAACTAATCAGAAATACACTCTAATATCTAATATACATTGCTAATGTGGTAAATGACTATTCTAGCTGCAAATGTCTGGTTTTTGGTGCAATATCTACATAGGTGTATAGAGGCCCATTTCCAGCAACTATCACTCCAGTGTTCTAATGGTACAATGTGTTTGCTCATTGCATCAGAAGGCTAATGGATGATTAGAAAACCCTTGTGCAATCATGTTAGCACAGCTGAAAACAGTTTAGCTGGTTAGAGAAGCTATAAAACTGACCTTCCTTTGAGCAGGTTGAGTATCTGGAAAAAATTATTATTTCAAATACAAATCATTATTTCTAACCTTGTCAATGTCTTGACTATATTTTCTATTCATTTTACAACTCATGGTGGTAAATAAGTGTGACTTTTCATGGAAAACACAAAATAATTGTCTGGGTGACCCCAAACTTTTGAACGGTAGTGTACATAAATATACAGAATGTCCATAAGGTACAGTAGCATGTATGAAAGATTCCGGCTCAACTGTTCAGTATCCTAACAGCTTGTGGAAGGAAGCTGTTAATCAGTCTGGTGGTTCTGCCTCTGATGTTCTGGAATTGTTTGCCAGAAGGCAGCAGTTCAAAGCGTTTATGCAAAGGGTGAGAGTGGTCCTTGACAATGTTCAGTGCCCTGCTCTTACAACGGCTCTGAAAAAGTTCTTGGACAGAGGGGAGGGAAACTCCAATTACCCTCTCAGCTCCCTTGACTGTCCTCTGCAGGGCTTTTTTGTCTGACATACTGTGACTGGAGTACCATGTTGCAATGCAGTACGTCAGAACACTCTCCACCACACCTCTGTAGAAGGTCCTGAGGATGCAGATGGGGAGAGAGGCCTGTTTGAGTTTCCTCAAGAAGTGCAGTCTCTGCTGGGCCCGCTTCCTCATCCCCGAGGAATTCTTGCTCCAGGTCAGGTCCTGCGAGATCTACACTCCGAGGAACTTGATGTTCTCCACTCTCTCCACCGAATGGCTGCTGATGCTGAGAGGGACGTGTTCAGGCTGTGACTGCTGGAAGTTGATAATCATCTCCTTTATTTTGTCCACATTGAGCACCAGATTAGGGCCTTTTCCACTAGCACGCTTTAGCGCGACACGGGACGGCTCAGCACGCTTTGTACGCTTTTCCACAAGCCCCAACATGGTTTAACAGCCGCGATTCTCAGCCCCGCTCCAGGGCAGGGTACAGCAGTGCTGAGCTGTGCCGTGTTGTGACGTTAACAGACTGGTCGCCGCTGATTGGTCAGGTCGTAACCGGCGCTGATTGGTCAGGTTGTAACTGCCCCTCTCCTCCTCCTCTTCTACCGAATCTTCCCGACCTTCTCAATAAAGTTTTTGAAAAAAAAAAAAAAAAATCTTCACGACCGCCTTTACTCAGCACGCAACCACTGTTGGCGGTTTCTTTTCAGTGTATTGCTGTGCTATTTTCATTTATTCTCTATCAAAAATGGCTTCGCGTAATAAGGGTGTTCCATGGACCAATAAGGAGGTGCAGTGTCTGCTCACTGCATTGTCAGATGAACGTATCCAGCGTGAGTTAGACGGAGCCGCCCGGAATGAAAAAATATACCGGGAGGTCTCGACATCGGAGTCCTTTAACGGTGAGTTTAAATTTTTTTTATTGTGCGTTTTTTCGCAAATATATTCGGTAAGACGCTCAGTTTATTTATGCAATAAAAAAGGTGTTCATTTGTGGATGATGATCGCTGCTTTATTGCAGCACACTGCGGACTAAAGCTTTTATTTTAATTATTCATGTGAACAATACGCTGAAATAAGCTTATGTATTTTTGTTAAAAACTATTGTCTTTTCTGTATATCTTGCACTTTCTTGCTGTATTTTATTGTGTGCATTTTCCTTGTAGAATCATCCCACGCGTCCGCCGCGACAGCCCGCACGGATTAATTCAACCGAGCCTTCATGACCCACAGCTGGCAGAGACGGCTTCATTCAACCGAGTCTTCGTGACCTAGTTTGGGAAGCTGGTGTAGAGGCACTCAGTGGTCGGCGTGTATAAAATGTCGATTAACCTTCATGTTGTGTTGCAAAGTTTTTTTTTTCTTTTAATATTTTGTATATAATAAAATGGAATTGTTTTGGAAAGTGTGGTTTGTCTGTTATAACACTGAATTATAAAACAGTATAATTACATGTATAGTGAGGGTGTGCTGGGAGCGTCTGGCTGAGGCCCCTGTCCGGGAGGTCTTCAACTCCCACCTCCGGAAGAACTTCAACCACATTCCGAGGGAGTCTGGAGACATGGAGTCTGAATGGGCCATGTTCTCCACCTCTGTTGTTGAAGCGGCAGCCCAGAGCTGCGGCCGCAAGGTGGTCGGTGCATCTCGTGGTGGCAACCCCCGAACCAAGTGGTGGACACCAGTGGTGAGGGGGGCCATTAAGCTGAAGAAGGAGTCCTATCAAGCTTGGTTGGCTTGTGGGACTCCCGAAGCAGCTGAGGTGTACCGGCAGGCCAAGCGGAGTGCAGCTCGGGTGGTTGCTGAAGCAAAAACCCGGGTATGGGAGGAGTTCGGTGAGGCCATGGAACAAGACTTTCGGTCGGCTTCAAAGAGATTCTGGCAAACTGTTCGGCGGCTCAGGAGGGGAAAGCAGCTCCCCGTCCACACTGTGTATGGTGCGGATGGGACACTGTTGACTTCAACTGGGGATATCGTCGGGCGGTGGAAGGAATACTTCGAGGATCTCCTCAATCCCACTGATACGCCTTCCACAGAGGAAGCAGGGTTTGGGGACGAGGGGGATGACTCGCCTATCACAGGGGCTGAGGTCGCCAAGGTGGTTAAAAATCTCCTTGGTGGCCGGGCCCCGGGGGTGGACGAGATTCGCCCCGAGTACCTCAAGGCCCTGGATGTTGTTGGGTTGTCATGGTTGACACGCCTCTGCAACATTGCGTGGAGGTCGGGGGCAGTGCCTTTGGCATGGCAAACCGGGGTGGTGGTTCCTCTCTTCAAAAAAGGGGACCGGAGGGTGTGCTCCAACTTTAGAGGGATCACACTCCTCAGCCTCCCTGGGAAGGTCTATGCCAAGGTACTGGAGAGGAGAGTCCGGCCGTTGGTCGAACCTCGGATTCAGGAGGAGCAATGTGGTTTTCGTCCTGGCCGTGGCACATCGGACCAGCTCTTTACCCTCTCGAGAATTCTTGAGGGTTCGTGGGAGTTTGCCCAACCAGTTTACATGTGTTTTGTGGACTTGGAGAAGGCATTTGACCGCGTCCCTCGTGGATTTTTGTGGGGGGTGCTTCGGGAGTATGGGGTATCGGGCTTGTTGTTACGAGCTATTCGGTCTCTGTACGACCGTTGTGAGAGTTTAGTTCGCATTGCCAACACTCGGTCGGAGTCATTCCCAGTGAGAGTTGGACTCCGCCAGGGCTGCCCTTTGTCACCGGTCCTGTTCATAATTTTTATGGACAGGATTTCTAGGCGCAGCCAGGGAATGGAGGGTGTCATGCTTGGTGACCACAGGATCTCATCTCTGTTGTTTGCAGATGATGTTGTCCTGTTGGCTTCATCCAGCAATGACCTACAGCTCTTGCTGGGACGGTTTGCCGCTGAGTGTGAAGCGGCTGGGATGAGAATCAGCACCTCCAAGTCCGAGTCCATGGTCCTCAGCCGGAAAAAGGTGGATTGTCCTCTCCGGGTTGGGGACAGGCTCCTGCCCCAAGTGGAGGAGTTTAAGTATCTTGGGGTCTTGTTCACGAGTGAGGGGAAAATGGAGCGAGAGATCGACAGACGGATTGGAGCAGCATCTGCAGTGATGCGGACGTTGTACCGGTCTGTTGTGGTGAAGAGGGAGCTTAGTTCTAAGGCAAAGCTGTCGATTTACCAGTCAATCTACGTTCCTACTCTCACCTATGGTCACGAGCTTTGGGTAATGACCGAAAGAACGAGATCGCGGATACAAGCGGCTGAAATGAGCTTTCTCCGTAGGATTGCTGGACTCACCCTCAGAGATAGGGTGAGGAGCTCAGTCATCCGGGAGAGGCTCAGAGTAGAACCGCTGCTCCTCCACATTGAAAGGAGTCAGTTGAGGTGGTATGGGCATCTGATTAGGATGCCTCCTGGACGCCTCCCATTTGAGGTGTTTCAGGCACGTCCCACTGAGAGGAGACCCCGGGGCAGACCCAGGACTCGGTGGAGAGACTATGTCTCCCAGCTAGTCTGGGAACGCCTTGGTATCCCCTCTGAAGAGCTGGAGCAGGTGGCTGGGGAGAGGGAAGCCTGGGCTTCTCTGCTTGAACTGCTGCCTCCGCGACCCGGACCTCCGGAAAAGCGGTAGAAGATGGATGGATGGATGGATGGATAATTACATAGAAATTCCATTGCCTAGTCTGATCAAAATGATGCTGATCATCCTGTCGGGGGTCAACCATTGTAAAGGTAATGTAATTTTTAACTAGACCAAAAAAGAAATCTTTTTGTAAGCTTTCTGTTCTTTTTATTGAAATATCATAAAAAATTAGCACCAAGTCAAAGTAGGTACAAGTATATGTAAATTGAATGTTCTATCGGCATTCCAAATTCAGAGATTTACAATACTTTAGAAGGAGTGTAGCATCATCTAAAGGGAAAATAATAATACTGTTGTTCCAAACGTTGACCTGAAGGTGAAAAACATGAATTTTTTTAATTCAGTACATCCAAAATGCTCTAGGATGTAAAAAATAATACAATTTGGTGTTGGCCAGTGTGCCACCGTCTCATTATTTAATACGAATAAAAACAAGTTTCAGCTCATTATTTCTAGGTCATTTGGCAGTTAATTCAAAACAAAAGTGACTTGTGTTGTTGCAGCTTAATTATGAGATAAAATTAATTGTGAGATAAAACCACAGAGCGAGCAAGGCAATAATCCTTGGATCCTCCATTTTTTGTCTCGTGTAAATAAGGACTCAGTCGGGTGCGCAACGTCACGGGAGTGTGGCCCCGCCTCGCTGAGAATCTGCCGCCGCCCCGCTTCTAAAGCCTCCTAACACAAACCATCACAGCACAAACACAACACCGTGCTAATGGAGACAGAAGCATTCCGAGCCGTACTGAAGTGAATCGAGCCGTACCGAGGTGTGCTGGGCTAGTGGAAAACAGGCAATTGTTCTCCCTGCACCAACCCTCCAGTTCTCTAACTTCTTCCCTGTACATTGATTCCTCATCCCTCTGAATAGGTCCCACCACTGTGGTGTCGTCTGCAAACTTAATAATCTGGTTCCCCTCGTGTCTGGACACACAGTCATGTGTTAGAAGTGTAAACAACAGTGGACTGAGTACACAGCCTTGAGGGGATCCAGTGCTCAGCGTGATGGAGCTGGAGATGTTGTTTCCAACACGGACAGACTGAGGTCTCTCGGTCAGGAAGTCCAGGATCCAGAGACATGTGGCGGTGTTCAGACCAAGAAGGAGTAATTTCTCCATCTGTCTCTGGGGAATAATAGTGTCGAATGCTGAACTGAAATTAATGTACAGGAGTCTGGCATAGGTGTCTTTCTGCTCCAGGTGGGTGATGACAGAGTGCAGGGTGGTGACTATGGCATCCTCTGTGGAGCGATTTGAACGATACGCAAACTGGAGCGGGTCATGTGATGCAGGGAGGCAGGCTGTGATGTGTGGTCTGACAAGCTGTTCAAAACACTTCATCACAATTGGTGTCAGTGCGACAGGACGATAGTCATTCAGACAAGACACTACTGGTTTCTTTGCCACCGGTACTATGGTAGAGGTCTTAAAGCATCTGGGAATGATGGCCTGGCTCAGGGAGATGTTATAAATGTCACTCAGGACATCCGCCAACTCACTCGCACAGACTCGGAGCACACGTCCCGGGATGTTGTCCGGACCAGCAGCTTTACGTGGGTTGACCCTGATTAGGGTCCTCCGTGTGTCCGCTTCGTTGATGGTGATAGCTGGCCCAACAGATGGTGGAGATGGGCCAGTCCTTCCTCTGATTGTTGGGTTTGATGCTTCAAAACGAGCAAAGAAGTTGTTGAGCCTGTCTGGAAGCGAAGCGTCATCATCATCATCGACCCCCTGCCTGGACTTATAATCCGTCAGCGCCCAAACTCCCTGCCACATCCGTTTGGTGTTCCCTGTGTCACGGAGGTGTCCTTGGATTTTCTCCGCATAGGTGCGTTTCGCCGTCTTAATTCCCTTTGAGAGCGCAGACCTAGCTGAGCGGAGGGCAGTCCTGTCCTTCACTCTGAAGGCTGCATCTCTGGCTGTGAGCAGCGAGCGCACCTCTGCAGTCATCCAGGGTTTATAGTTGCCCCGTGCAGTGAAAGTCTTCACTATAGTGACATCCTCTGTGCACTTTGCGATGTAGCTGGTGACCATTTCATTGTACTCCTCCACATCTGTTCTGTCTCCTTGGGAGGCCGCTATTTTAAAAACCTCCCAGTCTGTATGCAGAAAACAGTCCTGAAGTGCTGAGGCTGCACCCTCTGGCCAAGTCCTGATTTGTCTCTCTACTGGCCTGCTGCGCTTCAGTAAGGGTTTGTAGGCAGGCACCAGCATCACGAATAGGTGGTCAGAATGGCCGAGTTGGGGGTGAGGTGTTGCCTTTTATGCATCTGGGAAGTTTGTGTCCACCAAGTCCAACATATTCTCTCCTCTGGTCTTAAAGTTCACAAATTGTTTGAACTTGGGGAACAGTCAGGATCCTGCACCAACATATCATGCTGAGCTTGAGGTGGTGCTGCTCTCTGAATGGTTCTATGTTCCTCAGTGTCAAATTGACAACTTGATGACATCAGTCGCGCACAGAATTGAGGCTTTGTTGGCAGCAAATGAAGGTCACACAATATTAATGAGGGATAAATTCAAGAAAAGTGATTAAGGATTACGTTTTGTTGCATGTTTGTACATCCAGATGATATGCATTAATAATCATTAATTAATAAACATTATGAAGTGTACAGTATCTTCATTTCTGTTTTACTCAATGACAACTAAAACCACTTTCTGAAATTGATGCAGTGTTGCATTTTTAATGCCTCTCAGTATATTTGAAATTCTGTGTGAATATTGCAGATCTGCATGGCTTTTGTCTCCTCTTTTAATGTTGTTCCTATCCAGACAAAAGAAATGAGCATAAGTATACCAAAGCATTTGTGAGCATAAAGTTCTTTTTGGGAGAAGTGGGGTGTTATCTGACAGAAATGCATGGGTGCCAACATTTCTGGCCATGTGTGGTCACTATGATTTATGTATTAGATTTGTGTGATAACATACGAAAATACATACATAGTTACAGTGATCTTATCTGTTGTTAGGCTGTTGTTACATGTGCAAAATTTCTTCAATCTGATTATAATTCAGATCAGAACTTTACTGTTTACATGGATCCTGTCATGTCCGGCTCTAGGGAGCCGGGCAATCAGAGCCAGGGACAAGCCAGTGAGTCGAGATGTTTTATTCTGGGTAAGGGATAAGGGATGAGGAGAGCACAGACACTCATACAGACGTACATTCTCAGGCTGCACAGCGCAGGGGTAGGTAGCTCGTACCGGACATGGGGGTAACAAGACGTGCATACTCACAGCGGGATACAAACACCGGAATGCTGCAAGGGGAGTTGAGGCTGACCCCAGACGAAGGGGCTTCAGCCTAGCAGTGCTTATGTCGCAGCCCCGAATAATCGAAGCTGCTCCTCTTTATACTCATTAACAGCGCCCCAGCTGATGAGGATTAATTGGCCCCAGCCGTCCCGTGACACTGACAGCTGGGAACCAGCTGAGGCACTGCCCAATGAGAGGCAGGGATAAAAGGAGCATGGGCTGAGCGCCGAGCCGGCGTCTCACCCCATGGTGACAGAGCCTCCCCCTCACGGTCGGGCTCCCGAACGACCAGGAACATCCCAGCCCCCCCCCCCCCTCCCCACCTAGGGTGGGCGGAAGGGAGGCAGGACCGGAGGGGAAGATGCAAAGGGAAGGACAAAAAAAACAATAGACCAATGTAGGGCAGCAGGGCAGAGAAAAAAAAACCCAAATACAATACCCTACAACACAGGGAAAAGGATTAACCCAGAGCACAGTTAGGGAGAAAACTGAGTTAGGACACAGGTAGGGAAAATACCAAATACGACTACAGACAGCATACAAATAACGTATAGATCGGGGCAAAAAAAAGAAAACCAAAAACCCACCAAAAAGGTGGCAGGAATGAATAAAGCAATCACAGAGTATAGTTAAGGGGAACAAAACACACTACTCCATAATGCACCAACAAGACAAAGGTCAGGACAAAAAATGATGAAAAACGCTGTGCATGGATACTAAAGAAAACAAAACACACAGCACTGAATATATAAAAGATCACCTAAAGAAACAGAGGTGACAAGGACAAATGGGTAATAATGAAGTACAGTTAAGTGGGAATGAAACGCATTACTTCAAACAATAACAAACACAGTCAATGTTAAAGTCGGGGCCAGGGAAGGCCCCCCACGAGGATAATAAGACAGAATGGGGTGATCACAGAGTATGGTTGAACAGGAAACCACACGCATACTCCATGATGCACCGACGAGGCCAAGGCTAAGGTAAGGATGAATGAAAACGCTGAGTAAAGATAAGAAAATGCAATACACAGCGCGATACATAAGGTGAGTCACCAAGAGGAAAAAAGGTGACAGGGTAACAGGATAACAATACGATAAAAATGCTGAGTATGGTTAAAAAAAACACACAGCACAAAAACATATATTCCCCTAATGGACAAAGAAACTACACCCGAGTGACCTCAATAATAATAAAAGAAGTAAAGGACACCCGAGGAGACGGCAGGCAGAGTCCAAAACGGCCGGAATTGTTCTGGTAATCTCCCCGCCCATTGTCCAGTTGGCAACCCGGGGAAGAGAAATGTTCGGACGGCGAACTCTGGGCCCAGATCCCAGGAATCCAGTCCAACGGCTGCCGAACCAGGCCGCCCAAAGGCAAACACAGACCAGTGGGGGGAAACCAGATCGCCGAACCGAAAGTTTTGCGGGTCGGGTCGTCGACCCGCATCACTCAACCACCAGGACCGTTGAGACGGACGAAGGGTCAGAGCGGATCCCGGTGGAAGAGGCTCAGGGGAGAGCCGATGACGAGGGCGGCGGGCCTCAGGGAAACGGCCACCTCCTCACCGGACCTGGACAACACTGGGGCAGCACCCACGTCGGACCCCGATCGGGCCTCAGGCGAACCCACGTTGGACCCCGATTGGGTCTCGGGCGAACCCACGTTGGACACTGCACCAGAACCGACCTCCAACGTTGAACCCGGACCCTCCAGCACCACGAGGAACAGCAACTCCTCGCCGGTGACCCTGGAAGAAGGCTCAGAAGAGAAAACAGAACCGGGATCAGGATCACTGGCAGCGCCAGAACCCGGCGAGACGAGCTCAGACGCAGCGGGCGGCTGCACCCTGCTCGTCTCCCCTGGAGATAGGCTGAAGTGCTTAAAGATAAAAAGAAAGAAAAGAAAGGAGAGCACTCGCCTGATCTCGGGTTCTGACGCCGTCCAGGACTGCGAAGATCCAGGATCCGTCGTCAGGAGGTCGTTGTCAGGCTCCCATCTAGCCGCGTCGGGCCCCGCAGCCAGCACGATGGTCAGCGCAGCTTGAGATCCCTCCAGCTCAGGTGACCCCGCCGACGACCCACTCGGCGTGAAGCCAGAAGAATCTCGTCCCGCTGGACCGAACCGCTCCTCCGTGGAGACCCAGGGACGCTCAGTCGTCGGCGTAGACTCCACGCAGCAGTCAGTCCCCCTCCTCCGTCCGCAATGTAGCTGCGGAACCACAGGCCCTCTCCATATCCCACCACGTTGACCCGGAGCCGGGGACCGCTCGGCGGAGAGAGACACAGAGGATGCGGGATTAGGCATACAGGTTACAGCAGGTGGGGAGAGTTCAGGGAGCTGCGAACCCTGAACTTCTCCTCCAGGGATGTGACAGAGCAAATCATTAAGCAGGTGTGAAAAAACAATGACTTGCCTGCCCCCTGGAGGTTGAGTATCGCCTGCTGTAGTGGAATCTGCTTCTTCCTCTCCCCGCCCGGCGATAACGGAGGACCCCCCGGGAATTCGTCTGAGGATCGCTCGCGTTGTCTCCAGCAGAGAGCTCACCAGGCCGGGATTCCAGGCACACACAGCGGTCAGGAAGCGCGTCGAGGAGGAGGGGGAAACAGCCGGGGTGAGCCAGCCCGAATGTCCAGGAATGACAGCGGGGGAACGAGGCTCAGGGGACGAGGCTGTAGAATCTCCACACTGACGAGGCGAAGGGATGACAGCTGCGTGGGAGGAACGGTCCTGACGATGACCCAGAACTGGATCCGGACGAGGTTCGTGCAGAGGTGACTCGGCGATGTGACGACGACTACTCCCAGGGGACGAAGCGAGGGGGAAACCCAGGATTCGCCGCTCCAGATCGGAGATCGAGACGAGGAAGGCGTCGAGCACGGGAAGGCTTCGTAGCCCTGAAGTCCTCACCATCAATCTCACTGCCGCCGCCACATGCCTGAAGGTGGTGACAGGAAACACAGTAGAGCTCGCGACAGCCACTCGACCCCGGACATAACTGCTGTCAGCTGCGGCTCCTCGAAGGGAATCCCGAGTGACGTGGCGCAGGTCGGGGGAAGTCCTCTGGTTGGCGCGAACTCCCGGACTGGAATAGCGGCAGGAACGGGACTCCGAAGCGGGGAAAGACGTCGCCCACTTCGACTCCCTGCCGGGATTTCCATCCACCCCGTGGAGCTTCTCTCGCTGTGTACCTGAAGCGTCTATCCTGGCACTGTCCTCCAGATGGTACAGAGAGTGAGGGTGACAGTCCAGGAGTTCCTCAGCACGGCCCGGATGCCAGCGTCTCGCGTTGGAGGCGTCGTGCAGGGTGAAGAATGTCCCGTCGACAGCCTCCGAGATGGACCTCAGCTCGTCGCCCTGGCGCCGGAAGTGACTCCTGGGAAACGGCATGCTAGCAGCGCTGACACCCGGACAGAAAGGTACATTTCCACAGCGACTCACGGCCGCCGGCAACTCTTCTGGCTGCGACATACTGTCATGTCCGGCTCTAGGGAGCCGGGCAATCAGAGCCAGGGACAAGCCAGTGAGTCGAGATGTTTTATTCTGGGTAAGGGATAAGGGATGAGGAGAGCACAGACACTCATACAGACGTACATTCTCAGGCTGCACAGCGCAGGGGTAGGTAGCTCGTACCGGACATGGGGGTAACAAGACGTGCATACTCACAGCGGGATACAAACACCGGAATGCTGCAAGGGGAGTTGAGGCTGACCCCAGACGAAGGGGCTTCAGCCTAGCAGTGCTTATGTCGCAGCCCCGAATAATCGAAGCTGCTCCTCTTTATACTCATTAACAGCGCCCCAGCTGATGAGGATTAATTGGCCCCAGCCGTCCCGTGACACTGACAGCTGGGAACCAGCTGAGGCACTGCCCAATGAGAGGCAGGGATAAAAGGAGCATGGGCTGAGCGCCGAGCCGGCGTCTCACCCCATGGTGACAGATCCTGAAAAAGTTGATCTGATTAGGACGTGCGTTTCCATGTGTCACAGGTTTGAATGGACTAAATCATTTTGACATGCGCACAATTATCCGACATTCCGGAAATATTAGAAGAAGAAGCAATTTCCGATGTAAACAAAACCCGCTTCGTGTCTTTCTCTTTTTGAAATGGACCTGTATTGTGTTATTCAGACTGTACTTTTGCTTCTGCTGGTCTCTGTAATGAAGCTACAAGCCCAGCAGTGCATACTTCTACATATGACGAACAGAGGGAGACAGCAGGACGATACAGACCAAATTTGTTTTACTCCTGCCATGTCTTCTGCTAGCTGCTGTAAAGGTGGAAATACGTCACGCCGACGTATAGCTGACGTACACACATCCGCAGTAAACACCTTTTCTACCCAAACTTCAGAATAAGTGTTTATATGTGCACCGATCAGATTAACAATTGGCATAACCCACCCATCTCAATTGGAAGGAAATTTTGATCCGAATGAGTGTGATTGGGTCAGAATATTTCAGATTGGCGTGTTTACATGAAGCATTTTTATTCCAATCGGGCTTTTAATCTGGTTACTTGTGTCCATGTAAAAATGGCTACTGTTGTGTGGAGATTTGGCCCTTGGGGCTTGCTGTAGCTGACGCCAGGCAGTCGACGTGGTAACGTCAGGTGGGCTATGGCTAGTATGTATATTGAGTGTGAATCTTAATAAAGTTCAGTTTGTTGCTCGGTACAACATGGCTCATGTCTTGCATTATTAAGACATAACATTTGGCCACGTCGGATTAAACCATGGTGGTGTGCGCAAGACTACCACCTCCGTTCTTGGAGTCTCCGGGTGTGCCAACTACACCGTGGCACCGCTGGTTGGAGGTGTTTGATGAGTTTATCGTTGCAACTGGCCTGGGCGGCGCCGACGAAAAGAGATGGAAGAGCATGCTAATCCACTGCCTTGGTAAGGAAGGCCAACGTGTGTTTCATGCGCTGGGTAGCAAGGACTCATTAAAGGAGTGTTTGGACATGATGGACAATTTCTTTGTTGATCAATGCAACATCACGGCGTGAAGACACAGGTTCTTCAACCGCTGTCAACAAGCTGGTGAGTCCACGCAACACTTTCTTATGGAGCTCCATAACCTAGCAAGCACATGCGCCTTCGGGCCTGTAGAAGAAGAGCTAATCCGTGATAAGCTAGCACACGGTACAAGCAATGAGTGGCTTAAAGAGAAGGTAATGTTAACTAAGGATGTCTTCACGCTGAAGCAAGTAATAGAAATGACCAGCCAAATAGAATCCGCTACCCAGCTAGGTCTACAAGTGCTGGCTAAAGAGAACCTAGCCACCCAAGCTTCCCCTCCGCGTCAGACCTCTAGCAATGCAGCTAACTCCTTGGGGTGGACCCCCAAAAAAGCGGTGGACTGTGGCACAGGCAGGAGCGGGAACTCTGTTTGGCGGCTGTGGCTATCCTCGTCACTGGGTGGGCGCGGGAAGAAGTGCTACAACTGTGGCCGTACTAATTACTGGACCAGGGTTTGCACCACCGCCAACAAGCCAACAGACTCGGAGCCCGAGGGCATGACGTCGGTGTGTGTAGCAGGCGCTAAGAAGTGGCCATTTTGCAGCTTGACGGGGTCGATGTGCCGCTTATGGTAGACCCGTTTTGTAAAGGGGGGGGGATGTTGTGTGGGGATTTGGCCCTTGGGGCTTGCCATAGCTGACGCTAGGTAGTCAACATGGTGGCGTCAGGCAGGCTACAGCCAGTATGTATATTGAGTGTGAATCTCAATAAAGCTCAGTTCGTTGCTTGGTACCACATGGCTCACGTCTCGTATTATTAAGACATAACAGTCACGCCGCTCACCGTTATAAAATCCCTTTATAACAATATAGTCACCTCCTGTTTTCCTGGCTGTTGGTGTGGCTGCTATGCTTAGCTCTCACTCTCCTGAGAATTATTGTCTGTAACTGCATTTTAATCATCTTTTTCCATCTACTGTCACCTCTCTGTTTAACAAACCTCTTGCACTTGTGTGGGCACTCAGTATCACCTAATCACTCTCTTTAGCCTTCTGTTCACCTTTCGTTGGTGTTTGTGTTAGCTTTGGGTTAGCCACTAGCTATGTGTGGCATACTGGAAACACCACGGCAGATGCCATGGACGTGAGGACGCAGGCAGGGATGACGTCACCACACTGTGGGTTTAAAGGAGAACTGATGATGGGAATCAGGTTCTTTGGTGCTCCACCTTCATGCCAGCAACAGCCTGTACTGCTAAGGTGTTAGTGTGCTAGTTATCATATTGTAACATGTGTATTAACAGTGTGTCTGTAATAAAGTTCTTGTTCCGTACAATGCCTGCCTCCGCTGTCTTGTATCAAGACATAACACTATGGCTACTAGCTCTCCTTCCCCTTCTCCTCTGGTGTGCTTTTTGTGTCAGATGTTTAGCTACACCTCTGCCTCTTTTAGTGTTAATGGTAAACGTAATAAATGTTGTCTTTTTGAGTCGCTCAAGGGGAGGTTGTGTGATTTGCAATCCTGGCTCCGCTGCACTGAAACACCATCAGTGGCAGTTAATGACAGATTCCTGTTAGCTGCAGTGGAGTGTCATAGCATAGGGCCTGCTATCCGTCCCCTGGCATCCACTTCTCCTGAGCAACCAGGAGAGAACGAGTGGATGACAGTGAGAAGGAAGCAGTTGTAAGCCCCTGGTTTACCACCAACCTGTCCACAATTGTTATCCACGCCGTCATAAACGACATCCGACTCTGGCAGTCGGAAGTCACAAAACTTAGTGTGGAATTGGTGTGTAGCTTTGCCAAAACAATGTCTGCCTCTGTAGTATTCTCTGGGCCCCTCCCCAACCTGACCAGTGATGGCATGTTTAACCACGTGTCATCCTTCAACTGCTGGCTGTCTGTGTGGTGTCCTGCAAACAATGTGGGCTACATAGACAGTTGGAACTCATTTTGGGGAAAACCTGGTCTTGTTAAGCAAAATGGCGTCCATCCCACTTTGGTGGTGCCTCTCATTTATCTAACAATCTGGCATCATTTTTATCCAAAGCCTTGACAATGTTATGACCCGAGCGCCGGTTCTGATCGCGCTCGGGCTAAGTTATGTTTCGCTGCCGGCCTTGACAGTTGCGGGCTGTATTCCGGCCTCACCGGGCTCTTATTGTGAAAGTGCTTGGTGGGGCTTCCGCCTGTCAACGGCCGGTCAGCTGTTTGTAATTATCGTCGTTAGTGCTTCGCCTTCTTAAGCCCGGCACTGGCGGCGGTAAGACGCAGCAGTGTCAGTCGTTCTTCGTCTGAGCTACGGATGCTTTGGACTGTTACCTACCTCGTCTGCCTGTGGTTGACCGTCGCTTCCCCAGGACCAGTAAGTGAGCTGTTAGCCTTACCCCTCCCGGTGTGAGTAGACCTCTGTGTGTCTCTGCCTCAGCAGCCTGTGTAGCCATTACTCCAACAACCATTGCCTGTGTATGACCGTCTCCTCCTAAGGACCTGTATGAGAGCTGTTTAGCCTTACGCCTCCGGATGTGTGTAGACTTATGTGTCATTGCCCCTGCATCTTGTGTTGTTACTTTTTCATCGTAATAAAACTCACTGAAAACTCACTGGTGACTGTGTGGCGTCTTATGGTGGCTCGCGAGAGCCACCACATGACAGTACACTGCTGCCAAAACGGCGTTTACGGTGATGCCAACCCGAGACGCAATTCACCAGTGGGTTCGAGTTTTTGGACATTTGCTTTTCCCTGTCTGGGTACTGTGTATGTGAAGAATGCCGTCGCGGAGGGGCTGCGCTTGGAGTCCGAGCCGCGAGCTGACAGGTGTGCTGGAAGTCGTGGATGAGCTGCTCATCTCCGCTTCCCTGCTGGATTATGACCACGGCATACACTGGTACCTGGACGCCGCCGAAGATATTCTTTCATCTCTCTCCCCGCTACGCCGACCACCCGGAAGTCGACGCGAGGAGGGAAGACATCGCCGCGCAACGCGAAATATACCTGATGATGGAGGAGGAACGCGGCATGAAGCAGGAGAAGAGGCACTCCTGCTCTTTGCCAATGGATCCCGATCCTGTCCTCGATCCGTTTCGGGAGTTCGCACCGTCTGGGGGCCGGCGAAGGCGTCGGCGCCATGGCCGGGCGCATCTTCGGCAAGCTCCTGCTCCGGATCCAGTTCCGGGCCGCAGGGATGACCCTCTCAATCAGCCAGCTGCTGTGAGTGAGCTGAGTCCTGTGCCGGTGGGCTCCGTCCATGGGTCCTTTTCTACCACCCAGCGAGCGAGGGAAGGAGCAATGTCCGCTACAGCTGATACCATCTTTCCTCCGGGAGACAGGCAAGTCCAATTTCACTGTCCTATTTTTCATAGTGATCTGTCTTGTCTGACTCCTGGGGGTGAAGCTCGGGGTTCGCAGCTCCCTGAGTTTCTTTCCCCAGCTGTAGCCTTTTGTATTAAACCTGCTGCCTCTGTGTCTCCTCCTGCTGAGCGGTCCTCGGTGTTAGTCCCACGCCGTCGAACGAGGGGGAGGCCTGCGGCTCTGGGAAATTTCCCGGCCCTGCAGCCTTGTTTTGGACAGAGGAGGAGAACGGACTGCAGTGAGGAGCCAGAGCCGACGAGAGAGCGTCCCCAGGGTTCTTCAGGGATGCAGCCCGAGTCAGCAGGTCCAGGGTCCTCTACCCCCACGCCATACGGGTTATTGGCGTGGACACCAGCGTGTGAGGATCCAGCTGCAGAGACCATCAGGCCAGCTGTGGAACCCGACGCAGCCGAGTGGGAGCCCGACGACGGGCGTCTTCCTGAACCTGGATCGGCGAAGTCCTGGACGGCTCCAGAGCCCGAGTGCAGGCAAGTGCTCTTTCTTGTTTTCCTGTATGGTGTGTTAGAGCATTTTTGCCTGCCTCATGGGGAGGCGAGTGAGGGGCAGCCGTCCGCTGCACCTGAGCTCGTCTCGCTGGGCTCTGGCGCTGCCGGTGGAACTGATCCCGGTCCTCTTCTGTTTTCTGAGCACCTCCACAGCGTTACCGGTCCGGAGCCAGTCAAGGTCACGGGACTGGGGGTTCCAGGTTCGGAGATGGAGGTCGTCGCCGGAGCAGTCCTGACCCAGTCGGGGTCCGACTTGTGGGCCGAGGTGACCCAGTCGGGGTCCGACGTGTGGGCCGAGGTGACCCAGTCGGGGTCTGACGTGTGGGCCGAGGTGACCCAGTCGGGGTCCGACGTGGGTGCAGCGATGACCCAATCGTGGTCCGACGAGGTCCAGTGGGGGTCCAGTGCAGGTGCGGCTGTGACCCAATCAGGATTCGAGGGGGTCCAAGTCTTTGGTTGTTCCCCTCTCAGGAGCCACCAGCTGGGGGCCGTTAGAGGTTTGTGTTTGGCAGACTGGCGCTCTCCTGTCTTGTCGTCTTCAGGCGGGCGGCTGCATGCATTTCCTCCACGGTCCTGGTGGTTGTGGTATGCGGGTCGGCCACCCGAGGAACTGCTTCGTGCGTTTGGCGTCTTGGGTTGGCCACCCAATAAACTGTGTTTGCTACGGGGTGACCTGGTTCGGCCACCAGAGGACTTGTTTCTGGGGGCCTGGGACTGGGGTAGGCCACCTGATCATGTACTGTGTTTGTGGGACTATCCGTGGGCCCATACGGTGCCTAGTCATGTCAAGTACGTTTAGCATTTTTTTTTTGTTGCTTCACGTAGTCATAGTCAAGTCAAATCAAAGCAATTTTAGATTGCCTCATGTTTCCTTTTTTTTTGGAAAGCCACAGTTTAGTCATAGTCAAGTCAAAGCAATTTTAGATTGCCTCATGTTTCTTTTTTTTTTGTAAGCCATGGTTTAGTCATAGTTAAGTCAAGTCAGAGCAATTTTACATTGCTCCATGTTTTTTTTTTTTTTTTTTTTTTTGAAAGCCACGGTCTAGTCATAGCCAAGTTATGTAAAAGCAATTTTAGTTTGCTCCATGTGTGTTTGTATGTATTTCTTGTTTTGTTTGTGTTTAGGTTGCCTCATATGTTTTTTGAAAGGCAGTCTAGTTATAGTCACGGTATGCCAAGCAATTTTAGATTGCTCCATGGGTGTTTGCATGTATTTCTTGTTTTGTTTGTGCTTAGGTTGCCTCATGTTTTTTTTGAAAGTCACGGTCTAATTCATAGTCACGTTATGCCAAGCAATTTTAGATTGCTCCATGTGTGTTTCCATGTATTTTTTGTTCCATAGTTATCGTGTTTTTCCATGTATTTCTTTTTCCATAGTTATCGTGCGTTTCCATGTATTTCTTGTTCTATAGTTATCGTGTGTTTCCAGGTATTTCTTGTTTCATAGTTATCATGTATTGTGGTTGTTTGGGAGTATGATTTTGGCATGTTAAGTTTGGGTTTTTGAAGAGATCCTTACTTTGAGTTCTTTACCACGTGGGATTATGTACTTTGGAGTTAGACGGGTTGTCTGTGGTCCCTGTGGGAAGATGTTCGGTGTCAGGTGTTTATGCTCTTTTTGGTTTTGTATCCCTTGTATTATTTTTGGTCATGTCTTGTTTTTTCTGGTTTCGTCATGGTTCTGGGAGAAACTGATGTATTCTTTTTCCTTTTGGTTTAAGGTCTCATTCATGGGTTGGTTCTCTCCCTCCACATCTGTCCCCCTACCTCCCACCCTGGGGGGGGTGGGGGGGTGGGGGGTGGTTCCTTAGGGCGTTCGGAGTCCGCCCGTGGAGGGAGGCTACTGTTATGACCCGAGCGCCGGTTCTGATCGCGCTCGGGCTAAGTTATGTTTCGCTGCCGGCCTTGACAGTTGCGGGCTGTATTCCGGCCTCACCGGGCTCTTATTGTGAAAGTGCTCGGTGGGGCTTCCGCCTGTCAACGGTCGGTCAGCTGTTTGTAATTATCGTCGTTAGTACTTCGCCTTCTTAAGCCCGGCACTGGCGGCGGTAAGACGCAGCAGTGTCAGTCGTTCTTCGTCTGAGCTACGGATGCTTTGGACTGTTACCTACCTCGTCTGCCTGTGGTTGACCGTCGCTTCCCCAGGACCAGTAAGTGAGCTGTTAGCCTTACCCCTCCCGGTGTGAGTAGACCTCTGTGTGTCTCTGCCTCAGCAGCCTGTGTAGCCATTACTCCAACAACCATTGCCTGTGTATGACCGTCTCCTCCTAAGGACCTGTATGAGAGCTGTTTAGCCTTACGCCTCCGGATGTGTGTAGACTTATGTGTCATTGCCCCTGCATCTTGTGTTGTTACTTTTTCACCGTAATAAAACTCACTGAAAACTCACTGGTGACTGTGTGGCGTCTTATGGTGGCTCGCGAGAGCCACCACATGACAGACAACTACTCAGAAGTGGGACCAGGAAGCAGAGTCACAGTCTTACATGCCTTTCTGCAGCTTCTCTCCATCCGCCACCCCTCAACTGTCTTCCCCATCAGAGAATCACTGTCTGCTTCCTCTAAAGTAAATAAATATATAATGTATAAGCACCCCAAAGTGATTAAACAAAAAGCTGATAAAACCCAAATTAAACATACTGTAGCATAGCAGTCTGTCGTGGGCGACAATGACTGTTTCATTTAGGTCTGATCAGATTCCTCCACACAGCTCTGTCCTTAGCCTTCCGCTGCCAGGAGCTCCTGTCTATATCCAACTTCTTCAAGTTTCTTTTTACAGTGTCTTTAAATCTGAGCCATGGTCTACCCTGATTGCGTTTGCCCTTGCATAACTGTGAGTAGAATAACTGCCGAGGGAGACGCTGGTGATCCATCCTCTCAACATGTCGGAGCCATCTCAGGTTCATCTGTACTAGCATGTCCTCCATTGATGGTAGACCAACTCGTTTCAACACTTCTACGTTGGTTATCTTGTCTTTCCATGAGATGTTCATTATGGCTCGAAGGTGTCTCATCATGTACGCATGGAGTTTCTTCACCTGCACTCTGTAGACAGTCCAAGTTTCAGCACTGTACAATAGAGTAGCCAGTACTGTTGCTCTGTACACTTTGCATTTCACACAGATAGACACATGTTGATTGTTCCACAGTCTCTCCCTCAAGTTTCCAAACACAGCGCTCGCTCTTCCCATTCTGAGAGATAGTTCATCCTCCAGCCTAGCATTCTCTGAAACAGTGCTCCCTAGATACTTGAAAGTATTGTACTTGCCTAGTGGCTCTGTACCAATGCTGATCTCTTCTGGTAGTGATGTTGATAATTGGAACTTTGGTGGTTGATAAAGGCGCTCTGTCTTCTTGATGTTGATTTGGAGGCTGAATTGGCTAGCTGCTCTTGCAAATTTCTCCACTAAAGATTGCATATCTTCCACACTGTGTGCAACTAGAGCACTGTCGTCGGCAAAGAGCATTTCTCTTACTACCTTCATTGATGTCTTACTCTTGGCTTTAAACTGTGCCAGATTGAACAAGTCCACTTCTTTCCTTGTTTGAATGTATACTCCTTCTGAAGTGTCTCTGAAGGCCACCTCAAGCATGGCTGCCAGATATAGCGAGAAGAGTGTAGGTGCCAGCACACACCCTTGTTTCACCCCATTGCTTACTGAAAAGTCTTTAGATACTAAACCACTCATTGCCACATTTGCTTGCATACCTGTATGGAATGCCTCGATCAGGCTGACAAACTTCTCCGTACAGCCATATTTCTTGAGTACCTGCCAAAGTCCTTGTCGCGAAACAGTATTGAAGGCTTTACTGACGTCTATGAAGACTACATAAAGCGGCATGTTCTGTTCGATACATTTTCTTGAACCTGTTTCAAGCAGAAAATCATGTCCTTTGTGCTTCTTCCACTTCTAAAGCCGCACTGGGTTTCCGGTAGTACATTGTGCGAGATGTGTTCATTGAGTCTGTTCAGTAGTACACGTGAGAGAATCTTACCAACAGTGGCTAGCAGTGATAAACCTCGGTAATTTCCACAATCTTTCCTGTCACATTTCTTGAACAAAGGCATAATACTTGCATCCTTCCAGTCTTGAGGTACTTTCTGGGCATCCCATATCTCTTGGATGAGCTTGTGCAGGCAGTTGGTCAGCTGAACACCACCAAATTTTCACACTTCTGCTGGAATTCCATCCCTTCCTGGAGCTTTACCATCCTGTGTTGTCCTGATAGCTGCCATTAGTTCATCAAAATTTGGTGGTTCATCCAGACTTGATACAGCTGGTCACTGCACTAGAGCTTCTTTAGCTTCTTCAGTGAGATCTCCAGGGTTGTTTAGTAGTTGGTCAAAGTGGTCTGCAAATCCGTCCAGGATCTTGTCTTTCTCCTGCAAAACCGTTTCACCATCCATAGCCTTTAGCTGGATCAAATTAAACATGTAGCCTCTAAATCTAATGACTCTAAATCTAATGACTTGGCCACTGTTCCTCCTCATAATTTAAAAATTAAATGCAGTTTGTTAAATATTAGGTCTCTAACTCTCAAGTCTCTCCTAGTCCATGATTTGTTAATTGATCATCAGATTGATTTACTATCCCTAACAGAGACTTGGTTAGGGCAAGAATATTATGTTGGCTTAAATGAATCAACTCTCTCTGGCTATTTAAACTGTCAAAATCCCAGAAGTTCTGGTCATGGAAGAGGAGTAGCAACAATTTACCATTCCAAATCACTAGTTAATGGAAAGCAAAAAACATGTTATAATTCCTTTGAGGGCCTGGTCCTCCAGTTATGGAGATTTTACTCCTTCTGTAGTTGATAGCATGGTAGATAGTGTTACAGCTTCTCCACATCAGACTCTAGACATGGGGGCCCCTTTAAAAACAGAAAGTCTAATCAGAGAGATTTCTGACTTCTTGATTCAACACAGAAGCTCATAGCTTAAAACAGAAGACTCGTCAATTAAAAAGAAAATGGCACTCCATTAAATTAGATGAAATCTATTTAACTTGGAGAAATCTACTTCTAATTTATAAAAAAAAATCTCTTAGGAAAGCTAGAACAAGTTATTATTCTGCATTAATAGAAGAGAACAAGAATAATCCCAGGTTTCTTTTCAGCACTGTAGCCAGGCTGACAAAGAGTCAGGACTCTGTCAAATCTAGCATTCCCTTAGAGCTTATTAGTCAGGACTTTATGAACTTCTTCAAAAATAAAATTTCATCTATCAGAGATAAAATCAGTCAGATTCTTCCCACCGTTAACTTAAATACAGTAACTACCTACAACTCGTTCAACTGATATCTGCTTGGATGTTTACTCCAATTGACCTTTTAGAGTGAGATAAAATTATTTACTCATCCAAGCCTTCAACTTGTCTAATAGACCATATTCCTACCAGGTTATTTAAAGAAGTCTTCCCATTTATTGGTAGCTCTGTTCTTCAAATAATCAATTCTTCATTCAAATTAGGCCATGTACCACAGGCTTTTAAAATTGCTGTAATTAAACAGTTACTTAAAAAAACAAAACTGGATCCAAGAATTTTAGCTAATTATTGACCAATCTCTAATCTGCCTTTCATTTCAAAAATCTTAGAAAGAGTTGCTGCCTTGCAATTATTTGACCACTCGCAGGAAAAATGGTTTATTTGAAGATGTGATGATCAGGTGAGCGTGCTCCCCCTCCCCTCCTGTTCCTGTCTTCCCGGCTCTGGAATATCAGTTACACCTGCATGATTATACACCTGCTGCTTCCTAATTAAGATAAGATAAGATAAGATAAGCCTTTATTAGTCCCACAATGGGGAAATTCCAGGATTGCAACAGCACAGGGATAGCAACACTCAGAGCAACAATCAAGAAGACAAGAAAAACAAGAGCAGCGAATATACATACTGTATGTACATATAAATATATAAACACACAGTGCGGAGCATTGTAGCTAGATGGAATAAATATATAAATATATATACACACAGTGCAGAGCATCATAGCTAGATGGAATAAACAGCATAACCGTCTACTTAGTTATCCTACATAGTATGAATATGTACCCATACATATTGTCACCCTCCGTAGCGACCGATATTGTCCTAGTTGTATACTGGAGTGGACCATTGTGTAAGTCTATTGCGTCTTTTGCATTCAATACTATTAGGTCGTCACGTTTTTTTTGCTATGTCTGTGAGCAGCCCTGCTTAGGTTATACAGTCTGACAGCCGTAGGTAGGAAGGACCTGCGAAACCTCTCGGTTGCGCACCTAGGGTGATGTAGTCTGCTGCTAAATGAGCTCCTCAGTGCGTTCAGTATGTCCTGCATAGGGTGGGACTCGGACTCCAGCAGAGATGACAGTTTAGCCACCATCCTTCTCTCTCCTATCTCCTCCACTGGGTCAAGGCGCTGCCCCAGGACAGAGCTACGTAGCTTTCTTGATCAGTTTGTTCAGTCTCTTCCTATCGGTTGCTGTAATGCCACTGCCCCAGCAGACCACTCCAAAAGTGATGGCTGATGCCACCACCGTGTCGTTGAATGTCTTCAGCAGCGCCCCTTGTACACCAAAAGACCTGAGTCTCCTCAGTAGGAACAACCTGCGCTGTCCCTTCTTGTAGAGTGCGTCGTTATTGTGTGACCAGTCTAGTTTATTGTTCAGATGAACACCCAGGTACTTGTAGGATGTCACCATCTCAATGTCTGTTCCCTGTATGTTTACTGGTGCTGTGAGGGGTTGTCCTTGCCTGTGGCAGTCCACCACCAGCTCCTTAGTTTTCCTCGCGTTGATCTGGAGGCAGTTCCGATGGCACCAGTCCACAAAGTCCTGGATAAGTCCTCTGTACTCAGCTTCATCTCCGTTGGAGATGAGGCCGATGATCGCAGAGTCGTCAGAGAACTTCTGTAGATGGCAGTGTGTTGTGTTTTGTGAGAAGTCTGCAGTATAAAGGGTGAACAGGAGGGGAGCCAAAACCGTTCCCTGGGGGTCCCCGTGCTACCGATGATCGTATCGGACACACAGCCCCAGGTTCTCACAAACTGTGGCCGGTTAGTGAGGTAGTCCAGGATCCATGATGACAGGTGCTGGTCCACCCCTACGCACAGCAGCTTGTCCTTCAGGATCATCGGTTGGATGGTGTTGAAAGCACTGGAGAAGTCAAAGAACATGATCCTCACCACATTCCCGGGCTTCTCCAGGTGGGACAGAGAACGGTTAACCAGCATATTTAAGAGCCAGCATGTGGAGAGCACATCGCTGGATTGTTAGGTTTAGCACCTGAAAACGTCAAAGCCTTTTATCTCATTTTTCTCTCAGTTTTGACCTGTGTTGTTCACTCCCTTTGTCCTCCTGTCTTTTCAGGTTTGCTGCCACCTTCGCGGTGTGTACTCCGGGGCTGATCATGCTCGCCTGACCAAGAAGACGCCGGATGCCCACCCAGGTCACCGTCTTCCCCCTGTTCCCTTGGTCCATGCAGGAGTTCCCTGCTGGGCTCCTCTGCTCATAGAGTAAGAGTGCTTTCCTATGTTATTCTCCTCTTTGGGAGAATCTGTCTCTAATTACGTCTTTTTGCTCTTCTCCCGTAGGCTACATCCACTCCAGCGGGCACCGGTTTTGTGTCAATTTAAGTGTGTGTTTTTGTGTTGCTGTTTAGTTTTATTTTTACAATAAACTGGTGAACTTTTACATCTGAGTCTGAGTATTCGTTCTAGCACCTCTGCGTTTGAGCCTCGCTTGCCCTGAATCATGACAGAAGAGTTTCAATCAAGGTTTAGAATTCATCACAGTACTGAAACAGTTTTAGTGAAAGTCACTAACGACCTCCTTATCGCATCTGATAATGGACTTGTTTCTGTACTTGTCCTTTAACCCCTTGCACTCCGGTCAATTTCCCTAAAAACGCCAAAAAATAACGTGCCCAAAGTAAATCAAAAGCTGTTCTTCAACCCTTTGCAGCATCTTCATGGGGTTGGTCTCATTTAAAAGAAAACACTTTGAATTTTTTGGCAAAACAGTCATAATCTTTCTAAGTGCTCCGGCCACTGAGTAACAGTCATCTAAACATACTGAACTTGAAGAAAATAAATTTTGCCTGGGTGTTTTTTTGGATACAAATGCTTGCAAATAACACACAGCTTCAGATCCGGGCTGGAAAATGCAACAGAAATGTAGAACCAAGTGTTATCCAGCTGAGGTCAAAATTTTGTAACAATACCACAAAAAATGAATATATTACACAGCTTTTTTCTCAGGTAGTTCCCAGGCGTTTTTGAACTGTGCCAAATTGTGCCAAATGGCACAGTTTGGAAAAAGCTTCATCTTGGGCTCTAATGAAAGGTGACACTCAGGGCTGTGTGTGTGTGTGTGTGGGGGGGGGGGGTTTGTCCCCCCCCCTCGCTACAGAGGACGGACATCACCCGTTGCACAGCGGTCCGTCATGTGGCGATGACGCACAGCTGTAATTTACCGATCGGTCAAAAGTCATTTTTGATTACAATTTTCAGGGATAAAGAATAATTTAGCTTATAACACTTACCTCTTTACAGCAGCAGCGTAGCTGGCGAACTTCTTCCTCATTGTCAGACGAACTGAATGAATGAATGAATGAATGAATGAATGAATGAATTTATTTATTTCGGATAGTACATTACAGGTTAAAAGAAACTGTATAATATAACAACAAGGTCAAATTAGACAAAGACTCCTTCTACTATACAATTCCACGTGAGTTATCCGAAATGGGTGATGGCTGAAGCCGCAGCTTATATTGCCCACCCATATTCCATCCAAGAATTCAAAGGAGAAAAAAGAGAAAACAAGACAAGAGCGATTACAATTTAAAGCAAGGCTAAGACAAAATATGACTGAGAGAAAAAGAAAACTGAGCTAGTCTAAGTTAAGCGGTTACTATTCAAAAACAAATCTAAGACATAGTGTCACAGAGAAAAAAGAAAAACTAAGCTATAACACAACACAGGCTGGAAATGTCAATCCCTATGTGAGTTTACATGTCGTCTTGTAAATATGTTTGGAGTATTTCTTCCTTTAGTTTTTGTTTAAATTGTCCAAGCTCTGTACATGATTTTAATTCAGGTCCAAAATCGTTCCATAATCTGACACCTTGCACTGAAATACAGTGTTGCTTGGTAGTTGTTCTCACTGTAGGCTTTTGAAATATACATGTTCCTCTGAAGTGATATCGTTTCTCCCTTGTTTGGAACAACTTTTGGATATTTGCGGGCAGTGATAGATTCTTCACTTTGAACATTATTATTGCGGTTTTAAAGTCGATCAGATCTTTCAACTTGAGAGTTTTTTGTTTAAGAAAAAGTGGGTTTGTTGGTTCCCTGTAAGCTGCTTTGTTGATTATTCTAATAGCTCTCTTTTGAAGCATAAAGAGTGGATATATGTTTGTTTTATATGTATTTCCCCATACTTCATTACAATATGTCATGTATGGGAGCATTAATGAATGATACAAGGTGTATAGTGTGGGTTGATTCAGCAAATTTTTCACTCTGTGTAATATTGCAATTGATTTGGATGCTTTACCTTTTATATAATTAATATGTGGCTTCCAACACAGTTTGTTATCAATTATTACTCCAAGGAATTTAGTTTCGGATACCCTTTCAATCTCTACACCATTTACACTGAGTTTGGGTACTGGGTAGTTGTGATGGTTGTTAAAGACTATAAATTTTGTCTTGCTTAAATTGAGCGTTAATTTGTTTGAATCAAACCACAGTTTCAGCTTTCCTAATTCCTTTCCGAGTGTATCCAGAAGTTGTTCCAAATTGTTTCCACTGCATAGCAGGTTAGTGTCATCAGCAAACAATATTAAGTCCATTTTTTCTGAAACTTTACATATATCATTTATATACATATTGAATAATAATGGTCCCAAAACTGAACCCTGTGGGACTCCACAGGTGACCTTCAGTAGCTCTGAGTTTTTGTTGTTAACACATACAAACTGATATCTATTCTTTAAGTAACTTCTTAACCAGGACAGTGCTACCCCTCTAATACCACAATTTTGTAGTTTCTTTAATAATAGATTGTGATCTACTGTATCAAATGCTTTTTTAAGATCCAGGAATACTCCAACTGAATACTCTTTATTTTCAATGGCTGTTGATATTTTTTCTGTAAATTCCATTAAGGCATATGCTGTTGTCCTTTTGTGTCTGAACCCATATTGCTGCTCACACAATAAATCATTCTTCAGTATGAAGTTGTCAATTCTCTCATAGAATATTTTTTCAAGTATCTTGGAAAATTGCGGTAATAGTGAAATTGGTCTGTAGTTGGAGAGTTCCCCTCTGTCGCCTGTCTTGTAAATCGGAATTACTTTAGCTATTTTCATTGCATTGGGAAATATACCTGATTGGAGAGACAGGTTACAGATATACGTCAGTGGTTTCACTATGCATTCGATAACAGTTTTGACTAGTAGCATATCAATACCATCGCAGTCAGTAGATGTTTTACTTTTGAACGATTTAACAATTTCAATGACCTCTCTTTCGTCTGTGTTCTTTATGAAGATGGTGTCTTTTACAGCAGTGTTATTGCATATTGAATCACCTGTTGGCATCGTAGTGGGTATTTCTCGGGCCAGTTTAGGTCCAATGTTAACAAAAAAATTATTAAATTCATCTGCAGGTGAAGCTATATTCACATTCGGAGTCGATTTATTATTTTTTGGAATGTTAGTTGGGTAGCTGGTATTTCTGCTTTTATTTCCAAGGATACTGTTGATTATTGTCCATGTATTTTTAATATTGTCTTTGTTTTTTTCCAGTTCTTTACTGTAATAGTCTCTTTTACTACATCTTATTATATATGTTAACTTATTTTTGTATGTTTTATACCGCTGCTTTGCTTCTTTTGTCCTTTTCTTTATGAAAGCTTTATATAATAAATTTTTCTTTTTACACACCTTTTGTAGTCCTTTGGTTAGCCATGGTTTGTCAGTAAATTTGTGTTTAAGCTTTTTTTTAACTAATGGGCAGTTTTTTTCATAAAGAGTGGTTACAATGTTTATAAATGTGTCATAGGCTTCATTTACATCTGATACATAGACTTCTGTCCAGTCTTGCTTCAGCAAGTCCTCTTTAAAAGAACTGATTGCGTTTGGTGATTTGTGTCTGAACGATTTTGAGATTTTTTCTGGGTTGGGCCCCGTGTGGCCATGGATAAGTGCAAAGATTGGCAAGTGGTCGCTTATATCATTTATCAATAATCCACTTTCTATTTTCTTGTCGAGAACATTGACAAACAGGTTGTCAATAAGTGTAGCAGAGTGAGCTGTGATTCTACTGGGATGTGTTATTGTGGGATATAGACTCATGCTGTACATAGAGTTCATGAACTCTGTAACTACATTTTGTTGATGTGGATTAAGTAGATCAATATTAAATCTCCACAAATTGCTACCATTTTCTTACTAGTAATATTATTGTACAGCTCGACTAATTTATCTCTGAATGTCTCAATGCAAGTTCCCGGCGTTCTGTATATGCAGCTTATGATTAGATTTTTTGTTTTGTCTAGGTCAATCTCAACAGTAACACATTCCAGAATCCCTGGTAGTGCTGAGGACATTTCATTTACAAGCTTACATCTATATAGGTCATCAATATACAGTGCAACACCACCACCCTTTTTTTGAGATCTGTTAATGTTAAACATCTGATATCCCTCTATTGCCATCAGGGGAGCCTGGTCTTCATTAAGCCAGGTTTCAGAGACTGCTATAGCTGTGAATTTTCTGTTTAGCTGTTTTAAATAGTCCCGAATCTGTGAGAAGTTTTTGTTAAGACTTCTGCTATTGAATTGTATTATTGACAGTTTACCATCTAATTGCACTTGACTTTTGAATTGCTTTTCAGTGTAATATTCACAGTGGTTATGAATATTATTGAAAAAGTGGTTATCAGGATCAATATCATTCTCCATCTCTTGTGGTTTATGTTCAGCATAGTGGCATATTTTTAGAGTTTGAGTTTCCTCACTCTGTGTTTCATAGTCAGTGTTCATCTGTATTTATCTAAGTCAGTAGCATCTCTGATCATTATACTTTTTGCTTGCTCAGGTGTTCCATTTAGTTTAATCCAAATTCTACAATTTCTTGTCCAGGTTGTCTGTATCTTATTATGTTTCTTTAGCATCCGTGCCTGCCGTGCTAATTCAGCGTTTTTTTTTTGTCAGGTGTTCATTTAGGTAAACTTGAGTTTCCTTTAGTTTTTTGGCCTGCCTCAGTATGTCATTTTTCACCCTCCTGTTCACAAAGCGCATCACAATTGATTTCTTTGTTTTGTTATCTTTCTTCGGTAAAGCATAACAGGCTGAGATCGCATTGGCTTCTACCTTAATGTCTTTATCATTAAGGAACTGAAGCACTTGGTTTTCTAAGGACATTGATTCACTTATGGAAGCATGTTCACCACTCAGTCCTGTAGCGGCATGGGCGTACGACTGATATCTGATGTCTAGTCCACTTATAACTATGTCATCAATGCGAGAACCTTGTTCAAGATCCTCGACGTGTTGCTCCAAAAGATGCCCGTGTTGCTCCAGGTCCATAATTTTTTTGTCTTTTTCTTTTATTATTGAATGTAGGGCTTGTACCTCCTGTATTAGGTCTAATATTTTGTCCTGCTGGCTAGTCACTTTGGCCAATTCTTCTAACACAAAGTTCAGAGTTTTTTTAATTTCTTCCATTTCCTCTTTTTTGGGTGGCATTTTACTGACCTGTGGATAGAAATAAGCAGAGAATCCGGCTAGGCCTCAACTAGCTCGGTCGCTACTGGACCCGCCGCTCCTGCGCAGCTTCTCCGCCGAGTGACGCTGCTCAGCTCCGCAGATCACCGCCGTCTATCGCCGGCGCCTGCCTCCGTCTACCTGGCCAGTTATGTCGTGCACCGCCGGCGCAGCCGGAATCCACCGATCACAGCCAACTCCTTAATCTGTGCCCCCACACAGCCCCCTTCCCAAACACCCAGAAAGAGCCCTAACCCGTTGGTCCTTTGGGCTTGAGCCGGCACCCATAGTGGCTGTAGCGTGGAACCGGCAGTCCGGTCGAAACACCCTTCGGGCAAGGTGTGTCAAAAGGAATGTTGGTCTGTGGAGGGGAAGAGGGTGGGGAGGGAACAGGGATAGTTTTGTGAGCACAGTTCTCTGCAAGGGGACAACCAACTTGCGGAAGCACTGTAGGTGGGTGTCTGCGCCGGGGAGCTTGAGCCAACACCACCTGTTCATCTGCCAACACATAAGCGGGCTTCAGCCTCTCAATGTAGATGGTTTCCTGACGCCCCCCAAGTCTAACACAAAATGCTTTGCCCCAGTTTCCAGCACTCTGAACAGGCCAACATACGGTGGACGCAGCGGAGTTCTGTGTGCATCGTGCCTGACAAAAATGAACTTGGCGCTCTGTAAGCTCTTTGGCACAAAGGTGTGGGGAAAACAATGGTGCGCCAGGCCCGGCACGTTAGCAGCCCCTGTACCGTAAAAATTTTGCATGGGTGGATTGTCCCGGGTGTGGGGTTTTCTGGTAAAAGTTCCCTGGGGATCCGCAATGGCTGAGAAAAAACGAGTTCTGCTGGGAAGGCTGCCAGATCCTCCTTAGGCACGGGGCGCAACCCCAATGGAGCCCAAGGCAGGCGGTTGACCCAATTTGCATCTGTGAGTGAGGCTCTGAGCGCTGCTTTATGCGACCTATGAAAACGTTTGCATAATCAGTTAGCTTGGGGGTTGTACACCGTGGCGCAGTGGATTTTGACCCCCAGGCTATTGGCCATTGCGGACCAGAACTCCGAAACGAATTGCGGACCCCTGTTGGAAGTGATGTGCAACGGGGATCCGAACTGTGCAACCCAAGACGACAAAAAAGTGCGAGCAACCTCAGCGGACGTGGTGGAGGTCAGCGGGACCACTTCAGGCCAACGTGTGGTTCGGTCCATGATTGTCAAAAGGTGCGTGAAACCTTGCGACGGCGGAAAGGGGCCCACCAAATCCACATGGACGTGGTCAAACCTCCTGGCCGGAATTTGAAAGGGCTCGAGGGGGGCTTTGGTGTGTATGTACTCTTTGGCCTGCTGGTACACAATGCACGCTGCAGCCCATTCTTTCACATCCACTGTTCCGAGACTTTGGACATTGCATACATTAGTGGTTTATGATCAACGTACACGGTGAACTCACGCCCCTCCAGCCAAAACTGGAAATGGCGCATCTCCAGTTGGAGAGCCAACAACTCTCGGTCAAAAGTACTGTATTTGCATTCATTGTCGCACAAAGTATGGTTGAAAAATGTGAGTGGCTGCCACTAACCGGAGACATACTGCTTCACCACTGCCCCATGACAACATCAGATGAGTCTGTGGTGAGCCCTATCCATGCTGATGGGGTGGGGTGGGCTAGCAAAGCCGCGTTAGCGAGCGCTGTTTTAGCATTTGTGAAAGCCTGGACCCGCTGAGGGGGTCCAGTCAATGTTCTCCATGGGCATCTTTTTTTTCGTTGTACAGCGGCTGCAGCAGTTGAGCTACCCGGGGGAGGAAATGGTTGTAAAAATTGACCATTCCCAAAAATTCCTGCAGTGCCCTCATGGTCTGTGGATGTGGAAAATCTGACACCGTACGCACTTCATCTGGCAGCAGAATCGCGCCCTCCGGTGAGATGCGGTGGCCAAAAAAATCAATCACTGGCATCCCAAACTGGCACTTTGCTGGGTTAATGATAAGCCCGTGCGCTTCCAACTGCTGGAAAACTTGTTTAAAATGGTTGAAGTGCCACCAAAATGTTGTCTAAGTAGACAAAAATGAAGGGCAAGTCACGGAGCACCGCGTCCATCATTCTTTGGAAAGTTTGCACAACACCCTTTAACCTGAATGGCATGCGTAAAAACTTGAAAAGGCCAAAAGGAGTTATTACCGCTGTTTTAGGAACGTCCTCTGTGTGGACCAGGACTTGGTGGTAACCGCGGACCAGGTCTACTTTTGAAAAAAGCACGTCCCGGCCAGGTGCACGGAAACATCCTGGATGTACGGGATGGGATACTAGTCATGTTCAGTGGCGTTCAAGCACTGTCGCCATGACGTATCAACTTTGGGCACCATGTGTAACAAAGATGCCCATGGGCTGTTGGAGCACCTAACAATGCCTAGCCGCTCTAAGTTAGCAAACTTCTCACACGCACTGGCTAGTTTCAGAATCAGAATCAGAATCAGAATCAGATTTATTGCCATTGTTCATGTGATACACAAACTAGGAATTTGTCTCGGTGCCATGCTGCAACATTAAAAACATAATGAGAAAAAGGGATAAACTAAAAAACTAAAGGACTAGAAACGTGCAATAAGTGTAGAAAAATAAGTAATAATAAGTAATAATAATAATAATACTAGTAATAATGAGTAGTACTAGTCAAGGCAGTTTTAAAAAATTAGCATGTAGCAGATAATGTGAAGTACCACATAGTGCAGTCAATAATGCAACAGAAAAACAGTGATGATTGACATGAGTCTGGTTGAGCTGCTGTACATAGTGCACGAGAGTCAAAAGTCACTTAGTGTTCAGCAGTCTGATGGCAGAGGGGAAAAAGCTGTTCATGTGCCGGGAGGTTTTAGTCCGAATGGACCGAAGCCTTCTACCTGAGGGGAGGGGGGCAAACAGCACGTGACCAGGATGTGAAGGATCGGCTATGATCCGGCCAGCACGCCTCCGGGTCCTGGAGATGTACAGGTCCTGGAGAGATGGGAGCTTGCAGCCTATCACCTTCTCAGCAGTGCGCACGACGCGCTGCAGCCTTAGTCTGTCCCTGGCAGTGGCTCCTGCGTACCACACAGTTATGGAGGAGGTGAGGATGGACTCGATGATGGCCGTGTAGAACTGCACTAACATCTTGGTGGGTAGCTTGAGCTTCCTCAGCTGCCGCAGAAAGAACATCCTCTGCTGGGCCTTTTTGATGAGGGAGCTGATGGTTGGCTCCCATTTGAGGTCTCGGGTGATGGTGGTGCCCAAGAAGCGGAAGGAATCTGCAAAGGTGATGGGAGAGCCTGTGATGGTGAGGGGGGGCAGGGGGGATGTGACTTTCCTGAAGTCCACAATCATCTCCGCTGTCTTCAGAGCATTCAGCTGCAGGTTGTTGTGGCTGCACCAGGACACCAGCTGGGCCACCTCTTCCCTGTAGGCGGACTCGTCACCGTTGGAGATGAGCCCGATGAGGGTGGTGTCGTCCGCAAACTTAATCAGCTTAACAGACTGGTGGGAGGAGGTGCAGGAGTTGGTATAAAGGGAGAAGAGTAGGGGGGAAAGTACACAGCCCTGGGGTGATCCAATGCTGATGCTAACAGAGTCTGAGACAGACTTCCCCAGCCGCACATGCTGTCTCCGGTCCGTCAGGAAGTCGGTGATCCACCTGCAGAGGGAGTCAGGCACGTTGAGCAGGGACAGCTTGTCCTGGAGCAGATCGGGGCGGATGGTGTTGAATGCGGAGCTGAAGTCCACAAACAGAATCCTGGCGTAGGTTCCCGGGGAGTCCAGGTGCTGCAGGATGGAGTGGAGGGCCAGGTTGACTGCGTCGTCCACAGACCTGTTAGCACGGTAGGCGAACTGCAGCGGGTCTACGAGGGGTGTGGTGATGGACTTGAGGTGAGACAGGACCAGGCGCTCAAAGGACTTCATGACTACAGAGGTGAGCGCTACAGGTCTGTAGTCGTTAAGTCCAGTAATCCGTGGCTTCTTGGGGACAGGGATGATGGTGGAGGATTTGAGGCAGGTCGGCACGTGACATTGCTTAAGGGAGGTGTTAAAAATGTCTGTGAAGACAGGAGCCAAGTTTAACCGCTTCAAGGCGCTGAGGGTGCGTGAACACCAGTGGACCTTTTGTTGTTATGAAATGCTCGACCCCGTGTTTGGTTACTGCCGCGGAAAAAGTGGGAACCGTGAGTGCTGGGAACTGTAAAAGCAAATGCTGGTACTTACTTCCTGGAGCTAGAATGTTAGCTTGTATTATTGGCCCAAATTCCTGAGCTGTGCAGGGCAAGGAGGAAAAAGAGACAGCATCTACTAAATGTCTGTTGGCAACATCGACTAACAGTCCATAAGCACATAAAAAATCAGCACCTAAAATTGGTTCTGAACATGCAGCTATCACAAAATCCCGCTGGAAATTGTGTCCGTGTAAGCACACAGTCAGCGTCCTTTCACCAAATGTCTAGATGTGGGATCCGTTGGCGGCCGTAAACTCGGGGCTGCTGCCTTCTGCTAGCTTGTCCACGCTGACCTGCCAAATGAGGCTCTTCTGGGAGCCAGAGTCCACAAAAAACGTCTTCCAGAACGTGTCTCTGTGATGAAAAGCAGCTTGTTCCTGTCATCAACGGTCGCAGCTACCACTGATCGTTGGCCGTCCCGTTTACCGGCTTTCTTGAAGTGGCACGGTGGCAGACAACGTTGCGCTTCCTTGCCAAAACGGCGGTGATAAAAACATAGCGACCTGTTCCTGCGTCTCCTGGTGGCTGTCCCAGCCTCTATTGTCAGCTCCTCGACCCTGCTGAAATCCTCCGTGGGTTCCAGTGCCGCTGTGTGCAGGATGATGCGGTCTGCCTCTTGCGCCAGTGCGCGGTAGTTCCTGGTCGCCAGCAGTGGTGAGTTAGTCAGTAGAGTCAGTAGTCAGTTTGAATATTTGATAAGCTGAAGGAATCTTCACTTATAACGTTCAGAAAATAATTAGAAGTAAGAAAACTCAGATTGAGGAACAGCTGGTGCTATACTGGATTTAAAACATTTTCTTTTTGTCAACTTCTCCACAGTTAACTTTTTTCATCATTCAGCAAAGGTAAGCATCATGTTCGGGATGTATTTCAGTCTGGATCTATTGTGGAAAAAAAGCATTTTACAGATGATGGTTAAGAGCCCTCTTTTTTTTAACCAAATCCTAAATATAAACACATCAAGCTTAAAGTTTCATCAAGGACCTTATATTTCTGTGAGAAAAACAAGCTCTTTGGTGTATGACTGGCTGAAATCTATTGTAAATTGAGGCTGTAACCGTGAATGTTTCTGTTTTACTTCATGCACACAGAGGCAGAAAAAAAGTGCCAGTGTAGGGGCACAGAGTAAGGAGTTCTCCACCCAGAGCATGGGGTCGGGGGGAAAGATGGATAAAAGGACAGAAGGGTTTTAGATGTAACAAAAGGGAACCGTCGACCCCAGTGGTGACAGGAGTCACACCGGAGTTTGCAGGGAAGCGACAGACGATAATAAGTACCACTGTGTTCTGTATGTTGATGTGCCTATTTGCTGCAGAGTCCTGATCGCAGTCGTAATAGACCGGATCTGGACTTAGTGTAAATCCAGGGGAAAGATCCTATTGTAGAGGATGTGCTCAAGGATGAGGCTGAGTTTATTTCTCAGGTTCAGCTTTATTAACAGAACACATACTCTAACAATCTCCAAGCAAGAAAAGAGACAGATCAATATCACATCGCTCTTTTATACTCCGGAACATCGAAACTCAAGTCACATGGTGTCTTAGCAAACATACAGTCACACTGTAACCCTTTTGATCTTCCACCAATGTCTCTTAGCCTTCGATGGTCCGGAAATCCCTCCAGGGCTTCTCTCTGAGACAAAGGCCAAATCTCACAGCTTCTCGATATCTCCTGCAGACTCAGTCCTTTTGTCCCTCGAGACGTGAAGCACACAATAAACATACAGCAATACATTTGTGGAAAATATGTACCCAACATATGTGCCACATGACCCCCCCCAAACGTCTAATATGGGACAAACATAATCAGAGATGCATGACATAAAAACATTACTACATATCAAATATCAATCCACCAGTTGCCAAGGTCTAAACCTCCTGCCGTATTTGCTGTAAGCCGGCCTTGCTGCTTCTGCAGTGACTTCCTGCACCTGTGGATTAGAACTGTTAGCCAATCTCTGTGGGGGTTCTGGAGAATGCCTTCTCAGAGGTCTGCCGCGACGGGAGGCCCTTGCCAACTGCACTTGTTCATCCGCCAAAACAAAAGCAGGTTTGAGTCTGTTTATACAAATCAACTCCTTCCTGTCTCCCAAATCTAGCAAAAAATGCTTCTCTCCTGTTTCCAGCACTCTGAAAGGTCCATCATAAGGTGGCTGCAAATTTGGGCGATGAGCATCATGTCTAACAAAAACAAACTCCGCATTTTTTAAAGCCTTCGGCACAAAAACGCGTGGGAAACTGTGATGAACGGGGCCAGGAAGCGTGTTTGGTCCTGTGTCGCTCTGCAACAGCTGAGCGGGGGGGCAATTTGGCGCAGGATTGTCGGGGAGAAATTCACCGGGTAAACGGAGAGGTTGTGCAAAAACTAACTCAGCTGGGGAGGCGTGCAAATCCTCCTTAGGTGCAGAACGCAACCCCAATAAAACCCATGGAAGTTTGTCAACCCAATTTGTATCCGTAAGCGACGCTCTGAGGGCTACTTTCAATGACCTATGAAAACGTTTGCATAAACCGTTAGCCTGGGGGTTATACGCGGTAGTGCGGTGGATCTTCACCCCTAGGCTGCGGGCCATCGATGACCAGAGTTCGGAGACAAATTGAGGACCCCTGTCGGACGTTATGTCCAACGGGACTCCAAAACGCGCAACCCAAGATGTTAAAAACGCGCGCGAAACTTCCTCCGCTGTGGTTGATGCCAGAGGAACCGCTTCTGGCCAACGCGTGGTGCGATCCACCATCGTCAAAAGGTGTGTGTGCCCCTGTGACAACGGAAGGGGGCCCACCAAGTCGACATGCACATGATCAAAGCGCTTAGCCGGGATGTGAAAAGGCTCCAAAGGAGCTCTAGTGTGCTTGTGTATTTTGGCTCGCTGACACGCTACGCAGGCTGCTGCCCATTCCTTGACCTGTTTGCGCAACCCCGGCCAAACAAATTTCTCCCCCACCATCTTGATCGATGCGCGCACCCCCGGGTGCGCCAGGGAATGGACCGAGTCAAAGACGCGGCGGTGCCACGCAGCTGGTACCACGGGGCACGGCCGTCCCATGGAGACATCGCAGATTAGGGGGGGCATACCGACTTGCTGCACCCTGTGCTCCAGCCTTAACCCTGTTGGTCCAGACTGGAGCGCGCGCACATCCGCATCACTAACCTGCTCCGCGGGCCATGGCTGCATAATCTAAACCTACGCGGACCGGGGCTGCGTGCGCTTCCGCGCCGCTACCCTGGCCCGTGGCAACGGCTGCCGAGTCTGCCCCCACGGGGCCTGGTGCCGTTACAGCACGCGAGAGACAGTCTGCCACTACATTATGTTTACCTGCGACATGCTGGATATCGGTGGTGAACTCCGATATCGCGGCCAGCTGTCTTTGCTGCCGGCCTGACCAAGGTTCTGAAATCTTGGCCATCACAAATGTTAGCGGCTTGTGGTCCACAAACGCGGTGAAACGGCGCCCTTCCAGCCAGAACTGGAAATGGCGGATGGCCAAGTGTAGGGCCAACAGCTCCCTGTCCAACGCGCTGTATTTTCGCTCGCTATCGCGCAAGGTTTTGCTGAAAAACGCGAGCGGCTGCCAGGTCCCTGCAACAAACTGTTCAACGACCGCCCCCACCGCTAAATCGGAAGCGTCAGTGGTGAGCGCCATGCGGGCCATTGGGACTGGGTGTGCCAACAAAACCGCGTTTGCCAGGGCTGATTTGACTTGGGAGAATGCGCGCTCCCGCTCCGGAGACCATTCGATTTTATTTGTGGGTTTTTGCTTCTTTAGTGCAGCATACAATGGTTGCATGAGCTGCGCTGCGCTTGGGAGGAAACGGTTATAAAAATTAACCATTCCCAAAAACTCCTGTAACGCTTTGACCGTTTGAGGTCGGGGAAAATCTGTTATTGCCGGACTTTATCGGGCAGAGGGACCGCCCCTTCTGGCGAAACGCGATGCCCCAAAAAATCAATTTGCACCACCCCAAACTGGCACTTCGCTGGGTTAATTATTAACCCGTGCTCTGCCAGCCTCCAAAAAACCTCTGTGAGGTGGCTTTCGTGTTCGTCTTCTGACGTGCTGGCTACCAAAATGTCATCCAAGTAGATGAACACGAAAGGGAGGCCGCGTAGAACTGCGTCCATCATACGCTGGAATGCCTGCACGGCCCCCTTGAGTCCAAAAGGCATGCGCAAAAACTCAAAAAGCCCGAAAGGAGTTATTACCACTGTTTTGGGTATATCTTGAGCGTGCACTGGGACCTGATGGTAACCACGCACCAAGTCTATTTTAGAAAAAATGCGCGCCCCCGCCAAATGAACCGAAAAATCTTGGATGTGCGGAATCGGGTAGCGGTCGTGCGCTGAGGCGTTATTCAACCTGCGGAAATCACCGCAAGGTCGCCATGAACCATCAGCCTTTGGGACCATGTGTAGCGGTGAAGCCCAGGGGCTTTTAGAACGTCTAATGATGCCCAGTTTTTCCAAGTTGGCGAACTCCTCGCGCGCTATGGCCAGTTTAGCTGAGTCCAAGCGCCGAGCTTTTGCAAAAACGGGCGGCCCGGTGGTAGTGATAAAATGTTCCACCCCATGTTTAGCCACTGTCGCTGAAAACGTTGGGTCTGTGAGTGCTGGGAACTGAGTGAGGAGTGCGTGAAACTTACCACCTGCAGCTGTGACGTTGGCCTGTGCAGTCGGCGGGGCCACCCGGGCTGTGCAGGAAATAGAGTGAAAAGATAATGCATTAACCAGACGTCTGTTAGTAAGATCAACCAATAAACCATGTGAGCACAAAAAATCAGCACCTAACATGCTGAAATTGACTGCCGCTATGACAAAAGTCCACTCGAATGTTCGGCCGTGTAGAGACAGAAGCAGAGTCTTCTCCCCGAAGGTCTTAATCGCCGAGCCGTTCGCTGCCGACACCAGGGGACCACTGGAAGGCGCCAGCCGGTCAGTGTAGGAAGGTGTGATGAAACTCAGCTGGGAGCCTGTGTCCACCAGGAAATGCCTCCCTGATCGCGCGTCCCTCAGGTAGAGCAGCTTGTTCTTTTCACCGAGAGCCGCAGATGCTACAGGCTCTCGGTCTTGGCGTTTCCCGAGCGCTTGAACTGGCACGGTGGAATGCACCTGCGTGCCCTCTCGGTGAAACGGCGATGGTAAAAGCAAAGGACGTCGCCCGCTCCGCGTCTCCTGGCCTCCGCCGCTGCTGTCGTCAGCGAGTCCGGTGCTGCAGCCTCTGGCCCCCTGCCATCTCCGGATGTTGCGCTCAGCTCCGCAGCTGCGGTCGTGGCTGTGTGTCGCCTATGGGCATCGACGAGTCGCTGCGCCTCCTGGTCCAACTCGTGGTAGTCTCGGCGGGCCAGCAGCTGTGAACTGGCCAGGGTAACTCTCACCGCTGACGGTAGTGTCCTGAGGAAAAGGTGGGCGAAGATAAAACCATCATCTTCGGAGTCTCTCAAAGTCAGCATCTTCGCCATCAGGTCTGCAGGTCTCTCGACCTCGCCTTCAGTCAACGCCAGGAGCTTCTCTGCTCGCTCTCCCAGCGAGGGGGTGAAAAAACGGATGAGAGCAGCTTTCAATGCGCCATACTTGTCGTCGTTTGGCGGGTGGTTAATCAGGCTCTCCACCCGCTGGGCTGTGTGGCTGTCCAGCTTTGCAACCACATGGTAGAATTTCGTGGTGTCCGCCGAAATTCCCCGAAGATGGAACTGTGCCTCGACTGCGTTAAACCAGGAGCGCGGGCTATGCTGCCAGAAATCAGGTAGCTGGACTGTGGTAGCTGCATTAGCCTGGCTGGCTCCTGATGAGTCCGGTGCAGGAGAATCGTCACCGGCCATATCACGTCGGGGTCACCAGTGTAGAGGATGTGCTCAAGGATGAGGCTGAGTTTATTTCTCAGGTTCAGCTTTATTAACAGAACACATACTCTAACAATCTCCAAGCAAGAAAAGAGACAGATCAATATCACATCGCTCTTTTATACTCCGGAACATCGAAACTCAAGTCACATGGTGTCTTAGCAAACATACAGTCACACTGTAACCCTTTTGATCTTCCACCATTGTCTCTTAGCCTTCGATGGTCCGGAAATCCCTCCAGGGCTTCTCTCTGAGACAAAGGCCAAATCTCACACCTTCTCGATATCTCCTGCAGACTCAGTCCTTTTGTCCCTCGAGACGTGAAGCACACAATAAACATACAGCAATACTTTTGTGGAAAATATGTACCCAACATATGTGCCACATTATTGATGTTTAAGTTAAAATCATCTGAGACTTTACGCTACAATGGGAAATATTGAATGCTCAACCTGTACAAGTTGTGCTGCATTAACTCTGATCTGCTGAGCTCAGACCTCACATAACCTTGTAATTACCGAAAATTTTGAAATGTGTTGTAAAAATCTCACCCTCGCTTTCTCTCTCCCTCTGTATTTTTCTGTTTTGGCTAATTCTGACTGACACTTAGATTTGCTACTACCTGAACACTTCCCATCTGTCAAATCCTCGCTTGGAGTCTGGTGCCATTTGCATTAGCAATCTGCACCTTATCAGCTTGCTTCATTTACACATCTCACTCACTTGGCATCATCAGTCTAAAGGAATTCATTCAGATCTCTGAAAGGCACACACATCACTGTGCATGTGGATACTTTGAAGGCTCAAGCAGGAAGGAGTGTGCACTAGGTAGCCGGGGAGGGATGGAAGGGTGGTGAGTCAGAGGGGAGATGGAGGCAGAGAGAAGAGAGGGAGAAGTGCTGATGAATGGGTTGATGGCACACTGACCCACTAATGTTGCAGCTGCATTGCCTGTGGCTGTGACTGGCCTGCACCGCACGCACGCACACACACACGCAGACACACTCAGGCTGATATGTGCAATTAAATAAAGCGTTTTCAACTGGACTTATTACTCCCTTAAACCACAGCCAGGGTCTTACTTTTGAAAAAGCAGTGTTGAGCAAAATGCTACATATGAATCATTTCCCTTTTTATACTGTGACACACACAGTATATTGTGAGTTAACTGGGGAAATCACACATGCGCGCATGCTTCTGTAAAAATAATCGCCTGCTTTTCGTTAAAGGTCATAAAATTGAGGAAGTAGTGCAGTGTTACTACAGCAGACAACTTTTGCCCACGCTGGTTTCGAAATCACATCTGTCAGATGTATTTTTGCTTTGAGAAGTCAAATAGTTGTATAGACTTATGTGACTATTCAAGAGGACACAAAGTTCGGTCTTTTTAAGAAATCATCATAATTTGTGGTTTTCAAGTCTTTTAACTGTATGCCAAGAGGCTCCACACTAAAACACTACATAAAAGATCAAAAGTTGTATTTTGAGACAACAGAAATAAATAAACGTGGTTTGAAATTACGACCAATCTTGGAATAACTGGTGAGATCTAAAAGTTGGTATGCAGGATTTATTTTTGAGTTGTTTCTTTATTTGTATTTTTTTTGTATTTTGTATTTTGTATACTTTATTAATCCCAGAGGGAAATTCAGGGCATCCACCTGGATGGATGAGGCAGTCATTGTGCGGCACCAATCCCTTCACCATTCACACACACATTCACACCTTGAGCCACTTTAGAGTCTCCAATTAACCTAACCTGCATGTTTTAGGCCTGTGGGAGGAAACCGGAGTACCCGGGGTAAACCCACATAGACACGGGGAGAACATGCAAACTCCACACATAAGGGTCACCAATGATCAGGGGGTGGGATCAATCCCATGACCTTCTTACTGTGCTGCCACAGTGCTAACCACTGATAGATAGATAGATAGATAGATAGATAGATAGATAGATACAGTGGTGTGAGAAAGTGTTTGCCTCCTTCCTGATTTCTCATTTTTTTGTATGTTCGTCACACTTACAGCCAAGGACAAAATTGTTGGTACCCCTCTGTTAATGAAAGAAAAACCCACAATGGTCACAGAAATAACTTGAATCTGACAAAAGTGATAATAAATAAAAATTCTATGAAAATTAACCAATGAAAATCAGACAATGCTTTTGAATTGTGGTTCAACAGAATTACTTTAAAAAACAAACTCATGAAACAGGCCTGGACAAAAATGATGGTACCCCTAGAAAAGATTGAAAATAATGTGACCATAGGGACATGTTCAACCAAGATGTGTCCTCTAATTAACATCACAGGTGTCTACAAACTTGTAATCAGTCAGTCGGCCTATTTAAAGGGTGACAAGTAGTCACTGTGCTGTTTGGTGACATGGTGTGTAGCACACTAAACATGGACCAGAGGAAGCAAAGGAGAGAGTTGTCTCAGGAGATTAGAAAGAAAATTATAGACAAGCATGTTAAAGGTAAAGGCTATAAGACCATCTCCAAGCAGCTTGATGGTCCTGTGACTACACTTGCACATATTATTCAGAAATTTAAGATCCACGGGACTGTAGCCAACCTCCCTGGACGTGGCCGCAGGAGATGATGGATAATATGAATGGTAACAAAAGAGCCCAGAACAACCTCTAAACACATTCATGGTGAACTCCAAGGTCAAGGTACACTACTATTCAAAAGTTTGGGGTCACTTAGAAATTTCCTTATTTTTGAAAGAAAAGCACTGTTTTTTTCAATGAAGATAACTTTAAACTAATCAGAAATACACTCTAATATCTAATATACATTGCTAATGTGGTAAATGACTATTCTAGCTGCAAATGTCTGGTTTTTGGTGCAATATCTACATAGGTGTATAGAGGCCCATTTCCAGCAGCTATCACTCCAGTGTTCTAATGGTACAATGTGTTTGCTCATTGCGTCAGAAGGCTAATGGATGATTAGAAAACCCTTGTGCAATCATGTTAGCACAGCTGAAAACAGTTTAGCTGGTTAGAGAAGCTATAAAACTGACCTTCCTTTGAGCAGGTTGAGTATCTGGAAAAAAATATTATTTCAAACACAAATCATTATTTCTAACATTGTCAATGTCTTGACTATATTTTCTATTCATTTTACAACTCATGGTGGTAAATAAGTGCGACTTTTCATGGAAAACACAAAATAATTGTCTGGGTGACCCCAAACTTTTGAACGGTAGTGTACATCAGTGTCAGATCGCACCATCCGTCGTTGTTTGAGCCAAAGTGGACTTCATGGGAGATGACCAAGGAGGACACCACTGTTGAAAACAAATCATAAACTAGAAAAGCACTCGGAGAGCACAGACCTCCGCCAAGCGCCACAGTTCCCCCATACAGTGTTTAACATCATAAATATTAATCCTCCATTTATTTTGTGCAACTTTATAGATTCCTTGACCATGAAAAAAATGCCATTCGCAAGTGGCATATATTAGCTATACTGTGATGCTTGTTGCGTGTTTATAGCTTCATTTGTTCTTTTAAAAATTTCAAAGGTTCCCTATTTTTTCATTTTTTTGCATCATTATCCAGATTTATTCCATTTCCTTAGGTCTTAAATGTCTTGTAGAAGCTGTTGAAAACTTGTCCTGTATTATGGAAATTACTGTGATTCCCGTTTTGGAAATCCCAATAAGTAAAAAAATTCCTGGATCCAGACGGTGATCCGGATCACCACCAAAATCTAATCATCTGTAGGATACCCCATTTCTGACAATCTCTGAAAATTTCATGAAAATCCGTCCATAACTTTTTGAGTTATCTTGCTAACAAACAAACAAACAGACAGACAAACTAACGCCGATGAAAACATAACCTCCTTGGTGGAGGTAAAAAGCCAGACTGGAATTTGCCAAACTGCATGTTGACAAGCCACAAAGTTTCTGGGAGAATGTCCTATGGACAGACTAGACAAAACTAGAACTTTTTGGCAAGGCACATTAGCTCTATGTTCACAGACACAAAAATGAAGCATACCAAGAAAAGAACACTGCCCCTACTGTGAAACATGGAGGAGGTTCTGTTATGTTCTGGGGCTGCTTTGCTGCATCTGGCACAGGGTGTCCTAAATCTGTGCAGGGTACAATGAAATCTCAAGACTATCAAGGTATTCTAGAGAGAAATGTGCTGCCCAGTGTCAGACAGCTTGGTGTCAGTCGCAGGTCATGGGCCTTGCAACAGGATAATGACCCAAAACACACAGCTAAAAACACTCAAGAATTGCTAACAGTGAAACATTGGACTATTCTAAAGTGGCCTTCTATGAGCCCTGATCTAAATCCTGTTGAACATCTGTGGAAGGAGCTGAAACATGCCGTCTGGACCTGAGACAACTGGAGCAGTTTGCTCATGAGGAGTGGGCCAAAATACAAAATTACAGCAGCCGATAGTAAGAGACTGAACAAACTAATCAAGAAAGCTAGCTCTGTCCTGGGGCAACGCCTTGACCCAGTGGAGGAGATAGGAGAGAGAAGGATGGTGGCTAAACTGTCATCTCTGCTGGAGTCCGAGTCCCACCCTATGCAGGACATACTGAACGCACTGAGGAGCTCATTTAGCAGTAGACTACATCATCCTAGGTGTGCGACTGAGAGGTTTTGCAGGTCCTTCCTACCTACGGCTGTCAGACTGTATAACCTAAGCAGGGCTGCTCGCAGACATAGCAAAAAAAACGTGACGACCTAATAGTATTGAATGCAAAAGATGCAACAGACTTACACAAATGGTCCCCTCCAGTATACAACTAGGACAATATCAGTCGCTATTGAGGGTGACAATATGTATGGGTACATATTCATACCATGTAGGGTAACTAAATAGATGGTTATGCTGTTTATTCCATCTAGCTACAATGCTCCGCACTGTGTATATATATTCATATATTTATGTGTACATATGTAGTATATTCACTGCTCTTACTTTCTTATCTTCTAAATTATTGCTCTGAGTGTTGCTATCCCTATGCTGTTGCAATCCTGGAATTTCCCCATTGTGGGACTAATAAAGGCTTATCTTATCTTATCTTATCTTATCTTATCTTAAAACACCTGCTGAGAGGTGCAGAAGTCTCATTGACAGTTACAGAAATTGTTTGATTGTGACATATTTACCAGACCCAGGGAACACACACACAGGCTCGAGTGAGTTCAATAATCTTTTTTTGTTCAATGTGAGTGTGTGAGTGTGTGTATGTGTTGTGTATGAGGTGATGAAGGATAGCGGTGACGTCGTGACCAGGGGAGAGCAGAACGCCGTTCAGCCTGGCAACCTTTGCAGGTGGGAGTTGGATGTTCAGGTTGGCCCAGGGGCTGCAGCCAGGGAGACAGCGTCCGCTGCACACACCAGGGAAGGGCCGGTGGCCCTGTTGGAGCGATGGAGGCTCGTACCACCGCCAAGAGGAAAAGATTCCGCCGCCGGAGGAATCCACCTGTGCACAGGGGAAGATGGCTGGAAAGGTGAGTGATAATCAGGCTTACTTGAGGAGAAGAGACGATTCAGGTCAGGTGCGAAGGAGCCAGGAAGTTGGCCGTTTGACGGGAGACGTGATTCTGTTGGCAGGACGACAGACGGCTCCGTGCCAGATCCCAGGCAGAGCAGGCTATAAGGCCCGTGGGTGATTGAGAGCAGGTGTGTGTGCAGCTGTAGCAGGTAATGGCCCAGAGGGAGCCATGACAGATTGCAGTGATTGCCTCAAAAGGTTGTAAGATAAGATAAGCCTTTATTAGTCCCACAACGGGGAAATTCCAGGATTGCAACAGCACAGGGATAGCAACACTCAGAGCAACAATCAGAAGGCAAGAAAAAAAAAACAAAAAACAAAACAAAAAAAAAACAAGCAAGCAAGAGCAGCTAATATACATATGTACATATTACTATAAAATATATATATACACACACACACACAGACACACAGTGCAGAGCATTGTAGCTGGATGGAATAAATATATGAATATATGAACACACAGTGCAGAGCATTGTAGCTAGATGGAATAAATATGTAAATATATAAACACCCACAGTACGGAGCATTGCAGCTAGATGGAATAATATGTAGATATATAAAAAAAACACAGTACGGAGCATTGCAGCTAGGTGGAATAAATATGCAAGTATATAAACACACACAGTGCGGAGCAATGTAGCTAGATGGAATAATATGTAGATATATAAAAAACACAGTGCGGAGCATTGTAGCTAGATGGAATAAATATATAGATATATAAATATAAACACACCCAGTGCTGAGCATTGTAGCTAGATGGAATAAATATGTAAAAATATAAACACACACAGTGCAGAGCATTGTTGCTAGGTGGGATGAAACAGCATAACCGTCTATTTAGTTATCCTACATGGTATGATTATGTGCCCATACATATTCTCACCCTCCATAGCGACCGGTATGTTCCTAGTTGTATGCCGGAGAGGACCATTGTGTAAGTCTATTGCATCTTTTGCATTCCAAAAAAAAAACAAAAAAACAAAAAAAAAAACCTATTAGTTTGTTACGTCTTTTTGCTATCTCTGCGAGCAGCCCTGCTTAGGTTGTACAGTCTGACAGCCGTTGGTAGGAAGGACCTACGAAACCTCTCGGTTGTGCACCTGGGATGATGTAGTCTGCTGCTAAATGAGCTCCTCAGTGCATCCAGTATGTCCTGCATAGGGTGGAACTCGGACTCCAGCAGAGATGACAGTTTAGCCACCGTCCTTCTCTCTCCTATCTCCTCCATCGGATCAAGGCGCTGCCCCAGGACAGAGCTAGCTTTCTTAATCAGTTTGTTCAGTCTCTTCCTATCGGCTGCAGTAATGCCACTGCCCCAGCAGACCACTCCAAAAGTGATGGCTGATGCCACCACCGTGTCATAGAATGACTTCAGCAGCGCCCCTTGTACACCAAAAGACCTGAGTCTCCTCAGCAGGAACAGCCTGTGCTGTCCCTTCTTGTAGAGTGCGTCAGTATTGTGTGACCAGTCTAGTTTATTGTTCAGATGAATACCCAGGTACTTATGGGATGTCACCATCTCGATGTCTGTTCCCTGTATATTTACTGGTGCTGTGAGGGGCTGCCCATGCCTGCGGCAGTCCACCACCAGCTCCTTAGTTTTCCTCGCGTTGATCTGGAGGCAGTTCCGATGGCACCAGTCCACAAAGTCCTGGATAAGCCCTCTGTACTCAGCTTCATCTCCATTGGAGATGAGACCAACGATCGCAGAGTCATCAGAGAACTTCTGTAGATGGCAATGTGTTGTGTTGTGTGAGAAGTCCGCAGTATAAAGAGTGAACAGGAAGGGAGCCAGCACCGTTCCCTGGGGGGCCCCCGTGCTACTGATGATCGTGTCGGAAACACAGTCCCGGGTTCTCACAAACTGTGGCCGGTTCGTGAGGTAGTCCAGGATCCATGATGACAGGTGCTGGTCCACCCCTGCGCGCAGCAGCTTGTCCTTCAGGATCATCGGTTGGATGGTGTTGAAAGCACTGGAGAAGTCAAAGAACATGATCCTCACCACATTCCCGGGCTTCTCCAGGTGGGACAGAGAACGGTGAAGGAGGAAGATCACCGCATCCTCCACCCCAATGCCATGCTGGTAGGCGAACTGGAGTGGATCCATCGCTGGTTCCACCAGGGGGCGGAGATGAGCAAGGAGCAGTCTCTCCAGGGTCTTCATCAAGTGGGACGTCAAGGCCACCGGTCTGTAGCTGTTCAGGTCTTTGGGGTGGGAAGTTTTTGGTACAGGTACCACACAAGATGTTTTCCACAGCTGTGGTACCCTCCCCAGTTTCAGGCTCATGTTGAAGATATACGTCACAATCCCACACAGCTGGTCTGCACAGGACTTGAGGAGCTTTGCGCTGATGCCGTCCGGTCCCGACGCCTTCCTCGCCTTGATCTTCCTCAGCTCCGTCCTCACCTGGGTCTTGGTCAGGGTCAGGATGGGGGGCTGTGTGTTGGGAGTGGGGGGGGTGTCGGTGGAGTGGGGAGTGGGCAGCAGGACTTGATTTCTTAGAGGCAGCAGTGGTTGTTGTGCAGACAGGGGGGAGGGCGGTTGGTCAAATCTATTGAAAAACAGATTCAGGTTGTTCGCCCACTCCCTGCCCCCCGTGGCCTGGGGGGAGGTATTCTGGAGCCCCGAGATGGTTTTGAGGTTTCTCCAGACCCCGCTGATGTCGCTCTGTTGCAGCTTGTCCTCCATCTTCTTCCTGAAGCTGTCCTTGCCTTCTCCGATCTTTCTCCTCAGCTCCCTCTGTACGGACTTCAGCATCTCCCTGTTCCCCGACCTGAAGATCCTCTTCTTCTCTCTCAGAAGTGTTTTTATCTCAGGGTTGATCCAGGGTTTGTTGTTTGAGTGACGCCGTATGGTCTTGGTGGGAACGGATTTGTCCACACAGAAGCTGAGGTAGCCCGTGAAGGTGTGAATGAGGCCATCGATGTCCTCACCATGTGGATCGCAGAGCTGCTTCCAGGCAGTGGCTTCAAAACAGTCCTTTAGAGTGTCCATTGTCTCCTCAGACCATAACTCCACAGTGTGCATGGCCGGAGGTTGTCTGTGCACTAGGGGTTTGTACACCGGTCGGAGATGAACCAAGTTGTGATCCGATCTCCCGAGTGGGGGGAGTTGTGATGAGGTGTACGCCTCCTTAGTGTTTGCGTAGAACAAATCCAGTGTTTTATTGTCTCTAGTGTGGCATGTGACATACTGGGTGAAAGTGGGCAGAATGGGAGACAGTGAAACGTGGTTGAAATCGCCTGAGATGAGGAGAAGAGCATCTGGGTGTTCTGTCTGCAGCCTGCTGGTTACTGAATGGATGACGTCACGCGCTGTCCCAGCGTTCGCCGTCGGATTTGCATAAACAACAATGCAGATCACGTGTGAGTGTTCTCTCGGGAGATATGTAGGCCTCATGCTAACAGCTAGCAACTCAATGTCTTTGCTGCAGTGTCGTTGTTTAACAGTGATATGTCCCGGTCTGCACCAGTTGTTGTTAACATACATTATCACTCCACCGCCCCTAGCTTTGCCACTCTCTGGTGTTCGGTCAGCTCGTATCATGTGAAAACCCTCCAGCTCAATGTTAGCATCTGCTGCTAGTTTAGTTAGCCACGTCTCAGTAAACAAAAGGAGAGAGCACTCCCGGTAAGTGCTATCATAACGGGAGATAGCTGCTAGCTCATCTAACTTTCCCAGTATCGACCGTACATTTCCCATGACAACAGATGGAAGGGAGGGTCTGTACCTTATATTTTTTGTCCTCCGCCTTACTCCAGCCCGGCAGCCGCGACGCTTTCGCCTCAATTCTCTCGGTATGTCGAGTTTTTCAAGTGGGACCGGGTGGCGGTTAAATGCTAGCAGCTCTTCCCTGTTGTATCGTATCCTGCTATAAACAGTGGCTCCGTCCACCGGCTCAGGAGACATTTGGGACGATCTGTGTGTCCGTGATATAAGTGGGGTGAAAAAAAAAGTGATCAAAAGAGAGAGGAAGGGAAAAAAAAACTCGGAATCGAGCCGCTGTTGCAAAAGGCAGCCTACTGGTGTGGCGCCGAGAGCCTATTGTGCAACAAAATATTAAGTTAAGGGTACCATCATTTTTGTCCAGGCCTGTTTCATGAGTTTGTTTTTTAAAATAATTCTGTTGAACCACAACTCAAAAGCATTTTCTGATTTTCATTGGTTAATTTTCATAGAATTTTTATTTATTACCACTTTTGTCAGATTCAAGTTATTCAAGTTATATCTGTGACCATTGTGGGTTTTTCTTTCATTAACAGAGGGGTACCAACAATTTTGTCCGCATGTGTATGACCAAAATTCAACATTAGAGTGAGTTATTGTACAGTGAAATGATATGCGGCAGGAAAGATTTCCTGTACTTGAAAAATAAAAAAAAAACAAACAAAAAAACAAAAGAGAAGAAAAATATAAGAACATCTGAGTAGCATTGGAACAAAGAGAGGAGCCATTATTGAAATGGTGTTTGTCAAAGATTAGATCTGATGGAAGACACATATGCGTTCCAGGGTTGCCAAAAGTTCAAGAACCCATCCATGTCCTGTCTCAGTGCAAATGTCAGCTTTTCCATCAAATAAATGTCCTGGATCATGTTAATCCGATCTTCAGGTGCAGGACAGTCTCTCGACATCCATTTATTTGTTAGTGCTTTTTTACTTGCCAATATTAAAACACTGAATAAATATTTTTCTCCTTGTCTTTCCAGTGATTCCGGTAGTAAACCCAAATACAAAGTTACGAAAAAAAAGGGAACTGTTATTTTGAATATTTTCCCCAATATTGTCTGTACATTAGTCCAATACTGGTGGATAACTGGGCATGACCAAAACACATGAAAATGATTTGCAGTCTTTTCACCACACAGGCACCAGCAATTCAACCCTTTACGAGTAAATTTGTTTTGTGCAGGTGTTCTGAAAAATCTTACCAAATTTTTCCATCCAAATTCTCTCCACAGCAGGGATGAAGTACTTTTCCATTGTTGTTTATTTAGTTTTTCCCATATTTCCAGTTATAAAGTGAAATTCCCGTCTTTTTCCCATCTCTCTTTTATATATGATGTGTTGTCTCCTTTTAAATCTTGAAGACCATGGTATATTTTAGAGATGTATCTGATCCCTGGGATCCCTTTATATGCCATTAAGAAGACCTTCAGAACACCTGACTGGGCCCTTTCCAAATCCTCCTTTTTAAGTATTTTGTTTATGTGGCGTCTAAGCTGAAAGAACCTGTAAAGGTCTTGATTTATTAGACCTTGTTTTTTCAAATCTTCAAAACTTCTTAAAGTTTGCCCTTTAAAAAAATCGTAATATTTTATCAGTCTGTTCTCTTTCCACTTTTTAAATTAGTGTCTGTTTTATTAGGAGTAAAATCCTGATCATAGGAAATCCATTGCAATAATCGATAGGGTTCTTTAGTTTGATTCTCTCTGACTATCTTAAACCAAATTTTTAGCGGGGTCTCTATCCACGAGTTAGTGTTATTCAAATGTTTAGGTAAGGCATTATTCCCTATTATCGCCTGTAGGGGAATGTCATTTGTTATTTGGCATTCTATCTCCTTCCATTGTGCAGTGTAGAATGGGTTACATAGTGTATCTCTACTAAAGTTTTAATTTGCGTGGCTTTAAAATAGTCCCTGATATTTGGCAGTGCGAGCCCACCTTTAGCTTTGTTTAGCTGTAGGGTTCTATACCTGATTCTTGGTCTCTTGCCCTGCCATATGAATCTTGAGATCCTTCTGTCCAGTTCTTGCCATGTTTTTTTTGGAGGTTCTACTGGTATTGTTTGGAAAAGGTATAGAAGACGTGGAAGTATATTCATTTTGACTGCTTCAATTCTTTGTGCAGTACCCAAGAATGGTATCATATTCCATCTTGCTAGATCAGATTTTATTTTTGCCATCAGTGGATCATAGTTTAGTGTTATAATTTTGTTGAGTTGTTTCGGGATATTGACCCCCAGATATTTCATAGATTCCATCTCCCAGTTAGTTTTGAATTTGCTTAGTAAATATTGATTTGGGTCATAGTTGAATGTTAAAATTTGGGTTTTATACATGTTCAATTCGTACCCCAATAACTCTCCATACTCTGAAAAAACTGAGATTAGTTCTGGAAAAGAGGTGTCCGGCTGCCCCAGGTATATTAAAATGTCATCAGCAAAGAGTGCTATTTTATGTTCCTTCTGACCAAGTGTAATACCTCAAATTTTTTGATTCTGTCTTATCCATTGGCTCAGATGTTCTATGAAGATTGCAAAGAACAGTAGAGACAAGGGGCAGCCCTGACGACATCCTCTCTCCAGTTCAAAAGATGATGATAATTTACCGTTAATCCTTATTTTAGCTGTTGGTTTTTTATATAATGCCTGGATAGTTTTAATGAAGTTGTTATGAAAATTGAAACTGGACAAGATTCTATATAGGAAAGACCAGTCAACCGAATCAAATGCTTTTTCAGCGTCTAATCCCAGTATGACTGCATTTAAATTATATTTTTTTATATGATGAATTATGTGTAAAGTGCGTCTAATGTTATCTTGTGTCTGTCTTTGTCTTATAAAACCTGTTTGGTCTAAATGAATTAAGTCTGTCAGTATATTTTCTAACCTTTTGGCAAGGATACCGGTAAAAAGTTTATGGTCCTGATTTAACACACTGATTGGTCTGTAGTTGGAGCAGTCTAATTTATCCTTTTCAGGTTTAGGTATGACTGCAATGACCCCTTCTCTCCAGGACGGGGGGATTTCCCCTGTGTGAAGGACATAGTTAAATGTTTTCAGGAGGAGAGGAGATAGTTGCTGTTTAAAAGTTTTGTACCACTCTGCTGTATAACCATCTGCTCCTGGGGATTTGTTAGCTTTAAGTTTCATAATTGCTTTTTCTAATTCTTTAGGTTGTATTTCTGCCAATAGTTTTTTATTTTGTGACTCAGTAAGTTGGGGAAGATTTAATGTATTTAGGAAGGCTTCGGATGTGTCTTTGTGTTTTTTGAGGGAGTACAATTTCTTGTAGTAATTCTCGAAGCTTTTATGAATTTCCTGAATTCTAATTTTTATTTCCTTTGATACTGGGTCTCTGATTTTGTAGCTTGCTCTCTCCGTTTGTTGTTTCCTCAATTTATAGGCTAGTAATTTTGCCGATTTGCTATCTGTTTCATAATATTTTTGTTTCAGAAATTTAAGTTTCTTCTGGATTTCTGTTGTGTAGATCTCGTTTATTTGTTTTTTATTTCCTTAATTTTGAGCGAGTCATTAGAATGAGTGTTGTCTTTGTGCTCTTTTTCTAGTTTCTTAAGTTCTGACTCTAATGTGATTAGTTTTTCTTGTCTCAATTTCTTTTGGAGTGCCAGTTTTGCAATAATCTTTCCCCTTATTACAGCTTTGCATGCGTCCCACAGTATTAAAGGGGATACTTCTCCATTATCATTTTCTTCCAAATATCTGAGAATATCTGACTCCAATTCATCTTTCAGTGGTCCTTTCAGCACATTTGAATTTAACCTCCAAGAAAATGTATTATTTGTGTATTTTTGGATATTTAAGTCCATATAGATCGGACTGTGGTCAGAGAGATCCATCAGTCCTATTTTACATGTTTTTACTCTTCCAATGTCTCTATTAAACATAAAAAAATAGTCAGTCCTTGAATATGATGAATGTGGTGCTGAGTAAAATGTGTTATCTTTTACACTGGGGTTGAATTCCCTCCACACGTCACAGATTCCCATTTCATTTAGTAGCATCCTAGTTTTTCTACTTTGAGTGTTATTTTGATGTGGAGAATTACCTGATGCATCCCAGTATGGATTCAGTCTTAGACTGAAGTCTCCACCACATATCACTAAACCTTGGGCTTTAGTTATCATTAGGTCAAATACATTTTTATAAAATTTCCAGTTAGCCCCTGGAGGTGCATATACATTCAGCAGGGTGATATCTTCTCCCTCTAGCTGCCCAAGTACCATGCTAAATCTCCCTTCTTTATCTTTGTGTTATGATTTTTTTTTCACTTTAAGTTTTGGAGTGTTTTCCTTTCCATCAAAAGACGTGGCATCTTTTCATTCTTAACACATTATCCAGTCCATATCAGTGTAGATATCCAGCTTATTTTTTCCCATTAAAATCTGATGTGTTTTCAAAGTGTTCCTTTAATTTTTTTGAGCAGTGTATTTTACCACTTCATATTTGCTGATTCTGCATCTCCTTTAATGTCTGTTACCTTGTAGGAGGAGGGTTGGATGTGCATATTGACTAAAAATATCATTATTCCCTCCTGAAAGTGTCCAGTTTTTCCTTATAGCCCTGGCGCTGGGTTTCCCACTGCTGGCCCGTGGATTTTGAGGGTCTCTCTGTGCACCACGTTTGAGTCTTGATTCTTTTGATTGGGTCTGCTGCGGGTTTATACACCGTTACTGGGAGCCCTCTTCTCGCCATATCCCTGGTTGCTTCTTCCGCCGAGTTGTGGAGACACGTCTCTTCCCCGTAAAAAACCCTCAGCTTCGCCGGGAATGGGGTTTGAAAGCGTAGTTTCTTCTCTCTCAGTACCTTTTTAGCGTCATTGTATTCCCGACGTTTTTTTAAGGACCTTCGGGCCGTAGTTATGCTCCACAAAACCTTTTCTTTCTTGGTGCATAAATCCTTTTTTTCTGCCAGGCCAGTCTCAAAACCTCTTCTTTTGTTCTGAAGTTGGAAAACTTCACCACCACCGATCGCGGGGGAGCTTCCGCCAACGGCCTTGGGACTAATGAACGGTGCGCCCTTTCTATCTTCAAGTCAGTGGATTGGGGAATTTCCAACTTTTCTCTCAGTATGGTTTCCACACATGCAGCCATTGTGGTGAAACCATCCTCGACTCCTTCTTTCAGACCATGAATTCTTATGTTGTCCCTTCTTAGTCTTCCTTCCAGGTCAGTTAACTTAGCCTCCAGTCTTGTCTGTCATTTAAATAATTCCAGCGTGGTTTCTTCCGGACATTTTATTCTTTCCTCTGCTTCCATGATTCAGTGCTCAGCCTGGTCCACTCTTTTGTTTGTCCTTTTTATTTCGTCTTTAAGTTCACGAAATTCGGCCCAACACTCTCAGCGAAATTCTCTTAATTCTTGAAGTATCATTTTTAAGCTAGCCATGTTGCTAGCCTCATTTTGCTCCTCCATTTCTAAGAGGTTATTGTCTTCGAGGTCAGTTTCTTCAGCCGATGCGTGTCTTGGCCTGGTAAATGTTGATCTCTTCTGTTTTCCTTTAGGCATAATGACTTTGTCTTTTGATTTTCACTCTTCCATAAATCCGTTAAATCTGATATTCATAGTATTTTCCACAGATGGGATCTGGGAGCTTCAGCGTTAAGCTGCAACCACCATGGTGTCCAGACCGAAAGTCTACACGTAATATTTTTTAAGTAACACCAATGTCCCTGGGCAGCCACCATTTACCAAACTGCCTCGGTGGACTCGAGCAGCCCCACGGCATATGTGCCCCTGGCCGCTGTCTGCCCCCAGGATCGAAGACCCCCTCCCCAGCGAAAATGTCCCTTCCCGCCATTAATTGCTTCTCTTCTCTGGGCCGAATCTTGCTGCCGACTCGCACAACAGCGTTTGGCGTGCCACAGAATCGCGCCAATTGGTTCCCCTCCACTCTCTTTTCTTTTAGACCCAGCAGCCGTCTTCCCGGGGATCCTGCTGCGTTGTCCAGCTCCCACACCCAGGACAACGGGGATGCTGGCACCAGGACCCTCCCGCGCTGGATCGTCGTGGATCCGGTCACCATCACCTCTCAGCTCGCCAGGCCAGTCCGTGTCCCAAATTGCACCGTCATCCACATCTGGCTGCAGCTGCTGTCCCTTGGGGCTCTCGGTGTCACTCCCGTTGGCTCTGTCCTCTGATCTGGGCACCTCGTCGCCATCTTTGTCCCCCTCGCTCCAAGCGTTCTACTGCGTTGACTCCCTGTCTGGTTGCGGACACTTTTTTTTGCGGACACTCCTGAAAGTGTCCCGTTTTTCCTTATAGCCCTGGCGCTGGGTTTCCCACTGCTGGCCCGTGGATTTTGAGGGTCTCTCTGTGCACCACGTTTGAGTCTTGATTCTTTTGATTGGGTCTGCTGCAGGTTTATACACCGTTACCGGGAGCCCTCTTCTCGCCATATCCCTGGTTGCTTCTTCCGCCGAGTTGTAGAGACACGTCTCTTCCCCGTAAAAAACCCTCAGCTTCACCGGGAATGGGGTTTGAAAGCGTAGTTTCTTCTCTCTCAGTACCTTTTTAGCGTCATTGTATTCCTGACGTTTTTTTAAGGACCTTCGGGCCGTAGTTATGCTCCACAAAAACTTTTCTTTCTTGGTGCATAAATCCTTTTTTTCTGCCAGGCCAGTCTCAAAACCTCTTCTTTTGTTCTGAAGTTGGAAAACTTCACCACCACCGATCGCGGGGGAGCTTCCGCCAACGTCCTTGGGACTAATGAACGGTGCGCCCTTTCTATCTTCAAGTCAGTGGATTGGGGAATTTCCAACTTTTCTCTCAGTATGGTTTCCACACATACAGCCATTGTGGTGAAACCATCCTCGACTCCTTCTTTCAGACCATGAATTCTTATGTTGTCCCTTCTTAGTCTTCCTTCCAGGTCAGTTAGCTTAGCCTCCAGTCTTGTCTGTCATTTAAGTAATTCCAGCGTGGTTTCTTCCAGACATTTTATTCTTTCCTCTGCTTCCATGATTCAGTGCTCAGCCTGGTCCACTCTTTTGTTTGTCCTTTTTATTTCGTCTTTAAGTTCACGAAATTCGGCCCAACACTCTCGGCGAAATTCTCTTAATTCTTGAAGTATCATTTTTAAGCTAGCCATGTTGCTAGCCTCATTTTGCTCCTCCATTTCTAAGAGGTTATTGTCTTCGAGGTCAGTTTCTCCAGCCGATGCGTGTCTTGGCCTGGTAAATGTTGATCTCTTCTGTTTTCCTTTAGGCATAATGACTTTGTCTTTTGATTTTCACTCTTCCATAAATCCGTTAAATCTGATATTCATGGTATTTTCACAGATGGGATCTGGGAGCTTCAGCGTTAAGCTGCAACCACCATGGTGTCCAGACCGAAAGTCTACACATAATATTTTTTAAGTAACACCAGTGTCCCTGGGCAGCCACCATTTACCAAACTGCCTCGGTGGACTCGGGCAGCCCCACGGCATATGTGCCCCTGGCCGCTGTCTGCCCCCAGGATCGAAGACCCCCTCCCCAGCGAAAATGTCCCTTCCCGCCATTAATTGCTTCTCTTCTCTGGGCCGAATCTTGCTGCCGACCCGCACAACAGCGTTTGGCGTGCCACAGAATCGCGCCAATTGGTTCCCCTCCACTCTCTTTTCTTTTAGACCCAGCAGCCGTCTTCCCGGGGATCCTGCTGCGTTGTCCAGCTCCCACACCCAGGACAACGGGGATGCTGGCACCAGGACCCTCCCGCGCTGGATCGTCGTGGCTCCGGTCACCATCACCTCCCAGCTCGCCAGGCCAGTCCGTGTCCCAAATTGCACCGTCATCCACATCTGGCTGCAGCTGCTGTCCCTTGGGGCTCTCGGTGTCACTCCCGTCGGCTCTATCCTCTGATCTGGGTACCTCGTCGCCATCTTTGTCCCCCTCGCTCCAAGCGTTCTACTGCGTTGACTCCCTGTCTGGTTGCGGCTGCTCTCCCTCTGGGTTCTCAGCACCATTCTTGTCTGCAACATCCCCCGACCCGGACTCCTCGTCGCTGTTCCCAGCACCCTCGCTCCAGGTGCCCTGCTGCGCTGTCTCCACGTCCTGTGGCTGTTGCTCCTCCCCAGGGCCCTCAGCCTGCATTGTCCTGCTCATTTGCTGTTTAGCCTTCAGTTGTAGGGGTGGCTGTCGCTGCTTTCCCTCTCTGCCGTCGTCACACACCGGGCCGTCCGACCCGTCAGTGCTATGGTCCTGCACCAAGCTGAGCTCCATGGCTGGCTCACTGTCCTTGGTGACCAGGAAATTCTCCACATTTTGCTCTGGCCTGTCCTCGGTGTCCAGCTTGCTGTTCTCTGTCTGGTTTTGGCGTGAAGTTAGTTCCTCCGCTAGCCCGTCCATTGACATAGACTGAGCCGTTAGCTTCTCGAAGCTAACTAGTCCCGCCAGTTCTGGTGCCCACACTTCCAACAGCCTCATGGCCCTTGCCTGCTCCATGAAGTGCACCGTCATCCGCACGACGGCATCCACATAGCACTCTGCCACATCCAGCGTGTCGAGGATTCTTCAGCACTCTGTGCCAAGGTGGTGGACCAGGAGTGCTAGCCACCGTCTCCCGCTAAGCCCATGGAGACCCAGCGCTTCGATATACTCCTCAAAGTTGGCTCTCCACTCCGGCCACGGGCTCACTGGCTCTCTCCTATGTGCTCCAGAAACGGCAGCAGTGGTAGAGGTAGCCAGTACGCATCCATTGTTCTCCTTGTCGCCAAATGTTTCATCTGGAAATAAGGGGACAGGAGTCTTCTTCATGCAGCAACCAACTCCCCCTTTATTACAGAGAACTTGGGATTATGTATATACACAGTAGGCCGTGCCCACCTGATGTCACCCTGTGGGTGGACACGGTTTCACAGACACACATATTCCATACACCACAGACAAAACATTTGATTTTTGGGAGGAGAAAAAGCAGAAAAAAAATTGGATTTTTCACTTGCAAATATTTTGTAAAGCTTTACGTAAAATACTTAAAGGCTATTAAACTGGGGCCTAAGCACCTGTTGTAGTTTTTTTAAAAAAAATCTTAAACATGTAAAACTTGAGAAAAACATCAAATTAAAATTAGTCTCATGCTCCTGTAGGCCAGTCAATACTGTTTTAAAAACGAGAGCAATATTTATAAAAACAGTAAAATATTCTCATATCAAGCATGTTTATCCATATACTGTATCAGCCCATAAATTATTCACAGAGCCCTCAACTTAATTTCTCCTGTTTGTTTTTCTCTGTTTTTGCTCTCAGTTTGTTGATATGTGATACAGTTTGAATTAGCATTAGCTAAAGGCTAGCTTCAGCACTCACCTGTCCAGGTGCTTTCAGATGAAGTTAGACATTGTTGTCTTGGTGTCTAATCATTATCCTCATTATTAACAATAAATAGTTGATTTGTTTGACTCCCAGGTACTTATAATAATCCTCAAAGCCAAAGGCTAAATAGCCAGCGTTCTGACATTTTGGCTTATCTATCGGAACAGCATACATTAGATTACTACTCCATCATTTATTGCCTGTGTGGACAGCTGATGGTACAGACTGCAATCAAAGGCAAAAACATGGCAAGGAGGGCTAACCAGTGATTTGAATCTTCATAGTATCCTGTAGCTTGAAAGTGCTACACTTAAGTTGGCTCTGACCGTCCCAGTCAGGTCCTGTCACACAAACAAGTACGTGTGTTTAGCTCTCTGTGAGTGTGCTGCAGGCAGCAGCTGAACTAATTTTTATTTATTTATTTAGCGAATGCGAAGTCCTCAAGCCAAGCAGTTGCCTCCTGGTTTGCTGTATGGAGGGTGTGTAATCCTCCTTCCAGTCTTTGGAGCAGGCAAGCCTCTATGATGTGCTCCATTGTTTGCTCCTCTCCACATGCGCACAGTGGGCTAGGGCTACTGCCCCATCTGTGAAGGCTGGCCAAGCAGGGGCCATGTCCAGTCCTGAAGCGATTGAGTGTAGACCACTGTCTCCTTGGGAGGTTGGTGCCTGGGACCTGTTGGTTGGGGTTTGCCACCAGGTGTTTGTTTGGGACCTCCTTGGTCTCCCATTCCTCTTGCCAAGCTGTCTGGATGGTGAAATCAGCTGGGGGAGGGCTTTTCCAAATCGACCGTCTGGATGGAAGTCGGGCAGTGGGTGGGGTGTAGATATCTGCATGGATTGGTAAGTGAGGAGAGTCTTTGGCTTTTTGAAGCATCCTTTGAGTTAGTGCTGCTCGCCGGATATGTGGGGGGGCTATGTTTGACAGCACAGGGAGCTAGGGGAGTGGTGTTGAGCGGATTGTTCCAGTTATGGTTCTCATGGTTGTGTTGAGCTGGGTGTCTACGTGGTGTGTGTAGGATGACCTGGACCAGACAGGGGCACAATATTCTGCTACAGAGTATGAAAGGGCCAGTGCTGAGGTGCGCAGGGACTGAGGCTGCTGCCCCCATTTTGCACCAGCGAGCTTGCAGAGCAGGTTGTTTCATGCCTTCACCTTAGCAGCCGTCCCCTTTAAATGTTCCTTGAAGGATAGGGTCCTGTCAAGGATCACTCCAAGGTAGGTTGGATTTGAGGCATGCTTAAGCTTGAGTCCGCTCAGGTGGATGTTTAGTTCTCTGGCAGCTTTTACATTGTGGAGATGGAATACACTGGAGATAGTTTTTGCTGGGCTTGGTTTTAGATGCCTGGTTTTGCAGAACTGGTCCAGTTTGGCAAGATCTTCCGTGAGCACCCGTTCCAGTGACTCAAAGTCTGGTGCTTGGAGTGCCAAACAGATGTAGTCTGCATAGATGAATTTGCGGGATTTTGTAGTGGGCAGGTCAGCTAGAACTGAGCCTTGTGGGAGTCTGTTTTTCTGCGTTCTCCATGCGCTTGTGTTCTGACCGAGGTGGACTCTGAACCTTTGGTTGGTCAGCAGGGTTTTTATAATTGCTGTTGCCCAAGCAGGGATCGCCTTTGTAAGTTTCAGGAGGAGGCCTTTGTGCCAGACCGTATCATAGGCGGCTGTAAGATCGAGAAACACAGCCCCTGTCTTCAGTCTGCTCTCGAAGCCATTTTCGATGAAGGTGGTTAGGGCCAGTACTTGTTCTCCTGTGCTGCGGTCCTTGCGGAAACCTGCTTGATCCACACAGAATTTTCTCTATTCCTGGGGAAATACGTTGCAGTATTAGGCGCTCCATGATTTTATAAGGAACGCTGAGTAGGGAGATTGGGCGGTAGCTTGCTGGTAGTTTGTGGTCTTTGCCAGGTTTTGGTATGGCAATGACCTTTGCTGTCTGCCATTTCTTTGGGATCGAGTTTGTTTGTATGATCCTTGTGTAGAGTTGTGTCAATCAGGTTAGGGCTCGGGGGCCAAGATTTTTCATGAATTCTGGGAAGATGTTGTCGTATCCTGCTGCCTTTCCACATTTCAGGCCCTGTAGGACTTTCTCCAGTTCAGCAGCCTCGAAGGGTTCAGGGTTCGTTTCCTCTACGGGCATTTTTTGGTGTTTTTTTTAGCTCAGTTATAACTGCTCTTCTGGTGTCTTTGTCTTGGGGTGCTTTGGCGATGGTCAGTAGGTGGGATGCAACTTGGTTGGGTGTGACAGATGCTCGGCTTTGGCTAGGGGGCTTCTGTGCAGCTCCTAGGTGACGGATGAGGCTCCAACATTTCCTGCTAGAGTGGATAAAGCTCTGGTCAGCATCTGTCTCCTCCCATTTCTTTCGCCGGGCTGTACTTAGCGATTCAATGAGATGGTCTGCTATCTCTGGGTCCCCTGATGTTTGATAGGATTGTAGGAGGGCAGCGCTTTCGCCGTCCAGGCATGGGACATAGAGGGGTCGGTAGCCTCGTGGGATTGCAGTGTGCGCAGCCTTGAAGATTGCGCTGCAGAAGCGGTTGTATGCTTCATCTACAGTGATGGTGTGGGGTGGGATGGTAACAGCACTCCGATCCAGGGTTTCACTGAATTTCTTCCAGCTGGCTTTGCTGAAGTTCCAGCGCATCTTCCTTGGGCTGTTTATGACTGGAAGTTGTAGGCCAATGTGTACAAGCAGGGGCCGGTGTTGGCTGTGTGGAAAATCGTCAAGAATGAGGATCTGTGTAGGATATGGCATCCCATTCAAAGAGCTGACCCAGCACAGGTCAGGAGAATAGTCCTTCTTCCACCTAGCAGAGTGGAAGGTTCCTCTTTGTTTGGGGTCGTGTATCAGAGCGAGATCATTTCTAGATGCCCAGTCTGAAAGTACCTCCCAGTCACTATCCACTGCTGGGTACCCCCAGTCAGGGTGATGGCTGTTAAAGTCCCCCACATAGATGGCAGGGTGGGGTAGGGTGGGTAAGACCTGCAGATCCCAGTTGGCACTAGGGGGCTTGTACACATTGACAATATGGAAGCCACCAATGGTTATGGTGTCTGAGAAATGTGTTGCTGTCAGGTGGTTTACTTCAACTATGTCAGAACGCACATAGGTGGCACATCCATGTTTGGCATGTGGAACATAGCACAGAAGGTCAAAGCCATTGATGGTGTAGCGGCCAGCTTCCTCTGTGCCAATATGAGTCTCTTGGAGGCAGATTACACCAATCAAGTGTTGGAAGGCGAGGACTTCAATAAGCCTTCGCTTGGCTGCAGATAGGCTTTCAACGTTTAGTTGTAGTATGCGAAGGGCAGGTCCTACCGCAAGGTGCTCTCGGGGCTGTTTGCTTTCAGCTTTGGGACTATGACTAGGATTCTTCTTTGACTTGGCACTGAGGCGTCGTCTCTTTGAATTTAGTCTGCTGGTAGGATCATTAGCTTCCCTGGGCAAGCCCGGGTACTGGCAGAGGGCGCGACGAGAATGCTGATCCATTGCCCTCTAGCTGAACTAATCAGAACAGAGAGCAAGTGAATCTGTGAAAATGTTCACAGAACATCACAGACTCTTCAACAATATTATTAGCCAATTATTTCTACAAACCTATTACAAAATGGTCAGAGCACACCTGCAAGTTGGGATACAAGGAAGGTGCCAAGTCTGACCACACACCGAAGCGAACCGCTCCTCCTCTGGAACTCAATGGAGACACCGGCACACACCTGTCAGGGGAGGGACAGGATACTGCTAGTATGGGGGCTTTGCTGAAGAAACTGGACAAACTATGTTTCTGCTATAATAAGGAATGCAACGTTCATTTCGTTCAACGTTCAACGTTTTTTTTTTTTTTCATTTTTCGTCAAAGATCATGTACTAGATGTGCATCTGGTTTTCCTGGTTTTTGCACTGGATTGATGGGTGTGTTGTAAGGTGAGGTTGTGGGTACTGACACTCCACTTTCAACAAGTCCCTTGATTGTATTTGTGATTCCCTGTACTTTAGCAGGTGACAATGGGTATTGTTTTTCACGAATAGGGGTGTCAGTGTCAAGTTCTAGATGAATAGGTGGGACTGAGCATCTACCCACGTCAAAAGGACCTTTAGACCAAACCTCCTCCGGGACTTCTGCCAACAACATAAGACCGTACATGGAGTCAGTGCCCTCTCTTCCATGGTACCTGGTGCGAGTAACTTCCTCCAACAAGACTTCAACCTGTCCCTGAATGTCAATTTTGTAAATGTCAGTGGATGGTGAGTACCACAGGTTCTTGTGTGCTGTTGTACTCCAATCTGCCACTGCTAGGCCTTTTGCTGTCATTGGTCCTAGGTTCTTAGCCTCTCCTCCTGCAGCGATCTTTAAAGTGATATGTGGGGCCATACCTGCAAGGGAATACAATTCCTGTAATTCAGGGGTAAGTTTAGGCACAGCCACAACTCCCAAATCCCCCACCAGCAGGCAATTCCAGGGCAGGAGGCACCACTGGATCGCTGGATTGGTACTTAGCCTTCAAAATTTCCAACATGTCTGCCCATTTTTCCAAATATATGTCATATGGGACCTGATCTTCAGGGAGCCGCAAATAATTCAGGGTGACATGGAGGGGGTCACGGGCATCTACATAGGAATGCAAGGACTCAATCCATGTCTCCCAAGGGGCAGCCCTATTTGTCACTGCCTCAGCAGAATCAGTGGTGAGTGCCCCCCAGAACATATGGGCAGAGCCATCTCCCTCAGATAGATCCTGTACCATCTGTATGGGTTTGTCAGTTATGGATCTGCAAACTTGACCGTTAGGGAAAATCACATCAGAATAATTTGTTCCACACACAACTACAGCATTAACAGTGGTAATCAAATCTCTAGCCATCAAATATATGGGGCAGTTTTTGCTCAACAAAAATGAATGTTCAAAAGTCAATTTATCATCTCCCAGCATGATCTCACATGGCATTTTCACTGATAGGGGGCATTGTTGTCTGACTCCGGAAAACCCTACTACCTCATTGAAGTTTGGAGAGAGTGGTAGAGCACATTTAACAGTACTGAACTTTGCCCCTTTGTCTACCAGGAATGGAATGTTTTGGTCACCTACTTTGATGATTTGACGATTATTTCCGGTGCAGCATAACCTAATCTCCCTCCAGTAAGGCCCCGGCCCCCCTAATGGCAGTTGCCCATCTGCTGAGGCAGGAGGGAAGCATTTGGGGCTGGATGTGGCTGTGGGTGTTGTTGTGTTGGCTGTGGTGTTTGCATGTTTTGTACTGGTCACAGGGGCTGCATGGGTGGTTGCACCTGTTGTTGGGGTATCGTGGGCATGCTCTGGGGTTGCATATAGGGCATTGGCTGTTGCATCATTGGTTGCATATATGGCGAGCATTCTGCACGTACAGGGCGTTATAGTAGGGTCTCTGTTGTCTGGGTATCATACAGTTTCTGGATATGTGTCCTTGTTGATTGCAGTTAAAGCATACGGGCAAGCCTCGCTCTCTGCCCCACCCATGGCCTCCACCCATCATTTGCGGTCGTCTGTGTTGAAATGCTTGTACTGTTTGTTGGGCTGGATATATCTGCTCTATATTCTCTGTATCAGTCTGAGTGAGCTGTGCAGCCGGTTTCCCCCCTTGTTTATCCTTGGCCTTATCTTCATTTACCTGATCTTTCAACATCTTCAGTTGCATTGATTTCAACTGCAACTCCAGTTCTGCTAGTTTATCTGATTTTTGGGCAGCTGACTTGTCATGGTTGGCCATATGGTGCACCACATGATCCTTCCATTCTGAATAGGATTTAGACGAGAGGCCTACTGTAGCTTCCAGTTGTGTCTTTACTGGCTGTGGCAAAGATGATACTATGGAGTGCCTAAACAGACACATACTTCCTGCATCCAGAGTCTTTCCTAGCATACCTTCCCATTTATCTTGACACCTGGTAATGTATGTACTGGGGGTCTCTCCTGGGTTTCTAGTTAAAGTTTGTAAGGTCGACATGCACTACCGTTCAAAAGTTTGGGGTCACTTAGAAATTTCTTTATTTTTGAAAGAAAAGCATTTTTTTTCAATGAAGATAACTTTAAACTAATCAGAAATACACTCTATACATTGCTAATGTTGTAAATGACCATTATAGCTGCAAATGTCTGGTTTTTGGTGCAATATCTACATAGGTGTATAGAGGCCCATTTCCAGCAACTATCACTCCAGTGTTCTAATGGTACAATGTATTTGCTCATTGCGTCAGAAGGCTAATGGATGATTAGAAAACCCTTGTGCAATCATGTTAGGTCTGCAATGCTGTAATTGCTGCAAATGGAGGATTCTTTGATGAAAGCAAAGTTTGAAGGAAAAAATTATTATTTCAAATACAAATCATTATTTCTAACCTTGTCAATGTCTTGACTATATTTCCTATTCATTTTACAACTCTTGGGGGTAAATAAGTGTGACTTTTCATGGAAAACACAAAATAATTGTCTGGGTGACCCCAAACTTTTGAACGGTAGTGTATCTACCTTGGTTGGCCACATCTGCCTGACTACAGGCCAGAGATCCTCCGTTATGCTGGATAATCTCACATGGTCACTCATTGCGTATACTTTGGCTCTTTGTTCCATTGCCACGAGGTCTGAGTAGGATACCCCACAAACTGTAAGGTACTGCCTGAGATCTCCTAGGGCAGCAGTGTCAGGTGGCACACATTTCACAAATTCTATAATCCACTGACTACCCCCTTCCTCAATAGGTGATAGAGATGATTTAAGCATGTAAATATCTTTGAGACCAAAGGGTCCATATTCAGTTTTTGATAGCTGCCCAGATGGTCCAAAAGAGTGTACCAAGGGGAAAGCCCCTATGCAATCTGGGTTCTCGTAACACGCTGCCTGTTCTTCCAAACCTCTCCAATCTACCTGACTGGCGTCCTCACTATCATCTGCATTGGGGTTATAAGGGCCTTGTGTGTAATTTCCCTCCTCATATGCGCCATAATTCCCATTTGGCATTCCCATGTGAAAATCTGACCCTGTTGGTCCTATATTAGCCCCAAGTCTACCATGTCTAAGGCTCATCACATGTGTACTCCCTACTCCTCCCCCACGGTGCTTTCTTCTGGCCCCTGTGTGGTGTGTCCCCATTGGTGTTGAAGTGGGAGTTACAGTAGGCAAAAATGGGTTTGTTGGTTCAGTAGGTGGTATTCCCTCATTTGGAGGTGATGTTTTGAAGGCCTGATCTAATTTGGCAGATAGATCAGTAATTTTGCTTTCAAGATCCTTTTGTGCTATTTCTTTAACTTGGATTAAAGCATCTACTTCTGTATTTGGCGTAATTGGGGTGAGCATGGTTTGATCGGCTGTAAAGTAAAATGGGGAATCACTTACTGTTTGTACCAAATACTTGATAGGTTGGTTTGAATCTGTAGTGTGGATAATATCCTTCACCTTTACTAAGGTTTTCATTGTCACAGTGGTTGTGAAGGCCTGGGTGGTGTGTGCATATTGCCCTATCTGAAAATCTAATTTCCTCTTGGGTGTTACGCGTGTTTCTGGACTAGTCAACGATGAGCATGACCTATGTGTGTGGTGAGAATTGTGGACACTACGAGATTGGCAAGAACTTCCACTATGTGTACCGGACAGTCGTTCTTCCCCTTCTTCCTCAGCAGTGTGCCTACTTACCCCATGACGCAGTTTCCATCCTCTTCTAGTCAAACTTCGGGACATCCTTGTCCCGTTTGCCACTCCTGACTTACCCACATTTCCTCCATCCAAGTTACTTACACTACTTTCTTCAGATGAACTGTCCTCCTTAATCTCATTCTTTCCGTCAACTCCATCACAACCTGGTTCCTGACGAGTTTAATTCAAAAGCAACTCTGTGAGGTGAGTGATTTGTGCCTGCATTTGTAACATTGTGTCCTCATGCTGTATTTTTTCTCACTCCTCCTCAAAACGTTCCTGTGTCGTAGGTGTGAATTCACAGTCCAAAGTTCCTCCTTTTACATGTAACAATGTTGCTTGTATTCCTCCCTGTGACTGAGTATCCTGCATCTGTTGAAGTAAACACCTAGATTCTGTATAAGGACTGGGCATAGCTGGTGGCACCACAGATTGTGAGGGATAGGGGGAGGGCTATCACAGACTTCATTTCCAGTTTTCTCAGGACTGATATGTTTGTGTGTGTTTGGATTCTTACCCGTTTCTCCACGATCTACGGATTTCTCGCTCTCCTCCAGTAGTGCCTGGACCGTCACCGGTGCCTATTTAAAAGGGGATTCACTGAAATAACGTTGTGTTAATGCCAATCTAACTTGTATAATGATCTTTGCCTCGCGTTTCTTGCTCTTCCTAAGGAGACCAGCCTTTTTCTCCTCTTCGGTCGCCTGTTCTTGTTGCTTGTGCAAGCTATTTATATATGCGGCTTTGTCTGCTTTGAGTGGTAGGGGATCCCCCAAGTGGCCAAATATGCCGTCTCTTTGTAGCCACTTTACCTAAGTTTTAAATTGTTTGCGCTCCTCTTCCAATTTTTCACGGCGCACTGTAGCATTTAACACTTTATCTATTTGTTTCATTGCATATCCCAGAGTACCCAGAGGATAATCAGAGCTGTGTTTCTCATCTTCCATTTTATTTTTGTTCGCCTCCTCCGCCATTTTATGAATTTTTAGATTCTATATATTTTACTATAGTTAGTTTAGTTATTTTATTATATATATCTATGTTTAATGGTAATTTATCTAATGCTTATTTCACACACAACAGGATTTTTCCACAGTAAATTCTTTGCGTTAAGACCAACTCTACTTTTAGAGATGCTCGTTGCAGTTCTCTAGGGGTTAAAACCTTTTGGTCTGAGCTAATTATGCTAGGGGTGCCAACTCTACTTTTAGGAATTAAGCAATAATTCCAAGGGGTTAAAACCTTTTGGCTAAGCTATGCGTAATGGGGTAACACTACTTTTTCGGTGGCCCTATTTCAGCCACCCCGGGGTTTAAACCTATTACCCAAGTTATCTCCAACTCTGCTTTTAGGGTCAGTATTAACGCGTCTGACTTATCCCACGGGGTTAAAACCATTTGAAGATTTCGTTATCTTTATCTTATATGTCAAACTCAGTAAACGTTAATTAAAACAACATATCATAAATCCAGGACCATATCTCAGGTTCAGTCCACAAATAAAATCACACATACGCGAGTATTTAATCTCTACAGAAAGGTCTGTCCCCGAAGGGACAGGCAGAAGTTTGTTAAAGAAGGTTTCTGCTTACCTTTTAGGGTTTTGCGGCCGCCAAACTGTAGAGAAAAATCCTCACGCCATCTACAAAACTAAAATTTAGCCTCGTAACCGGGCGGAAACACCAAATTGTTGCGCTTGCTAGTCTTAACCTCCAGTTCTTTTATATGAAGGCTAAATGACCACACAGAGAGGTGAAATATAGTTCCACTTGTTTTACTAACACTGCGATATGGTACAGGTGCAGCGCTGGAGTACAGCTCTCACGACGTATCACAAGAGAGTACTCCCCAAAAAGTGGGCCCTACAGTTTTTATAAAACTATGCCGCACCCTCAGGCAGGAGGTGGGCAGACCTCACATGTATCAGTATTTTCCATTATGTGTCAGTTTGCCTGTGAGCAAAACTGATTCTAACTGGTTTGGCTGTTGAGTCACTGAGTGTAATCTAAGGCTGCAGTGTAGCATGAGACGCAAGCAGGAACAGTTTGTGCAACATGATTAACTGTTGAGAATAGCAACTTTATAAGAAAAACAAGTGCGTCACAGAATTTTATCAACAAAACTATCAATCCTGGTTTAGTCAGTGACCGACGGTGAGGAGTCGGGAAAGAACAGGCTGGGTGATACCAGATTTTTGGCAGCGGGATGGGGGGGGGGGGGTTACATTTCCCAAAATTACGAGGTCAATTTTGATTATTGTTAATCAAAAAATAATATCTGAAAGTCATTTAAGGAGAATTGAATCTAGAAAAATAAAAAATAATGCTGAAATTGCATGGGCTTGAGGCCCAGGACGAGGCCGAGTCATTACCCTCTGCTTCAAGGCTGGGAAAAACCACCCTCGAGTCATGTCAAGATGTTGATGTTTCATTTTTACTATTTTTTAAAAAATCTAGTAAGTTATTGTGACATTGCTATAGATGTTTATAGAGATGAGAGTTTTTTTGTGCCTTGGTGAAACTGAGTCTGTTTGTGGATGTGTGTGTGTATCTGTCCGCCTGCCTCTCTGTTTCAGCTTGTCTGGTCAAAATTACAGACGTGGACAAAATTGTTGGTAACCCTCTGTTAATGAAAGAAAAACCCACAATGGTCACAGAAATAACTTGAATCTGACAAAAGTGGTAATAAATAAAAATTCTATGAAAATTAACTAATGAAAATCAGACAATGCTTTTGAATTGTGGTTCAACAGAATTATTTTAAAAAACAAACTCATGAAACAGGCCTGGACAAAAATGATGGTACCCTTAGCTGAATATTTTGTTGCACAACCTTTTGAGGCAATCACTGCAGTCAAACGATTTCTGTAACTGTCAATGAGACTTCTGCACCTCTCAGCAGGTATTTTGGCCCACTCCACATGAGCAAACTGCTCCAATTGTCTCAGGTTTGAAGGGTGCCTTCTCCAGACGGCATGTTTCAGCTCCTTCCACAGATGTTCAATAAGATTTAGATCAGGGCTCATAGAAGGCCACTTTAGAATAGTCCAGTGTTTCGCTCTTAGCCATTCTTGGGTGTTTTTAGCTGTGTGTTTTGGGTCATTATCCTGTTGCAAGACCCATGACCTGCGACTGAGACCAAGCTGACACTGTCCAGCACATTTCTCTCTAGAATACCTTGATAGTCTTGAGATTTCATTGTACCCTGCACAGATTCAAGACATCCTGTGCCAGATGCAGCAAAGCAGCCCCAGAACATAACAGAACCTCCTCCATGTTTCACAGTAGGGACAGTGTTCTTTTCTTGGTATGCTTCATTTTTGCATCTGTGAATATAGAGCTGATGTGCCTTGCCAAAAAGTTCCAGTTTTGTCTCGTCTGTCCATAGGACATTCTCCCAGAAGCTTTGTGGCTTGTCAACATGCAGTTTGGCAAATTCCAGTCTGGCTTTTTTACGATTTGCTTTCAACAGTGGTGTCCTCCTTGGTCGTCTCCCATGAAGTCCACTTTGGCTCAAACAACGACAGATGGTGTGATCTGACACTGATGTTCCTTGACCTTGGAGTTCACCATCAATGTGTTTAGAGGTTGTTCTGGGCCCTTTTGTTACCATTCGTATTATCCATCTCCTCCTGTGGCCACATCCAGGGAGGTTGGGTACAGTCCCATGGATCTTAAATTTCTGAATAATATGAGCAAGTGTAGTCAGAGGAACATCAAGCTACTTGGAGATGGTCTTATAGCCTTTACCTTTAACAAGCTTGTCTATAATTTTCTTTCTAATCTCCTGAGACAACTCTCTCCTTTGCTTCCTCTGGTCCATGTTTAGTGTGGTACACACCACGCCACCAAACAGCACAGTGACTACTTGTCACCCTTTAAATAGGCTGACTGACTGATTACAAGTTTGTAGACACCTGTGATGTTAATTAGAGGACACATCTTGGTTGAACATGTCCCTATGGTCACATTATTTTCAATCTTTTCTAGGGGTACCATCATTTTTGTCCAGGCCTGTTTCATGAGTTTGTTTTTTAAAATAATTCTGTTGAACCACAATTCAAAAGCACTGTCTGATTTTCATTGGTTAATTTTCATATAATTTTTATTTATTACCACTTTTGTCAGATTCAAGTTATTTCTGTGACCATTGTGGGTTTTTCTTTCATTAACAGAGGGGTACCAACAATTTTGTCCACGTCTGTAAGTGGAACTAAAGGCTTGTATCATTATATCGCCATATTTTCTTGACTATTAATTTGCCAGAATTCCGAGATAAGGCTTTGTTTTTGAAACAAACACAAATTTAACTCACCTTTAATGTCAATGAAGTCATGGGAAAAGGTATTGTAATAACTATGCCGGGCCACTAGAGGTGGCAGTGCAACTTTTTTACAGCACATGGATGACTTCCTGACACTGTCGATCTCTAGCTGAACTGTTATAAAGCAGCGGTTACAGGGGAAAAAAAACATATTCAGCAGCTACACCATTTATTCATCATATCTATTGTTTTCACAGTGATTTTGCTGTTTAGTTTTGCAGAGGAAGGATGAGGTAAAACTCGTTAAAAACTCGCTAAAAACTCCAACTCCCAACATTCCTCACCTGCAAATGGCTGCAGTGAACTGCGTATGTGCCCGGAACCTCTCGCCATGGGGAAGTACTTAGCAATCCGCCAATACTGGGTGAACAAATGTCTGTCTTTTTACCCATCTGTTTTCTTCCTCTGCCACTAAACAGCAAAAGCTCCTATTTGTCTTGATTGTCACTGTATTCATGTACCTCCATCGCTTCCGCAATTTAAAACATCTGCCACTGTGCTCTTCTTTGTGTTTGGATTGCAGCTGTTCAAATCAGTTTGGTGGCTCTTGGCTGCCGCCGACAGTGTGGGCATGTGAACTGTGGATTATTTTCACTACACATGCGTGTACTCCAAAACTACTGGATGGATTTGGATGAAATTTTTTACGAGAGGTGGTCCTTGGGCTAGAGAGAAAGCTATCACATTTTGGTGATGATCTGAGAATGCATTCCTCCACCAAGGCTCTGGCACTGAGACATCAGCACCTTGGTGCTTTCATTTTTTAGTATTACATGTCACCATCCAGCCAAGTCTCATTCTATGTGCATAAAAGCTACAATTCCCCTCAAAAAATTTTAGGTTTTATTATGGCGCACATTTGCTGAGGCATTGTTTCAGTGACTTTATGCAATGTCAAAATATTCAGTGTTTTGGAACGATCCCATATTAATGACAGGAGAGTTGCCTAACACTGGCAGCACCACCGTGGCTGAATGGTTATGGTGGTGAATAAACTGGGCTTAGTTTCAGTCCTTTTCTGGAATTTCCCCACTGTGGGACTAATAAAGGCTTATTTTAACATGGTCGTCCACCATGATCCTTTCTGGGTTTGTTATTGCGTTGAACAGTCTTTAACCCAGTTGTAGTAGTTTTAGTCATTCATTAGTTGTAAGGTTTATCACAAAACATGGCAAATTTACAGGAAAAAAGCTCTAGTCTTATTACAAAAGTAATGGATTTTCCAGAAAAAAGTTCAAAATTTATGAAAAAAGTTATAACTTTCCAAGAAAAGTGTTAAAATTTACAAGAAAAATCCTTTTCACTAGCCAGCTTGTCACAAAGCTCATATGCACAATCAAGGGCATAGGTAGCGGGGCCCTGAAGAGCATGTCTGCTTCACGAGCCCTGGCTGGTAACTGGTTTCATAAGAAAGGAGCCTGATAACTAAATGCTCTATCTCCTATAACACTTTTAGACACCCTAGGGATTACTAGAAGTCCAGCATGAATGTAATGTTTTATTAGGATAATAATGTAAAATCAAGTCTTTAAAATAGCATTGGGACAGATTATATAGGGCTTTACATGTCAGGAGGACTTTAAATTTGATTCTGGATTTAACAGAGAGCCAATGAAGGGAAAGTATGACCTCTCTTTTCAGTGCCTGTTAATATTCTTGCTGCAGCATTTTGAATTAATTGAAGAGTTTTTACAAGTTTTTAGGACAACTAGATAATAATAAATTACAATAATATAATTTAGACGTGACAAAGTCATGAATTAGTTCTCTGCATCAGTTTGGGACAAGATGTTCCTAATTTTGGCAATATTATATAGGTGGAAATAAGTGGTTTAGGTGGAAATTGTCACGCCGCGCCATTCATCAGCGGCGCCACCTGCTCACGCACCTGCTACTCGTCAGCGGCGAGGGATAAAAGCCGCCTCGCCCTGAGCTTCGGCCTGAAGCCGTAGACTTCATTTCCCTTCCATGGGCTTCTACCACATTCTCTTCAGCATCCTCGTCACTGGTAAGAAGATCACTTACCTCATCTCTCCAGTCTGCTCCCCTGTGCACAGGTGGATTCCTCGGCGGCGGACAATCCCGTCCCTCGTCTCTCCTCGCTGCTGCACCGAGCCCTGCAGGTGGCTGTCTCCCGGGCTTCCATCCTTGAAGCGCCAGTCATCTGTCCCAACAAGTAAGCTTCTCTCCCTCGCCTATTCTCCTCCTGTGTTGGTGTGTGCTCATCACCCTGTGTCTGATTTCTCCCATAGGGTTGCCGGCTGAACGGTCTCCTGCCTCTGGGTCCGAAGCAGACGCCACCAACAAAAACATTAACATTCCGCAGACACGCACCCAAACATCCCTGTTGTTAATAAACAGTTTGAACTACTCTGAGCCTGTGTGTGTGCGTCTCCTGAGCCGAACGTTATGTCAGTACGGCTTCAGCAGAGCGGCTCGGCAGACGGCGGGCTCGCACACCGGTTTACCATCCTCGAGGCTCGGGTGGATCAGATTGTTTGTCAGCAACAGGTGGTTCTTAATCAATTATTAGAATTAACTAACCGATTGAACCGCTTGGACCCCCAACAGCCGTTCCTCCCGACTCGCCAGGGTGGCGCGGCTCCTGCTGTTCCAGTGGCCGTCCAGCCGGCTCCAGTGGCACCGGTTCGGCTCACACCGATTCCGACCCCCGCCCGCTTTAGCGGTAAGCTCGGCGGAGCGCGGGGGTTCATTATGCAGTGTGAGTCCGTGTTCCACCGTGTGCCCGGAGATTTTCCCTCGGATCACAGCCGAATTGGTTACATAGGGAATCTTCTGGAGGGGCGTGCGTTAACTTGGACCTACGCCGTAATGGCGAGGCCCAGTTATGCCACCCTCACCTATGATCAATTCGTGAGGCGCTTTCTGGAGGTCTTTGACCATTCTCAAACCGAAACGGTCCAGGTCGATCGGCTTCTCGCTCTCCAGCAGGGAAGCCGGTCGGCAGCGGACCACTCGGTCGACTTCCGGGTAGCGGCGGAGGAATTGGGCTGGGAGGAACGCTCCCTCTGTGGCCTGTTCCTCCGCAGCCTCAATAGTGATCTGAGGGATGAACTGGCTGGTCGAGATATCCCTGGGACGCTAGCGGAGCTGACGTCCTTAGCGGTAAGTTTGGATAACAGGCTGCGCGAGCGCTCCTCGGGGCGGAGGTCTTCTTCTTCTCGCCCTCGTGGAGCCTCCCCGCACCTGTTCCAAGCTCGCCCCCTGGTGGTGCCGCCAGCATCGTGCCCCGAGGAGTCGGAGCCGATGGTGACGGGCTGGACTAAACTTTCCCCTGTGGAGAAACAACGCCGCCGTGAGTTGGGCCTCTGCATGTATTGCGGAGGCGACCAACACACCGTGGAGCGTTGTCCACGGAAAGCCAGTCGGTGGGGCCCGCGAGTCACTGTTGGAAGCCTTGCGGACGTCAATCGGTTAGGATCACTCACCCAATTGAAGCTGCCCATCCGTTTCTGCCATAACCCCACTGGGCACCTCACCCACGCACTGGTGGATTCGGGCGCAGAAGGCAGCTTCATTTCACAAAGCCTGGCAACCCGATTGGGCATCCGCTGCCAGGCACTCAACACTCCCATCTCCCTAGTCCACCTCTCCCGTGCCACCCTTGGGAGAGTGACACATCAAACTGTCCCCCTACCGGTCATCATCTCGGGAAACCACCGGGAGGAGATGACCTTTTACGAACCTTCCCAACTCTGTGTCGCCTGTCATCCTGGGGTATCCCTGGCTCCGCCTTCACAATCCGGTCCTGGATTGGAAATCAGCTAGGATATCGGCATGGAGTACGTTCTGTATGGGCACCTGCCTTCAGTCCGCTGCCTGCTCTCCGTCCGCTCCTCCCCCTGCGACGGACGCTGCACCCCCGGACCTGTCTCTGGTGCCCCCAGAATTTCACGACCTGGGTATGGTGTTCAGCAAAGCGAAAGCTATGTCTCTCCCCCCTCATCGGCCCTATGACTGCGCCATCAACCTCCGCCAGGGGGCTCCCTTACCTTCTGGTCGCCTTTACAGCCTGTCTGCGCCGGAGAAGGAGACGATGAACGCCTACCTGAAGGAGTCATTAAGTGCTGGGATAATCCGCCCATCATCGTCACCCGTGGGGGCAGGGTTCTTCTTCGTGGGAAAGAAGGATGGGTTCCTCCGCCCTTGTATCGACTACCGGGCCCTCAATAATATCACGGAGAAGGACCGTTACACCCTGCCTCTCATGGACACTGCTTTCCACTCCCTCCAGGGGGCGACCTGGTTCACCAAGCTGGACCTACGCAGCGCTTACCACCTCGTCCGGATCCGGGAGGGAGATGAGTGGAAAACGGCCTTCCGTACCCCGAACGGCCACTTTGAATACCTGGTGATGCCGTTCGGGTTGACCAACACTCCTGCAGTCTTCCAGCGCCTCATTAATGACGTCCTCCGGGACTTCATTGGCCTTTTCGTGTTCGTCTACCTGGACGATATTCTCATCTTCTCCAAGTCCAGGGATGAGCACCAGGTCCACGTGAGGCGGGTCCTCCAAAGGCTGCTGGAGAATCGTCTGTACGTTAAGGCAGAAAAGTATGAATTTTACGCCAGGAGTACGTCCTTCCTGGGGTTCATCATCGCCCACGATAAGGTGCTCCCCGACCCAGAGAAGGTAAAGGCGGTGGTGGAATGGCCCACACCTGCATCCCGGAAACAGGTGCAGCAATTTGTTGGCTTCGCCAATTTCTACCGCCGCTTTGTCCCCAACTTCAGTGCCATCGTTGGACCACTGACCCGCCTCACGTCCCCGAAGGTCCCGTTCCGGTGGACCGAAGAGGTCGCTGCCGCCTTTGAGGCGCTGAAGGCGGAATTCTCCTCCTCCCGGGTCCTTCGCCAGGTCGACCCCGCGCTGCAGTGCATCGTAGAGGTGGACGCTTCGGACACGGGAGTGGGAGCAGTGCTGTCCCAGCGGTCACCGGACGATGGCGCCAAACGACCGTGCGCCTTCTTCTCCCGGCGCTTGTCCCCGGCGGAGAGGAACTACGATGTGGGGGACAGAGAGCTCTTGGCCATCAAGCTCGCCCTGCAGGAGTGGCACCACTGGTTAGAGGGGGCGAACCTGCCGTTTGTGGTCCTCACGGACCACAAGAACTTGGAATACTTACGATCTGCCAAGCGCCTGAACGCCCGCCAGGCGCGCTGGTCCCTGTTCTTCGCCAGGTTCCAATTTTCCATCACCTTCAGGCCTGGCTCTAGGAACGTCCTGCCTGACGCCCTCTCCAGGCAGTTCGCCCCCGTGGAGTCGGAGGAGGCGCCCCACTCCATCCTGCCCAGGTCGTGCGTCGTGGGAGCCATCTCGTGGGACATCGAGAGCAAGGTCCGGAAGGCACAGGAGGTGGAACCTGACCCTGGCGGCGGACCGGAGGGGAGGCTGTTCGTGCCATCCGCGGTCCGAGGAGAGGTCATCCACTGGCTCCACACCTCCAAGCTCACCTGTCACCCTGGCACCTCCCGGATGATAGATCTCCTCCAACGGTCCTTTTGGTGGCCAGGCCTGCGGAGGGATGCAGCCCGCTACGCCCGGGCTTGCCCAATCTGTGCCACCTGCAAGTCGGGAAATGCCCCTCCAGCGGGTCTGCTCCAGCCCCTGCCCTTCCCTGGCAGGCCCTGGTCGCACATCGCGCTGGATTTCGTCACCGGACTCCCTGTCTCCAACTCCTATGACACCATCCTGACCATCGTGGACCGCTTCTCCAAGGCCGTGCACTTCGTCCCCCTGCGAGGCCTCCCTACTGCCCTGGAGACGGCGGACCTCCTCGTCCAACACGTGGTCAGGCTGCATGGGATTCCGGTGGACGTGGTCTCGGACCGGGGCCCCCAGTTTTCATCCGAGGTTTGGAGATCTTTCTGCAACGCCATCGGAGCCAAGGTGAGCCTCTCCTCCGGCCATCACCCCCAATCCAACGGGCAGTGTGAGAGGACCAACCAGGAGCTGGAGGCTGCGCTCCGCTGTGTGTCCAGATCCAAACCCACGTCCTGGAGCAACCATCTTGCCTGGGTTGAATATGCCCACAACACCGCTCGCTCTTCTGCTACAGGGATGTCCCCCTTCAAAGCGTCCCTGGGTTACGACCCCCCGCTGTTTCCGGAGCAGGAGAGTGAAGTAACTGTCCCGTCAGTTAGGGCCCATCTCAGGCAGTTCCGCTCCACCTGGACTGCCGTGCGCCATGCGCTATTACGCACAGCGGAGCGCAACAGGACTGTGGCGGACCGGCGTAGAAGACCTGCCCCGGCGTACAGAGTTGGGCAGCTTGTTTACGTTTCCACCCAGGACGTCACTCTTAAAGGCGAGAGGAGAAAGCTGGCACAGCGCTTCATGGGTCCCTATCCCATCACCCGGATCATCAACCCGGTGGCTGTGCGCATGGCTATTCCCCCCTCCCTCCGCATTCATCCTACTTTCCACGTGTCGAAGGTGAAACTGGCAGTCTCTGACCCCCTTTGCCCTCCTCCTGCAGCGCAACCCGCGCCCCGGATGATTGGTGGCCATCCGGCCTGGTCCGCCTCCTCCATCCTGGACTCCCGGCGCCGGGGTCGTGGGTTGCAATACTTGGTGGACTGGGAGGGCTATGGGCCCGAGCATCAACAGTGGGTGCCCCCGTCGTTTGTGTTGGACCCATCGTTCATCGCGGACTTCCACCGAGCGCACCCGGATAAGCCATCGCCAGGAGGCGCTGCTAGAGGGGGGAGTACTGTCACGCCGCGCCATTCATCAGCGGCGCCACCTGCTCACGCACCTGCTACTCGTCAGCGGTGAGGGATAAAAGCCGCCTCGCCCTGAGCTTCAGCCTGAAGCCGTAGACTTCATTTCCCTTCCATGGGCTTCTACCACATTCTCTTCAGCATCCTCGTCACCGGTAAGAAGATCACTTACCTCATCTCTCCAGTCTGCTCCCCTGTGCACAGGTGGATTCCTCGGCGGCGGACAATCCCGTCCCTCGTCTCTCCTCGCTGCTGCACCGAGCCCTGCAGGTGGCTGTCTCCCGGGCTTCCATCCTTGAAGCGCCAGTCATCTGTCCCAACAAGTAAGCTTCTCTCCCTCGCCTATTCTCCTCCTGTGTTGGTGTGTGCTCATCACCCTGTGTCTGATTTCTCCCATAGGGTTGCCGGCTGAACGGTCTCCTGCCTCTGGATCCGAAGCAGACGCCACCACCAACACATTAACATTCCGCAGACACGCACCCAAACATCCCTGTTGTTAATAAACAGTTTGAACTACTCTGAGCCTGTGTGTGTGCGTCTCCTGAGCCGAACGTTATGTCAGAAATAGGTGGTTTTAGAGATTTGTTTAATGTGTGAATTAAAGGACAGGTCCTGATTTCTGACAGTGGTGTTGGGAGTTAGGGTACAACCATCTAAACTACATATCTGATCAGAAACAGATTTTCTGATTTTTTTTTTTTTTGGGGGGGGGGGGGGATTACAATAACTTCAATTTTGTCTGAGTTTAAAGTTATAACTCAGCCAGGTTCTTATGTCTTTATGTAGTCTTGTCAATTGGTTTGTGTCTTCTGGTTTGATTGATAAGTATAACTGTGTATCATCAACATAACAGTGGAAATGTATGAAGTGTTTCTGATAATATTACCTAAGGGGAGCATATATGAGTACTGGACCTAACACAGAGTCCTGCGGGTCTTCTTGAATGAGTAAAGATGGCTCATTGTGGACAGGAACAAACTGAAGTCTATCTGAAAAATATGATTTAAACCACTGCAAAGGTGCTCCTTTAAGGCCTAAACAATGTTCCAGTCTATGAAATAAAATCTTATGGTTAATAGTGTCAAAAGCTGCACTGAGATCTAAAAGCACAAGTATGGAAACAAGTCCACTATCTGATGCTATCAGAAAATCATTAGTGACTTTCACTAGAGCAGTTTCAGTACTATGATAAACTCTAAAACTGGATTGAAACTCTTCAAATAAATTATTTCTTGGTAAACAGCAGATCTGTAACAATTCTTTTTTTTAGATTTTTGAGAAAAACCAGACATTGGCCTACAGTTAGTGCAAGCAAGTGAATCTGTTTTAATTTTTTTTTTTTAAAGTATTGGCATAATTACAGAGATTTTAAAGGCCTGGGGAAACATACCTTGTGGTTAATGATACAGCTCTGAAAAAAAGAGACCAAAGAGACAACAGCAAAATTATCGCTTGATACGGTTTCACTATTTATATGTATATGTTTGGATAAAATGAACAATTTGGTTTTATTCTCTAACCTACTAAAAATAGCTCACCCAAATTCCAAGTCAAAATATCATCATTATGAACATTTATTTACAGAAAATTACAAATGGCAAAAACAACAAAAAAGATGTGCTTTTAGATCAAATAATGTGAAGAAAACAAGTTCATGTTCATTTTTAAATACTACAATACTTAAGTTTTAACTTTGGAAGAACTCAGAAATCTGTATTTGTGCAATGACTCTGATTTTGATTCACAGCTTTCATGTACTTTACCACGTTTAGATGATCACATAATCAGTACCTCCTTAAGTAGATTGAAGTGTCCTTGTGTTGGAATTCAGCAGATACTCAAATTGAATGGCTGCCATAGAGGAAATACCATGAAATGAAAAAGACAGCGCTAGACAGGGAGGAGTGAGGACGGCTGACATGTGCAGGACCTGCTCTGGGCAGAGCACTTAGAGAGAGAAAGCTATACAGAGATGCTAATTTTGAAAATTTTGCACTGGTCTCTAATTTTTGTAAGTTATCACTCTAAAGAGGTGGATTACTAATAAACAATAAGATCTGATTGAACAGCTTAGTGGTAATAGGGTCTAATAAACATATTGATGGTTTGGATAAGGAGATTAATTTTATTGGTTTTGAGATCAATTGATGTAAATTTGTCTAAATTGAGGTAATTTATGAGCCAGTTTAGAAAGCTGGGGATCAGACCGTCAAGGTCTCTGACTTTGACCGCCACCTAACCCACAGAGCACCAGATCCCCATGGTCCCTCCTGCAGTGAAGGGGGCCATCAAGCTGAAAGAGTCGTATCGAGCTTGGCTGGCTGGTGGGACTCGCAAAGCAGCTGAGATGCACCGGCAGGCCAAGTGGAGTGCAGCTCAGGTAGTTGCTGAAGCAAAATCTCGGGTGTGCGAGGAGTTCAGAGAGTGGTGAGAAGTTCAGTGAGAAGACTTTTGGTCGGCAAACTGTCCAGTGACTCAGGAGGTGGAAAAAAGCCCCTGTCTGCACTGTGTATGTTGCGGATGGGGTGCTGCTGATTTTGACTGGGGACATTGTCAATTGGTGGAAGGAATACTTTGAGGATGTCCTCAATCCCAGTGACACATGTTCCACAGAGGAAGCAGAGCTTGGGAATGAGGGGGACGACTTGCCCATCACGGGGGCTGAGGTCGCCGAAGTGGTTAAAAAAACTCTTCATGGCCAGGCCCCGGGGGTGGACGAGATTCACCCTGAGTACCTCAAGGCCCTGGATGTTGTAGGGCTGTCTGGGTTGACACACCTCTGCAACATTGTGTGACAGTCAGGGACAGTACCTTTGGCATGGCAAACTGGGGTGGTAGTTCCTCTCTTTAAGAAGGGGGACCGGAGGGTGTGTTCCAACTTTAGGGGGATGACACTTCTCAGCCTCCCTGGGAAGGTCTATACCAGGGTACTGGAGAGGAGAGTCCGGCTGTTGGCTGAACCTCAGATTCAGGAGAAGCAAGGTGGTTTTCATCCCGGCCATGGAACATCAGACCAACTCTTTACCCTCCTGAGAATCCTCAAGGGTTCATGGGAGTTTGCTCAACCAGTTTACATGTGTTTTGTGGATTTGGAGAAAGCATTCGACTGCATCCCTCGTGGCCTCTTGTGGGGGGTGTTTCGGGAGTATGGGGTATTGGGCTTGTTGCTATGAGCTATCCTGTCTCTATACAACTATCGCAAGAATTTATTTGCATTGTCAATACCCAGTCAAACTTGTTTCCAGTGAGAGTTGAACTTTACCGGGGCTGACCTCCGTCACTGATCGTGTTCATAATTTTTTATAGACAGGATATCTAGATGCAGCCAAGGAATGGAGGGTGTCATTTTCGGTGACCACAGGATATCATCTCTGCTATTTGCAGGTGGTGTTGTCCTGTTGGCTTCATCGAGCAATGACCTACAGGTCTTACTGGGATGGTTTGCTGCTGAGTGTGAAGCAGCGGGGATGAGAATCAGCATCTCCAAGTCCGAGTCCATGGTCCTCAGCCGGAAAAAGGTGGATTGTCCTCTTTGGGTTGGGGATGAGCTCCTGGCCCAAGTACAGGAATTTAAGTATCTCAGGATTTTATTCACGAGTGAGGGGAGAATGGAACAGGAGACTAGCAGATTGAAGCAGCATCTGCAGTGATGTGGATGTTGTGCCATTCTGATGTGGTGAAGAGGGAGCTGAGCTCTAAAGCAAAGCTGCCGATTTACCGTTCAATCTACGTTCCTGCCCTCACCTATGGTCATGAGCTCTGGGTAATGACCGAAAGAATGAGATCACAGGTACAAGCAGATGCTCTATCCCAAGGCCTCGGAGTAGAGCATCCACCCTACAACCGGGAGGTCGGGGTTCAAGTCCTGGCTGGGTCATGCCAAAGACCATGTAAAAGTGGAACCTCCTGCTGTCCAGTTTGGTGCTCAGCAAAAATGGAATGGAGGAGGGAAATGTGGGTGGCAGTGGCTCAGGAGGTAGAGCGGGTCATCCAATAACCAAAGTGTTGGAGGTTTGAATCCCGCTCTCCCTAGCCATCCTGCGGTTGTGTCCCTGGGCAAGACACTTTTCCCACCTTGCCTCCACTGTCCATGACACTGGGTATGAATGTGCAGAAATGTTCGGTAGTGGTCAGAGAGGCCATTGGTGTGGATTGGCAGCCATGCTTTCATCAGTCTGCCCCAGGGCAGCTGTGGCTACAGTTGTAGCTTGCCGCTACCATTGTCTGTGGAGTGAATGAATCATGGATTTTCATTGTACAGTGCTTTAGGTTTCTTGAAAGGCGTTATATAAATGTAAACCATTATTATTATGAAATGAGCTTTCTCCATAGGATTGCTGGACTCAACCTTAGAAATAGGGTGAGAAGCTTAGTTATCCAGGAAAGGCTCAGAGTAGAACCGCTGCTCCTCCACATTGAAAGGAGCCATTTGAGGTGGTTTGGACATCTGATCAGGATGCCTCCCACTTGAGGTGTTTTGGGCATGTCCCACTGGGAGGAGACCCTGGGGCAGGCCCAGGACACACTGGAGAAACTATGTCTCCCAGCTGGTCTGGAAATGCCTTAGTATCCTCTGTGAATTGCTGGAGCATGTGGCTGGGGAGAGGGAAGTCTGGGCTTCTCTGCTTGAGCTGCTGCCTCTGTGACCCGGACCTCCGAAAAAGTGGTTGAAAATGGATGGATGGATGGAGGTCATTTAAAGTAATTCTGGTGGGTGTGTAATATGCAATGTCTGTGGGAAGATTACTATAAATTTGATTTCCAATAGCTGAGATTTTGTTGGAAAAGAAGTCCATGATCCCCATGATCCCTCCTGCAGGTGGTGAGCCCACTGGAGAGTAGACCCATGTGCCTCCCCAGGTCGCCAAAATGTTCTGGCCACAATCGGCCTGATTCCATTGGCTACCTGGGTCCTTTGAGTCGCTGGTGTAACGTTTTTCATGGAGATCCACTGGACCCCTCTTATTCTGGCCCTTCAACCAGGACCAGTTTGTCTTGGGAGACCCTACCAGGGCTCTCAAACCCCCCCACCAAAATAAGATAGCAATCCACGAAGGGGTTCTTTTTCCATGTGAGGTAAAATCATTCTAATTTGGAGGAGTGTGGAGATGTGTGGAAAGGACGAGGCTGAGTTTATTCCTCAGGTTCAGCTTTATTCACGATCACATTCTCCAACATTCAAAAGCAGAAAAAGAGGAGGAATATTTCCACATCTGTCCTTCTTATACCCAGGACATCAAACATACAGTCACATAGTACTTAATCAAACATGCAGTCACATGGTACTTAATCCCAGTCACAATGTAACTTCCTCCGATCTTAACATCATCCACCCCCTAGTCTCCAGTGGTCAAGTAATCCCTCAAGGCCATCTCCCTGAAACAAAAGGCCAGATCTCACACCTCCTTGTTACCCCTAGGAGGCTCAGTCCCTTTGTTCCTTTGAGACGTGAAGCAAACAATAAGCATACAGCAATATATCTGTGGAGCATATGAAACCAACATATGTGCCCCACAGGAGCACCATTTTCTTTCCAGTTTCCATGCTTTCTCTTTTAGATTGTTTTTGTGTTGTATCATGGGGTTAATGACCAATGATTAGACTTTTTCATTTTTAGAGGGGCTGCTGAGTCTCATGCTGACTGTAGCACATCTGTGACATGATCAACAATATGATCTAGTATCGGATGATTAAAATGTTGATCAAATTCTGCTTTAGTGTCACATAGCAGAAGTGAGTGTAAGAAAATTGTTTAAATTCAGATACAGCATTATCAGATAAGCACCCACTATAATTATATTTATCTTTAGGCATCAGGGCCTAGAACTGTGGTATCCAACTTGTGGTACACAAGCTGTGAGCCACTTTAAAGTGGGTTGCAGAGAGGTGTGGTGAAGAAAAAAAAAATAGGAATTCATTCTGTTCCTTTGTATAGACTACCAAAGTGTTTTATTCTGAACAGTTTTTATCAGTGGTAGAGCATCTGCCTCACACCAGGAAATTTGTAGGTTCAATCCCCAGCTGAGTCATACAAAAGCAAATTTAAAAAATTGTACTTTTCACCTTCTGGGAGGTGAAGGGTTTGTCTGACAGATAGCTGGCCTCACCACTGAGAAAGATTGATGAGTACATGCTGTAACTTCAAGATCACTACTCCTAAAGTCTGCTTAATGCTATACCTCTGCTGTCCACGTATGTGTAACTGGAAACCTCGTATGACAAAATTTATGTCATCGTCTCCACTCCGCTAGTATCCGCAGTGCTTGACCGCGTGCAGCCCTAATTTTGTGACCGTGCCGCCTGCCCACGACCTGAACGCATTGAAAAGCGCATGTGCAAGACTGAACGTCCCATTCACGAGGTGGCGATATCGACACAGCATACATCAGTAGACGAAGAAGACAATGATGAGGTGGAAAACAAGAATAAAAACATACATGAATCATGCATACCCACTTTCTTTCACAGCGGCAGCAGCATCTTCGTGGAAAAGGAGTGAAAACCAGGAAGTCAAACAGCAGAAATGGACTCTATATTTGAAGAGAAACTTTGTGAAGAAGTTTGCCGTTTCTTTGTTGGTGAAAATCCTGGCGCGTCAACGCCTTGGTGCTACCTATCTAGCGGGAGTGAATCTACAAATGATGGTTGTGCGCATGCGTCAACCGCTTGGCCTGGGTAGATGAAAAAAGTGAGCACGAGCAGCGCTGCATGCGTGCTGGGCTTGTCCAAAGTGTACGCGGACCATAGCGGACTAGAGGGAAATGCAGCATGAAGCAGGCTTTAGGGTGGCTCTGTTTCTCAAACTTTGATATAAATGTCTTAAACTACCAAGACTGATCCTATATTCTTTTTTATTAGGCCTGTGACATGTCATTTAGATTATCAGGACATTGTAAAATGTTCAGCAGCATTTGTTATGGCTATACAGGAACCTACCAATTTACCATTTTTCACTAGTAAATGAGCATGGTAAACTAATTAAAGAGTTCTTTGAAGGCTTTGTGTTAATGTTACTGATGTAATTAAAAGCTTCAGTAAGGGCATTGGTGCTGTCTGTAAAGGGGTTGTCTCTGAAATAGTGATTTATACACAATCACACACATACCAAAAAAAAAGGTCACAGTGACACATATCCTCAGGCACACACAAACACAGACACACAGTACAATGCATTAGAATGAGATGTGACTAAGAGGTAGTGACAGGTCGGTGTGAGGAGGCTGGTTGGCTGGATGTGTACTTTTTCTGGGTGACTGACGCTGGCTCTTTAATATCACCATTAGAAAACACACACACACACACACACACACACACACACACACTCACTGACTGGGGAGAGCACTGAAAACAGTTCCATTGTATTTGTGGTTATTAGAACAATTCATCATCCCATTTGGTGTGAATACTGTAAATAAAAGAGGAAGGTGTGGCAGGTTCTCCGTCTGCAGGCCATACTGGGTGGGATTAACCTGCAGTGTTGCTTACGCAACACAAGACAGTCAGCTGATTTGGGGGGCAATAAAGACGCACTATCTTCTTCTAGGAATGCAGAGAATCTGCATCAGTCCCAAGAGTATTGGGGAGCTGCTTAAGCATGTGGTTTGCATGATGGGTAAAGTAATGAGGTCAAGCATAGGCAATGGAGGAAGGTGTGGACCTGGGAGAAAAGGGCAGTGACACTGACATACTGGAAGCAAACACTGAAGAGCTACAGTGGGAAGACTGCCCTTGGCATCGCAACACACACACACACACACACACACACACACACACACACACACACACACACACACACACACACACACACACACACACACACACATTGGCTATGCCCTCCCAGCACACCCTCCAGGCTGGCACATGAAGTGGTGGGGGGAAGGAGGCTGCATGCCCAAAGATGAGAGAGAGAGAGAGAGAGAGAGAGAGAGAGAGAGAGAGATCTGCATGGCAAGATGGCTGCACAACTCAAGTCGCCTCCACTGCTTCACCTTCTGTTCCCCTTAAATTACAGTAAATACGTATATGAGCCAGAATGTTCAACTGGGTGCACTGTGTGGAATAATTCATCTGCAGAGATCAGAACATCTTCAGCCTCACCATCAGCAATCACAGGCCAAGCTTTGCGAAATTCCATATCAAAGAAACACAAATCACACATAGACCTAATCCAGAAAATGATTTCTGGTGGAGCACTTTGGCTGTAAATGCTTTCAAGTCATATTGCGCGCCTTTGAAATGAATTTGATCTTTATAACAGACACAATATACCAACTTCTGAGGCAGGAGTGATTCACCACAACCTGCCGATTACATACATGACAGTAAAGAGAATTGATAACCAGGAAGGGAGGCGAGAAAAATGAATTGGTAGTCTGCAAAGGCAGAGAGAAAGACAAGGAGGGCTGTTGTGTAGAGAAGTGTTGACCTAATTCTGTGCAAATGGCTGCTTGTGTGTTATACAGAATTGTTGGTGCCTTATATTGTAATGCTGTAGACTTGAGGCTTGTGTGCATCTTTGTGTGTTGAAGTTGCACTCACTAATGTGATATACATGCATGTGTTTCAATAGGACATAGTTTTTTGGGAAACACTAGTTATATACAGTATACATTCCTCTAGCTGACTGGGGAGGAGGGGTAGTGCTGCAAAGTGGAATAAAGGGAGAAACTGGAAACAAAACTGTGGACACAGGGTTGATGGTGGAATTTTTCTGGAATATCACAGATTTGATGGTATTAAGTGAGAATATACGCTATGCATGTAATTCTCAGGAAAAACAGATGACTCAAATAGAAAGTGGAATGGAAATTTACGAGATACAAATGAAGTGACTATCTTTATTATATTTTGATGTTTCTGTCTTTCACTTTCTCTTGTTACCTGGTTTCCAGCTCAACAGAACCATATGTGGCGCCAATTACCTCAGTTTCAACCTGTCAGGCGGAGGAGAGCAAAGCCAGAGGAAGTCAAAATGACAGCAGAGTGCCTCTTTATCCTCCACTGGGGGTTTTGAAGCTTGGATACAAATCTCTGATCTCAACTGTAAATCTCTGCATGTGTGTGCTTGTGTGTGAGTTCTTGCTGAGAAAGTTTGTCCAGTTCTTCAGGTCAGACTAAAGGGCTGTCCACACCAACCGCAATAAAGACAACTATAACATTTTAGTTTTACAAATCATTCAAAATCAAGCGGATGGCAGAGTTCACACTTACCGTTATCGCTGTAGTGTGAACACTGCCATATACTTGAGTTAGAACAATTTTTAAAACTATGATTTTATAGTTATAGTTATTTTTATTGTGCTTGGTGTGGACAGCTCTTAAACCAGTGAACGTCAATGAGCGGCCTACGGGCCACATCCAGCCCATCAGAGCTTTCCATCAGAATATTATTGAATTCAGGAATAGTTTAGTTGAAATGTTGTTTCATTAATTAATTTATATTAATGAAAAGTTCCGATAGACAGATTTCCGAGTGTAAATGAATGCAGCATCAGATTACATGGCCCTTCATTCCTGGACAGTGGGAGACAGGAGACAGGACAGTGTTCTATAAATCTGTGCTACTTATCGAGATGTGCTACCCTGTGTGTGTGTGTGTGTGTGTGTGTGTGTGTGTGTGTGTGCGTGCGTGCGTGCGTGCGTGCGCATGCACAGACCCATTTTCTGAGCTCCGTTTCCACGTCTGTCATTTCTTGCAGAGGCGGACTTAGTCCATTTGGGGCCCAAGGCAAAGACAGAAATGGGGTCCTACTTTTTCTTTGTTCTACACTTTCTTTTCAGGCCTTATTGAAATCCTACCTGAAACTTATTGTCCTCAGAAGTCTTCAAATGATGATATCATTCAGGCATCAGGAATTACATCTGTAGAAAAACAAAAAAGTTTAACAAATTGAATGTAGACTTTTGTCTATTATAAAACCCCCCAACAATAATTCACGTGGAAGATCTGTTGTTTGTTCACACTGTCATGGCTCCACTCCTTCTGGAGTAGGTCCTGAGGTTTTTCTCTTTTTTTCTTGTGCCGTAGGTGAAGCTATACCAGAGTGGTGGACTAGTTGGTAGAGCATCTGCCCCACATCTGGGAGGTTGTGTGTTCAAATCCCGTCTGGGTCATACCAAAGACCATATAAAAATGGTATATTCCCATTCTAGCTTGGTGCTCAGCATAATAGAATGAGGAAAGTTAACGGACACCTTTGAGTTTTCCCATACCGTCTTCATCGCATGTACAAAGTGCCAAGTTTGTGATGAAAAAAGTCTGCCTGCCTGAAAAGCACCCCAGTGAAGAGAGATGCTGTAAAACCACAAACAGTTGAGTAAATCTAACACTACAGCCAATGTTGCAAGATTTTATACATCTTTAGAGGTAAAATCATTACTAGATCTTGTCATTGAGCTTTAAAGCTGTGAATCTCTGGTCTGGACCAATGCGTGCCCCTGGGAAACCCCCAAGGACAGCCCCTCCTTCCAGTAAAACTCCCGGTGTGACAGGTGTGTGCCAAGACATGCAGCAGATAGACAGACAGGTAGGAGTCAGGCATAGAAAGACAGAGAATATTCAATAATTTTTTCAGAGAAAAACACATTTTGATAGACAATACAGAGCAACGGAATAAATTATTTCTTTTTTCCTGCACTCGGTGTAGATATTAACCTATGAAAATGATTTCTTGGGTTATATGACTAGAGAAAAAATATTTAAAAAAAATCTCTCTTCACCCAGAAATAATTACATTTTATTATTTCAGCAGATAGAAACCAGCTTTGCTCTTCTAGGTTGTTTTTCATGTCACGAATGATCCAGTCTTCAGTTACAACCCATCATCTGTGACATTCAAGTCCAAGCCTGGAATTGTTGAGCCCGTTAGCTTCAGAGCTAACAGTGCTACTATGGAGTTGGCACTGTTAGCACAGTTTATGCTTTCTTTACTAGACATCATTGTTCAAACCTGGCTCACTAATCCACAGTTGAATTTACTTTAGTTGGCTCCGGCTGCATTAGTTACATCAGGGCCAGATTCAGGATGTTGTGGGCCCCTGGGCTAGAGCAATTTTTGGGGCCCTCCCACATATTATTTATGGGAGTATGGTATGCTTAGTGGCTCATGAGAGCCTCATGGCTCTGCAGGAGGCCAGCGAGGCCTACCTGGTGGGTCTCTTCGAGGACACCAACCTGTGCGCCATCCACGCCAAGAGGGTCACCATCATGCCCAAAGACATCTAGCTGGCCCACTGCATCCGCGAAGAGAGAGCTTAGACTTTCTGCTGCACATCCACCAACCACAATGCTCCGCACTGTGTGTCTATATATATATATATATATATATATATATATATATATATATATATATATTTATATTAATATGTACATATGTATACTAGCTGCTCTTGTTTTTTCTTGCCTTCTGATTGTTGCTCTGAGTGTTGCTTCCCATTGTGGGACTAATAAAGGCTTATCTTATGCAAAATGGCTATGTTTACATGAACAGTAATAAACCATTTATAATCAGATTTCTGGAGTTATCTGATTATTAAAGTAAATAACCTAAAGTAAATAAACTATTATTGTCACCTGCTTTGGTCTCTGAGTCTGCTCTGTGTCACTTCTGGGTCAGTTACGTTTAATCATGATAGAATCATCTCACCAACAAGACCCAGCAGGCACAGCCTCAGTGGCCACTTGCCTAGCTACCAATGAAGTACATATTGATCACTTAGTTTATGAGTTAGCAAATTCCCAATCCCAGGTCCACCGGCTTACCGAGCAGCTTAAACGGCTATCTTCTGCGTCGGGTTGTAGCCATGTTCCTTCACAGTATACCTCTCCTTTTCCCCGGCACCTCGCAGTCCCCACGCCCGCTCGTTATGGGGTCAGTTGGGCTTCTGCAAGGGTTTTCTCCTTTAATGTTGGCTCGCATTCCAACTCGTCCCCAAGGACTTCCTTACAGATCACAGCCATGTCAGTTACGTGGTTGGTCTCCTAGAAGGGTCTGCCCTGGCCTGAGCACAGACAATTGTTGATGGCCCCAAGTACGATTCTTACACTTACCCACCAGTTTATCACGGAATTTAAATCTGTTTTTGACCACTCAGATGCCGAGGGGAATGTCACCAATAGGCTTTTAACTCTCCAGCAGGGTTCGCTGTCGGTAGCAGAATATTCCATCTGTTTCCGCGTTGTGGCAGCCGAATCGGAGTGGGGCAATGTATCGCTAAAGGGCATTTTTACCCACAGTCTGCGCTCTACTCTCCAGGATGAATTAGCAAACAACGAGCCGCCAACCCTCGAGGCACTAATTACCCTGGCCATTCGCCTGGACAATTGCCTTTGTGGAAGCACTTTTGAATGAGCTCAGGAGCGTACATGGCCACTGTGTTACACAGGTCACTTCACTGTAGTAGCTCGAGTAGGTTCAATTTGTCTTCTTTTAATTATTTGCCTTTTGTTCTTATTAAAGACGAAGATAGAAAGGAGAAGTTTTTACCTTCTTTTCTTTACATGTTTCGACAATTCACTGCAGTCTTCAACAGAAGTCGAAACAGTCGAAACATGTAAAGAAAAGAAGGTAAAAACATCTCCTTTCTATCTTTGTCTTTAATAAGAACAAAAGGCAAATAAAAAAAGGTTGTTTCCCATTACCATCTGCCCCTCCTTGCATCTTTTCGCCCTCTCCTGAAGCCGTGGAATCTATGCAGCTGGTACGGTCACCCCGTCCCCCACGGAGTGTCAATGCCGCTCCAATAATGGGTTATGCATGTACTGTGGGTCCGTGGGGCACCTTTGAGCAAGTTGTCCAGTGTGCCCTAACAGGAAGAACCCGTCCATCTCAGTAGGAGGACTGGCGGGTGAAATCACTACCAATTCCCTGCGCAAGTTAACACTCCTTATTCACATTCACACATCAGTCACTGAGTATTCGGGTCACGCAGTCGTCAATTCTGGGGCGGAGGGAAATTTCATTCCACAGCACTTAGTATACAGATTACAGATTCCCACACAGCAACTCTCATCCAATATTAATGCACATTTAATCACTGGCAACCCTATTTTCACAATAAGTTGTCAGACGGCGCCCGTCTCCCTCCTAGTATCAGGTAACCATCGGAAGCAGTTTCTTATCATCCCTTCCGGGGCTATGGAAATAATTTTGGGTTACCTCTGGCTAAAATGACACAACCTGACAATCGATTGGTCCCAAAATCAAGTTGTTTCACGGAGCACCTTCTGTTTCTCAGTGTGCTTGCAATCCGCCGTCTGCTCCTCCTCTCTGCCTCCATCCAACACGTCTCCCAAACGCCCCCGACCTGGTCGGCATGCCTGCAGAATATCATAACCTTGCCACAATTTTCAGCAAGTCAAGAGCTCTGTCACTCCCTTTGCACCACCCATATGATTGTGCAATTGAGCTAATCCCAGGCGCCCCACTTTCTACAAGCCGTTTATACAGTCTGTCGGGTCCGGAACAAGAGGCCATGGAAAAATGTATTAAAGAGTCACTAAATGCTGGAATTATTCTTTTTTTGTATTGTGCACACCATTGAAGAGAGAGAGAAATGCCATTTCAATTCTCCTGTATGTTCTGTACGTATAGTAGTATTGACAAATAAAATCTTTGAATCTTTGAATCATGGATTATTCAGCCCTCCACCTCCCCAGTCAGTGCAGGCTTCTTCTTTGTCGGTAAGAAAGACGGCACCCTCCAGCATTGCATCGATTACCGTGGCCTCAATAAGATCACAATTAAAGACAAATATAAACTCCCTCTCATCAACTGTTCTTTCGATCTTCTCCGCAATGCCACCATCTTCACTAAATTAGACCTCCGCAATGCGTATCATCTAATAAAAATACGTGAAAATGATGAATGGAAGACTGGATTCAATACACCGATTGGATAAGGGATAAGGATAAGGACCTGTACTTATATAGCGCTTTGGACATTTAGACTTTTATATAACGATTGGACATTTTGAGTACTGGGTAATGCAATTTGGACTTACTAACACCCCAGCAGTGTTCCAGCGCTTGATTAATGACGTGCTCCGGGACTTCATTAATGTCTTTGCTTTTGTGTATCTTCTCTCCAGAGAAGGAGAGGTGCACGTCGGCAACGCAGGCCGTAAGAGCTGTGATTGGTCCACTTTGTCACCTCCTTCACATTTCCTGGTTTTCATTGGTGCTCCAATCTGCTTGTTTGCAACAGCACAACTTCCAGGGTGAGTCTGCTAAAACAATGGTCCAAATTCAAAAGAATATTGAGGAAGCACATACAGCGCATTTTGTGGCTTGTCATAACCCCAGTAATTACACAGATTGTCAATTAACGGCAGCGGCGGTGGTTGCACACACCGTTTTTTCCAACTTCTCTTTTTCATGTGCAGCAGTCATATTTAAAGTTGCTTTTTGTTAACATTCATTAGCTCCAACTCCATCACAATCTGCTCTTGTCCATTGCTATTTCATTAACAAAAACACACAAGAACACAAGTCACTACAAACATTGGCTGAAACCCGTTTTGGCAACGGAACAAAGCATTTCACCCAACACACAAGAAAAAATTGCCGATCACTGCATCTGCAACAGATGTGAATAATGGCGTCGACGTGATGTAGGTGTATAAATCCAGCTTGAGTCTTAATTTTGTTCTTATGTTGAAATGCTTTCTGTTTTGCTCTTGTCTTGTGGTAGTTCCCTCTTTCCTGTCTTTTGTTATGATTCATTACTTACTTTCAGTTAAGTTTTTCTGCCTGTTGTCCATTACTAATTATCAGCTTGGGTGTTTCAAGTTGCTGCAAGTTGTTGCTCATTTCGGCAGAATTGAGTTTCATCATCTGGTTTCTGTGAGTCGTATGAAGTATTCTTTCACCATTCGGGTAAGTGTTCAGCTCCTCATGGCTCTTGTTATTCTCAGCCCTAGAGCTGTATTCATTCATTAATTAAACTATGTGAACTGAAGTTGCCTGCAATTGAGTCCATCTTTATGCCAGCCAGAGTGAACTATGACAAGCTAGGAGCTAGCCAGCTAACATTAGCAACATCCTAAATGACTAAAGTGAGAGGATGAGGTGAATCAGGGCTCATGTACATGTAAAGATTCATGTACTGAAACAAAATGTTCTGAGGAAGGCAGTAAAAGATGATTCATAATGATGCTGCAATAATAAATAATTAAATATAATTTCACCAAAGTATGTCACATCATTTCATTAAGACCCAAGAAAACTGTCAACATGTAGAAAATGCAGTCAGCGGGATGTTTAAACAAATGAATTTCTGACTTAAGATTATTGTCACATCATTGAACAAATAAATAAACTGCAATGAAGAGCAGGAAGTAAATAATTTACAAAGTAGGGAAAAAGACAACGTACACAACAAATCTGAGAAAACAAGCACAAGAAAGACAAGGATGCAAATTTGGTTGCCTGGAAAAACTTGAGAGAAGAATACAAGACAATTTGGTGGCAAATAGAAACAGCAGAGTGTACATAGCACAGTAAATAAACTGATTAAAAACCAGTGAGGCAAACTCACACTAGGTAAAACTACTGAGGGCAGAGCAGATATCATCAAAGATGGAAGAAATAATGAAACATGGAGAAAATCAGGCTAGGTCAAGTAGTGGGGTTGTCATGAGCTTGACAGCTCACGTGCACAATGCCAAAGCACAGGAAGGAACCACACAGAGGGGCATGTTTGAAAGTTTATTAAATAGCAAAAAAAACAAGCGCACAGCTGCAGAACAGTCACTCGCCAGAGGAATAGCCCTGTGGAGAGAAGACAAGAGCCATGAGCAGAGAAATGGAGTAAGGGGAAATGGGCGAGCCAAATTGCCACTTACTTGGGAAATCCAGGGAGAACTGGCAGGGACTCTGCGAGGAATAGACGAACCAGTAGGGTGGGGGGAGATGAGTTGATGGTGCCTGACCGGGTGGAGTAGGAAGCTGAAGGACGGTGAGATGTGGCAGGAGAGCTCGCGCAGTCCTAGGGACACACCTACACAGTGGCAGCAACAGAGAGCCTCCTTAAGTACGCTGGCTGATGAGCGGGTGCAGGTGTGTCTTCTGCTTCAGGTGCAGTGATGAGTTGGTGAATGTGAGGCAGGATGGGGGGGGTGTGCTCTCGCTGCTCATGACAGGGTCCCCCCTTCTAGGAGTGCCTCCTGGTGGTCCGGAGGGCTTCTCAGGGTGAGCACGGTGATAGGCCCAGAGCATCCCCTTTTCCAGCACTTGCGACGAGGGGACCCAGGACTGTTCTCCGGGCCATAACCCTCCCAGTCCACCAAATACTACAGGCCCCGGCCCCGACGACAAACATCCAATACACATCGTACAGTGTAGGCGGGGTGGCCATCGATGATCCGAGGAGGAGGAGGCGGCTTCGGGGGGGGGGGGGGCAGAGAGGACTGGCCGAGAGGGGCTTAATGTGGGCGATGTGGAATGTAGGGTTCACCCGTAGGGTCGGGGGCAGGTTCAGCTGGACCGACGCGTCATTTATCACCTGGGAGATGGTGTATGGCCCAAGGAAGTGGGGAGACAGCTTCTTCGATTTCTCTTTCAGAGGGATCTGACTCGCTGCCAGCCAGACCTGCTGCCCAACGATGTACTTGGGAGCCGGAACCCGCTTCCTATTAGCAGCAGCCCAGGTGCGTTCTGTGGTGTGGGCCAGGGCGGCCCGAGTAGACCTCCAGATGCATCGGCAGCAATGAGCATGGGCTCCTATGGATGGAACCGAGACCTCCCTCTCGGCCATGGGTAGAAGAGGCGGTGTGTACCCCAACACTGCCTCGAACGGGGTGAGTTCAGTTGCCAAGGGGACCGCAGAGTTCATGGAGTACTCCACTCAGGTCAGATGTGTGCTCCAAGATGACGGGTTGTCGGTTGCTATGCACTGCAAGGCGGCCTCCAAGGATTGATTGGTGTGCTCCGCCTGCCCGTTGCTCTGTGGATGGTTTCCAGAGGAGAGACTCACTGTAGTTCCCAGGGTCCGGTAAAAGGCCCTCCAGACCTGGGACGTGAATTGTGGACCCCAGTTAGACACAATGCCCATAGGGATGCTGTGGACCCGGATCACGTGATCGGTGAGGAGGACCGCCATCTCCAAGGCTGAGGGGAGCTTAGGGAGGGCCACCAGATGCACCGCCTTGGAGAAGCGATCCATGATGGTCAGAATCACCATCTTGCCATGGGAGAGGGGGAGTCCGGTGATGAAGTCCACGGTGATGTGAGACCACGGGCGACCAGAGATGGGGAGGGGGTGGAGGAGACCCGATGGGGGGGAGGAGTCCTAGTTTCCCCTGACGCAGGTCTGACAGGCCTTCACATATTCTTGTATGTCCCACCGCAGCATGGGCCACCAGAACGCTTGCTGGATGAAGTCCACAGTTCGAGTGATGCCCGGATGGCATGCGAAGTGACTGGTGTGACTCCACTGGATGACATTGCTGCGGAGGGTGGCTGGGACGTACAGATGGTTCCAGGGGCACCCTACTGGCACAGGCTCCTGGAACTGGGCCTGACGGACCCTCCGCTCGATATCCCAAGTAAGGGCTCCAAGGACGCACAAAGGCGGTATGATGGTTTTGGGGGGGTGTCTACCTCCCTGGAATCAAACTGGTGCGATAGTGCATCCAGTTTGGTGTTCCAGGTGCCAGGCTGGTAAGTGATAGTAAAATTAAATTGCTGGAAAAATAGCACCCAGTGAGCCTGCCTGGCATTCAGTCGGCGGGCGGACCGCAAGTACTCAAGGTTCTTGTGGTCGGTCCACACGACGATGGGGTGAATGGCTTCCTCTAACCAGAGCCTCCACTCCTCCAAAGCCAACTTAATGACAAGCAGCTCTCTGTCCCCTATGTCATAATTCCTCTCGGCCAGCGTAAGCTGACGAGAGAAATATGCACATGGGCGAAGTTTCTGATCGGGAGGCGTGCACTGTGACAGCACAGCGCCAACCCCTGAATCAGATGCATCCACCTCAAGGACAAACTGGAGCTGTGTGTCGACCTGGGCCAAGATTGGTGTTTCCATGAACAGGCGCTTTAATTTAACAAACACCTGTTCCGCTGCCTCAGTCCACCAAAAGGGGACCTTAACGGAGGTCAGCTGCGTCAAGGGCAGTGCCACCCCACTGTACTTCCTGATGAACCTACGATAAAAATTTGTGAACCCGAAGAAGTGTTGAAGCTCCTTACGGGAGTGGGGAGTTGGCCAATCTAACACTGCCCTCACCTTGGTCGGTTCAGCAATCAGTCTCCCTTCAGCCACTATGAAGCCCAAGAAGGTGGTAGATGTTGTGGAGAACTCACACTTCTCGGCCTTGACATAGAGCTGGTTCTCCAAGAGCTGTTGTAAAACGGCCCTGACATGGGCTTCATGTTCCTCTGGCGAGCGGGAGAAAATGAGAATATCATCAAGGTAGACAAACACGAATTGGTAAAGCATATCACGGAGGACGTCTTTTATTAACCGCTGGAAGACGGCAGGAGCGTTAGTGAGCCCGAACGGCATCAATAAATATTCAAATTGCCCCTGGTGTGTTTTAAACGCTGTCTTCCACTCATTGCCTTCGCAAATGCGGACCAGATGGTACACGTTCCTAAGGTCTAGCTTGGTGAAAACCCATGAGCGCTGAAGGAGCTTGAACACCGAATTAATCAAAGGCAAAGGGTACTTATCTTTGATGGTAATTGCATTGAACTCCCGGTAGTCAATGCATGCGCGCAACAAGCCACCCTTCTTCCTGACGAAGAAGAATCTGGCTCCGTGCAGAGCCGAAGATGGCCAAATAACGCCAGCGTTCAGCGATTCCTTAATATATTGCTCCATTGCTTCCCTCTCCGGGCCAGAAATGCTATACAACCGACTGGACGGCAGCCTCGCCCCCAGGATGAGGTCTATAGCACAATCATAAGAGTGATGAGGCAGCAGTGACAACACTCTTGATTTGCTAAAGACCTCTCCCAAATCGTGTTAAGCCCGGGGAACGAGTCTGAGGTCTGGCGGTTCGACCGGGAAGAGGGAAACGGACAGAGATGGGGAACACTCTGCTGAGCGCATACAATGGGCCAAACAAAACGGGCTCCAGGAGGAGATGGTGTTTTTGTCCCAATTAATCATTGAGTTATGCAACTGGAGCCACGGGTAACCAAGAACCACCGGGGAAGATGACACAGGGAGAACCAGGAACGAGAGTTCCTCCCAGTGATTCCCAAAAAGGCGGATGGAAATTGGTACTGTGCTATGAGCGACCACTGCGACCTCTCAGCCAGATATGGTTGTGATCCTCTGACCACGGGGCAATTTACATGTGGGAATACCCACCTGCTTAACAAACTCAGCAGAAACAAAATTACTCTCTGACCCTGAGTCAACCAGTGCCATAGTCCTCCTCTCGACCCCCAGCAATTGCCCGAGGGCCGAAATTGAAAAATTACCGGGGGGAGTAGATTTTGTGCCACCCGCCAGACCCCCCATGGTTACTGACGAGCCACGTCTTTTAGCCACTGGCGGCATTCATCCAGACTGTGGTTCATTAAACCACAGTACGCGCACGAGCCAACTCTTCATCTTCGCCGGCACTCATCATTGGTCAAGTGCCGAGAGAGCGCCATCGATTCGGGCGAAGAGCTGCCGCCACCAGTGTCAGTAACCACGGCAGATACACGCTCCATGCGCGGGCGAGAGGAGGACTCACGATCCTTTGCGCGCTCATGGTACCGGTTGTCCAATCCAACTGCCTGATCTATGAGACCGTCGAGAGTCTGCGGGACAGGGTGAACTGCCAGATTGTCACGGAGTTGAGCATTCAACCCGTGGAGGAACGCACTGCGTAAAGCAATATCATTCCACCTCGAATCAGACGCTACAACCCGGAACTCCACCGAGTACTCAGCTGCTGACCGAGTGCCCTGGCGGAGTATCATCAGGCGGCTCATAACGTTGCCCTGACTCTTGGTACGGCCAAACACACTAGAGAATGCGGCCACAAATTGAACAAACATGTAGCGGTGCCTCTTGGGGTTGTCTAAAGTGGACTGTGCCCACTCAAGGGCTCGATCCTTGAGCAACAGAGTGAAGAACTGGATTTTGGCTATGTCCCCAGGATACTCCTCCCCGACCTGCTCCAGGTACATTTGGACTTGAATAAGAAACCCCTTACATTTCCCCACCTCCCCCGCGTATGGGGAAGGCGTGGGAACGGAGGTAGTATGGCGCACCGTAGTGCACGGAGCAGGGTGAGGGAGAGAGGCCGGAGGAGGCACTGTAGACCAAAGCTTCATTATATTAGACACTTGCTGCGTCAGCACAGCGAGCTGGTGCTCGGTCGCCACTAGGCGATCCATAGCAGACAGCTCCTGTGGTGAGGCACCAGCTGAGCTACCGTCCTGGCTGGCTTGTTCTGTCATGACTAATTAAGCTTGACAGTTCACGTGCACGATGCCAAAGCACAGGAAGGAACCACACAGAGGGGCATGTTTGAAAGTTTATTAAATAGCAAAAAACACAAGCGCACAGCTGCAGAACAGTCACTCGCCAGAGGAATAGCCCTGTGGAGAGAAGTCAAGAGCCATGAGCAGAGGAATGGAGTAAGGGGAAATAGGTGAGCCAAATTGCCACTTACTTGGGAAATCCAGGGAGAACCGGCAGGGACCCGGCAAGGAATAGACTAACCAGTAGGGTGGGGGGAGATATGCTAATGGTGCCTGACTGGGTGGAGTAGGAAGCTGAAGGACGGTAAGATGTGGCAGGAGAGTGCGCACAGTCCTAGGGACACACCTACATGGTGGCAGCAACCCAGACGAGCCAGCATTGACTGCGCGGAGAGAGCCTCCTTAAGTACGCTGGCTGATGAGCGGGTGCAGGTGTGTCTTCTGCCTCGGGTGCAGTGATGAGCTGGTGAATGTGAGGCAGGATGGGAGGGCACGCTCTCGATGCCCATGACAGGGATGGCTTGGCTACACACACCTTTTCAAAATTCTGTAACACCAACAGTTGTCCTCCCCACCCACAGTCACTGCTTGAAGTAGGTATGCACCTGTGGAACGATGAGGCAATGATGAGGCAATTGGTGGCCCATCTCCTTCTTTCACCCCCTTGGGTCTTGGCAAAACCAAAGATGATGAGCAGAGCTAGGCTCACACACCGACCACAGAATGTGTCCATCTGTTACAATCACAGTCTGACAGAAAGCATCAGTATTTGACTTTTAGGGCGCATTCAGATGGCCACAGTTTGGTCTAGACCAAACAGTTGGTTCTGCAGATAGTTCAGTTTGTTTGGTGCAGTCTGAATGCACGTTGGAACTCTGGTGCGCACCAAACAAGTGAAGTCTGGTCCCCCTGAAAACGGGGGTCTTGGTTCACTTGCAAACGATGTCTGGTGCGCTCCGCTTGCATTGTGAATCCAAACGGACTATCCAGCGGACCAAAAGGTGGAAGTGTTTGTTTAACCATAGCAACACGTAGTCTGAGAAGAGGAAGTGGCGTTTACCGTAGTACATTTTGGGTAGAAAATAACAATAAAGACAACCATGCAAATCCGAGAAATCCTTTTATTGGAGAAAGCCGAGGAGAAAAGTTAAAAAATGTCTTGTTTGTGATGGACAGACAACCCAGTTGAAGGGAACAAATTTCTGTTTTCGGTCCTTGCCAATCGATGATCCTGATTTTTCTTCTTCGCCAAGATTTTTTCTTCCTGGTCAGTGGTGGTTTTGGCTACAGTGCCCCAAATGAGCAGTTGCTGTAACTGTGTGACATTGTCGAGGTAGTTTGGTCCACTGCAGTGTGAATGCAAACCAAACAAAGGTGTGAAAATTCTCGCAATTCTCTGCCCAGTCGAACCAAGTCCCCCAAACGATCCTGGTCTGAATGCAGTCATAGTCTCTCCAATAGTACTTCAGGCTGTGATGAAGGTGTAACAGAGTCAATAAAAGCATTCCTACTTGGCTTGCCAAGTGGGTCGACCCTCTTGGTGACACAGATAGAGTGCCGGGCTTCGGAACGGGAGGTTGTGAGTTCAAACCTCCGGTTGGACTCCACCAGTTGGGCTTAACTTAACAGCCCGTCGCCTTGGTCACAAAAGCATGTGGTCATAAAGGAAGCCAGTCTTCATTTCAGTTGCTCAGTCAAAGTTCTGGTCTCATTAGCATGTAGCAGACCAAGTGTATCAGTGAACAGAAGGCTCAGACTTCATCCTTTTGTACGGACACCATGACCATCCCATGCACTTGGTCCAGTGAGATCAACGTTTCCCAGTGGTGCCCCATACTGCAGAGATGAGTAAATTCACTCCCATTGGGGATTCTATTGATAGCTTCATCCAACATATAAATAATCATTCTCGTTCTCGTCGGCCTCCGTCGGTCTATGATGACCATGGAAGAGAATCCTAAACGTCTACTCTGCTGGAACAGCAACGCCTGTGGCTGAACAGGCCGATGCGCGAATGGCAGTCCCTGTCACACAGGTCGCACTTGTGGGTGGTCTCCGTGCTGCTGGAGCTGTGGCGGTTCTTCCTGCGGGTCCTTTTTTCATCTGCTGCAGCAGTCAGTCTAGTCTCTCTTCACCTGCCTTGAGCTGTCTGGTCAGGGTGCCTCTCCATTTGGAGCGGTCCGTTGCAAGGTCCTCCCAGTGCTCTGTGTTGATCTCCAGGGCCTTCATGTCTCTCTCGCAGACGTCTCTAAAGCGCAGCCGTGGGCGGCCAACATCTCTCCTGCCAGTCACCAGTTCTCCATAGAGGACGTCTTTGGGGATTCTGCCATCCTCCATACGGTGAACGTGGCCTAGCCAGCGGAGCCTGCGCTGCCTGAGTAGCGTGAACATGGAGGGAAGGCCAGCGCGGGACAGAACTTCTGTGTTGGGCACTTTGTCCTGCCAGGATATGTCCAGGATGCGGCGAATGCAGCGCAAGTGGAAGGAGTTCAGTCTCTTTTCCTGCCGGGCGTACGTTGTCCACGTCTCACTCCCATAGAGCAGTGTGCTGATGACGCAGGCGTTGTAGACTGCCATCTTTGTCTTGACAGAGAGTTTGGGATTCTCCCACACTCGTGTGGTGAGGCGAGTGAGTGTGAAGGTTGATTTTCCAATCCTCTTGTCGATCTCTGTATCAAGGGAGAGGCTGCTGCTGATCGTGGACCCCAGGTACGTGAACTGATTCACGATCTCCAGCTCGTAGTCATCGATGGTGATGGTTGGTGGTGCTTCCATGCCTTGCGCCAAGACGTTAGTCTTCTTCAGGCTGATGGTAAGCCCGAAGTCCTTGCATGCCTGGGAGAAGCGGTCCATCAGGGTCTGAAGCTCCTGCTGTGTGTGGGTCGCGACTGCAGCGTCGTCTGCGAACAGCATGTCTTTGATTAGAGCCTCGCGTACTTTGGTTCTGGCTTTCAGGCGGGTGAGGTTGAAAAGCCTGCCGTCAGATCTTGTGTGCAGGTAGATTCCCTCTGTTGCTGTGCTGAAGGCATGCCTCAGGAGCATAGCAAAGAAAATCCCAAAGAGGGTTGGTGCAAGTACACAGCCCTGTTTCACTCCGCTGCGTATGTTGAATGGCTCTGAGACGTTGCCGTCATGCTGCACTATCCCCTGCATGTTGGTGTGAAACAATTCGATGAGGCTTTGCAGCTTTGGTGGGCATCCTATCTTTGGCAGGATCTTGAAAAGGATCTCTCTGCTGACCAGATCGAACGCTTTGGTGAGGTCGATGAAGACGACGTACAGGGGCATGTTCTGTTCTCTGCACTTCTCCTGGAGTTGGCGGATGGAGAATATCATGTCTACCGTCAATCGCTCAGCGCGGAAGCCACACTGAGACTCGGGGTAGACACGTTCGGCAAGCTTCTGTAGACGAACGAGAACAACTCATGCGTAGACTTTGCCAACAATGCTGAGGAGGGAGATGCCCCTGTAGTTGTTGCAGTCGCTTTTCACCCCTTTGTTTTTGTAGAGGGTGATGATCTTGGCGTCCCTCATGTCCTGTGGTACGGCACCTTCCTTCCAGCACTGGCAGAGGACGTCATGCAATGGCAGCAGTGGGGCGGTCTTGCAGTGCTTGATCAGGTCGGGGGGTATGCCGTCGTTGCCGGGTGCTTTGCCAGCAGCCAAGCTATCAATGGCCTTGCTGAGTTCATCGATGGTTGGCTCGGCGTCAGGTTCGTCCATGGATGGCAGGCAGTCAATGGCATCAAGGGCTGACGGTGTCACGGTGTCCTGTCTGGAGTAGAGGTCGGAGTAGTGTTCCACCCATCTCTCCATCTGCTTGTTCTTTTCTGTGATCATCTCCCCAGTGGAGGATTTGAGGGGGGCCGTCTTGCTCTGAGCCGGACCAAGTGCTTTCTTGATGCCGTCGTACATACCATGGATGTTCCCTGTTATGGCAGCGGTTTGAATGTCTTGGCTGAGCTGAGTCCAGTACTCATTGGTGCAGCGCCGAGCAGTCTGCTGAACTTTGCTTCTCGCAGCCCTGAGAATCTGGAGATTCTTCTCGTTTGGGTACTTCTTGTACTCAGCAAGTGCTGAGCGCTTGGCTTCAATGACGGGGGTCATCTCGGTCAACTTGGCATCAAACCAGTCCTGTGATTTCGAGGTCTTCCTCCCTAAGGTAGCCAAGGCTGTGCGGTGGATGGTGCTTCGCAGCTCTTCCCACTTCTGCTTTGCAGATTCTCCTTCTTGTGGTACACCAAGTTCCTTCTCAAAGGTGGAGGCAAACTGCTCAATAAGTTCTGGTTGGGCCATCTTGCTGGTGTCAATCCGTGCCTTTCCAGGCTGTCTGGTATGATGGAATTTCTTCAGCTGCAGCTTGACCTTGCAACACACCAATGAATGGTCTGTGTCGCAATCTGCACTCTGGAACGAACGGGTGATTAGCACGTTCTTCAGTGAGGTGCACCTGGTCAGGATCAAGTCCAGCTGGTGCCAGTGCTTTGAGCACAGATGTCACCAGGAAACCTTGTGTTGGGGCTTGGTCTTGAAGAACGAGTTTGTGATGCACAGATCATGATATGTGCAGAACTCGAGCAGCCGCTGTCCGTTGTTGTTCATTCTGCCCACGCCAAATGGTCCAAGACAGGAGGGCCAGGAGTCGTGGTCAGCACCCACTCTGGCATTGAAGTCTCCAAGGAGAATGAGTTGTTCAGAGTTTTTTTTTTTTTTTTTTTTTTTTGTTACTTATTTGTACCCGTAGGTAGATTTGGTTTGCAGTCTGGTGACAAGCCACCGGCTGCCGGTCGCTGCGTGCGCGAGTGCCCTAAACCTACATGTTTTTGGTATGCGGGAGGAAACCGGAGAAATCCCGGAGTAAACCCACGCAACACGGGGAGAACATGCAAACTCCACACAGCTCACTGTTGGTCGGGGGCTGGGATCGAACCCACGATCTCATGATCCCCGTGATCCCCCGGCCGAGGGTAAACTGTGCTGCCACAGTGCTAAACCACTGCGCCACCGTGCAGCCCAGAGTTGGGGGTGATCCTGACAGTTGTTGCGAGATTCTCGTAGAACTCGTCTTTTGCCTCTGGTGTGGCTGTCAGTGTTGGGGCGTACACACTGACGAGGGTGACTGGACCTTGAGTGGTGTTGAGGCGGAGGGTGAGGAGTCGTGCAGAGCCATTGCTGCCCGGTTCCACCATCTTCAGCAAGGTGTTCTTCACTGCGAAGCCCACTCCGTGTTCCCTGTGCTCGTCACTGCCCTTTCCCTGCCAGTAGAACGTGTAGTCCTTCTCTCTCAGTGTGCCTGCGTCAGCCAACCATGTTTCCTGGAGAGTGGTGATATCCACTTCCAGTCTCTTCAGCTCATTATTGATGACGGCAGTCTTCCTGGTGTCGCTGATGTCCTTGAGGTTAGCAGCGAGTCCTGTCATCATAGTGCGGATGTTCCAAGTTCCCAGTTTTAGAGTTGGTCTCTTTTGTTTTGTTGTCTTGCCTGGTGCAAAGGTTCTCAGCCTGCCATTCGTACTTCTCCTCATCCCCATGCACCCAATGAGGAAAGCAGGCTGTGGCGGGACAACACCTTATTGGCTGGGGGCTGCCCAGCTTGAGGCGGGCGGTAGCTGTCCAGTGAGATCCACTGATCCCTCCCACCATCGGGAACAACCCCTGGCGCTGCGCTCTACGCCAATTGAGCGGTGGCTTATAACCGGTAACTGTCATTCCCCGTGTTTTGTCTATGCCAAAGGCGAAGCTGGAGTGTCCTCTCCAGTGATCCAGTGTTCTACCTTCCAGCGTTGGGCATTGGTAGGATTCAAGCCTGGGCAGGAAGATATGGAGGACAAGATGTTGCCCATGCAGCATGTCCCCCCTCTCCACGTCACTAATGAATCCAAAGGAACAGCAGGGCTGCTACAGTTTGGCACCAGCGCCGTCGCAGGAGCTGCCAGAACGATGTTGAGCACAACAGAGAACTGCCTTAGGGACTCCGACTCCGGATTTTTCCTCAGGGTTGACTCCCGAAGCCTTTCCTGTGACCAGGTGTGCCGCAAGGCAGCGGAGGTTTGAAATCAGGGTTTACCTTCCCCTAGATGGGCTACCTTCCCAGGTTGACGAGCCACCATCTACCCGAAGCATCTGGTTTTAAGGCGCCTGAGATCTGCCCTCGCCCCTTCTCCTATTAGTAAAAGCAGTTCCGCCGGGCTTAGAGACTAAACCACACGGGCAGGCTAGGAGTTGGACTTAGTTGTCAGAGGCTTTTTGAGACGCACGCCATAAGGGGCATTTTATAAGCACTGGGAGCTTAACCCCAGTGCCGCTCCTGGCTATGACAACCTTGGAACCTATAATCATTCTAAACAAAGATAAAAACCCCAGATCCTTGAGCTTGGCCCAGACAATCAGCAATCCAGGCAATTCAATTCAATAAGGAGCAGCCAAAAGTGTGTGTTACTATAGACTCGAAGCCACTCAAGTTAACTCAGTGAGTTAAACATTCATGATATCTTCAACAATGTCTAAAACTACAATGCAGAAAAGACTAAATTATGTACTGACAAAACAGTGTGGTGTGGTGGCCTAGTGGTAGAACATCCGCCCCACAACCAGGAGTGGGAGGACTGGTTTCAAGTCCTGGCCAGGTCATACGATGTGGGCGGCAGTGGCTCAGGAGGTAGAGCAGGTCATCTAATAACTGGAGGGTTGGCGCTTCGAATCCCGCTTTTCCTAGACATCTTGCCATTGCGTCCCTGGGCAAGACGCTTTATCCACCTTGTGTCCATGACACTGGGTATGAAAGTGCATAAATGTTTGGTAGTGGTTGGAGAGGCTGTTGGCATGGATTGGCAGCCACATTTCCGTCAATCTGCCCCAGGGCAGCTGTGGCTACAGTAGTAGCTTACCACTACCATTGTCTGTGGAGTGAATGAATAATGTATCCATTGTAAAGCATCTTTGAGTGTCTATGAAAAGTGCTATATAAATCTGATGCATTATTACTATTATACCAAAGACCATATAAAAATGGTACTTCCTGCCTTCTAGCTTGGTGCTCAGCAAAAATAGAATGGAGGAAGGAAAGTTGGTTGCCCAGCCACAGGAGGTGCACAAGCCAATGTACTCCCTGTGATGGTCCCAAGGCCAGATAAATGGGCAGGGTTGCGTCAGGAAGGGCATCCGGTGCAAAAATCCTTGCCAAATCAGCATGCAGATTATTGCAATATAAGGGGATGATATGCTGTGGCAACCCTGAACGGGAGCAGCTGAAAGACAAAAAAAAAAAAAAAAAAAAAAAATTACTGTCAAAACATGGCGGAAATACGCAACACTTCAAACAGTCCAAAAATAAATTTGTAGCTGTACAAATAATTCTAGAAAGTGGTTTGATTTTGAGAAGCGGTCATCATCAGCCCCCACACTCCGATGCCGTAATGCTTTTGAGTTTATCATTTACAAATGGAATATTTCATTCAGTGTGCTTTACAATCTCATCTTTTTTTATCCGGATTTGCTTCTTTGTAAGAGGACAAAAGTGGTGATATTTTATTTAGGTTCAGATATATAATATTGCTGCTGAATGAGAAATCTTTATTTTTTATGAAACTGGTTATGACCAAAGGGACGGGCAGTGAAGTCAAACTGGTGGCATCCAAATTGGTTTGAACTTGTAACCGCTTGCACCGGAGTCTGGCAGAAGGATGACCCACTTGGCACTCCAAGCAGGATTGCAGTTTATGAAAAAATTGTTTAGTTTTTTTTTTTTTTTTGTTTTTTTTTTTTTTTTTGTTACTTATTTGTACCCGTAGGTAGACTTGGTTTGCAGTCTGGTGACAAGTCACTGGCTGCTGGTCGCTGCGTGCGCGAGCGCCCTAAACCTACATGTTTTTGGTGTGCGGGAGGAAACCGGAGAAATCCCGGAGTAAACCCGCGCAACACGGGGAGAACATGCAAACTCCACACAGCTCACTGTTGGTCGGGGGCTGGGATCGAACCCACGATCTCATGATCCCCGCGATCCCCCGGCCGAGGGTAAAACTGTGCTGCCACAGTGCTAAACCACTGCGCCACCGTGCAGCCCAAGTTTGGAGATAAAATGTTTCAGTTTCAGTTTGGAGATAAAATGCTGTTAGTCTGTAAACATGCAGTCTTCAGCAACTAGTCTTGTTAGCATGTTGTGACATCTCTAAAAACAGTATTTTCCATCTAAATTAATCAGACTTGAAATTAAGGTTTGAAAAGTATGATTTATGAGAAGGGCCAAAAACAGTGTGATGACTTCCACATGTGTTTTTTATTATTACGATTAGTCACGTTTATAATACAGTTAAAATCTGCTTCATTAATATATATTCTTCCATGAGAGGAACCTGGTCAACTGTGATTCTATTCTGTTAATAATGATGGAAACTGCATGAGAATCGGTAATTGATGGAGTCAGCTTAGGCTGAGTCAAACCATTATCAGTGGTTTCTTATATGTATTTCTGCTCAGATCTGTGCCAGAATATGTCCATGTGCTGTACCAACATAGTGCCAAAGTGAATCCAAATAAATGCTCTCAGAAGAGTGTCTATTTTTGAACACATCCACCAGAAGTGAGGGACTGGCTTTGATCTGCTGTCAGCAATCAACAGATGGCTCATTAGCATTTCAAGATCTGTAGTCAAACTCTGGAATGGTTCAGGAATTAATGGAATTCAGCTCAAGATTTTATCAGCTACCACAACATTAAACAGTATCTTTCTTCCTCTTGCCTTTCTTCCTTTTGATTAGCAAGTAAAACATTATTCTGATGGCTCATTGATTGCCCAAGGGTTTGTACAGATAAACGGTATTTATGGCTGTGCGCCCATGAAAAAAAGACGCTCGGGAGCAGCACAAGTTCTCGTTTCACCCTGCTACACCCTCATCTCTGCCACACACACACAGTCCGCTGCCGCCACTACACTCCCCCTCCTCCTTCTGTTGTGTCTTTATCTCTCTTCTGTATCACTTTCCAATCAGCTAAATTCCCCTGGCACAGCTGAATCATGTGTCATCCTTCACTGTAGCGTTGCTGCAAACACACACATGCCTGCTTACACACAAACACACTCATTGGCACATGTCCTATAATGTCATTATGGCACCAACTGAGTCAAATTACACTGAATCAATAAGTCTTGTTTATCTGTTGGGGGGCCCTCCCTGCTCTCAATTACAGCCCAGAGGGAGTGTGTATAGGATAGGAGATGGAGGTGGTGGAGCATGCACATACATGTATGTGTGGTCTCTTCTAAGGTGAGCCCAGTGTTATTAGCAGCCGACACGCCACTACGTGACTTTGTGTAGAGCGGCAGCTCAGAGCTAATGTGGGCAGACCCTCCGCTAGCCTCTGTGTGGAGACGATGACACTAACATCAATAGTCAGATAAGCTAACTGACTCCTCGACTGTTTCATTGAAAGGCCTATTGAGATGCAGCCCTACATCTGAGAACCAGTGCACAACAATGAAGAGAATGTTAATGAATGGCTTTTATTCATCTTCATGCCTGCAAGGTAAGCAGCAGTCTAGCCCAAATGTCTCGTTGCATTGGTTGAACCGCGTCATCACAATGCAGCTGTTACAGGATTCCCATGATCAACATTCCAGAAATTACAGGAAGAACAAGATCAACTCTGGGATGATGTTGGAGGAGAACATGCCACCTAACTGCCACAGTAGTTCATGCTAATATGAACATTAAAATAATTTCTACCCAACTTTTGGTTTTAAATATTGATGGAAACTTTCCTGCACTGTGCTAAGTTTTTCACTTTGACTTGTCAGAAGATAACAGTTTATATTCTTCTAGGTACATTCTGGAGAGAGTACTTGTGTTTGACAGGGAAGCATTATTAGGCGTGAGTCAGTGTTAGCTTAGAGGGAACAGTTAGGGCTGAATATAATCCTTGAACAAGATAGTGAATTGGCAAAACTGCCTTTGGGTCCGTTATTATGTGTATGAGTCTGTGAGGAAGTGATGACAAAAGAGTGGCATTTGACTGGTGAAAAATCCTGAATAATAAATTAATTATTTACTAGTGTTCTGTCTCTCTCTGTCTCGTTGCATTGGTGATGCATATTTGTCGATAATCTGATAAAAGAAAATAAAAAAAATGATGTCCTTTTCTAGCAACAATTTTATCGCTGATTCTTGAGACTTAGGACAAAACAGGATAAAAATTGAAAACATCTGATGCTCAGATAAAAATAAACTACCTGTATGAATCTACCAAGGACTTACAAAAACTGTACCAAAGACAAGTTTTTACACAGACTGACAGAACCTAGAAGAAAGTTACTGTCAATATGTATATATTTTTATATTATGGAGGCTTTTATCTGTGCTTTTTTAATTGGACAGTATATTAGAATATTATGGGGGACCCATGCTGTGGTATTCATCTCAGACTGAAAGACATGGAGATGCAGTAATTTCCTCTGATGGAAGAGCATGGGGATTAAAGGGCTGGGGGACAAAAGGAATTGTCATGCGGAAATGAATTGCAATGCAGGACCTCAGGTAGCAGGGATGTGTGAGTGTTGTGATATAAAAGAGAGTCCCTGCTACATGAGGTTAATGTTTTCTGATTCTGGAAGATGTGTGAGGGTGAATAAAGTTCATCTGCTCTGAACGCTCGGCCTGGTTATTCCTCTCTCCACACTGGTGATCCTTGATGAATAATGAAACACAAGGCAAACACCCCGGAGATGACCAGGACGGGAAGCCCCAGCAATGCGTGCGCTGTTTTGGTCAAACTATCAGACTTTTGGCTGCACGACCCGAAGTCTTGGTTCCTCCACACCGAAGTCCAGTTCACACTCTGGGGAATAATGGCAGATGACACCAGATATTACTATGTGGTCGCAGCGCTGGACGCTCACACGACTCAGCAAGTAGCGAGCCTGCTCCAACAGCCCCCAGCCCGCGACAAATATGGGGCTCTCAAAACCGTGCTGACCTGGCGCTACACGCTCTCGGACTGCGAGAGAGCGGAGAGGCTCCTGATGTGCTCCGAGTTAGGAGACGGGTCGGCGGTCGAACTGATGGAGAAGATGTTGGCGTTGATGGGCACGGACGACGGGCATTTTCTATTTGCCCACCTTTTCCTCTGGAACCTCCCAACGGTGGCCAGAGCGGTCCTTGCCAACTCACTGTTGCTGGCCGCGCGTGACTACCGTGCGCTAGCCCAGGAGGCAGATCGGATCATCCTCACCACCAGAACCCTCACAGTGAACGTAGTGGCGTCGGAACCCAGCAAGATGGCCAGCGGAAGCGATGAGCCAGCGATGGTAGCGGCAGCGGGGGCCAGAAAGCGCCAGAGAGACATGCTCTGCTCCTACCACCGCCGTTTTGGAGAGGACGCACGCCGATGCGTACCACCGTGCCAATTCAAGCGTTCGGGAAACGCCAGTGAAGAAAGCAAGCTACTCTATGTGACAGACTCATGCTCGGGGAGACGGTTCCTCGTGGACTCTGGCTCCCAAAAGAGCCTCATCCTGCTGTCCTACACTGACCGGCTAGCGGGAACTAGTGGCCCCGAGCTGACGGCCGCAAATGGCTCAGACATTAAGACTTTTGGTGAGAGGACACTGACTGTATCTCTGCACAGCTGTACGTACCAGTGGGCATTCGTGATAGCGGCATGCAGTTTCCCAATCTTAGGCGCTAATGTTTTGTGTGCACACGGACTACTAGTCGATGTTGCTAACAGACGCCTGATTAATGCAATGTCTTTTGATTCTCTCCCCTGTACAACTCGAGGAACCGGGCCAACAACGCTAGCCAACGTCACAGCTCCAGGTGGTAAGTTCCACACACTGCTCACCCAGTTCCCAGCACTCACGGTCCCAATGTTTTCGGCGGCTATCTCTAAACACGGGGTGGAGCACTTTATTACCACCACCACCGCCCGTTTTTGCACGACCTCAGCACCTGGACACAGCTAAACTGGCCATAGTGCGCGAGGAGTTTGCCAACTTGGAAAGGCTGGGCATCATCAGACGATCAAACAGCCCATGGACATCCCCACTACATATGGTCCCTAAGGCCGAGGGATTGTGGCGACCTTGGGGAGCTTTCCGCAGATTAAACAACACCACAGCGCATGACCGCTACCTGATCCCCCATATTCAGGATTTTTCCGTTCACCTCGCCGGGGCACGTATTTTTTCTAAGATAGACCTGGTCTCTGGTTACCACCAGGTCCCGGTGCGCACGGAAGACATACCTAAAATGGCAGTAATAACCCCGCTTGGTCTGTTTGAGTTTTTACGCATGCCTTTCGGGTTAAAAGGTGTGGCACAGACATTCGAACGCATGATGGATGCGGTGTTGAGCGATCTGCCGTTTGTGTTCGTCTACCTGGATGACATCCTGGTGGCCAGCGCGTCCGAGGACGAACACTTAACCCACCTCAGGACGGTTTTCCGGAGGTTAGAGGACCACGGGTTAATAATCAACCTGGCAAAATGCCAGTTCGGCGTGACGGGGATTGATTTTTTGGGACACCACATCTCACCAGAGGGAGCAATACCCTTGCCGGACAAGTTGTGCACAGTGGCGAATTTTCCCTGGGCTCAGACAGTCAGGGCGCTGCAGGAGTTTTTGGGGATGGTTAACTTTTATAATCCGTTTCCTCCCCCGCGCAGCCCAGCTCATGCAGCCGTTGTACGCCACGCTCAAGAAACGGAAACCGGCGGACAGAGTCGACTGGACTCCTGAGCGGGAGCAGGCGTTCTCTGAGGTTAAAACAGCCCTGGCAAATGCCGCACTACTAGCGCACCCAGACCCGGCGGCTCGGATAGCGCTCACTACCGATGCCTCGGATGTGGCCATAGGGGCCGTCGTGGAGCAATGCATCGCCGGTTCTTGGCAGCCGCTCGCCTTTTTTAACAGGTCTTTGTGTGACAGTGAGCGTAAATACAGTGCGTTCGACAGAGAGTTACTGGCTCTCCACCTGGCCATAGGCCACTTCCAGTTCTGGTTGGAAGGGCGCACCTTCACTGCGTTTGTGGACCACAAGCCGCTAATGTACGCGATGGCCAAAGTTTCGGAACCATGGTTGGGCAGGCAGCAGAGACAGCTGGCCGCGATCTCGGAGTTTACGACCGACATTCAGCATGTAGCCGGTAAACTCAATGTGGTGGCGGACTGCCTCTCACGTGCATTAGTGGCCCCAGTCTACGTAGGGATGGATTACACGGCCATGGCCGCGGAGCAGATTGGCAATGCGGACGTGTGCACGCTCCAGTCTGGACCAACAGGGTTAAAGCTGGAGAGCAGGGTACTGCAAGACTGGGGGCCCCCCCTAATCTGTGACGTTTCCACAGGACGCCCATGCCTGGTGGTCCCACGCGCTTGGCGCCGCCGCGTTTTTGAGTCGGTTCACTCCCTGGCGCACCAAGGAGTGCGCGCATCGGTCAAAATGGTGGGAGCGAAGTTCATCTGGCTGTGCCTGCTCAAACAGGTGAAAGAGTGGGCTGCAGCCTGTGTAGCGTGCCAATGATCCAAAGTGCACAGGCACACAAAGGCCCCCTTAGAGCCGTTCCATATCCTGGCTAAGAGGTTCGACCACATTCACGTGGACCTCGTGGGCCCCCTCCCGCCATCGCATTGGTTCATGCACCTCCTGACAGTGGTGGACCGCACCACACGATGGCCAGAAGCAGTCCCGCTAGCTTCCACCGCGTCTGCAGACGTGGCACGCGCTTTTTTAACAACGTGGGTGGCATGTTTTGGCACCCCTCCGGACATCATGTCCGATCGGGGCCCTCAGTTTGTTTCCGACCTCTGGTCCACGATGGCCCGGAGCCTGGGCGTCTCAATTCATCGCACCACCGCGTACAACCCACAGGCCAATGGGTTATGCGAGCGTTTCCATAGGTCACTGAAAGCAGCGCTCAGGGCTTTGCTTACGGATGCAAATTGGGTGGACCGGTTGCCGTGGGTTCTATTAGGGTTGTGTTCCACACCGAAAGAGGAGTTGGCGGCTTCCCCAGCAGAGGTGTTTTTTTCTCAGCCGCTGCGGCTCCGCGGGGAATTTTTACCAGATAACCCCGCGCCGAACACTCATCCATCCCCATGTTCACGGCATAGCGCAGACGCAGGGACGCTACCTGGCCTGGCCCACCACTGTTTTCCCCGCGCTTTTGTGCCAAAAACCTCGAAGGACGCTGAGTTCGTGTTTGTTAGGCACGATGCCCTCCGGCCCCCATTGTGCCCACCCTACGATGGCCCGTTTAGAGTGCTGGAACCCGGGGACAAACATTTTGTGTTAGACTTGGGGGGGTCCCTGGGAGAGAGTCTGTATAGACAGGCTTAAGCCCGCCTTTGTGGTGGCAGACGAGCAGGTGGTGCTGGCCCGAGCTCCTCGGCGCGGAAGACCCCCCCCGAGAACTCCCCAGGTAAATGACTCATCAGAGCAGTCACACGAGCATGCTGAATGCCCCCCCCCCCATTGTCCACCCACAGACGGACACACCCCCAGGAACCCCCCACCGGCACAGCAGCGCCGCGGAGCCGAAGACCCCTTGTTACAGCAGCTATGGGCGGAGGCTGAAGCCGAGAGGACGTGAGAGTTAACACTCAGTCTGAGATTCTGGGGTGGGCAGTATGGGGGACCCATGCTGTGGTATTCATCTTAGACTGAAAGACATGGAGATGCAGTAATTTCCTCTGACAGAAGAGCATGGGGATTAAAGGGCTGGGGGACAAAAGGAATTGTCATGCGGGAATGAATTGTAATGCAGGACCTCGGGTAGCATCGACGTGTGAGTGTTGTGATATAAAAGAGAGTCCCTGCTACGTGAGGTTAATGTTTTCTGATTCTGGAAGATGTGAGAGAGTGAATCACGCCCATCTGCTCTGAACGCTTGGCCTGGTTATTCCTCTCTCCACAATATCAACTTTAACCTCAACTGCAACAAAACATTTTTAAATTTGAAAACATAATATAATGGTAGGAGACAGATTATATTTTCACATTTGACCAACAACCCTTCACAAAATAAAAAAAATGTAGTGAAAAATGATCAAAATATGTCTGACAAAGGTGACATTGCTCTGATGGAGTTGATGTATATCTGATGGAGTTGACATAAAGTTTGTACACACCTTTAAAACCTTGTAAAAAATTAAAATATTGATGAAAAACTAGTTTGCTTTATGAGATATCATCAAATGTTTCTTTGGTGAAGCAGGCTCTTTTTTAATAATTGAAAAAAATTAATCAGTTTATTGCACATGAAAGTTAATATTTTTCTGTCAGGACAGGTGTTTTAGAGGTAGTGGGAACATAAGTGCTATAGATTCAATATAGTAATGATTAAATGAAATTGAAAGTAATAGTTGTGCTCAATACATTCTATAGTTAATCCCCCGTGTCAGTTCCAGTTTTAAATATGTCAATTTTTTTTTGTTCAATAGCAGTTACAACTGCTGGACATGGTTTGTCCCATGTCTGAAGAATCAGTGTTATAGAAATTAACTATGAGGAGGATCTTATATACCTATGATTGAGAGAGAGAGAGAGAGAGAGAGAGAGATATTTTGATTTTTAAAAGATCTTTAATAAACACACTTGTCCATCATTCAATACAATTTCTATGTCATGCTATATTACACAGAAAATTATTCCCCCAAAAAACGCCCAAAACAAAGCTGTCCATCACGAACTGAGCAGAGGACATCGTCCAGGGACCAGAGGGTCCTGAAACCTTCCACATCCTCATTCCCCATAAAAAACTGAAAGTCCAGCCTGATTCTGGCTTTAAGTAGCCTCACAAATAAAATTTTGACATCAACATCATTCTCAACATTTTCAAGTTTTCTTCTCCGGCTTACATAGATGGCCAACTTTGCCTGCCCTAAAACAAAGTTCAGTAGTTGACACTTCTGCTTAAAACGACGATTGTACATAAAACCACAAATGAAAACCTGCTTAGAGAAAACTTCCTTAAAAATGTGAAAAAGTTCTGTGAGAAGTTCAAAGAGGCCACTCAGGCGCTGACATTCAGTAAAACAATGAAAAACTGTCTCCCTAGAGGAACAAAAAACACACTGATCACTGACACTGCTGTTAATCACAGAAACAAAAGCATTGACAGCTATAATACCATGCAGGACCCTCCACTGTAAGTCTCCATGCCTCTTAGGGAGAGGGGCTTTATAAAGAGCCCTCCAGGCAGGCTGATGCCCTTTTCCTAGTCTAAAATAGGCTCTCCATGGAGTGTCCACACAGGTGTTCAATCTGTCTTTGTTGAGTGCCATCACCACCAGTCTGTAGAGTGCCTTACCACTGGCTCCTCCAAAGTCCACACCAGTGGGAGCACAGAATGCCAGTAAGGAGCAAGGAGAGAAGTCAAAGTCCATACAAAGCGTGAGAGAGGGAAACGGGTCCGTGCTTTCTGGCTGCAGCGTGCCATTGCCAAAGTTCATGAGTAGGGAGCGCTCAAGTCCATGAAGCTTCTGTTTCCAGTGTGCAAGAAGGCCATTGATGAAACGATTTGACCTGACACCAAGATGAGCTGCTAAAGCTGAGGCGTTGTTGAGGCCAGGACCAGCCAGTTCCACCACTTGCTTCAGAGTGAGAACATTCCTGGAACACAGCCTATCAAGGAAGGTCCTTCCAACTCCCGGCAGGACACCAAGGCGACCACCAAAAACCAGCGGCTCCCTCAACAACCAGTGGAGGGAATCGCATGACCCTCTTTGTTTTTTAAAAAGAGTCCATACTGAAAAAAGACTGCGGTAAAAACTGGGCAAAGACAGTGCACTAGAGTTCTTAAAATCCATTAAAAACACAGGGAGGTCTAGCCCAAGCCCAAGGACTCTCTGTAAAATAACACAGGCCAAAGGCCTCCATACCAGGTCCTGGGGGCCCGTCAGCAGCCTCTGTATAAAAGTCAGTCTAAAAGCAGCACCTCTACTAGCTAAATGAACCACTCCTTGCCCCCCTTCCTCTTTGGGAAGAAATAACAGGGCTTGAGGGACCCAGTGGAGTCCACCCCCCAAAAAAAGTCCACCAAAACAGATTGAATTTTTGACAACAAACCAGCAGGGGGGTCCATGCACATGAGGCGGTGCCACAGGGATGAGGAAACAAGATTATTTAAAATGAGCACTCTTCCTCTAAAAGATATTCTTGGCATTAGCCACTTCCACTTGTTTAGTCTCCCGTTGATTTTCTCTATGACCCCATCCCAATTTTTTTACTCAAACTGCTGATTTCCAATAAAGACACCAAGATACTTAAACCCTCCTTTTTTCCAAATCAGCCCACCAGGCAGCATAAGCTGATTTTCTAGGTTCTCCCCCACCATCAGAGCCTTGCTTTTTCCCCAGTTTATTTTTGCAGAGGAAAGTTGGCCAAAAAGATTTACACTCCTAACCAAAACATCAATGTCACTCTGCTTGTTTAGCAGAATGACTACATCATCTGCATAGGCCGACAGCTTGAACGTGGTGTCACAGCCAGGAAAAGTAACTCCTGATAGATCCCTTTTCAGGCAGTGAAGCAAAGGCTCTATGGCGAGGGAGTACAGCATCCCTGAGAGAGGGCAGCCCTGCCGAACCCCCCTCTGGACTTTTAAAGGGGCAGACAGGCCCCCATTTATCTTCAGCACACTCTCAATGTCACTGTACAAGACCCGTATCCTGGCTATGAAGCCTGGGCTGAACCCAAAAGCAGCTAAAACTGTCCATAAATATTGGTGTTCAACCCGGTCAAACGCCTTTTCCTGGTCAATTGAAATCAAACCAGTTTCTACCGCCAATGAACCAGAGACCTCCAAAACATCCCGAATTAAAGTGACATTGTCACTAATCAGCCTGCCAGGCACACAGTAAGTCTAGTCTACATGAATGAGCTCGCTCATCACCTTTCTCAGTCTTCGAGCCATAGCTTTTGAAAGAATCTTATAGTCTGTGCAGAGCAGAGAGACTGGCCTCCAGTTCTTTAGGCTCTGGAGGTCCCCTTTTTTCGGCAACAGTGTGATGATGGCCCTCCTGCAGGTCGTGGGTAGGGTCCCCCTTTCCAAGCTATCTTGGAGAACCTCCAGCAGGTCTGGACCAAGCAGAGGCCAGAATTCCTTAAAAAAGTCCACAGAGAGACCATCTATGCCTGGTGATTTTCCATTCTGGAGGCTCATTAGCGCCGTATGCAGCTCAGACAGAGACAGTGGAGCATCCAAGCCGGCAACAAGGTCCTCTGAGAGCACTGGAAGACCATCAAGGAAAACCTGGCCCAGTGACGTGTCCTCCCTCCACTCTGCTCTAAACAATTCACTGTAAAAGCTAGCAGCGTATTTCCTGATCTCTGCTGCTGTGGAGATTGTTCTCCCGTCATCGTCCAGCAAGGAGTGAATAAGTTTTCTCTGTCCATTTTTCCCCTCTAGTCCAAAAAAGTACTGGGAGGGCGAGTCCATCAGAGCTACATCCATGTAGCGTGAGCGGACCAGAGCACCCTGTGCGGTGACCCCTAGCAAGCTAGCCAAGGCTGACCTTTTTGACTTGAGAGCCTCTAAGTGCTCTCGTTTTCCTGTAGAACTGAGCAACTCCTCTAGCTCTACCACCTCAGTCTCCAGAACTTTCAAGGATTGGGTCAAGCTACGAGTGACATTTTGAGTGTACTGTTGGCAGAGTTGTTTTATCTGTGCCTTACCAAAATCCCACCACATTTGGAGAGAACTAAAAGAGGGTTTTTGTTCCCTGTGTGACTTCCATACATCATGAAAAACCTCTTTAAAAAACGCATCATTTAAAAGTGTATTGTTAAAATGCCAAAAAACACTCTTACACTTTACATTTTCAATAAACACAGAACAAAACAGCAGGCAGTGATCAATGAAACCAACAGGACAGATACAACTATTTTTAAAAACACTCATTTGATGTTTAAAACCATAAAAACGGTCTAACCTAGCCATAGATAAAAGGTTATCTTTGACATGGCTCCAGGTGTACTGCCTCTGGTCCCCATGATGTGATCTCCACACATCGGCCATTTCATGTGTTTTCACCAGTTCCCTCAGCCTATTGGCAGAAGCAGGGTGAGGCTCCTGATGGTTCCTGTCTAGTCTGCGGTTTAATGTACAGTTAAAATCACCCCCCAGAAATAAAAAACTATTTGGATTACAGGACCTAACCGTATCCGAAAGCACGTCAAAGACCCTGATCCTCTCTGCTCTCTGTGTTGGCACATACACGTTTATAAAAACGAAGTTCACATTTTCAAACTGTACCTTTAATAAGAGGAAATGACCTTTCACCACCTCTTCTACCTCATAAGAGACAGGCACACAACCCCTAGAGAAAAGTACAGCCACCCCCCCACTGCTATTGGATTTGTGGCTAAAAAAAATGCAGCCATCCCACTCTTTTCTCCAATGGCTCTCAATGTCTACAGTGCTGTGAGTCTCCTGGAGCATCAGCACGTCAAGTTTCTTTAAATTAAAAAGCTTGTATAAAGAGGCCCTTTTTACATCATCCCTGGCCCCATTAATATTGAGAGTGCCAATTCTAAGGTGGGGCATTAAAAAGGATAAAAATAGGGTACAGTAAAAAAACAGACACATAGCATAAAAGGGAAGAAACAAACTAAGAGTCAACATGACTGTTAGTAATTTGCGATTTCAGTTTAACAACCAGTTTCTTTAAACGATATATTTCCTGATCAGTGAAAGTCTCATTCCCATCATTCAGTTTCATAAATTTGCGAGCTGATGCCACGAATAACTCCAGATCTGGAAAGTAATTTTCCACTTTCACAGCTCTGCTCCCCTTAGTCACCTGGAGAAACTTCCTAATCTTGGCAAAACAATAGGAGCCTTGCTCCTCCTGCGTCTGCATCAGTTCAGACTCAGCTCCACTTTCGTCAGAAGCGCTCTCATCCAGTAATTCTAAATCCCCAACCCTACTAGATTTAGCAGAGCTCTGCAAGTTTTCAGCACTTTTTCTTTTTTGTGCAGCTTTAAAAGGATCCTCTTCAACAAAACTACATTCCTGCATTTCTTCGTGAACTGCAACGTTTGTCATGCGGTGTTTGCTCTGTGTGTCCGCTACAGCCTCAAACCGCTCCTCCCCCGCCTGCAAAGTCTGTTCATCCACGTTCCTTCGCTTAACTGCACTCATTTCGCCCTCCACCTCTTTACTCTGGGTGACAGGCTCGTCACAATGATCAGAGCCGCCGCCAGACAGAAATTCCCCACCATCACTGTTTGGGGGGGGCAACTACCGCGCCCGCCGCGGCCGCCCCAGCACAAGCAGGCGCCACAGCGGCATCCGCCGCACCACATGTAGCGCTACCCTCCGGACCACCAGAAACAGCGGCGTCACCTTTCTTTCCGCCAGTGCTCTTTGTGTTCGCCTTTTCAGGACATGACCTAATGAGATGGCCTTCTGCACCACACGCAAAACACCTCATGGTTTCAGATGTTGCAAACACCAAGTAGCTAAAGCCGTCAATCCTGAAGTTAAAAGACACGTTCAGTTCAGCAGAGCTGTCTTTCAACACCATGAAACACTGCCTCCTGTGACATACAACATGCTTCAGCAGGGGTGATTTACTACCCAGAGAGACCATTCTGATAGGGGAAACAACCTGGCCAAAACGGGACAACTCTCTTATCAGCTGATCATTTTTAACAAAAGGAGGAGCGTTTGAGATGGTGATCCTCCTAGACGGGTTTGCCAGCGGTAAAACGGGAGTAAAAGTGTCATTTATGACCACTCCCTGTGCCACCACCTGATCAGCTTTTTCAGTTGAATCCAGAAAGATCACAATTGCGCTATTCATCCTCGATGCTGATTTTATACCGTCATGCCCAACCACCTGTCCTACAGCGAGGCTGGCCTCCTCCACAGAACAGGGAACTGTCGGGAGGATTCTCACGCCATGATGCCGGGTCAAGCGCTCAAACTCCACACCACCATCAAACACCGGCATGATGGCTGGCTGGGAAAAACAGGCAGCAGAAGCTACCGTTCCCCGACACACTCACACCAACACTCACACCCCAGCACACACACACTCAAACCACTATATACTAAACACACACACCTCAAACACACACGATAGAGAAAAGTTAGAAAAAACAAAGTTTAAAGTACTCACTCGACACCACTCCACACCCCTGCTCCCACAAACGCTCACGCATGCGCACGAGAGAGAGAGAGAGAGAGAGAGAGAGAGAGAGAGAGAGAGAGAGAGAGAGAGTGCACGCGTGTGCTTGTGTGTGTGTTGTTTGCCAGGAAACATACACAAAAAAGGGTAGGAGGCAACAGCCTCCACAGAGCACAAATGCCCCAAGGCCATCCAGCCCCGGGACAGCCAGGCATTGGCCCCAGGAGGAAGGGCAAGGGATGCATAAGGGAAATATGCATACCCTTTTATAACTGGGGAAGAGGCTGTGTTCAGAATTAACCAATCACAATCAAACTCATGTTAATGTGAGTTAGCAAACACCTGCCACCATTTAAAGAGCCTCTGATTAACCCCAGATAAAGTTCAGATAATTCCACTGATACACCTTCCACAGAGGAAGCAGGGCTTGTGGACGAGGGGGATGACTCGCCTATCACAGGGGCTGAGGTCGCCAAGGTGGTTAAAAATCTCCTTGGTGGCCGGGCTCTGAGGGTGGACGAGATTCGCCCTGAGTACCTCAAGGCCCTGGATGTTGTAGGGCTGTCATGGTTGACACGCCTCTGCAACATTGCATGGAGGTCGGGAGCAGTGCCTTTGGCATGGCAAACCGGGGTGGTGGTTCCTCTCTTCAAAAAAGGGGACCGGAGGGTGTGCTCCAACTTTAGAGGGATCACACTCCTCAGCCTCCTCGGGAAGGTCTATGCCAAGGTACTGGAGAGGAGAGTCTGGCCGTTGGTCGAACCTCGGATTTAGGAGGAGCAATGTGGTTTTTGTCCTGGCCGTGGCACATCGGACCAGCTCTTTACCTTCTCAAGAATTCTCGAGGGTTCGTGGGAGTTTGCCCAACCAGTTTACATGTGTTTTGTGGACTTGGAGAAGGCATTCGACCGTGCCCCTCGTGGTTTTTTGTGGGGGGGTGCTTCGGGAGTATGGGGTATCAGGCTTGTTGTTACGAGCTATTCGGTCTCTGTACGACCATTGTGAGAGTTTGGTTCGTATTGCCAACACTCGAACGGACTCATTCCCAGTGACAGTTGGACTCCGCCAGGGCTGCCCTTTGTCACTGATCCTGTTCATAATTTTTATGGACAGGATTTCTAGGCGCAGCCAGGGAACGGAGGGTGTCATGCTTGGTGACCACAAGATCTCATCTCTGTTGTTTGCAGATGATGTTGTCCTGCTGGCTTCATCCAGCAATGACCTACAGTTCTTGCTGGGACGGTTTGCCACTGAGTGTGAAGCGGCTGGGTTGAGAATCAGCACCTCCAAGTCCGAGTCCATGGTCCTCAGCCGGATAAAGGTGGATTGTCCTCTCCAGGTTGGAGACAGGATCCTGCCCCAAGTGGAGGAATTTAAGTATCTTGGGATCTTATTCACGAGTGAGGGGAGAATGGAGCAAGAGATTTACAGACGGATCGGAGCAGCATCTGCAGTGATGCGGACATTGTACCGGTCAGTTGTGGTGAAGAGGGAGCTGAGTTCTAAGGCAAAGCTGTCGATTTACCAGTCAATCTATGTTCCTACTCTCACCTATGGTCACAAGCTTTGGGTAATGACCAAAATGACGAGATCGTGGATACAAGCGGCTGAAATGAGCTTTCTCCGTAGGATCGCTGGACTCACCCTCAGAGATAGGGTGAGGAGCTTAGTCATCCGGGAGAGGATCAGAGTAGAACCGCTGCTCCTCCACATTGAAAGGATCCAGTTGAGGTGGTATGGGCATCTGATCAGGATGCCTCCTGGACGCCTCTCACTTAAGGTTGTTTCAGGGCATGTCCCGCTGGGAGGAGACCCCAGGGCAGACCCAGCACTCGCTGGAGAGACTATGTCTCCCAGCTGGTCTGGGAACGTCTTGGCATCCTCTCTGAAGAGCTGGAGCAGGTGGCTGGGGAGAGGGAAATCTGGGCTTTTCTGCTTGAACTGCTGCCTCCGCGACCTGGACCTCCGGAAAAGCGGTAGAAGATGGATGGATGGATGGATAGATAAAGACTGCCATCTGGTGACTGACTGTCAGAACTGCATCTGAGTGGAAAAAAATCTCACTTTTTTTTGAGCATTTGGCCATCCAAGGTCTATTCAAAATTGAATGGCAGGAACAAACAAAACAAAGCAAACAAAAAAAACCCTTAATTCCCTCTCAAACTTCCCGCGAGCCCTCAAGTCACGTGATGTGACCGACATAACGAGGCCTCGCTTGCTATGGTCACATGACTGTGGGCATGCTGAAACGGCGCTCGATGCACAGCTCATGACACTTCCGCTCTATATTGCTTGAATCAGTGTCGAGTGGGCGGTGTCGAGTGTAACATCACTAATGCCCGGGGATTCATTTGCCCGAGCACCCTGAAAGAAACCAAGGCAAGAAGAGGTAAGTGAAGGCTTTCAATTACTTTGCACCTTAACTACACCAAAAACAAACAACTGCACAATATGTATTAGTTCTCCATTTTCACCACATGTTTACATTCTTGCAGGTGCTGCCAATCAAGGTACCTGCCAGCCTGGAAAACAGAATATTTCAGAGCTGTTTAAAAGTTCAATAAATAATTAGGACAACTGTGGTGTTAAGTGTTCTTATAAAAATATCAATAAATAATTCAGACCTGTTGTGTTAAAGTTGTATATGTGCAAATGCTTATTTAAAGTACAAAGTGCCAGTCAAAGTACAAATGCATATGTAAGTGCTTAAATATCTAAAACCCAATTTCTATAAGTAATGAAGAACCATTTAGGACTGCGCAAACAGTCCTCTACCAAGCAATTTGGGCAAGGGTATGTGTGACACCTACTGGCCAGGAGATCAGAATATTATCTCTATTATGGTGGCACAGTGTGGGGGATTCTCCACCCAAGTCGGAAGCCGGGGGCGGAGGAGAGATTGGAAAAGGACTGAAGGAGGAAGTGGCACCGGGGGTCTCAAACGTAAAAGAAAGGACTATCTCTCCCCCCCCCCCTCCCCCCCCGGGAGTTCAGGAGACACCGGAGTTTTGCTAGAGAAAGAGAGGGTGTGAGAAGCAGGCTGGTGTTATATGATGTTAACGTGCCATGCATTCTTGTGCATAGATAAAAGTGATAAAAGGATGCGCCCAGAAACCCAGAGAGAGTATGTTCTGTACTTGCTGTTGGAAGAGGAAATAAAGTGTTGTGTTGTCGTCCAGCTCGCTGACTTGTCTGCTTTCGTCTTCCACATTGGTGACCCTAAGATGTGTTAATGGAGAACGAGCCCGAGCACCGCCCTGGAGACGACCCAGAGGAGAACACCAGGCCACCTGCACTGTTACATCAAGCTCCCAGACTTCTGGCTGCACAATACGACCACATATTTTTGCATGTAGAACTCAGTTTGCATTCTGCGGGATCACAATGGACGACACAAAATATTACCATTTGTCGCTGCGCACACAACAGGTAATGAGCCTGTTCCAGGAGCTGCCGGCCTAGGGGAAATACGAAGTGCTCAAGCGATACGACTCCAGTGTTACACCCTGTCCGGACAGTGAGAGGGCAGAGAGACTCCTATCACGTTCAGAGTTAGGTGACAGATCAGCTGTGGAGCTCATGGAGAGCATGTTAGCGTTGATGGGGAAGAATGACGAGTCCTTCCTGTTCACCCACCTGTTCCTCAGGAACCTACCTGCTACAACGAAGATGATCCTGGCCAACTCGCCATGGCTGGAAACCAAGGACTACCGCGCCCTGGTGCAGGAAGCGGACCACATCATCCTAGCAACAAGGATTCTCAGTATGTTTGCAGCAGCACCGGCATCCATGAAGGACTCCAGTGAGGTTGAGGAGCCGTTGGTGGTGGCTGTGACAGACGCCAAAGGGCGCAGGAATGGGGCGCTCTGTTTCTGTCATTGCCGCTTTGGCTTGGATGGCCATCGCTGTCTGTCGCCATGCCAATTCAAGAAGCCTGCAAGATGGCATGGCCGGCAGTCAGTAGCAGCTGCAACCACTGGCGAAAGGAACAAGCTGCTTTTTATCACACACACATTCGGGGAGACGGTTTTTGGTGGACTCCGGCTCCCAGAAGAGCCTCATCCTGCTGGTCAGCGCAGACAGGTCGGAAGGAGGCAGCGGTCCCGCTCCACGGTCACTTACGGATCCACCATCAGGACGTTTGGCGAACGGCTGCAGACGATATGCTTGCCACGGACGTAATTATCAGTGGACTTTGTGGGAGCTGCATGTTCTGCCCCCAATTTAGGCTCAGAATTTTATAGGTGCTATTGGGTTGTCGTCGATGTTGCCAACAGACGTTTAGTGGATGCTGTTACTTTTTCCTCCCTGCCCTGCACAGCGCGGGGGGTGGGGGGCCCACAACACTGGCTAATGTTATAGCATCCAGGGGTAAGTACCAGCATTTACTTGCACAGTTCCCAGCACTCACGGTCCCAACATTTTCCACTACTGGTAACCAAACATGGGGTCAAGCATTTCATAATAACAAAAGGCCTGCTCGGTGTTCACGCACCCTCGCGCCTGGATGCGTTAAACTGGCCAGTGCGCCAGGAGTTTGCCCAACTTAGAGCAACTGGGCATTGTCAGGCACTCCAACAGCCCGTGGGCATCCTCACTGCACATGGTGTCTGAGGCCGATGGGTCGTGGCGACTGTGCGTCGATTTCCGATGCTTGAACAACGCCACTGAACATGATCTGTATCCGTCCCGCACATCCAGGATTTTTCCATACACCTGGCCAGGACGCGTGTTTTTTCCGAAAGTGGATCTAGTCGGCGTTACCACCAGGTCTCGTGCGCATCGGAGGGACGTGCCTAAAACAGCGGTAATACTTTTCAAGTTTTTACGCATGTTGTTCAGATTAAAGGGCACTGCGCAAACCTTCCAGATAATGATGGACGCAGCGCTCTGTGACCTGCCCTTCGTTTTTGTCTACTTAGACAACATTCTGGTGGCTAGCGCGTCCGAGGAGGAGCACCTCGCCCATCTCAAAATGTTTTCCAGAAGTTGGAAGCGCACGGACTTACAGTTAACCCAGCGAAGTGCCAGTTCGGTGTGCCAGTAATTGATTTTTTGGGTCACCGCATTTTGCTGGCGGGTGTGAATCCGCTGCTTGATAAGATATGCGCTGTGTCGGATTTTCTGTGTCTGCAAACCATGAGGGCTCTACAGGAACTTTTGGGCATGGTCAACTTTTATAACCATTTCCTCCCCTGGGCAGCCCACCTGCTGCAGCTGTTGTACATCGCGCTTAAGAAAAAGAAGCCCGCCAAAAACATCGACTGGACCCCGGAGCAAGTCCAGGCTTTCGCAGACGCCAAAACAGTGCTCGCTAACGCCGCTTTGCTAGCCCACCCTGCCCCATCAGTGCGAATAGCGCTCACCACGGATGCGTCTGACGTTGCCATAGGGGCAGTGGTGGAGCAGTACATCTCCGGTTCGTGGCAGCCGCTCGCATTTTTCAGCCGTACTTTGCGTGACAACAAACTCAAATACAGTACATTTGACAGAGAATTGTTGGCCCTCCACCTAGCGATGCGCCATTTCTAGTTTTGGCTAGAAGGGCGTGAGTTCACTGTGTTCATGAATCATAAGCTGCTAACGTACTTGATGTCCAAGGTCTTGGAACCGTGGTTGGCCCGGCAGAAACTGCATTTGGCCGCAATCTTGGAGTTCATGACCAACATTCAACACGTTGCTGGTAAGCTCAACGTTGTGGCTGATTGCCTGTTACGCACGTAAGTCTCTCCAGTCTACTTGGGAATAGATTTCCCTGCCATAGCCGCGGAGCAAACTGGGGATGCGGACTACTGGATTTAAGCTGGAGAGCAGGGTGGTGCAAGAAGGGTGCCCTCCCTTGCTCTGCGACGTCTCCACCGTTCACCCCCACCCGGTGGTTCTGAACTCTTGGCGCCACTGCATTTTTGAGTCAGTCCACTCCCTTTTGCATCCAGGCGTGCATGCCTCGGTTAAACGACTGGGGGCGAAATTTGTCTGGCTGTGCTTGTGCAAGGACGTGAAAGAGTGGGCTGCAGCCTGCGTTGCATGCCAGTGGGCCAAAGTTCACAAGCATACCAGAGCCCCCCTCGAGCTGTTCCAAATCCCAACCAGGAGGTTCGACCACACCCACGTGGATTTGGTTGGACCCCTCCTGCCATTGCAAGGTTTCACGCACCTTTTCACAATTGTGGACCGCACCACGCATTGGCCTGAAGTGGTCCTGATGGCTTCCACAATGTCCGTGGAAGTGGCTCGCGCTGTTTTGTCGGCTTGGGTTGCACGGTTCAGATCCCTGTTGGACATCACTTCTGACAGGGGTCTGCAGTTCGTTTTGAAACTCTGGTCCACAATGGCCCAGAGCCTGGGGGTCAAAATCCACTGCACTACCACATACAACCCCCAAGCTAATGCGTTATGCGAACGTTTTCATAGGTTGCTTAAGGCAGTGCTTGGAGCTTCGCTCGTGGTGTGGGGATCCACCTCAGTATATTTACACTCAGACTTAAAAGACAAAAAGGAATTGTCATGGGGGTTTGTGTGTGGATGTGGGGGTGGTGTGCTGATGTTAACAGTGACAAAGAGAATGTGAATTATAAAGGCTTTGATGTTAAGGCAGCACACAGAGAAGGCTGACCGAGTGGTATGATTTAAGAGTAGAGGTGCCTGAGAGCTGTTACTCTTTTGTTGCTTGTGTTTCTAGAGAAATGTGAGAGAGAGAGTTGAATAAAGTCTGATATGATCTGATAGCCCAGGAGGCAGATCGGATTATCCACACCACCAGAGCCGTCACAGTGAACGCAGCGGCGTCGGACCCCAGTGAGATGGCCAGCGGAGGCAAGGAGCCAGCAATGGTGGCTGCAGCAGGGGCCATGAAGCACCGGAGAGACACGCTCTGTGTCTACCACCGCCATTTTGGAGAGGATGCACACCGATGCGTGCCACCGTGCCAATTCAAGCATTCGGGAAACGCCAGGACTGGCAGTCGGTAGCAGCTGACTAACAGCCTCATCCTGCCGTCCTACGCTGACCGGCTGGCAGGAACTAGTGGCCCCGAGCTGACGGCCGCAAATGGCTCAGACATTAAGACTTTTGGTGAGAGGATGCTGACTGTATCCTTGCGCGGCCATACATACCAATGGACATTCGTTATAGCGGCATGCAGCTTCCCCATCTTAGGTGCTAATTTTTTTATGTGCACACGGACTTACTAGTCGATGTTGCTAACAGATGCCTGATTAACGCCATGTCTTTTGCTTCTCTCCCCATACAGCTCGAGGAGCCGGGCCAACAGCACCAGCCAACGTCACAGCTCCAGTGGGTAAGTTCCACACACTACTAACCCAGTTCCCAGCACTCACGGTCCCGACGTTTTCAGCAACCATCACTAAACATGGGGTGGAGCACTTCATTACCACAACGGGGCCGCCCGTTTTTGCAAGACCTTGGCGCCTGGACACAGCTAAACTGGCCATAGCGCGCGAGGAGTTTGCCAACTTGGAAAGGTTGGGCATCATCAGGCGCTCAAACAGCCCATGGGCATCCCTGCTATATATGGTTCCTAAGGCCGGGGGATCGTGGCGACCGTGTGGAGATTTCCACAGATTAAACAACGCCACAGCGCGCGACCGCTACCCCATCCCTCATATTCAGGATTTTTCCGTTCACCTCACTGGGGCACGCATTTTTTCCAAGATAGACCTGGCCCGCGGTTACCACCAGGTCCCGGTGCGCGCTGAGGACATACCTAAAATGGCAGTAATAATCCTGTTTGGCCTGTTTGAGTTTTTATGCATGCCTTTCGGGTTAAAAGGCGCGGCACAGACATTCCAACACATGATGGATGCAGTGTTGCGCAATCTGCCGTTTGTGTTCATCTACCTGGACAACATCCTTGTGGCCAGCGCATCCGAGGACGAACACGTAACCCACCTCAGGACAGTTTTCCAGAGGTTGGAGGAGCACGGATTAATAATCAACCCGGCAAAGTGCCAGTTCGGGGTGGCAGGAATCGATTTTTTGGGCCACCGCATCTCACCAGAGGGCGCAACACCCTTGCCAGACAAGGTGTGCGCCGTGGCAAATTTTCCCCGGCCTCAGACGGTCAAGGCGCTGCAGGAGTTTTTGGGGATGGTTAACTTCTACAATCATTTCCTCCCCCGTGCAGCCCAGCTCATGCAGCTGTTGTACGCCGTGCTTAAGAAACAGAAACCGGTGGACAGAGTCGACTGGACTCCTGAGCGGGAGCAGGCGTTTTCCGAGGTTAAAACAGCTCTGGCGAACGCCGCACTGCTGGTGCACCCGGACCCAGCAGCTCGGATAGCACTCACTACCGACGCCTCGGATGTGGCCATAGGGGCTGTCGTGGAGCAGCACGTCGCCGGTTCTTGGCAGCCACTCGCCTTTTTTAGCAGGTCTTTGCGCGACAGTGAGCATAAATACAGTGCGTTCGACAGAGAGTTACTGGCTCTCCACCTGGCCATACGCCACTTCCAGTTCTGGCTGGAAGGGCGCACCTTCACTGCGTTCGTAGACCACAAGCCGCTAACATATGCGATGGCCAAGGTTTCGGAACCATGGTTGGGCCAGCAGCAGAGACAGCTGGCCGCGATCTTGGAGTTTACAACTGACATTCAGCATGTGGCCGGTAAACTCAATGTGGTGGCAGACTGTCTCTCACGTGCATTAGTGGCCACAGTCTACGTGGGGATAGAGTGCTTGGTCATGGCCGCTGCGCAGAGCGGCAATGCAGACGTTTGCGCGCTCCAGTCTCGACCAACAGGGTTAAGGCTGGAGAGCAGAGTACTGCAAGATGCCCCCCCCCCAATCTGTGATGTCTTCACTTGCCGCCCACACCCGGTGGTCCTACGCGCTTGGCGCTGCCACGCTTTTGTGTCGGTTCACTCCCTGGTGCACCCAGGAGTGCGCGCGTCAGTCAAAATGGTGTGAGCGAAGTTCGTCTGGCGGAGCCTTCACAAACAGGTGAAAGAGTGGGCTGCAGCCTGCGTAGTGTGCCAGCGAGCTAAAGTGCGCAGGCACACAAAGGTCCCCTTGGAGCCGTTCCATATCCCGGCTAAGCGGTTCGACCACGTTCACGTGGACCTCGTGGGCCCCCTCCTGCCATCGCAAGGGTTCACGCACCTCCTGACAGCGGTGGACCGCACCATGCACTGGCCTGAAGTTGTCCCGCTAGCTTCCACCGCGTTCGCAGAACGAAAGAAGAAGCAAATTGCACGCCCTTTTTGACGACATGGGCGGCACGTTTTTGGCGCCCCTTCGATATCCCATCCGATCAGGGCCTGCAATTTGTTTCCAACCTCTGGTCCACCATGGCCCGGAGCCTGGGCGTCTCACTTCATCGCACGACCGTGTACAACCCACAGGCCAATGGGTTATGCGAGCGTTTCCATAGATCTCTTAAAGCAGCGCTCAGGGCTTTGCTTACGGATGCAAATTGGGTGGACCGGTTGCCGTGGGTTCTATTAAGATAAGATAAGATAAGATAAGCCTTTATTAGTCCCACAATGGGGAAATTCCAGGATTGCAACAGCATAGGGATAGCAACACTCAGAGCAACAATCAGAAGGCAAGAAAAAAACAACATCTAGCAAACATATGTCCATATTACTATAAATGTATATATATAGACACACAGTGCAGAGCATTATGGCTGGTGAATGTGCAGCAGAAAGTCTAAGCTCTCTCTCCGCGGATGCAGCGGGCCAGCTGGAAGTCTTTGGGCATGATGGTGACCCCCTTAGCGAAGAAGAGACCACCAGGTGGGTCTCGCTGGTCTCCTGCAGAGCCATGACGGCGAAACTCAGGAAACGCAGGACGGTCTTGAAGTCCTGAGCGATCTCCCTCACCAGGCGCTGGACGGGCAGCTTATGGATGAGCAGCTCCGTGGATTTCTGGTAGCGACGGATCTCTCTCAGAGCCACGGACCTGTGACGGCGAGGCCTCTTCACTCTGCCGGTGGCCAGAGCGCCTCTCCGAGCAGCCCTGGTGGCTAGCTGTCTCCTGGGGGGCTTCTTCCTCCAGTAGATTTTACGGGCAGGTCTGCTTGGTTCTTGCCATCGCTCTTTATTATTCTGTCTTATATTTCTTTCACGCCGCCTAAACTCCAGCCCGGCACCCGCTTCGTTTTCGCTACAGCTCCCGGTATGTCGAGTTTCCCATTAGCACCGGGCGGCGGCCAAGTGCTAGCTAGCACTAGCTCCTCCCCGCTGTAACGTCTCCCGCTGCAAACCGTGGCTCCGTCCGCCGACCCGGGAGACCCCCGGGGCGATCCGTGCGTCCGTGATATATATACAGAGTGAAAGGTGTAGAAAGAAGAAGGAAGATTAAAAAAAGGCTGTTGCAACAGGCAGCCGACTCGTGTGGCGCCGCCGGTCCGGCAGAGCCGGAACCGGAGAAAATTAGGGTTGCGTTCAGCACCAAAGGAGGATTTAGCAGCCTCCCCAGCAGAGCTGTTTTTTTCCCAGCCGCTGCGGCTCCCAGGGGAATTTTTGCCGGACAGCCCCACGCCGAACACCGATCCATCCCCGCTTTCACCGTGTAACACAGTGGCAGGGATGGTACCCGGTCCGGCCCACCACTGTTTTCTACGCGCTTTTGTGCCAAAGGCCTTGAAGGACATGGCGTTCGTATTTGTCAGGCACGATGCCCACCGGACCCCCTTGCGCCTGCCCTACAATGGCCCGTTCAGAGTGCTGGAACCCGGGGAGAAACATTTTGTGTTAGACTTGGGGGGACGCAGAGAAACGGTCTATATAGACAGGCTCAAGCCCGCTTTCATGTTATCAGACGAGCAAGTGGTGCTGGCCCGAACTCCTCGGCGCGGATGACCCCCACTGAGAACTCCCCAGGTAAATGACTTGTCAGATCAGTCACAAGGGCATGCTAATGATGTTTTCCCCCCTCCCAATGTCCCCCCACAGACGGACGCACCTCCAACCTTGAAGCCGCAGACCCCACGTTACAGCTGCTATGGACGTAAGCTGAAGCCCAAAGGACATGAGAGTCAAGGCTCAATCTGAGTCTGGGGGGGGGGGCGGTGTGGGGATCCACCTCAGTATATTTACACTCAGACTTAAAAGACAAAAAGGAATTGTCATGGGGTATTTGTGTGTGGATGTGGGGGTGGTGTGTTGATATGAACAGTGAGTGACAAAGAGAATGGGAATTACAAAGGCTTTGATGTTAAGGCAGCACACAGAGAAGGCTGATCGAGTGGTTTGATTTAAGAGCAGAGGTGCCTGAGAGCTGTTACTCTTTTGTTGCTTGTGTTTCTAGAGAAATGTGAGAGAGAGAGTTGAATAAAATCTGATATGATCTGGACCTCTCTACCTGATTATTTCTCTCTCCGCAGTGGATGCAAATTGGATTGACCATATGCCCTGGGTTCTTTTAGGGTTGCGCACCATGCCTAAGGAGGATTTGGCAGCCTCCCTGGCAGAACTGCCCTTGGCCGACTTGCCCGTGCAATTTTTGCACAGTGCGGAGGCTATTAACGTGTCGGGCCCGGCTCACCCTTGTTTTCCCTGCACCTTTGCTCCGAAAAACTTAGAGTGCCAGGTTTGTTTTTGTCAGGCATGATGCACACAGGACCCCGCTGTGCCCACTATACAACGGACCGTTCAGGGTGCTGGAAACTGGGGAAAAGCATTTTGTGTTAGACTTGGAGGGGCGCAGGGAGACTGTCTGCATTGACAGGCTGAAGCCCGCTTTTATGTTGGCAGACGAGCAGGTGGTGTTGGCCCAAGCTCCCCGGTGTGGTCACCCACCGTCGGTGGCTCCACAAGTTGGTGTTCCCTTGGCAGAAACCTGCGTTAGCGAAGCTAACATGTTTCTCCCCACCCCCCCTTTTCCCTCCACATACTAATGTGCCCGCCTGCACACCTTACCAACAGGGTGCTTCGACTGGACCGGCGACCCCACGCTACAGCTGCTATGGGTGCCAACTCAAGCCCAAAGGATGGGGGGGGGTAGTTCCCTTTCTGGGTGTTCGGGGAAGTGGGGGGGGCGCTGTGTGGTGGCACTGTGTGGGGAGTTCTCCACCCAGAGTTGGAAGCCGGGGAGGGGGGGGGGATGGAACAAAGGACTGAAGGAGGAAGTGGCACCAGGGGGTTTCAGACGTAACAGAGAGGACTATCGCCCCCCTGGGGAGTTCAGGAGACACCGGAGCTTGCTAGAGGAAGAGAGGGTGTGAGAAGCAGGGCTGGTGTTACATGACGTTAATGTGCCACACATTTCTTTGTGCACTGAATGTATTGTTTTTGCTCCCTGGGTCTCATGGGGCAGAATTAAAGGGATAAAAAGGAGGTACCCAGAGACCCAGAGAGAGTATCTTCTGTACTTGATGTTGGAAGAGGAAATAAAGTTTGTGTGTCGTCCAGCTCGCTGTCTCGTCTGCTTTCTTCTTCCACACTATCACCTTTAAAGTTTGATCAAAAGTCTTGATATACAGCTAATGCTAGCAGTAACATGTTAACATCAATATACTGCTGCAGTAATTTAAAATGAGTTGATTGGCTGAAATGTCCTTTAGACTTTGTGTGATCCACCATAATATAAATATCTCGTGTTTTAATTGTCACACATGGACACACATGTGGAAGCATCATATATGAAAAAGCAGAGGAATAATCTTGATCTTTTCCAAGACATAGCCAGATAGTTATGCAGTGTTTCAGTACATCAGAGGCTTTTACTGTAGGGTCAGAATGATTTAATTTCCATGTGATTCTATACTTATTGCCAGGCTAGCACAATTGTTCATTAACAATTGTTAACAAATAGAACATTTTACATGAGTGGTACATGGGCAGTCATCTTGATTAGTGAATTTAGGTGTAGTGATTGGTAGCGATGTTCTAGTGAAACTTGCGGTCTGAGGGGCTGTGCACATGATAACATTTTTACCCCAAACTAGCACACTTGTTTTTTACAGCTTGGTTATCTGTGCATACGACACTGGAATTTAGGAGTTGAAAGTGCAAAGATTTTAAACCAGTTTCCAGAGTGGAGAGGTTTTACTGGCACGTTTTTCCCGCCTCAGTGTGCATGGAGTAAAATGGTAACGGTGACATTACAGCCTGATTTACGGTAGATTTCAGCCAGTCCACACATCAAAGAGCTTGTATTTCTCACAGAAACATAAGCTCTTTAATTAAACTTTAAACTTTAAGATTTAATGTTTATAGTTAGTATTAGGTTACAAAAAGGGCTTATAACCGGTATTCAATTCAATTCAACTTTATTTATATAGCACCATTTCACAACAACAGTCATCTCATAGCACTTTCACCTGTAGGGGAAACCCCCACAATTGCAGAAAGACCCCAGCAATCAGGTGATCCCCTGTGAGCAAGCGCTTGATGACAGTGGAGAGGAAAAACTCCCTTTTAAAAGGAAGAAACCTCCAGCAGAACCAGGTTCAGGGAGGGGCAGTCACCTGCTGAGACTGGCTGGGGGGTGAGGGGATAGAGAAGATGAAAAGAACAGACATGTAGAGAGCAAACAGCACGATGGGGACTCAATCTATGGGAGAGAACAAACAGATGTTAATGACCAGCAAAAAAAAAAAAAAAAATTCATTGAGAGTGAAGAAAGGAGTGAAGCATTGTTGGAGGTCCCCCGGCTGTCTAAACCTATTAGCAGCATACTGTAACTAAGGGTGGGTTCAGAGACACATGATCCCTCCCTAATTGTAGGCTATATCAAAAAGGAAGGTTTTAATCCTATTCTTAAAAACAGAGATCGAGTCTGACTCCCGAATCCAGATTGGCAGCTGGTTCCACAGGAGAGGAGCTTGATAACTGAAGGCTCTGCCTTCCATTGTACTTTTGGAGATTCTAGGTATTACAAGTAATCCAGCATTTTGGGAGCATAGTGCTCTGTTAGGATAATAGGGTAGTATCAGATCTTTTAAATAAAAAGGGGCCTGATTGGTCAGAGCTTTGAAAGTGAGAAGAAGGATTTTAAACTTAATTCTAAACTCTATGGAAGCCAATGAAGGGAGGCGGGAACCGGAGAGATATGATCTCTCTTTCTAGTACCTGTTAAAACTCTTGCTGCAGCATTTTGGATCAACTGATGACTTTTTAAAGATGTTGTAGGACAACCTGATAATAAAGAGTTACAATAATCTAATCTAGAGCTAACAAAAGCGTGGATCAGTTTCTCAGCATCACTCTGAGACAAGATGCTTCTAATCTTGGCAATATTATCTGTAAATGGTATCTGTAAAACTTTTTTTTTCAGTAGATGTAGCCTTATAGAAAAAAACAATCATCCAATTTACACCCATAGAGGATTTACAGACTGAAATACATCTCTGAAATGAAGGTAACCTTTGCTGAATGATGAAAAAAGCAGCCAACAAAAGGAAAAACATTTTAAATCCAGATTTGCATTAGCTGGTCCTCAATCTGACATCAAGTAACCCTTTTTCTGACTGAGGACTGGGGAAGTACTGACCTGTGATAACATCAGGGATGCAGCATTGCACTACTACTTATCCATAAACAGGAAGTGAAAGTAAAACAAAAAACTGATTTGACACAAAACCAGTAAAAACAAAGTGAAATGAGAGAAAAGGGGAAAAAAAATGGTATGAACCACTGTCCTTTAGTTGAACTATGAGAATTTTCAACCTTAAATTCAGTTTGTCACTATTTCCAAGAGGACTGCAGCTTTGCACATGTATAGGATGTTAAGAATGGCAGCATCTGACACAGAAATAAGAACATGTTGACTGAAACTGTTATGCTTTATCTGTTGCAAGGTTCATACAACAGTTTGTTCTGACCGGACAGTTTCATGGGATAGTAGGGTGTTTCAGAAGTTGCTAAATTCCATGATACTGCACTCAGATGTTTCACTGGATATGCACCAACCCACTTTTGAGGTGTTCTGATGATTGTTAATTATAGTAACTGTTGGTGGCTTCTCATAATTGGAGAAATAAGCTATTAATAATGCTATACAGTGTGCTACTTTTCTATAGTGAGGACTTGTTTGACAGGAGACAGGCTACACAAATACGATGTGCCTGCCTGCTTTCTTTTATTTCTGGTTCATGCTGAGTTAGCCCATTTAGCTACGTTTTGGTACTTTTAAAATGAATTGACAGGCAGTTTGTTTTAAAGTCTCACAGTGATTATTTTTTATTAAAGCTTCAGCGCATAATGCATGCTTCTGACAATTTTTCATTTAAAATATGCCAAGAAGAAGCCAGAGAAGTGAATGTTTAATTTTTTTTAAACCTTTATTTAACCAGGCAAGACAGATTAAGAACACATTCTTATTTACTGTGGCCTGGGGAAAGGGATAAGGGGCAAACAGACACTGTCACAACTCGCTCCCGCCTGTCATCCGCTCCAGCCTTGCGCACACCTGTGCCTCATTAGGCTGCCTCTACTTAACCTGCTCTGCCCGCAGCCTCGGCCTGGAGCCGTCAGCTCATCTCCATGCTCAAGCTCTGCGTTTGCCTACTCCTCTCGGCCAACGCCGCAACTCGTCATCTTCACGTAAGGTTATCACTTACCTGTTCTCCAAAGATCTTCCCCTGTGCACAGGTGGATCCTCCTGGCGGCGGAAGTATCCCTTCATCGCCTCTCCTCACAGTCTCTCTCCGTTGAGTGCAGCAGGGCGCTGTCTCCCAGGCGGGAGCATCTCCTGCCAACGCCAGCCACCAATACGTCTGCAAGTAAGCCACATTATTACTTTCACCACTCCGCTGTGATAACTGCTCATCCACTGTCCTCTGCTCTGTCCTCAGGGTTGCCTGGCTGTATGGTGTCTGTTCTGCCCTCGGTGCTTTCCTGTCCCCAAGAAAACATTTACATTCCTCACTCACGTATACATACACCTGTTGCTGAATAAAACTCTTAAATCTCACCCGAGCCTGTGTGCATGTTTCCTGGGCCAGATATCATGTCAGTACGGCTCCAGCACAGCGGCCCAGTGAACAGCGGGTACGTACGCCGACTCTCCAACCTTGAGGCTCGGGTGGACTTAATTGTTCATCAACAACAGGTTATCTTAAATCAGCTAACCTCCATTACTAACCGGTTGGATCGCCTCGATCCTCCGCAGGCGCTCCCTCCATCCCAGCTCGGCGGGCCAGTTCCTCCCGCTCCTCAGGCCAGCTCCTCTGTCCCAGGTCCGCCGACCCGTCTCACTCCTATTCCCACCCCCGCGCGCTTTAGCGGAAAGCTTGGCACAGCGCGCGGGTTTATTCTACAGTGTGAGACGGTGTTCCAGCGTGCCCGGGGACTTTCCGTCAGACCAAAGTCGAATTGGGTACGTTTCTAATCTTCTGGAAGGGCAAGCGTTAGCCTGGGCTTACGCCATTATGGCGAAGCCCAGCTACGCGACCTTGACCTATACCCAGTTTGTGTAAGATTTTTTCGAGGTCTTTGATCATTCAGATCGCGATAGCATGTTGGCCGAGCGGCTACTTAGCCTTTGCCAGGGTAGCCGCTTAGCGGCTGACTACGCCGTCGACTTCCGGGTGGCGGCGGAAGAGATTGGTTGGTGTGATACCGCCCTTTGCAGCCTATTCATTCGTAGTCTAAATTCTGATTTGCGGGATGAACTGGCCAGCCGGGACCAGCCAGATCGGCTGCCAGAATTAATTTCTTTGGCCATTAGTTTGGATAACAGGCTGAGGGAGCGGGCCGCCGAGTGGAAATCATTCAGCCGCCCGCGCGGAGCTCCTATCCGCGCTCCTCAGTCTCGCCCCCTGGCGTTGCCTTCCCCGGAGGTCGCCGACGATCCCAATGCCATGATCATCGGGCGGGCTAGACTTTCTTTAGCGGAGAAACAACGCCGCTGGGAGCTGGGTCTCTGCATGTATTGTGGAGACGACCAGCATCCCGTGGAAGCCTGCCCGGTGAAGCCAAAAGGGGAGGTCCGCGAGTCACTGTAGGGGGCCTCGCGGACGTAACCCAGTCTAATCCCCTCTCAAAATGTCAGGTTCCAATAAGACTCTGCCACAACTCCATTGGTCACGTGTAACCCAGCTGAGAAAATGACCCTTTTTTTTTCTCAGATGTCAACTGTATTAATACGATTGTGTGATTTTATTTTGAAAACCGATTATTTTGGGGAAGAGGGAGTGTGATCCTCGTCATCCAACTTTTAAATTCCTGTTTAATGGTCACGTTGGGTGATCTGGGTCTTCCCATTCGTTAAGAGCGATATTAGCCCCGCCTTCCGAGTAGAAGCAGCAAGCGCGCACTCGGGTTTCGGTCTTTCACGATATGAGAGCGGACGAGAGAGGTTGTGGGTGGCCTGGTTCACACTGATACCTCTTCTTGGTGAGTTTCATTCAGAAAGATGCTATAAATGGATCTAAACACTCTTCAAACGCTAATTTGCAACCTTTATTATCTTAAGTTGATGGGACCACGAGCTTGAGAGGCCGTGAAGCGGTGACTTTTACTGTGTTCACACTGAGACCTCATCTTGGTGAGTGAGATACATGCTAATGTTATGCTAATGCTAATCGTGAGGGGATTTTTTCCTGTTTAAAAGCAATGGAAAAGGCTGTCTTTGTGTCTGTATTGTTTTCCTAAATGTGATTTCAGTTCCCAACAGTATGCTGAAGTACTTTTAGTTCTTATGGACTATTTCTGTCAAATGAAATGTGTAGTTTGATGCTAAAAGCACATGGTCTTGGTCTCCTATGTAAAAGCATAGGTTATGCTAAACCCAGTAGCTCAGACCGGATTTTACTGATTTTAAAAAGGGGATATTGGAAGTAATGGGACAGTATATTCCCTGGTTATGTGATAAATTAATTGTAATTCATGAAATGAATTACAAAGACAAGGTTAGAAAGGATGAATCATAATTTCATGGTTAAGTGATGTAGAGATAAACAGAGGAATTCATTTAATTGGTTACATGAAAAAACAAAAAAGGGTATTTCATGTGCTACCAGAGAGATTGTGAGAAAAGAAAAAGAACACATGCATGTAAGATGTAAGATGTGAAATGTAAGATATTACTATATTGCTGGATTGTAATAGTAGTAATATGAGAGAAGAATTTAAACACTAAGCTATGGTGTTATATAAGAAGGGGTTGGAAGACGAATTACTCTAGCTGTAAACAATAATACCATTATTGTTGTGCAGGCTAAGTTTTTTTGGTTGCCGATCAAGAACCTTCTGGATCCTGGATTCTCTCCGAATGGAGATGGCGAGCCTGACCCGAGACTGAACCGAGATTGAACTGAGATCTAACCAAGATCTCGAATGAAGAGCATCCTTCCTCTCTCCAGTGCCCAAGATTCAAAGTGGTAACAACCCTAGTCGCCGCTTAAGAAAAGGAAAAGAAACCTGAGCCTGGTGATACAAGATATTTTGACTGGTCAAACGACTAAACCAAACGGACAAACAAACACTGAGCTCAGCAGGACATCTTTGGGGTTTTATTTCATACCGGCCGTTGTATATTTGTATAGTGGTAAATTGTCTGTATATATTGCTCACTTTTTCCCTATAAATAACAACCGTTATTGCTCATTTCTTGCCTACAGCTATTTCATTCCACACTCATTTTAATTCCCTATTGTAACCCTTACGAACCTAGCAACTGGTCTACACTTAATTATTTCCCTTACCTAATTAACATAAGGCAAGGGTTACAATAAGAAGTGGCGAGCCCAGCCAGGAGCCTTTTTCTCCTTTCCCTTATGTTATTTCAAGCCTATACGTACCCAAAACGGATATTGTTGAACGTGAATCTGTGAAAATTCCAAATGCAGTGATAGTGAGTGAAATCGCTGGAGATGAGCAACTTGATGAAGTGACTGAGTTTTTGAAACGGTATGGATCGATTTCAAGAGTCATAAAAGTGTCAGATAGTAAGTCTGAGTTTTCCCAGAGTGCTATTTTTGAGTATCATTCGGGTACTGCTTTTGAAACTCTTGACCCATTGCCATGTACTCATGTATCTGATAGTGGAGCCAGCTATATGATACAATCTCTTGCCAGTGTTTACACGCACCGTGTAGGGAACGATAAGACCAAGTCATATCTCACTAACGTTAAAAACCTAGCGAAGATGAGTGGCAGAGATTTTGCAGATGTCCTGAAAGACATGATATCACAGCTTTCTGAGTTAATCAAAGAATCTGAAAATGATCAGTCAGAGCAAGTTAAGTTACCTGATAACTTACCTGAAGCTTTCTTAGATGAACCTCAACCTCAGCCTTCTGCAGCTGAGCCCAGTATTCAAGGTGCACAGCCAACTAACCAGTCGAATCGCACTGCGAGCACCCCAGCTCAAAGTATGCCCACCATTTCTGCACAGGATTTAAATTCCCCAGAAGTGCAACGTGTGGTAGTTGAGCACATTGTAAAAAGGGAAGATTTTTCCATGCAGCCGTTTTCACAAAAGCTCGGAGCTTTTTCTGGCAAAGACCTCCGACCAACTTATGAGCTAGATTATGACACTTGGCGCTCCAGTGTAGAATTAATCATGACTGATCCTGCTATGTCCAAATTGCAGCAATCCCGAAAGATCATTGAGTCCCTTTTACCCCCAGCACCTGATGTTGTCAAGTACTTGAACCCCAACAGCTCACCATCAGAATACCTTCAGCTGTTAGATTCTGCTTATGGTACAGTTCAAGATGGCGGAGAGCTTTACGCCAGGTTTATTGACACCTTCCAAAACACAGGTAAGAAACCCTTGTCATATCTACAACGTCTTCACGTAGCTTTGACTCACACTGTGAAGCGTGGTGGCGCTTCAAGCCAGGATTTTGACAGGCTGCTTGCCACGCAGTTTTGTCGAGGTTGTTGGGATGATTCCTTTTTAACTGCACTCCAGTTAAAACAAAAACGAACAAGTCCCCCAACTTTTCCTGATTTGCTTCTCTTGCTACGCACTGAAGAAGACCGAATTGCTGCCAAAAACTTAAGGATGAGACAACATTTGAGCAGTTCAAAACAAAAAGTGACCTCCCACGTGTAAACTGTGCAATGCAGTTCAGATGAAGATGAGGACAATATCACGCTAAACTCACTCCAAGAACTCTCAAAACAAGTTGCAAAAATTCAAACACAACTAGTAAAACTAACTGCAGAACCAAAAGCTCAAAACTCACAAAGTACACTCAGTACAAAGCCAAAAGAGAAACAAAAGTTGGAGGTTCGAAGACGACTGGATACCGTCGTAGTTTCGCCCATAAATGATACCGGATGGAGACAATACTGAAAATGATCACATTACAACTCAACCAATACTGACGATGGACAGTGTTGGTTGCACATGCAATGGGACGTGCATGATATTTAGCGCGGGAGAGTGTAACCCAGCTGAGAAAATTACCCTTTTTTTCTCAGATGTCAATTGTATAAATACAATACTTACTTACTGCATTGCACAGTTTGCACGTGGGAGGTCACTTTTTGTTTTGAACTGCTCAAATGTTGTCTCATCCTTAAGTTTTTGGCAACAATTTGGTCTTCTTCAGTGCGTAGCAAGAGAAGCAAATCAGGAAAAGTTGGGGGACTTGTTCGTTTTTGTTTTAACTGGAGCGCAGTTAAAAAGGAATCATCCCAACAACCTCGACAAAACTGCGTGACAAGCAGCCTGTCAAAATCCTGGCTTGAAGCGCCACCACGCTTCACAGTGTGAGTCAAAGCTACGTGAAGACGCTGTAGATATGACAAGGGTTTCTCACCTGTGTTTTGGAAGGTGTCAATAAACCTGGCGTAAAGCTCTCCGCCATCTTGAACTGTACCATAAGCAGAATCTAACAGCTGAAGGTATTCTGATGGTGAACTGTTGGGGTTCAAGTACTTGACTACATCAGCTGCTGGGGGTAAAAGGGACTCAATGATCTTTCGGGATTGCTGCAATTTGGACATAGCAGGATCAGTCAAGATTAATTCTACACTGGAGCGCCAAGTGTCATAATCTAGCTCATAAGTTGGTCGGAGGTCTTTGCCAGAAAAAGCTCCGAGCTTTTGTGAAAACGGCTGCACGGAAAAATCTTCCCTTTTTACAATGTGCTCAACTACCACACGTTGCACTTCTGGGGAATTTAAATCATGTGCAGAAATGGTGGGCATACTTTGAGCTGGGGTGCTCGCAGTGCGATTCGACTGGTTAGTTGGCTGTGCACCTTGAATACTGGGCTCAGCTGCAGAAGGCTGAGGTTGAGGTTCATCTAAGAAAGCTTCAGGTAAGTTATCAGGTAACTTGCTCTGACTGATCATTTTCAGATTCTTAGATTAACTCAGAAAGCTGTGATATCATGTCTTTCAGGACATCTGCAAAATCTCTGCCACTCATCTTCGCTAGGTTTTTAACGTTAGTGAGATATGACTTGGTCTTATCGTTCCCTACATGGTGCGTGTAAACACTGGCAAGAGATTGTATCATATAGCTGGCTCCACTATCAGATACATGAGTACATGGCAATGGGTCAAGAGTTTCAGAAGCAGTACCCGAATGATACTCAAAAATAGCACTCTGGGAAAACTCAGACTTACTATCTGACACTTTTATGACTCTTGAAATCGATCCATACCGTTTCAAAAACTCAGTCACTTCATCAAGTTGCTCATCTCCAGCGATTTCACTCACTGTCACTGCATTTGGAATTTTCACAGATTCACGTTCAACAATATCCATTTTGGGTACGTATAGGCTTGAAATAACGTAAGGGAAAGGAGAAAAAGGCTCCTGGCTGGGCTCGCCACTTCTTATTGTAACCCTTGCCTTATGTTAATTAGGTAAGGGAAATAATTAAGTGTAGACCAGTTGCTAGGTTCGTAAGGGTTACAATAGGGAATTAAAATGAGTGTGGAATGAAATAGCTGTAGGCAAGAAATGAGCAATAACGGTTGTTATTTATAGGGAAAAAGTGAGCAATATATACAGACAATTTACCACTATACAAATATACAACGGCCGGTATGAAATAAAACCCCAAAGATGTCCTGCTGAGCTCAGTGTTTGTTTGTCCGTTTGGTTTAGTCGTTTGACCAGTCAAGATATCTTGTATCACCAGGCTCAGGTTTCTTTTCCTTTTCTTAAGCGGCGACTAGGGTTGTTACCACTTTGAATCTTGGGCACTGGAGAGAGGAAGGATGCTCTTCAATCGAGATCTTGGTTAGATCTCAGTTCAATCTCGGTTCAGTCTCGGGTCAGGCTCGCCATCTCCATTCGGAGAGAATCCAGGATCCAGAAGGTTCTTGATCGGCAACCAAAAAAACCTAGCCTGCACAACAATAAAGGTATTATTGTTTACAGCTAGAGTAATTCATCTTCCAACCCCTTCTTATATGACACCATAGCTTAGTGTTTAAATTCTTCTCTCATATTACTATTATTACAATCCAGCAATTTTGTGGGGGGTGCTTCGGGAGTATGGGGTATCGGGCTTGTTGTTACGAGCTATTCGGTCTCTGTACGACCGTTGTGAGAGTTTAGTTCGCATTGCCAACACTCGGTCGGAGTCATTCCCAGTGAGAGTTGGACTCCGCCAGGGCTGCCCTTTGTCACCGGTCCTGTTCATAATTTTTATGGACAGGATTTCTAGGCGCAGCCAGGGAATGGAGGGTGTCATGCTTGGTGACCACAGGATCTCATCTCTGTTGTTTGCAGATGATGTTGTCCTGTTGGCTTCATCCAGCAATGACCTACAGCTCTTGCTGGGACGGTTTGCCGCTGAGTGTGAAGCGGCTGGGATGAGAATCAGCACCTCCAAGTCCGAGTCCATGGTCCTCAGCCGGAAAAAGGTGGATTGTCCTCTCCGGGTTGGGGACAGGCTCCTGCCCCAAGTGGAGGAGTTTAAGTATCTTGGGGTCTTGTTCACGAGTGAGGGGAAAATGGAGCGAGAGATCGACAGACGGATTGGAGCAGCATCTGCAGTGATGCGGACGTTGTACCGGTCTGTTGTGGTGAAGAGGGAGCTTAGTTCTAAGGCAAAGCTGTCGATTTACCAGTCAATCTACGTTCCTACTCTCACCTATGGTCACGAGCTTTGGGTAATGACCGAAAGAACGAGATCGCGGATACAAGCGGCTGAAATGAGCTTTCTCCGTAGGATTGCTGGACTCACCCTCAGAGATAGGGTGAGGAGCTCAGTCATCCGGGAGAGGCTCAGAGTAGAACCGCTGCTCCTCCACATTGAAAGGAGTCAGTTGAGGTGGTATGGGCATCTGATTAGGATGCCTCCTGGACGCCTCCCACTTGAGGTGTTTCAGGCACGTCCCACTGGGAGGAGACCCCGGGGCAGACCCAGGACTCGGTGGAGAGACTATGTCTCCCAGCTGGTCTGGGAACGCCTTGGTATCCCCTCTGAAGAGCTGGAGCAGGTGGCTGGGGAGAGGGAAGTCTGGGCTTCTCTGCTTGAACTGCTGCCTCCGCGACCCGGACCTCCGGAAAAGCGGTAGAAGATGGATGGATGGATGGATGGACAATCCAGCAATATAGTAATATCTTACATTTCACATCTTACATCTTACATGCATGTGTTCTTTTTCTTTTCTCACAATTTCTCTGGTAGCACATGAAATACCCTTTTTTGTTTTTTCATGTAACCAATTAAATGAATTCCTCTGTTTATCTCTACATCACTTAACCATGAAATTATACTTTATAATATTGATCTCCTGCAGGAGGCGCCTCTCCCATCTGGCTGCCTTTATAGCCTGTCTGCTCCGGAACGGGAGGCCATGGACACCTATATTCGGGAATCCCTCAGTGCCGGAATCATTCGCCCCTCTTCATCCCCCCTGGGTGCTGGGTTCTTTTTTGTGGCGAAGAAGGACGGGTCCTTAAGGCCATGCATTGACTTTAGGGCCCTTAATGACATCACTGTGAAGGATCGTTATACGCTGCCACTAATGGACTCAGCCTTCAATTCCCTCCAGGGGGCGTCCTGGTTCTTCAAGTTGGACCTCCACAGTGCTTATCACCTCGTCCGGATCCGGGAGGGTGACGAGTGGAAGACGGCCTTCCGAACGCCCAGCGGCCACTTTGAATACCTTGTCATGCCATTTGGGCTCACCAACACTCCTGCCGTCTTCCAATGCTTGATTAATGATGTCCTTCGTGATTTCCTGGGGGTCTTCGTTTTCGTCTACCTGGATGATATTTTGATCTTCTCCCGGTCTCGGGAGGAGCATCTTGTCCATGTGAGGCGGGTCCTTCAACGCCTTTTGGAGAATAAGCTGTACGTCAAGGCTGAAAAGTGCGAATTTTTCACCAACACTACCTCCTTCCTGGGCTTTATTGTCTCGCACATTCAGCTCCTCCCCGACCCAGCCAAGGTTAAAGCAATGGTCGAGTGGCCTACCCCCTCCTCGAGGAAGCAGGTTGAGCAATTCTTGGGGTTCGCTAATTTTTACTGCCGCTTTGTCCCTGGGTACAGTTCCATCACCCCCCCTTTGACCCGCCTCACCTCGCCTAAGGTGCGCTTTCAGTGGACGACGGAAGCGGAGACGGCCTTCGAGACCCTTAAAAGAGAATTTGCATCCTCCCGGGTCCCTTCTCTTGTGGATCCAGCGCGGCAGTGTTTTGTCGAAGTGGACACGTCTGATACTGGGGTCGGGGCGGTTTTGTCTCAGCGCTCCCCGACGGATGGGGCGCTGTGCCCCTGCGCTTTCTACTCCAAGCATCTCTCCTCGGCCAAGCGTAATTATGACATCGGCGACAGAGAGCTCCTGGCCGTGAAGCTCGCGCTGCAGGAGTGGCGCCACTGGTTGGAAGGGGCGGCTCAGCCTTTCGTGGTCTGGACCGACCATAAGAACTTGGAATACATCAGGACGGCCAAGCGCCTGAATACCCGCCAGGCGCGCTGGTCGCTGTTCTTTGCTAGGTTCAGGTTCACTATTACTTGCTGCCTGGCATCCAAGAATAAGAAGTCAGACGCGTTGTCCAGACTGTTCGCCTCTGAAGCACCGGAAGAGGGGGTCCATACCGTTGTTCCTGCTTCATGCGTTGTGGGGGCTGTTTCCTGGTCCATCAGAGATAGAGTCCTGAAGGCATTGGAATCCGAACCCGACCCTGGCGGTGGGCCAGCGGGGAAATTGTTTGTGCCCTCATCAGTCCGAGGTGACGTCATTCACTGGGCTCATACCTCCAAGCTCGCTTGCCACCCTGGTGTCTCCCGGTCTGTGGATCTTCTCCAGCGGTCCTTTTGGTGGCCCGGGCTCCGGGAGGACGTCTCCAACTACGTGCGCGCCTGCCCTCAGTGTGCCATGAATAAGTCGTCTAATGCTCCCCCTGCGGGTCTCCTCCACCCCTTGCCGGTCCCCGGGAGGCCTTGGTCACACATTGCCTTGGACTTTGTCACCGGCCTGCCTGTCTCCAACTCATATAATACCATCTTGACCATTGTGGACCGGTTCTCCAAGGCGGCCCACTTTGTGCCTCTCTCCGGGCTTCCCTCGGTGTGCGAGATGGCCGATCTGTTGGTGCAGCGTGTGGTCAGACTGCATGGCATCCCAGCTGACATTGTCTCTGATAGGGGGCTACAATTCATGTCCAAAGTCTGGAGGAGCTTCTGTAACGCTTTGGGAGCCACGGTTAGCCTGTCTTTGGGACATCATCCTCAATTAAATGGGCAGTGCGAGCGCACCAACCAGGAGCTGGAGGCTGCTCTGCGCTGCGTCGCCTCCTCCAGTCCCTCTTCCTGGAGCATTCATCTTCCCTGGGTGGAGTATGCCCATAACTCCACTTTGTCTTCAGCCATTGGGATGTCCCCCTTTCGGGTGTCCCTAGGTTACGATCCCCTGCTGTTCCCTGAGGAAGAAGGTGAGGTGGCAGTCCCCTCCATCCAGGCCCACCTGAGACGGTGTCGACGGCTATGGACTAAGACGCACCAGGCCCTGATACACGCGGCATTGCGCAATGCCAAGGCTGCTAATCGCCGCAGGAGGCTTGCGCCACACTACCAGGTGGGTCAACAAGTATGGTTATCAGCCCAGAATATTAACCTGAAGGGGGAGAAGAAGAAACTGGCTCAACATTTCGTCGGACCTTATCCTGTTACGAAGGTGGTTAATCCGGTGGCTGTGCGTTTGGCGCCCCCCCCCCCCCCCCATGTTCATCCCACATTTCACGTCTCTCAGGTCAAACCTGTGGTGTCTAATCCTCTCTGTCCTCCTCCCAAGGTGCCGCCCCCTCCTAGAATGATCGATGGACACCCGGTGTGGAGCGTCACTGCTATCTTGGACTCCTGATGTCGGGGCCGGGGGTTGCAGTATTTGGTGGACTGGGAGGGTTATGGCCCGGAGCATAGATGCTGGGTGCGCCCCTCCTTCGTGCTGGACAAGCAACTCGTTGGGGAGTTCCATCGGGCACACCCTGACAAGCCAGCGCCAGGAGGTGCTGCTCGGGGGGGGGGGGGTACTGTCACAACTCGCTCCCGCCTGTCATCCGCTCCAGCCTTGCACACACCTGTGCCTCATTAGGCTGCCTCTACTTAACCTGCTCTGCCCGCAGCCTTGGCCTGGAGCCGTCAGCTCATCTCCATGCTCAAGCTCTGCGTTTGCCTACTCCTCTCGGCCAACGCCGCAACTCGTCATCTTCACGTAAGGTTATCACTTACCTGTTCTCCAAAGATCTTCCCCTGTGTACAGGTGGATCCTCCTGGCGGTGGAAGTATCCCTTCATCGCCTCTCCTCGCAGTCTCTCTCCATCGAGCGCAGCAGGGCGCTGTCTCCCAGGTGGGAGCATCTCTTGCCAGCGCCAGCCACCAATACGTTTGCAAGTAAGCCACATTATTACTTTCACCACTCCGCTGTGATAATTGCTCATCCACTGTCCTCTGCTCTGTCCTCAGGGTTGCCTGGCTGTATGGTGTCTGTTCTGCCCTCGGTGCTTTCCTGTCCCCAAGAAAACATTTACATTCCTCACTCACGCATACATACACCTGTTGCTGAATAAAATTCTTAAATCTCACCCGAGCCTGTGTGCGTGTTTCCTGGGCCAGATATCATGTCAGACACTAGACAAATACATACGTATATTAAAGAAAACATTTACGAAATTATTGTGTAATTTGACCTTGTTGTTATTTACAAAAACACAGTTAAAACATAGTCATAATAACAGCTAAAACAAAACACACCTCTCACAAGACATAACATAGACATACTGTAGCTAAAATATATACATAAAGGCAGCCAAAGAGGACAGGTTGGTTGTTGAACCTTATCATGTTTTGTCTAGCAGTTCGAGTGACAGTAGCATTCTTTCTTAAAATGATTCATAATCATAGTTTTAAAAGCTGCTTTAGAGATGAAGGCATCCAACTTAAATGTGTTTTGTTGGCCATTCATGAACATAGGGAAGAGAATCCACATGGAATATCTCTCCTTAGTCTCTTGCTTGTAAAAGGCAGGTCTTTTACCAACAAGATAGATGAGCTAAAGCTGTATATGTCATTTTAATCAGCCCCTCCAAATAACTGTGCCATAGATGTTACATGCTGGTAAGCTAGCAGTCCACTTGTCCAAAGTTACTGTAACTATCAACCAGAAGTAGACTTATCATTAGGCAAAGGTAGGCAACTGCCTTAAGCCCTATCTGCTAAGGGCCCCGATCTACTAGGAGCCCCATATATATTTTTAAATGCTTAGCATATTTAACATGATGTCCGACAAAATAAAGAAACACGAGTATTTACAAAAACGGCATATCAAATCGCAAATGTAACATCCTCCCCCCTTCTCCTCAGACTGTTGGACTCTTCCATGTTGTCTCTGAGCCATGAGCATGCGTGCATCTTTGGTTACATTGTAAACAAGCCATACAGTGTGTAGAATAGTGGCAAAATGAAGTTATCCCAGCGGTGCAGAGAAATGGAGAAAAAGGGAAGAGCACAGAAAATTTTTATCAAAACAACCTTTTTCACTTCAACCAGTGAGGAGACTAAACCTCCCGAGGACCAGATAGAGAGCAACGCTGCTTGTACGAGCACACATGTTCCTGATGCTAATGATGAACACCTGTTGTTAATGAGGAGGCAGGGGTGACACCTGCTGCTGACAGTACAGGTAAACAACTAAATGTTTGACTATTTTTTTCTAATTGCAAGATCTGCTGAGGCCAAGGCTCACAAGATTAAATTTATATATGACCAACTGTGCTCCCCAGCCATGCACAGGATATCTGTAGTCTCACAGCAGATGACGCTACATGAGATTAAATATAGTAATTTTGAGTATCCATGAGAGTTCATCCACTGTTCTGTTTATCTTGTTCATTATTGGAGCAATGGCCCAATGTTGTCTGAATGTTCCTTATTACCCTCTATATCAAAGGAATGGCTTAGGACAACTCTGTGAATGTCCTTGAGTGACCCAGCCAGAGGCCAGACTTGAATCCAGTTGAACATATCTGAAGAGATCTGAAAATGATTGTGCACCGACACTTTCCATCCAACTTGATGGAGCTTAAGAGGTGCTGCAAAGAGGAATGGGCGAAACTGCCCAAAGATAGGTGTGCCAAGCTTGTGGAATCATATTCAAAAAGACTTGAGGCTGTAATTAGTGCCAAAGGTGCATCAACAATGTATTGAGCAAAGGCTGTGAATACTTATGTACTGTACATATGATTTCTTAGTTTTTTATTTTTAATAAATTTGCAAAAAGAAAACGTTTTTCATGTTGTCATTACAGGGTATTGTGTGTAGAATTTTGAGGAAAAAATGAATTTAATCCCTTTTGGAATAAGGCTGTAACATAACAGTGGTGTGAAAAAGTGTTTGTCTCCTTCCTGATTGCTCTTTTTTGTGTTTGTCACACTTAAATATTTCAGATCATCAAACAAATTTAAATATTAGACAGAGATAACACAAGTACACACAAAAGGCAGTTTTTAAATGAAGGTGTTTATTATTAAGGGTAAAAAAAAAAATCCAAACGTACATGGCCCTGTGTGAAAAAGTGTCCCCCCCCCCCCCCCCGTTAAAACATAAATTAATTGTGGTTTATCACAGCTTTGGCAAGCTGGGTTCAGTTTCTCTAGCCGCACCCAAGCCTGATTACTGCCACACCTGTTCTCAGTCAAGAAATTACTTTAATAGGACCTGCCTGACAAAGTGAAGTAGACTGAAAGATCCTCAAAAGCTATACATCATGTTGCGATCCAAAGAAATTTGGGAACAAATGAGAAACAAAGCAACTGAGATCTATTAGTCTGGAAAAGGTTATAAAGCCATTTCTAAAGCTTTGGGACTCCAGCTGAACCTTCCCAGGAGTGGCTGGCTGACCAAAATTACCCCAAGAGTGCAACGACTCATCCAAGGGGTCACAAAAGACCCCACAACAACATCCAAAGAAATGCAGGCCTCACTTTTCTCAGTTAAGGTCAGTGCTCATGACTCCACCATAAGAAAGAGACTGGGCAAAAATGGCCTGCATGGCAGAGTTCCAAGACGAAAACCATTGCTGAGCAAAAAGAACATAAAGGCTCATCTCAGTTTTGCCAGAAAACATCTTGATGAGCCCCAAGACTATTGGGAAAATACTCTGGACTGACAAGACAAAAGTTGAACTTTTTGGAAGGTGTGTGTCCCATTACAGCCGGAGTAAAAGTAACACAGCATTTTAGAAAAGGAACATCATATAAACAGTAAAACATGGTGGTGGTAGTGTGATGGTCTAGGGCTGTTTTGGTGCTTCAGGACCTGGAAGACTTGCTGTGGTAAAAGGAACCATGAATTATGCTGTCTACCAAAAAATCCTCAAGGAGAATGTCCGGCCATCTGTTCATGACCTCAAGCTGAAGCGCACTTGAGTTCTGCAGCAGGACAATGATCCAAAACACACCAACAAGTCCACCTCTGAATGCCTTGAGAAAAACAAAATGAAGACTTTGGAGTGACCTAGTCAAAGTCCTGACCTGAATCCCATTGAGATGCTGTGGCATGACCTTAAAAAGGCGGTTCTGTCATGTGCACCTCCATGAGGCGCACAGAGTTAGGGACGAACCCACTCGCTGGGGAACATTTGCAGAATTTATGGAAACAAGTAACTTAAGTCCAACAAAAATGCAAAACACAAAGTGCAAAAACTAGGCAAACTTACAATGGACACACCCCTGAGCAGTCTTGCCCAGGAGGAGACGAGGAAACAGGAGTAATGCCCTGAGGCTGAGGAGCACTCAGGGAGAGACATCAGACAAAACAACAAGAGACAAAGAAACGGCAGAGCTTAAATACAGGTGAAATTAATGACATAACTGAACCATGATGTGAGCTCGCATGAGCAGGCAAACGAAGCACAATTGGAATCAGCTGACAGTAATGAGTGGTGAGGGAGGAGCAGCTGATCTGGCAGCTTGACAGATGATGCCCACGCTGGGCACAACCCCAAAAGTCATCTGACAGCTTCCAGCCCACAGAATAAAAATGAGAAATAAACATGATCCAACAGAATAACAACTCCAATAGGACATGTTCAAAATAACTACAACACAACTGGAGAAAATAAACAGCAGAATAATACAAAAAGGAGCACAATAATACAACAGATAAATACAGTGGTGTGAAAAAGTGTTTGCCCCCTTCCTGATTTCTCCTTTTTTTGTGTGTTTGTCACACTTAAATGTTTCAGATCATCAAACAAATTTAAATATTAGACAAAGATAACACAAGTAAACACAAAATGTAGTTTTTAAATGAAGGTGTTTATTATCTAGGGTAAAAAAAATCCAAACCTACATGGCCCTGTGTGAAAAAGTAACACCCCCCCCGTTAAAACATAAATTAACTGTAGTTTATCACATCTTTGGAAAGCTGAGTTCAATTTCTCTAGCCACACCCTGGCCTGATTACTGCCACACCTGTTCTCAATCAAGAAATCACTTAAGTAGGACCGGCTTGACAAAGTGAAGTAGACCAAAAGATCCTCAAAAGCTAGGCATCAGGCTGCAATCCATAGAAATTCAGGAACAAATGAGAAACAAAGTAACTGAGATCTATCAGTCTGGAAAAGGTAATAAAGCCATTTCTAAAGCTTTGAGATTCCAGCGAACCACAGTGAGAGCCATTGTCCACAAATGGCAAAAACATGGAACAGAGGTGAACCTTCCCAGGAGTGGCCGGCCGACCAAATTATCCCAACAGCGCAGCAACAACTCATCCAAAGGGTCACAAAAGACCCCACAACAATATCCAAAGAACTGTAGGCCTCACTTGCCTCAGTTAAGGTCAGTGTTCATGACTCCACCATAAGAAAGAGACTGGGCAAAAATGGCCTGCATAGCAGAGTTCCAAGGCGAAAACCACTGCTGAGCAAAAAGAATATAAAGGCTCATCTCAGTTTTGCCAGAAAACATCTTGATAATCTCCAAGACTTTTGGGAAAATACTCTGTGGACTGATGAGACACAAGTTGAGCTTTTTGGAAGGTATGTGTCCCATTACATCCGGCATAGAAGTAACACAGCATTTCAGACAAGGAACATCATACATTTCATTCCATCTAGCTACAATGCTCCGCACTGTGTGTTTATATATACAGTATATTTACATATTTACTCTATCTTGCAACAATGCTCCACACTGTGTGTGTTTATATATTTACATATTTATTCCATCTAGCTACAATGCTCCGCACTGTGTTTATATATTCATATATCTATTCCATCTAGCTACAATGCTCTGCACTGTGTGTTTATATACTCATATATTAATTCCATCCAGCTACAATGCTCCGCACTGTGTTTATATATTTATATATCTATCCCATCTAGCTACAATGCTCCGCACTGTGTGTGTATATATATATATTTATATGTACATATGTATACTTGCTGCTCTTGTTTTGTTTTTTTTTTCTCTTGCCTTCTGATTGTTGCTCTGAGTGTTGCTATCCCTGTGCTGTTGCAATCCTGGAATTTCCCCATTGTGGGACTAATAAAGGCTTATCTTATCTTATCTTATCTTAAAAGATGAACCATCGCCCCTGTTTGAGGTCAAAAGTGCTCTGGAGCAGGTTTTCATCCAGGATGTCTCTGTACATTGCTGCATTCATCTTCCCCTCTATCCTGACTAGTCTCCCAGTTCCTGCCACTGAAAAACATCCCCACAGCATGATGCTGCCACCACCATTGGCATGGTTATGAGCGGTGCCTGGTTTCCTCCAAACATGACGCCTGGCATTCACGCCAAAGAGATCAATCTTTTGTCTCATCAGACCAGAGAATTTTGTTTCTCATGGTCTGAGAGTCTGAGAGCTGCGGCCGCAAGGTGGTCGGTGCATCTCGTGGTGGCAACCCCCGAACCAAGTGGTGGACACCAGTGGTGAGGGGGGCCATTAAGCTGAAGAAGGAGTCCTATCAAGCTTGGTTGGCTTGTGGGACTCCTGAAGCAGCTGAGGTGTACCGGCAGGCCAAGCGGAGTGCAGTTCGGGTGGTTGCTGAAGCAAAAACGCGGGTATGGGAGAAGTTCGGTGAGGCCATGGAACAAGACTTTCGGTCGGCCTCAAAGAGATTCTGGCAAACTGTCCGGCGGCTCAGGAGGGGAAAGCAGCTCCCCGTCCACACTGTGTATGGTGCGGATGGGACACTGTTGACTTCGACTGGGGACATCGTCGGGCGGTGGAAGGAATACTTCGAGGATCTCCTCAATCCCACTGATACGCCTTCCACAGTGGAAGCAGGGTTTGGGGACGAGGGGGATGACTCGCCTATCACAGGGGCTGAGGTCACCAAGGTGGTTAAAAATCTCCTTGGTGGCCGGGCCCCGGGGGTGGACGAGATTCGCCCTGAGTACCTCAAGGCCCTAGATGTTGTTGGGTTGTCATGGTTGACACGCCTCTGCAACATTGCGTGGAGGTCGGAGGCAGTGCCTTTGGCATGGCAAACCGGGGTGGTGGTTCCTCTCTTTAAAAAAGGGGACCGGAGGATGTGCTCCAACTTTAGAGGGATCACACTCCTCAGCCTCCCTGGGAAGGTCTATGCCAAGGTACTGGAGAGGAGAGTCCGGCCGTTGGTCGAACCTCGGATTCAGGAGGAGCAATGTGGTTTTCGTCCTGGCCGTGGCACATCGGACCAGCTCTTTACCCTCTCGAGAATTCTCGAGGGTTCGTGGGAGTTTGCCCAACCAGTTTACATGTGTTTTGTGGACTTGGAGAAGGCATTTGACCGCGTCCCTCGTGGATTTTTGTGGGGGGTGCTTCGGGAGTATGGAGTATCGGGCTTGTTGTTATGAGCTATTCGGTCTCTGTACGACCGTTGTGAGAGTTTGGTTCGTATTGCCAACACTCGGTCGGCGTTATTCCCAGTGAGAGTTGGACTCCGCCAGGGCTGCCCTTTGTCACCGATCCTGTTCATAATTTTTATGGACAGGATTTCTAGGCGCAGCCAGGGAATGGAGGGTGTCATGCTTGGTGACCACAGGATCTCATCTCTGTTGTTTGCAGATGATGTTGTCCTGTTGGCTTCATCCAGCAATGACCTACAGCTCTTGCTGGGACGGTTTGCCGCTGAGTGTGAAGCGGCTGGGATGAGAATCAGCACCTCCAAGTCCGAGTCCATGGTCCTCAGCCGGAAAAAGGTGGATTGTTCTCTCCAGGTTGGGGACAGGCTCCTGCCCCAAGTGGAGGAGTTTAAGTATCTTGGGGTCTTGTTCACGAGTGAGGGGAGAATGGAGCGAGAGATCGACAGACGGATTGGAGCAGCATCTGCAGTGATGCGGACGTTGTACTGGTCTGTTGTGGTGAAGAGGGAGCTTAGTTCTAAGGCAAAGCTGTCGATTTACCAGTCAATCTACGTTCCTACTCTCACCTATGGTCACGAGCTTTGGGTAACGACCGAAAGAACGAGATCGTGGATACAAGCGGCTGAAATGAGCTTTCTCCGTAGGATTGCTGGACTCACCCTCAGAGATAGGGTGAGGAGCTCAGTCATCCGGGAGAGGCTCAGAGTAGAACCGCTGCTCCTCTACATTGAAAGGAGTCAGTTGAGGTGGTATGGGTGTCTGATTAGGATGCCTCCTGGACGCCTCCCACTTGAGGTGTTTCAGGCACGTCCCACTGGGAGGAGACTCCGGGGCAGACCCAGGACTCAGTGGAGAGACTATGTCTCCCAGCTGGTCTGGGAACGCCTTGGTATCCCCTCTGAAGAGCTGGAGCAGGTGGCTGGAGAGAGGGAAGTCTGGGCTTCTCTGCTTGAACTGCTGCCTCCACGACCCGGACCTCCGGAAAAGCGGTAGAAGATGGATGGATGGATGGATGGACACCAAGTATTACTATGTGGTCACAGCGCTGGACGCTCGCACATCTCAGCAAGTAGCGAGCCTGCTCGAACAGCCTCCAGCCCACGACAAATACGAGGCTGTCAAGGCTGCGCTGACCCGGCGCTACACACTCTTGGACTGTGAGAGAGCAGAGAGGCTCCTGAGGCACTCCGAGTTAGGAGATGGCTCAGCAGTTGAACTGATGGAGAAGATGTTGGCATTGATGGGCACGGACGACGGGCATTTTCTGTTTGCCCACCTTTTCCTCCGGAACCTCCCAACAGAGGCGAGAGCGGTTCTTGTCAATTTGCCATTGCTGGCCACGCGTGACTACCGTGTGCTAGCCCAGGAGGCAGATCGGATCATCCTCATCACCAGAGCCCGCACAGTGAATGCGGCGGCTTCGGAACCCAGCAAGACGACCAGCGGAGGCGAGGAGCCACCGACGATAGCGGCAGCGGGGGCCAGGGAGCGCCAGAGAGACACGCTCTGCTTCTACCACTGCTGCTTTGGAGAGAACGCACGCAGATGTGCACCACCGTGCCAATTCAAGCGCTCGGGAAACGCCAAGGCCGGCAGTCGGTAGCAGCTGCGACCGCCGGTGAAGAGAACAAGCTGCTCTACGTGACGGTCTCTCACTCGGGGAGGCGCTTCCTCGTAGACACTGGAGCCCAGAAGAGCATCATCCTGCCGTCCTACGCCGACCGGCTAGCAGGACCTAGCGGCCCCGGGCTGGTAGCAGTAAACAGCTCGGGCATTAAGACTTTTGGTGAGAGAACACTGACTTTTTCCCTACACGGCTGTATGTATGAGTGGACTTTTGTCATAGCGGCACTGAGTTTCCCAATCCTGGGAGCTGATTTTCTGTGTGCACATGGGTTACTAGTTGATGTGGCTAACAGGTGCCTGGTTAATGCAGTGTCTTTTGATTCTCTCCCCTCTACAGCTCGAGGGGCCGGGCCAATAACACAAGCCAGCGTCACAGCTACAGGCGGTAAGTTCCACACACTGCTCACTCAGTTTCCAGCACTCACGGTCCCGACGTTTTCGGTGGCCATTGCTAAACACGGAGTGGAACACTTTATCACCACCACCGGGCCGCCTGTTTTCGCACGGCCTCGGCACTTGGACGCAGCTAAACTGGCCATAGCGCGCGAGGAGTTTGCCAGCCTGGAAAGGTTGGGCATCATCAGGCGATCGAACAGCCCATGGGCATCCCCGCTAAACATGGTCCCTAAGGCCGAGGGATCGTGGCGACCGTGCGGTGATTTCCGCAGATTGAATAACGCCACAGCGCACGACCGCTGCCCGATTCCCCATATTCAGGATTTTTCTGTTCACCTCACCGGAGCACGCATTTTTTCTAAAATAGGCCTGGTCCACGGTTACCACCAGGTCCCAGTGCGCATGGAGGACATACCCAAAACAGTAGTAATAACTCCGTTTGGCTTGTTTGAGTTTTTACGCATGCCCTTCGGAGTAAAAGGAGCGGCACAGACATTCCAACGCATGATGGATGCGGTGTTGCGCGATCTCCCGTTTGTGTTCGTCTACATGGATGATATCCTGGTGGCCAGTGCGTCCGAGGACAAACACGTAACCCACCTCATGACGGTTTTCTGGAGGTTGGAGGAGCACGGGTTAATAATCAACCCGGCAAAATGCCAGTTCGGCGTGACGGGGATTGATTTTTTGGGGCACCGTGTCTCACCGGAGGGAGCGATACCTTTGCCCGACAAGGTGCACGCCGTGGTGAATTTTCCCCGGCCTCAGACGGTCAGGGCACTGCAAGAATTTTGGGGGATGGTTAACTTTTATAACTGGTTCCTCCCCCGTGCAGCTCAACTCATGCAGTCATTGTACGCCGCGCTCAAGAGACAGAAACCCGCGGATAGAGTCGAATGGACTCCAGAGTGAGAGCAGGCGTTCTCTGAGGTCAAAACAGCCCTGGCAAACGCCTCATTGTTAGCGCACCCAGACCTGGCGGCCCAGATAGTGCTCACTACCGACACCTCGGACGTGGCCATAGGGGCCGTCGTGGAGCAACATGTCGCCGGTTCTTGGCAGCCGCTCGCTTTTTTCAGCAGGGCTTTGTGCGACAGTGAGCGTAAATACAGCGCATTCGACAGAGAGTTGCTGGCTCTCCGCCTGGCCACACGCCACTTCCAGTACTGGCTGGAAGGGCACAGCTTCACCGTGTTCATGGACCACAAGCCACTGATGTTCGCGATGACCAAGGTTTCAGAACCATGGTTGGGCCGGCAGCAGAGACAGCTGGCCGCGATCTCGGAGTTTATGACCGATATTCAGCATGTGTCGGGTAAACTGAATGTGGTGGCGGACTGCCTCTCGCTCGCAGTAGTGGCCCCGGTCTGCGTGGGGATAGATTATACAGCCATGGCCGCAGAGCAGATTAGCGATACGAATGTGTGCGCACTCCAGTCTGGACCAACAGGGTTAAGGCTGGAGAGCAGAGTACTGCAAGACGGCAAGCCCCCCCAATCTGCGACGTCTCCATGGGACGCCCACGCCCGGTGGTCCCAGTCCCGTGGCGCCGCCGTGTGTTTGAGTCAGTTCACGCTCTGGCGCACCCAGGAGTGCGCGCGTCAGTCAAAATGGTGGGAGCGAAGTTTGTGTGGCCAGGCCTGCGCAAACAAGTGAAAGAGTGGGCTGCAGCCTGCGTAGCGTGCCAACGAGCCAAAGTACACAGACACACGAAGGCTCCTTTGGAGCCGTTTCGTATACCGGCTAAGAGGTTTGACCTTGTTCACGTGGACCTCGTGGGCCTCCTCCCACCATTGCAGGGGTGCACGCACCTTCTGACAGTGGTGGACCGCACCACACGCTGGCCAGAAACAGTCCCGCTGGCGGCAACCACATCCGCGGACGTGGCGCGTGCTTTTTTGACGACATGGGTGGCGCGTTTTGGAATCCTGTCGGACATCACGTCCGATAGGGGCCCTCAGTTTGTCTCCGACCTCTGGTCCACGATGGCCCGCAGCCTGGGTGTTGCAATTCATTGCACAACCGCGTACAACCCACAGGCCAATGGGTTATGCGAGCGTTTTCATAGGTCACTGAAAGCAGCACTCAGGGCTTTGCTGACGGATGCAAATTGGGTTGACCGGTTGCCGTGGGTTTTATTGGGGTTGCGTTCCGCACCAAAAGAGGATTTGGAGGCTTCCCCGGCAGAGCTTGTTTTTTTCTCAGCCACTGCGGCTGCCCGGGGAATTTTTGCCAGATAATCCCACACCGGACAGCTGCCCGTCTCAGCGTTTGCAGCACAGCGCAGATACAGGCACGCTGCCGGGCCTGGCCCACCACTGTTTTCCACGCGCTTTTGTGCCAAAAACTTTGAAGAACACAGCGTTCGTGTTTGTCAGGCATGATGCCCACCGCCCTCCATTGCGCCCACCCTACGATGGCCCGTTCAGAGTGCTGGAAACAGGGGACAAACATTTTTATTAGACTTGGGGGGTCGTTGGGAGAAAATATGCATAGACAGACTTAAGCCCGCCTTTGTGGTGGCGGACGAGTAAGTGCTGTTGGCTCAGGCCCCTCGGCGTGGAAGACCCCCACTGAGAACTCCCCAGGTAAACGATTCATCAGAGCAGCCACACGGGCAAATCGAAGTTTCCTCCCCCCTTGACATGGCCCACCCGCAGACAGACACACCCCGAGGAGCCCCCCGCCGGCACAGCAGTGCCGCGGAGGCAGTAAACCCCCGTTACAGCAGTTATGGGAGGAGACTGAAGCCAAAAGGACGTGAGGACTGAAACTCTGTCTGAGATTCTGGGGGGGGGGGGCGGTGTAGAGACTGGGTTAATCATCTCAGACTGGATGCAGAGGGTAAACAGAGGAGAACAATAGCTAGGGAGATCATGGTGAGATAGCAGGAAGAAGGAGTTGGGGGGAGGAAGGATGAATGTATTGTAACGTGCTGCTCGACATGGCGACGTCCCACCGGGAGATTTGAACTCACGCCTCCCGCTCCGGAGTCCCGCACCCTACCTGTGTCGCCAATAGGGTCAACCCACTTGGCAAGCCAAGTAGGGTGCTCATATTGAGTTCGCTACACTACTCCCCTCTGGTTCTCGACATCGTCCCGATGTCAGCGCCCCATTACTGCTTTGGACAGGAGATCCCACTTCTGACACCAGTGTAACGTGCTGCTCGACATGGCGACGTCCCACCGGGAGATTTGAACTCACGCCTCCCGCTCCGGAGTCCCGCACCCTACCTGTGTTGCCAATAGGGTCAACCCACTTGGCAAGCCAAGTAGGGTGCTCATATTGAGTTCGCTACAGTATTGTGATGTGAAATGTCATGCAAATGTGAGATGAGCGGTTGGTATAAAAGGAGAACCCATGGTGTATTGAGACACGCTTTTTCTGTGTATGACTGATGAGAGAATGAATAAAGTCGTCTGCTACATGAATCAGTCTCGTTATTTACACTCTCCACACCCTATAAAAGGCCGGGTCAGCCATCTTATTACTCTTATCTCACCTGAAGGTTGGCCGGTGCTGAGTCTGTAACTGCTGTTATAAGTGAGCTAAATAAAACTCTGTTCCAAGTCACTTCGCCTCTTCTGTACAGCAGGTAATACTAGACATAACAGGCAGACTCACTTGTTTTCCTGAGTCAAAGTGTGACCACTTCTTTTACCTCAATAACTGAGCTTGCAGCCCACGTGACAAACATGCAATGCATTCTGGGTTGTGTAGGTCAGCCGATTGTAAGCAAACCCCATGAGTACACTGCGCCTCTACATTTGTTATGAATGAACAAAAAAAAAAATTACAAAATGAAGCATTCAAAGGGAAATTTAGAGGAACAGTACTACACCAAACTGAACGGGACAGCAAAGGCATGCTATTTAGCGAAGCTTAAAGGGGTTAACGGGCTGGATCCCTGCCAACATACAATGTGGAGTTCAGACGTAAACATTCTGCCTAACTTCGACCATGTCTTCATTTATAATTATATGATTTTAACTGTAAGTCCATATACACAGGAAGTTTTCAGTAACTTTAGGTCTTTGCAGCAAGCCCAAGTGTAGTTCACAGATGGATGAGTGCATGACTTGGAGATGTACAAGGCAGACCTGAAGACAGTTGAGTCCACAAAGGTATTTTTTTATTTCCTCTCTTGTTATGCTAAACGTCGTTCTTTCCCTATACAACCAGATGAAATTAAAATGTGCAGCACTCTGAAAATATTTTTCAGAATGTACAGAAATTATATCATTTTCAAGTACTGTGGAAAAAATGTGTGAACTTGTCATTTGTTTTTAATCTATATGAAACATTTGTCAAATTGTTTATTTTGTTTTAATTATACAAATTTGCTTGTTATGATTATAGCTCTTCTGCTTAAGAGCTATTCTTTATATATATATATATATATATATATACACACACACACACACACACACACACATACATACATATACACATATATATATAAATATATAATTCTGAATGTGTTGTGGTGTACTTGCAGGCAGCCAGAAGAGCTGGATGACATGGTTGCCTGTGATAACCAAAACTGCAATCCAGTGGTTCCATCTAGGTTGTGGGATTCAGTCAAGCAGCAGCCCCACAGCAGCTGTGGTTATTCCACATGTGCACACTAGAATAAAACTACAGCATGAGTCTTATTATATAGTATAACATTATTGTGTGAAACACATTGACGCATGTCATTTTACATCCCTGTATTTTTTTTACTATACGTTTTCCATATTCCTGGGCTGTTTTTATTTCAGTCGTTTGTTCTGTAACTGTGTTTTATCTAATCATTCTCTTAGACTTAATTGCACAGTAGCCTGGTGGAGCACCCACAATTTCATTGTACTGTACAACTGTACAATGACAGTAAAGCCTATTCTATTCTATTCTATTCTATTCTATTCTATTCTATTCTTTGTGACTTGAAAGTGTCTCACATTTTACAAACCTTTTGAAAAGTATTACAGGCAAAAAGACCCATTTTTAGACTGTGCTTTGCACACATTCTGTACAGTGTTTTCCACAACTTAAGTTATGCTCAGAATTTTGCACCTTACAAATAGAGAGCTGGAGTTAGTAAGCCATTGTGTACTTTATTTTCAAATTGTTACAAAGCAATTAAAAGACATTATGTCTGAAAGGGTAAACCATACCCAAAACAAGTCAGTGTCTACATTCTAAAACTATGGCTTTAGAATGACACTTGGACACATGTTGGTCAAAATCCAGATTACAGCAACAATCTTATCCAGTGAAGCTATGTCCTCACTGTCATGAATTGCACCTCAAGGCAGAAAGGAGAGACCCAGATGCTGAACTGTAGTTTATGATATTTAATGAAGAAACATAAACATCCAAACAGTGCACAAAAGAACTTACAAACTGAGTCAGCAACAAGTTGGCTGGAAAAATATAGGCGGGAGCACCAGAACGGGGAAAGGGTTCTGGTGCAGATCAGTTGAAGCTCCAACCATGAGTAAAAGAAACGATGGCTCTTAAATAGCACAAAAACCCAATGAACACAAATGATAACAGGTTTGGATCACATGAGCAGGCAGGAGAAAACAATGCTTACAGACTGGGGTCAGCTGGGAGCAATGAGAGGGGGGAAGACAGGACTGACAGCTGACAGGAGCACCACCCACAACAGAGCAAAATTCCGGAAATGCCACTGACAGGAGCAGCCTCAGAGAGAGAGAGAACACAACCGAACAATAATAAAGAACTAAATGCCAATAAATAAGGACTGAGGGATAAATACAAACAAATACAAAATAAGAGAGTAGCAAAACTATGATGATATAAGCAGGGGATAAGACAAATAAGGAACAACTCCTCCATTCCCTGGCTATGCCTAGAAATCCTGTCCATAAAAATTATGAACAGGATCGGTGACAGAGGGCAGCCCTGGCGGAGTCCAACTCTCACTGGGAATGACTCCGACTGAGTGTTGGCAATACGAACCAAACTGTCATAATGGTCGTACAGAGACCGAATAGCTCGTAACAACAAGCCTGATACCCCATACTCCCGAAGCACCCCCCACAAAAATCCATGAGGGACGCGGTCAAAAGCCTTCTCCAAGTCCACAAAACGCATGTAAACTGGTTGGGCAAACTCCCACGAACCCTCAAGAATTCTCGAGAGGGTAAAGAGCTGGTCCGATGTGCCACAGCCAGGACGAAAACCACATTGCTCCCTCCTGAATCCGAGGTTCGACCAACGGCCGGACTCTCCTCTCCAGTACCTTGGCATAGACCTTCCCGGGGAGGCTGAGGATTGTGATCCCTCTAAAGTTGGAGCACACCCTCCGGTCCCCTTTTTTGAAGAGAGGAACCACCACCCCGGTTTGCCATGCCAAAGGCACTGCCCCTGACCTCCACGCAATGTTGCAGAGGCGTGTCAACCATGACAGCCCAACAACATCCAGGGCCTTGAGGTACTCAGGGCAAATCTCATCCACCCCCGGGGCCCTGCCACCAAGGAGATTTTTAACCACCTTGGCGACCTCAGCCCCTGTGATAGGCGAGTCATCCCCCTCGTCCCCAAACCCTGCTTCCTCTGTGGAAGGCGTATCAGTGGGATTGAGGAGATCCTCAAAGTATTCCTTCCACCGCCCGACGATATCCCCAGTCGAAGTCAACAGTGTCCCATCCGCACCATACACAGTGTGGACGGGGAGCTGCTTTCCCCTCCTGAGGCAGTGGTACCAGTGGTACAGTGGTACCAGTGGTGAGGGGGGCCATTAAGCTGAAGAAGGAGTCCTATCAAGCTTGGTTGGCTTGTGGGACTCGCGAAGCAGCTGAGGTGTACCGGCAGGCCAAGCGGAGTGCAGCTCGGGTGGTTGCTGAAGAAAAAACCCGGGTATGGGAGGAGTTCGGTGAGGCTATGGAACAAGACTTTCGGTCAGCCTCAAAGAGAATACTTGGTGTCGTCTGCCATTATTCCCCGGAGGGTGAACTGAGCCTCGGTGTGGTGGAACCAAGAGCGCGGGTCGTGCAGCCAAAAGTCCGGTACTTTGACCAAAACAGCGCACGCGTTGCTGGGGGTTCCCGTCCGGGCCGTCTCTGGGATGCTTGCCACGTCGCTGGGGCTTCCCGTCCGGGCCCACTCCGGGGTTCTTGCCTCGTGTTCCATAATTCATCAAAGGGTCACCAGTGTGGAGAGTATAAATAACGAGACTGATTCATGTAGCAGACGACTTTATTCACTCTCTCATCAGTCATACACAGAAAAAGCATGTCTCAATACACCATGGGTTCTCCTTTTATACCAACCGCTCATCTCACATTTGCATGATCATCATCGGCGGTCACTCGGAGCGAGTATGACAGTCATTCCTCGTGGGAGTGTCTACTTGTGGGTCTTCAGGTGGGCATAGAGGCCAATCCGTGACCCGCATATTTTGGTGAAATGTTGACATGGGAAAATGGTGGTGGGTTGTGGTCGTGCTGGAGCCTTTTTCTGTCTTTCCTTACGGAGCTGTCATTTTGTTTCTGCGACACGGTGGATTTCCTTCTCATAGTGTGCAGCACCTTCTTGCACCGCTTCCTTCCATCGGTGCCTGTTTAGAGCCATGTGCTCCCAGTCAGGAAATAAGATATTGAATTTTTTAAGATTTGTTTTAATATTGTCCTTGAACCGTTTCTTTTGCCCTCCTGGAGCCCGCAAACATCTCTCCAGTTCAGAATAAAGAATTTGTTTTGGGAGACGGGTGTCAGACATGCGAATGAGATGGCCAGTCCATCCTAGTTGGCGTTTTATTATTGTGGTGGAAAAGCTGGGCATTTTGGCCTCTTCCAGAATGCTGATGTTTGTGCGTCGGTCCTCCCATTTAATCCTCAGAATCTTTCTCAAAGTTCTTTGGTGGAGCTGCTCCAGAGCTCTCAGGTGCCTGCTGTAGATGGTCCATGATTCTGCCCCATACAGCAGAGTGGGGAGGACCACAGCCTTGTAGACCAAGAGCTTGGTATCGATCCTGAGATCTCGATCTTCAAAGACCTTCATCCTGAGTCTGGCATATGCTCCATTGGCACAGCTCAGACGATGGTTGATCTCAGAGTCAATGTCCACTTTGGAGGAGAGAAGACTGCCGAGGTAGAGGAAGTGGTCAACATTTTCAAGAGGGGTGTTGTCCACTTTTATAATAGGTGAAATAAATGGCTGATTGGGTGGAGGTTGATGTAGCACCTGGGTCTTCTTGATGTTTAAGGTTAGACCCAGGGCTCTATATGTCTTGGCAAAGGCATTAAGGATACCCTGTAGGTCTTCTGCGGAGTGTGCTACTATAGCATTGCCATCTGCATACTGGAGCTCCATAATGGTGGTGTTTCTAACCTTGCTTTTGGCTTTGAACCTAGCAAGGTTAAAGAGCCTACCGTCGGTTCTGTACCGGATCGGAATTCCCTGTGGTAGGTCTTTGCCAATGAGGTGAAGTATGGCAGCAATAAAGGTAGAAAACAGGGTGGGTGCAATGATGCATCCCTGTTTGACCCCTGTCTCCACGGTGAAAGGCTCAGACATGCAGCCGCTGTTACTTAGCACTGTGGCTGTCATTCCATCATGAAGTAGCCTCAGAATCCTGATGTATTTCTCTGGGCAGCCATACCTCAACAGTATGCTCCACAAAGCCTGGCGATCTACTGAGTCAAAGGCCTTTGTCAGGTCTATAAAAGCCATGTACAATGGCAACTTGTGCTCATGGCATTTCTCCTGAAGTTGGCGGGCAGTGAAGATCATATCTGCTGTGCCTCTAGATGGACGAAAGCCGCACTGTGATTCTGGGAGCATTTCCTCAGAAAGTGGCAGTAAACGGTTAGTGAGAACACAAGCAAGTTCCTTGCCAGTTGTTGACAGGAATGAGATGCCTCTGTAATTTCCACAATCAGCTTTGTCCCCCTTCTTAAATATGGTCATGATCAGAGCATCCCTGAGCTCTGAGGGGAGTTCTTCCTTTTCCCAGACCTTCAGAAGGAGGGCATGGAGATGGCACAGGAGTTCTGGACCACCTTCCTTTAGGACCTCAGCTGGGATCCCATCTGGACTGGTGGCCTTGTTGTTCTTCAGGCTCCTGATGGCATCTTGGACCTCGGATAAGGTGGGAGGTTCCCCTATGTCTTCCCTAATGGGACTCTGAGGAATGTAACAGATGAAATTTGATTGGGTTGCAGTGTTACGGTTGAGGAGTTCCTGAAAGTGCTCTTTCCATCGCTTATTAATAGACTCATTGTCCTTCAGCAGCTCCTGTCCATCCTTTGAGCGTAATGGGTTCAAGCCACAACAGCTTGGGCCGTAGACAGCCTTAATGGCACTGAAAAAACCTCTGGTATCTCCAGAGTCTGCCAGACGCTGGATTTCCATTGCCCTTTCTGTCCACCAGGAGTTCTTAATCTGTCTCACCTGGCTCTGGACGTCAGCCTTGGCTCTAGAGTGAGCCAGTCTCTTGGCCATGCAGGTAATGTCGTTTTGCCAGGCATGAAAGGCTTCCCTTTTTTTGGAGATGAGCAGTTCTATCTCTGCATCATTTTCATCAAACCAGTCCTGATGTTTTTTGGACTTGTACCCAAGGGTGGTTTGGCAGGTGTTGAGGATAGTGGACTTAAGCAGGTTCCAGTGCTCTTTGATGTTCTCTGGATATTCCTGTTTGAGACTTTCTCCAAGAGAAGCCTGAAGCTGCTGCTGGATGGTGGTGTCATTAAGGCTTTCAAGGTTTAGTCTCAGCCGGTTCTGCTTCTTCTGCAATCTCCTCTTCCTCTTAAGTTTGATGGACATCATGGATCGTATAAGACGGTGGTCTGTCCAGCAATCGTCAGAGTTGATCATGGCCTTAGTGATGTTTACATCACGCAGATCCCTGGTTCTGACAATGACATAATCAATAAGATGCCACTGTTTAGAACGAGGGTGTCTCCATGAAGCCTTAAATTTGTTCTTCTGGCGAAAGATGGTATTAGTGATGGTAAGATCATACTGAGCACATTTGCCGAGAAGCAGAACTCCATTGGAGTTGATGTTTCCAATACCTTCCTTGCCAATGGTGCCCTTCCAGAGGTGGTGGTCTCGGCCGACTCTGGCATTGAAATCTCCCAGAAGAATGATCTTATCCTCCTTGGGGATTTTTGACAGTGTCTCATCCAGACAGGCATAGAAGGTCTCTTTCACTTCCTCCTCGGCGACAAGGGTAGGTGCGTAGGCACTCATGACTGCTGCCATCTGGTTGTTGGCAAGCACCAGACGAAGGGTCATCAGACATTCACTGATTCCCACAGGGAGTTCAGAGAGATGACTGATCAGTTGGTTCCTGATGGCAAACCCAACCCCATGAATCCTGGGCTCATCTGCTGCTTTTCCTTTCCAGAAGAAAGTGTAGCCACCCTTCTCCTCCTTCAGATGGCCTTCCTCTGCCTGTCGTGTTTCTGAGAGAGCAGCTATGTCAATCCGCCATCTCCTCAGTTCTCTGACAATGATGGCGATTTTCCTCTCCGGCCTGTCACTGGTTGCACTGTCCATCAGTGTGCGCACATTCCAGGCTCCAAAATTCATAGTTCTGTGTTTCTGACCGCAAATTGGTGAGCCCTCTGAACGTGGTAATCCAGACGGGAGGTTTGAGGAAGGCTATTTTTAGGGCACCTTTTCTAGCCCCTTCCCTATCAAGGGTGAGCAGAGTGGATCCTAAAAAGAACTGCTCAGTTGTGGATGTAGCTACCGAAGGGCTCTTTCTGCCTCGGTCCAAGAGCCCAGCGATCATCTGGCATCCACCGCCTGATGTGCCAGCTTGTGACTAGGGGCTTCCAGACTTCACAATCCTGCTCCTGTCGCCACTTACTGGTCGCCACAGGACTTAACCCGGGATGTTAGGTGGATTCCCATGAAGAAGACGCCTGTGCGTGAATTTGTTTAGTGCGGGGAGGCTGGTGCACATACAGCCACCACACAGACCTTCACAGATCGGGGTCAGGATCCAGTGGCATGGACTCCAAGATGACTGGTGACCCGTTTCTGCTGCAGCCTTCGTCCGCCTTCCCAGCCGTTGTGATGTTTCCCAAAGGTCAACCATCATCCTCCGCCTGGTCCACCGTTGAGGTCTTTGCTATTTACCCATAACTGGGGCTGTTTACCCACAACCGGGGCAGTGGTTGACGGGCAGCAGGACGTATCCACATACCAGTGGGCCTGCATGCCGTGACTCTGGGGCCCACTGCTGCTCCGAGATCCCGTACAACTTGGCCTGGAAACCGCAAGGTACCAGTTACCGTGTGTGGCCACGAGGAGGTGTGTATGAGTCTTGGCAGTGGAGAGGCTATGTACTGGCTGAGGAGACTTACGCGCTCAGCTCCTCTTTTCACTCCCGAAAACAGAGGGCTAGCCGGCGGCGGTAGCTGAAAGCAAAAAGTAGCAAGCAGAGGCAGCATGAAGCATGCACTAACTACAAGCACTACTACTCCAACACTACTGCACTAACGCATCACACGCCCTGTGCAAAACACTACACACACATTTGCATGACATTTCACATCACAATACATTCATCCTTTCTCCCACCAACTCCTTCTTCCTGCTATCTCACCATGATCTCCCTAGCCATTGTTCTCCTCTGTTTACCCTCTGCATCCAGTCTGAGATGATTAACCCAGTCTCTACAAGGGTGGGGCGGAAGCGCCACCTGGAGGTGCGTGTCCATCCATATTAAATACATATCTCACACTGCCCTCATCGGTTCTGTTACAGGCAGAAGTGAATAAAGTGTGTGATTAAATGTTATTGTTCACCTGGTCATTTTAAAGCATAGAATTTGTTACTTACAGTTTAAAAAGATGAAGTCACATCTCCAAACAGCTGTGTGCTCTGCTCTGGTGCACATTGGCTCAGCTTGGCCACAGCTCGCTGGCAACTGGCAATACGCAGAAATGCACAGAGCAAAATAAATAATTTCTCCATATTTTCATTGGTGTGTGCAGTATCATTCCTCTTGGTGCTCCAAGGCAGTTTTTTTTAAACACCGATTCAGCACATAACCTCGGCCCGTGCATGCAAAGTATTGTTGTGGTTTACCCAGCAGAGTTAACAGAAAATATGTGAAGGGTAACCATAATGAAAATATGTGAAGGGTAACCATAATCAAATACTACATAACACAAAACAGTCAAAAAAATACTTTTTTAGAATGTTAATTTAACACAGCAAACACAGCACTCACAGAGTTGACTCCCTACAGCACAATTACTGTATATGTGTATATTAAAGTAATGAAACAACAACTTCTTGAAAAATTACAACCATCAATCACAACCATCAAAAATATTTCAGAAGCTAAAAGGTTAAACATATTTCTGATGGAGCCATTGACCTGAGATTTTCACTAGATATCAGTAACAACCCGAGTAATCCATACATACAAATAAATCAAGGCAACTGTGTTCACAAAACACGTTACAGTATATTACTTGAGTTGAAATATGTTTAATGAGAAAAATGTTGGTGTATTTAATACTTATTTTCCCCGTTGTATATGAAGCCAATTTTACACAAGGAGTGCAGTATCTTGAATATACAGTAGAACCGCTGTGATCCATCATTCATCCAATGAACACTGGAGGGCCAAAGGAAGAGCTCAGTTTTCATGTGAAAACTAAATGCTTTCAGTTTCTCAGTGCCTAATTTTGATTTGTCCAAATGCTCAGGATCTGGTTTCATAGTTTCATTCAATTACTAAGTTCTTGCAACAAAAGGTTTTTTGGTAGGCTGTGGTTATTGACTTCCAAAGCGATAAATTCCTCCCATGGGGGGTTGTGGTCAGTCAACCCTTATATGTGCACTTTCACAGACAGGCAATTAGCACACTGAATAAACTCCAGACAGCCAATTAGAGCTTCACTGCTAAATTCCTGTATTTAAATGAGGACAGGAAGTTACAGAACAGCCCTCAAGTGCTACAACAGAAGTGACGGCCACAGAACTGAAAAATGAATGCAGATGAAATAAGGAAGCCAACAGGACTGAGACAAGTTGAAGAATATATGCGTTCAAAGGAGAAGAATCTAAATGGGAAGAGTATGAAAGTATGGGGAGAGTATGAAAGAAACAAGGCAGAAGGGAGGTGTGGGACATTACAAGAGAAGAAACAGGGTGAAGGACAGAGGGGGTGGAAAACTGGACAAGACCAAATTGTTGTGTTATTGTTTAGGCTTTTATTTGTGAGGTACGGGTGGCGGCTCCACCTTCTGGTTCCGCCACCACCCGCGGCTTTCCCGACGTACATGGTGGCACTGAACCTTGGGAAGCTGGAGAAGTTGAGGGCACGTGAGTTGTTGGAGCACAATCTTGCAGTGGAGGAACAGCATGTTCTGAGCACACTGGGTGACTGTGATAGTTTTGACGAAGTGGTTGAGCTAATGGTGCACTATTTTCACCCCTGGAAAACGTCATGGTTTACAAGATTCAGTTTCGACAGCGCCGCCAATGGGTGGGCGAGTCTAGTCAGCGGTTCGTGGCAGACTCTGGGCTGTTGGTCAGCAGGTGCCAGCTTGGACCACTGGAAGAGGAAATGATTCGCGACCAGTTGGTGGAGCATACCAACTGCGCTGTGATTAGGTCGAAGCTGTTTACGTTTTTGGGCAAGCTGATGCTTCCCACAGCCATCGAGTTAGCTCAACTGCTGGAAGCTGTGGATAAATTGTCATGGGAGTTGAGTGAGAGCTTGTCACACCAACATCTGGGATCACTGCCACCTGTGCATGCAGTGGACCTGGTCAGTGTTGGAAGTGTGGAGGACGATGTGGACGACGCCAGCGCTGGGAATGTGAAGTTCGCCCCGGGAAAACCCAAATGTATGGGTTGTGGGTCCATGAAGCACCGTTTCAAGGCCAGAGAGTATTTGGCAGGAGCAAAGTGCCGCGGCAAGTGTGGCCACTTGCTTCATGTCACTAGCGTATGCCACAGATCTGAGCGAAGAAGTCCGTGGCACAAAGAGGATTCTCTCGCCCCCACGGTTGTCCATGCTGTGTCCCCGAGCACCAACAGACACAGTATTGTATGGTGGAGTTGGACGGGGTTGAAGTGCTTTTATGGATCGACACGGGAGCGGTGGGCTCCGTGCTGGATTGGACAACTGTGAGATGTTTTTCCCCGCCCTTCAGGATTAAGAGTGACCTGGCACCGCTTTGTGGTTGTGGAGGAGGACAGCTGGCCACGGTGGGAATGTTGTAAATGACGGCTCGAGGTAAATCGGCCGAGATGTGGGACCGTCCGATTCCGAGAGTGGTAGACAGTGCAGTGTGGGATGAGGAACTGCCTGGCACCCTGGAGAGTGAGCAAGACCAATGTTGCTCAAGGTCATCACAGTAGGGTCCATGTGCCAGAGCGCAAGCTGCCCTGGACGAGGGTACTGGGCAGCACAGTGGGATGCCTCTGACGATGGGTGATGTTGAGAGGCTGGTTTTATCTGTTCCCGGATCATGGCTGAAGTGGGCCGGTGAACAGGGGGCCACAACGGCGATGGCGGGAGCAAAGTTAAAAGAAGTTGGGGCCGAACCGTCAGGCACGGTAGAATGACATGCCAAGCAGAGACCTTGCAGGCAGAGTGGGACCCCTCTGGGGGTCAAGGACTGGATTCGGGAGGAGAGGCGACCACGGCAGGTACGGGCTGGTCGGCGGTCGGGGGAGCACCAGCGACGGTCACGTGTTGTGGCCAGAGAGGAGGACGCTCATCTCCGGCTGCTAGACGGTTCGTGGGGGCACCCGAACGAGCTGCGGTGTGACCGGAAAGGAACTGAGGGATGTAGGCCTGGACGAGTGGAGTGGCCAGTGGTGATGAAGAGGAGGGGCATCGGTGCTGAAGTGACCTGCTGCGGCCCGGGAGTCTGGCTGCCTCCAGGGGTGGACTGATGACAGGGCGGTCCAGGTGGCCCCATGGACTTGTGTTCTCCAGCCGTTTGCATAAGTTAATTGTTATAATTGAATTCTTTGGAATATTTATGTTCTATGTGTTTGCTGTTTGTATAAATTCATGGGGATTAATTTGATGTCATGTTTAGATTAGAAAAACCGGTATTTTGTTTAGTTGTTATGGAGTGACTGTGTTAGGCCATTTGTGTTGCATTGTTTAATTATTTTTAGTGCGTGACTCGGGTTCTAGATCGGGGTGGGTCCGAATTGTGTGTGTGTTTTTGGCTTTTGTGAAGGGGGGAGAGACTGTTGTGTTATAGCTTAGGCTTTTATTTGTGAGGTATGGGTGGCAGCTCCACCTTCTGGTTCCGCCACCACCCGCGGCTATAAGAGGGCAGCGGACAGGAGGGGCGGTCTCTTTGCCACCTTTGCTGCCTGATGGCTGCGCGTGTGTTAGTGTCTTGCCTCCTTAATAAACGTGTGTTCAGTTCGACACCTGGCCTCGTCCTTGGCTCCATATACAGACATAACACAAATGTGGGCCCAAAATGAAAGTGTAGTAAGATGCTGTAGGCTTTTGATCTTTTAACACACTAACATGGCAGTGTGTGTTCTTATACAGCATACAGTATGTAGCGTTGAATGAGAAACTGTATACAGGTGCAGACTCATGTGTTCCTTTCGATCTTATCGAGTTGATTGTGTAACATGTGGGTGTGTCAGAAGATAAGTTCAGCTGCTTTGACTTTCAGAATAATCTCACCTGTACATTTGATAGCTTGAAAGACCAACCCTAATATTTTGTAATGCAAACAACTTTTCTAAGGCCTACAAGATGTGCACACATGCACACAAGCTGCCATCTTAATAAACATCCATGTAATAGTCTGTAAGCAGTGTGTTATCTTACAGTTTTCTGTGGTTGTTGCCATTGGCCAGTGACGCCCATCAAGTCATTAGTTCATGCGTTTAGAGCTTCATCACATCTACTCTTGTTCAGTAATCGCAGCATGTCACACTCAGCTGCCTGACTGGAGCCATGGCTTAGCAGTCACTGAGTATGTGCGTGGGATTGTGTGCTCATGGTGGTAAATCCATTACATCAATGGTATTTCTGCCTTTTATTTTTTTCACCAGCTTACTGTAGTGATGATAGTTTTATTTCTAAAAACGTATGCCATTTGAGGAAAAAAAATACACTTTACACATTATTTGAAAATGTTTTTGAAATTAATTTTCACGTGCATAACTGCAACACCAGTATTCAGATTGCATGTGCAAAAAACCTTGTTTTCACCTTTAAATTTTCTGATACACTTGTTTGTTTTTTCCCATGAAACTTGAAATCATCACATATGTACAGTTAGGCCCAGAAATATTTGGACAGTGACACAATCTTCATGATTTGGGCTCTGCATGCCACCACATTGGATTTGAAATGAAACAACTACAGTGGAATTGAAGTGCAGACTTTAAGGTTTAATTCAAGGGGTTGAACAAAAATATGTGATTAAACATGTAGGAATTGTAGCTATTTTTATACAAACACTCCTCATTTCAGGGGCTCAAAAGTAACTGGACAAATAAACATAACCCTAAGTAAAATGTTACTTTTCAATATTTTGTTGAGAATCCTTTGCAGGCAATGACTGCCTGAAGTCTGGAACCCATGGACATCACCAAACGCTGGGCTTCCTCCTTTGTGATGCTTTGCCAGGCCTTTACTGCAGCTGTCTTCAGTTGTTGCTTGTTTGTAGGTCTTTCTGCCTTAAGTTTTGTCTTGAGCAAGTGAAATGCATGCTCGATTGGGTTGAGATCTGGTGATTGACTCGGCCATTGCAGAATATTCTACTTTATTGCTTTAAAAAACTCCTGGGTTGCTTTTGCAGTATGTTTTGGATCGTTGGTGAAGCGCCGTCCAATCAACTTTGCTGCATTTGGCTGAATCTGAGCAGAAAGTATATCCCTATACACTTCAGAATTCATCCGGCTGCTTCTGTCTTTTGTCACATCATCAATAAACACAAGTGACCCAGTGCCATTGGAAGCCATGCATGCCCATGCCATCACACTGCCTCCACCATGTTTTACAGAAGATGTAGTGCTTTGGATCATGAGCTGTTCCAATTCTTCTTCAAACTTTCTTCTTCCCATCATTCTGGTACAGGTTGATCTTAGTCTCATCTGTCCAAAGAATGCTGTTCCAGAACTGGGCTGGCTTCTTCAGGTGTTTTTTGGCAAAGTCAATTCTGGCCTTTCTATTTTTGAGGCTGATCAATGGTTTGCACCTTGTGGTGAATCCTTTGTATTTACTCTCATGAAGTCTTCTCTTTATGGTAGACTTAGATACTGATACACCTACTTCCTGGAGAGTGTTCTTCACTTGAGTGGATGTTGTGAAGGGGTTCTGCAATCATCCACCACTGTTGTCTTCCGTGGATGTCCAGGCCTTTTTGAGTTCCCAAGCTCACCAGTGCATTCTTTTTTCTCAGAATGTACCAAACTGTTGATTTGGCCACTCCTAACATTTCTGCTATCTCTCTGATGGACTTCTTCTTTTTTTTCAGCCTCAGGATGGTCTGTTTCACCTCCATTGAAAGCTCCTTTGACCGCGTGTTGTGTGTTCACAGCAACAGCTTCCAAATGCAAACACCACACCTGGAATCAACTCTAGACCTTTCAACTGCTTAATTGATGACAGGTTAACAAGGGAAGAGCCCATGCAGCCTTGTTATTTTTTTTTTGCAGCCTTCTGAGTCAATTGTCCAATTACTTTTGGTCCCTTGAAAAAGAGGCGGCTACGAATTAAAGAGCTGTAATTCCTAAACCCTTGCTCCAATTTGAATGTGGATACTCTCAAATTACAGCTGAGAGTCTGCACTTTAAGCTCATATTGATTATATAATTGTATCCTGAATATGTTTTCGTAAACAGCTAAAATAACAAAACTTGTGTCACTGTCCAAATATTTTTGGGCCTAACTGTATATGCCATTTTCCTCAAGGTGGATTTATGCTCCACCTCCACTCTTCAGCCCCTTTTCCACTAGTACCTACAGTATATAGCCCAACTGGCCTCGATACGGCTTTACTCATCTCAGCTCACTTTTGTTTCCATTATAGCTGAGTACAACCTGAGGTGGGTAGGATTTCTTTACAGCAAGGCGGCGCAACACTCCTGTGACGTAAAGCACGCGACACAAGCAAAACACAAGATGGCGGATTACGAGGCGACTGCTCAGTCTCTGGCTTTTTTCAGAGTAAACCCAAAAAAAGAGAGCCAGAGAAGGCTACAGGAGGTGAGATGAAACACTGGAAAAGTACTGGAGCGTTTAGGAAGCCACAGAGCAGTATAAAGCCGAAGACACAAAGATATGAACTAGATCACATATGAAGGTAAGCTAATGATTGCTAATGCTAATTTGCTTTAAGTCCGCCGTACTACATTGTAATGTTGGCAAGTTATCGCTATTAGGTACTAAAATATGTATTCTGTGTGTGTGTGTTTCAGATGGCTCTCTTGTGGCAGAATTACCGCTTCAAACCATGGATCTGGGCGTCCAACAGAGCTTCCCAGTGATGTCACCCCAGCTTCACGAATGCACAGGGGTTACAGAACTTCAGAATGTCTGTAGAAACGTTTAGCTTCCTGTGCAACAAATTGCTCTGATCTGTGTGAAAATCATGGAGAGACTGTTGAGACATCATGGGATTTACCTGCTCCAGCTGGTGGTGTAGTGGCAAAAAGTGATCAGTGGCCAAAACTTGATCGCCAGGTGTCATATTGTAGTTATGGGGTTATATTAGCCACAAAATATATATTTCAACAGGTAAACAGAACTGAGTTAGGAATAATAAGCTATATTTAACAATTAGGATGCATTTTTAAGCCAAAACAAGCTTGATCTAGGAATAAAAGCAATTAAAATAATGGCAGTCACAAGATTATACGGAGAACTACATGGATTTACTGGATATATACATGTAGATACTGTATAAATATATATTCTCTGCTTCAACAATGTACTATACATGTATTCATTTAGTATTGCACTAGTGTTAAAATCCTGATTCTTTGATTGAAAGATCCAAGAACAAGCTGGAGAATTCTTCAATTCAAAGATGCAACATTTACTCACAAGTCACATGTAAAGTAAGCAACGCTGGGTTCAGTGTGATGCAGCTCCCTTGGGAGCGTTGCCAGACTGACCCCGACTTCCGGGTGCAACTTACATTCATCTTCTCGGGTTGGTTGGGTCAACCCAGTACAATAGGATGGACTTGTACGCAACCGTCTGATTGGCCAGTTTAACTCTGACGTGAACACGCCATTCACGTAAACTATCTCCTAGGATGTAGTATGAAAAGTGTGTGTGTGAATGTTGATTTGGATGTGTAACTAATGTAATAACCTGACTAATAGAAGGGAGAGAGAGAGAAAGAGGGCTCTATAGCTCTGCCTGATTCCTGTTTATCAGATTGTGGTTGTGTAACACTTCAGATTCTAGTTTAACACTTAACATATTTGTTCATAAGCATGTAAACAGAATATGTATAGAATATACGTAGAGCATAATGGGAAATTACCTACAGAATTATTATTTTGGCACTCTAACTTTTCATAACCCTTTCATTCCCCCCTTTGACATGATTTTATCATGTCAACCATACATGGTGTGAAATACACTAGCGGTTAGCAGATGGTGAAGAAGGTAAGTCCCTACATTGTGTGTCAACCCAGTCAGTCAATCCAAGATAGGTTTGCACCATTGCTTCTTGCCTTCCCCCTTGTGGACACCCCCAGTGCGGCGCAGCGATGTCTAAGAGGGCATATCGAGGCAACACGTCTTTGTCCAGATGAACTGCAGTCACATAATTGTCCTTGTTCACCAAGTCCTGCATCCCCACTGAGGTCTCCTCCTGATCATCTTGTGAATAGTTCTTTGTCTAGTGGAGTGGATCATGTGGGGGTCATAAGGTCAAACAGGATCAATCCACGAAGCCCACGAAACATTTTGTCCACCAGCTGACCTTTTCCAGGGCTTGCATTGTCCAGCTGCAGTCATCACATGGTTGCAACAGGGGTTTGACCTTCCTCTGTGTCTACTTCCTGTATCTGCAGCTGTGGAGCACAGTGCCATCTTGTAGACACACACTGGTACCATTAGAAGCAAAACAACTTTGTGCCCACACTCTCAGAGGCACATCTCGTCCCTGGTTGAGGTTGAGGTTACTTTATTTGTACCCGTAGGTAGATTTGTTTTGCAGTCAGGTGACATGCATATTTACAAACCACAATTACATTCAACATGAACACAAACACAGGCACACATGAAGCTGACTATAAACATGATAAAAGTACTCAAGGCTCCACCAATCAGGACGTACAGTGGGGTAAAAAAGTATTTAGTCAGCCACCAATTGTGCAAGTTCTCCCACTTAAAAGATGAGAGAGGTCTCCAATTTTCATCATAGGTATACCTCAACTATGAGAGACAAAATAAGAAAAAAAAAATCCAGAAAATCACATTGAAGGATTTTTAATGTAATTCATTAAAAATCCCTTGGTAAAATAAGTATTTGGTCAATAACAAAAGTTCATCTCAATACTTTGTTATATACCCTTTGTTGGCAATGACAGAAGTCAAACGTTTTCTGTAAGTTTTCACAAGGTTTTCACACACTGTTGCTGGTATTTTGGCCGATTCCTCCATGCAGATCTCCTCTAGAGCAGTGATGTTTTGGGGCTGTCACTGGGCAACATGGACTTTCAACTCCCGCCAAAGATTTTCTATGGGGTTGAGATCTGGAGACTGGCTAGGCCTCTCCAGGACCTTGAAATGCTTCTTACGAAGCCACTCCTTCGTTGACCGGGTGGTGTGTTTGGGATCATTGTCATGCTGAAAGACCCAGCCACGTTTCATCTTCAATGCCCTTGCTGATGGAAGGAGGTTTTCACTCAAAATCTCACGATACATGGCCCCATTTATTCTTTCCTTTACACGGATCAGTTGTCCTGGTCCCTTTGCAGAAAAACAGCCCCAAAGTATGATGTTTCCACCCCCATGCTTCACAGTAGGTATGGTGTTCTTTCTCCTCCAAACACGACAAGTTGAGTTTTTACCAAAAAGTTCTATTTTGGTTTCATCTGACCATATGACATTCTCCCAATCCTCTTCTGGATCATCCAAATGCTCTCTAGCAAACTTCAGACGGGCCTGGACATGTACTGGCTTAAGCAGGGGGACACGTCTGGCACTGCAGGATTTGAGTCCCTGGCAGAGTAGTGTGTTTCTGATGTAGCCTTTGTTACTTTGGTCCCAGCTCTCTGCAGGTCATTCACTAGGTCCCCCCATGTGGTTCTGGGATTTTTGCTCACTGTTCTTGTGATCATTTTGACCCCACGGGGTGAGATCTTGTGTGGAGCCCCAGATCGAGGGAGATTATCAGTGGTCTTGTATGTCTTCCATTTTCTAATAATTGCTCCCACAGTTGATTTCTTCACACCAAGCTGCTTACCTATTGCAGATTCAGTCTTCCCAGCCTGGTGCAGGTCTACAATTTTGTTTCTGGTGTCCTTTGACAGCTCTTTGGTCTTGGCCATAGTGGAGTTTGGACTCTGACTGTTTGAGGTTGTGGACAGGTCTCTTTTATACTGATAATGAGTTCAAACAGGTGCCATTAATACAGGTAACGAGTGGAGGACAGAGGAGCCTCTTAAAGAAGAAGTTACAGGTCTGTGAGAGCCAGAAATCTTGCTTGTTTGTAGGTGACCAAATACTTATTTTACTGAGGAATTTACCAATTAATTCATTAAAAATCCTTCAATGTGATTTTCTGGATTTTTTTTTCTCATTTTGTCTCTCATAGTTGAGGTATACCTATGATGAAAATTGGAGACCTCTCTCATCTTTTAAGTGGGAGAACTTGCACAATTGGTGGCTGACTAAATACTTTTTTGCCCCACTGTAGGACAAAGAGATAAGAGAAAAAACAAAGAAATAAGAGAGAAGGGTCATATTAAAAAAGTTAAAGACTAGTCAAAGAGGTTAAAAACTCAAAAGTCTAAAACCCAATATTTAGAACCCAAATAAAAACCCTACAAAAATAAGTAAATATAAAATAAAATGAATACATAGGTAACCAAATTATGTGCAATATATTGTTACATCTTGTTCAACTCTTTGACAGCAGCAGGGACAAAGCTGTTTTTGTAGCGCTGGGTTTTACTTTTTGGGACAGCAAACCTCCGTCTGGAGGGAAGAAGCTGAAAGTGGCAGTGCAAAGGGTGGGAGTCATCATTTAAAATGGAGGTAGCAATCCTCTGTACCTGTCTGGTGTACAGGGATGTCAGGCTCAGCTGTGACTCATCAAGCACACGACTGGACCATCTAACAACCTGATCCAAGGATTTCCTCTGTTTCAGTTTTATCTGACCAATCCATGACACTAAAGAAAAGGATAAAACAGATTCAATAAAAGCCCGATAAAACATTGTCATTATGGTTCGGTCAATTTGGAAGCGTGCAAGTTTCCTTAAACAATGCGGTTTATGAGGTTTATGTTTATAACAATGCAAATCCATTAGGTTTATAGGACAGTCTGGTGGATCCAGCAGAGAGTAGACAACATCCAGTCCAGCCAGTGAACAGTTCAGTGATGCTGTCCCAGGGATGCCACCCACCGGTCTATGATTAGTGGACAGAGGCAGAGATGCTGGTGTTGATGCAGAAAATGCTGTCTCCTCCGTGTGGCTGAGCTGACTACACCCCGGGTGCTGGAGGTTTGGTAGTTACGCATGGGTACCAGTCCATCCTTCTTCTAGGGACTGAAGTCGTACAGTCACTAGCCCTATGACCTCCTTTTCTACGTTGCAGGCACACGTTGTGATGGTCTGGTGCCCTCCCTGCATGCACCTTCCCTGCACCCTACACCTTTGCTTGGGTGCCAATACAAAGGGCTCGGCTGGGACAGGATCAATAATGGCCTGGGGGTTGTCACTGCAATGGCTGGAGCCTGTACCGTTTTTATCCTTATTCACTACATCTGTAGTTGACAATGTGCTGTTGTAAGTTATCCCCCATTAGCCTTTGAGTGTATGATTGTCAGCTATGTGCAAGCTACAAGCAGTGGTTGTGTTGTGATACGTGAGCTGGGTAATGGGACCTATATGTTCAGCAGTAGGTTTGTTATGATGAGTGAGCTGGGTGATGAGACCTATGTGTTGCAGTGCAAATAGGTAGTAAACAAAATTGTTCAAAGTTAGAAGACATCCTTATCCATACTTGTTGTATTCGGGTCTCTAGGGCTTCTAACCTTCACAGTTATCCTGACTACCTAACCGCAATTAGCATGATGTAAATAATAATGCAAGAATACTATAAGTCTCACACCCCTATGTGTGTGGTGAGCTATGTATGATTCATGTATTATCAGTAGCACATTGTGTTTACAAATAATCCATAATAGCGCAATAGTCTTCTCTTCGTCATCATCCTCCGTCTTGGGGTCTTCAGCTCCTCCTCTGGACTCAACAATTGGTTTCTATGAGGAGATATGAGATGTGCAAGATTTGCTGATGACTACCACTGTGGAAAACTGCATTTGGAGGTTCAGCTCATTTATCAATATATGTGATCCTGACATACAACGACAGAGTTAGAGCTTAGTTAATTCCTGCAGGCCCTGCGTCATCAGGGTGTTTCCTACAGGACTGATGACGCTATGACATCTGCTGCTTTTGGTTTTATGGCCTGGTTAACACCCTTCTGGGCTTCTGAATATATGGTCTATAGTGTCATACTCTGCTAGATCTACATCTGTTTAATCCTTTTACCATAACAAATTTAGAATTTGCTTCAAATTTTCTCATCCCCTTGTTTGTTAATGTTAAGATTGGTCATGTAGGAGATCTCTGGGTATCAATGTGCACAGCCTTTTGTGCTGTGGTTACCCAGTTAAATGACAATGCGCATGTTTCTAATTTAGGAGAATATCCTATCTTAAGGTCAGGTGTTGGCTTTCCATGGATGGCTATATTCCCCAGCAGAGGTGACAAAATGTCCAACATTTTCCAACCCATGTGTCTGGGTCTAACCAGCGAGATGTGTGGAACCCCCCATTGGTTAAAATGTCTCTTATCCTCTTCAATTAGGACAATGGATGCTTCCACACATTCCCTTGTTTACCAGTACAAGTTTTATGACCAATCCAGAGGATGGATCTGCAAAGAATGGTTGTTCATAATTTGGATCAGATCTGTTCAATTGCCTATAGTGCATGGGGCACAATGCAACTTTTACGGATTTTGATAGGTATTCTACTGTTAGTTTGCCATTTGCAGATTTTAACTATTACCTTTTCTGACCTTGAAAAGTCCTGTATGTCATTACCTGAAGTTACTACTTTACATGCACCTGCTCCATATGAATTTAATCGGAGTACCTTGAACCTCAGAGTCAGGTAAATGGAAGATGTCTGCTATTTTCTCATAATTTAATTTTTGCTAATTTTCTGTATATATGTAGAAGTGAGTCCACTTATCTGTTTTAGTCTTAAGTGTGCAGTCCAGTTTTTCTGTAGTGGATGTGGATCATGGGTGCCTCTCCTCCCAGTGGCTGGTCTCGCCATCACTGTTTCCATTGTGGGTGTGTTGGCCCCTCCTGCCCCACTGCTGTCCTCCTCCTCCTCCTTTTGGCTTCTTTTATAAAAGAAACAGATTCATGGGGAGCCTCAGGCTCCCCATGTGTCAGCTATTCCATAAATAAGTGCGTTTTTCCCTTCAAATTTTATTTTCCTTTCTTATCTAGATTTCCAACTTTGAGTCAAGAAAGGCTTTAACTCCATGTGTTGTGTAAATAGTGGTTTGATTGCCCATTGTTAGATGCAATGTCTTTTCTACAGCCTTTCTTATAGCGGCTACATATTTCACACAGGCCGGATGACCTATTCCTACATTGTCTAATTTGCTATGATAGTACATTAGCACCTTTCTATCTGTGCTTGTCCCACTCTACCCCTTTTGAAACAGAACAGCATTAACAAAGCCGTTCTTTTTCAACATCCAAATGAGGACCATGTAGGGGAGGATACACATTGTGTTGCTAATTGGGGGGACCCCCTGGGTACCTTTGTGAGTGTTGTTGTGGGGAGTATTTAGCCCAGTGGCCAAATTGCCGACATAGGAAGCATTGGTTCCGTGGGTCCCCCTCCCCCCCAGGGTCTACCGTTAACACGGCCTCTGTCTCTATTATTAAACCTCTTATATCACCTGTGGCCCTGCGGCTGATGCTGATAGGGCAGATTAGGTGGGGTGTCTGGGTATGGTCCATATTGTTGTAGTGTGAGGTCCTGGGGTGGTTGCATAGCTAGAGGTTGATGGGGGGTGGGTTGTTGTGGCATCTGATTAGCAGAGGCCTTATTTTGATTCACCTTATCTCTCCTCTCTTTCAACTGTGTCTTTGCTACTTGTGACTGCAGAGAAGCCAATTCTTTCTTTTCCTGCTCACATTTCTCAATCTCATTATCAGTGTACTGGGTAACATGAGCTGACCAAATAGTGAACGGTAGGCTGGAGAGTCCAACCACTTGCTTCAACATTTTCTGTATGATGGCGGGCAGTGAGGCCTCTACTGCTCCCCTAAAGTGCATTTCAATTGTACCGTTAGTGGCTGGGTCCTCACCTGTCCGATCTTGCCATAAATCTCTCACTTGGAGTCAGTATGTGGCACCCTTCTCATGGTCGTTAAGTGGGATGTCACACAGCTTGGCCGATTTCATTTGAATGGAGAACTTTTCACTGATTATGGGCCAAAATGAATACACTACTGCTGACAACGGGGATTCATCCCTTTCCAAATGTGTACCTCCTAGTAGTTCCACCTCCTGTAGCATCCCCAAGGAAGTACAGGAGGTGAATACCTGTCTAAAATCTCCCAGAGCAGGTGCTCTTCCAGCACAGGCCTCAAGGAAAGCCTTGATCCATGGCGCACCACCATTATGTATATCTGGCAGCTGATATTTTATCAAGGCTGTGTCTTGGAGTGAGAATGGAGTGTAGTTTGTGGTCACATGGCTTCCGGTTGATGTCACCATGGCCAATGGCATTTGCCTCGCTCAGGGCGCGTGGCTCCTATCCATACATGTATGTACATTACCATATACAGGTCTACGGGCTGCTATGTGTGGACTGTGTCCAGTAGAGGTGGCATCATGTAGATTTAGTCCTATGTCCTCAAAGGCTGAAGTGAGGGCGTATACGGGTGATGTGCCTTGGTCAGTGACTGTCTCTGCATATAACCTAGTGACAAAAGTACAATCTGATCTTGCCCCTGTATTATCAGAGGTGTTTACAGCACGTTCCATGGCTTTTTCTAAAACTACTTTAGTTTTCTCAGTATTTCCTGGCCCCTCTCTGACAGGGCTTTTAGTGAATGAGATGGTAGTTTTAGGCACCAGTTACGCAATCCTCAATTCTCGTAAACACGTGCTGACTACAGCTGATTCACGAATACTGTTTATGTAGAGAACATATGAGTAGTTTGCTGAATCTGGAATGGCTTGTTAGCACCAACACAGCTTCCTGGCAAAATATGTATGGCCTAAGCAGACTAACACTTAAATGTTCATGAATGAGATTCAATATTTGAGACGCTGTACAAAGGTAAATGGAAAGCAACAATATAATTTATTGTACTTACGTGTGCTCAGTTGATCCTCTTTGACCCATCTTTCAATGTCTCTTTGTTTTACATTCTTTAACTGTTGTTGCGGAGGGAGGAGGGGGTCGCTAGATGATGGCATGGAGGGGGAGGGTGGACGCAGCCAATTCCAGAAGGCCTGAAGAGGGTCTCACACGGTCGCTGGGGGAGGGATGATCCACAGCCACCACCATCATCTCAGATTAATAGAGAAACAGACAAGCCATTAAACAACGTGTTTTTATCCTTTTCCGTTTTATCGCATTTATTGATTATTTTGCTTTTGTTCTCACCGTTGCAGCATAAGACTCTAATTCTTACGTTTTTCTTTCCTTCTTCCAATTGTTTCTCCATATTTTTCTCTTGTGTCCTGCACAGAACTTTAACAATCAGGTTCAGGTTGCTTTATTTGTACCCGTAGGTAGATTTGTTTTGCAGTCAGGTGACATACATATTTACAAACCACAATTACATTCAACATAAACACAAACACAGGCACACATGAAGCTGACTATAAACATGATAAAAGTACTCAAGGCTCCATCAATCAGGACATAAGACAAAGAGATAAGAGAAAAAACAAAGAGATAAGAGAGAAGGGTCATATTAAAAAGTTAAAGACTGGTCAAAGAGGTTAAAAACTCAAAAGTCTAAAACCCAATAAAAGATTTAGAACCCAAATAAAAACCCTACAAAAATAAGTAAACATAAAATAAAATGAATAAATAGGTAACTAAATTATGTGCAATATATTGTTACAACTTGTTCAACTCTTTTGACAGCAGCAGGAACAAAGCTGTTTTTGTAGCGCTGGGTTTTACTTTTTGGGACAGCAAACCTCCGTCTGGAGGGAAGAAGCTGAAAGTGGCAGTGCAAAGGGTGGGAGTCATCATTTAAAATGGAGGTAGCAATCCTCTGTACCTGTCTGGTGTACAGGGATGTCAGGCTCAGCTGTGACTCATCAAGCAAACGACTGGACCATCTAACAACCTGATCCAAGGATTTCCTCTGTTTCAGTTTTATCTGACCAAACCATGACACTAAAGCAAAGGATAAAACAGATTCAATAAAAGCCCGATTAAACGTTATCATTATGGTTCGGTCAATTTGGAAGCGTGCAAGTTTCCTTAAACAATGCAAATGTTGCTGACCCTTTTTGCACACCCTTTCACAGTTCTCTTCAAAGTTTAAATTACTATCAATAATCATCCCAGGATATTTGTAGGATTGTACACATTCAGTGGTCTGGCCTTTTAGTACAGTGACTTCGTGCCTGGAGTTTTCCTCCTAAAGTCAATGATCATGTCTTTAGTTTTTGTTGTATTCAGCTGCAGGTAGGAATCCTCACACCAGTGAACAAAATCATTAACTACTGGGCCGTGGCCACTCTCACCATCCTGGAGGAGACTGACAATAACGGAGTCATCAGCATACTTTATAATGTGTCTGTTGTCATGTCTTCTCCGACACATGTTTGTGTACAGGATGAAGAGTAGTGGTGACAGCACACACCCCTGAGGAGAGCTAGTAGAAGAGCACTTTTGGTCAGACAATGTACCATTGACCCTTACTCTCTGCGTCCTGTTGGTTAAAAAATCCAAAATCCAACCCACCAGATTATTACTCAAATCAAATTGTTGCAGGAGCCTTTCAACTAAAATATGAGGTTAACAATTCATCAGCCTTCAATTTTTCTCTAAAACCAAACTTGCTTTTTCATTTTCTGTCCACTCTCACTTCCACAATGCTCATCTCCACAACTTCTATCGATCTATTTATTTATTCATTTATTTTTATTTTATTTATTTATTTATTTATTTATTTATTTATTTATTCCAATTTGCAGTTTTCTTTTCTTTATTTTAAATTACCTCACCTTTATATATTGTCCACCTAGGATTTTTCTACACTTTTATTGTATAAGTAGGAATAAATTTCCTTATTCTCCCCTCTGCCCAAATTAAAGTTGAGCCTTTTCTCTCCAGCTGATTGGGCAGGCCTCGGCTCACTACAGCAAACCCGCATTGGCGGGCGTGGGAGGGCTTTATTTCGCCGTGCATGAACTTAAAGCTTTCCTTTCACCCAGAGAGATAAGGTTCCAAATTTATTAGGAAGATTTGAAGCTCTGTTTGGCAGTAATTTATTAAAGAATGCACTTCCTACAGTTGGCCACACGATGGAGGCACTGTGCCGCAGCTTGAAGGTGGTTCAAGATGGCGTTTACCCACACATGTGCACTGAATGCCACGTGGCCGCCTCTGCCACACGCAATTGTGAAAGCTCAAGATGGCCCCGAAGCCTATTGTCCACAAACCACGACTTGTTTTTCAAAGAAACTGGAGCGCTGCCTCCTTAACTTCAGCTGTAAACATGCCAGAATAACCTTACAACTTTAATTTAGCGCTCCATTTTAATACTGTTATCTCAAATAATCTCCTCTCAGTAACCTGTTTTAAACAATCTCAACTCCACTCAGGAGTGGGGACGAATTGCCTCCCTCCTTTGTGGAAAAACACACACCTGCCTTTGCTCCCCACATGGCCCGAAGAGCGCCGTTAGTTAAATCATACTATGGGAAAAGTTTAGTAGATATTTCCACCCCCGTTATTTCTCAGACCACACATATCCCCTAAAGACACAGAATTAATACAGACATCAGCATGCAGAATTTGGACAATACAAAACAACTATTTTTATTATTATGGACAGTTGCTCACTAAGGAATGGTTAAAAGACTCTTGCGCTGTACTGTAAATTATTACAATTTTATTATTATGGATAGTTTCTCACTAAGGAATGGTTAAAAGATTCTTGCGCTGCCGGCATCAGGCTAATCCTGGCTATTTTTAATTTGGAAGATGGACACGGCCGTTGCCCCTAAGTCTTATAATTCTGGGTCAGACTGCTCCCAGATATTTCCACCGACTCGCCCAACTTTAAGTAGAGGGCACTTTCACTGGAGCCTCGGCAGGTCACCAGTACAAGAGGTACTGTATCATAAAGCTCAGTGCTATACTGATTTAAACAAGCGTGGCTTCACTCCCCAGTGGCATTGGGTCGAACACTTTAAATGGCTCCCCCCTGCATCAGGTTACTAACCCTGGCTATTTTAATTTGGGAGACGATCTCGGATGATCATTGACCACCCCGGTTCTCTAGTCTCATATTTATTTTGGTTCAGTCTGACTCCAAAATGCTTTATCATTTGATGGATTATACACCTGTGAATTGTACGTCCTGATCGCGACTGTCCTACCTCAGACTGATAATAGGACACATGCACTTTCCTTTGCGTGAAACTATTTGTTCAGACTTTACATGTGACTCCCAATTAAATTATAAAATTTGGAGATCGGATATTACCCCTTAGACAATTGTAAATTTAGTATGGCTAAAGTGCAGAAATTTGTGTAGCATGGCATTCTGCCTACCTTTCTGTTTGGGTGCCAAAGTCATCTAAAAAGGGTCCTTCCGATCTGTTCCGGGCTCTTCTCAGAATAGTTCAATCTGGGTCATGGCACCAACATTGTTAAAATCCCAATTCCTTTATTGAAGGATCCAAGAATAAGCCGGAGATTTCTTCAATTCAAAGATCTAACATTTATTCAGAGGTCACATGTAAAGCAAGCAGCACTGGGCTCAGTGTGATGCAGCTCCCTCGGGAGTGTCACCAGACTGACCCCGACTTCTGGGTGCAACTTACATTCATCTTCTCGGGTTGGTTGGGTCAACCCCGTACAATAGGATGGACTTGTACGCAACCGTCTGATTGGCCAGTTTAACTCTGACATGAACAGGCCATCCGCTAGTCACATAAACTATCTCCTAGGATGTAGTATCAAAAGTGTGTGTGTGAATGTTGATTTGGATGTGTAACTAATGTAATAACCTGACTAATAGAAGGGAGAGAGAGAGAAAGAGGGCTCTATAGCTCTGCCTGATTCCTGTTTATCAGATTGTGGTTGCATAACACTTCAGATTCTAGTTTAACACTTAACATATTTTGTTCATAAGCATGTAAACAGAATATGTATAGAATATGCTTAGAGCATAATGGGAGATTACCTACAGAATTATTATTTTGGCACTCTAACTTTTCATGACCCTTTCACTAGGAATTTTGACAATAAACCTTTGTACTTTTTGCAGATCTGTCTCCACTTTTGTTTTATGTGTGAAGGTTACCACCAAGTGACATAAATTAAATACTAAAAGATTGGAAAAGCTGTCAAAGAACAATCCAGCACTTTGAGAAATCACTTTTGGTTTGGTGTAAGTCTGTCAACAGAATTATGAACCATAAAGCACTTTGTGTTGAAATGTTAAATCCCATTAAACCCTAACTCAGGGGTGTCCAATCGTGTGCCACTGAGGGCCAAGTCCCTGCAGGTCCTCTCTTCTACCCAGTCTCTTCAGCAGGTGTTTTCACTGCTCAGCAGTTAGTGGGAAGAAATTCAGTGGAATCTGCTCTTGAAGACACTGGTTGCAGGTAAAGCCTTGCAGGGTCTTGGCCCTCCATGGCACATGATTGGACACCCCTGCCCTAACCCATTATTAGAAAATTCAGATGCTAATATGACCCAGAATTCCTCCATATACTCGTACTATCACTAAAGTGTGCAGTGTCTTCTGCACTGGCACACCCAACAATACAGTCTTCAGTAAATAAAATAATTGTTTTTGGTTACTTTTTCTTACAAATGAGCCATTATTTTCAACATCACTGATAAATGGTTTGTACTGTTGACTCTTTTCCCACCGGTGTCTTAACAGACAAAATAGAAAATCATGATGCAAACACATAAGTCACTAAATTGTTTATTACAATCAGCAGCAAGATCCAGATTATTTAGAATGTGCAAAATTCAAACTCTTAACTGTAAAAAAACAAAACAAAAACAAAAAAACCCCAAAAAACATAGAATGGGTCAAACATGCTGGCCATGCTGCCTCAGTGAGAAGCAACTGGATGTGCCGCTCAAGCTGGTCCTGGTTCAGAAGATCTTCAGCCTGCATCTCTGTAAATAGTGACGCAAGGTCCGGTTTGGGGTGAATCATTTTCCTCTTGCCTAGACAAAAGACAGAAATGGGTGGTGGTTAATTAAAACAAGTTTAAAACAAATTTGAGAAATACACTTGTTGCTAAAAGCCAGTGGTGGAATGTGACAAAAAAGTACTTTGTTGTTGTATTTAACCACAATTTTCATGTAGCTGCGCTTCAGTAAAGTAGATTTTTTACAAGGGCTGGGTTACGTTTAAAATAATTTTTTTTTACTGTGGCCTGAGCAATCAGAATGAGTTAATACATTCAGTTGAATGGAATCTAGTACTTTAACTGAGGGTGTCCATCCCTGAGTATGGAGTCGCTCAGTCAAAATATGTAATTTTTATCAATAAGAGTTTAGCCACCCCTCTGTCACCGCTGTGTCTCTTCTTGCCCTGGCTTCAAGTGTGGGCGGTGTTTTGTACTTGTATTGCTGAAATATAAAACGATGCACTACAATGGGTCTCAAATAGTTGTAATATGTCCTGTTATAGTACTGCGTGAGTTTATTGACGATAAACTATAAACTACACATATAAACTAAATTACAATGGTGACTGAACAACTCCCATTCCCCAAAGTGCAAGATACACTATTATCAATATTACTCATAAGGATCACACAAGTGATCTGACAAAAAAATAAACAAGCGGCTCTTAAACAGTGGCTAATATTGGATGTCCCATTCATTTTCAATTATTCTGTAATTAATATTCACACAATCAAATAAATCTCAGTTTGGCCCCTTTCATATTTGTCAGAGTACATGTGTTTGCCCACATATAGGCTACACCTTTGTATTCCACTTTCAAACACAGCCTACATTTGGGCCTGTAAAGCCTGATTGGACTACCTATTTCAGACAGGAATACTTGCTTTCTACGGGCATGCACTAGTTATACTTCAAGTACATTCAAAAGTGAGTTCTGTAATACTTTTACTTAAGTGGAAATTGTGCTACTTTGGTTTTGGCACTTTATCTGTACTTTAACTTAAAAAACAAAGGATTTGAGTACTTTCTCCACCACTGCTATAAACAACACTCTGTGTGCAACTTGTTTCTTTTTTTTCCCCCCTTGTCCTGTCAGGCAGCTAGGCAAACAGAACAGGGATCTGTCACCCTTATTGTGCCAAAACAGATTTACTTTGCCAAGGGGAGCTTATACAGTACCTAACTGTGTATTGTATATTGTTGTAAACTCCTCCTGTAATAACTTTTAATACTTTATTTTAATTATTTTACCCATGGAAGACCCAACATGATGGGGAAGAGGGAAAGGAAGTGTGTGGAGGGGGGAAAGAAAAGGGAGGGAAACATACAAAAAACCAAACAAACCAACAACTAAAACAAACAAAAGACAAACTGCTTCTTTCACCAAAGATGCCTCAACACAAGTCTGGTTTCCGCACCTGTTAAAGGAGAAACACTTGTGCGTGTATGTCTGCGTGCATATATACTGTATGAGAATGTGCGCAAAATAAGTGTGTGCGTGTGAGTGGTCTGTCAGGAAACATACCAAGCAGACGGCCGGTCACAGCAGCTCTCCCCCCAAGAACCCCGTGCAGGCAAGGCAGCACCACCAACCCCCACAGGGCACAAACGTCCGAGGTCAGCAAGCCCCAGGAAAGCCAGGCATCCGCCCCCAGAGGGACAATCAAGGGAGGCCAGGCTGCTCGGCGGCCAGTGCAGTGAGCCCACACCTCCGGACCCGCCCGACCCCCACTCCCCCAGTGGGGCCAACGCCCACTGGGGGAGTGGGGCACCAGGAGGCCAGCGACCCCACCCCTGGGTTGGAGACCGGCCCACCCCCCAGCACGAGCCCCCCCCAGGCACCCCCACAGCGGGTGCCTGCCCCAGGCACCCGCTGCCTGGGGCAGGCACCCCACCCGCTGCCTGCCCCAGCGCCACTGTCGCACACCCCAGGGACCCCCATGCCCCAAAGAAGTCCCCCCCACCCAGGGGGGGCCCACATTGCCGAGAGGCACTACCTCCCTTAATCCAGCACCTCCCGATTCAGACACACCCCTCCCCACACCTTCACACTCACATGCTCCCACGTGCACCCACATTCACTAACTCCCTCTCACTCATCCAGACCGACCCACTCGCTCCCACCCCCACCCCCACCCAAACCCACCCCTCATTCACCCTTGTTTTATAAGGCGGCTGCGAAGCAGATGCAGCGAGCCTGAACACGCACCAGTGCCCGGTAGTGACCAGGGAGACCACCAGCGCAGGCCAGAGAAGCAGACCCCCACCCCTGGCGTCCACCTGAGCGACCAATCAGCAGACCACCGCAGGCACCCCAAGATGCCACCCGACATGCAAAGCGCTGCACAAAACCGACCCACCATCACCACCTCCATTCATCACCCCGTCACTCTCACTTAACGCTTATATTCAGTCCCCCTCTCACTCCCTTGGTTGTATCTATACATTCAGTAACACCCAGGGATTTTGACAACATGATAGGTCCCAGGCTTCCCACCAGGCCCCGACGCCCCCCCCCCCCGAACATGCAACTCTTTTCTTAACAGTCATCACATGTCATGCTAAACGTTGCCAGTGTCAGAGCATATGCTGGTCGGACTCTAGAACAAAAAGATAAGATAAGAAAAGCCTTTTATTAGTCCCACAATGGGGAAATTCCAGGATTGCAACAGCACAGGGACAGCAACACTCAGAGCAATAATTTAGAAGATAAGAAAATAAGAGCAGTGAATATACATATGTACACATAAATATATAAATATATATATATACACAGTGAGGAGCATTGTAGCTAGATGCAATAAACAGCATAACTGTCTACTTAGTTATCCTACATAGTATGAATATGTACCCATACATATTGTCACCCTCCGTAGCGACTGATATTGTCCTAGTTGTATACTGGAGGGGACCATTTGTGTAAGTCTGTTGCGTCTTTTGCATTCAATACTATTAGGTCGTCACGTTTTTTTTTTTTTTTGCTATCTCTGCGAGCAGCCCTGCTTAGGTTATACAGTCTGACAGCTGTAGGTAGGAAGGACCTGCACAACCTAGGATGTAGTCTACTGCTAAATGAGCTCCTCAGTGCATTCAGTATGTTCTGCATAGGGTGGGACTCTGACTCCAGCAGAGATGACAGTTTAGCCACCATCCTTCTCTCTCCTATCTCCTCCACTGGGTCAAGATGTTGCCCCAGGACAGAGCTAGCTTTCTTGATTAGTTTGTTCAGTCTCTTCCTATCGGCTACTGTAATGCCACTGCCCCAGCAGACCACTCCAAAAGTGATGGCTGATGCCACCGCCGTGTTGTAGAATGTCTTCAGGAGCACCTCTTGTACACCAAAAGACCTGAGCCTCCTCAGTAGCAACAGCCTGCGCTGTCCCTTCTTGTAGAGTGCATCGGTATTGTGTGACCAGTCTAGTTTATTGTTCAGATGAACACCCAGGTACTTGTAGGATGTCACCATCTCAATGTCTGTTCCCTGGATGTTTACTGGTGCTGTGAGGGGTTGTCCTTGCCTGTGGCAGTCCACCACCAGCTCCTTAGTTTTCCTCACGGTGATCTGGAGGCAGTTCCGATGGCACCAGTCCATGAAGTCCTGGATAAGTCCTCTGTACTGCCGACGATCGCAGAGTCGTCAGAGAACTTCTGTAGATGGCAGTGTGTGGTGTTGTGTGAGAAGTCCGCAGTATAAAGGGTGAACAGGAAGGGAGCCAAAACCTTTCCCTGGGGGGTCCCCGTGCTGCCGATGATCGTATCGGACACACAATCCCGGGTTCTCACAAACTGTGGCCGGTTTGTGAGGTAGTCCAGGATCCATGATGACAGGTGCTGGTCCACCCCTGCGCACAGCAGCTTGTCCCTCAGGATCATCGGTTGGATGGTGTTGAAAGCACTGGGGAAGTCAAAGAACATGATCCTCACCGCATCCCCAGGCTTCTGCAGGTGGTACAGGGAACAGTGAAAGAGGAAGATCACTGCATCCTCCACGCTGATGCCATGCTGGTAGGCAAACTGGAGTGGATCCATCGTTGGTCCCACCAGGGGGCAGAGGTGAGCAAGGAGCAGTCTCTCCAGGGTCTTCATCATGTGAGACGTCAGGGCCACTGGTCTGTAGCTGTTCAGGTCTCTGGGGTGGGAAGTCTTTGGTACGAGTACCACACAAGATGTTTTCCACAACTGTGGTACCCTCCCCAGCTTCAGGCTCAGCTTGAAGATGTGCTCCACAATCCCACACAGCTGGTCTGCGCAGGACTTGAGGAGCTTCGTGCTGATGCCGTCCGGTCCCGAGGCCTTCCTCGCCTTGATCTTCCTCAGCTCCGTCCTCACCTGGGTCTTAGTGAGGGTCAGGTTGGGGGGCTGTGTGCTGGGAGTGGGGGGTGTTGGTGGAGTGGGGTGTGGACAGCAGGTCTCGATGATTTTAGAGGCAGCAGTGGTTGGTGTGCAGGCGGATGGGAGGGTGGTTGGTCAAACCTATTAAAAAACAGGTTCAGATTGTTTGCCATCTTCTTCCTGAAGCTGTCCTTGCCTTCTCTGATCTTCCTCCTCAGCTCCCTCTGTACGGACTTCAGCATCTCCCTGTTCCCCGACCTGAAGATCCTCTTCTTCTCTCTTAGAAGTGTTTTTATCTCAGGGTTGATCCAGGGTTTGTTGTTCGAGCAACACCGTATGGTCTTGGTGGGTACGGTGTTGTCCACACAGAAGTTGATGTAGTCCGTGATGGTGTGAGTGAGGCCATCGATGTCTTCACCATGTGGATCGCAGAGCTGCTCCCAGGCAGTGATTTCAAAACAGTCCTTTAGAGCATCCATTGCCTCCTCAGACCATATCTTCACCGTGCGCATGACTGGAGGTTGTCTGTGTACTAGGGGTTTGTACACCGGCAGGAGATGAACCAAGTTGTGATCCGATCTCCTGAGTGGGGGGAGTGGTGATGAGGTGTACGCCTCCTTAGTGTTTGCGTAGAATAAGTCCAGTGTGTGGGGAGACTTGAATAACAAAACCGAATTGCCTTTAATTTCAGTTTATTTCAAGTAACCATTCCACTGTCTGCTCTCATTCCTGAGCAGCGAACAAAGAGAGTGAACACACCAAAGTTCTCTCATTTAAACATTCTCACATCAAACCATTTCCCTCGCGGGGGAAATCACACATCTATCTCAAAATCTCTTTATTCACATTCATTAGCCTTTTATTTACATAACTCCCCCTTCTCTCCTCTCGAGCCTCAGTGGTCAGGAAGTCTTCTGTCCCCTGTCCTCCGCAGGGGGTCCAGGCTCTGTGGCTCCGCACCACAGGGGGCTGGCTCTCCTTCATCGTGGTTAAATCACATATGCAGTGTCCAACATATACATGTCTCACAACACAGCTATATAACCCCCCCCAAACGATGAAGAACAGACTAATTCCTAAAATTTAATAGCACCTTACTCACTACTGAATAATCAACACCAACGTTCAGTCTGTGCGCCGCTTGGGCTTCAGCCGTCTGCCGAATCTGCTGTGAGTTGGCCCCGCCTTGCCTGCGGTGCTTTTCTGCTTCGGCTCTGTTGACTGAGGAAGAGAGTGATTAATTGCCCCCTGCGGGGGCCTGCCTCGTCGAGTCGCCACTGCGACCGGTACAGACACGTCCTTCATGACAAAAGCAGGTTTTAGTCTGTCAATACTGACTGTCTCTTTTCTGTCTCCAAAATCTAGCACAAATTGCTTATCACCTGCCTCCAGCACTCGAAATGGCCCTTCGTAAGGTGGTTTGAGTGTTGCTTTAAGGGCTTCGCGCCTGACAAAAACGAAATCGGCATTTTTCAAAGCCTTGGGGACGAAAACTCGTGGAAAAGCGTGATGAACCGGACCCGGGAGCGTGTCTGCCCCCGTGCCGACTAACGGTCCCAGAGCCGAGAGAGGTGGGGGCTCTGGGTGCTCTGGTAAAAACTCGCCCGGCAGCCTCAGAGTTTGTGCGAATACCAGCTCCGCTGGGGAGGCATCTAAGTCCTCTTTAGGCGCAGAACGCAACCCTAATAAAACCCATGGAAGTTTATTTACCCAATCTGCATCCGTGAGCGACGCTCTGAGTGCTGCCTTCAAAGACCTATGAAAACGCTCGCATAAACCATTGGCCTGAGGGTGGTAAGCCGTAGTGCGGTGAATTTTGGCTCCTAAGCCGTTGGCCATCGCTGACCACAGCTCAGAGATGAATTGCGGTCCTCTATCGGATGTAATGTCCAACGGAACCCCGAAGCGCGCCACCCAAGCCGTTAAAAAAACGCGAGCCACCTCCGCGGCCGTGGTCGTCGCAAGTGGGACCACTTCCGGCCAACGTGTGGTGCGGTCCACCATTGTCAAAAGATACGTGAACCCCTGTGATGCCGGTAGGGGGCCCACAAGGTCGACGTGCACATGGTCGAACCTTCTGGCCGGAATGCGGAACGGTTCTAACGGGGCTCTTGTGTGCCTGTGAATTTTGGCCCGTTGACAGGAAATGCAGGTTTTTGCCCATTGCTTCACGTGCTTGCGCAGGCACGGCCAAACAAACTTTTCCGCCACTAGTTTCACCGACGCGCGCACCCCCGGGTGCGCTAGTGAGTGGACCGAGTCAAAAACACGGCGGCGCCACGTGGCCGGAACCACCGGACGCGGGCGCCCCGTCAACATGTCGCAGATCAGGGGGGGCATACCGGTTTGTAAACACTTGCTCTCCAGCCTCAACCCTGTTGGTCCAGACTGGAGCGCGCGCACGTCTGCGTCCGCCCCCTGGTCCGCTGCCATGGCTGCGTAATCTATACCCACGTGCACCGGGGCTGCGCGCGCCACCGTGCCGCTCTCCTGCGGCGCGGTCACGGTGGCCCGTTCTGCCTCTGCGCGTGTTGGGGTCGTGAACGCGCGTGAGAGACAATCCGCTACTACATTGAATTTGCCCTCGACGTGCCTAATGTCAGTGGTAAATTCCGAGATTGCGGCCAGCTGCCTCTGCTGCCTGCCGGACCACGGGTCTGAAATTTTGGCCATGGCGTATGTGAGCGGCTTGTGGTCCACATAAGCGGTGAAGCACCGTCCTTCCAGCCAGAACTGGAAATGACGAATAGCCAAATGCAGCGCCAACAGTTCTCTGTCAAACGCGCTGTATTTTCGTTCAGCCGTGCTTAAAGATTTGCTAAAGAAAGCCAAAGGCTGCCAAACTCCGGCTACCTGTTGCTCAATAACGGCCCCTATGGCTAAATCTGAAGCGTCTGTCGTCAGCGCGATACGTGCTGCAGGGTCTGGGTGGGCCAGGAGCGCAGCGTCAGCCAAGGCTTTTTTAACCTCTGTGAACGCGCGCTCCCGCTCCGGGCACCACTCGACCGCCTGGGTCGGTTTTTGTTTTTTGAGCGCGGCATATAACGGTTGCATGATTTGAGCTGCGTGGGGCAGGAATCGGTTATAAAAATTCACCATCCCCAAGAATTCCTGTAGTGATTTGACCGTTTGTGGACGGGGAAAATCCGCTACCGCGCGTACTTTCTCTGGTAACGGAACCGCTCCCTCCGGGGAGACGCGGTGACCCAAAAAATTGATCCGCTCGACGCCGAACTGGCACTTGGCTGGGTTAACTATTAAGCCGTGCTCTCCCAGCCTCCTAAAAACTGCTGTGAGGTGCGTTTCGTGTTCGTCCTCTGAAGTACTCGCGACCAAAATGTCGTCGAGGTACACAAACACGAAAAGGAGATCGCGTAACATGGCATCCATCATCCGCTGAAATGTTTGCGCCGCCCCTTTGAGACCAAACGGCATGCGTAAAAATTCGAAAAGTCCGAACGGGGTTATTACCGCTGTTTTAGGAATGTCCTCCGGTTGGACCGGGACTTGGTGATAGCCGCGAACTAGATCAATCTTTGAAAAAAATGCGCGCCCCCGCCAGGTGCACCGAAAAATCCTGAATGTGCGGGATGGGATAACGATCGTGCGCCGTAGCGTTGTTTAGCCTGCGGTAATCCCCGCACGGTCTCCAGGAGCCATCGGCTTTCGGTACCATGTGCAGCGGCGAAGCCCACGGGCTCTTCGACCTACGAACGATGCCCAGCCTCTCCAGGCTGGCGAACTCCTCGCGCGCAATGGCGAGCTTAACTGCATCCAAGCGCCGAGCTTTTGCAAACACGGGAGGACCAGACGTGGGGATAAAGTGTTTCACCCCGTGCTTCGCGACCGTCGCTGAAAAAGTGGGCACAGTGAGCGCTGGAAATTGGGTGAGGAGTGTGTGAAACTTACCACCTGCTGTAGCGACGTGGGTCTGTACTGGTGGCGGGGACACTCGAGCTGAACAGGGGAGAGAGTAAAAAGAGAGTGCATTTACCAGCCGTCTATTAGCAAGATCAACTAACAGATTGTGTGAACACAAAAAATCCGCGCCCAACATGTTGAAACTCACCGCCGCTATTACAAAAGTCCATTCATATGTGCGGCCATGTAAGCACAAAGGCGAGGTCCTTCTCCCGTAGGTGTTGATGTTCGAGCCATTTGCCGCTGTAGCTCCGCTACCGTGGGGTCCAGCCACCCGGTCCGCGTATGTTGGGGTGATGAAGCTCACTTGTGCTCCGGTGTCGATGAGGAACTCTCGTCCGGAGCGCGCATCCATGATGTAGAGCAGCTTGTTGCGTTCTCCGAGGGTCGAAGCTGCTAGCGACCCCCGGTCTTGCCGTTTCCCGAACTCCTGAAGATGCAGGGCGGCACACACCTGCGTGCCTTCTCTGCGAACCTCCGATGGTAAAAGCAGAGATCTTCCCCTCCGCTGTGTCGTGCCCGCGCCTCTGCCGCCGGGCTATTGGCTCCACCTCGTCGCGGCCGTGTTGCCGCCGTCGTCGGCCAGTCTGGTTCTGCCGCCTCTGGCTCCCCGCTGTCTCGGGTCGCCGCTGTGGTTGCTTGCCCGCCGCAGGCGTCCAGGATCCCATCTGCCTCCTGGGCCAGCTCCCGGAACTCCTCCAGGGTGTGACACTTTTTGCCGGCCAGCGTGCTTCTCGCATGCGCCGGGAGGTTGGAGAGGAAGATGAACTGAAAAATGAAATCATCGTTGTCCAACCCTCTCAGCTGTATCATCTCCTCCATCAGTGCGCTCGGCCTGTGTCCACCTTGGTCTAGCAAAGACAGGATCCTCCTCGCCCTCACTTCAGCCGAGGGGGTGAAAAACTTGATGAGGGTGGATTTCAGCTTGCCGTACCTGTCGGTCGCGGGTGGCTGCTCCACCAAGCTTTGCACGCACCGAGCTGTGCTGTTGTCCAGTTTAGCGATGACATGGTGGAACTTAGTGTCATCCACCGTCACTCCTGCGAGCGCGAACTGCGACTCTGCTTGCAGAAACCACGACCGTGGGTTATCCTGCCAGAAATCAGGCAGCTTAACGGCCACTGCGCTCGCCAGCTCTGAGTGCTGTGAGTCCGGGACCCTGAGAATTTCTTCGTTCATTCTCAACGTCGTCAGTCACCAATGTGGGGAGACTTGAATAACGAAACCAAATTGCCTTTAATTTCAGTTTATTTCAAGTAACCATTCCACTGTCTGCTCTCATTCCTGAGCAGCGAACAAAGAGAGTGAACACACCAAAGTTCTCTCATTTAAACATTCTCACATCAAACCATTTCCCTCGCGGGGGAAATCACACATCTATCTCAAAATCTCTTTATTCACATTCATTAGCCTTTTATTTACATAACTCCCCCTTCTCTCCTCTCGAGCCTCAGTGGTCAGGAAGTCTTCTGTCCCCTGTCCTCCGCAGGGGGTCCAGGCTCTGTGGCTCCGCACCGCAGGGGGCTGGCTCTCCTTCATCGTGGTTAAATCACATATGCAGTGTCCAACATATACATGTCTCACAACACAGCCATACAGTGTTTTATTGGCTCTAGTGTGGCATGTGACATACTGGGTGAACGTGGGCAGGATAGGGGACAGTGAAATATGGTTGAAATCATCAGAGATGAAGAGGAAAGCATCTGGGTGTTCTGTCAGCAGCCTGCCAGTTACTGAGTGAATGGCGTCATGCGCTGTCCCAACGTTCGCCGTCGGATTTGCATAAATACTGTAACAATGCAGATCACATGTGAGTATTCCCTCCGGAGACAGGTTGGCCGCATGCTAACAGCTAGCAACTCAATGTCTTTGCTGCAGTGCTGTTCCTTAACCGTGATATGTCCCGGCCTGCACCATCTGTTATTGACATACATTATCACTCCTCCGCCCCTTGCCTTCCCACTGTCTGGTGTCCGGTCTAAAAAATAGACACAACTTAAGTACATGCACAGCACAGAAGTGCAACATGTAAAAAAAAAACAAACAAAAAAACACCTTTTTAACCAGGATTACCACTAGCTTATTTCATTAGATGTCGACGCAAACGCAAAATACAAGCAGAGCAAAGAGTTAGCACTGATGGCTAACTAGCTAGCTCATTGTCTGCATACAGGAGACAACGCTGTTGTTTGTTCAAAGTGAACTTTCCACCACTGGGATAACTAACGTAAAAGATGCATAATATCACATCATATCACAACACTCACCATCCTCTATAACCTCTATATCAATGTTTTTCAACTGCTGTGGTCGGGTCCTCACGTTATTTGCCGATCGGTGGCCGCAAATTCATTTCGGGTGGCTCTGTCTAGTTCCCTCTGGATTCTCTCATCAGCCAAAAGGCACAGAAAAGTCTAGGACCACGGCGTTGTTTTCTGTGAAGCCATTCTATCGTTGTTGTTTATACTGATACTTGCTTGCTTGCTCGCAGACGAATTTTTGCAAATGGCAGCTGGAGATTCTGTAGAAGACATCGCTCTCATGACGTTATGCCCTGACCAATCAGCGGCCTGCAGTCTGTTGACGTCAGATTTTCAGCTCGAATCTACACGGTTGGAACTCAAATGGTGTGGGCACGATTTTCGTACCTCATTTTAGTATCAGGCACTAATGGAAAAGCCTATAAAGTGCGCCAAGTCGAAGTGAGTAGGGCTAAAGCAGTGAAAGGGGCTTTCATGTCTGTCCCAGCGCAAGGCTTGTGTGATGTAAATTTCATCATCAGCTTCAGTCACAGTGCTCCTCCGTGGCTGAGCACGCGCAGCCCAAATTTTGTGACTGATTTGAATAAGCATGCACAAGATGAGATGAGATGAGATTCAACTTTATTGTCATTATCCAACCTCCCATTCAAAAGCATGCTTGACAGAAAAGATGCAAAAAAATGAAGAATATAAACAACCATGTGTGCGTCAGCCTTGTCCAAAGTGTGGGCACACCAGAGCAGAAAGGAACATAAACCTACCTTCATGAGACCAGTGCCTGTGTACTTACATTCACAGTCACCACAAACAGCAGATGGACAACTGGTCCTCAAAACTGCAGACCATGGACAATGCATCGTCAGAATTTTGGACAACTTGTCCCCACTCTAAAACAAGACTACAAATTGCTATCAATTCACACTTTATGACAAATAAATGTGTGACATTAATGCGCGCACACACACATGCACGCGCACGCACGCACGCACGCACGCACGCACGCACGCACGCACGCACACACACACACACACACACACACACAGAGTGGTGTGAAAAAGTGTTTGCCCCCTTCCTGATTTCTAATTCTTTTGTACGTTTGTCACACTTAAAAGTGCCATGAATTGCCCTTCGGGGCAGAGAGGTGAGACCCACGTGCTGAACTGTGAGTTTGTGAGGTTTATTGAAGATAACACAACATAAGCCCAAACTGTGCTCAAACACAAAATACAAACAAGAGAGCAAACTTACTGATAAGGAACACCAGAGCAGGGACAAGGCTCTGGTGGAGCTGAAGAGAAACTCAGTCAAGACAGCGGCAATGAGCAATGAAAATAACTGCCCTTGAATAGGGTCAAAAACAATTTACATAAGCAATGACAGGTGTGGGTCACATGAGCGGGCAGAAGGTAACAACGATTCATAATTAGGACCAGCTGGGGGCAATGAGAGAGGAGCCAGTGGAGCTGACAGCTGACAGGGGCGATGCCCACATGGAGCACAACCCCAGAAATGTCACTGACAGCTGTCAGCCACAACAGTAAAGATATGCAGAATAAAATATCAGTAAATGCAGACTGATAACTAAATACAAATTAATACACAATAAGAGCGTGACAAACTAAGACATAAACAGGAAAATGGAAAACAATGCGAGAATAACAGAAACCAAAAAGCACAAAATACAACAAATATATAAATACAGAGAAAGAGTCATGAGACTAAACAAGATGGAAACCTCCTGTGCTGAGCTCATGACAGAGGCCCCCTCTCAAGGGGTGGAAACCAGACACCAAAGGGTAACATCAAGAGAAAAAGACAGACACCCCCCCCCCTCCAATAGAAGCACAACAAAACCCATCCTTGGTGGGTGGTGGGGGGAACAGGCTAGAAGGAAACAAAACAAGACCCTGCTCAGGACCCACACCAGTGAAAACCAAAATCATCTAAGTTCCCTGGACCAAAGAGCTAGACAGTTCAGGTGGGCGGCCAAAGTTCCAGGCCTGGCAGATGGCATGAAGGAAAGAGTCGGGTGGTTGACCAGGGAACGTGGGCCACCCAACCCTGCGGCAAAGTCTGTCAGATGGTCTGCCAGATTTTTTTAGCCACCTGGATGGAAAGGGTGGTCTAGGAGGCGGCTTCCCGACAGGGAGAACTAATTGTGGGCACAATAGAGGAGTCGGGGGAACCATGACGATGTCAAGTGGAGGAGAGGGAACCGCAATGATTTTGGGCAGAGGAGAGGGAACCACAGTGGTGCTGGGCAGAGGACAGAGAACCACAATGGTGTCTGGCAAAGGAGAGGGAACCACGATGGCATCTGGCAGAGGAGGGGGAACCACGACGACATCAGGCAGAGGAGGGGGAACCACGATGGAATCAAGCAGAGGAGGGGGAACCATGATGGCATCAGGCAGAGGAGGGGGAACCACAACGCCCTCGGACTGACCTGTAGCAACCTCGGTGGTCCCGGACTGGGACATTGCTGCACCTGCAGTGGCTCTGGACTGGAGCGGAGCTGCACCCATGGTGGATATGGACTGGAGCGGAGCTGCACCTGCGGTGGCTCTGGACTGGAGAGGAGCTGCACCCCACAGTGGGCCTGGACTGGGCCAGAGCTGCACCCACGGTGGGCCCGGACTGGGCAATAGCTGCACCCACGGTGGCTGCTGGGCTGGAGCATAACGACCATGGTGGGCCCACACTGGAGTGCAGTACCCAAGTTGGTTTCAGGCTGGGGTACAGCACCCACACTGGTCCTTGACTAGGGCACAGCACCCATGGAGATCCAGACTGAGGAGGAGCTGCACCCATGGAGGTCCTGGGCTGTGACAGAGCACCTGCGACAACCTCAGCCAATGGGGAAGTAGCACCCTCGGAGGTCTCGGGCTGGGATGGATCACCCGTGACGACCTCATCCGGAGGTGGAGCAGCACCCATGGAGGTCTCAGGCTGGGATGGAGCACCCGTGACAACCTCAGCGGGGGGAGCTGGACCCATGGGGATTTCAGGCGGTGAGCCGGGACCCATGGAGACTTCTGGCAGAGCTGGATGATCCTCGGTGACCCTGGGGGAAAGCACAGGCAAAAGAGGCAAAGAAACAGGGTCAGGGTCACTGGCAGCAGTGGAGCCCAGCGAGGTGAACTCAGGTGCAGCTGACGGCTGCACTTGGCTCTCCCCACCAAGAGCCAGACAAGATCTCTCCAAAATAGAAACAACAAAGACAAAGGAGAGCACTTGACTGATCTTAAGTTCCACTGCTGTGCAGGACTTCGTCGATCCAGGCGATAGTTCTTCGGGCCCGGCCCTCTGAAGGTCCAACTCTGGCTCTGCTGTGGCAGCCCCTGCAGCAGGCATGGTGGTCAATACAGTCCTGGGACCCCCCCCAGCGAGGTGACCCACGCAGGTGGCTTGCCCTGCATGATGGCAGGAGGTTGGCTGCCTGCTGGTGCTGGATCCTGCTCAGCTGAATCCCGGGGATGCTCTTTCGTTGGCACAGGTGTTGGCTCAGACTCAGCACTCACTCTTCTTCCAGAGAATGGCTGCGGGGCTGAAACAAGGTCCTCCAGAGCCGCAGGCTCCTCCAACGTCCGGCGGCTCAATCCTGGGGCCGGCGGACACTCAGGGGGCAGAGGAGGAGACACAGAGAGAGCAGGTGAAAAGTCTTTAACTGCAGCAGGTGGTGAGAGCTCACAGGACTGCGGGGGCTGAGCTTCACTACCAGGAATCAGGCAAGAAAATTTATATGTGGCTAATAAAGAATGAAAAGACACTTGCCTTTATTCCCGGGGCATGATGTTTTCTGCTGCAGTAGGTATAGAATCCACCCTCTCCATGGCCTCAGTGGTTATGGGCCCCTCAATGGAAAGTGGAGGAGCCACCCCTGCAGACATGGTGACGGGCGGAGCCGGAAAGGAAATGGCTGACCTCTCGGCAGCGGAAGGAATCGCCAAGGGGAAGCAGGAAACAGCAGCTGCGGAGAGAGGAGAAACTGGCGGGACAGCCGGAGAGGAAATATACGAAGAGGGCACTGCTGCGGGAGTCTTCTGCCTTGGCGAAGGGAAAACTGCTGCCTGAGAGTTGGAGGCGTTCTTCTTGCGGGATTTCCCTGGATGGTGGCGTTCTGGAGCAGGTGGAGCGGGAACAGGAACAGGTGCCAGAGACTGGTGAGGAGTCGATACTACAGAGGTCCGGGAACGCCTCCCCTTCGACGTGGGCCCAGATTTCCTTGGGGAATTCCTCACCATCTCACTGTTCTCACGTTGCAGAGCCACCACCAGAAAAATCCTCTCCACCCCCTCAGCATGCTCCTTGAGCTGAGGACACCGATGAGCAGCTGCCTCCGCGAGATCCAGATACCACAGTGCGTCATTCGGGATTAGACCGATGCCTGCTGCGGACATGAGCCTGTCCATCTCCATAAGGGTTTTGCAGCATTCCCACTCCTGGCTCATTGGGTAGCTGCGCCCACCTGTGGAGTCCAAATGGGCTGATGACATGTCGACCGCTCCAGAAAAACAGGTGAGTGAAAACCAAAAAACCCCGAAAATCCACAAACTCACAGCAGCTGGGTCTCTTACTGGCCGCTGCCTTCTGTCATGAATTGCCCTTCGGGGCAGAGAGGTGAGACCCACATGCTGAACTGTGAGTTTGTGAGGTTTATTGAAAATAACACAACAGAAGTCCAAACTGTGCTCAAACACAAAATACAAACAAGAGAGCAAACTTACTGATAAGGTACACCAGAGCAGGGGCAAGGCTCTGGCGACGCCCACATGGAGCACAACCTCGGAAATGTCACTGACAGCTGTCAGCCACAACAGTAAAGATATGCAGAATAAAATATCAACAAATGCAGACTGATATCTAAATACAAATTAATACAAAATAAGAACGTGACAAACTAAGACATAAACAGGAAAATGGAAAACAATGGGAGAATAACAGAAACCAAAAAGCACAAAATACAACAAATATATAAATACAGAGAGGAGCCATGAGATTGAGCAAGGCGGAAACCTCCTATGCTGAGCTCATAACAAAATGTTTCAGATCATCAAACAAATTTAAATATTAGACAAAGATAACACAAGTAAACACAAAATGCAGTTTTTAAATGAAAGTGTTTATAATTAATGGTAAAAAAAAATCCAAACCTACATGGCCCTATGTGAAAAAGTGATTGCCCCCCCATTAAAACATAAATCAGCTGTTGGTCAAATAGGTTCTTTTATATGAACAAAATATAAATAAATAAATAAATAAATAAATAAATAAATAAATAAATCAGCTGTGGTTTGTCACATCTTTGGAAAGCTGAGTTATATTTCTCTAGCCACACCCAGGCCTGATTACTACCACACCTGTTCTCAATCAAGAAATCACTTAAATAGGACCTGCCTGACAAAGTGAAGTAGACCAAAAGATCCTCAAAAGCTAGACACCACGCTGCAATCCAAATAAATTCAGGAATGAATGAGAAACAAAGTAATTGAGACCTATCAGTCTGAAAAAGGTTATAAAGCCATTTCTAAAGCTTTGGAACTCCAGTGAACCACAGTGAGAGCCATTATCCACAAATGGCGAAATCATGGAACAGTGGTGAACCTTCCCAGGAGTGGCCGGCCAACCAAAATTACCCCAAGAGTGCTGCAACGACTCATCCAAGAGGTCACAAAAGACCCCACAACAACATCCAAAGAACCACAGGCCTCACTTGCCTTAGTTAAGGTCAGTGTTCATGACTCCACTATAAGAAAGAGACTGGGCAAAAATGGCCTGCGTGGCAGAGTTCCAAGACAAAAACCACTGTTGAGAAAAAAGAACATAAAGGGTCGTTTCAGTTTTGCCAGACAACATCTTGATGACCCCCAAGACTTTTTGGAAGTTGTGTGTCCCATTACATCCGGTGTAAAAGTAACAACATTTTAGAAAAGGAACATCATACCAACAGTAAAATATGGTGGTAGTGTGATGATCTGGGGCTGTTTTGTTGCTTCAGGTCCTGGAAAACTTGCTGTGGTAAATGGAATCATGACTTCAGCTGTCTACCAAAAATTCCTCAAGGAGAATGTCGGGCCATCTGTTCATGACCTCAAGCTGAAGCACACTTGGATTCTACAGCAGGACAATGATCCAAAACACACCAGCAAGTCCACCTCTGAATGGCTTAAGAAAAACAAAATGAAGACTTTGGAGTAGCCTAGTCAAAGTCCTGACCTGAATCCGATTGAGATGCTGTGGCATGACCTTAAAAAGGCGGTTCATGCTTGAAAACCCTCTAGTGTGGCTGAATTACAACAATTCTGCAAAGATGAGTGGGCCAAAATTCCTCCACAGCGCTGTAAAAGACTCATTGCCAGTTATCGCAAATGCTTGATTGCAGTTGTTGCTGCTAAGGGTGGCCCAACCAGTTATTAGGTTTTGGACAAATTTCACACTTTTTCACACAGGGCCATGTAGGTTTGGATTTTTTTCCCCTTCATAATAAACACCTTCATTTAAAAACTGCATTTTGTGTTTACTTGTGTTATCTTTGTCTCATATTCAAATTTGTTTGATGATCTGAAACATTTAAGTGTGACAAACATGCAAAAAATGAGAACTCAGGGAGGGGGAAAAGATTTTTTCACACCACTGTATGTATGTATGTACGTATGTAAGTACATATATATATATATATACGTATATATATATATATATACGTATATATATATATATATATATATATATATATATATATATATATATATATATATACAGTATATATATATATATATATATATATATATATTATATGATGTGTGTACAGAGCAGGCCTCACAATAAAACAAGACTAATTACTAAGAAATCAAACACACACACGTACAGAGGAGGCCTATATATTGGTGGAACACCACGTACTGTACATTAGGTTTAGATTGTGGTTGATACCACAAATGAACTCGGGATTGGTTTTCCTGCCTTCCTTCAGGTCAACCACCAGGTTGTGAAGATGCATCTAGAGCGCCACATACAATGCCATCCATCCATCCATCTTCTTTCACTTAATCCTTTTCGGGTCGCGAGGGGGCTGGAGCCTATACCAGCATCTTTGGGCGAGAGGCAGGGTACACCCTGGACAGATCGCCAGTCCATCGCAGGGCCAACACAGAGAGACAGACAACCATTCACTCTCACAGTCATACCTAAGGACAATCTAGAATCCCCGTTTTTTTTTTTTAATGCCAATTAACCTAACTTGCATGTTTTTGGCATGTGGGAGGAAACCGGAGAAATCCTGGGGTAAACCCACGCAGACACGGGGAGAACATGCAATGCCATGAAAAATTATTTCCCTCTTTCCCGATTTCTTATTTTTTTTTGCATATTAGTCACATTTGAATATTTCAGATCATCAAACAAATTTTAGTATTAGACAAAGATAACCTGAGTAGATACAAAATACAGTCTTTAAATGATGATTTCATTTATTAAAAGGAAAAAAGCTATACAAACCTACTGTGCCCGGTGTGAAAAAGTAAGCCCTCGGTTACATCATAAATTAACTGTGATTAACCACATTTTTTTGAAATCTGAGTTCAGTTTTACTAGCCACATCCAGGCCTGATTACTGTCCAACCTGATGAATCAAGAAATCACTTCAATAGAACCTATTTGACAAAATGAAGTAGGCTAACAGATCTAAGCCGCCCTCCGCCCCAACATCATGCCATTATCCAAAGAAATTTAAGAACAGATGAGAAACAAAAACCAAGAACAACATCTAAAGAGTTGCCTCAGTTTGGACACTGGTCTATGATCAACGATAAGAAAGAGACTGGGCAAAACTGCATAGAAGAGTTCCAAGGTGAAAACTGCCAAGGGTGGCACAACCACTTATTAGGTTTAGGAGGCAATTACTTTATCACAAAGGGCCAAATAGGTTTGGATAGCTTTTTTTCCCTTAATAAATTGAATCATCATTGAAACACTGTGTTTTGTGTCAGGAGCCGAGCCGGCTTTGTTTCCCCTGGCTTGGTCCTGACCTCTCTGTGGGTTTAGGTGCCACTGTATATGTGCATATTATGCATTCTGTGCTGCTTCCTCACCCAAAGCTACTGCTTTCTGGCTGGCAGCAGTGAGGCAGCCCCTTTGGCTCACGTGCTGTCTTACTGTCTGCCGGTCCGACCACGCCCCCTCTCTAATTACCATCAGCTGTTCCCATGCCCGTATGCCATCTTTCTGCTCCTTGCCCAGGTGCTGGCAACTTCATCATCACCAGCAGTGTGTGTACTTAAGCGCTTTTTGCCAGTCACGCACTGCTGGGTCATTGAACATTATACGTTGAAGGTTGTATCCCTCCTTGTGTGCAACTGAGTTCTACGGCGTGTTCACCACTCCATTTCGAGCGGTGGTTCCCCGGCATCGGCTCTGCGATATCGGCTCTGGGATGCCGGCGTGGTGAGCACGTCTCCCTTCATGCGTTCGTGGGCCGATGTCGGCCCTCGAACGTTCACTGTAAGTGTTCTTGCATTTTTTGTACGTCCTCACCGTTTTGGGACTGTTTGTGTGTTCTTTAATAAATGTGTGTGGTATTAACCCTGCACATAAATCCTCATCTTTTCACCCCTCGTCGTGCGCAATGGAGAAGCGCACGGGAGGGTTCATGACAGTTTTGTATTTACATGGGATATCTTTGTTTAATATTAAAATTTGTTCGATGATCTGAAACATTTAAGTGTGACAAATATGCAAAAATATAAGAAATCAGAAAGGGGGCAGATACTTTTTCCACAGGACTGTAGCTCCTATTCATGCTCTTGGCACAACGGATCATCTTTCCAGAATTTCTTTAACCACCTAAACTGCCTTTACATACAGTACATTTTCTATCTATCTATCTATCTATCTATCTATCTATCTATCTATCTATCTATCTATCTATCTATCTATCTATCTATCTATCTATCTATCTATCTATCTATCTATCTATCTATCTATCTATCTATCCAAACTCATCAGCTTCCAGTCTGACCATCACGTTCATGTGACATCAGCAATGTGAAGGCATGAAACTTGATAGACTGGGGAAATGCACTGTTATCTGTGGACGATCAGACCTGCATCTCTTTAAAGTTTACAAGGCCATGGAAAGTTATTGAGGTGTTAATTTATGTTAATGGAACCAGTGACTGCAGCTTGCCAACTGCACTTTGAAAGTGGCTCCAGAGACAGGTGTCTGGTGTATGCTACTCTGCTGCTTGGCAACTAGGAAACCAAATGTACTTAATTTATTATCAAAAAGGTAAGGTTTTGACTGGGAAAAGTTATCTTTAACACTTTAAATTGACATTATTGATAAAGACTATTCATGAAATTTGGAGAAATTACCTTTAAATAAAAAAGGAAAACACAGTTAGTACTGTGGCGGGTTGGTAGAACCCCCACAACAGACTAAGGACAGTCAGCTCGCTATTCCTGGTTTTTTCCACTGCACTGCTGTGATGTAATGTGCCATGCATGCATTGTGATGTTAATGTGCCATTCATGCATCCTGTCCTTACTGTGCCTCTCATATGCAAATGCTCATACCAACTGCTGTGAATGCTCTTTGATGTATTGTCTGTTGTTGGGTATATATGCTGCACGACTCTGTAACTCATTCTCTCTCTCTTCAACTGCTGCTGCTGGACACACACACTCTGTGTCTCTTTGCTGGAGAGCCTCCGAGCCGCCCATTCGGCGAGCTTCGTGACGGCGGTATGATTTAATAAACCTGCTTAAAACCTTCACCAACGCCGCTTTATTTCATGCCGCCGCACTGGTGACCCGACGCTGAAAAGAACACGCTGCCAGTGAATGCTTCACTGGTGACCCCGACAAAAAGCACACGTTTTGTGTGACGCAACCTTCTGGTCTGGACAGTTACGCTGGTGACCCCGAGAATGCAACCTTCTGGTCTGGACAGTTATGCTGGTGACCCCGAGAATGCAACCTTCTGGTCTGGACAGCCGCACTGGTGACCCGACGCTGAAACGAACACGCTGCTGGCGAACGCAGCACCCGGCTGGGACTCTCCGACGACAAGCGAACGCGGCAGCCTGACTGATCTGCCCTCCCTTCTGCTTCAGGGAGACTTCGACGCAGAGTTTCCAGGTGAAACTCTCCGGAGACCACCCACGACCGGGAAAGCCGCAGCAAACTTCATGGTGAGATCTGCATGCCTAGATCGGCACATCCACGCTGGACCGGCTGCGCTCACAGCCCCTCCACACGAGAGCGCATGCACCTCGTCCCCTCTCCACGACGGCGACCTCCATGGCCGACGGAGAAGGCAGCGCATGGACCTGAACGCACTGCCTCCCTCTCACCGCTCCAACGCATCTGCACGAGCTCGAGGGACAAAGATTGTCTACTTCCTCTCACCGCTCCAACACAATGAACAGGGATGATTAAGCTCCCTGACCCTGTCTCCTCTCCAGCTGGCCCAACAACGCACGGAGCCCCGGCACACGCACCGGGGAGTTACGAGGACGGCGCAACACGCACGGGACAAATACGGCTCCACAGACCGCCAGCATCCTCCGCCGCTGCACACAGAGCCTTCAGAGCTGCCCTCACACCTGAAGCACGCACGCAGCATGCACGAAGGATTTGTCAATGGTCTCAGCCACGGCACACACGGGGAATTCAGTGGTTTTGCGGTTCCCGAGGGCTTTTAAGGTTGTGCCTGCACCTAAAAGTCAACACGCCAAGTCCCTTTGCTTCTGTTTTTCCTTACAGCCGCTCCTGCTTTTCTTCACGGCCACTATTAATCCTTGCAGGACTTAATTGCGGGAGGAGCCAGTGACTAATTTTTCTTCTTGTGATCTCCGCACGTTCAACGGGACAGCCCCTCGACATCGCGGAACAACAAGCAATTTTTGCGCGGCCCGGATGATTTCACCGCCCCCGGCCGGCACTTACTACCCCCCTCCCCCCTCCCCCTCCACCTGCACAGAGCTTTTCCCTGCTCGCTGCCCAAGCTGCAATATCGAGGCCTCGGCCCCCTGCCGAGCCCTCTGGGGGGGAGCTGTGGCGGGTTGGTAAAACCCCCACAACAGACTAAGGACAGTCAGCTCACTACTCCTGGTTTTTTCCGCTGCACTGCTGTGATGTAATGTGCCATGCATGCATCCTGTCCTTACTGTGCCTCTCATATGCAAATGCTCATACCAACTGCTGTGAATGCTCTTTGATGTATTGTCTGTTGTTGGGTATATATGCTGCACGACTCTGTAACTCATTCTCTCTCTCTTCAACTGCTGCTGCTGGACACACACACTCTGTGTCTCTTTGCTGGAGAGCCTCCGAGCCTCCCATTGGGCGAGCTTCGTGATGGCGGTATGATTTAATAAACCTGCTTAAAACCTTCACTAACGCCGCTTTATTTCATGCCGCCGCAAGTACCAGCTAATTAAGGTTTGGTGTCTACATATAAGGTCACTCTTGTTAATTGCTATTACTTTTACCAATGTGAAGGTGGCTTCAGTAAAACATACATTATGGTATAATCCTTTATCTTCTTCTTAAACATTCTGTCTTGCTTCAGCTGACTTTTATTCCTCTTATTTCCAGAGCTTACCTCAACCTCTCCAGGTTCTCTTCCACCTGCTCCCTACTCTCACAACAGATGTCTTCTGCAAGCATCATCATCCACAAACTCTTGCCTGGCCTCGTCTGTCAGCCTGTCCATCACCATTGGAAACAATAAGGGGCTCAGGGTACTGCAGTATAGAGAATGGGCATTGACGTCATGCCGCACTGCATTCGTTGTTGTCATCGTCATAGTCTGGCTTCTTTGTTTACTTGTTGTCTAGGCAACTGCTTACGTGAACAGACATACCTGCAATGGAATGGAGCACAAAGAAAATTCAGATTCCTTATTCAGAGAAGCTGAATAAGGAAGCAAAGGAGGCGATCTTTAAAAAATCTAAGAAATAAATGGGATCGATTGATATAAGCACAAGAAATGGACCACGGATCTCGACCAACTGCCTCGAGTCATGCTGTCAGATGTGTTTGCCTACCTGGTTTGTGGGGTAAGCGCATACACCCATGAGCAATTTAAAAACTATAAATCAGTAGAGGCTCATGTTCAATTAATTAATGGATGGGTCCAGCCACCTCAAATATTCCGGGTGAACGACCAGAAAACCATTGCTTAACACAAAAGCAAGCAGTCATTGTTTCTACAGTTTTCTGCACTAGCATGTGTCTGCAGCTACAGACATTTCTAAGTCCCAGGTGTGAAATGTTGGATTTACAGTATGTTCAGATTTGTCATATGATGCTTGATAAGTATATACACATTATTATCAACAGGACATCAAATATCCCAAAACCCAAAAATTATTTCTAACATATGAGTAATGCTCTTTGAGCCTGTGTAACTTACTGAACAGATTTCTAACTTACAGCTACCCTATAACAGTGTATTTGCAGTGTTGGTTCACACGAAAAACCCATACAGAGCTCTGCCTGCAGCACATACACACACACAGAGCTAAACACACATACTTGTTTGTATAACAGGACCTGTCGGGGATGTGTCTCAGCACTTTCAAGCTACAGGATAAAGATCCAAATCTCTGTTTAGCCCTCCCCCATGTTTTATTTTAACCTTTGACCGCAGTCTGTACCATCATCTGTCCAGTGTTGTTCTGATAAATATGCCAAAATGTCAGAACACCAGAGGAGGAGGATCCATTCAGCTGATTTTCCATCGCTGCTGTCTTGATCAAGTTTCTCTTCATCTCCACCAGAACCGTATGCCGTATCAGTAAGTTTGCTCACTTGTTTGTATTTTGTGTTAAGAGCACTGTGTTGAACTTTATGTTTGTTGCTTTTTCAATTAACTCACAAACGCACAGTTCAGCATGTGGGTCTTGCCTCTCTGCCCCGAAGGGTAATTCACAACAATTTCTTAGTTTTTTTATTTTTAATAAATTTGCAAAAATCTAAAAAAAACAACTTCTCACATTGTCATTATGGGGTATTGTGTGTAGAATTTTGAGAAAAAAAATGAATTTAATCCCTTTTGGAATAAGGCTGTAACATAACAAAATGTGGAAATAGTGAAGCGCTGTGAATACTTTCCAGATGCACTGTATACTGGACAAAGGATGTTGAAGATGGAGCTGCCATGCAGGAGGAAAAGAGGAAGACCACAGAGAAGATTAATGGATGTAGTGAAGGAGGACATGGAGAGGGGTGGTATTGCAGAGGAAGATGCAAGGGACAGGGTGAGATGGAGGCCGATGATCCGCTGTGGTGACCCCTAAAGGGAGCAGCTGAAAGAAGAAGAAGAAGAAGAAGAAGAAGAAGAAGAAGAAGAAGAAGAAGAAGAAGAAGAAGAAGAAGAAGAAGTGTTCATACTAATCAGGGAAACATGTCTGTTAACTGGTAAACTCAAAAGGTGGTAGAGAGAAAGACCAGACAGTGTTGTGGTTTTCAAGGAAATTCATGAAAATTTTCAGTGTAGCCTTCCTTAAAAATTAACTTTTAAGAGACAGTTTGTTGAGGAATCCCTTTCTCTGTGTAATCCTCTGTTTACGTCTGGTCACTCTCTCTCCTGTCTCATATCTCCCCCCATCCTTCCTCCATCCTGTGTTGACTGAACATATAGCTTGTTTATCGACACAGTAAACATTGGAATGAATGTGCGGGTCAAAGTCAGGGTCGCTTTCGCAGCATCTTCTCCTCCCTCCAGCCCCATTGCCCCGTCCTCCCTCTTCCCCCTGATTATGTGCTGGTAATGAGAGGTCTAGACAAGCTTGATCAGGATTAAGGCCCAGGAAGGCAGGCAGGCAGGCAGACAGAGTGAGGTCAAGCAGGGAGAGGCAGCTTAGCTTGGACACATACACCACTGTGGACCTGGGATGCTCACCAAGAGAATCAGCCAGAGATTTTTGAGGAACATTTGAGGGTCATGGATTGAGTGAAATCAGGAGATAGAGGGAATAAACAAACGTAGCTGTCATATAAATCCTACTTTCTCCAGGCTTCTTGTGTAAATGTTGAAAATGTTAACAGATGTTCAGTGGCCAATAACAGACAGTATCTATAGAGTAAAACATTGATTAACTTTTATTTTTCTATTTAGTATATCCACCAGAGGTTATGTGATTGGTTTAATTTGGTTGTTTGTTTGATAGAAATATAAATCAACAAAGTGCTGTTTGATAAAAATAGAACTTTGGAAGTGATTTCCAAGATTAAGGTCAGAAAAGAATCCCTGAAAACTGCAAAAATCCCAGTTGTTTAGAATGTGGCAATAATCCAAAAATTCATTACTCTGTCACAGATAACATCAAAACAATACCAGCATATTCTCACTCCAACGCAGTGCATCACTGGGTGAAGCCAAATGGCATATTTAGTTAGTAAGGGCCTCTTTATGCAGCATGGAGATCAATGGGTGACCATTGAGAGATCAAAGATTGGCTTGACAACATTGCATAAGTGCTGGTAGGTGGCACCAGTGTGTGCAGTCTGCTGTTTGTCACGGCCAGCTGTGTTTGTGTTTTGCTATTTTTGACAACTATCTTCCAAAAACCAGACTGCCTTTTGGTGTAATGGACTTATGACTTATAGTTTGGCTGCGTTTAATCAGGATAGACCTGATACACTGCCTCCGTTTTTTCCTGGGATCCCTGCTCACCTGTGCCACACTCCAGTGACACTCCCCCCTTAGGGAAAAAATGTCACTGTCAGCGTGGCGAACGGAGTGGCAGTCTGGTGAGGCTGAAACCTTTGTCCCTCGCGCTGTTCGCTGGATGCCTGAAACATGGCAGCAGGAGTTGGATAAAGGGCCATCCACACCAAGCACTATAAAGATAACTATAACCATAAAATTATACAGTGCATCTGGAAAGTATTCACAGCGCTTCACTTTGTCCACATTTTGTTATGTTACAGCCTTATTCCAAAATGGATTAAATTCTTTTTTTTCCTCAAAATTCTACACACAATACTCCATAAAGACAACATGAATTTTTTAGATTTTTGCAAATTTGTAAAAAATAAAAAGCAAAGAAATCACATATACATAAGTATTCACAGCCTTTGCCATGAAGCTCAAAATTGAGCTCAGGTGCATCCTGTTTCCATTGATCATCCTTGAGATGTTTCTACAGCTTAATTGGAGTCCACCTGTGGTAAATTCAGTTGATTGGACATGATTTGGAAAGGCACACACCTGTCTATATAAGGTCCCACAGTTGGCAGTGCATGTCAGAGCACAAACCAAGCATGACGTCAAAGGAATTGTCTGTAGACCTCTGAGACAGGATTGTCTCGAGGCACAAATCTGGGGAAGGGTACAGAATTATTTCTACTGCTTTGAAGGTCCCAATGAGCACAGTGGCCTCCATCATCCATAAATGGAAGACGTTCGGAACCACCAGAACTCTTCCTAGAGCTGGCTGGCCGTCTAAACTGAGTGATGGGGGAGAAGGCCTTAGTCAGGAAGGTGACCAAGAACCTGATGGTCACTCTGCCAGAGCTCCAGCATTTCTCTGTGGAGAGAGGAGAACCTTCCAGAAGGACAACCATCTCTGCAGCAATCCACCAATCAGCCCTGTATAGTAGAGTGGCCAGACAGAAGCCACTCCTTAGTAAAAGTCACATGGTAGCCCGCCTGGAGTTTGCCAAAAGGCACCTGAAGGACTCTCAGACCATGAAAAATAAAATTCTCTGGTCTGATGAGACAAAGATTGAACTCTTTGGCGTGAATGCCAGGTGTCACGTTTGGAGGAAACCAGGCACCGTTCATAACCAGGCCAATACCATCCCTACAGTGAAGCATGGTGGCAGCAGCATCATGCTGTGGGGATGTTTTTCAGCGGCAGGAACTGGGAGACTAGTCAGTATAGAGGGAAAGATGAATGCAGCAATGTACAGAGACATCCTGGATGAAAACCTGCTCCAGAGAGCTCTTGACCTCAGACTGGGGCAACGGTTCATCTTTCAGCAGGACAACAACCCTAAGCATACAGCCAAGATATCAAAGGAGTGGCTTCAGGACAACTCTGAATGTCCTTGAGTGGCCCAGCCAGAGCCCAGACTTGAATCCAATTGAACATCTCTGGAGAGATCTGAAAATGGCTGTGCACCGACGCTTTCCATCCAACCTGACAGAGCTTGAGAGGTGCTGCAAAGAGGAATGGGTGAAACTGTGCAAAGATAGGTGTGCCAAGTGTGGATCAACAAAGTACTGAGCAAAGGCTGTGAATACTTATGTACATGTGATTTCTTAGTTTTTAATTTTTAATAAATTTGCAAAAATCTCAAAAAAATTTTTTTTCATGTTGTCATTACAGTATGGGTATTGTGCATAGAATTTTGGGGAAAAATGAATTTATTCCATTTTGCAATAAGGCTGTAACATAAAATGTGGAAAAAGTGAAGCATGTGAATACTTTCTGGATGCACTGTAGTTTTAAAAATCATTCTATCTCAAGTGAATGGCAATGTCCACACTACAGCAGTCTGGACAGTTTTTAAAAGCTTTATAGTTATAGTTATATTTATAGTGCTTGGTGTGGACGGCCCTTTATACTCTTCTGACTGAACTGTGCCCCAGGGCTGCTCCGTAGCTGGCACTGCCGGCACATCTGGATGCTGAGGAGGTGGACTTGCTCTCATTCATCGGGACTATTTTCCCTGCAGACTAATGAGCCAGGACTCATTCACCTCGTTTGAGCTTCATTAAGGCTGGAACAGCTCATCCTTTTAACATGTATGCATTTGTATTCAATACAAATTCGGATAATTACCACTATTACAGTATAGGGGATTTTTTAAATATATTGCATTTAATAGTATTTATAATTTTAAACATAAAAATTACAGGGGATATAGATTAAATGCAAGATTTACTACAATGTAAATCTGAGACTTTATAACCATCTCCATACATACAGTACAGCAGTGAACTTTCCTTGAACTTACCAAAGAGAGGCACATTAGTCTTTAACCTGACAGCTCCCTAGTACACGGTCTGTTTGATGATGAATTGTGTTGATGTGCAAATAGTACAGTTAATATTCTGGTGCTGGAGAAGTATTTAGAGTAAAGAGGAGTGCATCTGAGCCAGTTTATTTCCAACTTTATGCATGTATCCATGAAAAAAATGACATCATCCTTCTTCCAAATTTGTCCAAAAATATGGAGAAATTGATAATAGTTCAAAGGCTTGGCCTTCCAGCATGTTGTTGGTGTTAGAAGGAAGCTGCTTTCTACCTTTTTGAAAACAGCTTTCTGCCTGCTATCAATATTAGTCAAGTCTCACACCAAATTCTGCACCAATTTGAGCCTGATTTAATTTCTATGCAAATAGAGGTTGGACACGTTTCTGGTGTTTCCACTTTGAATTGGTGGAATCACACTTTCTGGTGAAAGTTGTAACAGGAATGGTTTCCAAGTTGCCAGTCCAAGCCCAGTTGTGTCATTACGCAAAACAGAAAGCCTCTAATGCTGCCTGATTTCTATCTTGCTAATGAAACTGAATAGAATAACTACTATAATGGGGAAGCTGAAGCACTTCAAAATGAACTAGATGTTATCTTACACACATAATGAAAAATATCCATAATCCATAAACCCAACATTTTTAAAGTATGTACTAGAAAAGCAAAACTGAAAAAAAAAATAAATAAAAAGATCCATGCAAATTATGTAGAAAAATTCCTGGTATGAACCTTGGTCTCTTGGGTAAAATTCCAGTGTTTGTCCTGTTCCTCCAACACAACCCGCAGCCTCTGTGGACTTCCTAATGGGTTGCTATTCTTTTGTCTGAGTGGGTTTTGTTGCTGATCTCTGGTGCACTGTCCAGGTTTAGAATAAGTAAAAAGTTAGAATAAATGGATGAAGATGTGAATAAAAACACTCATATGTCTATTCTTAAGATAAGATAAGATAACCCCTTATTAGTCCCACAGCAGGGACATTTACAGTACAGGTGCATCTCAATAAATTAGAATATCACTGAAAAGTTGATTTCAGTAATTCAAATTAAAAAAATAAACTGCTATATTATATAGACTCATTACTCACAGAGTGATATATTTCAGGTGTTTATCACTGTGCTTCATTGGCAGGCAAACTTTTTGAATTGAATTACTGAAATAAATCAACTTTTCAATGGCATTCTAATTTATTGAGATACACCTGTATTATAGCAGCAAAGGCATAGTAGCACTCAGAGCAATAAAAACTAATAAAATTGGGCAAAAACAGTATATACACAGTGCAAGAAGTAAAAAAGTAAGTATAGTAGTATTTACAGCAACAACTTGGTGGAGCAGTGGTTAGCACTGTGGCAGCACAGCAAGAAGGTCATGGGTTTGATCCCACCCTTGACCACTGTGGGTTCGATCCCACCCCTGACCATTGGTGACTCTTCTGTGTGGAGTTTGCATGTTCTCCCCGTGTCTGCATGGGTTTACTCCAGGAACTCCGGTTTCCTCCCGCAGGCCAAAGACATGCACGGTAGGTTAATTGGCATCAACTGGGGATTCTAAATTATCCATAGGTATGAATGTGAGAGTGAATGGTTGTCTGTCTCTCTGTGTTGGCCCTACGATGGTCTGGCGATCTGTCCAGGGTGTACCCTGGCTCTCTCCCAAAGATGCTGGGATAGGCTCCATCCCCCTGCAACCCAAAAAGGATTAAGTGGTAGAAGATGGATGGATAGTATTTACAGCACTAGTAAACTGTTAATTTAAATTATTCAGCAATATATTAACAGTGTATTTCACAGTTGAATGAGTACAGTGTTGTTGTGCACATCAATAATAATAATATTAACAGTGTACTGGAGAGGAACATTCCTTATTTGTACAAAGTAGTAGTATTATCTGTGGTCTCTATGAGTAGTGTAGATTATAGAGTCTACAAACAGGGACAACAAACAGGGAGGAAGGACCTGTGAAACCTCTCCCTCATGCACTTTGGATGGAGTGGCCTACTGCTATGCAAGCTGCTCAGTGCACTCAACGTGTCCTGCATGGGGTGTGACTCAGATTCCAGCAGAGATGACAGCTTAGTCACCATCCAGTCACCAGGCTGTGTACTCAGTCCACTGTTGTTTACACTTCTAACATATGACTGTGTATCCAAACACAAGGGGAACCAGATTATTAAGTTTGCAGATGACACCACGGTGGTGGGACTTATTCAGAGGGATGAGGAATCAATGTACAGGGAAGAAGTGAGAGACCTGGAGGGCTGGTGCAGGGAGAACAATCTGGTGCTCAACGTGGACAAAACAAAGGAGATGATTATCGACTTCCGGCGGTCACAGCCTGAGCACGTCCCCCTCAGCATCGGCGGCCGTTTAGTGGAGAGAGTAGAGAACATCAAGTTCCTCGGAGTGCAGATCTCGCAGGACCTGACCTGGAGCAAGAATTCCTTGGAGATCAGGAAGCGAGCTCAGTAGAGACTACACTTCTTGAGGAAACTCAAACAGGCCTCTCTCCCCATCTGCATCCTCAGGACCTTCTACAGAGGTGTGGTGGAGAGTGTTCTGACGTACTGCATTGGTACATGGTACTCCAGCTGCAGTATGTCAGACAAAAAAGCCCTGCAAAGGATAGTCAAGGGGGCGGAGAGGGTAATTGGAGTCTCCCTCCCCTCTGTCCAAGAACTTTTTCAGAACCGTTGTAGGAGCAGGGCACTGAACATTGTCAAGGACCGTTCTCACCCTCTGCATAAACACTTTGAACTTCTTCCATCTGGTAAACGATTCCGGAGCATCAGAGGCAGAACCACCAGACTGATCAACAGCTTCCTCCCACAAGCTGTCAGGATGCTGAACAGCTGACCCGGAATCTCACATACACACTACTGCACCTATGGACATTTTGTATATGTCATTAGTTATTCTTTTTCCCCAAGTATGTCTCAGGGATGTGTGAATGGATGGGGGGGTGGGAGCTATGTGGGAGTGTGTCTTAATCATGCTGCTTCTTATATGGATGCCGAGAGAAACGCAATTTCATCTTGCCTGCACTACAGTTGTATGTACAGCAATATGACAATAAAGTTTGATTTGATTTTGATTTGATCCTCCTTTCTCCTATCACCTCCACTGGTTTGAGGTTGCGCCCCAGAACAGAGCTGGCCTTCTTAATCAGCCTGTTCAGTCTCTTCCTGTCGACAGCTGTGATGCTGCTGCCCCAGCAGACCACTCCATACAAGACAGCTGATGCCACCACAGGCTTACTTCCACTTACTTCCAGTAATCAAAGCTAACATTCAAAAAAACTTATTAAAAGATAAATGAATAACACGGCATAAACCAAAATTGAAAAGCAGTTATCTGCTTGTCATTTGCAGACTATGTGAGGTAGGTAATTGACAGTATAACCCTTCTACCTTAGTAGAAGGTTGACTCTTCTGTTTGCAGGTGCACAGAAATACTTGTAAGGGTGCTTGAATTATAGGATACCAGCTGTTGAAACAGGTTGTTTTCAGTCCAGTGGGAATCCAGATATAATCCCATCGCCTGGGACTAATACCATTCTGTAAGCTTCCAGATGGATCTGATTTATGGTCATTCCAAAATGTCCAGGATAGGGCAAAACCCTGACGCTGGGAACTTCCATTTTAGTGTCAGGATTGTTAAATAAAAATACACAGACTGGGAAAACAACTGGCAGCAAATGATATTTTTAAATGCAACCATAACTGTCGTGTTTTTAGCACCAGGATGGCCAATGGAGGGAGGAAATTGGAGCATCAAGCAGATAACAAGACAGACAATTTATGTTTGGAGGTTATACTGAACAAAACACAGGTTGCCGCCACTTAAATGACAATACACTGCTTCAGAGTGGGATCTCTGAGTCACTTTTTAGGTGGAAGGTTCATTTAAAGGATGTTTTAGAATCCTAAAAAAGTACACAACGCAAACACAGAAAACACAAGTTTTACCAATACATTTTCAAGAAATAAATCTATTATCAGGCAGTTAAAAGTTAGCATTTATGTCCTAAATGATGCATAAGTAATTTTTCGCATATGTTACTGAATAAAGACAGGTTCAATTATACATTTACAGAGAAAAAAAAATCACACACCAAATTGGGATGCGCCGATACCAATTTTTCAAGTCCGATACCAATACTGTGACTTGGAGTACTGGCCGATACCGATCCAAACCTGACACCGTCTCTCTTATTTAAAACAACAAAAGTACAGAGCATACTTTGGTAATGACTAGTTGCATTTTGCACACATATACTGTAAAAACGTAAATCTAAAAGTCAAATAATATATTACAAATTTGACCCAGTTCAGCAACGCTGCTGCTTTTCTTATTTTAAACTTTGTAACATTGACAGCATTTCACTGGTCAGCACCATGCAAACATGCATTCTGAAGTTTTAAGTGCAAGTTTATGCAAAAAGCTGAGTATTTAAGTAAACAGATGAAATTCAAAGTGCCACTGTGCATGAGGTAAAAATGCTGTAGATCTGAAAATAAAGGAACTAACTCTTCAAGTTGTATTTTTTATCCTCCATTATTATTATTATCATAAGTATTTGCCTGGTCCTTGGTTTATTTAGTAGTGTTTCTAATATTTTTCTCTGTCCATTCTTAGTCTTTAGGTTTGCTCTTATTTTGAAGTTATACCTGTTCCATTTCCTGTAGCCTTGTTGTTCTAGTCCGGCTTCCAGTTCATCGTTATAATTTGCTATTTATGTTTCTGTCACCTACCTCTCATCAGCTGTAACTCTCCGCTGAAAGGTTATGTTTTAGTTCCTGTTGTTTTCCAGCTCCTGTCTGGTTTTTACTTTCAGTTTCATTCTTTTAGTTTCACTTTTAGCGTCTTACAGCCTCTGAGCTGGAGAAGCAGCAGCTGCTGATGTGTGACACACTTCCTTCTGCTCGGTTCTTGACAGAATTCAGCATACTCCTTTACCGTGATACTTTTGCAAGTGTTGGTGGTGTTAAAATTGTAAATGCTGGTACCACACAGCAAACATAGGAAGTGAGTCCCACAGACAGGCTCCAGTGACACTCATTGCTTTTGTACACAGAAGCCACGCGCAGCGTGGCTGAAAACATGATCCCGCCTTCATTTAAACATTTTTAATGTATCGGACTGGTAAATTACTTTCATTCCTTACCAATACTGAGCCAGCCATTTTGCCTGGATTGAACCTGATACGGATATGGCGAATTGGATTGGCTCATCCCTAACACCAAAGAACCAGAGAACAGAAGCCTTTAGAGCAGAATGAGGGGTTTATGTGCTACTATATGAAGTGAAAATTATTGAATACAAGATAAGATAAGATAAGATAAGATGAGATAAGCTTTTATTATTCCCACAATGGGGAAATTCCAGGATTACAGCAGCAAAGGGACAGCAGCACTCAGAGCAATAGTTAATAAGATAATAAGAACTGGTTAGCCAAGCAGTAGATGAATATACATATGTACACAGATACACTACCGTTAAAAGTTTGGGGTCACTTAGAAATTTCCTTATTTTTGAAAGAAAAGCACTTTTTTTCAATGAAGATAACTTTAAACTAATCAGAAATACACTCTATACATTGCTAATGTGGTAAATGACTATTCTAGCTGCAAATGTCTGGTTTTTGGTGCAATATCTAGATAGGTGTATAGAGGCCCATTTCCAGCAACTATCACTCCAGTGTTCTAATGGTACAATGTGTTTGCTCATTGCGTCAGAAGGCTAATGGATGATTAGAAAACCCGTGTGCAATCATGTTAGGTCTGCAATGCTGTAATTGCTGCAAATGGAGGATTCTTTGACTAAAGCAAAGTTTGAAGGAAAAAATTATTATTTCAAATACAAATCATTATTTCTAACCTTGTCAATGTCTTGACTATATTTTCTATTCATTTTACAACTTATGGTGGTAAATAAGTGTGACTTTTCATGGAAAACACTAAATAATTGTCTGGGTGACCCCAAACTTTTGAACGGTAGTGTATATACACAGTGCAGGAGCATTGCAGCTAGATGGAATAAACAACATTACAGTTTGTTAAATTACCCTGCAGAATATGAATATGTACCCAGACAGTATATTTCACATTTAAATTACAGTGTTGTTGCCACCCTCAATAATGATTGTTATTGTCTTAGTTGTGTATTGGAGGGGACAAGCTCTATTGTGCAAAGTTGTTACGTTTAGTACATTTAATACGGCCTCTATGAGCAGCCCTTGTTAGGTTATAAAGTCTGACAGTTGTAGGTAGGAAGGACCTGTGGAACCTCTCCGTCGTGCGCCTAGTATGGCACAGCCTACCGCTAAATGAGCTCCTCAGTGCGTTCAGCGTGTGCTGCATGGGGTGGGACTCGGACTCAAGCAGAGATGAGAGCTTAGCCACCGTCCTCCTCTCTCCTATATCCTCCACTGGGTCGAGGCATCACCATATACCGTAATATATGGACTCAGTGCAAGATTACACTATTTATTTGCAGTGGTCTGGTTTTACAGAATAAGTTAGACAGTAATGTTTTGGTATCACAAAAATCAGCCAACCGTACATTATATGCATCTACTTGAGCTGTCCCATTTTGTAGAAGCATGAAGACTTTGTTTGGAGGTTAAAGGGGTGCTGGCTCAGGGTTCACTAACCGTTTGGCACTTTGTAATCTTTGTTTTGCCATTGATTCATTTTGTTTTTATTCATTTTTGTTTCAGTCACTGGTTCAGTCTAAATGCTATACAATTCTTAGCTTTGCCAGGTTTAGCCACAAAATGTTCCTATTTTTAGAGAAAGCATAGGCTTTGGGGTAAAGAGGCCCCGATTTCCCATTTACCTTCAGTAACCCTGCTTGTTGGGGAAACATGTAATGTCTATGACTGTCAACACAATATGACAGAATTTACATATACATCTGTACATATCACAGTTATATTTCTCTCCAAAGATAATAGAATTCAATATGCAGTAACAAGGTAACCATCATAATCTTGCTATACTATAGCTGCTTCAGACTATCAAAGTGTTATTAGCCATTTGAGAACGCAAAGACTAATCCTGGTTGCTGTTCTAGCTCCAAAGTTTTAGAACCTCAGTGCTTTCTTGCAAACTAGCATGCATTCATACCAGTTGAACACTACAGTATCCAGAAAGCTAAGAAACCAGCTCCCACTCTGTTCAGTATCATAAGCCTCTCATTTGGAATGCATGTCTGTGAGGCACATCTGCTTTTGTGGAACAATAGCAGAGAATAGCAAATAGAATCAATACCAAAGCCTCTGGCTGACAAGACCTGTGACTGTGGGAAAAAAACTTTCTGCAGGCTAAACAGGGCTCAGAGATACTGTGGTGTAGTTGTCCTGTCAGACGACACGAGCATTACAAACTGTTAGGATGACAATTGATTTATTTAAAAAAAAAAAAAAGGGCAGCGCGGTGGCGGAGTGGTTAGCACTGCGGCAGCACAGTAACTCACCCTTGGTCGGGGGATCCTGAGTTCGATCCCAGCCCCCGACCAACAGTGATCTGTGTGGAGTTTGTATGTTCTCCTCGTGTCTGCGTGGGTTTACTTCGGGATTTCTCCGGTTTCCTCCCACCTGCCAAAAACATGCAAGTTAGGCTAATTGGCATCAAACTGGGGATTCTAAATTGTCCTTAGGTATGACTGTGAGAGTGAGTGGTTGTCTGTCTCTCTGTGTTGGCCTTGCGATGGATTGGCAATCTGTCCAGGGTGTACCCTGCCTCTCGCCCAAAGATGCTGGGATAGACTCCAGCCCCCCACGACCCGAAAAGGATTAAGCGGAAGAAGATGGATGGAATTTTTTTATTTTTTTTTTTGGGGGGGGGGTATTTTATATCTTGTCATGCTTTTTCCATGTTTTATTACTCACTGATCAATTTCACTTAAATGAAACCTAGTATGCTAATGATATAAAAGAAGTCCAAAAATAATTTTACAAAAATATCTTTTTCAACCATAAATCTGTTTAAAAAAGAAATCGCTCAAACCCTGTCATAGAACAGCAAAAAGCTTGTGTCAACCATCTACACGATGAGTGTAATTTGCAAGTACTTTTTGCTGTGGATTATCTCGGCTGATGTGTAAATGGATGTGTTGGCTTGCACAAATGGAGCTTGGTGACAGAATGTGATAGACTGGAATTGTTGAAGAAGCCATATTCACGCCTTGTTCCCATTCACAGCTCTTTCTCTTTATATTCACGCGGGCACGCGCGCACACACACACACACACACACACACACACACACACATGTTCAGTATGCACAGGGACTATGGGACACTGTGGGAATGATAACAGAGACACGTTAATGTGTGCTAATGATGCCGTTATCTCCTGATGAGTGCAAATGGAGCGAGAGATTAACACCAATGCTACAGGGAACGAAGTGTGCGCTCGCCACCACATGTGTGACTGCGATGTCTTGGACTGGGTTGCTATGTCTGTGACATGGAAGGCCAAGTCTGTGAATGCAACCCCACTTCCTTTTAAACTTTGACCTCCTCCTCCGCCTGCTGGGCGTCCCACAGGAAGACATGCTGAACTCCCCCTGGAGAGGGGATGTGACTGAAGACAACACACCAAGGAAAGTTTCTATGTGTCACCTGACCTGTACAGTCCATGTGAGTGTCAGCTGAGTACAAACACACCACTATCTCACTTGCATCCATTTCAGTCTAAATGGGTGTTATTTAATTACTGCCGTGGCTGTGCATGCTGAAGGGCCTGCTCACTTTTGTCATTTAGCTCATGCTTTCACAAGCTTGCATCATGAACACCCACACACATGCAGTCCTACACACTCACTCCTCTTCAAATGAAATATCTCACTGGCCAAAGCTGAGTGTCTTAAAGGAACACAGCAGCATTTTAGGAAATCAATCCAGGATAGGTTTACGAAATGGATCCACTTGGCTTCAAAATCAGGGAGGAACAAAGTCATTACAGTGATTCAAGTTTTGGAAGAAAATGTTGACTCTTTTCTCACCGGTGTCTTAACAGACAAAATAGAAAATCATGATGCAAACACATAAGTTATTAAATTGTTTATTACAATCAGCGGCAAAATACAAATTATTTAAAATGTGCAAAATTCAAACTGTAAAAAAAAAAAAAAAATTAGAATGGGTGCAACACACGCCGACCACGCTGCCTCACTGAAAAGCAACTGGATGTGCCGCTCAAGCTGGTCCCGGTTCAGCAGATCTTCAGCCTGCATCTCTGTAAATAGTGACGCAAGGTCCAGTTTGGGGTGGATCGTTTTCCTCTTGCCTAGATGAAAGACAGAAATACAGTAGGTGGTGGTTAATTAAAGCAAGTTTAAAACATACAGTATTTGAAAAATAAGTGAGTACTTTTAAGCAGGCTTGCTGAATATAGAGTACTCAGAGTCAACTGCCGACCTAGATGCGCCTGGTTCACAGTCCAAGGACGGATAATTTTTTTCACACGAGTTGTTCAGAACTCCTCATACAAAGATGTTGAGTGATGATAATCAAGTCAGTGGCGGTAATGCACCTGTAAGCTGGTTGCCAACCGCCAATCAAATCTAAAAGAAGAAGAAGACGAACTTGTTGCTAAAAGCCAGTGGTAGAATGTGACAATAAAGTACTTTATTGTTGTATTTAACCACAATTTTCATGTAGCTGCATTTCAGTAAAGTAGATTTTACAAGGGCAGGGTTATGTTTAAAATCATTTGTTTTTACTGTGGCCTCAGCAATCAGAATGAGTTGATACCTTCAGCTGAATGGAATCTATTACTCTTAACTGAGGGTGTGCACCCCGAGTATGGAGTCGCTCAGTCAAAATATGTAATTTTTATCAATGAAAGTTTAGCCACCGCTCTGTCACCCTGGCTTCAAGTGTGGGTGGTGTTTTGTACTTGTATTGCTAAAATGTAAAAGGATGCACTACAATGAGTCTCAGTTATTTGTAATGTGTCCTGTTACTGCATGAGTTTATTGACGATAGACTATAAACTACACATATAAACAAAATTATAATGGTGGCAGAACAACTCCCTTTTCCCAAAGTGCAAGATACACTATTATGACTATAGCTCATAAAGGATCACACAAGTCATCTGATAAAAAAAATAAACAAGCGGTTTATTTTACAGTGGCTACTATTGGATGTGCCATTCATTTTCAATTATTCTGTAATTAATATTCACACAATGAAATAAATCTCAGTTCAGTCCCTTTCATATTAAGTGGAAATTGCGCTACTTTAATTTTTGGCGCTTTACCTACACTTTACCTTAAAAAGCAAAGGATTTCAGTATAAATAAAGGATGTGAAACTTTCAAGTCTTAACACATTGCTGTGTCGTGCCGAACGTTGTCACAGCAGATGCTGGTCGGACTCTACAACAAAAATACACACAACTTAAGCACATGCACAGCACGAAAGTGCAACATGTAAAAAAAACACATTTTTAACCAGGATTACAACTAGCTTATTTCATCAGATATTGTCAACACAAGTGCCAAATACAAGCAGTGCACAGAGTTAGCATTGACATCTAACTAGTTAGCTCATTGTTTGCACACAAGAAATATTGTTGTCTGTTCAAAGTGAACTTTCCTCTGCTGGGATAAATAACGTATAAGATGCATAATATCACATCACTCACTGTCCTCTATATCCTAATATCACGGCTTTCAACTGCTGAAGTTGGGTGCTCCAGTGGCTGTACATTGATTTCGGGTGGCTCGGTCTACTTTCCTCTGGATGCTCTCATCAGCCGAAATGCACAGAAAACTGCTGGACCGCGGTGTTGATTTCTGTGGGTCTGATTTCTGCGAAGCCATTCTGTCATTGTTGTTTATATCGCTTGCTGGCTGGCTCACCGACGAATCTTTGCAAATGGTGGCTCGCGATTCTGTAAACTCAGCCTCAAATGCCCCTCTCATGACGTTACGCCCAGACCAATCAGTGGCCTGCAATGGTTTTACATCACATTTTCGTGTCGGTACAGGAAGCTTCGAACCCCTTTCCAGCAGGTCTGAAAAATCGGGATGGTAACCATTACAGTCCCTAATGAAAAAGCCTACAAAGCGTACTGTACCATACCAAACTGGGCCAAACTGACTCTCGTGGAAAAGGGGCATTATTCATACCAGTGTAACTTTTAGCCTATCAGGAGAAGCAAAGGTATAATTAATAGCATTTCTAATCATTGCATTAGATCAGGGGTGTCCAATTCTGTGCTATGGAGGGCCAAGACCCTGTAGGCTTTACCTCTAATCAGTGTCTTCAACAGCAGATTTCACTGAACTCCTTCCCACTGATTGCTGATCATTGAAAACACCTGCTGAAGAGACTGGGTAGAAGAGAAAATCTTCAGGGTCTTGGCCCTCCATGGCACATGATTGGACACCCCTGCATTAGATGTTCTGGTTCTAGGATCGTTTTATAGGGTCATTGGCAAAATGTATCAACCATTACAAACTGTCTTAACTTGGGACCCATTCTGTCAAAAGATGCTATGCAGTTTCCAGACAGAGTAACATTCTTACTTTTAGTTTCAGGATTTAAAAACACCCATTGCTGCATTAGCTGTCAGTGGTGCACCATTGTCTAATATGTGTGATGTGATATGCTGTGATATGTGATATGTGATATGTGATATGATAAGCACAACAGTAAGCTCTTCCATGAAGGGCTGAGGGCGGTGTATGGTCCTAAGTCTACTGGTAGCGCACCCATCCGATTGTCTGACGGAAATAACCTCCATACTGACAAATCGGAAATACTACAACGCTGGGCTGAACACTTCAACACCCTGCTCGATAGGCCATCATCAATGTGTGAGGAAACCCTGGACGCCATCCCCCAGAGGCAGATACTGGCCAAGCTGGACCTCCCTCCTTCACTGGATGAAGTCAAGCGTGCCATAAAACAGACATCTGCGGGAAAGTCTCCAGGTGCCGACGGCATCCCTGCTGAGATTTTCAAAAACGGCGGCGTGCATCTGCAGAACAAACTCCTACAGTTATTTATACTTATCTGGCAGTATGGCACAGTCCCACAAGAGTTTAAGGATGCTTCTATTGTACATCTCTACAAGCGTAAAGGAGACTGCTCTGTCTGTGATAACCACAGAGGTATTTCCCTCCTGTCAGTTGCCGGGAAAATACTGGCACGCATTGTCCTCAACAGGATGTCATGCTGTCTCACTGCTACGGTCTACCCAGAATCTCAATGTGGATTCAGACCTGGAAGAGGTACAGTGGACATGATCTTCGCAATGTGACAGATACAGGAGAAATGTAGGGAACAGAACATGGACCTCTACATGGTGTTTGTCGATCTCACCAAGGCATTCGACATGGTAAATAGACCTGGCCTGTGGAAGATACTTCACAAAGTTGGTTCAGGTTCAGGTTCAGGTTCAGGTTCAGGTTCAGGTTACTTTATTTGTACCCGTAGGTAGATTTGTTGATAAGTTGGTTGCCCTGACAAGTTCATTTCCATCATAAGTTCTTTCCATGAGGGAATGCAAGCAAAAGTCCAAGGGAATGGAGATACCTCTGACCCATTTCCAGTGACAAATGGTACCAAGCAAGGCTGTGTCCTGTCCCCAACACTCTTCTCCATTGCCTTTTCTTTCATGCTCATGGAGGCTTTTCACGACCTGGATAAAGGAGTGCACATTCAGTTTAGAACAGATGGTGGCCTATTCGATCTGAGACGTTTACAAGCTCGGACGAAGACCATGTCAATGCTAGTCAGAGACCTTCTGTTCGCTGATGACTGTGCCTTAGTTGCACACACACTGGAAGATATTCAGCTCATCACTGACAAATTTGCCATGGCATCAGAGAAATATGGTTTTACCATCAGTATTAAGAAGACGGAGGTCATGTACCAGCCAGCCCCCGGAAAATGCCATGTTCACCCTGTGGTAACTATCAACAACAGCCCGCTCAAGTCCGTAGAGAAGTTCTGTTACCTTGGAAGCACCCTCTCTTACTCTGCAACCCTTGACGAAGAGATCAACCAGCGATTAGCCAAGGCAAGTGGTTCCTTTGGCATGCTTAGAAGGAGGTTGTGGGATGAACGTGGTATCAAGCTCCACACCAAGATTAAAGTGTTCAAGGCTGTCGTTCTTGCCTCCCTCCTGTATGGTTGTGAGACGTGGACACCATATCGCCGACATATCAAGCTTCTTGAACAGTTCCAACAGCGATGCCTGAGATCCATATGCGGTATCAAGTGACAGGATAGAGTGACCAATACAGATGTTTTGGACAAATGCAAGTTACCCAGCACTGAAAGCCTGATCATCAAGGCCCAGCTGCGTTGGACTGGACATCTGGCCAGGATGGAGGACATTAAGATCCCAAAGGCAATGTTCTTCAGCCAACTGCAGCAAGGAAAGAGGTCAGTCGGCAGACCCCGTCTCCGTTACAAAGACATCTTCAAAGCTACCCTTAAATCCTGTGACATGGATATCAACTCTTGGCAACATAATGCCCAAGATCGACTCGCATGGCACCATCTGTGTATGCAGGGCGTCAAGCACTTTGAACAGTCCAGGACTACACACTTAATCGAGAAGAGAGCTTGAAGGAAGGCTTCAGCTATGCCATCCTCCAGCAGTAACACAACTCTCATCTGCAGTGTCTGCAACAGAGTTTGTTTGTCCAAGATTGGACTCATCTCCCACCAGAAGACACACCGGTGAACTATACTTGGCAAGATACTCATGCATCGCCAGCGACGCGAGACTCCATCATCATCATCATCATAAAACCTCATTGAACCTACAGTTGCAATCAAAATCATGCAAAGGCCATTGCATTTTAAGTTTACTAATCTGTTCACACTCCGACAGGCAGCGAAAAGTAAGCTAGGAGCAGGAAGACAAAAGAAGAGGAAAACAGCAGCCTTGTGTGTAGCAGAATGGAATGTATGCACTCTGTTGGACAGAACAGCATCACAGCGCCTAGAAAGACAGACCGCGCTTGTGGCTCTGGAAATGAACAGGTACAATGTAGACATAGCTGCACTTAGTGAAACAAGATTGCCTGGATATGACAGCTTGGAAGACCATGGATACATCTTCTTTTGGAGTGGGAGATGAGACTATAAGACTCCCACTACAGCGGAAGATGTATGCCACACTCATCAGTGTATATGCCCCAACAATGACCAACACAGAGGAGGTGAAGGAAGAGTTCTATAGTGATTTATGTGAGACTATCAGGCACGCACCGACTGATGACAGGCTCATACTCGTTCGAGATTTTAATGCCAGAGTTGGTTCGGACACTGAGAAATGGAAAGGAGTGCTAGGCAGTCATGGAGTAGGCAAGTGCAATGCTAATGGAGAACTTCTACTTGCACTATGTTCAGAGTACGACCTTGTGATAACCAACACCCTATTTAAGCACAAGGACACACACAAGAAGACATGGATGCACCCAAGATCCAAGCACTGTCACTTATTAGACTACATCATAGTCAGGCAGAGAGACATAAGGGATGTATTGGACACCAGAGCAATGAGAGGTGCGGACTGTGGTAATGATCATGTTATGCTGAGATCTAGATTGAGGATTTGGAGATGAAAACAGCACTGCAGGATGGGTGCGAAGCCACCACGGAAGCTAAACACTAGTGCACTGAAAGGCCAAAAGAAGCAGCAAGAACTTAACAGGAAATGGATGAAAACTTGAAAGACTGGGACAGCAACAACTCAGAGAATGACACAGAAGAGAAATGGGCAACACTGAAGGATATGGTGTATCAGACTGCGAGTGATGTATTAGGCCACCCTGAGAGGAAACATCAAGATTGGTTTGATGAGCATGATGAACACCTGAAGAAACTACTAGAAGCAAGGAATACAGCTAGGCAGGAAAACCTACAGTGTAGCACAAGGTCGAAGAAGAAGAAATACTCAAAGGTTCAGAGTGAGCTCCAGAAGTACACCAGAGAGATGACGTCCAACTGGTGAGATGAAAAAGTGGAGGAACTTCAAACTGCAGCAGACAGGAAGGACATGAAAACATTCTTCACAGGTTTGAGAGAAATCTATGGCCCTAAACCAAGAGGATTGATCCAACTAAAGACTATGGATGGTGAAATGGTTTTGCAGGAGAAAGACAAGATCCTCAACAGATTTGCAGACCACTTTGACCAACTACTAAACAACCCTGGAGATCTCACTGAAGAGGCTAAAGAAGCTCTAGTGCAGCGACCAGCTGTATCAAGTCTGGATGAACCACCAAATTTTGATGAACTAATGGCAGCTATCAGGACAACACGGGATGGTAAAGCTCCAGGAATGGATGGAATTCCAGCAGAAGTGTGGAAATTTGCTGGTGTTCAGCTGACCAACTGCCTGCACAAGCTCATCCAAGAGATATGGGATGCCCAGAAAGCACCTCAAGACTGGAAGGATGCAAGTATTGTGCCTTTGTTCAAGAAAGGTGACAGGAAAGATTGTGGAAATTACCGAGGTATATCACTGCTAGCCACTGTTGGTAAGATTCTCTCACACGTACTACTGAACAGACTCAATGAACACATCTCGCAGAATGTACTACCGGAAGCCCAGTGCGGCTTTAGAAGTGGAAGAAGCACAATGGACATGATTTTATGCTTGAAACAGGTTCAAGAAAAGTGTATCAAACAGAACATACCGCTTTATGTAGTCTTCATAGACTTCAGTAAAGCCTTCGATACTGTTTCACGACAAGGACTTTGGCAGGTACTCAAGAAATAGGGCTGTACAGAGAAGTATGACAGCCTGATCAAGGCATTCCATACAGGTATGCAAGCAAACGTGGCAATGAGTGGTTCAGTATCTAAAGACTTTTCAGTAAGCAATGGGATGAAACAAGGGTGTGTGCTGGCACCTACACTCTTCTCGCTATATCTGGCAGCCATGCTTGATGTAGCCTTCAAAGACACTTCAGAAGGAGTATACATTCAAACAAGGAAAGAAGCAGACTTGTTCAATGTGGCACAGTTTAAAGCCAAGAGTAAGACATCGATAAAGGTAGTAAGAGAAATGCACTTTGCCGACTACAGTGCTCTAGTTGCACACAGCGTGGAAGATATGCAATCTTTAGTGGAGAAATTTGCAAGTGCAGCTAGCCATTTCAGCCTCCAAATCAACATCAAGAAGACAGAGTGCCTTTATCAATCACCAAAGTTCCAATTATCAACATCACTACCAGAAGAGATCAGCATTGGCACAGAGCCACTAGTCAAGTGCAAGACTTTCAAGTATCTAGGGAGTACTGTTTCAGAGAATGCTAGGCTGGAGGATGAACTATCTCTCAGAATGGGAAGAGCGAGCGCTGTGTTTGGAAACTTGAGGGAGAGACTGTGGAACAATCGACATGTGTCTATCTGTGTGAAATGCAAAGTGTACAGAGCGACAGTACTGGCTACTCTATTGTACGGTGCTGAAACTTGGACTGTCTACAGAGTGCAGGTGAAGAAACTCCACGCGTACATGATGAGACACCTTCGAGCCATAATGAACATCTCATGGAAAGACAAGATAACCAACATAGAAGTGTTGAAACGAGCTGGTCTACCATCAATGGAGGACATGCTAATACAGACGAACCTGAAATGGCTCGGACATGTTGAGAGGATGGACCACCAGCGTCTCCCTCGGCAGTTACTCTACTCACAGTTATGCGAGGGCAAATGCAATCAGGGTAGACCAAGGCTCAGATTTAAAGACACCGTAAAAAGAAACTTGAAGAAGTTGGACATAGACAGGAGTTCCTGGCAGCGGAAGGCTCAGGACAGAGCTGTGTGGAGGAATCTGATCAGACCTAAATGAAACAGTCATTGTCACCCACGAGAGACTGCTAGGATGATGGATGATGATGATGATGGTGTTTCCACTAAACAAATTATACAAGAACAGTTTAAATAGTTAAAACTAATATTACAAGAATTTTATCCAAATTCAACACTAAATCCTACTTTCAATGACTACTGCAGTCTCAAAATTATTTAACCCATCCATCCATCCATCCATCCATCTTCTACTGCTTTTCCGGAGGTCCGGGTCGCGGAGGCAGCAGTTCAAGCAGAGAAGCCCAGACTTCCCTCTCCCCAGCCACCTGCTCCAGCTCTTCAGAGGGGATACCAAGGCGTTCCCAGACCAGCTGGGAGACATAGTATCTCCACCGAGTCCTGGGTCTGCCCCGGGGTCTCCTCCCAGTGGGATGTACCTGAAACACCTCAAGTGGGAGGCGTCCAGGAGGCATCCTAATCAGATGCCCATACCACCTCAACTGACTCCTTTCAATGTGGAGGAGCAGCGGTTCTACTCTGAGCCTCTCCCGGATGACTGAGCTCCTCACCCTATCTCTGAGGGTGAGTCCAGCAATCCTACGGAGAAAGCTCATTTCAGCCGCTTGTATCCGCGATCTCGTTCTTTCGGTCATTACCCAAAGCTCGTGACCATAGGTGAGAGTAGGAACGTAGATTGACTGGTAAATCGACAGCTTTGCCTTAGAACTAAGCTCCCTCTTCACCACAACAGACCGGTACAACGTCCGCATCACTGCAGATGCTGCTCCAATCCGTCTGTCGATCTCTCGCTCCATTTTCCCCTCACTCGTGAACAAGACCCCAAGATACTTAAACTCCTCCACTTGGGGCAGGAGCCTGTCCCCAACCCGGAGAGGACAATCCACCTTTTTCCGGCTGAGGACCATGGACTCGGACTTGGAGGTGCTGATTCTCATCCCAGTCGCTTCACACTCAGCGGCAAACCGTCCCAGCAAGAGCTGTAGGTCATTGCTGGATGAAGCCAACAGGACAACATCATCTGCAAACAACAGAGATGAGATCCTGTGGTCACCAAGCATGACACCCTCCATTCCCTGGCTGCGCCTAGAAATCCTGTCCATAAAAATTATGAACAGGATCGGTGACAAAGGACAGCCCTGGCGGAGTCCAACTCTCACTGGGAATGACTCCGACCGAGTGTTGGCAATACGAACCAAACTCTCACAACGGTCGTACAGAGACCGAATAGCTCGTAACAACAAGCTCGATACCCCATACTCCCGAAGCACCCCCCACAAAAATCCACGAGGGACGCGGTCAAATGCCTTCTCTAAGTCCACAAAACACATGTAAACTGGTTGGGCAAACTCCCACGAACCCTCAAGAATTCTCGAGAGGGTAAAGAGCTGGTCCGATGTCCCACGGCCAGGACGAAAACCACATTGCTCCTCCTGAATCCGAGGTTCGACCAACGGCCGGACTCTCCTCTCCAGTACCTTGGCATAGACCTTCCCAGGGAGGCTGAGGAGTGTGATCCCTCTAAAGTTGGAGCACACCCTCTGGTCCCCTTTTTTGAAGAGAGGAACCACCACCCCGGTTTGCCATGCCAAAGGCACTGCCCCCGACCTCCACGCAATGTTGCAGAGGCGTGTCAACCATGACAACCCAACAACATCCAGGGCCTTGAGGTACTCAGGGCGAATCTCGTCCACCCCCGGGACCCGGCCACCAAGGAGATTTTTAACCACCTTGGCGACCTCAGCCCCTGTGATAGGCGAGTCATCCCCCTCGTCCCCAAACCCTGCTTCCTCTGTGGAAGGCGTATCAGTGGGATTGAGGAGATCCTCGAAGTATTCCTTCCACCGCCCGACGATATCCCCAGTTGAAGTCAACAGTGTCCCATCCGCACCATACACAGTGTGGACGGGGAGCTGCTTTCCCCTCCTGAGCCGCCGAACAGTTTGCCAGAATCTCTTTGAAGCCGACCGAAAGTCTTGTTCCATGGCCTCACCGAACTCCTCCCATACCCGCGTTTTTGCTTCAGCAACCACCCGAGCTGCACTCCGCTTGGCCTGCCGGTACACCTCAGCTGCTTCGGGAGTCCCACAAGCCAACCAAGCTTGATAGGACTCCTTCTTCAGCTTAATGGCCCCCCTCACCACTGGTGTCCACCACTTGGTTCGGGAGTTGCCACCACGAGATGCACCAACCACCTTGCGGCCGCAGCTCTGGGCCGCCGCTTCAACAACAGAGGTGGAGAACATGGCCCATTCAGACTCCATGTCTCCAGACTCCCTCGGAATGTGGTTGAAGTTCTTCCGGAGGTGGGAGTTGAAGACCTCCCGGACAGGGGCCTCAGCCAGACGCTCCCAGCACACCCTCACTATACGTTTGGGTCTACCAGGTCTGAATGGCTTCCTCCCCTGCCATCGGATCCAGCTCACCACCAGGTGGTGATCAGTTGACAGCTCTGCACCTCTCTTTACTCGGGTGTCCAAGACATACGGTTGCAGTTCTGATGATACGATAACAAAATCGATCATCGACCTGCGACCTAGGGTGTCCTGGTGCCAGGTGCACATATGGACACCCTTATGCTTGAACATGGTGTTCGTTATGGACAGACTGTGGTTAGCACAGAAGTCCAATAACTGAACACCACTCGGTTTCAGATCGGGCAGGCCGTTCCTCCCAATCACCCCTCTCCAGGTTTCACTGTCGTTGCCCAAATGCGCATTGAAGTCCCCCAGTAGGACAATGGAGTCTCCAGGAGGAGTACCCTCCAGCACCCCAGTCACAGACTCCAAAAAGTCTGTGACTGGGACTTTAACCCCTTGAATAGAATTCCTCATAAGAGCACACATTTGCAAATCAGGTGCGATCTCAAAGCACACTTGATGCAGGATGTTAAGAGGTTCATTTTACTGCATCAGGTGTGCTTGATATAGAACACTTCAAATACATTTACTGTTAACAATGATGCTTGATTGCATGTTAGAAATATGGCTAAGTCAAGAGAATAGTCCAAAAAATTCAGAGAAGAGATCATTGCCTTGCACAAACAAGGAAAAGGATACAAAAAGACACTTAATGTTCCTAGCGATACCGTTGGCAGAATAGTTTGCAAGTTTAAAGTTAAAGGAACGATGGCTACACTTCCTGGACGTGGCAGGAAGAGGAAGCTATCAATGGCTGCCTCCAGAATCCTGAGGAGGAAGGTGGTCAAAAATCCTTCGACTGAGTACAAAAGGCCTGCAGCAAGACTTGGTGGCAGCAGGCAATGAGGTTTCCGTTTCCACAGTAAGACCCATATTCAACGCTGAAGTACACCAAGACATACACCACTACTGATCCAAAAGCACAAGAAAAGTTGGCTCCAGTTTGCTCAGAACTATATAAATAAGCCAAAGAGGTTTTAGAATTCTGTTCTGTGAGTGATAAAACAAACTGGAACTTTTCGGGTCTATGGATCAGAGGTATCTATGGAGGAAGAAGAATGAAGCATATGCTGAAAAGAACACCCTGCCCACAGTGAAGCATAGCGGTGGCTCAGTGATGCTCTGGGGCAGCTTTTCTTCCTCTGACACTGGAAACCTGCAGTGTGTGGAGGGCAAGATGGATTCAAATATCAGAAAATCCTGGGAGAAAATGTCATGATATCTGTGAGGAAGCTGAAGCTTGAGTGTCATTGGACCTTCCAACAGGCAATGATCCCAAGCATACCTCAAAGTCCACCAAGCGTCTAATGCCCGATGCGTAGCGTCACACCCGCAGTTACTATATTCATTGATACCATACTCCCTCTTATGTAATATTGCTTAAATAGCATAGTAGTATCTGTCATTATTATTTTTTTTATTTTTTTTTTATTTTTTTGTTACTTATTTGTACCCGTAGGTAGACTTGGTTTGCAGTCTGGTGACAAGCCACCGGCTGCTGGTCGCTGCGTGCGTGAGCGCCCTAAACCTACATGTTTTTGGTGTGCGGGAGGAAACCGGAGAAATCCCGGAGTAAACCCACGCAACACGGGGAGAACATGCAAACTCCACACAGCTCACTGTTGGTCGGGGGCTGGGATCGAACCCACGATCCCCGCAATCCCCCGGCCGAGGGTAAAACTGTGCTGCCACAGTGCTAAACCACTGCGCCACCGTGCAGCCCTGTCTGTCTGTCTGTCAGGAGCATCAGGATTGGTATCCTTATAAAGCTACAAACACCATAGCATCCATAGTAAAAACTGCTACATCCACTGCATCTTTTACTATTCCTGACTGAAAAAAAATTCGTGTTTTGGAGAACTATTTTATGATAGCTGCATCTTACAAGGTTAGCCAAGGTACACATGTGCAACAATCAATCACGTCATAATTCTGAATTTCAATATAACCTTTCTGAAAACTATCCATTCTAGATCCCAGGAAATTGCTAGTTGTGATAATGACAAGAATTTGCTCATACCACTTGTGGCAGGTTGAGAAAGATTAGAGAGTAGAACTAATCATCTCCACTGAAGACAATTGTTATTAGGAGCTTGCTCCCATGAGAGCAGCTAAACCATCGTACAGTGGTTGAACACATGGCCACTCACCTGAATTTGTTCAAAAAATAAACCCAGAACCTTAGCTGACTTTTTATTTAACAGATCGGTTGACCAGCCTGCTCTCCACCCCTCCTAAAAAGTAGTTGCATTGTATTGTGTACATAGAGGCAGCAGAGTAAATCAGGATCTGTCCACCCCCCTTCCCCACTACTCTCAGCAAGCAAGCTGTCAGGGCTGTCAGTCCATCCTGATGTCTATATTTTCCTCCCATACTCCCTCCTCATTTCTGCTTGATGAATTTCCAGTTTGTCAGACCCTCCATTCTCTCGCTCCTTTCTTCCTCCCTCATTCCTACTTTTCCTCTTTCATTTATGGCCTATTAATGCACTTCTACTACCCAAGCTTTGGCTGAGGGTTGGTTGGTAGGTTAGCCATGGGTGGGTGAGGGGGGAGATAGGCACTGGTTGGTTTGCACGTTTTGAAGCAAACTGAAATATTCATGTGTGTGTGCCTGCATCTCTCTGAAACAGTGACTTCACGTGTACTCCTTCTTGATCTGTGTTTATTCTACAGACATGGGAGTCTATTCATGTCTGTAGAATGAAACAGAGCCTAGAGATGTCTGTACTGTATGTTGGCATGTGCACTTCCGAGCACTACCATGCATGTGCTGACGCACCCCCCCCCCCAATTTTTTTTAATGCCAGGTGATGCATAAAGCCCTGTCATTTGATTCATTTCCCAAAATAAGACTCAGTGCATCAATTACCCATGAAATGCTCTGTGCATGCTCACGTGACCAACTGAGGAGGAGGAATTAGAAGAACATGCCTCTCATAATAATACTCACTACACCCTCCTGCTATATTCACTACAAAAATCTAAATTGAAAAAAAAGGAGTTAAATAATCTCAAAACGTGTTAGTATGGCAGAAAAATAAGGCATATTTGATCCATTTTTCTTACTTTTACCTCAGAAGGTGTGCAGGTTGAGCTGCCATTAACATGCATTCAATCACTGGCATTGTCCCCTCACACTATCACATTTACTAAGCCTTTCAGACACTATTGTTGTCTAGCATATAATGTAAGAGTGCAGTGAAACAGCAAGTATTGTCTTTTTTGGTCTCTGTCTTTTCATATAAGCCTCGTGGCTTTTCAGAGGGCTGTCAACCGTATGTTCACTCTCTTCTCCTCTTCTGTCTTTTCCCCCATGTCTCTGAGGTTTGCAGACCAGCTGATCTCTGTCTTTTTTTCTTTGCTTTTGCTTTTCCAACTCACACAAATGTGCAGACAGGGAGAAAAAAAAAATCGACATGCATGCCCCCGCCCCAAATTCCCACCCTTCCATGGCCCTTCTATCTCCTTCTTATCCTCTCCACCCGTGCCCCCACACAAACAAATGTCGACGGGAGGCAGCAGCCAGTACATGTATAGCCCGTTGCTATGTGGGCACCATGACAACCGTCATGAATTCGACATGGCGCTCACGTATCCAGGCGGATGTGAGCATGTGCGGATGCAGTGCTTCAAATGGCGCTCACGTATCCAGGGACTGAAACTGTCAGGGGGTGTTTGGTATAGATTTAGATCTTTTACTCCTTTTTAAATACACTCTGTGGTAATATGTGTGCTGTGTGTGTGTTTGCTGGAATGTCTGTATATTCATGCATCATTAGATCAGTGAGATGTTAATTGTTTTCATCCTGCTTTATCTGTAAAGTATGACTGTGCACCCCATACTACCAGTATTGACTCCATTTTTAATAAGATATTGCACCCATATAATACATTATAATTTCAGATCATAATAAGTTTGCACAATGAATATTGTGACGTTGTGAGGGTTCACACAAGAAAGGAGAGATGACTGTGGCGAACAGGCTTTATTTATACACCTCCCCCTCAACACAGAACGGAGGGGAGGTCATTCACACAGACCCCCGTCCCACTTATGGTGACACAACCACATGATCAATCACTGCTCTAACTGGTCTTATAACACTGCTGTGTCATTATAATGCAGTTATAATGACACAGCAATAACACTTAGAACACACGAATAATAACACTCTTTGAATCCTCCGCGGTGCAAGCATGCCGGGAGAATCCCCGACCCCTTAACACAGCCCCAACGTTACACTGTCCCCCCCGGACTTGTTTCTGTCCCCAGAATAATAAAATCCAGCTCAAAAGTCCAGCACGAATCCGTCCAGGTGTTGGGGCGGCCGGCGTTGTCGGTGACCAGTACGTACAGGCCCGCTAGTGTCCACTTGTGCCTCGGCCGGAGTATCTGGTCGGGATGAAAGCCCCGGCTCGACCACCCGCGGGGCAGATGGCTGGTACGGGTCGAGACGGTCATGGTGGAGTACCACAACCCGGTCTCTTTTCCGCAGCCTCGCCCTGTACACCACGTCCGACAGTCACTGTAGGACCTTGCATGGTCCCGACCAATGGCTCGCTAGTTTTGGTGACAGTCCCCTTTTTCGCTCTGGGCAGAAAACCCAGACTCGATCTCCTGGTGCAAAGTCCCTCCACTGGCAGCGGGAGTCATATGCCTGCTTCTGCTGGCTCCCCGCCACCGCCATTGCCTCCCGAGCCAGTCCGTGCACCATGTGGAGACGTTCTTTCAAACAAAACAAATAATCCAACCCCGGTTTACCCTCCACCTCCGGCTTGTGTGTGTGTGTGGGGGGGCGGGGGGGCACCAAATCCACTGGTGTGTGCAGCTCACATCCAAACATCAGTGCTGCAGGAGTGCACCGGGTGGATTGCTGTGCTGCCGTCCGGTACGCCCACAGAACAAAGGGCAGATGCAGGTTTCAGTCTCGCTGTTGCTGATCCACTAGGACAGTGAGCTGGATGGTAAGGGTCCGGTTGAACCGTTCAACCAGGCTGTCGCTCTGTGGATGCAGCGGGGTGGTCCAGGTCTTCCAGATGCCCAGCCGCCTGCAGACCTCCCCGGAGACCTCTGCCTCAAACTTCCATCCCTGATCGCTGTGCAGCTCCTCTGGTGCACCAAACCGACAAAACATCTCGTTCACCAGTTTTGATGCTGTGGTAGCGGCGCTCTGATCAGGGACCGCGTACCCTTCTCTCCATTTGGTGAAGTAATACATTGCACGCAGCAGTTCCCCGGGTCCGTGGTCGGGAAAGGGCCCAGAATGTCCACTCCTACCCGCTCCATCGGTGTTCCCACCCGGTACTGCTGCAAGGGGGCGTGGGATTGCTGAGTTGGCCCTTTCTGAGCTGTGCAGGTGTCGTAGCGATGGACATGGAGCTTTACATCCTGGTGACATCCGGGTCAGTAGAACCGGGCCCGAAGACGCTGCAGAGTCTTAGTCACCCTGAAGTGGCCCGCTTCCACCGCCCCGTGGACCAGCTGGAGTATGTTGGGCCAGAGCCGCTGGGGAACCAGCAGCTGCCAGATGTGACACTGCCCAGCTGGAGTCTGCCACTACCGATACACAACACCCTCGTGACAGCGGAGATTGGCCCACTGGACGTGTAGGGCCTTGGGCTCTGGGTCCAGCGCAGACACAGCTTCCCAGGCGGGCCACTGGCCCGCGTCCAGCCACTGCTGAACCCGGGAAATGACCGGATCGCTGTCCTTCTTGCTCTGCAGCTGCTGCGCACTGAGGGCCTCTGTAATGTCATTGCTGGGGAGAGCTGCCTGATTATCCGAGGAGGAGCTGTGCGCTGCTGTGTTATTCCTGCTCACAGCAGTCCGGAGAGCAGCAGCCTGTGGGATGGCTTGGTCTCAGTCCTCTGCCCGCTGGCAGTGCCAACAGTCCTCCACAGCATGGGGACGCCGAGACAGCGCATCAGCGTTGGCATGGAGGCGGCCTGCCCGATGCACAATCAGAAAATCATAATCCTGCAGTGCCTCCAGCCATCTTGCCAACTGTCCATCCGGCTCTTTAAAGTTCAGCAGCCAGGTCAGGGAAGCATGATCCGTCCTGAGCTGGAACCTCTCTCTGTACACATACAGGCAAAAATGTCGAAGCCCCTGGATGACAGCCAACAGCTCTCTGTGAGTAACGCAATAATTCCTTTCAGCTCTGCTGAGAGCGCAACTGAAAAGGCAGCTGCCTGCTGTCCATGTTCTCCCTCCTGGATAACACCGCCCCGATGCTCTGGTTGCTGGCGTCCGTGCCCACGATGAAGGAGCGGTTTGGGTCGGGATACTGCAGGATGGGGGCTCTGATGAGCGCTGAGTGAAGCCTGGAAAAAGCAGCAGCACAGCTCTCACTCCACTGAAACGCACAGCCCTTCTGTGTCAGCTGATGCAATGGGCTGGCTACGGTGGCGAAGTCTCTCACAAATCTCCTATAATAGGAGGCCAGTCCGAGAAAACTCCGTAGCTCTCCCACATCCCGCGGCACTGGCCAATTTTTTACCGCTGCCACTTTCTCTGTATCGGTGGTGACTCCCACTGTGCTGACGACGTGGCTCAGGAAGGTGGTCTCCCGCTGGAATAAATGGCATTTCCATGGGTGTAGCCGCAGCCCGGCCTGTCGGATGGCGTCCAATACTTCCCGGAGGTTGGACAGGGTGCCATCAAAGTCAGCTGCGTGAACCAGCAGGTCATCCAGGTAAACAATGCAGCGGCTCCGGGGCACGTGAGCCAACACTCGCTCCATCAGACATTCAAAGGTGGCCAGGGCGTTGCAAAGTCCAAATGGCATCACCTTGAACTGATACAGTCCCTGACCGATGGAGAAGGCTGTTTTCTGGCGGGCCTCAGGTGACAGCTCTACCTGCTAATAGCTGCTGCGGAGGTCCAGCGAGCTGAACCAGCTGGAGCCGGTGATGTAATCCAGCACGTCATCGATGCGGGGCAGGGAGTAGGAATCCTTGCGGGTGACATCATTCAGGTGCCAGTAATCCACACAGAACTGCCACGAACCGTCCTTCTTCCTAACCAGAACCACCGGCACTGCCCAGGGGCTGCTGGAGGGCTCAATAACATCTGCCTCCAGCATTTCTCGTATTTTTTGTTCTTCCGCTGCCCACCTTGAAAAAGGCAGATGGCGGGGGTGGAGCCGGATCGGCCTGGTCTCACTGGTGTCCATCCCGTGCTGCACCAAGCTGGTTCGGGTGCACTCCTCATCCTTGGCAGGGAAGACGTCAATGTAGCAGTCCCACAGCTCCCGCAGCTGGCGTCTCTGTCCCGATTCCAGTCCCAGTCCGCTGCAGCTCTGCTGGTGGTGGCACCGTTGTGTTCAGTTTTTGTGATGACCCACCCAGTTCAGTATGTCCTGGAGGCCCCTTGATCAAGCAGGCCCCTGGGTTCCTCCTCTGGGCCCCGCTGCAGAGCATGATGGTCCGAGCCCTCAGCAGGAGGGACGGTCTGGCGGCGTCAATTTTTGCGCCCCATGCTGTGAGCAGACCGAGTCCAGTAATGCAGGGGTCTTGAATATCAGCCAGCCAGAATAGGTGGTTTGTGTTCTGGCCGGCTACCCCCACCACAAGAACTCGCCGCTCTCCCAGTCTGGCGTGCTCACCGGTGGCTGTGGTGACGCAGCGCCCGGTGGGTTCCCACCCCTGCGGTTCTACCTCGTCCATTCCTGGCAGCACCCCGGGTCGGACCAGGGAGATGGTAGAACTGATGTCGATCAGGGCCCGGATTGGCGTGTTGTCCAGGCTGCACTGTAGGTACATCCCTGGCGAGTGTCCAATTCGGCCCACACGTGGTGACAGTTCATCAGGGAAAATGTCTGTGGGAGGTGGCAGGTCCCCGTCCATGCCACCTTGCTCTAGTTTAACGCTGGTGAGGGGCTGGTTTGTCGTGGGGGTGGGTGCCGGGCAGTACTCCGCAATGTGTCCTGGCTCCCCGCAGCCGAAGCACCCTTCCTCGCACCGCTGTGGCCGTCTTCTCCTTGGCCGTGCCGCTGTGGTCTGGTGCAGTTCCTCCTCCTCCTCCTCGCTCTCAGCCGTGGCCTGGAAGGCTCTCTGCCTCAGTGCCGATGCATCAGCTGCACAATCCATTAGTGGTCCCACCTGCTCTGCTTCTGCCACAGCTGTCTCCCAGCTGCTCGCGGCGTGAATCCGGATGTGGCTCTGGAGCTGGGCCCGGCGGAGCCCCCGGATGAAGTTCTGGAGGGTGAGCTTCTCCACTGCCCCCGGCTTGAAATCCGAGTAACCACGCTGTGTCAGTAGCCGTATGTCCGCTACGTAGGCTCCCAGGCTCTCTCGGCTGTCTCTCCGGCAGATGGCCAGCTGTTTCTGGGCATGCTCAGCGTTGGCCGCTACCCCAAACCACCTCTGGAGTGCTGCTTGTAGTGCTGGCCAGCTGCGACGTTCCTTGGGCCAGAGATCGGACAGCGTGCGGAGAGTCCTTCTCTCCAGGGTCAGTGCGACCTGCACGGCGGTCTCTTCGGGTGGCCAGCCATTCAGCGCAGCAGCCAGCTCGACCTGGACCAGATAGTCGTCCAGCAGAGTTTCGCCGTTAAAGCGGGGAAGTTTGGCCCGCTGGCGGATTGGTGGGACGGTCACCTCTTGGTCGATCGCCGCCCCAGGTCGCAGTGGAATCGCCAGCCCATCCTATCCTGAAAAGGGCGGGAAGCAGGACTGATCTGCTCTGACTTAGCCCGCCCTGCCTTGAGAAAGGCAGAAGGCGGGGTATGCTGGTCCCTTTGGGTCCACTGCTCCATTCATCCTGGCCAGCAACTCCGGGGGTTGGTGTATCACCTCTGTCATCCATTCCCAGCTGAGCGATGAACTGCTCCAGCTGCTGAATCTCTGTTCTGATTCTAGCTTCCATCTGCTCCATATCCCACTCCAGACACCAGTGTGACATTGTGAAGGTTCACACAAGAAAGGAAAGATGACTGTGGCGAACAGACTTTATTTATACACCCCCCCTCAACACAGAACGGAGGGGAGGTCATTCACACAGACCCCCATCTCACTTATGGTGACACAAACACATGATCAATCACTGCTCTAACTGGTCTTATAACACTGCTGTGTCATCATAACACAGTTATAATGACACAGCAATAACACTTAGAACACACGAATAATAACACTCTTTGAATCCTCCACGGCGCAAGCATGCCGGGAGAATCCCCGCCCCCTGAACACAGCCCCAACGTTACAATGTAGATGTGCCCCAAGGTGTGTTATTAATTATATGACACAAGTTTGTCATAGAATAGTGTGTTAACTTGCACTGTTTTTATACCATATAAACCCAACAGATAGATACACAAATGGAGGTAAGTTTGATAGTTAAAACAGCAAAATGATCAAATCCTCACAATGAAGTTTTTCAAACATTTTATTTGGTTGCTATGTCACTCCTTTTTTAATAAGGGCTGCCCCATCTCGTTTTTTTTCAGACCTGTTTTGCATAATGCATAATTGCAAAATAAATATTCATTCATTCATTCATTCATCCATCTTCAGCTGCTTAATCCTTTTTGGATGGGGGGGGAGCTGGAGTCTATCCCAGCATCTTTTGGCGAGAGGCAGGATACACCCTGGACAGATTGCTAGTGCATCGCAGTGCAAAGTCTACATTTGGATTGAATATCTATAAACTGTGTTTTTACCTCATAATTTTCTTCCACGATTGCCCAGTGTAAACTGATCTGTCTTGAGGGACACAATGATTTCATAGCGAGAACAGTACGCAAGTACAATAGTATTAATGTAGACAAATCAGGAAGTGTATCACTCTCTGTTTGCTAGAGGAATCAGGAGCCGTTGCATCAATTGTATCAGTGAAGAACAAACTTTATTTTAATTTTACTGTAACACTCTTGAGAGGCATATGTGCAGTATGTGGTGTAAGTTGTTGCAAAGAAACTAGGAAAAATGTTAATTTCATTACTGATTAAAAGGGAGCTTGGAATGTTATGTAGTTTGAGTTTAATCTACTGTATCACTGGTTTTACACTAAGAGAATTTATTTCAATTCTAACTTTGTGGATCAGTTATTTATGCTGTTGCTTTTTAAACTTATTTTCTGTGCATATTGTGGTACTGTACTGTGCTGGGAGAACGTAATTTTGTATTTTATGTGCAGGCGTGCATACAAAATGACAATAAAGAAATCTTGAATCTTGAATTTTTTAACATGTTTGCTTGATGATGATAAAAAGAACTTCTGAATGACTGCTCCTGCTAATCAGTCATTCATTCATCTCTACAGCCCTGCATTTTTGATTTATCTGATGAAGTAGGGCCATAGGGCCATATTGTGACAATCTCATCAACAGTCTATTGTCTATGGTGCAGAAAGCATTTACGGGCATGTTCAAGTCATTTGCTATTACAGCAGTGCAAAAAAAAAAAAAAAATTGCACTTGGTGCATTGCGCAAAGAGGCTGTCTTAATGCTCTTGATTATTCAGAGGTGTGTTTTGAGTGTAACGTGAAATAAACCAGCTGCTGTCTTTGTTCACATTTCCTTTAATAAACAGGAGTGCAAGATCCAAGGTGCAATACTGATATGGCGCCATTTAAATCAGAGGATAAATTCGTTTTGCACAGGGGACAATGTGAGCTTGTTCACACAGTGAAAATGTGTTTAAGGACCACGCACAGCAAAGAGCTTAGAAGGAGCTTTTAAACCTCCTTGTCCACAACCCAGCTAGCATTGGGAAGACACAGCCATAATTATGCATGGATTAGAGCTGTACATGGAGCTTATTCCTGTACCTTTGGGAGAGAGGATGTGTACACCCTGGACAGATGAATGAATGAATGAATGAAAGATCACTGTAGTAATAAGCATACATGTGCATTCATGTCTTTTAAACACTACTGAGATACCAGTTCATAATGTGCTGTTGACTTTAGACCTGCTTTTTGGAGATCAGAAGCACACTGGAATAAAAAGTACCAAAATAAGAATGTGCCAAACTTGGCACCAAGCCTCACCCACTTTAAATCAGTCCACTCCTATGAGTGCAAGGCACGCATAGTCATTTCCTAAATGGGTAGCGAGGACACACACACAAAAAAAAAAACAGGCATTGCACTGACAGAAGCTAATGAAAACACCAGCGCAAAGTGCAAAGCGTGGCTCAAATGCCCTCTCCAGAATGTTGTAATAGGGCCCGCAATGTAGTATGTGGTAAGCTTGCCTGAAGCACAGAGCCTTCAGTGCTCCATCATTCAATCATGTTCTTGATTTTTTCTCAAAAAAACTCATTAGAAACACCTCACATTGAAGCGAGAACAGATGAAAATGAATATGACCTGCTAGTAGCAGAGCAGCTTTATACCCAAGGAGCCAACACAAAAGGAAACTCCAGTCCAGTACTGACCTGCACCAACCAGTTAGTCCCCCTACAAAACACACACACAAAAACACAAAATCATATTCAGAGCAGCTTAGACTGTGTGGCAACTGCTCTGCTTTACTGTAATCTCTCTTTGTGCCAGCCCTGCCAACCAAGGCCCATCCCGTCCACATGTCCCTCTTACCAGAAAGACCAGCAAATAGGTCTGGTAAGGATTAGAGTAAGAACCCCCCCCCCCCCCCACACACACACACACACACACACTCACACACAGACCTAATATTGCTTGCACCAATTCACTTGGAATTCATACATGCCTCTTTTCACAGGCTCACTCTTGATCAAACACAAATGCCCGCCTGCACAAACTCGCACAGTGTTTTGCAACATCAGGTGCCCAAGGAATTAGAGGATGCAGTTTGAAGGTTGGAGGCCCCACGCTCTAAATATATCACCTCTATCCTCAGTTTTGTTATGTAAGTCACCAGGAAGCAGTGGAAGGATATGCTCCGAATAACATTCTTTAAAAATTGATCTTTCTCTCCTCTCAATTTTCCAGCCTGTACAGCTACTTTCACATGGTCACAACACAAGAATCACACAGCAAATGAGAATGCTGCCTTTTGACAGATGTAAGCATAACACCATCCAGCCATACCAGACGTCTGGATGTTGTTTTTGTTTTGTTTTTTTTTACATTTATGATTCCCCCTCCCTCCAGTGACAGGAGTACCTGATCACATCCGCTACCTTCACACAACTCAGTGAGCTCACAAGGACACCCAAGTACCTCTTACCTCTAAGACTTCCTACACGCACGTGCGCACGCACGCGGGCACGCACACACACACACGCGCACACACACACTTAGCAGTAAAATGCCTTTGGGTTTGCTTTGTCATTATCGGGCGACAAATGACCTTGTGAGTGGCTGCTACATTAAAATGGATCGTGTTTTTCCAAACCTGGAGGGAATAGACCCTGTGAGTGTCAGTCAAAGCAGAGGAAGCTTAGACAAGCTGGAGGAAGAGAGGCAGGAGTGCTGTCAGAATTTATGTTGAAGTTTTTTAGAGTTCAGGAGGTCAAGCTTCAAATATGAACCATATGGACTAGTTCATGTCAGTATAAACTGTCTGTAAACGGATGGAAACCCATTCTTTTAACTTTATTTAAGCACCAAGCTTACCTTTATGGCCATCACTAATGCTCCGAATGTGGGCCAGCCTGGTAACAAAGGCTAAGGGCACATTAAATCCCAAATTGTTTACTTCCAATATTTTGATCATATCAGATTTGCCTGTCATGACATATTACATTCATAGTTACAAGAAATTTTAATCTGACTAAGATATGAACCACATGCACACATACATTATCAGAAAAATAAAGGTGTCATTCTCTCTAACTCATAGAGAAAATTGATAGATTTTAGTAAAGATATACTTTGGATTTTGCTCTGGAGGACCGCAGCACTGAGTGTGATGAGGTCCAGAAGAAAGAAGGAACCCAGATGGTGGCACAGAGAGCCAATTTAGCAGCAAGCTACTAGCACAAATTCTAACAATGGAGCTAAGTATGACGTCAGCACCCTAACCATGTGCTGGGGTAAAAAGTCGCATGAATTCCAATCTGACATTCTCAAAGATGTCGCATGATCATGTATCGGATATAAAGCATCTGATTTAGTACCACATATGAAAGTGATTCAGATCCAGTCTGACAGATTGGATTTTAAACCTGAATTGCAGGTTCAGACAGCCTTAAAAAAATATCAGATTAGTGTCACATTAGGGTAAGAAATGTGATTTGAATCATTTCGTAGAACCATCAATGATTTGCACAGGGTTTATAAAAAGTTTTATTTAACCAGGGTAAAAGTATAACTGAGTTTTAAAAGCATCTTATATCAGGTAGTCCCGATGAAGACATTAGCAGAAAGTCATACAATTATCAACACCATGAGAAAACTGTTCCAGAAAGTTGATATGTTCAAGCTTTGCACTGTGAAAGCCTTAAAATATTCTCCTAACAATAAGAGTGTTGAAATATGGCAGAAGTTTGTGGCAGCAAAGGTGGCGGTACATTTTCATGAGAGGAATTTTTAGGACAGTCTTTTTGAGCAGCAGTTATTACAGTTGGGCATCTTTAAAGACAGTTTTTATGTGCAATGAAATTGAATCAAACCAGAGGTGGGTCGTAATGAGTACATGTACTCATGTAACTTTTTTCAGAGTTATTGACCGATACTTCTTACATGAGTACATTTCTGAGGAAAAAGATCTACTTTTCTCAAATAGATTTGGTCGTATTTGAGAGGGTTTTTTTTGATATTGTAATAACATTTTCCCCTTCATTTTAGTAAATTTACTGTATAATCTTATTTCATTGATTAATTGTTGAAATCGTTCTCCAATTTGTACTCAGATGCAAAACAACAAAAAGGATACAAATATATGAGAAAGAACTCTGCATATTTATAAGTACAAAGGTGCAAATTTAAGTGGAAAAGTGACAGTGTTAATAAAAAAAACAGTCACAAAATCATATGGAAAAGGGGAATACTGTGTTGAATACTGTGTTGTTGTTGTTGATGGAAGTTCCACTCACACCCACTGACTCTGGGAGAGGGGAAGGAAGTGCAATTTTGTTAGTGTTAGTGTTAGTGTTGTTAGTGTTTGTTGGAAGTGTAAAATGTTAAGCAGCAGGAAGAAGAGGGGAGGAGGAATCGCATTTCTTGTTAATGAAAGGTGGTGTAATCCTGGACACATTCATGTGAAGGAAAAGTGCTGCAGCCCGGACATTGAACTGCTGGCTGTGAGTATGAGACCTTATTATATGCTGCAAGAAATGAAGTGTGCCTTAATTATTATCATCTACGTCCCTCCGTCAGCTGACGCAGAGGTGGCCTGTGACGTCATCAGTTCCACTGCGGCCACATTACTGGAGAAGCACCCAGATGCATTCATGGCCATCACGGGGAAAACATTATCAAACTTTCACGTTTGTTGACTGTCCCACCAGAGAAAACAAAACACTGGGTTTACTGTATGCCAATGTCAGAGATGCATATAGTGCCACAGCTCTACCCTGCATTAGCAAATCAGATCACTGCATGGTCATGTTAACACCCAGGTACGTTCCCCTTGTGCAAAGGCAGTCTGCTTATACATGGACACTGAGGAGGTGGACACAGGAGGCTGCTGATGCACTACAGGACTGCTTCAAGACGACAGACTGGAGCGTACTCTGTGAACCACATGGGGTGGACATAGACAATATGACCGACTGCATCACAGAGTACATTAGATTCTGTGAAGACACAACCATGCCAGCTCAGACTATACACTGCTTCTCCAACAACAGACCATGGGTCATGGGTGACCTGAAAGCACTTCTGAACCAAAAGAAGAGAGCTTTTAGGGCTGGAGACAAGGAGAAGCTGAGGGGAGTGCAGCATGAGCTGAGAGAGATGCTGAGGAGGTGCAAGGACAATTATAGGAGGAAGTTGGAAGATAAACTCAAGCAAAACAACACTAAAGATGTGTGGGAGGGAATGAAACAAATAACTGGGTGCAAGGGGAGAGTCGGGCAGCCATCTGGGAGCCAGGAGAGAGCTGAGGAACTGAATCTGTTTTTTAATAGGTTCAACTCACAGTCTGTCACCCCAGCAACACAACCAGACCCCCACACACCCCTCCCCACCCACCCTCCTGTGCAGAACCTCTCTCCATCTCCCCCCTCCTCCTCCTGGGGGGGCACCAGGACCCTCCCTCACTTCACGGTGACTACAGACGAGGTGGAGAAACAGCTGGAGAGACTCCGTCAGCGGAAGGCGACGGGCCCTGATGGCAGCTCCGCCAGGACCCTGAGGACCTGTGCCAACCAACTAGCTCCGGTACTGAAACACCTGTACAACCTGAGCCTGAGTCTGGAGAGAGTACCGGTGCTGTGGAAGACATCCTGCCGGTTCCTGTCCCCAAGAAGTCATCTCCATCGGACCTGAACGACTATCGACCAGTTGCTCTCACATCTCACGTGATGAAGGTCCTGGAGAGACTGGTCTTAGCCCACCTGAGGCCGCAGGTGAAGACGTAGCTGGACCCTCTGCAGTTTGCATATCAGCCCCATTTCAGAGTTGAAAATGCTGTCATCTACCTGCTGCAATGAGCCCATCTGCACCTGGATGGTGGAGGAGATACTGTGAGAGTCACTTTTTTTGATTTCTCCAGTGCTTTAACACCATCCAGCCACTGCTGCTGGGTGAGAAGCTGCGAGTGATGGGGGTTGACAGCTCTGTGATCTCCTGGATTACCGACAACCTAACAGGCAGACCACAGTTTGTCCGGCTGGGCAATGTCTTGTCTGGAGTGGTGGCTAGTGATACGGGAGCTCCACAGGGGACTGTGCTCTCTCCTTTTCTCTTTACCTTATACACCACTGACTTTCAGTACAACACTGAGTCATGCCACCTGCAGAAATTTTCTGACAACTCAGCTGTTGTGGGGTGTATAAGAGGAGGAGCGGAGGGGGAGTACAGGGCACTGGTAGACAGATTTGTGGAGTGGACAGAGCAGAATCACCTGAGGTTGAATGTCAGCAAGACCAGAAAGATGGTGATTCACTTCAGGAAGAGGAAGACGCCTTCTCAGCCACTGCAGATTAGGGGGGAGGATGTGGGAGTGGTTGAGGACTACAGATATCTGGGTGTCAGGATCAGCAGCGGGTTGGACTGGAGATCCAACACCGATGCTGCGCACAAGAAGGGGATGGGCAGATTCTACTTCCTGAGGAAGCTGAGATCCTTTAACGTGTGTAGCAGGATGCTGGAGCTTTTCTACCAGACCATTGTTGCCAGTGCCATTTTCTTTGCTGCTGTCTGTTGGGGTAGCAACATCAGGGCCAGAGACACCAACAGACTTGACAAGAAAATCAAAAGGGCTGGCTCTGTAATTGGTCTCAGACCGGAGACCTTTGAGACAGTAGTGGAGAGGAGAACAGTAAATAAACTGCGATCCATCATGGACAATCCTGATCACCCCCTCCACCACACAGTGGACAGACAGCAAAGCACTTTCTCCAGTAGACTACTACAGCTTCGCTGTTGAACAGCCAGGTACAAGAAATCTTTCCTGCCACATGCAATTTCACTATACAATAACTCACTATGATGTTGTATTCTGGTCATAATAATGCTGCCACACTGCACCTTACACTCCAACTGGTACCTCACGTTTATCTCTGCTCCTGATAGTCCTTCTTTGTGCAACTGGATGATTCATGTGTTTATACAGGTCATCATATATTAAGCTATGATGTATATATGTTTTATAGTCGTGTTAGTTTTACTTTCCATGGGTAATCTCTTTGTCTGTCATGTGTGTGTTTCTGTGTTTGGTTGTCTACTGTCATGCTGCTGTTTCACTATAATTTCCCAGTTTGGGATCAATAAAGTACACCTATCTATCTATCTATCTATCTATCTAACTGATATACTGTATGTGTGTACTTGGCGCCAAGGTTACTCACTTGTTCCTGAGTTGGAGTTTAAACAGTGAACTTGCAGCTCTTGTGTGTTGTCTCTTCCCTCCTCCACACTGGTAACCTACGGTACTGATAATGTTCAAGAAAGATGGCAAAACAAGCTACTCTTTGGAGACACCCACGGTGGGGTTTCCCTCCGGGACTGCAGCCTCTTTTGCTGTGGCATTCAAGCTCCAAGATTTTTGGCTTCACAACCCCACTGTCTGGTTCATGCATGTTGAGGCCCAGTTCGTCCTTTGCGGGATTTCTGCAGATGACACCAAGTACCATTATGTGGTGGCCTCATTCAACCCTCTATCCAGCTCTATCCAGCATGCCATGAGCCTACTCCGGGACCCCCAGCTCAGGGAAAATAAGCAGCTACTACTGCGGTGCTACAGTCTCTCTGATGGGGTGAGGGCAAAGAAGCTCCTCTTTCATTCTGAGTTGGGCGATGGCTCGGCTGTGGAACTGATGAAGAGTATGCTAGCCCTGCTGGGCACAGATGAGGGGTCCTTCCTCTTTGCTCATCTCTTTCTTCAAAAACTCTGCAGGTTATCCTAGCCATCTCGCCGCTGCTGGCTGCTAAGGACTACTGCTCACTAGCAGGGGAAGTGGCTCAAATAATCCTGGCAACCAAGAGCTTCGGTGTCCAGTCGGTGGTATCAGGACCTTCAGCATCATCCATGGAGGCTGTTGAGCCTGCAGTCGTGGCCAGGATAGCCACTCGGAGATGCTGGGCCAAGGTTATGTGATTCTACATGTGACACTAACTTCCACCATGCAGTTTCAAGATGCCAGGAAATGGACAAGCCAGCATTCACTAACAGCTGCGGCCATTGGCAACAGAGAACAGCTGCTCTCCTTCAAGGACACACATTCTAAGAGGTGTTTTCTGGTTGACTCTGGCTCCCAGAAGAGTCTTATTCCACTGGCTGCCTCTGACAGATTGGCAGAAGGCTGAGGCCCATTGTTAACCGCTGCTAATGGCTCCCCTCTCAAGATGTTTGGAGAGAGGTCAGTGATTGTGTGTTTCCACGAGTGCAACTACAAGTGGGACTTTGTGGTAGCTGCTAGCTCGGTTCCTATCATAGGTGCCAATTTTCTTTGTGTTCATGGTCTTCTTGTAGATATTGCTAACAGATGTTTGATCGATACTGTTTCTTTTTCTTCACTGCCTTGTATGACATGGGGAGCTGGGCCGTTAGCACATGCTAATTTTTTAGCTTCTAAAGATGAATTTCAGCACTTGCTTTCTCATTTGTCCTCGCTTATGGTACCTAACTTTTCTGCTACTGTAACCAAACAGGGGGTTGAGCATTTTATCACCACCAAGGGCCCTCTAGTTTTCGCGCTCAATGCAGCTAACTTAACCATCGCTTGGGAAGAGTTTGCTAAGATAGAGCAGTTAGGTTGGTATTGTTAGCTCCAACAGCCCTTGGATTTCCCCGTTGCACATGGTGCCCAAGTCAGATGGCTTGTGGTGACCGTGCGGTGACTTTCACTGCCTGAACGACATCACAGAGCATGACCGTTATCCAATCCCCCACATACAGGATTTTTCAGTGCACCTAACCGAGGCATCTATTTTTTCAAAAGTTGATCTGGTGCGTGGCTACCACCAGGTTCCAGTGTGCAGAGAACATCCCAAAAAGAGCAGTGATAACTCCATTTGTCCTTTCAGGTTTTTGAGCATGACATTTGGGTTTAAAGGTGCGGCTCAGGCCCAAGGTGCTGGACTGATAAAGGCCCTACTGGATGTTCGGGAGGTGGGGGCTGTGTGGTGACCACTAGGAGGTTCCACTGACCCCCAATGATTCTGGGAGAAGGGAAGGAAGTGTATTGGCTCTTTTCCATTAGCACCTACTCAACTTGACTTGCCACAACTCTACTCGCCCCGACACGGTTTAGGTCGTTTTCCTTTACAACTGTGTATCACCTCAAAGTGGATGGGTTCATTATAGCAAGGCAGCCTTTGCTGTCAGAAGCAAATACTTAAGAAACAGCAAGCACAAAATACAAGCAAAGCCCAGAGTTAACATTGATAGCTAGCTACCTAGCTAGCAAGCTCATTGTGTGCATAAAAGAGACAACAGCGATATCCCTGTTCAAAGTGACCTTGCCACCAATGGGACAATGTAAAAGATGCTTAAAATCAAAAAACACTCACCATCTTCTATCACGTTTTCCAACAATGCCGTGGAAGAGTCAAGGCCACTCTCCCTCCCGATGCTTGCTGGTCTGTGCCTGTAATGGTTGAACTGCTTCCAACCTTTTCTGTTTGACCCACTTCGTCCTTGATGGTCCGGTAATAAGCTTACAGTATAATGTCTGGTGATACCCGTGAGCAGCCATCAGGAGACCTCCTGGTATACTTTTTTATTTCAGGTCACTCCGTTTAGCTCCCTTTGGATTATCTCATCAGCCACCAAGCACAGAAGAGTTTGCACCTCGTCGCTGGACCACGGTGTTGATTTGTGTGTAGCAATTTATCCTCATTGATTATCAAAGAAATAACAAAAACTGATGGTTGTTGTTGCCGAATTTACAAACGGCGGGTTTGATTCTTATGAAGATGTCGCTGTCATGACTCATCCAGTGATGTTATGCCCTGGCCAATCAGTGGCCTGCAGTTTGTTGACATCACATTTTCAGCTCGACTCATCTCGGTTGGAACTCCAGTTAAAACAGAACACACAAAGACCAAAAATAAATATATTATTCTACTGTGGGGGCATGGTGTGGGGGTTTTCTACACCCAGAGAAGGCAAGGGGAAGGGAGAACAATGGACCGAAGGGGGAAGTGTCACCGGGGGGTATCAGATGGGATGGTTAGGTCTATGCACCCCCAGGGGAGAGTAGCATCTGCCAGTGCCACTAAGAGAAGAGGTGTTTGGAGCGGCGCTGGCACTATGTCATGTTAATGTGTCACACAGTTCTTTGTTCAAATAACAATGTGTTATGGTCGGAAGTTCCGGGTCTCCATGCATGGGAATAAAGATATAAAAGGGAATGCACAGAGACCCGAGATCGCTGTTTGCTGTTATGTTGTTGGAGAAAGAACAAAGCCTTGAGTCGTTCAGCTCATTGCCTCGCCTATTCCTTTCTCCACAATACTATCAATACATATCAAACACCACTGGTTGTTTGTGGTGGCTCCTTGCATGGCAGTGACCCCTCTGATTCTAGATGTGATTAGCATTGTAGATAGGAGAAACATAATTTTGTTCTACTGTACGTGATTGGCTGTATGGACTGAATGATAATAAAGTTGTCTGCTTCTTCTATTTAAATTAGATTTTTTTTTTAATTCCAAATGCTCAAAAAAATTCAACAAGAAAAGAATTTGAATATAGTTTTTTTAAAACAAAAATTAAAGTAAAACATCTTTGAGCCACCTTATTCCTAGCCCCCATGATGCCTTGTGTGAATTATGGGCACAACTTCCAGTACTAGTTTAGAACGTGTGGTTGTCACTGAAACGGGACACTTTTCCTTGTTAAAAAACAATGACTTTGGCATCAAAAATGCGGGAACACGGCCTTTTGCACCTCAAAAACAGTAATATAATCATACCACTTCCCACGACTATCGAGAGATGGGAAGATGACCTTAAAAAGTGGCCTCGCAGACAGTAGGGCCATTAGTTAGCACTGCAGCTAAGATGCTAACGCAGTAAACAAATAAAAGCGCTGAGGTATATCGATGTCTCCACTGCAATAAAGTTGGATGCATTGTGTTAAAAGATGTTGGACATCAAATTTACCTCAGAGCTGACGTGGAATCTAATCAGAGCCACAAAGAACCACAACACCGTGCTTGGGTTTTAATGTCAGAAATTAAATTAAAATTAAAAAAATTAAATAAAAAAAAATGAAATTAAAATGCTCATGCTGCCATCATGCTATGAATGCTTGTTATTTAACTTAACATGTACAAACATTTTCTGACATTCATTCATTCATTCATCTTCTTCTGCTTAGTCCTTTTCGGGTCGTGGGGAGGCTGGAGCCTATCCCAGCATCTTTGGGCGAGAGGCAGGGTACACCCTGGACAAATTGCCAGTCCATCGCAGGGCCAACACAGAGAGACAGACAACCATTCACTCTCACAGTCATACCTAAGGACAATTTAGAATCCCCAGTTTTGATGCATTGTTCAAAATTTTATTGATTTATATTTTGTGATAATTTAAAAATTAATGCATGTTGAAGCTGCTTATATCAAGTCCATATCGTTTCAAGGCAGTGTAACAAATGCAACCCCCCCAAACTATTTATATCTTTCTTAAATCGTTAAGCCTTAGCAAGCAAACTGTTACTATTTTTTATTTATTATTTTACTTCATGCAGCCTTGCATCTGGTGACATATGACACATAAACATCAGATCTGTGACATTCATACAAGTGAAAACATACCTGGTGCTTTTGCATCTGTACCACCGATCACAACAGTCCTTTTTAGTATTCAGTGCATCATCTACGCATTGCCGGTGAGAAGCCTCCATTTATACAGTCTATGGCACAACCACGAGCACCAGCAGAAAGTACCAGAACTACGCCAAAACATTCAAAAAATACTAAAACTACAAGTGCTGAAATTAGCTGCCACTTGAGTGCAAAACACGTATGTAGACTATACATTAAAATGAATTTGAAAAACTTTTGAAAATGCTATTTTAAATGCCCCACTACTCCACTCTTGCTGACTGGTTTAACACTGCTTAAGCTGAAACCGGAAGTTGCCCCCATAATTGTTTCTACAGCAGTACCCTCAGGAATAAGGTGGATAAAGCAAGCTGTTTGTTCCTGTTATGTTCCTCTTGATCCCAACAGTCACTTGAAGAAAACTTGGCAGCCAACATTTTGTCAGTATTGCTACAGTGTTGTTATCAGTTTTCATCCTCCCTATACAAGATACAATACATAGTCACAGAAAATTGGTGTTTTAGTTAAAGACAAAAAGGAAAAAATGATAATTTACAAATTATGCTATAATTGGTTAAATGTTCACCATTGGGTTTTTGTCCAACATTGTTATCAACTAATAGCAACATGTATTCTCACTTTATGGATTCAGATATTAAATTCTACCAAAGCATGAAAATTATTTGGTTAGCTTCAGGGAATTAAGCTGACTAACTTTAGGTAAAACTGGAGGTTTGGCTAAAACAAAAATGCTCTAGCTTGGTGCGTGGCATGATGAAACCAAAGTTCACCACCCGTGTAGATGGAGACACTCATAACTCTGATGGAAAGGCACCTATTTCACCATGGAAATGAAAGTGGGTTCTTTGTGTCCTATTGGTAAAAGCTTTAAATTAAGTGACTAGTTATGCTGCTATTGCTATTGCTTCTACACTGAGGAAACAGCAGTCAGCCTCAGATAAGAAGCTCCATTTCCTTGACATAGGGAGTTGATTTTAAAGACACTGATGGACAAACAAAGCCACATTTCTGCATTTATTTTACACATTTAAAAGAAAATGAAAGGTGACCAAGTTTTTCATCTTCTCCTAAAATTCCCCCCTCATATGGAATGTTCGCTCTAAACTTGCTATGCTGCCAGGAACTAAGAAACTGCACTTAAAAACAAAAATTCACTTTGTTTTCACAACACTGGGAAGATGAACTTTGTGGAATTTGCCAGAAGGAATTTGCCAAAGGATAGGTTCACGTGGGAAAAGAGGCAAGGGAATTTAAAGAGTAGAGAATGCATAGGGGAATTTTTAAAAATGCACTTCAGAAGAGAATTATCCAAAACATGGAGCTGAATGAAAGGCACCCATAGAGCTAACTGAGTTGATTGAATTATTTTAAAGGGAACGTACAAGAGTCTTGTTGAGGTAAAGGAGATTTAGGAATGTGGAAATAATTTGAGGGAACGCGGCCTTGTATATATGTGCTTAACTTAACCCCCCCCCCCCCAACTATGTATGCGCTGACCGTGGAAGCTGTTGATGAGTGCAAATGTCCAGAGGCATATCTTACACCACATGATTTGCTTTTCTTGTTTGTTTCCATTTCTGCCAAGCTATTGCTGTAGTGTGCAAAAAGCCTCTGTTGTTTTTGTATTTTACTTCCATTCAGCTGCTCTTAGACAGCCTGGCCAGTGTCAGAGCAAGGATTGGGGATCAGGGAACAGGAGGATTGGCAATCCTAATAATGCCGAGAACTGGACAAACACTCCTAAGATTTCTAGGCGATTTCACAAAACTTGCCATCCCAGCAACATTTTCTGGGTCATATGTTTGGGGTTAAAACAAACCTCTGAGCAAACTATGGCCCTGGACGTGTTGATCGATTATCTGATTTGTTCTTGTTCCCTTCCCATCAGCAGAGCTTGGTAGAGTATCCAGAAATTATGCTCAATTAAAAGCAGCATTACTTTATAGTATTAATTACTCAAGTAAATACAAGAGTAGTCACCAAAAACAACATTGGTAAGAATAAGAAATTATCTACTGAAAAGTTCATGGAGTAATAACTGCTTTACTCACAAATTTTTGATGTTTTTCTCCTAAATTTGTGACTTTTACCTTATAAATGTACAGCTGTACTTTGTGCTAAATTTGTGATTTTTTTTCACAAATTAGTGATTTTTTTTTTTGTAAAACTGTGACATTTTCTTTTATTTTCCCCTAAATTTATTGTTTTTCCCTTAAAATATGTATTACTTTTTTCTTATAATTTACCAATTTTTGGGATATTGCAACCTTTTTTTCGGCAATTTTTTTTTTTTTTTTTTTGCTTTTAAATGTGTTGGAATTTACAGTCACCATTTTATTTTTGTTGTTATTTTAAATGTGTTCGTCGGCCTCCGTTGGTCTATGATGACCATAGAAGAGAATCCTAAACGTCTACTCTGCTGGAACAGCACCGCCTGTGGCTGAATAGGCCGATGCGCAAATGGCAGTCCCTGTCACACAGGTCGCGCTTGTGGGTGGTCTCCGTGCTGCTGGGTCTGTGGCGGTTCTTTCTGCGGGTCCTTTTTTCATCTGCTGCAGCAGTCAGTCTCTCTTCACCCGCCTTGAGCTGTCTGGTCAGGGTGCCTCTCCATTTGGAGCGGTCCGTTGCAAGGTCCTCCCAGCGCTCTGTGTTGATCTCCAGGGCCTTCATGTCTCTCTTGCAGACGTCTCTAAAGCGCAGCTGTGGGCGGCCAACGTCTCTCCTGCCAGTCGCCAGTTCTCCGTAGAGGACGTCTTTGGGGATTTTGCCATCCTCCATACGGTGAACGTGGCCTAGCCAGCGGAGCCTGTGCTGCCTGAGTAGAGTGAACATGGAGGGAAGGCCGGCGCGGGACAAAACTTCTGTGTTGGGCACTTTGTCCTGCCAGGATATGTCCAGGATGTGGCAAATGCAGCGCAAGTGGAAGGAGTTCAGTCTCTGTTCCTGCCGGGCGTATGTTGTCCACGTCTCACTCCCATAGAGCAGAGTGCTGATGATGCAGGCGTTGTACACTGCCATCTTCATCTTGACAGAGAGTTTGGGATTCTCCCACACTCGTGTGGTGAGGCGAGCGAGTGTGAAGGCTGATTTTCCAATCCTCTTGTCGATCTCTGTATCAAGGGAGAGGTTGTTGCTGATCGTGGACCCCAGGTACGTGAACTGATTCCCGACCTCCAGCTCGTAGTCGTCGATGGTGATGGTTGGTGGTGCTTCCATGCCTTGCACCAAGACGTTAGTCGTCTTCAGGCTGATGGTAAGCCCGAAGTCCTTGCATGCCTGGGAGAAGCGGTCCATCAGGGTCTGAATCTCCTGCTGTGTGTGGGTTGCGACTACAACGTCGTCTGCGAACAGCATGTCTCTGATTAGAGCCTCGCGCACTTTGGTTCTGGCTTTCAGGCGGGCGAGGTTGAAAAGCCTGCCGTCAGATCTTGTATGCAGGTAGATTCCCTCTGTTGCTGTGCTGAAGGCGTGCCTCAGGAGCATAGCAAAGAAAATACCAAAGAGGGTTGGAGCAAGTACACAGCCTGTTTCACTCCGCTGCGTATGTTGAATGGCTCTGAGATGTTGCCGTCGTGCTGCACTATCCCCTGCATGTTGGTGTGAAAGGATTCGATGAGGCTTTGCAACTTTGGTGGGCATCCTATCTTTGGCAGGATCTTGAAAAGGCCCTCTCTGCTGACCAGATCGAACGCTTTGGTGAGGTTGATGAAGGCAACGTACAGGGGCATGTTCTGTTCTCTGCATTTCTCCGGGAGTTGGCAGATGGAGAATATCATGTCTACCGTCAATCGCTCAGCGCGGAAGCCACACTGAGACTCGGGGTAGACACGTTCGGCAAGCTTCTGTAGACGAACGAGAACAACTCGTGCGTAGACTTTGCCAACAACGCTGATGAGGGAGATGCCCCTGTAGTTGTTGCAGTCGCTTCTCTCCCCTTTGTTTTTGTAGAGGGTGATGATCTTGGCGTCCCTCATGTCCTGTGGTACGGCACCTTCCTTCCAGCACTGGCAGAGGACGTCATGCAATGGCAGCAGTAGGGCGGTCTTGCAGTACTTGATCAGGTCGGGGGGTATGCCGTCATTGCTGGGTGCCTTGCCAGCGGCCAAGCTATCAATGGCCTTGCTGAGTTCATCGATGGTTGGCTCGGCGTCAAGTTCGTCCATGGATGGCAGGCAGTCGATGGCATCAAGGGCTGACGGTGTCACGGTGTTCTGTCTGGAGTAGAGGTCGGAGTAGTGTTCCACCCATCTCTCCATCTGCTTGTTCTTTTCTGTGATCATCTCCCCAGTGGAGGATTTGAGGGGGGCCGTCTTGCTCTGAGCCGGACCAAGTGCTTTCTTGATGTCATCGTACATACCACTGATGTTCCCCGTTATGGCAGTGGTTTGAATGTCTTGGCTGAGCTGAGTCCAGTACTCGTTGGCACAGCGCCGAGCAGTCTGCTGAACTTTGCTTCTCGCAGCCCTGAGAATCTGGAGATTCTTCTCGTTTAGATACTTCTTGTACTCAGCAAGTGCTGAGCGCTTGGCTTCAATGACGGGGGTCATCTCGGTCAACTTGGCATCAAACCAGTCCTGTGACTTCGAGGTCTTCCTCCCAAAGGTAGCCAAGGCTGTGTGGTGGATGGTGTTTCGCAGCTCTTCCCACTTCTGCTTTGCAGATTCTCCTTCTTGTGGTACACCAAGTTCCTTCTCAAAGGTGGAGGCAAACTGCTCAACAAGTTCTGGTTGGGCCATCTTGCTGGTGTCAATCCATGCCTTTCCAGGCTGTCTAGCACGATGGAATTTCTTCAGCTGCAGCTTGACCTTGCAACACACCAATGAATGGTCTGTGTCGCAATCTGCACTCTGGAATGAACGGATGATTAGCACGTTCTTCAGTGAGGTGCGCCTGGTCAGGATCAAGTCCAGCTGATGCCAGTGCTTTGAGTGCGGATGTTGCCAGGAAACCTTGTGTTGGGGCTTGGTCTTGAAGAATGAGTTTGTGATGCACAGATCGTGATATGTGCAGAACTCGAGCAGCCGCTGTCCGTTGTCGTTCATTCTGCCCACGCCAAATGGTCCAAGACAGGAGGGCCAGGAGTCGTGGTCAGCACCCACTCTGGCATTGAAGTCTCCAAGGAGAATGAGTTGTTCAGAGTTGGGGATGATCCTGACAGTTGTTACGAGATTCTCGTAGAACTCGTCTTTTGCCTCTGGTGTGGCTGTCAGTGTTGGGGCATACACACTGACGAGGGTGACTGGGCCTTGAGTGGTGTTGAGGCGGAGGGTGAGGAGTCATGCAGAGCCATTGCTGCCCGGTTCCACCATCTTCAGCAAGGTGTTCTTCACTGCGAAGCCCACTCCGTGTTCCCTGTGTTCGTCACTGCCCTTTCCCTGCCAGTAGAACGTGTAGTCCTTCTCTCTCAGTGTGCCTGCATCAGCCAACCGTGTTTCCTGGAGAGTGGCGATATCCACTCCCAGTATCTTCAGCTCATTATTGATGATGGCAGTCTTCCTGGTGTTGTTGATGTCCTTGAGGTTAGCAGCGAGTCCTGTCACCATAGTGCGGACATTCCAAGTTCCCAGTTTTAGAGTTGGTATCTTTTGTTTTTTTGTCTTGCCTGGTGCGAAGGGTCTCAGCCTGCTGTTCGGACTTGTCCTCATCCCCATGCACCCAATGAGGAAAGCAAGCTGTGGCGGGACAACACCTTATTGGCTGGGGGCTGCCCAGCTTGAGGCGGGCGGTAGCTGTCCAGTGAGATCCGATGATCCCTCCCACCGTCGGGAACAACCCCTGGTGCCGCGCTCTATGCTAATTGAGCGGTGGCTTATAACCGGTAACTGTCATTCCCCGTGTTTTGTCTATGCCAAAGGTGAAGCTGGAGTGTCCTCTCCAGTGATCCGGTGTTCTACCTTCCAGCGTTGGGCGTTGGTCCTTGGTAGGATTCAAGCCTGGGCGGGAAGATATGGAGGACAAGATGTTGCCCATGCAGCATGTCCCCCCTCTCCACGTCACTGATGAATCCAAAGGAACAGCAGGGCTGCTACAGTTTGGCACCAGTGCTGTCGCAGGAGCTGCCAGAACAATGTTGAGCACAACAGAGAACTGCCTTAGGGACTCCGACTCCGGATTTTTCCTCAGGGTTGACTCCCGAAGCCTTTCCTGTGACCGGGTGTGCCACAAGGCAGCGGAGGTTTGAAATCAGGGTTTACCTTCCCCTAGATGGGCTACCTTCCCAGGTTGACGAGCCACCATCTACCTGAAGCATTTGGTTTTAAGGCGCCAGAGATCCGCCCTCGCCCCTTCTCCTATTAGTAAAAGCAGTTCCGCCGGGCTTAGAGACTAAACCACACGAGCAGGCTAGGAGTTGGACTTAGTTGTCAGAGGCTTTTCAAGACGCACGCCATAAGGAGCATTTTATGAGCACTGGGAGCTTAACCCCAGTGCCACTCCTGGCTATGACAACCTTGGAACCATGGTTCCAAAGTGTTAAAATGTGGTTAAATGTGTTAGGCTGAGGAAAATTAAATATAATCTATAAACCCTCCAATATAGACTAGATCACATAAAGAAACGGTTTACAGCTACTGCATATCTGGCTCAATTATTTCCTGAACCAGAAAGGAAAAAAAAAACAACATTATTTCTAGTCTGACTCAAAAAAAAAATATGTGTCATGAGCCGAGTGCTGGAGTTCTCCGCCAGACTCGGTCTCATGGCTTTTTCTGCTTTTTTACTCATCTGTTGCATCTTATGCTTTTTGGGTTTATATGTTTTTGTTTCGCTTGCCATTTTTCTGTTTGTATTAGTGTCATATTTTTTATTCTGTATTTATTTATATTTATTTGGTATGTTATTTTATTCTGTATTTCTCTAGTGTTACCCTTTTTCTGTCGACAGCTGTCAGGGGCGTGAAACTTGTATGGGCGTGTCCTGTCAGCTGTCAGTTTTGGTTCGCCTCCCTCTCACTGCTGCAGCTGATCTCAATTATATACCATCTCTTTCTCCTGCCCATTCAGATACCCACACCTGTTGTTAATTATGTTAATGGGTTCTGATCCATATATAAGGACTTTATTTTCATTCTGTCTTTGCTACTCTCTTGCTGATTATTCTCCCTCATCTCCGCCAGAGCCCTGCCTCGCTCTGGTGCGTAATTCTGTAAGTTTTTGCCTTCATTGGTATTTTGTATTTTTGAGCACTTGTTGAACTTTATGTTGTTTTCTGTAATAAATTGCCCAAACTCACAGTTGGCGCATGGGTTCCAGTTCTGTGGTCCAAAGGGGCATTCATGACAATATGACTTACATTCATTTTAAATCACTGGAATCAAAAGTTACTCAATTACCAAACTGTTTGATTAAAAGTACAGAATTTTACTTTAAAACTGCACTCAAGTAAAAAGTATCCTGCAATAAAACTATTTACAAGAGCACAATTTTGTGAAACGGTTACTTGAGTACATGTACTTTATTAAATATAGTTACTACCACCTCTGCCCATCTGTCTTCCATTCTTTTCCTGATAACTTCTTGTATATCATAAGTATAGCTATAGCTAAACCTGTTTACAGTATATCAAAACAAGGTGTTGATTTGGCTCTGTATATTTTCAGCCCCTTTAATTCCAAGACTAGAAAGGTAAACAGTAGTTAATATAATCTGAAATACTCTATTGATCCCTGGGAGGGTGTGGCTTTGTTACAGTTGCTCCTGAAAAGTATACAGTAGAATACTTCCCAAATAATACAAGACTGTATGAAATTTATTGAATAATGATCATTGGTAGCATTCTTCTAAAGCAGATTATATCAAGAATAGGGAGGATGATGGAAAGAATCAAAGGAAGGCCCTCGCAGCAATGATAGCCTGAGGTGCTACATACCATCTGTGAAAGGAAATGCCCCTAGAGTGTGTATGCATGTTGTTTTCCTATATGCTTTTTAATTTTTTGTATTTTCCCTCTTTTACCAAAAATCTGAGTGGATGCTGCAAACATCAAGACATACAGATGTGGACAAATTTGTTACCTTCTGTTAAAGAAAGAAAATCCCACAGTGTCACTGAAATAACTTGAAACTGACAAAAGTAATAATAAATACAAATTTTCTGAAAAATAACTTAATTGAAATCAGACATTGCTTTTGAATTTTGGTTCAACAGAATCATTTAAAAAAACAAACTAATGAAACTGGCCTGGACAAAAATGATAATACCCTTAATATTTTGTTGCACAAACTTTTGATGCAATCACTGCAATCAAGTGATTTCTGTATCTCTCAATGAGACTTCTGCACCTGTCCACAGGTAATTTGGTCCAGTCCTCCAGAGCAAACTGCTCCAGCTGTTTCAGGTTTGAAGGGTGCCTTCTCCAGACTGCATGTTTCAGCTCCTTTCACAGATGTTCAGTGGAATTTAGATCAGGGCTCAGAGAAGACCACTCCAGAATAGTCCAATGATTTCTTCTTAGCCATTGTTGATTGTTTTTAGTTGTGTGTTTTGGGTCATTATCTTATTGGAGGACCCATGACCTGTAACTGAGGTCTAGCTTTCTGACACTGGGCAGCACATTTTGCTCCAGAATGCCTTGATCGTCTTGAGATTTCATTGTACCCTGTACAGATTCAAGACACCCTGTGCCAGAAGCAGCAAAGCAGCCCCAGAACATAACCAAGCCTCCTCCCTGTTTCACAGTAGGTACAGTATTCTTTTCTTTGTATTCTTCATTGTTCCTTCAGTAAATATAGAACTGATGAGACTGACCCAAAAGCTCCAGTTTTGTCTCATCAATCTAAAGGATAACCTCCCAGAAACTTTGGGGTTTGTCAGGATGCATTTTGGCTGGTTTATTAATGTTTTTCTTTCAGTAGCAGAGCCCTCCTGGCCTTCTTTCATGGAGTCCATTATTGTTCAAAATGCAATGCATGGTGTGGTTAGAAAGCTACGTACCTTGACCTTGGAGTTCAGGTTGAATGATTTTGGATGGTTTCCTAGGCTCTTTTTCTACAATATGCACTATTCTTCTGATCAACCTGGAGTTGCATTTCCTCTTTTGTCCATGACCTGGACAAAAGACTACACTCCCATAAACCTTATACTTTTTAATAATATTGGCAGCTGTGGTCACAGGAACATGAACCTTCTTGGAGATGGTCCTATAGCCTTTACCTTTAACATGCTTGTCTATAATTTTTCTTTCTAATCTCCTGAGACAACTCTAGCTTTCTGTGGCCCATGTTCAGTGTGGTACACACCATAACATCGAACAGCACAGGGACTGATGATTCTGTTGAACCTCAATTCAAAAGCAATGTTTGATTTTCAATTGTTAATCTTCAGAAAATTTTTATTTATTTATTACTTTTGTCAAGTTATTTCAATGACCACTGTAGATTTTTTTTCTTTAACGGAAGGTTACCAACAAATTTGTCCACATCTGTATATGGTTACAGGTAAGTTACCTATTAACATGTTCACGAGGTGAAACATGGAATTCATGGTTACAGTGCTAACAGTGTCATAATGCTGCAAAACAAGTGGGTGCATTAAAGAACAATGATGATTATGTGCAAATGCCACCCCAATCACAAAACACTCTGCAATTACAGATGTAATAGTATTTCAACACAGATGACAGCCGAGTCTGAGCAGCAGCTGAGCATTCTCATTTAGTATCCGACTGTGATCCCATTTCCACACAGGTCACAGTTGTACACAAATCGCATGCGCTTTCTACTATGAAGATATTTGATTTTCAGTGAGTAAGAACCTCAATTATGTTTTTCTTCTTCCCCTCCACCCACCACTTCCCTTCAAGAGAAGGCCACACAGAAAAAGTGAAGGGATGTTTGCATGAAAACAAACAAAAACACTGTCTGTCCAGTGGTTTCTGCTGCCAAACCTACAGCCACACAGCTACTGCTGGAGCACAGCCAGTGGTCTGCGTGTGTGAGTGTTAGAGATGTGACAGACAAGACATGTTTTGATTCTGGTAACTGCACATTTTTTTAGCAACCGCTGTTGGTGGAGTTGACCATTGTAATTGTGAAAAATGTCAAGAATTCTCCCAAAATACCTAAAGGGAGAAAAAATATGTAGTGTAATGGCATTAGAGACATTTTTTCAGCTCAGATTTATTTTTAAATGGCTGAATTTAGCCAGCTATTTCATTTACTTGTCAAACATGTGACAACTATTAAAATGCAAATACAATATCTCACAAAAGTGAGTACCCCCCTCAAATTTTTGTAAATATTTTATTATATCTTTTCATGGGACAACACTGAAGATATGACACTTTGATACAATATAGTCAATGTACAGCTTGTATAACAGTGTAAATTTGCTGTCCCCTCAAAATAACTCAACACACAGCCATTAATGGCTAAACCACTGGCAACAAAGGTGAAAACCCTGAAGTGAAAATGTCCAAATTGTGCCCATTTTCCCTGCCCAGTGTCATGTGACTCATTAGTGTTACAAGGTCTCAGGTGTGAATGAATAGCAGGTGTGTAAAATTTGGTGTTAACACTCTCACAGTCTCTCATACTGGTCACTGGAAGTTCAACATGGCACTTCATGGCAAAGAACTCTCTGAGGATCTGGCAAAAAAAGAATTGTTGCTCTACATAAAGATGGCCTAGGCTATAAGAAGATTGCCAACACCCTGAAACTGAGCTGCAGCATGGTGGCCAAGACCATACAGCAGTTTAACAGGACAGGTTCCACTCAGAACAGACCTCGCCATGGTTGACCAAAGAAGTTGAGTGCACATGCTCAGTGTCCTATGCAGAGGTTGTCTTTTGAAAACAGACATATGAGTGCTGCCAGCATTGCTGCAGAGGTTGAAGGGGTGGGGGGGTCAGCCTGTCAGTGCTCAGACCATGCCCTGTACACTGCATCAAATTGGTCTGCATGGACTGTCGTCTCAGAAGGAAGCCCCTTTTAAAGATGATGCACAAGATAGCCCACAAACAGTTTGCTGAAGACAAGCAGACTAAGGACATGGATTACTGGAGCCATGTCCTGTGCTCTGATGAGTCCAAGATAAACTTATTTGATTCTGATGGTGTCAAGCGTGTGTGGCGGCAACCAGGTAAGGAATACAAAGACAAGTGTGTCTTGCCTACAGTGAAGCATGGTGGTGGGAGTGTCATGGTTTGGGGCTGCATGAGTGCTGCCGGCACTGGGGAGCTACAGTTCATTGAGGGAACCATGAACACCAACATGTACTGTGACATACTGAAGCAGAGCATGATCCCCTTCCTTTGGAAACTGGGCCGCAGGGCAGTATCTTATCTTATCTTATTCCAGAATCAGAATCAGAATCAGAATCAGGTTTATTGCCATTGTTCATGTAGTACACAAACTAGGAATTTGTCTCGGTACAATGCTGCAACATTAAACATGATAAGATAAAAGAAATAAACTATACATGTAATAAAGTGTAGGATAAGATTAAGTGATACTGGTCAACAGTTAAAATATATTAGCCAGCAGCAGATACTGTGGAGAACTATATAGTGCAGTCGGTAATGCAGGAAGAAAACAGTGATGATTGACATGAGTCTGGTTGAGCTGCTGTACATGGTGCACGAGAGTCAATAAGTCACTTAGTGTTCAGCAGTCTGATGGCAGAGGGGAAGAAGCTGTTCATGTGACGGGAGGTTTTAGTCTGGATGGACCGAAGTCTTCTACCAGAGGGGAGGGGGGCAAACAGTACGTGACCAGGGTGTGAGGGATCGGCTATGATCCGGCCAGCACGCCTCCGGGTCCTGGAGATGTACAGATCCTGGAGAGATGGGAGCTTGCAGCCGATCACCTTCTCAGCAGTGTGCACGACGCGCTGCAGCCTTAGTCTGTCCCGGGCAGTGGCTCCTGCGTACCACACGGTTATGGAGGTGGTGAGGATGGACTCGATGATGGCTGTGTAGAACTGCACTAACATCTTGGTGGGTAGCTTGAGCTTCCTCAGCTGCCGCAGGAAGAACATCCTCTGCTGGGCTTTTTTGATGAGTGAGCTGATGGTCGGCTCCCATTTGAGGTCCCTGGTGATGGTAGTGCCTAGGAAGCGGAAGGAATCAGCAGTGGTGATGGGAGAGCCTGAGAGGGTGAGGGGGGGCAGAGGGGTAGTGACTTTCCTGAAGTCTACAATCATCTCCACTGTCTTCAGAGCGTTCAGCTGCAGGTTGTTGTGGCTGCACCAGGACACCAGCTGGGCCACCTCTTTCCTGTAGACGGACTCGTCGCCGTTGGAGATGAGCCCGATGAGGGTGGTGTCGTCCGCAAACTTGATCAACTTGACAGACTGGTGGCTGGAGGTGCAGGAGTTGGTGTAAAGGGAGAAGAGTAGGGGGGAAAGTACACAGCCCTGGGGTGATCCGGTGCTGATGCTAGTATAGTCTGAGACAGTCTTTCCCAGCCGCACATGCTGCCTCCGGTCCGTCAGGAAGTCGATGATCCACCTGCAGAGGGAGTCAGGCACGTTGAGCAGGGACAGCTTGTCCCGGAGCAGAGCGGGGCGGATGGTGTTGAATGTGGAGCTGAAGTCCACAAACAGGATCCTGGCGTAGGTTCCCGGGGAGTCCAGGTGCTGCAGGATGGAGTGGAGGGCCAGGTTGACTGCGTCGTCTACAGACCTGTTGGCTCGGTAGGCAAACTGCAGCGGGTCCAGGAGAGGGGTGGTGATGGACTTGAGGTGGGACAGGACCCAAAGGACCTCAAAGGACCTCAAAGGACTTGACATGACTACAGAGGTGAGCGCTACAGGTCTGTAGTCATTAAGTCCAGTGATCCGTGGCTTCTTGGGGACAGGGATGATGGTGGAGGATTTGAGGCAGGACGGCACGTGGCATAACTTAAGGGAGGTGTTAAAAATGTCTGTGAAGACAGGAGCCAGCTGTTTCGCACAGTGTCTCAGGGTGGAGGGAGACACGCTGTCTGGGCCGGGGGCCTTGCGCGGGTTCAGTCTGGAGAACTGTTTGAGCACATCCTGCTCACTGATGATAAGGGGAGGGGGGGAGGAGGGGGGGTGCCTTTAATGAAGTAGGGAATGTGGAGGCTGTGGAGCTGGAGGGAGGGGGGGAGTTGGACACAGCTGACGAGGTGTCAAAACGGGCATAGTGTTGGGACAGTCTTTGACAAAGGGCTTTGTCATCCTGACCTTTAGGAGCCTTAGGTCGATAGTTGGTGATTTGCCTAAGTCCTCTCCACACGGAAGCCGAATCATTAGCAGTGAACTGCTGCTGGAGTCTCTCTGAGTACACAGATTTAGCCCTCTTCAGCTCTCTGTTAAACCGGTATTTAACCTCCCTGTAGCAGTCCCTGTCTCCACTTTTCAGCGCTGCTTCCTTCTCCTTCCTGATCTGTCTGAGCTTAGCTGTGAACCAGGGTTTGTCATTAGAGTAACTCACCCTGGTGCGTGATGGAAGAATGTTCTCTTCACAAAAGTGGATATATGAGTTCACAGTGTCCGTGTACTCATCCAGATCATGCGTGGCTCCTTTAAGCATGCCCCAGTCAGAAATTTCCATGCACGTTTCCAGCTTCTCCTCAGCATCACTGGTCCGTATCTTCGTAGTGCTCACAACAGGTTTAGTGAGCTTTAATCTCTGTCTGTATGTGGGGATGAGGTGAACCATTACATGATCAGATAATCCCAGCGCAGCTCGAGGGACAGCGCGATATGCGTCTTTCACTGTGGTGTAACAGTGATCCAGTGTGTTTAATCCTCTGGTGGGGCATTTAATAAACTGTTTGTAGCGAGGGAGATCGTGGCTCAGATTGCACTGATTAAAGTTGCCAGCCACAATAATCAGCGCGTCTGGGAAACTCCGCTCTGTGTGTTGAATGTGATCCGCGAGCACGCGCTGAGCTTCGCGCGTGTCCGCGTCGGGAGGGGCGTACACAGCGATCATTATAAAAGAGGCAAACTCCCGCGGGGAATAAAAAGGCTTGCAATTGATAACGAGAAATTCCAGGGCAGGAGAACAGTGTTTGGAAATTACCGTTACATCAGAGCACCAGCTGCAGTTGATGTAGAAGCAGACTCCGCCTCCTGTGGTCTTGCTGGAAAGCTCTGTGTCACGATCAGCACGGAAGAGCTGAAAGCTGTCGAGGCGCAGCGCGCTGTCCGGTATATTTTCCCGGAGCCAGGTCTCAGTAAAGCAGAGGGCAGCTGAGGAGGCGAGGTCCTTAAAACGCATCAGCAGTCTCAGTTCATCTACCTTGTTAGAGAGAGAGTTGGTATTGGACAGAAATATGCCAGGCAGCGCCGTTCGCGAGCCTCTCCTGCGAAGCCGCACGAGAGCTCCCGCTCGTCTACCTCTCTTTCGCCGTCTCACTTTCCGAGCCAAGCAATAAACCAGATCGGCGGCAGGGGCTAGAAAAACTGGGAGGAGGTCCGTGGGGGTGAAAGTTCTGATATTTAGAAGTTCTTCACGGGTATAAGTGCAAGCAGACACACAATTGACAAACAAAAACAAACAAAGAGCGCAGCGAAGCACCATGTCGACCGCTGTGGGCGCCATCTTGATGAAGTTTCCAATATGATTATGACCCCAAACACTCCTCCAAAACGACCACTGCCTTGCTAAAGAAACTGAAGGTAAAGGTGATGGACTGGCCAAGCATGTCATCAGACCTAAACCCTATTGAGCAACTGTGGGGAATCCTCAAATAGAAGGTGGAGAAGTGCAAGGTCTCTAACATACACCAGCAGTGTGACGTCATCATGGAGGAGTGGAAGAGGATTCCAGTGGCAACCTGTGAAGCTCTAGTGAACTCCACGCCCAAGAGAGTTAAGGCAGTGCTGGAAAATAATGGTGGCCACACAAAATATTGACACTTTGGTCACAATTTGGACATTTTCACTTAGGGGTGTACTCATTTTTGTTGCCAGCAGTTTAGACATTAATGGCTGTGTGTTGAGTTATTTTGAGGGGACAGAAAATTTAGATAAGATAAGATAAGATAAGATAAGATAAGATAAGATAAGCCTTTATTTGTCCCACAATGGGGAAATTCCAGGATTGCCACAGCACAGGGACAGCAACACTCAGCGCAACAATCAAGAAGACAAGAAAAACAAGAGGAGCAAATATACATATGTACACGTAAATATATAAATATATAAACACATAGTGCGGAGCATTGTAGCTAGATGGAATAAATAGCATATCCGTCTACTTAGTTATCCTACATAGTATGAATATGTACCCATATACACTACCGTTCAAAAGTTTGGGGTCACCCAGACAATTATTTTGTGTTTTCCATGAAAAGTCACACTTATTTACCACCATGAGTTGTAAAATGAATAGAAAATATAGTCAAGACATTGACAAGGTTAGAAATAATGATTTGTATTTGAAATAATAATTTTTTCCTTCAAACTTTGCTTTCGTCAAAGAATCCTCCATTTGCAGCAATTACAGCATTGCAGACCTAACATGATTGCACAAGGGTTTTCTAATCATCCATTAGCCTTCTGACGCAATGAGCAAACACATTGTACCATTAGAACACTGGAGTGATAGTTGCTGGAAATGGGCCTCTGTACACCTATCTAGATATTGCACCAAAAACCAGACATTTGCAGCTAGAATAGTCATTTACCACATTAGCAATGTATAGAGTGTATTTCTGATTAGTTTAAAGTTATCTTCATTGAAAAAAAGTGCTTTTCTTTCAAAAATAAGGAAATTTCTAAGTGACCCCAAACTTTTGAACGGTAGTGTATATTGTCACCCTCCGTAGCGACTGATATTGTCCTAGTTGTATACTGGAGGGGACTATTTGTGTAAGTCTATTGCATCTTTTGCATTTAATACTATTAGGTCGTCACATTTTTTTGCTATCTCTGCGAGCAGCCCTGCTTAGGTTATACAGTCTGACAGCCGTAGGTAGGAAGGACCTGCGAAACCTCTCGGTTGCGCACCTAGGATGATGTAGTCTGCTGCTAAATGAGCTCCTCAGTGCGTTCAGTATGTTCTGCATAGGGTGGGACTCGGACTCCAGCAGAGATGACAGCTTAGCCACCATCCTTCTCTCTCCTATCTCCTCCACTGGGTCAAGGCGTTGCCCCAGGACAGAGCTAGATTTCTTGATCAGTTTGTTCAGTCTCTTCCTATCGGCTGCTGTAATGCCACTGCCCCAGCAGACCACTCCAAAAGTGATGGCTGATGCCACCACCGTGTCGTAGAATGTCTTCAGCAGCGCCCCTTGTACACCAAAAGACCCAAGTCTCCTCAGTAGGAACAGCCTGCACTGTCCCTTCTTGTAGAGTGCGTCGGTATTGTGTGACCAGTCTAGTTTATTGTTCTGATGAACACCCAGGTACTTGTAGGATGTCACCATCTCAATGTCTGTTCCCTGTATGTTTACTGGTGCTGTGAGGGGTTGTCCTTGCCTGTGGCAGTCCACCACCAGCTCCTTAGTTTTCCTCGCGTTGATCTGGAGGCAGTTCCGATGGCACCAGTCCACGAAGTCCTGGATAAGTCCTCTGTACTCAGCTTCATCTCCGTTGGAGATGAGGCCGACGATCGCAGAGTCATCAGAGAACTTCTGTAGATGGCAGTGTGTTGTGTTGTGTGAGAAGTCTGCAGTATAAAGGGTGAACAGGAAGGGAGCCAAAACCATTCCCTGGGGGGCCCCCGTGCTACCGATGATCGTGTCGGACACACACAATGTATTATTATACATTATTATGTATGTATACACATACGTATTACATAAGCTATACACTGACTACATTGTATCAAAGCGTCATATCTTTGTCATGAATTGCCCCTCTGGGCAGAGAAAGACAGACCCATGCACCAACTGCAGTTTGATGGATTTATTACAGAAAAAACACAAAATTCTGAGGAGCACAACATAAAATCCAAAAACAACCATAGAGGAAAAAAAACTTACAGATTGGAATTATTTCAGGTTCAAACGCTAGAGCAGGATAGGGCTTCTGGTGACAATGAGAGACAGTAGTTAAGACTGCCGCAGTGAGAAGGCAGTCTGACAGTCCTTAAATAGTAGGGGGAACAAGGTGAACAATGAGCGGCAGGTGTGGGCAGCATGAGCGGGCAGGTGACCTAATTAAATAATAACTCACAGCGGGGACGACAGGAACAGAGAGTGAGAAAATAGTAGGATGGAGGTGTCTGGAAGGAGAGGTAGGGCACTCATGTCATACAGAAACAAAATATAATTCCTAACTACAGAGGCTGACAGAAATAATAATGATATTAAGGCCATAAAGAACTAACACAATGATAAACCACCTAGGAAACAGCATAACTCAAAACGCAGGAAAACCACACAAGGCTGGAAAAATACAGAGAATATTCAGAAATAAATTAAGAGTCTGAGCTCGGTGAAACACCACGCTCAGTCTCATGACAGAGCCCCGCCCCCCTTTAAGGGGTGGGTACCAGACACCATAAGGTAACACCAAAAAAGAAAAAAGTCCCCTCCCCCAAAAAGGTATAACAATGGACCACCTCGGGTGGGAGGTAGGGAGGAACAGGCTAGGAGGGAACAAAAACACACACCTCACTCAGGACCCGCACCCACGTAAAACCAGGCCCCTAGGCCAAAGAACTAAACAGTTCGGGTGGTCGTCCGGAGTCCCAAACCTGACCGACGGCAAGGTGGTCTGAGTCGGGCGGCCTACAAGTGAATAAGGATCACCCAATCCTACGGCACAGTCCATCAGGCAGCCGACCAGAGTTCTTTAGCCACCTAGATAGGAGAGGTGGCCCAGGAGGTGGCTCCTCCACAGGAAGGCCCAACAAAAGGAAGAAAAGTTGAGGAGGGGGAACCACGACGGCGTCCGGCAGTGGAGGGGGAGCCATGATGGCATCCGGCAGAGGAGGGGGAGCCATGACGGCATCCGGCAGAGGAGGGGGAGCCAAGACGGCATCTGGCAGTGGAGGGTTAACCACGACGGCATCTGGCAGCGGAGGGGGAAACACAACGGCATCTGGCAGAAGAGGAGGAACCACGACAGCGTCTGGCAGAGGAGAGGGGACCATGATGGTGTCTGGCAAAGGAGGGGGAACCACGACACCCTTGGACTGGCCAGCAACACCCTCAGTGATCTCGGACTGGGACAAAGTTGCACCCATGGGGGATCCAGACTGGAGCGAAGCTGCACCTATGGTGGCTCCAGATTGGAGTGGAGCTGCATCCACAGTGGCTCCAGACTGGAGCGATGCAGCACCCATGGTGGCTCCAGGCTGGAGTGATGCAGCACCTGTGGTGGCTCTGGGCTGGATCAGCGCAGCACCCACAGTCGCTCCGGGCTGGAGCAACGCTGCACCTGCGGTGGGCCCGGACTGGGCCAAGGTTGCACCTTCAGTGGACCCGGACTGGGCCAAGGCTGAAGCCACGATGGCCCCTGGGCTAGGGCATAACGCCCATGGCGGGCCCCCACTGGAGCGCCGCACCCAAGTGGGTCTCAGGCTGGGGTGCAGCACCTACCATGGTCCCCGACTGGGACACAGCACCCATGGAAACTCAGACTGAGGAGGAGCTGCACCCACAGAGGTCCCGGGCTGGGACAGAGCGCCCACGACGACCTCAGCAGGAGATGAAGCAGCACCCACGGAGGTCCCGGGCTGGGACGGCACACCTGCAACGACCTCAGCAGGGGGAACTGGACCTGCGGTGATCTCAGATGGTGGGCCTGGACCTACGGAGACATCTAGCAGATCAGGAAATACCTCGGCGACCCTGGGGAAAAGCTCAGATAAAACAGGCAGACAAACATGGTCAGGGTCACCGGCAGCGGCAGAGCCCGGTGAGGTGAGCTCAGGCGCAGCTGATGGCTGCACCCGACTCTCCTCATCAAGAGCCAGGCAAGATTTCTCCAAAACAGAAACCAGAAAAACAAAAGAGAGCACTTGCCTGAGCTCAAGCTCCACTGCCATCCAGGACTCCGTCGATCCAAGCGATGGTGTCTCGGGCCCAGCTCTCTGGAGATCCAGCTCCAACTCTGCTGCGGCAGCCCCTGCAGCAGGCATGGTGGTCGGTGCAGTCCTAGGACCCCTCAGCGATGTGGCCTAAGCAGGTGGCTCACCTTGCGTGGCGACAGGAGGTTGGCTCCCTGCTGGCGCTGCATCCTGCTTAACTGAAGCCCGGGGGCTCTCTTTGGGTGGTGCAGGCATCAGTTCAGTGCTCTCCTTCCATCCATTACGTGACTGCAGGGCTGGAATCAGGTCCTCCAGAGCCGCAGGCTCCTCCATCATCCTGCGATTCAGTTCTGGGGCCGGCAGACACTCAGGGGTGACAGGAGGAGACACAGAGAGGGCAGGAGAGAAATTAATAGCTGCAGCAGGTGGTGAGAGCTCAGGGGACTGCATACCCTGAGCCTCACTACCGGGAATCTGACAAGGCATCTCATCATAAAATGAAGAGGAATGAAATGACACTTGCCTGTGTTCCTGGGTTGTGATGTTTTTTGCTGCAGCTGGCATGGCGTCTTCCCTCTCCATCACTACAGTGGATTTTGACTCCTCAGATGATCGTGAAGGGGCAGCCTCAGTGGGCATGGAGGTGGGCGGAGTCAGAGAAAAAACAGGTGACCTCTCGGCAGTGGATGAGAGTGCCGAGGAGAAGCAGAAAACAGCAGCTGTGCAGAGGAGAGGAGCTGACGATTCAGCCGGAGACGAAGAACACAGAATGTGCACTGCTAAGGAAGGCTTCGGCCTTGGCAAAGGGAAATTTGCTGCCCGAGAGGTGGGAGTATTCCTCCATTGGTCCGGGGGTGGATGACTCCGGTGTTGTGGAGCTGATGGAGCCGGTGGAGCAGGAGCAGGTGATGCTTTGTGGCGTTGAGCGGAACGGCATCGCCCAGTGCCTTCTTTCCACCCGCGGTCCCCGAAAGCCAGCTTGTCGCCGCAGCGCTCTTCCTGCTCCACTGGAAAGAGTACTGAGGATTGGGAGGCTTGCTCCGGCGAGGAGGAGGCTGATGGCAGCGGCGGTAGTGAAGGAAGAGAGAGATTCAGCACCTGGGGATGGAAGCGCATGCTACAGTTAGGCCCAGAAATATTTGGACAGTGACACAATCTTCATGATTTGGGCTCTGCATGCCACCACATTGGATTTGAAATGAAACGACTACAACGGAATTGAAGTGCAGACTTTAGAATCAGAATCAGAATCAGAATCAGGTTTATTGCCATTGTTCATGTAGTACACAAACTAGGAATTTGTCTCGGTACAATGCTGCAACAATAAACATGATAAGATAAGAGAAATAAACTATACATGTAATAAAGTGTAGGATAAGATTAAGTGATACTGGTCAACAGTTAAAATATATATTAGCCAGCAGCAGATACTGTGGAGAACTATATAGTGCAGTCGGTAATGCAGGAAGAAAACAGTGATGATTGACATGAGTCTGGTTGAGCTGCTGTACATGGTGCACGAGAGTCACTTAGTGTTCAGCAGTCTAATGGCAGAGGGGAAGAAGCTGTTCATGTGACGGGAGGTTTTAGTCTGGATGGACCGAAGTCTTCTACCAGAGGGGAGGGGGGCAAACAGTACATGACCAGGGTGTGAGGGATCGGCTATGATCCGGCCAGCACGCCTCCGGGTCCTGGAGATGTACAGATCCTGGAGAGATGGGAGCTTGCAGCCGATCACCTTCTCAGCAGTGCGCACGACGCGCTGCAGCCTTAGTCTGTCCCTGGCAGTGGCTCCTGCGTACCACACGGTTATGGAGGTGGTGAGGATGGACTCGATGATGGCTGTGTAGAACTGCACTAACATCTTGGTGGGTAGCTTGAGCTTCCTCAGCTGCCGCAGGAAGAACATCCTCTGCTGGGCTTTTTTGATGAGTGAGCTGATGGTCAGCTCCCATTTGAGGTCCCTGGTGATGGTAGTGCCTAGGAAGCGGAAGGAATCAGCAGTGGTGATGGGAGAGCCTGAGAGGGTGAGGGGGGGCAGAGGGGTAGTGACTTTCCTGAAGTCTACAATCATCTCCACTGTCTTCAGAGCGTTCAGCTGCAGGTTGTTATTGCTGCACCAGGACGCCAGCTGGGCCACCTCTCTCCTGTAGGCGGACTCGTCGCCGTTGGAGATGAGCCCGATGAGGGTGGTGTCGTCCGCAAACTTGATCAACTTGACAGACTGGTGGCTGGAGGTGCAGGAGTTGGTGTAAAGGGAGAAGAGTAGGGGGGAAAGTACACAGCCCTGGGGTGATCCGGTGCTGATGCTAGTATAGTCTGAGACAGTCTTTCCCAGCCGCACATGCTGCCTCCGGTCCGTCAGGAAGTCGATGATCCACCTGCAGAGGGAGTCAGGCACGTTGAGCAGGGACAGCTTGTCCCGGAGCAGAGCGGGGCGGATGGTGTTGAATGCGGAGCTGAAGTCCACAAACAGGATCCTGGCGTAGGTTCCCGGGGAGTCCAGGTGCTGCAGGATGGAGTGGAGGGCCAGGTTGACTGCATCGTCTACAGACCTGTTGGCTCGGTAGGCAAACTGCAGCGGGTCCAGGAGAGGGGTGGTGATGGACTTGAGGTGGGACAGGACCAGGCGCTCAAAGGACTTCATGACTACAGAGGTGAGCGCTACAGGTCTGTAGTCATTAAGTCCAGTGATCCGTGGCTTCTTGGGGACAGGGATGATGGTGGAGGATTTGAGGCAGGACGGCACGTGGCATAACTTAAGGGAGGTGTTAAAAATGTCTGTGAATACAGGAGCCAGCTGTTTCGCACAGAGTCTCAGGGTGGAGGGAGACACGCCGTCTGGGCCGGGGGCCTTGCGCGGGTTCAGTCTGGAGAACTGTTTGAGCACATCCTGCTCACTGATGATAAGGGGAGGGGGGGAGGTGGGGGGGGGTGCCTTAAATGAAGTAGGGAATGTGGAGGCTGTGGAGCTGGAGGGAGGGGGGGGAGTTGGACACAGATGACGAGGTGTCAAAACGGGCATAGTGTTGGGACAGTCTCTGACAAAGGGCTTTGTCATCCTGACCTTTAGGAGCCTGAGGCCGATAGTAGCTTTAAGGTTTAATTCAAGGGGTTGAACAAAAATATATGATTAAATATGTAGGAATTGTAGCTATTTTTATACAAATGCTCCTCATTTCAGGGGCTCAAAAGTAATTGGACAAATAAACATAACCCTAAGTAAAATGTTACATTTTTCAATATTTTGTTGAGAATCCTTTGCAGGCAATGACTGCCTGAAGTCTGGAACCCATGGACATCACCAAACACTGGGTTTCCTCCTTTGTGATGCTTTGCCAGGCCTTTACCGCAGCTGTCTTCAGTTATTGCTTGTTTGTGGGTCTTTCTGCCTTAAGTTTTGTCTTGAGCAAGTGAAATGCATGCTCGATTGGGCTGAGATCTGGTGATTGACTCGGCCATTGCAGAATATTCTACTTCTTTGCTTTAAAAAACTCCTGGGTTGCTTTTGCAGTATGTTTTGGATCATTGTTGAAGTGCCGTCCAATCAACTTTACTGCATTTGGCTGAATCTGAGCAGAAAGTATATCCCTATGCACTTCAGAATTCTTCCGGCTGCTTCTGTCTTTTGTCACATCATCAATAAACACAAGTGACCCAGTGCCTTTGGAAGCCATGCATGCCCATGCCATCACACTGCCTCCACCATGTTTTACAGAAGATGTAGTGCTTTGGATCATGAGCTGTTCCAATTCTTCTCCAAACTTTCTTCTTCCCATCATTCTGGTACAGGTTGATCTTAGTCTCATCTGTCCAAAGAATGCTGTTCCAGAACTGGGCTGGCTTCTTTAAGTGTTTTTTGGCAAAGTCAATTCTGGCCTTTCTATTTTTGAGGCTGATTAATGGTTTGCATCTTGTGGTGAATCCTTTGTATTTACTCTCATGAAGTCTTCTCTTTATGGTAGACTTAGATACTGATACACTTACTTCCTGGAGAGTGTTCTTCACTTGAGTGGATGCTGTGAAGGGGTTGTGAAAGGATTCTGCGATCATCCACCACTGTTGTCTTCCGTGGACGTCCAGGCCTTTTTGAGTTCCCAAGCTCACCAGTGCACTCTTTTTTTCTCATAATGTACCAAACTGTTGATTTGGCCACTCCTAACATTTCTGCTATCTCTCTGATGGATTTCTTCTTTTTTTTCAGCCTCAGGATGGTCTGTTTCACCTCCATTGAGAGCTCCTTTGACCGCATGTTGTGTGTTAACAGCAACAGCTTCCAAATGCAAATGCCACACCTGGAATCAACTCCAGACCTTTTAACTGCTTAACTGATGACAGGTTAATGAGGGAAGAGCCCATGCAGCCTTGTTATTTTTTTTTTGCAGCCTTCTGAGTCAATTGTCCAATTACTTTTGGTCCCTTGAAAAAGAGGCGGCTACGAATTAAAGAGCTGTAATTCCTAAACCCTTGCTCCAATTTGGATGTGAATACTCTCAAATTACAGCTGAGAGTCTGCACTTTAAGCCCATATTGATTATATAATTGTATCCTGAATATGTTTTCGTAAACAGCTAAAATAACAAAACTTGTGTCACTGTCCAAATATTTTTGGGCCTAACTGTAGGTTTGACCGCGAGGAGATTGGCAACTCCACCCCAACACAGCATTTTGTCCTCCCGGGATGAGCAGCTCCGAGCGCCGACTGGCATGTCCTCAATCATGGAGACAAACTGCAGCTCATCCCGACTCCACTTTTTCCTCCTCCTGTCAAGTTCGCCTGCTGGAGGCATAGCTGCTCCACAGGACAGGTGAGTGAAATAACACAAAAAGGCAAAACAACGAACTGCAGTGGCTGGGCCTTATTACTGGCGGCAGTCTTATGTCATGAATTTCCCCTCTGGGCAGAGAGAGACAGACCCATGTGCCAACTGCAGTTTGAAGGATTTATTATAGAAAAAACACAAAATTCTGAGGAGCACAACACAAAATCCAAAAACAACCATAGAGGAAAAAACTTACAGATTGGAATTATTTCAGGTTCAAACGCTAGAGCAGGATAGGGCTTCTGGTGACAACGAGAGAGAGTAGTTAAGACTGCCGCAGTGAGAAGGCAGTCTGACAGTCCTTAAATAGTATGGGGGACAAAGTGAACAATGAGCGGCAGGTGCAAGCAGCATGAGCGGGCAAGTGACCTAATTAATCAATAACTCACAGCTGGGATGACCGAGGAACAGAGAGTGAGAAAATAGTAGGATGGGGGTGTCTGGAAGGAGTGGTAGGGCACTCATGTCATACAGAAACAAAATATAATTCCTAACTACAGAGGCTGACAGAAATAATAATGATATTAAGGCCATAAAGAACTAACACAATGATAAACCACCTAGGAAACAGCATAACTCAAAACGCAGGAAAACCACACAAGGCTGGAAAAATACAGAGAATATTCAGAAATAAATTAAGAGTCTGAGCTCGGTGAAACACCGCACTCAGTCTCATGACAGAGCCCCCCCCTTTAAGGGGTGGGTACCAGACACCCTAAGGTAACACCAAAAAAAGAAAAAGTCCCCTCCCCCAAAAAGGTATAACAATGGACCACCTTGGGTGGAAGGTAGGGGGCAACAAGCTAGGAGGGAACAAAAACACACACCTCACTCAGGACCCGCACCCACGTAAAACCAGGCCCCTAGGCCAAAGAACTAAACAGTTCAGGTGGTCGTCCGGAGTCCCAAACCTGACCGACGGCAAGGTGGTCTGATTCGGGTGGCCTACCAGTGAATAAGGACCACCCAATCCTATGGCACAGTCCATCAGGCAGCCGACCAGAGTTCTTTAGCCACCTAGATAGGAGAGGTGGCCCAGGAGGTGGCTCCCCCATGGGAAGGCCCAACAAAAGGAAGAAAAGTTGAGGAGGGGGAACCACGACGGCGTCCGGCAGTGGAGGGGGAGCCATGACGACATCCGGCAGAGGAGGGGGAGCCACGACGGCATCTGGCAGTGGAGGGTTAACCACGACGGCATCTGGCAGCGGAGGGGGAAACACAACGGCATCTGGCAGCGGAGGGGGAAACACGACGGCATCTGGCAGAGGAAGAGGAACCATGACGGTGTCTGGCAGAGGAGGAGGAACCACGACGGCATCTGGCAGAAGAGGAGGAACCACGACAGCGTCTGGCAGAGGAAAGGGGACCATGATGGTGTCTGGCAAAGGAGGGGGAACCACAACACCGTTGGACTGGCCAGCAACACGCTCAGTGATCTCGGACTTGGACAAAGTTGCACCCATGGGGGATCCGGACTGGAGCGAAGCTGCACCCATGGTGGCTTCAGGCTGGAGCGGAGCTGCACCCATGGTGGCTCCAGATTGGAGTGGAGCTGCACCCTCGGTGGCTCCAGACTGAAGCGATGTAGCACCCACGGTGGCTCCAGACTGGAGTGATGCAGCACCTGTGGTGGCTCTGGGCTGGAGCAGCGCAGCACCCACAGTCGCTCCGGGCTGGAACAACGCTGCATCCGCTGTGGGCCCGGACTGGGCCAAGGTTGCACCTTCGGTGGGCCCGGACTGGGCCAAGGCTGCAGCCACGGTGGCCCCTGGGCTAGGGCATAATGCCCATGGCAGGCCCCCACTGGAGCGCCGCACCCAAGTGGGTCTCAGGCTGGGGTGCAGCACCTACCATGGTCCCCGACTGGGACACAGCACCCATGGAAACTCAGACTGAGGAGGAGTTGCACCCACGGAGGTCCCGGGCTGGGACGGCACACCTGCAATGACCTCAGCAGGGGGAACTGGACCTGCGGTGATCTCAGATGGTGGGGCTGGACCCACGGAGACATCTAGCAGATCAGGAAATACCTCTGCGACCCTAGGGAAAAGCTCAGATAAAACAGGCAGACAAACATGGTCAGGGTCACCGGCAGCGGCAGAGCCCGGTGAGGTGAGTTCAGGCGCAGCTGATGGCTGCACCTGACTCTCCTCATCAAGAGCCAGGCAAGATTTCTCCAAAACAGAAACCAGAAAAACAAAAGAGAGCACTTGCCTGAGCTCAAGCTCCACTGCCATCCAGGACTCCGTCGATCCAAGCGATGGTGTCTCGGGCCCAGCTCTCTGGAGATCCAGCTCCAACTCTGCTGCGGCAGCCCCTGCAGCAGGCATGGTGGTTGGTGCAGTCCTAGGACCCCTCAGCGATGTGGCCTAAGCAGGTGGCTCACCTTGCGTGGCGACAGGACGTTGGCTCCCTGCTGGCACTGCATCCTGCTTAACTGAAGCCCGGGGGCTCTCTTTGGGTGGTGCAGGCATCAGTTCAGTGCTCTCCTTCCGTCCGTTATGTGACTGCAGGGCTGGAATCAGGTCCTCCAGAGCCGCAGGCTCCTCCATCATCCTGCGATTCAGTTCTGGGGCCGGCAGACACTCAGGGGTGACAGGAGGAGACACAGAGAGGGCAGGTGAGAAATTAATAGCTGCAGCAGGTGGTGAGAGCTCAGGGGACTGCATACCCTGAGCCTCACTACCGGGAATCTGACAAGGCATCTCATCATAAAATGAAGGTGAATGAAATGACACTTGCCTGTGTTCCCGGGTTGTGATGCTTTCTGCTGCAGCTGACATGGCGTCTTCCCTCTCCGTGACTACAGTGGATTTTGACCCCTCAGATGATTGTGAAGGGGCAGCCCCAATGGGCATGGAGGTGGGCGGAGTCAGAGAAAAAACAGGTGACCTCTCGGCAGTGGATGAGAGTGCCGAGGAGAAGCAGAAAACAGCAGCTGAGCAGAGGAGAGGAGCTGACGATTCAGCCGGAGACGAAGAACACAGAATGTGCACTGCTGAGGGAGGCTTCTGCCTTGGCAAAGGGAAATTTGCTGCCCGAGAGGTAGGAGTATTCCTCCAGTTGTCCGGGGGTGGATGACTCCGGTGTTGTGGAGCTGATGGAGCCGGTGGAGCAGGAGCAGGTGATGCTTTGTGGCGTTGAGCGGAACGGCATCGCCCAGTGCCTTCTTTCCACCCGCAGTCCCTGAATGCCAGCTTGTCGCCGCAGCGCTCTTCCTGCTCCACTGGAAAGAGTACTGAGGATTGGGAGGCTTGCTCCGGCGAGGAGGAGGCTGATGGCAGCGGCTGTAGTGAAGGAAGAGAGAGATTCAGCACCTGGGGATGGAAGCGCATGCTACAGTTAGGCCCAGAAATATTTGGACAGTGACACAATCTTCATGATTTGGGCTCTGCATGCCACCACATTGGATTTGAAATGAAACGACTACAACGGAATTGAAGTGCAGACTTTAAGGTTTAATTCAAGGGTTTGAACAAAAATACATGATTAAATATGTAGGAATTGTAGCTATTTTTATACAAACGCTCCTCATTTCAGGGGCTCAAAAGTAATTGGACAAATAAACATAACCCTAAGTAAAATGCTACTTTTCAATATTTTGTTGAGAATCCTTTGCAGGCAATGACTGCCTGAAGTCTGGAACCCATGGACATCACCAAACACTGGGTTTCCTCCTTTGTGATGCTTTGCCAGGCCTTTACCGCAGCTGTCTTCAGTTGTTGCTTGTTTGTGGGTCTTCCTGCCTTAAGTTTTGTCTTGAGCAAGTGAAATGCATGCTCGAATGGGTTGAGATCTGGTGATTGACTCGGCCATTGCAGAATATTCTACTTCTTTGCTTTAAAAAACTCCTGGGTTGCTTTTGCAGTATGTTTTGGATCATTGGTGAAGTGCCGTCCAATCAACTTTGCTGCATTTGGCTGAATCTGAGAAGAAAGTATATCCCTATGCACTTCAGAATTCTTCCGGCTGCTTCTGTCTTTTGTCACATCATCAATAAACACAAGTGACCCAGTGCCTTTGGAAGCCATGCATGCCCATGCCATCACACTGCCTCCACCATGTTTTACAGAAGATGTAGTGCTTTGGATCATGAGCTGTTCCAATTCTTCTCCAAACTTTCTTCTTCCCATCATTCTGGTACAGGTTGATCTTAGTCTCATCTGTCCAAAGAATGCTGTTCCAGAACTGGGCTGGCTTCTTTAAGTGTTTTTTGGCAAAGTCAATTCTGGCCTTTCTATTTTTGAGGCTGATTAATGGTTTGCATCTTGTGGTGAATCCTTTGTATTTACTCTCATGAAGTCTTCTCTTTATGGTAGACTTAGATACTGATACACTTACTTCCTGGAGAGTGTTCTTCACTTGAGTGGATGCTGTGAAGGGGTTGTGAAAGGATTCTGCGATCATCCACCACTGTTGTCTTCCGTGGACGTCCAGGCCTTTTTGAGTTCCCAAGCTCACCAGTGCACTCTTTTTTTCTCATAATGTACCAAACTGTTGATTTGGCCACTCCTAACATTTCTGCTATCTCTCTGATGGATTTCTTCTTTTTTTTCAGCCTCAGGATGGTCTGTTTCACCTCCATTGAGAGCTCCTTTGACTGCATGTTGTGTGTTAACAGCAACAGCTTCCAAATGCAAATGCCACACCTGGAATCAACTCCAGACCTTTTAACTGCTTAACTGATGACAGGTTAATGAGGGAAGAGCCCATGCAGCCTTGTTATTTTTTTTTTGCAGCCTTCTGAGTCAATTGTCCAATTACTTTTGGTCCCTTGAAAAAGAGGCGGCTACGAATTAAAGAGCTGTAATTCCTAAACCCTTGCTCCAATTTGGATGTGAATACTCTCAAATTACAGCTGAGAGTCTGCACTTTAAGCCCATATTGATTATATAATTGTATCCTGAATATGTTTTCGTAAACAGCTAAAATAACAAAACTTGTGTCACTGTCCAAATATTTTTGGGCCTAACTGTAGGTTTGACCGCGAGGAGATTGGCAACTCCACCCCAACACAGCATTTTGTCCTCCCGGGATGAGCAGCTCCGAGCGCCGACTGGCATGTCCTCAATCATGGAGACAAACTGCAGCTCATCCCGACTCCACTTTTTCCTCCTCCTGTCAAGTTCGCCTGCTGGAGGCATAGCTGCTCCACAGGACAGGTGAGTGAAATAACACAAAAAGGCAAAACAACGAACTGCAGTGGCTGGGCCTTATTACTGGCGGCAGTCTTATGTCATGAATTTCCCCTCTGGGCAGAGAGAGACAGACCCATGTGCCAACTGCAGTTTGAAGGATTTATTATAGAAAAAACACAAAATTCTGAGGAGCACAACACAAAATCCAAAAACAACCATAGAGGAAAAAACTGACAGATTGGAATTATTTCAGGTTCAAACGCTAGAGCAGGATAGGGCTTCTGGTGACAACGAGAGAGAGTAGTTAAGACTGCCGCAGTGAGAAGGCAGTCTGACAGTCCTTAAATAGTATGGGGAACAAAGTGAACAATGAGCGGCAGGTGCAGGCAGCATGAGCGGGCAAGTGACCTAATTAATCAATAACTCACAGCTGGGATGACCGAGGAACAGAGAGTGAGAAAATAGTAGGATGGGGGTGTCTGGAAGGAGTGGTAGGGCACTCATGTCATACAGAAACAAAATATAATTCCTAACTACAGAGGCTGACAGAAATAATAATGATATTAAGGCCATAAAGAACTAACACAATGATAAACCACCTAGGAAACAGCATAACTCAAAACGCAGGAAAACCACACAAGGCTGGAAAAATACAGAGAATATTCAGAAATAAATTAAGAGTCTGAGCTCGGTGAAACACCGCACTCAGTCTCATGACAGAGCCCCCCCCTTTAAGGGGTGGGTACCAGACACCCTAAGGTAACACCAAAAAAAGAAAAAGTCCCCTCCCCCAAAAAGGTATAACAATGGACCACCTTGGGTGGAAGGTAGGGGGCAACAAGCTAGGAGGGAACAAAAACACACACCTCACTCAGGACCCGCACCCACGTAAAACCAGGCCCCTAGGCCAAAGAACTAAACAGTTCAGGTGGTCGTCCGGAGTCCCAAACCTGACCGACGGCAAGGTGGTCTGATTCGGGTGGCCTACCAGTGAATAAGGACCACCCAATCCTATGGCACAGTCCATCAGGCAGCCGACCAGAGTTCTTTAGCCACCTAGATAGGAGAGGTGGCCCAGGAGGCGGCTCCCCCATGGGAAGGCCCAACAAAAGGAAGAAAAGTTGAGGAGGGGGAACCACGACGGCGTCCGGCAGTGGAGGGGGAGCCATGACGACATCCGGCAGAGGAGGGGGAGCCATGATGGCGTCCAGCAGAGGAGGGGGAGCCACGACGGCATCTTGCAGTGGAGGGTTAACCACGACGGCATCTGGCAGCGGAGGGGGAAACACAACGGCATCTGGCAGCGGAGGGGGAAACACGACGGCATCTGGCAGAGGAAGAGGAACCATGACGGTGTCTGGCAGAGGAGGAGGAACCACGACGGCATCTGGCAGAAGAGGAGGAACCACGACAGCGTCTGGCAGAGGAAAGGGGACCATGATGGTGTCTGGCAAAGGAGGGGGAACCACAACACCGTTGGACTGGCCAGCAACACGCTCAGTGATCTCGGACTTGGACAAAGTTGCACCCATGGGGGATCCGGACTGGAGCGAAGCTGCACCCATGGTGGCTTCAGGCTGGAGCGGAGCTGCACCCATGGTGGCTCCAGATTGGAGTGGAGCTGCACCCTCGGTGGCTCCAGACTGAAGCGATGTAGCACCCACGGTGGCTCCAGACTGGAGTGATGCAGCACCTGTGGTGGCTCTGGGCTGGAGCAGCGCAGCACCCACAGTCGCTCCGGGCTGGAACAACGCTGCATCTGCTGTGGGCCCGGACTGGGCCAAGGTTGCACCTTCGGTGGGCCCGGACTGGGCCAAGGCTGCAGCCACGGTGGCCCCTGGGCTAGGGCATAATGCCCATGGCAGGCCCCCACTGGAGCGCCGCACCCAAGTGGGTCTCAGGCTGGGGTGCAGCACCTACCATGGTCCCCGACTGGGACACAGCACCCATGGAAACTCAGACTGAGGAGGAGTTGCACCCACGGAGGTCCCGGGCTGGGACGGCACACCTGCAATGACCTCAGCAGGGGGAACTGGACCTGCGGTGATCTCAGATGGTGGGGCTGGACCCACGGAGACATCTAGCAGATCAGGAAATACCTCTGCGACCCTAGGGAAAAGCTCAGATAAAACAGGCAGACAAACATGGTCAGGGTCACCGGCAGCGGCAGAGCCCGGTGAGGTGAGTTCAGGCGCAGCTGATGGCTGCACCTGACTCTCCTCATCAAGAGCCAGGCAAGATTTCTCCAAAACAGAAACCAGAAAAACAAAAGAGAGCACTTGCCTGAGCTCAAGCTCCACTGCCATCCAGGACTCCGTCGATCCAAGCGATGGTGTCTCGGGCCCAGCTCTCTGGAGATCCAGCTCCAACTCTGCTGCGGCAGCCCCTGCAGCAGGCATGGTGGTCGGTGCAGTCCTAGGACCCCTCAGCGATGTGGCCTAAGCAGGTGGCTCACCTTGCGTGGCGACAGGACGTTGGCTCCCTGCTGGCACTGCATCCTGCTTAACTGAAGCCCGGGGGCTCTCTTTGGGTGGTGCAGGCATCAGTTCAGTGCTCTCCTTCCGTCCGTTATGTGACTGCAGGGCTGGAATCAGGTCCTCCAGAGCCGCAGGCTCCTCCATCATCCTGCGATTCAGTTCTGGGGCCGGCAGACACTCAGGGGTGACAGGAGGAGACACAGAGAGGGCAGGTGAGAAATTAATAGCTGCAGCAGGTGGTGAGAGCTCAGGGGACTGCATACCCTGAGCCTCACTACCGGGAATCATAAAATGAAGGTGAATGAAATGACACTTGCCTGTGTTCCCGGGTTGTGATGTTTTCTGCTGCAGCTGACATGGCGTCTTCCCTCTCCGTGACTACAGTGGATTTTGACCCCTCAGATGATTGTGAAGGGGCAGCCCCAATGGGCATGGAGGTGGGCGGAGTCAGAGAAAAAACAGGTGACCTCTCGGCAGTGGATGAGAGTGCCGAGGAGAAGCAGAAAACAGCAGCTGCGCAGAGGAGAGGAGCTGACGATTCAGCCGGAGACGAAGAACACAGAATGCGCACTGCTGAGGGAGGCTTCTGCCTTGGCAAAGGGAAATTTGCTGCCCGAGAGGTAGGAGTATTCCTCCAGTTGTCCGGGGGTGGATGACTCCGGTGTTGTGGAGCTGATGGAGCCGGTGGAGCAGGAGCAGGTGATGCTTTGTGGCGTTGAGCGGAACGGCATCGCCCAGTGCCTTCTTTCCACCCGCAGTCCCTGAATGCCAGCTTGTCGCCGCAGCGCTCTTCCTGCTCCACTGGAAAGAGTACTGAGGATTGGGAGGCTTGCTCCGGTGAGGAGGAGGCTGATGGCAGCGGCGGTAGTGAAGGAAGAGAGAGATTCAGCACCTGGGGATGGAAGCGCATGCTACAGTTAGGCCCAGAAATATTTGGACAGTGACACAATCTTCATGATTTGGGCTCTGCATGCCACCACATTGGATTTGAAATGAAACGACTACAACGGAATTGAAGTGCAGACTTTAAGGTTTAATTCAAGGGTTTGAACAAAAATATATGATTAAATATGTAGGAATTGTAGCTATTTTTATACAAACGCTCCTCATTTCAGGGGCTCAAAAGTAATTGGACAAATAAACATAACCCTAAGTAAAATGCTACTTTTCAATATTTTGTTGAGAATCCTTTGCAGGCAATGACTGCCTGAAGTCTGGAACCCATGGACATCACCAAACACTGGGTTTCCTCCTTTGTGATGCTTTGCCAGGCCTTTACCGCAGCTGTCTTCAGTTGTTGTTTGTTTGTGGGTCTTCCTGCCTTAAGTTTTGTCTTGAGCAAGTGAAATGCATGCTCGAATGGGTTGAGATCTGGTGATTGACTCGGCCATTGCAGAATATTCTACTTCTTTGCTTTAAAAAACTCCTGGGTTGCTTTTGCAGTATGTTTTGGATCATTGTTGAAGTGCCGTCCAATCAACTTTGCTGCATTTGGCTGAATCTGAGAAGAAAGTATATCCCTATACACTTCAGAATTCTTCCGGCTGCTTCTGTCTTTTGTCACATCATCAATAAACACAAGTGACCCAGTGCCTTTGGAAGCCATGCATGCCCATGCCATCACACTGCCTCCACCATGTTTTACAGAAGATGTAGTGCTTTGGATCATGAGCTGTTCCAATTCTTCTCCAAACTTTCTTCTTCCCATCATTCTGGTACAGGTTGATCTTAGTCTCATCTGTCCAAAGAATGCTGTTCCAGAACTGGGCTGGCTTCTTTAAGTGTTTTTTGGCAAAGTCAATTCTGGCCTTTCTATTTTTGAGGCTGATTAATGGTTTGCATCTTGTGGTGAATCCTTTGTATTTACTCTCATGAAGTCTTCTCTTTATGGTAGACTTAGATACTGATACACTTACTTCCTGGAGAGTGTTCTTCACTTGAGTGGATGCTGTGAAGGGGTTGTGAAAGGATTCTGCGATCATCCACCACTGTTGTCTTCCGTGGACGTCCAGGCCTTTTTGAGTTCCCAAGCTCACCAGTGCACTCTTTTTTTCTCATAATGTACCAAACTGTTGATTTGGCCACTCCTAACATTTCTGCTATCTCTCTGATGGATTTCTTCTTTTTTTTCAGCCTCAGGATGGTCTGTTTCATCTCCATTGAGAGCTCCTTTGACCGCATGTTGTGTGTTCACAGCAACAGCTTCCAAATGCAAATGCCACACCTGGAATCAACTCCAGACCTTTTAACTGCTTAACTGATGACAGGTTAATGAGGGAAGAGCCCATGCAGCCTTGTTATTTTTTTTTTGCAGCCTTCTGAGTCAATTGTCCAATTACTTTTGGTCCCTTGAAAAAGAGGCGGCTACGAATTAAAGAGCTGTAATTCCTAAACCCTTGCTCCAATTTGGATGTGAATACTCTCAAATTACAGCTGAGAGTCTGCACTTTAAGCCCATATTGATTATATAATTGCATCTTGAATATGTTTTCGTAAACAGCTAAAATAACAAAACTTGTGTCACTGTCCAAATATTTTTGGGCCTAACTGTAGGTTTGACCGCGAGGAGATTGGCAACTCCACCCCAACACAGCATTTTGTCCTCCCGGGATGAGCAGCTCCGAGCGCCGACTGGCATGTCCTCAATCATGGAGACAAACTGCAGCTCATCCCGACTCCACTTTTTCCTCCTCCTGTCAAGTTCGCCTGCTGGAGGCATAGCTGCTCCACAGGACAGGTGAGTGAAATAACACAAAAAGGCAAAACAACGAACTGCAGTGGCTGGGCCTTATTACTGGCGGCAGTCTTATGTCATGAATTTCCCCTCTAGGCAGAGAGAGACAGACCCATGTGCCAACTGCAGTTTGAAGGATTTATTATAGAAAAAACACAAAATTCTGAGGAGCACAACACAAAATCCAAAAACAACCATAGAGGAAAAAACTTACAGATTGGAATTATTTCAGGTTCAAACGCTAGAACAGGATAGGGCTTCTGGTGACAACGAGAGAGAGTAGTTAAGACTGCCGCAGTGAGAAGGCAGTCTGACAGTCCTTAAATAGTATGGGAACAAGGTGAACAATGAGCGGCAGGTGCAGGCAGCATGAGCGGGCAAGTGACCTAATTAATCAATAACTCACAGCTGGGATGACCGAGGAACAGAGAGTGAGAAAATAGTAGGATGGGGGTGTCTGGAAGGAGAGGTAGGGCACTCATGTCATACAGAAACAAAATATAATTCCTAACTACAGAGGCTGACAGAAATAATAATGATATTAAGGCCATAAAGAACTAACACAATGATAAACCACCTAGGAAACAGCATAACTCAAAATGCAGGAAAACCACACAAGGCTGGAAAAATACAGAGAATATTCAGAAATAAATTAAAAGTCTGAGCTCGGTGAAACACCGCACTCAGTCTCATGACAGAGCCCCCCCCTTTAAGGGGTGGGTACCAGACACCCTAAGGTAACACCAAAAAAAGAAAAAGTCCCCTCCCCCAAAAAGGTATAACAATGGACCACCTCGGGTGGGAGGTAGGGGGGAACAAGCTAGGAGGGAACAAAAACACACACCTCACTCAGGACCCGCACCCACGTAAAACCAGGCCCCTAGGCCAAAGAACTAAACAGTTCAGGTGGTCGTCCGGAGTCCCAAACCTGACTGACGGCAAGGTGGTCTGATTCGGGTGGCCTACCAGTGAATAAGGACCACCCAATCCTATGGCACAGTCCATCAGGCAGCCGACCAGAGTTCTTTAGCCACCTGGATAGGAGAGGTGGCCCAGGAGGTGGCTCCCCCACGGGAAGGCCCAACAAAAGGAAGAAAAGTTGAGGAGGGGGAACCACGACGGCGTCCGGCAGTGAAGGGGGAGCCATGACGACATCCGGCAGAGGAGGGGGAGCCACAACAGCATCTGGCAGTGGAGGGTTAACCACGACGGCATCTGGCAGCGTAGGGGGAAACACGACGGCATCTGGCAGAGGAAGAGGAACCACGACGGTGTCTGGCAGAGGAGGAGGAACCACGACAGCGTCTGGCAGAGGAGAGGGGACCATGATGGTGTCTGGCAAAGGAGGGGGAACCACGACACCCTTGGACTGGCCAGCAACACCCTCAGTGATCTAGGACTGGGACAAAGTTGCACCCATGGGGGATCCGGACTGGAGCGAAGCTGCACCCATGGTGGCTTCAGGCTGGAGCGGAGCTGCACCCATGGTGGCTCCAGGCTTGAGTGATGCAGCACCTGTGGTGGCTCTGGGCTGGAGCAGCGCAGCACCCACAGTCGCTCCGGGCTGGAGCAATGCTGCATCCGCGGTGGGCCCGGACTGGGCCAAGGTTGCACCTTCGGTGGACCCGGACTGGGCCAAGGCTTCAGCCACGGTGGCCCCTGGGCTAGGGCATAATGCCCATGGCAGGCCCCCACTGGAGCGCCGCACCCAAGTGGGTCTCAGGCTGGGGTGCAGCACCTACCATGGTCCCCGACTGGGACACAGCACCCATGGAAACTCAGACTGAGGAGGAGTTGCACCCACGGAGGTCCCGGGCTGGGACGGCACACCTGCAACGACCTCAGCAGGGGGAACTGGACCTGCGGTGATCTCAAATGGTGGGGCTGGACCCACGGAGACATCTAGCAGATCAGGAAATACCTCGGCGACCCTGGGGAAAAGCTCAGATAAAACAGGCAGACAAACATGGTCAGGATCACCGGCAGTGGCAGAGCCCGGTGAGGTGAGCTCAGGCGCAGCTGATGGCTGCACCCGACTCTCCTCATCAAGAGCCAGGCAAGATTTCTCCAAAACAGAAACCAGAAAAACAAAAGAGAGCACTTGCCTGAGCTCAAGCTCCACTGCCATCCAGGACTCCGTCGATCCAAGCGATGGTGTCTCGGGCCCAGCTCTCTGGAGATCCAGCTCCAACTCTGCTGCAGTGGCCCCTGCAGCAGGCATGGTGGCCGGTGCAGTCCTAAGACCCCTCAGCGATGTGGCCTAAGCAGGTTGCTCGCCCTGCGTGGCGACAGGAGGTTGGCTCCCTGCTGGCGCTGCATCCTGCTTAACTGAAGCCCGGGGGCTCTCTTTGGGTGGTGCAGGCATCAGTTCAGTGCTCTCCTTCCATCCATTATGTGACTGCAGGGCTGGAATCAGGTCCTCCAGAACCGCAGGCTCCTCCATCATCCTGCGATTCAGGTCTGGGGCTGGCAGACACTCAGGGGTGACAGGAGGAGACACAGAGAGGGCAGGTGAGAAATTAATAGCTGCAGCAGGTGGTGAGAGCTCAGGGGACTGCATACCCTGAGCCTCACTACCGGGAATCTGACAAGGCATATCATCATAAAATGAAGGTGAATGAAATGACACTTGCCTGTGTTCCTGGGTTGTGATGTTTTCTGCTGCAGCTGACATGGCGTCTTCCCTCTCCGTGACTACAGTGGATTTTGACCCCTCAGATGATCGTGAAGGGGCAGCCCCAATGGGCATGGAGGTGGGCGGAGTCAGAGAAAAAGCAGGTGACCTCTCGGCAGCGGATGAGAGTGCCGAGGAGAAGTAGAAAACAGCAGCTGCGCAGAGGAGAGGAGCTGACGATTCAGCCGGAGACGGAGAACACAGAATGCGCACTGCTGAGGGAGGCTTCTGCCTTGGCAAAGGGAAATTTGCTGCCTGAGAGGTGGGAGTATTCCTCCAGTGGTCCGGGGGTGGATGACTCCGGTGTTGTGGAGCTGATGGAGCCGGTGGAGCAGGAGCAGGTGATGCTTTGTGGCGTTGAGCGGAACGGCATTGCCCAGTGCCTCCTTTCCACCCGCGGTCCCCGAATGCCAGCTTGTCGCTGCAGCGCTCTTCCTGCTCCACTGGAAAGAGTACTGATGATTGGAAGGCTTGCTCCGGCGAGGAGGAGGCTGATGGCAGCGGCGGTAGTGAAGGAAGAGAGAGATTCAGCACCTGGGAATGGAAGCGCATGCTAGGTTTGGCCTCTAGGAGATTGGCAACTCCACTCCAACACAGCACTTTGTCCTCCCGGGATGAGCAGCTCCGAGCGCCAACTGGCATGTCCTCAATCATGGAGACAAACTGCAGCTCATCCCGACTCCACTTTTTCCTCCTCCTGTCAAGTTCGCCTGCTGGAGACATAGCTGCTCCGCAGAACAGGTGAGTGAAATCACACAAAAAGGTAAAATAACGAATTGCAGCGGCTGGGCCTGATTACTGGCGGCAGTCTTATGTCATGAATTTCCTCCCTGGGCAGAGAGAGACAGACCCATGTGCCAACTGCAGTTTGAAGGATTTATTATAGAAAAAACACAAAATTCTGAGGAGCACAACACAAAATCCAAAAACAACCATAGAGGATAAAACTTACAGATTGGAATTATTTCAGGTTCAATGCCAGAGCAGGATAGGGCTTCTGGTGACAACGAGAGAGAGTAGTTAAGACTGCCACAGTGAGAAGGCAGTCTGACAGTCCTTAAATAGTATGGGGAACAAGGTGAACAATGAGCGGCAGGTGCAGGCAGCATGAGCGGGCAGGTGACCTAATTAACCAATAACTCACAGCTGGGATGACTGAGGAACAGAGAGTGCGAAAATAGTAGGATGGGGGTGTCTGGAAGGAGAGGTAGGGCACTCATGTCATACAGAAACAGAATATAATTCCTAACTACAGAGGCTGACAGAAATAATAATGATATTAAGGCCATAAATAACTAACACAACGATAAACCACCTAGGAAACATCATAACTCAAAACACAGGAAAACAACACAAGACTGGAAAAATACAGAGAATATTCAGAAATAAATTAAGAGTCTGAGCTCGGTGAAACACCGCACTCAGTCTCATGACAATCTTCAGTATTGTCCCATGAAAAGTTATAATAAAATATTTACAAAAATGTGAGGGGTGTACTCACTTTTGTGAGATACTGTACATGTCTTACCAGTCTGACCATTTTCTGATTTTTTATTTTTTTTTTACAAAATTACAATCTTAACAGTAACAGAAAGGCACAGTAAGTGAGAAGACACCTTCAGGTGGGTTTATTATCCATCCATCCATTTTCTACCACCTTTCCAGAGGTCTGTGACACGGAGGCAGCAGCTCAAGCAAAGAATCCCAGACTTCCCTCTCCACGGCCACCTGCTCCAGCTCTTCAGAGAGGATACCAAGGCATCCCCAGACCAGCTGGGAGACATATTCTTACCAGCATGTCTTGGGCCTGCCCAGGGTCTCCTCCCAGTGGGATGTGCCTGAAACACCTCAAGTGGGAGGCATCCAGGAGGCATGTTATTTAGATGCCCAAACCACCTCAATTGGCTCCTTTCAGTGTGGAGGAGCAGCGGCTCTGCTCTGAGCCTCTCCCAGATAACTGAGCTCCTTACCCTATTTTTAAGGGTAAGTCCAGCAACCCTATGGAAAAACCTCATTTCAGCCACTTGTATCCATGATCTCATTCTTTCAGCCATCACTAAAAATTCATGACCATAGGTGAGGAAGGAAGGTAGACTGAGTGGTAAACTGGCCTCTTTGCTTTACAGCTCAGCTCCCTCTTCACCACGACAGATCAGTACAATGTCCACATCACTGCAGATGCTGCTCCTATTTGTCTGTCAATCTCCCACTTCATTTTCCCATCACTCGTGAATAAGACCTTGAGATACATAAACTCCTTCACTTGGGACAGGACCTTGTCCCCAACTCAGAGAGGGCGATCCACCCTTTTCTGGCCGAGCACCATGGACTTTGTCTTGGAGGTATTGATTTTCATCCTGGCTGCTTCACACTTAGTAGCAAACTGCTCCACTAAGACCTGTAGGGTATTGCTCGACGAAGCCAACAGGACAACATCGTCTGCAAACAGCAGAGATGGGATCATTGTGGTCCCCAAACATGACACCCTCTGTTCTTTGGCTGCATCTAGAAATCCTGCCTATAAATATTATGAACAGGATCAGTGACAAAGGGCAGCCCTGGTGGAGTCCAACTCTTACTGGGAGAAAGTTCGACTGATTGTTGGCAACACAAACCAAACACTCGCAACGGTCATATAGAGACCAGAAATCTCACAATAACTATGATACTCCATACTCCTGAAGCCCTCCCCCCCACCAAAAAAAGAAACACGGGGACATGGTTGAATGCTTTCTTCTAGTCCACAAAACAGATGTATGTAGACTGGTTGGGCAAACTCCCACGGACCCTCAAGGACTTTTGAGAGGGTAAAGAATTGGTCCAGTGTGCCCCATTTCATGAAACTGAACCATTTCATGAAACTGCTTGCAAAGTATTTGAGTACTGCTAGCTTTTGCTGCACTAGCAGCACATTCTTGACAGATAAAGGTATTATCAGTACAAGGACAAGCCAAGACAAACTGACTCCAGTAACTGACTCCAGTATCACAAATCTACCTACGGGTACAAATAAAGTAACCTGAACCTGTATCTGTTGCAGTGACTGACCAGATGATAGGTTTGTTTATCTCTGCTCGTTGTGTAGTGCATGTCACAATGCACCGACTGGCACAGTCCACCACAGACCTCGCGACAGATCTGTTTATCTGCCAGGATGTCCAGTCTCACCCTGTGTAACTGGGAGTGGTCCACCACAGACCTGTGGCAGATACTGTTTTTTGTTCTGCCAGGATGCCCTGTTTCATCCTCCACGCCCTCGGAAGGGTGGGGATGCCGGTTGAGTCGCCGATGGCCCGACCCATGAGACAGGTAGTACCGGTTTTCATAGTTACCCGGTAGCAAGCAAGCCAATGCCTGATCTGACACACACACACAAAAAAAGGGGGATGTAAGTCTCAGTTAAAAGCTGCCAATTTCTGACCAAAAAAAAAAAAAAAGTGTGCCACAACCAGAACAAAAACCACATTGTTCCTCCTGAATCCGAGGTTCAGCCAACGACCAGACTCTCCTCTCCAGTACCCTGGCATTGATTTTCCCAGGGAGGCTGAGGAGTGTGATCCCTCTAAAAATTTTAACACACCTTGCGTTGTGTTACAATTTTCATGAAGAGTTTCTTGAAGAGTTTGCCATGCTAATGGTACTGTCCCCAACTTCCACGCAATGTTGTAGGGGCATGTTACCCAGGACAGCCATACAACATCCAGAGCTTTGAGGGTGAATATCATGCACCCCTGGAGCCCCACCACTGAAGAGTTTTTTTTTTTTTTTTTACAATTTCAGCAACCTCAGCCCCCGTGATGGACAAGTCATCCCACTCGTCCTCAGGCTCTGCTTCCACTATGGAAGATGTGTCAGTGGAACTGAGGAGATCCTCAAAGTATTAAGCTATTGCAAACGATAACAGATAGATAAATACAGTATATGTTTTAAGTTTTTAAAATAATGTTACCCATGTCATTTTTCTGTTCCTTACACTTAATCAACAGGTGCTTGCTATGATCCTATATTTAAAATGGCAATACAAAAGTGGTATCAATGTGGTTATGAAAATCTTCGACAAGAAGATATTAAAAAACCAACACTGCTTTCATGGCCAGCATCAGCAAAATAGCATGACTCCAAAATGATCCTGAATGAAAAGCTATGGGAATATTCTGTAATGCTAAAAATGGACACCTGAGCCAGAAAAATAAAGAGTCATAGCAATGTCAATCAAATGCAAAGTCACTGTTCCTTTTGGGTCTATATCCGTAACGGTTTCATCTTAATTGTTGTATTTACATTTGCTCACCATTGCAGCATACAGTATAATTTCTTGTTTTATAATGCCCACAGGGTAAATTATCATCCCATTTGTTCAGGTGCTCTGCTTGAATGGTATACTGTTTATACACTTCGTTGTCATTCTTGTGCATGGTGGTGTGTGCCAAAAGTGACATCATCATGGCTGGCATGGTCCACACTTGAATGTTGTTTCACATTGTCCTGTACGTCCTGATCTGTGAATGCAGAAGTAAATGGAGTTGCTATGCCGCAGAGACTGCAGCAACATAAAGACAATTGATAAAAGGGTAAACCAAATTAAGTGCCAGATGTATCACAAAAATGTTTCAGAGGGACTTCCTCAGAGGGTTAGACTTTAGTGTCTTTTTTTTGTGACAACATTCTTGCCAACTTTTCAACATTTTCTTTTACAGCTTAATTATAAAATATATGAAATAGTATCTTATATTTGACGAAAACCCAAAGGTTGAGACGTTTATTCAACTAAAGAGGCACTTTATGGGCTGTATTATCTATTCACTCGTCAGTTGTCCTATGTGCTTCATTCGTTTGTACTGTAGATGTGGCCCAGCCCATTTTGTTATCATGGCAGCAGGAAAACAATCTCTGCGCAGGGTGTAAAGTGCAAAGAGGCTGGGTTAATTATTCAGAGGTGTGTTTTAGATAATCCAACCCAAAGAACTCCCGCTAATCTCTTTAATGCACAGAGGCACATTATCTGAAGTGAACTCTGATCTTGATGGCTTGTTTCAGATGGACTTTGCGCTGGCCAAAGGGCGTGTGTGTGAAATGAAAGTGCACGCAGTACTAAAGCTGATTGCTGCCCTGCTGTTTCTTCAAATGATTTGGAATAATCTATATTACAGGCTATAGGTGGAGAGTTTGTATTTAACAGATTTCAGATTAATACATTTAACAGAAACACAACAGCTGAGTGTGCATTTTTCATTATCCCAGACAGGACACACACATGCACGTGAACAGACAAAAGGAGATGACCAAGGACACAGATATGATAGACTGACAGAACAATACTTTGGACAGAACAATACTTTGTCACAGCAGAGATGTTTGTAGTTTAAAACCTTCATACTGACAGTTCCATCCCACCGCCTCCGCCCTCTCTCTCATCTCTGGAGGAGAGAGAGGGTAAACACCGGCTGGAGTGGGCATGATCCACCGGTCTGTCCAAACCATATAGTCCAGACTTGATCAGAGGCTGCATCAGCCAAGGCAGATGTAGACACACCTCCTGTCTCTCCTGGAAGTTACAGTGAAAACACACACACTCCCTGTTCATTCATTCATTCATTCATTCATTCTAATAAAAAATAAACACATTTATACTAAATAAGTCCTGATTAAAATGAAAATGTGGATTGAATAAAAAACTATTAAGTGTATCATCATTTTATAATTAAAATGATGGGTAATTAGATTATAACTGTTACAGCGCTTCATTAAAATAACTGAAAATCCCAGTGCATCCTGTTTCCTCATGTGCTCCTGTCAGTAAGAGCTGCATGATTTCAAAATACGTCATTAAACTAGCATTAACAAATGCACCTCTGACGATAGACCTCCTTTTCTTGGTCAAAAGTGCACTGTCATAAAATACAGTGCCCTGAGATTGCGCCACTGCAACGCCTCTTTTAAATGAGCCCCTCCTCAAAGCGCAAAGCTGATGTACTGCCCACATGTAATTAGATGGTGTGACACAAAACATGAAAAACAGACTATGTGCTGGCATAAACTACTAAAAGCACTGGCGCAAGGCGAGAAGCTTGGCAGATCAAAAGATGATTTTCCTCTTGCCATTCATTTCAATGGAGATTTTTTTCTCATTTAAGGTCCCATATTCGGAAGTAGAGGGGGTGTGACTTAGAAGAAGAAGAAGAAGAAGAAGAAGAAGAAGAAGAAGAAGAAGAAGAAGAAGAAGAAGAAGAAGAAGAAGAAGAAGAAGAAGAAGCTGGCATCCTGGGCAGCCTCTGGAACATGACTGGCTAAAAGGGAGGCAGTGTGCTAATGATGTAGGGATTGAAGGATTGTGGGGGACATTTTGATGTGGAATGTTTTGCCTTCAGAACTCAAACTGCTTACACACTGGAATCATTTTAAATTGAACTGGAAACAATTTATAAATAGGGAACAGTCACATTGTCATGAATAACTTGCTTTTAGTTTTGTTGTAGCTTATCTTATTGGTTTGTATTGTATACTGTTGGGACTGTGTATGTATTTTGTGTAGTTTTATATTGTGTTTTGCGTATTTTAAAAGCCCAGCTAGGGACTGGCATTGCAAATTAGCCTAGGCTACAGATGCTTTGGTCTGTAGCAATAATTTATGCTCCATACTTGTCCCTATACAAATAAACAATAAATAAATTTAATGTGGGTTCTGGATTATGTTCTGTGTTCTTCACTTATGTTTTTGTAATAGCTAGTAGTGTTGTTAAATATTAGTGTTCGTGCATTGTTCTCTGTGGAAACCATGACTGAGGGAGCTGGTCAGTTTGACAGTCTAGGGCCTAAACTATTTATTAAACTTTAGGCCATTGTGGTGTTTCGAGGAAGTTAAAAAAAATAAATGCTGACTGAGCAATAACTGCCTTATCATTGCCTGAAACCCATTGCTTATTGCAGTATATTGCTGGCATCTCTGCTGTCAGTGTTTTACTGTAAATTAAATAAATATAGAAATATACTGTTTTTCACTATTGCAATAATAAGCTGTAAAGTCAGTTCATAGTGAAAATACTGTAAAATAACGGTAAAATGCTGGCAACTCTGCTGACAGCATTTTATTGTTATTTTACAAAAAAATTCTTTACAGTGTAACTATACACAATACATTTCTGTAGAATTTATATTGAGTGTCTGGTTCTTATATGGCTACGTCTTCAGTCTTGGATCAAATAAATAAAGCTCTATAAAAAGCAATCTTTGATTTCCAGCAAAGACTATAAATAAATAGTTTAGAATTTGTTTATTCATTTATTTTTATTCTTAATTTTAACCTGTGGAGTGTGTAATTGATGAGGCAGGTTTTATCTCATGGCAGTTTATTACACGCTCCAACATGAGCAAAGTAGAAAAGAGAACATCACAGAAAAAACTCGTCCCTTATATACCCAGGACTCTCACAGCTCACAAATCACATTGCATTATAATCACAAGTAACAATGCCTTTCCTCTTAAATCCCATAGCATCCCCCTCACAGTCTCTGGCCTCCAAGCCGTCTTTCGGCACACAAAGGATCCCCCCCAAGCAGTCTCTGCATACTAAAGGTTACACTTTCACAGTTTCCTGTTATTTCCAAGGAAACTCTGTACTTTGTTCTTATCTAATATGTGAGGCATTATGCAAAGCATTCAGTAAGTCACACGAGTGGCTACAAACCTCCATTTAAGTGTCAGAGCAGTAATATTTAAAGAATGAAAAACAGTGTGTGTGCAAGGGCAACCACTTAATTATCCATGCCAGTCAGATGATCTTTAAGGGCAGTATTTGACAGAGTGGCTAATGCTGAGGAATGTTCACAAACGTTGCGATTGTTGGGGTTTTGTCAGGGTTCTAAAGGTTGCACAACAGTTTGCCAACAGTTTTTATGGTGGCAAACAGTTTTACAAGAAAATGTTTGTGACTATTCCTCAGCATTCGCCACTCCGTGAGATACTGCCTTAAAACTAATAAATATCCAGTGGGGAAACTGGTGGTGAAGGATGCCTTTCAGTTTTAAACTTAATCTGCAATTTTATGCTTGACCAAATGGTATACAAATGAAATATTTGTCAGCAGAAATGATTTAAGCCAGGATCAGGAAAGCCAGGCAAACCTGTCCTATGCTGATCATGTCGTCTGCAGGAGTTTGGCCTTCTGACTCTGGCCGATCGAGGTGTTTGTCACATCTAAAGATGTCAGATGATTCAATTGACTGCTGCCATAAGCTGTGACTGATGCTATTCTTATGAGCATGAAGCAGCTCTGACCAGCCTGGATCAGTAAGTCAGAAGCCTGTTTGGTTGTGACAATGATAAAAACCACGAGACCAAACAAAAAATGCTTTTTGTCCACAGATTCGCAGCCAAAAAAGTGATACAAAACAACCAAATGACAGTTTTTTTTTTTTTTGTGGCCCTTATTTTGTGAATTTGTGGCAACAGCAAAACTTTACTCAGAACAGCCAAGAACATAGTGTTCAGTTTAATGATTTTCTCCCTTTTCTTTTTACATTTCTTATGACTTTGAACATTATGTAATGTTAATAGAAGGCATTAACTGGTCTTAAATGTTCCTGCAGGACAAATGACTATATTCACTCAATTGTAAGAAGGACAAAGAACATTGCAACAGATGGCATGGCTACCACAGAGTTGTATTCACAACTTTATAGTGACTATAAAAGAGACTGCTCTAAGGTCACAGAAGGATTGTAGTTTAAATGAAACTATGTGCTTCATACCCTATAGAAGTGAAATAATGTTGTGTGAAAGGACAGTGGTGGTCCCACCAAATATTGATTTCAGAAGATGTCAGAATGGTTTATGGTATTTTAGTATTTTTGCATAAGGTACAACAGATCCCAAACCACAAATTGCAGCAAAGATACATCAACAGAAATACTCTACGGAGGTCAATGTCTGTACTTTGTAAAATAATAAGACATTATTTACAGAATATTTTCTGGTTCAAACATAGGTGTTGTGTTATAAATTAAGGCCATCTTGAGAAAGGTTTGTGCCACAGGTCTGTGAGAGAACAATCTCACTGTTAGGAAAGCAATGGTTCACCTTTCATACTGTATAGTGGTTTGGTAGTGTGCCGACCTTGCATCTCCCCTCTACACCACTGAAGCGTGGTCACAAATTTTACTGAACACCTCTGTACTCTTGGGATTTTATCCAACTAACTCTGTATATTCCTATCTGAAGAAAAGGAAGCACTCAACCTCTGCACCAGCCCACCCTGCTGCCATTGTTGTTGAATGATTGCAGAGAGGAATGGTTGGATCAATGATATGGCACATTCAAGCTTTTCGAGTGTGCAATGTGAGTAGTAGGAAGGCTGCAGCATTAGTATTCATTCCATTCATCCATCCATCTTCTTCCGCTTAGTCCTTTTCGGGTCGCGGGGGGGCTGGAGCCTATCATTCCATCGATTACCTCTCCCAATCATGCTGGGATGGGTAAATGTTCCGTTCTTAATGTGATCGAGCCAGTATAAGCTTTCCTCTTGGCTTCCCGAGTGGTTTGAGCCTTTTGGTGACCAAAGTGCCAAGGTGCCAGACTCCACTGTAGGAGGTCGTGAGCTCAATCCCCTATTTGGACACCACCAGTTGGGCTTCATTTCCCTCCCCTTGGTTCCAATTGGCAAGAGGTGTCCAATCACGTGCCATGGAGAGCCAAGACCCAAGATTCCTTCCCACTGATTTGTGAAAACTCCTGCTTGGGTGATTTATTGGAAATAAAACCTGCATGATCTCCTGCAGGAGTCCCATACACACATCCTGTCAGTGTGTTGGTCCTGGTGGTGTGTTTAGTCCCAACCACAACTAGCTCTACTGGAGACACAAGTATAGGTTGCAGGACTCTGGGGCGGAAGGTTATAAGTTCAGTCCACTGGTGAGATGTCATGGGTTGGGCAACATGGTCATCCCTTTGGTTACAGTAAGAATAGTATAAAGTAATCATGCTAGTCTAAAGTTCTGTACTTTGGGGATTAAATGTAAGGGCCCAGTCACACTATGCAGATAGAATAGTGTGAGTGAGCCCTTGCAAATTTTTTTCAGATGACAATTCTACAGTAACTTCATAAACTGATCATACTGTCTTGTGTTGCTAATATGCTAATTAAGAACATGAAATGATCGTGTGGCTCTTTCCTTTATCAAAGTCAATATTGCTCTCTGGAACTATATTGCAACATGTGGTTAAGCTGTGTGCTTTGTTGGATAAAAAGTGCAATAAACCAGGTGCATCAACGTCATTTCTGACACAGGTAATAGGAGGTGTGACAGTCTTGGCAAGATATCAGTTGGTCAAACAAATGCCTTAAAAAGGTAAAGGCACTTTTTTTTATTGTAGTCTTACAATTTCCTCATAAATTTGTTACCTTTTTCCTTGTAAATTTGCTATTTTCTTGTAAATTTGTGACTTTTCCCTATAAATTTGCAAAAGTTTTCTGGTAAATTTGGAACTTTCTCAAAAAATTTCATCTTTTTTTTTTTTTTTACTGTAAACATAACTTTTTCTCATAAATTTGGGACTTTTTCCTTGTAAATTTGGAACTTTTTTCTCATAAATTTTCAATTTACAGTAGATATAAAAAGTCTACACACCTCGGTTCAAATGCCAGGTTTTTGTGATGTAAAAAATGAGACCAAGATAAATCATTTCAAAACTTCTTCCACCATTAATGTGACCTATAACCTGTACAACCCAACTGAAAACAAACTGAAATCTTTTGGGGGGGCAAGGGGATAAAAATCTTGCAATAACCTGGTTACGTAAATATGCACACCCTGTTATATCTGGGGATGTGGCTGTGTTCAGAATTAACAAATCACTTTCAAACTCATGTTAAATGGGAGTCAGCACACACCTGAAACCATTTAAAGTGCCTCTGATTAACCCCAAATAAAGTTCAGCTGTTCTAGTAGGCTTTTCCTGACATTTTTGTAGTCACATCTTACAGCACAAGCCATGGTCCACAGAGAGCTTCCAAAGCATTTCCCAGGCATTAAATATACCATGGAACACAGTGAAGACAGTCATCATCAAGTGGAGAAATTATGGTCTAACAGTGACATTACCAAGAACTGGACATCCCTCCAAAACTGATGAAAAGACGAGAAGAAAACTGGTCAGGGAGGCTGCCAAGAGGCTGCCATCAACACTGAAGGAGCTGCAGGAATTTCTGTCAAGTACTGGCTGTTTAGTACATGTGGCACCAATCTCCCATCTAGGGTGGCAAGACAGAAACCTTATCTTATGAAGAAAAACATCCAAGCCCGGCTACATTTTGCAAAAACACATTTGAAATCTCCCAAATGCATGTGGGAAAATGTGTTATGGTCCGATGAAACCAAGGTTGAACTATCTGGCCATAATTCCAAAAGGTATATTTGGCGCAAAAACAACACTGCTCATTACCAAAAGGACACTATACCTACAGTGCTGCACGGTGGTAGCACCATCATGCTTTGGGGCTACTTTTCTTCAGCTGGATCTGGGGTGTTAGTCAAGGTGGAGGGAATTCTGAACAGTTCCAAATACCAGTCAGTGTTGGCACAAAACCTTCAGGCTTCTGCTAGAAAGCTGAGGATGAAGAGGAACTTCATCTTTCAGCACAACAATGACCCAAAGCACACATCCAAATCAACAAAAGAATGGCTTCACCAGAAGAAGATTAAGGTTTTAGAATGGCCCAGCCAGAGTCCAGACCTGAATCTGATCGAACATCTGTGGGGTGGTCTGAAGAGGGCTGTGCACAGGAGATGCCCTCGCAATCTGACAGATTTGGAGCATTTTTGCAAAGAAGAGTGGGCAAATATTGCTACATCAAGATGTGCCACGCTGATAGACTCCTACCCAAAAAGACTGAGTGATAAATGTCAAAGGTGCTGCAACAAAGTATTAGTTTAAGGGTGTGTATATTTATGCAAGTGTAGAAGATGTGCTCGAATGATGAGGCTGAGTTTAATTCGTAAACCAGCTTTATTGACAGAACACATCGTCTAGCATTCTCAAAGCAGGAAAGAGGAAGAATCATATCTCATCACCCTTTTATATGTTTCCAGCATCAGAATTCAAGTCACATGGTGTTTTCAGTAAACATACGGTCACAAAGCATCCCTTTGAATCTTCACCATTGTCTCTCATTTCCTGATGAACCGGAAATCTCTCCGGGGCATCTTCTGTGGGACAAAAAGACAAATCTCACACCTCCTTGTTATCTTCTGCAGATTCGAGTCCTTTGTCCTTGCAGACGTGACACCCTCAATACACATGCAGTCATGTCTCTGTGGAAAAGTGAGCCCACAATGTGTGTCGCCCACACTACCCCCCCCCCCAAACGTCTAGTAAGGGCAAAACCTGCATGGCATGAAAAAAGAAAAACACAAAACACTCCATATATCGCTAATCAATCCACCAACTGCCTAGGTTTTAACTTTCTGCCGAATCTGCTGCAACCTGGCTTTGCTACCTTTGCAACATCTCTCTGCACCTGTGGATTAAAGCTGTTAGCACCTTTCTGTGAAGATTCTGGAGAGTGTCCTCTCGGCGGCCTGCCATGGCGGGGGGGCCTCGCGAGCTGCACTTCCTCATCAGCCAAAACAAAAGCGGGTTTGAGCCTGTTTATGCAAATCAACTCCCTTCTGCCCCCTAAATCTAGCAGAAAATGCTTCTGCCCGGTCTCCAGCACTCTGAACGGTCCGTCATAAAACGGCCGCAAACTTGGACGCTGAGCATCATGTTTAACAAAAACAAACTCTGCATTTTTTAAAGCCTTTGGCACAAAAACTTGTGGTAAACTGTGATGGACCGGGCCAGGGAGCGTGTTTGCTCCCGAGTCGCTCTGACACGGCTGAGCAGGGGGGCCATTTGGCGCGGGATTATCGGGGAGAAATTCCCCCGGCAAACGGAGAGGTTGTGCAAAAACTAATTCAGCCGGAGAAGCATGTAAATCTTCCTTAGGTGCAGAACGCAACCCCAATAAAACCCATGGAAGTTTGTCCACCCAATTTGTATCCGTCAGCGACGCTCTGAGGGCTGCTTTCAATGACCTGTGAAAGCGTTCGCATAAACCATTAGCCTGGGGGTTATATGCGGTGGTGCGATGAATCTTCACCCCCAAGCTGCGGGCCATCGATGACCATAGTTCGGAAATAAATTGGGGACCCCTGTCGGACGTTATGTCCGACGGTACCCCGAAACGCGCAACCCACGCTGCTAAAAATGCTCGCGCAACTTCTTCCGCTGTGGTTGATATCAGAGGAATCGCCTCTGGCCAACGCGTGGTGCGATCCACCATCGTCAAAAGATGTGTGTGCCCATGTGATAATGGGAGCGGGCCCACCAAGTCAACATGCACGTGATCAAAACGCTTAGCGGGGATGTGAAAAGGTTCCAACGGGGCCTTAGTGTGTCTGTGTATTTTGGCTCGCTGACACGCTACGCAGGCTGTCGCCCATTCCTTGACCTGTTTGCGCAACCCGGGCCAAACAAATTTCTCCCCCACCAACTTAATCGCTGCGCGCACCCCCGGGTGCGCGAGAGAATGGACCGAGTCAAAAACGCGGCGACGCCACGTGGCTGGCACCACGGGGCAGGACCGTCCCGTGGAGACATCGCAGATTAGTGGGGGCATACCACTTTGTTGCTCCCTGTGCTCCAGCCTTAACCCTGTTGGTCCAGACTGGAGCGCACGCACGTCCGCGTCGTTAACCTGCTCCGCAGCCATGGCTGCATAATCTAACCCAACACAGACCGGGGCTGCGCGCGCTCCCGCGTCGCTGCCCAGGCCCGCAGCCACGGCTACAGAGTCTGCCCCTATGGGGCTTGGTGGTGCTACTGCGCGCGAGAGGCAGTCTGCCACAACATTGTGTTTACCCGCGACATGCTGAATATCAGTAGTGAACTCCGATATTGCGGCTAGTTGCCTTTGTTGTCGGCCTGACCAGGGTTCTGAAATTTTGGCCATCGCAAACGTTAGCGGTTTATGATCCACAAACGCGGTGAAACGTCGCCCCTCTAACCAGAACTGAAAATGACGGATGGCCAAGTGTAGGGCCAAAAGCTCCCTGTCAAATGCACTGTATTTACGTTCACTATCGCGCAAAGTCCTGCTGAAAAACGCGAGGGGTTGCCAGGTACCTGCCACAAACTGTTCAACTACCGCCCCCACCGCTATATCGGAAGTGTCAGTGGTGAGCGCCATGCGGGCCGTTGGAACTGGGTGCGCTAACAAAACTGCATTTGCCAGGGCTGATTTGACCTGGGCAAAAGCGCGCTCCCGCTCCGGAGACCATTCAACTTTATTTACGGGCTTTTGTTTTTTTAACGCGGTGTACAATGGCTGCATGAGCCGTGCTGCGCTTGGGAGGAACCGGTTGTAAAAATTAACCATCCCTAGAAACTCCTGAAGCGCCTTGACCGTTTGAGGTTGCGGAAAATCCGTTATGGCACGCACTTTATTTGGAAGAGGAACCGCTCCTTCTGCCGAAACGCGATGTCCCAAAAAATCAATCTGCACCACCCCAAACTGGCACTTCGCTGGGTTAACTATTAACCCGTGCTCTGCCAGCCTCCAAAAAACTGCTGTGAGGTGTTTTTCGTGCTCGCCCTCGGACGCGCTGGCTACCAAAATATTGTCCAAATAAACGAACACGAAAGGAAGGTCGCGTAAAACTGCATCCATCATGCATTGGAAAGTCTGCACGGCCCCCTTGAGGCCAAAAGGCATGCGCAAAAACTCAAAAAGGCCGAAAGGAGTTATGACTGCTGTTTTGAGTACATCTTGCGATCGCACTGGAACCTGGTGGTAACCGCGCACCAAGTCTATTTTAGAAAAAATGCGTGCCCCCGCCAAATGAACAGAAAAATCCTGAATGCGCGGAATCGGGTAGCGGTCATGAGCTGAAACGTTCAACCTGCGGAAATCGCCGCAAGGTCGCCACGAGCCGTCAGCCTTTGGGACCATGTGTAACGGCGAAGCCCAAGAGCTCTTGGAGCGTCTAACAATGCCCAGTTTTTCCAGATTAGTGAACTCCTCACGCGCGATGGCCAGTTTAGCTGGGTCCAAGCGCCGAGCTTTTGCAAAAACGGGAGGGCCGGTGGTGGTTATGAAATGCTCCACCCCATGTTTAGCCACCGTTGCCGAAAACGTGGGGACTGTGAGTGCTGGGAACTGAGCAAGCAATGTGTGAAACTTACCACCCGCAGCTGAGACGCTGGCATGTGCAGTCGGCGGGGCCACCCGAGCTGTGCAGGGAATAGAATGAAAGGACAGTGCATTAATCAGACGTCTATTAGCAAGGTCAACCAATAAACCATGTGAGCACAAAAAATCAGCCCCTAACATGTTGAAACTGACTGCTGCTACAATAAATGTCCACTCAAATGAACGGCCCTGTAAGGACAGAAGCATGGTCCTCTCACCGAACGTTTTAATCGCAGAGCCGTTCGCTGCTGACACTGACACCCAGGGAGCTTTAGACGGCATCAGCCGTTCCGCGTAGGTGGGTGTGACGAAACTCAGCTGAGAGCCCGTGTCCATGAGGAACTGTTTCCCCGAGCGTGCATCCGTCAGGTAAAGCAGCTTGTTCTCGTTGCCGAGGGTCGCAGCTGCTACCGGCCCTCGGTCTTGGCGTTTCCCTGGCGCTTGAAGTTGCACGGTGGGACGCACCTGTGCGCTCTCTCTGCAAAACGGTGGTGGTAGAAACACGGGCCCACCTCCGCTCTGCGTCGTCTGGCCCCCATCGCCGCCGTCGTTGGTGCGTCTGGTGCCGCGGCCGCTGGACCTGTGCTGTCTCCCGACGCCGTTCCTGGGCTAGCAGCCGCGGCCGAAACCGCGTTCCGCTTGTGGGCGTCGACCAGCCGCTGCGCCTCTTTGCTCAACCCATGGTAGTCTCGCCTGGCCAATCGGGGCGACTCTGCCAGGGCCACTCTCACTGCTGGCGGCAGGGTTCGAAGGAAAAGGTGGGCGAAAATGAATTTGCCATCCGCAGAGTCTTTGAGCCTCAGCATCTTCACCATCAGGTCCGCATGTCTATCGTTCTCTGACTCCGTCAACGTCAGGGGCCCCTCTGCTCGCTGTTGGACTGAAGGGGTGAAATGGCTGATCAGCGCGTCCTTCAATGCGCTGTACTTGTCACTGTCTGGTGGATGATTAACCAAATCCTCCACTCTCTGGACCGTGTTGCTGTCCAGCTTCGCTACCACATGGTAGAATTTTGTGTCGTCGTTGGAGATTCTCCGGAGGTTGAACTGCGCCTCGACTGCGCTAAACCATGAGCGCGGGCTGTGCTGCCAGAAATCGGGCAGCCGGATCGTGGAGGCGGCCATCAGGCTGGCTTCGGCCGAGCCCTGCTCGGGAGAATTCTGTCTGCTCATTTCTTGTCGTAGGTCACCAGTGTAGAAGAAGATGTGCTCGAATGATGAGGCTGAGTTTAATTCGTAAACCAGCTTTATTGACAGAACACATCGTCTAGCATTCTCAAAGCAGGAAAGAGGAAGAATCATATCTCATCAACCTTTTATATGTTTCCAGCATCAGAATTCAAGTCACATGGTGTTTTCAGTAAACATACAGTCACAAAGCATCCCTTTGAATCTTCACCATTGTCTCTCATTTCCTGATGAACCGGAAATCTCTCCGGGGCATCTTCTGTGGGACAAAAAGACAAATCTCACACCTCCTCGTTATCTTCTGCAGATTCGAGTCCTTTGTCCTTGCAGACGTGACACCCTCAATACACATGCAGTCATGTCTCTGTGGAAAAGTGAGCCCACAATGTGTGTCGCCCACACAAGCAGGTTATTGTAAGCTTTTTATTTTTCCCCTTAAAAGATTTCAGTTTGTTTTTCATTTGGGTTGTACAGGTTATAGGTGACATTAATGGTGGAAAAAGTTTTGAAATGATTTATCTTGGTCTCGTTTTTTTCACATCACAAAAACCTGGCATTTGAACAGGGGTGTGCACACTTTTTATATCCACTGTACTCATATATTTGGTACTTCTTCCTAATTTGCAACTTTTTCAAAGTTTATCCTTATAATTTAGTGACTTTTTTCTTGTAAATTTGCTATGGCTGTGGCGCAAGTGTAGTGTGACTGACTGCTGCTTGGAGGGTCAGGGGTTTGATTCCTGCTCTGTCTGCATGTCGAAGTATCCTTAAGCAAGACACTGAACCCCCATTTACTCCTGGTGGCCAGGCTAGTGTCTGTGTGTGTATGGCAGCTCTGCTGCCATCAGTGCATGAATGAGTGGATAGCAGGATCTCTAAAGCACTTTGGTCATCAAGAGATGAGAAAAAGCGCTATATAAGTGAATACCATTTTGTAACTCTTTAAATTATTTTACATTTTTTTTCTAGTAAATTTTCAACTTTTTTCTCCTAAATTTCCACTTTTTTCTTGTAAATTTGTGTCTTTTTCCTCATAAATTTGCTGGGGTTTTTTTGTAAAGTTTTCACTGTTTTCTTATAAATTTTCCCATTTTTTCCTCATAAATTTGTGACTTTTTTCGCAGAATTTTGCCTGTGGTGTCAGTGTTACTGAAACTTGCTCACCTGCACTGCAGGTAAAGTCCATGTGGGCAAACATGGGGGGGCCAACATGGAACCCATGGATAAACCCACATGGGACCCATAAGATAGGCCAGTTTTAACCTATCGTGGGGCCCACATGGGCATGCTGGCTGAGTGGCAACTATTATGATAAGCACTAGTAATCTCATAATGTAAGTGTAAAACCAGATGGAAAAAAATGCTGTATTGCCATAGTTCTAGTGTGAGCAATATGATGTAACATAAGGAAATCTCATTCTTTCTAGTTCTGAATGAGATTTCGGATACAAGCGGCTGAAATGAGCTTTCTCTGTAGGATTACTGGACTCACCCTCAGAGATAGGGTGAGGAGCTCAGTCATCCGGGAGAGGCTCAGAGTAGAACCGCTGCTCCTCCACATTGAAAAGAGTCAGTTGAGGTGGTATGGGCATCTGATTAGGATGTCTCCTGGACGCCTCCCACTGGAGGTGTTTCAGGCACGTCCCACTGGGAGGAGACCCTGGGGTAGACCCAGGACTCGCTGGAGAGACTATGTCTCTCAGCTGGTCTGGGAATGCCTTGGTATTCTCTCTGAAGAGCTGGAGCAGGTGGCTGAGGAGAGGGAAGTCTGGGTTTCTCTGCTTGAACTGCTGCCCCCGTGACCCGGACCTCCGGAAAAGCGGTAGAAGATGGATGGATGGATGGATAAGGAAATCATAAACAAAAATGTCTATGATTTGCTTATTTTTTTTTTTTGTTACTTATTTGTACCCGTAGGTAGACTTGGTTTGCAGTCTGGTGACAAGCCACCGGCTGCTGGTCGCTGCGTGCGCCCTAAACCTACATGTTTTTGGTGTGCGGGAGGAAACCGGAGAAATCCCGGAGTAAACCCGCGCAACACGGGGAGAACATGCAAACTCCACACAGCTCACTGTTGGTCGGGGGCTGGGATCGAACCCACGATCTCATGATCCCCGCGATCCCCCGGCCGAGGGTAAAACTGTGCTGCCACAGTGCTAAACCACTGCGCCACCGTGCAGCCCAAAAACAAAACAAAACAAAACAAAACAAAACAAAACAAAAAACAAAAATGAAACAAAAATGTCTATGATTTGCTTATGTTACATCATCTTACTCTATAGTGCATGACATAACATTTCTCTGAAGTATATGTTTCCTAACACAGTCAGCCTACATAATATTAATGTTTCTTCAGGATCATCATTGCAACTGGTTCATAGCTGTCCAATCTCAGCCTCAGCACTGGGGCACCACAGGGTTGTGTGCTGAGCCCACTGCTCTACTCTAAACACCACAATGCAGCTCCCAAAATCCAGTACACTTCTTCTACTACATTTGCAGAGGACACAACAATGATAAGTTTGAGTTCACATGGGTGTAAATTTAAATGTCCAAATGAGTACATTTACTTCATGTTGTTAAATGAATAGTTTCAGTTTTTAGTTCAAATGGACAAAACAACTTAGATTTAGACACTAAAACTGTGTTTAGTAAAACATAACAATTAATCCATTATCGTGTATTAAGTCTTTCTGGCCAGGCCTTTTGGCAGAAAGTCCTGAATACCACTTCAGCAATGTGGAGACTTTCCCTCAGAATTACTCAATTGTGGTATTGGCTGTGGCGGTGGCAGTGCTCAAAGAGAATGTCATTCACTAATCAAAATAATTATTCAATCTCTGGTTCTCCTGGTTTCAGGCTGAAGTGTCCTTGGAGTGTACACATCTACAACATACAGTATGTGCCCAATAGACGAAGCATTGTATGGACCATGTGCAGCAACGCCCTCAGTCAAAGGTCAAGATGTCATTACCAGCAGTTTGGATATCATGCCATAAGCTGCATATGTGACAAACAATGCTAAACCACACTGATTTGTGATTTTTTAAGCAACATTTTTGCTATTATCCTGTCTTGTTAATGTCCCAGAGTGGTGGGGTAGTGGTAGAACATCTGCCCCACAGCCAGGAGGTCGTGGGTTCAAGCCCTGGCTGGGTCATACCAAAGAACATTTAAAAAAATGGTGCTCAGCATAATAGACTGGGGGAAGGAAAAGTTGTTTGTGGCAGTGGCCCATGTGATTAACATTGCAGATAAGAGAAATGTAAATTTGTTCTACTGTATTGTATCTATTTTGTTCTCCACAGGATGGTTGCTCCTTCTCATGGTGCCTCAGTGCCGAGCAATGCCTCTTTTATTTTATATGTGTGTAAGCGAAGTAGGGGTTGATGTATGTGCCTGTGTGTGTTGCGTTTGTGGGTATGTTTATGGGAGGGTTGGAAGGGGTGAGGATGTATCATGTAAAATACGTAACCAAATGTATCTATTGTTTTTATCTATGTAAAACACTTTGCACAGCATCTAATGTTTTAAAAGTGCTACACAAATAAAGTTTGATTGATTGATTGTGCATGATTGGCTGTATGGACTGAATGACAATAAAGTTGGGTTCTTCTTCTTCTTGTGTTGCTTTAGATTGCTCTAATCATCCGAGCACCAAGGGAATTTAATTGTATCGCTTTCCTAAGAGTACTGAAAGGAGGAAACTATGGATTGCTGCTGTCTAACGTGAGAACGAGTACCCATTGAGCATTCAAGAATCTAGTCAACATTTTCGTAAGTGCATCCATTTAAGGTAATATTAGATGCAAAGTTTAGATTTATCCCCTTCACAGTGTTTACTGCGTTTTTTTTTTTTTTTTTCGGGTCTGACTGAAATACGAATGAGACTGAATGGAACACTCATTACCTAAATAATAAATTAAATCATTTTTATTTTAATATTTAAGGACAAATGGACATTGCTGTAGTAATGGACCGAAGACAAAATGCCCAAATAAGGCAATAAATCATAAGAGGCCAAATAAGATAAGATAAGATAAGATAAGCCTTTATTAGTCCCACAATGGGGAAATTCCAGGATTGCAACAGCATAGGGATAGCAACACTCAGAGCAACAATCAGAAGGCAAGAAAAAACAACATCTAGTAAACATATGTCCATATTACTATAAATGTATATATATATATAGACACACAGTGCAGAGCATTATGGCTGGTGAATGTGCAGCAGAAAGTCTAAGCTCTCTCTCCGCGGATGCAGCGGGCCAGCTGGAAGTCTTTGGGCATGATGGTGACCCCCTTAGCGAAGAAGAGACCACCAGGTGGGCCTCGCTGGTCTCCTGCAGAGCCATGACGGCGAAGCTCAGGAAACGCAGGACGGTCTTGAAGTCCTGAGCGATCTCCCTCACCAGGCGCTGGACGGGCAGCTTACGGATGAGCAGCTCCGTGGATTTCTGGCAGCGACAGATCTCTCTCAGAGCCACGGGCCTGTGACGGCGAGGCTTCTTCACTCTGCCGGTGGCCGGAGCGCCTCTCCGAGCAGCCCTGGTGGCTACCTGTCTCCTGCGGGGGGGGCTTCTTCCTCCAGTAGATTTTACGGGCGGTCTGCTTGGTTCTTGCCATCGCTCTTTATTATTCTGTCTTATATTTCTTTCACGCCGCCTAAACTCCAGCCCGGCACCCGCGTCATTTTCGCTACAGCTCCCGGTATGTCGAGTTTCCCATTAGCACCGGGCGGCGGCCAAGTGCTAGCTAGCACTAGCTCCTCCCCGCTGTAACGTCTCCCGCTGCAAACCGTGGCTCCGTCCGCTGACCCGGGAGACCCCCGGGGTGATCCGTGCGTCCGTGATATATATACAGAGTGAAAGGTGTAGAAAGAAGAAGGAAGATAAAAAAAAAAAAAAAAAAAAAGGCTGTTGCAACAGGCAGCCGACTCGTGTGGCGCCGCCGCTCCGGCGGAACCGGAACAATGGGACATCAAGTCAATGAACGAGACAGCTTTACAAATATTTGAGACCTATTCTAATATATTCCTTTTATAATTTAGCAATATTTTATTACTAAAAGCTTTTCAAAACCATAATCAATCAAATTAATGACAGAAGGACTCCTTGGCTGCAGCTGGCATGCCAGCAGTTCCCATTTGTCAATAAATATTAAAATAAAATGATTTAATTTATTATTCTCTGTTAATTTTCTATGTAATCCAGCCATTGGACGTGCTCAGTGCCCTCAGTGCAAAAGTGCTCTCAGCTGCGAGTATTTTTTTGTTGCTGCATGCATGGTGCAGAAAGTTTAAAAAAGTTCAACTTTTGGAGCTCAGCAGCAGCACACCTCACGAGTCAGCCAATCAAAATCAGGCTGAAAGGACACCATGAACAAATTTAACAGCAAAATCTTGAAGTAATGCATATTTTCTTATCTATTTGATGCTGTTTAGTGCATTTAGTGCAGAGCTTCAGGGCAAGCTGTAAAACCTGAAGCCAAGTTTTGATTGACAGGTCAAGCAGTTGATAGGATACAGGCCCTGTAATTATTAAGAGGGCCTGTGAAATGCCCAGAACTACAGGTTTAGAGCATTTTTATGCACGCCATGGGCAAGCAGGTAACTCCTGTAGCGTGATATCCAAAAAGGCTGATGATCAAAGTCACGTGAGCGGTGACGTCACGTGAATATGTCCATATGTGTATGAGAGAACATGGTTAGTTGGTATTTGACTGGTCAGTTTCTGTGGTCACACTGGGGCAACACTGATTATAATGTCACAGGAACAATAAAAAAACAGGCAAATGCCATGGATTGTTGACAATTCCAACATTCATTTCTGTATGAACTTATTTCCAGGGAAATTATGTTAACATTTAGTTTGGCAAAGATTGCTATTACCTATGACATTATTATTATTGTTATTATTATTATTGCTAGTGCATTGCCCATAGGACGCAAGTATTCCTATCTGAAACAGGTGCCCCAATCAGGCTTTACAGGCCCAAATGCAGGCTGTGTTTGAAAGTGGAATACAAAGAGGTGTAGCCTATATGTAGGCAATCACATGCTAGACTTTGACAAATATAAAAGGGAGTAAATGGCAATAAGATTTATTTGATTGTATGAATATTAATTACAGAATACCTAATTATTGAAAATGAATGGGACCTCCAATATTAGCGACTGTTTCAGATCCCTTGTTTATTTGTTTGTCAGATCACTTATTTGTCTGATCTTTTATCACTTATATTCAAGATAACAGTGTATCTTGCACTCTGGGTAATGGGAGTTGTTCAGTCATCATAATAATTAACTTAGTTTATATCACTGTTCAGTGATGGAGTTCAGTGTAATATTAAAGTTCTTTCTGTGTATCATCAATAAACTCATGCAGTACAGTAACGGGACACATTTACAAATATTTGAGACCCACTGTAGTGCATCAGTTTATATTTTAGTGTGGAGGACACAATAGGTCATGGCACTCCACCCAGGACAGGGGGTTGGTGGGGGGAGAAGATAGTCAGAAGTGGTAATGGGGAAAAGGCGAGAAGAGCCAGCTAAGGGCGCTGAAGCGCTAGGGTGTAATAAGCCAAAGCCCCCGCTGTGCCAGGTTCACACCTGAGGACACAGGGGTGTGAGGGGTGTGAGTGTATTGTATCAAGACCTCCTCTGTGACATATGTTAATGTGTATGTGGATGTGTGTGCATGTTTCACAGTGTATATGCTAATGTGCTTACCCTGGGTGCCAGAGAGGCAGGAATAAAGTGGATAAGAGAGATCACTCTGGCACTCAGATTCAGTATGTTTTACTTGTTGGAGGAGAAATGAAGTCTGTGTCGTCAGTTCGTGGTCTCATCTGATTCCTTCCTCCACATTGGTGACCTTAAGATGTGAAATGGAGAACGAACCAAGCACTTCTGCAGAAATACTCCCTCGGGAGCCATACACTGCTGCGTGCAACGTCACAGTCAGGCTCCAGGACTCGCCAGCCCAGGGTAAATACAACACTCTCAAGCAGATGCTGCTGCAACGTTATACCCTTTTGGATGAGGAGAGGGCAGAAAAACTCCTCTCACGCTCAGAGTTAGGTGACAGATCGGCTGTGGACCTTATGGAGAGCACGCTCGCGCTAATGAGTAGGGACAGCGGATCCTTCCTGTACACCCACTTCTTCCTTAGGAACCTACCAGCTACAGCGCGGGCGATCCTTGCTAACTTACCGCTGCTAACGACCAGGAACTACCGTGCGCTGGCACAAGAGGCAGACTGAATCATCCTGGCAAACAGGGCTCTCAGTGTGCACGCAGTGACACCAGGATTTCCAAAGGAATCCAGTGAGGTAGGGGAGCTGATGGTGCGGACTGGTTGGCAGAAGGCAGCGGCCTGGCTCTTACGGCTGCCAACGGATCCCACATCAGGATATTTGGAGAAAGGACGGTGATTGTATGTTTACACGGAAGCAATTACCGGTGGGACTTTGTGGTAGCTGCATGTTCGGTCCCCATCTTAGGTGCGGATTTTCTGTGTGCTCATGGATTGCTGGTTGATGTTGCAAACAGACGCTTAGTGGACGCTGTTTCTTTTTCCTCCTTGCCCTGCACAGCTCGGGGAGTTGGGCCACCAACACATGCTAACGTTCTAGCTCCAGGGGATAAGTACCAGTGTTTGCTTTCCGAGTTCCCAGCACTCACGGTTCCCATCTTTTCCGCTGTGGTAACTAAGCATGGGGTTGAATATTTTATCACAACGAAAGGTCCGCCTGTGTTTGTGCATTCTCGCTGTCTGGACACAGCTAAACTAGCCAGTGTGCGCAAAGAATTTGCTACCTTAGAGCGATTGGACATCATTAGGCACTCCAACAGCCTGTGGGCATCTCCGCTGCACATGGTGTCCAAGGCCGATGGGTCATGGTGGCCAGGCGGCAATTTCTGATGTGTGAACAACGCCACGGAACACAACCGGTATCCCATCCCGCACATTCAGGATTTTTCCGTGCACCTGGCTGGGATGCACATTTTTTCAAAAGTGGATCTGGTCCGTGGGTACCACCAGGTCCCGGTTCGCACAGAGGACGTTCCTAAAATGGCGGTAATAACTCCTTTATGCCTTTTTGAGTTTTTATACATGCCGTTCGGGTTAAAAGGCACAGCGCAATCTTTTCAAAGAATGATGGATGCGGTGCTCCGGGACCTGCCATTCATTTTTGTCTACTTGGATGACATTTTGGTTGCTAGTGCGTCAGAGGAGGAGCACCTCTCCCACCTCAAACAAGTTTTCCAACAGTTGGAAGCACATGGGCTTATTGTTAACCCAGCAAAGTGCCAGTTCGGGCTGCCAGTGATTGATTTTTTGGGCCACTGCATCTTGCCAGACGGCGAGATCCCGCTGCTGGATAAAGTGCGCACAGTGTCGGATTTTCCACGTCCATAGACTGTGAGGGCACTGCAGGAATTTTGGGGGATGGTTAATTTTTATAACCATTTTCTCCCCCAGGCAGGACAGCTGCTGCAACCGCTGTACGGCATGCTAACAAAAAAGAGGCCCGCGGATAGCATCGACTGGATTCCCAAGCGGGCTCAGGCTTCCACAAATGCCAAAAGGGCGCTCGCTAACACGGCTCTTCTGGCCCACACAACCCCGCCAGCATGGATAGCGCTCACCATGGACGCGTCTGACATTGCGATAGGGGCAGTGGTGGAGCAGTACGTCTTCGTGGCAGCCACTCGCATTTTTCAGCCGTACTTTGCGCGACTACAAGCGGAAATACAACACTTTTGACCGGGAGTTGTTGGCCCTCCACCTGGCTATGCATCATTTCCAGTTTTGGCTCGAGGGCTGCGAGTTCACCACGTTTGTCGATCAAAAACCACAAACGTACGCAATGTCCAATGTCTCTGAACCGCGGTCGGCTCAGCAGCAACAGCACTTGGCTGCAATCTCTGAGCTCACTACTGACATTCAACACGTAGCTAGTAAGCTTAATGTCATGGCTGACTGCCTGTCGCATGCGTTAGTGTCCCCGGTATACATGGGGATAGATTTTCCCACTATGGCCACTGACCAAACTGGGGACGCAGACATTTGCGCGCTCTAGTCCACAGCTACTGGATTAAAACTGGAGAGCAAGGCGGTGCAAGAAGGGTGCCCCCCTTACTCTGCGACTTCTCCACTGGCCGCCCCCGCCCGGTGGTTCCAAGCTCTTGGCGCTGCTGTGTTTTTGAGTCCATCCACTCCTTTTCACATCCTGGCGTGCGCGCCTCAGTTAAACTGGTGAGGCCCAAATTTGTCTGGCCTGGCTTACATAGGGATGTGAAAGAATGGGCTGCAGTGTGCATCGCGTGCCAGTGGGCCAAAGCCCCACTTGAGCCGTTTCAGATTCCAGCCAGGAGGTTCCATGTACACGTGGATTTAATGTGCGCCCGCTTCCATCGTCACAGGGGTTCACACCTTTTAACCCTTTGAGTGTGAGAATTTTGCGTGCCCCTAGTGGCAGAGCACGGCACTGCACCTGTCTTCTCACTCTGACATGATCGCCTGCATTGGAGATTTGTACTGAATTGTACTGATTTGCCAGTTTCAAAAGGTGGCAGACATCCATTGGAGGACTCAATGGATGACACGTAATACACCAAAGAAGAAGAACTCATTTCCTTTTCCTGTTTTTAGTATTCAGCCCAAAAAGCTAATATGGCCATGATCGATCACCGTCACTTTTTCGGCTTTGTATGCGGAAAATAGCTGCGGGATACAAGCAAAATTTATGTGGGATAATCATAAGACTTTGTAGATGTGGTACAGATTTTAAATGACCGACAGAACGCAAAATATGGACAATGATGTGTGAAAACACAGCGACCACGTCAGCCAGCCAGCCCCCCGTCAACAGTAAGTGACTTATTTCTTTTTTTTTTTTTAAATGTATTGATTTCTTGTTCATATACTTTGAAGATAAGATGATGAGGTACTGCTGTACAAAAAACAGTGTAAAAAAACTGAACCTGTGGGGGACCCATGCTGTAGAGTTCAATAGTTTTCCTCTCAGACTGAGAGAGCATGGACATCAAAGGGCTGGGGGATAAGGGGCATTGTCTTGGGGGAGTGAATGGTGAATGCAGGACCTCAGGTAGCAGGGAGGTGTGAGTTTGGGGATATAAAGGAGAGAGTCCCTGCTACAAATGTTTAATGTCCAATGTTCTGATTTTGGAAGATGTGAGAGTGAAATAAAGTTTGTCTGCTCGGAAAGTCGGTCTGGTTATTTCATCTCCGCAGTGGTGACCCTTGACGCAGAATGGAACATGAGGTGAACACCCCGGAGACGACCTAGACGGGAAACCCCAGCAATGCGTGCACTGTTTCGGTCAAACTACCGGACTTTTGGCTGCACGACCCGAAGTCTTGGTTCCTCCACACCGAGGTCCAGTTCGTGCTCCGGGGAATAATGGCAGATGACACCAGGTATTACTATGTGGTCGCAGCGCTGGACGCTCGCACGACTCAGCAAGTATAGAGCCTGCTCCAACAGCCCCCAGCCCATGACAAATACGGGGCTCTCAAAGCCACGATGACCCGGTGCTACACACTCTCGGATTGCGAGAGAGCAGAGAGACTCCTGACGCGCTCCGAGTTGGGAGACGAGTCGGTGGTCGAACGGATGGAGAAGATGTTGGCGTTGATGGACACGGATGACCGGCATTTTCTGTTTGCCCACCTTTTCCTCCGGAACCTCCCAACGGCGGCCAGAGCAGTCCTTGCCAACTCGCCGCTGCTGGCCGCGCGTGACTACCGTACACTAGCCCAGGAGGCAGATCGGATCATCCTCACCACCAGAGCCCTCACAGTGAACGTAGCAGCGTCAGAACCCAGCGAGACGGCCAGCGGAAGGGAGGAGCCAGTGATGGTAGCGGCAGCGGGGGCCAGGAAGTGCCAGAGAGACATGTTCTGCTCCTACCACCGCTGTTTTGGAGAGGACACACACCGATGCGTGCCACCGTGCCAATTCAAGCGTTCAGGAAATGCCAGGACTGGCAGTCGATAGCAGCTGCGACCGCTGGTGGAGAAAGCAAGATGTTCTATGTGACAGACTCATGCTCGGGGAGACGATTCCTCGTGGACTCCGGCTCCCAAAAGAGGCTCATCCTGCCATCCTATGCCGACCGGCTAGCGGGAACTAGCGGCCCCCAGCTGACGGCCGCAAACGGCTCAGACATTAAGACTTTTGGTGAGAGGAAACTGACCGTATCCCTGCACGGCCGTACGTACCAGTGGACATTCGTCATAGCGGCATGCAGTTCCCAATCTTAGGCGCTGATTTTTTGTGTGCACACGGACTACTAGTTGATGTTACTAACAGATGCCTGATTAATGCAATGTCTTTTGATTCTTTCCCCTGTACAGCTTGAGGAGCTGGGCCAACAACGCTAGCCAACGTCACAGCTCCAGGTGGTAAGGTCCACACACTGCTCACCCAGTTCCCAGCACTCACGGTCCCGACGTTTTCAGCGACCACCACTAAACATGTGGCGGAGCACTTTATTACCACCACTGGGCTGCCCATTTTCGCACGACCTCGGCGCCTGGACACAGCTAAACTGGCCATAGCGCATGAGGAGTTTGCTAACTTGGAAAGGCTGGGCATCATCAGATGATCAAACAGCCCATGGGCATCCCCACTACATATGGTCTCTAAGGCCGAGGGATCGTGGCGACCTTGCAGAGATTTCCACAGATTAAACAACGCCACAGCGCACGACCGCTACCTGATCCCCCATATTCAGGATTTTTCCATTCACCTCACCGGGGCATGTATTTTTTCTAAGATAGACCTGGTCCGCGGTTACCACTAGGTCCTGGTGTGCATGGACATACCTAAAACGGCAGTAATAACCCCGTTTGGTCTGTTTGAGTTTTTATGCATGCCTTTCGGGTTAAAAGGCGTGGCACAGACATTCCAACGCATGATGGATGCGGTGTTGCGCTATCTGCCGTTTGTGTTCATCTACCTGGATGACATTCTGGTGGTCAGCGCGTCTGAGGACGAACACATAGCCCACCTCAGGACGGTTTTCCGGAGGTTGGAGGAGCACGGGTAAATAATCAACCTGGCGAAATGCCAGTTCGGCGTGACGGAGATCAATTTTTTGGGACACCGCATCTCACGGGAGGGAGCGATACCCTTGCCGGACAAGATGCGCGCTGTGACGAATTTTCCCCGGCGTCAGATGGTCAGGGCTCTGCAGGAGTTTTGGGGGATGGTGAACTTCTACAATCGTTTCCTCCCCTGAGCAGCCCAGCTCATGCAGCCGTTGTACACCACACTTAAGAAACAGAAGCCGGCGGACAGAGTTGACTGGACTCCTGAGCAGGAGCAAGCGTTTTCCGAGGTTAAAACAGCTCTGGCGAACGCTGCACTGCTGGGGCACCTGGACCCGGCGGCTCAGATTGCGCTCATTACAGACGCATCAGACGTGGCCATAGGGGCCATCGTAGAACAGTGTGTCGCCGGTTCTTGGCAGCCGCTTGCCTTTTTTTAGCAGGTCTTTGTGCGACAATGAGCATAAATACAACGCCTTCAACAGGGAGTTGCTGGCACTCCACCTGGCCATACGCCACTTTCAGTTCTGGCTGGAAGGGCGCGCCTTCACTGGCTTCGTGGACCACAAGCCGCTAACGTATGTGATGGCCAAGGTTTCGGAACCATGGTCGGGCCAGCAGCAGAGACAACTGGCCTCGATCTCGGAGTTTATGACCGACTTTCAGCATGCTGCCGGTAAACTCAACGTGGTGGCAGACTGCATCTCACGCTCACTAGTGGCCCCAGTCTACGTAGGGATAGATTACATGGCCATGGCCGCGGAGCAGATTGACGATGCGGATGTGTGCGCGCTCCAATCTGGACCAACAGGGTTAAGGCTGGATAGCAGAGTTATGCAAGATGGGGGCCCTCCCAATCTGTGACGTCTCCACGGGCCGCCCGCGCCCGGTGGTACCACACGCTTGGCGACGCCACGTTTTTGAGTCGGATCACTCCCTGGCGCACCCAGGCTTACGCACGTCAGTCAAACTTTGGTGGCAGCAAAGTTTGTCTGGCCGAGCCTGCGCAAACAGGTGAAAGAGTGGGCTGCAGCCTGTGTAGCGTGCCAACGAGCCAAAGTGCACAGGCACACAAAGGCCCCCCTTGAGCTGTTCCATATCCCGGCTAAGAGGTTCGACCACGTTCACGTGGACCTCGTCGGCCCCCTCCCGCCATCGCAGGGGTTCACGCACCTCCTGACAGTGGTGGACCACACCACGCGATGGCCCGAAGCAGTCCCACTAGCTTCCACCGCATCCGCGGACGTAGCACACGCCTTTTTAACAACATGGGTGGCACGTTTTGGCACCCCTTCCGACGTCACGGCCGATCGGGGCCCGCAGTTTGTTTCCGACCTCTGGTCTACGGTGGCCCGGAGCCTGGGCGTCCCAATTCATCTCATGACCGCGTACAACCCACAGGCCAATGGGTTATGTGAGCGTTTCCATAGGTCACTGAAGGCAGCACTCAGGGCTTCGCTTACGGATGCAAATTAGGTGGACCGGTTGCCGTGGGTTCTATTAGGGTTGCGTTCCACACGGAAGGAGGATTTAGCGGCTTCCCCAGCAGAGCTGGTTTTTACGCAGCCCCTGTGGCTCCCCGGGGAGTTTTTTACCAGATAACCCCGCACCGAACACCCATCTGTACCCGCGTTCACAGCATAGCGCAGACGCACGGACGCTCCCTGGCCCGGCCCACCACTGTTTTCCCCATGAGGTGTGCCAAAAACCTTGAAGGACACGGCGTTCATGTTTGTCAGGCACGATGCCCACTGGACCCCATTGCGCCCACCCTGCGATGGCCCGTTCAGAGTGCTGGAAACCGGGGACAAACATTTTGTGTTAGACCTGGGGGTCGCCGGGAGAGAATCTGTAGTAGACAGGCTTAAGCCCGCCTTTGTTGTGGCAGACGAGCAGCTGCAGTTGGCTCGAGCTCCTCGGTGAGGAATACCCCCACTGAGAGCTCCCCAGGTAAATGATTCATCACTGCAGTCACACGAGCATGTTGAATGTTTCTCCCCCCCATTGTCCCCCCACAGACGGACGCACCCCCAGGAACCCCCACCGGCACAGCAGTGTTGGAGAGCCGAGGACCCCCCGTTACATCAGCTATGGGCGGAGACAGAAGCCGCGAGGACGGGAGAGTTAACACCCAGTCTGAGACTCTGGTGGAGGACCAATGCTGTAGAGTTCAGTAGTTTTCCTCTCAGACTGAGAGAGCATGGATATCAAAGGGCTGGGGGGTGAGGAGAATTGTTTTGGAGGAGTGAATGGTGAATGCAGGACCTCAGGTAGCAGGGAGGTGTGAGTTTGGGGATATAAAGGAGAGAGTCCCTGCTACAAATGTTTAATGTCCAATGTTCTGATTTTGGAAGATGTGAGAGTGAAATAAAGTTTGTCTGCTCGGAAAGTCGGTCTGGTTATTTCATCTCCACAAACCATTCTTTGTTTAAATACGTCCAAAGTCCAGTTTTGACTGAGTTATGGAATTTAAAGAGGTGCCGCGACATTATGCAAATTGGATTCATAAATTTATTCATATCTGAAACTTTGGATCATATTTTACATTGCTCTAATTGACAGTAAGCCATTATCTCTTACCACTTTCAAGTTATAGCCTTGGAAATCTGAACAATTTTGTTGACAAAAAAATATTTACCACTCTTCACCACTAGGGATTATGTTGCAATTCGGTGAGAGACACACTCAAAATGTTAACAATCGTGGGCCACACAACGTGTTGGCTGGAGGTGGTTCTGCTGAGTTCCACCACGTCTGCCGAGTTAGCCTGTGCGTTCTTGTCAACTTGGGTCGCACGGTTCGGATCCCCATTGGATATCACTTCTGACAGGGGTCCGCAATTTGTTTTGGAGCTTTGGTCCGCCATGGCTGATAGCCTGGGGGTCAAAATCCACTGCACCATTGCATACAACCCACAGGTTTGTGTGAGTGTTTTCACAGGCCACTTAAAACAACGCTCAGGGTTTTGCTAACGGATTCAAATTGGGTTGACTGCCTGCCTTGGGTTCTATTGGGGTTGCGCTCTGCACCTAAGGAAGATTTGGCAGGTTCCCCAGCAGAACTCGATTTTTCTCAGCCGTTACGGATCCCGGGAGAATTTTTGCCTGAGAGCCCTGAGCCCTGGACCATCCCACCCGCACAAATTTTTTCCGGTACAGGGGCTGCCAGCATTCTGGGCCTGCCGCACCATTGTTTTCCCCACACTTTTGTTTCAAAGCGCTTAGAGAACGCCAGATTTGTTTTTGTCAGGCATGATGCCCACAGAACACCGCTGCGACTGCCGTACGACAGCCCGTTCACAGTGTTGGAAACTGGGGAGAAGCATTTTGGGTTAAACTTGGGGGGGGTGTAAGGAAACCATCTGCATAGACAGGCTGAAGCCCACTTATGTTTTGGCAGACGAACAGGTGGTATTGGCTCAAGATCCCTGGCGTAGGCACCCACCTGAAGTGGCTCTGCAGGTTGGTGTTTCCCCAGTAGAGAATAGTTTTCACGGAACTAACCCTTTTCCCTCACCACCCTTTCCCCCTCCAGAGACCGACCTCCCTTCTCACCAACCTTGACAAGAAGGTGCTTTGACCGGCCTGGCGGCTCCACACTTACAGCTGCTACTGGTGCTTGCTCAAGCCCAAAAGCCCAGAGGGACAGGACCCCTTCTGGGTGTGGGGGGGGGGGCATGTGGGGGACACAATAGGTCATGGCACTCCACCCAGGACAGGGGGTTGGTGGGGGGAGAAAATAATCAGAAATGGTAAAGAGGAAAAGGTGAGAAGAGCCAGCTAAAGGCGTTAGAGCACAAGGGGGTAATAAGCCAAAGAAAGATGTGCCATCCACCCCGTTGTGCCAGGTTCACACCTGAGGACACAGGGGTGCAAATGTATTGCGTCAAGACCTGCTCTGTGATGTATGTTAATGTGTATGTGGATGTGTGTGCATGTTTCACACTGTGTATGTTAATGTGCTTACTCTGGGTGCCAGAAAGGCGAGAATAAAGTGGATAAGAGAGATCGCTCTGGCACTCAGATTCAGTATGTTTTACTTGTTGGAGTAGAAATAAAGTCTGTCGTCAGTTCATGGTCTCGTCTGATTCCTTCCTCCACATTAGCAATATTTTGTTATTAAAAGGTTTTTTAAAACTTTAATGCTAAGATTGAGGAAGTGCTTATATCATCGTGCTGGGGCAATACTGAGGCCAAATAATGATCTGAACCTTGAGGGCGTGACTGGCAAAGACTAACAATGTGAGCGCCACAACTCTGTTGTAAGCGGTTTGTTTTTTATTGATGCGAGAAGATTATTTATTATTATTATCATTATTATTATTATTCCACCTAAACAATCACATTTTGACCCTCTAAACATTAACCAAAAGGCATTTTTTTCACACATACCTCAGACCCAGTAAAAAATTTTATAAACTGGAAAAAATATGTGCCCCATGCTGAAAGTTTTCCGACGTATCCAGCGTATGGTTGACACGTCCCGCATTCGTGGAGCAAAGGTTGTAGGGCCTTCCCCCAATGTTTTTTTTTACCTTTGCAGTCTGTACCATCAGCTGTCCAGTGCTGTTCTGATAGATATATCAAAATGTCAGAACACCGAAGGAGGTGGATCCAATCAGCTGATCACTTGAACCAAGATACTTGTGCGGGAGGGGGGCCTTGTGGTCTTGCAAAGTACAGTGGTACCACACAGGTGGAGCAGAAGCAGGTACTCCCATCTACTACTGACTGGGCAGACTGGGCGTGCCTTCGTCCGGTCTTGCTGCTGATTCTCCCGGCATGTTCTGTGTTGATACACTGGTAATCTTTGTCAGACCTGGTCCCCACTGACACTCCACCCAGTCTGCTCGCACACCACATGTTCTCCACATATGGCGAATTATCCTTTAGACCTACGCAATCACAGCAACTTTATGGTATCATTTTTTTAAGCATTAAGTCTTCAGTATTATCTTTTTCTAGTCAAATTTGTAGTTTTTCACTTCCTTGTTTTGTCCAGGGAACACTGTGGTGACTGACAGGTTGTGATACTATGTGTTATCCAGTCAGCATGGTCGTGATGCCGCATATTATCCAACCAGCATGGCCGTGATGCAGCGTATTATCCAATCAGCATGGAGTCAATCCGAAACCCCACCCACACTTCTTGAACCTAGGTATGAAGAGACACAGAGCGGTGACAGAATGGTGGCTAAACTTTTATTGATAAAAATTACATATTTCGACTGAGTGACTTCATACTTGGGGATACACACCCTTGTAACCTCAGCAAAACACATATAAAATCTTTGGTCAGTCTGAGGAACAGTTCAAGAGATATGCGTGGAACAGACACACACAAACACACAGACAGAGATTTTGTGCATTTATATATTATTATTATTAGACACACTTCATAAAGAAGAGCTGGAAATGTCCATTCTGTCTGATATTTGAATGGTAAATGGCATTCACTTATATAGTGCTTTTATTCTCATCTCTTGATGACCAAAGCGCTTTACAGATCCTGCTATCCACCCATTCACACACACACTCACACACTGATGGCGGCATGCTACCTAACATGACGCTTCCAGACCCACCAGGAGCAATTGGGGGTAAAGTGTCTTGCCCAGGGACACAACGGCAGGAGAGCGGGATTCAAACCGCCAACCATGCGGTTATTGGACGACCTGCTCTACCTCCTGAGCCACTGCTACCCCATTTGAACTCTACATGCACCGCATGTTTGAAAAACAAACAACTCTAGTCTCTCATTCCTTCAGTCCACCCCAACCTCTTCCTTGATTTCATAAACACAACCCGTCATGTTTATCCATTATTGATGCTGCCTCTAAAAAACACTGCACACAGTAATTGTGTTGATGTGCAGGGCAAAATTATTAGTAATTTATTGTAATTCATAAGGGGCATGGTAAGGGTAATCCCACATTTTTGTTTTTAATTAGTTATTTTCATATCTGGACTAATGTATGACAATTCTTTTGACTTGCTAGTTGTGAGTTCATGACTTTAAGCTTGATTTCTTATACGAGGGGGGCTGAAAAGTTCATAGGCTGAAAAGTTCATAGTGGTCAAATTTGACCAAATGTGGTTTATTTTTCGACCGCAAGGATCCAAGCGCTGCAACACCAACGGAAGAAGTGTATGCACTGAAGGGGACACTGAGTTGAAAAATAAACCACATTTTGTCAGATTTTACCACTATGAACCCCCCTCGTATAAGACTCTGCAATCAACAACACTGAATTTGTGCTCATCTTCCAGTCAAGTGGAAAAAGAACAAATGCACTCAAGCGAAAGCTGTGGCCCGAACGTCCTCGTTTCCACTGCCTAGCTTGTCGACTCGAGCCCCATGACATACATAGCTCTTATTCAAATCACACATCAATCAGCTGGATTCAGTGGCAAGGTAAAAAGCAGAAGAGCAGAGCGATAAAAGCTCTTGGAGGACTTCAATGTCACAACGGCAAAACTGGGTCACAGGGAAAGAGAGCACGGTTATGGAAGTCCCACTGTGTCCATGGCAACCACAGTGTTGACACAGCTATTACCTCTTCATCTCAGCAAATATACCAGGATAGGAAAGTGAAGAGTTCTATTGTATGCAGGATGGATCATAAAATACTCTCAGAGCATGGATAATAAACTTCCATTGGGTCCCCACAGTGGTGTATTCCATCTTTTTGGTGCTACAGATTTTGGTGAAGAAATAGGAGTCATATTAGATGCAAGAAAACATCCCTACTCCCCTCCTGTTTTGAGCACTGCAAATATGATGTTCAGAGAATCACATCTGATAGTTCAGGTCCAGGCCCTGAAGAAGAAGTTTTGATTTTGAGGTGAAAGTGTCACTCTTCTGAATTTAACATAATGTCCAAGCTTACTTTGAAGATGAGTCATCATTTATTAAAAACACAACCATATACATTATTTTTTAGTTTCAACTTTCTGGATCTTCCTGCCTTAGTTTGAGCATAGGTTGTTATTCTATGGGACAGATATGGTCTAAAATTAATTACACCAATTGGGGCCTATTGCCAAAAAACACCTTACATCTGGCAGCCACCATAAAAATAATCATCAAAAGCCCAAGGAAAGGTTAGCTCTGGGACACATTTAGCTAAGAAGAAGAAACTTTATTGTCATTGCACACCAAGACACAACGAAATTCTGTTTAGCAGCAATCACTCCATTGCAGCTACAATGTAAAGTATATATTAAATAAATATGTATATAAATAAGTATGTAATATGTTGAAATCAATGTCCATATAAAATCTCTCTCTCTCTCTCTCTCTCTCTCTCTCTCTCTCTCTCTCTCTCTATATATATATATATATATATATATATATATATATATATATATATATACAGTGGGGCAAAAAAGTATTTAGTCAGCCACCAATTGTGCAAGTTCTCCCACTTAAAAGATGAGAGAGGTCTCCAATTTTCATCATAGGTATACCTCAACTATGAGAGACAAAATGAGAAAAAAAAATCCAGAAAATCACATTGAAGGATTTTTAATGAATTAATTGGTAAATTCCTCAGTAAAATAAGTATTTGGTCACCTACAAACAAGCAAGATTTCTGGCTCTCACAGACCTGTATCTTCTTCTTTAAGAGGCTCCTCTGTCCTCCACTCGTTACCTGTATTAATGGCACCTGTTTGAACTCGTTATCAGTATAAAAGACACCTGTCCACAACCTCAAACAGTCAGACTCCAAACTCCACTATGGCCAAGACCAAAGAGCTGTCAAAGGACACCAGAAACAAAATTGTAGACCTGCACCAGGCTGGGAAGACTGAATCTGCAATAGGTAAGCAGCTTGGTGTGAAGAAATCAACTGTGGGAGCAATTATTAGAAAATGGAAGACATACAAGACCACTGATAATCTCCCTCGATCTGGGGCTCCACGCAAGATCTCACCCCGTGGGGTCAAAATTATCAAGAGAACGGTGAGCAAAAATCCCAGAACCACATGGGGGGACCTAGTGAATGACCTGCAGAGAGCTGGGACCAAAGTAACAAAGGCTACATCAGAAACACACTACGCCGCCAGGGACTCAAATCCTGCAGTGCCAGACGTGTCCCCCTGCTTAAGCCAGTACATGTCCAGGCCTTTCTGAAGTTTGCTAGAGAGCATTTGGATGATCCAGAAGAGGATTGGGAGGATGTCATATGGTCAGATGAAACCAAAATAGAACTTTTTGGTAAAAACTCAACTTGTCGTGTTTGGAGGAGAAAGAACACCATACCTACTGTGAAGCATGGGGGTGGAAACATCATACTTTGGGGCTGTTTTTTTGCAAAGGGACCAGGATGACTGATCCGTGTAAAGGAAAGAATGAATGGGGCCATGTATCATGAGATTTTGAGTGAAAACCTCCTTCCACCAGCAAGGGCATTGAAGATGAAACATGGCTGGGTCTTTCAGCATGACAATGATCCCAAACACACTGCCCGGTCAACGAAGGAGTGGCTTCGTAAGAAGCATTTCAAGGTCCTGGAGTGGCCTCCAGATCTCAACCCCATAGAAAATCTTTGGAGGGAGTTGAAAGTCTGTGTTGCCCAGCAACAGCCCCAAAACATCATTGTTCTAGAGGAGATCTGCATGGAGGAATGGGCCAAAATACCAGCAACAGTGTGTGAAAACCTTGTGAAAACTTACAGAAAACGTTTGACTTCTGTCATTGCCAACAAAGGGTATATAACAAAGTATTGAGATGAACTTTTGTTACTGACCAAATACTTATTTTACCGAGGAATTTACCAATTAATTCATTAAAAATCCTTCAATGTGATTTTCTGGATTTTTTTTTTCTTATTTTGTCTCATAGTTGAGGTATACCAATGATGAAAATTGGAGACCTCTTTCATCTTTTAAGTGGGAGAACTTGCACAATTGGTGGCTGACTAAATACTTTTTTACCCCACTGTATATATATATATATATATATATATATATATATGCACGCGCGTGCGCACACACACACACACACACACACACACACACACACACACACACACACACACACAGAGTGGTGTAAAAACGTGTTTGCCCCCTTCCTGATTTCTCATTTTTTTGTGTTTGTCACACGTAAATGTTTCAGATCATCAAACAAATTTAAATATTAGACAAAGATAACACAAGTAAACACAAAATGCAGTTTTTAAATGAAGGTATTTCTTATTAAGGGAAAAAAAAAATCAAACCTCCATGGCCATGGGTGAAAAAGTGATTGCCCCCTAAACCTAATAACTGGTTGGGCCACCCTTAGCAGTAACAACTGCAATCAAGCGTTGCAGTCATTTACAGCGCTGTGGAGGAATTTTGGCCCACTCATCTTTGCAGAATTGTTGTAATTCAGCCACACTGGAGGGTTTTCAAGCATGAACTGCCTTTTTAAGGTCATGCCACAACATCTCAATTGGATTCAGGTCAGGACTTTGACTAGGCCACTCCAAAGTCTTCATTTTGTTTTTCTTAAGGCATTCAGAGGGGGACTTGCTGGTGTGTTTTGGACCACTGTCCTGCTGCAGAACCCAAGTGCGCTTAAGCTTGAGGTCATGAACAGATGGCCGGACAGTCACCTTCAGATTTTTTGGTAGACAGCAGAATTCATGGTTCCATTTACCACAGCAAGTCTTCCAAGTCCTGAAGCAGCAAAACAGCCCCAGACCATCACACTACCACCACCATATTTTACTGTTGGTATGATGTTCCTTTTCTGAAACGATGTGTTACTTTTATGCCAGATGTAATGGGACGCATACTTTCCAAAAAGTTCAACTTTTGTTTCGTCAGTCCAAACAGTATATTTCCAAAACTCTTGGGGATCATCAAGATGTTTTCTGGCAAAACTGAGATGACCCTTTATGTTCTTTCTGCTCAGCAGTGGTTTTCGTCTTGGAACTCTGCCATACAGGCCATTTTTGCCCTGTCTCTTTCTTATGGCAGAGTCATGAACACTGACCTTAACTGAGACAAGTGAGGCCGTCAGTTCTTTGGCTGTTGTTGTGGGGTCTTTTGTGACCTCTTGGATGAGTCGTTGCTGTGTTCTTGGGGTAATGTAGACCTTTCTATCTGCCACGGGGGTTCACTTGTACCATCATAACAGCTGCTTACATTTCTCCGGATGCTAATGCTAAGCTTGCTATGAAAGAACTGCATGCAGCTATTAGCAAACAACAAACTGCACACCCAGAGGCAGCATTTATTGTGGCGGGTGATTTTAACCACTCTAACCTCAAGACAGTGCTTCCTAAATTCTACCAGCATGTCTCCTGCCACACAAGAGGGGACAAAACATTGGACCATGTTTACACCAATATTGTGGGAGCCTACACAGCAACTCCCCTCCCCCACCTAGGTCAAGTCTGATCACTTATCTTTGTTCCTTACCCCCAAGTATGTACCGCTCATCAACCGGGTGAAGCCATCAGTGAGGACCATCAAAGTGTGGCCAGAGGGGGTTGACTCTGTACTCCAGGAAAAGTTTAGGAACACAGACTGGAGCATGTTCACCTCTCAGGCTACCTGTGGCTCCCACATAAACATCGACTCTTACACCCACTCAGTCCTGGACCATATCAACAGCACTATTGACAGTGTCACCACGGAAAGACAGATCACCACGTACCCAAATCAGAAGCCGTGGATGAACAGAGAAGTGCGGCTTCTGCTAAAGGCACGTAACAATGCCTTTAGATCTGGTGACACACATGCCTACAGTTCATCCAGGGCAGATCTGAAGAGGGGCATCAAGAAGGCCAAGCACAGCTACAAGCTGAAGGTGGAGGAACATTTTGGGGACTCTGACCCCCGACGCATGTGGCAGGGCATTCAAGCTATCTCTGATTATAAGCCCAGCAGCTCCATACCTATAGCCATGACTGTGTCCTTTCTCAATGAGCTAAATGACTTCTATGCTCGTTTTGACAAGGACAATAACGAAAAGAACATCAATTTCCCACCCTCTGACGACCTCCACCACCTCACACTCACCCACACTGACGTCCGTAATGCACTGAGTCATGTCAACGTACGTAAGGCTGCTGGCCCTGATGGCATTCCCGGGCGTGTGCTGAGGGCATGTGCTGAGCAGCTGGCAGGGGTCTGCACAGACATCTTCAACCTGTCCCTGGCCCAGGCCGTGGTACCAGCGTGCTTCAAGACCACTTCTATAGTACCAGTGCCGAAACATTCAACACCATCGTGCCTAAATGACTATCGCCCTGTGGCACTGACGCCCATAGTCATGAAGTGCTTTGAGCGACTGGTCTTGGCACAGCTCAAAAAATGCCTGCCCCCTACACTGGACCCTCACCAGTTTGCCTACCGGAGCAACAGGAGTACAGAGGATGCGGTTTCTACAGCGCTGCACTATGTACTCTCACACCTGGATGACAAGAACACCTACACAAGAATGCTGTTTGTTGACTTCAGCTCAGCATTCAACACAGTTATCCCCTCCAAGTTGATCACTAAACTTGGGGACCTGGGAATTAGTACCTCCATCTGCAACTGGATCATGGATTTTCTGACCAACAGACCCCAGCATGTTAGGTCAGGCCCCAACCGTTCTTCCGTCATCACACTCAGCACTGGTGTACCACAGGGCTGTGTGCTCAGCCCATTCCTCTACTCCCTCTTCACCCATGACTGCAGGCCTATGTATGGATCCAATTCCATCATAAAGATCGCAGATGACACCATGGTGATTGGACTCATCAGGGACAACAATGAGTCAGATTACAGGGCAGAGGTTGAGCACTTGGCTACTTGGTGCGCTGACAATAACCTGCTCCTTAACACCAGCAAAACCAAGGAGCTCATAGTGGACTACAGGAAGGAGAGGGGAGAGACACATGACCCCATCCATATCAATGGCATAGCTGTTGAACGTGTCCCCAGCTTCAAATTCCTGGGGACCCACATCTCGGAGGACCTATCCTGGTCAGTTAACACCACCAGCCTGATCAAGAAGGCCCATCAGCGCCTCTTCTTCTTGAGGACACTGAAGAAGAACCATCTGTCAACTGACATCCTGGGCAACTTCTACCGCTGCGTGATAGAGAGCACCCTGACCTACTGTGTCACAGTCTGGTATAGGAGCTGCTCTGTCGCTGACCGTAAGGCGCTGCAGCGGGTGGTGAAAACCGCCCAACGCATCACAGGGACTCCACTTCCAGTTATAGAGGACGTCTACAGGAAAAGATGTCTGCGCCGGGCACGCAGCATTCTTAGGGACTCCAACCATCCTGCTCATGGACTGTTCCAGCTTCTCCCCTCCGGAAGGCATTTCAGAAGCCTTCGGACTAGAACCAGCAGGTTTAGGAACAGTTTCTTTCCAACAGCTGTCACGTTATTGAACTTAGTTCCCCGCTGACTCTCTTACCATCATCTATTACCATCCTCACCTGTATATAACTGCCCACCTAACTTATTGTACATTATTTGCACATAACAGTACTCTTAACTTTCTGCACTGCTGCATATATTTGCATATATTTGCTTAAATTGCACATACTGTCAATTACTGTATATACTGCACTGCTGTCCTTTGCACTTCTGATTGGATACTAAACTGTGTTTAGTTACCTTGTATTCATACATGTGTAATGACAATAAAGTTGAATCTAATCTAATCTAATCTAATCTAATTTTGGTCGGCTAGCCACTCCTGGGAAGGTTCACCCCATTCCAAGTTTTTGGAATTCGTGGATAATGGCTCTCACTGTGGTTCGCTGGAGTCCCAAAGCTTTAGAAATGGCTTTAAAACCTTTTTCAGACTGATAGATATCAATTACTTTGTTTCTCATTTGTTCCTGAATTTCTTTGTAGCACAGCATGATATCTAGCTTTTGAGGATCTTTTGGCCTACTTTGTCAGGCAGGTCCTATTTAAGTGATTTCTTGATTGAGAACAGGTGTGGAAGTAACCAGGCCTGGGTGTGGCTAGAGAAATTGAACTCAGCTTTCCAAAGATGTGACAAAACCACAGTTAATTTTAATTTTAACGGGGGGGGGGGGTGTCACTTTTTCACACAGGGCCATGTAGGTTTGGATTTCTTTTTACGTTTAATAATAAGCACCTTCATTTAAAAACTGCATTTTGTGTTTACTTGTGTTATCTTTGTGTAATATTTAAATTTGTTTGATAATCTGAAATATTTTAGTGTGACAAACATACAAAAAAGGGGGCAAACACTTTTTCACACCACTGTGTATATATATATATATATATACAGTATATATATATATATATATATATATATATATCTAACTAACTAACTAACCTGCACTTATATAGCGCTTTTCTAGTCACAAAGACCACTCAAAGCGCTTTCATTAATACTAACCCTCTATTCTAAGGGCCTATAGGAAACAGATATCTAGGGACAATTTAGAACAGCCAATTAACCTAACATGCATGTTTTTGGCATGTGGGAGGAAACCGGAGAAATCCCGGAGTAAACCCACGCAACACGGGGAGAACATGCAAACTCCACACAGATCACTGTTGGTCGGGGGCTGGGATCGAACCCACGATCCCACGATCCCCACAATCCCCCGGCCAAGGGTAAACTGTGCTGCCGCAGTGCTAACCACTGCGCCACCGTGCAGCCCAATCCCACGACGGTTGTGTCATCATATATATATATATATATATATATATATATATATATATATATATATATATATATATATATACATACACATACATATACATGCATTAAAACCAACTGACAATATAATGTCAAGTGCATCGCTCTACAGCGCAGCAATAAAAGTTCCTCAACAGAGGTGGAGGGAGTTTGTTCCTCTACAATGTTCTCAGGAAGAAGAGACGCTGCTGGGCTTTTTTGATAATAATGTCACTTGTGTTGTTAATAATGTCGCTTGTGTTCACAGTCCAACCCAGGTCCGCTGAGATGTACAACCCGAGGAACTTGAAGTCTGTGACATGTTCCACCTCTTCTCCATTGATGCTCAGGCATGAATGCAGTGTGGTCCTTGATTTCCGAAAATCAATAATGATTTCTTTGGTCTTCCTGGTGTTAAGGTAGAGATGGTCACCAGCGTCTGAACCTCCTCTCTATAAGGTACCTCATCACTGTTGCGAATCAATCCCACGACGGTTGTGTCATCTACAAATTTGATGATGGTATTGGAGTCATGGATGGCGACACAGTCATGGGTGCATAACATAAACAAGACTGGACTCAAACACAGCCCTGAGGAACACCAGTATTAGGGATGATAGTGGAGGATGTAGAAGTGCCCATCCTGACATGCTGGGGTCTATTTGTCAGAAAGCCCTTGATCCACCGACAAAGAGGGGTTCCGATGTCCTGTATTACATTTTTAGAACCTCCAACAATTCACTGATGATTCCTCATGAAATTCTGAAGCTTCAGTTGTGCCATTGGCTGGACTGCAAATTAAAAATAACAGCTTCATTTACATTTAAAGTGGTCATGCAGAGAAAAAGTTAATAGCAATAAAAAGTATTTTACACTGTTCCTGCCCTGTCTGCTTTTCAGTTACAAAAATGAAACAATTTAGTACCTCCTAACTAGCTTGGATGTTTCTGTTTGTGCTTTACAGCTCACCTGTAAAACAAAAACTCAACAATGACTTTTCACCCTTTTGTCAATTTTTCTCTGTTCACTTTCCCCAATTTTTCATTCCTTTCTCTCCCTCCATCTGTGCTTCCTAAGCACTTTTTGAAAGGGAAAAATCAATGTAATTTATGAAAAGGTACTAATGCTGAAACATAGTCTTTAATAAAGTAACTGATAAACTGACGATGTGTGCAGTTTTTTTTTCCTCACAAAAATGGAGTACCATATAGAAAATAAAACCTGAATAATCTTGTAGCCCTACCATCTGGGACATTTTCAATCTTTATTGGCCTGTGTACCCACGATTTGTTTAAACTCTAATCAAAGATAAAGGCCAAAAAAGAAGAAAAAAAAATAATTGAAATTTTCAGTTTGCTCTGCACGGTGACATTTTCCATTTTGTTGAAAATATTAATTCATTGCATGTGCCCATTAACCATTTTGAAGGGTGTTATTGTTGTCATCTAAATGAAATGTCAGAAAACAGTGCAGCTTTATCAAAACAAGACTTGGGTCAATGCTTTATTAAGGGAGTCACAGTAACAACCGAAGCTAAAACAATGTAAGATCAAAGTAATATGCAAAAATTATTTTAAAAAAGTAGGCGTTTAGCAGTACAGAAAGTAAAGGTGCTCAAAGGCAAATGAAGGATCCTACAATTAAATGCTGACAAGATTAGAGACTAAGGGCCTTATTACAGCAGTCTGTTTGTGCCTTGTATCAGTGCTTTTGTTATCAGAAATAGGGGGATGTTTACAGTGAATGATAATTTTGGACAAAATGCCCATTGCTAAGCAATAGGAGATGGGCATATTTCTGTGTACAGGGCTTTAGAGCGATTTTGGAAATGGCACTTTGCTGTGTATTCAAAAATTTGTAAGTTTTGATCTTTAATGTAATGCTGAATGAGTGCAAGAATCACAGCAACATTTTAATTCAAAAATTTACATTGTTTGACTTTTTTTTAAAGTTTGCTGGTAATTATGGCCTTAGAAATCAGATGTCAAGTCAAATTTATTCATGAGCACCTTGAAAAACATCAAAATGCCATACAAATCTAAAATAAGTATACAAAAATCATAAACATACAGTATATAAACAAGACAAAATATATATATAAAAAAGACAACAGATACATTCATCCAAAATATCAGAACTCAATCTAAGATCAAAGCCAAAATATAAAAACTGATCTTTAAATGAGATTTAAAAGTGTCCAGTATAGGTGAGATCCTGAAATAAAAAGGCTACTCCATAGTTTTTGGGGGCTACAACAATGCTCCTCTTGGAGACTCCATTGGCCTACTGGGGGACTTCAATGCGCACATGGGCAACGACAGTGAAACCTGAAGGGGGGTGATGTGGAGGAATGGCCTCCTCATTCTGAACCCGAGTGGTGTTCAGTTATTGGACTTCTGTGCTAACCACAGTTTGTCCATAACAAACACAATGTTCAAGCATAAGGGTGTCCATATGTGCACCTGGCACCAGGACACCCTAGGTCACAGGTCGATGATCAATTTTGATATTGCGTCATCAGACCTGTGACCGTATGTCTTGGACACTTGGGTAAAGAGAGGTGCAGAGCTGTCAACTGATCACTACCTGGTGGTGAGTTGGATCCGATGGCAGGGAAGGATGCCATTCAGACCTGGTAGACCCAAACGGATAGTGAGGGTGTGCTGGGAACATCTGGCTGAGGCCCCTGTCCGGGAGGTTTTCAACTCCCACCTCTGGAAGAACTTCGACCACATTCTGACGGAGACTGGAGACATGGAGTCTGAATGGGTCATGTTCTCAGAATCAGAATCAGAATCAGAATCAGATTTATTGCCATTGTTCATGTAGTACACAAACTAGGAATTTGTCTCGGTGCAATGCTGCAACATTAAAACATGATAAGATAAAGAGATAAACTAAAAAAAAAGAAACTTAAAGACTAAAACCATGCAATAAATGTAGAATAATAAGTAATAATAATAATAATAATAATAATAATAATAATAATAATACTAATAATAATAATGAGTAATACTAGTCACAGCAGTTTTAAATAAATTAGCAAGTAGCAGATGATGTGCAGTCGATAATGCAACAGAAAAACAGTGATGAATGACATGAGTCTGGTTGAGCTGCTGTATATAGTGCACAAGAGTCAATAAGTCATTTAATGTTCAGCAGTCTGATGGCAGAGGGGAAAAAGCTGTTCATGTGCCGGGAGGTTTTAGTCTGAATGGACCGAAGTCTTCTACCTGAGGGGAGGGTGGTAAACAGTATGTGACCAGGGTGTGAAGGATCGGCCATGATCCGGCCTGCACGCCTCCGGGTCCTGGAGATGTACAGATCCTGGAGAGATGGGAGCTTGCAGCCGATCACCTTCTCAGCAGTGCGCACGACGCGCTGCAGCCTTAGTCTGTCCCTGGCAGTAGCTCCTGCGTACCACACGGTTATGGAGGAGGTGAGGATGGACTCGATGATGGCCGTGTAGAACTGCACTAACATCTTGGTGGGTAGCTTGAGCTTCCTCAGCTGCCGCAGAAAGAACATCCTCTGCTGGACCTTTTTGATGAGGGAGCTGATGGTTGGCTCCCACTTGAGGTCCCGGGTGATGGTGGTGCCCAAGAAGCGGAAGGAATCTGCAATGGTGATGGGAGAGCCTGTGATGGTGAGGGGGGGCAGGGGGGTTGTGACTTTCCTGAAGTCCACAATCCTCTCCGCTGTCTTCAGAGCGTTCAGCTGCAGGTTGTTGTGGCTGCACCAGGACACCAGCTGGTGTCTCCACCTCCATTGCTGAAGCGGCGGCCCAGAGTTGTGGCTGCAAAGTCGTTGGTGCATCTTGTGGTGGCAACCCTTGAACCACGTGGTGGACACCAGTGGTCGGGGCAGCCATTAAGCTGAAGAAGGAGTCTTATCAAGCTTGGTTGGCTGGTGGGACTCCCAAAGCAGCTGAGGTGTACCGGCAGGCCAAGTGGAGTGCGGCTCAGGTTGTTGCTGAAACAAAAACTCGGGTGTGGGAGGAGTTCAGTGAGGCCATGGAACAAGACTTTTGGTAGGCATTGAAGAGATTCTGGCAAACTGTCCGGAGGCTCAGGAGGGGGAAGCAGCTCCCTGTCCACACTGTGTATGGTGCGGATGGGGTGCTGCTGACTTCGACTGGGGATATTGTCGGGTGATGGAAGGAATACTTCGAGGATCTCCTCAATCCCACTGACACACCTTCCACAGATGAAGCAGGGCTTGTAGACGAGGGAGACGACTCGCCCATCACAGGGGCTGAGGTCACCAAGGTGGTTAAAAATCTCTTACAGCCGTGGACAAAATTGTTGGTACCCCTCTTTTAATGAAAGAAAACCCACAATAGTCACAGAAATAACTTGAATCTGACAAAAGTGGTAATAAATAAAAATTCTGTGAAAATTAACCAGTTCAATTCAATTCAATTCAACTTTATTTATATAGCGCCATTTCACAACAACAGTCATCTCATAGCACTTTCAACTGTAGGGGGAACCCCCACAGTTGCAGAAAGACCCCAGCAATCAGGCAATCCCCTGTGAGCAAGTGCTTGGCAACAGTGGAGAGGAAAAGCTCCCTTTAAACAGGAAGAAACCTCCAGCAGAACCAGGCTCAGGGAGGGGCAGTCATCTGCTGCGACTGGCTGGGGGGTGAGGGGACAGAGAAGATGAAAAGAACAGACATGTAGAGAGCAAACAGCACGATGGGGACTCAATCTATGGGAGAGAACAAACAGATGTTAATGACCAGCAAAAAAAAATATTTCATTGAGAGTGAAGAAAGGAGTGAGGCCCAGTGCATTATTGGAGGTCCCCCGGCTGTCTAAACCTATTAGCAGCATAACTAAGGGAGGGTTCAGAACACAAGATCCCTCCGTAATTGTAGGCTATATCAAAAAGGAAGGTTTTAACCCTATTCTTAAAAACAGAGGTCGAGTCTGACTCCCGAATCCAGATTGGCAGCTGATTCCACAGTAGAGGAGCTTGATAACTGAAGGCTCTGCCTCCCATTGTACTTTTAGAGATTGTGGGTATTACAAGTAATCCTGCATTTTGGGAGCGTAGTGCTCTATTAGGATAATATGGTAGTATCAGATCTTTTAAATTAAAAGGGGCCTGATTGTTTAGAGCTTTGCAAGTAAGAAGAAGGATTTTAAACTTAATTCTAAACTCTGTGGGAAGCCAATGAAGGGAGGCCAGAACCAGAGAGATATGATCTCTCTTTCTAGTACCTGTTAAAACTCTTGCTGCAGCATTTTGGATCAGCTGAAGACTTTTTAAAGATGTTTTTGGACAACCTGATAATAAAGAATTACAATAATCTAATCTAGAGCTAACAAAAGCGTGGATCAGTTTCTCAGCATCACTCTGAGACAAGATGCTCCTAATCTTGGCAATATTACGCAAATGATAGAAGGCAGTCTTAGAAACGAATTTATTATGTGAATTGAAGGACAGACCTTGATCAAAAATAATTCCAAGGTTCCTCACAGAGCTATTAAGAGAAAGAGTAACTGCATTCAAACTGAAAGTTTGATTTGGAAAGGTATTTCTAAGGTTTTTTGGACCAACAAGAATGACTTCAGTCTTCTCTGAATTTAACAGCAAGAAATTACAAGTCATCCAAGCTTTGATTTCCTTAAGACAGGCTTCTAACTTGACTAATTGATTACTATCATCTGGCTTCATTGACAGGTGTAATTGTGTGCCATCTGCATAACAATGAAAAATGTATACAGTGCTTTCTAATAATGTTGCCTAGCGGAAGCATATATAAACTAAAAAGAGTAGGGCCTAGCACAGATCCCTGTGGAACTCCATAACTGACATAATGTCTGGCCCAGGAAACACGCACACAGGCTCAGGATAGATTTAACAGTTTTATTCAACAAGCAGGTGTGTCTGAATGGATGTATGCGATATGTGTATGTGTTGGGGGTGAACACCAATGTGCAGGAAGCAGAGCAGCGCGCCGTACAGCCGGACAACCCTATGGAGAGAGAGCAGAGGACAAGGGTAACGGGCACCACACCTGGACAGGGATAATGAATCTGAGTGTTGCTTACTTGTGGGTACAGGTGGCTGGTGTTGGCAAGGGAAGAGCCCGGGAGACAGCGTACAGCAGAGCCTGCGTAGATGGAGAGGATAGGTCGGAGATGATGGGGGAAATCCACCGCCAGGGAATCCACCTGTGCACAAGGGTGAAGAACTTGGAGAAAGGTAAGGAATGCTTATGCGTAGTTGAAGTCTTGCTGGTGATCAGAGGTTGATTCACGAGCTACGAAGTGCCGATGCGAACAGACGGCTCCAGACCGCAGCACTGGGCCGAGTGGGCTAAATAGCCCGCTGCTGACGAGGCGCAGGTGTGCGCGCAGCTGAAGCCGCTGATGAGCGGCGAGTCGTGACAGTACTCCCCCCCCCCCGCAGCGCCTCCTGGCACTGGTTTGTCCGGATGCGCCCGGTGGAACTCCGCGATGAGACTCCTGTCCAATACCAAAGAAGAGCGCACCCAGGACCTCCACTCAGGACCCAATCCCTCCCAGTCCACCAAGTACTGCAGCCCACGACCTCGGCGCCGGGAGTCCAAGATGGAGGTGACTCTCCAGGCCGGGTGGCCGTCGATCATCATAGGCGCGGGCGGAGCTGCGGGCAGGGGGCAGAGAGGGTCGGAGACATAGGTCTTAATTTTGGACACGTGGAAGGTGGGACAAATGCGGAGGGGGGGGGGAGGGCCAGACGCACAGCCACCGGGTTAACAATTTTAGAAATGGTGTGGGGGCCAACGAAGCGTGGAGCCAACTTCCTCTTTTCACCCTTAAGGTGGATATCTTGTGCAGCCAACCAGACCTGTTGACCCACCTGGTAGGCAGGGGCCGGTCTCCTGTGGCGATTAGCCGTGGTTCTGTTGCGCGCCGCCGTGCGTAAGAGCGCGTCGCGTGTCTTGGTCCACAGAGCCTGACACCGTCTCAGGTGCGCCTGGATGGAAGGAACCACCAGCTCCGCCTCCTGCTCTGGGAACAAAGGTGGATCATAACCCAAGGACGCCTTGAAGGGGGACATCCCTGTGGCAGAAGACCGAGCTGTGTTGTGGGCGTACTCTACCCAAGACAGGTGCTCCAGGAGGACGGTTTAGAGGAAGTGACGCAGCGTAGGGCAGCCTCCAGCTCCTGGTTGGCCCGTTCGCACTGCCCGTTGGATTGCGGGTGGTGACCGGAGGAGAGGCTAACTGTGGCCCCCAGGGTGTTGCAAAAACACCTCCACACCTCTGAGACAAACTGGGGCCCCTGATTGGAGACGGCATCCACCGGTATCCCGTGTAGCCTGACCACGTGCTGAACCAGGAGGTCCGCTGTCTCCCGCACCGTTGGAAGACCCCGAAGTGGCACGAAGTGGGCGGCCTTGGAGAATCGATCCACGATGGTCAACACGGCATTATAGGAGTTAGAGGTTGGGAGACCGGTGACGAAGTGGAGGGCTATGTGGGACCAGGGTCTGCCAGGGGTTGGCAGGGGCTGGAGCAAACCCGCGGGGGGAGAATTTCCTAACTTGGCGGTGGAACACACAGGGCACGCCCGGACGTAGTTGGCAGCATCCTTCTGCAGACCTGGCCACCAGAAGGAACGCTGGAGGAGATCCACTAGCCGGGATACGCCAGGGTGACAGGCGAGTTTGGAGGTGTGAACCCAATGGATGACCTCCCCCCGGACAGAAGATGGAACGAACAGCCTTCCCTCCGGTCCGCCGCCAGGGTCCGGTTCGGTCTCCTGCGCCCTCCGGATCTTGTCCCTGATGGACCAGGAAATTGCCCCTACCACACACGAGCTGGGCAGGATGGTATGGCCCGGCTCCTCTGACATCTCAGGGGCGAACTGCTTGGAGAGGGCATCGGGTAGGCCATTCTTAGAGCCAGGGCAATAGGTAATGGTGAAGCAGAACCGGGCGAAGAACAGGGACCAGCGCGCCTGGCAGGCATTCAGACGTCTAGCAGATCGAAGATACTCCAAGTTCCTATGGTCCGTCAGCACCACGAATGGTAATGCAGCCCCCTCCAGCCAGTGGCGCCACTCCTGCAGGGCGAGCTTGATGGCGAGAAGCTCCCTGTCCCCGACGTCGTAATTCCGCTCGGCCGGGGACAGACGCCGTGAGAAGAAGGCGCAGGGTCGCTTGACCCCATCGGTGGGTGATCGCTGGGATAGCACTGCCCCCACTCCCGTATCAGACACGTCGACTTCCACCAGGCACTGCAGAGCGGGGTCAACCTGGGTCAGGACCCGGGAGGAGGAGAACTCCGTCTTCAATGCCTGGAACGCCGCAGCGACCTCTTCGGTCCAGCGGAAGGTGTTCTTGGGGGAAGTGAGACGGTTCAGCGGGGCAACGATGGCACTGAAGTTAGGCACAAAACAGCGGTAGAAATTGGCAAACCCAATGAATTGCTGGACCTGCTTCCTGGAGGTCGGCGTGGGCCATTCAACCACCGCTTTAACCTTCGCGGGGTCAGGTAGGACCTGGTTGTGTGAGATAACAAACCCTAAGAAGGAGGTGGTCTTGGCATAAAACTCACACTTCTCAGCTTTGACATACAACCTGTTTTCCAGCAGCCGCTGCAAGACCCGTCTCACATGCACCTGATGTTCCTCTTGTGACCTGGAGAAGATGAGGATGTCATCCGGGTACACGAACACGAAGAGGCCGAGGAAATCACGCAGGACGTCATTGATTAGGCGTTGAAATATGGCAGGGGCGTTGGTCCAAAGGGCATCACCAGGTACTCAAAATGCCCACTAGGCGTTTTAAAGGCTGTCTTCCACTCATCCCCCTCCTTGATCCGGACGAGATGGTATGCACTGCGAAGATCCAATTTGGTGAACCAGGTCGCCCCCTGCAGGGAGTGGAAGGCAGTGTCCATCAGTGGCAGGGTGTAACGGTCCTTCTCCGTGATGTCATTCAAGGCCCGGAAGTCGATACATGGGCGGAGAGACCCATCCTTCTTAGACACGAAGAAGAACCCTGCGCCGAGCGGAGACGAGGAGGGGTGGATGATACCTGCGTTGAGTGACTCCCTGATATAACTATCCATCGCCTCCCGCTCCGGCGCTGACAAGCTGTAAAGACGTCCCGACGGCAGGGGCGCCCCCGGGCGGAGGTTGATGGCGCAGTTGTAGGGCCGGTGAGGAGGAAGACATCGCCCTGGACTTGCTGAAAACGAGACCCAGATTATGGAACTCTGAGGGCACCAGGGTGAGATCCGGAGGCGCGGCGTCCTTAACCGGGGGAGGAGAAGACGGGGCGCAGGCTGCGGATTGTAAGCAGGTGCCCATGCAGAATGAACTCCAGGCGGCGATCTTTCTTGTCTGCCAATCCAGCACGGGGTTGTGCAGACGCAACCAGGGATACCCAAGGATGACAGGTGTCACAGAGGATGACAGGACGTAAAGGGTGAGATCCTCTCGGTGGTTACCCGAGATTATGACTGGGACTGGTTGCGTGCGATGAGTCACTTGTCCGAGGGGTGCACGTGTGATGTATGGGAGTTGTATGAGTTGTATGAGCTGCATTTGCATATGCCACCTCATTGGTGGGCGCTGTATCCTGTGGCATTGCCAATAGTATAAGAGTGTGCTCATTGAACTGAACAAACGTGTATGTGTGCGTATGCTTGAGTAGACGAGCAAGCTAATGACCTGCAGCCGTGTGTGTCTTTGTGTTTGTTCCTCCAAGTGGTAATCTAAAGTAGAAACCCACGGACATAACATCATTGGCGACGAGGATAACTTTAGGTTTCCAAGTCTTGCCGCGGTATTGACTGCGAGTGACGGAGGAAGAGGAACGTTTGTCCTGGTGGGAGTTTGGGTGGGCGCGGCACGCCAGGTGATAGGACGCCGGGTGACAGGACGCCAGGTGACAGGACGCCGGGTGACAGGACGCCAGGTGACAGGATGCCGGGTGACAGGACGCCAGGTGACAGGACGCCAGGTGACAAGATTGCTAAACGCTAGAATAGAACTTTTTGGTAAAAACTCAACTTGTCGTGTTTGGAGGAGAAAGAACACCATACCTACTGTGAAGCATGGGGGTGGAAACATCATACTTTGGGGCTGTTTTTTTGCAAAGGGACCAGGATGACTGATCCGTGTAAAGGAAAGAATGAATGGGGCCATGTATCATGAGATTTTGAGTGAAAACCTCCTTCCACCAGCAAGGGCATTGAAGATGAAACATGGCTGGGTCTTTCAGCATGACAATGATCCCAAACACACTGCCCGGTCAACGAAGGAGTGGCTTCGTAAGAAGCATTTCAAGGTCCTGGAGTGGCCTCCAGATCTCAACCCCATAGAAAATCTTTGGAGGGAGTTGAAAGTCTGTGTTGCCCAGCAACAGCCCCAAAACATCATTGTTCTAGAGGAGATCTGCATGGAGGAATGGGCCAAAATACCAGCAACAGTGTGTGAAAACCTTGTGAAAACTTACAGAAAACGTTTGACTTCTGTCATTGCCAACAAAGGGTATATAACAAAGTATTGAGATGAACTTTTGTTACTGACCAAATACTTATTTTACCGAGGAATTTACCAATTAATTCATTAAAAATCCTTCAATGTGATTTTCTGGATTTTTTTTTTCTTATTTTGTCTCATAGTTGAGGTATACCAATGATGAAAATTGGAGACCTCTTTCATCTTTTAAGTGGGAGAACTTGCACAATTGGTGGCTGACTAAATACTTTTTTACCCCACTGTATATATATATATATATATATATATATATATATGCACGCGCGTGCGCACACACACACACACACACACACACACACACACACACACACACACACACACACAGAGTGGTGTAAAAACGTGTTTGCCCCCTTCCTGATTTCTCATTTTTTTGTGTTTGTCACACGTAAATGTTTCAGATCATCAAACAAATTTAAATATTAGACAAAGATAACACAAGTAAACACAAAATGCAGTTTTTAAATGAAGGTATTTCTTATTAAGGGAAAAAAAAAATCAAACCTCCATGGCCATGGGTGAAAAAGTGATTGCCCCCTAAACCTAATAACTGGTTGGGCCACCCTTAGCAGTAACAACTGCAATCAAGCGTTGCAGTCATTTACAGCGCTGTGGAGGAATTTTGGCCCACTCATCTTTGCAGAATTGTTGTAATTCAGCCACACTGGAGGGTTTTCAAGCATGAACTGCCTTTTTAAGGTCATGCCACAACATCTCAATTGGATTCAGGTCAGGACTTTGACTAGGCCACTCCAAAGTCTTCATTTTGTTTTTCTTAAGGCATTCAGAGGGGGACTTGCTGGTGTGTTTTGGACCACTGTCCTGCTGCAGAACCCAAGTGCGCTTAAGCTTGAGGTCATGAACAGATGGCCGGACAGTCACCTTCAGATTTTTTGGTAGACAGCAGAATTCATGGTTCCATTTACCACAGCAAGTCTTCCAAGTCCTGAAGCAGCAAAACAGCCCCAGACCATCACACTACCACCACCATATTTTACTGTTGGTATGATGTTCCTTTTCTGAAACGATGTGTTACTTTTATGCCAGATGTAATGGGACGCATACTTTCCAAAAAGTTCAACTTTTGTTTCGTCAGTCCAAACAGTATATTTCCAAAACTCTTGGGGATCATCAAGATGTTTTCTGGCAAAACTGAGATGACCCTTTATGTTCTTTCTGCTCAGCAGTGGTTTTCGTCTTGGAACTCTGCCATACAGGCCATTTTTGCCCTGTCTCTTTCTTATGGCAGAGTCATGAACACTGACCTTAACTGAGACAAGTGAGGCCGTCAGTTCTTTGGCTGTTGTTGTGGGGTCTTTTGTGACCTCTTGGATGAGTCGTTGCTGTGTTCTTGGGGTAATGTAGACCTTTCTATCTGCCACGGGGGTTCACTTGTACCATCATAACAGCTGCTTACATTTCTCCGGATGCTAATGCTAAGCTTGCTATGAAAGAACTGCATGCAGCTATTAGCAAACAACAAACTGCACACCCAGAGGCAGCATTTATTGTGGCGGGTGATTTTAACCACTCTAACCTCAAGACAGTGCTTCCTAAATTCTACCAGCATGTCTCCTGCCACACAAGAGGGGACAAAACATTGGACCATGTTTACACCAATATTGTGGGAGCCTACACAGCAACTCCCCTCCCCCACCTAGGTCAAGTCTGATCACTTATCTTTGTTCCTTACCCCCAAGTATGTACCGCTCATCAACCGGGTGAAGCCATCAGTGAGGACCATCAAAGTGTGGCCAGAGGGGGTTGACTCTGTACTCCAGGAAAAGTTTAGGAACACAGACTGGAGCATGTTCACCTCTCAGGCTACCTGTGGCTCCCACATAAACATCGACTCTTACACCCACTCAGTCCTGGACCATATCAACAGCACTATTGACAGTGTCACCACGGAAAGACAGATCACCACGTACCCAAATCAGAAGCCGTGGATGAACAGAGAAGTGCGGCTTCTGCTAAAGGCACGTAACAATGCCTTTAGATCTGGTGACACACATGCCTACAGTTCATCCAGGGCAGATCTGAAGAGGGGCATCAAGAAGGCCAAGCACAGCTACAAGCTGAAGGTGGAGGAACATTTTGGGGACTCTGACCCCCGACGCATGTGGCAGGGCATTCAAGCTATCTCTGATTATAAGCCCAGCAGCTCCATACCTATAGCCATGACTGTGTCCTTTCTCAATGAGCTAAATGACTTCTATGCTCGTTTTGACAAGGACAATAACGAAAAGAACATCAATTTCCCACCCTCTGACGACCTCCACCACCTCACACTCACCCACACTGACGTCCGTAATGCACTGAGTCATGTCAACGTACGTAAGGCTGCTGGCCCTGATGGCATTCCCGGGCGTGTGCTGAGGGCATGTGCTGAGCAGCTGGCAGGGGTCTGCACAGACATCTTCAACCTGTCCCTGGCCCAGGCCGTGGTACCAGCGTGCTTCAAGACCACTTCTATAGTACCAGTGCCGAAACATTCAACACCATCGTGCCTAAATGACTATCGCCCTGTGGCACTGACGCCCATAGTCATGAAGTGCTTTGAGCGACTGGTCTTGGCACAGCTCAAAAAATGCCTGCCCCCTACACTGGACCCTCACCAGTTTGCCTACCGGAGCAACAGGAGTACAGAGGATGCGGTTTCTACAGCGCTGCACTATGTACTCTCACACCTGGATGACAAGAACACCTACACAAGAATGCTGTTTGTTGACTTCAGCTCAGCATTCAACACAGTTATCCCCTCCAAGTTGATCACTAAACTTGGGGACCTGGGAATTAGTACCTCCATCTGCAACTGGATCATGGATTTTCTGACCAACAGACCCCAGCATGTTAGGTCAGGCCCCAACCGTTCTTCCGTCATCACACTCAGCACTGGTGTACCACAGGGCTGTGTGCTCAGCCCATTCCTCTACTCCCTCTTCACCCATGACTGCAGGCCTATGTATGGATCCAATTCCATCATAAAGATCGCAGATGACACCATGGTGATTGGACTCATCAGGGACAACAATGAGTCAGATTACAGGGCAGAGGTTGAGCACTTGGCTACTTGGTGCGCTGACAATAACCTGCTCCTTAACACCAGCAAAACCAAGGAGCTCATAGTGGACTACAGGAAGGAGAGGGGAGAGACACATGACCCCATCCATATCAATGGCATAGCTGTTGAACGTGTCCCCAGCTTCAAATTCCTGGGGACCCACATCTCGGAGGACCTATCCTGGTCAGTTAACACCACCAGCCTGATCAAGAAGGCCCATCAGCGCCTCTTCTTCTTGAGGACACTGAAGAAGAACCATCTGTCAACTGACATCCTGGGCAACTTCTACCGCTGCGTGATAGAGAGCACCCTGACCTACTGTGTCACAGTCTGGTATAGGAGCTGCTCTGTCGCTGACCGTAAGGCGCTGCAGCGGGTGGTGAAAACCGCCCAACGCATCACAGGGACTCCACTTCCAGTTATAGAGGACGTCTACAGGAAAAGATGTCTGCGCCGGGCACGCAGCATTCTTAGGGACTCCAACCATCCTGCTCATGGACTGTTCCAGCTTCTCCCCTCCGGAAGGCATTTCAGAAGCCTTCGGACTAGAACCAGCAGGTTTAGGAACAGTTTCTTTCCAACAGCTGTCACGTTATTGAACTTAGTTCCCCGCTGACTCTCTTACCATCATCTATTACCATCCTCACCTGTATATAACTGCCCACCTAACTTATTGTACATTATTTGCACATAACAGTACTCTTAACTTTCTGCACTGCTGCATATATTTGCATATATTTGCTTAAATTGCACATACTGTCAATTACTGTATATACTGCACTGCTGTCCTTTGCACTTCTGATTGGATACTAAACTGTGTTTAGTTACCTTGTATTCATACATGTGTAATGACAATAAAGTTGAATCTAATCTAATCTAATCTAATCTAATTTTGGTCGGCTAGCCACTCCTGGGAAGGTTCACCCCATTCCAAGTTTTTGGAATTCGTGGATAATGGCTCTCACTGTGGTTCGCTGGAGTCCCAAAGCTTTAGAAATGGCTTTAAAACCTTTTTCAGACTGATAGATATCAATTACTTTGTTTCTCATTTGTTCCTGAATTTCTTTGTAGCACAGCATGATATCTAGCTTTTGAGGATCTTTTGGCCTACTTTGTCAGGCAGGTCCTATTTAAGTGATTTCTTGATTGAGAACAGGTGTGGAAGTAACCAGGCCTGGGTGTGGCTAGAGAAATTGAACTCAGCTTTCCAAAGATGTGACAAAACCACAGTTAATTTTAATTTTAACGGGGGGGGGGGGTGTCACTTTTTCACACAGGGCCATGTAGGTTTGGATTTCTTTTTACGTTTAATAATAAGCACCTTCATTTAAAAACTGCATTTTGTGTTTACTTGTGTTATCTTTGTGTAATATTTAAATTTGTTTGATAATCTGAAATATTTTAGTGTGACAAACATACAAAAAAGGGGGCAAACACTTTTTCACACCACTGTGTATATATATATATATATATACAGTATATATATATATATATATATATATATATATATCTAACTAACTAACTAACCTGCACTTATATAGCGCTTTTCTAGTCACAAAGACCACTCAAAGCGCTTTCATTAATACTAACCCTCTATTCTAAGGGCCTATAGGAAACAGATATCTAGGGACAATTTAGAACAGCCAATTAACCTAACATGCATGTTTTTGGCATGTGGGAGGAAACCGGAGAAATCCCGGAGTAAACCCACGCAACACGGGGAGAACATGCAAACTCCACACAGATCACTGTTGGTCGGGGGCTGGGATCGAACCCACGATCCCACGATCCCCACAATCCCCCGGCCAAGGGTAAACTGTGCTGCCGCAGTGCTAACCACTGCGCCACCGTGCAGCCCAATCCCACGACGGTTGTGTCATCATATATATATATATATATATATATATATATATATATATATATATATATATATATATATATATATATATATACATACACATACATATACATGCATTAAAACCAACTGACAATATAATGTCAAGTGCATCGCTCTACAGCGCAGCAATAAAAGTTCCTCAACAGAGGTGGAGGGAGTTTGTTCCTCTACAATGTTCTCAGGAAGAAGAGACGCTGCTGGGCTTTTTTGATAATAATGTCACTTGTGTTGTTAATAATGTCGCTTGTGTTCACAGTCCAACCCAGGTCCGCTGAGATGTACAACCCGAGGAACTTGAAGTCTGTGACATGTTCCACCTCTTCTCCATTGATGCTCAGGCATGAATGCAGTGTGGTCCTTGATTTCCGAAAATCAATAATGATTTCTTTGGTCTTCCTGGTGTTAAGGTAGAGATGGTCACCAGCGTCTGAACCTCCTCTCTATAAGGTACCTCATCACTGTTGCGAATCAATCCCACGACGGTTGTGTCATCTACAAATTTGATGATGGTATTGGAGTCATGGATGGCGACACAGTCATGGGTGCATAACATAAACAAGACTGGACTCAAACACAGCCCTGAGGAACACCAGTATTAGGGATGATAGTGGAGGATGTAGAAGTGCCCATCCTGACATGCTGGGGTCTATTTGTCAGAAAGCCCTTGATCCACCGACAAAGAGGGGTTCCGATGTCCTGTATTACATTTTTAGAACCTCCAACAATTCACTGATGATTCCTCATGAAATTCTGAAGCTTCAGTTGTGCCATTGGCTGGACTGCAAATTAAAAATAACAGCTTCATTTACATTTAAAGTGGTCATGCAGAGAAAAAGTTAATAGCAATAAAAAGTATTTTACACTGTTCCTGCCCTGTCTGCTTTTCAGTTACAAAAATGAAACAATTTAGTACCTCCTAACTAGCTTGGATGTTTCTGTTTGTGCTTTACAGCTCACCTGTAAAACAAAAACTCAACAATGACTTTTCACCCTTTTGTCAATTTTTCTCTGTTCACTTTCCCCAATTTTTCATTCCTTTCTCTCCCTCCATCTGTGCTTCCTAAGCACTTTTTGAAAGGGAAAAATCAATGTAATTTATGAAAAGGTACTAATGCTGAAACATAGTCTTTAATAAAGTAACTGATAAACTGACGATGTGTGCAGTTTTTTTTTCCTCACAAAAATGGAGTACCATATAGAAAATAAAACCTGAATAATCTTGTAGCCCTACCATCTGGGACATTTTCAATCTTTATTGGCCTGTGTACCCACGATTTGTTTAAACTCTAATCAAAGATAAAGGCCAAAAAAGAAGAAAAAAAAATAATTGAAATTTTCAGTTTGCTCTGCACGGTGACATTTTCCATTTTGTTGAAAATATTAATTCATTGCATGTGCCCATTAACCATTTTGAAGGGTGTTATTGTTGTCATCTAAATGAAATGTCAGAAAACAGTGCAGCTTTATCAAAACAAGACTTGGGTCAATGCTTTATTAAGGGAGTCACAGTAACAACCGAAGCTAAAACAATGTAAGATCAAAGTAATATGCAAAAATTATTTTAAAAAAGTAGGCGTTTAGCAGTACAGAAAGTAAAGGTGCTCAAAGGCAAATGAAGGATCCTACAATTAAATGCTGACAAGATTAGAGACTAAGGGCCTTATTACAGCAGTCTGTTTGTGCCTTGTATCAGTGCTTTTGTTATCAGAAATAGGGGGATGTTTACAGTGAATGATAATTTTGGACAAAATGCCCATTGCTAAGCAATAGGAGATGGGCATATTTCTGTGTACAGGGCTTTAGAGCGATTTTGGAAATGGCACTTTGCTGTGTATTCAAAAATTTGTAAGTTTTGATCTTTAATGTAATGCTGAATGAGTGCAAGAATCACAGCAACATTTTAATTCAAAAATTTACATTGTTTGACTTTTTTTTAAAGTTTGCTGGTAATTATGGCCTTAGAAATCAGATGTCAAGTCAAATTTATTCATGAGCACCTTGAAAAACATCAAAATGCCATACAAATCTAAAATAAGTATACAAAAATCATAAACATACAGTATATAAACAAGACAAAATATATATATAAAAAAGACAACAGATACATTCATCCAAAATATCAGAACTCAATCTAAGATCAAAGCCAAAATATAAAAACTGATCTTTAAATGAGATTTAAAAGTGTCCAGTATAGGTGAGATCCTGAAATAAAAAGGCTACTCCATAGTTTTTGGGGGCTACAACAATGCTCCTCTTGGAGACTCCATTGGCCTACTGGGGGACTTCAATGCGCACATGGGCAACGACAGTGAAACCTGAAGGGGGGTGATGTGGAGGAATGGCCTCCTCATTCTGAACCCGAGTGGTGTTCAGTTATTGGACTTCTGTGCTAACCACAGTTTGTCCATAACAAACACAATGTTCAAGCATAAGGGTGTCCATATGTGCACCTGGCACCAGGACACCCTAGGTCACAGGTCGATGATCAATTTTGATATTGCGTCATCAGACCTGTGACCGTATGTCTTGGACACTTGGGTAAAGAGAGGTGCAGAGCTGTCAACTGATCACTACCTGGTGGTGAGTTGGATCCGATGGCAGGGAAGGATGCCATTCAGACCTGGTAGACCCAAACGGATAGTGAGGGTGTGCTGGGAACATCTGGCTGAGGCCCCTGTCCGGGAGGTTTTCAACTCCCACCTCTGGAAGAACTTCGACCACATTCTGACGGAGACTGGAGACATGGAGTCTGAATGGGTCATGTTCTCAGAATCAGAATCAGAATCAGAATCAGATTTATTGCCATTGTTCATGTAGTACACAAACTAGGAATTTGTCTCGGTGCAATGCTGCAACATTAAAACATGATAAGATAAAGAGATAAACTAAAAAAAAAGAAACTTAAAGACTAAAACCATGCAATAAATGTAGAATAATAAGTAATAATAATAATAATAATAATAATAATAATAATAATAATACTAATAATAATAATGAGTAATACTAGTCACAGCAGTTTTAAATAAATTAGCAAGTAGCAGATGATGTGCAGTCGATAATGCAACAGAAAAACAGTGATGAATGACATGAGTCTGGTTGAGCTGCTGTATATAGTGCACAAGAGTCAATAAGTCATTTAATGTTCAGCAGTCTGATGGCAGAGGGGAAAAAGCTGTTCATGTGCCGGGAGGTTTTAGTCTGAATGGACCGAAGTCTTCTACCTGAGGGGAGGGTGGTAAACAGTATGTGACCAGGGTGTGAAGGATCGGCCATGATCCGGCCTGCACGCCTCCGGGTCCTGGAGATGTACAGATCCTGGAGAGATGGGAGCTTGCAGCCGATCACCTTCTCAGCAGTGCGCACGACGCGCTGCAGCCTTAGTCTGTCCCTGGCAGTAGCTCCTGCGTACCACACGGTTATGGAGGAGGTGAGGATGGACTCGATGATGGCCGTGTAGAACTGCACTAACATCTTGGTGGGTAGCTTGAGCTTCCTCAGCTGCCGCAGAAAGAACATCCTCTGCTGGACCTTTTTGATGAGGGAGCTGATGGTTGGCTCCCACTTGAGGTCCCGGGTGATGGTGGTGCCCAAGAAGCGGAAGGAATCTGCAATGGTGATGGGAGAGCCTGTGATGGTGAGGGGGGGCAGGGGGGTTGTGACTTTCCTGAAGTCCACAATCCTCTCCGCTGTCTTCAGAGCGTTCAGCTGCAGGTTGTTGTGGCTGCACCAGGACACCAGCTGGTGTCTCCACCTCCATTGCTGAAGCGGCGGCCCAGAGTTGTGGCTGCAAAGTCGTTGGTGCATCTTGTGGTGGCAACCCTTGAACCACGTGGTGGACACCAGTGGTCGGGGCAGCCATTAAGCTGAAGAAGGAGTCTTATCAAGCTTGGTTGGCTGGTGGGACTCCCAAAGCAGCTGAGGTGTACCGGCAGGCCAAGTGGAGTGCGGCTCAGGTTGTTGCTGAAACAAAAACTCGGGTGTGGGAGGAGTTCAGTGAGGCCATGGAACAAGACTTTTGGTAGGCATTGAAGAGATTCTGGCAAACTGTCCGGAGGCTCAGGAGGGGGAAGCAGCTCCCTGTCCACACTGTGTATGGTGCGGATGGGGTGCTGCTGACTTCGACTGGGGATATTGTCGGGTGATGGAAGGAATACTTCGAGGATCTCCTCAATCCCACTGACACACCTTCCACAGATGAAGCAGGGCTTGTAGACGAGGGAGACGACTCGCCCATCACAGGGGCTGAGGTCACCAAGGTGGTTAAAAATCTCTTACAGCCGTGGACAAAATTGTTGGTACCCCTCTTTTAATGAAAGAAAACCCACAATAGTCACAGAAATAACTTGAATCTGACAAAAGTGGTAATAAATAAAAATTCTGTGAAAATTAACCAGTTCAATTCAATTCAATTCAACTTTATTTATATAGCGCCATTTCACAACAACAGTCATCTCATAGCACTTTCAACTGTAGGGGGAACCCCCACAGTTGCAGAAAGACCCCAGCAATCAGGCAATCCCCTGTGAGCAAGTGCTTGGCAACAGTGGAGAGGAAAAGCTCCCTTTAAACAGGAAGAAACCTCCAGCAGAACCAGGCTCAGGGAGGGGCAGTCATCTGCTGCGACTGGCTGGGGGGTGAGGGGACAGAGAAGATGAAAAGAACAGACATGTAGAGAGCAAACAGCACGATGGGGACTCAATCTATGGGAGAGAACAAACAGATGTTAATGACCAGCAAAAAAAAATATTTCATTGAGAGTGAAGAAAGGAGTGAGGCCCAGTGCATTATTGGAGGTCCCCCGGCTGTCTAAACCTATTAGCAGCATAACTAAGGGAGGGTTCAGAAACACAAGATCCCTCCGTAATTGTAGGCTATATCAAAAAGGAAGGTTTTAACCCTATTCTTAAAAACAGAGGTCGAGTCTGACTCCCGAATCCAGATTGGCAGCTGATTCCACAGTAGAGGAGCTTGATAACTGAAGGCTCTGCCTCCCATTGTACTTTTAGAGATTGTGGGTATTACAAGTAATCCTGCATTTTGGGAGCGTAGTGCTCTATTAGGATAATATGGTAGTATCAGATCTTTTAAATTAAAAGGGGCCTGATTGTTTAGAGCTTTGCAAGTAAGAAGAAGGATTTTAAACTTAATTCTAAACTCTGTGGGAAGCCAATGAAGGGAGGCCAGAACCAGAGAGATATGATCTCTCTTTCTAGTACCTGTTAAAACTCTTGCTGCAGCATTTTGGATCAGCTGAAGACTTTTTAAAGATGTTTTTGGACAACCTGATAATAAAGAATTACAATAATCTAATCTAGAGCTAACAAAAGCGTGGATCAGTTTCTCAGCATCACTCTGAGACAAGATGCTCCTAATCTTGGCAATATTACGCAAATGATAGAAGGCAGTCTTAGAAACGAATTTATTATGTGAATTGAAGGACAGACCTTGATCAAAAATAATTCCAAGGTTCCTCACAGAGCTATTAAGAGAAAGAGTAACTGCATTCAAACTGAAAGTTTGATTTGGAAAGGTATTTCTAAGGTTTTTTGGACCAACAAGAATGACTTCAGTCTTCTCTGAATTTAACAGCAAGAAATTACAAGTCATCCAAGCTTTGATTTCCTTAAGACAGGCTTCTAACTTGACTAATTGATTACTATCATCTGGCTTCATTGACAGGTGTAATTGTGTGCCATCTGCATAACAATGAAAAATGTATACAGTGCTTTCTAATAATGTTGCCTAGCGGAAGCATATATAAACTAAAAAGAGTAGGGCCTAGCACAGATCCCTGTGGAACTCCATAACTGACATAATGTCTGGCCCAGGAAACACGCACACAGGCTCAGGATAGATTTAACAGTTTTATTCAACAAGCAGGTGTGTCTGAATGGATGTATGCGATATGTGTATGTGTTGGGGGTGAACACCAATGTGCAGGAAGCAGAGCAGCGCGCCGTACAGCCGGACAACCCTATGGAGAGAGAGCAGAGGACAAGGGTAACGGGCACCACACCTGGACAGGGATAATGAATCTGAGTGTTGCTTACTTGTGGGTACAGGTGGCTGGTGTTGGCAAGGGAAGAGCCCGGGAGACAGCGTACAGCAGAGCCTGCGTAGATGGAGAGGATAGGTCGGAGATGATGGGGGAAATCCACCGCCAGGGAATCCACCTGTGCACAAGGGTGAAGAACTTGGAGAAAGGTAAGGAATGCTTATGCGTAGTTGAAGTCTTGCTGGTGATCAGAGGTTGATTCACGAGCTACGAAGTGCCGATGCGAACAGACGGCTCCAGACCGCAGCACTGGGCCGAGTGGGCTAAATAGCCCGCTGCTGACGAGGCGCAGGTGTGCGCGCAGCTGAAGCCGCTGATGAGCGGCGAGTCGTGACAGTACTCCCCCCCCCCGCAGCGCCTCCTGGCACTGGTTTGTCCGGATGCGCCCGGTGGAACTCCGCGATGAGACTCCTGTCCAATACCAAAGAAGAGCGCACCCAGGACCTCCACTCAGGACCCAATCCCTCCCAGTCCACCAAGTACTGCAGCCCACGACCTCGGCGCCGGGAGTCCAAGATGGAGGTGACTCTCCAGGCCGGGTGGCCGTCGATCATCATAGGCGCGGGCGGAGCTGCGGGCAGGGGGCAGAGAGGGTCGGAGACATAGGTCTTAATTTTGGACACGTGGAAGGTGGGACAAATGCGGAGGGGGGGGGGAGGGCCAGACGCACAGCCACCGGGTTAACAATTTTAGAAATGGTGTGGGGGCCAACGAAGCGTGGAGCCAACTTCCTCTTTTCACCCTTAAGGTGGATATCTTGTGCAGCCAACCAGACCTGTTGACCCACCTGGTAGGCAGGGGCCGGTCTCCTGTGGCGATTAGCCGTGGTTCTGTTGCGCGCCGCCGTGCGTAAGAGCGCGTCGCGTGTCTTGGTCCACAGAGCCTGACACCGTCTCAGGTGCGCCTGGATGGAAGGAACCACCAGCTCCGCCTCCTGCTCTGGGAACAAAGGTGGATCATAACCCAAGGACGCCTTGAAGGGGGACATCCCTGTGGCAGAAGACCGAGCTGTGTTGTGGGCGTACTCTACCCAAGACAGGTGCTCCAGGAGGACGGTTTAGAGGAAGTGACGCAGCGTAGGGCAGCCTCCAGCTCCTGGTTGGCCCGTTCGCACTGCCCGTTGGATTGCGGGTGGTGACCGGAGGAGAGGCTAACTGTGGCCCCCAGGGTGTTGCAAAAACACCTCCACACCTCTGAGACAAACTGGGGCCCCTGATTGGAGACGGCATCCACCGGTATCCCGTGTAGCCTGACCACGTGCTGAACCAGGAGGTCCGCTGTCTCCCGCACCGTTGGAAGACCCCGAAGTGGCACGAAGTGGGCGGCCTTGGAGAATCGATCCACGATGGTCAACACGGCATTATAGGAGTTAGAGGTTGGGAGACCGGTGACGAAGTGGAGGGCTATGTGGGACCAGGGTCTGCCAGGGGTTGGCAGGGGCTGGAGCAAACCCGCGGGGGGAGAATTTCCTAACTTGGCGGTGGAACACACAGGGCACGCCCGGACGTAGTTGGCAGCATCCTTCTGCAGACCTGGCCACCAGAAGGAACGCTGGAGGAGATCCACTAGCCGGGATACGCCAGGGTGACAGGCGAGTTTGGAGGTGTGAACCCAATGGATGACCTCCCCCCGGACAGAAGATGGAACGAACAGCCTTCCCTCCGGTCCGCCGCCAGGGTCCGGTTCGGTCTCCTGCGCCCTCCGGATCTTGTCCCTGATGGACCAGGAAATTGCCCCTACCACACACGAGCTGGGCAGGATGGTATGGCCCGGCTCCTCTGACATCTCAGGGGCGAACTGCTTGGAGAGGGCATCGGGTAGGCCATTCTTAGAGCCAGGGCAATAGGTAATGGTGAAGCAGAACCGGGCGAAGAACAGGGACCAGCGCGCCTGGCAGGCATTCAGACGTCTAGCAGATCGAAGATACTCCAAGTTCCTATGGTCCGTCAGCACCACGAATGGTAATGCAGCCCCCTCCAGCCAGTGGCGCCACTCCTGCAGGGCGAGCTTGATGGCGAGAAGCTCCCTGTCCCCGACGTCGTAATTCCGCTCGGCCGGGGACAGACGCCGTGAGAAGAAGGCGCAGGGTCGCTTGACCCCATCGGTGGGTGATCGCTGGGATAGCACTGCCCCCACTCCCGTATCAGACACGTCGACTTCCACCAGGCACTGCAGAGCGGGGTCAACCTGGGTCAGGACCCGGGAGGAGGAGAACTCCGTCTTCAATGCCTGGAACGCCGCAGCGACCTCTTCGGTCCAGCGGAAGGTGTTCTTGGGGGAAGTGAGACGGTTCAGCGGGGCAACGATGGCACTGAAGTTAGGCACAAAACAGCGGTAGAAATTGGCAAACCCAATGAATTGCTGGACCTGCTTCCTGGAGGTCGGCGTGGGCCATTCAACCACCGCTTTAACCTTCGCGGGGTCAGGTAGGACCTGGTTGTGTGAGATAACAAACCCTAAGAAGGAGGTGGTCTTGGCATAAAACTCACACTTCTCAGCTTTGACATACAACCTGTTTTCCAGCAGCCGCTGCAAGACCCGTCTCACATGCACCTGATGTTCCTCTTGTGACCTGGAGAAGATGAGGATGTCATCCGGGTACACGAACACGAAGAGGCCGAGGAAATCACGCAGGACGTCATTGATTAGGCGTTGAAATATGGCAGGGGCGTTGGTCCAAAGGGCATCACCAGGTACTCAAAATGCCCACTAGGCGTTTTAAAGGCTGTCTTCCACTCATCCCCCTCCTTGATCCGGACGAGATGGTATGCACTGCGAAGATCCAATTTGGTGAACCAGGTCGCCCCCTGCAGGGAGTGGAAGGCAGTGTCCATCAGTGGCAGGGTGTAACGGTCCTTCTCCGTGATGTCATTCAAGGCCCGGAAGTCGATACATGGGCGGAGAGACCCATCCTTCTTAGACACGAAGAAGAACCCTGCGCCGAGCGGAGACGAGGAGGGGTGGATGATACCTGCGTTGAGTGACTCCCTGATATAACTATCCATCGCCTCCCGCTCCGGCGCTGACAAGCTGTAAAGACGTCCCGACGGCAGGGGCGCCCCCGGGCGGAGGTTGATGGCGCAGTTGTAGGGCCGGTGAGGAGGAAGACATCGCCCTGGACTTGCTGAAAACGAGACCCAGATTATGGAACTCTGAGGGCACCAGGGTGAGATCCGGAGGCGCGGCGTCCTTAACCGGGGGAGGAGAAGACGGGGCGCAGGCTGCGGATTGTAAGCAGGTGCCCATGCAGAATGAACTCCAGGCGGCGATCTTTCTTGTCTGCCAATCCAGCACGGGGTTGTGCAGACGCAACCAGGGATACCCAAGGATGACAGGTGTCACAGAGGATGACAGGACGTAAAGGGTGAGATCCTCTCGGTGGTTACCCGAGATTATGACTGGGACTGGTTGCGTGCGATGAGTCACTTGTCCGAGGGGTGCACGTGTGATGTATGGGAGTTGTATGAGTTGTATGAGCTGCATTTGCATATGCCACCTCATTGGTGGGCGCTGTATCCTGTGGCATTGCCAATAGTATAAGAGTGTGCTCATTGAACTGAACAAACGTGTATGTGTGCGTATGCTTGAGTAGACGAGCAAGCTAATGACCTGCAGCCGTGTGTGTCTTTGTGTTTGTTCCTCCAAGTGGTAATCTAAAGTAGAAACCCACGGACATAACATCATTGGCGACGAGGATAACTTTAGGTTTCCAAGTCTTGCCGCGGTATTGACTGCGAGTGACGGAGGAAGAGGAACGTTTGTCCTGGTGGGAGTTTGGGTGGGCGCGGCACGCCAGGTGATAGGACGCCGGGTGACAGGACGCCAGGTGACAGGACGCCGGGTGACAGGACGCCAGGTGACAGGATGCCGGGTGACAGGACGCCAGGTGACAGGACGCCAGGTGACAAGATTGCTAAACGCTAGCTAACTGCACGCCATGGCTGGATTTATTGGACACATTAACCCAATCGACGAGTCGGTGGAGCAGTGGACAACCTACGTTGAGAGGTTTGAGCATTTTGTAACGGCAAATGGTATTGCAGAGGAGAAAAAACTTGCTGTTTTCTTAAGTGTAATTGGTGCGTCAACATATGGACTTTTACGTAGTCTCGTAGCTCCAGATAAGCCAGGGGCTAAGACATATGTTCAACTCACGGAAGTTTTGAAAGATCATTTTTCCCCAAAGCCAATTGTGATTGCTGAAAGATTTCGCTTTCATAAACGGAACCAACAAGAGGGAGAAACTGTGACGCAATACATAGCAGTCATTAAAAAGCTTTCTGAACACTGTGAGTTTGGTATGCACCTGCAGGATGCATTGAGGGATAGGCTCGTTTGTGGACTAAATATAGAAGCTATCCAGAAAAAATTGCTGACGGAGGAGAAGCTTACTTTTTCCAAAGCAGTGGAACTAGCCGTGTCAATGGAGACAGTAGCTTGCGAGACACATCAGCTGAGCAACGCGCTGAAAGTGCATGTACTGTCACCACACGACAAACAACACACGAAATATTCGCGCTGTGGAAAAATGAACCACAAAGAGAGCGATTGTTTTTATAAGGAGCAAAAATGCCATACATGTGGTAAGAGAGGACATATCTCGAAAATGTGCAGGAACAAAGAGACTGTAAATAAGGAGAAACCAGTGGAGTATAAAGCTAAAAAGAAAAAAAGGGTGCACCAACTGGATGTAAAAGAAATATCTAGTGATGGTAGCACTACAGACACTGAAGTGAGCCTGCATATGGTGTCTCAGCAGAGTAATTTGTCATACTTGAGTGTTAAACCAAAAATCGAAGGTAAAAGGATTATCATGGAATTAGATACCGGTGCTGCCCTTTCTCTGATTTCAAGAAAACTGTATGATGCACACTTTAAGGACTTGCCCTTGCGCCAAACCCATATAATGTTGAAAACATACACAGGCGAGGTGATTCCAGCAGAGGGTGTCATCACCGTTTCAGTGAGGATGAACAAGCAGAGGGCTAGACTACCACTGTATGTGGTTCGGGGAAGTTCACCCCCACTTTTTGGTCGGGAGTGGCTGCGGAGGATTCGAATTGACTGGCGAGAAATAAAGACGGTCCGGGAGGAGACGCTAGAGGGCGTGCTACAAAGACATGCAGAGGTCTTTAAAAAAGAATTAGGCACTCTGAAAGGCATGGAAGTAGCCATAGCGCTGAAGCCGGATCATGTGCCACGGTTTTGTCAAGCGAGAGTCGTTCCCTATGCCCTTAGGCCAAAAGTGGAGGCTGAAATTGACCGATTGTGTGAGCAGGGCATTATATCCCCTGTCAAATTCAGTGAATGGGCAACACCCATTGTGCCCGTTGTGAAAAAGAACGGAGATGTTAGGATATGTGGGGATTTTAAAGTCGCAGTTAATCCTGCCCTGTGTGTGGAGAAATACCCAATTCCACGCACTGAAGATCTATTCGCATCACTTTCGGGGGGGCAACATTTTAGTAAACTGGACTTATCTCATGCCTATTTGCAAATGGTGATAGAGGGAAATTCCAGAAAATATCTCACAATAACCACATCTAAGGGTCTGTTTTGTTACAACAGGCTGGCATTTGGAATTACCTCAGCACCAGCGATATTCCAGCGTGCCATGGACCAAGTCCTCCAGGGTCTGCCGAACGTTCACTGTTACCTGGATGATATATTGGTCAGTGGACAGGATTGTGTGCAGCATCTGAAAAATCTGGATGCAGTCCTAGGGCGCTTGGAAGAATTTGGTTTGCGAGTACGGAAGGAAAAATGTGAATTTTTCAAGGATTCACTGGAATATCTGGGTCACGTCATTGATGCCCAGGGTCTACACAAGGCACCAGAGAAAGTCAGGGCAATTGTGGAGGCTCCTGCACCTACAGACGTGAGTCAGTTACGTTCTTTCTTGGGGCTAATTAATTATTACAGCAGATTTATCCCCAATTTGTCATCTATCCTAAGCCCACTGAATACACTGCTGTGCAAAGGAAAACAATGGCAATGGACATCTGAATGTGCTGCATCTTTCAAGGAGGCAAAAGAGCAGTTACTCTCTCAAAGCGTGTTAACCCATTATGATCCACAACTTCCCATTCGGTTGGCGTGTGACGCATCACCTTATGGTGTAGGTAGTGTCATCTCACACATTCTCCCGAATGGACAAGAGAGGCCCATAGCTTTTGCATCAAGGACTCTGAATAAGGCAGAACGCAATTATGCCCATATTGAGCGCGAAGCTCTTGGCATTATATTTGGAGTTCGTAAATTCCATCATTATCTGTATGGCAGGCAGTTTACACTCCTTACAGATCATTGCCCATTGACCACTATTCTGAGTCCGTGCAAAGCCACACCATCTATGGCTGCTGCTAGAATGCAGCGGTGGGCTCTCCTGTTAGCTGCCCATAATTACACCATACAGTATCGAGAGGCAGCTCGTCATGGAAATGCGGATGGGCTTTCACGCCTTCCATTACCAACATCATCAAGAGAGAGAATCAGTAATGTGGACAGTTTTCACATTAAACACCTAGAAGCCTTACCTGTGAACTGTCGAGAAATCTGCCGAGAGAGCAGGGGTGATTCTGTCCTTGCTCAAGTCTTGGAGATGGTCTCCACAGGTCGCTTTCCGAGGGTCCAGGATGTGGCCAGCACATTGGCGCCATTCATCAGCCGGAGGGATGAGTTGACACTCCAGCAAGGTTGCCTTATGTGGGGTGTGCGCGTCGTCATTCCCTCAAAATTGAGATCACGACTGCTGTCGGAACTGCATACTGGACACCCAGGTGTTGTCAAAATGAAAGCTGTCGCCCGCACATGTGGTGGCCCGGAATTGATGCTCAAATTGAACAGGTCTCAAAAACATGCCAGTCCTGTCAATTTACACAGAAAGCACCGGGACCAGCACCACTCCACCCATGGACCTGGCCTGGATCCCCGTGGCAGAGAATTCATGTTGACTTTGCTGGGCCGTTCCAAGGCCAAATGTTTATGGTGGCTGTAGACGCCCATTCAAAATGGCCTGAGGTACACCTTATGAGTTCCACTACAACGGCTAACACCATCCAGGTGCTCTGAGGGTTATTTAGTCGCTATGGGCTTCCTGAGGTGTCAGTGAGCGATAATGGTCCTCAGTTTACCTCACATGAGTTTGACACTTTTATGAAAGGCAATGGAGTAAAGCACATTCGCTCTGCACCATTTCATCCATCAACAAATGGTCTTGCAGAACGTTTTGTACAGACATTCAAGCAGTCACTGAAGCGTTCCACTGGAACTACTTCCATACAACACCAACTGGACGCCTTTCTACTCACGTACCGTAACACTCCACACTCTACAACGAAGGAGTCCCCGTCTATGCTTTTCATGCATCGCAAGCTGCGATCTCGATTGGACCTGCTGAAGCCTAGTGTGACATCAGAGGTAGAGAAAGCACAAGAGGCACAGTGTGCGTATCAAGGAATGCATGCAAAAGCCAGAACGTTCAAGGTGGGAGATCCAGTTCTTGTTCGGAATTATGGGAGAGGAGAGAAGAAGTGGATACCAGGGGTTGTTTCAGCTGAGACTGGCCCTGTATCCTACACCGTCGACATCAGCACATCGCAGCACTGGAGGCGACACGTGGACCAGATGCTGGCCAGGGTTGTTGAATTGGATACCTCTACAGACGACGGCGGAGTTGCATCGTCGTGCATCTCAGCAGACCTGCCTGTGCTGGAAAGGACTGTTCCAGAACCAGCTACTCCGGTTCCTGTGAGTGACCCCTCACCATTACCCCAGGTAACCTCAGAGGGAAACACCACATCACCTCCAGAGACTGGTAAGAGATATCCTTCTCGTATTACTAGACCACCAGAGCGTTATGTTCCATAAACTTTAAGATACTTTTAAGAGACATATATTGGACATTTTTGAATAAGAGACCTTTTTTTTTGTGTTAGATGAGAGAGTCACGTCTCACCAAAAGGGCAGAATAAACCCTTGACTGACTCAGGGGTTTGGGATCGTCTACTCCCAGCCTCAAGGCTAGTGTGTGTTTTTAAAATAATAAAAGTTGTTTGTTTTGTGTATCTTGGGGGTGGGTACAACATTTAGTGGGGAGGAGATGTGATGTATGGGAGTTGTATGAGTTGTATGAGTTGCATTTGCATATGCCACCCCATTGGTGGGCGCTGTATCCTGTGGCATTGCCAATAGTATAAGAGTGTGCTCATTGAACTGAGTCCGCGAGGCCCCCTACAGTGACTCGCGGACCTCCCCGTTTGGCTTTTCCGGGCAATGCTCCACGGTATGTTGGTCTCCTCCGCAGTACGTGCAGAGGCCCAACTTCCGGCGGCGCTGTTTCTCCGCTAGGGGGAGCTTTGACCGACCAACCACCATCGCCTCCGATTCCTCGGAAGACTCCGGTGGAGGTAACGCCAGAGGGCGGTCTTGAGGCATGCGGACGGAGCCGCCACGCGAGCGGCTGCTAAACTTCCGCTCGGTGGACCGTTCACGCAGCCTGTTGTCTAAACTAATGGTGGTGGAGATCAGCTCCGCAAGTGTCTCCGGAAGATCCCGACCAGCCAGCTCATCCCTCAGACCTGAGCTGAGGCTGCGGAGGAAGATGCCACAGAGTGCGGCCTCATCCCAGCCAACCTCCTCCGCTGCAATCCGGAAGTCGATAGCATAATCCGCCGCTGACCGGCTTCCCTGTTGGAGACCAAGGAGCCGGTCAGTTAGGACGCTATCGCGCCGGGAATGATCAAAGACCTCGAGAAAGCTCTGCACGAACTGGCTATAGGAGAGGTTCGCATAACTGGGCTTCGCCATAACGGCGTAAGCCCAAGTTAGTGCTCGCCCCTCCAGAAGATTACCGATGTAGCCAATTTGGCTGTGGTCTGAGGGGAAATCCCCGGGAACGCACAGAAACACTGACTCACACTGCATAATGAACTCCTGCGCTCCGCCGAGCTTCCCGCTAAAGCGGGCGGGGGTTGGGATCGGTGTGAGTCGAGTAGGCGTCCCCGAGGTAGACTGACCAGGCACCGGAGCGGCAAGAGCTAGCCCATCCTGGCGAGCCGAGGGGAACGCCTGCTGGGGGTCCAAGCGGTCTAACCGGTGAGTAATGTTAACCAACTGGTTTAAAATCACCTGCTGTTGATGGGCTATTAAATCCACTCGAGCCTCGAGGGTGGAAAGACGTCATGCGAGCCCGCTGTCTGCTCAGCCACTTTGCTGGAGCCGTACTGACATAATGTCTGGCCCAGGAAACACGCACGCAGGCTCAGGATAGATTTCTTTTTTCCACAATATTTTTATTGAACCTTTTTACAAACATAACACAAACAATCAAACACTAACACTAAAGTAATTAAAAAAAAATACTAAAAAAACCCACCAACAACCACTAACAAGAACAGATCTTCAACAATGCTCCTCTGTTTAGTCTAGGCGATCCATTACATAAATATACATATTATACATTCACCAGTTTGGAATTCACAAGGTCCACACACATCATTCACCTTCTTCTTCAAAAGTTATGTTTAAATTCTTTACATAATCAATGAAAGGTCTCCATATATTCTCAAACACATTTTCCTTTGATTTCAGTATGTATGTTATTCTTTCTAATGGAAGGTTTGTTAACATCTGTCTTAACCACTGAGTCACAACTGGTCTATGAGTCTTTTTCCACAATAGTGCAATACATTTTTTGGTGTTAAGCAAACTGAGGTCTATGAATGCTCTTTCACTTTAATTAAAATTATGCTTTTCTGGATACAGACCCAACAAAAACAATTTAGGATTCAATATGATTTGTTTTGAAATTATTTTTTCAATTGTTACCCTCACCTCTTCCCAAAACACTCTAATTTTCCTACATTTCCATACACAATGAAATAAGGTTCCTTTACTTTCCATACATTTTGTGCACGTATCTGGTATGTTTTTGTTATATCTATTTAATTCCACCGGTGTAACATAGTACATCCGCATTAACCATTTAAAATGTATCAATTTAAGACGTACATTAATTGATTTGGTTTGAGCTTCTGTACAAGCCAATTCCCATTGTTCCTCTGAAATTTCAATTTGCAGATCTTCTTTCCAATAATTTAATCTTTTCTGTGAGTTTTCACTTGAAGATAGTGTCAATGAGTTATAAAACTCTGAAATAATACCCTTTCTCTTACTATCTTTCGTCAAAATTTTTTCCAAGGATGAATAAATAGGTCGAGTGAGAGCATTGTTTTGATTTGATCGAATAAAGTTCCTAAGCTGAAGATATTTAAAAATATGTGTTCTATTAAGATTAAATTTGATCCTCAGCTCTTCAAAAGACATTATGTTATCTGAACATGACAGATATAAATCTTGAATCTTTTGAATCCCTTTTAAATTCCATACTTTAAATACAGCATCCGCTCTCCCTGGTTTAAAATATTGATTACCCCATATTGGGCTAAATTGTGACAGTAAATGTGGTTCTTTTAAATATTTTTTAATTTCACACCATATTTTGATCATATGCTTTACAAATGGATTTTTAACTTGTTTCTGTAATTTTTTTGCCGAGTCTGAGTATATGAATATGGGAAGAGGTAAAGGTAAATTGTATGATTCCATTTCAGTCCAGTGAGGGAGATCATTTGATGAAAAATAATATGTCATAGACCTCAGTTGTGCTGACCAGTAATACAACATAAAGTTTGGACATTTCAGACCTCCACGATCAAATGGTAAATATAGTAAGGACAGACGTAATCTAGCCTTCCTGTTGTTCCATATAAATTCCACTAACTTTTTTTTAATTCTTGAGAATAGATCTGAAGGTGGTGGCAAAGGAATGTATTGAAATAAATAAAGTATTTTAGGTAAGATATTACTTTTAAGTATATTGATTCTCCCTATCATCGACATTGGTAGTGACATCCATCTCTGAATTAACTCATTAATGTCTGTCATTAAGGCTCCATAGTTGGCACTGGCGACTAATTCTAGCTTAGGCACAATTTGAATTCCTAAATATTTAAACTGATTTACAACATTAAATTGATTTACCTCAGAAGCTGGGTGATTTCTCTGGGTCTCATTTAGCATTAATATTGAAGATTTAGTTTTATTTATTTTATATCCTGATATTTCCCCCAAATTCTTTATTAAATTCAACAAGGTCGGGATTGATTTTTTAAGATTCGACATAAACAAAATTATGTCATCGGCATACAGGGAGATTTTATGTTCTGTTGGTCCAACTTTAATTCCATATATTTGTGGATGTAAACGTACTGCCATCGCTAAAGGTTCAATTGCCATAGTAAACAATAAAGGTGAAAGTGGACAGCCTTGTCGACATCTTCTATTGATCTTTATTGATTTTGAGATATTGCTGTTTGTTAGGATTTCTGCTGTAGCATTATTGTATATTATCTGAACCCATTTTATGAAATTATTTCCAAGTCCAAACCTTTGTAAGACTTCAAAAAGATAGGGCCATTCGACCCTATCAAAGGCCTTTTCGGCGTCCAATGATAGGAGAGCTGTATCCGGTGCTTCTTTATTAGAATAAATAATATTAAATAGTCTTCTTACATTATGGAAGCCTTGTCTTCCCTTTATAAAGCCATTCTGATCTCGGTTAATAATATTTGGTAATATTTCTTGTATTCGTCTTGCTAAAATTTTGCAGATTATCTTAAGGTCAGCATTTAATAGACTTATTGGTCTCATATTTTCACATTTATTAGAGGGTTTACCTGGTTTTGGCAGCAGTATAATTAAGACATTATTCATGTATGGTGGTAAATTACTATTTTGAAATGCTTCTAAAACCATTTCCAAAAAAGGTTTTATTAATTTATTCTTAAATTTTTTATAAAGGTCAACTGGAAGACCATCTGGTCCTGCACTTTTTCCTGATTTCATATTATCAATGGCTAGCCCAACTTCTTCTTGACTAATTTTAGACTCCAGTATCTCCCTGTTTTCATTTGGAATACACGGTATAGATAGTCCATCCAAAAACCCTTTTAGTTTTGTTAAGTCAGTTTCATTTTTTGTATCATATAATTTTTCATAGTAATCTCTAAAGGCTCTATTAATTTCTAAAGGATCTACAACTACCTGTCCGTTACTTATAATACTGGTGATTGGTGTTTTAAATTCTAATTGTTTAATCTGCCATGCCAATAATTTTCCTGATTTTTCACCTTGTTCATAAAAAGATTGTTTCAATCTTAGAAGACTCGAGGCAGCTCTATTCGCTGATTTTTTGTCATATTCAGCTCTCAGAATCAGTAATTCATTCTCTAACTTTGGGTCACTTCTTGCATACACTTTTTCTTGAAGAATTTTTAGTTTATGTTCCAATTGGACTCTCTCCTCTCGAGTCTTCCTAGATTTTGAACCTGTATAACTAATAATATGTCCCCTAATAAAAGCTTTGAAAGCCTCCCACATTATACATGCTGATGTTTGTGTAGTATTGATATCAAAGAACTCATCTATCTGTTTTTCTATGTACTTAACAAATTCCTCATCCTGAAGCCATTTATGCTGAAATTGCCACCTACCTGGTTCCTTTGTCAATTTCTTATCTACATATATGAGACAACAGGGTGCATGATCAGAGATCACAATATTATCATAAAAGCAGTTTTGAATCTTGGACCTTAATTCTGTGGAGATCAAAAAACAGTCAATACGTGAGAATGTCTTATAGGTATTAGAATAACAAGAGTAGGCTTTAACTTGTGGTTTCATTTCTCTCCATATATCTAGCAATCTCAGTTCTTTCATAAAATGCTTAATGATCATCCTGCATCCATTGTGCGTACAGTCCAGTCCTGTTGATCTATCTATATCAGGGTTCAATGTACAATTAAAATCCCCTGCTATTATATGTTGCCCTGTAAGCAATGATAAGATAAGAAATAAATTAGCAAAGAACTTTTGATCATCTATATTGGGGCCGTATAAGTTCACCAGATTTATATTTTCTAATAGCAAAGATCCTCGAATAATTAGATATCTTCCAAATTTGTCTCCAATTACATTTTTCACTTGAAATGGGACTGATTTATGTATGACAGTCATAACTCCCCTGGCTCGGGATGAAAATGATGAGGTGAATACACTTCCTTGCCATCTACTCCTAATTCTTTTTACATCTTCCTCTATTAGATGAGTTTCTTGTAAAAACACAATTTTTGAACCTATGTCTTTTATTTTATTCATAACTTGTTTAAGTTTTTTTTTAATTTTGTAGACCTCTGCAATTCCATGAAGTTAAATTAAGATTAACGCTTTGGTCTATGATCAATAGGGAGTTTGGGATTACCTGGCAATATAAACATGCTCACACAGAGAAGCAAAAACATGAGTGGTTGAACATTCATCCTACAAACTACACACAAACAAATTCCCCCTTCCCACATTTGTGGTGATCCCCCCAAAATCAAAAAAAACCCCTCCCGCTATAGCCATCGACCGCTCCACACCCACGAGGATCAGCCAAAGCCACTCCCTCTTCATCCTCCCAATCACCCTAACTCTACTGCTTTAAATGACGTAACATTAACTCTCTTCTGTAGTTTTCCAACTTAACTCCAAAATTTTATAGCAACTTTGTACATCATAGGTTTTTTTTTTTTAAAATATGTAATACAATCTATATTTTGTAAACTTGCTATATGCTTCAAATCAGTTAGATGCCTGTGCAAATGCTTAAATATTCTACCTTATATTTTGTTCATGCTTAGCTCCCACCAGTCTCTTCTTGGATCTTCCTGATGAACTCCTGCGCCTCCTCAGGGGTCTTGAAGATGTGTGTTCCGCCCCCATACGTGACCAACAGTCTTGCAGGGTGAATTACTCCATGACGAATCCCAAGGTTGCGCAGCTCTTTACGGACGGGGTCAAACTGCTTCCTCAACCGTTGAATTCCTGTGGCCAAATCTGGGTAGAACCGCACCTGTTGATCCTGGTATTTAATTTCTCCTTTGGCTCGCGTCGCGTCGAAGATCTTCATCCTGTCTCTGTAGCTGAGGAACTTCATAATTAGCGTCCTCGGTGGTCCCTTATTATCTCTCTGTGGTCCAATTCGGTGGGCGCTTTCTAATACAACTGATGATTGCAGCTCCGCGTTGTTCAGCACTTCTGGAATCCACTTTTCCAAAAAGGAACATGGGTCCCGACCCTCGGTTCCCTCCGGCAGACCCACCAGCCTCAGGTTGTTCCGTCTCGACCGGGACTCCAAGTCCAGGACATTATCTTCCAGACATTTATTTTTTTTTTCCAAAGTGCGCACCTTTAATTGAAGGCCGGCAACATCATCTTCAGCACTGGAAACTCGAAGCTCCACCTGCGCCACTCGTTCCACACAGTCACCCAATTCTTTTCTCATTCCTTCCAACGCTGCCATAATCCCATCAAATTTAGCGGAAAAATCTGCTCTCATTGAACTAATGGCAGAGAGCACTGCACCTGTGCCGTTGCCCGCAGTCACTGCACCGCTGCTAGCTTCCTCCGCCATATCTGAAGCTTTATCTGCTGCGTCACGGACGTGAAAGTCCGTTAATTTGGACTGTTTCGGCAGTTCAATTTTTCCTCCACCTGATTTTCCAGCCTTAGGCTTCACCGGCATATCCTCGTCCAAACGCTGGGATAGGTTCTGCTCCAAATGAGAGAGTTATTTGCCGATTTTTTTTTTCTCTAGGAGCAGAGCAGAGTGATACGTGTCCTTCTACGTGGCCGCCATAACCGGAAACGCCCTCAGGATAGATTTAACAGCTTTATTCAACAAGCAGGTGTGTCTGAATGGATGTACAGTGGGGTAAAAAAGTATTTAGTCAGCCACCAATTGTGCAAGTTCTCCCACTTGAAAGATGAGAGAGGTTTCCAATTTTCATCATAGGTATACCTCAACTATGAGAGACAAAATGAGGAAAAAAATCCAGAAAATCACATTGAAGGATTTTTAATGAATTAATTGGTAAATTCCTCAGTAAAATAAGTATTTGGTCACCTACAAACAAGCAAGATTTCTGGCTCTCACGGACCTGTAACTTCTTCTTTAAGAAGCTCCTCTGTCCTCCACTTGTTACCTGTATTAATGGCACCTGTTTGAACTCATTATCAGTATAAAAGACACCTGTCCACAACCTCAAACAGTCAGACTCCAAACTCCACTATGGCCAAGACCAAAGAGCTGTCAAAAGACACCAGAAACAAAATTGTAGACCTGCACCAGGCTGGGAAGACTGAATCTGCAATAGGTAAGCAGCTTGGTGTGAAGAAATCAACTGTGGGAGCAATTATTAGAAAATGGAAGACATACAAGACCACTGATAATCTTCCTCGATCTGGAGCTCCACGCAAGATCTCACCCCGTGGGGTCAAAATGATCACAAGAACGGTGAGCAAAAATCCCAGAACCACATGGGGGGACCTAGTGAATGACCTGCAGAGAGCTGGGACCAAAGTAACAAAAGCTACATCAGTAACACACTACGCCGCCAGGGACTCAAATCCTGCAGTGCCAGACGTGTCCCCCTGCTTAAGCCAGTACATGTCCAGGCCTGTCTGAAGTTTGCTAGAGAGCATTTGGATGATCCAGAAGAGGATTGGGAGAATGTCATATGGTCAGATGAAACCAAAATAGAACTTTTTGGTAAAAACTCAACTTGTCGTGTTTGGAGGAAAAAGAACACCATACTTACTGTGAAGCATGGGGGTGGAAACATCATACTTTGGGGCTGTTTTTCTGCAAAGGGACCAGGACGACTGATCAGTGTAAAGGAAAGAATGAATGGGGCCATGTATCATGAGATTTTGAGTGAAAACCTTCCATCAGCAAGGGCATTGAAGATGAAACGTGGCTGGGTCTTTCAGCATGACAATGATCCCAAACACACCGCCTGGGCAACGAAGGAGTGGCTTCGTAAGAAGCATTTCAAGGTCCTGGAGTGGCCTAGCCAGTCTCCAGATCTCAACCCCATGGAAAATCTTTGGAGGGAGTTGAAAGTCCGTGTTGTCCAGTGACAGCCCCAAAACATCACTGCTCTAGAGGAGATCTGCATGGAGGAATGGGCCAAAATACCAGCAACAGTGTGTGAAAACCTTGTAAAGACTTACAGAAAACGTTTGACCTCTGTCATTGCCAACAAAGGGTATATAACAAAGTACTGAGATGAACTTTTGTTATTGACCAAATACTTATTTTACCGAGGAATTTACCAATTAATTCATTAAAAATCCTTCAATGTGATTTTCTGGATTTTTTTTTTCTCATTTTGTCTCTCATAGTTGAGGTATACCTATGATGAAAATTGGAGACCTCTCTCATCTTTCAAGTGGGAGAGCTTGCACAATTGGTGGCTGACTAAATACTTTTTTGCCCCACTGTATGTGGTATGTGTATGTGTTGGGGGTGAACGCCGATGTGCAGGAAGCAGAGCAGCGCGCCGTACAGCCGGACAACCCTATGGAGAGAGAGCAGAGGACAAGGGTAACAGGCACCACACCTGGACAGGGATAATGAGTCTGAGTGTTGCTTACTTGTGGGTACAGGTGGCTGGCGTTGGCAAGGGAAGAGCCCGGGAGACAGCGTACAGCAGAGCCTGCGTAGATGGAGAGGATGGGTCGGCGATGACGGGGGAAATCCGTCGCCGGGGAATCCACCTGTGCACAGGGGTGAAGAACTTGGAGAAAGGTAAGGAATGCTTACGCATAGTTGAAGTCTTGCTGGTGATCAGAGGTTGATTCACGAGCTACGAAGTGCCGATGCGAACAGACGGCTCCAGACTGCAGCACTGGGCCGAGTGGGCTAAATAGCCCGCTGCTGACGAGGCGCAGGTGTGCGCGCAGCTGAAGCCACTGATGAGCGGCGAGTCGTGACAATAACTGAGCTTTGAGTTGAAAGAAAATTCATTATTGACATGAACAAACTGGAGCCTATCAGATAAATAAGATCTAAACCACTGCAATGAAGTTCCATTAAGTCCAACATAATGTTCTAATCTATCAAGTAGAATATTATGATCAATAGTATCAAAAGCTGCACTAAGGTCTAAAAGGACAAGTACAGAAACAAGTCCATTATCAGATGCAATGAGGAGGTCGTTACTTGGTACCAGTGAAAATCAGACAATGCTTTTGAATTGTGGTTCAACAGAATTATTTTAAAAAACAAACTCATGAAACAGGCCTGGACAAAAATGATGGTACCCTTAACTTAATATTTTGTTGCACAACCTTTTGAGGCAATCACTGCAATCAAACGATTTCTGTAACTGTCAGTGAGACTTCTGCACCTCTCAGCAGGTATTTTGGCCCACTCCTCATGAGCAAACTGCTCCAGTTGTCTCAGGTTTGAAGGGTGCCTTCTCCAGAAGGCATGTTTCAGCTCCTTCCACAGATGTTCAATAGGATTTAGATCAGGGCTAATAGAAGGCCACTTTAGAATAGTCCAATGTTTCGCTCTTAGCCATTCTTGGGTGTTTTTAGCTGTGTGTTTTGGGTCATTACCCTGTTGCAAGACCCATGACCTGCGACTGAGACCAAGCTGTCTGACACTGGGCAGCACATTTCTCTCTAGAATACCTTGATAGTCTTGAGATTTCATTGTACCCTGCACAGATTCAAGACACCCTGTGCCAGATGCAGCAAACCAGCCCCAGAACATAACAGAACCTCCTCTATGTTTCACAGTAGGGACAGTGTTCTTTTCTTGGTATGCTTCATTTTTGCGTCTGTGAACATAGAGCTGATGTGCCTTGCCAAAAAGTTCCAGTTTTGTCTCGTCTGTCATTAGGACATTCTCCCAGAAGCTTTGTGGCTTGTCAGCATGCAGTTTGGCAAATTCCAGTCTGGCTTTTTTATGATTTGTTTTCAACAGTGGTGTCCTCCTTGGTCGTCTCCCATGAAGTCCACTTTGGCTCAAACAATGACGGATGGTGCGATCTGACACTGATGTACCTTGACCTTGGAGCTCACCATGAATGTGTTTAGAGGTTGTTCTGGGCTCTTTTGTGATCATTCGTACTATCCGTCTCCTCCTGCGGCCACGTCCAGGGAGGTTGGCTACAGTCCAGTGGATCTTAAATTTCTGAATCATATGTGCAACTGTAGTCACAGGAACATCAAGCTGCTTGGAGATGGTCTCATAGCCTTTACCTTTAACATGCTTGTCTATAATTTTCTTTCTAACCTCCTGAGACAACTCTCTCCTTTGCTTCCTCTGGTCCATGTTTAGTGTGGTACACACCATGCCACCAAACAGCACAGTGACTACTTGTCACCCTTTAAATAGGCCGACTGACTGAGAAGTTTGTAGACACCTGTGATGTTAATTAGAGGACACATCTTGGTTGAACATGTCCCTATGGTCACATTATTTTCAATCTTTTCTAGGGGTACCATTATTTTTGTCCAGGCCTGTTTCATGAGTTCGTTTTTTTAAATAATTCTGTTGAACCACAATTCAAAAGCACTGTCTGATTTTCATTGGTTAATTTTCATAGAAATTTTATTTATTACTGTGGCACACATATTTTGGATAATATGTATAGCACATTGATTGAGATGCTTAAGACTGCATATGTATTTTGTAACCTCACGTCTTTGAAGGAACAATATGTCTGGACCTCCTGGGGATAACAGTAGGAGGTGGAGGTGCCTTTGGTGAGGACTCTGATCTCCCTTTTGTGTTCGTCTACCTGGACGACATTTTGGTAGCCAGCACATCCGAAGAGGAACACGAAAAACACCTCACAGCAGTTTTTCAGAGGTTGGGAGAGCACGGGTTAATAATCAATCCAGCTAAGTGCCAGTTCGGGGTGGCACAGATCGATTTTTTGGGGCACCGCATCTCCCCAGAAGGGGCAGTTCCGCTACCGGACAAAGTGCGTGCAGTGGCAGATTTTCCCCGGCCACAAACGGTCAAAGCACTACAGGAGTTTTTAGGAATGGTGAATTTTTATAACCGTTTCCTCCCCCACGCAGCGCAGCTCATGCAACCACTATATGCCGCGCTTAAAAAGCAAAAACCCTCCAATGCAATCGAATGGTCCCCGGAGCGGGAGCGCGCATTCGCGGAGGTAAAAAAAGCCCTTGCAGACGCTGTGTTGTTAGCTCATCCACACCCAACGGCCCACATAGCGCTCACCACTGATGCGTCAGATTTGGCCATGGGGCGGTTGTGGGGCAGCACGTTGCTGGGGTTTGGCAGCCGCTGGCCTTTTTCAGCAGATCCTTGCGCGAAGCCGAGCGAAAATACAGCACGCTTGACAGGGAGCTGTTAGTGCTCCACTTAGCCATTCGCCACTTCCAATTCTGGCTGGAGGGTCTGCGTTTCACCACATTTGTCAACCACAAACCGCTCACTTTTGCGATGGCCAAAATTTCGGAACCTTGGTCGGGCCGGCAGCAGAGGCAGCTGGCCGCAATTTCGGAATTTACTACTGATATTCAACACGTAGCGGGTAAACTCAATGTAGTGGCAGACTGCCTCTCTCGCGCGGTAACAGCACCAGTCCGCGCAGAGGTAGATTATACTACCGCAGCTGCAGAGCAAAATAGCAGCGCGGAAGCGCACGCGGCCCCAGTTCACATGGGGATAGATTATGCAGCCATGGCAGCGGATCAGGGTAGCGATGCGGACGTGTGCGCGCTCCAGTCTGGACCAACAGGGTTAAGAATGGAGAGCAGAAGCCTGCAAAATGGTATCCCCCCCCTAATCTGCGATGTCTCTACTGGACGACCGCGTCCCTGGTAGTGCTGGCCGCTTGGCGCCGCCGCGTTTTTGACTCAATTCACTCCCTGGCGCACCCAGGGGTGCACACGTCTGTGAAAATGGTAGCGGAAAAGTTTGTTTGGCCGAGCCTGCGCAAGCACGTTAAAGAGTGGGCAAGAGCCTGTATGGCTTGCCAGCGGGCCAAAATTCACAAGCACACAAAAGCCCCCTTAGAGCCGTTTCACATCCCGGCCAAGAGGTTTGATCATGTGCATGTCGACCTCGTGGGCCCCCTACCGTCGTCGCAGGGGTTCACACATCTCCTGACAATGGTGGACCAAACCACGCGTTGGCCGGAAGTGGTCCCACTGGCATCAACCACAGCTGCAGAGGTGGCCCGTGCATTTTTGACGTCTTGGATAGCGCGTTTCGGGGTTCCGTCAGATATTACGTCCGACAGGGGACCTCAATTTGTGTCTGAGCTTTGGTCAGCGATGGCCCACAGCCTAGGTGTGACAATTCACCGCACTACCGCTTACCACCCCCAGGCTAATGGTTTATGCGAGCGTTTTCATAGATCATTGAAGACAGCCCTCAGAGCGTTGCTTACGGATGCAAATTGGGTAAACAGACTACCATGGGTTTTATTGGGGTTGCGTTCTGCGCCGAAAGAGGACTTAAAAGCCTTCCCAGCAGAGTTGGTTTTTGCGCAGCCTCTCCGGCTGCCAGGGGAGTTTCTGCCAGATAATCCGGCGCCAGGGCGTCCCCCTGCTCAGTGGTCGCTGATCGGCACGGGAGCGGACATGCTTCCGGGCCCCGTTCATCACACTTTTCCGCGTGTTTTTGTACCCAAATCTTTAAAAAATGCCGAGTTTGTTTTTGTCAGGCACGAGGCCCAGCGCCCAGCTCTGCGCCCACCTTACGATGGCCCATATAGGGTGCTGGAAACAGGTGATAAGCATTTTGTGCTAGATTTGGGGGACAGGAGGGAAACAATTAGTATAGACAGACTAAAACCTGCTTTTGTGATGGCTGACGAGTCTGTACGAGTGGTGAGGGCTCCTCGACGTGGCAGACCCCCCAGGGAGCATTCCCCAGAGCCCCCGCAGGGATCAACTAACAGTTCTCATCCCCAGTTAGCAGATTCATTGCAGGATGGCGCCACAGGAGCTGCGAAGCCCGCTTACAGCAAGTTTGGAAGGCGTTTGAAGCCCAGACAGCATATGGACTGATGTTGTGGTTTTATCATGTTGTGTGGACTACGTTGTATTGTTTCATTCTTCGACGTTTGGGGGGGGGGTTATGTGGCACACATATTTTGGATAATATGTATAGCACATTGATTGAGATGCTTAAGACTGCATATGCATTTTGTAACCTCACGTCTTTGAAGGAACAATATGTCTGGACCTCCTGGGGATAACAGTAGGAGGTGGAGGTGCCTTTGGTGAGGACTCTGAAAGGACTTCCTGACCTCCTGGGGTCAGGTGGAGGAAGAAGGGACCTGGGGGAGAGTTATTGTCAGTGGGGGGTTTGATGACAAGGTGATTCTGTTCTTTGATGTCGCAGGTATAAAAGTGGGGGTTTGGGGGAGTTCGCTCTCTTTTTCTGTTTGAGAGATGGTTGGAGATGTGAGATCGTCAATAAACCTGAATTGAGAAATAAATTCAGCCTCTTCATTTCACGCTCTCCACAATTACCACTTTTGTCAGATTCAAGTTATTTCTGTGATCATTGTGGGTTTTTCTTTCATTAACACAGGGGTACCAACAAGTTTCTCCACGTCTGTATGTGGCCGGGACTCGGTGATGGACGAGATTCGCCCTGAGTACCTCAAGGCCCTGGATGTTGTTGGGCTGTCATGTTTGACATGCCTCTGCAACACTGTGTGGAGGTCGGGGGCAGTGCCTTTGCAATGGCAAACCGAGGTGGTGGTTCCTCTCTTTAAAAGGGGGACCAGAGGGTGTGTTCCAACTTTAGAGGGATCACACTCCTCAACCTCCCTGGGAAGGTCGATGCCAAGGTACTGGAGAGGAGAGTCCGGCCATTGGTGGAACCTCGGATTCAGGAGGAGCAATGTGATTTTTGTCCTGGGCGTGGCACATCGGACCAACTCTTTTCCCTCTCGAGAATCCTTGAGGGTTCATGGGAGTTTGCCCAACCAGTTTACATGTGTTTTGTGGACTTGGAGAAGGCATTCGACTGCGTCCCTCATGGTTTTTTGAGTGGGGGGTGCTTCGCGAGTATGGGGTATTGAGATTGTTATTATGAGCTATCCGGTCTCTATACGACCATTATGAGAGTTTGGTTCATATTGCCAGCACTCGGTCGGACTCATTCCCAGTGAGAGTTGGACTCTGCCAGGGCTGCCCTTTGTCACCGAACCTGTTCATAATTTTTATGGACAGGATTTCTAGGCGCAGCCAGGGAATGGAGGGTGTCATGCTTGGTGACCACAGGATCTCATCTCTGTTGTTTGCAGATGACATTGTCCTGTTGGCTTCATACAGCAATGACCTACAGGTCTTACTGAGATGGTTTGCCACTGAGTGTGAAGCGGCTGGGATGAGAATCAGCACCTCCAAGTCTGAGTCCATGGTCCTCAGCCGGAAAAAGGTTGATTGTCCTCTCTGGGTTGGGGACAAGCTCCTGCCCCAAGTGGAGGAGTCTAAGTATCTTGGGGTCTTATTCACGAGTGAGGGGAGAATGGAGCGAGAGATTGACAGATGGATCAGAGCAGCATCTGCAGTGATGTGGACATTGTATGGTTCTGTTGTGGTGAAGAGGGAGCTAAGCTCTAAGGCAAAGCTGTCGATTTACCGGTCAATCTACGTTCCTACCCTCGCCTATGGTCACAAGCTTTGGGTAATGACCAAAAGAATGAGATCACGGATACAAGCGGCTGAAATGAGCTTCCTTTGTAGGATTGCTGGACTCACCCTTAGAGATAGGGTGAGGAGCTCAGTCATCCAGGAGAGGCTCAGAGTAGAACCGCTGCTCCTCCACATTGAAAGGAGCCAGTTGAGGTGGTATGGGCATTTGATTAGGATGCCTCCTGGACACTTCCCACTTGAGGTGTTTCGGGCACCTCCCACTGGGAGGTAGACCCAGGACTCGCTGGAGACACTATGTCTCCCAGCTGGTCTGGGAACGCCTTGGTATCCTCTCTGAAGAGCTGGAGCAGGTATCTGGGGAGAGGGAAGTCTGGGCTTCTCTGCTTGAACTGCTGCCTCTGTGACCCGGACCTCCAGAAAAGCGGTAGAAGATGGATGGATGGATGGATAGACAACAGAAACACTTTGTTTCCACTGTATTTACATCTGGACCTTGGTACAACCAGGAACAACTGGTCAACATATGAGGGGTGGCTGAAAAGTTAATTGGCTGAAAAGTCCATAGTGGTCAAATTTGACAAAATGTGATTTATTTTTCACCCACAGGGATCCAAATGCTGCAACACTGATGGAAGAAGTGTATGGACTGAAGAGGAGACTATGTTGAAAAATGAACCACATTTGGTCAAATTTGACCACAAAGAACTTTTCAGCCTATGAACTTTTCAGCCCCCCATATCTCAATGATCTTGATGGGGAATACAGCAGCAGCATTGTGTAAATTCTGAATAGTCAAAACCAAGAAGACAGAGAGACAACATTTTGTGTAACAGATGGCAATACAGCACACAGCCCAGACTCACAGAAAACACAGAGGAAAGAGGTAATTAATGTTTTTGACAAGCAATATTTGTTGTGATTATGACACAGACGCTACCGGTAACATGTCAAAGGTCTGTTACTTTTAGACCAATCACATACACTGATTTCAGTATTTCCAGAAGGTTCCAGTATCTCAGTGGAAATGCACCAACAAAAAAAACAAAATTGGAAGTATCTCCAAATAGTCCCTTATATTTAGAATGTCCTGGCTTGTGGTTGGAAAACAGCTCTATATTCTATCAAGCTTTTTAAGCATCACTTGGATTCAAGTGTTGATACGCGGGTGCAGAGCATTAATGTAAAGTGATCAGTGTGAAAATGCCCTACAGCTCAGATTCTTTTGGCCTCTGTTGCATCTGTCTTGGCTATTCTTTTTTCATCAATGCTCTGGTAATAGCAATCGACTGTGGCACTGTGCATGCTTTAAAGACCATGTGTAGTTTGAATTTTCTTAGAAAAATAAAGCAGATAAGAAGCTAAAACTAAAGTCTGTCCACTACTAAAGAGGATTTAAGAATATGAACACAAATACAAATGATGTGTGATATGCTCTCAGAAGACTTTGTTCTACTGTATCCATACATGTTGGAGCACTTTATCCAATTGTGACATACAGTACAGTACATTGGTCAGGCTGAAGGAAAGATTGATTCCTACCCTATCTATCTTTTAATTGATCTTTACCAAGGTAAGAAAGCTCTGGCTTCCACTGCACCCATAAATATGGACCTCAACACAAACACATTTATGGAAGCATGGACCCAGGTCTAGACATACATGCACACCCAGAATTAAAATGTAATTCTTCAACCTCATTAATGGCATGCATGGGGTGTATGACATGGCCAAATTTGTCACACAGTGATGTCCAGCTCCTGATCTCTGACTAAGCAACAGTGGGACTGCTGTTTGTGTGTGTGTGTGTGCGCGCACGCGCGTGTGTGCATGTGTGTGTGTGTGAGTGTGCGTGTGTAATATGCAGGTCACTGGCCGGAGAAGAGGGTGAATCTGGCTAGGCTTGATTGAAACTGGCGGTTAATTCCAATGCTTCCCACCAAGATTAGAAGAAAGAGAGTGACAGTGGGAGAGAGACGGGGAGAGGGAAGGCAGGGTAAAGGCTTGACTGAGATGAGACTCACTGAACTGGCCATACAGTAGCATGTCTGTCATGGCCACTAAAAAAGAGACAGCTAAACTGCATATAAGTGATGCTGTAGGAAGGAAAACAGAGTTGCCAGCATGTAGAAGAAAAATGCTATAAATAAATGAAAACACATTAAACTAGAAAAGCACTCGGAGAGCGCAGACCTCCGCCAAGTGCCACAGTTCCCCCCCCATACAGTGTTTGTGTGTACGTTTTCAGATTCCTTGACCATGAAAACATATGACTAGCAATTGGATTCACAATGATAGGATTAGTGGTTCAGTAGTAAAAGCATTACCTCCTTGGCGGAGGTAATAAACTGAAGTGTTGGTATTGTGTCCATCTCCTCCACTGAAAGCAGCACTCAGGGCTTCACTGACGGATGCAAATTGGGTAGACAGGTTGCCGTGGGTTTTATACTGGGGTTGCGCTCCGCGGCAAAAGAGGATTTAGAAGCTTCCCCGGCAGAGAGGTCGTTTTTGCGCAGCCCCTATGGCTGCCCGGGGAATTTCTGCCAAATAATCCAGCGCCGGACAGCTGCCCGTCTCAGCTTTTGCAGCGTAGCGCAAACACAGGCACGCTGCTGGGCCCTGCCCACCACTGTTTTCCGCGTGCTTTTGTGCCTAAAACTTTGAAGAACGCGGAGTTTTTGTTCGTCAGACACGACGACCAGCGCCCTCCATTGCACCTGCGCACATGTTGAAAATGGCCGTATCTCACAATGTTAAAGAACCCTTTAAAAAATTCCTGGATCCAGACGGTGATCTGGATCATCCCCAAAATTTAATCAGTTCTTCCTTGTACCATTTCCAACAACGCCTGAAAGTTTCATCGAAATCCGTCGAAAACTTTTTGAGTTATCTTGCTAACCAACAGACAAACAAACAAGCAGACAGACAGACAAACAGACAAACGCTGGCAAAAACATAACCTCCTCCTGGCCTGCGGCCTGGCGGAGGTAAACATGAGACTAGTCTACACCAACTAGTTCCTTAAAATGGGAAAATTTATACAAAAGTTGTGTAGGGTTCTCAAACTTCTTTTTTTCAACCCAACAAAAATTATACCTGTTGAGAGGAAGATTTACAGTGGGGGAAATAAGTACGTGTACTGAACACTTCAACGATTTTCTCATTAAAGAAACTTCTGATGGAGCCATTGACCCGAGATTTTCACCAGATATTAACAACAACCCAACCCAAGTTCAATGAACTCTGATCTTTAGTTCATTCCATAGATTTTCAATTGGATTCAGGTCAGGTGACTGACTGGGCCATTCTAGCAGCTTTATTTTCCTTCTCTGGAGCCAGTTGAGAGTTTACTTGACTGTGTGTTTGGGATTATTGTCTTGCTGAAATGTCCACCATCATTTTATTTTCAGCATCTTGGCAGATGGCAACAAGTTTTTATCAAGGATGTCTCTGTACATTTGTCCATTCATCTTTCCTTCAATTATTTGAAGTCTGCTTGTACTACAGTGGTGTGAAAAAGTGTTTGCCCCCTTCCTGATTTCTCATTTTTCATATATTTGTCACACTTAAATGTTTCAGATCATCAAACAAATTTAAATATTAGACAAAGATAACACAAGTAAACACAAAATGCAGTTTTTTAATGAAGGTGTTTATTATTAAGGGTAAAAAAAAAAAATCCAAACCTACATGGCCCTGTGTGAAAAAGTGATTGCCCCCCGGTTAAAACATAAATTAACTGTGGTTTATCACATCTTTGGAAAGCTGAGTTCAATTTCTCTAGCAACACCCACACCTGATTATTGTCACATCTGTTCTCAATCAAGAAATCACTTAAATAGGACCTGTCTGACAAAGTGAAGTAGACCAAAAGATCCTCAAAAGCTAGACATCATGCTGTGATCCAAAGAAATTCAGGAACAAATGAGACAAAGTAATTGAGATCTAGCAGTCTGGAAAAGGTTATAAAGCCATTTCTAAAGCTTTGGGACTCCAGCGAACCACAGTGAGGGCCATTATCCACTGCATGGCAGAGTTCCAAGACAAAAACCACTGCTGAGCAGAAAGAACATAAAGGGTCATCTCAGTTTTGCCAGAAAACATCTTGATGATCCCTGAGACTTTTGGGAAAATACTCTGTGGACTGACGAGACAAAAGTTGAACTTTTTGGAAGGCATGTGTCCCATTACATCCGGTGTAAAAGTAACACAGCATTTCAGAAAAGGAACATCATACCAACAGTAAAATATGGTGGTGGTAGTGTGATGGTCTGGGGCTGTTTTGCTGCTTCAGGACCTGGAAGACTTGCTGTGGTAAATGGAACCATGAATTCTGCTGTTTACCGGTACCAAAAAATTCTAAAGGAGAATGTCCGGCCATCTGATCATGACCTCAAGCTGAAGTGCACTTGAGTTCTGCAGCAGGACAATGATCCAAAACACACCAGCAAGTCCACCTTTGAATGGCTTAAGAAAAACAAAATGAAGACCTTGGAGTGACCTGGTCAAAGTCCTGACCTGAATCTGATTGAGACTGTAACCCTTGCCTTACGTTAATTAGGTAAAAGAAATTATTAAGTGTAGACCAGTCGCTAGGTTCGTAAGGATTACAATAGGGAAATAAAATGAGTGTGGAATAAAATAGCTGGAGGCAAGAAATGAGCAATAATGGCTGTTATTTTTAAAGATAAAGAGAACAAAATATACAACTAATTTACAAATACACAATAATAACAATGGCCGGCATGAAATAAAACCCAACAAATGTCTTACTGAGCTCAGTGCTTGTCTTTTTGTTTTAGTCATTTGACCAGTCAAGATATCTTGTATTTCCAAGTTCAGGCTTCTTTTCCTCTTTTAAAGCGGCGGCTTAAGTTGTTACCACTTTGATTTATGTGCACTGGAGAGAGGAAGGATGTTCTTCAAACGAGATCTTGGTTCAGGTCTCGGTTCAGGCCTTGGTTCAGGTCTTGGTTCAGGTCTCGGGTCAGGCTCGCCATCTCCATCCGGAGAGAATCCAGGATCCAGAAGATTCTTAATCGGCAACAAAAAAACCTAGCCTGCACAACAATAATGATATTATTGTATACAGCTAAAGTAATTCATTTTTCAATCTCTTCTCATATAACACTATAGCTTAGTGTTTAAATTCTTCTCTCATATTACTATTGTTACAATCCAGTAATATAGTAATATCTTACATTTCACATTTCACATCTTACATGCATGTTTTTTTTTCTCAAAATCTCTCTGGTAGTACATGAAATACTTTTTTTTTCTCATGTAACCAAATAAATGAATTTCTCTTTTTATCTCTACATCATTTAACCATAAAATTATGATTAATATGTTCAACCTTTTCTTTGTAAATCATGAAATGAAATACAATTAATTTATCACATGACCAGGGAATATACTGTCCCATTACTTCCAATATTCCCTTTTAAAATCAGTAAAGCCCTGTCTGAGCTACTGGGTTTAGCATAACCTATGAATTTACATAGGAAACCAACAAAATGTGCTTTTAGCATCAAACTACACATTACATTCGACCAGAAATAGTGCAAAAAGAACTAAAAGTACTTCGTCATACTGTTGTGAACTGAAATCACATTTAGAAAAACCATACAGAAACAAAAATAGCCTTTTCCATTGCTTTTAAACAGAAAAAAATCCACTCGCGATTAGCATTAGCATAATGCTAACATTAGCATGGCGCTAGCATGCTTCCTTTAGCACACACTTGGTTTTCACTCACCAAGATGAGGTATCAGCGTGAACACAGCAAGGGACACAGCTACACGGCCTCTCAAGCTCGTGCTCCCATCAACTTAAGACAATAAAGGTTTCAAATTAGCATTTGGACAGTGTTTAGATTTATTTATAGCACTTTTCTACATTAAACTCACCAAGACGACCCACAGGATTTTACACGGACCGTCTACAGCCTCTCTCGTTCATTCTCAGAGTGCAAAAAGACTGAAAAACGGGTATGTGACTCAGCACTCTGCTCGGATGGCGGGACTAATATCGCTCTTAACAAATAAAAAAGTCAAGATCACCCAACGTGACCATGAAACAGGAAAATAAAAGTTGGATAACGAGGATCACACTTCCTCTTTTCAAAATAAACATTTTTTCAAAATAAAATCACACAAATGCATTAACGCAATTGAAATGTGAGAAAAAGGGTCATTTTCTCAGCTGGGTTACAAGATGCTGTAGCATGACCTTAAAAAGGCAGTCCATGCTTGAGAACCCTCCAAAACCCTCCAGTGTGGCTGAATTACAACAATTCTGCAATGTAGTGTCATGTAGATTTGGATTTGTCATCACAAACACAGGAGTCCCACCGGGTTGTGTTCTCAGCCCCATCCTCTACAGCCTCTTCACCCATGACTGTGTTGCCTCCCACAAGGACAATATCATCCTAAAGTTCCCAGATGACACAGCAGTGATAGGACGCATCACTGCTGATGATGATGCATCCTACAGGGAGGTGGCCAACCTGGTGTCATGGTGTGAGGACAACAACCTCACCCTCAACACGGACAAGACAAAGGAGATGATAGTGGACATGAGGAAAGGGAGGAGGAGACCCCATTGGCCGCTGTTCATCCGGAAGCCTGAGGTGGAGTGGGTGAGCAGCTTTAAATACCTGGGTGTCCACATCAGCGAGGACCTTAAGTGGACACACAACACCACAGAGCTGGTTAAGAGAGCTCAACAGTGACTGTACTTTCTGAGGAGGCTGAAGAAGTTTGGCATGTCCTCCAGGATCCTCAACAATTTCTACAGCTGCATCATCGAGAGCATCCTGACCAACTGCATCACTGCGCAGTATTGCAGCATCACTGCCCTGGACCGCAAATGCCTGCAGAGAGTGGTGAAGACAGCGGAGAAGATCATTAGGACTCCACTCCCCTCTCTGCAGAACATCTACCACTGCAGAGTCCAAAGGAGAGATGACGCCATCCTTCGGTACCCCACCCACCCCAGCACAGACTGTTCACACTTCTATCCTCAGGCCGGAGGTACAGAAGTGTGAAATGCAGGACAACCAGACTGAAGAACTCCTTCTTTCCCACTGCCATCAGACTCCTGAACAGATAGCAACTCCCAAAACTCCGTAACACAGCTTTGCATATAGAAACTTACACACCGGCTGCTAAATTTACACACTGCCCACCTACACAGTAGATATAGTCTCACCCGTCTGATGTCCATATCATCTCTGCTGCTAATTATCATCTCTGCTGCTACTTATCGTGCACAGTCTACTGCTACTACCGTTACAGAAATTTGCACCAGGTGCTAATTTGTAATTATACACTGCTCGTTGCACAATGCTTATTTGCACACTGTACATAGTGTTATTAATACTCATTAGCTTTAGTATTTAGTATTAAGGTGTGCTTAAGGAGTCCTCACTGCCTAACTGTGTGTTGGTGTGTGTGTTATAAGCATCTATTATTATTAGGATTGAGTTACTGTAAGTTACTGTGTCATGACCTTAGAAGTGTTGTTTCTGTACCTATTACTTTGACATTCGTTAGGAGAGCAAAGTAAGAATTTCATTGCTCAGGAAATGTAGCATTTCTTAACTGTGCACATGATAATAATGTCATGGATGGCCCTCGCGAGCCATCATAAGACGCCACAAATCGCCAGTGAGTTTGCACAGTTTATTAATAGAACAGAAAAGGACCAAAATAACAAGCCACGGGGGGCTAAAACACACTACAATGAACACAGTCAAAGACAAGAGGAAATGGATACATAAGGTAACACACTTACGGCTATAGATGAAAGATTGTCTACGCTTGAACAGCGGGATGCTCAATAACGTTTGACCATGGAAGGGTTTTTGACGAGACTGTCACGCCTTTTCGTCCCCAGCTGCCCTCTTAAGTGGAGGGGAGCTGATGAGGCGAAATGCGGCTCAGCTGTCAAGTCTGACAGCCGGAAGCCCCTCCGGGCGCTGTCACAATAAAGGCTCGGGGAGCCAAAAGGGGCATACAGCCGTCAAATGGGCGAAGATAGTGCATGGCTTGAGCGCAGACGGGATCGGTGCTCCAACCATGACAGTACCTCCCCCCCAAGGGCGAGCGATGAGCGCCCTATGACATACAACCCCCCCACCCTCCCCCCTCTCCAGGGTGGGTGGATGGGGGAGAAGGCCTGGAGGGCGAGAACCAGCAAGAGAGAAAAAAACACCATAACGATGACCGGGAACAAATGAGGTAATTACAGAGTACGGTTAGCAAGAAAAACACAATACTCCATAGCGCACAAATGATACTTAGAACAGGGCAAGAAAAAAAAACAACCATGACGGTGACAGGGAACAAATGAGGCAATTACAGAGTATGGTTAAAAGAAAACACAATACTCCATAATGCACAAATGATACATTGAACAGGGCACAAATGAGGCTATTACTGAGTATGGTTAACAGAAAAACACACTACACAGCGCTACATACACAGATTGACAAAGAGGAAAAAACAATGCACCCGAGTGACCTTAATATTAAATGAAAATAAACAACACCCGGGGATGACAGCAGGCAGAGTCCAAAAAAGCCGGAACTGTTCTGGTGGTCTCCCTGCGTCCAATGTCCAGCTGGTGACCTAGGGAAAATGGACATTCGGGCGGCCTACCCCAGTCCCAGGCCCAGAGAGCCAGAACCTCCGGCGGCCGAACCAGGTCCCCAGTAGAAAGCACAGTATGTCGGGTTGCCGACCCAGGATGCCGAATCAGCAAAAAAGCTCATCAGGCGGCCGACCCGCATCCCTCAGCCACCAGGACTGTGGGGAAACAATTGGAGACGGTCTCCCTGGTGAGGGGAAAGACGAGGGAGAGCCGGGCCGGACGAAGAGAACCCCAACGGCCCCCGGTGGCGATGAGCTGGGATGGTGACAAGGATGATGACGAGGGGGATGATGATGATGATGAGCCAGTACAATGTCAGGTGGCTGCAGCTCCTTCACCGACCTTGAACCACACCGGTGCTGCACCCACGTCGGACCACGATTGGGTCTCGGCTGCACCCGAGATGGACCCCGATTGGGTCACGGCTGCACCCACGATGGACCCCGACTGGGTCTCGGCTGCACCCGCGATGGACCCCAACTGGGTCTCGGTGCAGCACCAGTAACGACCTCCAACCCCGAACCCGGAACCTCCAGCACAGCGACTGGGATTGGCTCCACACCGGTGACCCTGGGAGAAGGCTCAGGAAAAGGAAAAGAACCGGGATCAAAATCACCGGTAGCGACAGAGCCCAGCGAGTAAAGCTCGGGTGCAGCGGACGGCTGCCCCTGGCTCGTCTCCCCGAGAGACAGGCAAAAATGCTCCAAATGGAAAGAAGGAAAACAAAGTAGAGCACTTGCCTGCACTCGGGTTCTGTCGCCGTCCAGGACTTCGATGATCCGGGCTCAGGACGAAGAAGGTCGTCATCTGGCTCCCATTCGGCTACGGCGGGCTCCGCAGCCAGCATGATGGTCTCCGCAGCCTGAGGACCCTCCGGCACTGACGTCCACGCTGACGACCCGCACAGCGTGGTGGCAGGAGACCCTCGACCCGTTGGATCGAACTGCTCATCTGTGGAGACCCGGGGACGCTCCGTCGTCGGTGCAGGCTCCATGCTGCAGTCCGCTTTCCTCCTCTGCTCATGACGTGGCTGCAGGGCTGTAACCAGGCCCTTCAGAACTGCAGGCCCCCTCCTCGTCCGGCGACGTAGGCCTAGCATCGTGGACCGCTCAGCGGAGGGAGACACAGAGGCAGCAGGATTAATGTCAGAAGCTACAGCAGGTGGTGGAAGCTCGGGGGACTGCGAACCCCGAACTCCACCCCCAGGAGTCAGACAAGGCAAATCACAACTACGGGGAGAAAAATGAACTTGCACTTGCCTGTACTTGCCTTGCACTGCCATCATGTCCTACATGTGGAGCGGACTTTTCCAGACTCTCTGGTTATTGTGGTAGGCGACTTTAACCAGAGCAATCTGAGTCACGAGCTCCCCCGATACAGACAGTTTATTAAATGTCCAACCAGAGGATATAACACACTGGATCACTGTTACACTACAGTGAAGGACGCATATCGCGCTGTTCCCCGCGCTGCGCTTGGACTATCTGATCACGTGATGGTCCAAATCATCCCCACATACAGACAGAGACTGAAACTCACTAAACCTGTTGTAGCATCATCTCACTTTGGCTCAGCAACAATTATTTTTCTGCTTAAAGACATTTTTGTTTCATCCAGGAATAATGCAAAGAAATGGATTTTCTTCCCCCAGGCCACAGCTGAAATCCCCTTCTTTTGTTAAAACCAACCTAAGGAATTTCCCCCAATGTCCAGCTTCACTTTTATTGCCCCCATAAAACCTACACAGATCCACGACTCAGTTAATTTCCTTAAACTGTGGACATGCTGGATTTAAACAACTTTAAAGTACATTATTACAAACTCAATTCTAAACCTTCATTCTTTTCAGAACTATGAAAATGCAGATGGACTCTGATGTTTTTGATGTGGAAAATATGTGTGAAATGCATTAATCTGTGATTTTATATATATATATATATATATACTGTATATATACGTATATATATATATATATATATATATATATATATATATATATATATATATGCATGCCAATGTTAGATGAATGTTTATTCCTGCATGTTGATTTAGAAGCACTGCTTATAAGATACACTAAGGTTAGTTTAGTTATACATAAGTTTGTAACAGTACATTCCAATGCATTTAAAACTGTGTATTCCTGTGGACTGATATCATGTGTCACCAGTCTTCATAGAACCCCAGCTTCTTCATCCTATTGGTCTCTCACAGACAAGGCCTGTTATTGGACTAAAGGTTCATCGAGCCCGCCCACGAAGGACGCTCATTGGCTGAGATTCCGGTCAGGCCGGAATCCCGCGAAACTCAACAGAGCTTATAAAAAGGAGAGAGACTCTTTTCCCAGCCGCTTTCTGCTCCGGATTCTCTTTTCGCCTGCTCCCTTCTTTCTGATCTCCTCCATTGTCTACACACAGCAAGGGAGAACAAAGGACCACATGGCGCTTTTCTGAACACAGCAGATAATTTGTTTATGTAACTTTGTATTTTCTTCTTCTCTTAAATGCCTAGGAATTCCTTTTTCTTTGAGCTCAATTCTTAATCGGAGTCAAACTCCAATTCTTAATTTATCACTTTTTGTTAAACTTTCTGTAAACCGCCGTTTGTTTAATTTTAAGGTAAACTTTAATCTTGACTTTATTTTTATAATATTTTTCTTGACCAAGCACCTCCCAAAACTATTTTTATCTAAAGTCCGAAAGTTTCTTTTCTAATTTGAAATCGGATTAGATATCTCTTAATTATTACCGAAGACCTCTTGAAGAAAGACGCAGCTCCCACATAACGTGCAGCTGTAGGATCAACACACAGCTGTCCCACATCACTCTGAAGAGACGTCGGCACCATCTGGCTAAGACCCGTTTCAACTGTGGGTCATGCAGCCCAGAATCCAGCCTCCTTCAACCGCTTGAATCTAAAGGTCGAGCTGTGAACCCTTGAAGTATCTGCTGGCAGATATTTCCCTCACATCCACAAAGTCTTGGGCTGAAAAAGGACGACAGAACTGCCATCACTGAGGATCACGTGAGCTGAAAAAACTTTAATTCATCTGCTGAATTAAACTTGAGGTTCGGTACTAATTTATATATCTAATCAGATGCAAATTAAGAAGCCCTTAACATAACTCTCCTTTTCATTAAAATTCCGTTTTTATTTTCTTAAGATTAATTTAGGACTTTTTCATAATTAGCAAACTTTCTCCATAAATTTGCGTTGTTTTTGATAATCTGTTAACTCAAACTGATAGAAATTCGTTTCTCAGTTTAACCCTGGTTCCGAAAATATTGACATTGTTAATCTTATCATTTACAAGATTGATTTTATGATTAATGAAATTATTTCGATGTCTATTAATCATTTTGTTTAATAAATATTTAAAAATGAGAAGTTGTTGGGAATTTATTTCATTCTGAGTCTGTTTCAAGCCCAGGTATCGAATTCACGGAAAATTTTTGAGACTGATTATTGATTAATTTATTGAGTGATCAAACAGGTATAAAGTGAAATTAAAGATCAAATTGCTTCTTAAAGATAGAAGCTGGTGCCCCTTACGAGTGTTATTAGCTTTTCTGATGTATATGAAATGAGATTTGAGCTCAGATTCCAATACATCAATATAAATTAAATAATTCATACCTGATCATATTTATTATTTATTAATATTCCCATATTTTACGTTACACTGTTGTGACCACCACGAAGAAATTGACCAGTGAAGCTGGAGAGAAACTGAACACATGCATGGAAATAACTGACTGGGACATGTTTAAAGGAGCCACACATGATCTTAATGAGTACACAGACACTGTGAACTCCTATATCAACTTTTGTGAGGAGAGCATTCTCCCATCGCGCACCAGGGTGAGGTACTCTAATGATAAGCCCTGGTTCACTGCTAAGCTCAGACAGATCAGAAAGGAGAAGGAAGCTGCGTTTAAAAGTGGAGACAGGGACTGCTACAGGGAGGTTAAATATCGGTTTAACAGAGAGCTGAGGAGAGCTAAATCTGTGTATTCTGAGAGACTCCAGCAGCAGTTCACTGCTAATGACTCGGCTTCTGTGTGGAGAGGACTGAGGCAAATCACCAACTATCAGCCTCAGGCTTCTAAAGGTCAGGATGACAAAGCCCTTTGTCAAAAACTGTCCCAACATTACGCCCGTTTTGACACCTCGTCAGCTGTGTCCAACTCCCCCACTCCACCCAGCTCCACTGCCTCCTTGGCCCCTAATTCATCAAAAGCGGTCCCCCCCCTCCTCCTCCCCCCCTGCCCTTGTCATCAGTGAGCAGGACGTGCACAGACAATTCTCCAGACTGAACCCGTGCAAGGCCCCCGGGCCGGACGGTGTGTCTCCCTGCACCCTGAGACACTGTGCGAAAGAGCTGGCTCCTGTCTTCACAGACATTTTTAACACCTCCCTTAAGCAATGCCACGTGCCGACCTGCCTCAAATCCTCCACCATCATCCCTGTCCCCAAGAAGCCACGGATTACTGGACTTAACGACTACAGACCTGTAGCTCTCACCTCTGTAGTCATGAAGTCCTTTGAGCGCCTGATCCTGTCTCACCTCAAGTCCATCACCACTCCCCTCCTGGACCTGCTGCAGTTTGCCTACCGTGCCAACAGGTCTGTGGACGACGCAGTCAACCTGGCCCTCCACTCCATCCTGCAGCACCTGGACTCCCCGGGAACCTACGCCAGGATCCTGTGTGTGGACTTCAGCTCTGCATTCAACACCATCTGCCCCGCTCTGCTCCAGGACAAGCTGTCCCTGCTCGGCGTGCCTGACTCCCTCTGCAGGTGGATCACCGACTTCCTGACGGACCGGAGGCAGCATGTGCGGCTGGGGAAGTCTGTCTCGGACTCTGTTAGCATCAGCATCGGATCACCCCAGGGCTGTGTACTTTCCCCCCTACTCTTCTCCCTTTATACCAACTCCTGCACCTCCTCCCACCAGTCTGTTAAGCTGATCAAGTTTGCGGACGACACCACCCTCATCGGGCTCATCTCCAACGGCGACGAGTCCGTCTACAGGAAAGAGGTGGCCCAGCTGGTGTCCTGGTGCAGCCACAACAACCTGCAGCTGAACACTCTGAAGACAGCGGAGATGATTGTGGACTTCAGGAAAGTCACAACCCCCCTGCCCCCCCTCACCATCACAGGCTCTCCCATCACCATTGCAGATTCCTTCCGCTTCTTGGGCACCACCATCACCTGGGACCTCAAATGGGAGCCAACCATCAGCTCCCTCATCAAAAAGGCCCAGCAGAGGATGTTCTTTCTGCGGCAGCTGAGGAAGCTCAAGCTACCCACCAAGATGTTAGTGCAGTTCTACACGGCCATCATCGAGTCCATCCTCACCTCCTCCATAACCGTGTGGTACGCAGGAGCCACTGCCAGGGACAGACTAAGGCTGCAGCGCGTCGTGCGCACTGCTGAGAAGGTGATCGGCTGCAAGCTCCCATCTCTCCAGGACCTGTACATCTCCAGGACCCGGAGGCGTGCAGGCCGGATCATAGCCGATCCTTCACACCCTGGTCACGTACTGTTTTCCCCCCTCCCCTCAGGTAGAAGACTTCGGTCCATTCAGACTAAAACCTCCCGGCACATGAACAGCTTTTCCCCCTCTGCCATCAGACTGCTGAACATTAAGTGACTTATTGACTCTCGTGCACTATATACAGCAGCTCATGCCATTCATCACTGTTTTTCTGTTGCATTATCGACTGCACTGTGGTACCCCATATTATCTGCTACTTGCTAATTTATTTAAAACTGCCTTAACTAGTATTACTCATTATTATTATTATTATTATTATTATTATTATTATTATTATTACTACTTATTATTCTACACTTATTGCATGTTTTTAGTCTTTTAATTTTTAGTTTATCTCTTTATCTCATCATGTTTTTAATGTTGCAGCATGGCACCGAGACAAATTCCTAGTTTGTGTACTACATGAACAATGGCAATAAATCTGATTCTCATTCTGATTCTGATTCTTCTGTTTCCTGGAGGATGGATGATGCCTGCTGTAGCGGGTGGAGTTCTCCCCTTCCCCCTCCGGATAGTGACAGCAAGCCCCTCGGAAAGACAAGGAGGAGCCGCTTGCGATGAATTGCAGATGGGCCTCACCGAAGCACGACTCGCAGCACTCACAGCAGCCGGACATGACATCGAGGAGGAGGGGGCCCCAGCCAAGGCGATCCGGGCATGAGGAGCTGACGGAACAGCTGGGACAGATGACCCGGGGGAAGCGACTGCGGGGATTCCCTCCTGTCATGACGTGGAAGGCGCAGCTGACTGGGAGGCTGGGTTCCTCCGACGACCCGGAGCTGGATCCGGACGGGATTCTCACTGGGGCCTAGTTGTGACACGGTGACGATGCTTACTGGCTGATGGTGTGGCGAGGGGACCAGGAACACATGGCGCCTGGGCTGGACGGGCGACAGGAGCTGAATTCCGAAACGTGGAGTGGGGATGCCTCTCCGTCGGCCTCCTGCCGGGATTTCCCCCCAGTCTATGGATCTCCACTCTCGTCGGGGACGCCATACTCGAGGAGAAGGTTCCTGGGCCATCTCTGCAATTAACGCACGCTGTGCCACAATCCATGTTACCCTCTCGTTTCCTTCTGGAAAGGAGATGAGGTGGTATCTTAATAAGGCCCTCTGGGCGAGGAGAAGTAGTCACCTGCCGCTGGAGTGGGCATGAGACGATGGGCCTTAGCCAGATAGCCGCCGATCTCTTGAAACCACTCAGGGCAAAACCCACGCTCGAGGGCGGACATACTGAACACAAGCCCAGGCGAAGGGAAAAAACTCCAAACCACGGCAAACTTACGGCGACAGGCGTCTCAGTTTGGCGGCAGTCTACTGTCATGGATCGCGAGCCATCATAAGACGTCACAAATCGCCAGTGAGTTTGCACAGTTTATTAATAGAACAGAAAAGGAACAAAGTAACAAGCCACGGGGGGCTAAAACACACTACAATGAACACAGTCAAAGACAAGGGGAAATGGATACATAAGGTAACACACTTACGGATATAGATGAAGGATTGTCTACGCTTGAACAGCGGGATGCTCAATAACGTCTGACCATGGAAAGGTTTTTGACGAGACTGCCACGCCTTTTCGTTCCCAGCTGCCCTCTTAAGTGGAGGGCAGCTGATGAGGTGAAATGTGGCTCAGCTGTCAAGTCTGACAGCCGGAAGCCCCTCCGGGCGCTGTCACAATAAAGGCTCGGGGAGCCAAAAGGGGCACACAGCCGTCAAATGGGCGAAAATGGTGCATGGCTCAAGTGCGGATGGGATCGGCGCTCGAACCATGACAAATAAAGCCTTTAAATCTTGAATGTGAATCTTGAATTTTTTTTCCCTTAATGATAAACACCTTCATCTAAAAACTGCACTTTGTGCTTACTTGTGTTATCTTTGTCTAATATTTAAATTTGTTTAAAAAAAAAGAGAACTCAGGAAGGGGGCAAACACTTTTTCACACCACTGTGTGTGCTGAAAAACACCCCCACACCATGATGCTCCCACTTCCAATCTTCACTGTTGGTATGGTGTTTTGGGGCTGATATGCGGTGCCATTTCTCCTCCAAACATGCTGTGTGTCGTGGCATCCAAAAAGTTCAGTTTTGGTCTCATCTGACCACTATATTCTTCTAGTATTTTACTGGCTTGCCCAAATGTTGTGCGGCAAACTTTAAACAAGCTTCAACATGCTTTGGTTAGGATTCCTGCTCACTCAGTGCTCCTGCCTGTCTCCCTCTCTCCCCTTTGATTAGGCACCTCTCCCTGTAGCTGATTACACCATCTGTTGCCAATCAGAGGAACCCTTTATATTGGACGCTCTCCCACCACTCTGTCTGGTAACATCTGATTGCCTGTCTGTCTGTAATCTATCTGAGCCTCATTGCCTTTAAACCTGTTACCCTGTATCCTGTGCTTTGACCCTTTGCCTGTCCTAGAACCCTGAATCTGCCAGCCGAATTGGATCTGTCTGCCTGCCCGTTGTTCACCTGCCGTGCTCTGACCCATGCTTGTCTGACCCTCAATCTGCTTCACGGACTGGATAACTGTTTACCAGTTTGTGTGCACTCGCTCTCCCCTAGTAAGTGGACTTACCTTCACTGCAGCCTTCTCCTCTTCACCCCTTTTCTACTGAGGCCTACCCAGCCTGCTATGGTTCCCCATCGGAGGACCCCTACCGGCTCATTACCCTTAAGTAGCTCGTCTGGTAACCAGCTTATCCTCACAGGAAGGTTTTCCACGCAGCTCCTTCCTGAAAAAGCCAGTAAAAATTATCATTCCATTAATTCCCTAAATTCTACAACTCATTCAATTGTTTCATATTAGTCACCTCTGTATGCTTTCTGTCCTTCCGTTGTTGTCAGACCTATGCACATTCTAACTTGCTTTCTTAAAATTATTGTTGTTACTGCTTGACGTTCTCACCGGTGTCTTCTCTTGGATCTGAGTATTGATGACCATATCAGCTTTTTCTTTTGCAATGGAGTCTTGCGAGGTGAGCGGACATAGAGCCCATGTTGGATGAGTACATTACTTATTGTTTTCTTCTAAACAGCAGTACCTGCTAACTCCAGGTCTTTCTGGAGCCCTCCACGAGTGGTCTTTGGCTCTTGGATAACTCTTCTGATAACTCTTTTGACTCCTCTGTCAGAAATCTTGCAAGGAGCTACTGGTCATGGCTCGTTTATGGTAAAATGATGTTCTTTCCACTTCTGAATGATGGCTCCAACAATGCTCACTGGAACATTCAGTAGTTTAGAAATGCATCTGTACCCAATGCCATCATTATATTTTGCAAAAATAAGGTTGCAAAGATCTAGAGAGAGCTTTTTGCTTCTACTCATCATGAGTTCTTTGTGGTGTGACAATCTGATATTCACAGACCTTTTAAAAGGCCATCAGTCAGGACTTAAGCAGCTGAAATTAATTTGCACTGATGGGGGATGGGATGGCTTCCTAAATTCTGATGGATTCCAACTGCTTTCTTGGCTTTCTATGCCTTTTTTCTTCATGTGTTCAGTACTTATTCCCTGTGTCATTCCACTTTATTAAATATTACTTGTTTTGTGAACATAGTTGCCTTGATTTCTGTGTATGTATGGATTACTTTGGCTGTTACTAACATCTGGTGAAAATCTCAGGTCAGTGGCTCCATCAGAAATATGTTTAATGAGAAAAATGTTGATGTGTTCAATACTTATTTTCCCCGCTGTATGTTGTTTGTTATGTTAGCTATTTCTATACATTAATGCAAAGATAGTAACTGGACTTACTGAATGCCCTTCTTGCACTGGAGGGTGACACGATACTGGTGAGATGTGCATGCACCCCCTCTCCCCACACACACATCCCTGCTAACCACCTAAGTTGTTTTCTTGTTAACCTTGGAATCAGCTGGTTGCCTGCCAGCTGCTGGTGATCACTTCCACCTGTGTCTAATCACTTGATTTAGCTTTAAGTAGCAGAGACAAGCTCTCCTCTGTGTGGGTTTGTCATGAAAGATCCGCTTAGTTCATTGTGTGTGTTGTTGCCTGCTCTCAACCTACCATTGTGTTCTCCCCAGTGGCTCCCTGCTTGCTCCTTCTGCAATTCCTAGCCTCACCGCTCCAAGTGAGCCCAACCACTTCTATAACCACCAGGGCCCTCACTGGCATCAGGACTCCTGTCCCTTGTCAAACCCATGGTTGGCTCTTACTCTGGAGGAGTATTCTCAGCAGCTGCTGCACAAGTAAGCTCAATTCCATCAACCCACCACCCAAAACCTTGCCTCTCCTCAGAGCCTCTGTTTGGGCTCCTTGTTTCGTCAACTCCACTGCTCCAGGCCCCATCAGCCAAGTAAGCAGCTTTATGCATACTCTTTTGCAAGTCACTCATCAATCAATTCTGCAGGCAGCCCCAAGCTTACAGCCCTCAGCTCACTCTGATTATTGCTCTAATTAATTAAAAAAAACTTGCTTCTTACCTATGTCTCTTCTGGTTGGGTCCTCCTAATATTATTATGACAGTAGCTATGGATACGTAAGCCATACCCATAGAATGTTTCCTACGGACACGCTCGAATCTGAATGGCCAGTTGGTGTCACGTGACTCTGCATGCCGTACCTCATTTAGAAAAATCTACAAATACGTTATATTAATACTGTTGCCCTACATTCATTTTCTATTGCTACGGAAGAGTTGGTCAATCCTACAAATCTTTTTCAAATCCGATTACTGCCACTGTAGTGTAGGGGAAGAGTGTGGTCTACCTGTGATCCAAAGGTGAGGGGTTCATCTCTCACTCTTGCTGCCCACTGTCTTTGTAATGGGTGTGTGTGAGATATGTGATTTGTATGAATGGGTAGATCATGGAATCTGTTAAGCACTTTGGTCATCCGGCGTTTTTTTTTTAAGCCCTATATAAAAGAACGTCATTTTATTTTTACATGGGATGGAATTTAGAATCCTAAATGAACATTAAGAGGTTAGCCTTTAGCATTTGCCAAAGGGTAAGATTAAAAAGGTAATAAATAGATATTATTCACATATAGATGTCTGTTCGTTTTTAAACTGGACCTGTGAGTCCATTTGGAGAAACGTCTTCTGTGTTTATAGACATTCTGCTTGGGGAAAAGCCTTCCATATCTGCAGACCACAGAGGCTGGAGTTACGGAAATCAAAGGCTTTTATCAACAACTGAAGAAAGATTTTTCTCATGTTAATGTAAGATCTCAAATGTGTGTAGTGAGATTTTGGTGGAATGTAAAGAGGAGAATAAAGAGAAGTTATCTGAACGAGCTGGTATGATCCTGCAGGATTTTATTACACAACGACCCCCTGAAGAAACATTACAACAACACAAAAGTGTTACATTAACCCACGTTTTGTTTTGATTTTTAAAATTAATATCCACTATCTTTTTAACCTCACCCTTTCCTAAATCCTAACTTCTTAATGTTAATTTAGGATTCTAAATTGCATCTCATGTAGAAGTAAAACAGTATTTGTTTATATAGCTCATCTTTTCTTTTTAATCTCTGGATGACCAAAGCACTTAACAGATTTGACTATCTACCCACTCACATATAAATCGCATATTCACACACAGCATTACAAAGACAACGGATGGTGACAACGGGAGATGAACCCCTCACCTTTTGACCACAGGCACATAACACTCTTCACCTACGCTACAGCGACGGTGGCATTGGTGAGCTGATTTGAAAAGGTTTTGTCGGATTGATCAATTCTTCCGTAGCAATAGACAATGCGTCTCTGGCTACAGCTTCCATATTCATAGCCAGTGCCTATTATTATTGTGACAGAGGGACCATCAATACATTTTCAGCCTGTTGAAGGATACAGTTTAACGCAAATTATTATGCCAAGACTAGCTCTCTAATAGTTAAAAAAAAAGTGCATGCATGTGGCAATAATTAGCTGTCATTCTGTGGAAAGTGCATCTGGAATTTTTCCTCCATTCCCTGGAGCCTCTTTCAAGGTTACAACTGGCTCTAGCACTTCAAAGTTTCTTTTTCATTTTGTCAGCTATATGGAAGGCTAACATAAGCCTGTGGTGTTCTGGAACTACAAGTTTGGTCAGTGTTGGCGTGATGACGCGGCCCCTCGGTGACGTCATCATGGCGAACATATAAATGTAAGGGATGGCCATTTTATACTTTTTTACGGCTCTTTCTTTAGCTCGGCCTCCCAGCCAATATACTCTGTACCACCATAATTAGAGTTTGTAATAAAGTTTTGTGTTCTCAGCAAACTCCACTCTCCGTTGGTCCTTCCATGTTTTCCAGATATAACATTTGGTGACGAGAGTAAACCATGGAAGTGTGTTTGAGGCCACTACAGCCATTTCTGGAAACTCCTGGTGTGCAGCCTGTACCATGGTTGCGCTGGATCAATGTGTTCAAAACCTATGTGTTGGTATTGGACCTGGGCAAGCTGGACAAGGTACAGAAGCGAACTCTACTGGTTCACAATCTGGGCATAGAAGGCCAGCGTATTTTCTACACCCTAGGACCAACAGAAATGTTTGCTGAGTCAGTGGCGCTGAGGACCAACAGAAATGTTTGCTTAGTCAGTGGCGCTGCTAACCAGCTACTTTGCCACACCTGACAACGTGTTGGCGTGGTGCATTAGGTTTCGCCAATGCCAACAGAAGACGGGAGAGATGACACAACAATTCATCACGGACCTTGGCCACCTAGCTAGCATGTGCAGATTCGGTTTGTTGGAGGATAAAATGGTGTGGGACCAGTTGGCCAAGCACACTAGCAACCCGCAGCTGTGGGTGAAGATGCTAACGGCGCCAAATGACATGATGCTAGCCCAGGACCATCGAGCTAGCAGTCCAGCTAGAGGCCGCCGACAGGTTAGCATTGGAGCTAGGTGTGCAGCAGCAACAACAACAGCAGCCAAGTCACACACTGCTAGCACATGCAGTAACCACAGAAGGTTCCGGTGACACGGCAGAAGAGGCCGAAGTAAACACCGCAGATCAGAAGAACGCTATGAGGTGCTTCTCATGTGGCAACTGTGGCTTCCTGATGCACAGAGAGAGAGTGCGTTCCTGCCCGGCAAGGGGGCAACGATGTAAGCAATGCAGCAAATTCAACCACTTCACCAAGGTTTGCCGATCATCACCACTGCTGAGCCTGCTGGTCAGTTCAAGTCACTCACCTGCAACTACCATCCACACAGTGAGTTCCAGAGGTGCGGCGTACGCATTCTGCATGGTAGGGCTTGACGTCGCCAGCTTACTGCTCCTGCTCAGCACTGCTGATGCTGATGTTGAACTGGGTCACCATAAAGAAGTTCTTCCCCAACCACCCAATTGGGAAAAACCTCGCGGAGCTGTACAGGTGTAGTAACTACTGCATCAGCAATTTAGGGACCATCACACTAGCGGTCCGCTACACATCAAGAGTCGTTCCTGATTTCATCTTCTAAGTGGTTACACATGGAGACAACATACTAGGAAGTGACCTGTTCTACCAGCTGGGCTTCACCATCCGTGACAGAAATGGACTCTGTTTGAGCGATGATAATGAGTGGGATGCAACTCACCCAGATGATGACAACGAGGGTACAGCCGTCCCGTGCTCACAGGAAGAGCACCGCCCAGAAGAGGGGCAATGACTGGACTTGCATCAGATCCTTGCTCAGCATAAGCCTCAGGTGGCTGCTGCAGAGCTGCAGGAGAGGGAGCCCGCGTCTGTCTGGAACCACGAGACACAACAACCCAACTCAGGTTCTACTAACGGCGACAGCAACACATCGCCATGACCAGACTTTCCAGGAGAGGGGGAGAAGAGGTCGGATGATTTCCGAATCTACACCCAGCAGCAGTCTCCAGGAGCTGCTGCTGAGCTTCAGGATGAAGAGTCCGTGATCCAACAAAACACAGCAGAACCATTGGACGCCTTCTGAATCCACGCCTGGTGTCATCCTCCAGGAATTACTGCTGAGCTGCAAGATGAAGAGTCTGTGACCCAACAGAACACAGCAGAACCACCACAACCTGGTGGACACCCCACAACAGACGTGAGAGCCACATCATCACAACCACACTGCCGAGTGCAGCCAAACAGAGCGCCATTCGCAGTGATGGACCGGGTTTGGGTCTGCAGATCCGAAAGCCCAGACCCGCAGTTGGCCTCAACACCATCTCCACCACTACCAGCACCCATCAAGATCACCGCGCAGCTGGGGCCAGCGACCTTTCAGCTGGCAGATGGTTCGGTGTGGCATGCCAATCGTCTTCGCCAAGTTTGAGCAGCTGCCTCGGATGACACAGCTACGTGGGAGTCAACTTGCACGGTGTGGGACCTGGACTGGGGTTTCGAAGAAGACGAGCCCGATCTGTGGGCCTCCGCACTTCCAGAGGTGCATCCACTACGGACTCGCAATAAGGCCCCTTCCAACTGAACTGCCTTCCTCAGTAAAAGGACTGTTTAGCTAGGGGCGTGGCTGCCAGCGAATAGTGGCACAATAAACCACTCAGCCATGCTGGGCCACGTGATAGTCTACCCGCTGACCCAAGCTAGTTTGGGGGTTTCATTGCATCAAATTGAGCAGGGTCAATTCAGATATACTGTATGTGTTGTTCTGTTGTTCTGGGGGTGGGGGTGGGGTAAATGTGGTGTTCTGGAACTACAAGTTTGGTCAGTGTCAGCGTGATGATGCGGCCGCTCGGTGATGCCATCACGCCGAACAAATAAATGTAAGGGACAGCCATTCTACACTTTTTTTTTACGGCTCTTTCTTTAGCTCGGCCTAACAAACAATATACTCTGTACCACCATAATTAGAGTTTGCAATGAAGTTTTGTGTTCTCAGCAAAGTCCACTCTCCGTTGGTCTTTCTATGTTTTCCTGACTTAACAAAGCCTTGCCAATGTTAAGCTAGCATAAAGGACTGTAAATACTGATAAAGAATCAATCTAATTTCTTTAAGTAATGTATGCCAGTTAAAGCAAACACAAAACCTTGCGGAAATGTTTCCTTTTCCTTGAAATCCACTCAACAAACAGGGTTTAGGCAATTTATTTTTTAAGTCCATTTCACACACAAGAGCTTGTATTATCTTATTAACTTTTATATTTGTATACACAATTCCAAAAGTCATCTTTGAGCATAATCCATAAAAAGAGCCGTGGATGATTTTTGAGCCTCGTTAATGTGAATGTTACTTTCAAGACCAAATGTTTTGCATTTGAAATGGAACTAAAACTACCTTGTAGATTACTGCTGCTCTATAGTATTTACTGTTTACATCACAGCTAGACATCTGACATCCCATAAATTTAATAGAGCAGACTGACACAAGAGCAAGATTAAATTAGCTGTATCTGGAGTATTGTGACATGCAATGAAACTGCAAGATAGCTGTTATTACATTATACTGGAATCATTAAATCAGAATCAGTACTATATGAAAATATTTGCCTCTGACTGACTGATTGGTGTCACCAGCATCATGGTGTTCAGTTCAATGTATGCAGCCAAATATTGGATTGAATATTGTTCTCAGTGAGTGTGACATCAGTTCACTTGAATAAAATTATATTATAGTAAAACAATTACAAAATAAGCAACAAAGATTCATGACCTAGTAAATGCAGTTTTCCTCATTTATGTGATCACATGGGATTGTACAATGACAGTGATTTATATGGTTACACGTTGGCATATGCTCATAGAATTTTAATTTGATCTATGATTGGATTTGTAAGAAAACAACAACACAGCACCACATCTTGACAAAGAGAGCAAGGTAGGGAGGTACAAAGTCATAAAGTGTCTCACCTGTGGCTGGTTACAGCTCGTTAAAGTTCACTGGTGGTGAGAGGAGTTTCCGAGGAAGGGGAAATGGAACGGAGAGGTGATAGCAGGAAGAAGCTACCATATTTCCTGGAGAGAGGTTGCATGAGCTCTGTGTATGGGTGTGGGTGTTTCTGTGCTGAAGGTGTATTGTCTATTTATTCTCACTAATATCCCAGTGGTGCAGACTCGATCAATATGGGCTATTATGTCCCAGAGGACAATACATCTAGTATATGGGTGCCATCACTCTGTGTGTGTGTGTGTGTGTGTGTGTGTGTGTGTGTGTGTGTGCATTGACTTCTATATGCACAGTCATGACTTGAAGGCAGTAAGCATAAATGCACATAATAAATATCTTGTGGTGGCATGATGTTTGCAAGGTAAGACTGCAGTATGAGTGGCATGCATATTTCTATAAGGCTAATGAAGTTTTTCTTAGTTTACACTGAAGATGGATCAGTTTTGCACATTATGTGAGTGTAAAAAAATTGCAACAGCTGCTTTGGCGCCAACAGCTGTTGCGCAAAGATTGGATGAGGAACACAGCTCCCAGCAAAGTCACTCCAAATGCAAAAAAAAAGAGTTTTTCCTGTTACAGAGAAATATCAGCAAAAACCATGACAGCAACACAATAATGCAGTCCTTTCCTATGTCCCATGTCATGTTGGCATGGGTTGTTGTGCTTTTATTTTGGTTTCCCATCATCCTCTCTTATCCACAGCGTGAAAAATTCATGCTTCTTCCATAGCAAAGAGCTGAGAATGATTAAACATTCAGATTCCCACTCTGAAAATGGAAGCAGAAGAGGCCTGTGTCTGCCAATGTGTCCCTGCTCGCTCCAGAAAGGGTCAAACTGAGATAAACTGCAACTATTCCCCTCTCTGATAGATGGAGACTCTGAGATTTTTTCATATGTTGCCCAACTGTAAAGGAGTTTGTGTGAAGGGAAAAGAGGAAAATAGGGCGAGGGAAAAGCAAAGGAGACAGGAAATTTGTGAGGTGCAGGGAGTTAAAAGAAAGAGGAGTGGGGCCTGACGGGAGGGAAGCTGACTGCAACATTTCCAGTTTTAGTGATGAGCAATGAAGTGGACAAGGAAAAGGAAAAAGATGTTGAATTCACACATCAAACACCTTCACATTTATGGCAGATGATGCATGAATGTTACTGGCATAGCATATTCACCAGTGCATATTCGTTTTAGCATGCATTATGTGATGCATTGATGCATATTGTATCATTAAGGATCATACTGGGGTCAATTCTGATTGCTGTGTAAAAGTGAAAATTGCATTGTTCTGCAACCACTCTGCTATTGGTGTTACTTAGTTCTTATTTTCATTCTGCTTCAGCCATTTTTTTTTGGCTAACAGTCAAGCAGTTTGGGCTGCTTGCCCAAAGCTTATTTGTATTTCATAAATGAGACCAATAACAACATTATAAAGTCCTTTAAGTTCACTACAACCATCAGATGTGATTCTTAATAGTGCTGTTGTCATTAACTGCTGTTGCTAACATTGCCTCTTTACTGTACCAAAATATAATGCTTGAAAGTGATCATCAACGACATACCATCATTGCAGCGCCACTTTTTGATGATCTTGAGCCAGAGATATTCAAGAGTCACTAACTTAGGCTCAGAGTCAAACCTGAAATCTTCAAAAAGTTCCAATTTGCATTTGTTTTATTACTATTATTATTATTATTATTATTATTATTATTATTATTATTATTATTATTATTATTATTATTATTAATGGCAAGTGTTTTATAGCACAACTGAACTGCAGACTTATTTAAAAATATTTAAAGGAGACAAAACCACAATTTACATTTTATATTTTTAAAAAGTACTTGGAGAACTAACTTGGAGTTCAACCTGTTTACCTTACGCTTTCAACATCATGAATCTTATTTAAACCAACTAAATGTATTAACTGCGGCGGCACAATAGGACAGGGCACTCCACCCAGTACTTGCGGCTGGCAGGGAAGAAGGTAGTTAGAGATGGTAATGGGGAAAGAGGCAAGAGGTGCCAGTGAAAGGCGCCAGAGTGCTAGGGGGGATGAAGTCAAATAAAGATGTGCTTTTCGCCCCCGCTGTGCCAGGTTCACACCTGAGGACGCAGGGGCGCGAATATATTGTACTAAGCCTCGCTCTGTGACGTGTATGTTTATGTGTATGTTGATGTGTGTTCATGCTTGTTAACTTGTATGTTAATGTGTTTACCCTGGGTGCCAGAGGCGAGAAGAAAATGTATAAAGGAGCTCACTTTTGCACTCACAGTGAATCTGTTCTGTGTTGGAGGAGGAATAAAGTTCTGTGTCATCAGCTCATGTCTCGTCTGCTTTCTTTCTCCATATTGGTGACCTAGAGACGTGAAATGGAAAACGGATCGAGCACCACCACGGAGACACTCCCGCTGGAGTCTCCCACCGCTGCATCCGCAGTTGCAGTCAGACTCCTGGACTTTTGGCTTCATGACCTGGCCGCTTGGTTTATTCACATGGAAGCCCAGTTCATCCTCCGCAGAGTTGTGGCAGATGACATGAAGTAACATCATGTAGTGACATCGCTGGATGCACGCGCCACACAGCGCTCAATGAGTCTACTCCAAGCCCCGCCAGCCCAAGGAAAATATGGTGCTCTCAAGCGACTGCTGCTGCACCGTTATACCCTTTCAGATGCGGAGAGGGCAAAAAAGCTCCTCACCTGCTCGGAGCTAGGAGACAGATCGGCTGTGGACTTGATGGAGAGCATGCTTGCTTTGATGGGCATGGATGATGAATCTTTCCTTTTCGCCCACCTCTTCCTCAGAAACCTATTGGCTTCTGTGAGAGCGATTCTAGCTAACTCACCACTGCTGGCGGCCAGGGACTACCTGCACACTGGCAGAGGAGGCAGACCACATCATCCTGGCAAACAAGGCTTTAAGCGTTCAGGCAGTGAGACCAGGATCTCCAGCGGAGACCAGTGAGGTCAAGGAGCCGATGGTGGTGGCCGAGACGGCCACCCGGAAAAACAGGACCGGGACGTTGTGTTTTTATCACTGCGGTTTTGGCAAGGAAGCGCAACGTTGTCTACCACCGTGCCACTTCAAGAAGCCAGGAAATGGGACAGCCAGCGGTCAGTAGCAGCTGCGACCACTGGCGACGGGGAGAAGCTGCTTTTCATCATGGACACATGTTTGGGGAGACGTTTTCTGGTAGACTTTGACTTCCAGAAGAGCCTCATTTTGCCAGTCAGTGCAGACAGGCTGGTGAGAAGGCTGTGGGCCGTTTTTAACGGCCACAAACGGATCCCGCGTCAGGACGTTTGGAGAAAGGACGGTGACTGTATGTTTACACGGACGCAATTACCAGTGGGACTTTGTGGTAGCCGCATGTTTGGTCCCCATCTTAGGTGTTGATTTTCTGTGTGCTTATGGACAGCTTGTTGATGTTGCCAACAGGTGTTTAGTGGAAGCTGTATCTTTTTCCTCCTTGCCCTGGACAGCTTGGGGAGTTGGACCACAAACACACACAAATATTCTAGCTCCAGGGGGTAAATACCAGCATTTGCTTTCCGAGTTCCCAGCACTCACGGTGCCCACTTTTTCCACTACGGTAACCAAGCACGGGGTCAAGCATTTCATCATCACGAAAGGTCCACCCGTGTTTGTGGGACCTTGCCGCCTGGATGCAGCTAAACTAGCCATCACGTGAGAGGAGTTTGCTACCTTAGAACACTAAGGCAACATTAGGCGCTCCAACAGCCCTTGGGCATCCCTGCTGCACATGGTGCACAAGTCTGATGGGTCGTGGTGGCCGTGCGGCGATTTCCAACACTTATACAATGCCACGGAACACGATCATTACCCCATACCGCACATCCAGGATTTTTTCTGTGCACCTGGCTGGGACGCACATTTTTTCAAAAGTGGATCTGGTCTGCGGTTTCCACCAGGTTCCGGTACAAACAGAGGACGTTCCCAAAATGGCAGTAATAACTCCCTTCGGTCTTTTCAAGTTTTTGCGCATGCCGTTTGGGTTAAAGGGCGCAGCACAAACTTTCCAAAGGATGATGGACGCGGTGCTCTGTGACTTGCCATTTGTTTTTGTCTACTTATATCACATTTTGGTGGCTAGCACGTCAGAGGAGGAGCACCTCGCCCATCTCAAACAAGTTTTCCAACGTTTGGAAGTGCACAGGCTGATTGTTAACCAGCGAAGTGTCAGTTTGGGCTGCCGGTAATTGACTTTTTGGGCCATCGCATCTCACCATAGGGTGCTATCCCACTGCCGGATAAGGTGTGTGCAGAATTCTTGCTCCGCTGCCATTGAAGTTGCCACTGCCGCTGGGGCTACTGTGGGAAAACCAGGTGAAATGCTCTGTGTGGCAGTGGAGCAAACTTTGCAGGGAGCAGCTGGGATGAGGCAAGGACCTGGCGTCGGGAAATGGCAAGGAGTGGAGGCTGGAGCTGATGAGAGGCGGAGTAGAGGTACCGGAGCTGGAGGGCGACGTGGTGAGGATTCTGAAGCTGAAGGACAGTGAGAAGTGGGAGACGTCGGCACCAGGGGATGCGTTGGCACACATACCGCCAGGGGCGAGCATCTCACCAGCCTGCAGAGCATTTGCTGTAGAATAGGGACCGAGATTAGGAGCCCGGTGAGTCCTGGGTAGTGCGCAGGCTGGTGTATGCCTCTATAACCTCCATCGTGCCGTCCAGGAATCTCAGGCGCGCCTCGGGAGTGTGGGAAGATGAGCCACGCAGTCCAGCACTCATCCTCTTCCAAGCCGAAAGCAATAAAGTCCACGCCTGCAGAGTTCTTTGGTCAGGACATTCTGTCAGGTGCTGCCTCTGGCAGAACAGGGATAAACAACTTCTTCAGATGGGGATGGGCTTCAGTGCAAGATGTTTGACAGGAAAAAATGAATACAGCTTGGGAGCTGTCAAACACAAAATGCTAAAACACAATTAAATAAACAATGAAGAAGGACCGGAGGAAAATACATCAATGTCGTGACAATGGGCAAAAGAAAATGACAACTTAAATAGGGAGCAAATAATTAGGTTAACACAAGACAGCTGAGACTGATTAATGGTAACTGACAACACACAAGTGACCAGAGGTATGGGAAAATAATGGGGGAGACAAGAAAACATAGCTGACCTAAGAAACTGAAGATAACCCAACAAACTAATGATAACAGAATCGTACAAACAGTTAAAAAATAACAGAAAGTGTGGACCTGGGGCCTCATGTACAAAGACTTGCGGGGATTTCCGACTGAAAGATGACGTACATTTAAATGAAGAAAATGCTGTAATCAAAAAACAAATCCAGATGTATGAAATGGTACGTACACAGGAATAAAAGCACATTTACTTTGTACATCCCAATCTACTTGAAATTGAACAAGTGAGGAAATACCAGACTCCTCCCTTGACATGCCTCCATTTGAATATGCAATTAGATGCAAATAGATATGCAAATAGATATATACAAGGGCTGCATGTTTGATTCTCCTGTATCCATGATCAAAAATAATGGATTTAATGGAATTTCACGTACTGTGAGTTGGAGGCGCTCCTGAATGAGGTAGAGGTACATATACATGCTCTCAGACAGGTCCTATTTAAGTGATTTCTTGATTGAGAACAGATGTGGCAATAATCAGGTCTGGGTGTGGCTAGAGAAATTGAACTCAGCTTTCCAAAGATGTGATAAACTACAGTTAATTTATGTTTTAATGGGGGGGGGGTAGTTTTGGTTGGCCGGCCACTCCTGGGAAGGTTCACCACTGTTCCATGTTTTCAGCATTTGTGGATAATGGCTCTCACTGTGGTTCGCTGGAGTCCCAAAGCTTTAGAAATGGCTTTATAACCTTTTCCAGACTGATAGATCTCAATTACTTTGTTTCTCATTTGTTCCTGAATCTCTTTGGATGGCAGCATGATGTCTAGCTTTTGAGGATCTTTTGGTCTACTTCACTTTGTCAGGCAGGTCCTATTTAAGTGATTTCTTGACTGAGAACAAGTGTGGCAGTAATCAGGCCTGGGTGTGGCTAGAGAAACTGAACTCAGCTTTCCAAAGATGTGATAAACCACAGTTAATTTATGTTTTAACTGGGGGGGTGGGGGCGATCACTTTTTCACACAGGGCCATGTAGGTTTCAATTTTTTTTTTTACCCATAATAATAAACACTTTCATTTAAAAACTGCATTTTGTGTTTACGTGTGTTATCTTTGTCTAATATTTAAATTTGTTTGATGATCTGAAACATTTAAGTGTGACAAACATACCAAAACATGAGAAATCAGGAAGGGGGCAAACATTTTTTCACACCATTGTATGTTGTTTTCTCTGTGTTTCCCTACCTCAGGCTTAGTTTTACCATTGTGTTTATTTTTCATTGTAATGACTCTAATTATGTCCTGTAGTTTTGGTTCCTGCCCTGCGTGTATGTCAAGGTTAAGCTGACAGCTCACATGCACGATGCTACCACAGGACAGAACCACACAAGGGGAGAATGTTCAACAGTTTATTAAATATGAAAAACAGCGCATAGTTAATTAAACAGCCACTCGCCAGAGGAAACAACCCACCTGTGGAGAGAAAGCGAGAGCTATCAGTGAAGGAACAAAGTAGGGAATATGGGTGAGCCAAATTGCCCCTTACTCAGGATTCCAAGGATGGACCTCCAAGACTCCAGCGGGGAATAGACAAACCAGTGAGGGTAGGGGGAATGAGCTAGTAGTACCTGACTGGGTGAAGATTTGTTGCTGTGGAAGTGGTGAGGTGGCAGGAGAGCGCACGCAGACCTGAGACACACCCGCACGATGGCAGCAACCTGTAAAGAGAGAAAAAGAGTGAAGTTTAGACAACGTGTCTAATCTTAGCAATATGACCTGCTTACCTGAACTTAGGGCAGTATACTCAGACGAGCCAGCATTGACTGTGTGGAAGGGGCCTCCTTAAGTGCGCTGGCTGATGAGTGGGTGCAGGTGTGTCATCTGTCTCAGGTGCAGTGATGAGTTTGTGAACGTGCTTTAGGAGGGGAGGGGCGCCCTGTCACTGCCCATGACAGGGTCCCCCCTTCTAGGAGCGCCTCCTGGCGGTCCAGAGGGCTTCTCCGGGTGAGTTTGGTGGAAGGCCCGGAGCATCTCCTTGTCCAGAACCCGTGATGAGGGGGTCCAGGATTGTTCCTCCGGGCTGTAGCCCTCCCAGTCGACCAGTTACTGCAATCCCCGTCCCCGATGGCGAACGTCCAGAATCCGGCAAACCGTGTAGGCGGGGTGACCGTCGATGATTCGAGGAGGAGAAGGCAGCTGCGGGGGGGGGGGTGTGACTGACTGAGAGGGGTTTAACGTGAGACACGTGAGAAGTGGGGTTCACCCGTAGAGTAAGAGGAAGTCTCAGCTGAACTGATGCATCAGCTGGGACCCGCTTCCTGTCAGCGGCGGCCAGGGTGCGTTCCGTGGCGCGTGCCAGGGTGGCCCGGGTAGCCCTCCAAATGCGCCGGCATCGACGAGCGTGGGCCTCTACGGACGGAACTGCCACCTCCCTCTCGGTCATAGAAAGAAGAGGCAGGGTGTAACCCAAGGACACCTTGAATGGAGTGAGTCCGGTGGCTGTGGAAAGAGTTGAGGGAATACTCCACCCAGGTCAGGTGTGAGCTCCAAGAAGCTGGGTTCTCGGCTGCTACACACCGCAGGGTGGCCTCCAGGGACTGATTGGCGGGCTCTGCCTGCCCGTTACTCTGAGGGTGATTCCCGGAGGAGAGACTCACTGTAGTGCCCAATGTCCGACAAAAGGCCCTCCAGACCTTGGATGTAAATTGAGGACCCCGGTCAGACACAATATCAATGGGGACGCCATGGACCTTGATCATGTGGTCTGTCAACAAGATCGCCAAGTCTGAGGGGAGCTTCAGGAGGGCCACCAAATGCACCGCCTTGGAGAAGCGATCCACGATCGTCAGGATTACAGTCTTCCCATGGGAGGGGGGGAGTCCGGTCACAAAGTCCATGGCGATATGAGACCAAGGACGACCCGGGGTGGGAAGGGAATGGAGGAGTCCTGAAAGGGGAGAGGAGTCAGATTTCCCCCTGACACAGGTCTGGCAGGCCCTGACGTAGTTCCGTGCGTCCCGCCGCACCGTGGGCCACCAGAATGCCTACCGGATGAAGTCCACTGTGCGGATGATGCCAGGATGACAAGCGAAGCAACTGGTATTCGCCCACTGGAGAACATCACTGCGGAGGGTGGCCAGGACATAGAGGCAAATCTGGGGGCACCCTACTGGCACAGGCTCTCGGGACTGGGCCTGATGGACCCTCTGTTTGATATCCCAAGTAAGGGCACCAAGGGCGCACAAAAGTGGGATGATGGTTTGGGGGGTGGTCTACCGCCCTGGAACCAACCTGGCATGAAAGCGCGTCCAGTTTGACATTCCGGGCGCCAGGCCAGTAAGTGATGGTAAAATTAAACCGCTGGAAGAATAAAGCCCAGCGAGCCTGCCTGGCGTTCAATCGGTGGGCCAACCACAAGTACTCTAGATTTTTGTGGTCGGTCCACATGATGATGGGGTGAATGGCACACTCCAACCAATGTCTCCACTCCTCTAGTGTCAACTTAATTGTCAGCAGCTCTCTGTCCCCCACATCAAATATGTGCATGTGTGGAGCTTCTGATCTGAGGACATGCGCTGCGACAGCACAGCGCCAACCCCCGTGTCAGATGCGTCCATCTCGAGGATGAACTGGAGCTGTGTGTTGACCTGTGCCAAGATGGGTGTGTCCATGAACAGGCATTTTAATTTGTTAAATGCCTGCCCCACTGCCTCAGTCCAGCGAAAGAGGACATTAATGGAGGTCAGCTGAGTTAAAGGCAGTGCCACCCCACTATAGTTCCTTATGAACCGGCAATAAAAGTTTGCGAACCCGAGGAAGTGTTGGAGCTCCTTACAGGAGTGAGGAGTTGGCTAATCCAGCCCTGCCTTCACCTTGGCCGGGTCGGCAATCAGTTTCCCCTCGGCTACTATGAAGCACAAGAAGGTGGTAGATGAAGTTGAGAACTCACACTTATCGGCTTTGACGTAGAGCCGGTTCTCCAAGAGCCATTGCAGAATGGCCCATACGTGCGCTTCTTGCTCCTCTGGCGAGTGGGAGAAGATTAAAATGTCATCAAGATAAACAAACAAATTGATACAGCATATCACGGAGGACGTCGTTAATTAACCGCTGGAAGACGGCGGAAGCGTTAGTGAGCCCAAAGGGCATCGCACGATATTCAAACTGCCCCTGGTGTGTCTTAAATGCCATCTTCCTCTCATCACCCTCGCAAATGCGGACCAAATGATACGCATTCCTGAGATCCAATTTGGTAAACACCCGGAATGCTGAAGGAGCTTGAATGCTGAATTGATTAAGGGTAGAGGGTACTTGTCCTTAATGGTAATAGCATTAAGCTCCCGGTAGTAGATGCACGGGCGCAGCGAGCCATCCTTCTTTCCGACAAAGAAGAACCCGGCTCTGAGAGGAGCCGAAGATGGCTGAATAAGGTCGGTGTTCAGGGACTCCTTTATATATCTCTCCATCGCCTCCCTCTCCAGCCCAGAAATGCTGTCTAGCTGACTGGTCGGCAGCCTCGCCCCCGGGAGCGGTGAGGCGGCAGCGACAACGCTCTAGACTTGCTAAAGACCTCCCCAAGATCGTGATAAGCCCGGGGGATGAGGCTGAGGTCCGGTGGCTCGACCGGCGAGGGGGAGACAGATAGAGAGGGGGAGCACTCCACTGAGCGCATACAATGGGGCATGCAAAAGGGGCTCCAGGAGGAGATGGTGTTCTTGACCCAGTTGATCATTGGGTTATGCCTCCGGAGCCATGGATACCCGAGGACCACCGGGGAAGATGAAATAGGGAGAACTAAGAAAGTTAGTTCCTCCCAGTGGTTCCTGGAAAGGAGGATGGAGATCGGCACCGTTCTACGAGTGACTACTGCGACCTCCCGGCCAGAATATGGTAGTGATTCTCTGATCACGGGGCAATTTACGTGTGGGAATACCCACCTGCTAAACAAATTCAGCAGATACAAAATTACCCTCCGACTCCAAGTCAACCAGCGCCTTAACCCTCCTCTCAACCCCCAGCAGCTGTACGAGGGCCAAAATAGACAAATTACCGGGGGGGGGGGGATTTTAGTCCCGCCCGCCAGACTCCCCATGGTTACTGACGGGCCGTGTCTTTTGGGTCACTGGCGGCATTCGTCCTGGCTGTGGTTCAGCGAACCACAGCATGGGCACGCGCCGGCTCTTCGCCTTCGCCAGCGCTCCTCATCAATGAGATGCCGACAGAGCTCCATCGGCTTGGGCGAAGAGGCGGTGCCGCCAGTGTCAGTACCCACGGCAGGTCCACGTGCGGCGTGTGGGCGAGAGGAGAACTTACACGCGCACTCACCGTGCCGGTTATCCAATCCGACTGCTTGAGCTATAAGATCGTCGAGAGTCTTAGGGACAGGATGAACTGCCAGTTCGTCCCGCAGCTGTTCGTTCAACCCGTGGAGGAATGCACTGCGCAAGGCAATTTCATTCCACCTCGAGTCTGCAGGAACAACCCGGAACTCCACTGAGTACTTGGCCGCTGACCGAGTGCCCTGGAGGAGCATCATTAAGTGGCTCATCACATTGCCCTCACTCTCGGACCGATCAAACAAGCAGATGAAGGGGTCAACAAATTGACTGAATGTATAGTGCCGCCTCTTGGGGTTGTCTAATGTGGAGTTTGCCCATTCAAGGGCTTGGTCCTTCAGTAACAGCATAAAAAGCTGTATCTTGGCCATGTCCCCTGGGTACTTCTCCCCGACCTGCTCCAAATACATATATGCCTGAATTAGAAATCTTTTACATTTCCCCACCTCCCCTGCATACGGGGTAGGTGTGGGAATGGTGGTGGTACACCACACCATAGTGCGGGGAGCAGGCTGAGGAGGTGGAGCCGGGGGAGACGAATTAGACCAAAGCTGGAGAAGGTTCATTTCCTACTGCGTCAACACAGTGAGCTGGTGCTCTTTCGCTGATAGGCGATCCAGAGCTGACAGCTCCTGTGGCGAAGCACTGGCTGAGCTATCGTTCAGGCTGGCTTGTTCTGTCATGGTTAAGCTGACAGCTCACGTGCACGATGCTAGCACAGGATGGAACCACACAAAGGACCACATATTTTACCCATAATAATAAACACTTTCATTTAAAAACTGCATTTTGTGTTTACGTATGTTACACTCGGAGGGCGAAGAAGAGGACGAGTGGTGGACTTTTCAGCGGTTTATTGACTTTCTTTCACAACACCAGGCACGGCACTCTGACACGGGACATCACCCGATAACGGCCACATCACTCTTCACCATTTTTCCTTCACACTCTAGAACATTCTCCACTCTTCTTCTCTCGCGTTCTAACACTTAACAGCGTCTCATCACTACCGAGCGCCACCTGTGGCACAAAAGCGCTACTGCTTTCACTGACAAACAGTTTAAATTAAAACAGTTCAATTTACAGTCCTTTAGTTACATTTCCTATAAATGCTCATATTTACCATCAACATCTAAATTACAGTCTTTTAGATACTTTTATTAGAAATGCTTATATTAGCCATCAGCATCTAATCAAAAATGTTTTCTGGGGTTTCCTAGAGGTTGTCCAAAATTAAATTTTTCCTACACTCACCCCTCGAAAATTTAATGTCGACCCGACATTACAAACAACTTTCCCAAAACTCTTTTTTTTCACTTTCACAGTCCACATTTGGTAACCATGTATCTCATGTAAGTAGGATATTACTAAACAGGAGTCAGAGTTCATTAAAGTCCATAAAGATGCAAACTGGTAATAGTCCATAGTACAGCATGTATCTCCTGTTCCATGCAATACATTCACAGAAGAGGTCTTTGTGCACGATGACCATCAACCGCTCCTTCCATCATAGTGGGTATCTGCATCGTTCCTGAGAGTAAGGGTACTCAATCTAGTCATAGCCTACCAAATAAACCTTTATGTGATGCCTGTACCTTAGTAACACACTGAAATTTTTTTTTTTTTTTAATCAACCATAAAAGTAACTTGGTGATGAGTTTAGTCACTACTCATTAACTTTCCAAAACATTCATGGACATGGTCTCTAGCTGCTACACACTTTATATTTGTTTTAAACAGATGAAGTGCAAGGTTGGCCTAACTGATCATAAGTAAGTATCAACGTCTGTTTTCTCATTCTTGTAGGATACGTTTTAGCAGGGATCTCGTCAGGTCCCTCCTGGTCACTGGAACTGGACTCCGACAACACATCACCCTGGTCCTGGTCTGCCTCAGCTGGATCTGGGACCGCCGGATTGTTGACCTCTGGTGCCAGCTGCACCTGTGTGACATCATCTGTGTCCTGGTCCTCATCCTCCGGAATAGTGTCACTGTGCGGGTAGAACTCCGGTGCATCGGCTCTCAGTGGACGGTGATTTTGATCCTGTCCAGCTCGTAATCCGATTATGGCACTCCAGCCCTCTTCATCTTCATCGTCCGTGCTGTTTTGTCTGTCCACATTCCTTTGCCTTTTAGACTCTCTTTCTCTTGTTTTATTAGAGGCAGGCTCCACTGTTTCCATGGAAAGAAAGTCACAGGGTAGCAAAAGGTTTCTGTGCATGACCCGAGTGCGCCCCTTGCCATTTTCAGGTCTGATCTCATACACCGGACTGTCTGGGTACTTCTTTTGGGTCACGACATACACCTTGTCTTCCCAGAATGATCTTAATTTTCCTGGCCCACCTTTTTCAGTCAAGTTTCGGACCAGTACTCTGGATCCAGGGGGCAACTCAGCACCGTGAACCTTTTTATCATAAAGGGCTTTACTTCTCATCCCTTCTTTGTTTGCTGTTTTAGAGGCAAGTTTGTAAACTTCAGCCATTGTAGTTCTCCACTTTTCAGCATAGTCCTGCTGAGAAGCACTCTGCTCTCTTGTTGTGAGGCCAAACATTAGATCAATAGGCAACTTTGGACTATGGCCAAATAGCAGAAAATATGGCACGTTCCCCGTAGCCTCACTGCGCGTGCAATTATAGGCATGAACCACTTTTGCCAGAGAAGACTTCCAATCTGCCTTGGCTGCTTCGGGCAAGTTTCTGAGCATTACCAACAGGGTGCGATTGAATCGTTCCACCTGCCCATTCCCTTGGGGATGGTAGGGCGTTGTTCGGGACCCCTGCACACCACTGTACTCCTGGAGTTTTGCAAAGAGTTTATTTTGGAACTCTCTACCCTGATCATGATGGAGACGTGTGGGGAAGCCAAATTTGAGGGCGAAATCCCCAAATATCTTCTCAGCAGTGGTGTGGGCAGCTTTGTTGCGACAAGGATAAGCCTGGGCAAAGCGAGTGAAGTGGTCCATTAGAACCAGGATATACTCATATCCTCCTTTGCACCTCTCAAAGTGCAGGAAATCAACGGACACCAGTTCGAATGGATACGTGGTGACAATGTTAGTCAGTGGTGCCCGTGTTATCTTATTGGGATGTTTATTCTTCAAACAACTGCAAACTTTAGTGATGTAGTGCTCAGCATCCCTTTGCATATGAGCCCAATAAAAGTGCTCCCTTATCAAGTTCATCACTCTCTCTACCCCTAAATGGCCCATGTTTTCGTGGAACTCTTTAAACACGAGCTTGTGAAACTTTTGGGGTAGAAGTAGCTGGTCATGTGATGCCGTTCTCCTGTAAAGCAGTCCATCATCTTCTAGGTACAGCTTGTGTTTTTGCCTGACTAAAGCTGCAATCTTACTGTTCAGCTGTTTTCCACTTCTTGGCCATTGTTTTGACACCACATAATTCAACACCTCTCCAATCACAGAGTCTTCTTCTTGAGCTCTTTTTAGAGCAGTCTTTGATATTTCAGCTACAGAGCTGGCTTCTTTATCTGCTTCACTAATGAGAGTAGAAATGGTGACTGGGCAGAACCATGGTTCATTTTCTTGTGACTTTACCTTGATTGCCTGCACCACACAGTGCATTACATCAGGATCAACATTTTGTGTGCATTTGTTCATGTACTGCTCCATATCTAGGGGCATATGTGAAAGGCCGTCTGCATCTCTGTTTGCTTTCCCAGGGCGGTACTTAATCACAAACTGGAAATCAGGTAGTTCTGCTACCCACCTCTGTGTGGTTGCATTTAACTTTGCGGTGGTGAGCACATACGTTAGGGGATTATTGTCCGTATAGACAGTGAATGGTGGGGAATAGTACAGGTAATCCCGAAACCTCTCACAGATGGCCCACTTCATGGCAAGAAACTCCAGCTTCCCTGAATGAAGGTGGTAGTTCTTCTCTGGATTTGACAGTGTCCTGGAGCCATACGCTATCACCACCAGTTTGCCTTGTTGTCGCTGACATAACACTGCCCCAAGCCCCTCCTGTGAAGCGTCACAGTGCAAAATGAAGGGTTCCTCAAAGTTCGGGTAACTTAACACTGGGGGCTGGGAGAGAAAGTCAGCAAGCTGACAGAGTACTGCATGATGCTCAGGGCACTACCTGATTACATGGGATGAGGACAACTGGCCACTTTCTTTCTTTTTGACATGTTTTTTCGAGTTTTTCTTTGCTTTATCTGTGTGGTCGTTAGCAAGAAGGTCGTAAAGAGGCTTTGCTATACGGGAGAAGTTTGGAATATAGCTGCGATAATATGAAATAAAGCCTAGCAATTTCCTAATCTATGTGGCTGTGGTCTGTGGGGAAGTGTCCGGGCACCCGCTGGAACACTATCTCACACTGGAGTAAAAATCCCCTAGCCTCCCCTAGCTTACCGCTAAATCGAGTGGGGGTGGGAACTGGCACTAGCTGGGACTTGGGAGCCTGACTAGCCTGACTGGGTGGTGAGCTAGCGGGAGCTGAGGCGCTACTTGGAGCCAGTGAGAATGCCTGCGGCACAGCAAGACGATCCAGCCGACTGTTAATTTGGACCAACTGCTTTAGGATGACCTGTTGCTGGTAAGCTAACTGATCCACCCGAGCCTCTAGGTTGTTAACTCGGCACACTAGTGCGCTGTCCGCTGGGTCACTTTGGCAGAGCCGTACTGACATGATTGATAGACCCAGGGAACAGACACAGGCTCGGGAATAGATTCAGTTATCTTTATTATAAAGTGTGGGTGTGTGTATGTGTGTGTATGTCTGCGATGGCGTCGTAGCAGGGGGTGAGCAGAGCGCCATATGACCTGGCAACCCTATGGACAGAGTAGAGACACAGATGTTAGTACAGCCCTTCAGAGGGAATGTATTGTGAATGACTGGGGCTTAATGTTTGCAGGGGAGGTGATGCGCTCAGGTTGGCCTGTAGGTTACAGCCAGGAGGACAGTGCCTGCCGTCACGGTGCAGCTGGTGAGAAGAAGGATTCCCCAGGGGAAGCGTGGCCAGGTCTGCCACCAGGAGGAAGGAATCCGCCGCCACGGAACTCCGCCTGTGCATAAGGGACCAGCGTAGAGAAGAGGTGAGTAATAAATGGCTTACTTGGAGGGTCGGAGATTATCTTGCAGAAGATGAGGCTGGAGACAAAGAAGGCTTAGGAATGCCGGCAATGGCAGGACGATTATCAGAAGGAGGCGAAGATGAGAGCAGGACTCTTCAGCCCAAGGAGACAGACGGCTCCATGCCGATCTGAAGGCAGAGCGGTTTACATAGCCCGAGTGTGATGGAGAGCCAGTGTGCGCACAGCTGCGGGAGATAATGATGCAGAGCGAGCCATCACAGTTAGATCACATCTCACTGTTTATGTACCCAGCCTACAGACAAAAGTTGAAACAAACAAACCCTGTCATTAAGCAAATTAAGCGCTGGACTCCAGAGACTGAGAGCACCCTACAAGATTGTTTTGCTTGCACACACTGGGATGTGTTTAAAGCTGCAGCCACCCGAGAGGACTCTTCTGTAAACATACAGGATTATGCTGAATATGTGACTGGGTACATCAGCATGTGCGTTGACACCATCGTATCCACCATACAGGTCAGGAAGTTCCCCAACCAGAAGCACTGGATCAACAGTCAGGTACATCAGATGCTGTGTGCTTGCTCTTGTGCATTTAAATCAGGCTGTGAGGTCAAGTACAAAGCTGCAAAGTATGGACTGAGGAAGAATAACAAGTGCCAAGAGGCAATACAGAGAAAAGTTGGAGAACCTCTACTCCACTCCTGACCCAGGGCGCATGTGGCAAGGCCTGCAACACATCACAGACGACAAGAAGACGAACAGCAGCACCACTAGCTCCAAAGACAGCCTGCCGGATGATCTCAACATCTTTTACACCTGCTTTGAGACCACGACCTACAGTACAGAGAAGAGACACACACTCATGCACCCCCCCCCCCCCCCACCACCACCACTAAGAGTCCCACCAGACCAGGTAAACAAAGCACTGAGGAAAATCAACCCCCACAAAGCAGCAGGACCCGACAACATACTTGGGCGGGCCCTCAGAGCATGCGCTGCCGAGCTGACCGACATTCTCACATCCATCTCTTACCTCTCCCTCAACCAGAACGTAGACCCCTCCTGCTTCAAAACCACAACTATCATCCCCCTCCCCCAAAAGGAGCCCACTGACCTGTCTGAATGATTACAGACCGGTAGCACTCACTCAAATCATCATGAAGTTCTTTGAGAGACTGGTGCTGCCCCTCATCCAGGACAGCATACTGGGCACCCTGGACCCCTGCAGTATGCCTACCGGCCCAACAGGGTCCACCTCAGATGCCATTGCTGCAGCACTCTATTATTCTCTCTCCCACCTGGAAGTTAAAGACTCCTACATTAGGATGCTCTTTGTCGATTACAGCTCCGCCTTCAACATGGTCATCCCCCCAAACTCACCGACAAACTGTCTTCACTTGGTCTGCACCCCACCCTCTGTGACAGGCTACTGGACTTTCTAACTGGCAGGCCTCAGCCTGTCAGGATGGGTAACAGGACATCAGCCAGCATCATCACGAACACAGGTGTCCCACAGGGTTGTCTTCTCAGCCCCATCCTCTATAGCCTCTTCACCCATGACTGTGCTGCCTCCACAAGGACAATATCATCCTTAAGTTTGCGGATGACACAGCAGTGATAGGACGCATCACTGGTGATGACAAAGCATCCTACAGGAGGGAGGTGGCCAACCTGGTGGAACATCCTGACCAACTGCATCACTGCGTGGTACGGCAGCACAACAACCCTGGATCACAAACGCCTCCAGAGAGTGGTGATAACAGTGGAGAAGATCATCAGAACTCCACTCCCCTCTCTGCAGAGCATCTACCACTGCAGAGACCAAAGGAGAGCTGACGCCATCCTCTGGGACCCTACCCACCCCCAGCACAGACTGTTCACTCTTCTACCCTCAGGCCGGAGGAACAGAAGTGTGAAATACCGGACAACCAGAATGAAAAACTCCTTCTTTCCCACTGCCATTAGACTCCTGAACAAATAACAACTCCCAAAACTCCGCAACACAGCTTTGCATATAGGAACTCACACCGGCTGCTAAATTTGCACACTGCTCACCTGTACAGTAGATATAGTCTCACCCATCTGATGTCATCTCTGCTGCTAATTATAATGTACAGTCTACTAGTACTATCGTTAGAAATATTAGCACCGGGTGCTAATTTGTAATTTGTAATTATACACTGCTCATTGCACAATGCTCATTTGCACACTGTACATAGGTTTATGCCATCTCAGGTTCACATAATCTCTGATATCAAGATACCACTATCACTTTAGTCATCCAGTGAATTTTCAATTTCATTCTTTCTTGTCTGACTGCTTTAACGGCTTTAACTGTCCAAATTGCCTTGTGTGTGCTATTTGTACGCATTAGTTTTAGTATTTAGTGTCAAGGTGTACTTAAGGAGTCCTAATTGCCTAACTATGTGTTGGTATGTGTGTCATTAGCATCCATTAGTATTAGGATTGAGTGACTGTGTTAGTGTGTCATTACTTCATTAGAATTGTTGTTTCTGTACCTATTACCTTGGTATTCGTTTGGAGAGCAAAGTAAGAATTTCATTGCTCAGGAAATGTAGCATTTCTTAACTGTCAACATGATAATAAAGCCTTTGAATCCTTGAATGAAAATTGAAAATTCACTGGATTACTACAACATGACCCTGAGTAAGTAAAAATTCACTGGATGAGTATGACTCGCCTCTGAAAATACCTAATAGACTGTACAATGGTAATTTTACACCGCATTCCAAATTATTATGCAAATAGGATTTTAGTGTCATAAACATTCAATTTTTTTTTTCATTTTAACTCATGGATGGTATTGTGTCTCAGGGTTCTTTGGATCACTGATATCAATGTCAGACACCTGTCATAATTAGCTTGCCAGGTGAGCCCAATTAAAGGAAAACTACATAAAAGCTTCAAATAGTGCAATGCCTTGGACAAGGAGCTGCTAAAATGCCGTTACAATGCAGCAAACAGGTATTTGAAGCTGTTGGTGCCTCTGGAGTCCAATGAACCTCAAGGTGTAGGATCCTCCAATGTCATGAGCAGTGGGAGCATGCCCCTCCCCTCCGGTTCCACCTCCTCCAGCTCATCATGGCACCTGAGGCAGAAGACACACCTGCGCCCGCTCATCAGCCAGCGTGCTTAAGGAGGCCTCCTCTGCATAGTCAACGCTGGCTCGTCTGGGTATACTGCCCGTCAATCAGACTAGCTCTTATCGTCGGAACCGTTAACATGTTGTTAACCTCCTTTTTCTCCTCTCTTTCAGGTTGCTGCCACCGTGTAGGTGCGTCCCCGGGACTGCGCGCGCTCTCCTGCTCCACCTCACTGCCCATCAGCAACTTCATTTCCCCGGTCAGGCACCATCAGCTTCGCTACGCCCCCCTACCCTACTGGTTCATCTATTCCCCGCTGGGTCCTGCCGGTCATCCCTGGATTTCCTAAGTAAGTGGCAATTTGGCTCGCCCATTTTCCCCTTACTCCACTCCTCAGCTCACGGCTCTCGTCTTCTCTCCACAGGTCCATTCCTCTGGTGAGTGACTGTTTCTGTAGCTGTGCATCGCTGTGTTTTGCTATTAATAAACTGTCAAACGTGCCCCTCTGTGTGGTTCATCTTGTGTTTGGCATCGTGCGTGTGAGCTGTCAAAACTTAACACATCATGACAGAATGAGCCAGCCAGGAAGGTAGCTCAGCCGGTGCCTCACCGTAGGAGCAATCCGCTATGGACCGCCTAGCAGCGACTGAGCAGTGGCTCACTGTGTTGACGCAACAAGTGTCCAACATGTTGACTTTATGGTCCGCGGCACATCCCGCGGCTGCACCCCCTCAGCCTGCTCAGCGCGCTATGCACCGTACTTTCTCCATTCCCATGCTTTCCCCATACACGGGGGAGGTGGGGAAAGGTAAACCATTCATTCTTCAAGTGCAGATGTACCTGGAGCGAGTTGGGGAGGAGTATCCGGGGGATGTAGCTCGGATCCAGTTTTTCACCTTGTTGCTCAGGAATCGAGCCCTGGAGTGGGCCCAGTCCACTCTAGATAACCCCGATGGGCGCTGATACACGTTTGACCAATTTGTGGCCACATTTAAGTGCGCGTTTGGCCTGACCGAGTATCAGGTCAATGACATGAGCCGCCTACTGACTCTCCGCCAGGGTACCCGGTTGGTGGCCGAGTACTCAGTGGAGTTCCGGGTTGTGGCGTCCGAGTGGGTGGAACGAGACGGCATTACGCAGCGCGTTCCTCCACGGGTTGAACGACCAACTCCGTGATGATCTGGCGGTTCATCTTGTCTCAGAGACGCGCGGCGACCTTATAGATCAGGCGGTAGGGCTGGACAATCGGTACCGTGAACGTGCGAAGGAGCGCAGTCCCACTCTTTGCCCACACGCCGAGCGCATATCTGCTGTGGTTACTGGAGCTGGCAGCGACGGTGCTTCGCCTGAACCGATGGAGCTCTCTTGGAGCCTAACCAATGATGAGCGTTGGTGAAGGCGAAGGGCCAGTGCGTGCATGTATTGTGGTTTGCTCAACCACAGTCTGGACGAATGCTGCCAGCGGCCAAAAGATGTGGTCCGTCAGTAACCGGGGGGGGGGGGGGTGTCTGGTGGGCGGGACCAAATCTACTCCCCCCCGGCAAATTTTGTATTTCGGCCCTCGTGCAGTTGCCAGGGGTCAAGAGGAGGGTTTGGGCGCTGATTGACTCGGGGTCGGAGGGTAATTTCGTTTCCGCTGCTCTCGTCGAGCAGGTGGACATTCCCACGCGTAAATTCACCGCAATCAGAGAGTTACTGCCATATCCGGCAGCGAGCTCGTGGTGGTCACCCTAAGCATGGTGCCTATACTCATCCTTCTTTCCGGGAACAACCTGGAGGAACTTTCGTTCCTGGTTCTCCCAGTATCATCTTTCCTGGTGGTCCTAGGTTTCCCGTGGCTCCAGAAACACAACCCAATGATCAATTGGGCTAAAAGAACCATCTCCACTTGAAGCCTGTTTTGTATGGCCAACTGTATGTGTTCAGCTGAATGCTGCCCATCGCTCTCTGTTCCCCCCTCCCGGGCTGAGCCGTGGGACCTCAGCCTCATCCCTCGGGCTTATCACGACTTGGCCTATGTTTTTAGCAAGTCAAGGGCACTGTCGCTGCTGTCTCACCGCTCTTACGACTGTACTATAGATCTCATCCCCGGGGCGAGGCTGCCATCTAGCTGGCTGTACAGCATTTCCGGCCCGGAGAGGGAGGCGATGGAGCAGTACATCAAGGAGTCGCTGAATGCCGGCCTCATTCGGCCATCTTCGGCCCTGCTCGGGGCCGAATTCTTCTTCGTCGTGAAGAAGGATGGCTCACTGCGCCCGTGCATTGACTACCAGGAGCTCAACACTATTACCATCAAGGACAAGTACCCTCTGCCATTGATCAATTCAGCGTTCAAGCTCCTTCAGCATTGACGCATATCATTTGGTCTGCATTCATGAGGGCGATGAATGGAAGAAGGCTTTTAAGACACATCAGGGCCAGTTCGAATACTTAGTGATGTCATTCGGGCTCACTAATGCCCCTGCCGTCTTCCAGCGATTAATTAATGACGTCCTTCGCGATATGCTTTATCAATTCGTGTTCGTCTACCTTGATGACATTTTGATTTTCTCCCGCTCGCCAGAGGAACACGAGGTCCACGTGAGGGCTGTTTTGCAACAACTCTTGGAGAATCAGCTGTTCGTGAAGGCCAAGAAGTGTGAATTCTCTAGACCATCAACCACCTTCTTGGGCTTCATCGTGGCTGAGGGGGAGCTGATTGCTGACCCGGCCAAGGAAAGGCAGTGTTGGATTGGCCAATGCCCCACTCCCGCAGGGAGTTCCAATGCTTCCTCGGGTTCGCAAATTTCTATCGCAGGTTCATTCGGAACTACAGTGGGATTGAACTGCCTTTAATGCAGGTGATCTCAGTTGAAGTCCCCTTTTGGTGGACTGAGGCAGCTGAACTGGCGTTTAACAAATTAAAGCACCAGTTCGTGAAAAGACCTATCTTTGCCCAGGTCGACATGCAGCTTCCTTTCGTTCTCGAGGTGGATTGTGCGCTGTGCTGTCACAGCGCACGCCCCCCGATCAGAAGCTTTGCCCATGCGCATATTTCTCTTGGCGGCCCACGCCGGCCGAGAGGAACTATGACGTAGGGGACAGAGAGCTGCTGGCCATTAAGTTGGCACTTGCGGAGTGGAGGCACATCATGTGGACCAACCACAAGAACCTCGAGTACTTGCGGGAATGCCAGGCAGGTCCGCTGGTCACTATTTTTCCAGCGATTTAACTTTACTATCACTTACCGGCCTGGCCCCTGGAATACCAAACCGGACGCACTTTCATGCCAGTTTGATTCCGAGGATGTAGCACCCCCCCAAAAAAAACCCCATCGTGCCACCCACATGCGTCATTGGAGCCCTTACTTGGGATATTGAGCGGAAGGTCCGCCAGGCCCAGGCCCAGGAGCCTGTGCCAGTAGGGTGCCCCTGGAACCGTCTGTATGTCCTGGCCACCCCCCACAGTGACGTTATCCAGTGGGGTCATACCAGTCGCTTTGCCTGCCACTCTGGCATCGCCCGGACCATTGACTTCGTTAGGCGGGCATTTTGGTGGCCCACGCTGCGGCAGGACATCCAGGAGTACGTCAGAGCCTGCCAGACATACGTCCAGGGTAACAATGACTCCTCCCCCCCATCGGGACTCCTTCACCCCCTCCCCATCCCTGGTCGGCCGTGGTCCCACATTGCCGTGGATTTTGTTACCGGGTTGCCCTCCTCCCACGGCAAAACGGTCACTCTGACCATCGTGGATCGCTTCTCCAAGGCGGTCTATCTGGTGGCCCTTCCCAAACTCCCGCTGTCCTTGGAGACAGCGGTCCTCCTCACCGATCACGTCATCAAGATCCACGGCATTCCTATTAACGTTGTGTGGGACCGGGGTCCCCAATTCATGTCCCAGGTTTGGAGGGCCTTTTGTCGGACGCTGGGAATGACTATGAGCCTCTCATCAGGAAATCATCCTCAGAGCAATGGGCAGGCGGAACACGCCAACCAGTCCCTGTAGGCTGCCTTGCGGTGCGTAGCAGCCGATAACCCCTCATCCTGGAGCACGCACCTGACATGGGTTGAATATTCCATGAACTCTGCGGTATCATCCGCCACCGGACTAACTCCCTTTGAGGCGTCGTTGAGGTACATGCCGCCTCTTCTCCCTATGGCTGAGAGGGAGGTTTTGATGCCATCCGTAGGGGCGTATGCGCGGCGCTGCTGGCGTGTCTGGAGATCCACTCGGGCCACCCTGATCCGCACCACTGAACACACCCAGGCCGCTGCTGATCGCAAGTGGGTGCCGACCCCCAAGTACGTCGTGGGACAACAGGTCTGGCTGGCATCTAGCCAGATCCCCCTCAAAGGTAAATCCAAGAAGCTGTTTCCCCGCTTCCTTGGGCCGTTTCCCATCGCCAGGGTAGTCAACGATGCATCGGTTCAACTTAAACTGCCCTCGTCCGTACGGGTGAATTCCACTTTCCATGTTAGCAACATCAAACCCCTCTCGACCAGTCCCCTTTGCCCCCCTCCCCCACCTCCTCCTCCTCCCCGTATCATCGATGGCCACCCCGCGCACACTGTTCTGCGGATTCTGGTTGTTCACCGCCGAGGGCGGAGCCTGCAGTATCTCATTGATTGGGAGGGTTATGGGGCGGAGGAGCAATCCTGGACTCCCTCATCACGGGTGTTGGACAAAGAGATGCTCTGGGCTTTTCACTGTGCCCACCCGGACAAGCCCTCCGGTCCGCCAGGAGGCGTCCCTAGAAGGGGGGGCCCTGTCATGAGCAGCAGGAGCGCGCCCCTCCCCTCTGGTCCCATCTCCTCCAGCTCATCACGGCACCTGAGGCAGAAGACACACCTGCGCCCACTCATCAGCCAGCATACTTAAGGAGGCCTCCTCCACGCAGTCGGTGCTGGCTTGTCTGGGTATATTGCCTGCCAATCGGACTAGCTCTTATCGTCGGAACCATTAACACGTTGTTAACCTCCTTTTTCTCCTCTCTTTCAGGTCACTGCCACCGTGTAGGTGTGTCCCTGGGACTGCACACGCTCTCCTGCTCCACCTCACTGCCCACCAGCAACTTCATTTCCCCGGTCAGGCACCATCAGCTTCATTACTCCCCCCTACGCTGGGGGGACGGTCGGTCCCCTCCTGGACCCGCTACAGTTTGCCTACCATGCCAACAGGTCTGTGGACGACGCAGTCAACCTGGCCCTCCACTCCATCCTGCAGCACCTGGACTCCCCGGGGACCTACACCAGGATTCTGTTTGTGGACTTCAGCTCTGCATTCAACACCATCCGTCCCGCTCTGCTCCAGGACAAGCTGTCCCTGCTCGATGTGCCTGACTCCCTCTGCAGGTGGATCACCAACTTCCTGACGGACCGGAGGCAGCATGTGCGGCTGGGGAAGTCTGTCTCGGACTCTGTTAGCATCAGCATCGGATCACCCCAGGGCTGTGTACTTCCCCACTACTCTTCTCCCTTTATACCAACTCCTGCACCTCCTCCCACCAGTCTGTTAAGCTGATTAAGTTTGCGGACGACACCACCCTCATCGGGCTCATCTCCAACGGCGACGAGTCCGTCTACAGGAAAGAGGTGGCCCAGCTGGTGTCCTGGTGCAGCCACAACAACCTGCAGCTGAACGCTCTGAAGACAGCGGAGATGATTGTGGGCTTCAGGAAAGTCACAACCCCCCTGCCCCCCCTCACCATCACAGGCTCTCCCATCACCATTGCAGATTCCTTCCGCTTCTTGGGCACCACCATCACCCGGGACCTCAAATGGGAGCCAACCATCAGCTCCCTCATCAAAAAGGCCCAGCAGAGGATGTTCTTTCTGCAGCAGCTGAGGAAGCTCAAGCTACCCACCAAGATGTTAGTGCAGTTCTACACGGCCATCATCGAGTCCATCCTCACCTCCTCCATAACCGTGTGGTACGCAGGAGTCACTGCCAGGGACAGACTAAGGCTGCAGCGCGTCGTGCGCACTGCTGAGAAGGTGATCGGCTGCAAGCTCCCATCTCTCCAGGACCTGTACATCTCCAGGACCCGGAGGCGTGCTGGCCGGATCATAGCCGATCCTTCACACCCTGGTCATGTACTGTTTGCCCCCCTCCCCTCAGGTAGAAGACTTCGGTCCATTCAGACTAAAACCTCCCGGCACATGAATAGCTTTTTCCCCTCTGCCATCAGACTGCTGAACATTAAGTGACTTATTGACTCTCGTGCACTATGTACAGCAGCTCAACCAGACTCATGTCATTCATCACTGTTTTTCTGTTGCATTATCAACTGCACTGTGGTACCCCATGTTATCTGCTACTTGCTAATTTATTTAAAACTGCCTTGACTAGTATTACTCATTATTACTATTATTATTATTATTATTACTTATTTTTCTACACTTATTGCATGTTTTTAGTCCTTTAGTTTTTTAGTTTTTTACCGAGACAAATTCCTAGTTTGTGTACTACATGAACAATGGCAATAAATCTGATTCTGATTCTGATTCTGATTCTCCTCACCCTCTCCACCTCAAGCCCCCAGATGAACAGCAGCCTCATGTCAACTATCATCTCTTTCGTCTTGTCCGTGTTGAGGGTGAGGTTGTTGTCCTCACACCATGACACCAGGCTGGCCAACTCCCTCCTGTAGGATGCTCCATCACCACCAGTGATGCGTCCTATCACTGCTGTGTCATCCGCAAACTTTAAGATGACATTGTCCTTGTGGGAGGCAACACAGTCATGGGTGAAGAGGCTGTAGAGGATGGGGCTGAGAAGACAACCCTGTGGGACACCTGTGTTCGTGATGATGCTGGCTGATGTCCTGTTACCCATCCTGACAGACTGAGGCCTGCCAGTCAGAAAGTCCAGTAGCCAGTCACAGAGGGTGGGGTGCAGGCCAAGTAAAAACAGTTTAGCCCCTTTTCCACTAGTACCTGTTTAGCCCGGTACAGCACAGCATAGTTTTATTCAGTTCAGCCCACTTTTGTTTCCGTTACACCAGAGTACCGCTTGATGTGGGTGGGATTTGGTACAAGAAGGAGGCGCAACCCTCCTTTGATGTAAAACACGTTACACATAAGCAACACAATATCAAAACACAAGATGGAGGATTACAAGAGGATGATTTTCTTACTGCTCGCACTGTGGCTTTTTGTCACAGTAAAGGCCAAACAGGAGAGCCAGAGAAGGCTACGTGCTTTTGTATTATGAAAATAAAATTTTTGTACCCTTTTCAGCTACGTCTCCTATTTTTGTTTTAATGGGTTATTTGTGAAGGTAAGAGTGATTAAATGCTGAAAGACAGGGGAAGCTATCTACGAGTAATCCAGCAGTTAGATATATCACTTTTGGTTTGATGCAAGTCTGTTAACAGAATTATGAATCGTGTTGAAACACGTTAAATCCCATGTAACCCTATTCCATTATACTGAAAAACTTAAATGTTTTGTTTACCTTTTCTTACCCCTTAGCATTTCTGGCAGTTTTGCAGTGTGGAAAAGCAGAATTTTGGTTAAGAAAGATCTTTCATTATTCACCATTACACACAGATAACATGAAAACATTGCACGACTGGATTATCACAATGTGTCTAAATATTTTTTAACTACAAAGTCAGGATACACTGCATCACAAGATTTTGTTGGTCCAAAACTGCTCCCACAACCTACAATCGTGAAAAAATTAGTACTCCCTGTATTAGCCTGTGTGGTGTTTTGTAACATATTTGGACATATGGATATTTAATATCAATGTTAAAAATACAGGGAGAATCATGTAATACAACTAAACAATTAAAAATGAAAAGCTTTTTTTTTTCAAATTTTCTGTAAAATGTAATTCTAAACAAATAGTGAGGAATAAATTAGGCCACCCCCCATCTTTTTAGGACATATCCCCATTCATTCACACTGAAAATGGCTAAAATAAATGTTTTATGCAAATAAAAGCAAAAACAGGGTTAGACATAGATAGGAACATTTCTTAATGCAGAACTGAATAGTTAATGGTGTCCTAATTTTTTTTTTACAACTGTACACCTTGACCTTGCTCTATTGACTTTTAAAGGATGTCTCAGTAATTATTAGACTCCATAATATACTCCAATAAAATTGTCTACCAACCCTTTTTTTTGGAAAAACTTTGGAGAAAATTGGTAATAACAGACAAAACACAATCATGATGCCAACAGTCACTGGTTTATTACAAGTTGCAGCCCAGTTACTCATTGTTTTGTTTTGCATGTAAACATGTTAAAAAGACACTTGTGCAGAGACTGGGTCACACACACCGGCCACTCGTCATGAGGTTGCCCAGTATAGCCAGGAAAGCCTGATGGAAGGAAGCAGTTTGAGCCATCTCATCCCTTCATAAGGAGGCTTCTTACTTCATGTGCTTCATTGGCAAACCGGTTGATGGTCTGCATGTGCTGGGCAAGTGCTTCACTGTGCAGTTCACGCCGCTGTTAAAACTGCAGTTCTTGGAGCCGCACCTCATCACCATTCATCTGGGCAAACACAGTGGCAAGCTTCGCTGTGGGGTGACTCCTTTTCTTCTTGCCTACACGAAAGACAGTAATGGGTGGTGGTTAGTTAAAGCAAGTTCAAAACATATACTGTATATGGGAAATACACTTCATATACTGTATATGGGAAATACACTTCATATACTGTATATGGGAAATCCAAGTGGTGGAGTGTGACAAAAACGCTTCGTTGTTGTATATAAGCACAATTTCCATGTTGCTGTGCCTCAGTAGAGCAGATTTTGCAAGCGCCAGGTTATGTTTAAAATAATTTGTTTTTATTGAGGCCTCAGAAATCTGAATGAGTTAATACAGTCAGTTGACTTGAATCATTTGAATGAAGCACGTTGACTGCAAGCACATTCAAAAGTGAATTCTTGTGCTACATCAGTTTTTCAAAAACAAGAATTTTATCACTACTTCCTCCACCACAGCTAAAAATGGGACCAGGTCGTGGACCACTGACAAGTGAGCACCCAAGGATCCACTCTGTACATGTACATTTTTAAGCAAGTGAATCATGATGGAAAAGAAATAGCACGGCAACACTGTTGTTGGAAAATCCACAGAATAGGAATGTGGGTCAATTATAAGGCTTTATGGAATTATATGAATCACTTTATAAATCACTGGTTTGAAAATGCACTTGTATATGTTGAGATTTTCATTCTTGGGGTCCACTTGACCTGCATCCGTAAACAAAACAGGGTGTTAATCTTTTGTTTATTGCGCTTTACCAGTACGTGAACGTGACGTGCCACATGTTGACGGAGCTGGAGCTGGTGATGCGGCTGGTACTGGTACCCCTGGCATGTGGAAACAGATTCTAGAAAGAAAATACACACACAACTTAATGCACAGCACGAAAAGTGCAACACGTACACAAAACTTTTTAATCAGGATTAGCATAGTTTGTTGTTTTGCTCTCACAAGCAAATAATTCAGACAGAGCATGCACGAATCATCTGTTGCTAGCGCGCTAGCACTCCTAGCTAACACACACTAGTCAGGAGAGAACGGCATTGTTATTGCTCAAAAAAGTGAGCGAGGCACCAATAGACTAAATAAGCGAAAAGATGCATAATATCACAAAGCACTCACCATCCATGGTTTGTAACAATAACGTGGCCGGGTCGACTCCTATTTCCCTCCCATTACTGACCGATGACTGTAAATGGCGTCCATTTGGTTTAACTACTTCCACTGCTTTCTGTTCACCCCACTTCGACCGTTGTGGTCCTTGATGACCCGGAAATCGCATTTCATTTTCTTCAGCTTCTCCCTACATTGTTTTACTGTCCGGTTGTATCCGCGGGCGGACAACTTCTCCGTGACCTCATGGAAAATTTTCTCATTGCGGTGCGCTCCATCTTACTCTCTCTGGATTCTATTGTCAGCCACTATGCACAGAAAAGTCTGCACCTCCTTGTTGGACCACGGTGTAGATTTCCGTAAAGCTGACGTCATCTCTACCGTTTATAGTGATTACGTGCTGAAGAATTTTTGCAAATGGTGGTTGTAGATTCAGCAGAAGAATGGTGCTCTCATGGCGTTATGCCCGGGCCAATCAGTGGCCTGCAGTCTTTTGACGTCAAATTTTCAGGTTGGAACGGAATGCTTAGAACCAGTCTGGAGTGGGTCCGAAACCAGGACCGAAACCGTTACAGTTCCTAATGGAAAAGCCTACAAAGCGTGCCGAACCAAACTGAACAGGGCCAAACAGGTACTAGTGGAAAAGGAGCTATAGTAGGTGAGTTTGTGGGGGATGACCGTGTTGAAGGCAGAGCTGTAGTTGACAAAGAGCATCCTGATGTAAGAGTCTTTATCTTCCAGGTGGGAGAGAGAATAATGGAGTGCAGCAGCAATGGCATCTGAGATGGACCTGTTGGGCCGGTAGGCATACTGCAGGGGTCCAAGGTATCCGATATGCTGTCATGAATGAGGACCAGCACCACTCTCTCGAAGCACTCCATGATGACTGGAGTGAGTGCTACCGGCCTGTAATCATCCAGGCAGGTCGGTGGGCTCTTTTTGGAGAGGGGGACGATGGTTGTAGTTTTGAAGCAGGAGGGGACTATGTTCTGGTTGAGGGAGAGGTTTAAGATGGATGTGAGAACATCAGTCAACTCGGCAGCACGTGCTTTGAGAGCCCGCCCAGGTATGTTGTCGGGTCCTGCTGCCTTAGTTAGTTAGTTAGTTAATTCCTTTCACACCATGTTGGTGTATGGGGCGGCGCCTATCTCCCTTTCTCTAACCCTAGGCCACACAGCTACTGTAAGTAGTGAAAGCTACAGTGGGGGGTCAGTCCTCTGGTAGCTCTGTGCGTAACTTTACTTTCCCCTTTCCATTATGCGGAGCACCACGCTAGAAGGCAGAAAGTACCATTTTTATATGGTCTTTGGTATGACCCGGCAGGGATTTGAACCCCTGCCTCCCGGGTGTGGGGCGGATGCTCTACCAACTGAGCCACCACTCCGGTCCTGCTGCCTTGCAGGGGCGGATATTCCTCAGTGCTTTGTTTACCTGGCCTGATGAGACTTTTAGTGGAGGGGGAGGCTGCGTGTGTGTGTGTCTCCTCTCTGCACTGTAGCTGGAGGTCTCAAAGTGGGTGTAAAAGATGTTGAGATCATCTGGAAGGCTGTCTGTGGGGCTAGTGGTGTTGCTGGTAGTTCTCTTGTAGTCTGTGATGTGCTGCAGGCCTTGCCACATGCGCCCAGAGTCAGGAGTGGAGAAGAGGCTGTCCAGCTTTTCTCTGTACTGCCTCTTGGCTGTTGTTATAGCCTTCCTCAGTCCATACTTTGCAGCTTTGTACTTAGCCTCATTGCCTGATTTAAATGAAAGAGAGTGAGCATGCAGCATCTGACGTACCTGACTGTTAATCCAGGGCTTCTGGTTGGGGAACTTCCTGACTTGTATGGTGGGTACGATGGTATCAACACAAGTACTAATGTACCAGCATAGTCCTCTATGTTTACAGAAGAGTCCTCCCAGGTGACTGCGGCTTTAAACACATCCCAGTCTGTCCTGGCAAAACAGTCTTGCAGGGTGCTGTCAGCCTTTGGAGTCCAGCATTTAATTTGTTTAAGAACAGGGTTTGTTTGTTTCAGTCTTTGTCTGTAGGCTGGTTTCATGAACAGGGAGATGTGATCTGACTGTTCGAAGTGGGGGCGGGGTGCCGTTCTGTATGCATCACATTTATTGGTGTAAACATGGTCCAATGTGTTATTATCAAGGGTGGGAATGTCCACATGTTGGTAATATTTGGGAAGTACAGTCTGTAAATTGCACTGTTAAAGTCACCAGCAACAATAAAGCAGCATCGGGATGGGACATCTCTAATGCGCTGATGACGTCATGGAGTTTGCGGAGTGCTGCTGTGTAGCTGACTCGTGGGGAAATGTAAATAGCAGCCAAAAACAGAGCGGTGAATTCCCTCGGTAAATAATAGGGACGGCATTTCAGCAGTAAAACCTCCACATCAGGCGAACGGTGCTTGTAAACAGTCTGTACATCTCCACACCACAAGTTGTTTATAAACACACACACACACCCCTCTCATCTTACCTGTGGCTGATGTCCGCTCTGCCCGATGTATAGAGTGGGTCTGTAGCTGAACGGCACACTCAGGGACTTTGTCTGAGAGCCAGGTCTCACAGAAAATTAGAGCACAGCACTCTCTTATCTCCCACTGGTCTTCAATCCTTACTCTTAGCTCATCCAGTTTGTTTTCCAGAGACCGTACGTTGGCTAGCAGGAGGCTAGGTGGCAGTGGGCAGCTAGTGCAAGCTCTTAGCCTAGCATGTAGCCCCCCACCCCCCCCGCCTCGCTTGTGGCACCGTTTCCGAAACTCTTTCTTGAGGTCAGCATGCTCATGCAGGCTCGGTATTTCAGGGCCTTCCTGGGGGTGGTGGTGACCACTGAGGGAGCGGACAACACATTGTAGTTCAAGTGGTATAAAGCCAGTAAATTCCGTATGGCTGCTTGTCTTGGTGATGTCCAGCAATGTCTGTTGGTTGTATGTTAGCAGTGTGTGACATGTATGCACTGCAGAAAGAGCAACAAACATGCAAAAAAGAAGAAAAGCCGGCATTCAAGAACGGAGCAAGCAAACACGTCTGCCTCGGGGGGGCGCCATGATGCAAATTCACTCCAAGAATATTGTGAGCTGTTGCATGATAGACATAAATAAACATAAAAATTTATTTAGAACAATTAAAATCTTAAATGAAGCAAGTTTTTGAAGTGTGTTTCTTGACATTTTTTTCCATGAGTGTGAAAAAACAATGTCATTTTCATGTTTCATAGCTAAATATTGTGACGTTTGCAGGGTTCACACAAAGACAATGGAGCAGATGGCTGTGATCAACCTGATTTATTTTTCACACACCCCAACCCCCAACCTGCCACTTAGTACACAGAGCAGTGGAGGTCATTCCCCCAGACCTCCGTTTCAATCATGGTTACACACACATGATACATCTTGCCCTAATCCTGCTAAACACTGCTGGGTCATTATAATGCAGTTATAATGACACAGCAGTATAACCCAGAAATAACACATTTAACACACACAGTAACGTTTCAAACTGGCAAAGCATGCTGGGAAATCCCTGGCTCCCTTAAAATGGCCCCGACGTTACACTGCCCCCCCCTGGACTGGTTTCTGTCCCCAGAAAATTCAAAGTCCACTTTCAGAAATCCAACACGAGTCAGCCCGGTGCCAGGGCGGCATGCACGGGCCATCTGAGTCTCGGTCAGAGCATCTGGTTGGGGTAGGGTTCTGGTTTGGCCATCAGCGGGCGGATGGACACATCTGACAGCCTCTGTAGGACCACGCACAGTCCCTTCCCTGGCAGCGGGAGTCCCAGGCCCGCTCCGGCCGACTCCCACCGCTGCCAGTTGTCCCAGGCGCCGCTGGCCCGCGTCCATGCGTCCAGCCCTTGCCGCGCCTGGAAAGTGGCCGCATCTTCGTCCTGCTCGCTCCGCTGCGTCGCTCCTGCGCCTCTGTGACGTCATCTGCCGGGGGAAGCATCTGCAGGAGGCGGCTTTTTCCCCGTCCATGCAACCTCGCTCTAATTTAGCGTCGGCGAGGGGCCAGTTTGTCGTGTGCTGTGTGCGGGGCGGTACCATGCCATGTACCCTGGCACTGTGCAGCGGAAGCCGTCCTTCCTCGCGTCGCCACGGCATGCACGCGCTGCTGTGATCTGCCGTAGCTCCTCCTCCACTCGCTCTCAGCACGGTGGTTTCCTCTGATGATCAGCGCGGCAGCCAACTCGACCTGGGCCAGGCGGTCATCCAACAGGTTCTCGCCGTTGTAGCGGGGAATCTTGGCCCGCTGCTGGATGGATGGGACGGTCATCTCCCGGTAGATTGCCGCTCCTAATTGCTCTGGAATCGCCAGCCCGTCCTGCCCTGAAAAGGGCAGGAAACGGGGCTGGCTTGCTCTGCTCCGTCCATCGCAGCGAAGCTCTCCAGGGGCCGGCGTCTCTGCTCTATACTCCGTTCCCGGCTGAGCGATGAATCGCTCCGGCCGCTGTACCTCCGCCTGGATCCTCATCTCGCTCCATATCCCACTCCTGACACCAGTGTGACGTTTGCAAGGGTTCACACAAAAAGACAATGGAGCAGATGGCTCTGATCAACCTGATTTATTTTTCACACACCCCAACCCCCAACCTGCCACTTAGTACACAGAGCAGTGGAGGTCATTCCCCCAGACCTCCGTTTCAATCATGGTTACACACACATGATACATCTTGCCCTAATCCTGCTAAACACTGCTGGGTCATTATAATGCAGTTATAATGACACAGCAGTATAACCCAGAAATAACACATTTAACACACACAGTAACGTTTCAAACTGGCAAAGCATGCTGGGAAATCCCTGGCTCCCTTAAAATGGCCCCGACGTTACAATATGAAGCATCAAACTAGTTAACTTGCAGTTTAATTTAGAACCATGCTTGATATGTCTTGACAGTGCCTTTAAAAGATTCAGGTTTATAGTCATAGTGAAGTTAGTGGTTACTCAATATAGAGTGAAATAATATAGAGAATATCCAGTCTAGCTATTTCACTATATTTCAAGTCTTTATGCTATCTTAACCTGGATGCACACCATAATTTCAGGCATGAGAATGAATTACCTCTAAATATTACTAAACAGACTGGTACATTTTAACAAAATTTCTAAAATGTTTGCAACACTCACAGCCTGATTTTGTTACAATATTTTACTGAAGAACAAGCATCTTCGGGTAGGCTGTAACTTCATACGCTTTGATAAAATTTTTAGTCATTTTTGTTGTTTTACATTAAGTTGACTCAGGAGACGGAAAAAGGCTGACTAATGACAGAGTAAAGCAAAAGTGGGCAAAGCTTATGTATTTGAGGGATTTGAATTGACATGAGAGAATAGGGTAATCTATTAGCTGGCTGGTGCCATTTAACAGTGTGGTATTAAATTCTGACATCACATGAGCTGCAGAATGGTCTCAGATTACTGGGTATTAAGATTAGCTGTCAGAGTTTAATCTTATTCAGAAATAAGACGGTGGATAAACATTTACTGTGATATGTGGCTGGGCTGAGAGACAACCTGACAAGATGATTTTATTCACACAAACACACAGACACACTGAATTCAAATTTGGCTTTATTCAGAATGCACAGTTACTGTGTTCAGGATAAAACAACAAAGACAGACACTACAATTAATGCTTTTAGACAAAACTTGTATCTACTTGTAAAAACACAGTATTGAGTGTTCTTTTTGTAATTGTTTTTTTTTTACTGAATATGCACTGTAAGTGGAAATCTGCTAGTATAGTACAAAAATGGATAGAAATAGAATCCCTTTTAAAAAAGATTGTTTAGAAACTCTCCTGATTTAAATTTGTGGTCGATACCAGGGCTAGCCAAAGTCATTTTGGATCCCTATCTCCCCCCCCCCCCCCACCCATGTCAACATAGTCATGGTACACATCCACAGAAAGGGGAGAGCCTCGACAACAACTTCGATCTACACAATCACAACATGAAGCTATGACATGGGTGTGGCTGCTCCATCATGCTTGTGGTGCTGGGAGCACCAGGACCCGACACTGGCGGGTCCTGGGCTGCTCAACCTGGCAGCTCTGGCCCTGGGTTGGGATATGGGGGCGGTGGGTGGCATCCTGAACCAGTTTGTGAGCTGGCTTCTGGGGAAGGACTCCCCTTTGCACTGCCTCCCTCCCAGTCTTACTCCTCCACCCCCTGATTCTGGGTGGAACATACTGTACATCTTCTTGGATACACTTAGGGTCTTAGGGTGGGGGTGTGCCACACTGTGTTGATGAAGGGGATACCTCTGTCTGCTGTGCAGTGGGGTCGTCCTCACCTAGATTTTAATTGCATTTTAGACACCGAGGGCTTGGGGGGACGGGAGCCCCACTGCCTATCGCAGTGGCTGGTGGTGCTCCAACCACCATCTCCCAATTTTAACTGCACTCTGGTAGTTCACACACCTGCACACAATCACATCACACAACTGACACACACCCATCATGATTCGTGTATGGGGGGTGGGGGTGAGGGGCTTTCCCCACCCCTGTTGCCCTCCTTCTGCCGGGGGCCTGTCATGTTGTCAAAATCACTGGGTGCTGCAGAATGAATAGATGCGAGCAAGGGAGTGAGAGAGTGATTGAACAAGAGAGTAAGTGAGAATGATCAGTGGAGATGGTGATGGTGGGGTGGTTTTGTGTGGCGCTTTGCATGTTGGGTGGCATCTTGGAGTGCTTGCAGTGGTCCGCTGATCAGTTGCTCGGGTGGGCACTGGGGGTCGTGGTCTGCTTCTGTGGCCACAGACGCCTGGGGTGGGTTGGCAGGGGTGTGGCTGCTGGCCTGCGCCGGCAGTCTCTCTGGCCGCTGCTGGGCACTGGTGCACATTCATGCTCACTGCATCTGCATCGTGGTCGCCCTAAGTAATAAGGGTGAATGAGTGTGGGTGAGTGTGTGGGGGAGAGCACGAAAGGATGTGAGTAGGTCGGAACGTGAGTGAGAGGGTGTGTATGGGTGAACATGAGTGAGTGCAGGTCACTCTGAGGGAGAGTGGGAGTGGGAGCGAGATTGAGTGGTTACAGGAGTGGGAGAGAGTGGGTGGGTCCAGGAGTGCGAGTGTGGGGGAGAGGGGCGAGAGTGAGTGAGTGAGTGAGTGAGTGAGTGCGTGTTGGTGCGTATGAGACCATGAGGTGTGAATGCGTAGGAATGGGTATGTGTGCTGGTCAGGAGGTGCTGGATCGAGGGGATAGTGCCTCTTGGCTGCGCAGGCTCCCCTGGACGGGGGGGCCATCTTCTTTGGATGTGGGAGTCCCTGGGGTGTGCAGCGGTGGTGCTGGGGTGGAGGCGGACCCGCTGTGGGGGTGCATGGGGGGGGGGGTCTCAAGTCAAGGGAGCGGGCCCGGTCTCGGCACAGGGGATGGCTCAGGTTCAGGATACTTTATTTGTACCCATAGGTAGATTTGTTTTGCAGTCAGGTGACATCCATATTTACAAACCACAATTACATTCAACATGAACACAAACACAGGCACACATATAGCTGACTATAAACATGATAAAAGTACTCAAGGCTCCACCAATCAGGACAAAAAGACAAAGAGATAAGAGAAAACAAAACAAAACAAAACAAAACAAAACTAGAAAAGCACTCCTAGAGCGCAGACCTCCGCCAAGCGCCACAGTTCCCCCCATACAGTGTTTGTGTGTATGTTTTCAGATTCCTTGACCATGAAAACATATGACTAGCAATTGGATTGACAATAATAGGATTAGTGGTTCAGTAGTTATTCACGAAAATCGCATTTTCCGTAATGGCGGTTTTCTTCTGGACGGTGATCCGGATCACCACCAAAATCTAATCATCTGTAGGATACCCCATTTCTGACAATCTGTGAAAATTTCATGAAAATCTGTCCATAACTTTTTGAGTTATCTTGCTAACAAACAAACAAACAAACAAACAAACAAACAAACACACAGACAGACAGAGAGACAGACAGACAAACCAACGCAGATGAAAACATAACCTCCTTGGCGGAGGTAACTAGAAAAGCACTCGGAGAGCGCAGATCTCTGTCAAGCGCCACAGTTCCCCCGGTGATCCGGATCACCACCAAAATGTAATCATCTGTAGGATACCCCATTTCTGACAATCTCTGAAAATTTCATGAAAATCCGTCCATAACTTTTTGAGTTATCTTGCTAACAAACAAACAGAGAGACAGACAGACAAACCAACCCTGATGAAAACATAACCTCCTTGGCGGAGGTAACAAAAAAACAAGGAGATAAGAGAGAAGGGTCATATTAAAAAGTTAAAGACTAGTCAAAGAGGTTAAAAACTCAACAGTCTAAAACCCAATAAAAGATTTAGAACCCAGATAAAAAACCTACAACAATAAGTAAATATAAAATAAAATTAATAAATAGGTAACTAAATTATGTGCAATATATTGTTACATCTTGTTCAACATCTTTAACAGCAGCAGGAACAAAGCTGTTTTGATAGCGCTGGGTTTTACTTTTTGGGACAGCAAACCTCCGTCTGGAGGGAAGAAGCTGAAAGTGGCAGTGCAAAGGGTGGGAGTCATCATTTAAAATGGAGGTAGCAATACTCTGTACCTGTCTGGTGTACAGGGATGTCAGGCTCAGCTGTGACTCACCAAGCAAACGACTGGACCATCTAACTACCTGATCCAAGGATTTCCTCTGTTTCAGTTTTATCTGACCAAACCATGACTGTAAAGAAAAGGATAAAACAGATTCAGTAAAAGCCTGATAAAACATTGTCATTATGGTTTGGTCAATTTGGAAGCGTGCAAGTTTCCTTAAACAATGCAAATGTTGCTGACCCTTTTTGCACACCCTTTCACAGTTCTCTTCAAAGTTTAAATTACTATCAATAATCGTCCCAAGATATTTGTAGGATTGTACACATTCAGTGGTCTTGCCCTTTAGTACAGATGGGGGTGCTGGCCTCCTGGCGCCTGGGGCCCAGGGACTGGCATTGGCCCCGTTGGGGGGGCGGGGAGTTGGCTGGTCCAGCGGCATGGGCCGGCCGCCTGGGGCGGATGCCTGGCTCTCCTGGGGCTTGTTGGCCTTGGACATTTGTGCTCTTTGGGGGTTGGTGGCATTGTCCTGCTTGCTCTGGGTTTCTGGGGGGAGGGGGGGTTGAGTTGCTGTGACCAGCCGCCCTCTTCGTATGTTTCCTGACAAACCACTCACATGCACACACTTATTTTGAATGCGCTGTCATACACAGGCACACGGATACACACACATATGTCTCTCCTTTAACAGGTGTGGATACCATATTCATGTTGAGAAGTCTTTGGTGGAAGAAGCAGTCTGTCTTCTGTTTGTTTTAGTTGTTGGTTTGATTGCCTTCTTAGTCTGTTCCTCTCCCTTTTCTTTCCCCCCTCCCCACACCTCCTTTCCCCATTCCCCTCCTGTTGGGTCATCCATGGGTAAAATAATTTAAATAAAGTATTAAAAGTTATTACAAGAGGAGTTTACAACAATATACAGTACAAATACATGAACTGTACCAAACATCCTTTTAGCAAAAGTAAATCTGTTTGGCACAATAAGGGAAGCAGATTTCTATTCTGCTCACCTAGCTGCCTGACAGGACAAGGGGGAAAAATGATGCTATTACATCTTAAAACTGCAAAATTACAGTAATGTGCATGTCCACAGTTTGCATAATAACTTGTGCTGTGGCTACAGCAGCAACAACACAAACGACTCATTGTTTGAAACAGGAGACCCAGCAGAAAAAAAAACAAGCCAAGTTTTATCGCTGTACAACCAACATTCACTGAGCCAGCAGCCAAAGAGGAGCAAAAACAAACTTCACTTCATGCAGCCACAACAATAAATTTTGTTCTACTTTTGCTGTTTCATTGTTATAATTCATATTTGAAAGGCAGCTGTTTGTAGCCAGAAATTGAGTCCACATGTCAGCCAGTTGGAGGTAGAATTGCAGCTGGTACTACTGGTTGCTGTTTATGTTGTGTAACAATATGATGATTAATAATTATGATCAGGTATAAAAATTATTTAATTTATATTAATGTATTGGAACCTGAGATGAATTCTCGGTCAATATACACAGGAAAAGTTAATAACACTCGTGGGGCACCAGCTCCTATCTAAAGAAGCAATTTTAATCTTTATTTCCTTTATACCTGTTTAATCACTCAATAAATTAATTAATAATCAGTCTCAAAATTTTAGTGAATTCGATACTGGGGACTTAAACTAGACTCAGAATGAAATAAATTCCCAACAACTTCTCTCATTTTCACACATTTATTAAATGAAATGATGACTAAAAGACATTGCAATGATTTGCATTAATCATTAAATTAAACTTGTAAATGATAGATTAACAATGTCAACATTTGCAGAACCAGGGTTAAAATGCGAAATGAATTTAGATCATTTTGAAGTTAACAGATTATGGAAAACATAACGCAAATTTATGGGCAAAGTGGAATTAATTAAATGGAAAGTTCTGGATTACTCTTAAGAAAATAAAAACGGAATTTTAATGAAAAGAGGAGTTATGTTAATGATTCCTTAATTTGCATCTGATTAGATATCAAATTATTATCAAACCTCAGACGCTTAATTCAGCAGATGGATAAAATTACAGCTCATGTGACTTCGGGCCTGATGGTCGATTTCCTCTCGGCGGTGTCCTCAACTCAAGATTTCATCGATGTAAAGGGGAAATATCTGCCCGCAGATATTTCAGGGTCCACAGTTCAACCTTTATAGTCAAGCGGTCAACAAGGCTGGATTTTGACTGTATGACTCACAGTTGTAGCTTGGGTCGAAACAAGATTGCGATGATGTTTCTTCAGGGTTTGGTAAAGAGGCTGCGTCTTCTTTCTTCTTCGTTGGCAAGCGGCTTTCCCAGGGAATTTGATAATAATTTGCAATATCTAATCTGATATCAAATCAAAAGAGTTTCAGACTTTAGATAAAAGAACTTCTGGTGTGGGAAAGGTTAATAAAATTATAAAAATAAAGTCAAAATTAAAACTTAAATTAAAATTAAAATGGTGGTTTTACAGAAAGTTTAACAGGAAAAGTTATAAAAATAAAGACGCTACAAAAACAGCTTTGTTCCTGCTGCTGTCAAGGAGTTGAACAAGATGTAACAACATATTGCACATAATTTAGTTACCTATTTATTAATTTCATTTTATATTTACTTATTTTTGCAGGTTTTTTATTTGGGTTCTAAATCTTTTATTGGGTTTTAGACTTTGGAGTTTTTAACCTCTTTGACTAGTCTTTAACTTTTTAATACGACTCTTCTCTCTTATCTCTGTTTTTTCTCTCATCTCTTTGTCTTATATCCTGATTGATGGAGCCTTGAGTATTTTTTATCATGTTTATAGTCATCTTCATGTGTGCCTGTGTTTGTGTTTATGTTGTTGAATGTAATTGTGGTTTGTAAATATGGATGTCACCTGACTACAAAACAAATCTACCTATGGGTACAAATAAAGTAACCTGAACCTGTCTAGGATTGGAGTTTTTAACTCCTAATTAGAATTGAGCTCAAGAAAAGAATTAATTCCTAGGCATTTAAAGAAACATTAAGATACAAAGAGGTTACAAAAAAAACATGATACTTCAGGCTCTGTGATCGTAGAAAAGAAACACGTGGGAGAAGGCTTCTTTGTTCGGGCAGTGAAGTCCCTTTGTTCTCCCGAAAAAGATCTCTGCTGTGTGGACGAGACGTGAAGACAAAATAGTAAGAGCCGAAAGAGGAAGAAGCGAAGGGTCTCCCTCCTTTTATAACTTCAGTCGAGCTTTCGCGGGCTTCCGGGTTTACAGGAGCTCAGCCAATAGGCTTCCTTCATGGGCGGGTTTTATGAACTTTAGTCCAATGAACAAACAAGTCTTTTGTCTGAACCTAGAGAGAGCTGTTGTCAAGCAGAGATTGGCTGCTGGCCATCACATGATTTGAGTTACGTTTCACAAATCTTATACACACATCTTATTACTGGAATATTTCTCTATACCCTTGTATATAAAACTAAGCTAACCTATTTCAGTGTCCATGCAACTTATAATCAGTGCTTCTAAATTAACATGCAAGAATAAACATTAATTTAAACATTTTAGCATGCACATATTTAAATTAAGGATTAATAGATTTCACATCAAACAGAGTCCATTTGCTTTTCATGGAGTCCTGGAAAAAAGAGAAATGTTGAGAAGTGAGTCTTAACAAAGATGTGGTTAAAAGGTTTGCTGGTTAAATCCAGCATGTCCCAGAGTTGCCAGTAGAGGGCAATGTTGAGCTGTGGATCTTTGTAGGCCATGGGGTACTCCAGGGTTCTGTTCTATGTCTCCAAGTTTATGGGTTGTAAAGTCAAAACAGGAAGTGCATTAGGGTGAATTCCTTAGACAGGTTTTAAAGGGAACTCTGATTATATTGGCATGTTAGCTCTATTTGCTTTATTTTTATGTTACTAACATAACTATAATATAATTTTTTTGAAAATAATTCCCAGTTTTATATATTTTTAAAAAACTTTATTATGATGTAAATCGCCATTATTGTTATTTCAAAGGGAAATAAAGAGAGCGGGGTAAGCCTCCATAGCTTTCCTAAAGAGGGAAAGTGGAGGAAAAAGTGGGGCGGCAGCGGCTCAGCAGGTCATCTGATAACCCGATGGTTGGCGGTTCGCATCACGCTCTCCCCAGATATCCTGCCGTTGTGTCCCTGGGCAAGACACTTCACCCGCATTGCCTCCAGTGCCCATAACACTGGGTATGAATGTGTAAAAATGTTTAAATGCTCGGTGGTGGCCGGAGAGGCTGTTGGCGCGGATTGGCAGCCACATTTCCGTCACTCTGTCTGTGATCACGCGCTGTAGCGCATGCCTGATAAAGCTGACATATGTATTAATCACGCTGTGATAATAGCACAATATCGCTCAAAGCGCGCGCATGAGACATGTCTGTGATCGCACGCTTGTGTTGACCGTTCCTGCCTTTCGTCTCCTAACCATGGTTTTGGGACGCAGGGGAGATGTATCTTCCTCCGCGGTTTAATTCCCGAGTAAATCTCACTCTTGTGGTACACAGAAGCACAGGCCGTTTTGCTGAAGCGTTGGGGCTTTATTTATATACCGCACTGTTGTCAGCAACAAATTCTACCTGCTCCGGTCGCCTCGCTCTTTCTACTTATCCGCACCAAATCACACACCGTTCGCCACACACACCGGGGAGGGGGGGGACATCACTCACTCACGTCCACGCACCTGATAAAGCTGATATATATATTAATCACGCTGTAATAAAGCACAATATTGCTCTTTACGCACCAGTGTGGTGGATGAAATAAGGGAACCCAGTGTTGAGGCACGGAATAAGTGCAGGCAGGACACGCGAACTGAAGTTTAAAAGGGTGTTTATTTCATCCTCCAGCACGAAGCTCACTCCAGCGCTGTGGAGCGAGCCCTTTTTTTTATTACTTATTTTGTACCCATAGGTAGATTTGTTTTGCAGTCTGGTGACAAGCCACCAGCTGCCAGTCGCTGCGTGCGCAAGCACCTCTTAACTCCCTAACCTGCATGTTTTTGAGATGTGGGAGGAAACCGGAGAAATCCCGGAGTAAACCCACGCAAACACGGGGAGAACATGCAAACTCCACACAGATCACTGTTGGCCGGGGGCAGGGATCGAACCCACGATCTCCGCGATCCCCCGGCCGAGGGTAAACTGTGCTGCCACAGTGCTAACCACTGCGCACTGTGGTTAGTACAAAATAAGTAATAAAAAAAAGGGCTCGCTCCACAGCGCTGGAGTGAGCTTTGTGCTGGAGGATGAAATAAACACCCTTTTAAACTTCAGTTCGCGTGTCCTGCCTGCAATTATTCCGTGCCTCCACACTGGGTTCCCTTATTTCATCTGACACACTGGTGCGCAAAGAGCAATATTGTGCTTTATTACAGCGTGATTAATATACATATATTATAATATATATGTATATATCAGGCATGCGCTACAGCGCGTGATCACAGACTCAGAGTGAGGGAAATGTGGCTGCCAATCCGCGCCAACAGCCTCTCCGGCCACCACCGAGCATTTAAACATTTTTACACATTCATACCCAGTGTTATGGGCACTGGAGGCAATGCGGGTGAAGTGTCTTGCCCAGGGACACAACGGCAGGATATCTGGGGAGAGCGTGATGCGAACCGCCAACCATCGGGTTATTAGACGACCTGCTCTACCTGCTGAGCCGCTGCCACCCCACTTTTTCCTCCACTTTCCCTCTTTAGGAAAGCTATGGAGGCTTACCCCACTCTCTTTATTTCCCTTTGATTGGAAATTACATCCAAAAGCCGCGCAATGTGGCATTTTCACTGAATGCCACCAGAATTCATAAACCAGAATGCATTGCGACGTAAACAAAAATCGTAATAAAGTTTCTTAAAAATATATAAAACTGGGAATTATTTTCAAAAAAATTAAATTATAGTTATGTTACTAACATCAAAATAAAGCATATAGAGCTAACATGCCAATATAATCAGAGTTCCTTTTAACAAAGGAATGTGAGTTCAGTTGTGGCCTGGGGTAAAAGAGCAGTTCCTGGCTGTCCTTTTCCTGGGTGAAACGATGTCTTTAAGCAGATGAATAATTCTTATTGATGAGCCAAAGTGAGATGATGCTACAGCTGTTTAATTGATCAGTTCTGTTAAAGCAGTCATCTGGTGTGTAGAGGAATAAGTGAAGCTGGACTCCACTCTTTAGTCAACTGTCCTTTTTTTTTTTTTTTCAGTTTTACAAATCTCAACAAGTTCCTCTCTGCAATTTGTTTACATGAGAAGCGTGGGACCTACGTAAAAGGGTGGGGCCCTTTTACGTAGTTCTGCAAAGGCCTTACACAGTCATTCCAGACATTCCACATTGTCACTGCTGTAGTAATTCAAAGTTGGTCAGCCTTCGGGGGGGGGCCCCTTCTGGCATTGTGCTCCAAGCATTTGTCTGCCTTGCCTGCCCACATAGTGCCTCGACTATAATGAATTTTATTTTCTTAATTAATTTTTTTTTTGAGGGCTTGCAACAGTGGCCCCTCCAGCAGGTGGTGCCCTAAGCAACCGCCTATTTGGCCTATGCCAGTGGCTGACACTGTCATGAACAGGGTTGATGTCTCAGCCCCGTTCCATGAATTGTGGCTGTAGTTTCCTGATTGTTGTTAATTATTCCCAGCTGGCAGGTAATTGGAGCCTCTGAGCCTGGGCTCCCTGTCAGTCTACAGCCATGCCTCTCCCTCTGCCGGCATCCACCTGTTGTCTATTATTATTTGTCCTTTTTTCTGTTTTCTTACTCACATGCACTCACACATGCACACACACACATATTCATTCTTACTCACATACGCTGACACGCACTCATGCACTGAGGGCTGCCGCTGCACCTGCTTCCACTTGCAGCTCATTAGTCCGGGGTTTTATGTGTGGCAGTGGGAGCACTCGGCGTGGCGGCGGTAGTCAATAGTCAGTTCAGAAGTCAATACAAGTCTACACTCCAAGATATCAGCATTGATGTCAGGCTCCTCATAGTTGTTTTTCTCCCTTTGGACTGTGTATGGTGTTGTTGTTTCCAGAGCTAGTTGCTCCTACCCAGCATGTAAGTCTTCCTCCTCTCCACTCCAGTCCCATCTGGGAGCATGCGGGGCTAATCTCTTCTCCAACCAACAGAGTTGTAGCCAGTTCACCTGCTCACTTCTCGTTCCGGACTGTATTCATTCATTCATTCATTTGTGTTTTTCCCTCTTGTTAATAAACACGTTCACTTCACCTGTGTTTGGGCTAGTACCAATTCATTTGTGTGCTGTGCAAAGACGCAGCGTACATGACAGGCACAGGTCAATAGCACAAAATTTAATCTAAGTAAAGCACTAATTCATAATGTGAAAGAAACTCTGATCATAGAATTTCTCCGATATATTCCCGGAATTCCTGGATTCACACTGCTGGTTTTCTTTAAGGATTAAAATGTTAGAAAAGGCCCAAGCCTATTTACGTTATTTTTTTTTAGCTTAAAGTGTATCACCAGTTATGTGTGCACTTTAAAAAAAATTAAAATACAATTGTAATGAGTTTATGTTACTTTTGCAAGTACGGAGATGGGGGCGGGGTTGAAAAGTTCATAGTGGTCAAATTTGACCAAATGTGGTTTATTTTTCAACATAGTCTTCCCTTTGGTCCACACTTCTTCATCGGTGTTCCAGTGCTTGGATCCCTGCGGTTGAAAAATAAACCACATTTGGTCAAATCTGACCACTATGAACTTTTGAGCCCCGTCATATTTTATTATTATCCACTTTATCTGGAGAAGTATTTTGCCAGTATTCTACAGTATTTGGTTGTATACAGACAATGCAGTGGTTCTATAATCTTCGTTAAACAAGACAAAATGGAAAGCTACTGTGTTTATTTTGGAAAAGTAGAAGCTAGCCTATTATCTCTGCACTATAAAAAATATAAGTAAAATGGCATTCATGTTATGACCCGAGCGCCGATCTCGTCCGTGTTCGGGCTATGCATCATCTCTGCCGGCTTTGACAGCAGTGGATTACATTCTGGCTCCCCGGGCTCTTATTGTGACAGTGCTTGGTGGGGCTTCCTGCTGTCAGAGCCGATCAGCTGTTCGGTATCACCGCTCGTTAGCTGCCGGCTTTATTAGTGGGCGCTGACAGCTGGTTGATGCTGGAGTATCGTCAAACATCCCTGGTCCTCGTTCATGTCAGGTTCGTGTTTATTCTTGTTCACGTCATAGCTAAGGTGGTAGCGGCTGGGGTTAGCCCTATGATCCCTCGTATTCTGGAATGTGTGTTCATGTCATAGTTTAGGTCGTAGTGGCTGGGGTTAGCCCTACGATCCCTTGTTTTCTGTAGTGTGTGTTTTGCCCTCAGCGGCTCACAGTCTTGTGTCTCGTCTTGTCTTGTTAATAAAACATCAAATGCAAAACTCACTGGCGACTTTTGGCGTCTTATGGTGGCCCGCGAGGGTCACCGCATGACAGTTCACTTAAATAGCACTTTTTCTCATTTCTAGTTGACCAAAGTGCTTTACAGATCCTGCTATCCACCCATTCACACACTGACGGTGGCAGAGCTGCCATGCACAGGCGCTGGCCTGACCCACCAGGAGCAACTGGGGGTTTAGTGTCTTGCTTAAGGACACTTGGACATGCAGACTGCAGACAGAGCGGGAATCGAACCCCTGACCCTCTGCTCAGTAGTTGGCCACACTACACCTGCACCACAGCCACCCCCTTTAGCCCCCTTTAAGTGAATATTACAGTTTCAAAAATGCAATAGCATGACAGTTACAACATCTCAGAGTAATAATAAACATTAAAATAACATTCCAAAAACATGACTTGAATCCCTTCATCCATCATAAACAGCCAATTTAAGAGTCCGATAATCGTGAATGATTCAACACTGTGAAAATATATTCAGTGGTAAAATAATAGTTCCAATGGGATTTCTACTGTAAAAGAAAGTATTACCTTTTTAAATTGGACTTAACAATTACTTCTCAATGGTAAATTACTGTAAAAATAACAGTACTATTATCAATTTACTGTAATATTGTAAAAGATTCTACTATATTTTATGGTGAACTCTGGCAGCAACACTCTGGCATTTTACTGTAAAACTGACATTTTCCAACAGTGTACTGCAAAAGCCAAAGCAACCAGTTAAGGTGGTTAACACAAAAGTTGCATGCTTTGTTTATTTCCTTTTCTTTAGCCTTTTCTCTTTCAAAGGATTTTGATTTGGCAATGATAATTAATGGCAAGGGTTCACTGTTGTAACCTAAGCACATGAAGATTTGAGGCCATTGTTCGGCTGCTTAACCTCCTTTGTGGCTATAAAAATTCAGGGGGTTAATATTCAAATAGATTTATATCTGATTTCATCTTTTAATTAATGACAGTAGGCTCAAAAAGACATGGGGGAGACTTCCGGTCTGGACGCCATGGCGACTGCAGCTTAACACTGAAGTTCTCAGACCCAATCCAGGATAACACCTTGAAAATCAAAGTTAACGGATTTTTGGAGGAGTGAAAATCAAAAGACAAAATCATCATGTCTAAAGGAAAACAGAAGAAACTGAAATTCTCCAGGCCAGGACACGTATCGGCCGGAGAATCCGAACTGGAAGATCTCCGTTCAGAAGACGAGGAGCTGGTGATAGCTAACAAAAGGGTTAGCCTGAAATCACTATTTGAGGAGCTACGATGATTTCGCCGAGATGTTACGGCCGAATTTCGGGAATTCAGAGAAGAATTGAAAAGGACAAACAGCAGAGTGGACCAGGCCGAGAACCGAATCTTGGAAACAGAGGATCGAATAAAAGTGCTCGAAGATTCTGTGCTAGACCTACGCAAAAGACAAGCAGCTATAGAGGCTAAGCTAACCGACCAAGAAGGAAAACAAAGAAGAGACAACATAAGAATTCATGGTCTGATAGAAGGAACCGAAAATGGTTTTAACTCAATGGCAGAATGCGTGGAATCCTTACTAAGAGAGAAATTGGATATTCCACAAACCACCGACTTGAAGATAGAAAAGGCACATCGTTCATTAGCCGCTAGGCCGGCGGCGGAAGCGCCCCCACGTTCGGTGTTGGTAAGATTTTCCAATTTCAAAATAAAACAAGAGGTTGTAAGACTGGCCTGGCAGAAAAAAGGATTTATGCACCAGGAGAGAAAAGTCTACGTGGAACACGATTACGCCCCGGAGGTCCTTAAAAAGCGCAGGGAATACAATGACGCGAAAAAGGTGTTAAGAGAGAAGAAATTGCGCTTTCAGACATCATTTCCTGCAAAGTTAAGGGTCTTCTACGGCGATGAAACGTGTCTCTATAATTCGGCGGAAGAAGCAACAGCTGACATGGCGAAAAGAGGCCTCCCGGTAACGGTATTTAAACCCGCAGCAGACCCGAGTGAGAAGATCAAAGCGCAAACATGGACAACACAAAGACCTTCAAAATCCACGGACCAGCAGCGGGAAACCCAGCACCAGAGCGTCGCGGATAAACTATCCGTTTTCAGGTTGGAATAGCGACCTTTTTTTTTTTTTTTTTTTTTTTTCTTTTCTCTTGAATCAATCCGCACATCCAACCCCCCTCATACAAGGTAACAAACATTAAAGGAGATGCATATTCAGCATGTGGTAAAACATTTCATGGAACAATCATATTATTTGAAACAAATAAGTCTTTGTAATAAAAAAAAAAAAAAAAAAAAAAAAACTTGTTAAAATAGAAATGTGACAATAATCCACATGTTCTCCTCATACTAACAAATACTGTTTTTGCGTGAATGTTTGATGTGATGGGGGTGGGAGGGTGCACACAATTTCACAGGGTTTAGGCATAAAAGGAAAAAAAAAAAAATCATTACAAGTTTGGATTGGGTTCTGAAACTCACGTTAAAAGCATGGGACTACTTTCAGTGGTAAGAGAGGGCCCTCAACACGTAACAGAGTTTGAGGAATTTCCCTCAGAGCCTTCACTCCATCAAGGCTCTTACAGGGTCTTTAAAAAGACCTCAGCTCAGGAAGTTCTTATGACAGCTTTTTGTTTTAAAGTTTTTTACACTATGTTCTTAATGTTTTTCTTGTTTTTAATGTTCTTTCAGTTTCTGAGTAGCACAAAAGAGGGCCACCACACAGTTATACTAAACAAAACAACACAATGGAGAAACAGGGTGTAACCAAAATAATTTCATATAATGTAAAAGGAATCCTGAATCCAGTTAAAAGATCCAAGATTCTAGGCAAAATGAAAAAAGACAAAGCAGGAATAATACTTTTACAAGAAACCCACCTAACAGACGTGGAACACAATAAACTCAGTAGACAAGGGTTTAAAATGATCTCTTCATCTTCATATAAATCAGGGAGGAGGAGGGGAGTAGCGACATTGATATCAACCAAAATTACATTTGAAAAAAAATCAGAACACAAAGATAAAGAAGGGAGATACAGTTTGGTAACTGGGCGGCTAGAGGGAGAAGATATCACCCTGCTGAATGTGTATGCTCCCCCAGGGGCTAACTGGAAATTTTATAAAAATGTATTCGACCTAATGATAACTAAAGCTCAAGGTTTAGTGATATGTGGTGGGGACTTCAATCTTAGACTGAATCCATACTGGGATGCTTCTGGTAATTCCCCACATCAAAATAACACCCAAAACAGGAAGACTCGGATGCTACTAAAAGAATTGGGAATCTGTGACGTGTGGAGGGAACTCAACCCCAGTGTAAAAGACTATACATTTTACTCAACTCCACATTCATCTTACTCAAGGATTGACTATTTTTTTTTATGTTTAATAGAGACATTGGAAGAGTAAAAACATGTAAAATAGGACTGATGGATCTCTCCAACCACAGTCCGATCTACATGGACTTAAATATCCAAAAATACACAAATAATACATTTTCTTGGAGGTTAAATTCAAATGTCCTGAAAGGACCATTGAAAGATGAATTGGAATCAGATATTCTCAGATATTTGGAAGATAACGATAATGGAGAAGTATCCCCTTTAATACTGTGGGATGCATGTAAAGCTGTAATAAGAGGAAAGATTATTGCAAAACTGGCAACCCAAAAGAAACTAAGACAAGAAAAACTATCCACATTAGAGTCAGAACTTAGGAACCTAGAAAAAGAACACAAAGGCAACACTCATTCTACTGACTCGCTCAAGATTAAGGAAATTAAAAACCAAATAAATGAGATCTACACAATAGAAATCCGGAAGAAACTTACATTTCTGAAACAAAAATACTATGAAGCAGGCAGTAAATCGGCAAAATTGCTAGCCTATAAATTGAGGAAACATCAAACAGAAAGAGCAATCTACAAAATCAGAGACCCAGTATCAAAGGAAATAAAATTCAGAATTCAGGATATTCTTAAAAACTTCAAGAATTACTATAAGAACTTATACTCCCACAAAAAACATAAAAACGCATCCGAGGCATTCCTAAACACATTAAACCTTCCCCAACTTACGGAGTCACAAAATAAAACACTACTGTCAGAAATACATCCTAAAGAATTGGAAAAAGCAATTATGAAACTTAAAGCTAACAAATCCCCAGGAGCTGACGGCTATACAGCAGAGTGGTACAAAACCTTTAAACAGCAACTATCTCCTCCCCTCCTGAAAACATTTAATTATGTCCTCCACACAGGGGAAATCCCCCCCTCCTGGAGAGAAGGGGTCATTGCAGTTATACCTAAACCTGAAAAGGATAAACTAGAGTGCTCCAACTACAGACCAATCAGTGTACTAAATCAGGACTATAAGCTTTTTACCATTATCCTTGCCAAAAGGTTAGAAAATATACTGACAGACCTAATTCATTTAGACCAAACAGGTTTTATAAGACAAAGACAGACACAAGACAACATTCGACGCACTTTACACATAATTCATCATATAAAAAAATATAACTTAAATGCAGTCATATTGGGATTAGATGCTGAAAAAGCATTCGATTCGGTTGACTGGTCTTTTCTATATAGAATCTTATCCAGTTTCAATTTTCATAACAACTTCATTAGAACTATACAGGCATTATATAAAAAACCAACAGCTAAAATAAGGATTAACGGTAATTTATCATCATCTTTTGAACTGGAAAGAGGATGTCGTCAGGGCTGCCCCCTGTCTCCACTGCTCTTTGCAATCTTCATAGAACCTCTGAGCCAATGGATAAGACAAAACCAAAAAATTCAAGGTATTACACTTGGTCAGAAGGAACATAAAATAGCACTCTTTGCTGATGACATTTTAATATACCTAGGGCAGCCGGACACTTCTTTACCAGAACTAACCTCAGTTTTTTCAGAGTATGGAGATTTATCGGGGTACAAATTAAATATGCATAAAACCCAAGTTTTAACATTCAACTATGACCCAAATCATTATTCACTAAGCAAACTCAAAACTAACTGGGAGTCGGAATCTATGAAATATCTGGGGGTCAATATCCCGAAACAACTCAACAAAATTATATCACTAAACTATGATCCACTGGTGACAAAAATAAAATCTGACCTAGCAAGATGGAATATGATACCATTCTTGGGTACTGCACAAAGAATTGAAGCAGTCAAAATGAATATACTTCCACGTCTTCTATACCTTTTCCAAACAATACCGGTAGAACCTCCCAAAAAAACATGGCAGGAGCTGGACAGATGGATCTCAAGATTCATATGGCAGGGCAAGAGACCTAGAATCAGATATAGAACCCTACAGCTAAACAAAGACAAAGGTGGGCTCGCGCTGCCAAATATCAGGGACTACTTTAAAGCCGCACAAATTAAAACTTTAGTAGAGATATGTAACCCAGTCTACACTGCACAATGGAAGGAGATCGAATGCCAAATAACAAGTGACATCCCCCTACAGGCGATAATAGGGAACAATGTCTTACCTAAGCTTTTGAATAACACTAACCCGTGGATAGAGACCCCGCTAAAAATTTGGTTTAAGATAGTCAGAGAGAATCAAACTAAAGAGCCCTATCGACTTCTGCAATGGATCGCCTATGATCAGGACTTTACTCCTAATAAAACAGACACCAGATTTAAAAAGTGGAAGGAGAAAGGGCTGATAAAATATTACGATTTTTTTAAAGGGCAAATCTTAAGAAGTTTTGAAGATTTGAAAAAACAAGGCCTAATAAATCAAGACCTTTACAGGTTCTTCCAGCTTAGACACCACATAAACAATATACTTAAAAAGGAGGTTTTGGAAAGGGCCCAGTCAGGTGTTCTGAAGGTCTTCTTAATGGCATATAAAGGGATCCCAGGGATCAGATACATTTCTAAAATATACCAAGGTCTTCAAGACTTAAAAGGAGACAACACATCTTATATAAAAGAGAGATGGGAAAAAGAGGGGAATTTCACTTTACAACTGGAAATATGGGAAAAGCTAAATAAACAGCAATGGAAAAGTACCTCATCCCTGCAGTGGAGAGAATTTGGATGGAAAAACTTGGCAAGATTTTTCAGAACACCTGCACAAAACAAATTTACCCATAAGGGATTGAACTGTTGGCGCTTGTGTGGTGAAAAGACTGCAAATCATTTTCATGTGTTTTGGTCATGCCCAGTTATCCACCAATATTGGACCAATGTACAGACAATATTGGGGAAAATATTCAAAATTACAGTTCCCTTTTCTTTTGTAACTTTGTATTTGGGTTTACTACCGGACTCACTGGAAAGACGAGGAGAAAAATACTTATTCAATGTTTTAATATTGGCAAGCAAAAAAGCTCTAACTAAAAAATGGATGTTGAAGGACTGTCCTACACCTGAAGATTGGACTAACGTGATCCAAGACATTTACTCGATGGAAAAGTTGACATTCGCACTGAGACAGGACATGGATGTGTTCATGAACTTTTGGCAACCCTGGACCGCATATGTGTCTTCCATTAGATCTAATCTTTGACAAATACCATTTCAATAATGGTTCCGCTCTTTGTTCCAACACTACTCAGATGCTCTTTTATCTTTATTTACTTACTTTTTCTTTTTGTTTGTTTTTTACTGGTTTTTTTTTTTTTTTTTGTTATTTGTTTTTTGTTTTTTTTTTCTCTTTAATTTCACTTTTTCTTTCACTTTAAAAAAAAAAAAAAAGGGGTGTTGTAAGAATTAATCTTCCAATGTTGTCAGATATCAGAAAATAAGGGAACATGTGATGAAAATGTAAACACTGCATTGCTGTAACGACCTGTATACCCTTTACAAAAACTTAAATTAAAAAAAAAAAAAAAAGACATGGGGGAAAAATTGAGTATGAATAGTAATAGAGTTGAATGTTTTACAAGTTCAACAGATGGGGCTTTTTAAAACAACATAGTTCCTGGTTCTGTTAAAAATCAAACTGCCATAACAACTGAATCATTTGACCTTTGTGATTAAAAAAAAAGTATTTCAAGAGTCATATCTTGAATTATGAGTCAAACTGTTATCTTATACCAGATAGCAAATGTCATAAAAGTTCATTGTACTGTAAACAATTTGTCATCATAAAGTTCTGAAATGGATGCTTTAATTGTTCCAAGTGAGCAGGACTTTATACATGTCATAACTCTGCACAACAGCATTCTCTTAAATCAACTGCATGTACACTGTAGCCCATGAGCATGTTCCTGTTCCCCCGAGGCTGTGGCTGATAGAGTGGTGACCAGCGGCTAAAAGCAGTGGTGAATTGACCACTGTGGCATCCAGACAAAGCTGCATTGTTCGCAGCTGATCATAACAATAGGAGCTCTGTCGGAAGGGATCATCTGTTTTCCTGGCTAGTTGGCCTGCTAATAGGGCTACTTATGTGGCGTGAATGGGCTGGAGCCAGGTCGCAAACAAATGGACGCCTAAATGGACAAACAAGCCGGCTGGTGTAGGCGTGTGCCACTGCAGCGCGCGTGTCTGTATGTGCCCCGATAGATAGATAGATAGATAGATAGATAGATAGATAGATAGATAGATAGATGGATAGATAGATAGATAGATAGATAGATTTCATGTTGAGTTACAGTTAGATGAAAGATATGAAAACAGGAAGAGGGTGAACAGCAAAGGATTTATGCCCATTTTACCTATCACATTGAACAAACAATTGTATTGATGAGGAAATGATGAAGAGAGGGAAACAAGACGGAGAAAGGAAGAAAGGGAATAAGCACACACCCAACATTTTCCAGGTCAGCCCAAATGCCCTGGGCCAAACTTGCCGTTCTGTTAATGTTTTTCTTCTCCCTTTTTTTTCCTCCTCTCATTCTCTGCCTCTCTCGCCCAGGGGCAAAGTCGAGCTGCAACAGGATTCAGTCGTTCCCACGGAGACTGGAGAGACAGCGCTGCTATGACAACGAGGCATCGCTTGCTGGAGTGGAGAGTCTCTCTATCTCTCTTTCGTCTTTCTACATAGCACTCTCCCTCTCATTCCTCTGTAAAGTGGAATGTCGTACCTTTAATCTACATTTTCCTTTTCCCTTTCTTTCCTTCTCTTGTATGATCATTCACTCATCATCATCCATATCCATACCTTTCACTACATGAAAAAACATATGCAGAGTGGCGCTGCCTGTCAAACAGCCATAATTAAATGGCTCAGACAACAGCACTTCTCATGGAGAGGAGGCCAGACATCTCACCTCATACTTTCACTGAGTGGCTGAAAAGAGGAAAACATTTGGATCGAATCGCCAAGCTCAATTACACTCTTCCAGTTAATTCACTAATCCGAGGTAGAAGCGCCAGCAAAGGTTGATGTCTGCAGGAATTGCTGCTCATCGCTCACAATTTGAATTATATAGGAACTATGGAGGTGCCCTTTCAGTTCCAGTGTTGGGGTAACATCTCATTGTAATCCATTTACATTTGTCAATAACAGTGTTGGGAGTAACGTGTTATAATTACACAGTACAGAGGAGAGGTCATTCACGCAGACACTCATCTCACTCAGGATGACACCAACATATAATCTCTCTTACACAGGGAAAACAACACTATCATAAGTGGACTTATAACACAATTATAACGGTACAACAATAATGCTCAGAGCACAGGAATAATAAGAGTCTTTGAATCCCCCGCGGCGCAAAGCATGTCGGGAGAATCCCTCGCTCCTTATCACAGCCCTGACATTACACTGTCTTCCCCTGGACTGGTTTCTGTCCCCAGAATAATAAGTCCAACTCAAAAGTCCAATACGAACCCGTCCAGGAATTGGGGTGCCCACCATTGGCGGCAGCTGGCACGCACGGGCCCGTTAGTGTCCATTTGAGCCTTGACCGGGGTATCCGGTTGGGATGTAGCCTTTGGCTTGGGCACTCGTGGTGCAGCTGGCTGGTATGGGGCAAGGCGGTCGCGGTGAAGCCCCATCACCCAGTTCCTCTTCTGCAGCCTCACCCTGTACACTACGTCCAACAGTCTCTGTAGGACCAGGCACGGTCCTGACCAGTGGCTTGCCAGCTTTAGTGACAGTACCTTTTTGCACTAGGGCAGAAGACCGATACTTAGCCCCCGGGTGCAAAGTCTCTCCTTTGGCAGCGGAAGTCGTACACTTGCTTCTGTCGACTCCCTGCTGCTACCATGACCTCCCAAGCCAGTTCGTGCACCGTGTGAAGATGTTTTCTTAAGCAAAACAAATAATACAACTGGGTTTTGCCCTCCACTGTCTGCTCTGGGGAAGGGCCGAACATCAAATTCACTGGGGTGCACAGCTCACGTACAAACATCAGCGCTGCCGGATTACACCGGGTGGATTCTTGAGCTGCTGTCCGATATGCCCACAGAACAAGGGGCAAAAGCAGGTCCCAGTCTCACTGTCGCTGGCCCACCAGGATGGCGAGCTGCGTGGTCAGGGTCTGGTTAAAGCGTTCAACCAGGCCGTCGCTTTGTGGGTTCAGCGGGGTGGTTCAGGTCTTCCGGACGCCCAGCCACCTGCTGACCTCCCTGTAGACCTCTGCCTCAAAGTTCCATCCCTGGTCGCTATGCAGCTCCTCCAGGGCACCAAATTGGAAAAACGTCTCATCCACCAACTTTGATGCTGTGGTGGTGGCGCTCTGATCAGGAACTGCATATGCTTCTGGGCACTTGATGAAGTAATCTACTGCGACCAGAACGTAATGGTTCCCCTGATCCATGGTCGGAAAAGGGCCCAGAATGTCCACCCCTACATGTTCCATGGGAACCCCTACCTGGTACTGCTGCAAGGGGGCATGAGATCGCTGAGTCAGCCCTTTCTGAGCTGTGCAGGTGTCACAGCAGTGGACATGGAGCGCTACATTCTGACGACATCCTGACCAGCAGAATCTAGCCCCAAGATGCTGCAGGGTCTTTGTCACCCCGAAGTGGCCTGCCCCAACAACCCGTGGACCAACTGGAGCACCCTGGGGAGAAGCCGTTGGGGAACCAGCAGCTACCAGATGTGAGGCTGCCCACCTGTAGACTGGCACCGCCGATAGACAACGCCCCGTTGACAGCAGAGGTTGGCCCACTGGGAATGTAGGGCCTTGGTCTCTGGGTCCAGCACAGACACAGCCTCCAAGGTGGGCTGCTGGTCTGTGTCCAGCCACTGCTGGACCTGGGAGATGACAGGATCTCTATCCTTCTCACTCCAAAGCTGCTGTGTGCCAACAGCCTATGTAACATCATCATTGGGGAGAGTTGGCTGATTATCTGAGGAGGATCTGTGAGCCACTGCACTATCCCCAGCTGCAGCAGTCTGGAGAGCAACAGCCCGTGAGACTGCTGGGTCACAATCCTCTGCCCACTGACAGTGCTGACAGGCCTCCACAGCACAGGGACACTGGGACAGTGCATCAGCGTTGGCATGGAGGTGGCCTGCTCGATGCACAATCTGAAAATCATAATCCTGCAGTGCCTCCAGCCATCTCGCTAATTGTCCATCCGGCTCTTTAAAGTTCAGTAGCCAGGTCAGGAAAGCATGCACCGTCCTCCCCCCATAAACGTATAGGCAGAAATGGCAGAGCCAATGGATAACTGCCAGCAGCTCTCGGTGGGTGACGCAATAATTCCTCTCGGCTCAGCTGAGAATGCGGCTGAAAAAAGCAACCACCTGCTCTCTGTGTTCTCCCTCCTGGGATAGCACCGCCCTGATGTCCTTGTTGCTGGCTTCTGTGTCCACGATGAAGGGGCAGTTTGGGTCAGGATATTGCAGCACCGGGGCTCCGATGAGCACTGAATGGAGCCGGGAAAAAGCAGCAGCACGGTCCTCACTCCACTCAAACGTGCGGCCCTTCTGTGTCAGCTGATGTACCTGGCCGGCGATGGTGGCGAAATCCTTCACAAACCTTCTATAATATGATGCCAGTCCAAGAAAGCTCCACAGTTCTCCTACATTCCATGGAACTGGCCAGTTTCTCACCTTCTCTGGGTCGGTGGCAACTCTCACAGCGCTGACGACGTGGCCCAGGAAGGTGATTTCTCCCTGAAACAGGTGGCATTCCCGAGGGTGCAGCCACAGCCCGACCTGGTGGATGGCATCCAACACTTCCTGGAGGTTGGGCAGGATGCCACCAAAATCAGCTGTGTGAACTAGCAGGTTGAAGAGATGAACGATGTAGTGGCTCTGGGGGATGTGATCCAACACCCGCTCCATCAGGCGTCCAAAGGTGGCTGGGGCATTACAAAGTCCAAATGGCATCATCTTGAACTGCCACAGTACCTGCCCGATGGAGAAGGCTGTTTTCTGGTGGGCCTCTGGTGACAGCTCTACCTGCCAGTAGCCACTGCGAAGTTCAAGCGAGCTGAACCAGCTGCAGCCAGTGATGTAATCCAGCGTGTCATCACTGTGGGACAGAGGGTAGGAGTCCTTATGTGTACCGTCCTTCTTCTTTGTCAGAACCACTGGCGCTGCCCAGGGGCTGCTGTAGGGTTCAATAACATCCATCTCCAGCATTTCCTGAATCTTTTGTTCTGCCACCGCCTGCCTTGAAAAAGGCAGACACCAGGGGCGGAGCTGGATTGACCTGCTCTCACCAGTGTCGATCTGGTGCTGCACCTAACTGGTTTGGGTGCACTCTTCATCCCTGGCAGCGAAGACGTCAATGTAGCAGTCCAGCAGCTCCCGCAGCTGGCATCCTGTCCCAATTCTAATCCTCTGCAGCTCCGCTTGAACAGCTCCTCAACCACCTGCTGGGTTTCCAATGATGTGGTGATTTGCTCCACTGCCCCCCACCCCCAACTGTCTCTGGCGCCGATGATGATCCCTCTGCTGGTGCTGCTGATGCTGCTCTAGTCGGCTTTGGTGGCGATCCTCTCAGATCGTTCTGCACTGACGGCCCCTCTATAGCAAGGGCCCCCTGGCTCCTTGTCTGGCTCTTGCCACAGAGTGTGATGGTCTGAGCCCCCAGAAAGAGAGAAGAGCTGGCAGTGTCAATCTTTGTGCCCCATGCTGCAAGCAGACCTAGTCCAATTATACAGGGGTCTTGGATGTCAGCCAGCCAGAACGGGTGGTTCGTGTTCTGACCGGCCACTCCCACAACAAGAACTCATCACCCTCCCAGTCTGGTGTGCTTGCTGGTGGCTGTGGTGACCCAGCACCTGGTGGGTTCCCACCCCTACGGTCTGAATTTATCTGTACCAGGCAGCGCCCCAGTTCTGACCAGGGAGATGGTGGAACCGGTGTCAATCAGGGCCTGGATTGGCATCCTGTCCAGGCTGCACTGCAGGTACAACCCTGGTGACTGCCCAAGTTGGCCCAGATGTGGTGATACTTCATTGGGGAAATGTCTGTGAGAGGCAGCAGATCAACTGTCTGTGTCACCTCGCTTTAGTTTAATGCTGGCGAGGGAGTGGGTTGTTGTGGGATGGGTGCAGGGCAGTAGCGTGCGATGTGACATGATTCTCCACAGCAGAAGCATCCCTCTTTGTGCTGCCGTTGTACTCTCGCCGGCCATGCAGCTGTGGTCTGGCTCAGTTCCTCCTCATCCTCGCTCTCAGCCGTTTCCTGGAAAGCTCTCTGCCTTGGTGATGACATGTCAGCTGCATACTCCAGCATCAGCCCCACCTGCTCCGCTTCTGCCACGGCTGCCTTCCAGCTGCTTGCAGAGTGAATCCGGACATGTTTGTGGAGCCGGACTGAAGTTCTGAAGGGTGAGCTTCTTCACTGCCTCCTGCTCAAAGTCTGGGTAGCCGCATTGTGTCAGCAGCCATACGTCCACTGCATAGGCTCCCAGGATCTCTTGGTCACCTCGCCAGTGGCTGGCCAGCTGTTCCTGGACATGGTCAGCTTGGGTTGCCCTCTTGAACTGCCACCGAAGCGCTCCTTGTAGCGCTGGCCAGCTGCAATGTTCCTCAGGCCAGAGATCGGACAGCATGCAGAGAGCTCTGCCCTCCAGAGCCAGCGCAACCTGCACAGCCATCTCTTCAGGTGTCCAGTTGTTCAGTGTAGCAACCAGTTCGACCTGGACCAGATAGTTGTTCAGCGAGGTTTTGCCATCATAGTGGGGAAGCTTGACCGGTTGGCAGGTCAGTGGGATGGTCGCCTCCATGTCGATCTCTGCTCTCAGCCTCAGTGGAATCACTGGCTTGTAGTTCCCCCATTGGCGCTCCCCGTCCTTCATGATGAGCAGCTCTGGAGGCTGGCGTGTCTGCTCTGCTGTCCATCTCCACCTGGGCGATGAGCTGCTCAAGCTGTCAAATCTCTTCCTGGATCCTTGCTTCCATCTCTCGAAATCCCACTTATGACACCAGATTTTATGTCACCAGGCTCATGCCTGGTTCCTGTCCCCAAGAAGTTGCTTCCATCAGACCTGTATGACTACTGACCAGTTGCCCTCACATCTCATGTGATGAAGGTCTTGGAAAGATTGATCTTAGCCCACCTGAGACCACAGGTGAAGATGTGGCTGGACCCTCTGCGGTTTGCATAGCAGCCCCGATTAGGAGTTGAAGACGCTGTCATCTTCCTGCTGCAATGAGCCTTTTTGCACCTGGATGGCGGAGGAGACGCTGTGAGAATCACGTTCTTTAATTTCTCAAGTGCATTTAACACCATCCAGCCACTGCTGCTGGGTGAGAAGCTGTGGGGGATGGGGGTCAACAGATCTGTAATCTTCTGGATTACTGACTACCTGAGAGGCAGGTGAAAGGGTTATGAAAATTTAGAGTGCCAAAATAATAATTCTGTAGGTGATCTCCCATTATGCTCTACACATATTCTGTTTGCATTTTTATGAACAAATATGTGGTGCTAAACTCTGGTAAACAGGAATTAGGCAGAGCTATAGAGCCCTCTTTCTACTCTCTCTCGCTCTCCTTTCCTTTAGTCAGGTCTAATACTTAGTTACACACCCCAAAACCAACACCCACACACACACCATTGATATCATATTCTAGAAGACAGTGACGTGAACAGAGGATGGCCTGTTCACCTCAGAGTTAAATTGGCCAATCACACAGTCACATACAAGCCCATCCTATTGTATGGGGTTGGTCTAACCAACCCGAGTAGATTAATGTAAGATGCACCCGGAAGTCGCGGTCAGTCTGGCGACGCTCCAGAGGGAGCTGCGTCACGTTGCACCCAGCGCTGCTTGCTTTATGTGTGACTTCTAAATAAATGTTACATCTTTGAATTGAAGAATTCTCCGACTTGTTCTTGGATCTTTCAATCAAAGAATTAGATTTTTTTTCCTAACAATTTGGTGTTGGTGACCCGGACTGAACTATTCTGAGATGAGGTGAGAACAGATGGGAAGGACCCTTTTCAGATGGCCATGGTGCCTAAACAAAAAAGGTAAGCAGAAAACCTTTTTTACACAAATTTCTGCACTTTGGCCATACTAAATTTACAGTTGTCTGATTAAGGGGTATATCCGATATCCAAATTTTATAATTTAGTTGGGAGTCACATGTAAAGTCTAAACAAATAGTCAAATAGTTTAAAAAGTTAAAAAGAAAGTGAAAAGTGTCCTATTATCAGTCTGATCTAGGACAGTCCCGACCAGGACGTACAATTCACGGGTGTATGGTCCACCAAATTTTAAAGCATTTTGGAGTCAGTCTGAACCAAAAATAATGAGACTTAGGGAGCCAGGGTGGTCAATGATCATCCGGGTTTGTCTCCCAAATTAAAATAGCCAGGGTTAGTAACCTGATGCCGGGGGGGAGCGATTGAAAGTGTTCGACCCGATGCCGCTGGAGAGCAAAGCCACGACCATTTAAATCAGTATAGCACTGAGCTTTAGAACACAGTACCGCTTGTATTGGGGAACCTGCTGTGCCCCCAGTGAAAGTGCTCTCTGTTTAAAGTTTGACGGGTCGGTGAGGTGCTGGGATGCAGTCTGTACCCAGACTTAATAAGACGTAGGAGGCAATGGCTGTGCCTGTCTGCCAAATTAAAATAGCCAGGATTAGCCTGATGCCGGGGGGGATTTAAGTGTCTGACCCGATGCTGTTAAAGAATGATGCCACGTGGGTGAAGTATTTCGGAGCAGTCTGTTCCGAAATAATTATGAGACCTAGAGAACAGCGGCGATCAGCGATCACCCCTGTTCATCTCCCAAATTAAGGGAAGCAGGGCTAGCCTGGTGCCGGTACTGGGGAAAACAAACAAACAAACAAACAAACAAACAAACAAACAAACAAACAAACAAACAAAAAACAACTTACAGAACAGCATAAGAATCTTTTTTTTTTAACCATTCTAAGTGAGTGCCTGTTCATAAGTATAAAAATAATAACTTACAGTAAGTATAAAAGTAATAGATTGTGCACGCTGATCTCTGTGTTAATTCTGTGTCTTGAGGGTTTGTCTTGTATTGTCCACATTCAGCATGCTAATGTCTGTGTTAATTCTGTGTCTTTAGGGGATAAATGTGTGGTTTGAGAAATACCAGAGGGTGGAAGTATCAAACTTTTTCCATAGTTTGATTTAACTAATAGCGCTCTTCGGGCCACATGGATAGAACAAAGGTGGGTGTGTGTTTTTCCACAAAGGAGGGAGGTAATTAGCCCCCACTCCTAAGTGGAGGTGAGATTGTTAAAACAGGTTACTGAGAGGAGATTATTTGAGGTAACAGTATTAAAATGAAGCACTAAATTAAAGTTGTAAGGTTATTCTGACATGCTTACAGCTGAAGTTAAGGAGGCAGTGCTCCATTTTCTTAAAAAAAAAAAAAAAAGTCATGGTTTGTAAACAATACTAACTAACTAACTAACCTGCACTTATATAGCGCTTTTCTAGTCACAAAGACCACTCAAAGCGCTTTCGTTAATACTAACCCTCTATTCTAAGGGCCTATAGGAAACAGATATCTAGGGACAATTTAGAACAGCCAATTAACCTAACATGCATGTTTTTGGCATGTGGGAGGAAACCGGAGAAATCCCGGAGTAAACCCACGCAACACGGGGAGAACATGCAAACTCCACAGGCTCCGGGGCCATCATGCGCGTTCACAGTTGCACGTGGCAGAGGCGGCCACGTGGCATTCAGTGCGCATGTGTGGGTAAACACCATCTTGAACCACCCTCAAGCTGCAGCACAGTGCCTCCATCGTGTGGCCGAATGTAGGAAGTGCAGTCTTTCCCAAAATTACTGCCAATTAGAGCTTCAAATCTTCCTAATTAATTCGGAACCTTATCTCTCTAGCTGAAAGGAAAGCTTTAAGTCCATGCACGGCAAAATAAAGTTCCCTCGCCCGCCTATGCAGGTTTGATGTAGTGAGGCATAAAGCATGCCCACTCAGCTGGAGAGAAAAGGCTCAACTTTAATTTGGGCAGAGGGGAGAATAACGAGATTCATTCCTCAATAAAAGTGTAGAAAAATCCTAGGTGGGCAATATATAAAGGTGAGGTAAGTTAAATGAAGAAATAAGGAAAATTGCAAATTGGAGTAAATAAATAAATGAATACAAAATAAATGAATAAATAAAATAAAATAAAAATGAATGAATAAAAATGAAAAATAGGAGTTTTTTTGTTGTGGAGATGAACATTGTGGAAGTGAGAGTGGACAGAAAATGGAAATGGAAATTTGGTTTTAGAGAAAAATTGAAAGCTGATGAATTGTTAAAAGTTTTGTGCAGGACACAAGAGAAAATATGGAAAAATGATTGGAAGAAGGAAAGAAAAAATGTAAGAATAAGAGACTTATGCTGCAACGGTGAGAACAAAGGCTAAATAATCATTGAATGCGATAGAACAGAAAAGGACAAAAACATGCTGTTTAACAGCTTGTCTGTTTCTCTATTAATCTGAGATGATGGTGGTGGCTGTGGACCATCCCTCCCCCAACGACTGTGTGGAACCCTCTTCAGGCTCCCTGGAATTGGCTGTGTCCACCCTCCCCCTCCATGTCATCGCCTAGTGACCCCCTCCTCCCTCCGCAACAACAGTAAAAGAATGCAAAACAAAGGGACATCAAAAGATGGGTCAAAGAGGATCAACTGAGCACACGCAAGTACAATAAATTATATTGCTGCTTTCCATTTAATTTATTTCAATTCAACTTTATTTATATAGCGCCATTTCACAACAACAGTCATCTCATAGCACTTTTAACTGTAGGGGAAATCCCCACCGTTGCAGAAAGACCACAGCAATCAGGCGATCCCCTGTGAGCAAGCACTTGGTGCTTACCTTCGGACAGCGTCTCAAATATTGAATCTCATTCATGAACAGTGTTAGTCTGCCTAAAAAGCCATACCCATGCCCCACCAAATCTATGCACCCCAGGACCTGCCCTATCAGTATCATCCTCAGCCGCAGGGCCACAGGAGATGGTCAGAGGTTTAATAATAGAGAGAGAGGCCCCCACGGGACTGATGCTTCCTATGTTGGCAAATTGACCACTGGGCTCTACGCTGCCCACAACAACACAAGCCAGGGGTTCTCCCAATTAGCAACACAATGGATATCCTCACCTACATGGCCCCCATCTGGATGTTGAAAAAATGGCTTTGTTGAGCATTTTGCAGGGAGTGAATAAATTTTGTGGGACAGGAATGGAGAGAAAAGTACTAGGTCATTTAAGGTTTGCTGTCTTGAAGTCTTAAATTAGGCATTTTGCAAGTTGGCATCCTTTTTAACAAGCAGGGAGTGAATCTAACAGTAAAACTAAGATAATTGATCATAATGTTCTCAGCCTTGCAGACAATGTTCTCAGTCTTACAGCTGAGAGGTTGGTGTGCTTTCTCATCTAAAACGATACCATTTATGCAAATTATTGAGTAGTTACATAAAGAGCGTATAAATATGAATGAATCTTTATTTTCTGGATAGATTAGATTAAAAGATTAAAAGAAAGGAACAGAAAAATATATGAAAGAAAAAATCCAACAAGGTCAAATTAAACAATAACTTCTCTGATTATACAATTACACACAAGACAACCAGTGTAGCTTGATAAACAAACCAGCGGTTCACACACGGATTGTCCGCGTGTCACGTGCTTGTTGATTCTTGAAGAGAGAGCTGGTGTATTAAGTCTTGTTTACTTTTACCTTAATATTTAAATATTTTTAGACCTGTTTTGAAGACAAAAAACTCCACCACACCAAGATACAGATAACTCTGTTATACTTTAGTTTTCAGAGCAATTAGCAGATGTCTTACTTTTATACATTCCTCGAAGGGCAGATGTTCAAACCCAGAGGATTGAGAAAGCATCCAAAGTCAGGGTAGAGATCAAGAGATGACGGGTTTTGTCATGAGACCGAATGTTGAACTGAGCCACATTGGTTTATTATAAAGCTGACTTTTCAGAATAAAACTGATCACTTTTATGTGCAGGATCTTGCATGGAGCATTAGCTGTGGACAGTAGAGTCAGTAGTATGAATGACGGGACAGCGAACCATGAAGAAGACAAGCAGGTGGTAACAGAATGTTGATAAAGGCTGAAGAGAACCGAGACCAGATGAATGAAAGGAAGTTTTAATACTGAAAGAGATTATAGATGTGAGATGTGCAGCTTCATCAGCTAGTCTAGGGAAATGTGAAGTCTTGTACACAGATGGAAAGTGGATGGTAAAAATCGAGTGAGTGTTTCTGATGGAAAAAGTACGTAGGTGAAGAGAGAAGAACAGTGGATTTAATAAGTGTAGAAAATATTTTTGGTTTTGAGATGGAAATGGAAAAAGAAATGAAAGCAGAGTATCTGTAACCAAAGAAAAATAAAGATCCGTGTAAGATCTGAAACTGTAGCTTTAAAAAAAAAAAATTGCTTAATCCTGAAGAGTGTCATGAAAAAGGCACAAACACAGGCAGCCATCTTAAATGTTTCCAAGTACTTAAAGCGGAAATGAGGCATTATCTAACTTTCAGTGCATTTCTCTTAATTTTGAATATTAACATTAAGTAATGAGCAAATACTCACAGCAAAGATTATAGCTTTACTGTATACTCAGTTATTTAAAGTCAATCTAACACCCCAGTTATGTTCGTCCCCAATAGAGGGTATGCATAGGATGTCACCGAACAGAACTCTTGGAAGATAAACACTGAGTGGCAAAAATGAGTAGCAGCATGAAGGTGTATGGAGTACAACACACACACACACACACACACACACACACACACACACACACACACACACACACACACACACACACACACACACACACACACAAAATCCACACAGCATTCAGTTACAGCAGTGCAAATAATATCTGTTTGCATTGTGGAGAGTTAATCTTATCATTCCATCTTGCATTAATTAGCAAAAATTAAATAAAGGCTTTGAATCAGTTCCTTTCTTGACTCAAGGTTGGAAATCTAGATAAGAAGGGAAAATAAAATTTGAGGGAAAAACACACTTATTTATGGAATGGCTGACACACGTGGAGCCCGAGGCGCCCCATGACTCTGGTTCTTTTATAAAAGGAAGCCAAAAGAAGGAGGGGGAAGACAGCAAGGAGGAGGAGGGAGCACGCCCCACAATGGAAACTGAGTGATGGCCAAACCACTGCTGGCAGGAAGGAGGTGCCCATGGTCCACACCAACCACAGAAAAACTGGACTGCATGCTTAAGACTAGAACAGATAAGTGGACTCACTTCTACACATATGCAGAAAATTAGCAAAAATTAAAAAAAAAAAAAAGACAGACAGCTTCCATTTACCTGACTCTGAGGTTTAAGGTACTTCGATTAAATTTGTATGGTGCAGGTGCATGTAAAGTAAGAACTCCGGGTAATGACATACAGGACTTTTCAAGGTCAGAAAAAGTAACAATCAAATTCTGCAAATGGCAAGCTACCAGTAGAACACCTATCAACATCTATAAAAGTAGCATTGTACCCCATGCACTATAGGCAATTGGACGTTCCAAATTATGAACAACCATTATTTTCAGATCCATCCTCCAGACTGGTCATAAAACTTGGACTGGTAAACAAGGAAATGTGTGGAAGCATCTATTGTCCTAATTGAAGAAGAAAAGAGACATTTCAACCTATGGGGGGTTCCACACATCCCGCTGGTTAGACCCAAACACATGGATTGGAAAATGCTGGACATTTTGTCACCTCTGCTGCGGAATATAGCCATCCATGGAAGACCAATACCTGACCTTAACATAGAATATTCTCCCAAATTAAATAACACACGCATTGTCTCTTAACTGGGTAACCACAGCACAAAAGGCTGTGCACTTTGGTGCCCAGAAATCTCCTACATGACCAATCTTAACATTAACAAACAAGGGGATGAGAAAATTTGAAGCAAATTCCAAATTGGTTGTGGTAAAAGGATAACCAGACGTAGATCTAATAAAAGGAGCAGAGTATGACACTATAGACCATATATTCAGAAGCCCAGAAAGGTGTTAACAAATGCAATTTTCCACAGTGGTAGTCATCAGCAAATCTTGCACATCTCATACCTCCTCATAGAAACCAATTGCTGAGTCCAGAGGAAGAGATGAAGCCCCGAAGACGGAGGATGATGACGAGGAAGACCATTCTGCCATCACAGATTATTTGTAAACACAATGTGCTACCAATAATACATAAATCATACATAGCTCACCACACATACGTAGGGGTGTGAGACTTATAGTATCCTTGTGTATTTATTTCCATCATGCTAATTACGGTTAGGTAGATAGGATAATTGTGAAGGTTAGAAGCTCTAGAAGCCTGAATACAACAAGCATGGATAAGGATGTCTCCTGACTTTGAACGATTTTGTCTACTACCTACTTACAGTACAACACATAGGTCTCATCACCCAGCTCACTCATCACAACACAACCACTGCTTGTAGATTTCATATGGTCGACAATCACACACTCAACGCTAATGGGAGATAACTTACAACAGCACAAGGATAACTACAGATGTAGTGAATAAGGACAAAATGGTACAGGCTCCAGCCATTGTGGTGGCAACCCCTCAGGCCATTATTGGTCCTGCCCCGGCGGAGCCCTTTGTATTGGCACTCGATTAAAGGTGTAGGGTGCAGGGAAGGTGCATGCAGGGGGGCACCAGACCATCACGATGTGTGCCTGCGATGTAGAAAGAGGTTGTAGAGCTAGTGACTGTACGACTTCAGTCCCTAGAAGAAGAATGGACTAGTACCCCAGCGCATCCACCACACCTCCAGCACTGGGGTGGAGCCAGATCAGCCACACGGAGGAGACGGCATTTTCCAATGCTACCCCTCACAGTGGAAGCTACGGTGAGCACAGGGGCTCGAGCTTCATCAACACCAGCATCTCTACCTCTGTCCAGCGACAGCTGTGTGGCATCCCTGGGACAGCATCACTGAACTGTTCACTGGCTGGACTAGATGTTGTCTACCCTCTGCTACACCCACCAGACTGTCCTATAGACCTCATGGGACGAGATGTGCCTCTGAGAGTGTGGGCACACAGTTGTTTTGCTTTTAATGGTACCGGTGTGTGTCAACAAGGTGGGACTGTGATCTACAGCTGCGGATACAGGAAGCAGACACCGAGAAAGGTCAGACCCCTGTTGCAACTGTGTGATGACTGCAGCCGAATGATGTGAGCCCTGGCAAAGGTCAACCAGTGGACAAAGGTTTCGTGGGCTTTGTGGATTGACCCTGTTCGACCTTATGACCCCCACATGAGATGAGAGATGAGATTCAACTTTATTGTCATTACACATGTATGAATACAAGGTAACGAAACGTGACTTGGCATTTGGGCACGCTCTGCAGAGCGCATCCAAGGCCGGGGCAGCCGCTAGGCGCCAGTCATGGTTCACTCCACCCGACAAAGAACTATTCACATGATGATCAGGAGGAGACCTCGGTGGGGGTGCAGGACTTGGTGAACAAGGATGTGACTGCAGTTCATCTGGACAAGGCCCTCTTAGACATCGCTGCACCACGCTGGGGTGTCCACAAGGGGGGAGGCAAGGGTAGCAGAACCAATGGTGCAAGCCTATCTTGGGTTGACTGACTGGGTTGACACACAATATAGGGACCTGCCTTATTCACCATCTGTTAATCACTAGCGTCTCTCACACCATGCATGGTTGACTTGATAAAATCATGTCAAAGGGGGGAGTGAAAGGGTTATGAAAAGTTAGAGTGCCAAAATAATAATTCTGTAGGTAATCTCCCATTATGCTCTACACATATTCTGTTTGCATTCTTATGAACAAATATGTGGTGCTAAACTCTGGTAAACAGGAATTAGGCAGATCTATAGAGCCCTCTTTCTACTCTCTCTCTCGCTCTCCTTTCCTTTAGTCAGGTCTAATACTTAGTCACACACCCCAAAACCAACACCCCCACACACCACTGATCGCACATTCTAGAAGACAGTGACGTGAACAGAGGATGGCCTGCTCATGTCAGAGTTAAATTGGCCAATCACACAGTCACGTACAAGCCCATCCTATTGTACAGGGTTGGTCTAACCAACCTGAGAAGATTAATGTAAGTTGCACCCGGATGTCGCGGTCAGTCTGGCGACGCTCCAGAGGGAGCTGCGTCACGCTGCACCCAGCGCTGCTTGCTTTACATGTGACTTCTAAATAAATGTTACATCTTTGAATTGAAGAATTCTCCGCTTGTTCTTGGATCTTTCAATCAAAGAATTGTGTTTTTTCCTAACACAGGCCACGGTTTGTCTGGCTGGGCAGTGGCTTGTCTGATGTGGTGGTTAGTGATACGGGAGCTCCACAGGGGACTGTACTTTCTCCTTTTCTCTTCACCTTATATATCACCGACTTTCAGTACAACACTGAATCATGCCACCTGCAGAAATTCTCTGATGACTTGGCTGTTGTTGGGTGTTTAAAAGGGGAGAGAAGGGGGAGTACAGGGCACTGGTAGACAGATTTGTGGAGTGGACTGAGCAGAATCACCTGAGGCTGAACGTCAGCAAGACCAGAGAGATGGTGATTGACTTCAGGAAGAAGACAATACCTTCACAGCTACTGCGGATTAGGGGGGAGGATGTGGGGGTAGTGGAGGACTACAAATACCTGAGTGTCACGATTACCAATGGACTGGATTGGAAATCTAACACCGATGCTGTGTACAAGAAGGGGATGAGCAGACTCTACTTTCTGAGGAGGCTGAGATCCTTCAACATGTGCAACAAGATGCTGGCTCTGTAATTGATCTCAGGCTGGAGGCTTTTGAGAATGTGGTGGAGAGGAGGACACTGAACAAACTGTTATCCATCATGAACAATCCTGATCACCCCCTCCACCACACACTGGACAGACAGCAGAGCACTTTCTCCAGCAGACTGCTACAGCTTCGCTGCTGAACGGTCAGGTTCAGGCAATCTTTCTAGCCACATGCCATTTCACTGTACAATAACTCACTCTAATGTTGAATTCTGGTCATAACAATGCTGCCGTACTGCACCTTGCAGTCTAATTGGTACCTTACATTTCACCCTGCGCCCAATAGTCCTGCATTGTACAGCAAGTACGATACATGTATCTAAACGGGTCATCATCTATTCATCTGCGATGTACAGTATATAAAGTCATCTAGGCAGTTTTACTTTCCCTGGGTAATTCCTTTTTCTATTATGCTGCATGTGTTTCACACAGCATAGTGCATCTATCTATCTATCTATCTATCTATCTATCTATCTATCTATCTATCTATCTATCTATCTATCTATCTATCTATCTATCTATCTATCTATCTATCTATCTATCTATCTATCTATCTGTCATGACTGAAATAAATAATCAGCCCAAGTGCACGATGCAGCAACAAAAGGGACAATCAAACAACAACACACGTTTGAGGTTCTTTATTAAATAGCAAAATCCTCGCACAGCTACAGAAACAGTCACTCGCCAGAGGAAGGAGCCTGTGGAGAGAAGACAAGAGCTGAGTGAGGAGGAATGGAGTAAGGGAAAATGGGCTAGCCAAATTGCCACTTACGGGAGCTCCGAGAGAGAACCAGCAGGGCCCCAGTGGGCAATAGACAAACCAGCAGGGTGAGGAATGAGCTGGTGGTGCCTGACCGGGTGGAGGTTAGCTGAAGGTCAGTGGAGATGTGGCAGGAGAGCGCGCGCAGTCCCGGTGACACACCCGCACGATGGCAGTAACCTTTCGGAGGGAAAAAAGCACACAGGTTAATAATTTTTTAACAAGTGTGAATCAAATACTTGCTGTCTGAACGGCAGTATACCCAGATGAGCCAGCGTTGAATCACTGAAGGATGCCTTCTTATGAACGCTGGCTGATGAGAGGGCGCAGGTGTGTCCTCTCACTCAGCTGCGCTGATGACCTGAGGAGAGATGAATGGGAAGGACGGGGGTGCGCTCTCGTTGCTCATGACACTATCTAAAAAAGACAACAGGTTGTAGTAATGATGAGAATTTCATCAAAGGAGGCTTTAACTGCACTTTTCCCAGATGTTGACATAGTTTCCACAAGTCTTAATAAATGTCTATGACATGCTTTGGTCAGAATGATTGATAGATAGATGCACTTTATCGATCCCAAACTGTGAAATTACTGTGAAACAGCAGCATGACAGTAGACGACCAAAACGACAGAAACACACACAGCATAATAGACACAGAGGTTCCCCATGGAAAGTAAAACTGCCTAAATAGCTTATATACATCATAGATGAATAGATGCTGACCTGTTTAGATACATGAATCATACCCACTGTACAATGCAGGACTATAAAGTGCAGGGTGAAATGTGAGGCACCAATTAGACTGCAAGGTGCAGTATGGCAGCGTAGTTATGAACAGAAATCAACATTAGAGTGAGTTATTGTAGAATGAAATGACATGTGGCCAGAAAGATTTCCTGTACTTAACTGTATGTCAGCAATGCTTCAGTGTTTAATAATTGCAGCACCATTTTTACCCATCTTTTGCAGCCTTCCTCAGAAAGGCTCATTTCAGTGCATGACCCTTTTATTGCTCATAAGACCCACCCTGTCATGATTACAAGAACAATCAGCTCACGTGCAAGATGCTACACCAGTGAATTCACACGACACAGAGAAGCAAAGTTTAAACACAATTTTATTGAACGGGCGAACGTAGGATTAGTGGGAAAAAACACCTCACTCACCAGAGGAAAACCCAGCCTGTAAGGAGGGAGACGAGAGCAGGTTTGTATGAGGAGGGAGACAGGGAATAATGAATAGCAGGAGTATTCTTACAAATAGGAGCAGAGAGCCTGACAGAGGAACCCAGCAGCGCAAAGATGATCCAGTGGAGAAACTGCGGATGAGTAGGTCTGGGGAGATGTCTGACCGGGTGGAGAAGGTAATCTGGAACGATGACGATGATGATGGAGCAGGTGAGCACACAACAACCCCTGGGGACACACTGCAGAGATGGCAGCAACCTGAGAAGGTGGAAGAGAAAAAGAAATTAATGTCTGGGTTCCTTGTTAACTTAAGCTTCACTTACTTTTATCTTCAGTGGTAGCATACTCAACGAGCCAGCGCTGGAGCATTCACAAACTGGTCCTTTTAAGCGCTGGCAGGGAAGAGACAGCAGGTGCATCCACTCACGCAGGTATATTGATTACCTGCGGAGCCGGGGACTAGGCAAGGAACCTCCCACAGGAAGGGAGGGGGAGCGCGCTTACCTGATCATAACACACCCTTCTTTCATCAGTCATGAAGTCAGATTTTGACACCATATTGCTAATGCTAGGTGGCAGGCTCCTAGCTCCAGCCTGAGTTAACTAATGCCAAATTTCCTGAAAAAATAATGAAATAATTCATCACAGGAGACAGTGGTGTGTGTTTTCATTAGTTAATAGAATATAACCAGTCCCAGGAGTACAGTAAGCACAGAAATAACAGTGAATAAGTGAATGGAAAAGTGCTAACAGCTGCTAACCATCTTTAGTCTTGATCAGTGCATGATAAACTATAACATCTAAGAATAATGTATATGGTCAATTGTTGGTAGATGAGCAAGGATGTCTAGTGGGGGATGAATTAGAAGGTAGAATTCTTAGAAATAATGATTAAAACCAGCTGTAATCCAACAGTGAAGTCAGGCCTTGGTGATGTGACCTGTCAGCCTATCCCTAAACTCTAATGTAGTTAGACAAACCAACTCTGATTGCTTAGTCAAGCTAATGCTAACAGTCTGATCTACCAACTATCATTGCAAAGATATTTTAAATATCAGCCAGAATTACATGATATACATTACTAACTGTGAGTTAGTAACTAGAATTGAAAGAAAATAACAATAAAAACCACGCTCAGTAAGCTAACTCCACGGTAGCACTGTTAGCTTTGAAGGTACCACCTTGGGCTCAGAAACTCTGGGCGGGGACTAGACCTAGACCGATATCATAGCCAATAGCACAGTGATGAGTTGAAACTGAAAACTGGTGCTAGTGATGTAGGGAAATATAACCCAGAACAGCTATTTCTGCCAATTCCCATTCCCAGCCAATTTAATGAAAAACATCTAAAAAATACCCAAAGTAAATCAAAAACTGTTCTTGAACCATTTCCAGTATATTCATGGATTTGGTCTCATTCAACAGAAATAACTCTATTTTTTTTTTTTTTTTTGCCAAAATAGTCAGAATCACTCTAAGTGCTGCTGCCCCTGAGAAACAGTAGTCACAGCAAATTTGAAGAAAAAAAAGTTTGCCTGAGTTTTTTCTTTTTCTTTTTTAGATACAGTACATATGCCTACAAATAACATTCAGTTACATGAAAAACACAATAGGAATGTAGCACCAAGGGTTACCAAATTCAGGTTTAAGTTCTGTAGTAATAAAACATCTCTAACTTCTGAATGTTTTCTGGAGGATTTTTAAGATTAAATTTCTAAAAAAAAAAAAAAAAAAAAAAAAAAAAAGGAAAGAAAGATGGAGTGCCATTAAAAATGGTAGCACTTTAAATACCAGACATTTAAATCATGTCACGTTCTGAGCGCGGAGGGATTCCACCGGGCTCAGGTTGTTTGCCTTTTTTCATATTTGCACTGTGTTGTCATTTTTGAGTTGTCACTTATCCTATGTTGTTTCTCAGTATGATTTATTTCCCCATTTACGTTCATTATAGTCAGTTTATTGTATTTTTGAGTTTACCTGTCTCCATTTTTTGTTATATCATTATATTTGTATTCTGTGTTCTTTCCCTTGGGGCTTTCAGGGGTTTTGCTCTGCATGGGCATGGCCCTATCAGCTGTCAGCTCCGATGACTTCCTCATCATTCCCAGCTGGCCCAAATTATTTGTCATTGCTCTCTCCTGCCATTCAGATACCCACACCAGTTATTATGTAAAGGGATTGATCCCTATTTAACCCTAGAACACTAATGTTAAAGCTAGTAACACTAGCATCTCCATTAACATCGGGTGAAAATCACCCTACATTAGTGTTCTAGGGTTAAAGGGAGTTATTTTCATTTCCCACTGCCGTTGTCTTGATTTCGATTCACCCTGTCTCCACCAGAGCCCTGCCTCGCTCTGGTGTGTAAAATCTATGTTTTTTCTCCTTCGCTTGTTTTTGTGTTCTGAGCCTGTGTTGTGTTTCATGTCTGTTATTTCTTTTCAATAAATTGACCAAGCTCACAGTTCAGCACATGGGTCTCACCTTCTTGCCCCGAAAGGCATTTATGACAGAAGACAGTGGCCAGTGGAGACCCAGCTGCTGTGAGTTTGGTGAGTTTTCTTTTCTTGCTGTTTCATTCACCTCAGCGGCAGCAAAGCTTATTGGTTTTTTAACCAGGATTACCATGTCTGTCTATTTCTTTTCAATAAATTGACCAAGCTCACAGTTCAGCGCGTGGGTCTCCTCTTCTCAACCCGAAGGGCATTTATGACAAATCACTTCCAGCAAAGGGGCATTAAAGGGCTTTAGCATGATCAACCGGGTCATGTGACACACCGTTACATTCAGAAATTCCCTGGCTACATGATATTTCAGTCATCAACCGTCTCAGTTCCAAATGGCTTATTTTGAAAGTGTGAGAAGTGTATAGTATTTTAAATAGCATCATGAGGAAAGAACATCAAGTGGAAATATTGAAGCAACATCTCAAGACATCAGCCAGGAAGTTAAAATTTGGGTGCAAATGGGTCTTCCAAAAAGATAATGACCCTAAGAACACCAACAAATTACTGTAGTTATGAAGTGGCTTAAGGGCAACAAAGTGAATTTTTTGGAGTGGCCATCACAAAACGCTGATTTCAATCTCATATAGAATTTGTGGGCAGAGCTGAAAAGATGTGTGTGAGCAAGATGGCCTACAAACCTGACTCAGTTACACCAGTTCTGTCAGGAGGAACGGGCCAAAATTCCAGCAAACTATAGTGAGAAGCTTGTGGAAGGGTACCCAAAACGTTTGACTTAAGTCATACAGTTTAAAGGCAATGCTACCAAATACTAAGGGAGTATATGTAAACTTTTGACTTTGAAGAAAGTAATAAAAAAATGTTTGAAAAATTATTTAGCAAGTAAGATTACATAAAATAAGTATTTATTAGTCCCACAATGGGGATATAAAAGTTATTTAGCAAATAGAAATTACTTTTGTAATCCTAACACCTAAAACTGGAAAAGTTTATTTAGTTTTAATGTTGGACAGTGAAAAAAAGGTTATGTCTTTTTATACAGTGTATGTAAACTTCTGGTTTCAACTGTAATTTGTTAACATGTTTTGTATCAAACAAGCCAGGCCCTTTCAGTGGCTATGGACAAACAGCAAGATGTACTAACTATAGTTAAGGTAACTATAGTGTGATTTCCTCATGATAAAAAAGAGCAATACTTTACAAAAAAGTGTAATTGAATATTGTGGTATAGTCCAGACAATGCTATTAAACCCAAAAGACTCTTTGATGTCAGCTCATCAAATCCTATAGTTCTCTATTCTTTACCTTCAGAGTGACATTTAACTCATGTTGCCCTTTTAGAGTTTGCTTTGTCTTTATTTGCAAATAATGTGCATGAAGTCCTGCTCTTTTCGATCACTAGCTTTTACGACTGACTTTTCTCGCTTCATCAATCAGAAGCCATGAACACGCTGAGGGAATCGCAAGGTCTATATGTCGATGTGTGTCAACATGTTTGAACCCAACATTTGATGTCAAGTCCCTTAAGGGAGATTGAGGGAAAAATTCTCATGACAGTGGGAGTCTAAACATATAGATTATTTATATGGCTGTCAGGAACTCTCAGCATCACAGACAGCAGGACTACTGGTGTAAGCGTTTGTGTGTCTGTATGTGTGGGGTATTTGTGCATGTGTGTGAGCATGCGAGAGTAGAGAAAGAATAAAGAAATGGTGATTAGAGTTTGATCTCATTATAATCTACCACATAGCAGCCAACACTGTCTGTAGCTCATTGTTGTTATATGCGCACTAACAAGCCCTGCAGACGTGACATGTGGTCTTCACTCAAACACACACACACTCAGGTGTTGCTGAAAAGGTCGATTTTCTCTGTGTTGGTTTCAATCCGTCAAGCCTGAGGCATTGTATTTGCAGAAATCCTTGCAGCTCCTATAGCCAGCAGACTCTGTAATGGGTCCACTTTCCCAACAAAGCCACGATTACTGTCACTCACCTCCACGTGTACGTCACTAATGATCTATACTGATTTTTACTAGTGGTGATTTAATGCATTAATCACCTGTTAAGTCAACACCCTATTTAATTTGATCACGATTACATACGGTTAATTGATGGCATAAACGGGGGGGTGACCTTGTTGGCTTTCCGTAAGATGTGCACCCACTGTTTGGGAAATGGTGACAACCATAGATGTTGGAGTTCGGTGCACTTCTGTTCAGTGTCTCATATGGCTACTTGTGTGTATATTGTATGGGTTCCTGATGACTTTCAGTTTGGTGAGCAACATCTACAGTTGGCAGGATCTTCTAAGAATTGGTTTACAGAGCAAAGAATGTGTTACAACTGAGTTCCTCTGCTCCTATAACATTCCGAATGAGATTGCTACTTTCCATAGCAATCAATAATTTGCTGTGGAATAAATAAACTGCTTGCAGGCTGATTATCACTGTGGATGATGAGTGTCTGCTTGAAATAATTCATATTGCATTCAACAACTGCATTTATGAATTGTGTTTGAGACCTACCACAGTAAACCTGATACACAACTTGTAGGAAGAAGAGAGCAAAAGTTGAGGAGGTGCTGACAAACTTGGTTGCACTGACTGGAGACAACTGCACTTCTGTCAGTAATCAACAATGCCATCAACAGCTGAGCTGGATAAACTAAAGAGGTTGAATACTTTGTTAAAGCACTTCAGGTAATTTACTCTTCTTTATGTGCATATCTAATTGTTAAAAGCTCCTAAATGAAGTGATTTTCTCTGTTATTGCATATTACAACCCCAGTTCCGGGGCAGTTGGGACATTGTGTAAAATGTAAATGAAAACAGAATACAAGGATTTGCAAATCCTTTTCAACCTACTATATACAATTAAATACATTACAAAGACAAGATATTTAATGTTCAAACTGATAAACTTTATTTGTTTTTAGAAAATATTCACTCATTTTGAATTTGATGCCTGCAGCATGTTCCAACAAAGCTGGGACAGAGGCATATTTACTGCTGTGTTACATTATCTTTCTTTTTAACAACACTCAAAAAGCATTTAGGAACTGAGGACACTAATTGCTGAAACTCTGTAATTTTAATTCTTTCCCATTCTTTGCTCGATGTACAACTTCAGTGGCTCAACAATCCGTGGTCTCCTTTGGCATATTTTGAAATTCATAATGCACCACACATTTTCAATGAGAGACACATTTGGACTGCGGGCAGGCCAGTCTAGTACCTGCACTCTTTTACTACAAAGTCACGCTGTTGTAACGTGCAGAATGTGTCTTGGCATTGTCTTACTGAAATAAGCAGGGATGTCCCTGTAAAAAGACAATGCTTAAATGGCAGCATATGTTGCTCCAAAACCTTTATGTACTGTTCAGCATTAATGGTGCCTTCATGGGCACTAACACATCCTCTGTAGTGGTTATGCACGCACAAAAATTAATATAAATATTATGTGGGAGGGAATGAAGATTTCTCTTCATTCCAAGCACACATAAACTTGTTGGGGCATCAGTCAAGAAAGAATGGACAGTTTTATTAATAATTCAATATTTGTACCAGCGATGAATCAGTCTGAAAAACCTGTGAGTTCTTTCTGCTTTTAATCAAGAAGATGGACATGAAATTAAACAATAACTCCAATATGCCTTTGTAACAGTTTAATAAGAAGTTTCAGGATAGATGAACACATTCAGATGAATTTAAGACAGTGAATTTAACATGTATCATGAGCACATTAAACTGTTAATGGATTACTGAGCATAAAGTATTTTGTGGAACCAAAGAAAAACACAGCTTAAATTGGCACTGTAATGAAAAATGAAAAACTCATAAAATAGCTATAAAACAGAATGGTTTGGAAAATTGGATGCAATTTTATGAAGAAAATGATGAAAATTAGCTTATAAAAAGGAAATTTTTTGTTACTCTGAAAAGGAACAGAGATTAATAAAAAGATAAATGTATTTGAAGTTCTGAAAGGAGTTTGAAGATGTTAGGTTTACAGAGCTTAAATAAGGAATATTCTGAAGAACTAAATTTAATTTGGATAACAGACCTTAAACACAACAGATGAAGTAAGATTGTGCCTGTATGGTGGTAGCTGGCCTTCCAGGTACCAACCTTGGTCCAGATGGATGTTCGTTGTTGAAGTTGAGAGGAAAGAGCAGGTTCTGCCACAGAACGGTCTGGTTACAGCCACTGTTTATACACAGAAAAAAGAATTTGACATCTGGTCAGGTTGTCAAATTCAAATAATTGTTTATTGTTCAAAGTCTGATCAGAACAACAAACTTGATAAATAAAAAAAAAGAGCAGACCACAAAGTCAGATTCTTCCAATGTGTCATGGTCAGAACAAAGTTGACTTAAGCTTGATGCAAGTCAAGACAAAATCTTCTTAGCACAGTAATTTCAGAAAAAGGTGTACACTAGGAAAAAGGTGAACTTTAAAGAAAAAAGTTGAAAAACTTACACAGAACACAGAGCTCACGCTCCAAGTCCGGGCTTAGAAAGGGAGAGAGCATGGTTGACTCTTCCCAGACTTCTTCAAGACTGTTCTCTAACAAAGGGAAAGTTTTCCAACTTGTTAGGTGTGGCAGGATGGCTCAGTATCTATGAATGAAAACTGAGTCTGACCAATTACATTCAAAGATTAGGATTGGATCTGCCTATTAGCATTAACTTTTGACCAATTGCATTGAGCTCCTTTGTTTGAGCAAAGGTCATAAAGGTTTCTCAAAAGGAGAGGCTTGGAGACTGGGAAGCTGATTGGTCAGTTCACAATTTTTGGAATGTGATCCTCACACAGGGAGACATGAAGAGTGGATATCACCTTAAAACATATAAGTGTACTGCCTATTAAAGCATGAATTCTTTAAATCTTTAGTGACTAAGATATTCTACTTAACAATAAAGGAAGAAAACAATGTGTCTACATTGGAAATTGCTTAACTTAATCCTCGCCTGGCCACTTAAGTGACCATTGTGGCCAATCGTCTGAAGGCAGGGTAATCTTGGGCTAGGGTGATGAGGTCAGCCAGAGGTCTTGTTATTGCAACCTGGGTCATCAAGGACAGTCTGGGCCGACCTTGGGGGTGATGCCAGCCCTGGGGGGGTGGACGAGCGCTGGTGGAGAGGGCCTGCTTGGCCAGTGTCCTGTCTTCCAGCCTGGCCCCGTGGCCAAGGAGCCGCAGCCTCTCTCTTCTGGTGACGGTGGAGATGGAGATAGGACAGCCAGCCCTCCTGTAGATCTCATCACTATTGGTGTGGTGGAACCATCAAATGCCGAGGATGTTACAGAGGCAGGTCCGATGGAATGAATCCAGATGGTGGGTGGTTGTGGTGGAGAGGGTTCAAGTCTTGGACCCGTAAAGGAGGATGGGGATCACACAGGTGTTAAAGATTCGCAACTTTTTGGTCATGTGGCTCTTCCCACTATGCCAAACTCTCTGGAGCCATCCGTCCACGCCCAGTGGTTCAGAGCTCTTGGCGCCGCCGCTTTTTCGAGTTGGTCAACTCCCTTTCCCATCCAGGAGTGCGCGCTTTGCTGAAACTAGTGGGGGAGAAGTTCATCTGGCTGCGCTTGCGCAAAGACGTGAAAGAGTGGGCTGCAGCTTGCGTTGTGTGCCAGCGGGCCAAAGTGCACAAGCGCACCAGAGCCCCCCTCGAGCCGTTCCAAATTCTGGCTTGGAGGTGTGGATTTGGTAGGACCCCTCCTGCCATCACAAGGTTTCACGCACCTTTTGATGGTTGTGGACCACACCACGTGCTGGCCTGAAGTGGTCCCACTGGTTTCTACCACGTCTGTGGAAGTGGCTCGCGCTTTTTTGTTGGATTGGATTGCACATTTCAGATCTCCATCATACATCACATCTGACAGGGGTCCACAATTCACGTCGGAACTCTGGTCCACGATGGCACAGAGCCTGGCGGTCAAAATTCACCGCACTGCCGCGTACAACCCCCAGGCTAACGGATTATGCAAGCGTTTTCATAGGTCGCTTAAGGTAGTGCTAAGAGCTTTGCTCACGGATACAAATTGGGTCAACCACCTGCCCTTGGCTCTTTTAGGGTTGCGCTTCGCACCCAAGGAGGATTTGGCGGCTTTCCAGGCAGAACTCATTTTTTTCTCAGCCGCTGCGGATCCTCGGATAGTTTTTACTGGAAAACCCTGCACCCGAGGCTGAGCCGCCCACGCAATTTTTACACAGTACCGAGGTTTTGAGCATACCGGGCCTGGCCCACCATTGTTTTCCCCGCACATTCATCCCCAAAATCTTGCAGAACGCCTGTTTTGTTTTCGTCAGACACGATGCGCACCGGACCCCACTGTGTCTACCGTACGACGGACCATTCAGAGTGTTGGAACCTGGGGCGAAGCATTTTGTGTTAGACTTAGGGGGACACAGGGAGACCATCTGCATCGACAGGGTGAAGCCCGCTTTTGTGTTGGCAGACAAGCAAGTGGTGTTGGCCCAAGCTCCCCGGTGTGGACGGCCACTGTTAGTGGCTCCGCAGGTTGGTGATCCCTCAGCAGGGACCTGCACTCGCAAAGATAAAGTGTCCCCCACCCCTTTTCCCTCCACAGACTGATGTGCCCTCCTGTACACCTCGCCAGCAGGGCGGTTTGACTGGACCGGCGACCCCCCGCTACAGCTGCTATGGGCGCCAACTCAATCCCAAAGGACGGGGGGGTTAGTGCCCCTTCTGGGTGTTCGGGGGGGGAGAGGGATGTGTGGGGGCACAGTGCTGGTTTTCTCCACCCAGAGAGGGCTGGGAGAAGGAGGAGGTGCCACCGGGGGGTATCAGATGGGACTGTTGGGTCTATGCGCCCCCCGGGGAGAGTGAGAGCTGCTGGAGTCGCTGAGGGTAGAAGGATGTAATGTCATGTTAATGTGCCACACATTCCTTTGTTCAAACAACAGTGTGTTATGGTCGGAAGTTCTGGGTCTTGATGCATGGAAATAAAGAGATAAAAGTGGAGTGCACAGGAAACCAGGATCACTGTTTGCTGTACTTCATGTTGGAGAAAGAATAAAGTTCTGTGTCATTCAGCTCGTTGCCTCGCCTGCCTCCTTTCTCCATACTGTGCCCTATTCCCCTGCCAATTGCTTTTCCTCCCCCTCACCTCTGCTAAACTTGTATATGTATTCTGTTAGGTTGGTCTGACCATAGTGTTTTAACTTATATTTTATTGTTGTATTTTATTTTTTATGCTGTTGTTTTTAAATTTATTCTCTATGTATATTGTGGTACTGTGTTATGCTGAGGATCATAATTTCGTTTTTTATGTGCATGCACATACTAAAGGACAATAAAGAAATCTTGAATCTTGAATCTCAACTGAGACTGTGTTAACTCAATGATTTTCTGAAGTGTTCTTGAGGTCATGTAGTCATGTGCTTCACAGAAGGATGTCAGTTTTTAAAGCAGTGCTGCCTGAGGGATAAACGGTCATGGGCATTCAATGTTGGTTTTCGGCCTTGCTGCTTGGGTGCAGAAATTTCTCCAGATTTTCTGAATTTTTTTGATATTATGGACTGTAGATGATGAATTCCTTAAATTCCTTGCAATTCTACATTGAGAAATGTTCTTAAACTTCAACTATTTGACCTGGCAGTTTTTCACAAAGTGGTGAACCTCACCCCATCCTTGCTTGAGAACAAATGCGGCTGTCAGGGATGCTCCTTTTGTACCCAGTCATGACAGTCACCTGTTTCCAATTAACCTGTTCACCTGTGATATTTTCCAAAAGGTGTTTTTTGAGCATTCCTCAACTTTCCCAGTCTTTTGTTGCCCTTATTCCAGCTTTTCTGGAATGTGTTGCAGCATCAAATTCAAAATGGGTGAATATTTGCAAAACACAATAAAGTTTATCAGTTTAAACATTAAATACCTTCTCTTTGTAGTGTATTCAATTGAATATAGGTTGAAAAGGATTTTGAAATCAGCATATTTTGTTTTTATTCACATTTTACACAAGGTCCCAACTTCACTGGAATTGGGGTTGTATTAGAAAATTCTATTATTGAAGAAGCAAGCTGTTCTGTCATCTGAAAATGTAAACAAACTTGTCTGTTTGGGCAACTGACTCAGTGCAAAGAAATAATGGGACCAACCTATACTGTATATTTTCTAGCTCTGTGCTTATGTAGTGTTAACAAGAGTAAAGTTGGACACTGAATTGTGTCAGTATTGTATTAAATGTCACAATGAGGTCAGTATGCCCTGACTATCTGCTTTGCTCAAGTAATAATTTTGAGGCTATTGTGGAGAATATTCTGGGCAGTATTTGTCATTATGTTACATGTTGAAATAATAATAAACCTTCAACTGCAGAAAGCACTATGTCAACCCCCCATGTTAATAAAAGTATGAAAAATATGAAAAAATGACCAATTTAAGATGCATTATGTAGTTAAAAAAGTCATGATTAAAGTGCAAGTAATCTCGATAAACTAGCAATTTCAAAAGATTAATCATGCTCTATTACATAAATAGTTACTCTGTGTGTGCACAGGATTGGAAAAATTAATGGGGTGAACAAGAGATGCATATCTTGGTGTGTTTTGAGCCACAGTAAAGTAGGTATATACAGTAGGTATACTTCTATGAGTATGTGGTTGCATTCTCATGTTATATATGTTGCCGATGTACAGTGATGTGAAAAAGTGTTTGCCCCCTTCCTGATTTCTCATTTTTTTTGTATGTTTGTCACACTTAAATGTTTTAGATCATCAAACAAATTTAAATATTAGACAAAGATAACACATGTAAACACAAAATGCAGTTTTTAAATGAAGGTGTTTATTATTAAGGGTAAAAAAAAAATCCAAACCTACATGTCCCTGTGTGAAAAAGTGACCCCCTCCCCCCCATTAAAACATAAATTAACTGTGGTTTATCACATCTTTGGAAAGCTGAGTTCAATCTCTCTAGCCACACCCAGGCCTGATTACTGCCACACCTGTTCTCAATCAAGAAATCACTTAAAAAGGACCTGTCTGACAAAGTGAAGTAGACTAAAAGATCCTAAAAAGCTAGACATCATGCTGCAATCCAAAGAAATTCAGGAACAAATGAGAAACAAAGTAATTGAGATCTATCAGTCTGGAAAAAGTTATAAAGCCATTTCTAAAGCTTTGGGACTCCAGTGAACCCCAGTGAGAGCCATTATCCACAAATGGTGAAAACACTGAACAGTGGTGAACCTTCCCAGGAGTGGCCGACGGACCAAAATTACCCCAAGAACGCAGCAGCGACTCATCCAAGACGTCACAAAAGACCCCACAACAACATCCAAAGAACTGTAGGCCTCACTTGCCTCAGTGAAGGTCAGTGTTCACGACTCCGCCATAAGAAAGAGACTGGGCAAAAATGGCCTGAATGGCAGAGTTCCAAGACGAAAACCACTGCTGACCAAAAAAAAAAAACCCAAAAACATAAAGGCTCAGCTCAGTTTTGCCAGAAAACAGCTTGATGATCCCCAAGACTTTTGAGAAAATACTCTATGGACTGACGAGACAAAAGTTGAACTTTTTAGAATGTGTGTGTCCCATTGCATCTGGAGTAAAAGTAACACAGCATTTCAGAAAAGGAATGTCATACCAACAGTAAAATATGGTGGTGATAGTGTGATGGTCTGGGGCTGTTTTGCTGCTCCAGGACTTGAAGGACTTACTGTGGTAAATGGAACCATGAATTCTGCTGTCTACCAAAAAATCCTGAAGGAGACTTTCTGGCCATCTGCTTGTGACCTCAAGCTGAAGGACACTTGGGTTCTGCAGCAGGACAATGATCCAAAACACACTAGCAAGTCCACCTCTGAATGGCTTAAGAAAAACCAAGTGAAGGCTTTGGAGTGGCCGAGTCAAAGTCCTGACCTGAATCCGATTGAGATGGTGTGGCATCACCTTAAAAAGGCAGTTCCTGCTCGAAAACCCTCCAATGTGGCTGAATTACAACAATTCTGCAAAGAGTGGGCCAAAATTCCTCCACAGCGCTGTAAAAGACTCATTGCCAGTTATCGCAAATGCTTGATTGCAGTTGTTGCCGCTAAGGGTGGCCCAACCAATTAATTATTTACTTATTTATTTATTTTCCCCTTGTCCTGTCAGGCAGCTAGGTAAGCAGAACAGAGATCTGTTACCCTTATTGTGCCAAAACAGATTTACTTTGCCAAAAGGAGCTTTATACAGTACCTATCTATGTACTGTATATTGTTGCAAACTCCTCCTGTAATGACTTTTAACACTTTATTTAAATTATTTTACCCATGAAGGACCCGGCAGGATGGGAAATGGGGAAAGGAAGTGTGTGGAGGGGGAAAGAAAAGAGAGAGGAACAGACAAAAAAAGACAAACAAACCAACAACTAAAACGAAACAGAAGACAAACTGCTTTTTCCACCGAAGAGGTCTCAACACAAATCTGGTATCTGCACCTGTTAAAGGGGAGACATTTATCCGTGTGCGTCTGTGTGCATGTATATGACAGTGCCCGCAAAATAAGTGTGTGCATTTGAGTGTTTGTCAGGAAACATACAAAGAGGGGGGCTGGTTGCAGCAATTCCCCGCCACCCCGGTAACCCCAAGCAGGCAAGGCAGCGCCACCAACCCCCACAGGGCAGAAATGCCCTGGGCTGACAAGCCCCAGGAATGCCAGGCATCCCCCCCCCAGCTAGGCCAACGCCAGTCCCTGAACCCCAAGCGCCAGAAGGCCAGCGCCCCCCACCCCCCAGGCCATAGACTGGGCTGCGTCCCCTTGCGTGAGCCCCTCCAGGCACCCCCCAGTGTGCCCGCCTCCCCATTGCCACCGCCACACACCCCGGGGACCCCCACACCCAAAGAAGACCCCCACCCCCATTCAAGGGAGCCCACATAGTCAAGAGGCATTACCCCCCTCAATCCAGCACCTCTTAAGTAACGGACACACTCATTCCCACACCACACCCTTTTGCTCTCATATGCACCCACAAGCACTCACTCATTCTCACTCCCCCCTCCCCCACATAGTCCCACTCTCGCACTCCCAGACCCACCATTCTCTCTCACTCCTGAACCCACTCAATCTCGCTCCAACTCGCCCTCAGGGTAACCCACACTCTCTCACGTTCACCCACGCACGCACTCTCACTCCCTCTCTCACTCCAACCTACTCACATCCATTCATGCTCTCCCCCTCACACTCACCCACCCTCATTCACCCCTATTTCTTAGGGTGACTGTGATGCAGATGCAGTGAGCCTGAATGCGTATCAACTCCCGGCAGCGGCTGGGGAGACCACTGGCACGGGCCCATGCCACGGCAGCCACGGCCACAGAAGCAGACCCCCACCCCCAGCTCCCACCCAAGCGACTGATCAGGAGATCATCGCAGGCACCCCGAGATACCACCCGACACACAAAGCACCACACAAAACCGACCCACCAACTCCATCTCCATTCATCAATCCCTCACTCTCGCTTACTCTCTTATTCAAATACTTTCTCACTCCCTTGCTTGTATCTATTCATTCAGCAGCACCCAGGGATTTTGACAACATGACAGGTCTCAGGCCCCGCGCCGGGCCCCCAGGCCCCTGGCAGAAGGAGGGCAACAGGGGTGGGGGAAGACCCCCATCCCCCTTCCCCCTTGCACAAAACATGATATGTGTGTGTCAGTTGCATGATGTGATTGTGTGTAGGTGTGTAAACTACCATGGCACAGTTAAAATTGGGGGGATGGTGGTTGGAGCACCACTAGCCACTGCGATAGGCAGCGGGGCCCCCATCCTCCCAAGCCCACAGTGTCTAAAATGCAATTAAAATTGAGGTGAGGGCAGCCCCACTGCACAGCAGAGGTGTCCCCTTCACCGACACATTGCGGCACCCCCCCGCCACAAAGCCCTAAGTGTATCCAAAAAAATGTATATTCCACCCAGAATCCGGGGGGTGGGGGTGGGGGGATAAGACTGAGAGGGCGGCGGTCCAAAAGGGAGGCCGCTCCCCCCCGGAAACCAGCTCACAAACTGGTTCAGGAAGCCACCCACCACCCCCAAATCCCAACCCAGGGTGAGGGCTGTCAGGCTGAGCAGCCCAGGACCAACCAGCGTCATGCCCCCAGCACCACGAACGTGATGGAGGAGCCACACCCATTCCCACTCACCTTGCACACACAAACATGTACAACAACAATAATCACAATAGTGAACAATGGACAGGACCCATACGGCACCCCACATACCAAGCGACAACCCTGAGCGCCTACTGCAAGCCCACCGACCACCCACCCCAAATGCACACCGACAGCAGCAGGCCGCCCCGCAGCCACAGCCACCCCGGAGCGGCCTGACAGCAACACGGCCGCCAACCCGCGACAACGGCCCCACCGAGCACCCACACACATCCGGCACCAAAGACCCCAGGGGCAATGTGACAAAGCGCCCCGCCCTGTGACACAATGGCAGGGTGGCCGGGACAAGCAGACCTCGAATCACCAACCCCCATGCCACTAGGTGGTCCACCCCACCCCGCCAACCAATGAGGTTCCCCCACCCATACACACATCCTCCACCCCCACACATCCACCCACAGGTACCCGCACCCATACACACACACGCCCGCTCTCACGTGCATACACACACACACTCACCATCACACATGCCCACCTACACCCCCACACAGCCCCACATGCCCACACACAACACACACACACACACTCACGCACCCACTTCCACACACACGCACCCATTCTCACCCACACGTGTGCACACACACACACACACACACACACACACACACACACACACACACGCATACATGCACACCCACACCCGTAGGCCCCGGAGGACGGGGAGGGTGACTCCCCCTCCCACCCAGGACGCAGACACCCACCCCAGAGCACCAATAGGACCCTGGGTGCTGGCTGGTGCACCGGCCCACACCAACGGCGCACACCTGACCCCGACCCAGGGGGGAATGCTTCCCCCCCAGCACCAGGGGCTCAGGGCCAGACCCAGCCCCACCCAGGAAGCAAAGTCAGCCGGCCCAGGGCCATGGCCCACCCCCCTGACCCACCCCACAGTCCCCCCCCCCCGGGGCCAGACGCATGGCCACCCCAGAACAGGCCCCCCAAACACCGGCCCCCCGCGGTAAGGGCGCAGCCAGCCACCAGAGGTGCCAAGGAGAGCGAATCACCACCCACCACCCCTCAAGTTATAGAATTAATAAGCGGGGACCAGAGAGAATTGAATTCTGCCAATTGATTATTTGAGGAGGCAGATATTCTCTCCAGGCTAATATAATCTAATTGTAAGTTATTATCGTGAGTCATGCATAAATTATTTCTTGATTTCCAGTTCATGAGGATATTCTTTGCGATGCATAAGGTGGTGAGAACTATGTGTGACATCCTTGCCTCTATATTTATTTCACTTAGATCACATAATATGCAAAGTGTGGGTGAGGATGGGACACTATACCCAAGCCATGTCGACAAGTCCTCACATGTCTTCCGACAGAACTTTTCAACCGGTGTACAAGACCACATAGCATGCATATAGCTATCTGGGACGTTGCTGGTGCAGTAGGAGCAGATATTTGTGTGACTCAGGCCCATTTTGAACATCCTTTGTCCTGTGTAATGAATTCTATGTAGAACTTTATACTGTATAAGTTGTAAATTAGAGTTTTTAGTCATCTTAAAAGTGTTTAAACATATTTGTGTCCAGAAGCTTTCATCCTTATTGATTGATAAGTCTGTCTCCCATTTTGATATTGGAAGAGATACTAACTCATCCAGTTTTGATAATAGTTCATGTATTTTCGATATCAATTTAGGGGAACAAAGATTTAGAAACTCTGCCACCTTAACTGGTACCTCTAAATCTGTCTCATTAAAGGGGACCTGTGGTGGTCGTGAAAAAAAAGATATTATATTGAGCCCCTGTCTCACGTTCTAGTTCAAGTTTAAGTTCAAGTTCAAGTTCAAAGCAATGCGACATAAATCTATTGCTGATGTGCTGGTTCAGCTATGTCAGCAAAACATGGGCGCAGCCATACTAGCGGCTACATGGCCTGCCAGGATGCTTCCTGTGACGTAGTGTCGTGGATACCGCGATCTGGATCAATATTGGCTGAGCCTGGAGTGCCTGGATGAGCAGTGGCTTTCGGGATATTCAAATTCAAATTCAAACGTTTATTTCAAACTCAGGGTTCATATTAAATGCAGAACTAAATGCTTAAATTCAGCGGGTCGTCTCGTCTGATCTGAGGTCATAACGGCCGCCAGACGGCAGATGATTCGGTGCTGGGCTCTTCCCTCGCCGCTAAAAGTATATACAGATCAGCAGACACTCGGCGCTCTTGTAACAACAAAAACATACAATGCGATATGGATATCGCAACATGGCGGAATGTAAAGCCTTTGGATGTCTCAATAATAAGCGAAAAAACAAAGATAAACACTTCTTTTGTGTACCCAAACCCAGCTCACCTTGTCGGAAGATCGTAGTGGAAAAGTGGTTGTGCAATCTCGGAACAGGGCACAGACGTTTCCTTTCAGACGAAATTGCGTTGTGTGTGAGGACCACTTCGTCACTTTCACCCTCAGAAGACCTTTCTGGCTCAAACCTGTAGCCATGTTGGACGAATTCCTCCTCAGAGTCTGACAATTCAGCCATAATAGAATAAAAACACTCACAAAAGCACCCTAGTCGCTCATACAGGCGGAGTATTGACTTTTCAGTAGCAACGTAGTGACGTCACATCCGCATGTGTCATGGCTGCGTGCATAGTTTTCATTGGCTGGCCATGCCTGCGGTCGTATTTGCATATTTCTCTGGTGGTATATGGCTGGCAATAATTATTTAACCAAATAACGAATACTTTGCCTAATGTTTCAAGTTGAATGCGTTTAGATGACCACCACAGGTCCCCTTTAAGATCGAATCTTGCTTTTATTGTGGATTTAAGCTGTTGATATTCAAAATACTTTTTTATCACTGATGTCATACTGTGACACTAGTTCCTGAAATTGGATAAAATTTCCACCTTGAATAAGATGCTCTAAGTTTTTTATTCCCTTCTCTTGCCAGAGTGGAAAATTTAATGTCCTCTTTTGTTACAAGATATCAGGATTATTCCAAATGGGCGTGAGTTTTCAGGGGACGAGTGAAGACCCTGCTATTTTTAAAAACTTCCACAAAGCTGTCAGCGAGGAGCTGATATTAATGCTTTTAAAACAGTCATGGCATTTAATACAGGGACTCATAAAAGGTAAGTCAGAGATATTTAGCGACCCACAGAGAGCCTGTTCAGCATCTAACCATGGGTTTCCTAGTGGGTTTCCTAGTGGGGTTGATTATGACCATTTAGAAACAAACTGCAGTCTATTGGCTAAAAAGTAATTAAAAAAACTAATTTTTAACTAAAAACTAAAACTAAAAACTATTTTTTAAACTAATCCATGATGGTTTATCCTTCCATAAAAATTTACTTATATTTGAGACTAGAGACTTAAACCAGGCCGTAGATGGTTGGGTAGAAATCATTGAGAACAAATAGTTGATTTTAGGAAGGACCATCATTTTAATGGTTGTGACTCTTCCCATTAATGATATAGTAAGGTCATCTTGTATTGTTTTTAAAAGGGGAATGTGATTTAGTCGCAATAACTCTGAGAGCCTGGGGGAAATATCGATTCCTAAATATTTAATATTACCTGATTGTATTGGAATAGTAGATGTATTTGAGAAATTGCAATTTATAGGTAGAACTATTGATTTTACCCATTTAATAGAGTAGTCTGATAATGATGAAAATTTATCAATGAGCGCCACTGTCTGAAGAAGAGATCTTTGTGAGTTTTCAAGGAAAATCAATACATCATCAGCATAAAGACTTATTTTGTGTTCTTTTTCTCCAGTTTGGACACCTCTGATATCAACATTTTGTCGTATGGCTGCTGCTAATGGTTCGATAAAGATGGTAAAAAGTAAGGGAGAGAGTGGACAACCCTGCCTAGTACCTCTCTGAAGATTAAAGCTTCGGGAAGTCTGATCATTTGTTCAGACAGACGCAGCAGGACAGCTATATAGTGTTTTAATCCAGTTTATGACAGCTGAACCAAACCAGTACTTGTTTAACACTATAAAAAGAAATTTCCAGTTAACACGGTCAAAGGCTTTCTCTGCATCCAGGGACAAAATTGTAGTTTCTAAGTTATTAATCTTGCAGTAGTCTATAAAATAAAATAGACTGCGTGTATTATTAGCTGAGTGCCTACCCTTGATGAAACCTGTTTGATCTTGGTGTATAATAAACATAATTATCCTTTCCAGTCTTTTACTTTTTTTTTTGCTTTACAAATTATTTTAAGATCGACATTCATGAGTGAGATGGGACAGTAGCTGGATGGAAGCATAGCTTCTTTTCCAGGTTTAAGGAGCAGAATAATACTAGCCAAATTCATATTTGGAGGGATTACATTATCTTCTTTAATTTGGTTCACCATTTTAAAGAAAGTAGGTGCCATCACAGGCCAGGATTCTTTATAAAATTCTACTAGAAAACAATCTGGTCCCGGAGCTTTGTTGTTTGGGATGTGCTTAACTGCCTCCTGGAGTGCGGACACCAGAAGAGGTGCATCCAGAGCTGCAATCTGTTCATTATTTAATCATGGCAAGTTAATATCATCCAAAAGTTTATTTATCGCTGAGTCAGATGGGTTAATCTGAGATTAGTAGAGGTTTTCATAAAACTTTCTGAAGGAGTTATTTATTTCTTCAGGCTCACGGGTAATATTTCCAGTCATATCCTTATTAGAGTGGATAGTTGTTTTTTCTTTATTCAATCTAAGCTGGTTCAAAAGATATTTCCCCGATTTATTACTGTGTTCAAACTTCTCAAGATGCAGTCTTTGTATTAAAAACTGTGTTCTTTTGTTTGTAATTTCTTTTAATTTCAGCTTTAATTTTCTCAGATTGTTGGTTGGGGGCTGGGATCAAACCCAGGATCCCCCTTGGCCGGGGGATCCTGGGTTCGATTCCAGCCCCTGACCAACAGTGATCTGTGTGGAGTTTGCATGTTCTCCCCGTGTCTGTGTGGGTTTACTCCGGGATTTCTCTGGTTTCCTCCCACATGCCAAAAACATGCAAGTTAGGTTAATTGGCATCAAAACTGGGGATTCTAAATTGTCCTTAGTTATGACTGAGAGAGTGAATGGTTGTCTGTCTCTCTGTGTTGGCTGTGCAATGGATTGGCAGTCTGTCCAGGGTGTACCCTGCCTCTCGGCCAAAGATGCTGGGATAGGCTCCAGCCCCCCCCCCCCCCCCCGCGACCCGAAAAGGATTATGCGGAAGAAGATGGATCGATGGATGGATGGATGTTAAGTGACTGTTCCTGTGGAGAAACAGCACAGGTCATCTCCAGTGATTTAATTTTCTGTTCTAACTCCAGTACCAGTGCTTTTTCTTTTTTATTCTTATACAAACAGTAAGAGATTATTTTACCTCACATGACCACTTTTGTTACTTCCCAAAGAACACATGGGGATGTTCCTGGCACATCATTATATTCTAGATATGATTCCCACTCTTTATTAAAGTAGTTAATAAAGTCTTTGTCTTTTAGTAGTGATATATTAAATTTCCACCTCCTAGTTTTTCTTGTAGCTTTCCTATTTACTAGTGTAAGAGATAATGGCTAGTGATCGCTAATAGCTTGATTTGAACATATTTCAGTGTCTGTGATGTCCGTCACAATAGAGTTACTGGCTAAAAAGAAATCTAGACGTGAATGTGAACTATGAACTGATGAAAAAAAAGTGTATTCCTGAAGAGTTGGGTGAAGAAAACGCCATTCATCGCAAAGACCAAAATCATTCATGTATTGTTTGAGACTGTCAGTTGCCTGCCATTTTCAATAATTCCCCGATGCACTGAGCCTGTCGATTGCAGGGTTTAATACCAGGTTTAAGTCTCCTCCTATTATGAGTGTAGTGTCCAAGTGCTCAGAAAGAGAAGTGAAAAAAGTGTGAAAATAGGATGGGTCATCAACATTTCGGCCATAAATGCTTGCAATACATAGATCTAAATTTTGAACTGAGATTTTTAATATTATAAAGCTACCTTCAGATCTGCTATGATATTATTCACAACAAAGCGTATTCCTCTGTTTACCAATATAGCTACCCCCCTTTGTTTAGAATTAAAGCCGGCTGAGTACATGTGGGGAAATTCCGGGGAGGTGAGTGCATCTACAGATGACTTAGAAACATGTGTTTCCTGTAATAAGACAAAGTCTGCCTGTAGATCCTTCAATCGATTAAAAACTTTTAGCATCTTCTCCCTGGTACCAATTCCACATATGTTCCATGTGACAAACTTATATGTGGACATGTTTTCATTAACAGGTTTTGTGCTAAAGGCTAACTAAATGTGCCTATGTGATTATATGTCCATAATGTATCCATATGTGTGTATATGTATGTTGTGTGTAAAATATATACCTACGCATGTATGCTTGGGTGTGCGTGCATGATGTCTCTGTTCCATTTGCTTGCAAATGCAAGCAAATGGGATGTATGGACTTGGGTGTATGTACTTAAAGTTATTTCCGATAAACCAGAAGTATGAAAGAAAACAGACATAAAGGTTAGTAAATGGTGAAAAAATGCAGATAACATACAACAACGACCTAACAACTTCAACAAAATTAGCTACAGCAGACAAACAAACAAACAACAACCTCAGCAAAAAAGAAAAAAACATTTTGACAAATGTTAACAAATTAAACCTAGATCAAAGAGACCTGCGCAAAATCAGACTCTTTTTCCACCTGTAGCTAAGAACAAAATAGGCTCTAGAATAACCAGGGCGTTATAGTTTCATCCATAAACAGCTTGCCATCTATATACAATCTATCCACAGAGACAATAGCTCGTTTACCTTCTTGGATGTTTTGTTTCCTAATGGGAAAAAGCTTCCTTCTCCTTTTCAAGGTTTCCTGTGGAAATTGATCATTTAGACCATAATTGGTATTTTTAAGCTGCCTGCCCTGCCTCTGTACCAAAATTTTTTGCTTGAAATGCTCAGATTTGGCAACAATAGGTCCGAGATGTTTATTCTGGGATTTTTTTTGCTCAACTTGGTGGACTTGGTGGAAGGTAACTGATTTTGTGACTTCGGAGGATAGTTTCAGTTGCGTTGACCTAAATTCACGGACCAGCTGTTCTGGATTTTCATTATTTTTTTTTAATGATTCCAGAAAAAACAAGGTTATCTTTCATGCTGCATGACTACAAATTGAGAACTGCTTCCTTTATTTTTTGGTTTTCTCTTTCAACAACGCCAAGCCGCGTTGTTACTCTGTTTACTGACTTTTTCAAGCTATTATTTTCCTCTACGAGAGAGATGAGCTGCACCTGACTGTACTCCAGACTCTCCCGTATGCGCTGGAATTCTTTATGAAGCAACTCGATCAACCCCAGTCGACCATCCATACAAGTAAGTTTATTCTTAATAGAGAAAAGGGCGTCACTAACCTCGGTGCCCTCCCATGATTTCTTGGATGGTAAATTTGGAGAATCCGCCAGTCTGGGGCACTTGGACAAGGAGATGGAGGAAGCAGGACCGGTAGCTATGTTCTCCTCCTTGACACACCAGCGATAATAAAACTCATCTATATAATTCTCAAGTTCCTCCAGCTCCATCAAAAGATGGTGAAAAGAAATACGAATGAACAGATAATCAGTTAGCAGATTAATTTCAAAGGAAAAGAAACGCTACCTGTAGAAAATTCTTGTTCATGCTCGGTTGACGTGAGTCGCCGTTTTAGATTAGATAGTTTTAGATTTAGATTAGTTTTAGATAGCCCATCCAGGGACAAGAGTTGCAAATTAGCTAATAGCTATACACTCTATGTGCAACACATCAGATTGATTGTCTTTGATTAATTGTCTATGTTTATTGCACTGTCCCTGTCAAATAAACTAATCTACTACTACTACTACTATTATTGCGCAACTGTCTTGGAACGTCTTGCGATCACAGTGTCATGCACCCCCTCACAGCGTCATGCCGGATCATGTTTATTCCAATATACGTGGCACCTACAGAGTGGCTCCCTGCCCCCACTTCAGACAGTCAGATCACATCTCACTGTTTATGTACCCAGCCTACAGACAAAGCTGAAACAAACAAACTCTCTTATTGAGCAAATTAAGCGCTGGACTCCAGAGACTGAGAGCACCCTACAAGACTGTTTTTCTTGCACAGACTGGGATGTGTTTAAAGCTGCAGTCACCCAAGAGGACTCTTCTGTAAACATACAGGATTATGCTGAATATGTGACTGGGTACATCAGCACGTGCGTTGACACCATCGTATCCACCATACAGGTCAGGAAGTTCCCCAACCAGAAGCCCTGGATTAACATTTAGGTACGTCAGATGCTGCGCGCTCGCTCTCATGTATTTAAATCAGGCTGTGAGGTCGAGTACAAAGCTGCAAAGTATGGACTGAGAAAGGCTATAGCAAAGCCAAAAGGCAGTACAGAGAAAAGCTGGACAGCCTCTACTCCATTCCTGACCCGGGGTGCATGTGGCAAGGCCTGCAACAGATCACAGACTACAAGAGGACCAACAGCAGCACCACCAGCTCCACAGACAGCCTGCCGGACAATCTCAACTTCTTTTACACCTGCTTTGAGACCACCAGCTACAGTACAGAGAAGAGACACACAGTCATGCAACCCCCGCAAGGCAGCAGGAGTTGATATTCCTCAGTGCTTTGTTTGTGGCCCAATCAGTTATTCGGTTTAGGGGCAATCACTTTTTCACACAGGGCCATGTAGGTTTGGATTTTTTTTACCCTTAATAATAAACACCTTCATTTAAAAACTGCATTTTGTGTTTACTTGTGTTATCTTTGTCTAATATTTAAATTTGCTTGGTGAGCTGAAACATTTAAATTTGACAAACATACAAAAAATGAGAAATCAGGACTTGGGCAAACACTTTTTCACACCACTGTAAGGTAAAAATTTAATTTTGAAGAAAATTGTAATTTAATTTAAGTAGAATTTTTCTATACTTTTATTAGATTTTCTTTATCCGCTTTATTTCAGACATCTAACCTAGAACATATACGTAGGAAAGGAAAGTGCAATTTATTGTCATTCAATCCATATATCAAATTATGTACAGTGGAACAAAATAAATTTTGCCTTTTTGGAGGGGCCACTGTCATGCAAGGCACCACCACAACTTTCCCTTCCCTTTTTCTATTATTGCTGAGCACCAAGCTTTAAAGCAGGAAGTAATACTTTTTTAAATATGATGTTTGGTATGACGGGCAGCGCAGTGGCAGACTGGTTAGCACTGCGGCAGCACAGCAACTCACCCTTGGCCGGGGGATCCTGGGTTCGATCCAAGCCCCCAACCAACAGTGATCTGTGTGGAGTTTGCATGTTCTCCCCGTGTCTGCGTGGGTTTACTCCAGGATTTCTCCTGCTTCCTTCCACATGCCAAAAAACATGCAAGTTAGGTTAACTGGCATCAAACTGGGGATTCTAAATTGTCCTTAGGTATGACTGTGAGAGTGAATAGTTGTCTGGCTTTCTGTGGTGGCCCTGCGATGGACTGGCGGTCTGTCCAGGCTGTACCCTGCCTCTCGCCCAAAGATGCTGGGATAGGCTCCAGCCCCCCCGCGACCCGAAAAGGATTAAGCGGAAGAAGATGGATGGATGGATGGATGGATGGATGGTTTGGTATGACTTGGCCAAGGGCATGAACTCATGACATCCCAGCTGTGGAGTGGATGAACTACCACTAGTCCACCACCCCAGTAATTATATCAAAGAACCCATAGAAATTTACCAAGGAGGCTGAAAACAGAATTGGCCATGTAATGCACATCCACTGCTAGAAAGTAAACACAAGAAATTTCAGCAAAGCAACATATCCATTTTGAGTTTACAGCATGAGCATAGTCAGAGAACCAGTTTTAAACATATTTTCCTCCAATCAACACATGATTCTGGTTATAAAATCAAGCAGGTCTCTGTCGACTTCCATTTCACAATGTCCACCCCTTCATCAATAAACTGATAATAAGAAACTTGATCTATTTCTAATGTGGATGGTCTTTGCAGCATCTTGACTTGGTCTTTAGGAGCACATTAAGAATATATTGGGATCCTCATTACGAGTGATAGAACGTGATCAAGTGTGAAGAGTTTCACGCATGCACAAAACTTCTGAAGCAAGGTCTTGGTTAATGGGCGTTGTGGCATCATGTCAGAGTCCTGAGTGTAGTGTAGTGTAGCGGCAATGTCATTGTGTCCATAAGCACCAGCATGGCTTGGTCATCAATAATTATGCCTCGGTGAAAACGGAGGCATACGGTAATCAGTCAGTGCTTGTGTGTGTGTGTGTGTGTGTGTGTGTGTGTGTGTGTGGTTGGTTGTATCTGTCCACTTGTCACCAGCTTTTCAGCTCGCCCAGTCAAAATTAAGTGCAACTAAAGGCTTGTATCATTGTATGGCCATATTTTCTCAACTTTTAATTTGCCAGAATTTCAAGATAAGGCTTTGTTTTCGAAATACACACAATTTTAACTCACCTTTACCGTTAATGAAGCCAGGAAAAATGATATTGTAATAACTATGCTGGGCCACTAGAGGTGGCAGTGCAACTTTTTTATTAAGCACATGGATGATTTCTTGTCACAGTTGATCTCTAGCTGAGAGATAAATAGCATGCCATGTGTCTGAGCTCAGGGTTTCTCTGAGCGCAGACCCTCACTTTATTTTTAGTATTGTATGTCTGATTAGTTTGATTCTGTTAGTTTTCTGTATATATGTTGGAGTTGTTTTCACGTGTGCCTCCCTTTTCCCAGACACTCCCTTCCACTGCTCACAGCCTGCCTTCTCAGCTCACCTGTGGGCAGTTGGGTTAATTAGGCTCTGCTCACTCAGTGATTCACACCTGCAGCTCATTTACCTGTATATATTTATGCACTGCCTTTCCACTGTTCAGTGCTGCTAGATTGAATGTCAAGACTGGTTTCCCTCTGATCATCACTCTGATCGCTCCTCATCCTACGGACGACGTTGCGGGGCCTTCCGCCGGTCCTGCTCCGGAGCCTGCCGCTGTGTCTGTGGACAGCCCAGCTGTGGCGCCTGCAGCCCAGCTTACGGCCGGGAGCGTTGCTGGTGATGGTGCCCAAACTGTCACTGATGGTGCGTCAGAATCTCGCTGTGTGACATCAGCGGCCGTGCTTCCGGAGGCTGCTACCATTTCACAGTGGGGGACGGAAGAGCGACAGTCAGCTGCTGTGGGTGGCATCCAGGAAAATGTGGCCCATGATGAATCCACTGGCCCAGATGAACCAAACAGTCAGCTAAGTTGTGCTGACGAGGAAATGGAATCTGATCCCGACACTGTGTCTAATACTGAGTCTATTGAGGCAAAATGCAGTACAAATACGAGTTTGTATTCACTGGAAGAAATAAATGCTTTTCTGGATGAAACCTATAACAAGGCCATTAAGTCACTGACTACTTCAGTGACACTGATAAATTCATTAAGTCTGTTAATGTGCTAAGAAGGCAGGTTGGTCTTGACCTCCTGGATGAAAGGAAACGTTTTCACCTCAAGAAACACCTGACAGCCCTGCGTAAAGCAGCAGGGGGAACAGGGGTCAAGCGCGCCCGACAGAAGGAATAAATGGCGGTCGTTCCTCTGCCTGTTTTACACATTTTTGGGATATTGTTTGATCAGACTTTTATATGACGTTTCTAATTGACTGTAATTGACTGTCACGGAACTGGATCTTTACCGGTCTCCTGCCTGCGTGCAGCACTATTTTTGCTGCCCGAGGACGGGGACTTGGCCTGGCTTGAAAACGGGAGGCCTGTGGCTCTTCTTTGCACGGACTACAAGGTCACGGTTTACTCGCCTGCAGGGCATGGATGCCCCAACGTTTTCTTTCTACAATCTGGACGAGCCTGCTCCAAAGATGACTTGCTTGAAAATCCCGCATGGTCTGAGGACTACAATCCATCTGAGATGAGGAAAATGTCTCTGGGATGTACAACGGAACTGGCTGCGGGCGCACAGCACTATCTCTGCTGCCGAAGGAAGGGGACTTGGCCTTGCTTAAGAACTGGAGGCCTGTGGCTCGTCTTTGCATGGACTACAAGGAAGACTCAGACTACTGCCACTGGCAATGTGGAATGGGTGGACTGCAAGGAATACTTTGTGTTGTGTGGGGGAGGGGGATGACTTATGTTTGCACTTTTTCAATGTGAGACACTTGGTGGAATGATATTGGTGCTCTTACATTTTCTTGAATTGTGCAATAAAGGCATTTTTTAAAACTCAAACTCTCCTCCTGAGTCGATCTGGCTCAGGAGTGCTACAGTCTGTAAGTGTTTCTTGTTTTGCATTTTTTGTACTGTAAGCACTTTTGGACTTTATGTTGTTTTCTTTAATAAACTGCACAAACACCATTCAGCATGTGGGTTTTTTTCTCTGCTCAGAGAGAGCAATTCTTGACAGAGCAGTTATAAAATAGTGGTTACTAAAAAAACAAAAACAAAACACATATTCAGCAACTACACCATTTATTCATCACATTGATTGTTTTCACACTGGTTTTGCTGTTTAGTTTTGCAGAGGAAGGATGAGATATTTTCTTCCTGGAGTTTTCAGTTCACTAAAAACTACAAGTCCCAACATTCCTCACCTCAAAAACATGATGGACCATAGCAGACCACTGCAGCAGACGCTTGCATGGAGTAACGTTTTGCACTTAAATTATGCAGCGATTTCAATATTAAAACACCAATAACTCCTACAACTGCAATATTTGATTATTAAAGCTTATGTTACATCACATTTTTTTTCAATGTCTGATTTTTTCCCATATGGGGACTGCTTGGTCATCTGTTAAATAGTTGTCTCTAAAGTTCAGCTGATTTTTTTTTAAGTCTTAATACTAATGTCGGTAATATAAAAACATCATGGTGTGTCATGCTTCATTCACTCACTTTAAAAGGATTCACTCACTAACAATTGGGGGTAGTTACTCAAAAGTAATCCATTTCCAATTACTAGTTACTTTTTAAAAATGTAATCCCTTACTTTACTTAATTACTCATTGTCAAAAGTAATCAATTAAAGATTACTTCTGGATTACTTTCAGATAGCGTCAGTGAAATGTACCATATTTCTACATAAGTTAAACTGTATATGTCCAAACTACACATTTTTATTGAGATTGAGATTCAACTTTATTGTCATTACACATGTATGAATACAAGGTAACGAAACGTGACTTGGCATTTGGGCATGCTCTGCAGAGCACATCCAAGGCCGGGGCAGCCGCTAGGCGCCAGTCATAAGTCATTTTATTCGCCAGTCATTTTATAGCTTATACTAACAAATAAGACAAAGAAAAACTTTTTTACTCTTCTGTCTTTAATATAAAATTAAAATCTCCCCGATGGCTCTTAACAGAAATGTAAAACAGTACTGGGAGTATGCAAATTTCACAAAATAAAAGCTTGAAAACTTTGCACAAAGCTATATCCCTTTTTTATATTGTGGCCAAGTGCAAACTTCATTTTTCAACATTTTAAGAATTAAACCTTTAAAAAATGGGCAGCTCCTGCCATCCAGTGTAAACATAAATTACTGTTTGAAATAAAAATAAAACACTACCCTTGAATGTCAAGTTATAAAGACAGTTTTAAGGAAAACAACATGGCTTATTGAATATACTTTTAAACTACATTACCAGGGTAACTTAGTTTAAAAGTTTGCCCGGACAAAGTTTGCACATTGCCGTCATGTTCTCACTCAACATATTCGAAGTAATGAGCATATCTCCAGCCACCAATCTCTGATTTACTCAACTCTTCCATTTGCATGATTCCCCTCGACTGCTGCAAGTGCCGTTTGTGTTATGCCTGGAATTACCGTATATCCGAGGCCAGCTGCACAGTCAAATTTAGCTTTATTGCAGTGGTTGGCAACACACAAGATACAGCCACCAGGCAGGAGCATCAGATTTGGAAAGAGGCCAGACTTACGTGCCCGCTGATATTTATAGGAGTGTGGCGGAAACGGAAGTGGGCACCACTACTGCTTCTTCTTCTACTGTTTACTAGCAGTGCAATTGTTTACCCGTTTTGTAAGTCGTTAAAAAGAAACGCTAGTGACGCGATCTTTTCAGATTAGTAACTGTAACGGGATTACTACATTTATGAGACTAATACACACATTACTGCGTTACACCGAACAGTAATCAGATTACTGTAACGTGTAACTTTACTTTGTAACGCATTAAACCCAACACTGCTCACTAAACCAAGCAAGGAGAGGAGAAACATGACATCTGTATCTTTTATATATATATTGTGGAGTGTGTGAAAAAAGAGTCGGGCTCATGGCACACAGTTTATTACACACTTCACATCTCACTAGCACAGAACAGACTGAACATTTCAGCAGGCACTCTCCTCTTAAGTTTCATGGCTTTTTCACTTTTTTTTCTCCTCTCGGCGCCACACCAGTCGGCTGCCTTTTGCAACAGCGGCTCGATTCCGAGTTTTTTTTTTCCCTTCCTCTCTCTTTTGATCACTTTTTTTTTCACCCCACTTATATCACGGACACACAGATCGTCCTAAATGTCTCCTGAGCCGGTGGACGGAGCCACTGTCTATAGCAGGATACGATACAGCAGAGAACAGCTGCTAGCATTCAACCGCCACCCGGTCCCATTGGAAAAACTCGACATACCGAGTGAACTGAGGCGAAAACGCCGCGGCTGCCGGGCTGGAGTAAGGCGGAGGACAAAAAATATAAGGTACAGACCCTCCCTTCCATCTGTTGTCATGGGAAATGTACGGTCGATACTGGGAAAGTTAGATGAGCTAGCGGCTATCTCCCGTTATGATAGCACATACCGGGAGTGCTCTCTCCTTTTGTTTACTGAGACGTGGCTAACTGAACTAGCAGCAGATGCAGATGCTAACATTGAGCTGGAGGGTTTTCACATGATACGAGCTGACCGAACACCAGACAGTGGCAAGGCTAGGGGCGGTGGAGTGATCATGTATGTGAACAACAACTGGTGCAGACCGGGACATATCACTGTTAAACAACGACACTGCAGCAAAGACATTGAGTTGCTAGCTGTTAGCATGAGGCCTACATATCTCCCGAGAGAACACTCACACGTGATCTGCATTGTTGTTTATGCAAATCCGACGGCGAACGCTGGGACAGCACGTGACGTCATCCATTCAGTAACCAGCAGGCTGCAGACAGAACACCCAGATGCTCTTCTCCTCATCTCAGGCGATTTCAACCATGTTTCACTGTCTCCCATTCTACCCACGTTCACCCAGTATGTCACATGCCACACTAGAGACAATAAAACACTGGATTTATTCTACGCAAACACTAAGGAGGCGTACACCTCATCACAACTACCCCCACTCGGGAGATCGGATCACAACTTGGTTCATCTCCGGCCGGTGTACAAACCCCTAGTGCACAGACAACCTCCGGCCATGCACACTGTGGAGTTATGGTCTGAGGAGACAATGGACACCCTAAAGGGCTGTTTTGAAGCCACCGCCTGGAAGCAGCTCTGCGATCCACATGGTGAGGACATCGATGGCCTCATTCACACCTTCACGGGCTACCTCAGCTTCTGTGTGGACAAATCCGTTCCCACCAAGACCATACGGCGTCACTCAAACAACAAACCCTGGATCAACCCTGAGATAAAAACACTTCTGAGAGAGAAGAAGAGGATCTTCAGGTCGGGGAACAGGGAGATGCTGAAGTCCGTACAGAGGGAGCTGAGGAGAAAGATCAGAGAAGGCAAGGACAGCTTCAGGAAGAAGATGGAGGACAAGCTGCAACAGAGCGACATCAGCGGGGTCTGGAGAAACCTCAAAACCATCTCGGGGCTCCAGAATACCTCCCCCCAGGCCACAGGGGGCAGGGAGTGGGCGAACAACCTGAATCTGTTTTTCAATAGATTTGACCAACCGCCCTCCCCCCTGACTGCACAACAACCACTGCTGCCTCTAAAGAAATCAAGTCCTGCTGCCCACTCCCCACTCTACCAACACCCCCCCACTCCCAACACACAGCCCCCCATCCTGACCCTGACCAGGACCCAGGTGAGGACGGAGCTGAGGAAGATCAAGGCGAGGAAGGCGCCGGGACCGGACGGCATCAGCGCAAAGCTCCTCAAGTCCTGTGCAGACCAGCTGTGTGGGATTGTGACGTATATCTTCAACATGAGCCTGAAACTGGGGAGGGTACCACAGCTGTGGAAAACATCTTGTGTGGTACCTGTACCAAAAACTTCCCACCCCAAAGACCTGAACAGCTACAGACCGGTGGCCTTGACGTCCCACTTGATGAAGACCCTGGAGAGACTGCTCCTTGCTCACCTCCGCCCCCTGGTGGAACCAGCGATGGATCCACTCCAGTTCGCCTACCAGCATGGCATTGGGGTGGAGGATGCGGTGATCTTCCTCCTTCACCGTTCTCTGTCCCACCTGGAGAAGCCCGGGAATATGGTGAGGATCATGTTCTTTGACTTCTCCAGTGCTTTCAACACCATCCAACCGATGATCCTGAAGGACAAGCTGCTGCGCGCAGGGGTGGACCAGCACCTGTCATCATGGATCCTGGACTACCTCACGAACCGGCCTCAGTTTGTGAGAACCCGGGACTGTGTGTCCGACACGATCATCAGTAGCACGGGGGCCCCCCAGGGAACGGTGCTGGCTCCCTTCCTGTTCACTCTTTATACTGCGGACTTCTCACACAACACAACACACTGCCATCTACAGAAGTTCTCTGATGACTCTGCGATCGTTGGCCTCATCTCCAATGGAGATGAAGCTGAGTACAGAGGGCTTATCCAGGACTTCGTGGACTGGTGCCATCGGAACTGCCTCCAGATCAACGCGAGGAAAACTAAGGAGCTGGTGGTGGACTGCCGCAGGCATGGGCAGCCCCTCACAGTACCAGTAAATATACAGGGAACAGACATCGAGATGGTGACATCCTATAAGTACCTGGGTATTCATCTGAACAATAAACTAGACTGGTCACACAATACTGATGCACTCTACAAGAAGGGACAGCGCAGGCTGTTCCTGCTGAGGAGACTCAGGTCTTTTGGTGTACAAGGGGCGCTGCTGAAGTCATTCTATGACACGGTGGTGGCATCAGCCATCACTTTTGGAGTGGTCTGCTGGGGCAGTGGCATTACTGCAGCCGATAGGAAGAGACTGAACAAACTGATTAAGAAAGCTAGCTCTGTCCTGGGGCAGCGCCTTGATCCGATGGAGGAGATAGGAGAGAGAAGGACGGTGGCTAAACTGTCATCTCTGCTGGAGTCCGAGTTCCACCCTATGCAGGACATACTGAATGCACTGAGGAGCTCATTTAGCAGCAGACTACATCATCCCAGGTGCACAACCGAGAGGTTTCGTAGGTCCTTCCTACCAACGGCTGTCAGACTGTACAACCTAAGCAGGGCTGCTCGCAGAGATAGCAAAAAGACGTAACAAACTAATAGTTTTTTGAATGCAAAAGATGCAATAGACTTACACAATGGTCCTCTCCGGCATACAACTAGGAACATACCGGTCGCTATGGAGGGTGAGAATATGTATGGGCACATAATCATACCATGTAGGATAACTAAGTAGACGGTTATGCTGTTTCATTCCATCTAGCAACAATGCTCTGCACTGTGTGTGTTTATATATTTGCATATTTATTCCATCTAGCTACAATGCTCCGTACTGTGGGTGTTTATATATTTATATATCTACATATTATTCCATCTAGCTACATTGCTCCGCACTGTGTGTGTTTATATACTTGCATATTTATTCCACCTAGCTGCAATGCTCCGTACTGTGGGTGTTTATATATTTACATATTTATTCCATCTAGCTACAATGCTCTGCACTGTGTGTTCATATATTCATATATTTATTCCATCCAGCTACAATGCTCTGCACTGTGTGTCTGTGTGTGTGTGTATATATATATATTTTATAGTAATACGTACATATGTTTATTAGCTGCTCTTGCTTGCTTGTTTTTTTTCTTGCCTTCTGATTGTTGCTCTGAGTGTTGCTATCCCTGTGCTGTTGCAATCCTGGAATTTCCCCGTTGTGGGACTAATAAAGGCTTATCTTATCTTATCTTATCTTATCTTATTTCTCCACACACAACATGACATTTGCATCACACTGCATTCAACCCCCTTCGTCCTTGACTCCTTCGTGCTATCTCGCCAGGAACCTCCTGAGTATTGTTCTCCCATGTTTACCCACTGTCTCTTGTCTGAGATGCTAAATAATCTGGCTCCCCCAAGGTGCTAAACTCCCCCCCCCAGCATCTTAGAAAGAACAATAGAATAACAGTCCACATGCTGTGATAGAACAATAGAATATCAGTCCACATGCTGTTTGGGCTTTTGTCTCCTCCTGTATCTGCTGTAACTGGGGTTTACCGCCTCCGTGGCGCTGCTGTGCCCATGGGGGGCTGCGGGGAGTGTGTCTGACTGCGGGTGGGCTGTGACTACTTCGGTCTGTCCGTGTGGCTGCTCTGGTGAATTGTTTCCCTGGGGAGCTCTCCGTGGGGGTCTTCCATGCCGAGGGGCCCTAGCCAACAGCACTTGCTCGTCCGCCACAACGAAAGGGGACCTCCTACCTCCCAAGTCTAGCAAAAAATGCTTATCCCCTGTTTCCAACACTCTGAATGGTCCATCATAGGGTGGGTGCAATGGAGGGCGGTGGGCGTCGTGTCTGACAAACACAAAGTCCGTGCTCTTCAAAGTTTTAGGCACGAAAACACGAGGAAAACTGTGGTGGGCAGGGCTCGGCAGCATGCCTGTGTTTGCGCTACGCTGCAAAAGCTGAGATGGGCAGCTGCCCGGCGCAGGATTATCTGGCAGAAATTCCCCGGGCAGCCGTAGGGGCTGCGCAAAAACGAGCTCTGTCGGGGAAGCTTCCAGATCCTCTTTCGGCACGGAGCACAACCCCAATAAAGCCCACGGCAGCCTGTCTACCCAATTTGCATCCGTCAATGAAGCCCTGAGTGCTGCTTTCAGTGATCTATGAAAACGCTTGCATAACCCATTGGCCTGTGGGTTGTACGCGGTTGTGCGGTGAATCGTAGCACCCAGGCTGCGGGCCATCGTGGACCAGAGTTCGGAAACAAATTGAGGGCCCCTGTCGGACGTAATGTCCGACGGGACTCAAAAACACGCCACCCATGCTGTTAAAAAAGCGCGCGCTACATCTGCGGACGTGGTTGCCGCCAGCGGGACTGCTTCTGGCCAGCACGTGGTGCGGTCCACCACTGTCAGGAGGTGCGTGCACCCCTGTGATGGCGGGTGGGGGCCCACGAGGTCCACGTGAACATGGTCGAACCTCTTAGCCGGGATACGAAACGGCTCCAAGGGAGCCTTCGTGTGTCTGTGTACCTTGGCTCGTTGGCACGCAACACAGGCTGCAGCCCACTCTTTCACTTGTTTGCGTAGGCTCGGCCACACAAACTTCTCTCCCACCATTTTGACTGATGCGCGCACTCCTGGGTGCACCAGAGTGTGAACCGACTCAAACATGCGGCGGCGCCACGAGACCGGGACCAGCGGACGCGGGCGACCTGTGGAGACATCGCAGATTGAGGGGGGGGGCGCCATCTTGCAGCACCCTGCTCTCCAGCCTTAACCCTGTTGGTCCAGACTGGAGCGCGTGCACATCTGCATCGCTAATCTGCTCCGCGGCCATGGCTGCGTAATCTATCCCCACGCAGACCGGGGCCACCACGGCGCGTGAGAGGCAGTCTGCCACCACATTCAGTTTACCCGACACATGTTGAATATCGGTAGTAAACTCTGAGATCGCGGCCAGCTGTCTCTGCTGCCGGCCCGACCATGGTTCTGAAACCTTGGCCATCGCAAATGTTAGCGGCTTGTGGTCAACGAACGCGGTGAAGCTGCGCCCTTCCAGCCAGAACTGGAAGTGGCATATGGCCAGGTGGAGAGCCAGCAACTCTCTGTCGAACGCGTTGTATTTACGTTCGCTGTCGCGCAAAGTTCTGCTGATAAAGGCAAGCGGCTGCCAAGCCCTGACGACGCGCTGCTCCACGACAGCCCCTATGGCCATGTCTGAAGCGTCGGTGGTGAGCGCTATGTGGGCCGCCGGGTCCGAATGCGCCAGCAGTGCGGCGTTTGCCGGGGCTGCTTTAACTTCCGAGAACGCCTGCTCTCGCTCCGGGGTCCATTCGACCCTATCCGCGGGTTTCTGTTTCTTGAGCACGGCGTACAATGGTTGCATGAGCTGCGCCGCGCGGAGAAGGAAACGGTTATAAAAGTTCACCATCCCCAAAAATTCCTGCAGTGCCCTGACCGTCTGAGGCTGGGGAAAATCCGCCACGGCGCGCACTTTGTCAGGCAGCGGGACCGCTCCTTCCGGAGAGGCGCGGTGCCCCAAAAAATCAATCTCCGTCACGCCGAACTGGCATTTCACCGGGTTGATTATTAACCCGTACTCCTCCAACCTCCGGAAAACCGTCGTGAACTCGAATAGACCGAACGGAGTTATTACCGCTGTTTTGGGTATGTCCTCAGCGCGCACTGGGACTTGGTGGTAACTGCCGACCAGGTCTATTTTGGAAAAAATGCGTGCTCCGGCAAGGTGAACGGAAAAATCCTGTATGTGGGGAATTGGGTAGCGGTCGTGCACTGTGGCGTTGTTCAACCTGCGGAAATCCCCGCACGGTTGCCACGAGCCCTCAGCCTTAGGGACCATGTGTAGCGGGGATGCCCATGGGCTGTTTGAGCGCCTGATGATGCCCAACCTTTCCAGGTTGGCGAACTCCTCGCGCGCTATGGCCAGTTTAGCTGCGTCCAAGCGCCGAGGTCTTGCAAAAACGGGCGGCCCGGTGGTGCTGATAAAGTGCTCCACCCCGTGTTTAGCGATGGCCGCGGAAAACGTCGGGACCGTGAGTGCTGGGAACTGAGTGAGCAGTGTGTGGAACTTACCGCCTGTAGCTGTGATGTTGGCTTGTGCTGTTGGCTGGGTCACTCGAGCTATACAGGGGAGAGAGTCAAAGGACAGTGCATTAACCAGGCGCTTGTTAGCAACATCAACCAGTAAACGATGTGCACACAGAAAACCAGCCCCCAGGATATGGTAATTCAGTGCTGCTACGACAAAAGTCCACTCATACGTACGGCCGTGTAGAGATAAGAGCAGAGTCCTCTCACCAAAGGTCTTAATATCCGAGCCATTTGCTGCCAACATCTCGGGGCCGCTAGGTCCTGCCAGCCGGTCAGTGTAGGTCGGCAGGATGAAACTCTTCTGGGCTCCCGTGTCCACGAGGAAACGCCTCCCCGAGCGTGCATCCGTCAAGTAGAGCAGCTTGTTCTCTTCACCGAGGGTCGCAGCTGCTACCGACCCCCGGCCTTGGCATTTCCCGAGCGCTTGAATTGGCACGGGGGCGCACATCTGCGTGCCTTCTCTCCGAAGCGGCGGTGGTAGAAACAGAGCGTGTCTCTCTGGCGCTCCTTGGCCCCCGCTGCTGCTACCGTCGGTGGCTCCTCGCCTCCTCTGGTCGTCTCGCTGGGCTCCGCCGCTGCCGCGTTGGCTGTCATCGCCCTGGTGGTGAGGATGATCTGGTCTGCCTCCTGGGCTAGCACAATGGTAGTCGTGCGTGGCCAGCAACGGCGAATTGGCCAGAACCGCTCTCGCCACCTTCGGAAGGTTCCAGAGGAAGAGGTGGGCAAACAGAAAGTGCCCGTCGTCCGTGCCCATTAACGCCAGCATCTTCTCAATCAGGTCTATGGCCGAACCTTCTCCTAACTCGGTCCACGTCAGGAGCATCTCCGCTCTTTCACATTCCGAGAGCGTGTAGCGCTTGATGAGCGCAGCCTTGAGCGCCTCATATTTGCTGCTGGCTGGTGGCTGATCGAGCAGGCTCGCTACCTGCTGAGCTGTGCGGGCATCCAGCGCTGCGACCACATGGTAGAATCTGGTGTCGTCTGCCGTTACTCCCCGGAGGGCGAACTGGGCCTCGGTGAGGTGGAACCAAGAGCGCGGGTTGTGCTGCCAGAAATCCGGTAGCTTGACTGAAACTGCACACGCGTGGCTGGAGGTTCCAGTCCGGGCTGTCTGTGGGATGGCTGCCACCTCGCTGTAGCTTCCTGACCGGGCCGGCTCCAGGGATCTTGCCTCGTGTTCCATAATACGTCTTGGGTCACCAGTGTGGAGTGTGTGAAAAAAGAGTCGGGCTCATGGCACACAGTTTATTACACACTTCACATCTCTCTAGCACACAACAGACTGAACATTTCAGCAGGCACTCTCCTCTTAAGTTTCATGGCATTTCTCCACACACAACATGACATTTGCATCACACTGCATTCAACCCCCTTCGTCCTTGACTCCTTCGTGCTATCTCGCCAGGAACCTCCTGAGTATTGTTCTCCCATGTTTACCCACTGTCTCTTGTCTGAGATGCTAAATAATCTGGCTCCCCCAAGGTGCTAAACTATCACATTTGTAACAATCATATTTTTATGCTGTTTTTCTTTCCTCTTTGTCTCTCTGAGGTCCACGGTGGTGAACCTGAGGGTCAGCAGTCACAGCAGCTGTGAAGATAACAGACTGGAAGCTAAATAAGAATATTACATATTTACTGTTTATACAAGAAACTGCTACTGTGTTTCAATAAATTAATGTTTGGACAAACTTAGTTTTTTGCGAAATTATTTAAGAAACTCTCAATATTCATTACACATAAGCGTGAAACATTCCAAACCGTTCTGATTTAATATTCATAATTATGCTTTTACTTCTGGAAATTTTGATATGTTTACCTGCTATTGCACGGCATCGTGTAACTATATATGCATTCAATTAATAAAATCTGTTACTCCAGCATTTTTCTTTGTGCTCCTTATTTTATTCTTGTGCTTCTGTATTTTTATGCCTCGGCAGAAAGGCAACGTAAGCATACAGTAATCACTCCATGTGTCTGTGTCTGTCTGTTACCAGCTTTTCAGCTCACCCACTCAAAATCAGCTGGAACTAAAGGCTTGTATCATTGGATCGTCATATTTTCTGGACTATTAATTTGCCACAATTTCCAGATAAGGCTTTGTTTTCAAAATAAACACAAATTTAACTCACCTTACCATCAATGCAGCTGTGAAAAAAGGTATTGTAGTAACTATGCCGGGCCACTAGAAGTGGCAGTGTGACTTTTTTACAGTTCCCCATGCTATCATGCCATAGACACCGAGGCATCAGCACCTTGGTGCTTTCATTTGAAACAGGACTTGTAGCACTAACACATATATTGCACTTTATATAAAAATAAATATGTTAAAAAATGGCAATAATGGTATTTAATAGGGCTGCAGCTAATGACTATTTTACTAATTCAGATGTCTGTCACTGTAATTGTACAATTACTCGAGTAATCGGATACTTTTTAATTCTATTTAATTTTATTTATTTATTTTTTTGTATTGAAGAAACTTGCATTGACCAACATTTGTGGAACTTTCTTTCCTAAAGAGCAGTAGTAATTGTACCAAACACTCAATAGCACAGGTACACATTTATTGCAATGCTTATTGCAATGTTTCCTGCATAGAACGTAACTTTAAAGGTTATGTTACATCATAAAGTTTCATTTTGTAGCATTAGCTTCAACTTGCAACATAGCAGCTACTACTATACATACAGTGGGGAAAAAAAGTATTTAGTCAGCCACCAATTGTGCACGTTCTCCAACTTAAAAGATGAGAGAGGTCTCCAATTTTCATCATAGGTATACCTCAACTATGAGAGACAAAATGATAAAAAAAAAATCCAGAAAATCACATTGAAGGATTTTTAATGAATTAATTGATAAATTCCTCGGTAAAATAAGTATTTGGTCAATAACAAAAGTTCATCTCAGTACTTTGTTATATACCCTTTGCTGGCAATGACAAAGGTCAAACGTTTTCTGTAAGTCTTCACAAGGTTTTCACACACTGTTGCTGGTATTTTGGCCCATTCCTCCACGCAGATCTCCTCTAGAGCAATGATGAATGAATGAATGAATGAATGAATGAATGAATGAATGAATGAATGAATGAATTTATTTTTCGGATAATACAGTACAGGTTAAAAGAAACTGTATAATATAACAACAAGGTCAAATTAGACAAAGACTCCTTCTACTAAACAATTCCACGTGAGTTATCCGAAATGGGTGATGGCTGAAGCCGCAGCTTATATTGCCCACCCATATTCCATCCAAGAATTCAAAGAAAAAAGAGTAAACAAGACAAGAGTGAGTGCAATTTAGAACAAAGCTAAGACAAAGTGTGACTGAGAGAAAAAAAAAAAAAAAAAAAAAACTAAGCTAAGCTAAGTTAAGCGGTTACTATTCAAGACAAATCTAAGACAGAATGTCACAGAGAGAGAAAAAAAAAAAAAAAAAAAAAAAAACTAAGCTACAACACAACACAGGCTGGATATGTCAATCCTTATGTGAGTTTACATGTTGTCTTGTAAATATGTTTGGAGTATTTCTTCCTTTAGTTTTTGTTTAAATTGTCCAAGCGTTGTACATGATTTTAATTCAGGTCCATAATCGTTCCATAATCTGACTCCTTGCACTGAAATACAGTGTTGCTTGGTGGTTGTTCTCACTGTAGGCTTTTGAAATATACATGTTCCTCTGAAGTGATATCGTTTCTCCCTTGTTTGGAACAACTTTTGGATATTTGCGGGCAGTGATAAATTCTTCACTTTGAACATTATTATTGCGGTTTTAAAGTCAACCAGATCTTTCAACTTGATGATGTTTTGGGGCTGTCACTGGGCAACACAGACTTTCAACTGCCTCCAAAGATTTTCTATGAGGTTGAGCTCTGGAGACTGGCTAGGCCACTCCAGGACCTTGAAATGCCTCTTACGAAGCCACTCCTTCGTTGCCCGGGTAGTTTGTTTGGGATCATTGTCATGCTGAAAGACCCAGCCACATTTCATCTTCAATACCCTTGCTGATGGAAGGAGGTTTTCACTCAAAATCTCACGATACATGGCCCCATTCATTCTTTCCTTTACACGGATCAGTCGTCCTGGTCCCTTTGCAGAAAAACAGCCCCAAAGTATAATGTTTTCACCCCCATGCTTCACAATTGGTATGGTGTTCTTTCTCTTCCAAACACGACAAGTTGAGTTTTTACCAACAAGTTTTATTTTGGTTTCATCTGACCATATGACATTCTCCCAATCCTCTTCTGGATCATCCAAATGCTCTCTACGAAACTTCAGACGGGCCTGGACATGTACTGGCTTGAGCAGGGGGACACGTCTGGCACTGCAGGATTTGAGTCCCTGGCGGCGTAGTGTGTTACTGATGTAGCCTTTGTTACTTTGGTCCCAGCTTTCTGCAGGTCATTCTCTGGGTCCCCCTGTGTGGTTCTGGGATTTTTGCTCATTGTTCTCGTGATCATTTTGACCTCACGGGGTGAGATCTTGCGTGGAGCCCCAGATCGAGGGAGATTATCAGTGGTCTTGTATGTCTTCCATTTTCTAATAATTGCTCCCACAGTTGATTTCTTCACACCAAGCTGCTTACCTATTGCAGATTCAGTCTTCCCAGCCTGGTGCAGGTCTACAATTTTGTTTCTGGTGTCCTTTGACAGCTCTTTGGTCTTGACCATAGTGGAGTTTGGAGTCTGACTGTTTGAGGTTGTGGACAGGTGTCTTTTATACTGATAACGAGTTCAAACAGGTGCCATTAATACAGGTAACGAGTGGAGGACAGAGGAGCCTCTTAAAGAAGAAGTTACAGGTCTGTGAGAGCCAGAAATCTTGCTTGTTTGTAGGTGACCAGATACTTATTTTACCAAGGAATTTACCAATTAATTCATTAAAAATCCTTCAATGTGATTTTCTGGATTTTTTTTCCTCATTTTGTCTCTCATAGTTGAGGTATACCTATGATGAAAATTGGAGCCCTCTCTCATCTTTTAAGTGGGAGAACTTGCACAATTGGTGGCTGACTAAATACTTTTTTCCCCCACTGTATATGGCCATAGCCTGTAAGCATAATTAATGTTGCTGACTACATTCTATTCATCTTAATTTAAAATCTCAATCACGTACCTTGTCTCGGGTGCATGATGCGGTTAGATGCCTTCTGCCAAGACACTGGCCCTGTTTACATAGTCATGAGTAAACCAATTATAATCAGCTTTCTGGAGTTACCTGATTATTCAAACTGTCATGTAAACAGAGGAATCCGATTACCTTTATCAGTTAAAGGCCATTATCGGTTTATATGAAAACAGATAAACACGTCTAGTTTATTTGCCCAATAAACCGTTTACTCCGTGCATGTAAACACCATTAGCCGTTTAGTACCTTTATCGGTTTACTCGAGTAATTGGTTTACTCGAGTAATTGATTTACTCATGACCATGTTAAAAGTACATGTTAACAGACATGTCACTGTAACAACGTTATGGGATGCTAGCTTGCAGCTCAGCCTTAGAATGTCCACACTGCACAATGTTTTCCTTCAATTTGAGCTTGAAATGATACCAGACTTGAGATGCTGTTTGTCATTTTTTCTGACTTTCTTCCTTTTTTGCTGTCGCTCTGACATCGCACCATTAAACAAAGCCGCATCTTGTTTACATAGCATGACCGGAAGAAGGTCATACCGGAAGAAGCTCATATAGCCTGGAAGTGCTACATTAACTGATGCTTCGAATCACAAATTTTGAATCGATGAATTTTTGTAATCAAATTACTCAAATTAGTCGAGTAATCATTGCAGCCCTAGTATTTAATAATAAAGTAATTCAAGATAAGTCCACTTGGTGTTTTTGGCCCTATAGTCATTTACATTCAAATCAAATCAAATCAAATCAAACTTTATTGTCATATTGCTGTACATACAACTGTAGTGCAGGCAATTCCTCATCGTCATTCCTCATTGTGGAACTGTAAAAACATCACCCTGATGACATGACCTCCAATGAGCTGCTTGCCAGCTGTGAACAAAAAGAGCAGGAAGGCTGGTGGCAAAAGATGCCAGGTCTCCTGAAGTCTATGGGAGACCTGAAAGACTTTGGAGCCTACATGCCCTAAAGACTGAGGTTTGGCTATCCACACAAATCTTGACACTGGACTGTAAAACAAATCCTGGTGTTCTGTGTATCTTTTCTCAAAGAGGAAAATAGTTAATAGATTATTCTAATGTGGCCGTACATGTCCTGACTACGAAAACAACAACAACAACAACAACAAAACCCCTGGATATCCAAAAAAACAATAATGACCAACCTGTATTTTAAACCTTTGTCTTGTGAAGTGTAGCCAATCAGATGCAAATTGGCTCAAAGATGGGAAAAATGGCTAAATTATTTCATTTAAAGCAGTACTGTGTAACTTTGCTATTCCTGGTAGCAACACTGAAAAGACTACAACTGGCATGTTTTATGGCCTGAGTCCCAATAGCCAATCATAGGGTGAGTTTTTAGTTGGTGGCTAAAGTCATATCCGATGATTGGCTAATGGGACTCGAGCCCTGAAAATGCCAGTTGACGTTTCAGTGCTCCCACCAAGAACAGCATTGTTACATTGTGCTATTGCAGGCAATGCAGGGCATCCATCTTGGTACCGGTTGATGTACCATCAAAATGATTTTGGATGCATTACTTTAAGGTAATAAAAATCATACATACGTTTACTTTAATGGGGGCCTCCACTGAGGCCCAGCTTAGAATGTGCAATAATTTTGCATCAATTATTTCACTGTTTCCTTTTTATCAGACACAATAGGTTGGAGAAACAAGGAAATAGGTAAAAACAACATCTACCTAGTTTGTCTGAGAGAAACAGTGAAATAATAATTGTAAAAGAAGACAAAATGAACTTAACTGAACTAATTTTACATTGAGTAGTAGATTTCAAGACTACAAAAATGTTAATATTTATTCTATGTGGCAAATAAAGAATCTACATTCCCTGTTTGTCCCATTGACATCAAACTGCTTTCCCTCCACAGAAAAATGTGCATACTACAGTGTAGAAAACCCACTTCTAAAGCGTGCCTCTAAAGTGTTCAGGGCTGCAGCTGCTGCATGCAAACACTAACATACACACAGTACACAGTATTTACATACACATACAAATCCATAAACACGCAAATACCAAAACATGCAATGCCCCCCTGCTAGGCGTCTAAATAAAAATCCACCGACCGGCACCGGATGTGCATCATTCGTTGTCATGGCCACTGAGGAATATTCCTCAGAGTTGCCAGGGCAACAGTTTGGGGAACTCTTCAGCAGCCCGTCACTAGCCTTGGGAGAATGGTTGACTGGAGGTGATTATGTTTTGTGTGTGTGTATGCTGTGTGTGTATGTGAATAACAGTTGGAGAGAACTGTTGCGACTTATAATAAATGTATGGATGAATGGATGGGGTTTAGAGAGGAAAAAAGTAATCACGAATTACGCAAGAATTCATGATTACTTGATGTTTGTGCACGCGCGCCTGCACACACACACACACACACACACACACACACACACACAAATCTCAAAGTAAGATCTAATCTCTTGTGTTTATACGGGTGCGAATGTGTGTGCATGAGTCTTAAATCCTCACATTCATGCTTGTGAGGGTGATGCTCATATCGAACTGACCGCCACTCACACTGACATAGACAAAGGATGAGGGAAAGTAGGAAAATAGGACCCAGTTGCCATGGTGATGCAATCAGCTTTCTGCCGAAGCGCTTGTCTCCTGGGTGCTGTCAACATTCGATACTGCCTGCATAATAAATACAAACATAGAGTAAATGTGGAGTCAAGACACCAGTAAGGTGTAAAGCAATTTATTTGCATTACAAATTGCATTCATTGGCTGTCGCTCATTAAGACTGTAGAAATACATCTGACTGTACTTGCATTTTAATGCATGGCCAAATTTTCCCTCTGCGTCTGACTCTAGCTCCTCCATCTGTCACTCACAATCCGAACTATTGTTTTACTCTGCTACATTTCTTTTTATGTTCTCTATGCAATTTCATCTCTCTTTTTTGCCTCTCCATCTTCCTCTCTTTTTCTACCCTTCCCCTTTTTCTATTTCTCCTGTCCTATATTCATACACTAATCTGGTCCATTTGGACTTCTTGTCTGACTCCAGTAATCTTGTCAGGACAGATGGCCCCCCCCCCTCTCTCTCTCACTCTCTCTCTCTCATAAACATTCACTGCACATTTACTCTTTTAGTGACCCAGATCAGCCTGAACCTCACGTTGTATCACGTTTCCCAACATCACACACAGCTCATGAAGCTGAGCCCAGTCATGTGGCCTACTCTGGAGTGGGCTGGTGCCGATCAACAGGTCAGCAGAGCAGCAAATCAATGCGGATCTAAACGTTCATTCCCTCATGTGTTGAGAAACAGTGTAATCTGCTTTATTGGTTTGTACAGAAAGATCTACTGTTCCATACTGGATTGTCTGATACATTCTCTTTGTAGTGCTTCAAATTCTTAGAGGAACCAGTTGATCTTTTAGATTTCATTTACCTTTAAGAATAAGACCTAGGGCCGTATTTTGACAGTCTATTCACCTGTCAGTTGTCAAATGCGCATAGTGCATTTGTGGGTGTGGTCCAATCCTGTCATGAACCGAGCCCGTGTTTCCTGTGGGCTCGGTTCTGATCGATCCTGGTGGCTCAGGCAGTGGGTTTATTATGTGGAGTTGTGTTTTGATTTCTTGTTGTTTTCTTGTCCGTGCACTGTTTCTGTTCCTGCCTGTAGCTGCCGCTCTGGCCTGTCCGGCCACGCCCCCCTCTTTCTGACAGTCAACTGTTCACCCCGGTAATCATCTTTCCCGCGCTCGCCCAGGTGTTCCCTATTTGTCACGTCAGCGGCGTCTGTACTAAAGGAGCTCTTTGCTGGACAGACGCCGCTGGATCATTGTACACGTTGGATGGTCATTTCCCTGTCCACCGTCACGTCAATGAAGGACTGTCTGTGTGTCTTGGATTCTCACTGTGACGACTCGGTCTGCCCCCCCCCCCCCACTGTGAGTAACTGCCTGTGTGCTGTTCCGCCGCTGTTTTCCTCCAGTGTGTGTGTAGGGCTACCTTGAGGACACTAGCGAGGATCCAAGCTGTTCCGTGTCTGTATGTTAAGTTTTGTGTTAATAAATGGGTTTGGTGTAACCCTGCACTTAAATCCTCTCGTCCTTTCTCCCCTCGCTGTGTGCATTAGAGAGGCGCACGGGGAGCTCATGACACAATCCATTTTGTTTTTACGAGTGTTGGGGAAAGCGGTCAGTGCGCCAGCAAGAAGCACAAAAAGGCTGGTCTAATTCAGAGGTATGTTTTGGATAACCCAGTCCAAAATGATGGAATGAAAAACTGTTAAGCGTGTCATCATATAACTATTAAAATGATAGGTAATTATATTATAATTGTTACAACTCTCTCCACTACAATAACTGAAAATCCTATGAGCTCCCTTAGGTTAATTAATTGGATTTTGCAGTTTTTCAGAGTACATAAAGTTGCTGTTTAGACAGTCATGTACTTTATCCATTTTATTTCATATGATTCATCATTTGTGCTGCTGACAAAAAAGTAAACATATATTCAGAACTGGAGTTGTTCTGTATTTGTAGTGAGGCTAGTGCTGTGAGGGTAACGATCACTGAGGAAAGGACCCATATACAGGAACTGGACCTAGAGTCATGAAATGGAGCAGAAAATAGCAAATACCAAAAGAAGTCATAAAATACCAAAAAGACAAAGATGAAAAAGACAAAGAACAGAGAATTAAGCTCGAAGAAACTTTGAATAGAAACAAGATAACCCAATAACAATAAGCAGAAACAGTAGAATACAATAATGGAATTTGATGAACTGATTAGAAACAAGTTAAGAAAACTAAAATCAGGCACTGTGTATTAGGATGGCACAGATAATGACAAATGAGTGAAAAGTAAGAAAATGTATTTGGCCAAATTACATATATAACCCTGAGTTACATATGTAAGGTTAAGAGTTATTGGGTGTCATGCAAAAACATGCTAGCATTAGCATCCCTATACTTTGATAGTAAGCTGTATTGTTATGAATGAGTCACTCCAGACTCACCAAAGCTTGTATGTCATACAAAACTGTAAACAGCCCACATAAAAATCATGAATTCCACCTGTGTGTTAGGGAGCAGATGTCGTGAGAATTGACGATTGTCTAATAGAATAACAGAAATGCTTTTTTACATAACTTTTACAACTGGTCTTAACCACTTGTAAATTTTGTTAGTACCATTAAGAAATTTCAAGATAGATTGGTGAACACCATAAGTTCATTTAAATTGATTATACTTCATGTTTATTAAGAAATGTGTTAGTACACATGGTTCTTGCATGAGGCCCATTGTCTGCTGTTTGAGTATCTCACCAATGCCATAACTCACAGTACCTAAAAGCAGTGAAAAAATACCTGTACAGGAGTTAGGCCAACGCTCTGACAGAATAGCAGTAATTGATGAGAATGATACCAGGCTGGTTGTTGGATAGTTTGCACATGGTTTGCCAAAGCACTTAGCAGGGCTGGCAGATGTGATCATACAGTGGTGTGAAATAGTGCTTGCTTCCTTCCTGATTTCTCATTTTTTGTATGTTTGTCACACTTAAATGTTTCAGATCATCAAACAAATTTAAATATTAGAAAAAAGATAACACAAGTAAACACAAAATGCAGTTTTTAAATGAAGGTGTTTATTATTAAGGGGGAATAAAAGCTAAACCTACATGGCTCTGTGTGAAAAAGTGATTGCCCCCTAAACCTAATAACTGGTTGGGCCACCCTTAGCAGTAACAACTGCAATCAAGCATCTGCGATAACTGGCAATGAGTCTTTTACAGCGCTGTGGGGGAATTTTTGGCACACTCTTTGCAGAATTGTTGTAATTCAGCCACATTGAAGGGTTTTTGAGCATGAGCTGCCTTTTTAAGGTCATGCCACACCATCTCAATAGGATTCAGGTCAGGACTTTTATTAGGCCACTCCAAAGTCTTCACTTGGTTTTTCTTAAGTCATTCAGAGGTGGACTTGCTGGTGTGTTTTGGATCATTGTCCTGCTGCAGAACCCAAGTGCACTTCAGCTTGAGGTCACAAACACATGGCCAGAAATTCTCCTTAAGGATTTTTTGCTACACAGCAGAATTCATGGTTCCATTTACCACTGCAAGTCTTTTAGGTCCTGAATCAGCAAAACAGCCCCAGATCATCACACTACCACCACCATGTTTTACTGCTGGTATGATGTTCCTTTTCTGAAATGCTGTGTTATTTTTATGCCGGATGTAATGGGACACACACCTTCTAAAAAGTTCCATTTTTGTCTCGTCAGTCCACAGAGTATTTTCCCAAAAGTCTTGGGGATCATCAAGATGTTTTCGGGCAAAACTGAGCTGAGCCTTTATGTTCTTTTTACTCGGCAGTGCTTTTTGTCTTGGAACTCTGCCAATCAGGCCATTTTTGTCCAGTCTCTTTCTTATGGTGGAGTCATCAACACTGACCTTCACTGAGGCAAGTGAGGCCTGCTGTCATGAACGCCCCTCCGGGGCAGAAACGAACCCACTCACTTAACTGCAGTGAAGCAATTTAATGGTGCACAATATGACAGTCCAAAAATAAACTGTGCAGACTATGCAAAAGACCAACAAGGTAAACTTACATGAAGTAGAATCACAGGAAGACAGGAGGGGGAGACTGACCATAGCAATACAGTCTAGCCTGAACATAGATGAGACTGTGACAATAATAGAATGAAACCCATCCATCCATCTTCTACCGCTTAATCCTTTCGGGTCGCGGGGGGGCTGGAGCCTATCCCAGCATCTTTGGGCGAAAGGCAGGGTACACCCTGGACAGATCGCCAGTCCATCGCAGGGCCAACACAGAGAGACAGACAACCATTCACTCTCACAGTCACACCTAAGGACAATTTAGAATCCCCAGTTTTGATGCCAATTAACCTAACTTGCATGTTTTTGGCATGTGGGAGGAAACCGGAGTGCCCGGAGTAAACCCACGCAGACACGGGGAGAACATGCAAACTCCACACAGAAGGGTCACCGATGGTCTGGGGGTGGGATCGAACCCACGATGGTCAAGGGTGGAATCGATCCCATGACCTTCTTGCTGTGCTGCCACTGTGCTAACCACTGCGCCACCGTGCTGCCCTGAAACCACAGAGCTTAAATACAACGTGAACAAATGACATAAATTAATACAGGTATATGCTGAGTGCAGGTGGACTGATTACAGGCTGCTCATAGCAGGGCAGTCTGTGAGTAGCCAGTGGGAAGTGCCTGGAACAAGAGGGAGGCAACCCAGGAATACAGACAGAGACATAAGAGCAAAAGCAGATACAAAATACAACAATAACCTGTCTGAGGTCTAGGGTTACATGGGACCTCAGACACATGACAGGGCATCCCCCTCAAGGGGTGGAATCCAGACACCCCCCGGTAACACCAGAAGAAGCCCCCCCCCAAAAAAAAAAAGGAGAACAGCAAAAAAACACCCAGGGAGGGAGGAGGGGGAACCCAGGCCAGGAGGGAAAGACAATCAGCTCACACATACACCCATGCCCCAGCAAACCCCAAAGCCCCCACAGTCCCAGGGCTCCAGGGTTCAGGAGCTGGCCAAAGTCCCAGGCCCAGCAGGTGGCCTGCAGACTATAGTCAGGTGGCCTGCCGGAGAATTGGGCCACCCGACCCAGAGACCCAGTCCTTCAGGCAGCCGGCCAACGTTGTTGAGCTACCAAGACTGGAGGGGTAAATGAGGAGGCGGTCTTCCGACCGGGAGGCTTAAAGGCAGGAAGTCAGACCGGAAAATGGGGACCGCCACAGCAACTGGTGGCAGAGGACAGAGGACCCTGACAGCACCTGGCAGAGGAGGAAGAGGCACCCCAAAGGCCTCTGGAAGGGAAGAGGAGGCCTCGGTGTCCTCAAGCTAGCCGGCTTCACCCTTGGAGGTTACAGCTTGGGACATGGCTGCACCCGCGGTGGGACCCAGTTTGACCACGGCTGCACCCCCCATGGTCCCAGCTTGGGACTTGGCTGCATCCGCGGTGGTCCCAGCTTGGGACTCGGCTGCACCCTCGGTGGACACGGGCTGGGCCAATGCTGCACCCACGGTTTGACCTGGGCTGAGGCACGGTGCCAATGGTGGACTCGAACAGGAGTGCAGCACCCATGTAGGTCTGATGCTGGGGCGCAGCACCCACGATGGTCCCCGGCTGGGACACAGCACCTACAGAGACTCAACCCGAGGAGGTGGAACCCAGATGAAAGCCTTGGGCAGAGGGGAAGCTGCACACACGGCATCTTCGGGTGGTGAGCCTGGACCCACGGATTCATCCGACGGCGTTGAGTTCTCTCCGGCGATCCTGAAAGAGGACTCGGACCCAGAACAGAGAAAGGATAGGTCAGGGTCGCCGGCAGCAGCGGAGCCCAGCGAGACAAACTCAGATGCAGCGGGTTGCTGCACCTGGCTGTCCTCACCAAGCGTCAGGCAAGATTGTGCCAATACTGAAAAGAGGAAGACAAAATAGAGCACTTTCTTGAGCTCAAGTTCCACTGCCGTCCAGAACTCCGACAATCCAGGCGAAGATGGAGGTCTGGGCTGAGTCTCTGACTCTGCTGCGGCGGCCTCTGAAGAAGGCGTGATGGTCATTGCAGTCTTAGGACCCCCCAGGCGATGTTCCCCATGCTGGTGACTCAGCCGGCTTGGTGGCTGAGGGCTGCCTCACCGCTGGCCCAGGAACTGGATCCTCCAGGGCCTCAGACTCCTTCATCGTCCACCAGTTCTGGTCCGGGACCGGTGGACATTCAGGAAGAAACGGAGGAGACATAGGAAGGACTGGTGAGCTTAGATTGGCTGCAGCAGGTGGAGGGGTCTATGGGGACTGCATACCCAGAGACTCTCTACCAGGGATCAGGCAAGACATTTCATCAGTATAAGAAAAAAGAGAGAAAACTTGCCTGTTCTCCTGGTTAATGACGTTTCCTGCTGCAGCTGGCAAGGAGTCATCCCTCACCGTAGCTGGAAAGACTCTGGGCGCCCCTGAGGATTGTGGAGGAGCCACCCCTATGGCCACAGGAACGGGAGCTGCCGGTGAGGAAATCAAATGCCCCTTGACAGTCTGAGGATGCACCGAAGGAAGAGGCCTCACAGCGGAAGTGGAGAGAGATTTGGCAGACGGGACTGCCAGCGAGGAAAAACAAGAGCGAGAGTCTGCTGCGGGAATAGCCGGGCTCGGTGTATGGAGAGCAGCTGTCAGTGGAGCTGGATGATTCATCCAGGGATCTGGGATTGGACATCATCTTTTCAGAGCTGGAGCTGGCGACGAGTATGCTGGGATTGATGTGGGCATGGAGGCCTCCTCCCCTGGCTCCTCACCAGTATGAGGAAGGGAATAAAAGGAGGAGAGGATGTTTATAGCCTCCGGGTGGTTCCATAGGTTTGGAATTGTGTGCACCACACGCGCCGTGTCATCCCGGCTCTTCTGGACGGTCTTGGTAGAGCAGAAAGTCTGTGCCTGTGACAATATGTCGTCTAGAAGGCGCTCCGCCTGCTGCTCCACTTCGTCCATAGTGAACTCCAAAAAGGTGAATGGAAGAAAAAACACAAAAGATGAAAAAATGCATCTCTGCAGAAGCTGAGCTCTTAATTTGGTCGCAGTCTGCTGTCATGAATGTTGTCATAAATACAACGTGAACAAATGACATAAATTAATACAGGTGTGTCCGAGTGCAGGTGGACTGATTACAGGCTGCTCACAGCAGGGCAGGCTGTGAGTAGCCAGTGGGAAGTGCATGGAAAGAGAGGGAGGCAACCCAGGAATACAGACAGAGACATAAGAGCAGACAAAAACACATACAAAATACAACAGTAACCTGTTCATGAGGTCTAGGATGACATGGGACCTCAGACACATGACACCTGCAGTTCTTTGGATGTTGTTGTGGGTTCTTTTGTGACCTCTTGGATGAGTTGTCGCTGTGCTCTTGGGGTAATTTTGGTCGGCTGGCCACTCCTGGGAAGGTTCACTACTGTTCCATGTTTTTGCCATTTGTGGATAATGGCTCTCACTGTGGTTCGCTGACGTCCCAAAGCTTTAGAAATGTCTTTATGAATGAATGAATGAATGAATGAATTTATTTCGGATAGTACAATACAGGTTAAAATAAACTGAATAATATAACAACAAGGTCAAATTAGACAATGACTCCTCTGATTATACAATTCAAAGTAGGTTATCCGAAATGGGTGATGGCTGAAGCCGCAGCTTATATTGCCCACCCATATTCCATCCAAGAATTCAAAAGAGAAAAAGAGAAAACAGACAAGGGCGATTACAATTCAAAACAAAGCTAAGACAAAATGTGACAGAGAAAAAAAAAACAAAACAAAAAACTAAGCTAAGCTAAGTTAAGCGATTACTATTCGAAAACAAATCTAAGACAAAATGTGACAGGAAAAAAAAAAACTAAGCTACAACACAACACAGGCTGGATATGGCAATCCTTATGTGATTTTACATGTCATCTTGTTTATATGTTTGGAGTATTTCTTCCTTTAGTTTTTGTTTAAATTGTCCAAGCGTTGTACATGATTTTAATTCAGGTCCAAAATCGTTCCATAATCTGACTCCTTGCACTGAAATACAGTGTTGCTTGGTGGTTGTTCTCACTGTAGGCTTTTGAAATATACATGTTCCTCTGAAGTGATATCGTTTCTCCCTTATTTGGAACAACTTTTGGATATTTGCGGGCAGTGATAAATTCTTCACTTTAAACATTATTATTGCAGTTTTAAAGTCAACCAGATCTTTCAACTTGAGAGTTTTTTGTTTAAGAAAAAGTGGGTTTGTTGGTTCCCTGTAAGCTGCTTTGTTTATTATTCTAATAGCTCTCTTTTGAAGCATAAAGAGTGGATATATGTTTGTTTTATATGTATTTCCCAATACTTCATTACAATATGTCATGTATGGGAGTATTAATGAATGATACAAGGTGTATAGTGTGGGTTGATTCAGCAAATATTTCACTCTGTGTAATATTGCAATTGATTTGGATACTTTACCTTTAATATAATTAATATGTGACTTCCAACACAGTTTATTATCAATTATTACTCCAAGAAATTTAGTTTCAGATACCCTTTAAATCTCTACACCATTTACACTGAGTTTAGGTACTGGGTTGTTGTGATGGTTGTTAAAGACTATAAATTTTGTCTTACTTAAATTGAGCGTTAATTTGTTTGAATCAAACCACAGTTTAAGCTTTCCTAATTCCTTTCCGAGTGTATCCAGAAGTTGTTCCAAATTGTTTCCACTGCATAATAGGTTAGTGTCATCGGCAAACAATATTAAGTCCATTTTTTCTGAAACTTTACATATATCATTTATATACATATTGAATAATAATGGTCCCAAAACTGAACCCTGTGGGACTCCACAGGTAACCTTCAGTAACTGTGAGTTTTTGTTGCTAACACATACATACTGATATCTATTCTTTAAGTAACTACTTAACCAGGACAGTGCTACCCCTCTAATACCACAATTTTGTAGTTTCTTTAATAATAAATTATGATCTACTGTATCAAATGCTTTTTTAAGATCCAGGAATACTCCAACTGAATACTCTTTATTTTCGATGGCTGTTGATATTTTTTCTGTAAATTCCATGAGGGCATATGCAGTTGTCCTCTTGTGTCTGAACCCATATTGCTGCTCACACAATAAATTATTCTTCAGTATGAAGTTGTCAATTCTCTCATAGAATATTTTTTCAAGTATCTTGGAAAATTGTGGTAATAGTGAAATTGGTCTATAGTTTGAGAGTTCCCCTCTGTCGCCCGTCTTGTATATCGGAATTACTTTAGCTATTTTCATTGCATTGGGAAATATACCTGTTTGGAGAGACAGGTTACAGATATACGTCAGTGGTTTTACTAGACATTCAATAACAGTTTTGACTAGGAGCATGTCAATACCATCACAGTCCGTAGATGTTTTACTTTTGAATGATTTAACAATTTCAATGACCTCTCTTTCGTCTGTGTTCTTTATGAAGATGGAGTCTTTTACAGCAGTGTTATTGCATATTGTATCACCTGTAGGCACCGTAGTGGGTATTTCTCGAGCCAAATTAGGGCCAATGTTAACAAAAAAATTATTAAATTCATCTGCAGGTGAAGCTATATTCACACTCTGAGTCGTTTTATTATTTTTTGGAATGTTGGTTGGGTTGCTTGTATTTCTGCTTTTATTTCCAAGGATACTGTTGAGTATTGTCCATTTATTTTTAATATTGTCTTTGTTTTTCTCCAGTTCTTTACTGTAATAGTCTCTTTTACTACATCTTATTATATATGTTAACTTATTTTTGTATGTTTTATACCGCTGCTCTGCTTCTTTTGTCCTTTTCTTTAGGAAAGTTTTATATAATAAATTTTTCATTTTACACGCCTTTTGTAGTCCTTTGGTTAACCATGGCTTATCAGCAAATTTATGTTTAAGCTTTTTTTTTTTTTACTAATGTGCAGTTTTTTTCATAAAGAGTGGTTACAATGTTTATAAATGTGTCATAGGCTTCATTTACATCTGATACATAGACTTCTGTCCAGTCTTGCTTCAGCAAGTCCTCTTTAAAAGAACTGATTGCATTTGGTGATTTGTATCTGAACGATTTTGAAATTTTTTCTGTGTTGGCCCCGGTGTGGCCATAGATAAGTGCAAAGGTTGGCAAGTGGTCAGTTATATCATTTATCAATAATCCACTTTCTATTTTCTTATCAATAACATTGACAAACAGGTTGTCAATAAGTGTAGCAGTGTGAACTGTGACTCTACTGGGATGTGTTATTGTGGGATATAGACTCATGCTGTACATAGAGTTCATGAACTCTGTAACTACATTTTGTTGATGTGGATTCAGTAAATCAATATTGAAATCTCCACAAATTGCTACCATTTTCTTACTAGTAATATTATTGTACAGCTCGACTAATTTATCTCTGAATGTCTCAATGCAAGCTCCCGGCGTTCTATATATACAACTTATAATTAGATTTTTTGTTTTATCTTGGTCAATCTCAACAGTGACACATTCCAAGATCCCTGGTAGTGCAAAGGACATTCCATTTACAAGCTTACACCTATACAGGTCATCAATATACAGTGCAACACCACCACCCTTTTTTTGTGATCTGTTAATATGAAACATCTGATATCCCTCTATTGCCATCAGGGGAGCCTGCTCCTCATTAAGCCAGGTTTCGGAGACTGCAATAGCTGTAAATTTTCTGTCTAGCTGTTTTAAATAGTCCTGAATCTGTGGAAAGTTTTTGTTAAGACTTCTGCTGTTGAAGTGTATTATTGATAGTTTACCATCTAGTTGCACTTGACTTTTGAACTGCTTTTCAGTGTAATATTCACAATGGTTATGAATATTATTGAAAAAGTGGTTATCAGGATCAATATCATTCTCCATCTCTTGTGGTTTATGTTCAGCATAATGGCATATTTTCAGAGTTTGAGTTTCCTCACTCTGTGTCAAATGACTTCCTCCAACTGGGGATAATTGGTGTCTACTCGAGTCGGTCATAAGTTTTTGTTTGTTTTGCTTATTTTTTTTGAAGTACTTTGGCATGGTGTATCAAAAGAATTATTCTTACCGTGTGTGTGAATATGGATTATCATTGACTCATAATTTTCTTAATCAGTGTTCATCTGTATTTATCTAAGTCAGTAGCATCTCTGATCATTATACTCTTTGCTTGCTCAGGTGTTCCATTTAGTTTAATCCAAATTCTACAATTTCTTGTCCAGGTTGCCTGTATCTTATTTTGTCTTTTCAGCATCCGTGCCTGCCGTGCTATTTCAGCGTTTGTTTTTGTCAGATGTTTATAACCTTTTCCAGACTGATAGATCTCAATTACTTTGTTTCTCATTTGTTCCTGAATTTCTTTGGATTGCAGCATGATGTCTAGCTTTTGAGAATCTTTTGGTCTACTTCACTTTGTCAGGCAGGTCTTATTTAAGTGATTTCTTGACTGAAAACAGGCGTGGCAGTAATCAGGCCTGGGTGTGGCTGGAGAAATTGAACTCAGCTTTCCAAAGATGTGATAAACCACAGCTAATTTATGTTTTAAAAGGGAGGGAGGCAATCACTTTTTCACACAGGGCCATGTAGGTTTGGATTTTTTTTTACCCTTAATAATAAACATCTTTATTTAAAAACTGCATTTTGTGTTTACTTGTTTTTATCTTTGTCTAATATTTAAATTTGTTTGATGATCTGAAACATAAGTGTGACAAACATTCAAAAAATTGAGAAATCAGGAAAGGGGCAAACACTTTTTCACACCACTGTAGCTACAAGCAGAAGGCAATTTGAGGGGGGATGGGAGGGGAAGCTATCCCCCTTGTTAGCAAAATAATCCATTGTGGAGTGTGTAAATAAAGAGGCGGATTTGGCTCAGACGATTTATTACACATCTCACACAAGAAGCATAGACAGAATGACATCTCAGCAGAGACTCTTCTCTTAAATAACATGGCATTCCTCTAGAAGCTTCTAACACACAAAAGGTCACATTGCATTCACTTCATTCATCCTTCACACCTCCCTGTTATCTCACCAGGGAACCTCTGCTCTTTGTTCTTGTCTAAGATGTTACACAATTATGCTCTCCCCATGTGCCGCCATACCCCCCCCCCCCCTTCCCCGAGCATCTTGGATAGAACAATAGAATAACAGTCCGTATGCTGTGATAGAACCATTAAACATCAATCCACATGCTGCTTGGGCTTCAGTCTTCTCCCGTATCTGCTGTAACCAGGATTCACCGCCTCCTTGGCGCTGTCATGCTGGGGGGTTGATGTCTGGGGGGAAAAACTTTTTGTCTGTCCGTGTGGGTGCTCTGGGGAATCTTTTCTCTGGGGAGCTCCCCGTAGAGGTCTTCCACGCCGAGGGGCCCTCGCCAACAGCACTTGCTCGTCCGCCACCACGAAAGCGGGTTTGAGTCTGTCTATGCCAATCTTTTCCCTCCTACCCCCCAAATCTAGCAAAAAATGCTTATCCCCTGTTTCCAGCACTCTGAACGGTCCATCATAGGGTGGGCGCAATGGAGGGCGGTGGGCGTTGTGTCTGACAAACACGAACTCTGCGTTTTTCAAAGTTTTAGGCACAAAAACGCGCGGAAAACTGTGGTGGGCAGGGCCCGGCAGCATGCTTGTGTCTATGCTACGCTGCAACAGCTGAGACGGGGAGCTGCCCGGCGTGGGATTATCTGGCAGAAACTCCCCGGGCAGCCGGAGTGGCTGCGCAAAATCGAGTTCTGCCGGGGAAGCTTCCAGATCCTCTTTAGGCGCGGAACGTAACCCCAATAAAACCCACGGTAGCTTGTCTACCCAATTTGCACCCGTCAGTGAAGCCCTGAGAGCCTCTTTCAATGATCTATGAAAACGTTCGCATAACCCATTAGCCTGTGGATTGTATGCGGTTGTGCGGTGAATTGTGACACCCAGGCTGCGGGCCATTGTTGACCAGAGTTCGGAAACAAATTGAGGGCCTCTGTCAGACGTAATGTCCGACGGGATTCCAAAGCGCGCCACCCATGCTGTTAAAAATGCGCGCGCCACCTCCTCGGCCGTGGTTGCCGCCAGTGGAACCGCTTCTGGCCAGCGCGTGGTGCGGTCCACCATTGTCAGGAGGTGTGTGTACCCCTGTGATGGTGGGAGGGGGCCCACGAGGTCCACGTGGACATGGTCGAACCTCTTAGCCGGAATGCGAAACGGCTCCAAGGGAGCCTTCGTGTGTCTGTGTACTTTGGCTCATTGGCACGCCACGCAGGCTGCCGTCCACTCTTTCACTTGTTTGCGAAGGCTCGGCCACACAAATTTCTCTCCTACCATTTTGACCGACGCGTGCACTCCTGGGTGCGCCAAAGAGTGAACCGACTCATAACGCAGCGGTGCCACGCGGCCGGGACCACGGGACGTGGGTGACCCATGGAGACATCGCAGATTAGGGGGGGCATGCCATCCTGCAGCACCCTGCTCTCCAGCCTTAACTCTGTTGGTCCAGACTGGAGCGCGCGCACGTCCGCATCACTAACCTGCTCCGCGGCCATGGCTGCGTAATCTATCCCCACGCAGACCGGGGCCACCACGGCGCACGAGAGACAGTCTGCGACTACATTCAGTTTGCCCGACACATGCTGAATATTGGTAGTAAACTCTGAGATCGCGGCCAGCTGTCTCTGCTGCCGGCCCGACCACGGCTCTGAAACCTTGGCCACCGCGAACGTTAGCGGCTTGTGGTCAACGAACGCGGTGAAACTGCGCCCTTCCAGCCAGAACTGGAAGTGGCGAATGGCCAGGTGAAGAGCCAGCAACTCTCTGTCGAACGCGCTGTATTTACGTTCACTGTCGCGCAAAGTCCTGCTGAAAAAGGCGAGCGGCTGCCAAGCCCCGGCAACGCGCTGCTCCACGACAGCCCCTATGGCCACATCTGAAGCGTCAGTGGTGAGCGCTATACGGGCCGTTGGGTCTGGATGTGCCAGCAATGCGGCGTTTGCCAGGGCTGCTTTGACTTCCGAGAACGCCCGCTCTCGCTCCGGGGTCCATTCGACCCTATCCACGGGTTTCTGTTTTTTGAGCGCAGCGTACAGTGGTTGCATGAGCTGCGCTGCACGGGGAAGGAAACGGTTATAAAAGTTCACCATTCCCGAAAATTCTTGTAGCGCCCTGACCGTTTGCGGCCGGGGGAAATCTGCCACTGTGCGCACTTTGTCAGGCAGCGGGACCGCTCCTTCGGGAGAGACGCGGTGCCCCCAAAAAATCAACCCCCGTCACCCCGAACTGACATTTCGCTGGGTTGATTATTAACCCGTGCTCTTCCAACCTCCGGAAAACCGTCGTGAGGTGGGTTTCATATTCGTCTTCGGATGCGCTGGCTACTAAGATATCGTCCAGGTAGACGAACACGAAAGGGAGATCGCGCAGCACTGCATCCATCATGCGTTGGAACGTCTGTGCAGCCCCTTTAAGCCCAAATGGCATGCGCAAAAACTCGAATAAACCGAACGGAGTTATTACCGCTGTTTTGGGTATGTCCTCAGCACGCACTGGGACTTGGTGGTAACCGCGGACCAGGTCTATTTTAGAAAAAACGCGCGCTCCTGCAAGGTGAACGGAAAAATCCTGAATGTGAGGAATTGGGTAGCAGTCGTGCGCCGTGGCGTTGTTCAACCTGCGGAAATCCCTGCAAGGTCGCCACAATCCCTCAGCTTTAGGGACCATGTGTAGCGGGGAAGCCCATGGGCTGTTTGAGCGCCTGATGATGCCCAACCTCTCCAGGTTGGCGAACTCCTCGCGCGCTATGGCCAGTTTAGCTGCGTCCAAGCGCCGAGGTCTTGTAAAAACAGGCGGCCCGGTGGTGGTGATAAAATGCTCCACCCCATGTTTAGCGATGGCTGCCGAAAACGTCGGGACAGTGAGTGCTGGGAACTGAGTGAGCAGTGGGTGGAACTTACCGCATGTAGCTGTGACGTTGGCTTGTGCTGTTGGCCGGGTCACTTGAGCTGTACAGGGGAGAGAGTCAAAGGACAGCACATTAACTAGGCGTCTGTTAGCGACATCTACCAACAAACAATGTGCACACAGAAAATCAGCCCCCAGTATATGGAAATTCAATGCTGCTATGACAAAAGTCCACTCAAATGTACGGCCGTGTAGAGACAAGTGTAGAGTCCTCTCACCAAAGGTCTTAATGTCCGAGCCGTTTGCTGCCGCCATCTCGGGGCCACTAGATCCTGCCAGCCGGTCAGCGTACATCGGCCGGATGAAACTCTTCTGGGCGCCGGTGTCCACGAGGAAATGCCTCCCCGAGCGTGCGTCTGTCAAGTAGAGCAGCTTGTTCTCCTCCCCGAGGGTCACGGCTGCTACCGACCCCCGGTCTTGGCGTTTCCCGAGTCGCTTGAATTGGCACGGTGGTATACATTTGCGTGCCCTCTCTGTGAAGCGGCGGTGGTAGAAACAAAGCGTGTCTCCCCCGCGTTCCTTGGTTCCCGCTGCTGCTGCCGTCGGTGGCTCTGCTGCTGCCGTCGATGGCTCCTCGCCTCCTCCGGTCGTCGCGCCGAGCTCCGTCGCTGCCGCAATGGTCGTGACCTCCCTGGTGGCGACGATGATCTGGTTTGCTTCCCGGGCTAGCGCACGATAGTCCCACTTGGCCAGCAACGGCGAATTGGCCAGGGTCGCTCTCGTCGCTGACGGAAGGTTCCGGAGGAAGAGGTGGGTAAAAATAAAATGGTTGTCGTCTGTACCCTTTAACCTCAGCATCTTCTCCATCAGGTCTATGGCCGACCCGTCTCCCAACCCGGTCTGCATAAGGAGTCTCTCTGCTCTCTCACCATCTGAGAGTGTGTAGTGCTGGATGAGCGCAGCCTTCAGCGCGCCGTACTTGCTGTCGGTTGGTGGCTGATCGAGTAGTGGAACTTTGTGTCATCCAACGATATCCCCCGGAGGGTGAACTGCGCCTCGACTAGGTGGAACCAGGAGCGCGGGTTGTGCTGCCAAAATTCCGGTAGCTTGATCGCAACAGCACATGCGTGGCTGGGGGTTCCCATTGAGGTTGGCTCCGGGGATCTTTCATCGTGTTCCATGATTCGTCTTGGGTCACCAGTGTGGAGCGTGTAAATAAAGAGGCGGATTTGGCTCAGACGATTTATTACACATTTCACACAAGAAGCATAGACAGAATGACATCTCAGCAGAGACTCTTCTCTTAAATAACATGGCATTCCTCTAGAAGCTTCTAACACACAAAAGGTCACATTGCATTCACTTCCTTCATCCTTCACCATTCCCCTAGAAGCTTCTAACATCCTTCACACCTCCCTGTTATCTCACCAGGGAACCTCTGCTCTTTGTTCTTGTCTAAGATGTTACACAATTATGCTCTCCCCATGTGCCGCCATACCATAACCATTCCCCTTGAAAACCTGTTATCCCCCATCCTTATCCCTGTCTATAGTGCAAGGATAGTAAATACAGTATAACTGAATATGTCAACATCTTTTTGATTCATCGATCATTTATCTACTGTTGAAGAAGCAGATAGATGTATTTTCAGGCCTGCTCTGTAGTGGACACTATAAATTTGTGTATGTTTGTTACCACGGTAACACTGGAAGTTGAACTATGTTTTTTGGGGGGTTTTTTTTGGTTAAATAGTGCTCCATTTGTTTTAACATTTATATAACAGCTACCTTTCTTTCATGCTGCATACCCTGTGTATTGAAAACGTTTCTATTAATATATTAATGAACGTTTAAATCTTTTGTGGGTCATATATACGGTGGGGCAAAAAAGTATTTAGTCAGCCACCATTTGTGCAAGTTCTCCCACTTAAAAGATGAGAGAGGTCTCCGATTTTCATCATAGGTATACCTCAACTATGAGAGACAAAATGAGAAAAAAAAATCCAGAAAATCACATTGAAGGATTTTTAGTGAATTAATTGGTAAATTCCTCAGTAAAATAACTAACTAACTAACTAACCTGCACTTATATAGCGCTTTTCTAGTCACAAAGACCACTCAAAGCGCTTTCATTAACACTAACCCTCTATTCTAAGTATTTGGTCACCTACAAACAAGCAAGATTTCTGGCTCTCACAGACCTGTAACTTCTTCTTTAAGAGGCTCCTCTGTCCTCCACTCATTACCTGTATTAATGGCACCTGTTTGAACTCGTTATCAGTATAAAAGATACCTGTCCACAACCTCAAACAGTCAGACTCCAAACTCCACTAAGGCAAAGACCAAAGAGCTGTCAAAGGACACCAGAAACAAAATTGTAGACCTGCACCAGGCTGGGAAGACTGAATCTGCAATAGGTAAGCAGCTTTGTGTGAAGAAATCAACTGTGGGAGCAATTATTAGAAAATGGAAGACATACAAGACCACTGATAATCGATCTGGGGCTCCACGCAAGATCTCACCCCGTGGGGTCAAAATTATCACGAGAATGGTGAGCAAAAATCCCAGAACCACATGGGGGGACCTAGTGAATGACCTGCAGAGAGCTGGGACCAAAGTAACAAAGGCTACATCAGAAACATACTACGCCGCCAGGGACTCAAATCCTGCAGTGCCAGACGTGTCCCCCTGCTTAAGCCAGTACATGTCCAGGCCCATCTGAAGTTTGCTAGAGAGCATCTGGATGATCCAGAAGAGGATTGGGAGAATGTCATATGGTCAGATGAAACCAAAAGAGAACTTTTTGGTAAAAACTCAACTTGTCATGTTTGGAGGAGAAAGAACACCATACCTACTGTGAAGCATGGGGGTGGAAACATCATACTTTGGGGCTGTTTTTCTGCAAAGGGACCAGGACGACTGATCCGTGTAAAGGAAAGAATGAATGGGGCCATGTATCATGAGATTTTGAGTGAAAACCTCCTTCCACCAGCAAGGGCATTGAAGATGAAACGTGGCTGGGTCTTTCAGCATGACAATGATCCCAAACACACCACCCGGGCAATGAAGGAGTGGCTTCGTAAGAAGCATTTCAAGGTCCTGGAGTGGCCTAGCCAGTCTCCAGATCTCAACCCCATAGAAAATCTTTGGAAGGAGTTGAAAGTCTGTGTTGCCCAGCGACAGCCCCAAAATATCACTGCTCTAAAGGTGATCTGCATGGAGGAATGGGCCAAAATACCAGCAACTGTGTGAAAACCTTGTGAAAACTTACAGAAAACGTTTGACCTCTGTCATTGCCAACAAAGGGTATATAACAAAGTATTGAGATGAACTTTTGTTATTGACCAAATACTTATCTTACCGAGGAATTTACCAATTAATTCATTAAAAATCCTTCAATGTGATTTTCTGGATTTTTTTTTTCTTATTTTGTCTCTCATAGTTGAGGTATACCTATGATGAAAATTGGAGACCTCTCTCATCTTTTAAGTGGGAGATCTTGCACAATTGGTGGCTGACTAAATACTTTTTTACCCCACTGTACAGTATGAGAGATTATATAATAGAGCCAGATGTTGTCAAAACTAAGAAACACCATAGAAATGACAGAAAAATAGAAAAAAAAAAAAGAGGGAAATGACAGGAAGAGTCCATGAACTTTTATGCTCACAACTGCTTTTCTACCACTGGTTAACCAGCAAAACATATTTTCAAGGTGTTTAGATGTCTTCTAAGAGGAAAATGTCACAAATTGGTGAGTATAGTTGCAAATGTTTAAGAAAAATGTTGAAATATTATAATGGAAAAAATTGCAAATGCAATAGAAAAAAGTTTGTGTGGAAAAAGGTTAAACGATTACAAAAATGTCAAATTTGTAGAGGAAAAAAGTCCTACATTTATTGAGAACTTTAAACTGCACTGTGCTCTGTACAAGGGAAATGAAATCTTTTATATAACAATAACCAGCATTAATAAGTGAAGATTTTTGTTGGAAATTAGTCTGTTTTCTTGTAAACAGGCAGCTTTTTGTCATAAACTGGCCCGGCAGGGGCAGGACGAAGACCCAAACACTGGAGCTGTGAGTTTGCAATTTAATAGTGAAAGACACAAATATAATAAGACACAAAACTTACAAACAGGCATATCAGGCAGGATAAATGCAGTACAGTCCTGACTAGTGAAAGGCTAAGGGGCACAGGAACACCAGGGAAGATGTGGGATGCACGTCAGGAATAAACTGCCACATAGGGAGAGAAATACGGGGAATACCTGTGCAAGCGTAGTGAGTAGTGCTGCGACGAGAGATTGGCACAGCAATCCTTAAGTAGGGCAAGCCTGCATTAAACAAAATACAACAATTGCTTACAGGGGTAGGTCACATGATAAACAGGTGTGGGTGCAGGAGCAAGGATAATTAACACAGTGAATGACAGCTGTGCAGCCCGCAAAACAAAGTTTGACAGCCAGAAGCTGCACAGGGCACTATCAAAATAAAACACAGACCAGAAACTAAATAATGAAACAAGAATAAGACACACAACCCCAAAAGATACAAATAATACTGTGTGTACAAAATGACACAATAAATGGACAGGACTGTAAGGACAAACCTAAGACTACAGACAACTCATAAATAACAGAGACCAAATACCATATATCATAATAAACAAAGAAACAAACAAATAGGAAAAGACTAAACTCAAGCTGGAGCCTGAGCACGGCTGGCTGCCGTGCTCAGGAGCATAACACTTTTATCTTAGAAATATGCAACTTTTTCATGTAAAATTGTAACTATTCTTATAAAGTGATTACTTTTTTCCTTGGAATTTTTTTTCCTATTCATTTTTCCTGTCATGAATTTATAACTCTTTTTTTTTCTTTTGAATTTGAAACAGAATAAATTTGGGACTTTTTAACTGAAAATGAGAAATGATCATTTTTGCTCTTTTATTCATGCAAATTTTAGCTTAATTTACAAAAGATTTATCTTATCTTTTGCTAAATAGGTGATGATTCTCCCCCCCCCCGATTAAAAAATAATAAATTGCCTGACACACAAGATCATGGAATCTAAAACTGATATAGAAATCCTGATTACTTTAGCAATAAGTTAAGCTTTTCCTCGGTTGTTTCTTCAGAAAAAAAGGGACACAAAAAGATGTCTGACAAGCCTTCTGAATAGAAGATAGAGAAGCCAAGTTAAAGAAGAAAAGTAAAAGACTTTGCTAATAGACAACAGACTATTACTCTTGTGCTTAACACCGTCCAGACAGAATCAATCAATCTCTGGATCTTCTGTGTGTTCTCTGGTGCATTCCTAATGAGGTAATGCATTCAGCATGTTCACAAATGGATCCCACGGACAAGAAGTAAAGAACTCTAACTAGGGTTAGCTGTAAGTATCACACTCATCATCTTTGTGCGAGGATATAGTTAGAACCTCAGCAACCAGAGACATTATGTAAATGTGAAGATGTTGGAATATAAAGGAAAATGACCTTTAAAAAAATAAATGTTATTTTTAATAAACTTGGATGGAAATAGCTGAGCAACATATTGGTTGTTTGTTAAGAAGTTAAAAAAAATACAAGACATTATCCCCATCACCATTCCAAGTCTGCCTTACTCCCTTTAACTTCAAGGGAAGAATGTGGACTCAAGGGGAGGAGGGGAGATGAAAACAAGGTGATGCGTGATGGACAGAGGGAGAGCGGGTAAAAACACAGAAGAAAGAGGAGTGCCAAAGGATGGCCTTTACTATGAACCGTGATGGAACATGCTTTAAGATGTACAGGTCTGAGGTAAAGGAGGGGACAGGTTTGCACAATGCACTTCTGAGGTGACTAAAGCTGTCAAAACTTTGTGGAAAACACTGCAACCCCAGAGAATTTTAGAAAAGTCGCTTGTGGTGAAAGATACAGTAAAACTGAAATAAAATGCGTACAGTATATAACAGTGAAAATGCACTTTGATGTATGGGCCACTTTGAGGGTAGTATTTTTTCTTACTGTAACATTTCCCTTTAACAATCATAAATCACCATGTAGTAAATGAATCAGCTTAAATGTGGCCAGATATAGTTTTTTTGTGTCTATTGTGATCACATTATATTTTCACAAATCATTTTTAGGGCCCTCTGACTCCATGATGTAGATGCTCGTATAGCTTCTGAGACAAATAAACAGTCAAAGCTGTGAGACAGTCACTGCAACTTTTCTCTGTGTATGTCACAGGAGCGCAGAGCACTGGTTTTCCTACAGATTCATGGCTGGAAAAGTGAGCTGCCATTTCTCTTAAAAAAAAAAGCCCCGATCATTTCCATAGAACAGTATATTAAGGTTGATTTCGGCATGGTACAGTTTGGAGCAATAACCCCTAAACAGCTCATGAATCCAGATGACCGATGGAGCTTCAAGTTAGGTGTAGACCAGCTGTTCCGCTGAAAAATGTGCAGTGAACAGAAAACAGAATCTCCCTGCTATTAGCCGGCCAAAGAGAATGCTGCCCAGGCTGTCGGGAGTCTTTTTCAAGCTCTGTTGCATCAGTTCTGACCAGTGTTGGGCGTTGTAATGCCACTACTTTTGCAGTAACGTGCTGTGTAACAAAATTAATGTTTAAAATTCAGTGATGCATTGCAGTTACCGAAATTTGGTCAGATGCATTTCTCATTCCTCGTTTTATTCATATGGATAGATATTTTTAGTGCAAATGAATGATTATACAAACTGACCCTACTGACGCAGCCATCAGTCAACGTGACCTGTTACAAGTCTTCACCACTGAGTGAAGGAAAAGATGAAGTTACTTTGTTTTTGTGAAAATAGACAGATTATTTTTCCGTTGTTGCGGTTGTTGATTTTCTTCAGATTTTTCCCCACAATAAGAGCTCTCAAGGCAGGATAAAGTAGACTGAACATGTTCTAAAAGCTCGGTCTGAAACAATCTGTTTTCAGACTGACATTAACAAGCCCGTAATGTAATCCATTAATTAAGTTATCTTGCTATGTGTGCAAGATGATTTACAGTCATGTGGAAGAAATAAGACACCCTGCATTAGCCTGTGTGTTTAAAAAAATGTATTTGGACATATGGATATTTAATGTCATTGTTAAAATACTGGGAGATTGATGTAATACAACTAAACTATTAAAAATCAATTATTTATTTATTTAGCGAATGCAAAGTCCTCAAGCCAAGCAGTTGCCTCCTGGTTTGCTGTATGGAGGGTGTGTAATCCTCCTTCCAGTCTTTGGAGCGGGCAAGCCTCTATGATGTGTTCCATTGTTTGCTCCTCTCCACATGGGCACAGTGGGCTAGGGCTACTGCCCCATCTGTGAAGGCTGGCCAAGCAGGGGCCATGTCCAGTCCTGAAGCGATTGAGTGTAGACCACTGTCTCCTTGGGAGGTTGGTGCCCGGGACCTGTTGGTTGGGGTTTGTCACCAGGTGTTTGTTTGGGACCTCCTTGGTCTCCCATTCCTCTTGCCAAGCTGTCTGGATGGTGAAGTCAGCTGGGGGAGGGTTTTTCCAAATCGGCCGTCTGGATAGAAGTCGGGCAGTGGGTGGGGTGTAGATCAATGAAAATCAATGAAAGAGTTTTTACAAATTTTCTGTAAAATTTAATTCTAAACAAATAGTTCAATTCAATTCAACTTTATTTATATAGCACCATTTCACAACAAGAGTCATCTCATAGCACTTTCAGCTGTAGGGGAAACCCCCACAATTGCAGAAAGACCCCAGCAATCAGGCAATCCTCTATGAGCAAGCACTTGGCGACGGTGGAGAGGAAAAACTCCCTTTTAACAGGAAGAAACCTCAAGCAGAACCAGGCTCAGGGAGGGCAGTCATCTGCTGCGACTGGCTGGGGGGTGAGGGGATAGAGAAGATGAAAAGAACAGACATGTAGAGAGCAAACAGCACGAAGGGGACTCAATCTATGGGAGAGAACAAACAGATGTTAATGACCAACAAAAAAAAAAGTATTTCATTGAGAGTGAAGAAAGGAGTGAAGCCCAGTGCAATTATTGGAGGTCCCCCGGCTGTCTAAACCTAATAGCAGCATAACTAAGGGAGAGTTCAGAAACACATTATCCCTCCCTAATTGTAGGCTATATCAAAAAGGAAGGTTTTAACCCTATTCTTAAAAACAGAGATCGAGTCTGACTCCCGAATCCAGATTGGCAGCTGGTTCCACAAGAGAGGAGCTTGATAACTGAAGGCTCTGCCTCCCATTGTACTTTTGGAGATTCAAGTAATCCAGCATTTTGGGAGCGTAATGCTCTGTTAGGATAATACGGTAGTATCAGATCTTTTAAATAAAAAGGGGCCTGATTGTCTAGAGCTTTGAAAGTGAGAAGAAGGATTTTAAACTTAATTCTAAACTCTATGGGAAGCCAGTGAAAGGAGGCCAGAACCAGAGAGATATGATCTCTCTTTCTAGTACCTATTAAAACTCTTGCAGCAGCATTTTGGATCAACTGAAGACTTTTTAGAGATGGTTTAGGACAACCTGATAATAAAGAGTTACAATAATCTAATCTCGAGCTAACAAAAGCGTGGATCAGTTTCTCAGCATCACTCTGGACAAGATGCTCCTAATCTTGGCAATATTACGCAAATGATAGAAGGCAGTCTTAGAAACAAATTTAATATGTGAATTGAAAAACAGATCTTGATCAAAAATAACTCCAAGGTTCCTCACAGAACTATTAAGAGAAAAAGTAACTGTATCCAAACTAAAAGTTTGATTTGGAAAGGTATTTCTAAGGTTTTTTGGACCAACAAGAATTACTTCAGTCTTCTCTGAATTTAATAGCAGGAAATTACAAGTCATCCAAGCTTTGATTTCCTTAAGACAGGCTTCTAACCTGGCTAATGGATTACTATCATCTGGCTTCATTGACAGGTATAATTGTGTTCCATCTGCATAACAATGAAAATGTATACAGTGCTTCCTAATAATGTTGCCTAGCGGAAGCATATATGAACTAAAAAGAGTAGGGCCGAGCACAGATCCCTATAGAACTCCATGACTGAGCTTTGAGTTGAAAGAAAACTCATTATTGACATGAACAAACTGGAACCTATCAGATAAATAAGATCTAAACCACTGCAACGAAGTTCCATTAAGTCCAACATAGTGTTCTAAACTATCAAGTAGAATATTATAATCGATAGTATCAAAAGCTGCACTAAGGTCTAAAAGAACAAGTACAGAAACAAGTCCATTATCAAATGCGATCAGGAGGTCATTAGTGACCTTCACTAAGGCTTTTTCAGTACTATGATGGATTCTAAACCCAGATTGAAACTCTTCAAATAAACCATTTCCATGCAAGTGGTCAAATAATTTTGTGACAACAACTCTTTCTAAGATTTTTGAAATGAAAGGGAGATTAGAGATTCGTCTATAGTTAGCTAAAACTCCTGGATCCAGCGTTGGCTTTTTAAGTAAGGGTTTAATTACAGCAGTTTTAAAAGCCTGCAGTACATGGCCTAAAGTTCATGAAGAATTGATTATATGAAGAATAAAGCTACCAGTAAATGGGAAGACTTCTTTAAATAACTTGGTAGGAATAGGGTCTAAAAGACAAGTTGAAGGCTTGGATGAGGAAACTATTTTGTCGAACTCTAAAAGGTCAATTGGAGTAAACTGATCCATACAGATGTCAATTGAAGGAGTTGTTGTAGTTACTGTATTTAAGTTAACGGTGGGAAGAATCTGACTGATTTTATCTCTGATAGATGAAATTTTACTATTGAAAAAGTTAATAAAGTCCTGATTAGTAAGCTCTAAGGGAATGCTAGGATTGACAGAGTCCTGACTCTTTGTCAGCCTGACTACAGTGCTGAAAAGAAACCTGGGATTATTCTTGTTCTCTTCTATTAATGCAAAATAATAACTCGTTCTAGCTTTTCTCAGAGATTTTTTTTTTTATAAATTAAAAGATGATTTCTTCAAACTAAATAGATTTCATCTAAATTAGTGGAGCACCATTTTCTTTCTAATTGATGAGTCTTCTGTTTTAAGCTACGAGTTTCTGTGTTGAACCAAGGAGTTAAAAATCTCTGATTAGACTTTTTCTTTTTTAAAGGGGCCACCATGTCTAGAGTCTGGTGCAGAGAAGCTGTAACACTATCTACCATGCTATCAATTACAGAAGGAACAAGCTGTCTATAGCTTATTTCCGTTGTGTTGACACATGGCATAGAGGAAACAATCTGCATAAATTTGGTAATGACATTATCTGAGAGGCATCTACTGTAGTAATATTTTTCCTTCGGAGCCAAATAGTCAAAAATAGTAAAATCAAAGGTTAACAGATAATGGTCTGACAGTACAGGGTTATGAGGAGACACTACCAGATTTTCTATTTCTATGCCATATGTCGGAACAAGGTCCAGCATATGGGGGAGATAATGGGTAGAATTTCCTACTTTCTGAGAAAACCCCATCGAGTCTAATATTGAATTAAATGCCAAATTAAGGCAATCACTATCTACATCTACATGTAAAGTCCCTTCTATAATTATTCTATCTGATTTCAGCACTAAATCAGCTAAGAATTCGGCAAATTTGGATAAAAACTCTGAGTAGGTTGATGGAGGATGATAAACTATGGCAAATAAAATTGTGTTTAGCCTAAAGTTGCTAAAATGCCCAATACTTATAGGAATAAGTATTAGGAATTATAACATGTTTTTTGCTTTACATTAACTAGTAATTTGGAATGGTAAATTGTTGCTGCTCCTCCTCCACAACCAGAACTTCTGGGATTTTGACAGTTTTCCGGTGCCACACAAGTCGGCTGCCTTTTGCAACAGCGGCTCAATTCTGAGGTTTTTTTTCTTCCTCTCTCTTTCTGATCCAGTGACAACTTTCTGATCCGGAGACACCTTACACTCCAGATATATCACAGACACACAGATCGCCCCAAATGTCTCCCGAGCCGGTGGACGGAGCCACTGTTTATAGCAGGATACGGTACAGCAGGGAAGAGCTGCTAGCACTCAACCGCCACCCGGTGCTAACAGAAAAACTCGACATACCGGGAGAACTGAGGTGAAAACGACGTGGGTGCCGTGCTGGAGTAAGACGGCAGGCAAGAAATATAAGGTACAGACCCACCCTCCCATCCGTTGTTATGGGGAATGTACGATCGATACTGGGAAAGGTAGATGAGCTAGCGGCTATCTCCCACTACGATAGCATATACCGGGAGTGTAGCCTGTTCCTATTCACAGAGTCTTGGCTAACAGGACTAGCAGCAGATGCTAACATTGAACTGGAGGGTTTCCACGCGATACGGGCAGACCGAACATCAGACAGTGGCAAAGCAAGGGGCGGTGGAGTGATAATGAATGCCAACAACAACTGGTGCAGACCGGGACATATCATTGTTAAACAACAACACTGCAGCAAATACATCGAGTTGCTAGCTGTTAGCATGCGGCCTACATATCTCCTGAGGGAATACTCACACGTGATCTGCATTGTTATTTATGCAAATCCAACAGCGAACGCTGGGACAGCGCATGACGTCATCCACTCAGTAACTGGCAGGCTGCAGACAGAACACCCAGATGCTCTACTCCTCATCTCAGGTGATTTCAACCATGTTTCACTGTCTCCCATTCTACCCATGTTTACCCAGTATGTCACATGCCACACCAGAGACAATAAAACACTGGACTTATTCTACGCAAACACTAAGGAGGCGTACACCTCATCACAACTCCCCCCACTCGGGAGATCGGATCACAACTTGGTTCATCTCCTGCCGGTGTACAAACCCCTAGTGCACAGACAACCTCCGGCCATGCGCACAGTGAAGTCATGGTCTGAGGAGGCAATGGACGCTCTAAAGGGCTGTTTTGAAACCACTGCCTGGGAGCAGCTCTGCGATCCACATGGTGAGGACATCGATGGCCTCACTCACACCATCACGGACTACATCAGCTTCTGTGTGGACAGCACCGTTCCCACCAAGACCATACGGTGTTGCTCAAACAACAAACCCTGGCTCAACCCTGGGATGAAAACACTTCTGAGCGAGAAGAAGAGAATCTTCAGGAAGGGAACAGGGAGATGCTGAAGTCCGTACAGAGGGAGCTGAGGAGAAAGATCAGAGAAGGCAAGGACAGCTTCAGGAAGAAGATGGAGGACAAGCTGCAACAGAACGACATCAGTGGGGTCTGGAGAAACCTTAAAACCATCTCTGGGCTCCAGAATACCTCCCCCCAGGCCACGGGGGGCAGGGAGTGGGTGAACAATCTGAATCTGTTTTTCAATAGGTTTGACCAACCGCCATCCTCCCTGACTGCACAACAACCACTGCTGCCTCTAAAGACATCAAGTCCTGCTGCCCACTCCACCAACACCCCCCCCACTTCCAACACACAGCCCCCCAACCTGACCCTCACTAAGACCCAGGTGAGGACGGAGCTGAGGAAGATCAAGGCGAGGAAGGCGTCGGGACCGGACGGCATCAGCGCAAAGCTCCTCAAGTCCTGTGCAGACCAGCTGTGTGGGATTGTGGAGTACATCTTCAATCTGAGCCTGAAACTGGGGAGGGTACCACAGCTGTGGAAAACATCTTGTGTGGTACCTGTACCAAAGACTTCCCACCCCAAAGATCTGAACAGCTACAGACCAGTGGCCCTGACGTCCCACGTGATGAAGACCCTGGAGAGACTGCTCCTTGCTCACCTCCACCCCCTGGTGGGACCAGCGATGGATCCACTCCAGTTCGCCTACCAGCATGGCATTGGGGTGGAGGATGCGGTGATCTTCCTCCTTCACCGTTCTCTGTCCCACCTGGAGAAGCCTGAGAATGCGGTGAGGATCATGTTCTTTGACTTCTCCAGTGCTTTCAACACCATCCAACCGATGATCCTGAAGGACAAGCTGCTGTGCGCAGGGGTGGACCAGCACCTGTCATCATGGATCCTGGACTACCTCACGAACCGGCCTCAGTTTGTGAGAACCCGGGACTGTGTGTCCGACACGATCATCGGTAGCACGGGGGCCCCCCAGGGAACGGTTTTGGCTCCCTTCCTGTTCACCCTTTATACTGCGGACTTCTCACACAACACAACACACTGCCATCTACAGAAGTTCTCTGACGACTCTGCGATCATTGGCCTCATCTCCAACGGAGATGAAGCTGAGTACACAGGGCTTATCCAGGACTTTGTGGACTGTTGCCATCGGAACTGCCTCCAGATCAACGCGAGGAACACTAAGGAGCTGGTGGTGGACTGCCGCAGGCAAAGACAACCCCTCACAGCACCAGTAAATATACAGGGAACAGACATCGAGATGGTGACATCCTACAAGTACCTGGGTGTTCATCTGAACAATAAACTAGACTGGTCACACAATACTGACGCACTCTACAAGAAGGGACAGCGCAGGCTGTTCCTACTGAGGAGACTCAGGTCTTTTGGTGTACAAGGGGTGCTCTTGAAGACATTCTATGACACGGTGGTGGCATCAGCCATCACTTTTGGAGTGGTCTGCGGGGGCAGTGGCATTACAGCAGCCGATAGGAAGAGACTGAACAAACTGATCAAGAAAGCTAGCTCTGTCCTGGGGCAGCGCCTTGACCCAGTGGAGGAGATGGGAGAGAGAAGGATGGTGGCTAAACTGTCATCTCTGCTGGAGTCCGAGTTCCACCCTATGCAGGACATACTGAATACACTGAGGAGCTCATTTAGCAGCAGACTACATCATCCTAGGTGCACAACCGAGAGGTTTCGCAGGTCCTTCCTACCTACGGCTGTCAGACTGTACAACCTAAGCAGGGCTGCTCGCAGAGATAGCAAAAAGACGTGACATCCTAATAGTATTGAATGCAAAAGACGCAATAGACTTACACAATGGTCCCCTCCGGTATACAGCTAGGAAAATACTGGTCGCTATGGAGGGTGAGAATATGTATGGGTACATAATCATACCATGTAGGATAACTAAGTAGACGGTTGTGCTGTTTCATTCCATCTAGCTACAATGCTCCGCACTGTGTGTGTTTATATATTTATATATTTATTCCATCTAGCAACAATGCTCCACGCTGTGTGGGTTTATATATTTACATATTTATTCCATCTAGCTACAATGCTCCGCACTGTGTGTGTTTATATATTTACATATTTATTCCATCTAGCTACAATGTTCCGCACTGTGTGTTTATATATTTATGTATTTATTCCATCTAGCAACAATGCTCCACACTGTGTATGTTTATATATTTACATATTTATTCCATCTAGCTACAATGCTCCGCACTGTATGTGTTTATATATCTACATATTTACTCCATCTAGCTACAATGCTCCGCACTGTGTGTTTATATATTCATATATTTATTCCATCTAGCTTCAATGCTCCGCACTGTGTGTTTATATATTCACATATTCATTCCATCTAGCTACAATACTCCGCACTGTGTGTTTATATATTTATATATCTATTCCATCTAGCTACAATGCTCCGCACTGTGTGTCTATATATATATATATATATGTACATATGTATACTCGCTGCTCTTGTTTTTCTCTTGCCTTCTGATTGTTGCTCTGAGTGTTGCTATCCCTGTGCTGTTGCAATCCTGGAATTTCCCCATTGTGGGACTAATAAAGGCTTATCTTATCTTATCTTATCTTGTCTTAAATAACCAGAGGGAGTTGATTCATTTAAACCAACATAATCCTCTTATCCTAACCAAGTACTGTATCTGTAAGGGATATTAAATCAATCTGATGATCAATTAACAGATCATGGACTAGCAGAGACTTGGGAGTTAGAGACCTAATATTTAACAAACCACATTTAATTTTTAAATTATGAGGAGGAACAGAGGCCAAATCATTAAATTTAGAGGCTTCATGTTTAATTTGAGTTTTACCAACTTTTTGTTTAATCACTTTGGGATGCTTATACATTATATTTTTATTAACTTTGGAGGGAGCAGACAATGATTCTCTGATGGTGAAGACAGGGGCTAAGTTGAGGGGTGGCGGATGAAGAGGAGCTGCAGAGAGGCATGTAAGACTGTGACTCTGCTTCCTGGTCCCAACTCTGAGTTGTCAAGGTTTTGGAAATTTGGATAAAAATGATGCCAGATTGTTACATAAATGAGACGCACCATCCAAAGTGGGATGGACACCGTCTTGTCTAATAAGACAGGTTTTCCCCATAATGAGTTCCAATTATCTATGTAGCCCACGTTGTTTGCAGGACACCACACAGACAGCCAGCGGTTGAAGGATGGCAAGCGGCTAAACATGTCATCACTGGTCAGATTGGGGAGGGGCCCAGAGAATACTACAGTGGCAGACATTATTTTGGCAAAGTCACACACTGATTCCATGTTAAGTTTTGTGACTTCCGACTGCTGGAGACGGATGTCATTAATTCCGGCGTGGATAACAATTGTGGAGTATTTACAGTTACTTTTAGCCAGCATTTTCAAATCTGACTCGATGTCGCCTGCTCTGGACCCAGGAATGCATTTGACTATGGCCGCTGGAGTCTCTAGGTTCACGTTTCTGACTACAGAGTCACCAATGATCAGAGTTTTTTCCTCAGCGGGTGTGTAGCTGAGCGGGGAAAAGCGATTAGAAACATGAACAGCTTGGTGGTGTACCGGGGCTCTGCGACTAGGCTTCCTTCTCATCGTCACCCACCCAGTCTCCTCGCTGCTGAGGAGGACCGAAGGACCGCTAGCAGGCCGCCCTAAGCTAGAATCAGAATCAGAATCAGAATCAGAATCAGAATCAGAATCAGATTTATTGCCATTGTTCATGTGATACACAAACTAGGAATTTGTCTCGGTGCCATGCTGCAACATTAAAAACATAATGAGAAAAAGGGATAAAATAAAAAACTAAAGGACTAGAAACGTGCAATAAGTGTAGAAAGATAAGTAATAATAAGTAATAATAATAATAATAATACTAGTAATAATGAGTAGTACTAGTCAAGGCAGTTTAAAAAATTAGCATGTAGCAGATAATGTGAAGTACCACATAGTGCAGTCAATAATGCAACAGAAAAACAGTGGTGATTGACATGAGTCTGGTTGAGCTGCTGTACGAGTATAAGCTAGCGAGCTCCACTGCAGCTAAGGGACATCCGTCAAGATTAATTGGCGCAGACGGTGTTTCAATGCAGCGGAGCCGGGATTCCAAATCAGACAACCTCGCCTCGAGCACCTCAAAAAGACAACATTTATTACATTTACCGTTATCACTAAAAGAGGCAGAGGTGTAGCTAAACATCTGACAGAGAGAGCACACCAGAGGAGAAGGGGAAGGAGAGCTAGTAGCCATAGCTAGTGGCTAACTCGAAGCTACACAGATGAAAGGTGAACAGAAAGCTAAAGAGGGTGATTAGATGACACTGAGTGCGCACACAGGTGCAGGAGGCTTGATAAACAGAAGTGAGAGCTAACGGTAGATGGAAAAAAGTGATTAAAATACAATTAAAGGCAAAATCCTCGGGAAAATGAGGAGAGCTAACCACAGACAGCCAGCAACTCGGGAAGTGACGATACATTACCACAGGAAGAACTTCACTGAGTAGTGAGGAATAAATGAGGACCCCCACCACCACCTTTTTTAGGACACCCCCACATTCATTCCCACTGAAAATGGATAAAATAAATGTTAAAAAAATGCAAATTAAAACAAAAACAAGGTTAGATGTAGATATGTGACCATTTCTTAATAAAGAACTTGTTGAGAGAGGAATAATCAGACAGAGCGGTCCAGAGCAGAGCAGGCTTTATTAATCTCTCTCTCTCTCACATTCACCAGAATCACAAGCAACAAAAGAATCACAGGTCACAGGCACCTCCCTTTTTATAGCATACAACTCGCCCTGTGACCTGTGGTGCTGCATTAACATAAACGACTATGCAATTCCCATTCTCTTTGTTACTGTTTGCATTAACACACCAACCCCCGCATCGACACACAAACCCCCCATGACCATTCCCCTTGTCCTTCTGTCTGAGTGGAAACATACTGAGTGGATTCCCACAATTTCCTGCATCTCCTCTCCTCGTTGGACGCACAGCAGGGCGCTGTCTCCCAGGCTTGGAATCTTTGCCAACGCCAGCCACCTCTATCGCTGCAAGTAAGCACATTACTTTATTACTCTCCCGTGTGGTTTGCCCAGCTAATTCCCTGCTCTCGTCTCTTCCATAAGGTTGCCTGGCTGCATGGCGTGCTGCTCTGTCCCTGTCTTCATCTTCCACCCACAACACGTTAACATATCACATCCATGCATCCAAACATGTTTTATTGGTTGAATAAAGCTTTCAAATCTACCTGAGCCTGCGTGCGTGTTTCCTGGGCCGAGAAATATGTCATCCGTAAGCGAAGCCCTGAGCGCTGCTTTAAGCGACCTATGGAAATGCCCACATAACCCATTGGCCTGGGGGTTGTACACGGTCGTGCAATGAATTGTAACACCCAGGCTCTGGGCCATCGTAGACCAGAGGTCGGAAACAAACTGCGGGCCCCGATCGGACGTGATATCTGAAGGGGCACTGAAACGTGCCACCCATGTCGTCAAAAAAGTGCGTGCAACTTCTGCGGACGCGGTGGAAGCTAGTGGGACTGCTTCGGGCCAGCGCGTGGTGCGGTCCACCACTGTCAGGAGGTGCGTGAACCCCTGTGATGGTGGGAGGGGGCCCACGAGGTCCATGTGAACATGGTTGAACCTCTTAGCTGGGATATGGAACGGCTCCAAGGTGGCCTTTGTGTGCCTGTGCACTTTGGCTCATTGGCACGCTACGCAGGCTGCAGCCCACTCTTTCACCTGTTTGCGCAGGCTCGGCCAGACGAACTTTGCTCCCACCATTTTGACTGACGCGCGCACTCCTGGGTGCTCCAGGGAGTGAACCAACTCAAAAACGCGGCGGCGCCAAGCGCGTGGGACCACCGGGCACAGGCGGCCTGTGGAGACATCACAGATTGGGGGGCCCACCGACTTGCAGTACTCTGCTCTCCAGCCTTAACCCTATTGGTCCAGACTGGAGCGCGCAAACGTCCGCATTGCTGATCTGTTCAGCAGCCATGGCCGTGTAATCTAGCCCCACGTAGACTGGGGCCACTAATGCGTGCAAGAGGCAGTCCGCCACCACATTGAGTTTACCGGCCACATACTGAATGTCGGTTGTAAACTCCAAGATTGCGGCCAGCTTTCTCTGCTGCCGGCTCGACCATGGTTCCAAAATCTTGGCCATTGTGTACGTTAGCGGATTGTGGTCCACGAACGCAGTGAAGGTGCGCCCTTCCAGCCAGAACTGGAAATGGTGTATGGCCAGGTGGACAGCCAGTAACTCCCTGTCGAACGCGCTGTATTTACGCTCACTGTTGCGCAAAGACCTGCTAAAAAAGGCGAGCGGCTGCCAAGAATCGGCGACGCACTGTTCCACGATGGCCCCTATGGCCACGTCCAAGGCGTTGGTAGTGAGCGCTATCCGAGCCACTGGGTCCGGGTGCACCAGCAGTGCAGCGTTCACCAGAGCTGTTTTAACCTCCGAAAACACCTGCTCTCGCTCAGGAGTTCAGTCGACTCTGTCTGCCGGTTTCCGTTTCTTAAGTATGGCGTACAATGGCTGCATGAGTTGCGCTGCGCGGGGGAGGAAACAGTTGTAAAAGTTAACCATCCCCAAAATTTCCTACAGTGCCCTGACCGTCTGAGGCCGGGGAAAATCTGCCACAGCGTGCACTTTGTCCGGTAAGGGTGTTGCGCCCTCTGGTGAGATGCGGTGGCCCAAAAAGTCGATTCCAGTCACCCCAAACTGGCACTTTGCCGGGTTGATTATTAATCCGTGCTCCTCCAACCTCTGGAAAACTGTCCTGAGGTGGGCTACATTTCCGTCCTTGGACGCGCTGGCCACCAGGATGTCGTCCAGGTAGCCGAACACAAACGACAGATCGCGCAACACTGCATCCATCATGCGTTGGAATGTCTGCACCGCGCCTTTTAACCTGAAAGGCATGCATAAAAACTCAAAAAGACCAAATGGGGTTATTACTGCCGTCTTAGGTATGTCCTCAGCGCACACCGGGACCTGGTGGTAACCGCAGACCAGGTCTATCTTGGAAAAAATGCGTGCCCCGGTGAGGTGAATGGAAAAATTCTCAATATGGGGGATCGGGTAGCAGTCGTGCGCTGTGGCATTGTTTAATCTGCAGAAATCTCTGCACAGTCGCAACGATCCCTCGGCTTTAGGAACCATATGTAGTGGGGATGCCCATGGACTGTTTGAGCGTCTGATGATGCCCAACTTTTCCAAGTTGGCAAACTCCTCTCACGCTATGGGCAGTTTAGCTGCATCAAGACACCGAGGTCGTGTGAAAACGGGCGGCTCCGTGGTGGTAATGAAGTGCTCCACCCCGTGTTTAGTGATGGTCGCCGAAAACGTTGGGACCGTGAGTGTTGGGAACTGAGTGAGTAGTGTGTGGAACTTATCCCCTGGAGCTGTGATGTTGGCTAGCATTGTGGACCCGGCTCCTCTAGCTGTACAGGGGACAGAATCAAAAGACATTGCGTTAATCAGGCGTCTGTTAACCACATCAACTAGTAGACCGTGTGCACACAAAAAATCAGCGCCCAAAATGGGGAAACTGCATGCCGTTATGATGAAAGTCCATTGGTATGTACGGCCGTGAAAGGATACAGTCAGTATCAGGCAGAATGAGACTCTTTTGGGAGCCAGAGTCCACGAGGAACCGTCTCCCCGAGCGTGAGTCTGTCACATAGAGCAGTTTGTTTGCTTCACCGGCGGTCGGAGCTGATACCGACTGCCGGCCCTGGTGTTTCCCAAGCGCTTGAATTGGCACGGTGACACGCATCGGCGTGCGTCCTTTCCAAAACGGCAGTAGTAGAAGCAGAGTGTGTCTCTCTGGTGTTTCTTGGCCTCCGCTGCAGCCACCGTCGTTGGCTCCTCGCCTCTGCTGGCCATCTCGCTGGGTTCCAACGCCGCTGCGTTCACTGCGAGGGCTCTGGTGGTGAAGACAATCTGATCTGCCTCTTGCGCTAGTGCCAGATAGTTGTGCGCGGCCAGCAGCAGCGAATTGGCAAGGACCGCCCTGGCCGCCGTCGGGAGGATCCGGAGGAAAAGGTGGGCAAAGAGGAAATGCCCGTCATCTTTGCCCATTAATGCCAACATCTTCTCCATTAACTCGACCGCTGACCCATCTCCCAACTTGGAGCGCATCAGGAGCCTTTCCACTCTCTCGCAGTCTGAAAGTGTATAGCGCTGGGTCAGCGCGGTTTTGATCCTTGTATTTGTCGTGGGCTGGGGGCCATTGGAGCAGGCTCGCCACCTGCTGAGTTGTGCGCGCGTCCAGTGCTGCAACCACGTAGTAGTATCTGGTGTCATCCGCTGTTATTCCCCGGAGTGTGAACTGGGCCTCGGTGTGGAGGAACCAAGACTTTGGGTCGTGTAGCCAAAAGTCTGGGAGTTTGACCGAAATGGTGCACGTGTTGCTGGCACCTCCCGTCCGGGTCGTCTCCGGGGTGTTCACCTCGAGTTCCATTGTGCATCAAGGGTCACCAGTGTGGAGAGAGGAATAATCAGGCGGAGCGGTCCAGAGCAGAGTAGGCTTTATTAATCTCTCTCTCTCACATTCACCAGAATCACAAGTAACAAAAGAATCACAGGTCGCAGGCACCTCTCCTTTTATAGCATACAACTCGCCCTGTGACCTGTGGTGCTGCATTAACATAAACGACTATGCAATTCCCATTCTCTTTGTTACTGTTTGCATTAACACACCAACCCCCGCATCGACACACAAACCCCCCATGACCATTCCCCTTGTCCTACGTCTGAGTGGAAACATACTGAGTGGATTCCCACAAACTGAATATTTAATGGGGTGTCCTAATTTTTTCACATGACTGTAAGTATGCTTTTAAAAGTAACGTAAAAGTTACTTTTCCAAGTAACTAGTTACTTTAATCATGCAATAATTGTAAAGTAACTCAATTACTTTTGAAAAGAAGTAACTAGTAACTGTAATTAGTTACTATTTTTAGTAACTTGCCCAACACTGATTCTGACCCTTTTCACTCTTCAAGCTTCTTTTGGCTCATTAGCCTTTAACCATATTCTATCAGAAGGTACAGTTCTGGCCATTGGCTGCATATTGACAGTGCTGATACGATCCAGAAATGGTCTCCGCTCACTTCCAAAAACATTCTGTCAATGTAGTTATAGGTGATAATTCATTTAATATTAAATACAGGCACATAAACATAAATCAAACAGGTTAAAATAAAAAAGTGAACATCATGGTTATAATATGATAATATCTGATACAAGCAAAATACAAATTATTATTTTTTTTTTAAATTTTTTAATGAAAAATAATTGTTTTCTAAGGCACAGGACTCACCAGGAGAGATTTTAAGTCAGGCTTAGATTCCATTCCCAGAGAGGAGAACAATTAGGCTATAAGATAAAAGTTTGTTATAGATCTGGCATTAACTAGATCTATCCTGATGGGTCATGCTGAGCAGCAAGGTGCACCTGGCATCAGTGACTGCAGTTTCCAGAACTTAGTCTGTAGTGGATAGGGGTGTGGGGGGTTGGATCACCTAATCCAAGCTGATGGCAGCCAGGAGTCAGCAGAAGTGACCCTCACAAAGCAAAGAGAAGAAGAAGTGATCTGTGAGAGCCGATACATGCTGTGCCAGGAGGGACAAAGAAGCTGGGGATGGGTAGAGGTAAGCCAGGATATTTTATTTGTTGGTCAAAAACGCATAAGTCAGCAGATAGATGAAGCTTCAAATCACTGCTAAAATGATAGATGATCTCTGATCAGGGCCGTCGGACTGGGGGGAGGGTTAAGCCTGCTTCATGCCACACCTCTGCTGTCCGCATACGCGTATCCGGAAACCACGTGTGACGAAAGTTATGTCATCGTCTCCACTCCGTTAGTGTCCGCAGTGCTTGACCGCGAACGACCGCGTGTAGCCCAAATTTTGTGACTGTGTCACGTGTCCACGACCTGAACGCGTTGAAAAGCGCATCCGCAAGACTGAACGTCCCATTATCGAGGTGGTGATATTGACACAGCATACATCAGTAGACGAAGAAGACAACGAGGAGGCGGAAAACGAGAATAAAAACATACATGAATCATACGCCTGGACGCCTCCCACTTGAGGTGTTTTGGGCACGTCCCACTGGGAGGAGACCTCGGGGCAGGCCCAGGACTTGCTGGAGAGACTATGTCTCCCAGCTGGTCTGGGAACACCTTGGTATCCTCTCTGAAGAGCTGGAGCAGGTGGCTGGGGAGAGGGAAGTCTGGGCTTCTCTGCTTGAACTGCTGCCTCTGCGACTCGGACCTCCGGAAAAGCGGTAGAAGATGGATGGATGGATGGATGGATGAATCATACATACATACTTTCTTTCACAGCAGCAGCAGCAACTTCGTGGAAAAGGAGTGAAAACAAGGAAGTCAAACAGCAGAAATGGACTCTATTTGAAGAGAAACTTTGTGAAGAAGTCCGCCGTTTGTTCGTTGGTGAAAATCGTGGTGCGTCAGCACCTTGGCGCTACCTATCAGGTGAGAACAAAACTACAAATGATGGTTGTGTGCATGCGTCAATCGCTTGGCCTGGGTAGATGAAAAAAGTGAGCATGAGCAGCGCCACGTGTGTGCCGGGCTCGTCCAAAGCGTACGCGGACCACAGTGGACTAGAAGGAAATGTAGCATGAAGCAGGCTTTATTCTTTTAAGCCCAATTCATAGTGGCAAAAACACGCTGGTACATGGGCGAGCGCAGTGGTTGCATTCATGCGCAAACCCTGTGCAGAGGGCGAGCACTGACCAAGTGCATGCAGGCCACAAAAAGTGACTGCGCGTACAAGAATGCAGTGGTCACAGTGAACTGCACATGCGCCAGGAAACTCCTGCCATCCTGGAAGGGGAGGTATTGGTGAGGGTAAACAGATGTGCATGTGTTTCGCTATTAAAACATGTTTTTCATGTAACCTCGAAACGAACATTGTGCATTCTTCTACTGTGAAGTTCCTCGTCTGTCAATTTTTCACCCAGAACACAAAAACAGTAAATTATGTTCCTACCTGTTTCGTTGCTTTGTGTTTCTAGCTTGTGACAGCATCTGCTACAGGTGTGGTCTGGGGCTGAGAAAATTGTTTCAGTCACCTTATGGTAAATATATACTGAAAATCTAAGACATTTAATCCACAGATTACTACAAGTAAAAAAAAAAAAAAACCTCTCCTCCACCGAGCTCTTCTTTTGAATTTCGATTGCAGCTGTTAAATCGTCTAGATTTATTTTCACTGCGCATGCGCGAAACGCGGCTGCTGAACAGTAGCTGCAGTGGCTGAAAAACAACTCTGAATATTGCCGTGTACGCAAACACAGTCTTCTTCTTCTTCTTCTTCTTCTTCTTCTTCTTCTTCTTCTTCTTCTTCTTCTTCTTCTTCTTCTTCTTCTTCTTCTTCTTCTTCTTCTTCCAGCTGCTCCCTATACGGGTCGCCACAGCGGATCATCTGCCTCCATCTCACCCTATCCTTCACATCTTCCTCTGTAACACCAACCCTCTCCATGTCCTCCTTCACTACATCCATGAATCCTCTCTGTGGTCTTCCTCTTTTCTTCCTGCCTGGCAGCTCCATCTTCAACATCCTTTGTCCAATATATCCACTGTCCCTCCACTGCACATGTCCAAACCATCTCAGCCTTGCCTCTCTTTCTTTGTTGCCAAACCTCTCAACGTGAGCTGTCCCTCTGATATAATCATTTCTAGTCTTGTCCCTCCTAGTCACTCCCAATGAAAATCTTAGCATCTTCAACTCTGTCATCTCCAGCTTCATCTTCTCTTTTTGTCAGCGCCACCATCTCCAAACCATACATAATAGCAGGTCCCACTACCATCTTGCAAATCTTCCCTTTCACTCTTGCTGCCACCTTTTTGTCCCAAATCACCCCTGACACTTGCCTCCACCCACTCCACCCTGCCTGCATGCTCTTCTTCACCTCTCTTGTGCATTTTCCATTGCTTTGGATGGTTGATCCCAGGTATTTAAACTCATCTACTTTCACTACCTCTACTCCTTCCATCTTCACCACTGCACCTGCCTCCCTCTCATTTAAACTCATCTTTTCTGTCTTGCTTCTACTGACTTTCATTCCTCTTCTCTCCAGAGCATACCTCCACCTCTCTAGGTTTTCTTCCACCTGCTCCTAACTCTCACTGCAGATCACAATGTTATCTTCAAACATCATGGTCCATGGAGACTCCTGCCTGACCTCATCTGTCAGCCTGTCTATCACCATGGCAAACAAGAAGGGGCTCAGAGCTGATCCCTGATGTAATCCCACCCCCAGTTTGAATCAATCCGTTACTCCTACAGCGCACCTCACCACTGTCTCGCTGTCCTCATACATGTCCTGCACCACCCTCACATTCACAAACACAGTCTACAGTATGCAAATATTATCCTGTCAGAGGGACTCTGAACAGTCCTTTACCCAGGGCCCACTGCAGGGAGGGGCCCTCAAGTGGCCCTTTTCCACTAGTGTCAGTTTGGCCCAGTACAGTACGGTACAGTACAGTACAGTTCGGCACGCTTGTGTTTCCATTACACCAGAGTACCGCTTGATGTGGGTGAGATTTGTCACAGGGAGGCGCCGCAACCCTTTCATTACGTAAAACAAGCTACTGAGGCAAAACACAAGACGGCAGAATATGAGGTGACTGCAGTGTCTCGCTTTTTTTTTGCCAGAGTAAAAGCAGAAAAGGAGAGCGAAAGGAGAGCAGTGGCACGTTTACACGAAAACCCAAGAGCAGACAACAGACTCAATTAGAATCACAACGATCTTTACTGATAAAGAGGATGTGTGTGGAAGTGTGTGTGTGCAGAGCGGGAGAGGTCTGGCAACCAGAGCAGAGGAAGTTGCAGAAGCACAAAGAAGAAGCTCTGTCCTTTTCCAGGTTACCAGGGTCCTGCTGAGGTGAAGAGGTGCCTGTGCTGATAATTACAGTGCTGGGTTCAGGTGAAAAACTCCGCTGAGGGGGAGAGAGGAGAGAGTCAGTCCGGGGAAGCTGAGGCACTTACTGAGCTGGAAAGAGGGAGGGGTCTCCGGCACATGGGCTGAGATCTGATCCACCGCCTGGAGCTGGGGAAGGTCTGCCTGGAGGTTGGTCCACCTGTGCACAGGGAAGAGAAGCAGGAGAAGGCAGGAGCAGATGGAGGTTGAATCCAATAATGGTAGCTTACAGATGAGTTGGGGAGATGAAACTCCCAGATGATGAGGTGCAGATAACTTGGATGAAAGGGAGGCAAAACTCCCTGCTGTAGAGAAGGGTAAACTCGAATCGTGACGTTCTTTCACCCTGTTGGAGCATTGACATCTCCGTCCAGGAGTGCAGGGCTCCACTGCTAATAAAGGCAGCCTAATTAGTAGGAGCAGGTGTGGATGCGACCACAGCTGTGAAAGATAGTTAGTGAACAGGGAAAACACACAGCACGGATCACCACAAGCAGAAGGCTATAGGCGGCGAGATGACACACTCTGGAAAAGTACTGGAGCGTTTAGGAAACCATATAGAACAGTATAAAGCAGAAGACACAAGGATACAAACTAGATCACATATGACGGTAAGCTAATGATTGGTAATGCTACTTTGCTTTAAGCTGCTGTACTACGTTGTAATGTTGGCAAGTTATCGCTATTAGGTACTAAAACGTGTATTCTGTGTGTGTGTGTTTCAGATGGCTCTCTTGGGGCAAAATTATCGCTTCAAACCGTGGGTCTGGGCATTCAACACAGGCTCCCAGTGATGAGATATCACCCCAGTTTCACGAATGCGCAACGGTTAAAGAACTTTAGAATGTCTGTAGAAATGTTTAGCTTTGTGTGCAACAAATTGCTCTAATCTGTGTGAAAATCATGGAGAGACTGTTGAGACATCATGAGATGTATCTGCTCCAGCTGCTGGTGTTGTGACAAAACATGATCAGCTGCCAAAACTTGATTGCTAGGTGCCATATTGTAGTTATGGGGTTATATTAGCTGTAAAATATAGATTTCAACAGGTAAACAGTACTGAGTTAGGTATAATAAGATATATTTAACAATTATGATGCATTTTAAGCCAAAACAAACTGGCTCTAAGATTAAAAGCAATTAAAATAATGCAGTCACAAGGTGACATGGAGAAATACATGGATTTACTGGATATACCTTATCGAGTATTGCTGACTACATGTAGATACTATACTATAAATATATACTATAAATATACTGTATATTCTCTGTATCAGCAGTGAACTGTTCATGTATTCATGTAGTATAGCACTGGGAATTTTGACAATAAACCTTTGTACTTTGTGCAGATGTGTCTCTTTTGTTTTATGTGTGAAGGCTACCACCAAGTGACATAAATTAAATGCTAAAAGATTGGAAAAGCTGTCTAAGAACAATCCAGCAGTTTGAGTAATCACTTTTGGTTTGGTGTAAGTCTGCCAACAGAATTGTGAACCATATAGCAGTTTGTGTTAAAATGTTAAATCCCATTAAAACCCTAACCCAGGGGTGTCAAATCATGTGCCATGGAGGGCCAAGACCCTGCAGGTTCTCTCTTCTACCAGTCTCTTCAGCAGGTGTTTTCACTGATCAACAGTCAGTAGAAGAAATTCAGTGGAATCTGCTGTTGAAGACACTGGTTGCAGGTAAAGCCTGCAGGGTCTTGGCCCTCCATGGCACATGATTGGACACCCCTGCCCTACCCCATTATTAGGAAATACATCTGTATTAGGAAATACAGATGCTAATATGGCCCAGAATTCCTCCATATACTGGTACTAACACTAAAGAGTGCAGTGTCTTCTGCACTGGCACATCCAACAATACAGTCTTCAGTAAGTAAAATAATTGTTTTTGGTTACTTTTTCTTAAAAATGAGCCATTATTTTCAAAGTCTCTGATAAATGATTTGTACTGTTGACTCTTTTCCCACCGGTGTCTTAACAGACAAAACAGAAAATCATGATGCAAACACATAAGTTGCTAAATTGTTTATTACAATAAGTAGCAAATTACAGATTATTTACAATGTGCAAAATTCAAACTAAAAAAAAAAAAAAATAGAATGGGTCACACGCCAACCATGCTGCCTCACTGAGAAGCAGCTGGATGTGCCGCTCAAGCTGGTCCTGGTTCAGCAGACCTTCAGCCTGCATCTCTGTAAATAGTGACGCAAGGTCTGGTTTGGGGTGGATCGTTTTCCTCTTGCCTAGATGAAAGACAGAAATGGGTGGTGGATAATTAAAGCAAGTTTAAAACATATTTGAGAAATAAGCTTGCTGCTTAAAGCCAGTGGTGGAATGTGACAAAAAAATACTTTGTTGTTGTATTTAACCACAATTTTCATGTAGCTGCGCTTCAGTAAAGTAGATCTTACAAGGGCTGGGTTACGTTTAAAATCATTTGTTTTTACTGTGGCCTCAGCAATCAGAATGAGTTAATACCTTCAGTTGAATGGAATATAGTACTTTAACTGAGGGTGTGCATCACTGATTATGGAGTCGCTCAGTCAAAATATGTATTTTTCTATCAAAAAAAGTTTAGCCACCGATCTGTCACCACTGTCTCGCCCTGGCTTCAAGTGTTGGCGGTGTTTTGTACTTGTATTGCTAAAATATAAAAGGATGCACTACAATGGGTCTCAATTATTTGTAATGTGTCCTGTTATTATACTGCATGAGTTTATTGATGATAGACTATAAACTACACAAATAAACAAAATTATAATGGTGACTAAACAACTCCCATTCCCCAAAGTGCTAGATACACTATTACGACTATAACTCATAAAGGATCACACAAGTGATCTGATAAAATAAATAAATAAACAAGCGGTTTATTCTACAGTGGCTACTATTGGATGTGCCATTCCTTTTCAATTATTCTGCAATTACTATTCACACAATCAAATAAATCTCAGTTCAGTCCCTTTCGTATTAAGTGGAAATTGTGCTACTTTAATTTTGGCACTTTACCTACACTTTACCTTAAAAAGCAAAGGATTTCAGTATAAATAACGGGATGTGAAACTTACAAGCCATAACACATTGCTGTGTCATGCCAAACGTTGCCACTGTCAGCAGATGCTGGTCGGACTCTACAATGAAAATACACACAACTTAAGTACATGCACAGCACGAAAGTGCAACATGTAAAAAAAAAAAAATGAAAAAAAAATGAAAAAACACCTTTTTAACCAGGATTACAACTAGCTTATTTCATCAGATATTGTCACCATAAGCGCTAAATACAAGGAGGGCACGGAGCATGGAATTAGCATTGATGGCTCACTAGCTAGATCATTGTTTGAACACAAGCAACAACGTTGTTGTCTGTTCAAAGTAAACTTTCCACTGCTGGGATAAACAACGTAAAAGACGCATAGTGTCACATCATATCACATCACTCACCGTCCTCTATATCCTAATATCATGGCTTTCAACTGCTGAAGTTGGGTGCTCCCATGGCTGTACATTCATTTCAGGTGGCTCTGTCTACTTCCCTGTGGATTCTCTCATCGGCCAAAAGGCACAGGAAACTCTGCTGGACCACAGTGTTGATTTCTGTGGGTCTGATTTCTGTGAAGCCATTCTATCATTGTTGTTTACATAGCTTGCTTGCTGGCTGGCTCACGGATGAATCTTTGCAAATGGCAGCTTGCAATTCTGTAAACTCAGCCTCAAACGCCCCTCTCAAGACGTTACGCCCAGACCAATCAGTGGCCTGCAGTTGTTTTACGTCACATTTTCATGTTGGTACGGGACGGTTAGAACCATTCTCTAGCAGGTCCGAAAATTCGGGACGGTAACTGTTACAGTCCCTAATGGAAAAGCCTACAAAGTGTACCATACCGTACTGAACTGGGCCAAACTAACACTAGTGGAAAAGGGGCTAAAAAGCCTGGAACAAAAATGTTTGTGTTGCGTTCTTTTAATTTCTAATTAAATAATGTCATAGTAAAATTCACCCTGGCTGAATGAAGTTTTTGAGAGACTGAATTTTGCATTAACAGTTATGATGGATGCTGTCTGAAGCCTCTGTCACCCCTTTAAAAAGGTGCAAAATAGTTTAGTCCACACACCTAAACCTGGTTGATACAACTGCAGCATCAGTCACAGCAACCTGCAGTCTATGCATGCAGCATGTCTGCTTCCTCGGCCAGGTTAGTGCATCATTACCTTCCACCTCTCCTTTTGTATTTATTTATTACTTTGTGAAAGTACATACAATAGGTGAGTGGTTATTTTTTAGCAAGGAGGTTGTGGGTGATATTCATAAAGTTAGCACTTGGTAGAGCTACAAAGGTATAAATGTAGTTTCAGTACAAATTTGCAAGAATAAAGGTCTAAAAATATGATAAAATATGGTGATTTACAACTTAAAAAGTCACATATTTACTATACGTTGCCACAGGAAGCGTCCAGTCCTCTACAGAATTGTTGTAATTCAGCCCCATTCACACAGTGACAACTCATCCAAGAAGTCACAAATGACCCCACAACAACATCCAAAGAACTGCAGGGATTTTTTTTTTTTTTTAATAAATTAGAAGATGATTTCTCCAAGCTAAATAGATTTCATGTAATTTAGTGGAGCACCATTCATTCATTCATTCATCTTCTTCTGCTTAGTCCTTTTTGGGTTGCGGTGGAGCACGATTTTCTTTCTAACTGACGAGCTGTGTTGAACCAAGGAGTTAGAAATTTCTGATTAGACTTTTTCTTTTTTAAAGGGGCCACCATGTCTAGAGTCTGGTGCAGAGAAGCTGTAACACTATCTACCATGCTATCAATTACAGAAGGGGCAAGCTTACATAGCTTATCTCCGTTGTGTTGACACATGGCATAGAGGAAACAATCTGCATAAATTTGGTAACAGCATCATCTGAGAGGCATCTACTGTAGTAATATTTTTCTTTGGGAGACAAATAGTCAGAAATAGTAAAATCAAAGGATAACAGACAATGGTCTGACAGTACGGGGTTATGAGGAGACACTATAAGATTTTCTATTTCTATGCCATATGTCAGAACAAGGTCCAACATGTGGTGGAGACAGTGGGTAGAATTTTCTACTTTCTGAAAAAACCCCCATCAAGTCTAATATTGAATTAAATGCCATATTAAGGCAATCACTATCTATATCTACATGTATATTAAAGTCCCCTACTATAATTATTCTATCTGATTTCAGCACTAAATCAGCTAAGAATTTGGCAAATTTGGATAAAAACTCTGAGTAGGCTGAGGGAGGATGATAAACTATGGCAAATAAAATTGGGTTTAACCTAAAATTGCTAGCATGCCCAATACTGAGGACCAGACCCTCAACGGAATTATAACATGTTTTTTGATTTGCATTAACCACTTGCACTCCGTTGTTCCGCGGGCGGGCAAGTCTCTGCGTCCTATGACGCACGAGGGCGCGCGAGAGCGTGCTCGTGCGCCCTCGTGCGCATGACGCATGATGGTGGTGATGGTGATGTAGTAGCGTCCAAGCGCCACTCAAAAAAAAACTGCAGAGACAGCCGCGAACAGATTAGTTCATCTGATTGACCTCTCATTCGACTAATAAGAGCCTTGAATTGGGTTTCTGAAACCTTGAACAACCAATGAATGAAAATCTAGGAAGGAGGACCCGCCTACTGTGAACGCAGGAGCCAATTGAAGCACAGAAATTCTGGCTGGGTGAAGCGATATTTACTGCTGCAGAAGGACTCTGTACGAATCTCCTACAGACCCAGGCTCACCCAGCAGCATGGAGAACACCCACAAGTGGGACCTGCACTCATTCCAGCAGAATAGACGGAGGCCGACGACAAAAGTCGTAAATCATTCGCCAAAACGGCAATAATGGAATTATGTTGATCGGGATCCACGAGCGGAGCAGCGTCGCGTTCGTCTGACGCGTGGGAAGAGCTGTTCGCCACGACTCTGCTGCTTTGAAGAGGTAAGGTGTTATAAGCTAAATTATTATTTATCCCTGAAAACTGTAATCCAAAAATGACTTTTGACCGATCGGTAAGTTACAACTGTACTGTGCACGAAATACAAAGTGCGTGCGCCGCGATAAACGGTTCATTTGCCGTGTTCGGACCGTGAACGCCCCCCCCCCCCCCCGCTGCAGAAGAGGAGCGGGGGGGGGGCACGGTCCGAACGCGGGGGGAAGCATATCAGTCTATTCCATCATGTAGCGATGGCCCTCTTCTGTAGCGAGGGGGGGGGCATTCACGGTCCGTTCACGGTTTCTCCCCCCCCCCACACACACACAGTAGCGAGGGGGAGGGAGCCGCTGTGAAAACATGCAAGGAAAAAAAAAAAAAGAGTGTATTCCGTCATGTAGCGAGGGCCGAATTTGGTCCTTGGTAGCGAAGGGGGGGGGGAACGACCCCCCGCCCACACACACACACACACAGACACAGCCCTGAGTGTGACCTTTCATTAGAGCCTAAAATGAAGATTCTACATTGAATTATTCAAAAGTTACAGACGTTTTTCCAAACTGTGCCATTTGGCACAATTTGGCACAGTTCCATAACGCCTGGGAACAGCCTGAGAACAAAGCTGTGTAAAATATTCATTTTTGGTGGTATTGTTACCAAATTTGGATCTCAGCTGGATAACATTTGGTTCTACATTTCTGTTGCATTTTCCAGCCGGATCGGACAGCTGTGTGTTATTTACAAGCATTTGTATCCAAAAAAACACTGTGTCCAATTTTTTTTTCTTCAAGTTCAATATGTTTAGATGACTGTAACTCAGTGGCTGGAGCACGTAGAGAGATTATGTTTTTTTTGCCAAAAAATTCTAAGTGTTTTCTTTTAAATGAGACCAACCCCATGAAGATGCTGCAAAGGGTTGAATAACAGCTTTCGATTTACTTTGGGCACGTTATTTTTTGGCATTTTTAGGAAAATTGCCCGGAGTGCAAGTGGTTAAGTAGTAATTTGGAATGGTAAATTGTCACTATTCCTCCTCCACAACCAGAACTTCTGGGATTTTGACAGTTTAAATAACCAGAGGGAGTTGATTCATTTAAACCAACACAATCCTCTTGTCCTAACCAAGTCTCTTTAAGGGATAGTAAATCAAGCCGATGATCAATTAACAGATCATGGACTAACAGAGACTTGGGAGTTAGAGACCTAATATTTAACAAAAAGCATCACTTTGGGTTGCTTATACATTATATTTTTATTTACTTTAGAGGGAGCAGACAGTGATTCTCTGATGTGGGGGAGACAGGGGCTAAGTTGAGGGGTGGCGGATGAAGAGGAGCTGCAGAGAGGCGTGTAAGACTGCAACGCTGCTTCCTGGTCTCAATTCTGAGTTGTCAAGGTTTTGGAAATTTGGATAAAAATGATGCCAGATTGTTAGATAAAACAGACGCACCATCCAAAGGGGGATGGACGCCGTCTCGTCTAATTAGACCAGGTTTTCCCCAAAATGAGTTCCAATTGTCGATGTAGCCCACATCGTTTGCAGGTCACCACATAGACAGCCAGTGGTTGAAGGATGACATGCGGCTAAACATGTCATCACTGGTCAGATTGGGGAGGGGCCCAGAGAATACTACAGAGGCAGACATTGTTTTGGCAAAGTTACACACCGATTCCACACTAAGTTTTGTGACTTCCGACTGCCGGAGTCGGATTATTTATCTTTTGTTCATATGAAAGACAAAAAATAAAATAGAAAGATGTCTTTACCTTCTTTACATATTTCAACTGCACTGCAGCCTTCGTCAGAAGAGTCAGCTGATTGCTGCCAGGTGACATTTATCAGCTGATTTTCGTAGGTGAAAACAATTCAACAATTCTGTTGAGAATTGTCAACAATTCTGCAAAGATGAGTGGGCCAAAATTCCTCCACAGCACTGTAAAAGACTCATTGCCAGTTATCACAAATGCTTGATTGCAGTTGTTGCTGCTAAGGGTGGCCCAACCAGTTATTAGGTTTAGGGGGCAATCACTTTTTCACACATGGCCAAGTAGGTTTAGATTTTTTTTATCCTTAATAGTAGTCACCTTCTGTTGTGTCCATAACTTAAGCAATAACGACAGAGCGGGAGTACTGTCAACGGAGCTTTATTAACAGAACTCACTGACAAGACCGTACAGACTTTTGGTACTCTCCAGCAGGCCAGGGCGTCTACTAGGCGAAGAGGGTGAACCCCTTCTGCCCTTGTCCTTTATACTCTGGGTGGCGTCACTACTGGAACCAGCAGTTCACCACTCCCATCTATTCCCCAGCCACCCAGCCACCATCTTACTGCTACTGTCTATTTTCAAATGTAACACCCCCCCCCCGCCCCGAAAAAAAATGTAAGCACACAGGTTGGTCCACCCAAATTTATAACCCAACTCAAACTCTAGTCACCAAAAATATGTACAAAAATAAATGAACACCTATCCATTCACACAACTAAAGCTGGGGACACTGCGTAGACTACCAGCGCCCCCTACATGGTCAGGCGACTTATTCTGCCGCCTTATCCTTATCAATCCAGTAAAGTAAAAGAAGCCGTGTGTCTAAACGAAAATCAATCCCAGAACAATCAAAATATATACATGAGAACATTAAACAGTGAACAAAATAATTACAAACACATCTAACCCCCTATTGGCACCCCGCCCCCGACTCCAAACACACCCACCCCACAATTGGGCATACCACATAAAAGTGTTGGGCACGTCACATAAATATTTCAAATTCCACAAAACAATACTGTACATAAGTCAAACAACCAGTGTTTTTACATTTTCTGCCAACATAGACAGTACCAATTCTTCAGGTTCAGGTTCAGGTTACTTTATTTGTACCCGTAGGTAGATTTGTTTTGCAGTCAGGTGACATCCATATTTACAAACCACAATTACATTCAACATGAACACAAACACAGGCACACATGAGGCTGATTATAAACATGATAAAAGTACTCAAGGCTCCATCAATCAGGACATAAGACAAAGAGATAAGAGAGAAGGGCCATATTAAAAAGTTAAAGACTAGTCAAAGAGGTTAAAAACTCAAAAGTCTAAAACCCAATAAAAGATTTAGAACCCAAATAAAAAAACCTACAACAATAAGTAAATATAAAATGAAATTAATAAATAGGTAACTAAATTATGTGCAATATATTGTTACAACTTGTTCAACTCTTTGACAGCAGCAGGAACAAAGCTGTTTTTGTAGCGCTGGGTTTTACTTTTTTTTAACTTTTTTCTTTTCCAAAATTACACCATTTACAAGTAATCTAATCAACTCTGTCATTTCCACTTTACAACGATTCAATTTATCCATGAACACACTTTAGTTCCTCCTTTCTTTTTTCTTTATATATATAAAGCAAATCACAATTTCTTTAATATGATCATCACGTCCTACAATTTATCCGCTTACTCTAGTCAGTTACCAAAATAATACTTTCACTGTAAATAGTCGGGGCCTACCCTAATAAGGCTAGCAGCTATACACAGCATGACATAGGGATAAACTCACAACATAACAGACACACTCCCCAGTCACTTACCACACCCTGTGGAGTGCCCTCCCCCTGGATTGCCATCTCGTGGTTCCCTCCCAGAACATCTCCTCTTCCTGGCTTCTGGGGATGAGCTGCGCAGCCTCCTCTTCTCCACTATGCAGTGCAGTTCATTGGGGTGCCTCCACGTCCCTTCAGACGGGCCTGAATGACCCTCGGCCCGGGCAGCACTCAGCTGGAGCCGCCCCTGTTCCTCACGTTCTTCTCGTGGCCCCCGTGTCCCTCTCAGCCAAGTCTCAACCCATGAGCGGACTCCAGCACTGGTCCGCAGGAGAGTTCTGGCTCGCTATCTCAGGTCACTATGATGTAAGCGAGCCTCGTCCTTGGAACTGGTCATCTCACGGGTCTGGTTCGTAGTCCTCTTGAAGGGCTGTCACTTAGAGCGTCTCAACACTGTGCTCTGTGGTCTCGCCCCCTCCATCCTCAACCACGGGCTTACTAGCCACCCTGGGGGTCCCGTCGTGCCGTCTAGCACCCACACCAAGGGTACCATGGACACTGGCATAGGGTCCATCCCGGGGCGGTGGTGTGCGGCGATGGATGTGCTTCCCTTCAGACATGCTGGACCAATCAGGATCCCAAACCTTCTCATCTTCCACACGGAGCAGGTCGGTTCCACAACCCGCAGCCCGACCACTCCTCTCTGGTGTCGTTGACGATGGAAAAACCCTATCCATAAAACATGTGGCATCCCATTATATTGGATCTGTAGGCAGTGACAATAACCTGAGCGCTTGTCTCGGATTTGTACTTCGCCTCCATCTCCAAAAATCCTAAGACAGCCAGCCTGTTCATACCGTAGCCAAAATAGGGTGCAGCCCATTTATCGATGCGGTGGTGGGGAAACAGACTCCTCACTGTCGCCAGGTTCAAAATGGAGACCACCGCCCTGGTATCCACCAAAAGCGGCATCTCGACGCCATCCAGCGACACAACTGATCCATCCATTTGTCTCCGGTGAGATCGTATGAACTGTAGTTGGAGTCTTTAGGGAGGGACCCGCCTCATGCTGTCGATCCCTCCCCTCAAAATTCTTACAAGTCCTGGCAAAGTGATTTAACAAGCCACTCTTCCCACAACGCTTGCCTCTCGCTAGACATTCCTTGGACTTATAGCGGTGTTTAGGGGACCCACAGCCATAACATCTGGGCGTACCTGGGGCGGACCTAATCTTGACCAGGGAGGTGTAATCGTCATCCCCTCTGTCCTCTTCCTCAGGGTCCAAATTCAGCATCCTCAAGCAAGGCTCGTTCTGGGTCAGAGAAGTTCTCTCTCGGAGACCTCTCGCTATTGTCTCAGCTTCCCCAAATTGCTGGGCTAGCTTGATAGCAGCGGCCAACATCAGCTCACCTAGGTGGGTCAAAAGCCTTGTCCAAGCAGCAGGACATCGGACATGTTGCACTAGCTGATCCTGGACCATTTCATCCTCCAGGTTTCCAAACTTGCATTGCCTCGCCAGCTCACGGAGGTCTGCAATGAACTTTCTCACAGACTCTCCCGTCCGCTGTCGGCGCTTTCGGAATTGAATGCGTCAGACAGAGACATTTTCAGGAGCGCGAAAATAGCACGCCATTAGCTCCACGACCTCGTCAAAGCTATGGGCTCCTCCTAAGTTTTCCAAAATCCTCTGTTCCTCCATGCCCAAATTATGGACTAAAATTGCCTTCGCGCAAAGCTTCTCCAGCTTGCCGAGGTTCAGGGCCACCAAATAGTTGGTAAATGCGGCGAATCACCAAGACCACGCCATGGGTGGCTCGACTGGTGTCTTCAAAAATGGCCGAAAATTGGCAACAGACCTCTCCATAACCGCTTTTACCTCATCGCCAAATGTTGTGCCCATAACTTAGGCAATAATGACAGAGCGGGAGTACCGTCAACGGAGCTTTATTAACAGAACTCACTGACAAGACCGTACAGAATCTTGGCGCTCTCCAGCAGGCCAGGGAATCTACTAGGCGAAGAGGGCGAACGCCTTCCGCCGTTGCCCTTTATACTCTGGGTGGCGTCACTACTGAAACCGGCAGTTCGCCACCCCCATCTATTCCCCAGCCACCCAGCCGCCATCTTACTGCTACTGGCTATTTTCATATGTAACACCTTCATTTAAAAACTGCATTTTGTGTTTACTTGTGTTATCTTTGTCTAATGTTTAAATTTGTTTGATGATCTGAAACATTTAAGTGTGACAAACACAAAAAAATGAGAAATCGGGAAGGGGCAAACACTTTTTCACACCACGTATGTCTAAATGTAATTTCTGAATGATTCCAATTATTTCAACAATATTTTTGACCTGTGCTGGCAAAATGAGTTGGAATGCGTACCGGGTAATTACGAGCTACAGGCACAAGAAGTCATAAATCATGATTCTTTCTTTGTTTGCTGCCGGCAAGTCCTGGGAAAACCCCTGTCAGTGCCTGGTATCAGTAGCCATGTTTACATGGACACAGGTAACCGAATTAAAAGCCTGATCGGAATAAAAATGCTTCATGTAAACACGCCAATCTGAATATTCTGACCCCATCACACTCATTCAGATCAAAATTTCCTTCCGATTGAGACGGGTGGGTTAATTCCATTGGTGCGCATACACTTATTCTGAAGTTTGGGTAGAAAATATGTTTACTGCGCATGTCTGTAAATCAGCCACACGTCGAAGTGACGTATTTCCGCCTTTACAGCAGCGACATGGCGGGAGTAAAACAAAACTGGTCTGTATCGGCCTGCTGTCTCCCTCTGTTTGCCATATGCAGAAGTATGTACTGTTGGACTTGTAGCTTCATTACGGAGACCAGCAGAAGCAAAAGGACAGTCTGAATAACACAGTAAGTTAAGATAAGATAAGATAAGATAAGATAAGCCTTTATTAGTCCCACAAAGGAGAAATTCCAGGATTGCAACAGCACAGGAATAGCAACACTCAGAGCAGTAATTCAGAAGATAAGATAATAAGAGCAGGGAACATATATATATGTACACAGAAATATACACAGTAAGGAGCATTGTAGCTAGAAGGGATAAACAGCCTAACGGTCTATTCAGTCACCCCACATAGTATGAATAAGTACCCATACAGTATATTTCGTATTTGAATCAGCCTAGTTGGCACCCTCTGTAGCGATTGATATTGTCCTAGTTGCATAATGGAGGGGACCATTATTGTGCAAGTTTGTTATGTTTTGTGCATTCAATATGACCTCTACAAGCAGCCCTGGTTAGGTTATAAAGTCTTACAGCCGTAGGTAGGAAGGACCTGCGAAACCTCTCGGTCGCGCACCTAGGATGGTACAGCCTACTGCTAAATGAGCTCCTCAGTGTGTTCAACGTGTCCTGCATGGGGTGGGACTCAGACTCCAGCAGAGATGACAGCTTAGTCACCATCCTCCTCTCTCCTATCTCCTCCACTGGGTTGGGGCGCTGCCCCAGGACAGAGCTAGCTTTCTTGATCAGTCTATATTCAGTCTCTTCCTGTCGGCTGCCGTGATGCCGTTGCCCCAGCAGACCACTCCAAAAGTGATGGCTGATGCCACCACCGTGTTGTAGAATGTCTTCAAGAGCACCCCTTGTACACCAAAAGACCTGAACCTACTCAGGAGGAACAGCCTGTGCTGTCCCTTCTTGCAGAGTGCGTCGGTATTGTGTGACCAGTTCAGTTTATTGTTCAAATGAACACCCAGGTGCTTGTAGGATGTCACCATCTCAATGTCTGTTCCCTGGATGTTTACTGGTGCTGTGAGGGGTTGTCCTCACCTGTGGCAGTCCACCACCAGTTCCTTAGTTTTCCTCACATTGATCTGGAGGCAGTTCTGATGGCACCAGTCCACGAAGTCCTGGATAAGTCCTCTGTACTCTGCATCATCTCCATCAGACATGAGGCCGATGATCGCAGAGTCGTCAGAGAACTTCTGTAGATGGCAGTGTGGTGTGTTGTGTGAAAAGTCCGCAGTATAAAGGGTGAACAGGAAATAAAATACAGGTCCATTTCAAAAAGAGAAAGACACGAAGCGGGGTTTGTTTACATCAGAAGTTGCTTCTTCTTCTGCTATTTCTGGAATGTTGAATAATTGTGAGCATGTCAAAATTATTTAGTCCATTTAAATGTGTGACACATGGAAACACATGTCCTAATCAGATCAACTTTTTCAGGATCCATGTAAACAGTAAAGTTCTGATCTGAATTGTAATCAGATTGAAGAAATTTTGCACATGTACCCAAGGTTACTGTAAAGCTTGGAACTCCTACTTTCTAAAAATACACATTTTTGTTGACGACGTAACTCAGGACTGATCAAACGCGCGTTTTCAAACCAGCCAAAATATAAACAAAATTGACTTGTTGCTGGTCAGTTTTTGCCCAATTCTTACAAATTAAATATAATTTTGAAGGTCTTTCAATACAGAATATGAAGATAACGTTACCTTAGTTTTGAAAATTTCCTCATTGTGACTCATTTTGCCAGCATAGATCACATTTATATAATTAAAATTGCCAAATCTGTGCATTTTCTCCTCAAATACAAGGGAGAGAGAGACAACAAACGCTGCCTAACAAGGATTATACAATTCTTCACAGCCCAGGTAAAGCTCATGCAAGATGTGCATTCCTGGTCACAGTTCTGTGTATGTTGTAAATGGTAATGTTTGTAGGAACTTATATTGTGTGTCCTCCTTTTCCATAGTCTATATAATGTACTTAACATGTGTATATAACATATTTAGTCTTCTTAATCTGACATTGTGGAGGAATGATGTGACGAGACACGAGAGTTGCCGATTCAGAACTTTATTCACTCCAACAAAAAGATTGAACTCCTGGCGCCAAGGCATATACATTTATACCTTCTGCCTCCTCTTCCTCCTTGGCGCCAAGAGCGCATACATTTACGCCTCCTGCCCCAGGTGTCAAGGCACGTATAGTTACACATTTCTCCCCTTTAGGCACCAAGACGCCTACATTTACATCTCCTTCCCCATGTGCATACATTTACATTTCCTGTCCCTTCCCCCTACTCTCCAAGTCACTGGGTGAGAGTGGGACCTCCTGGTGGTCCACCACACAGCCCCCCCCCCCCCCAACACCTAGAAGGGGACTTAACCGTCCAGTGCCTTGGGCTTGAGCAATCACCTGTAACGGCTGTAGCGTGAAGCAGCCGGGCTGACTGAAGGATCTTCCTATCGAGGTGGGAAGGGAAACAGTCCTTTGAAGGGGGAAAAGATGGGGAGGGAAAAGACTCAGTCTCCTGTGAACAGTTCTCTGAAGGGGGAAAACCAACCAGTGAACCCACTGGAGGCGGGCGTCCACGCCAGGGAGCCTGAGCCAGCACCACCTGCTCATCTGCCAACACATAAGCGGGCTTAAGTCTGTCTATACTGATGGTTTCCCTGCGTCCCCCAAAATCCAACACAAAATGTTTCACCCCCGTTTCCAAAACTCTGAAAGGGCCATCATACAGCAGACACAGCGGGGTTCTGTGGGTGTCGTTTCTGAAGAAAACAAACTCAGCATTCTCCAAACACTTGGGAACGAAAGTGCAGGGAACCCAATGGTGCACCGGCCCCGGAACACTACTTGCCTCTGCTCTAGGAAAAAGGCCCGTGGACGAGTTGGTACTGGGCGCGGAACTTTCCTGCAAAAATTCACCCGGGATCCGCAACGGTTGACAAAAACGAGCTCAGCCACAGAAGCTGCCAAATCCTCCTTGGGCACAGAGCACAACCCCAGTAGGACCCAAGGCAGGCCGTCGACCCAGTTCGCATTGGTCAATGAGGCTCTGAACGTGGCTTTAAGTGACCTGTGGAACCTCTCGCACAAACCATTAGCCTGCGGGTTGTATGCGGTGGTACAATGAACTTTGACCCCCAGGCTCTTGGCCATAGCGGACCAGAGTTCCGCAACGAACTGGGGACCGCTGTTGGAGGTGATGTCCGACGGGGAACTGAAACGAGTGACCCAGGATGCACTGCGTCCACCATCCTCTGAAAAGTCTGAGCTGCGCCCTTCAACGCAAATGACATGCGAAGAAACTCGAAAAGGCCAAAAGGTGTTTTCACTGCCGTTTTTGGGACGTCTTTGGCTCGAACCGGGACCTGGTGGTAGCTGTAGACCAGATCCACTTTAGAAAAAAATGCACATTCCTGCCAGGTGCACTGAAAAATCTTGAATGTGCGGGATGGGGTAGTGGTTGTGCTCAGTGATGTTGCTCAGATGACGAAAATCACCGCACGGCCGCCACAAACCATCGGACTTGGGCACCATGTGCAGTGGGGATGCCTAAGGGCTATTGGAGAGCCTAACAATCCCCAAATGTTCCAAGTTAGCAAACTCTTCCCACACGATGGCTAGCTTAACTGTGTCCAGGTGGCACGGGCGCGCAAAAACCAATGGACCTTTTGTAGTAATAAAATGCTCAACCGCAAGCTTGGTCACAGTAGTGGAAAAGGTAGGCACCGTGAGCATGGGAAACTCAGAAAGCAAATGTTGATACACATCCCCTGAGGCTAAAAAAATAGCATGTGTTAGTGGCCCAGCTCCCCGAATAAAACAAGGCAGTGAAGAAAAAGACATAGCATCCAACAAATGTCTATTAGCAACATCTACAAGGAGACCATAAGCATACAGAAAATCAGCACCAAAGATAGGAACCGAGCACGCAGCTACCACAAAGTCCCACTTGTAGTTGCGTCCATGCAAGCACACAGTCACTGACTTTTCTCCAAAAGTCTTGATAGGGGATCCGCTGGCGGCCGTTAATGACGGACCATAGCCTTCAGCCAGTCTATCAGCGCCAACCAGCAAAATAAGACTCTTCTGGGAACCAGAGTTGACCAAAAATCGTCTCCCAGAACATGTGTCCTCGATGAAAAGCAGCTTCTCCCTGTTGCCAGCGGTCATAGCTGCTACTGCTACTGACCACTGGCTGGCCCGTTTCCCGGCATCTTGAAATGGCACAGAGGGAGACAACGCTGTGTGTCGGCACCAAAACGCTGATGGTAGAAACACACCGTCCTGTTCCAGTGTCTCCGAGTGGCTGTCCCGGCCACAACCTTTGGCTCCTGTCATAACCCGAGTGTCGGTTCTGGCCACACTCGGGTCTCATATCTTTTTGTTCCCTGGCTTTGGCAGCTGAGGGTTCCTTCCAGCTCCTCAGGCTCTTATTGTGAAGGCGCCCGGGGGAGCTCCCTGCTGTCAAAGTCAGCTGCTGCTCTGCTGTCATTAGCAGCAGCTGTGCCGCGTTGGGGTCATTAGCCGCCAGAGATATAAGCGGGTGCTAAATGTCCTCCAGCGCGGCAGTCTCTGTTATATCCTCTTATGTTCAGCCACGTTCCGTCGTGCTCCTGTTATTCTCAGGTATGTTCCTCTGAGACTTCACTCTCACTGTTGTCCGTCTGGCGCATCGGGTGTCCCCCGGCTCAGACATCACCCAGCCATTGTATGTGTTCTGTGAGTGTTCTGCCTTATCCTTAATAAATTACCACTGCAAACTCTCTGGTGACTGAGGCGTCTTGTGACGGTCCGTGAGGGCCGTTGTGACAGTAGACTGCCGCCTAACGCCCGGAGAGGAGGCGTTGCATCGAGACGCCATTCACCGTGTAGTTTGCAGTAGTGGACTGTTTGTTCCTACCTGTCTGGGTGCCGTGTTGAAGCATGCCATCGTGGAGGTCTCGTGCTCAGAGGCAGGACGCTGTTCTCGCTGACACCCTCGAGTGCGTGGACAGAGTCCTTGTCGCCGCCTCCCTCCTCGAATACAACAGCGAAGTGCCCTGGTACCTGGACCTAGCCGAGGAAATTCTGGATTCTCTCCCCCGCTTCACTAATCATCCAGAGGTAAGCGTGAGGAGAGATGACATCGCCGCCCAGCGTGAGATTCTCCGAGGGCTGGAGGGAAATCCTGGCGGGAAGCTGAAGCGGAGGAGACGTCGCCCCTCGCTTCGGGATCCCGCTCCTGCCTCTGCTCCGGCCCGGGAGTTCGCACCATCCGGAGGTCTTTTCCCATCGGGCATGTCGTCACTCGGGATTCCCCCAGAGAAGCTGCAGATGACAGCAGACAAGATCTGGGACCGGGTGGCAGCTGCTTGCTCCGCTGAGAATCCTCCAGCGTGTATGAAGCATGTGGTGGCGGCGGTTAGACTCGTGGAGAGGAATCCAGCGCTGCGTGAGTTTCCTGAGTTTGCTGACTTGCTTGCCGCCGTTTCTGCTCAGGAACGGCGATTTCCGGACCTCACCTTCGCCTCACCCCCTACAAGGAACCGTCGTCACTCCGGCTTCCAACCTCGGCTAGAGCCCCGTCTGGATGCTGCTCCGGGTCGCCGCAAGGGCTCAACCCCCCACACAGCTGTCACTCCTGCGCCTCGTCGGAGGGGAATTCCCGCAGCCTCGTCTTCTCCCGGGCCCTCGCCCGCTGTCCCGTCAGCGCCCCATGCCCGACTGACCCCGGCTGTCGCCCCCTCCTCCTCGTCGCCTATCCTGGCTGCTGTGTGTCACGAGACCTCCGTTTCGGCGAGCTTCATCCCGGATCCGCCTCGAGTGGCCTCATCTCGTCTTCCCAGAGGGCCCTCTATCGCCATCCAGCGGGGAAAGGAAGGAATGACGTCCCCCACAGCGGAGACCATCTTACCCTTAGGGGAAAGGCGAGTGCATGATAATTTCTCTCCTCTTGACATTGTTGTGCCTTGTCTGACTCCTAGGGGTGGAGTTCGGGGTATGCAGCCCCCCGAGCTCCCTCCTCCCGCTGTGGATGAAAGTATTAACCCTGCTTCCTCTGTGTCTCCCTCCGCTGAGCGGTCCTCGACGTCAGGCCAACGTCGCTGGATGAGGAGGGGGCCTGCGGTTCTGGAGAGCCTGGTTCCGGTTCCGCAGCCACGCCATGGGCGGAGGAGGAGAGCGGACTGCAGCATGGAGCCATCGCCGGTGAGGAAGCGTCCCCGGGGTTCCACGGAGGAGCGGTCCGGTCCAGCAGGGCGAGATACTCCTGCCACCACGCCATGCGGGCCACCGGCGTGGACATCGGTGCCGGAGGACTCTTTGGCTGCACGCACCATCATGCCAGCTGCGGAGCCCGACGCAGCTGAGTGGGAGCCTGAGGACGACCTCCTGACTTCTGAGCCCGGATCATCGCAGTCCTGGACGGCGTCAGAACCCAAGCTCAGGCAAGTGCTCTGTTTTATCTTTCTTCTTCACCTTTTAGAGCACTTTTGCCTGTCTCAAGGGGAGATGAGCCGGGTGCAGCCACCCGCTGCGTCCGAGCTTATCTCGCCGGGTTCTGGCGCTGCCGGTGATCCTGATCCCGGGTTTTCTCTCTTGTGTGAGTCTTCTCCCAGGGTCGCCGGCGAGGGGCTGCTCTCGCCTGCTGCGCCAGAGGTTCCGGTTTCGAGGTTGGAGGTCGAGTCTGGTGCCACGCCGACCGGGTCCACCGGGAGTGCTGTTCCGGTCCAGTTGGGGTCCACCGTGGGTTTGGTTCTGGAGGCCCAATCGGGGTCCACCGTGGGTTTGGTTCCGGAGGCCCAATCGGGGTCCACCGTGGGTGCTGCACCAGCAGGTCCTAGGTTCGGTGAAGGAGCTGCAGATCCCCAGCCACCGGATGCTGGACAGGCTCGTTTTCTTCTTCACTCTCATCTCCATTGTCATCCTCCTCGTCTCCCTGAGGCGCGCTGCCCATGTTCACCTGGGGCCGTTGGGGTTCCGATTGCTTCGCCCGGTTCTCCCTCATCTCTCCCCTTTTCAGCGGAACCGCCGGCTACTTTGACTCAACGGTTCTGGTGGGCTAGCGATGCGGGTTGACCGCCCGAAAGACTGTCTCGCCAATTTGGCTCTCTGGGTTGGCCTCCCGACATTTTGGACTCCCTGTGTGGCGACCTGGTCCGGCCGCCTGAGATTCTCTGCTTCCGAGCATGGGACCGGGGTAGGCCGCCCGAACTGTTCTTTCTCCCCCTGCCTGTTTTGTGGCCTCCTGTTGCCAGTCGGCCCCCCCGAACTTTCTGGGTCAGAACTACACTCCTCCCGGGGTTTCTGTGAGACTGTTGGGGGGGGGGTTTGATCTGTGATTTTTGTGGTTCACTCCTTTCTTGTTCCAATGTTTGGTGGTCCTTTCCCTCCACCTTATGTCAATTCGTTGTTTGCCCATATATATACAGTATATTGCCTGTGGTTTTGTTACCCACGTTTTAGGGATTATGTTTTTTTTTTTTTTTTTTTTTTTCTCTATAGCCTTGTTGGTTGTTTCTCTCCCTCCTGCCAGCGCCCCATCCACCCACCCTAGGGGGGTGGGGGGGGGGGTGGGGGGCTTGGGTGGTACTCTGGCCGCTCAGAGCTCGGCCTTGAGGGGGAGGTACTGTCATAACCCGAGTGTCGGTTCTGGCCACACTCGGGTCTCATATCTTTTTGTTCCCTGGCTTTGGCAGCTGAGGGTTCCTTCCAGCTCCTCAGGCTCTTATTGTGAAGGCGCCCGGGGGAGCTCCCTGCTGTCAAAGTCAGCTGCTGCTCTGCTGTCATTAGCAGCAGCTGTGCCGCGTTGGGGTCATTAGCCGCCAGAGATATAAGCGGGTGCTAAATGTCCTCCAGCGCGGCAGTCTCTGTTATATCCTCTTATGTTCAGCCACGTTCCGTCGTGCTCCTGTTATTCTCAGGTATGTTCCTCTGAGACTTCACTCTCACTGTTGTCCGTCTGGCGCATCGGGTGTCCCCCGGCTCAGACATCACCCAGCCATTGTATGTGTTCTGTGAGTGTTCTGCCTTATCCTTAATAAATTACCACTGCAAACTCACTGGTGACTGAGGCGTCTTGTGACGGTCCGTGAGGGCCGTTGTGACAGCTCCTCAACCTCAGTGGACTCTGCCAAAGATCCCGGTCTAACTGCCTGGATGCTGAAACTCCTATTCACCAAGATAATGCGGTCTGCTTCTTCTGCCAGCGCGCAGTAGTCCCTGGCTGCCAGCAGCGGTGAGTTAGCCAAAATCGTCCATGCCGAAACCGGCAGTTTCCTCAGGAAGAGATGGGTGAAGAGAAAAGATCCATCATCTGTGCCCAGCAATGCCAGCATGGGGTCTCGGGGGTGGGGGGGAACCTTAGTGTGAGTGTTCCCAAAGAGGGGCTCGCTTCATCTTCCAGCCTGAGCATTTTCACGTTATAGGTCACCAGTGTGGAGGAATGATGTGATGAGACACGAGAGCTGCCGATTCAGAACTTTATTCACTCCAACAAAAAAACTGAACTCCTGGCACCAAGACGTATACATTTATACCTTCTGCTTCCTCCTCCTTGGCACCAAGAGCACATACATTTACACCTCCTTCCCTAGGTGTCAAGGTGCATATATTTACACATTTCTCCCCCCTGGGCGCCAAGGCACCTGCATTTACATCTCCTTCCCCATGTGCATACATTTACATTTCCTGCCCCTTCCCCCTACTCCCCAAGTCACTGGGTGAGAGTGGGACCTCCTGGTGGTCCACCACAACATAAAACTTTAGTTAAAAATCACGGTCAGAGGCTGCACAGTACCGTTGCCTCAACGGTGGGGTGGGGGGGGGACGTGCTTTAGCACCGTAGGCACAGGAGTTTACTTGTTCTTCTTCTTCTACGCCAAGGCTAAGAGCCAATTTATCTAAAGATAAAATCAGAAAGTCAAGTGTACCGAGGACTAGTGATGTTGAAACGAGGCCTTATGAAACAATGAGCAACTTTGAGACAATTGCTTCATTAGCGACACAGTGTTATGAAACATCTATTAAAAACTGCCATCTGGTGACTGACTGTCAGAAGTGGAAAACCTGAAAAAAATTTCAATACTTTTTTTTTTTTTTTGAGCATTTGGCCATCCGAGGTCTACTCAAAATTGGATGGCAGGAACAAACAATACAAAGCAAACAAAGACAAAACTAATTCCCTCTCAAACTTCCCACGAGCCCACAAGTCACATGATGTGACCGACATAACGAGGCCTTGCTTGCTACAGTCACATGACTGTGGGCGTGCTGAAACAGCGCTCGATGCGCTGCTCATGACACTTCCTCATTATATTGCTCGGATCAGTGTCGAGTGGGTGGTGTCGAGCGTAACATCACTACCAAGGACTCTGTTTGTGCTTCTAAATTATACAGACTGAAAAACAGATTTTATAGCTAAACTTAAAAAATTCTCAGAATTGGACTTAATTCAAAACTGGCAGTAATCTCGATTGAGACAGAGAGACTTTTAAAACTAAAAGAAGACAAGGAGGACTTTTACCGCAAAGTGAGATTTTTGGCCTGAGGGATAGGCGGATGGATTTCATTTACAAGTAAAGGTAAGGCCATGCATGCATCGTTGATGTAAATACTTAAATTTGCAATAAATGAGTGTAAACTGTTGAGCTACAACACATACAGAGAGATGCAGCTCTCTGAGCCACTAATTTATCTTCTTCTTTGGCCAAAAACAAAGTATAATGATATAAAAGGATAACCCCCCACCCCCCCAAAAAAAAGACAACTGGCTTGTAAAATAACTTAATACATTATACTTGTGTAACCAAGGGTCTTTGCACATTATCTGCACTCAAGGAGAGTTATAAAATGAAAATATGGATTTTTTTTTACTGCCTTTTCAGTGTATTCCATTAAGAGGTAATTCAATAAAATACCTTACACTTATTTTGATGAAATTATTTATTACATCTGATATTAAAAATATAAGATTAACAGATTATAAAACCATGGAAGCTTTACATTGCATGTTGAATTTAAACTTAATCTACTGGGTTCATAAAACTTGTAAATCTGACTCTGAAAGCAGGCAGTGCGGTGGAGGAGTGGTTAGCACTGCAGCAGCACAGCAACTCACCCTTGGCCAGGGGATCCTGGGTTTGATCCCAGCCCCCGACCAACAGTGATCTGAGTGGAGTTTGCATGTTCTCCCTGTGTCTGCGTGGGTTTCCTCCGGTTTCCTTCCACATGCCAAAAACATGCAAGTTAGGTTAATTGGCATCAAACTGGGGATTCTAAATTGTCCTTAGGTATGACTGTGAGAGTGAATGGTTGTGATGGGCCGGCGATCTGTACAGGGTGTGCCCTGCCTCTTGCTCAGAGATGCTGGGATAGGCCCCAGCCCCCCGGGACCTGAAAAGGATTAAGCGGAAGAAGATGGATGGATGGATGAACTCTGAAAGCATCAGTGCCTCACAGTCATGAAACTCACTGCATGTCACTGCAATGAAGGAGGCGTCACCGTCACCACATCACAGAACAGCAACAGTGAGTGGAAATGAATCAGAAGGCCGTCTGTCATTATTTTGACAGATTATATTAATTTCGGACCGCAGCAGACAACTGTGTGTGCCACAGTAACACAAATGAGAGGTTTCTTTTAAAAGCATTTTTTCATTCAGTCCCGCAGAACCTCCTGCAGCTCTGACTGTCCTCCAGCCACTGTGGAGCCCAGGCCAACCTGTCCTGGTTCAACAAGGGGCAGTCTCACTGTTCAGCTCCGCTCTGTGCTCATTCATGCATCTGAGTTCACCTTGCATTAATTTATCCTCTGCCTCCTCCGAAATGTATCCCGCTTTATGTGGCGCTGGGCACAAAGCATAACACACAAATACACATCCCCACCAAACAAAAGTGCAAGCCTGTGTGCGTATGCACACACACACACACACACACACACACACACACACACACACACACACACACACACACACACACACACACATCTCTCCATGTAAATATAAAAGCTATTCAATGCCAATATGAAAAAAATGATGGTAATTCTGTGCAAGAGCACTCTGTGGTGAGTGCAATATCCCCTGCCTCTGATATAAACTTTTCTATATTTACATGTCTCTAGCTTTATTCATTCTTTAGTAATAGTGCAAATGGAATGTTAACTTTGACCTTTGACCTCTCCGGCACAAATCAGCCGATCGTAGTTTCAAAACAATTGGAACAAAACTGTAGGAGGAGTTGATTTTCACAAAAATGGGATGGAAGGGCCAAGGGGTCATTGACTGGAAAGGGATAAGAATGTTGTATGCACACCACCCTGCGTATAGGGTCATCCTTTTGAGATGAGATGAGATGAGATTCAACTTTATTGTCATTACACATGTATGAATACAAGGTAACGAAACGTGACTTGGCATTTGGGCACGCTCTGCAAAGCGCATCCAAGGCGGGGGCAGCCGCTAGGCGCCAGTCATTTTACAATTCCACAGAACAAGGAGACTATAAACAGCCAAAGAAGAGCAAAAACAAACTTCACTTTATACAGCTACCACTATAAATTTTGTCCTACCTTTGCTGATTTGTTGTTACAAATCATATTTGAGAGGCAACATGCACTATCAGTCAGGGGTCAGGGGTTCAAACCATGGCCTGGTATATAGGTGTCAGTCTTCCTTGCCAAAGTGCAAAAAAGACTTTTTAGGTCTAAGTCTTTCTTGCCTGTGGGTGAAAATGACTATAGGGTCATCCACCTTGACAACAGGGGGTCGAAATGAACTAGAGATCCTGGGTAACTAGGCAACTCTGGCCTTGGCACAGTTGCGGCCATAACAATCACTCCAGCAGCTCCTTCTGTCTCCAATACAGTTAACCAGCTTTCTTTTAATGTTTTGTCTATCCAAATGATAATGTACTTAATTTTTCCTCCAGAAAATAATTTTCTTTGGCCCAGAGTAGCCTAGCAGTAAAGGACACATACCATAAGAGCATGCTGCTTAACCACCAGTGATCCCTGGTTTGATGTATGGCAAGAGTGATCTTTCTGCCATTTTCTGTCTCTCTCCAGGGCTCCTGTCTAAATAAAGGCCTAAACTAATAAATATATTAAAAAAAACCAGCTTTTTTTATGAAAACACGTTTTTTTTTCCTGTTAGAAATCGTGTCATTAAGTTATTTTTCTTCCACGGCATATGGGACACCATATGGTGTATAGAGGTGGCACCTTCTCTCTTTTTATGACCATAATAGCTAATTTCCCTTTCCTCATTCTATTAGGCTGCCTACCAAGCTAGAAGACAGAAAGTACCATTTTTATATGGTCTTTGGTATGACCTGGCTGGGGCTTGAACCCACAACCTCCCGGTTGTGTGACGGATGCTCTATATCTATTTTCCATTAAAAATTGTGTCACTGTGCAGTTCTAAAATAGCTTTTAAATTTGGAAGAAGTGTCATAAAATTTTATTAATTTCATTAACAAGAATACATCTGCATGTTGTGGGCACACCCACCTTGCCACAAATATTTGGCAATAGGGCATTTTAAACACCTAACTGGTCACAATTCTGAAAATGCCTGTGAAGAGAAGGAAAGGTAAAGAGATATGAAAACAGAAAGCTGAAATTTCTACTTGGGTGAATTCATATCATTGTCTGTCTTGGCGCCCCATCCCCCAACCATCGTGCACGAAACAAACATGCACAGAAAAGACAGAAAGAAACACATACACTCAGTGTTTGTTGGGGGGTGAACTCTGAGAGAGAAAAAAAATGGCATAGTAACAGACAGATACTGTACGGACAGATGGATTTGTTGAAATTTGACATGCAGCAGTGGAAAAGAAGCGATGGCGGGGGAGGGGGGATGGATGGGGTGGATGGGCGATGTTGGGAATGGGGAAACAGAGAAGGAGAAAACGGAAAAGCATGCAGACGGGCAGCAACAGAAGAGAGAGAAGTGGGGGTGAATTCATACTGGGGAGGGGTGGTGGTGGAGGATGGTGGGAGACTAGGCTACATGACGTTTGTTTCCATGGTGATGGTCTCTGTCTCCCACACGTAGGGAGATGGTGCTTTAATATGTGTGTGTGTGTGTGTGTGTGTGTGTGTGTGTGTCTATTTGTACATTTGTGTGCATGCAGTGGCATTTTTTGTGTCAATAAATAACCAAGCACTTGTTGTTGGAATACTGGGCATTATATTGACAGTACAGTAAAACCACAGCTATGAATTATTTCAGTTAGAGCCCTGAAATGGCTTTGCAGCCTGTCACACTAGATGCACTTGTTTGCTGAAGTGAAAGCCTCCAGTTTTTCGGCAGACTGACTGCAACACAAGCCAGTGCACAGGATCCAGTCTGAATCAAAATAAAGGCAGCTTTTTGTGCCTTTTGCATCATTTTATTCTTGAATTTTAGGTATAAGTTTTGCCAACTAATGATTTCTTTCTGCGGCTGATCTATATAATAGTCTTGCGTAGTAATGCTACATTTGCAGCGCTTCATTTATGTTAAAAAATGCTAGTCTTTGATCGATATGTTCAAATCTATATGTGCAACCGAAGCCTTTGCCACCGAATCCTAACCATCGTTCACTGAAGTCCGGTTACGGCTGATCGGTTGCAATGAATCTGATTCTATTCGCCACCTGTTTCTCTGCCATCCACTGCTTTCGCTCACTGATGCCCGCAATAATGGTTAAAAATAGGACAGTGTGGGCTGATGTCTTATCATTTGGCTCAGCAACGGTAACAGCACGAGGGCAGGCTTTTAACTTTATTGAAAATGTGGGCATATAAGAGCGGCGGCTTGGACAGAAATCGAAGATGAGGGTAATAAAATGCAGGGCAGCGTGTAAGCCCTGAGATGCTCGTGTGTGGTGCTGTGCACGAAAGCCTATGTGTGTTTATGGAAGATGTGATAGCCTCTGTGTGTGTGTGTGTGTGTGTGTGTGTGTGTGTGTGTGTGTGTGTGTGTGTGTGTGTGTTGGAGGAGCAGGCTGGAATCTGTATGGGGCGTGACCGGCATGGCGAGAGGATTCGACTGTCGCGCCGGATCCACCAAGCTTGAGGTGGTGGGGGTGGGGGTGTGGGGGGGTGAAAGTGGCTTGGGACTGGAGTTGAATCATGAAGGCAACATCGCCCTCTGGTGTCTCGTTACAATTGAAAGCGTCCACAGCATATTGACCAGTTGCATCAAATGTAAGACAATGTAAAGGACTGTGAGATGTGATACTGGAATAATTGCCGGGAAACAATTACGCAGCATAGAGTTAGACCTTAAAATAAGGAGTTGCTGTAATATCTAACACACATGTACACTCTTGAACACACTCAATCACCCTCTTACAGGCAGAGAACCAAACACCCAATTGAGCGCGTAGGACCAGCATCAGTCATTCAGCGGACTGGCAGATTTCCATGCCGACGCTGGAGCTGATAATTCAGGGTACATGTCCGTTTCCCTCCACTGACTTGATATATTGCTGTTAACAGCCGCTAGAGTCTCTCTCGCTCCCTGTCTGTCTCAGACAGCGGACATTTTTCTTTGCTCGCTAGCATCATTTGTCTGTCTCCTCCAATCACGCTCCGGTTGATGCATAGTAAAAATATGGTACTGCAAAAGTGAGTTATTCTGTTGTATTATTTATAACCCAAGTAAATATAACATGCAGTTTTCATTTATTCAGGGTAAAAAGCTATCCAAACCTACCTGGCCTGATGTGAAAAAGTAATTGCCCCCATTGTTACATCATGAATTAACTGTGGTTAATCAATTTTTTTTTTTTTTTTGGAAAGCTGACTTTAATTTTACTAGCCGCACCCAGGTGTGAGTGCTGCCACACCTGTCGAATCAAGAAATCTCTTGAATAGAACCTGTTTGACAAAGTGAAGTAGGCTAAAAGATCTCAACAAGCAACACACCATGCAGTGATCTAAAGAAATTCAAGAACAGATGAGAAACAAAAACCCAGAATAGCATCTAAAGGACTGCAGGCCTCACTTACCTCAGTTTGGACACTGGTCCAGGATTCAACAATAAGAAAAGACTGGGCAAAAATGGCATCCATGGGAGAGTTCCAAGGCAAAAACCACTGCTGATCAAAAAGAACACAAAGGCTCAACTCACATTTGTCAAAAAAACATGTTGATGATCCCCAAGACTTTTTGGGAAAATATTCTATGGATTGACGAGACAAAAGTTGAACTTTTTAGAAGGCAAGCGTATCGTTAATCCTGCATAAAACTCACACAGCATTTCATAAAAGGGACATCATACCAACAGTCAAACATGGCGGTGGTCACCGTTGATTAGATACGTTTTTTACTGAGATCGGGTTGTGGTGGTAGTGTGATGGTCTGGGGCTGCTTTTGCTGTTTCAGGACCTGGATGATTTGAGCCATGAATTGTCTAAATCCTGAAGGAGAATATCCGGCCATCAGTTCATGAGCCCTCCAATGTGGCAGAATTAAAACAATTTCTACAAAGAAGAGTTGGCCAAAATCCCTCAGTGATGTAAAAGACTCATTGTCAGTTATCACAAACACTCGACTGCAGTTGTTGCTGCCAAGGTTTTTAGGTTTAAGTGGAAATTACTTTTTCCACATAGGGCCAGGTAGGTTTGGATATCGTTTTTTTCCCCTTAATAAAGGATAATTATCATTTAAAACTGCTTTTTGTATTTACTCAGATAATCATTGTCTAATATTAAAATTTGATGACTTGAAACATGTCAGTGTGACCACTATGCAAAAAAATATAAGAAATCTGGAATGGGGCAAATACTTTTTCACAGCACTGTAGATCAAACTGTAATGAAATTTAAATAATTTTAAGAAAAGTAACCGCTAGCCTTTATAACAGGAAAAGACCTCAGTCAGGCAAGCAAAGAGCTACCTGTTACAAAAGACTTGCAGGTGAGGAGGAGAGATTGAACATATTCTTCTACAGAAATTACAAAATGGAAACAATAAAGGATGTCATCGTTTCGTGTGCTGGGGTTGGGATAAGATTTTGAGTTTACTTTAATGGCAGAATAGAGTTAGACGCCATTGAATCTCATGGAAGACTGTGCATGAAATTGCAGCACATTACACTTTACAACTAGTGTAAAAGAACATTCATAGTAAATGGTGAAATAAGTCAAATTCTCTGTGACAACAGATGGCCTATAAGGGGATGTGCTTGCTGCTTCTCTTTATTACAGTCCAGGACTATGTCATGCACAACATAGATCAGAAGTCCTGTCAGTATAGAATCTCAGTATTAGATGTCCAGTGATTAACAGACCTACCACTTGCTGATGTGGAAGATGTGGAAGCTGCAGCTGCACATGTAAAGAGTCTGAAAAGTCATGCAGCATCAGTCAGTCTACATTTCTACTATAGGAACACAAATGCAATGTGTACAAACCTCCCTCCAATTCCCAGTTTGTGATAGATGGAAATATTGAGCCAATGAAAGACTTGATTGTCTTGGCTCTGTGACTGGCTCACCACTCACAAGTGATTTAAGACATAGGAGAGGTCCATGTGAGCTCCTTCAGAACTCTGCAGCCTGGATCATCACTCGCACCCCATCCATAGAAGACATCACCCCCGTCCTCCAATAACTTCACTGGCTCCCAATAAAGAACAGAATAAACTTCAAGATACTGTTCTTCAAAGCCCTCCATAACCTGACCCCTTCATACTTGTCTGAACTGCACATCGTCACCCCTAGCCGCTCTCTCAGGTCCTCATCTTCCCCTCACCTCACCATCCCTTCTGCCCGCCTCACCACTATGGGCAATAGAGCCTTCAGTCGCTTTGCTCCCTGGCTCTGAAACTCACTCCCAGCAGACATTCGCAACATTGACTCATTATTTAAATCCAGACTCAAAACTCATCTGTTTAAACAAGCTTATTCTGTTTGATAATTTACATTTTAATTCACTGTCTTTGGTTTGTTAACTAAGTTTCGTTATTGCATTTTAAATCTGTTTTAATGTTTTAATGCTGTTTTTGTAAGGTGACCTTGGGGGTTGAAAGGTGCCTGGAAATAAAGTGTATTATTATTTTGTTCTGGACATTGGAGAAGATCTGGAAATGAAAGGAAATCATGGTACCAGCAAAACTAAGGCTGTTTAACAGTCTTATACTTTCTGTACTTCCTTATGGTTGTGAGACATGGCCACTGAACATGAAAACGAAACATCTGATTGACAGCTTTGCAAAAACCTGTTAGAGCACAATGGTCAAAGTCAAGCGGATAGATCATGTGCCAACTGAGAACAGAACAGTTCAGCAGCCTGATTTACATAAAGTGGTTAGCTAGCTTTCCTAGGGCATGCTCTTAAGATCAATGTATCACATACAACAGAAAGCCTTGCACAATACTCCAAGTGGCTCAATTATGAAAGGCAGACCTAAAACAACTTTTATACTTAAAGGTGCACTCGGACAGCTCTAAAACCACCTTAAAAACAAATATATATTGCCCAAAATAGTACATTGTGACTTTTTACCCACACAAAAGTTTTCATTGCCTTAGAATTGCTTGGAAAGAGATTTTAAATCTTGCACCTACTTCAGTATGCACAGATCTATGAATATTCTAATTAGCGGCCTGCAGGGCTTGCACATGATTGGTTGCCGTAACGCCTGGTATATTGATGATAGAAGGATCAGCTCACGTGCAGGGAACCACACCAGAGAAACCACTCGCGACACAGAGAAGCAACGTTTAAACAGTTTATTAATTTCAAAAATAAGAAGCACAGGTCTGGAAAACGTCACTCGCCAGAGGAAGACTCAGCCTGTGGGGAGAGACGAGAGCGAATTAGTGGAGGATGGAGGCTAGGGAAGTGGGTAGACAAATTGCCACTTACGTGAGCCGAGCAGAGAACCCGACAGAGAGACCCAGCAGTAATAGACGAACCAGTGGGAAGAAGCCGGCAGGAAGCAGGATTGGGGAGGAGCTGGGTGGTGTCTGACCGGGTGGAGATAGGCTGCTGAAGCGGGGTGAGGATGATGAGGCAGGTGAGCACACATCAGTCCCCGAAGATGCACCGCACTGATGACAGCAACCTGAGAAAAGGAGAAGAGAGAGGAATTAATTAGGTTATCCTCTAATTACAATTTTCAACTTGCTTGCACTTAGCTAGGCAGTATACCCAACAAGCCAGCGCTGTATCCTCCACTTGTTGGTCCTTTATGTGCTGACGAGGCAGAAGTGGCAGGTGCGTCTAATCACGCAGGTGTTGTGATTGCCTGTGGAGTTGGGGAATCTTTTATCAGGAGGAGGGGGCGCACGCTCACCTGGACATGACACTGCCAGTCTGTTCAAGACGCTTCCGGACGTTAAAGTTTTGGCCCTATCTTCAAAAGTTAAAAGCAAAACAGTTTTCTTAAAACGAATGAGGCGAGAGACAAATGTGTAGTTGCCAAATATGTATTTACTTTTTACTAACAATCAGTCCCTCGTCCGCCAGCGACTGAGCAGGGGGTGGGGGGTCTGATTTGAATATGGCTGCTCTCAGCTCACAGTGCGACGCCACTGGCGAAGTGAGGCAAAGTGAGCCGAGAGCAGCTTGATTTGAATGTAGTTGTGCGAGACTGTGGTCTTGCACAGCTACATTCAAATTGACCCCCCCCACCTCTCTCCGCACTCTCTCTCTGCTGCTACCCCAACCCGCTCTGCCTCAATCCTGCTGCTCCTCGGTTCCTCCCTCTTCCTCCGATGTAGCCAAGAATATCCATGTTATTTAGATGGATAATGTTATAACCAATCAGGCTAAGCAGGAATAGTTACGTATCTACTAACAGTCTGTCCAAATCTACTTTTTTGGGGGGGTGGAGCTTAAGCAGACATTCACAGCAGAAAAGCACATACTTGGGAATTTGGAATGATGTTGCTCTTGGTATGTCTTGTAAATCCCCAGAAACATGTTACAGACACGTTAACAGAAAAAAATGGATTTTTACCAGAGTGTCACTTTAATAGAGCTGACAGCAAAAGCGATTGAACAACTGAAGGTTGTGCAAGACTGGGACAAGTGGAGGCAAGCAGTCAGCAAACTGCCGCTGATGATGATGATGATGACGATAATGATGACGACGGTATGGCTAGGGTTGAAGTTGGGACTCTTCTTACGTTTTTTTTTGGGGGGGGGGGTTGCAGCTTGCCAAGGGTGTGGCTACCAATCAATGCAGGTGGAGTCCACATTCCACTCACTTTATCCTACAATAAAAGAACTGGTCATTCTACCTTTCTTTGCTAGACTGTACTCATTGTTTTGTGGTAAACAGCTGGGTCTTCTCATTCATGTTCTTGGTGTACACTGGTTGCCTCGTGGCTCTGAGATTCTTAGAAACTCTCAGTGGACACAGAGTATTTAATAAGTCAAGATTCCATTTCTAGCTGGGTGCCTTGCTCCTTCTCAGTGAGCCTGGTCATTATATTCAACTGTTCCCATGTTTGTCACTTCTGGATCTCATCTGCAAATGAGCATTCACACATTCTTTGGCTGTGAATATTTACAAATTTTTATGTAAAAATTATTAAACCATTACCACTGTCTGTTTGCTTATGTTCCTCTTGTTAGCATCAACCTTGACAAACTGTTTTCTACTTGTTCAAAAAGCAATGAATATGTTCCATGTTGCATACAATCATACCATTGTATACATTCAGGTTAAATTACATTTCCACAACTCATTGGTATACCTCATCAAACTATATAGACTTAAAAAATAATTTTACGATTTTCAGCTGATCACATGCTCTTTTCTGTCACGCTCATATAACAAAAACAGTCTGACTAAATCACTGATGTCTTTGAAAGTAGGAAAGGATAGGGAAGAAGTTCCACATTGGCCAGTAGAGGGAGCCTGAGATTAATTCTTAAAGCATACAAAAACGACACCAGAGTCCACACTTCCTTGGAGACAGTCCTGCCCGTCTTCTCTGTGCCATTCAGCCTTGAGATTGAGAGCATCCATAACTGGAATCTGTCAGCTTTAACGGATAAGATAAATAGCTGAGATCTCTAAGAGAAATTAAAGGCCACACAATCCATGATCTGATCAAGTGCAGATAAAAAGGCCAGTCCTATGATTCATTGTTGTAGTGGCTCACATAGCAGTGGTTAGTGTGATTAAAAACATGTCTTATAAAGAAAACAGGCACATTAGACAGATAGAATAGAGGCTAGAAGAAAGGATATGCACTTGCATTTTTTAAAATAAAAGACAACAACACTGCTGTTGTGTGTCTGGTATTAGCTGTAAACTTTAATTGTTTTTGTTTGGCATGTCTAGATTTTTAAAATAATGAATTGCTGCATGTCCAATAGTTGAGAATGTCTGTCACTTCTTGTTTTTTTTCCCCCATCCATTAAAATAAGAGTCTGAACTCTCCACTGCCAATGTAGTGATAAATTTAGTTTTTACATAATTACTTAGGGATTTCCTAAAACTACCAACAGCAAACGAATATCCATTTCAGGCATTAAATCAAAACAGAAATAGAACACCTTTGACATCTTCTGACTGCTCCCTTAAGGGGTCGCCACAGCAGATCATCTGCCTCCATCTCACCATATCCCTTGCATCCTCTTCTCTCACACCAACTCTCTCCATGTCCTCCTTCACTACATCCATGAAATGAATCTTCTCTGTGGTCTTCGTTTTTTCCTCCTGCCTGGCAGCTCCATTTTCAACATCCTTTGTCCAATAAATCCACTATCCCTCCTCTGCACATGTCCAAACCATCTCAGCCTTGCCACTCTTACTTTGTCTCCAAACCGCTCAACCTGAGCTGTCCCTCTGATATACTCATTTCTAATCCTGTCCCTCCTAGTCACTCCCAACGAGAACCTTACTGGCTTCAACCCTGAAACCTCCAGCTGTACCCCCTACAAATCATACATCATAACAGGTCTCAATACCGTCTTGTATATCTTCCCTTTCACTCTAGCTGCTACCCTGTCACAAATTACTAGTTAATGTAAAGCAAAAAACACGTTTTAATTCCTTTGAGGGCCTGGTCCTCAGTATTGGGGATGTTAGCAATTTTAGGTTAAACCCAATTTTATTTGTCATAGTTTATCGTCCTCCTTCAGCCTACTCAGAGTTTTTATCCGAATTTGCCAAATTCTTAGCTGATTTAGTGCTGGAATCAGATAATGTACATGTAGATGTAGATAGTAATTGTCTTAATATGGAATTTAATTCAATATTAGACTCGATGGGGTTTTCTCAGAAAGTAGGAAATTCTACCCATTATCTCCACCATACGCTGGACCTTGTTCTGACATAAGGCATAGAAATAGAAAATCTGGTAGTGTCTCCTCATAACCCTGTACTGTCAGACCATTGTCTATTAACCTTTGATTTTACTATTTCTAACTATATGGCTCCTAAAGAAAAAAATATTACTACAGTAGATGCCTCTCAGATGATGCGGTTACCAAATTTATGCACATTGTCTCATCTATGCCATGTGTCAACACAACGGAAATAAGCTATAGACAGCTTGCCCCTTCTGTAATTGATAGCATGGTAGATAGTGTTACAGCTTCTCTGCATCAGACTGTAGACATGGTGGCCCCTTTAAAAAACAAAAAGTCTAATCAGAGATTTCTAACTCCTTGGTTCAACACAGAAACTCATAGCTTAAAACAGAAAACTTGTCAATTAGAAAGAAAATGGTGCTCCACTAATTTAGATGAAATCTATTTAGCTTGGAGAAATCATCTTTTAATTTATAAAAAATCTCTGAGAAAAGCTAGAACAAGTTATTATTCTGCATTAATAGAAGAAAACAAGAATAATCCCAGGTTACTTTTCAGCACTGTTGTCAGGCTGACAAAGAGTCAGGACTTTATGAACTTTTTCAATAATAAAATTTCATCTATCAGAGATAAAATCAGTCAGATTCTTCCCGTTAATTTAAACACAGTAACTACTACAACTCCTTCAACTGATATCTGTTTGGATCAGTTTACTCCAATTGACCCTTTAGAGTGAGATAAAATGATTTCCTCATCCAAGCCTTCAACTTGTCTTTTAGACCCTACTCCTACCAGGTTATTTAAAGAAGTCTTCCCATTTATTGGTAGCTCTATTCTTCAAATAATCAATTCTTCATTAACATTGGGCCATGTACTGCAGGCTTTTAAAACTGCTGTAATTAAACCCTTACTCAAAAAGCCAACGCTGGATCCAGGAGTTTTAGCTAACTATCGACCAATCTCTAATCTGCCTTTCATTTCAAAAATCTTAGAAAGAGTTGTTGCTACGCAATTATTTGACCCCTTGAAGGGAAATGGTTTATTTGAAGAGTTTCAATCTGGGTTCAGAATCCATCATAGTACTGAAACAGCCTTAGTGAAGGTCACTAATGACCTCCTTGTCACATCTGATAATGGACTTGTTTCTGTACTTGTCCTTTTAGACCTTAGTGCAGCTTTTGATACTATCGATCATAATATTCTACTTGATAGATTAGAACACTGTGTTGGACTTAATGGAACTTCATTGCAGTGGTTTAGATCTTATTTATCTGATAGGTTCCAGTTTGTTCATGTCAATAATGAGTTTTCTTTCAACTCAAAGCTCAGTTATGGAGTTCCACAGGGATCTGTGCTGGGCCCTACTCTTTTTAGTTTATATATGCTTCCGCTAGGCAGCATTATTAGAAAGCACTGTATGCATTTTCATTGTTATGCAGATGACACACAATTATGCCTGTCAATGAAGCCAGAAGATAGTAATCAATTAGCCAAGTTAGAAGCCTGTCTTAAGGAAATCAAAGCTTGGATGACTTGTAATTTCCTGCTATTAAATTCAGATAAGACTGATGTCATTCTTGTTGGTCCAAAAAACCTTAGAAATATCTTTCCAAATCAAACTCTTAGTTTGGATGTGGTTACTCTTTCTCTCAATAGTTCTGTGAGGAACCTTGGAGTTATTTTTGCTCAAGATCTGTTTTTCAATTCACATATTAAATTTGTTTCTAAGACTGCCTTCAATCATTTGCGTAATATTGCCAAGATCAGGAGCATCTTGTCTCAGAGTGATGCTGAGAAACTGATCCACCCTTTTGTTAGCTCTAGATTAGATTACTGTAACTCTTTATTATCAAGCTGTCCTTAAACATCGTTTAAAAGCCTTCAGCTGATCCAAAAAGCTGCAGTAAGAGTTTTAACAGGTACTAGAAAGAGAGATCATATCTCTCCGGTTCTGGACTCCCTTCATTGGCTTCCCATAGAGTTTAGAATTAAGTTAAAATCCTTCTTCTCACTTAGAAAGCTCTAGACCAGGGGTCGGCAATCCACGGCTCCGGAGCCGCATGCAGCTCTTTCATCCCTCTGCTGCGGCTCCCTGTGGCTTTGGAAAATAAATAATGAGTATTTAATTAAAATGTATTTTATTTTAGTTCATTAGTTTTTAAAATGTAATTCTAAATTTGAAGATTATGGTGATCTTGTAAAATCTAAAAAAAAACATGTTAAAGTTTAATTACCGTCAGCGAAAATCAACACGATTACATAAGTGCTCGGCGCTTCCCCGGAAGTCGTCTCCCGCAATAACCCGGATGTGTTGTGTTCAAGCTACTGCTGTATTGCAGTAGCTTGACAGCCCTGCGATTGGATAGTTGCAAACAATTGGACCAATCAAATGGCTCGTTGTATGCTTTTTCAAAGATTCATGGCGGCGTGTTCTCAGGGATGTGATTTTCTGCTAATTCGCCGAATTCCACTTTATTTTATCTTCCAGGAAGATAAAGTACGTTAAGTACGTTAGCGGCTTGTGGTCCACGAACGCAGTGAAGCTGCGCCCTTTCAGGCAGGACTGGAAGTGGCGTATGGCCACTTCCGGTAATCGGTATGGCCAGGTGGAGAGCCATTAACTCTCTATTACTGGCGGCATACAACGGCTGTATGAGCTGGGCTGGCGCGAGGGAGGAAACGGTAATAAAAGTTAACCATCCCCTTTTATGATTCCAAACAGTTTGAAATTGACAGTGCACAGTGGACATTGACTCATAACTTTTGAATATTTCTAAGACTTGGCTACATCAGTGATTGTGCAAAATGAACTGCTCAAGTCTCAATGGAGATTGAAACTGGTGATCTGAAATGAATGCTGAAATTATAAAAAGTAATGGCATGTTGGAATTTTATTTCTATTATGGAACAGATAAAATTAACTGATTTTGATTTGATCAAGTGTTAAAGCATGTCATGGATAATGCTTGTTGGAATATTTTAGGAATGCTATCTTCTTGGAACATAAGTCAATATTATACATTAATAAGTGGCATTCAGCTGTTTGTTTTATGTCATTTAAGCACAGTTCTGGTACTTAAAAATCATAAAAACCCAGGAGCTTCGGGGGGCTTTGCCCCCCTTGCCCCCCACCCCACCCCACCGGGGCTCTGCCCCGGACCCTGCTGGGGGACTATGTCCCCCAGACCCCCTGCTGAATTTTCAGATAATTTCCCCAACCCCAAATCACATCGCTGGTTCGTGTTGGAATTCTAAGCTTTCAGTATTGTTTTCAGCGGAATTATGAGATTTTTATCGAAGGATCAGGAGTCATAAGTGCTAGAAATAGCACTCTCCTTTCAACCCAATGTCAACCTTCAACCCATTGTCTTTTTTTTCGGAGTTCAAAATGTTTTTGTTGCATGCAGAAATGTAATTTTGATTTCTCTGCAGGAGTTCCCTGATTTCATAAATGCAACACATTATACTGTAGTTTGTTTATACATAGCATAAAGGGAAAAAAAAGTTATATGCAGTGTTATTTCATTTTAAGTGTCAAAAGGGTTTTTGTGGCTCCCAGTGTTTTCTTTTCTGTGGGAAACGGGTCCAAATGGCTCTTTGAGTGGTAAAGGTTGCTGACCCCTGCTCTAGACAATCAGGCCCCTTTTTATTTAAAAGATCTGATACTGCGCTCTTATCCTAACAGAGCACTACGCTCCCAAAATGCAGGATTACTTGTATTACCTAGAATCTCCAAAAGTACAATGGGAGGCAGAGCCTTCAGTTATCAAGCTCCTCTCCTGTGGAACCAGCTGCCAATCTGGATTCGGGAGTCAGACTTGATCTCTGTTTTTAAGAATAGGGTTAAAACCTTCCTTTTTGATATAGCCAACAATTAGGGAGGGATCATGTGTCTCTGAACCCTCCCTTAGTTATGCTGCAAATAGGTTTAGACAGCCGGGGTTCTCCAATAAAGTACTGGCCTTCACTCCTTTCTTCACTCTCAGTGGAATATATATTTTTTGCTGGTCATTAACATCTGTTTGTTCTCTCCCATAGATTGAGTACCCATCATGCTGTTTGCTCTCTACATGTCTGTTGTTTTCATCTTCTCTATCCCCTCACCCCCAGCCAGTCTCAGCAGATGACTGCCACTCCCTGAGCCTTGTTCTGCTGGAGGTTTCTTCCTGTTCAAAGGGAGTTTTTTCTCTCCACCTTTGCCAAGCGCTTGTTCACAGGGGATCGCCTGATTGCTGGGGTCTTTCTGCAATTGTGGGGGTTTCCCCTACAGTTGAAAGTGCTATGAGATGAATGTTGTTGTGAAAAGGCGCTATATAAATAAAGTTGAATTGAATTGAATTGAATTGAAATCAACCCTGGCACTCATCTCCACCACTCCAACTTTCCTGTACTCAGCGTCAGTGGGTTATCCTTGCAAGGAGCGAAGGACGAGCAGGTTGGTAAAACCTCAGAGCTACCTGTTGCTGTCATCGTCTAAAAAGAAAAAGATCATATTTAAATATCAGATATTTTTAGCTGGGTGTTGTGAGTTACAAAACTGACTAAACTTAGCCAGTAAGGTTGCTAGCATTGCGCTAGTATTCTACTACTAATAATAAACTAATATTACCATCACTAATGGAGGTGCTGCTGTTTGGAAATCAGGTGTGGGCGCACTTCATAGACTGTCAAACACATTGCAGTATTTCATTTTATCCCATGCTCCTGCATCAAGATGTTGCAGCGTAACATGTTTTTGTGACTAACAAGACATATCAAAAGCAAAATCACTCAAATGTCTCATATCTCTGTTTTTTTGTTTTTTTTTTGCTGCAAAGTTTCACTTCAGCACCCCCCCCCCCCCCAAAAAAAAATGTGCGTTTGGAAAGAGTATTTCTGTAAGGATCTCTCTACCTGCTTTGTCTGTTTTCCTCTCCCCCTGCTGATTAGCACTCTCCCTGCAGCCTTGATCATCACCTGTGGCTAATCAGAGAACCCCTTTATAAGGGATGCGCTCCCACTGCTCTATCTGGTCGCGTCCAGACTCTGAACCTGCCTGTAGCCCAGCTCTGTCTTTATTATTACATTCTGTCTCGCCTGTTTGTGTTTGACCGCTGCTTGGCCTAGACACACCTACCTGTCTCTCACCATGGCGCCTCCGTTTGTCTGTTGAACTTCTGCCATGTTTGGACCTCTGTCTGAATTTGGATCTAGCATCTCACCTTACAGACTTGGATTTGGACACCCTTGGATTTGTGCACATTATCACTTCCCCACAAGTAAGCTGACTTACTGCCGTTTGTATATCACTGCTCCCTACACCATCTCCTCTACCCCCAGGCCTGGCCAGCCTGCTCCCCAGCACTCTTCCCGCAGCGTTCTTGCAACACCTGTGCACTCAACCCCGCTGACAGCTGGCTCTTCTGCCTGGAGAACCTTCACTACTGCCCCAGCTGTTCTCCTTGGAAGAGCCTGTAAGCATAATTCAGTATTACATTCTCACCCTCACCATTTAATGTTACTAACTCCTGTCTCTGCTCTCCCCCTACAGGGTTGTCAGATCCTCACCAGCTAATCTGCACAATTATTGCACAACTATTGTAAATAAAGATTATTGTCACTATACTTACTGCCTCCTTCCTCATTTTGTTTGGGTCTAAGCCAGTATCCAGGTCAGTTTCTAACTATAAGATAAGATAAGATAAGCCTTTATTAGTCCCACAACGGGGAAATTCCAGGATTGCAACAGCACAGGGATAGCAACACTCAGAGCAACAATCAGAAGGCAAGAAAAAAAAACAAGCAAGCAAGAGCAGCTAATATACATATGTACATATTACTATAAAGTATATATATTCACACACACAGACACACAGTGCAGAGCATTGTAGCTGGATGGAATAAATATATGAATATATAAACACACAGTGCAGAGCATTGTAGCTAGATGGAATAAATATGTAAATATATAAACACCCACAGTACGGAGCATTGCAGCTGGGTGGAATAAATATGTAAGTATATAAACACACACAGTGCGGAGCATTGTAGCTAGATGGAATAAATATATAGATATATAAATATGAACACACCCAGTGCTGAGCATTGTAGCTAGATGGAATAAATATGTAAATATATAAACACACACAGTGCAGAGCATTGTTGCTAGATGGGATGAAACAGCATAACCCTCTACTTAGTTATCCTACATGGTATGATTATGTGCCCATACATATTCTCACCCTCCATAGCGACCGGTATTTTCCTAGTTGTATGCCGGAGGGGACCATTGTGTAAGTCTATTGCATCTTTTGCATTTAAAAACTATTAGTTTGTTACGTCTATATAAGCATTCCTGCTTAGTCTGATTGGTTATAACATAAACCAGTCTGGCTAAGCACTAGGCATGGCTACAGACCTGAGTTCATTAACTCGGGGGAAGAGGGAGGCACCAAGGAGCAGCAGGATTTGAGGCAGAGAGAGCGGATGAGAGGCCGGGGGGATAGCCAGCTTGAATGGGGCCCTCAGAGAGCCGGCGAGATAATGAGCTGAGAGGACTGGCTCAAACTGTCACTCCTCTATCTACCACTGACCATGCTCAGTCAATGTCCCTTCCCGGGGATGGTGAGAAACCGACCATGGCCGCCCGCAGTTTTCTACCGCTGGGTCTACCGTATTCCGGAACCCCGTAGTGTACGCGGGGCATGGTCAGCTCGGAGACCACCAGCTGCTGCGCGGCACGTGTGGAGTCCTTGAACTGCCCACAGAGGAATGGGAGGCACATGGTCAGAAGGCCAAACCAGACAGAGACGTTTTCTCTCAGGGGCTGAAGGCGCCAAGACTGCCACCCGTCCGTTTTGCATTTGTTTGGTGAAGGGGACACAACCCCCCCGGATATTCCATTAGTCCCCGCCAGGGAAGAAGAGGAGGAGACATTACACCACCCGCGCTGCCTCCGGAGGAGGGAAGCAATTTGACCATTGTTTAGTGAAGCAGTCTTCAGTATTCTCAGGTCAGACGGGGAGCCCTCCCCTCTCGCTGACCTTGCAGCATACACTACTGGTGGGCGGGGATATGGGTAGAGCTAATTAGAATATTCATAGATCCGCACATACTTAAGTGGGTGGAAGATGTAAAAGCTCTTTCCAAGCAATTCTAAGCAATGAAAGCTTTTTTCTTTTTTTTTTTTTTTTGGTGGGTAAAAAGCCGTAATATAGTAGTTTGGGTAATGCATATTTGTTTTTGAGGTGGTTGCAGGTGGTTTTAAGGTGTGTTCACACCAAGTGCGAACAGGCAAATTTTTCACGCTGCACGATTACATTATAATTCAATGTAAACACGCCAACAGACATGAATAGTGAGATGCAGACAGGTGAAGTTGTCTTTAAAACTTCTGCAGCTGTGTTCAACCTGCTGTGGAAATTCCCAAAATAATGCTATGCTTAGGTTTACATTATCCGATGGGGGGCTCACCTGAAAATGTCATCTCAAGCCTCCAAAACGTCACAGATGATGGGTGTTTAGATTGCTAGCTTGCTAGCTTGCTAGGACGTCTGTGGCTGGGAACCATGGGTAAATAACTCCAAAATCCTGATTCAGCTGAAGAGTTCCCGGTCCTCCTGTCTCCCAGTGAGTGAGTTTCATTTTCTAACTAGTTTACTCTGCAATGGTGATAATTTTACTCCAGTGACAGCAGAATCTCAAAGCTAGCTAGCAGATAGCTAGGTAGCGGACACAAACGCGCGACCACACAAATTCGCGTATACTCGTGTCTTCCCATTCACTTTGTATGGATTTGCACCACCCGTTCGCATTTGGTGTGAACACACTTTTAGAGCCGCCGGTGTGCGTCTTTAAAAAAACATGTAAGTGTTTGAACCTGCAGCACCAATAAGAGGAACTGATAACATCAGTGACGTACGATTCCGGGGGCTTGAAAAATTCAGAATGAACCATTTCTCAATTCCCATCCTTACTGACCTGGTGCCGCTGTCACCCCTCTTTGAAATGAGGCCCCTCCTGGCAGCGCAAAGCAGGCGCACTGTCCACAGGTAATTAGATAGCACGATGCAAAACGTGAAAAATGGACTATGCGTTGGTAGAAACTACCAAAAGCACTCTCTAGCACCAAAAGGTGAGAAACATCCGCTGTTGAATGGTGGTAAGGCTCTATGTCTCCCAGCTGGCCTGGGTATGCCTTGGTGTCCTCTCTGAAGAGCTGGAACATGCAGCTAGGGAAAGAGAGGTCTGGGCATCTCTGCTTGGACTACTGTCTCCACAACCCGGACCCCTGGAAAAGCAGTTGAAAATGGATGGGTAGATGGACAGTAAAATGTCTCACTTTCAACATTTGATAACTTTCTATGTTCTATTGTGAATAAGATAGTGGTTTAAGAGATTTATAAATCATTGTCCACTGTTTTTATTGATTTTACACAGTACCCTGCCTGCTTTGGAAATAGAGCTGTATCACTATTGTTACTACTCTGGCTGCAGAGGGAGATGCTTGTCTTATGATTGAAAAAAGCAGTTTTAGAAGGGCGAGTAAAAATTGACACTTTGTCATCATATTAAATGCTTGTACGTGGTGTAAACCAAAAATAAACCAGTACTAAGATTTCAAAGACATTGTTCCAAGATTATAATGAAATGCAGTGTCATTTTAAACATGGGAGTTGCTCATTACATGCTTAATTTCACCATTTCCATTTGCATGTCTTTGTTTCCTGTGCCATCTCCAAGAGCAAACACCATTAAGTTTGCATAGTTACCACAGAGGACAGAAGAAAATAAAAACCTGCATGTAATTTCTACTAAAGATGTAAGACGGATAAAGTGAAGCAAAGGACAACAGCGAAGAACTACTGCTGGAACCACAAAATCAAGTACTGATTGTACTCTCTAAAGAAACAACTGGAAAGAGCTGTAGATCAGCTGTATTTAAGTAGTTTGAAATGTTATTTATTATTGTTATTGTTATATTTGTTATTATTGGTATAAATGCTACTTAAAAGTTTTTATTGTATATGGAAAATGTAATCAAATTTGTAAGTATTACATTGCAAATCAAATGCATCAGATAATAAGGATGTTAAATTCTACTTATTTCTAAGTAGTTATCTTGAAAATAAGAGTTTGGACTTGTTGCGGAAATTAATTTGTCATATAAAAATGTTTCTATATAGGATGAAGAATGCACACCTGCTTGTCCTTATTTTCTCAGGTCAGTGTGTATTTGATATTACTATACTGTGGTAAAAATATATTTTTTCTCTTCAAGCTTTATATAAACATGTTATGATTTTGAATTATTCTGTATATGTCTGTACATTTTTCAATAGTAAGTTTTCATTTGTCCATCAGGACTGTCAATTGTTTCTACAAACAACCCCATTGAGTACCACCATGTTAGGATGTTGAAAACCTGGGCTGAGGCTCAGAGACACTGCAGAGAGACGTTCACTGACCTGGCCACTGTTCAAGACCAAGATGACAACAACAAGCTGTTGAGTACTTTTCAGGACCAAGAAAATTGTGCATGGATAGGCCTGTATGATGACTTGAACATATTTAACTGGACTCTGGAAAACAAAGTCTTAAACATCAGTACAGATTTCAGTATTTGGAACAAAGGTCGGCCTAATAAAAAGATCGGTCACAACTGTGTGAGGATGAACACTGGAGGGTTGTGGAATAATGTTGGCTGTTCATACATGCATTTGCCAGTGTGCTTTAAAGGTAAGCAAGAACTCAAACTTGTGTCTTAATTAAAGATTATATGTCATTTCCATTTGAATGTAATATTTATTTTTTTTCTGCAGCAGGTATTCTATAAATGATAGTTCTTGCTAATTCAAAAAAAGTTCATTTTATTTCACCTGACCACATACAGCCATATCTGAAGACATGTGAGCTGAATCACTGCATAAAATCTTTTGTGTCTGTATAAAGCAGTATTCATTTGTAATGTATCTTATTTTATAAAACAGAAATGTATTTTTCACATATGGAATTATTCAGATGGTCTGAACATGTTTTGCTACACCATACTAACTAGCAGTTTATTGACATATAAACAACATGAAAAAATGCAGCTTGTTTGTTTTATAGTAAGATATTCTGACTAGTAAAATCAAACTTGCAACAAACTGACCAATAAATTTATACTGTATTTATTTGCATCCTTACATTTAGAGCTTACTATTTGACAAATTCTTTTTAATACAATAGACTCAGGAAAGTTAACTCAAATACCAATAATATTGACAATAAGAATGAACAGTATCTTTCTTTAAAAACAAACATGAAATTACATTTTTTGTTTATTGTCTAAACAGAGGGAGATTCCTCAAAATTCATTGTGGGAGACTCTGAGATGACCTGGGACAAGGCAAAAGACTACTGTAGATCCCACTATACCGATCTCGCCACTGTGAGGACCCGATCAGAAAATGATCAAATCTTCAGTTTGCTGTCACGAGTGAGAGGTTGGCTGGGTCTTCACAGATACCCCTGGTCTCAGTGGTCTGATCAGACTCCCACCACTTTTACTTACTGGAACGACAGCCACCCCGGTGTCAATTTCAGAAACATGACCTCATGTGCTGCAATCAACTCAGACACAGGAAGATGGTGGGATCTTGATTGTGGTGAAAGGCACTACTTCATTTGTCAAAAAGTGTTTCGTCAGAGCAGAAGAACGGTTAAGTTAAGATTCCAGTCTGAGGCTGATCTAAACAATTCCAACATTCAACTGCAGATTTTAGAGCAGGTACAGTAAAATTCCCTGAACCAACCTATCCACAACAAAGTATCTATGCTATTTTTCACTTCTTATAAAGTAAATTTGTGGATAGAGTAGCAATTATATGACTTTGCTTGTATGTTTTGTACAGTTGCGTGTTAAGCTGGAGAAACATGGACTACCAGATTTTAAACTCCGATGGATTCAGACTGAGGGAAAGACATTTCACAAGGAAAAAAAGAATGAGAAAGAACAAGGTAAATGAGTCAGACAATGAATTTTATTATTCACATATGCACAGTGTGCCGTTTTATTGCACAAAAATGCCACAGATTGTGTAAAATGTTGCTGACTGATCTGTAATCATCTGTGAAACCTGTAGTTTAATGAACAGAAAATGTCTTGTTTGGATAAAATACTCTTTTTTGGACAGGTCTGAGAAACACCAGTGTAACAGTCATGAAATGTAAAAAACATCTCAGTATGCCACATGTTACGGAGATTATCTTGGCACAAAAGAACTGCAAACTGATGCATTTTTTTCAAGAAATATATATAGTCATAATTTCAGAAAAACTTTACTGCTTGTGGTTACAGAAAATTAAAGATTTAGGTTTTTGAGATCATCTTCAAATAAAAATAGAGCAAAAACATAAGTGTTATTATTTTTGATGAGTGCACAGTAATTTGACAGGCCACAAAACATAAATTTACCTAATTAGTGACCAAATTTGTGCTATTATCTCATTAAAACCTCTTACCATTTGGCTGTCCCACCCATGGGATGTTTTGCATTGGCTGGGCATCGGCTGGAATGGTTTGGGGTTTAATGTTTTATGACCCCTGACAGAAAAACAGTAATTTACACGGCATGCTTACACTCCAGTTGCTGAAAGATCCATCCATCCATCCATCTTCTACCGCTTTTCCGGAGGTCCGGGTCGCGGAGGCAGCAGTTCAAGCAGAGAAGCCCAGACTTCCCTCTCCCCAGCCACCTGCTCCAGCTCTTCAGAGGGGATACCAAGGAGTTCCCAGACCAGCTGGGAGACATAGTCTCTCCACCGAGTCCTGGGTCTGCCCCGGGGTCTCCTCCCAGTGGGACGTGCCTGAAACACCTCAAGTGGGAGGCGTCCAGGAGGCATCCTAATCAGATGCCCGTACCACCTCAACTGACTCCTTTCAATGTGGAGGAGCAGCGGTTCTACTCTGAGCCTCTCCCGGATGACTGAGCTCCTCACCCTATCTCTGAGGGTGAGTCCAGCAATCCTACGGAGAAAGCTCATTTCAGCCGCTTGTATCCACGATCTCATTCTTTCGGTCATTACCCAAAACTTGTGACCATAGGTGAGAGTAGGAACGTAGATTGACTGGTAAATCGACAGCTTTGCCTTAGAACTAAGCTCCCTCTTCACCACAACAGACCGGTATAACGTCCGCATCACTGCAGATGCTGCTCCAATCCGTCTGTCGATCTCTCGCTCCATTCTCCCCTCACTCGTGAACAAGACCCCAAGATACTTAAACTCCTCCACGTGGGGCAGGAGCCTGTCCCCAACCCGGAGAGGACAATCCACCTTTTTCCGGCTGAGGACCATGGACTCAGACTTGGAGGTGCTGATTCTCATCCCAGCCGCTTCACACTCAGCGGCAAACCGTCCCAGCAAGAGCTGTAGGTCATTGCTGGATGAAGCCAACAGGACAACATCATCTGCAAACAACAGAGATGAGATCCTGTGGTCACCAAGCATGACACCCTCCATTCCCTGGCTGCGCCTAGAAATCCTGTCCATAAAAATTATGAACAGGATCGGTGACAAAGGGCAGCCCTGGCGGAGTCCAACTCTCACTGGGAATGACTCCGACCGAGTGTTGGCAATACGAACCAAACTCTCACAACAGTCGTACAGAGACCGAATAGCTCGTAACAACAAGCCCGATACCCTATACTCCCGAAGCACCCCCCACAAAAATCCATGAGGGACCCGGTCAAATGCCTTCTCCAAGTCCACAAAACACATGTAAACTGGTTGGGCAAACTCCCACGAACCCTCGAGAATTCTCGAGAGGGTAAAGAGCTGGTCCGATGTGCCACGGCCAGGACGAAAACCACATTGCTCCTCCTGAATCCAAGGTTTGACCAACGGCCGGACTCTCCTCTCCAGTACCTTGGCATAGACCTTCCCAGGGAGGCTGAGGAGTGTGATCCCTCTAAAGTTGGAGCACACCCTCCGGTCCCCTTTTTTAAAGAGAGGAACCACCACCCCAGTTTGCCATGCCAAAGGCACTGCCCCTGACCTCCACGCAATGTTGCAGAGGCGTGTCAACCATGACAACCCAACAACATCTAGGGCCTTGAGGTACTCAGGGTGAATCTCGTCCACCCCCGGGGCCCGGCCACCAAGGAGATTTTTAACCACCTTGGCGACCTCAGCCCCTGTGATAGGCGAGTCATCCCCCTCGTCCCCAAACCCTGCTTCCATTGTGGAAGGCGTATCAGTGGGATTGAGGAGATCTTCAAAGTATTCCTTCCACCGCCCGACGATGTCCCCAGTCGAAGTCAACAGTGTCCCATCTGCACCATACACAGTGTGGACGAGGAGCTGCTTTCCCCTCCTGAGCCGCCGGACAGTTTGCCAGAATCTCTTTGAGGCCGACTGAAAGTCTTGTTCCATGGCCTCACCAAACTCCTCCCATACCCGGGTTTTTGCTTCAGCAACCACCCGAACTGCACTCCGCTTGGCCTGCCGGTACACCTCAGCTGCTTCGGGAGTCCCACAAGCCAACCAAGCTTGATAGGACTCCTTCTTCAGCTTAATGGCCCCCCTCACCACTGGTGTCCACCACTTAGTTCGGGGGTTACCACCACGAGATGCACCGACCACCTTGCGGCTGCAGCTCTGGGCCGCTGCTTCAACAACAGAGGTGGAGAACATGGCCCATTCAGACTCCATGTCTCCAGACTCCCTCGGAATGTGGTTGAAGTTCTTCCGGAGGTGGGAGTTGAAGACCTCCCGGACAGGGGCCTCAGCCAGACGCTCCCAGCACACCCTCACTATATGTTTGGGTCTACCAGGTCTGAATGGCTTCCTCCCCTGCCATCGGATCCAACTCACCACCAGGTGGTGATCAGTTGACAGTTCTGCACCTCTCTTTACTCGGGTGTCCAAGACATACGGTCGCAGGTCTGATGATACGATAACAAAATCGATCATCGACCTGCGACCTAGGGTGTCCTGGTGCCAGGTGCACATATGGACACCCTTATGCTTGAACATGGTGTTCGTTATGGACAGACTGTGGTTAGCACAGAAGTCCAATAACTGAACACCACTTGGGTTCAGATCGGGCAGGCCGTTCCTCCCAATCACCCCCCTCCAGGTTTTACTGTCGTTGCCCACGTGCGCATTGAAGTCCCCCAGCAGGACAATGGAGTCTCCAAGAGGAGCACCCTCCAGCACCCCAGTCACAGACTCCAAAAAGGGTGGGTACTCTGAAACATCATTTGGTGCATAGGCACAAATGATGGTCAGGACCCGTTTCCCAACCCGAAGGTGCAGGGAAGCAACCCTTTCGTCCACCGGGGAAAACTCCAATATAGAGGCAGCAAGGTGGGGCGATACAAGAATACCCACCCCTGCTCTTCGCCTCTCGCCCGGGACAACTCCAGAAAAGGCCAAGCTCCAGCCCCTCTCCAGGAGACTGGTTCCGGAACCGGAGTTGTGTGTTGAAGTGAGGCCGACTATATCTAGCCGGTATCTCTCAACCTTGTACACCAGCTCAGGCTCCTTCCCCACCAGAGAGGTGACATTCCACGTACCAAAAGCCAGTTTAGAAAGCTTGGGATCAGTCCGCCAAGGTCTCCGCCTTTGACCGCCACCTGATCCACATAGCACCGGACCCCCATGATCCCTCCTGCAGGTGGTGAGCCCACTGGAGGGCGGACCCATGTAACTCCTTCGGGCTGAGCCCGGCCGGGTCCCATGGGTGGAAACCCGGCCACCAGACGCTAGCCTTCGAGCCCCTCCCCCAGGCCTGGCTCCAGGGTGGGGACCCGGTAACCGGGCGGGGTACACTGAATCCTTGATATACAATTCATGAGAGTCTGTTGGATCGTTCTTAGTCTGGCCCTTCACCCAGGACCAGTTTGTCTTGGGAGACCCTATCAGAGGCAAATTGCCCCGGACAACATAGCTCCTGGGATCACTGGGGCACGCAAACCCCCCCACCACGATAAGGTGACGATCCATGAGGGGGTTGCTGAAAGATCTTAACCAAAATTTAAAAAAAAATAAAAATATGTGTTTAAACACTGCTAACTTTACTTGGCACACCTTTTACCAGAAACAAACGTCAGGTTTTTTTAGAACTTCAACTAAATCAGATATAAAATCTTTTAAAGGGGTCACTGAATTCAAAATGGTGGGTTTGTAGGCTTTAAGTGTCTCGAATGTGTCAGCTGATCACGTCCATCCATCCATCTTCTTCCGCTTAATCCTTTTCGGGTTGTGGGGGAGCTGGAGCCTATCCCAGCATCTTTGGGCAAGAGGCAGGGTACACCCTGGACAGATCGCCAGTCCATCACAGGGCCAACACAGAGAGACAGACAATCATTCACTCTCACAGTCAAACCTAAGGACAATTTAGAATCCCCAGTTGATGCCAATTAACCTAACTTGCATGTTTTTTGGCATGTGGGAGGAAACCGGAGAAATCCCGGAGTAAACCCACGCAGAATTAGCCAAAAACAAACAGTCAACAGTCTGAAAAAGTCCACTGCCTATGTTTTGTTTTTCTCTCAGAGAAACTCCCCAAAACATTTTTTGACTCTTCCTGGTAATTCTTTTCTGTCAAGTGATCAAAAAGCCCACCCACTGCTGTCCTTGAGAACAGCCCAATGCTCTATTATTGGCCGACCTAGCTGTCTGTCATGTAGATGGAGGGGTGCTAAAGGTAGCATATTAGCCCCTGAGCTATTAGCCCCCAAGCCAATACCAGGAAACTCAAACCAAGCACGGCTTATATTGTTATTTTCTTCAGACCTTAGTTACCCTAATTACCATCCCTGTTACCACCTGGTTCACCGGTCCACAGTCCACAATATACCTCCCGTCATTACGGCCAGTCTCCCAGTGGTTTCGCCGTGATGCCACAACAAATCGCTGGCGCCATTGTGCCGTTCGCAGCAACTGCCTACAGCTCGACCCGAGGCTGCATCCCCCCCCCCCCCTGAGCTCCCCACCATCCTCCAGTGCTCTGCTCTACTCTGCTGTACTCTCACAGGCAATATTGGGGAGCGGCTTCATGACGGCGCATCCTCCAGCTGCTTGTGGGTGAGGAGAGGAGTCCCGTGGAGCGAGACGCTGCACTTTGAGATCCAGCAGCTCAGCTCAGCCAGTGGCCTTGTGTTGTGGCAATCGGTGGGGCATGTGGTGCTGGCAATTTATTGTGGCATCCCGGCAAGATTGTTGGGAGATGGGCTGGAATGACGCCAGATGCACAGTCGACTATGGATCAGTGAACCAGCGCTGTTCATCCATGCTAAGAGACTAGAGGCTACTCAGCTAATGGCTAAGTGACATAAGAGGGAGGGCGGAGTTGAACAGCTGAAGGATGTTTCTTAAAGTGACAGACTTTAAATCAAAGTGCTTCAAGAAAGACTGGAAAAAAAAATCTAATTTGCTTCAATATTAACCCTCCTGTTGTCCTCATATTCTGTATACACCCCGTGTCCTCCAGGTGAAAATGACCCGTCTTCACTAAACCCCCAATATAAGCAGCTTAATTGAATTTTAAACACCAAATTTTATTTTGCTTGAAGAAAGAACTTGTCATTCACCACAAAATGTGTGAATACCTGAGTTTTCCCTCTTCACCTGTATAAGAAAGAATAGAAATGTGCAAAAATGAATTTTGAATGCATTTTTATTCATCCCAATGATTCAGTTTCTTTTGATTTTTTTTTTTTTTTTTTTTTGCTAGTGAACAATGTATCAGAATCAGAATCAGAATCAGAATCAGGTTTATTGCCATTGTTCATGTAGTACACAAACTAGGAATTTGTCTCGGTGCAATGCTGCAACATTAAACATGATAAAATAAAAGAAATAAACTATGCATGCAATAAAGTGTAGAATAAGAGTAAGTGATACTGGTCAGCAGTTAAAATATATTAGCGAGCAGCAGATACTGTGGAGAACTATATAGTGCAGTTGGTAATGCAGGAAGAAAACAGTGATGATTGACATGAGTCTGGTTGAGCTGCTGTACATAGTGCACGAGAGTCAATAAGTCACTTAGTGTTCAGCAGTCTGATGGCAGAGGGGAAGAAGCTGTTCATGTGACGGGAGGTTTTAGTCTGGATGGACCGAAGTCTTCTACCTGAGGGGAGGGGGGCAAACAGTACGTGACCAGGGTGTGAGGGATCGGCTATGATCCGGCCAGCACGCCTCCGGGTCCTGGAGATGTACAGATCCTGGAGAGATGGGAGCTTGCAGCCGATCACCTTCTCAGCAGTGCGCACGACGCGCTGCAGCCTTAGTCTGTCCCTGGCAGTGGCTCCTGCGTACCACACGGTTATGGAGGTGGTGAGGATGGACTCGATGATGGCTGTGTAGAACTGCACTAACATCTTGGTGGGTAGCTTGAGCTTCCTCAGCTGCCGCAGGAAGAACATCCTCTGCTGGGCTTTTTTGATGAGTGAGCTGATGGTCGGCTCCCATTTGAGGTCCCTGGTGATGGTAGTGCCTAGGAAGCGGAAGGAATCAGCAATGGTGATGGGAGAGCCTGTGAGGGTGAGGGGGGGCAGAGGGGTAGTGACTTTCCTGAAGTCTACAATCATCTCCACTGTCTTCAGAGCGTTCAGCTGCAGGTTGTTATTGTTGCACCAGGACGCCAGCTGGGCCACCTCTCTCCTGTAGGCGGACTCATCGCCGTTGGAGATGAGCCCGATGAGGGTGGTGTCGTCCGCAAACTTGATCAACTTGACAGACTGGTGGCTGGAGGTGCAGGAGTTGGTGTAAAGGGAGAAGAATAGGGGGGAAAGTACACAGCCCTGGGGCGATCCGGTGCTGATGCTAGTAGAGTCTGAGACAGTCTTTCCCAGCCGCACATGCTGCCTCCGGTCCGTCAGGAAGTCGGTGATCCACCTGCAGAGGGAGTCAGGCACGTTGAGCAGGGACAGCTTGTCCCGGAGCAGAGCGGGGCGGATGGTGTTGAATGCGGAGCTGAAGTCCACAAACAGGATCCTGGCGTAGGTTCCCGGGGAGTCCAGGTGCTGCAGGATGGAGTGGAGGGCCAGGTTGACTGCGTCGTCTACAGATCTGTTGGCTTGGTAGGCAAACTGCAGCGGGTCCAGGAGAGGGGTGGTGATGGACTTGAGGTGGGGCAGGACCAGGCGCTCAAAGGACTTCATGACTACAGAGGTGAGCGCTACAGGTCTGTAGTCATTAAGTCCAGTGATCCGTGGCTTCTTGGGGACAGGGATGATGGTGGAGGATTTGAGGCAGGATGGCACGTGGCATAACTTAAGGGAGGTGTTAAAAATGTCTGTGGAGACAGGAGCCAGCTTTTTCGCACAGTGTCTCAGGGTGGAGGGAGACACGCCGTCCGGACCGGGGGCCTTGCGCGGGTTCAGTCTGGAGAACTGTTTGAGCACGTCCTGCTCACTGATGATAAGGGCAGGGGGGGAGGAGGGGGGGTGCCTTTAATGAAGTAGGGATTGTGGAGGCTGTGGAGCTGGAGGGAGGGGTGTTGGACACAGCTGACGAGGTGTCAAAACGGGCATAGTGTTGGGACAGTCTTTGACAAAGGGCATTGTCATCCTGACCTTTAGGAGCCTGAGGCCGATAGTTGGTGATTTGCCTCAGTCCTCTCCACACGGAAGCCGAATCATTAGCAGTGAACTGCTGCTGGAGTCTCTCAGAATACACAGATTTAGCTCTCTTCAGCTCTCTGTTAAACCGGTATTTAACCTCCCTGTAGCAGTCCCTGTCTCCACTTTTCAGCGCTGCTTCCTTCTCCTTCCTGATCTGTCTGAGCTTAGCTGTGAACCAGGGTTTGTCATTAGAGTAACTCACCCTGGTGCGTGATGGAAGAATGTCCTCTTCACAAAAGTGGATATATGAGTTCACAGTGTCCGTATATTCATCCAGATCATGCGTGGCTCGTTTAAACATGCCCCAGTCAGATATTTCCATGCACGTTTCCAGCTTCTCCTCAGCTTCACTGGTCCGTTTCTTCGTAGTGCTCACGACAGGTTTAGTGAGCTTCAATCTCTGTCTGTATGTGGGAATGAGGTGAACCATCACGTGATCAGATAACCCCAGCGCAGCGCGGGGAACAGCGCGATATGCGTCTTTCACTGTGGTGTAACAGTGATCCAGTGTGTTTAATCCTCTGGTGGGGCATTTAATAAACTGTTTGTAGCGGGGGAGATCGTGGCTCAGATTGCTCTGATTAAAGTCGCCAGCCACAATAACCAGAGAGTCTGGAAAAATCCGCTCTGTGTGTTGAATGTGATCCGCGAGCACGCGCTGAGCTTCGCGCGTGTCCGCGTCGGGAGGGACGTACACAGCGATGAGTATGAAAGAAGCAAACTCCCGCGGGGAATAAAAAGGCTTGCAGTTAATAACAAGAAATTCCAGGGCGGGAGAACAGTGTTTGGAAATTACCGTTACATCAGAGCACCAGCTGCTGTTGATGTAGAAGCAGACTCCGCCTCCTGTGGTCTTGCCGGAAAGCTCTGTGTCACGATCAGCACGAAAGAGCTGGAAACCCTCGAGGCGCAGCGCGCTGTCCGGTATATTTTCCCGGAGCCAGGTCTCAGTAAAACAGAGGGCAGCCGAGGAGGAGAGGTCCCTAAAATGCATCAGCAGTCTCAGTTCATCTACCTTGTTAGAGAGAGAGTTGGTATTGGACAGAAATATGCCAGGCAGCGCCGTTCGCGTGCCTCTCCTGCGAAGCCGCACGAGAGCGCCCGCTCGTCTTCCTCTCTTTCGCCGTCCCACTTTTCGAGCCAAGCAATGAACCAGATCGGCGGCAGGAGCTAAAAAAACTGGGAGAAGGTCCGTGGGAGTGAAAGTCCTGATATTTAGAAGTTCTTCACGGGTATAAGTGCAAGCAGACACACAATTGACAAACAAAAACAAACAAAGGGCGCAGCGAAGCACCATGTCGACCACTGTGGGCGCCATCTTGGTGTCATCTTGTATGTAAGAAAACATACAATCCAAAAATGTGAAAAACAACATAACTCATTCAACTAATTAGCACATGTAGGGCAGTATGCAAGTGCACAGCCTTTGCAGATATTTTTCTTACACCTGCAGCACACTGCATGTGTTTTACAGTCCTTCTTTGGCAGGCAGAACTGACATCTCTTCCTCTTACTTGCCCCAGCTGGGGCAGCGGCTGTGGCAGCTGGATCCTCAGGTTGATCAGGAGTTCCTGCACTCTGAAGAGCTTTCACAACTGCTGCAGAGGCTTCTATGCGGGGGAAATGCTTCCTTCTTTCAATGAGTGGAGTTACAAGTGCCTTTCCTAGCTGCTCCAGAAACACCCTCCTCTTGTTCTGCTTACGAGGCATCCGGGTCGGGTTGAGCTCTCTCCAAATCACAAAGGCATTGTAGGAGGAAACATCAATGATGTTGTGGAAGATGACCAGGGGCCAGCGGGCAGTCATCCTTCTGCAGCTGTATGTCCCAATCACCTTATCTAGGTTGTCCACACCTCCTTTGTTGCAGTTGTAGTCTAGGATGATGGCTGGCTTCCTGTCCTCACGATCGCTAATGGCAGTGTCTTTGTGCTGTGTGCTCAGAAGTACTACATTCTTGTTTTTCTTTGGGAGGTAGGAATCTAGAGTGGTGGTGGGCGTGAAGGCAAACTTTGATGAGAAGACCTCTCTCCCCTTTGATGCAAGCAGTGCAGGTGGGAGCTCAGGCTTGTTCTTTCGAACTGTGGCAACCATGATGATCTTCCTCTTCAGGAGCTGCTGTCCGAGTTCATAAGAGGTGAAGAAATTGTCACATGTCACATTGTGACCCCTCAGTCCCTCTGTCACATCAAGCACAACTCGCATCCCCTGGTTCTTCTCTGGGCCTCCACTGGTCGGCTTCCCTGTATAGACTTGCATCTTCCAAGCGTAGCTTGATTTGGCATTGCAAGCCACCCATGACTTGATCCCATATTTTGCTGGCTTGCTGGGCATATACTGCCGGAAAGGACAACAACCTTTGGACAGAAGAGATTAGCATCAGTGATTAGTATCAGTGTCACAGAAAACAGTCATAGAAATCAATAGTGAAAACTATTACATTATTATATTTTATTACAAATATGAAAATAAATTACCTCTAAATGGAGTCAGTTGCTCATCCACTGTTACGTCAGGCCCTGGGTTGTAGAGGTAAGGCAGCCGCTCCACCCACTTGTTCCAGACCTCTCTTATGGCTGCAAGTTTGTCTGTCACACGTCTTGCTGGTCTTGACTCACGGTTATCAAATTGTAGCAGTCTTGAGTAGGTGTGAAAAACTTTGAGTGGCATTGTGGCTCGGAAAATTGGCCTTCCACTCTCTGCATCCCATAGACTAGCTGCAGCCTCACCTTGGGACCTGTATACACCTGCTAAGATTAGCAGCCCTAAGTAGGCCTGCAGGTCAGTCTCATCCATCTTTTTCCAGCTGTCTCTATATGTGTGAAAACCCTCCAGATTTGTCATCTCCAGGATTATTTTTTGTATTGCTGATGTGATGAACACGTAGAATGTAGAGACAATGTCATGGGCATGAGAAATGGCATACCTTGTGGGTCCTGGGGTCATCTTTATGACATTTTGTTCTGCCTCCCTGCCGTGTTGGTCATATGCTGCCGAGAACCATGTTATTTTGCCGTTTTTTGAAAGGAAAGTCTCTCTTTCAGCTTCAGGGTTTTCTTCTTCTTCTTCTGAAGATGATTCATCATGCTCTGGGTTGTATTCCTCCCCATCTTCTTCTTCTGATACATCCTCCACTTCCTCTTCTGAATCAGAGTTGCCTTGCTGGACATCAGAAAAAATCAGCTCTATAGCCTGTTCGACGGTATAACGCGCACTCATGGCTTCAGCACAGAGAGAATTTGGGGTATTGTCATCTGCAGCACCTTTATAACCTCTGGAAATCCACCTGTCTTGTCTTGTTTACGTCTGCTACTGATTGATCTGAGACCGATCAAAGGCACTGCAGTCCACGAGAAGGCCACCTGTCTTGTCTTGTTTACATCTGCTATTGTGTTGTTACCTCCGCCAGGCCGAAAAGGCCAGGAGGAGGTTATGTTTTTGCCGGAGTTTGTGTGTTTGTTTGTCTGTTTGTCTGTCTGTCTGTCTGTCTGTTGGTTAGCAAGATAACTCAAAAAGTCTTGGACGGATTTCCATGAAACTTTCAGGTGTTGTTGGAAATGGTACAAGGAAGAACTGATTAAATTTTGGGGGTGATCCGGTTCACCGTCTGGATACAGGAATTTTTTAAAGCATTTTTCAACACTGTGACATACAGCCATTTTCAACATGTGCGCAGGCGCAATAGAGGGCGCTGGTCGACGTGTCTGATGAACACAAACTCCGCCTTCTTCAAAGTTTTAGGCACAAAAGCACACAGAAAACAGGGCTCGCCAGAGTGCCTGTGTTTGCACTACGCTGCAAAAGCTGACACGGGTAGCTGTCCGGCGCCGGATTATTTGGCAGAAATTCCCCGGCCAGCCATAGGGGCTGCGCAAAAACCAGCTCTCTGCTGGGGGAGGCTTCCAAATCCTCTTTTTTCCGCGGACCGCAAACCCAATAAAACCCACGGCAACCATTATCGCACCTTCTTTTGTCCAGCGGCTCCGGAACAGAGAGGAATCCCGGCGCCAGTAATGCTGCGCCTGATATGTCTCACTCTAATGCTAAAAGTGACTGCATCAGGGATTTACCACCTTGAATGAATGAATGAATGAATGGCCTGGGCCCGCCGCAAAACCTCACACGGGCAACTGTCCGCCGACGGATTGTTTGGCAAAAATTCCCCGGCCAGCCATAGGAGCTGCGCATTTGGCACAAATTCACCGGCCAGCCATAGGCGCTGCGCAAAAACGAGCTCTCTGCCTCTAAATTCTCGTTTGCTGCGGAGCGCAACCCCCCAAAAAATAATATTGTAGCGAACTCAATATGAGCACCCTACTTGGCTTGCCAAGTGGCTTGACCCTATTGGCGACACAGGTACAGTGCGGGACTCCGGAGCGTGAGTTCGAACCTCCCGGTGGGACGTCGCCATGTCGAGCAGCACGTTACAATATAATATAAAACCCACGGCAACCTGTCTACCCAATTTGCATCTGTCAGTGGAGGAGATGGACACAACAGCAACACTTCAGTTTATTACCTCCGCCAAGGAGGCAATGCTTTTACTACTGAACCACTAATCCTATCACTATCAGATTGATTGTCATTGATTAATTGTGTGTTTATTGCACTGTCCCTGTCAAATAAACAAATAATCATTGTGAATCCAATTGCTAGTCATATGTTTACATGCTCAAGGAATCTGAAAACGTACACACAAACACTGTATGGGGGGAATTGTGGCGCTTGGCGGAGGTCTGCGCTCTCCGAGTGCTTTTCTAGTTTACGTCTGCTACTGATTGATATGAGACAGAAGTAAAACATTCTCACATTCTATGGTTGTGTAAATAACTCAGTGACCGTGATTTCAACTCAATTTGACTGTCGGGTCATTTTGACCCGAAGACGACCTTTGTACCTTTTTTTTGTACAGCTTACATGGAAATGTGAATAAAGGCAACAATTCACTTATCCTAATGTTGGGGTCAATCTAGGAAAAGTCATAAAATTTTAAGTTGAAAAAATATTGTTTAGGGGGATTTTTTTTTGGTTTTTAACACAGTGGCGGGTCATTTTGACCCGAGGACAACAGGAGGGTTAAAGAAATAAAGAAAATGTGAACAAAATATGTCACAAACACTTCATTAAGACAGGTGTGAGCTGTTAAAATGTGGAAAAAGTGCAGTCAATGACCCCTTTAAGCATTCAGAATTGTTGCAAGACACAGCTTCCTAGTACAAGCATGTACTGTATTTATACCCAGTTGCATCTCTTGTACCAGTGGGTTTTGTAAGGTTCTGCCAGCACATTGTTTATGTTTCATGCTTTGTACCCTCACCATCCAAACAATGATTGACTGTGCCCACACTTAAGATAAGATAAGATAAGATAAGATAAGCCTTTATTAGTCCCACAATGGGGAAATTCCAGGATTGCAACAGCACAGGGATAGCAACACTCAGAGCAACAATCAGAAGGCAAGAGAAAAACAAGAGCAGCAAGTATACATATGTACATATAAATATATATATATATATATATATATATATATATATATATATATATATATATATATATATATATATATAGACACAGTGCGGAGCATTGTAGCTAGATGGGATAAATATATTGTGGAGAAGTGTGGGAAGGATGAGGCTGAGTTTATTTCTCAAGTCCAGTTTTATTCACATTCACATTCTCCAACATCCAAAAACAGAAAGAGAAAGGAATCCCCCATCCTCTGTCCCTTTAATGCCTCAGGACATCAAAGCACACAGTCACATTGTTTCTTAATACAATGCATCTCCCTCCAGGTCTTCTCTTCTCCACCTAAAGTCCTGGTGGTCAGGAAATCTCTCACGGCCATCTCTCTGCATACAAAAGGCCAGACTTCACATCCTCCCGTTACCCCTAGGAGGTTCAGACCTTTTGTTCCTCTGAGACGTGAAGAATTCCATATGCATACAGTAATACACCTGTGAAGCATATGAAACCCACATATGTGCACCACATGACCCCCCCCCCCCAAACGTCTAAGATGGAACAACATAACCACAGATTGCATGTCATAATAAAATCACTACATATCAGTTCACGTGCCGCTTGGGTCTCAGCCTTCTCCCGTATTTACTGTAAGCAGGCTGTACCACCCCCGCGGCGTCTTCCTGCTGTGGAGCTGCTGCCTGAGGATGAGAACTGTTAGTCAATCTCTGTGGGTGTTCTGGGGAATGCTCTCTAGGGGGTCTGCCGCGCTGAGGAGCCATAGCCAACTGCACAACCTCGTCAACTACCACAAAAGCGGGTTTGAGCCTGTTAATGCCAATCATTTCTTTTCTGCCCCCCAAATCTAGCAAAAAATGCTTATCTTCTGTTTCCAGCACTCTATATGGTCCGTCATAAGGTCTGACAAAAACAAACTCTGCATTTTTTAAAGCCTTAGGCACAAAAACACGTGGAAAACTGTGGTGAACGGGGCCAGGTAGCGTGCTCGGGCCCGTGCTATTCTGTAACCGCTGAGCCGGGGAGCACTCTGGCATTGGATTATCTGGGAGAAATTCCCCAGGCAGCCGAAGTGGCTGTGCGAAAACTAGCTCAGCTGGGGAGGCTTCTAAATCCTCTTTAGGTGCAGAACGCAACCCCAATAAAACCCATGGTAGCTTGTCCACCCAATTTGCATCCGTAAGCGACGCTCTGAGAGCCGCTTTCAGTGACCTGTGAAAACGTTTGCATAACCTGTTAGCCTGCGGGTTGTATGCGGTCGTGCGGTGGATCGTTGCCCCCAGGCTGCGGGCCATCGCTGACCAAAGTTTGGAAACAAATTGCGGGCCTCTGTCGGACGTAATGTCCGACGGGACTCCAAAACGCGCTACCCATGCAGTTAAAAACGCGCGCGCCACCTCCTCGGCTGTGGTTGACAACAGGGGAACCACTTCCGGCCAGCGCGTGGTGTGGTCAACCATTGTCAGAAGATGTGTGCACCCTTGTGAGGGCGGGAGGGGGCCTATGAGGTCCACGTGGACATGATCAAACCTTTTAGCTGGGATGTGAAATGGCTCCAAGGGAGATCTCGTGTGTCTATGAACCTTGGCCCGCTGACAAGCTATGCAGCTGTCGCCCACTCTCTAACTTGTTTGCGCAGGCTTGGCCATACAAATTTCTCTCCCACCATTTTGACCGACGCACGCACTCCCGGGTGTGCCAGAGAATGGATCGAGTCAAAAACGCAGCAGCGCCACGCGGCTGGAACCACCGGACGCGACCGCCCAGTGGAGACATCGCAGATTAGGGGGGGCATACCGTCTTGGAGCACCCTGTTCTCCGGCCTTAACCCTGTTGGTCCAGACTGGAGCGCGCGCACATCCGCGTCGCTAACCTGCTCCGCAGCCATGGCTGCATAATCTATCCCCACGCGACCGGGGCCGAGCGCACTTCCGCGTCGCGAACCTGCTCCGCGGCCATGGCTGCAGGGTCTACCTCCGCGCGGGCTGGAGCCCCCACGGCGCGCGAGAGGCAGTCCGCCACTACATTAAGTTTACCCACAACATGCTGGATATCAGTAGTAAACTCCGATATCGCGGCCAGCTGTCTCTGCTGCCGGCCCGACCAAGGTTCTGAAATCTTGGCCATCGCGAAAGTCAGCGGCTTGTGGTCAACGAACGCGGTGAAACGGCGTCCTTCCAGCCAGAACTGGAAGTGGCGAATGGCCAAGTGGACAGCTAACAACTCCCTGTTGAATGCGCTGTATTTTCGTTCGCTGTCGCGCAGGGTCTTACTGAAAAAGGCGAGCGGTTGTCTGGCTCCGGCTACATACTGTTCCACGACCGCCCCTATGGCCACATCTGACGTGTCAGTAGTGAGCGCCATGTGGGCCACTGGGACTGGATGTGCTAACAACGCAGCGTTTGCCAGGGCTGTTTTGACTTCAGAAAATGCACGCTCTCGCTCGGGAGACCATTCGACTTTATTTGTGGGTTTTTGTTTTTTTAGTGCAGCATACAATGGTTGCATGAGCTGCGCTGCGCGGGGGAGGAAACGGTTATAAAAATTCACCATTCCCAAAAACTCCTGTAACGCTTTGACCGTTTGTGGCTGGGGAAAATTCGTTACTGCGCGCACTTTGTCAGGCAGAGGGACCGCTCCCTCTGGGGAGACGCGATGCCCCAAAAAATCAATCTGCGTCACCCCGAACTGACACTTCGCTGGGTTAATTATTAACCCGTGCTCTGCCAACCTCCGGAAAACTGCCGTGAGGTAGTTTTCGTGTTCGTCTTCGGACGCACTGGCTACCAATATGTCGTCCAGGTAGACGAATACGAAAGGGAGATCACGCAAAACCGCATCCATCATGCGTTGGAATGTCTGTGCCGCGCCTTTAAACCCAAACGGCATGCGCAAAAACTCGAAAAGCCCGAAAGGAGTTATTACCGCTGTTTTGGGTATGTCCTCAGCGCGCACTGGGACCTGGTGGTAACCGCGTACCAAGTCTATTTTAGAAAAAACGCGCGCCCCCGCCAAATGAACTGAAAAATCTTGGATGTGCGGGATGGGGTAGCGGTCGTGCGCTGTAGCGTTGTTCAGCCTGCGGAAATCACCGCAAGGCCGCCACGAGCCATCAGCTTTTGGGACCATGTGAAGCGGTGAAGCCCATGGGCTCTTCGAACGCCTGATGATGTCCAACCTCTCCAGGTTGGCGAACTCCTTGCGCGCTATGGTCAGTTTAGCTGAATCCAAGCGCCGAGCTTTTGCGAAAACGGGCGGTCCGGTGGTAGTACTAAAATGTTCCACCCCGTGTTTAGCCACGGTCGCCGAAAATGTTGGAACCGTGAGTGCTGGGAACTGAGTGAGGAGTGTGTGGAACTTACCACCCGCAGCTGTGATGTTGGCTTGTGCTGTCGGCGGGGCCACTCGAGCTGTACAGGGAATAGAATGAAAAGAGAGTGCATTAACCAGGCGTCTGTTAGCAAGATCGATCAACAAACCATGTGAGCACAAAAAATCAGCCCCTAACATGTTGAAATTGACTGCCGCTATGACGAAAGTCCACTCAAATGTACGGCCATGTAAAGACAGAAGCAGAGTCCTCTCACCGAAGGTCTTAATCGCCGAGTCGTTCGCTGCTGACACCCGGGGACCACTGGAAGGCGCCAGCCGGTCAGCGTAGGAAGGTGTGATGAAACTCAGCTGGGAGCCCGTGTCCACGAGGAAATGCCTCCCCGAGTGCGCATCCCTCAAGTAGAGCAGCTTGTTCTCCTCTCAGAGGGCCGCAGCTGCTACCGACCCCTGGTCTTGGCGTTTCCCGAGCGCTTGAAATGGCACGGTGGAATGCACTTGCGTGCCCTCTCTGCGAAGCGGCGATGGTAGAAGCAAAGGACGTCGCCTGCTCCGTGTTTCCTGGCCCCTGCCGCCGCCATCGTTGGTGAGTCTGGTGCTGCAGCCTCTGGCCCCCTGCCATCTCCGGACGTTGCGCCTAGCTCCGCTGCTGCAGCCGCAGCCGCGCGCCGTTTATTGGCGTCGACGAGTTGTTGCGCCTCCTGGCCCAGCTCGTGGTAGTCTCGTCGGGCCAACAGTGGTGAACTGGCCAGGGTCACTCTCACCGCTGACGGTAGGGTCCTAAGGAAAAGGTGGGTGAAGATGAAGTTATCATCTTCGGAGTCTCTCAAACTCAACATCTTCCCCATCAGGTCTGCAGGTCTGTCACTCTCGAATTCAGTCAACGCCAGGAGCCCCTCTGCTCTCTCCTCCACTGAGGGGGTGAAGTAATGGATGAGTGCAGCCTTCAACGTGCTGTACTGGTCGCTGTCCGGCGGGTGGTTGATCAGGTTCGACACCCGCTGGGCTGTGTGGTTGTCCAGCTTTGCAACCACATGGTAGAACTTTGTGGCATCCACCGGAATCCTCCAGAGGTGGAACTGTGCCTCGACTGCGCTAAACCAGGAGCGCGGATAGTTCGGCCAGAAGTCCGGTAGCTGAACTGTGGCTGCATTCATTTGGCTGGCTCCTGACGAGTCTGGCTCGGGAGATTCGTCTCCGCTCATGATACGTCTTAGGGTCATCAGTGTGGAGAAGTGTGGGAAGGACGAGGCTGAGTTTATTTCTCAAGTCCAGTTTTATTCACATTCACATTCTCCAACATCCAAAAACAGAAAGAGAAAGGAATCCCCCATCCTCTGTCCCTTTAATACCCCAGGACATCAAAGCACACAGTCACATTGTCTCTTAATCCCAAATACAATGCATCTCCCTCGAGGTCTTCTCTTCTCCACCTAAAGTCCTGGTGGTCAGGAAATCTCTCACGGCCATCTCTCTGCATACAAAAGGCCAGACTTCACATCCTTCTGTTACCCCTAGGAGGTTCAGACCTTTTGTTCCTCTGAGACGTGAAGAATACCATAAGCATACAGTAATACACCTGTGAAGCATATGAAACCCACATATGTGCACCACAATATGAATATATAAACACACAGTGCAGAGCACTGTAGCTAGGTGGAATAAATATGTAGATATATAAACACACACAGTGCGGAGCATTGTAGCTAGATGGAATAAATATGTAGATATATAAACACACACAGTGCGGAGCATTGTAGCTAGATGGAATAAATATGTAAATATATAAACACACACAGTGTGGAGCATTGTTGCTAGATGGAGTAAATATATAAATATATATATAAACACACACAGTGCGGAGCATTGTAGTTAGATGGAATAAATATGTAAATATATAAACACACACAGTGTGGAGCATTGTAGCTAGATGGAACGAAACAGCACAACCGTCTACTTAGTTATCCTACATGGTGTGATTATGTACCCGTAAATATTCTCACCCTCCATAGCGACCGGTATTTTCCTAGTTGTATACCGGAGGGGACCATTGTGTAAGTCTATTGCGTCTTTTGCATTCAAAACTATTAGATTGTCATGTCTTTTTGCTATCTCTGCGAGCAGCCCTTCTTAGGTTGTACAGTCTGACAGCCGTAGGTAGGAAGGACCTGCTAAACCTCTCGGTTGTGCACCTAGGATGATGTAGTCTGCTGCTAAATGAGCTCCTCAGTGCATTCAGTATGTCCTGCATAGGGTGGAACTCAGACTCCAGCAGAGATGACAGTTTAGCCACCATCCTTCTCTCTCCTATCTCCTCCACTGGATCAAGGCGCTGCCCCAGGACAGACCTAGCTTCTTGATCAGTTTGTTCAGTCTCTTCTTATCGACTACTGTAATGCCACTGCCCCAGCAGACCACTTCAAAAGTGATGGCTGACGCCACCACCGTGCCATAGAATGTCTTCAGCAGCGCCCCTTGTACACCAAAAGATCTGAGTCTCCTCAGTAGGAACAGCCGGCGCTGTCCCTTCTTGTAGAGTGCGTCAGTATTGTGTGACCAGTCTAGTTTATTGTTCAGATGAACACCCAGGTACTTATAGGATGTCACCATCTCGATGTCTGTTCCCTGTATATTTACTGGTGCTGTGAGGGGTTGTCCTTGCCTGCGGCAGTCCACCACCAGCTCCTTAGTTTTCCTCGCGTTGATCTGGAGGCAGTTCCGATGGCACCAGTCCACGAAGTCCTGGATAAGCCCTCTGTACTCAGCTTCATCTCCGTTGGAGATGAGGCCAACGATCGCAGAGTCATCAGAGAACTTCTGTAGATGACAGTGTGTTGTGTTGTGTGAGAAGTCCGCAGTATAAAGGGTGAACAGGAAGGGAGCCAAAACCGTTCCCTGGGGGGCCCCCGTGCTACCGATGATCATGTCGGACACACAGTCCCGGGTTCTCACAAACTGAGGCCGGTTTGTGAGGTAGTCCAGGATCCATGATGACAGGTGCTGGTCCACCCTGCGCACAGCAGCTTGTCCTTCAGGATCATCGGTTGGATGGTGTTGAAAGCACTGGAGAAGTCAAAGAACATGATCCTCACCGCATTCCCGGGCTTCTCCAGGTGGGACAGAGAACGGTGAAGGAAGAAGATCACCGCATCCTCCACCCCAATGCCATGCTGGTAGGTGAACTGGAGTGGATCCATCGCTGGTCCCACCAGGGGGTGGAGGTGAGCAAGGAGCAGTCTCTCCAGGGTCTTCATCAAGTGGGACGTCAAGGCCACTGGTCTGTAGCTGTTCAGATCTTTGGGGTGGGAAGTCTTTGGTACAGGTACCACACAAGATGTTTTCCACAACTGTGGTACCCTCCCCAGCTTCAGGCTCAGATTGAAGATGTACTCCACAATCCCACACAGCTGGTCTGCACAGGACTTGAGGAGCTTCGCGCTGATGCCGTCCGGTCCCGACGCCTTCCTCGCCTTGATCTTCCTCAGCTCCATCCTCACCTGGGTCTTAGTGAGGGTCAGGTTGGGGGGCTGTGTGTTGGGAGTGGGGGGGGGTGTTGGTGGAGTGGGGAGTGGGCAGCAGGACTTGGTGTCTTTAGAGGCAGCAGTGGTTGTTGTGCAGTCAGGGGAGAGGGCGGTTGGTCAAACCTATTGAAAAACAGATTCAGATTGTTCGCCCACTCCCTACCCCCGTGGCCTGGGGGGAGGTATCTGGAGCCCAGAGATGGTTTTAAGGTTTCTCCAGACCCCGCTGATGTCGCTCTGTTGCAGCTTGTCCTCCATCTTCTTCCTGAAGCTGTCCTTGCCTTCTCTGATCTTTCTCCTCAGCTCCCTCTGTACGGACTTCAGCATCTTCCTGTTCCCCGACTTGAAGATCCTCTTCTCTCTCAGAAGTGTTTTTATCTCAGGGTTGATCCAGGGTTTGTTGTTTGAGCAACACCATATGGTCTTGGTGGGAATGGTGTTGTCCACACAGAAGCTGATGTAGTCCGTGATGGTGTGAGTGAGGCCATCGATGTCCTCACCATGTGGATTGCAGAGCTGCTCCCAGGCGGTGGTTTCAAAACAGCCCATTAGAGTGTCCATTGCCTCCTCAGACTAAAACTTCACTGTGCGCATGGCCGGAGGTCGTCTGTGCACTAGGGGTTTGTACACCGGCCGGAGATGAACCAAGTTGTGATCCGATCTCCCGAGTGGGGGGAGTTGTGATGAGGTGTACGCCTCCTTAGTGCCTGCGTAGAATAAGTCCAGTGTTTTATTGTCTCTAGTGTGGCATGTGACATACTGGGTAAATGTGGGTAGAATGGGAGACAGTGAAACATAGTTGAAATCACCTGAGATGAGGAGAAGAGCATCTGGGTGTTCTGTCTGCAGCCTGCCAGTTACTGAGTGGATGACGTCACGCGCTGTCCCAGCGTTCGCCGTCGGATTTGCATAAACAACAATGCAGATCACATGTGAGTATTCCCTCGGGAGATATGTAGGCCGCATGCTAACAGCTAGCAACTCAGTGTCTTTGCTGCAGTGTTGTTGTTTAACAGTGATATGTCCCGGTCTGCACCAGTTGTTGTTAACATACATTATCACTCCACCGCCCCTTGCTTTGCCACTGTCTGATGTTCGGTCTGCCCGTATCGCGTGGAAACCCTCCAGTTCAATGTTAGCATCTGCTGCTAATTCAGTTAGCCAAGTCTCTGTGAATAGAAACAGGCTACACTCCCAGTATATGCTGTCGTAGCGGGAAATAGCCGCTAGCTCATCTACCTTTCCTAGTAACGATCGTACATTCCCCATAACAACGGATGGGAGGGTGGGTCTGTACCTTATATTTCTTGCCTTCCGCCTTACTCCAGCACGGCACTCATGGAGTTTTCGCCTCAGTTCTCCCGGTATGTCGAGTTTTTCCGTTAGCACCGGGTGGCGCTTGAGTGCTAGCAGCTCTTCCCTGCTGTACTGTCTCCTGCTATAAACAGTGGCTCCGTCCACCGGCTCGGGAGACATTTGGGGCGATCTGTGTGTCCGTGATATATATGGAGTGAAAGGTGTGCCGGATCAGAGAGTTGTCACCGGATCAGAAGAGAGAGGAAGGAAAAAAAAGACTCAGAATTGAGCCGCTGTTGCAAAAGGCAGCCGACTCGTGTGGCGCCAGAAGAGAAAAAAAAAAAATGTGATGTGATGTGATGCTCACATGAAGAGACTTGTTTAAAAGAGGTGCAGTGGGCACATAGACAGCCCATTGCTATTAACTTTCATTTTCTGGCAACGCACCTCTGATCAACATAAAAGCACATCAAAATTCATTGGTGCACTATATCATTTGTGTGATCACATATGTACACATATTCTTACAGAGGGGCCAGGTTTTCTCAGGATCTGTTGTTTTCATAGTCTGAGTTTTAAAAATCAGTCACAATCCACTGCCTGACCTGTAATTTATTTTTCATGTGATAAAACACTAAATAGCATTTATTCTCATTTGCATTTTCACTTTTAATTGTGTATGACAAGCATACACATTAAGCATTTATTTATTTTAATCTTGTTATGACCTGAGCGCTGGGTTCTGTCCGTGCTCGGGCTACGCACAGCTCGCTGCCAGCCTTGACAGCTGTGGGTTGTATTCTGGCATCACTGGGCTCTTATTGTGAAGGCAATCGGTGGGGCTTCCGCCTGTCAAGGTTGGTCAGCTGTCTGTCATTACTGCTCGTTAGTGTTCGCCTTTATAAGGCGGGCACTGACGGCAGTTAGATCGCAGGAGTATCGTCGGATATCGTCCAACAATCCTCGTGAGGCCTCGTTAGACCTTTATGTCAGGTTCGTGTTCTTTCTGGTCTTGTCATAGTTTAGCTCGTAGTGGCTGGGGTTAGCCCTATGAGCCCTTGTATCGCTTGGTGTGTGTTTTTGCCCTTAGCGGCTCATAGCCTTGTGTTTTGTCTTGTTTTATTAATAAATTACCATCATTGCAAAACTCATCGGTGGACTCTTGGCGTCTTATGGTGATCCGCGAGGGTCACCGCATGAAAGTATACTCCTGCCAGACGTCTAAACTGAGACGCCACACCGAGACGCCTTTTTCACCGTGAGTTTTTGCTTTTTGGACGTTTGTTCTTTTTCTGTCTGGGTACGGTGTGCTGGAGGAATGCTGTCACGGAGGGGCCGCGCTCGGAGTCCGAGCCACGAGCTGGCGGACGTCCTAGAATACGTGGATGAAACGCTCATCTCTGCTTCCCTCCTCGACTACGATAGCGAGGTACGCTGGTACCTGATCTGTACATCTCCAGGACCCGGAGGCGTGATGGCCGGATCATAGCCGATCCTTCACACCCTGGTCACGTACTGTTTGCCCCCCCTCCCCTCAGGTAGAAGACTTTGGTCCATACAGACTAAAACCTCCCGGCACATGAATAGCTTTTTCCCCTCTGCCATCAGACTGCTGAACATTAAGTGACTTATTGACTCTCGTGCACTATGTACAGCAGCTCAACCAGACTCATGTCATTCATCACTGTTTTTCTGTTGCATTATCAACTGCGCTGTGGTACCCCATATTATCTGCTACTTACTAATTTATTTAAAACTGCCTTGACTAGTATTACTCATTATTACTATTATTATTATTATTATTATTACTTATTTTTCTACACTTATTGCATGTTTTTAGTCCTTTAGTTTTTTAGTTTATCTCTTTATCTCTTCATGTTTTTAATGTTGCAGCTTGGCACCGAGACAAATTCCTAGTTTGTGTACTACATGAACAATGGCAATAAATCTGATTCTGATTCTGATTCTGATTCTGATTCTGGTACCTGGACTGCGCTGAGGATGTGCTTAATCATCTTTCTCCCCGCTACGCTGACCACCCGAAAGTCGGCGCGAGGAGGGTTGACATCGCCGCACAGCGTGAGATACTCCGTATGTTGGAGGAGGACTACGGCAGGAAGCAGCGAAGGAGGCATCCTCGCTCCCCGTGCTGGGATCCCGCTCCTGCCCTTGACCTGGTCCAGGAGTTTGCGCCATCTGGGGGCCGACGACGACGTCGGCGCCGCGGCCCAGGCAATCCTCAGCAGAATCTCCGGCTGGACCCGCTGCCGGCAAAGCCCGTCAGCGAACCTCTGAGAGCGGCTCCACCTCGTCCTTCCAGGGGGCCCTCTGTCGCCATCCAGTGGGGAGAAGGAGGAACAACATCCCCTACAGCAGGAACCATCTCTTCTCTGGGAGAAAGGCAAGTGCATGTTAATTTATTACATCATGATTGTAACCTGCCTTGTCTGACTCCTGGGGGTGGAGTTCAGGGTTTGCAGCCCCCCGAGCTTCCTCCACCTGCTGTAGAGATAATGACCAAACCTGCTGCCTCTGTGTCCCCCCGTTGAGCAGTCCGCGACGCCAGGCCAACGTCGTCGGATGAAGAGGGGGCCTGCAGTGCCGGAAAGCCTGGATCCGGCCCTGCAGCCACGTCGTGGACGGAGGAGAAGAGCGGACTGCGGCCCGGAGCCTGAGCCGACGATGAAGCGTCCCTGGATATTCTCGCCGGAGCGGTCCGAGCCAGTGGGTCAAGGGTCCCCTGCCCCCACGCCATACGGGTCATCGGCGTGGACAGCAGCGCGGGAGGAACCTCAGGCTGCAGACGACATCTTGCCAGCTGCGGAGCCCGACGCAGCTGAGTTGGAGCCTGCTGATGAGAGTTGCCGCCCTGAACCTGGATCATCGAAGTCCTGGGTGGCAACAGAACCCGAGTGCAGGCAAGTGCTCCCTCTTGTGTCTCTGTCCCCTGTTTTGGAGCATTTTTGCCTGCCTCTCGGGGAGGCGAGTGAGGAGAAGCCACCTGCTGCGCCCGAGCTCGTCTCACTGGGTTCTGTTGCTACCAGTGATTCTGATCCCAGTTTTCTTGTTGTTTGTGAGCCCCGTTGCAGTGTCGCCAGCATGGAACCAGTTGGAGTCACTGGGTTGGAGGTCCCAGGTTCGGGGGTGGAGATCGTCAGCGGAGCTGCACTGACCCAATCGGGGTCCGATGTGGGCGCACCAGAGGCCCAATCGGGGTCCACCGCAGGTGCGATTCTGGCCCAATCGGGGTCCAACGTGGGTGCGCCAGAGGCCCAATCGGAGTCCATCGCAGGTGTGGTTCTGGCCCAATCGGGGTCCGACGTGGGTGCGCCAGAGGCTCAATCGGGGTGCACCGCAGGTGTGGTTCTGGCCCAATCGGGGCCCGACGTGGGTGCAGCTGGGACCCAATCGGGGTCCAGCGGAGGTGCAGCGCCGGTGTGGTCCGCGGACGGGGGGAGGAGCTGCAGACCTTTCGCCGTTGGACGGATTACGGGCTCATCTGCCCCTGCGCATCATCGCCGGGGGCCGTGGGGGTTCCTGTTCGCTCGCCCCGGCTCTCCCGAGTTTTGTCCTTGTCAGGGAGGCCGCCGCGGGCTGTTTTTCCCTGGGACTGGTGGCTGAGGGACACGGGTCGGCTGCCTGAGGAACTGCTTCACCGGTTCGGCGCCCCAGGTGGGCCACCCGATGTGTTGTGTGTTTCGTTGGGCGACCTGGTTCAGCCGCCAGAGGAGCGGACGTGCTGGGCGTTGGACTGTGGTGAGCCACCTGGTCATGTTCCGCCTCCCATGACCACCTGCCGGCCGTTGGACGCGGGGAGACCACCTGAACTGTTCCTATGGCGCCTGGTCTCCGCCGGTCAGCATAAACTGTCGGGGGGGAGGGGGGTAGTGGTCATTTTGTGGTGATGATCTGTCCCAGTGATTGTTCTGTTTTTTTTTTCTCCCTTGCTATCCTGTGTGCTTTGTGTTATGGCCATTTGGGTGTCTGCGGGTATTTGTTATGTCTTGCAGCTGCCCTAGTTTGTTTTGTGTGTAGTTAGGTATGAGCCAGTAATTGCTCTGTTTTTCTGTATTTGGTTATTTGAAAATTCACATGAGAATTCACACGGGTGGGAAGTCATTTTCTTGTGTAACATGTGGGCCAAGATTTAATTTTCTCGTGCTGTCCTGTGTTTTCTGTAACTGTTATTTGGGGATCCTTGGCAATATGTGTTATGTCCTACTGTTGCCTTATTTTCCTCCATGTGTATTTTATTTGATTTGAATATTCGGTATTTTGTCATTGTCCCGTATTTAGTTTTTCTGACCCAGTAATTCTGGGTTTTTTTTGTTTTCTCCATGTTATCCTGTGCAATTTTTTGTGATCGTTAGTTGGACATTTGATTTAATCTGAGTAGTTGGTATTCTTGTCATTGTCCTGTATTTAGTTGTTCTTGCCGGGTTTTGATTGTTTCTGGGTTTGGTCTCTCTCCCTCCGCACCTACCCCCAGCCACCCACCCTGGGGGGTGGGCAGGGTGGTCGGTGGGTGTTCTGAGCCCGCCCTTGGAGGGAGGGTACTGTTACGACCCGAGCGCTGGGTTCTGTCCGTGCTCGGGCTATGCACAGCTCGCTGCCGGCCTTGACAGCTGTGGGTTGTATTCTGGCCTCACCAGGCTCTTATTGTGAAGGCGCTCAGTGGGGCTTACGCCTGTCAAGGTTGGTCAGCTGTCTGTCATTACTGCTCGTTAGTGTTCACCTTTATAAGGCGGGCACTGACGGCAGTTAGATCACAGGAGTATCGTCGGATATCGTCAAACAATCCTCGTGAGGCCTCGTTATACCTTCATGTCAGGTTTGTGTTCTTTCTGGTCTTGTCATAGTTTAGCTCGTAGTGGCTGGGGTTAGCCCTATGAGCCATTGTATCGCTTGGTGTGTGTTTTTGCCCTTAGCGGCTCATAGCCTTGTGTTTTGTCTTGTTTTATTAATAAATTACCATCATTGCAAAACTCACCGGTGGACTCTTGGCGTCTTATGGGGATCCGCGAGGGTCACCGCATGACAAATCTCTCCTTAAAGCCCTTTTTCCACTAGTACCCAGTCAGCCCTACACACCTCTACACAGTTTTGCACGGCTCAGCATGGTTTTGTTTACATTACAGCTGAGTACTGCTGGGGGTGGGTGGGATTTTTTTTACAACAAAGCAGTGTCACACTCCCGAGACGTAAAACACGCGACACAAGAAAAACACAAGATGGCGGCTTACGAGGTGACTGCTCGGTGTCTGCTCGGTCTCTGGCTTTTGTCAGAGTAAAAGCGAAAAAGGAGAGCCAGAGAAGGGTACAGACAGCAAGACGAAACACTGTGGAAAAGTACTGGAGTGTTTAGGAAGCCATAGAGCCGAAGACGTGAGGAAACAAACTAGATCACATATGGAGGTAAACTAATGATTGCTATTGCTAGTTTGCTTTAAGTCTGCAGTACTACATTGTAATGTCTGCAAGTTATCACTATTAGGTACTAAAATATGTATGCTGTGTGTGTGTGTGTGTGTGTGTGTGTTTCAGATGGCTCTCTTGTGGGAAAATTACCGCTTCTAACCATGGGTCTGGGCGTTCAGCACAGCCTCGCACTGATGCCAGCCCAGCTTCACAAACGATCAGTGGTTACAGAACTTAAGAACGTCTGTAGAAATGTTTAGCTTTCTGTGCAACAAATTGCTCTGATCTGTGTGAAAATCATGGACAGACTGTTGAGACATCATGTCATGTACCTGCTCCAGCAGCACTGAGTCTGTGGTGGTGTCATGGCAAAAACTGTCCAGCTGCCAAAACTTGATCACCAGGTTGTAGTTATGGGGTTATGTTAGCCATAAAATAGATATTTCAACAGGTAAACAGTACTGAGTTAGGTATAATAAGATATATTTAACAATTATGATGTATTTTAGGCCAAAACAAACTTGATCTAGGATTAAAAGAAATTAAAATAATGCAGTCACAAGGTTACATGGAAAATACTTGATTTACTAGATACATGTAGATACTGTAGAAATATATATTCTCTGCATCAGCAATGTTCTATATATACACTACCGTTCAAAAGTTTGGGGTCACCCAGACAATTATTTTGTGTTTTCCATGAAAAGTCACACTTATTTACCACCATGTGTTGTAAAATGAATAGAAAATATAGTCAAGACATTGACAAGGTTAGAAATAATGATTTGTATTTGAAATAATAATTTTTTCCTTCAAACTTTGCTTTCGTCAAAGAATCCTCCATTTGCAGCAATTACAGCATTGCAGACCTAACATGATTGCACAAGGGTTTTCTAATCAGAATCAGAATCAGAAAAAGATTTATTGCCAAGCACATTTACAAGTAAATAACAGGTAAATATACGAGGGATTTGAATTGACACTGAGAACGTCATGAATGACATTATCAATGACGGGGCAGCCATGGAGGCGCCTGTCAACAGGAGGGGAACAGGAAGCAATGGGGGAGAAGGGGGGGGGGGTAAACACAATAGGAGAGAGAAAAAAGCATTGTTTATCAGAATATAGTTCATATATGACCGATATTATGATTACAAGAAAAAAACTCTCAATGCACAATTAGCAGACAATAGAATCCACACAATGACACAAAGAGAGCAGTGGATGAATATCTTCAAGTCAGTATAGTGTATCAGTGTGTGTGTGAGTGAGTTGAGTGCAATCAGTGGCAATCAGTTGGAGGACAACAAAAGTCTCTTCCCGCAGCAGATGTTATGACTACAGTCTGAAGCAGAGGGCACATGTCCTTGAGCACGGCAGATGGAATGGTTTGCCAGACAGCTGTCCTTGAGAGTCAAATGCCACCCTCCAGTGTTATGAAAACAAATATACTGTAGATTATCTGGAGGACTGAGTGCTGAGGGCGCCGAAAGAAACAGGTCGAACAGCACTGACTTCAGAGAAAAAACTTTCTATTCTCTTACAGATTCAGTGCTCCAATCCTTCATGGCCAGGCATTGAAATCGATTCATGGACGGCTCTCAGCGTGATCGTGATGTAATCCATCTTCCTGTACAGTTCTCCATTAGCCACTGTCAGAGTCCTGCCCAGTTGGTCAATTTGATGAGTGAGCCTCGCCGGGTCCGCTTTTTGATCGGCTCTATCCATCTTGTTCAATTTGCGGTACACCAGAACAATCCCAGATCCAATCACTAGAATTCCGATGACCATTGCTCCGAAAAGGTATAAATCTTCAATATCTTCGATAGAAAGATCACACAGGCACAAGAGTTTCCAATTGCTTGTGTCCTTCAAATAACCCGCAGCAGCTGTTCCTGCGGGGCAGATCGGCTCCCCCGAGCCAGATTTTCTTGTTGAAAAAACAGTGTCAATTGCGTTCAAAGCCCAGCTTATTAAATCCATAATTTCGTTCGATAATCAGCAGTAAAGACACACAGACAGACGATAGCAAGCTGGGATCCAGTCAGTTAGGGAAGGAGAGAGATAAGGAGCGGCGCTGGAGCTGGGAAGAAAAGCGTCTGCTCTCTTTGAAGGGAGGAAGTGAAGTAAGTGAAGTGAAGTAATCATCCATTAGCCTTCTGACGCAATGAGCAAACACATTGTACCATTAGAACACTGGAGTGATAGTTGCTGGAAATGGGCCTCTATACACCAATGTAGATATTGCACCAAAAAACAGACATTTGCAGCTAGAATAGTCATTTACCACATTAGCAGTGTATAGAGTGTATTTCTGAATAGTTTAAAGTTATCTTCATTGAAAAAAAGTGCCTTTCTTTCAAAAATAAGGAAATTTCTAAGTGACCCCAAACTTTTGAACGGTAGTGTATATACATGTAGCATTGCACTGGGAATTTTGACAATAAACCTTTGCACGTTTTGCAGATCTGTCTCCACTTTTATGTGTGAAGGTTACCACCAAGTGACATAACTTAAATACAAAGAGATTGGAAAAGCTGTCAAAGAATAATCCAGCAGTTTGAGAAATCACTTTTGGTTTAGTATAAGTCTGTCAACAGAATTATGAGCCATAAAGCAGTTTGTGTTAAAATGTTAATTCCCATTAAACACTAACCCAGCGGTGTCCAATCATGTGCCATTGTGGGCCAAGATCCTGCAGGTTCTCTCTTCTACCCAATCTGTTCAGCAGGTATTTTCACTGATCAGCAGTTAGTGGAAGAAATTCAATGGAATCTGCTGATGAAGACACTGGTTGGAGGTAAAGCCTGCAGGTCTTGGCCCTCCATGGCACATGATTGGACACCCCTGCCCTCACCCATTATTAGAAAATACAGATGCTAATATGGCCCAGAATTCCTCCATATACTGGTACTAACACTAAAGTGTGCAGTGTCTTCTGCACTGGCACATCCAACAATACCGTCTTCAATTAATAAAATAACTGTTTTTGGTTACTTTTTCTTAAAAATGAGCCATTATTTTCAAAGTCTCTGATAAATGGTTTGTACTGTTGACTCTTTTCCCACCGATGTCTTAACAGACAAAATAGAAATGTCACGCCATGCCGCTCATCTGCGGCGCCACCTGCTCGCACACCTGCACATCATCAGCGGCGAGGGATATAAGCCGTCTCGCCCTGAGCTTCGGCCTGAAGCCGTCAGACTTCCCCATGCATCGCTGTGAGTTTCTTCACCCTCAGCTGATTACTCTGGTAAGAAGACCTTACCTCCTTTTCCTTCCCAGTCTGCTCCCCTGTGCACAGGTGGATTCCCCGGTGGCGGACGACGCCTCTCCATCGCCTGTTCCTCGCTGCTGCACCGGGTTCTGCAGGTGGCTGTCTACTGGACCTTGTCCCTTGTTGTGCCAGTCATCTGTCCTCTCCAAGTAAGCTCCTCTCTCACTCTTACATCTCCTGTGTTGGTGTGTGCCCGTCACCCTTCTCCTTGTGCTTTTCCCATAGGGTTGTCCGGCTGTACGGCCTCCTGCCTCTGTGCCCGAAGCAGACGCCGCCATCAACACATTTACATCCCGCAGACACACCTTCATACACTCCTGTTGTTAATAAACTATTTGAACTACTCTGAGCCTGTGTGTGTGCGTCTCCTGAGCCGTGCGTTATGTCAGTACGGCTTCAGCAGAGCGGCTCGGCAGACGGCGGGCTCGCACACCGGCTTACCACTCTCGAGGCTCGGGTGGATCAGATAGCTTATCAGCAACAGGTGATCCTCAATCAATTAATAAATATTAATAACCGATTGGGCCGCTTGGACCCCCAACAGCCGTTCCCCCCGGCTCGTCAGGGTGGCGCGGCTCCTGCCGCTCCAGTGGCCGTCCAGCAGGCTCCGGCGGCACCAACTCGGCTCACGCCCATTCCGACCCCCGCCCGCTTTAGCGGAAAGCTCGGCGGAGCGCGGGGGTTCATAATGCAATGTGAGTCCGTGTTCCATCGTGTGCCCGGAGACTTTCCCTCAGATCATAGCCGGATTGGTTATATCGGGAATCTCCTGGAGGGGCGAGCATTAACTTGGACCTACGCCGTAATGGCGAGGCCCAGTTATGCCACCCTCACATATGACCAATTCGTGAGACGCTTCCTGGAAGTCTTTGACCATCGGTCGGCTTCTCGCCCTCCAGCAGGGAAGCCGGTTGGTAGCGGACTACGCGGTCGACTTCCGGGTAGCGGCGGAGGAATTAGGCTGGGAGGAACGCTCCCTCTGCGGCCTTTTCCTCCGCAGTCTCAATGATGATCTGAGGGATGAACTGGCTGGGCGGGATATCCCTGAGGCGCTAGTGGAGCTAACATCCCTTGCCATCAGTTTGGACAACAGGCTGCACGAGCGCTCCTCGGGACAGAAGTCGTCTTCTTCTCGCCCTCGTGGAGCCTCGTTGCGCCTGCCCCAAGCTCGCCCCCTGGCGACGCCGCCACCACCGCGCCCCGAGGAGTCAGAGCCGATGGTGACGGGCTGGACAAAGCTCTCTCCGGCAGAGAGACAACGTCGCCGTGAGTTAAATCTCTGTATGTATTGCGGAGATAGTCAACACACGGTAGAGCTTTGCCCACAGAAGCCAAACGGCGGGGTCCGCGAGTCACTGAAGGGGGCCTCGCGGACGTCAATCGGTTAAGTCCCCTCACACAATTGAAGCTGCCCATCCGTTTCTGCCACAACCCCACTGGGCATCTCACCCACGCACTGGTGGATTCGGGCGCAGAAGGCAGATTTATTTTACAAAGTCTGGCAACCCGATTGGGCATCCGCTGTCAGGCACTCAGGAACCCCGTCTCCCTGGTCAACCTCTCTCGAGCCTCCCTTGGGAGAGTTACACACCAGACCGTCCCCGTCCCGGTTATTATCTCTGGAAACCACCGGGAGGAGATAACCTTTTACGTCCTGCCCAACTCTGTGTTGCCCGTCATCCTGGGGTATCCCTGGCTACGCCTCCACAACCCCGTTCTGGATTGGAAGTCCGCCGGGGTGTCGGCATGGAGTACGTTCTGCATGGGCACCTGTCTTCAGTCCGCTGCCTGCTCTCCGTCCGCTTCTCCCCCTCCTACGGACGCTGCACCCCCAGACCTGTCCCTGGTGCCACTGGAATTTCACGACCTGGGTATGGTATTCAGCAAATCCAAGGCGATGTCTCTCCCTCCTCATCGGCCCTATGACTGCGTAATCAATCTCCGCCAGGGGGCACCCTTACCTTCTGGACGACTCTACAGTCTATCGGCGCCGGAGAAGGAGACAATGAACTCATACCTCAAGGAGTCACTGAGAGCTGGGATTATCCGCCCATCGTCATCACCTGTGGGGGCAGGATTCTTCTTCGTTGGTAAGAAGGACGGATCCCTCCGTCCTTGCATTGACTATCGTGCCCTTAATGACATAACGGAGAAGGATCATTACACCCTACCCCTCATGGACACCGCTTTCCACTCCCTCCAGGGGGCGACTTGGTTCACCAAGCTGGATCTACGCAGCGCATACCACCTCGTCCGGATCCGGGAGGGAGATGAGTGGAAAACAGCCTTCCGTACCCCGAACGGCCACTTCGAATACCTGGTGATGCCGTTCGGATTGACCAACGCTCCAGCCGTCTTTCAGCGCCTCATCAATGACGTCCTCCGGGATTTCATCGGCCTTTTTGTGTTCGTCTACCTGGATGACATACTCATCTTCTCCAAGTCCAGGGACGAGCACCAAGTCCACGTGAGGCGGGTCCTCCAAAGACTGCTGGAGAACCGGTTATACGTGAAGGCTGAGAAGTGTGAATTTTATGCAAAGACAACATCCTTCCTTGGGTTCATCATCTCACACGACCAGGTGCTTCTGGACCCAGAGAAGGTGAAGGCGGTGGTGGAATGGCCTACACCTGTATCGAGGAAGCAGGTGCAACAGTTCGTTGGGTTCGCGAACTTCTACCGCCGCTTCGTCCCAAATTTTGGCACCATCGTCGGCCCACTGACCCGCCTCACGTCCCCTAAGGTCCCGTTCCGGTGGACCGAAGAGGCTGCAGCTGCTTTTCAGGCGCTGAAGGTGGAGTTCTCCTCCTCCCGGGTCCTTAGCCAAGTCAACCCCGCGCTGCAGTGCATCGTGGAAGTGGATGCTTCGGACACAGGAGTGGGGGCGGTGCTATCCCAGCGGTCGCCAGACGATGGTATCAAACGGCCCTGCGCCTTCTTCTCCCGGCGCTTGTCCCTGGCAGAGAGGAATTACGACATGGGTGACAGAGAGCTCCTTGCCATCAAGCTTGCGCTATAGGAGTGGCATCACTGGCTAGAGGGGGCGGACCTGCCGTTCGTGGTCCTGACGGACCACAAGAACTTGGAATATCTTAGATCTGCCAGGCGCCTGAACGCCCGCCAGGCGCGCTGGTCCTTGTTCTTCGCCAGGTTCCAATTTACCATCACCTTCAGGCCTGGCTCCAAGAACGGCCTGCCCGACGCCCTGTCTAGGCAATTCGCCCCTGAGGAGTCGGAGGACACGGTTCACACCATCCTACCCAGGTCGTGCGTCATGGGAGCCGTCACCTGGGACATCGAGAGCAAGATCCGGAAGGCGCAGGAAGTGGAACCTGACCCTGGCGGCGGACCGGGGCTGTTCGTGCCATCCACGGTTCGAGGGGAGGTATCCACTGGTTGCACACCTCCAAGCTCACCTGTCATCCCGGCTCCTCCCGGATGATTGACCTCCTCCTGCGGTCCTTCTGGTGGCTGGGCCTGCGGAGGGATGCTGCCCGCTACGCCCGGGCCTGTCCAGTTTGTCCCACCAATAAATCGGGTAATGCCCCTCCAGCGGGTTTGCTCCAGCCTCTGCCAGTCCCTGGCAGGCCCTGGTCGCATATCGCCCTGGATTTCGTCATCGGACTCCCAGTCTCGAACACCTACGACACCATCCTGACCATCGTGGACCGCTTCTCCAAGGCGGTACACTTCGTTCCTCTACGAGGTCTCCCAACTGCCCTGGAGACGGCGGACCTCCTCATCCAACACGTGGTCAGGCTGCATGGGATTCCGGTGGACGTGGTCTCGGACCGAGGGCCCCAATTTTCATCAGAGGTTTAGAGGTCGTTCTGCAACGCCTTAGGAGCCAAGGTGAGCCTCTCCTCCGGCCATCACCCCCAATCCAATGGGCAGTGTGAGCGGACCAACCAGGAGCTGGAGGCTGCGCTCCGCTGTGCAACGGCGTCCAAACCTACGTCCTGGAGTTCCCACCTCGCCTGGGTTGAATACGCCCATAACACCGCTCGCTCTTCTGCTACAGGGATGTCCCCCTTTAAGGCATCCCTGGGTTACGACCCCCCGCTGTTCCCGGCGCAGGAGAGTGAGGTAACTGTCCCCTCAGTACGGGCGCATCTCAGGAAGTTCCGCTCCATCTGGGCGTCAGCGCACAATGCGCTTTTACGCACGGCGGAGCGCAACAGAGCCGTGGCGGACCGGCACAGAAGACCTGCCCCGGCGTACAGAGTTGGTCAGCAAGTCTACGTGTCGACCCAGGACGTGACTTTAAAGGGCGAGAGGAGGAAGCTGGCACAGCGCTTTATGGGTCCTTACCCCATCACCAGGATCGTCAACCCGGTGGCTGTGCGTGTAGCTATTCCCCCCTCCCTCCGCATCCATCCCACCTTCCACGTGTCCAAGGTGAAGCTGGCAGTCTCCGATCCCCTTTGCCCTCCTCCTGCTGCACAACCCGCGCCCCGGATGATTGGTGGCCATCCGGCCTGGTCCGTCGCCTCCATCCTGGACTCCCGGCGCCGGGGTCGTGGGTTGCAGTACTTGGTGGACTGGGAGGGCTATGGGCCTGAACATCGACAGTGGGTACCCTCGTCGTTTGTGTTGGACCCGTCGCTCATCGCTGATTTCCACCGAGCGCACCCAGAGAAGCCATCGCCAGGAGGCGCTGCTAGAGGGGGGAGTACTGTCACGCCACGCCACTCATCTGCGGCACCACCTGCTCGCACACCTGCACATCATCAGTGGCGAGGGATATAAGCCGTCTCGCCCTGAGCTTCGGCCTGAAGCCGTCAAACTTCCCCATGCATCGCTGTGAGTTTCTTCACCCTCAGCTGATTACTCTGGTAAGAAGACCTTACCTCCTTTTCCTTCCCAGTCTGCTCCCCTGTGCACAGGTGGATTCCCCGGCGGCGGACGACGCCTCTCCATCGCCTGTTCCTCGCTGCTGCACCGGGTTCTGCAGGTGGCTGTCTACCGGACCTTGTCCCTTGTTGTGCCAGTCATCTGTCCTCTCCAGGTAAGCTCCTCTCTCGCTCTTACATCTCCTGTGTTGGTGTGTGCCCGTCACCCTTCTCCTTGTGCTTTTCCCATAGGGTTGTCCGGCTGTACGGCCTCCTGCCTCTGTGCCCGAAGCAGACGCCGCCATCAACACATTTACATCCCGCAGACACACCTTCATACACTCCTGTTGTTAATAAACTATTTGAACTACTCTGAGCCTGTGTGTGTGCGTCTCCTGAGCCGTGCGTTATGTCAAGAAAATCATGATGCAAACACATAAGTCACTAAATTGTTTATTACAATCAGCAGCAAATTCCAGATTATACAGAATGTGCAAAATTCAAACTGTAAAAAAAAAAAAACAACTTAGAGTGGGTCACACACACCAACCACAAAGCCTCACTGAGAAGCAACTGGATGTGCCGCTCAAGCTGGTCCTGGTTCAGCAGATCTTCAGCCTGCATCCCTGTAAATAGTGATGCAAGGTCCGGTTTGGGTGGATCGTTTTCCTCTTGCCTAGACAAAAGACAGAAATGGGTGGTGGTTAATTAAAGCAAGCTTAAAACATATTTGGGAAATACACTTGTTGGTAAAAGCCAGTGGTGGAATATGACAAAAAGTGTTTCGTTGTTGTATTTAACCACAATTTTCATGCAGCTGCACTTCAGTAAAGTAGATTTTACAAGGACTGGGTTATGTTTAAAATCATTTGTTTTTACTGTGGCCTCAGGAATCAGAATGAGTTGATACATTCACTTGAATGGAATATAGTACTTTTTTTTTTTTGTAACTTAGATTTTTATTCATTTTTCATCATACATATTACATTCAGATCACCGTCTACATTTAAAAAAAGGAGCTAGAGTAAGAAAGAAAAAAAAGAAAAGGGGGGGACAAATGTTGGAGCATCAAGTTTTTAGTTTTCATCTCTTAATTCTTCTGGTTTTTCCAGTGTCTTTGGTTATTCTTTCAATTTCTGTCTCGTTGTTGCACTTTGTAGTGTGTCCATTTCTGCCATTTTTTTTCATATAGTCCTTCTTGTATTCTTTGTCGATATGTTAGTTTTTCCATCATACGTATATCCTCAACAATATCAGTCCATTGTTCTTGGTCAGGAAGAACTTCTGATCGTTTTTTTACATGCAATCAACAAGATTTTAACTAGATATCTGTCCTCAGCCTGTATTACATTGTCTCTTTTAAGATCACATAAGTACATCAGGTTACAGTTCATTGGTATATTATATCCTAATATCCTCTGTATTGTCACATGTATAGATTTCCAGAATGATGAGATTTTGCAGCATTTCCAAAACATATGTGAGGGGTCTGCATTTTGAGCCCCACAGCCCCTCCAGCATAAAGATTGGGTATTTGTATATTTTCTTTGAATCTGTGGTGTAATGAAAAAGCGAATCAGGTTTTTCCATCCAAATTCCCTCCATGTCCTTGAATTTGTTGTGTTTTGTGTTTTCCATATTTCCTGCCAGCTTTCTTCTGTTATGCTTAAATTTAGCTCTTTCTCCCATTTCTCCTTTATATAGTTACTTGAATGTTTGTTTGCCATAAGTTTCTGATATAGCTTTGAAATAATTCTTATTTTATTTCCTGCATATGAGCTTAAAATGAATTGTATAATCTCGCTCACATCTGTTTGGAGGTTATGCCTAATCTTCTTCATATAATAGTCTCTCATCTGCAGATATCTGAAGAATTCCGATTTTTCTAGTTTAAATTTTCTTTTGATGTTTACAAAGCTCCCGAGATCTTTTTTTCCGATATTGCCCCATGCCGTGATTCCCTTGTTCACCAGATTTTTGTATCCCCCATCTTGCTTTGCCGGTTCAAACTGACTGTCAAATGCTACCCATTTCAATAGTTTTATGTCTTCCTTTATATTATACTTTTGTACTATTTTATACCACAGTTCTAAAGTAAATTTAGTGATTGGGTCTATTTGTTTGATTTGCTGATTATGCATCTTTATCTCCTATTATGCTTTGTACTGGGAGTCCCTCAATTTCCTTTTCCATTTCTTTCCATTTTGCCTCATATCCTCCGTCGCACCAACATATGATATATCTTATTTATGCTGAGTAGTAATATTCCTTTAGACTCAGTAGGCCCATGCCTCCTTTCTCTTTTGGTAACTGGAGAGTTTTATATTTCACTCTTAGTTTTTTACCTCCCCAAACAAATCTCGATATCATTCTGTCCCACTTTGAGAACTGGGCACCTGGAATCTCTGTTGGTAGAGCCTGGAAGAGGTAAAGTAATCTAGGTTGTATGCTGATTTTGACTGTCTCAATTTTTGAATTCAGATCCATATTTAAGATTGACCATCTATCAATATCTTTTTTTATTTCTTGTTCCAACCTATCATAGTTTGCTTTATAAATTTTGCTTAGATCTTTAGGTATGCTCACTCCAAGGTATTTTATTTCTTTTTGTTTCCAGTTTAGTTTGATCTTATCAGTTATCTGGTTTAGAGGGTTATAGTGGAATGTCAGTATTTGTGTTTTTGTTATGTTTATCTTGTATCCTGATAATTTTCCAAAATTTTCTATCAAGTTCATCATTTCCATTATTGATTCATCTGGTTGTTCAAGGTAAACTATAATATCGTCTGCAAATAGCCCAATCTTGTGTTCCGCTCCCTTTATTGTTACACCTTTTAATTTCTTATTTTGTCGTATCGCTTGAGCCAGTGGCTCTATGAACAGAGCAAACAAGGTGGGCGATAGGCAGCATCCCTGCCTGGTTGATCTTGTATATTTACTTTGTCTGTTAAGCTACCGTTTATCTTGATTCTTGCCACAGGTTTTTGATACAGCGCCTTTATGCATTGTACTGATTTTTTGTTAAATCCAAAGCGTTCCAGCACACTATATAGGAATTTCCAGTTAACCCTATCAAATGCTTTTTCTGCATCTAAACTCATTATTACTGTGCTTTTCTTTTCTTTATGTATTTGATTAATTATATGTATTGTTCTCCTGATATTGTCATGTGTTTGGCGTCCCTCTATGAAACCAGTTTGATCATCTTCTATCAATTCCGTCAAGAATGTCTTTATTCGTTTACATATAATTGTTGTATATATTTTATAATCCACATTTAATAAAGAGATTGGCCTATAGTTTCCGCATTGTTCTCTATCTTTCCCTGGCTTTAAAATAACTGAAATAATGGCTTCGTTCCATGATGGAGGTATTTTGTTGTTGTTCAATGTCCAATTAAATGACTTTAGGAGCTGTGGCCTGAGTTCTTCTATAAACAGTTTATAAAACTCAGATGGGTACCCATTACTACCTGGTGATTTACCATTTTTAAGTGACTTAATCACATCTCTAATCTCTTGTGTTGTTATTTCTGCTGTTAGCTTTTCATTTTGTTGATTTCCTATTGATGGCAAGTCCAATGTGCATAGAAATTTTTTAATATCCTTAGTATTTGTTTCTTCAGGTTGCGAGTATAGTTCTTGATAGAAATTATGGAATATTTATTCGATGTTTTCTGGGTTAACTGTGGTTTTATTTGTGATGGGGTCTTTAATCTTAGATACATTATTCACTGTTTGTTGTTTTCTTAACCTTTTTGCCAGCAGTTTTGTGGCTTTTGGCCCCGTTTCATAATATTTTTGCTTTAGATATCTATTTTTCCTTTCAATTTCATCTATTTGTGCTTCTTTTATTTTTATTTTTTCTTCTTTAATTTCTTGGTATATTTTTGGGTCATTTGTGTTTTGATGTTTACGTTCTAGTTCCCTCAGTCTCTCACATCTTTGTTCATGTTTCCAGTTTAGACTTATTTGCTTTTCCTGTTTCAACAATTAATTTACCTCTTAACACGGCTTTTAGTGCATCCCATAGTATTGTTGGGTCCACTTCTTCATTGTCATTCTCTTGGATATACTCGTTTATGTTTACTTTTATTCTTTCTTTCATTTTCTCATCATTTAACAGTCCTACATTGTTTCCATGTTGTTTGTCGTTTTCTATTGTTTAAATACAGTATATTTCCATGTATATAGGATTATGATCTGATATTTCTGCCCCTCCAATCTGACAATTTCTCACCCTGTGTCTGTCACCTTCATTCATAAGGAAGTAATCTATTCTAGAGTGTACTTTATGGACTGCTGAATAATGTGTATAGTCTTTTTCGAGTGGGTGCAGGTCCCTCCATATGTCTACCATACCCATTTCTGCCAGTGAGGTTCTTATGAACTTTGTTACATGTTTTTTTGTCTTCTTAACACTTGTTGTGTCAACTTCATGATCCATGACAGCATTTAAGTCTCCTCCACAAATTAGGACTCCTTCACTGTGTGTTGCTATGAGATCAAATAGATGTTGAAAAAAACCCTTGTCACTTTCTGGTGGGGCATAGATGTTCACTAATGTGATCTGCATACCATCTATTCTTCCCTTTATTATTACATACCTGCCTTCTTTATCCTGGATTTCTTGTTCACATTCAAATTGTATTTTATTTGAAATTAGTATCATAACCCCCCTTTTAGTTCTTCCCTTAAATGAACTGTAGTAGGAGTTCTTATAGCCAAATCTCTTTAGTTTCTCATGTTCTGTCTTGCTCAAATGTGTCTCTTGCATAAATATAATTTTGGCTTTTTCCTTCTTGAATTTTCTTATTATTCTTTCCCTTTTAACAGGTGAGTTCAGACCATTCACGTTTAATGTCATTATCTTAAGATTTTTACCCATATTCATGTTTTTCCATTTTTTTAACTTGTGCTCCTAACCCCTTTAACATCAAAACTAACACATATTTATATAAAAACACATTAACAAATCTCAACCTCCGTACTTTGGGCCTTTCTTCTGCCCACTGGTCCCTGTTGGTGGGTGGAGGGAATGACCTCACAGAGTGAAGGGCCCTCCCTAGACCTGTATTTACTATCAAAGTAATAGTCATTAGTCTAGAAATGTCCAACAAAAATCACTTAAACTTCTCCTAGCCGTTTGTTTCTCTTTTACCTTGTCTTCTTGGCCTTCATTTCTTCTGTGTCTTTCTTAATCTTTGTTATGATCTAGGCTTTCAGTTGAAAAGTTGAAAGTCTTGCAGCTTTTCCTGGGCCCGCTGCGCCACGTCTCTCCCCCGTCTTCTGCCGCTCACTTGTCTCCACTCCGGCTGTCGTGATGCGTTCAGTGTCGCCGCTGCTCCAGCTCCTTCCTCGGGCACGCTCACCACAAAGCCTCGCTCCGTCAAGTCCCGCGCTGCCTCTCTGGCTGTGTTGTACGTTTTTACGCCGTCATCCCAATGAATCCTCATCTTCGTTAGCGGCGTTTGGAACCTAATTTTTTTCTCTTTCAGCGTTTTTTTAATGTTGGCATATTTCTTTCGCTGCTGCACAATTTCTGCCAGGTAGTCATGATCAAAGAATATCTGTTTGTCACCGATTCGTATCTTTTTTTTCCACGCTTGTGTCAGGATTCTTTCCTTTATGTCATATTTCAGAAAGTTCACCACAACTGACCTGGGTGTAGAGTTTGGATTCGGGTTCTGTGCCGAGGCTCTGTGCGCTTGTTGAATCTGCAGAGCCGCTTCACCGGGCAGCTCCAGCTCTTTTTTAAAGAAATGATCCATGAATTTCGTCATCGAGTTGCCTTCAATGCCCTCCGGGATCCCGAAGATGCGTATATTGCTCCGTCTGGACCTGCTCTCCAGGTCGGTTATTTTTTCCTGCATCTTCTGTGTTTGTGTCGTCAAGGTCTGCAGCCGCTCGTTTGCCTCGGTCTTCCAGTCTTCCAACTCCGATATTCGGGCCTGTGCTTCTGTCATACACGCCCGCTGAGAGCGCAGCTCCTCCATGTTTTCTGTTAGTTTGCGTTCCATTTCTCTTCGGAGGCCCATAATTTCCTCCTTCATCTCTTTTTTTCAGCTCTTCCTTAAGAGCCGCTAAATCCTGTTGGAGTTGCCGCTTAAAGTCTTCCAAGTCTTTTTTTAATTCTATACCTAAATTGGCGATGCCAGTGTTCATAGCCTCGAGTTTGGCGTCCTCCATTTTCTCTGCTGTAGTTGTCTCGTTTCCCTGGGCCTCGTGCACAGCGATTTCTCCTGTGTTGTTGAAGAGGGATTTCTCAGTTTTACCCTGCTTTTGTCCGTGTGCCCGGCTTCTTCGTGTTTTCATCCCTTGGTTTATTGGTTCATTTATGTCGAGTTGGCCATTTACCAATGATTTTTAATCCGACTAGAGAGAGCTCTCTGTTTAAGCGTTATGTCTCTCCGCCATCTTCCCGGAAGTCAAATCTAGTACTTTAACTGAGGGTGTGCATCACCGAGTATGGAGTCGCTCAGTCAAAATATATAATTTTCATCAATAAAAGTTTAGCCACCGCTCTGTCACTGCTGTGTCTCTTCTTGCCTTGGCTTCAAGTGTATGCGGTGTTTTGTACTTGTATTGCTAAAATATAAAAGGATGCAGTACAATGGGTCTCATATTTGTAATATGTCCTGCTATTATAATACTGCATGAGTTTATTGATGACAGACTATAAACTACACATATAAACTAAATTATAATGGTGACTGAACAACTCCCATTCCCCAAAGTGCAACATACACTCTTATGAATATAACTCACAAAGGATCACACAAGTGATCTGACAAAAAAAAAAAAAAAAAAAAAAAAAAAAAAAACAAATATAAACAAGCGGTTTATTTTACAGTTGATCTGCCATTCATTTTCAATTCTTCTGTAATTAATATTCACACAATCAAATAAATCTCAGTTCAGTCCCTTTCATATTAAGTGGAAAATGTGCTACTTTAGTTTTGGCACTTTATCTATACTTTAACTAAAAAAGCAAAGGATTTCAGTACTTTCCACAGTGACAAGGTCTGTTGTTGGGTGGCTCCTTTTCCTCTTGGCTAGACAAAAGACAGAAATGGGTGGTGGTTAGTTAAAGCAAGTTCAAAACATGTATTAGGGAAATACACTTGTGAAAGCCAGTGGTGGGATGTGACAAAAATGCTTCATTTCCCTGACAAGTGAGCACCCCAGGATGCATTCTGAACATGTACAAGTACATTTTCAATCCAGGGATTTATGGTGGAACAGAAACAGCACGATAACACTGTTCCAACACTGTTTTTGGAAAATCCACAGAATAGGTATGTGGGTTTATGATGAGGCTTTAGGAAATTATATGAATCACTTTATAAATCACTTTATAAATCATTGGTTTGAAAATGCACTTGAATATGTTGAGATTTTGGAGCCTGGGGTCCTCTTGACCTGTATCCAAAATATAAACACAACATGCTGAGGGAGGCAGACCCCTGGCATGTGGAAACAGATTCTAGAAAGAAAATACACACAACTTAATGCACAGCACCAAACTGCAACATGTACACAAACCAGGATTTTAACCAGGATTAACATATTTCATCATTTTGCTCTCACAAGCGAATACTTCAGACAAAGCAAGCACGAATCAGCAGAGTTGGCTACTAGCTAGCTAGCGCTCCCCGCTAACATTTGTAAGCCAGCACAGAATGGCATTGTATTGCTTAAAAAAAGTGAGCTTGCCACCAATAGGATAAATAAGCAAAAAGATGCACAATATCACAAAACACTCACCATCCATGGTTCTCTCACTTTCACCTTCAGCTTCTCCCTAGTCGGGTTGTATCCTGGGCTGCCATCTGTTTTGTTGCGGGTTGCTCCATGTCACTCTGGGTGCTATCCACCAAGCACAGAAAAGTCCACACCTCTTCGTTAGACCATGGTGTAGATTTCCGTGAAACCTGTGAAGCCATCTCTATTAATATTGTGTTTACTCAGTGAACTTTTGCAAATGGCGGTTTGGAGATTCTGCAGAAGATGGACACTTTGATGATGCTATGCCCTGACCAATCAATGGCCTGCAGTCTGTTGATGTCACATTTTCAGCCCGACTCAGCCCGGTTAGTACCCCCTTGGGGTATGAAAAAATTGGTATGAAAAAAGTACCTGGTACCAGGTACTAGGTACTAATGGAAAACCTTACAAACTGGGTAGAGTAGAGTAGAGTAGGGCTGAGCGAGCCCTAATGGAAAAGGGGCTAAGTGAACTGACGAACAGAGACTGTGTTTCATTAGTTTATTCAGTGACACCAGAGGTGTGGAGCCACCATGACAGATTAGAAAACACTGCTGGATCTTTTACTTGTTTTCATTTTATAAAACACCATTGAGTATCCAGTGTGAGACAGAGATGGCACAGCTGTATCTCTGTAATGATGATAATCTGTCTTTAAGTGCTCTGATTTATTTGTTCCTGCTGCAGATCTTTTGGGTGAGGTTGCTTTTATTTGGTAAACACAATAAATTCAGGGTTTCTGCTAGTAGCATTTCTGCATGGCGGGCCGCAATGCCAAAAACTGAGCCACCACCCTAAGAAATAAAAAAATAAAAAAATAAAAAAGAGCCTCACAGGAGCAAATTTAAAAAAAAAAGAAAAAAGAGCCACAAAGGAGATGCTAAAGAGCTGCATGTTTACCATCCCTGACATATATTTTTGCTAAAAACATAAATTAAGAACTGTCACTCCGCAAGCATGCAGGCAAACAACAGGAGTCAAAACGGTCACTCTCCGCATCGGGTGCTGTCGGAGTCTGGAGCGTGCCACTCTCAGTTTCATCTGACATCAGTGTATCTAGTGTTGCTGTCTGAGACAAAACTGAATCTGTGTACTCAGTCCCCTGATGTCAGAGTGAAGCATGAGTGTGCTTTCAATGAAGAAAACAGCAGAAGAGGTATGTAACCAGTGAAGGTAGTGGTAGGTAAATTATACCGAGGCTTCGATGCTGCTCTCACTCTTCCCGAAGCAGAATGATTAGAAACACTGTTGGAGTTCGTGTCAAAACACCAATGTCATGCTTTACCCTTTATTAATCCTTTATTATCCGAGAGGTTAATCCTCTCGGCGCCACACGAGTAGGCTGCCTTTTTGCAACAGCGGCTCGATTCCGAGTTTTTTTCCCTTCCTCTCTTTTTTGACCAGTCTTTTTTTTTCACCCCACTTATATCACGGACACACAGATCGTCCCAAATGTCTCCTGAGCCGGTGGACGGAGCCACTGTTTATAGCAGGATACGATACAACAGGGAAGAGCTGCTAGCATTTAACCGCCACCCGGTCCCATTGGAAAAACTCGACATACCGAGAGAATTGAGGCGAAAGCGTCTCGGCTGCCGGGCTGGAGTAAGGCAGAGGACAAAAAATATAAGGTACAGACCCTCCCTTCCATCTGTTGTCATGGGAAATGTACAGTCGATACTGGGAAAGTTAGAGGAGCTAGCGGCTATCTCCCGTTATGATAGCACTTACCGGGAGTGCTCTCTCCTTTTGTTTACTGAGACGTGGCTAACTGAACTAGCAGCAGATGCTAACATTGAGCTGGAGGGTTTTCACATGATACGAGCTGACCGAACACCAGACAGTGGCAAAGCTAGGGGCGGTGGAGTGATAATGTATGTTAACAACAACTGGTGCAGACCGGGACATATCACTGTTAAACAACGACACTGCAGCAAAGACTTTGAGTTGCTAGCTGTTAGCATGAGGCCTACATATCTCCCGAGAGAACACTCACACGTGATCTGCATTGTTGTTTATGCAAATCCGACGGCGAACGCTGGGACAGCGCGTGACGTCATCCATTCAGTAACCAGCAGGCTGCAGACAGAACACCCAGATGCCCTTCTCCTCATCTCAGGCGATTTCAACCACGTTTCACTGTCTCCCATTCTACCCACGTTCACCCAGTATGTCACATGCCACACTAGAGACAATAAAACACTGGATTTATTCTACGCAAACACTAAGGAGGCGTACACCTCATCACAACTCCCCCCACTAGGGAGATCGGATCACAACTTGGTTCATCTCCGGCCGGTGTACAAACCCCTAGTGCACAGACAACCTCCGGCCATGCACACTGTGGAGTTATGGTCTGAGGAGACAATGGACACTCTAAAGGACTGTTTTGAAGCCACCGCCTGGAAGCAGCTCTGCGATCCACATGGTGAGGACATTGATGGCCTCATTCACACCTTCACGGGCTACCTCAGCTTCTGTGTGGACAAATCAGTTCCCACCAAGACCATACGGCGTCACTCAAACAACAAACCCTGGATCAACCCTGAGATAAAAACACTTCTGAGAGAGAAGAAGAGGATCTTCAGGTCGGGGAACAGGGAGATGCTGAAGTCCATACAAAGGGAGCTGAGGAGAAAGATCAGAGAAGGCAAGGACAGCTTCAGGAAGAAGATGGAGGACAAGCTGCAACAGAGCGACATCAGCGGGGTCTGGAGAAACCTCAAAACCATCTCGGGGCTCCAGAATACCTCCCCCCAGGCCACGGGGGGGCAGGGAGTGGGCGAACAACCTGAATCTGTTTTTCAATAGATTTGACCAACCGCCCTCTCCCCTGTCTGCACAACAACCACTGCTGCCTCTAAGAAATCAAGTCCTGCTGCCCACTCCCCACTCCACCGACACCCCCCCCCACTCCCAACACACAACCCCCCATCCTGACCCTGACCAAGACCCAGGTGAGGACAGAGCTGAGGAAGATCAAGGTGAGGAAGGCGTCGGGACCGGACGGCATCAGTGCAAAGCTCCTCAAGTCCTGTGCAGACCAGCTGTGTGGGATTGTGACGTATATCTTCAACATGAGCCTGAAACTGGGGAGGGTACCACAGCTGTGGAAAACATCTTGTGTGGTACCTGTACCAAAAACTTCCCACCCCAAAGACCTGAACAGCTACAGACCGGTGGCCTTGACGTCCCACTTGATGAAGACCCTGGAGAGACTGCTCCTTGCTCATCTCCGCCCCCTGGTGGAACCAGCGATGGATCCACTCCAGTTCGCCTACCAGCATGGCATTGGGGTGGAGGATGCGGTGATCTTCCTCCTTCACCGTTCTCTGTCCCACCTGGAGAAGCCCGGGAATATGGTGAGGATCATGTTCTTTGACTTCTCCAGTGCTTTCAACACCATCCAACCGATGATCCTGAAGGACAAGCTGCTGCGCGCAGGGGTGGACCAGCACCTGTCATCATGGATCCTGGACTACCTCACGAACCGGCCTCAGTTTGTGAGAACCCGGGACTGTGTTTCCGACACGATCATCAGTAGCACGGGGGCCCCCCAGGGAACGGTGCTGGCTCCCTTCCTGTTCACTCTTTATACTGCAGACTTCTCACACAACACAACACACTGCCATCTACAGAAGTTCTCTGATGACTCTGCGATCGTTGGTCTCATCTCCAACGGAGATGAAGCTGAGTACAGAGGGCTTATCCAGGACTTCGTGGACTGGTGCCATCGGAACTGCCTCCAGATCAACGCGAGGAAAACTAAGGAGCTGGTGGTGGACTGCCGCAGGCATGGGCAGCCCCTCACAGCACCAGTAAATATATAGGGAACAGACATCGAGATGGTGACATCCTATAAGTACCTGGGTGTTCATCTGAACAATAAACTAGACTGGTCACACAATACTGACGCACTCTACAAGAAGGGACAGCGCAGGCTGTTCCTGCTGAGGAGACTCAGGTCTTTTGGTGTACAAGGGGCGCTGCTGAAGTCATTCTATGACACGGTGGTGGCATCAGCCATCACTTTTGGAGTGGTCTGCTGGGGCAGTGGCATTACTGCAGCCGATAGGAAGAGACTGAACAAACTGATTAAGAAAGCTAGCTCTGTCCTGGGGCAGCGCCTTGATCCGATGGAGGAGATAGGAGAGAGAAGGACGGTGGCTAAACTGTCATCTCTGCTGGAGTCCGAGTTCCACCCTATGCAGGACATACTGGATGCACTGAGGAGCTCATTTAGCAGCAGACTACATCATCCCAGGTGCACAACCGAGAGGTTTCGTAGGTCCTTCCTACCAACGGCTGTCAGACTACAGTAAGCAGGGCTGCTCGCAGAGATAGCAAAAAGACGTAACAAACTAATAGTTTTTTGAATGCAAAAGATGCAATAGACTTACACAATGGTCCTCTCCGGCATACAACTAGGAACATACCGGTCGCTATGGAGGGTGAGAATATGTATGGGCACATAATCATACCATGTAGGATAACTAAGTAGTCGGTTATGCTGTTTTATCCCATCCAGCAACAATGCTCTGCACTGTGTGTGTTTATATATTTACATATTTATTCCATCTAGCTACAATGCTCAGCACTGGGTGTGTTTATATTTATATATCTATATATTTATTCCATCTAGCTACAATGCTCCGCACTGTTTTTTATATATCTACATATTATTCCATCCAGCTACAATGCTCTGCACTGTGTGTCTGTGTGTGTGTGTGTATATATACTGTATATCTTATAGTAATGTGTACATATGTATATTAGCTGCTCTTGCTTGCTTGTTTTTTTTCTTGCCTTCTGATTGTTGCTCTGAGTGTTGCTATCCCTGTGCTGTTGCAATCCTGGAATTTCCCCGTTGTGGGACTAATAAAGGCTTATCTTATCTTATCTTTATTGGCTCAATATGTTTTGATGCTTTTATTGGTTTATAGCATCTCTTTGTTTGTGTAGACTTAGTCCAGTTTTAAAATAAAGGTTTCTAAATTAACCCAAACAAACATTTTACTTTTCCTATTCTGTCATTTATAGCAGTGACAGAAAAGAAAACTGAAAGCTGTTCATCATTCTGATAGATTTTGTCTGCCGTTACTAAATAACGATTATCAAGCCTGCTGTCTCATTTTTATTTATTTATTCACTGTGGAGGCATTTATCTTGGTTTCAAATCAGTAACACGGACAATAGTGAGTCACTTAGCAAACAGATGTGGTTAGGCTTGATATGCAGGCTAACTGAGGCAGAGGCAAGGAGGACTGAATTGTTGAGGATTTACTGTACTTCACTATAATATTATAAATTAGGGCTGCAGCTAACAACTATTTTGTGTCTCAGGTAATCGCTCACTCTAATCGATTATTCGAGAAATCAAATACTTTTTTTAAAGAAACTTGCATTGACCAACACATGCGGAACTTTCTTTTCTAAAGAGTAGTAGTAATTGTAAAAAAAAACACTTAATGATACAGGTACACATTTATTACAATGCTTATTGCAATGTTTATTGCATAGAACGTAACTTTAAACCTTACGTTACACCATAAAGTTCCGCTCATTCTTTGGTCATATAAGCATAATTAAAGTAGCTGACTACATTCTATTCATCTTCACTCTATCACTCTATAAAAACAAGAAATCTGTGTGTGTCTGTCTGTCATGCTTCATAGGACATCATAGGATGGCCTATGATCTCTGCCTGAACATCATAGGATGTCCTATGAACTAAGGCATTATAGGACACAGACAAATGATGTCATATAGACCATATGTTTTTGAACTTAGGCATCATAGGACACATAGACAAATGTGTCTTTATGATGTCATATAGACCATGTGTCTTTTAACTCAGGCATCATAGGACACATAGACAAATACGTCTTTATGATGTCATATAGACCATGAGCTCAGGCATTATAGGATGACTCACGATGCCTATGATGGCACATAATGCCTGGACATCATAGGACATCCTGTGAACTCAGGCATCATAGGGCACATAGACAAACATGTCTTTATGATGTCATATATACCATGTGTCTTTGAACTCAGGCATCATAGGACACATAGACAAATGTGCCTTTATGATGTCATATAGACCATGAACTCAGGCATCATAGGATGACTCGTGATGCCTATATGACGGCACATAGACAAATGTGTCTTTATGATGTCATATACCATGTGTCTTTGAACTCAGGCATCATAGGACACATAGACAAATGTGCCTTTATGATGTCATATAGACCATGAACTCAGGCATCATAGGATGACTCACGATGCCTATATGACGGCACATAGTGCCTGAACATCATAGGACATCCTGTGAACTCAGGCATCATAGGGCACATAGACAAACATGTCTTTAGGATGTCATATATACCATGTGTCTTTGAACTCAGGCATCATAGGACACAGACAAATGTGCCTTTATGATGTCATATAGACCATGAACTCAGGCATCATAGGATGACTCACGATGCCTATATGACGGCACATAGTGCCTGAACATCATAGGACATCCTGTGAACTCAGGCATCATAGGGCACATAGACAAACATGTCTTTATGATGTCATATATACCATGTGTCTTTGAACTCAGGCATCATAGGACACATAGACAAATGTGCCTTTATGATGTCATATAGACCATGAACTCAGGCATCATAGGATGACTCGTGATGCCTATATGACAGCACATAGACAAATGTGTCTTTATGATGTCATATACATCAAGCCTACAGCACATAAACAAATATGTCTTTATGATGTCATATACATCAAGCCTGCCTTCGTGTCTTTATGATGTCATATACAGTGACAGACATCAGGCAACATGTCTTTATGATGTCATACATCAAGGCTGCCTTCATGTCTTTATGATGTCATATACAGTGGGTCCATGCTAGAAAGCCTCTTTTTGTGATGAAACACGGGAGACTGCACATGCTGAAACAAGACCTTAATTATGGTACTACACATACTACAGTGGAATGTGAGGAGTCTTATAGTGAGTTCTTTACCAACTAGAAATTGTTCCATAGGTAGTGTGTGTACAGGAGACATGGCTTCAGCCTCACTTAGATTTTGTTTCTCCAGGATACAGTTCAATCAGACAGGATAGAATTAACACTGTAAATGGAGGAGGATGTGTCACTTTCATTAAAGATGGCCTGGCGTATAGAGTGATTCCCTCCCCTGAGGATATAGAGTGTAATATTATTGAAATACTGTATGTAGGCCAAGTGGACCAGGGAATATTAAGCTGATTATTCCAACCCATGTAGGAAGTTAACAGCAGATATTTTCAGTGTTATGGCAGGGGAAGGGCATATGAAAGAGGTATGGTGTGGAGACTTTAATGCCCATGTGGGGAAGCACACATGCAGATAACAATGGAAATGTTGTGGAAGAGATGTTAGATGAAAGATCGTTAATTTGTCTAAAGAGTGGTGAAGGTACCAGGGTGGATGTGCACAGGGGCACATTATCATGTATGGACCTGACTCTGGTATCTGATTCTTTAGTGAGCACCTGTGAATGGACGGTTATGAACAGGACAACTATGGGAAGTGATCACTTCCCAATACTTACAGTCATTAAAATGGAAGTATGTATATAAGAGGGAAGATGTTGTACAAGGTGATGTTTTGACAAGGCAGATTGGAGAAAATTTAGGCAATACTGTGTTCAGTCGTGTCATTTGGTAACGTTAAAAGGTGGCATAGAAGAGTGTTCAATTCAGGTAACCAATCATATTCTGAATGCTGCAATAGCAGGTATATGTAGGCTACCTAAGAAAACAACACAGGATAGGAAGGAGGTTGTACCCTGGTGGAATGACGAATGTAGTATTGCAATAAAACAGCAAAACAAGGCATTCAGACAGCTGAGGAAGAATATGACTAGTGAAAACTTAATAGAGTATAAAAAGAAAAGGGCAGTAGTTCGAAGGATTATTAAAAACAGGAAAAGGTCAACATGGAGAGAATTTTGTTCCACCCTTGGTAGGAAAACAGAACTAGGTGATGTCTGGGGTGTATTTAAAAAAATGAGTGGGAAAAGGTATCAGTTAAAATTCCAGCTTTAGTGGAATTGTATCAGACATTGTATCTGTATCAGACAAAGAAAAGGCGGAAGTCCTAGGTAGAGCATTTGCAGCAGTGCATAGAGGAGACCATCTTGGTGAGAGTCATAGACAGTAAAGGCAGGATAAACTCAGAGAAAATGCAAACTTAAAAAATGAAGTGAAAGAGGACATGACTGTGTTAGATCTCGAGCTCACAATGTCAGAGCTTAAGAGAGCTTTGCAAGATAGTGGATACACAGCTCCAGGATATGATCAGTTAAGCTATACTACGTTCTGGCAGTTGCCTATGCAACCAATGCAACTGGTGCTGAAATTGTTTTAACAGGATATGGAAAGAGGGGGATATCCCAAGTGGGTGGAAAAGGTTGTAATTTTACCATTTAATAAACCAGGGAAAAATCCAGCTCATCCAGGCAACTACAGGCCAATAACATTAACATCACATTTAGGGAAATTGGTGGTTGGATGTATAATTGGATAATGGATTTTTTTTAACACATAGGACAATTAGGGTTAAAGTAGGATCAGAAGTTTCTCATGACTTTGAAATAGAAAATGGTGTTCCTCAGGGGAGTGTGATAAGCCCTGTTTTATTCAATATAATGATCAATGACATGTTTGAGGATCAAGAGGGATCCATCAAAACAGCACTATATGCAGATGATGGAGCCATATGGACGAGGGGAAGAAATGAGAAATGTGTGTTCAGAAACATAAGGAAAGCAATGGAGAAAGTGGAAAAGTGGTCATATGACTGGGGATTTAAAATTTCAAACAATAAAACTTGCTATATGACTTTCACAAAAAAAATGCAGGACTGATACAGAACCATTAACATTATATAATCAACCAATAGAGAAAGTCAGTGAGTTCAAATATCTAGGATTGTGGTTTGATAGTGCATACACATGGAGAGTTCATGTTGAAAATTTGGAGACAAAATGCAAAAAAGTCATTAATCTCATAAAAGCTGTAGCTAGACACAAATGGGGTGCAGATAAACAGACATTAATTGACATTTACAGAGCGCTAATGCGATCGACAATAGACTACGGATGCAGGATTTATGGAGCAGCTGCAAAGCCGACTCTGGAAAAAATAGAATGCAGCATAGAGCGCTTCGCCTGTGCATTGGAGTCGTCAAAACAACACCAAACAATGCAGTTTTAATAGAAGCAGGAGAAATGCCAATGGATTTGAGAAGAGATAAACTCGCATTATCATACTGGGTCAAGCTGAAAGGAAGTGACGAAGCAAATATTTCAAAAACAACACTACAAGACTGCTGGGAATACTCTTAATTTCCAGGGACATGGGTTTGGGTGGACAACTGAAAGAAGGACCAGAATGTATGGGCTGCACACTACTGACATAGCTAACACCAGTCCAGTGAGTAATGTTCCCGCTTGGCTGTTTCTGGGAATAGAAGTAGACGTTAGTCTGCTAATGAGGAAAAAGGATTGGCGTATAAGTGAAGTTGGTGTTACTGTAAAACAAGCATTTACCTCAGGAACAATTACTATAACTTCTTACAGCTCTATACTGACGGTTCAAAGAATAAAGAGGGCTCTGTTGGAGTTGGAGTATACATCCCAGAATTTAAAGTGACCATCGCAAAAAGACTCTCCGACAAATACATCCATGTTTACAGCAGAGATGATGGCAATAATTATTGCTTTGCAGTGGGTGGAGGAGGTCAGAGCGGACCAGGTGGTGGTGTGCACAGACTCACTTGCAGGGCTTAAAACCATACAGACACTAAAATCTACAAGAGAAGACTTGGTGCTTGAGCTATATCACAGTTTATTTAGGGTACACATGGGTGATGGAGAAGTTCAGTTTTGTTGGGTTCCTACACATGAAGGGTTGAAAGGGAATGGCTGTGCAGACAAATTAGCAAAAAATGCTCTTGGAAAAGCGATAACTATACCATTGTCTCTTGGAAAAGGTGAAGGGAAAGCAGTAATCAAGAAAAAAGGAATTGAGCTATGGCAAAAAAGATGGGATGAAGATCATAAAGGTAGATTGTATTACAAAATACAAAAATCTATTGCAATAAAGAATTTCATAACAACCAAAAGGAGCGAAGACATCATTACGACTCAGACTGGATCACATAGGTTTAAACGGCACTTTATTCACCATGGGGAAAAGCGAAAGTGACAAATGTAGAGAATGTGGAGTAAAAGAAATGTCGAGCACATCTTATTACACTGTCACAAATACGGAAATGAAAGACAGATAATGGAAAATGAAGTTCGAGAGGCTGGTAGGGAATGGGATTTAACTGGGATTCTGGGAACACACGGAGATGGAGAGGCAATATGAATCACGAGAAGGGCGCTTTTCTCTTTTTTAAATAACACAGGATTAAGTCATAGAATTTAGGGGTCGGGCTCAGATGACATAATGCTACTCACTCTTGTACAGTAGGTGGCGGTATGCACCTTTCAGTTGTTTGCTATCCGCCAATAACCGTGAGAAGAAGAAGAAGAAGTTCCAGCAGTACATCGCACCCGTCTGAGACAGGAGGACACCCTTCACCAGCATAGGGTATGACAGACTTTAAAGCACGTTTCTAGGACATCATAGGACGGCCTAAGATCTCTGCCTCATCATCATAGTGTGTCCTATGAACTCAGGCATCATAGGACGACTCACCATGCCTACATGACGGCAAATGTGTAACCTTGATGAATGCCAGTCTACACTACAAATATGTAAAATGCCAAGCAAAGTGCTGATTTTCTCCGGGTGTTCCGGTTTCTTGGTTTCTACGGGCATGCACGGGCCTTCCTGAACAGGGTCGAAAGCCACTTTTTCAGGATCGTGCCCATGAACTGGAATTACGACGCACCTATCCCTCAACCAGTGGTCTGAATGAAGAAGAAGACCCACCAAATGGAGAGCAATAGAATGAGGAGAACTGCTGCATGTCAGAAAGGATGCCGTGGACATGAAACACCTCAGGTTCTACCAGTACGCCGCAGGCATGACTGTGAACAACACAGCCATCTGAGAAAGGAGGAGACCCTTCAGTGGTCTGAACGAAGAAGAAGACCCACCAGATGATGTCTATATGACGGCACATAGACAGAGCACATGACTCCCTACAAGACATATACGTATATAGACACAGGAAAGCATGATGTCTTTATGATGTCATATACAGTGATGCCTGCCTTCATGTCTATATGAAGTCATATAGACCACAATGTCCTAGGCTTGCCTTGATGTCTTTATGATGTCATATAGACCATCCCTCACCTGTTTGTTGCAACATCTGTGATTGGTGTCAGTGCTGGATGCACTTTCCTGATTCCACGAATCACACTCACACAATCTCACAACATGTTTCCATTCACCTTGTGACATAAACAGTTTCCAGTAAGACCCTGCTTTGCCATGACTGTGAATAAGTCACAGGGCCAGTCTTTACAGCGCGTTTGGTGTTTTCTGCACAACAGATTTCTTCAGCCATAGCCAATTCTACGTTGCTGTGAGCAGAGTTGGCAGATCAGTCTTCACATCGTATTCTTGCTCAAGATGAAGAAACTAAGCAAAAGCGTCGCTTTCTGAGCAATGTTGTTTTTAAAAGAGGTGCTGACACAGTAAAAATGTGTAACCTTGAAGAATGGCAGTCTACACTACAAATGTGTAAAATGCCAAGCAAAGCACTGATTTTATCCAGGTGCTCCGGTTTCTTGGTTTCTACGGGCATGCACGGGTCTTCCTGAAGAAGGCAGAAAGCCACTTTTTGCTCAGATCTATTTTCATGATCCTGTCCATGAACTGCAATTATGACACACCTATCTGGTCGGTGGCGGTAATGCACCTGTAAGCTGGTTGCCAACCACCAATCAAATCTAATAGAAGAAGAAGAAGAAGAAGAAGAAGAAGAAGAAGAAGAAGAAGAAGAAGAAGAAGAAGAAGATCCACCAGACGGAGAGCAATACAGTGAGAAGAACTGCTGCATGGTTCCAGCAGTACGCCGCAGGCATGACTGTGAACAACACAGCTGTCTGAGACAGGAGGAGACCCTTCAGCAACGGGCATGCATAAATACTTGCTTATACTTGGTTTCTACGGGCATGGACGGGTATGCATGTATGTACACTCACCGGCCACTTTATTAGGTACACCATGCTAGTAACGGGTTGGACCCCCTTTTGCCTTCAGAACTGCCTCAATTCTTCGTGGCATAGATTCAACAAGGTGCTGGAAGCATTCCTCAGAGAGTTTGGTCCATATTGACATGATGGCATCACACAGTTGGTGCAGATTTGTCGGGCACATCCATGATGCGAATCTCCCGTTCCACCACATCCCAAAGATGCTCTATTGGATTGAGATCTGGTGACTGTGGAGGCCATTTCAGTACAGTGAACTCATTGTCATGTTCAAGAAACCAGTCTGAGATGATTCCAGCTTTATGACATGGCGCATTATCCTGCTGAAAGTAGCCATCAGAAGTTGGGTACATTGTGGTCATAAAGGGATGGACATGGTCAGCAACAATACTCAGGTAGGCTGTAGCGTTGCAACGATGCTCAATTGGTACCAAGGGGCCCAAAGAGTGCCAAGAAAATATTCCCCACACCATTACACCACCACCACCAGCCTGAACCATTGATACAAGGCAGGATGGATCCATGCTTTCATGTTGTTGACGCCAAATTCTGACCCTACCATCCGAATGTCGCAGCAGAAATCGAGACTCATCACACCAGGCAACGTTTTTCCAATCTTCTATTGTCCAATTTCGATGAGCTTGTGCAAATTGTAGCCTCAGTTTCCTGTTCTTAGCTGAAAGGAGTGGCACCCGGCGTGGTCTTCTGCTGCTGTAGCCCATCTGCCTCAAAGTTCGACGTACTGTGCATTCAGAGATGCTCTTCTGCCTACCTTGGTTGTAACGGGTGGTTATTTGAGTCACTGTTGCCTTTCTATCAGCTCGAACCAGTCTGGCCATTCTCCTCTGACCTCTGGCATCAACAAGGCATTTCCGCCCACAGAACTGCCGCTCACTGGATATTTTTTCTTTTTCGGACCATTCTCTGTAAACCCTAGAGATGGTTGTGCGTGAAAATCCCAGTAGATCAGCAGTTTCTGAAATACTCAGACCAGCCCTTCTGGCACCAACAACCATGCCACGTTCAAAGTCACTCAAATCACCTTTCTTCCCCATACTGATGCTCGGTTTGAACTGCAGGAGATTGTCTTGACCATGTCTACATGCCTAAATGCACTGAGTTGCCGCCATGTGATTGGCTGATTAGAAATTAAGTGTTAACGAGCAGTTGGACAGGTGTACCTAATAAAGTGGCCGGTGAGTGTATGTATGTACTAGTTTAGATTAAAAACCAATTTATGAGAAAAAAGTAGAAAACCACAAGAAAATGACTTCCGGTTATGGGGGCCATGTAGGAAGACGTGTTTCACACTGCTCTGCTCCTAAAAATAAAAATTAGGCTAAAACTCTCTTAATTGGAACAAAAACCTATCCCAGCGTTTAGGCGCGGATATGGTAAAGACTAAGGCTGGGAAATTAGGCGGAGGAAAAAGTAATTCGACAAAACAATCCAAACTAACAGACTTCCACGCTCATGACGAAGCAGAAAAGTCTCCAGAGACTATGGCGGAGGATGTAGCCAGCGGCAGAGCGGTAACTGCTGAGGAGGGGACAAGTGCGGTGCTTGCTGCCATCAGCTCCATGAGAGCAGACTTTTCGTCTAAATTTGATGGGATTATAGCAGCGGTAGAAGGAATGAGAAAGGAAATAAGCGACTGTATGGAACGAGTATCACAGGCAGAGCTCCGAATTTCAAGCGCTGAAGATGACGTCACCAGCCTACAATCAAAGGTGCAAACACTGGAATTAAAATGTAAACGTCTGGAAGATAATGTCCTGGACTTAGAATCCCGCTCGCAACGGAATAATTTGTGGCTGGTGGGTCTCCCGGAGGGAGCGGAGGGACGGGACTCATGTTCCTTTTTGGAAAAGTGGATTCCAGAAGCGCTGAACAACGCGGACCTGCAGTCATTGGTCGTCTTAGAGAGCGCTCACCGAATCGGCCCACCGAGAGATAATAAGACACCACCGAGGATGCTGATTATGAAGTTCCTCAGCTACAGAGACAAGATGACGGTCACCAACGCGGCGCGAGCTAAAGGGGAAATCAAATACCAGGATCAACAGGTGCGGTTCTACCCAGATTTGGCCACAGGAATTCAACAAATAAGGAGGCAGTTCGACCCCCCACCCGTAAAGAGCTGCGCAACCTCGGGATTCATCACGCAGTGATTCATCCGGCAAGACTGCTGGTCACGTATAAAGGGAGAACCCACACCTTCAAGACCCCTCAAGAGGCGCAGGAGCTCATTAAGCAGATCCAAAAGGAAACTGGTGGGAGCTAAGCATGAACATGATAAAGGTAGAACATTTAAGCATTTGTACAGGCATCTGATTGATCTGAAACATATAATATGTCTACAAAATACAGTTGAAAAAATTACAGAAGAGAGTTAATGTCATAAAAAATAGTAGTAGAGTCAGGGTGATTGAGAGGAGAAAGAGGTAGTGGTTTAACTGATCCTTGCAGGTGTGGAACAGTCACTAGCTATAACGGGAGATGGAATTTTTTTTGATTTTGGGGGGATTACCACGAATGTGGGGAAAGGGAATTTGTTTTTGTGTAGTTTGTAGGATGAATGTTCAACCACCCATGTTTTTGCTTCTCTGTATGAGCATGTTTATATTGCAAGGTAATCTTAAACTCCTTATTGATCATAGATCAAAGCGTTAATCTTAATTTAACTTCATGGAATTGCAGAGGTCTACAAAATCTAAAAAAAAACTTAAACAAGTTATGAATAAAATAAAAGACATAGATTAAAAAATTGTATTTTTACAAGGAACTCATCTAATAGAGGAGGATGTAAAAAGAATTAGGAGAAGATGGCAAGGAAATGTGTTCACCTCATCATTTTCATCCCAAGCCAGGGGAGTTATGACTGTCATACATAAAACAGTCCCATTTCAAGTGAAAAATGTAATTGGAGACAAATTAGGAAGATATCTAATCATCCAAGGATCTTTGTTATTAGAAAATATAAATCTGGTGAACTTATACAGTCCCAATACTGATGATCAAAACTTCTTTGTTAATTTATTTCTTACTTTATTATCACTTACAGGGCAACATATAATAGCAGGGGATTTTAATTGTACATTGAATCCCAGTATAGATAGATCAACAGGACTGGACTGTACGCACAATGGATGCAGGATGACCATTAATCATTTTATGAAAGAATTGAGATTGCTAGATATATGGAGAGAAATGAAACCACAAGTCAAAGCCTATTCTTGTTATTCTAATACCTATAAGACATTCTCACGTATTGACTACTTTTTGATCTCCACAGAATTAAGGTCCAAGATTCAAAACTCTTTCTATGATAACATCGTGATCTCTGATCATGCACCCTGCTGTCTAATATATGTAGATAAGAAATTGACAAAGGATCCAGGTAGGTGGCATTTTCAGCATAAATGGCTTCAGGATGAGAAATTTGTTAAGTACATAGAAAATCAGATGAGTTCTTTGATATTAATACTACACAAACATCAGCATGTATAAAGTGGGAGGCTTTCAAAGGTTTTATTAGGGGGCATATTATTAGTTATACAGGTTCAAAGTCTAAGAAGACTTGAGAGGAGAGAGTCCAATTGGAACGTAAAATAAAAATTCTTCAAGAAAAAGTGTATGCAGGAAGTAACCCACAGTTAGAGAACGGATTACTGATTCTGAGAGCTGAATATGACAAAAAAATCAGCGAATAGAGCTGCCTCGAGTCTTCTAAGATTGAAGTAAACTTTTTATGAACAAGGTGAAAAATCAGGAAAATTATTGGCATGGCAGATTAAACAATTAGAATTTAAAACACCAATTACCAGTATTATAAGTAATGGACAGGCAGTTATAGATCCTTTAGAAATTAATAGTGCCTTTAGAGATTATTATGAAAAACTATATGATACAAAAAATGAAACTGACTTAACAAAACTAAATGGGTTTTTGGGTGGATTATCTATACCGTGTATTCCAAATGAAAACAGGGAGATACTGGAGTCTAAAATTAGTCGAGAAGAAGTTGGGCTAGCCATTGATAATATGAAATCAGGAAAAAGAGCAGGACCAGATGGTCTTCCAGTTGACCTCTATAAAAAATTTAAGAATAAATTAATAAAACCACTTTTGGAAATGGTTTTAGAAGCATTTCAAAAAGGTAATTTACCACCATACATGAATAATGCCTTAATTATACTGTTGCCAAAACCAGGTAAGCCCCCTAATAAATGTGAAAACATGAGACCAATAAGCCTATTAAATGCTGACCTTAAGATAATCTGTAAAATTTTAGCAAAACGACTACAAGAAATATTACCAAATATTATTAACCGAGATCAGAATGGCTTTATAATGGGAAGACAAGGCTTCCATAATGTAAGAAGACTATTTAATATTATTTATTCCAATAAAGAAGCACCGGATACAGCTCTCCTCTCAATGGACCCTGAAAAGGCCTTTGATAGGGTCAAATGGCCCTATCTTTTTGAAGTCCTACAAAGGTTTGGACTTGGAAATAATTTCATAAAATGGGTTCAGATAATATACAATAATGCTACAGCAGAAATCCTAACAAACAGCAATATCTCAAAATCAATAAAAATCAATAGAGGATGTCAACAAGGCTGTCCACTTTCACCCTTGAATGAATGAATGAATGAATGAATGAATGAATTTTATTTATTTCGGATAGTACATTACAGGTTAAAAGAAACTGTATAATATAACAACAAGGTCAAATTAGACAAAGACTCCTTCTACTATACAATTCCACGTGAGTTATCCGAAATGGGTGATGGCTGAAGCCGCAGCTTATATTGCCCACCCATATTCCATCCAAGAATTCAAAGGAGAAAAAAGAGAAAACAAGACAAGAGTGATTACAATTTAAAACAAGGCTAAGACAAAATGTGACTGAGAGAAAAAGAAAAACTGAGCTAGTCTAAGTTAAGCGGTTACTATTCAAAAACAAATCTAAGACATAGTGTCACAAAGAAAAAAAAGAAAAAAAGAAAAAACTAAGCTACAACACAACACAGGCTGGAAATGTCAATCCTTATGTGAGTTTACATGTCGTCTTGTAAATATGTTTGGAGTATTTCTTCCTTTAGTTTTTGTTTAAATTGTCCAAGCTTTGTACATGATTTTAATTCAGGTCCAAAATTGTTCCATAATCTGACTCCTTGCACTGAAATACAGTGTTGCTTGGTGGTTGTTCTCACTGTAGGCTTTTGAAATATACATGTTCCTCTGAAGTGATATCGTTTCTCCCTTGTTTGGAACAACTTTTGGATATTTGCGGGCAGTGATAGATTCTTCACTTTGAACATTATTATTGCGGCTTTAAAGTCAATCAGATCTTTCAACTTGAGAGTTTTTTGTTTAAGAAAAAGTGGGTTTGTTGGTTCCCTGTAAGCTGCTTTGTTGATTATTCTAATAGCTCTCTTTTGAAGCATAAAGAGTGGATATATGTTTGTTTTATATGTATTTCCCCATACTTCATTACAATATGTCATGTATGGGAGTATTAATGAATGGTACAAGGTGTATAGTGTGGGTTGATTCAGCAAATTTTTCACTCTGTGTAATATTGCAATTGATTTGGATACTTTACCTTTTATATAATTAATATGTGGCTTCCAACACAGTTTGTTATCAATTATTACTCCAAGGAATTTAGTTTCGGATACCCTTTCAATCTCTACACCATTTACACTGAGTTTGGGTACTGGGTAGTTGTGATGGTTGTTAAAGACTATAAATTTTGTCTTGCTTAAATTGAGCGTTAATTTGTTTGAATCAAACCACAGTTTCAGCTTTCCTAATTCCTTTCCGAGTGTATCCAGAAGTTGTTCCAAATTGTTTCCACTGCATAGCAGATTAGTGTCATCAGCAAACAATATTAAGTCCATTTTTTCTGAATCTTTACATATAATACATATTGAATAATAATGGTCCCAAAACTGAACCCTGTGGGACTCCACAGGTGACCTTCAGTAACTCTGAGTTTTTGCTGTTAACACATGCAAACTGATATCTCTTCTTTAAGTAACTACTTAACCAGGACAGTGCTACCCCTCTAATACCACAATTTTGTAGTTTCTTTAATAATAGATTGTGATCTACTGTATCAAATGCTTTTTTAAGATCCAGGAATACTCCAACTGAATACTCTTTATTTTCAATGGCTGTTGATATTTTTTCTGTAAATTCCATTAAGGCATATGCTGTTGTCCTTTTGTGTCTGAACCCATATTGCTGCTCACACAATAAATCATTCTTCAGTATGAAGTTGTCAATTCTCTCAGAATATTTTTCCAAGTATCTTGGAAAATTGCGGTAATAGTGAAATTGGTCTGTAGTTGGAGAGTTCCCCTCTGTCGCCTGTCTTGTAAATCGGAATTACTTTAGCTATTTTCATTGCATTGGGAAATATACCTGATTGGAGAGACAGGTTACAGATATACGTCAGTGGTTTCACTATGCATTCGATAACAGTTTTGACTAGTAGCATGTCAATACCATCGCAGTCAGTAGATGTTTTACTTTTGAACGATTTAACAATTTCAATGACCTCTCTTTCGTCTGTGTTCTTTATGAAGATGGTGTCTTTTACAGCAGTGTTATTGCATATTGTATCACCTGTAGGCGCCGTAGTGGGTATTTCTCGGGCCAGTTTAGGTCCAATGTTAACAAAAAAAATTATTAAATTCATCTGCAGGTGAAGCTATATTCACATTTGGAGTCGATTTATTATTTTTTGGAATATTAGTTGGGTAGCTAGTTATTGTTATAACCTTATTGTTTACTATGGCAATTGAACCTTTAGCGATGGCAGTACATTTATATCCACAAATATATGGAATTAAAGTAGGACCAACAGAACATAAAATCTCCCTGTATGCCGATGACATAATTTTGTTTATGTCGAATTTTAAAAAATCAATTCCGACCTTGTTAAATTTAATAAAGAACTTTTGGGAAATATCAGGATATAAAATAAATAAAACTAAATCTTCAATATTAATGCTAAATGAGACCCAGAGAAATCACCCAGCTCCTGAGGTAAATCAATTCAATGTTGTAAATCAGTTTAAAGATTTAGGAATTCAAATTTTGCCTAAGCTAGAATCAGTTGCCAGTGCCAACTATGAAGCCTTAATGACAGATATTAATGAGTTACTTCAGAGATGGATGTCACTACCAATGTCGATGATCGGGGGAATTAATATACTTAAAAGTAATATCTTACCAAAAATACTTTATTTCAATACATTCCTTTACCACCACCTTCAGATCTATTCTCAAGAATTAAAAAAAAGTTAGTGGAATTTATATGGAGCAATAGGAAGGCTAGATTACGTCTGTCCTTACTATATTTACCATTTGATCGTGGAGGTCTGAAATGTCCAAACTTTATGTTGTATTACTGGTCAGCACAACTGAGGTCTATGACATATTATTTTTCATCAAATGAGCTCCCTCACTGGACTGAAATGGAATCATACAATTTACCTTTACCTCTTTCCTTATTCATATACTCAGACTCGGCTAAAAAATTACAGAAACAAGTTAAAAATCCAATTGTAAAGCATATGATCAAAATACGGTGTAAAACCAAAAAATATTTAAAAGAACCACACTTATTGTCACAATTTAGCCCAATATGGGGTAATCAATATTTTACACCAGGGAGAGCGGATGCTGTATTGAAAGTATGGAATTTAAAAGGGATTCAAAAGATTCAAGACTTATATTTGTCACGTTCAGATAACATAATGTCTTTTGAAGAACTGAGGATCAAATTCAATCTTAATAGAACACATTTTTTTAAATATCTTCAGCTTAGGAATTTTATTCAATCAAATCAAAATAATGCTCTCACCCGACCTACTTATTCTTCCTTGGAAAAAATTTTGACAAAAGATAGTAAGAGAAAGGGTATTATTTCAGAGTTTTATAACTCATTGACACTATTCTCAAGTGAAAACTCACAGAAAAGACTGAATTATTGGAAAGAAGACCTGCAAATTGAAATTTCAGAGGAACAATGGGAATTGGCTTGTACAGAAGCTCAAACCAAATCAATAAATGTACGTCTTAAATTGATACATTTTAAATGGTTAATGCGGATGTATGTTACACCAGAGGAGTTAAATAGATAAAACAAAAACATACCAGATACATGCACAAAATGTATGGAAAGTAAAGGAGCCCTATTTCACTGTTTATGGGAATGTAGAAAAATCAGAATGTTTTGGGAAGAGGTGAGGGTAACAATTGAAAATATAATTTCAAAACAATTCACATTGAACCCTAAACTGTTTTTGTTGGGTCTGCATCCAGAAAAACATAACTTTAATAAGAGTGAAAGAACATTCATAGACCTCAGTTTGCTTAATGCCAAAAAATGTATTGCACTACTGTGGAAAAAGACTCATAGACCAGATGTGACTCAGTGGTTAAGACAGATGTTAACAAACCTTCCACTAGAAAGAATAACTGTTATGACCCGAGCGCCGGTTCTGATCGCGCTCGGGTTAAAGTTATGTCTCGCTGCCGGCCTTGACAGCTGCGGGCTGTATTCTGGCCTCACCGGGCTCTTATTGTGAAGGTGCTCGGTGGGGTTTCCGCCTGTCAACGGTCGGCCAGCTGAGTGTCATTACCGTCGTTAGTGTTTTGCTATATAAGCCCAGGACTGGCGATGGTAAGACGCAGCAGTGTCAGTCGCTATACGTCTAAGCTACAGACGACTTGGATCATTATCTACCTCGCATGCTTGTGGTTGACCGTCACTTCTCCGGCACCAGTAAGTGAGCTATTAGCCTTACCCCTTCCGGAAAGTAGACCTTTGTGTGTCTTTGCTTCAGCGGCTTGTGTAGGCAATTACTTAAACAACCGTTGCCTGTGTATGACTGTCTCTCTCCTATGGACTCGTAAGTGAGCTGTCTAGCCTTACGCCTCCGGAAGTGCGGAGACTCGTGTCATTGCTCCTGCATCTTGTGTTGTTCATTTTTCACCGAAATAAAACTCACTGAAAACTCACTGGTGACTCTGTGCGTCTCTAGCTGGCTCGCGAGGGCCAGCGCATGACAATAACTGTTACACGTGGCTCTAGGGAGCCACGCAATAAGAGCCGAGGGCGAGCCAGTGAGTTGAGATGTTTATTATAAGGAAGGGTTAGGAACAAGGGATAAGGACACGGGGTAAGGAACACGGTCGTTGTAGACCCAAAGCACAGCTACTCATAAACAGGTTAAACTCACGAGTAGAACGGTACAGGAGTAAAGGGCTGGCACCGGAGAATAGGATACCAAGGCATAATACTCACAGCAGGGAACACTCACAAGGTTACTGCAAGAGGAGTAAGGGCTGACGCCGGGAATAGGGGTTTCAGCCTGTAGTGCTTTAAGTCGCAGCCCCGAGTGATCGAGGCTGCTCCTTTTTATTCTCATTAGCAGCGCCCCAGCTGATGAGGATTAATTGGCCCCAGCCGTCCCGTAATACTGACAGCTGGGAGCCAGCTGAGACGCTGTCCAATGAGAGGCGGAAACGAGGAGACATGGGCTGAGTGCCGAAATGGCGTCTCCTCCCATGGTGACAGAGATGCTGCCTAAAGAGAGGCAGGGATGAGGAGACATGGGCTGAGCGCCGAGATGGCGTCTCATCCCATGGTGACAGAGCCCCCCCTCAAGGTCGGGCTCCGAACGACCAGGAACACCCCAGCTCCCCCCCCCCCCACCTAGGGTGGGTGGAAGGGGGCAGGACCGGAGGGGGAGATGCAAAGGGAAGGACAAAAAAAACCCAATGGACAATGTAGGGTAGCAGGGCAGAGAGAAGAAAAAACCCAAATACAATACGTTACAAAACAGGGAATAATTAACCCAGGGCACAGATGGGGAGAAAACTGAGTCAGACACTGGTAACACACTACCCAGAAATACAAACAATGTGTGGCTCAGGGCAAGGAAAAACCACCAAAACGTAACAGAGCAAAAATGCCGAGTACAAGTGATAAATAGCAAACACAATACACAACGTTAAATAGAACAGGAAGGTGATCACAGAGTATGGTTGATAAAGGAACCAAAACACATTACTCCATGAAACAAAAGTGGGCTAAGACCAGGACAAAAATAGTAGGAATGACGTGCACCGGTAAGTAGAAAGATAACAAAATACATGGTACCATATGCAAAGAAGGACACCTAGGAAAGTAACGGTGACAGGGTAACAGGACAACAATAAGATAAGATGGTGAGTATGGTCAATACACAGCACTAAATAAACGGGAGGTCACCTAGGGGAATACTGGTGACAGGTTCACAGGAGAACATATGAGATAAGATGCTGGATATGGTTAGTAAGGAGAGAACACAATACACAGCACTAAATACACGAGGGGTCACCTAGAGGAATAACGGTGACAGGATAACAGGACAACAATAAGGTAAAAAGCTGGGTATGGTCAATAAGGGGAAAACGCAATACACAGCGCTAAATATACGGGAGGTCCCCTAGAGGGAGAATGGTGACAGGTTCACAGGATAATGAGGTAAGATGCTGAGTATGGTTGATAAGGAGAGAACACAATACACAGCGCCAAATATGCGGGGGATCACCTAGGGAAATACTGGTGACAGGTACATAGGATAACAATGGGATAAGATGCTGAGTACGGTTAATACGGGAAAAAACACAATACACAGCGCTAAATATACGAGGGTTCACCTAGAGGAATAACGGTGACAGGTACATAGGATAACAGTGGGATAAGATGCTGAGTACGGTTAACAAGGGAAAAACACAATACACAGCACTAAATATAAGAGGAAGAGGAAAATGTTCGGGCGGCTAAGTTCAAACCCAGATCCCGAGAAACCAGTCCGCCGGTAGCCGTGCCAGGCCACCCAGAAGCACAAAGTTCGTCAAGGAGTTGGACCAGATCGCCGAACCAGACGTCTTGCGGGTCGAGCCGTCGACCCGCATCACTCAACCACCAGGACTGTCAAGACGGACGAAGGGTCAAAGCGGGTCCCGGTGGACGAGGCACAGGGGAGAGCCGATGACGAGGGCAACGAGCGTCAGGCCGCTGGGAAACAGCCATCTCCTCACCGGACCTGGACAGCGCTGGCGCAGCACCCACGTCGGACCCCGATTGGGTCTTAGGCGAACCCATGTGGGACACCGCCGAAGCAGCACCCGCGTCGGACCCCGACTGGGTCGGCACCGCACCAGAACCGACCTCCAACGTTGAACCTGGACTCTCCAGCATCACGAGGAACGGCAACTCCTCGCCGGTGACCCTGGAAGAAGGCTCGGGAGAAAAAACAGAACCGGGATCAGGATCACCGACAGCGCCAGAACCCAGCGAAATGAGCTTGGATGCAGCGGGCGGCTGCACCCGGCTCATCCCCCCTAGAGACAGGCTAAAGTGCTCAGAGAAATAGAGGGAGAAAAGAGAGGAGAGCACTCGCCTGATCTCGGGTTCCGACGCCGTCCAGGACTGTGAAGATCCAGGATCCATTGTCCGGAGGTTGTTGTCAGGCTCCCACTCGGCTGCGTCGGGCCCCGCAGCCAGAACGATGGTCAGCGCAGCTTGAGGTTCCTCCTGCGTTGGTAACCACACCGACGGTCCACGCGGCGTGATGGCAGGAGAACCTCATCCCGCTGGACCGAACCGCACCTCCGTGGAGACCCGAGGACGTTTGGTCGTCGGCGCAGACTCCACGTAGCAGTCAGTCCTCCTCCTCCGTCCACAACGTAGCTGCGGAACCGCAGGCCCTCTCCTTATCCCACCACGTTGACCTGGAGCCGGGGATCGCTCGGTGGAGAGAGACACAGAGGATGCAGGATTAAAGGCACAGGTTACAGCAGGTGGTGGGAGTTCAGGGAGCTGCGAACCCCGAACTCCAACTCCAGGAGTGTGACAGAGCAAATCATAAAACTGATGTAAATAAACAAAGACTTGCCTGCCTCCTGGAGGTTCGATGGCGCCTGCTGTCGTGGACATAGCTTCTTCCTCTCCCGCCAGGCGATAACGGAGGACCCCCTGGGAAATCGTCTGGGGACCGCTCGCGTTGTCTCCAGGAGAGGGCTCACCAGGCCGGGGTTCCAGGCACACACAGTAGTCAGGAGACGCGTCGAGGAGGAGGGGGTGACAGCCGCGGTGAGCCAGCCCGAATGTCCTGGGATGACAGCGGGGGAATGAGGCTCAGGGAGCGAGGCTGTGAAATCTCCACACTGACGAGGCGAGAAGGTGACAGCTGCGTGGGAGGAGAGGTCCTGGCAGCAGCCCAGAACTGGGTCAGGACAGGGTTCATGCTGAGGTGACTTGGCGATGTGACAACGACTTCTGCCAGGGGACGAAGTGAGGGGGGAACCCAGGAATCGCCGCTCCTGATCAGAGACCGAGGCGAGGAAGGCATTGAGCTTGGGAAGGCTTCGTTGCTCTGGAGTCCTCTCCACCAATCTCACTGCCACCGCCACGTGCCTGCAGATGGTGAATGGATACACAGCGGGAATCGCGTCAGCCGCTCGGTCCCAGACGTAACTGCTGTCAGCTGCGGCTCCATGGGGGGAATCCCGAGTGACGTAATGCAGAACGGGGGAAGCCCTCTGGGTGGCGCGAACTCCCGGGCTGGAATGGCAGCAGGAACAGGGTCCCGAAGCGGGGGGCAACGTCATCCACTTCGGCGTCCTGCCAGGGTTTCCATCCAACCCGCGGACTCCCGGGCAGGAATGGCATCAGGAACTGGGTCCCGAAGCGGGGGGCAACGTCATCCACTTCGGCGTCCTGCCGGGGTTTCCATCCAACCCGCGGAGCTTCTCTCGCTGTGTGACCATGGCGTCAATCCTGGCACTGACCTCGAGATGGAACAAAGAAAGAGGGTGACAGTCCAGGAGATCCTCAGCACGGCCCGGATGCCAGCGTCTCGAATTGGAGGCGTCGTGCAGGGTGAAGAGCGTCCTGTCGACAGCCCCCGAGATGGACCTCAGCTCGTCGCCCTGGCGTCGGGAGTGACTCCTGGGAAACGGCGTGCTAATGGCGCTAACACCCGGACAAGGAAGGTACAGTTCCACAAACTCACGGCCGCCGGCAACTCGTCTGGCTGCGACTTACTGTTACACGTGGCTCTAGGGAGCCACGCAATAAGAGCCGAGGGCGAGCCAGTGAGTTGAGATGTTTATTATAAGGAAGGGTTAGGAACAAGGGATAAGGACACGGGGTAAGGAACACGGTCGTTGTAGACCCAAAGCACAGCTACTCATAAACAGGTTAAACTCACGAGTAGAACGGTACAGGAGTAAAAGGCTGGCACCGGAGAATAGGATACCAAGGCATAATACTCACAGCAGGGAACACTCACAAGGTTACTGCAAGAGGTGTAAGGGCTGACGCCCGGAAATGGGGGTTTCAGCCTGTAGTGCTTTAAGTCGCAGCCCCGAGTGATCGAGGCTGCTCCTTTTTATTCTCATTAGCAGCGCCCCAGCTGATGAGGATTAATTGGTCCCAGCCGTCCCGTAATACTGACAGCTGGGAGCCAGCTGAGACACTGTCCAATGAGAGACGGAAACGAGGAGACATGGGCTGAGTGCTGAAATGGCGTCTCCTCCCATGGTGACAGAGATGCTGCCTAAAGAGAGGCAGGGATGAGGAGACATGGGCTGAGCGCCGAGATGGCGTCTCATCCCATGGTGACAATAACATACATACTGAAATCAAAGGAAAATGTGTTTGAGAATATATGGAGACCTTTCATTGATTATGTAAAGAAATTAAACATAACTTCTGAAGAAGAAGGTGAATGGTGTGTGTAGACCTTGCAAATTCCAAATTGGTGAATGTATAATATGTATACTTATGTAATAGATTACCTAGACTAAACAGAGGAGCATTGTTGATGACTTGCCTTTGTTAGTGGTTGTTGGTGTTTTTAGTACATTTTTTTTTGTAGTTAGTGTTTTTTTTTATTTTTAAATTACTTCAGTGTTAGTGTTTGATTGTTTGTGACATGTTTGTAAAAAAAAAAAAAAAAGGTTCAATAAAAAATATTGTGGAAAAAAGAAAACCACAAGAAAATGGTTAAAAATTTAGGAGGAAAACCTCAGACCTTCAAGACTAAAGTCATTACTAAGTATTTTTAAGAGGGTGCCTTTATATTTTCACTCAGCTCAACTAGTAATTTTTGGGTGTCTACTCTTGATTATTAATTTCAAAAGATAACACTGCTTTTACATGAGTACAATTTCTGACTATATCCACCTCTGATCATATAATTTAAATATGCATAAGCAAATTACTACAGCTCATTTTTACACAGATTTCTTGAATTTATAGAGTGATGAAATCTGTCAGTTTGTGTGTCTGTGTGTCACGATCATAGGACATCATAGTCTATGATGTCTGCATACTGTCCTATGATGATCCTATGATATCAGGCAACATAGGACTCCTGATGATGTCATATAGACAATAGGACTGGCTACCTATGATGTCGTCATAATTCCCTATGATGCCTGCCTTGCTGTCTTTATGATGTCATATAGACCATCACTCACGATGCCTGCCTTGATGTCTTTATGATGTCATAGACCATCACTCATGAAAGAAGAGACTCCCCGATGATGTCCTATGATCGTGACACACAGACACACAAACTGACAGATTTTTTAAATTTATAGAATTTGATTTCTTGAATTTATAGTGATATATATTTATAGAGTGATATATATATATATATATATATATACTGTATATATATATATATATATATATATATACAGTATATATGAGAGATATCACTCTATATACATCACTATATATACAGTATATCACTCTATAAATTTGATTTATATATATCATCACTATAAATTCAAGAAATCTTGTCAGTTTGTGTGTCTGTCATGATCATAGGCTATCATAGGACGGCCTATGATGTCTGCATACTGTCCTATGATAATCGTATGATATCAGGCAACATAGGAATCCCGATGACATCATATAGACAATAGGACTGGCTACCTATGAGGACGGCCTATGATGTCTGCATGCTGTCCGAAATTCGAGAAATCTGTCAGTTTGTGTGTCTGTGTGTCACAATCACAGGACATCATAGGACGGCCTATGATGTCTGCATGCTGTCCTATGATAATCCTATGATATCAGGCAACATAGGAATCCCGATGACATCATATAGACAATAGGACTGGCTACCTATGAGGATGGCCTTTGATGTCTGCATGCTGTCTTGTGATGATCCTATGATATCAGGCAACATAGGACTCCTGATGATGTCATATAGTCAATAGGACTGGCTACCTATGATGTCACCATAATGCCCTATGATGCCTGCCTTGCTGTCTTTATGATGTCATATAGACCATCACTCACGATGCCTGCCTTGATGTCTTTATGATGTCATATAGACCATCACTCATGAAAGAAGAGATACTCATCACCCGATTAAGAATAGGACACAGCACTTTAAACCACACCTATTCGAAGAAGAAACTCTGGAAATCTCACTCGAGATACTCATCACCCGATTAAGAATAGGACACACTATTTTAAACCACACCCATTCAAAGCAGTAAATCTGGAAATCTCAGTAAGGCAGAAGCCACTGTACAAATTCAAGAAATCTCTGTCGGTGTGTCAGTGTGTGTGTCTGTGTGTCACCATCATAATACCAGGCAACATAGGACTCGCGATGCCGTCATATAGACAATAGCACTGGCTACAAGACCATAGGATTGCCTACGATGTTCCAATGACGTCACCATAGGATTGTCTACAATGTTCCTATGACGTCTACTATATGCTGTCGGCGATCATAGGATGATGTCTATGTGATATCACACACACCATAGGACTCACTAACACATCAAAGGCCCCCCTGTGATGTTCCTATGATGTCCACATGATATCATAGAAACCATAGGACTGTAGTTCCAGAACAGGGCGAGTTTGCAATTGAACTACATGAGACTAATCATTCCAGGTGGCAAACTGGAAGACATTGTCAGTTGGGTGTATGAAGACATGACTGTTTGTGTGTGTGTGTGTCACGATCATAGGACATGCTATGACATCATCAAAGATCACAGGCAGTGATGATGGCAAACATCAAAGGCAGGTTTCACAATGGTTACTGTTGCCAGACAGACACAGCATCAAAGATCAAAGGCAGGTATCACTGAACGAATGATAACGTCAAAGATCAAAGGCAGGCATCAGCATGGTTACTGTTGCCATGGTAACAATAACTTTCGACGGGCATGCAGAAATGCTTGTTTACACCTGCTTTCTACGGCCATGCAGAAATACTTGCTTATATTCGGTTTCTACGGCATGCACAGGTATGCACTAGTTCTACTCACACCAATACTTCTCTGGCTCTAGTCTCTGCATTTGAGGGTTCATTTTTTTTACTCTAAAGGCAGACAAAAGTGAGACATGCAAAATCCATTCTCCACAAGTTTGCATCTGCTGTCAAACATTCAATTTTTTCTCAGTAAATCACCTACAAAATACCCACTAAGGAAACACATAATTTTCCATGCTGCTTGTGCAAGCTAATAACTGCTATTTGGGATTGTAGTAAATCAGACCCCCACTGGTGATGGTCCTTAATTGCATTTTCATTTTGTGGAGCATCATGTTAGTCCCCCATCACAAACCATTTTGTCCTTACAGACTAATGCCATAATGATAGCAGTCCACCTCAGATCATGTGCCACTGCCCATTAAAGGTGAGGAGAGCAGCCATGCTGATTGGGTTATTGCATGTTATGCCCAAAACACACTTCTGAATACAAAAGAGTGATAAGACAATATTTTTGCAGTTATTAACAGTACAAAGTGTTTTTTACACTGCATAATAGCCAGATGGACTTGGATATGCCCATGAATGAGTTTTGCACCTTTGATTAGATCATCATCATATGGCCCCAACCAAGTCAGCTATTGTGGCCAATTGGGTAAAACTCTCTTGTTTTCTAAAGATAATCTAGGGCTTATATTGTAAATGCATTTGTTTGATTCTTACTCTAAATGCTATGCTTTGGCCTACGTGTTCTTTATTTTCACTCTAATTTCTCTATTTTTCTAGGATGTAAATGATGAGCTGGTTGTTTCAGAGAGACAACGAGAAAGAGAGAGAGCTCCTTGGACTTCTAACCAGTTTACACCTGTTATTTTAAGCAGATCTGATTAAGCTTGACTATAAACTGTTTTCAGTTTGCGTTTCACTCCATATTGCAATTGCTCGCATACTTTATAAACCCTGTAGAACATTTTCAGCCCGACGCAAATCACCACAGTTAACAAATCACCCCACTTATGATATTCATTGATACCTCACTCCCTCTTGTGTAATACTGCTTTTATACAACAGTTCCACAAGCATTATTCTTATTTCTTTGTTTATGTTATTTGTTTTTAATGCTGTGTGTGTTTTTAATGCTGTTTAATTTTCTGTAAAGCACTTTGGTCACCTATGGGTTGTTTTAAAGGGCTATATACACCCGGTCCCTTAGGTCAGCTGAACAGCTGCTTTTGGAGGTACCAAAGGCGAGGCGCAAGCTCAGAGGGGACAGAGCCTTTTCGATCATGTCCCCCAGGTTATGGAATGATTTACCCCTGGACATTAGACAAGCACCTTCGCTGTCCATTTTTAAAACACGTCTTAAAACACATTTTTATTCCCTGGCCTTTGACCCAGTATGAGACATTGATTTTATTGAATGAAATGGATTTTTATTTATTTTACTTTTTATTTTATTTATGAATTTTTCTTTTTTTTTTTTTTTTACTGTGGTTCTTGTGTTAGCGCCCTTTGTGTTAGTGCCCTGCTTTTATGTTCTCTTGCTGTACAGCACTTTGTGTAGCGAGTGTTGCTTTTAAAGGGCTTTATAAATAAAGTTGATTGATATAAATAAATAAATAAATAAAGTACATTACATTATAGTTAAACAAACTGGTCAAATGGTTAAACAAACTGAATAAATGGTTAAACAAACTGGTTAAATAAATTATGATTTGCTTAACCAGTTATTTTTCTCCAGGAATAAAAATGGTCCCTTCTAAATGTACGCAGTTAACTGTTGCTAAATACCTCAATTAGCACCATATCGAAAGGACTTGGGGCCCCATGTATACGTTTTGCATGGATTTCCTATTGAAAGATGACATACGTTTAAATCAAGAAAACACCATAAGCAAACCCCCCCCCCCCAAAAAAAAAAAAAATCCAGATGTATGAAACGGTGTGTATGCAGGAATCCAAGCACATTTCCTTTGTACATCCCAATCTACTTGAAATTGAACGCAAGTGAGGAAATACCGGACTCCTCCCTTGATACGCCTCCATTTAAATATGCAATTAGATGCAAATAGATGTGCAAATAGATATATACAAGTCCACGATCAAAAATAATGGACTTAATGGAATTTCATAGACTATGAGTTGGAGGCGCTCCTGAATGAGGTAGAGGCATGTAAAAACTTTGTTTGGTACACTGTCCTCCAGCATTAGTGCCAAACACAAGAGGAGTAAATGAAACAAGTGTGTGTGCAGCTGTCAATGCTGTGGGGTTGGAGAAGCGCACACCTACAGAAATAAAAAAGAAATGGTCAGACATAAATAGGGAAGTGAAGCGGAGGACGGCTACCCCAAAGTGTGGCCAAAACAGGAGGGAAGCAAGGAGAGGCTGAACTCAGTTCATTTTAGCAGAGCATTGCCAGTCTTGTGGGTGACGCTTCACAGGGGTCGTGGCACAACATGTGAGGGATCCAGATTTCCCTCAAGGTAAATAAACACTTATTTGTATAACTCAAATATGCTCATTTTACGAGTAATTCAATAGCCTGCTCACAGCCCTATAAGATTAGTTTACTGTTTTCCTTTAGTCAGACAGGGATGAGAAGATGTTTATTTTACCTTGATATGTTTCAAATGATGTCTGCAGTCAGCCTCAGAAGCATCAGCTGATCGCTGTGATGTGTGGACAGCCAGGTGGATTGGCTGGTTGAATAAAGGAAAACGGTAATGAAAAAGAAAACAATATGAACCTATTTAGAGCAATGCGTAAAAGTTCACCAGGATAAATCCTCATTCTTAAACAACCGCATGGGTATCCCACAAGGGTCCATTCTTGGTCCATTACTTTTCAGCATTTTTATTAATGACTTGCCGTTACACTGCTCAGCTGCAACATGCCAACTTTATGCAGATGATGCAGTTATTTACACAGCTGCCAAGACTCCAGCACAGGCTGCAGATGTACTGTCTACAAGTATGGTTGATGTCCAAGAGTGGCTCCTCCAGAACCATCTATTGCTAAACCTTCAGAAAACAGTCTCAATGTGCTTTTCAATCAAAAAATGTAACCTGCAATGTTTTAAAGTTAATATACTGTACATGATCATGACATCAGTTTAGCTACAGAATTCAAATACCTTGGCATTGTACTAGATCCTCAACTCAAATTTAATCTTCATATAAAGAAAATTTCAAAAACAATAAAAAAAAATCTGAACTGCTTTAAATTAATTAGATATTACATACCTTACGAAGCAGCTGTACTGTATATGCACTCTATGGTTTTTTCTCATATATCATACTGTTTGACAGTCTGGGCTCAAGCAGCCCCTTCCACAATAAGACATACTGTATAGGTTCATTATATAATCAAACCCTAAAAATCTTGGACAAAAAGCCCATTAGGTGGCATCACTGTAATGTTTTAAAAAAATACAACCTATTGAGTTTTGAGAGTTTCATTGACCTCTGTTTTCTGAAATTAACGTTCAAATGTCTCCATAAATCAGCACCCGAGCCACTTGCTGGTTTCATCCAAAGACAGGACAGCAGCAGAGCCACCAGGAGTTCTGTTAACAATAACTGTAAAATATTCCACCGCAGAACCACATTTGGACAAACAGCATTCTCTATAAAGGGCAGTCACATCTGGAACACAATGCCAAATGAAATTAAAATAATAACGGACTTTAAAACATTCACTAAAAAGGTTAAAAACTGGCTGAAAAATAAACAAGAATGTACTCATGTATGAATTGATTGTCTACAAGGTGAGAGTGAATGAAGGGAAGGAATGAATGTGTTTGTTTATAGTGAGTGACGAAGGGAGGGAGGCCTGAAATAGGCAAATGTGAGTCAGGTTGTTATATTTGTGTATTTATAATATTTATAATTGTGTATTTATAGTATTTATAATATTTATAATTGTATATTTATAATCTTTTTGCATTGATGTATGTGGTTATTGTGTATTTTCTTTATTTCTTTTCTTTTCTTTACTTGATTCTCTTTTCTAAAGCCCATCCAGGGACAAGAGTTGCAAATTAGCTAATAGCTATACACTCCATGTGCAACACATCAGATTGATTGTCATTGATTAATTGTCTATGTTTATTGCACTGTCCCTGTCAAATAAACTAATCTATCTATCTATCTATCTATCTATCTATCTATCTAGCGTAGCCATGGTCACCTGCCAGTTGAAAGCAGATCATATTAGACTCGATAAATATATATTTTATGTCCAAAATGCAAATCTCGTCCTTTATAGTTATATACTGTACAGCATACATAAATTACATACAGTACTATAGTAAATGCATGCAGAAGTGCACCGGGGAAAGGGTGAAACTGATGCATTTCAGTCTTTACGCATGTTTTTACTGACATAACTACTGTACACAGAGGCAATTGGGGGCTTGGTAAAATGCTCTGAAACTGTAGTTTAATCAGCAAATAAAGGAAGTCACATACTGTACTCAAACCACTGACTTGTAATGGAGCCTTGAAGACAGGGTGATATTTGAGGGCACAGGTGGGTTATTTTTAGGACAATTACATGAATTTACTCACCAAGAAGCCACCCATCCCACACAGTGCCAGCTTGTGGTTTGTTCCCAACAATGCTGTTCATTAGAATGAATAAATTGCATCATTGAATGTGTCGAACCAAGCCATATTACAACAATGTTGGTTAGTTGCATTTCCGCATTACATGTAATTTGTATACTGATAAAATGGAAATGTTTCCTGTTAACATACACATATTCATCTTGTGAATGTGACTTTATAGCAATGTGTGTGCAGTCGATTGCTCCGATTACATTAGAAAAACTGGCTATTGCTGCAAATTGTGGTTTGATGTTGGCCTGTTCAACTGCATTGTATGGGAATATGATGTACCTGGGTGACAGCCGGATAATGCCATCTCACACAGCTGGCATAGCTTGGCTCAGGGTTGACTGGGAAATCCCTGATTGGTCTGCCTGCTCCGTCTGGAATGCCCCTGTTGCCAGGAACTCCAGTGTTATCAGCACCTGCACTGGGACGGGCAATGCATGGCTTCTCGCTGTGTCACGCTCCGAGAGCAGCCATAGCTCTGAGCACTGTTCCACAAGGACTGCCCATGGAAACCTAAACCAGCTTACAAGCCAGTCATCATCCTGAGCCAGAAAATCTTCTCTGTCTCTAAATTCCCCTTCTTTTCTCACTGCACAATTTGCAATATCTTCTAATAATGCTAACGCCATTGTTGTTAGAGGCATTTTCTTCACTTCTTTGCACTTGCTTTTATATCCACCCATCTAATTGCACACACTTGGATGTTTGTTCATCATGTGTCTCTGGTGTGTACAATAATTTTCACATCATCAGTCTCCCAACATCACCTCTAAGTGTTGCCAATAGACCAATAGCAGTAGAAATGTACGTATGCAAGCCATGGCGTTGCCGTGGGGCTGAGCATATTTCCACAATCATTTCATTCATGATACACCTGAAATTTTGCGTGAAAAAGGAGGTATGCCAAGTTTTTGTGTGTAAGTACTCTTTGCACATGAGGCCCCTGGTCTACTGTCATTTCACACACACGTAAACAAATTAAATATAGTCCATTGCAAAAGTCAGCATATATAATACATACTGGTCACCTGTTGAGTCGGTTTGTGGTCACTGTGAGATAGTGCAGGTGGCTAGTTAGTATGCTAGCGATTTGGCTTTGGCACACTTCACTTGTTTTTTCTTGGCATTTAGAGATGAAATAAGGAGTCCATCATCATAAAGGCATTGTGGTTTGCTAATTGAGGAAATAAATCCAGATGATTTCTTTTCAAACAGCACCTCACTGTTGAAATTAAAGTATCCAACACAGCATTACAATTCTCATCTTCTATAAGAAGCCACTGAATTAATAGACTTGAGTAAATAATGGTTAGTAATTAATGGTTACTAGAACATGTTCGAAGCGGAGTGATTCATAGCCAGTGAAATGTCGGAGTGCAATTATTGTGGAATATAGTAACTCCATGAATCTCCATTGTCTAATCAAATTGCTCGGTTGGAACTAACTGTTGTATAATTTTTTTTTTAACTGGCTTTGAATCTTCCGATGTTGATATTGCATGTTTAAAATGAAAATATTTTTTCATGCTCTTATAACAGAGCGATATTTTGACATGTTTGGTGGACCCAGGGAACAGACACAGGCTCAAGAGTGGATTCAATTATCTTTATTTATAGAAAGTGAGTGTGTGTGTGTGTGTGTGTGTGTGTGTGTGTGTGTGTGTGTGTGTGTGTAGTGTATGTGGATATGACTGTAAATGTCTGCAGTGACGTCGTAGCTGGGGGTGAGCAGAGCGCCGTTCGACCTGGCAACCTTTTACAGATGGGGAGACGCTCTCAGGTCAGCCCGGAGGCTACAGCCAGGAAGACAGCGTCTGCTGTCACGACGCCGCTGACGAAGGGATGGATCGCTGGGACGAGGGAGGCTTGGACCGCCGCCAGGAGGAATGGTTCCGCCGCCACGGAATTCCGCCTGTGCACAGGGGATAAACGTTGGAACAGGTGAGTAGGAATTGGCTTACTTGGTAGACGAGGCTGAATCCTTCCAAAGGATGAAGCAGAGACAAGGAGGGCTTAGGCAGGAACGATGAAGACAGGATAATGGGCTTTGAAGACGAGAGTCGAGCTTCTTCAGCCAGGGAGACAGACGGCTCCGTTCCGGTCTGAAGGCAGAGCGGGTTAAATAGCCCGAGTATGATGGCGAACCGGTGTGCGCGCAGCTGTGGGAGATAATGACACAGAGCGAGCCATCACATATTTACTATCAAACTTGACATGTATACGTATGCGTATGTAATGTGTAAATGATTCATGTGTGGTTGATTGCTTTCTATTATTGTAGAAACAATAAAGTCTTAACTTGTGCTATACTCTTGAGAAAGAGAAATGTAGCTATTGTATTGGTATTGTAGGAAAGACTTTGCATGCAACACTGACAAAACGTTCCAAAATTACATATGACTGATGCACCTGTTCTGTATGTGGTTGTTTATGTTCAGTCTAAAGAAAATAAACTGCTCTGTAAGTGGATTGTAATGTTCCTCAATAAATAAAAAATGTAAAATATAATACAAAATAAAAAATTAAGGAACACATAATTTAGTCCTTTTTTTATTCATCATTAAAAATAACATTGTATAAAACATACAACATATATTTAAAAACAATGGGATGACACAAGAAAGTGCACACACTTATTTCCATTATGGTCCCTAGTGCTAGTGCAGTCCAAGACCACTAGAACTGACATTTAAAAAAGGCACCCCTATTCTTTTTTGCCTATAACACAATAAGTTTTGCCTCAATTCAATGTAATATCATGTTAATGTAACATTTTTAAAAGTATATCTTCCAAATTAATGACATAAAACATCAGTGGTCTTACATTGCAAATGATATATTCACCAAACAAGCCACCGAACTAAACAGAATCTAGTTCAGCACAATGATATATACATATTATGTGCAACTGCTGAGAAATGAGAAATTTTGTGTTTTTGAAGCCTGAGGGTGCTTTGTTTTACATGATAGCTATGCAGTATTTAAAGCCATCAGGGCTAAAAAACAAAACAAACAAAAAAGAAATATTGTCATGCAAACAATGTGAAAAACAACGTGCAAAAAATTAAAAAACTAAAACACCAAGAATGTGACTTTTCTTTCCCATTCTTGATGTTAACACCCAAAGTTTGTGTCTCAAATCTCTGCAAAACATAAACACTGAACATTCAACAGCTTTCAACTGATGCCACATCCAATCATCATCTTCCATGAGGTCGTCCTTTCTAAAAGATGAAATGAAATTGATTTTCTCCTGGTCAGCAGAGACACCACTGCTCGCCACCACGTGGTCAAGAAACTTAACAGACCTGCAAAGAAAATGGTACTTCTTTTGTGCCAACTTTAGGTTGCTGGCCCTGAGACGAGAGAAGACTATGTCCAATCTCTTAAGGGCTTTCTCCTCTGATGGGGCAAAGACTAGCAGATCATCTAAATAGCATAGGAGACTGGGAAAAGTTTAAGTCTCCAAAGACAGTGATCATCAACTGCATAAAAGATGTGGGACTGTTGCATAAGCCCTGTAGTACTCAGAGGTCTAAGCATGTTGTCAAGTCTGTGTACCGCCTGCCAGACTCATGGAGGGGGATGTTATAAAACCCTGAAGTGAGGTCCATAGTGCTGAAAAAGGCCTTTCCACCAAGAGCAGCAAGGCAGTCAGCTTGGTGAGGTAGGGGGTTAGCATCTTTTACTGTTTTGGCATTTAGCCAACGAAAGTCAGGACAAATTCGCAATTCCCTGACTTCTTCTAGACAAGCACAAGTGGTGAAGTATATTCACTGACTGACTTGCTAGTGATTCCTTTTGGCACCATTTCTGACAGCACCTTTCTCAGTTTATGATAGTGTGCTGAGGGAAGTGGTGATAGGGTAGACAGAAGGGGTAGTCATCAGTCAGGTGAATACGATGGAGAAACCCCTTCGTCTCCCCACAGTCCAGTCTGTCTCTTGAGAAAACATCTTCAAATCTGAATAGCTGTCACTTCTATTCGTCTGACACTTCACAGCCCTTAAGGTTCTTCCAGACCACAGTCTTTCAGACATTGAAAAGTACCAGAAGTGGCACTTAAGTCAGAGCCAATGTCAGTTGTCTGGTCAGACTGGGCCTACAAACACCCTGAGAGATTGGAAGGTCCTCGATGGAAATGCAAGGGAAGATATCGGCAACCTTGGCATGGTGATGCAGTGTCATGGGACTTTGTTGGGTTGAGGATCTTCATTGGGATCCAATGATTTCCCCATGTGGGTGTCACAACCTTCCTGACAATAATGTCTTTAGGGGTTGAACGGGAAGAGGTGGGCTTCACTACGACAGTGCTGCCAGGAGACAGAGGTACATTATTAGGCAACTTCCCCCACATCAGATACTGTTGTGGTGGTGAAAGGCTGATTGAATGCTTTAACTCAATAGTGCCAACCTTGCCTGGTGTCTAAGGACAAGACCAGCAAGTAATGCAGCTGAGTAAGTGAAGGAACTGCTCACATTCTGGGTCAGAAGTGCTGAAACGACCAAGTTCCCAGTCCTCATCTGACTTCAGTGTTTGTACGTACTGTATCATAGGCCTGATAACATTGCTCCCAATGTTAAGCTCGTCTTTCTCCCCTGGACCAAGTACAGTTGGAACAACAAACTTTAACCCATAAATCTCAAGGTCTAGGTCATAAGTACATTTGGACTGTGTGGTAAGGCCACCACAGCCAACAAGGACCACTTTGTCAGGCACAGGTTGGGGACTTAGGAATTACATCAGTGCTCCTAAGCTTGGATTCTGCCTCTACATTAAGTGTACATGACATGCTTCCTGAGTCAAGCATTCCTCTTAAAGTACAACGATTCTGACAGACAGTGGAGCATAAAAGAAGTCGCTAGCTCCTTTGACTATATTTGACCCCACAACAATCAGGGAGGTTACTACAAGAGTTTACATAAATCAACCGCATGTCTTGTTCAGTGAGGGTGTTACAAGCACCGTCCATGCTACCCCTCTCACCACATGGACTGGCTAGTTTAAATCCACCCTGGGTGGAGAAGGTAGTGTGTGCATGAGGGATGGGAGGCCTGTGGGCAACCATTTCTTATGTGATCAGGACTGAAACACTTGAGCCACAATCTGTAAAGTCTATTATGAGCATGGGTAGAATGGTCCGTGGAATCACACACTCTGCCTGTGAAGGGCCCAGAGCACTGCTGGCTATGAGGGCGGATAGGTTGATTACAGATAGGCGAAGGATGGTTGCATGGACTTTGACTGGTTGCCAGAGAAGCATTGCACAAGGACAGAACTTTGTCAAACATAGCCACAACCTGTTGTACACTATTCTCATCAGCTGATAGGACAACAGAAGCAAAAGCCAGATCAAAGGCAACAATAGCAGCAGAGGGATGAGACATGAGTGCAGACCTATGAGTGCATATCATCACTCCATCTGACCCAGACTGATTCTGGTGGGTCATAGTGGAGGTAGTCAAAGAGGAAGGAGAGGACTTCAGCTGGCATACCTCTGTGGCAGACATAACAGGTGTGAAATGATGGAGGGGATCAGTCATAGGGCTCTGACTATGAGCAGATAACCCAACTGCACGTCAGAACTAGCCTGCTGCTGTTCTTACATTCCTCACATGGCTTTCAAAATGCTCTTGAACTTCAGCAGCGGTCCACAGCTCAGGTGCTTTCAGCTGGAAGGACAAGGCAAGATTTAAATCGGACAATGATTAATAAACATCATGAAAACTTCAGCACTGAGGTCATCTACAAACTTGACCTACCTCTGGAGACATTCATCAGCAGCATTGATGGACTTGTTAAGGCATATGAGGAATGGTACTGTAGAAGTCTTTAATGGGTAGGTTGGAAAATGACAACTCACTAAAACCAGCTCTAGGAAGAGTCCTGACGTGTCAGCATCGGTGTCTGTTTGTAAGCTGTCACAATGCTGTCAAAGCGTTATCTTGACTGTTTCTGTTTGTTCTATTAGCTCCGTTTTAAATTTTTATCTCTTTATTTCTTTTACTGATATTAATTTTTTTACTTAGTGTTAGCTTAGTAAATACAACAGCCCGATCAGGCACACAGGTGAATCAGACCCCGGGCAGGGCTGTTCACCAGGTTAGGCTAACCTGTTTTAGCTAGCTAGCTAACCACTTCTGGCCTGGAAAGCCATGGCTCCATCCCTGTGTTGCTGTCTGTCTGTGGTTTGCTCTGTGGTTAGCTGTCCTCATTCTCCTGAGGATTTTGCTTTTAATTGTATTTTAATCACTTTTTTCCATCTACCGTTAGCTCTCACTTCTGTTTATCAAGCCTCTTGCACCTGTGTGCGCACTCAGTGTCATCTAATCACCCTCTTTAGCCTTCTGTTCACCTTTCATCTGTGTTTTTGTTAGCTTCGGGTTAGCCACTAGCTATGGCTACTAGCTCTCCTTCCCCTTTTCCTCTGGTGTGCACTCTCTGTCAGATGTTTAGCTACACCTCTGCCTCTTTTAGTGATAACGGTAAATGTAATAAATGTTGTCTTTTTGAGGCACTTGAGGTGAGGTTGTCTGATTTGGAATCCCGGCTCCGCTGCATTGAAACACCATCTGCGCCAGTTAATAACGACGGACGCCCCTTAGCTGCAGTAGAGCTCGCTAGCATAGGGTGACCTACTAGCAGTCCTCCGGTCCTCCTCAGCAGCGAGGAGACTGGGTGGATGACGGTGAGAAGGAAGCCTAGCCGCAAAGCCCCGGTTCACCACCAACCTGTTCATGTTTCTGATCGCTTTTCCCTGCTCAGCGACACTCCCGCTGAGGAAAAAACTCTGATCATTGGTGGCTCTGTAGTCAGAAACGTGAACCTAGAGACTCCAGCAGCCATAGTCAAATGCATTCCTGGGGCCAGAGCAGGCAACGTTGAGTAAAATTTGAAAATGCTGGCTAAAAGTAACTGTAAATACGCCACAATTGTTATCCATGCTAGCATTAACGACGTCTGACTCCAGCAGTCGGAAGTCTCAAAACTTAATGTGGAATCGGTGCGTGACTTTGCCAAAACAATGTCTGCCTCTGTAGTATTCTCTGGGCCCCTCCCCAATCTGACCAGTGATGACATGTTTAGCCGCTTGTCTTCCTTCAACCACTGTGTCTATGTGGTGTCCTGTAAACGATGTGGGCTACATAGACAACTGGAACTCATTTTGGGGAAAACCTGGTCTTTTTAGACGAGACGGCGTCACTCCCACTTTGGATGGTGCGTGTCATTTACGTAACAATCTGGCATCATTTTCATCCAAATTTCCAAAACATTGACAACTCTAAGAGTTGGGACCAGGAAGCAGAGTCGCAGTCTTACACACCTCTCTGCAGCTCCTCTTCATCCGCCACCCCTCAGCTTAGCCCCTGTCTTCCCCATCAAGAGAATCATTGTCTGCTCCCTCCAAAGTAAATAAAAATATAGTGTATAAGCATCCTAAAGTGATTAAAAATAAAGCTAGTACAACTCAAATTAAACATGAAGCCTCTAAATTTAATGATTTGGCCTCTGTTCCTCCTCATAATATAAAAATTAAATGTGGTTTGTTAAATATTAGGTCTCTAACTTCCAAGTCTCTGCTAGTCCATGATCTGTTAATTGATCATCAGATTGATTTAATATCCCTTACAGAGACTTGATTAGGGCAAGAGGATTATGTTGGTTTAAATGAATCAACTCCCTCTGGTTATTTAAACTGTCAAAATCCCAGAAGTTCTGGTCGTGGAGGAGGAGTAGCAACAATTTACCATTCCAAATTACTACTTAATGTAAAGCAAAAAACACGTTATAATTCCTTTGAGGGCCTGGTCCTCAGTATTGGGCATTTTAGCAATTTTAGGCTAAACCCAATTTTATTTGCCATAGTTTATTGTCCTCCATCAACCTAATCAGAGTTTTTATCCGAATTTGCCAAATTATTAGCTGATTTAGTGCTGAAATCAGATAGAATAGTTATAGTAGGGGATTTTAACATACACGTAGATGTAGATAGTGATTGCCTTAATTTGACATTTAACCCCTTGCACTCCGGTCAGTTTTCCTAAAAACGCCAAAAAATAATGTGCCTAAAGTAAATCGAAAGTTGTTATTCAACCCTTTGCAGCATCTTCATGGGATTGGTCTCATTTAAAAGAAAACACTTTGAATTTTTTGACAAAAAAAACATGATCTCTCTAAGTGCTCCGGCCACTGAGTTACAGTCATCTAAACATAGTGAACTTGAAGAAAATAAATTTGGCCTGGGTGTTTTTTTGGATACAAATGCTTGCAAATAACACACAGATTCAGATCCGGGCTGGAAAATGCAACAGAAATGTAGAACCAAGTGTTATCCAGCTGAGGTCCAAATTTTGTAACAATACCACAAAAAATGAATATATTACACAGCTTTTTCCTCAGGTAGTTCCCAGGTGTTTTTGAACTGTGCCAAATTGTGCCAAATGGCACAGTTTGGAAAAACTTCTGTAACTTTTGAATGATTCAATGTAGAAGCTTCATATTGGGCTCAAATGAAAGGTCACATTCAGGGCTGTGTCTCTGTGTGTGTGTGTGTGGGGGGTTGTCCCCCCACCCCCCCACTACAGAGGACGGAGTTCGGCCCTCGCTACATAACGGATTACACTCGGATGTGGCATGTTTCCACAGCAACACTGTCACTGTGGCTACCCCCCCCCCCGCTACTGTGTGTGTGTGTGTGGGGTGGTTTGTCCCCCCCCCTCGCTACAGAGGACGGCCATCGCTACATGACGGAATAGACTCATATGGCTATGTGGCGACCACTGCGCAGCCACCACGGCTTCCCCCCGCGGACCGGGGGGCGTTCGGACCGTGAAGGCCCCCCCCCCACTCCTCTTCTGCAGCGGGGGGGGGGGGGCGTTCACGGTCCGAACACGGCAAATTAACCGTTTATCGCGGCGCACGCACTTCGTACTTCGTGCGCCGTACAGTTGCAATTTACCGATCGGTCAAAAGTCATTTTTTGATTACAATTTTCAGGGATAAATAAATGTTTAAACGTTAAACGTTATAACACCTTACCTCTTCACAGCCACATTGTCCTGGCGAACTTCTCTTCCTCATTGTCAGACGAACGCGACGCTGGTCCGCTCGTGGATCCCGGTCAAAACATAATTCCATTATTGCGGTTTGGGCGAATGATTTACGACCTTTGTTGTCGGCCTCCGTCGGTCTATGATGACGGAAGAGAATCCTAAACGTCTATTCTGCTGGAATGAGTGCAGATTGCACTTGTGGGTGTTCTCCATGCTGCTGGATCTGTAGCAGGTTCTTCCAGCGTCCTTTTTTTCATCTGTTGCAACAGTAAATCTCTCTTCACCTAGCCCGAACTTCCGTGCTTCAATTGGCTCCAGCATTCACAGTAGGCGGGTCCTCCTTCCTAGGTTTTCATTCATTGGTTCTTCAAGGTTTCAGAAACCCAATTCAAGGCTCTTATTAGTCGAATGAGAGGTCAATCAGATGAACTAATCTGTTCGCGGCTGTGTCTGCAGCTTTTATTTTCAGTGCGCGCTTAGAGGCCACACCACCTACATCACCACCATCAGGACCATGCGTCCGAGAGCGCACGAGGGCGCACGAGGGTGCACTCGTGCGCCCTAGGACACAGAGACTTGCCCGCCCGCAGTACAACGGAGCGCAAGAGGTTAATTCAATATTTGACTCGATGGGGTTTTCTCAGAAAGTAGGAAATTCTACCCATTATCTCCACCACACATTGGACCTTGTTCTGACATATGGCATAGAAATAGAACATCTGGTAGTGTCTCCTCATAATCCTGTACTGTCAGACCATTGTCTGTTAACCTTTGATTTTACCATTTCTGACTATCTGGCTCCTAAGGAAAAATATTACTACAGTAGATGCCTCTCAGTTGATGCTGTTACCAAATTTATGCACATTGTCTCCTCTATGCCATGTGTCAACACAACGGAAATAAGCTATAGACAGCTTGCTCCTTCTGTAATTGATAGCATGGTAGATAGTGTTACAGCTTCTCTGCATCAGACTGTAGACATGGTGGCCCCTTTAAAAAAGAAAAAGTCTAATCAGAGATTTCAAACTCCTTGGTTCAACACAGAAACTTGTAGCTTAAAACAGAAGACTCGTCAATTAGAAAGAAAATGGCACTCCACTAATTTAGATGAAATGTATTTAGCTTGGAGAAATCATCTTTTAATTTATAAAAAAATCTCTGAGAAAAGCTAGAACGAGTTATTATTCTGCATTAATAGAAGAGAACAAGAATAATCCCAGGTTTCTTTTCAGCACTGTAGCCAGGCTGACAAAGAGTCAGGGCTCTGTCTATCCTAGCATTCCCTTAGAGCTGACCAGTCAGGACTTTATGAACTTTTTCAATCATAAAATTTCATCTATCAGAGATAAAATCAGTCAGATTCTTCCCACCGTTAGCTTAAATACAGTAACTACTATAACTCCTTCAATTGATATCTTGTTGGATAAGTTTACTCCAATTGACCTTTTAGAGTTAGATAAAATAATTTCCTCATCCAAGCTCTCAACTTGTCTTTTAGACCCTATTCCTACCAGATTATTTAAAAAAGTCTTCCCATTTATTGGTAGCTCTATTCTTCAAATAATCAATTCTTCTTTAACATTAGGCCATGTACAGCAGGCTTTTAAATCTGCTGTAATAAAACCCTAACTTAAAAAGCCAACACTGGATCCAGGAGTTTTAGCTAACTATTGACCAATCTCTAATCTTCCTTTCATTTCAAAAATCTTAGAAAGAGTTGTTGCTACACAATTATTTGACCACTTGCAGGGAAATGATTTATTTTGAAGAGTTTCAATCTGGGTTTAGAATCCATCATAGTACTGAAACAGCCTTAGTGAAGGTCATTAATGACCTCCTTATCACATCTGATAATGGACTTGATTCTGTACTTGTCCTTTTAGACCTTAGTGCAGCTTTTGATACTATCGATCATAATATTCTACTTGATAGATTAGAACACTATGTTGGACTTAATGGAACTTCGTTGCAGTGGTTTAGATCTTATTTATCTGATAGGTTCCAGTTTGTTCATGTCAATAATGAGTTTTCTTCCAACTCAAAGCTCAGTCATGGAGTTCCACAGGGATCTGTGCTAGGCCCTACTCTTTTCAGTTTATATATGCTTCTGTCAGGCAACATTATTAGAAAGCACTGTATACATTTTCATTGTTATGTAGATGACACACAATTATACCTGTCAATGAAGCCAGATGACAGTAATCAATTAGCCAAGTTAGAAGCCTGTCTTAAGGAAATCAAAGCTTGGATGACTTGTAATTTCTTGCTATTAAATTCAGATAAGACTGAAATCCTTCTTGTTGGTCCAAAAAACCTTAGAAATACCTTTCCAAATCAAACTTTTAGTTTGGATGCAGTTACTTTTTCTCTTAATAGCTCTGTGAGGAATCTTGGAGTTATTTTTGATCAAGATCTGTTTTTCAATTCACATATTAAATTTGCTTCTAAGACTGCCTTCTATCATTTGCGTAATATTGCCAAGATTAGGAGCATCTTGTCTCAGAGTGATGCTGAGAAGCTGATCCACGCTTTTGTTAGCTTTAGATTAGATTATTGTAACTCTTTATTATCAGGTTGTCCTAAAACATCTCTAAAAAGTCTTCAGTTGATCCAAAATGCTGCAGCAAGAGTTTTAACAGGTACTAGAAAGAGAGATCATATCTCACCGTTCTGGCCTCCCTTCATTGGCTCCCCATAGAGTTCAGAATTAAGTTCAAAATCCTTCTTCTCACTTTCAAAGCTCTTAACAATCAGGCCCCTTTTTATTTAAAAGATCTGATATTACCCTATTATCCTAACAAAGTAATACACTCCCAAAATGCTGGATTATTTGTAATACCTATAATCTCCAAAAGTACAATGGGGTGCAGAGCCTTCAGTTATCAAGCTCCTCTCTTGTGGAACCAGCTGCCAATCTGGATTTGGGAGTCAGACTCTATCTCTGTTTTTAAGAATAGGGTTAAAACCTTCCTTTTCGATATAGCGTACAATTAGGGAGGGATCATGTGTCTCTGAACCCTACCTTAGTTATGCTGCTAATAGGTTTAGACAGCCGGGGGACCTCCAATAATTGCACTGGGCTTCACTCCTTTCTTCACTCTCAATGAAATATTTTTTTTTTTTTTTTTTGCTTGTCATTAACATCTGTTTGTTCTCTCCCCTAGACTGAGTCCCCATCGTGTTGTTTGCTCTCTACATGTCTGTTCTTTTCATCTTCTCTATCCACTCACCCCCCAGCTAGTCGCAGCAGATGACTGCCCTTCCCTGAGCCTTGTTCTGCTGGAGGTTTCTTCCTGTTAAAAGGGAGTTTTTCCTCTCCACCATCACCAAGTGCTTGCTCACAGGGGATCGCCTGATTGCTGAGGTCTTTCTGCAATTATGGGGGTCCCCCCTACAGTTGAAAGTGCCATGAGATGACTGTTGTTGTGAAATGGCGCTATATAAATAAAGTTGAATTGAATTGAATTGAATCCCCTACTTGTGTCAGCTGTGTTTCCCTCTCTAAGAAGGTTTCTGAGTTGGAATTGAGACTCTCTAACCTTTATAAGATTTGGGAGGCTGAAAACCACCTGGACACTATTTTTGGACAGACATCGGCCCCAGTGACAAACTCGCAGCTAGCAGAGACGGCTACTTACCTGGGTGAAATTAACACATCGCCATCCACTTCCACCCCTGCTCCGGTCACCTCAGCTGTCCAGAACTCCAGCATCAAACACTGGCTTCAGCTCGGAGCGAAACCCAAAGCCCCAGGTGGTTCATCACAGCCTCAATGCACGCCCTGGACCATGGTTGGGCCAAATAGCAAACGTCGGGGATTGACCACACATGGCCGCGCCTCCTCCCTTCCCCTTTTGCTGGAAAACAGATTTGACATCCTTTCCCTGGAAGATTTCCCCCACCTGGACATTGATCATCCTCCCATGGCTGCCCCTTCTCCTTCAGCAGCGGCCCAAAACCCACAAGCCCCTGATCAAAACTACCTTAGGTGTGCCAAACTATACACCAGCTCCAAAAAGAAGAGAGTGCATCCCCCCACAACGGCTCCCCGCCACCACTGCAGCAACTACGGCAAAATTATCCACCATTTCACAAGCCACCGACAAAGCCCCCCCCTCCCCCCCAGATGATGCTGGTAATTGGTGATTCAATAATGAGGAACATCAGAAGCAGGTACTGTGTTACAAATTTTTTTCCTGGGGTTAAAGTGTCAGATATTGAGGCTCTTACCCCTGACCTATTAAAAGAATACCCCTACACTAAAACTGCTATTGTGCACGTTTGATGCAACAACATCCCAGATGGAACGTTGGAGATCTTAAAGAGTGACTTCAGGAACCTTCTGTCCACTCTGATGAACTGTGGCAGACTTGTGTTTATTTCTGGGCCACTTGCTCCTTTTAGAAGAGGTTGCAATTATTTTAGCAGAACTCTCAGCCTTAACACCTGGTTGTGTTCAACATCTCCTACTTTTAACATTGGTTTTTATAGACAATTTCAACCTGTTTTGGAACCGCCCATCATTTATGAGGCCAGATGGCATCCATCCAAATAGTCTCGGTGCACGTGTTCTAAGGGACAATCTGTTTTATTCCATTCAGCATTTTTTTGTACAGTGACTGAAAGCTGGTATGTTAACTCACCCCGAAGTACCTGGGTCTGCCAACCAGCCCTTTTTTGCTTCCACTTCTCATATTAATCCTATTATTAATCCAAATAATTCTCACTGTTTAGATCAGTCTTCAGTTCATAACCCCATAGAGATTGTGTCTGTCTCCTGTTACCCAAAACATTATAACCCAAGACAAATACTGTACAACATAACTTGATAAATACACGCCTCTCTGCAGCTCCTCTTCATCCGCCACCCCTCAACTTAGCCCCTGTTTTCCCCATCAGAGAATCATTGTCTGCTCCCTCCAAAGTAAATAAAAATGTAATGTATAAGCATCCCAAAACGATTAAACAAAAAGTTGGTAAAACTGAAATTAAATATCAAGTCTCTAAATTTAAAGATTTGGCATCTCTTCCTCCTCATAATTTAAAAATTAAATGTGGTTTGTTAAATATTAGGTCTCTAACTCCCAAGTCTCTGCTCATCCATGATCTGTTAATTGATCATCAGATTGATTTAATATCCCTTACAGAGACTTGGTTAGGGCAAGAGGATTATGTTGCTTTAAATGAATCAACTCCCTCTGGTTATTTAAACTATCAAAATCCCAGAAGTTCTGATTGTGGGGGAGGAGTAGCGACAATTTACCATTCTAAATTACTAGTTAATGGAAAGCAAAAAACATGTTTTAATTCCTTTGAGGGCCTGGTCCTTAGTATTGGGCATGTTAGCAATCTTAGGTTAAACCCAGTTTTATTTGACATAGTTTATCGTCCTCCCTCAGCCTACTCAGAGTTTTTTTTCCCCGAATTTGCCAAATTCTTAGCTGATTTAGTGCTGAAATCAGATAGAATAATTATAGTAGGGGATTTTAATATACATGTAGATGTAGATAATGACTGTCTTAATAAGGCATTTAATTCAATATTTGACTCGATGGGGTTTTCTCAGAAAGTAGGAAATTCTACCCATTATCTCCACCACACATTGGACCTTGTTCTGACATATGGCATAGAAACAGAACATCTGGTAGTGTCTCCTCATAATCCTGTACTGTCAGACCACTGTCTGTTAACTTTTGATTTCACTATTCCTGACTATTTGATTCCTAAAGAAAAATATTACTACAGCAGATGTCTTTCAGATGATGTTGTTACCAAATGTATGCACATTGTCTCCTCTATGCCATGTGTCAACACAACTGAAATAAGCTATGTAGAGCTTGCTCCTTCTGTAATTGATAGCAAGGTAGATAGTGTTACAGCTTCTCTGCATCAGACTCTAGACTTGATGGCCCCTTTAAAAAAGAAAAAGTCCAGTCATAGATTTCTAACCCCTTGGTTTAACACAGAAACTCGTAGTTTAAAACAGAAGATTTGTCAATTAGAAAGAAAATGGCATTCCACTAATTTAGATAAAAACTATTCAGCTTGGAGAAATCATCTTTTAATTTATAAAAAAATCTCTTAGAAAAGCTAGAACGAGTTATTACTCTGCATTAATAGAAGAGAACAAGAATAATCCCAGGTTTCTTTTCAGCACTGTAGCCAGGCTGACAAAGAGTCAGGACTCTGTCTATCCTTGCATTCCCTTAGAGCTGACCAGTCAGGACTTTATGAACTTTTTCAATCATAAAATTTCATCTATCAGAGATAAAATCAGTCAGATTCTTCCCACCGTTAGCTTAAATACAGTAACTACTACAACTCCTTCAATTGATATCTGTTTGGATAAGTTTACTCCAATTGACCTTTTAGAGTTAGATAAAATAATTTCCTCATCCAAGCTCTCAACTTGTCTTTTAGACCCTATTCCTACCAGGTTATTTAAAAAAGTCTTCACATTTATTGGTAGCTCTATTCTTCAAATAATCAATTCTTCTTTAACATTAGGCCATGTACAGCAGGCTTTTAAATCTGCTGTAATAAAACCCTAACTTAAAAAGCCAACACTGGATCCAGGAGTTTTAGCTAACTATCGACCAATCTCTAATCTTCCTTTCATTTCAAAAATCTTAGAAAGAGTTGTTGCTACACAATTATTTGATCAATTGCAGGGAAATGGTTTATTTTGAAGAGTTTCAATCTGGGTTTAGAATCCATCATAGTACTGAAGCAGCCTTAGTGAAGGTCACTAATGACCTCCTTATCACATCTGATAATGGACTTGTTTCTGTACTTGTCCTTTTAGACCTTAGTGCAGCCTTTGATACTATCGACCAAAATATTCTACTCGATAGATTAGAACACTATGTTGGACTTAATGGAACTTTGTTGCAGTGGTTTAAATCTTATTTATCTGATAGGCTCCAGTTTGTTCATGTCAATAATGAGTTTTCTTCCAACTCAAAGCTCAGTCATGGAGTTCCACAGGGATCTGTGCTAGGCCCTACTCTTTTTATTTTATATATGCTTCCATCAGGCAACATTATTAGAAAGCACTGTATTACATTTTCATTGTTATGTAGATGACACACAATTATACCTGACAATGAAGCCAGATGACAGTAATCAATTAGCCAAGATAGAAGCCTGTCTTAAGGAAATCAAAGCTTGGATGACTTGTAATTTCTTGCTATTAAATTCAGATAAGACTGAAGTCATTCTTGTTGGTCCAAAAAACCTTAGAAATACCTTTCCAAATCAAACTTTTAGTTTGGATGCAGTTACTCTTTCTCTTAATAGCTCTGTGAGGAACCTTGGAGTTATTTTTGATCAAGATCTGTTTTTCAATTCACATATTAAATTTGTTTCTAAGGCTGCCTTCTATCATTTGCGTAATATTGCCAAGATTAGGGGCATCTTGTCTCAGAGTGATGCTGAGAAGCTGATCCACGCTTTTGTTAGCTCTTGATTAGATTATTGTATCTCTTTATTATCAGGTTGTCCTAAAACATCTCTAAAAAGTCTTCAGTTGATCCAAAATGCTGCAGCAAGAGTTTTAACAGGTACTAGAAAGAGAGATCATATCTCTCCAGTTTTGGCCTCCCTTCATTGGCTTCCATAGAGTTCAGAATTAAGTTCAAAATCCTTCTTCTCCCTTACAAAGCTCTTAACAATCAGGCCCCTTTTTATTTAAAAGATCTGATACTACCCTATCATCGTAATAGAGCATTAACGCTCCCAAAATGCAGGATTACTTGTAATACCTAGAATCTCCAAAAGTACAATGGGAGGCAAAGCCTTCAGTTATCAAGCTCCTTTCCTGTGGAACCAGTTACCAATCTGGATTCGGGAGTCAGACTCAATCTCTGTTTTTAAGAATAGGGTAAAAACCTTCCTTTTCGATATAGCCTACAATTAGGAGGGATCATGTGTCTCTGAACCCTCCCTTAGTTATGATGCTAATAGATTTAGACAGCCGGGGGACCTCCAATAATGTACTGGGCTTCTCCCCTTTAATGTTTGCTCTCTACATTTCTGTTCTTCTCTTCTTCTCTATCCCCTCACCCCCCAGCCATTCGCAGCAGGTGACTGCCCCTCCCTAAGCCTGGTTCTGCTGGAGGTTTTTTCCTGTTAAAAGGGAGTTTTTCCTCTCCACCGTCTCCAAGCGCTTGCTCACAGGGGATTGCCTGATTGCTGGGGTCCTTCTGCAACTGTGGGGGTTTCCCCTACATTTGAAAGTGCTATGCGATGACTGTTGTTGTGAAATGGCTTTATATAAATAAAGTTGAATTGAACTGAATTAAAGTTATTCTTCAATATATCAAACACAGCTGTCGACAGGTCAGCTGCACTCAGCTCAGGGCAGATATGAGGGGCCACCTTCACCACATCAGGTGGCAGTGGCTCAGGCGGTAGAGTGGGTTGTCCAATAACCAGAGGGTTAGTGGTTTGAATCCCACTCTCCCCTCACCATCCTGCCATTGTGTCCCTGGGCAAGACACTTTACCCGCCTTGCCTCCAGTGTCCATGACTCTGAGTATGAATGTGTATAAATGTTCAGTAGTTGTCGGCGAGGCCGTTGGCGTGGATTGGTAGCCACATTTCTGTCGGTCTGTCTCAGGGCAGCTGTGGCTACAAGGTAGCTTACCACTGTCAGTGTCTGTCTGGAGTGAATGAATAATGGACTCACTGTAAGCCAGTGGCGGACTGCATAGTTTACAACTAAGCCTTCAGTGGTAATCTACCCAATTTAAGTGCCATTCATACCAAGCACCATAAAAAATGCCTATAGGGCCGTTCACACAAAGCATGTTGAATATAACTAACTATAAAATTATAGTTTTAAAAATCTTTTATCTTTTCGTTGTGGAGCTCCATTTCCCTGCACACTTGTTTGTTGAGCAGCAGATCCACTCTTGTTTCCCTAAAGGTGTAAAAGTACTGTTGCTTGTACTGTAAGTGTCCAGCTGGTGGCTGTGCTTTGGTGTCTCACTGCTGCCTTGATTAGACAGCTTAAATTTGCAAACCTTGTCTGGCTCCAAGCATCTACTCGATCATTTACAAACAACAGGCATTCCCAGCAAGATAATTTGCAGCACTCCTCGGAGCCTGTAATCCAAGGATACCGCTTGTTGCTAATATGGAAGTGACGGACAAATCCTTTCCCCACTGAGACGGGCCTGCTAGCTTCAGGATTGGCCAACTTCTCTTCACAATGACCAGCTTTTCTTGAAAAGTCCGTCTGGAAAATTGATTTTTTTAAAATATCAGTGACCAAATCATTTTCCTGTTCCCTGTCAGCCATTGTGGGTGGAAAAAGAGCTATTTTGTTTAAACAGATACAGTATATTGTAGCTGCTTAAGCAAGTCCTTGTACCAGCATTTTGCTAGCTAGGATCTTTTGCAGTGTGGTTGGAGGAGTCTAACCATCCAATCAAAAGACATGACAATGCTGACATTCTCAAATACCTTCTATGCGTACCCTTGGACGTACAGAAGACATCTGATTAGTTAAAGCAACAGGATAAGTTTAACAGTTTATTTAAACTACAGAGCGCACTGTTAAGTCCTGAAGGCCCAAGGCAGATTTGCTTGAAACTGGCAACACAGATGGCTGAAATATGATTGGACAAAAAAACTCTTAACATGCATTACACTACTGGAAGGAGTGCAACCTAGAGAAAAGCTACAAAATGAAGACAATAGACTATGGGGAATAATTTAATACATCCTCATGGAATCAGAATGGAATAAGAGTTTAGGTTGTAAACGTAATTCTGATAGTGTTTAGGCCAGCAGAGAAGGTTTTGCTCGCCCTGAGGGCTGGTACTTCGCCGGTGGACTGGGTGCCATGTTGCTCGCCTCTCGGTGAGACAAGTGGAATGAAGGCATCCGCTTTGGATAGCGAAGCAGTCTTCGACTCAGGGGAGAGCTTTCCCCTCTCCTGCTCACACTGCTGGTGGGCGGGGGTATGGGTGGAGCTAATTAGAATATTCCTAGATCTGTGTGTACTTAAGTAGGTGGAAAATGTAAAAACTCTTTCCAAACAATTCTGAAGGTGCCTTCACACCAAGCACGAACGGGCAAATTTTTCGCACAGCACAATTACACTCAATGTAAACACATGAATAGACATGAATTCACCGTCTCGGTGAGATGCAGACAGGCGAAGGTGCCTTATAACTTCTACAGCAGTGTTCAACCTGCTGTTGAAATCCCCAAAATAACTCCATGCTTCAGTTTACATTATCAGACAGGGGGCTCACCTGTAAAGCTGTCCCTGCCTCGAAAACTTGATGGGTGTTTTCGTTGCTAGCTTGCTAGCCCTGTTAGCTCATCCATGGCAGGAATCTGTGGGTAAATAACTCCGACATCCCGATTCAGCTGAAGAGCTTCTGGTCCTTTTGTCTCCAGGTGAGTGTCAGTCTCATTTTCAAACTAGTTTATTCTCCAATGCTGATACTTTTACTCAGATGACAGCGCTATCCCTTGGATGTGAACGCACATCTATAAGAGCTTTCAACAATGATGTGAAAAAAATTGTCCATCTGGACCATTTTGTCATGTCCAAACATTTTTCTTTAATTGCTTTCTGTCATGGTCAGGTGAGCGCGCTCCCCCTCCCTTCCTGCAAGACTTTCCCCAGCAACGAAGATAATCACTTCACCTGCATGATTAGATGCACCTGCTGCCTCTTCTCTGCCAGCGGTGAAAAGGACCAGCTTGTGAACACTCCAGTGCTGGCTCGTTGGGTAAATTGACTCAACAAGCAAGTAAGTCTTTATGTCACTCCCTGAGGAAATTAAACTAAACTCCTCTTGTCCTCTTTTCTCCTCCAGGCTGCTGCCATCTTCGTGGTGCGTCTCCAGGGTTCGTTGTGCACTCACCTGCCCCATCATTCTCATCACCACTTCAGCTGCCTTATTTCACCCGGTCAGACACCTCACTTAGCTCCACTTCTGCTATTTCCCTGTGGGGTTCAGCTGCCGAGCTCACTGCCCCCTTGTGAGTATTGTCCTATTTTTCCCTATCCTGTCTCCCTTCTCCATTAATCCACTCTTGTCTCCCCATACAGGCTGAATCCTCCTCTGGTGAGTGGCGTCTTTCCTTAACAGTGCATTACTTTTGAATCACTAAATCATGGTTAAGCAACTTCTCTGTGTCATTGGAGTGATTTCTCTGGTGTTGCTCCCTGCACGTGAGCTGTTTATTCTTCAATCATGACACTTTCTCTTTTAACAAACATATATTTCCTCCTTTTCCACAATTATTTTTTGTTCTTATTTTTGTTTAAAAAAAACAAACTATTTCAGTCTTTTTGACCTCCTTCAAGGAAGTTGTGTAATCGAGGTGGTCTGTCTGTCTGTCTGTCTGTCTGTCTGTCTGTCTGTCTGTCTGTTAGCAGGATTACTCAAAAAGTACCGGACAGATTTGGATGCAATTTTCACCAGAGGTGGTCCTTGGGCTAGAGAGGAACCCATAACATTTTGGTGATGCTCCAAAAATGCATACTTCCACCAAGGCTCTTATCTTCTCATGGAGAAGAGGCATCTCTGTCCATGAGCGTGCGTACATTCCACGCACCAAGAATTAGTTTCTTTCTTCTTTGGTTTCGACCGCTTGGGGGTAGAACTGTCAGCCACAGTATGCTGGCCAGTTGGAAGGGAAAAGCATTTGTTTGGGACACATTTTCTAGTCCCCTCCCTCATGTGAGGGTGAGCAGTGCTGTACTAAAGAGGCTGCTCATTCGCCTGAGGGGAACGCTGAACTCCACTGTTGTCCCGGGGTCAGAAGGAGAGCGACTATTGCCGCCAAGCCGCCTGCGTTCAGGGTTCAAGCTACAACTGCCAGTGGTCACCTCCACCTGTTGCTTCACTTGTTCCCCATCGCCACAGGACTGTTGTAGGGTTGTGATGACTAACACACATGAGGAAAACTTGTGCGGGAAAGTTTTTTTAAAAGTGGGAAAGTCGATGCACAGGGGCAATCCCACTCTCTCGGCCTCAAAAGCCAGGATCTGGTGGTACGAAAAGAGTCGTCGTGACCAGGGACTTCCTCGGCTGCAGTGGATGACCACGACGTCTATAGTGCCTTGTCATGCCCTGGCGTTCCACAACGCCTGCTGTCACCGCCTTTATGAACGTTGGGACAAACGATGACCTCATCCGCTCAATCTGCCGACTACAGTCTTCACATACTTGGGTAGGCATACCCTGTTTAACTTGCCGGAGGGTTTGAGGCCTGATCAGCTACCCTCACCTGGTTCTGCCCGCCTGCCAAAGCGGTTTACCGGGGTGTGGCCGCTGCGCATGCTACAGCTTCAAGGAGCCACAGGTGAGAGCTGGGTGCCAGGTGGGAACCAATGTAGAATGAGCTGTCCTAAAAAGGACATGGCAAGCACCCCCTACAGAGGTACTATCCCTCCCCAGACACCCCAAGGCCTGAAAGAAGAACAGCCCTCATTGCAAGGGAATTGGCCCGCTACCGCATTGACATCGCAGCCCTCAGCAAGACCAGGCTAACTGAAGAAGGATCTGTGGCCGAACTAAAAGGTGGCTACACCTTCTTCTGGAAAGGCAAGGCCAAAGATGAAGAGAGGATCCATGGAGTAGGACTGGCCATCAAGACAGTGGTTCTCAAGCAACTTCCTGACCTGCCAAAGTCAGTTAATGAACGGCTGATGAAACTCTGTTTCCCCCTTAACCATAACCGGCACGTTACCCTCATCAGCGCGTATGCCCCGAATCTCACCAGCAGCAATGAAGTGAAGGAAGTTTTTATGAGGAGCTCAGTACCCTCGTGAAGGACACTCCCCCCCAATGACAAACTCATTCTACTAGGCGATTTCAACACCAGAGTCGGAACAGACTGCTGTAACTGGAAAGGCGTGCTGGGGCCACATGGCACTGGAAAATTGAACTCCAACGGCTTGATGCTCTTGAGCCTTTGTGCTGAAAACCACCTCGCTATCGCAAACGCACTGTTCTGGCAAGCCGACAAATATAAGACAACATGGATGCACCCAAGATCCAAGCAGTGACATTTGATAGACTTTGCCATTTGCCGTCAGAGAGACATCTGTGAGGTCAGGATCACTAGTGCCATGCACGGAGCAGAGTGTTGGATGGACCACTGTCTAGTCAGATCCATCCTATCCCTGCATATTGCCCCAACACATCGCAAGACGCCAAAAGTCATCAGGCCAGTGTTCAATGTCGCCAAACTTGAACAACCTCAGCGACGTAGTGAATTTGCAGAAGATCTGGATGGCCGACTGATTGCCCATGGACTCCTGACTGGCTGCCCAACACAAAGGTGGGAACTGTATAAAGCACTGGTGACGGAGTCAGCAAAAACCACCATCAGCCCCAGGAAACGAGTGCACCAGGACTGGTTTGATGAGAACAACGAGAGCATCAAGACACTCCTGGATGACAAGCAGAAGGCCTTTGTTGAGTGGTAGAATGACCCCACTTCCATTTCCAAGCGTGATCGCTTCAAGCACCTCCAGAGACAGGCACAAGCAGCGCTGCGAAAGATGAAGAATGAATGGTGGGAGAAGAAGGCAGATGAGGTGCAGAGATACACCGACATGCAGAATTCTAAGATGTTCTTCAGTATCATCAAGGAAGTATATGGACCTGCCAAGCCATGTACTACTCCACTCCGGTCGGCAGACGGTTCAACTCTGCTGAAGGAGAAGAGCAGCATCAATGCACGATGGAGAGAGCACTTCAGCTACCTGCTCAACAGGCCCTCCACTATAGACCCCCACGCCCTTGATCTGATCCCACAAAAATCCACCGTCCACTGCCTCGACCTCCCCCCTACAATAGACGAAGTCTTGAAGGCAATTAGGCAGACCAACTCAGGCAAAGCACCTGGGATGGATGGAATCCCGGTGGAAATATTCAAATCAGCCGGTCGTGTGGCCTTTGAAATCTTCCATTCCCTCCTCACCAGCATCTGGGATGAAGAACAACTGCCCAAAGACTTCAGAGATGCCACTGTTGTCTCCCTGTTCAAGAATAAGGGTAGCAAGTCGGACTGCAGCAATTACCAAGGTATCTCCCTTCTATCTATTGCCGGAAAAATACTGGCCCGGGTCCTCCTCAACCGACTGATTAATAATATCTCTGAAGGGAACCTGCCAGAAACACAGTGCGGATTCCGCTCAAACCGCAGCACCGTGGACATGATCTTCTCCGTCCGCCAAGTGCAGGAGAAATGTCTAGAACAGGGGTCGGCAACCCGCGGCTCCGGAGCCGCATGCGGCTCTTTCATCCCTCTGCTGCAGCTCCCTGTGGCTTTGGAAAATAAATAATGAGTATTTAATTAAAATGTATTTTATTTTAGTTCATTAGTTTTTAAAATGTAATTCTAAATTTGAAGATTATGGTGATCTTGTAAAATCTAAAAAAAAACGTGTTAAAGTTTAATCACCGTCAGCGAAAATCAACATGATTACATAAGCACTCGGCGCTTCCCCGGAAGTCGTCTCCCGCGATAACCCGGATGTGTTGTGTTCAAGCTACTGCTGTATTGCAGTAGCTTGACAGCCCTGCGATTGGATAGTTGCAAACGATTGGACCAATCAAATGGCTCGTTGTATGCTTTTTCAAAGATTCATGGCGGCGTGTTCTCAGGGATGTGATTTTCTGCTAATTTGCCGAATTCCGCTTTATTTTATCTTCCAGGAAGATAAAGTACGTTAAGTACGTTAGCGGCTTGTGGTCCACGAACGCAGTGAAGCTGCGCCCTTTCAGGCAGGACTGGAAGTGGCGTATGGCCACTTCCGGTAATCGGTATGGCCAGGTGGAGAGCCATTAACTCTCTGTTACTGGCGGCATACAACGGCTGTATGAGCTGGGCTGGCGCGAGGGAGGAAACGGTAATAAAAGTTAACCATCCCCTTTTATGATTCCAAACAGTTTGAAATTGACAGTGCACAGTGGACATTGACTCATAACTTTTGAATATTTCTAAGACTTGGCTACATCAGTGATTGTGCAAAATGAACTGCTTAAGTCTCAATGGAGATTGAAACTGGTGATCTGAAATGAATGCTGAAATTATAAAAAGTAATGGTATGTTGGAATTTTATTTCTATTATGGAACAGATAAAATTAACTGATTTTGATTTGATCAAGTGTTAAAGCATGTCATGGATAATGCTTGTTGGAATATTTTAGGAATGCTATCTTCTTGGAATATAAGTCAATATTATACATTAATAAGTGGCATTCAGCTGTTTGTTTTATGTCATTTAAGCACAGTTCTGGTACTTAAAAATCATAAAAACCCAGGAGCTTCGGGGGGCTTTGCCCCCCTTGCCCCCCACCACACCCCACCGGGGCTCTGCCCCGGACCCTGCTGGGGGACTATGTCCCCCAGACCCCCTGTTGAATTTTCAGATAATTTCCCCAACCCCAAATCACATCGCTGGTTCGTGTTGGAATTCTGAGCTTTCGGTATTGTTTTCAGCGGAATTATGAGATTTTTATCGAAGGATCAGGAGTCATCAGTGCTAGAAATAGCACTCTCCTTTCAACCCAATGTCAACCTTCAACCCATTGTCTTTTTTTTCGGAGTTCAAAATGTTTTTGTTGCATGCAGAAATGTAATTTTGTTTTCTCTGCAGGAGTTCCCTGATTTCATAAATGCAACACATTATAGTTTGTTTATACATAGCATAAAGGGAAAAAAAAGTTATATGCAGCGTTATTTCATTTTAAGTGTCAAAAGGGTTTTTGTGGCTCCCAGTGTTTTCTTTTCTGTGGGAAACGGGTCCAAATGGCCCTTTGAGTGGTAAAGGTTGCTGACCCCTGGTCTAGAACAAAATATGGACTTATACGCGGTCTTTATCGACCTGACTAAGGTCTTCGACACGGTGAACAGGGAGGCCCTCTGGATCATCCTATTCAAGCTTGGGTGCCCAGACAAGTTTGTAAACCTCATACGCCAGTTTCACGACAACATGACTGGGCAGGTTCTCTCCGGTGGAGAGGTATCAGAGCCATTCAATATCAGCAACGGCATCAAGCAGGGGTGCGTTCTGGCCCTGGTCCTCTTCAACCTCTTTTTCTCTTGCGTCCTCAACCATGCCTTCAGGCACTTGGACCTTGGGGTATACCTGCGATACAGACTTGATGGCTCACTGTTCGACCTCCGCCGACTGAAGGCTAAGACCAAGGTCGCAGAAAAAATTGTCCTGGAAACACTTTTTGCTGACAACTGTGCCCTCATGGCCCACACGGAGTTTGATCTCCAGATCATTGTGAATAAATTTGCAGAAGCCTCCCGCCTTTTTGGTCTTACCATCAACCTTGGCAAGACAGAGGTACTGTTCCAGCCAGCACCCGCCTCCACCATCCTACCCCCCCTCTATCTCCATCGAGGGTACCCAACTGAAGATGGTAGATGACTTTAAATACCTTGGCAGCACCATTAGCAGCGATGGCAGCCTGGATAAGGAGATCAACACCTGAATCTGCAAGGCCAGTCAAGCTCTCGGTCGTCTCCGAGCTCGCGTCCTCAACCAGCACAACATCCAGCTGTCCATGAAGCTCAAAGTGTACAGGGCCGTTGTCCTCACCAGCCTTCTCTACGGATGTGAGATGTGGACCATGTACAAAAAACACCTAAAGCAGATGAAGAAGTTCTACATGAGAAGTCTACGGATGATCATGAACATTCACTGGCAAGACCGGGCTACAAACCTTGGGGTCCTGGACAGAGCTGAGATGACCAGTATCGAGGCCATGATTCTGAAGGTGCAGCTCCGATGGATTGGTCATGTGATCCGGATGCATGGCCACAGGCTGCCCAAGCAGCTCATGTACGACGAACTCTGCTCTGGGAAGCGGAACCAAGGCAGACCACGCAAAAGATTCAAAGACTGTGTGAAGCTCAACATCAGACATACTGGCATCCTTCCCAAACAATTAGAGCTGTGGGCTATGGACAGGCCAGGCTGGCGCGCCCTCACTACCCAGGCATGAGACTACTTTGAAGAGAAGAGGCGAGCTGATGTAACTGAGGCACAGGCACGAAGAAAGGCGTTATTACCTGGGCAGTTTCCTTGCCCCTACTGCAGCTGTGTCTGCCGATCGAGGATCGGCCTAAACAGCCATCTCCGTGCTCACGCAAGAAGAGGACTTAACACATGAGGGACGGTCATCATCGGATTGATGGACAACCAAGAAGAAGATTTCCTCCTTTTCCACAATTATTTTTTGTTCTTATTTTTGTTTAAAAAAACTCTTTCAGTCTTTTTGACCTCCTTCAAGGAAGTTATGTAATCGAGGTGGTTTGTCTGTCTGTCTGTTAGCAGGATTACTCAAAAAGTACTGGACAGATTTGGATGCAATTTTCACCAGAGGTGGTCCTTGGGCTAGAGAGGAACCCATAACAGTTTGGTGATTATCTAAGAATGCATACCTCCACCAAGGCTCTTATCTTGTCATAGTGAGTTAGCAAGAATCCTCCAAAACTACTGGATAGACTTTGATGCAATTTTCACCAGAACTGGCTCGTGGTCTACACATGAACCCATTACATTTTGGAGGTGATCCATGAGGGACTGAAGGAGGCTTGGCAGAGGAATGCACTCTCTGAGTGGTTTTCTACTTTCTTTATGCAAAGATTCCTATTCAGTATCAAAAAATAGATCAAATACCTGACAATAATTGTCACGGCTGGTCCTCACGAGCCAGCATAAGACGCCACAGTTCAGTAAGTTGCAATTCAGTTCTTTTATTTATATTGCACAGGACTTAGGTGTACAACACAACTTGCCACGCAGGCTTCGTTAAACAACACAATATAAATTCACAACAGAGGTTAGTGGCTAGGACGAGGGGCACTCGTACGCCGCAAAGGCAGGGAATATTAACCGAGGAACAGGGAGAGAGTTATGGCAGAGACGAGGAGCTCTCGTCCGCCGTTATTAGAAAGGAATGTCAGCGAGGGAGAAGACAATTCCAAATAACAGATCACTTACATGCAGCGGGATACGTCCAGGAACCCAGGGAGCATGTGGTAAGGAGACAGGGGAAAGCCATAAGACTTCTGACGAGACAGCCGCAGAGTCCAGTTCACTCGCACTGACATTTAAAGCCAGCTGCTCATGATTGGAAACGTGGCGCAGCTGCTCAGGTTCTGACAGCTGAGAGCTCCCGAGCGTCTGGCCAGTCAGAGCCCGGGAAACCCGTGTGACGACACCTGCTGTCAAAACCTGACAGGGATGAGGAATAACCCGAGCGCGGACAAAAGCGCTCGGGATATGACAATAATACAATGAAACAATCACAAAAACCCATCATAACATGTCAACTTCAATTTATGTCTTTCTATCTATCCAAATTTTCTTTTTAAATAGTTTGTTTCGTTTATTTCTTCTTAGTAAATCCTAAAATTTACACCACGTAAATTCTCAATATGAAGTTAACCCACTGAGTGAGAGGGAAAAAAAAGAAATAGAAGAAAAAAATAACATGTATCTACAGTATGCTTAATATATGCACATTTCACAATGTCACATCAGCTTCTCTGTACATTCTTTGCATCTGTAGCACACTGGAAAGCTGCGGTCACCCAAAGCCACAGCGTGGGGATGGGACGAGAGGCAGGCATTGGCAGCTACACCCTGCAGAACAAATGAGCGCTGATGAGGAGATGCATGGGTCTCACGGCACCAAATGTAACCGGTGGGGACTCTGCGTTGTGAGTGTTGTGAAATTAGGAGACCTACATGCTCGGTGTAAAAGGCCACAGTATACCCCCAGTCCAAACTACACCTGGGGTTAAAGCAGCCTAGGCTAGATTATACCACGGGTATATTATGGCCAAGGACAATTTATACACCCCCCCCCCCCGCCGTCATGATATCAGCAGTGTTGAGTAATATCCACAAGAATTACTTAACTGTTTATCCCCTGCCAGTCCCAAAGGGGTCGAAGAGCCTTTTGGGTGAAGACTGAAGGGGGACTATTTTATGGGTCCGTCCATCCGTCCATCCGTCCACCCGTCCACCCGTCCGTCCATCTGTCCCACTTTTGTGAAATCAACTACTCCAATTGTTTTGAAACTCGGTACCACGGTTTGATATACTCTGATGATGCACATATTGCAGTTTGACTCTCATCGGATGACCTTGAGGTCAAAGGTCAGCGGTCAGCTTTTCCTTAAATCTTCTAAACACAATATCTACTGAAAGAAATGATGTAGGCTTTTCAAATCAATACAGTAGCTGTGTCTAAGGCACATCTTGGATGACTTACACCCTGAGCTGACTATGGATTTGCGTACTAGAGGTCAGAGGTCAAAGTTAACATTCCATTTGTGCTATGGTAAATTTATGATTACTATGAAATGAGTAAAGCTAGGGACACAAAACTTGGTACACAGGTTCACCTTGGGATCCTGACCTCTGCCTATGGGTTTGGGGTCAGAGGTCAAAGGTCAGTACAGTTAGGGTTACCAAACTTGGTACATAGGTTCACCTTGGGATCCTGACCTCTGCCTATGGGTTTGGGGTCAAAAGGTCAAAGTTCAAGGTTAACATTCCATTTGCACTATTACTATGAAATGAGTACACTAGGGTCACCAAACTTGCTGCACAGGTTCACCTCCGGGACTTGGCATTTACACGTTTCTCTGGAAGTAGATTGTATACCTACAGGGGTACTTTTGTTGTGTTGCAATGAAGAATGTCAAAAGCTGGTCATACAGTTGGTCTTCCATGGTTGTGAAAAGTCCTGCCAGCGCGTCCAAACCACGTGATTGCTTTAGGATGAGATAGCAGCAAGACACAGCCTCGCAGCATTGCCATTTCCACTTGTGTCGATATTGCAGATTCAAAACTCTTCCCCAGTTTTTAAATTGTGTTGATATGGCAAGTAAAGCCAGAATTATGATAAACAATTTTCATCATGTTTTTCCAAATATTTTTGTCACATTTGGTGTACATTTGGAGCGGCAAAAAATGGAAAGTGAAATGGAAAGTAAAACCAAAAGTGCAGATTCTAAACGCTATGTTTGTTTGACGTTGATAGATCATTTAAACACTGAGATATGGTTTTATATTGTAGCATTGCCAGATGTGTTTTTGCATCGTGCTTTATGAATAAAATGATAAATACATAAAAATAGGTCTAATTATCATAAATCATAAAGTGTAATCTAGAAAACTTCATTTGTTGTTTCATTTGTTGTTTGCCCTATAGCTGTCTAAGTTTTACATTATTGTTGCATTTTATTTATGTTAAGCTGACCTGTCAAAATGGCAGGGGTCCTATAACATGTAGTTACGGGACTTCCAGTGCCGGAGCTTCAGAGTGTGTGCTGAGTAATCCAGGAAATATTTTGCAAAGCGGGTATTGAAGTGTGTAGTGATGACATACAATGGTGTGAAAGTGTTTGCCCCCTTCCTGATTTCTCATTTTTTTGTATGTTTATGTCATGAGTCTGAGCCGAAAGCTCAGACTCTTGATGTATTTTGAGTATTTTTATGTCTGTTATTTTCTTGTCAGTTTCTGTTATTTTTGGTTTTGTGACACAAGCTTCCTTCCTCCTCTCCCAGACACACCCACCTTCTACTCACAGTCTGTTCCCCAGTTCCCAGCTGTGAGTGATTGTCTCTTAGGTCACCTGCTCACTCAGTCTGCCCACACCTGCAGCTCATTTGTGTGCCATGTATTTAAGCTCTGTCAATTCATGTTTGTTTGGATTTATCCCTCCGTGTTTTTCCTCATCTCCTCTAGAGCTAAGATGGCTCTGGAGCGCATCTTGCACTTTTGTATTGTCTGCACTGTTTTTGGACTTTGTGTTAATAAATGTCACAACTATGGTTCAATGCTTGGGACTGCCTTTTTGCCCCGGAGGGGCCAGTTTATGACAGCTTGTCACACTTAAATTTTTCAGATCATCAAACAAATTTAAGTATGAGACAAAGATAACACAAGTAAACACAAAATGCAGTTTTTAAATAAAGGTGTTTATTACTAAGGGAAAAAAAATCAAAACCTATATGGCCCTGTGTGAAGAAGTGATTGCCTCCTAAATCTAATAAATAGTTGGGCCACCCGAAGAAGCAACAACTACAATCAAGCATTTGTGATAACTGGCAATGTCTTTTACAGCGCTGTGGAGGAATTTTGGCCCACTCATCTTTGCAGAATTGTTGTTATTCAGCCACACTGGAGGGTTTTCGAGCATGAACCACCTTTTTAAGGTCATGCCACAGAATGTCAATTGGATTAAGGTCAGGACTTTGACTAGGCCACTCGAAAGTCTTCATTTTGTTTTTCTTAAGCCATTCAGAGGTGGACTTGCTGGTGTGTTTTGTTTTTTTTTTCCGGTTCCTGTTCCGCTGGACCGGTGGCGCCACATGAGTTGACTGCCCGTTGCAAAACCCTTTTTTTTATCTTCCTTCTTCTTTCTACACCTTTCACTCTATATATATATATCACGGACACACAGATCACCCCAAAGGTCTCCCGAGTCGGCGGACGGAGCCACTGTTTACAGCAGGAGACGTTACAGCAGGAAGAGCTAGTGCTAGCTAGCACTCAACCGCCACCCGGTGCTAACGGTGTACTCGACATACCGGGAACTGTAGCGAAAACGACGCGGGTGCCGGGCTGGAGTTTAGGCGGCGTACAAGAAATATAAGACAGAATAATAAAGAGCGATGGCAAGAACCAAGCAGACCGCCCGTAAAATCTACTGGAGGAAAAAGCCCCCCAGGAAGCAGCTAGCCACCAAGGCTGCTCGGAAAAGCGCTCCGGCCACCGGCGGAGTGAAGAAGCCTCACCGTCACAGGCCCGTGGCTCTGAGAGAGATCTGTCGCTACCAGAAACCCACGGAGCTGCTCATCCGTAAGCTGCCCATCCAGCGCCTGGTGAGGGAGATCGCACAGGACTTCAAGACCGACCTGCGCTTCCTGAGCTTCGCCGTCATGGCTCTGCAGGAGACCAGCGAGGCCTACCTGGTGGGTCTCTTCTTCGCTAAGAGGGTCACCATCATGCCCAAAGACTTCCAGCTGGCCCGCCGCATCCGCGGAGAGAGAGCTTAGACTTTCTGCTGCACATTCACCAACCATAATGCTCCGCACTAGTAATATGTACATGTGTTTACTAGCTGTTCTTGTTTTTCTTGCCTTCTGATTGTTGCTCTGAGTGTTGCTATCCCTGTGCTGTTGCAATCCTGGAATTTCCCCATTGTGGGACTAATAAAGGCTTATCTTATCTTATCTTATCTTATCATTGTCCTGCTGCAGAACCTAAGTATGCTTCAGCTTGAGGTGACGAACAGATGGCCGGACATTCTCCTTCAGGATTTTTTGGTAGACAGCAGAATTCATGGTTCTATTTACCACAGCAAGTCTTCCAGGTCCTGAAGCAGCAAAACAGCCCCAGACCATCACACTACCACCACCATATTTTACTGTTGGTATGATGTTCCTTTTCTGAAATGCTGTGTTACTTTTACCCCAGATGTAATGGGACACACACCTTCCAAAAAGTTCAGCTTTTGTCTCGTCAGTCCACAGAGTATTTTCATAAAAGTCTTAGGGATCATCAAAATGTTTTCTGGCAAAAATGAGACCAGCCTTTATGTTCTTTTCGCTCAGCAGTTGTTTTTGTCTTGGAACTCTGCCATGCAAGCAATTTTTGCCCAGCCTCTTTCTTATGGTGGAGTCATGAACACTGACCTTAACTGAGGTAAGTGAGGCCTGCAGTTTTTGGAATGTTGTTGTGGGGTCTTTTGTGACCACTTGGATGAGTCGTCGCTATGCTCTTGGGATAATTTTGGTCGGCCGGCCACTCCCGGGACGGTTCACCACTGTTCCATGTTTTTGCCATTTGAGGATAATTGCTCTCACTATGGTTTGCTGGAGTCCCAAAGCTTTAGAAATGGGTTTATAACCTTTTCCAGACTGATAGAGCTCAGTTACTTTGTTTCTCATTTGTTCCTGAATTTCTTTGGATCGTAGCATGATGTCTAGCTTTTGAGAATCTTTTGGTCTACTTCACTTTGTCAGGCAGGTCTTATTTAAGTGATTTCTTGATTGAGAACAGGTGTGGCAGTAATCAGGCCTGGGTGTGGCTAGAGAAATTGAACTCAGCTTTCCAAAGATGTGATAAGTTAACTTGTGTTTGTTTATGTATGTGACAGTTAATTTATATTTTAATTGGGGGGATTACTTTTTCACACAGGGCCATGTAGGTTTGGATTTTTTTTACCATTAAAAATAAACACCTTCATTTAAAAACTGCATTTTGTGTTTACTTGTGTCATCGTCTAATATTTAAATTTGTTTGAAACATTTAAGTGTGGCAAACATACAAACAAAAATGAGAATTCAGGAAGAAAAAACTATTTTGCACCACTGTACATATGTACACAGCTAAATACACAATGCAGAAGCATTGCAGGTAGATGGAATAAACAGCATTACGGTTTGTTATATTACCCTGCAGAATGTGAATATGTACCCAGACAGTATATTTTGCATTTGAATCAACAGTGTTGTTGCCACCCTCAGTGATGATTGTTATTGTCGTAGTTGTGTATTGGAGGGGACGATCTCTATTGTGCAATATATGTCTAAGTTGTTACATTTAGTACATTTAATACGACCTCCATGAGCAGCCCTGGTTAGATTATAAAGTCTGACAGCCGTAGGTAGGAAGGACCTGAGGAACTTCTCTGTTGTGCACCTAGGATGGCACAGATGGCACAAATGTGATGGCTGATGCCACCACTGAATTGTAGAAGGTCTTCAGGAGTGCCCCTTGCCCCTTGCACTCCAGAAGACCTGAGTCTCCTCAGGAGGAACAACCTGTGCTGCCCTTTCTTGTAGAGCGCGCTGTTGTCGTGTGACCAGTCCAGTTTATTGTTCAGGTACTTGACCCTGGTACTTGTAGGATGTCACCATCTCAATGTCTGTTCCCTGGATGTTTACTTCACCCTGAAGCAGTGTTGTTGACATTTGAAGTGTCCAGAGTTTTATTTTTGTTCAGTTATGGCTGCTTCAGCTTTGATTGTAATCAACAACATGAAAAAAAAATCTGTTCAGTGCAACGAAAGCCAAAAAGCCCCAGGAGTTGTCTGTGCAACAGAGTCTTTAAACTGATTCACCGTGTATCCGTGTGTGTATGAGAGGGGGGGGGGGGGGGGGGTCCCGATGCAGCAGTCAGTCTCTAAAGGCTGGTTTATGCACTCGCATCACATGCTGACTGATGATGCCTTCACAGTTCTTTGCAAAATTTTCTTCAGCGCCAGTTTGTCAGCATCAGTTTGCGGTTCATTGGACGGTGAATTGTTTGTTGATGAAATGGCAAGACAAGAGCAGATTGTGATGGAGTTGGACCTAAAAAATGTTAAGGAAAAGCATATTTTAATACGATCGTTGCACAGCGAAAAACAGAAGTTGGAGAAAACGGTGCATGCTACCACTGCTGGTGCTGTTACATTCTGTGTAATTGCTGGGGTTATGGTGAACCAAAAAATGTTCTGTATTGATAATTCAATATTGTAATTCAGTATTCTTTTGAATTTGGGCTGCTGTTTAAGAAACTCGCCTTGGAAATTCTTCTTCTTCTTCTTCTTCTTCTTCTTCTTCTTCTTCTTCTCTCGGTTACTGGCGGATAGCAAACAACTGAAAGGTGTATACCGCCACCTACTGTACAAGAGTGTGTAACATTATGTCATCTGAGCCCAACCCCTAAATTCTATGACTTAATCTTGTGTTATTTAAAAAAGAGAAAAGAGTCTTTCTCGTGATTCTTATTGCCTCTCCATCTCCATCTGTTCCCAGAATCCCAGTTAAATCCCATTCCCTACCGGCCTCTCGAACTTCATTTTCCATTATCTGTCTTTCATTTCCGTATTTGTGACAGTGTAATAAGATGTGCTCGACATTTTCTTTTACTCCACATTCTCTTCATTTGTCACTTTCGCTTTTCCCCATGGTGAATAAAGTGCCGTTTAAACCTGTGTGATCCAGTCTGAGTCTTGCCATAATGATGTCTTCCCTCCTTTTGGTTGTTATGAAATTCTTTATTGCAATAGATTTTTGTATTTTGTAATATGATCTACCTTTATGATCTTCATCCCATCTTTTTTGCCATAGTTCAGTTCCTTTTTTCTTGATTACTGTTTTCCCTTCACCTTTTCCAAGAGACAATGGTATAGTTATTTCTTTCCCAAGTGCACTTTTTGCTAATTTGTCTGCACAGCCATTCCCTTTCAACCCTTCATATGCAGGAACCCAACAAAACTGAACTTCTCCACCACCCCTGCGTACCCTAAATAAACTGTGATATAGCTCAATCACCAAGTCTTCCCTTGTAGATTTTAGTGTCTGTATGTTTTTTAGTGCTGCAAGTGAGTCCGTGCACACCACCACCCGGTCCGGTCTGACCTCCTCCACCCACTGCAAAGCAATAATTATTGCCACCACCTCTGCTGTAAACATGGATGTATTGTTGGAAAGTCTTTTTGCAATGGTCACTTTAAATTCTGGGATGTATACTCCAACTCCAACAGAGCCCGCTTTATTCTTTGAACCGTCAGTATAGAACTGTAAGTAGTTATAGTAATTGTTCCTGAGGTAAATGCTTGTTTTAACACCAACTTCACTCATATGCCAGTCCTTTTTCCTCATTAGCAGACTAGCGTATTACTTCTATTCCCGGAAACAGCCCAGGGGAAACATTACTCACTAGACTGGTGTTAGCTATATCAGTAGTGTGCAGGGCTCAGAAATTGTGCTGCCATGAACAGGCAAAGCGAAGCAGCGGTGAAAATCACGAAATGTGAAGGAGGAGACAAAGCAGATAAATCACAGCTCTTATGGCCTGCATCATCGACGTGCACCTCTCCTTCTCTGGAGAGGTGCATTTCGGGCTACACAATACACAATGGCATATTCACTATTTTTTTTTTCATTATTTACAAGTATTTTCTTTTCAAAAAAATATTTTAACATTGGTGCTGTGATGGGGGGGGGAATTCTCCTGGCATGCTTTGCGCCACGGAGTATTCAAAGACTATTATTATTATGATTATTGTGTTCTAAGTGTTATTGTTGTACCGTTATAATTGTGTTATAAGTCTGATTGTGATTGTTTTGTTTTCCCTGTGTGTGAGAGATTACGTGTCTGTGTCACCCTGAGTGAGGTGAGTGTCTGTGTGAATGACCTCCCCTCTGTTCTGTGTAAGATGGCAGTAGCCTGCTGGCCTGCTGGCTGACACAGCTATTGACGCTGTCGAGGACACAGTCCAAGGACGGATATTTTTTTCACACATAAGGAGTTGTTCAGGACTCGTTATACAAAGATATAGAGTGATGATAATCAAGTCAGTGGCGGTAATTTACCTGTAAGCTGGTTGCCAACCGCCCATCAAATCTAAAAGAAGAAGAAGAAGAGGAAGTAATTTGGCAGTGAATAAACACCTGTTTGTTCCAAATCCTATCTTATTATTGTGTGAACCCTTGAAATTTCACAATATTCTTCACTTAAAAAATATATTAAAATGAAAAACAAATCAGTTTGTATCAGATATTATCCTACTATAACTGCTCTGCCTTTTCTTCTCCACACTAACTGATGGGCAACTTCAGCAGTTGGATTTCAATGCCACAGATAAGCCTTATAGATAAAAATAATCATCAAATTTATAACCAAGGAGATTTTTACAGACTGAAATACGTCCCTAAAGTGGTGCTTATCTTTGTTGAATGATGGAAAAAAAAAATCACTGTGGAGCAGCTGAAATATAAATGTTTTCAATCCATTTTTGTGCAGCTCCTCACCTACTGTTCTTAGTTGTAGGCTAATCCTTTTATAAAAGTTATGACTGAAGACTCCTTATCAAATATTCTAATCAGCTGTCAGTAAGTCAGATTTTTTTATTGTCTGCAATGTACACAGGCTATTTATTTATGACTCACACATTATTTTAATTTTAAAAAAGCATATATATATATATATATACAGTATATATATATATATATAGGAGGAGGAATGTGGCATTTATAGTTGTAGTTAATTAAAAGTCCCTCTGAGTAAAACTTCTAGTTGTCATCCATTAGTTATGAAAATGATATGAAAATAGAAGCAGTTGTTATGTGTACAGCTTGATGCAGTGAACGGGAATGACAACTGGCAAGAATTTATCTTCTCCTGATCATGTCCTCTCTAATGAATTATCTCTATTGCCATCAGGGCGCCGTTATGTTTTACCTGCTAGCAAAACTAAACGGTATGCCAAGTCTTTTATTCCCTTAGTAATAAAGCTACTAAATGCTTCTTAAAGTTGTTAAATGTCACACATAAGGTATTTCTTAATATATTATTATTTGTTATACAGGTTTTAGGTTTTTGTTTTTATCATGATCATTCTTTTATTCTTTAAGTAACCCCCAATCTCATTGTTGTATTTTTTATAGTATTATTTATTATAGCACTGTCTCAAATAGTTGGTTTGATGTGACTTTCAGTTTGTCTTCTTGTATTGTTTATTGTATTTACATAACTTGGTGCATCAATGAACCAGTTGCTTTTTAAATTAATTGCCCCTTGAGGGATAAATAAAGGTGTTTGAATTGAATTGAACTGAATTGAATTGAATTGAATTGAGGCACCATTCAGCTAGAACGCAATGGAGATATCCATTTTTAGCATGCCAGAGACTCAGTGAGAATGCAGTGATAACGTGCTGGAGTGAGTAAGAATTAGTTTGATCACGATTGTCGAGTTAGGAACTGTGTAACAGCGATTTAGAACGGAGTGAAACCAGTCAACTGTCATGGACACCTCCTGCAGGCAGGGAAGATGGACTCACACAGCAGGCACAACTCCAGTGTGATATCAGAATCAGAATGAGAATCAGAATCAGATTTATTGCCATTGTTCATGTAGTACACAAACTAGGAATTTGTCTCGGTGCAATGCTGCAACATTAAACATGATAAAATAAAAGAAATAAACTATACATGCAATAAAGTGTACAACAAGAATGAGTAATACTAGTCAGCAGTTTAAATATATTAGCGAGCAGCAGATAATGTGGAGAACCATATAGTGCAGTTGGTAATGCAGGAAGAAAACAGTGATGATTGACATGAGTCTGGCTGAGCTGCTGTACATAGTGCACGGGAGTCAATAAGTCACTTAGTGTTCAGCAGTCTGATGGCAGAGGGGAAGAAGCTGTTCATGTGACGGGAGGTTTTAGTCTGGATGGACCGAAGTCTTCTACCTGAGGGGAGAGGGGCAAACAGTACGTGACCAGGGTGTGAGGGATCGGCTATGATCCGGCCAGCACGCCTCCGGGTCCTGGAGATGTACAGATCCTGGAGAGATGGGAGCTTGCAGCCTATCACCTTCTCAGCAGTGCGCACGACGCGCTGCAGCCTTAGTCTGTCCCTGGCAGTGGCTCCTGCGTACCACACGGTTATGGAGGTGGTGAGGATGGACTCGATGATGGCCGTGTAGAACTGCATTAACATCTTGGTGGGTAGCTTGAGCTTCCTCAGCTGCCGCAGGAAGAACATCCTCTGCTGGGCCTTTTTGATGAGGGAGCTGATGGTCGGCTCCCACTTGAGGTCCCTGGTGATGGTGGTGCCTAGGAAGCGGAAGGAATCAGCAGTGGTGATGGGAGAGCCTGTGAGGGTGAGGGGGGGGAGAGGGGTTGTGACTTTCCTGAAGTCCACAATCATCTCCACTGTCTTCAGACCGTTCAGCTGCAGGTTGTTGTTGTTGCACCAGGACGCCAGCTGGGTCACCTCTCTCCTGTAGGCGGACTCGTCGCCGTTGGAGATGAGCCCGATGAGGGTGGTGTCGTCCGCAAACTTGATCAACTTGACAGACTGGTGGCTGGAGGTGCAGGAGTTGGTATAAAGGGAGAAGAGTAGGGGGGAAAGTACACAGCCCTGGGGTGATCCGGTGCTGATGCTAGCAGAGTCTGACACAGTCTTTCCCAGCCACACATGCTGCCTCCGGTCCGTCAGGAAGTCGGTGATCCACCTGCAGAGGGAGTCAGGCACGTTGAGCAGGGACAGCTCGTCCCGGAGCAGAGCGGGGCGGATGGTGTTGAATGCGGAGCTGAAGTCCACAAACAGGATCCTGGCATAGGTTCCCGGGAAGTCCAGGTGCTGCAGGATGGAGTGGAGGGCCAGGTTGACTGCGTCGTCTACAGACCTGTTGGCTCGGTAGGCAAACTGCAGCGGGTCCAGGAGGGGAGTGGTGATGGACTTGAGGTGGGGCAGGACCAGGCGCTCAAAGGACTTCATGACTACAGAGGTGAGCGCTACAGGTCTGTAGTCGTTAAGTCCAGTGATCCGTGGCTTCTTGGGGACAGGGATGATGGTGGAGGATTTGAGGCAGGTTGGCACGTGGCATAGCTTAAGGGAGGTGTTAAAAATTTCTGTGAAGACAGGAGCCAGCTCTTTCGCACAGTGTCTCAGGGTGGAGGGAGACATGCCGTCCGGACCGGGGGCCTTGTGCGGGTTCAGTCTGGAGAACTGTTTGAGCACGTTCTGCTCACTGATGACAAGGGCAGGGGGGGAGGAGGGGGAGGGGCGCCTTTGATGAATTAGGGATCGTGGAGGCTGTGGAGTTGGAGGGAGGGGGGGAGTTGGACACAGTTGACGAGGTGTCAAAACGGGCATAGTGTTGGGACAGTCTTTGACAAAGGGCTTTGTCATCCTGACCTTTAGGAGCCTGAGGCCGATAATTGGTGATTTGCCTCAGTCCTCTCCTCACAGAAGCCGAGTCATTAGCAGTGAACTGCTGCTGGAGTCTCTCAGAATACACAGATTTAGCTCTCCTCAGCTCTCTGTTAAACCGATATTTAACCTCCCTGTAGCAGCCCCTGTCTCCACTTTTCAGCGCTGCTTCCTTCTCCTTCCTGATCTGTCTGAGCTTAGCAGTGAACCAGGGCTTATCATTAGAGTACCTCACCCTGGTGCGCGATGGAAGGATGCTCTCCTCACAAAAGTGGATGTATGAGTCCACAGTGTCCGTGTACTCATCCAGATCATGCGTGGCTCCTTTAAACATGCCCCAATCAGTTATTTCCATGCATGTTTCCAGCTTCTCCTCAGCTTCACTGGTCCATTTCTTCGTAGTGCTCACAACAGATTTAGTGAGCTTCAATCTCTGTCTGTATTATTATTATATTATTATTATTATTATTCAGATATGATTTCTTAATGGCTAACACAAAGAAACAAAATACAGCACGTGGGCTGGAAAATAACTCAAGACACGAGTGATAAATAAACTCCCTGGGAAAACTCAGGATACAAGAATGCCAGCAGAGAAATTAGACGCTGCTGCCACACCAGACAGACACTGAACACTGACATATACACGGTGACAAATGATCACAAACAAGAGACAGCTGGGGAACAATCAAGGCATCAGGGAAGTGGCTGCAGGTGAGGAGCACAGGATGGGCGGGCTGTACAGGCAAACACAGACAGGGAATGCACATGAAACTTTCTAATGAACATACAGAACCACAATACAGGAGTAATACTAACTAACTAACTACTAACTAACCTGCACTTATATAGCGCTTTTCTAGTCACAAAGACCACTCAAAGCGCTTTCATTAATACTAACCTTCTATTCTAAGGGCCTATAGGAAACAGATATCTAGGGACAATTTAGAACAGCCAATTAACCTAACATGCATGTTTTTGGCATGTGGGAGGAAACCGGAGAAATCCCGGAGTAAACCCACGCAACACGGGGAGAACATGCAAACTCCACACAGATCACTGTTGGTCGGGGGCTGGGATCGAACCCACGATCCCACGATCCCCACAATCCCCCGGCCAAGGGTAAACTGTGCTGCCGCAGTGCTAACCACTGCGCCAATACAGAGAGGGCAGTGGCTAGAGGTACAGAAAACATAAGGAGCTGGAACAATAGATAAACAGGTACGCACAGCTCCTCAGGACCAGACAGGGGATGGCACAGAAGACAATGACAGAGGACTCAGGGGAACACAAAGAGCAATAAATGCAAATGATAATCATAAATAATCCCAGAAGAACAATACATGAACATAAAGTGTGGGCTTGATCCTATGATCAAGCCCAGATTATGAAAGGAACAGGTTTTAGCTGGGAAAGGACTGTGCTGAACTTGTCAATAACAGATTAGAAATGAGTAGAAATGAAACTGAAAATGAAATTTTCCTGTTTTTAACATTGTAAGAACTGTCTGTAGTTGGGATGAAAACAAAATGGACTTGTCTTGAACTGTGTAACAATGAAGTAGTGTCATATTTGAGGCATTTTTTTTCCCCAAATTGCCCATTTCATCAATTTCTTAGGACGGGCCTTTGTCTTATTTAGTCTTAGGGGTAAGTTGTCACTGATGCAGAACACATTTATGGGCACTTCCAAGTTCATTTCCTTATCACAGCAGTGCAGAAACTAGTTTTCCAGTGGGTGCAAGGTGCAAAGAGGCCGGTCTTATTATTCAGATGTCCCGAGCTGAGCACTGGAGGTTTCCACCATGCTCAGTCTCGTGGCTTTTTTCTCTGTATTTATATTTTTGTTGTATTTTGTGATTTGGGTTTCTGTATTTTCGGATTGGTTCTTATTTTCCTGATTATGTTATGGTTTTGTTACTCTCATTTTGTATAAGGTTGTATTTATTTCTCTGTCTGTATTTGTTGATATTTTATTCTTTGTATTTCAGACTGTTGTGTCCTTTCTCTGGGTTGGCAGCTGTCAAGTGGCGTTTCCAGGTTGTGCTCCTTGTGGGCGTTGCCCTGTCAGCTGTCAGTTCCCCTTGCTCTCCTCTCATCGCTCGCAACTGATCCAAATCATTAATCATTGTTACCTTTTGCCTGCTCATGTGACCCCACACCTGTTACTACTTGTGTATTTGTTTTGGACCCTATTTAAGGACAGTATTTTCTTTTCATTATTGCCGCTGTCTTGAGCAAGCCTGAGTAGTTCTTCTGAGTTTCTCCTCACCACCAGAGCCCTTCCCCTGCTCTGGTGAGTTTATCCCAAGTTTGTTCCTGCCTGTAAGTTTTCCTTATTATCTGTTTTTGATTTTTTGTGTTGTGCACTTTGTTTGAACTTTGTTTGCTATTTTTTCAATAAATCTCAAAACTCCCAGTTCAGCTGGTGGGTCTGTCTCTTTGCCCCGAGGAGCCATTTACAACAGAAGACAGCAGCCAGTAAATGACCCAGCTGCTGTGAGTTGTGGATTTTCACCTTTTTTGTTATCATTCACCTGTTCTGTGGGCCTATCATGTCTGTCACCCCAGACTTATCAACCCTAGGATTGAGCAAAGCAGAGCAGTGGTCTATGTGCATATTGGAGGACATCGCCATGCAGACTTGTGCCTCCTGTACCCCCGAAGCAGCCTGAGAGTGTCTGGAGGGCGCGGCACAGGTACTCGAGGCATACCCTAGCCTGTGGGACCACCCGGAGCTCAATGACCTACTTCTCTTCGTATTCTTCCCACCATCTACCACTCACGGTGTCACGAGCTGAGCTCTGGAGGTTCCACGAGGCTCAGTTTCGTGGCTTTTTCTCTGTATTTATATATTTGTTGTATTTTGTAACTTTTGAGTTTTGGTATTCTCGTACTGTTTTCTATTTTTCTGTTTATGTTTCAGTTTTTTTATGCCCATGTTTCGTATCAATTTTGTAATTATTTACTAGTCAGCATTTGGTGATGTTTATTCTTTATATTTGTACTGTGGTGCTCTTTCTCGGGGTTGACAGCTGTCAGGCGGCGTTTCCGGTTTTGTACTCTGTGTGGGCATTGCCCTGTCAGCTGTCAAGTCCAGCCGCTTCTCTCTCATCTCTCCCAGCTGATCCTAATCATCAATCACTGATACCTTTTTACCCACTCATGTGACCCCACACCTGTCATCACTTGTGCTATTTGTTCTGACCATATTTAAGGATTGCATTTTCATTCCTTGTCAGCTCCTCGATGCCGCCATCCAAACCACCGGAGGAATGCCTCCACTTCCACCTCAGCAGCCCCTCCTTCACCGAGGCAGAAAGCTCTTGCAGCAATCTCTTCTCTTGAATTTTCTTCTCTGGCTGTTCCGTCAGCCAATCTCGCCTCTGCTACTTTTTCTCCCTCCTCCTCGGGGAGTAATCCAGCTGCTGAAGGACTGGTCACCTCCTTCTCATCTCCGCCCACCACCATGTCTGCAGGGGGGACTCCTCCACATTCCTCTGAGGGGCCCACAACAGCTGCAGCCATGGAAAGGGCGGATTCCATACCAGCTGCAACAGAAAACATCATGCCCCGGAAACACAGCAAGTGTTTTTTCATTCTTTATCCTTTAAACATGAATTACCTTGACTGATTCCTGGTGATGAAGCTCAGACCATGCAGTCCTCTGAGTCCTCACCCCCTGTTGCAGCTACCCACCTCTTACCTGCTCTCTCTGTGTTTCCTCCTTTACCCCCTGAGTGTTCATCGGCACCAGGTTTGGGCCACCGGACGTTGGAGGAACGTGCAGCTCTGGAGGACCTGATTCCAGCCCCGCAGCCATGCTTTGGATGGAGGGAGAGTGCTGAAACCGAGTTGATGCCTGTGCCGACTATGAAGAGTCCCCAGGCTTCAGCTCAGCAGGGAGCCGACTTCCTGTCGCCACGCAGGGTGAGCCACCTGCACGGGTCACCTCACTGGAGACTTCCAGGACTGCACTTACCACCATGCCTGCTGGAGGGGCCACCACAGCAGAGTTGGAGCTGGATCTCCAGAGGGCCGGGCCCGAGGCGCCATCTCTTGGATCGACGGAGTCCTAGACGGCGGTGGAGCTCAAGCTCAGGCAAGTGCTCTCCTTCATTTTTCTTGTGTCTATTTTGGAGAAATCTTATCTCGCTCTTGGTGAGGAGAGCCAGGTACAGCCATCAGCTGCACCTGAGCGCACCTCGCCGGGCTCTGCTGCTGCTGGTGACCCTGACCCTGTTTCTCTACCTGTCCTATCTGAGCTTTCCCCCAGGGTCACCGAGGAAGTTACAGCTTCCCCAGATGTCTCCATGAGTCCAGACTCGCCACCTGAGATTGCTGTGGGTCCAGCTCTCCCGGCTGAAGTCATCGCGGGTCCTCCTTCCCAGCCCGGGACCTCTGTCGGTGCTGCTCCCCCTCCTGCTGAGGTCGTTGCAGGTGCTGCTCTCCCCTCCTGCTGAGGTCATTGTGGGTGCTCTGTCCCAGCCCAGGACCTCCATGAGTGCAGCTCTTCCTCAGTCTGGGTCACCATGGGTGCTTTGTCCCAGTCCGGGACTGTTGTGGGTGCTGCGCCCCAGATTAAAACCAACTTGGGTGCTGCGCTCCAGTGTGGGCCTGCCATGGGCGTTACACTCCAGCCCAGGGGCCACCGTGGGTGCAGCCTTGGCTGAGTCCGGGCCTTCTGCAGGTGCAGCTTTACTCCAGCCCTTAGCCACCGTGGATGCAGCTTTGATCCAGCCCGGAGCCACCACGGGTGCTGCTTTGCTCCAGTCCGGAGCCTCCGCTGGTGCAACCTTGTCCCAATCCGAGACCACCGAGGGTGCTGCAGGCTAGTCCAAGGGCTTCGTGGTTCCCTCTCCTTCACCAGACACCATCGTCATGGTCCCCCTTCCTCTGCCAGATGCCGTCGTGGTCCCCTCCCCTCTGCCAGAAGCCGTCGTGGTCCCCTCTCTTCTGCCAGATGCCATCGTGGTTCCATCTCCTGTGCCAGACGCTGTCATGGTTTCCTGTGCCCGAGGCCATTGGGGATCCCTCTCCTCATGATGTCATTGTAGTTTCCCCGACTCCTCCGTCCTGCCCACCACTGGTTCTTCCTGCTGGGCAGCCACCCCCTGCACCACCTTTGCTGTTCAGGTGGCTGAAGAACTCTGGTTGACTGCCTGACAGACTGGGCCATTGGGTTGGGTGGCATATATTCTCTGGCAGGCCACCCGACTCATACCACCTCGCTGTCCACCAGGCCTGGGACTTTGGTTGCCCACCTGAACTTTCTAGCTCTTTGGTCCGGGGGTGCCTAAGTCTTTGATTTTGACTGGTGTGGGTCCTGAGTGGAATTTTGTTTTGTTCCCTCCTAGCCTGTTCCCCCCACTACCCACCCTGGTGGGTTATTGTTGTGCCGCTGTTGGGGTGGCGGACTCTTTCTTTTTCTTTTGGTGTTACCCTGGGGTGTCTGGGTCCACCCCTTGAGAGGGGGCCTCTGTCACGAGCTGAACTCTGGACGTTCCGCGAGGCTTAGTCTCGTGGCTTTTTCCTCTGTATTTATATATTTGTTGCATTTTGTGACTTTTGAGTTTTGGTATTCTTGTGCTGTTTTCTATTTTTCTGTTTATGTTTCAGTTTTGATATGCCCATGTTTCGTATCAATTTATAATTATTTATTAGTCAACATTTGGTGATGTTTATTCTTTCTATTTGTTCTGTGGTGCTCTTTCTCGGGGCTGACAGCTGTCAGGCGGTGTTTCCAGTTTTGTGCTCTGTGTGGGCATCACCCCGTCAGCTGTCAAGTCCAGCCGCTCCTCTCTCATCTCTCCCAGCTGATCCTAATCATCAATCATTGTTACTGTACCTTTTTGCCCGCTCATGTGACCCCACACCTGTTATCACTTGTGCTATTTGTTCTGACCATATTTAAGGACTGCATTTTCATTCCTTGTTGCGGCAGTATTAACTATCCTTTCTCCTCGCCACCAGAACCCCATCCCTGTTCTGGTGAGTTCATCCACTACTCGATCTGGAGAGAGAGAGAGAGAGAGAGAGAGAGAGAGAGAGAGAGAGAGAGAGAGAGAGAGAGAGAGAGAGAGACTTTTGACTTTTAAAATAAGCCTTTATTGCACACTTCAAAAAAATGTAAGCGCACCAACATCATTCCACCAAGTGTCTCACATTGGAAAAAGTGCAAACATAAGTCTTCCCCCCCACACAACACAGAGTATTCCTTGCAGTCCACCTATTCCACATTGGCAGTGGCAGTAGTGCGAGTCCTCCTCGTAGTCCATGCAAAGACGAGCCAGAGGCCCCCGCCAGTTCCGTTGCACATCCCAGAGACAGCTTCCTCATCTCAGATGGATTGGAGTCCTTAGACCATGTGGGTTTTTCAAGCAAGTCAACTGTGCAGAAGGCTCGTCCAGAGTGTAGAAAGAAAACGGTGGGGCATCCATGCCCTGCAGGTAAAGATCCAGTTCCGTGACAGTCAATTACAGTCAATTAGAAACGTCATATAAAAGTCTGATCAAACAATATCCCAAAAATGTGTAAAACAGGCAGAGGAACAACCGCCATTTATTCCTCCTGTCGGGCGCGCTTGACCCCTGTTCTCCCTGCTGCTTTACGCAGGGCTGTCAGGTGTTTCTTGAGGCGAAAACGTTTCCTTTCATCCAGGAGGTCAAGACCAACCTGCCTTCTTAGCACATCAACAGACTTAATGAATTTATCAGTGTCACTGAAGTAGTCGGTGACTTTTATGGCTTTGTTATAGGTTTCATCCAGAAAAGCATTTATTTCTTCCAGTGAATACAAACTCGTGTTTGTACTGCATTTTGCCTCAATAGACTCAGTATTACACACAGTGTCGTTATCAGATTCCATTTCCTCGTCAGCACAACTCAGCTGACTGTTTGGTTCTCCTGGGCCAGTGGATTCATCATTGGCCACATTTTCCTGGACGCCACCCACAGCAGCTGACTGTTGCCGTTCCATCCCCTGCTGTGAAACGGTAGCAGCCTCCGGAAGCACAGCCACTGATGTCACACAGCGAGATTCTGACGCACAATCAGGTCAGTGCTCCGTCTCCTGCTCCGAAACGGTAGCAGCTTCCGGAGGCACAGCCGCTGACGTCACACAGCGAGATGATTGTGACGCACCATCAGTGACATTTTTGGCGCCATCGCCATCAACGCTCCCGGCCGTAAGCTGGGCCGTGGGCGCCACAGCCAGGCCGTCCACAGACACAGCGGCAGGCTCCGGAGCAGGGCCGGCGGAATGCCCCGCAACGTCATCCGCAGTAGCGGCGGGAGCGGAGGCCGCGCCGCCGGCACCATCCGCGGCTCCATCAGGGCCCTCCGCCCGCTGCCTGTGCAGACAAGCGAACCATTTATGGCCCACATCTCCACATTCAAAACACTTCATCTGTCCTGAGCTCTCATACACCATATAGGAGCCGCCCCCGTGTTTGACCCGGAAGGACACTTCCAGAGTTTGAGTGGGCGAGTCCAGAAACATGAACACCTGTCGCCTGAGTGATTTCACATGTTTTAACTTGGTCTCTTTGCATCCCAAAGTCAGAGTTGTAAACGGGCCCGCAAACTTCCCAAATCTGCGGAGCTCCATCGCAGACTGCTCGTTAGTGATGAAAGGTGGAACACCTGAGACGGTGATTCGCGTTGATGGGACAGATAAGGGGGACACCTGTACATACGTTTCCCCGATAACAACACCGCTTACAATCAGGGTGTGGACATCCTCTTCAGCAGCCAGAAACACAACTACAGCTCTAGTCATTCGGGACGCAAAGCAGATCGCGTCATGGCCCACCTGCTCGGCCACAGCCATAAGGACCTCCTCCACAGTAACAGTGCTGTCCGGGGGAACGATCCTCACCCCCTGGTGGATAGATGGAGGTGGCATTTCCAAGGTCGCCATCCTCCACCCAAAAAAACAAAAACTGAAAATGCGGCCAGTAGTAGAAAACCGAAAAAAAGTCCAAACAAACCACGGAGTTCCCTATTTCCGCCCTCCTCCTTCGGCCGCCGGAAACAGAGAGAGAGAGAGAGAGAGAGAGACGTTTGACGTTTAAAAAGTCCCTTTATTGTACAATTCAAAAATATAAAATCACCATCATACCATCATTCCACCCAAGTGTTCCACATTTCAAAAATTCAAACATAACTCATCCCCCTCCCCCACAGAACACAAAACACTCCCAACAGTCCATTTATTGGAGAACTCCTCCAAATTGTCCACCATTTTATAATAAGAAAACTCCACCCGGAGTCTGACTTTTAACAGGGCCTTAAAAACAGACACGGGGTCCACATTGCCAGTGTTAATAGTCCGGTTTTTCCTCGTCAGCCAAATGGCAAGTTTAGCGGTACCAGACAAGAAGTTTATCAAAATATGCACAGACTTCTTTGCCACTTTGTACTTCGGACCATAAATAAACAAACCAAAAGAAAAACATTCACCAAAATCATGAAACCAAACTTTCAAAAGATCAAAAAGCCCAGACAAACGAAAACATCCAACAAACAAGTGCTCCAGGGTCTCGACTTGTGAACAAAACAAACAACCCTCCCCAACACTAGGATCCAGGTGTGCTCTGTATTTGTTTGTAGCTATTGCCCCATGCACAATCATCCACTGGAGATCTGCTGTCCGTTTCTCTATAGGGGGCTTGTACATGGAGCGCCAGCTGCCCTTTGGGGAGAATCCCGGCCCCAAAAACCCCGCCCACTTCGACCCTTTTACCCCCGTCAGAGAGCGCAGATTTAGAACTTTCACACAAATGTGATACGCCGCCTTCTTCCCTACAGCCTGGAACTTGCCCAGACGGGGAGTTCCGAAAGACAGCAGGTGGTCTTCTTCCTCCTGCCACTCTCCCACTGCTGGACTTACGGAAAGGGCAGGAAAGCTGAACACAGTGTCCTCATCCCATTGATCAGAAAGAGTGCGGTTTTCCACAAAGGCTCTCAGTGGTCGTGGCAGGGCAGCACACACTTCCGTCACCACCCTATGCACCAGTCTGACGGATGTAATATTGGCTTTCCGCCTCAGCGTTTCTATGGACGTGGTTGACATCTTCATCAGATGGCCAAGCTTGGTGCAGCCCACCTCTCTTAAACAGGTTCGCAGACTGACAGACTGCAGCAACTGAGTGTCCATGAATCCATTGAAAAACAACGGTTCCTCAAACAGCCACATACCTGGTGTCTCCTCAGGAATACGAGCTACAGCGAAGACTTGCCATGCATGCAAAACAGAGGCATAAAAGGCAGTAAGTCCAGTAAAGTCCACCTCCCCGGATTTCACGAGGAAAAGCTGCTTGTCGTAGCCCAAGCGGCCAACTCTCCTCAGGAGCAGTTTTGCAGTGTCCATCCAGCAGGGGCCACATCCATAGAGGAACCGTTGCGCAGTCTGAAGCCTAAAACAGGTGATCTTGGACTGTATGTCAACCAGGCCCTGTCCTCCCTCGGCAACAGGCAGGTAGAGAGCAGCCGCACGCACCCAGTGTCGACCAGACCAAAAGAAACCCACGATCATCTTCTGGACCTCCTCCACCAGGCTCCTGGGCGGTGTCAAAGCGATAAGTCTATGCCAAAGAGCCGAAGCGACCAGATTATTGGCGACCAGAACTCTTCCCCTATAAGACAGCTGTGGTAGCAACCAATTCCATTTAGAAAAACGGGCACACACCTTCTCCTTACATCCCTCCCAGTTCTTGCTTTCAAAGTCCTCAGAACCCAAAAACACCCCCAACACTTTAAGACCGGCTTTCCCCCACAGAAGACCTCCAGGTAGATGAGGAATGTCTTGATGTGTCCACTGCCCCACCAATAAACCCTCACTTTTGCCCCAGTTTACCCGTGCAGAAGATGCTTTTTCATAAATAGACAGAGTGTCCACCAAACACTGTACATCCCTGTGGGATGTGATGAAAATGTTAACGTCGTCTGCATAAGCAGACAAGACGAGTGGACGACAACTACTGGAGGGCCCCGGCAGGGTCAAACCACCCAGCTGAGTGCGCAACCTGCACAGCAAAGGCTCAATAGCCAAGCTATACAGTTGACCCGAGATCGGACAACCCTGCCTTATTCCCCGATGTACAGGGATTGGCCGACTCAGCCCTGCCCCCAACTTTACCAAACACTCAGCTCCAGTATATAACATATTAACCCATGTCAAAAAAATATTGCCAAAACCAAACCCCTTAAGTGTGGAAAACAAATAGGAGTGGTCAACCCTATCAAAAGCTTTTTCCTGGTCCAAAGACACAATACCAAACTTTAAATCATAACATTTACTAAGATTAAGAACATCACGTATGAGAAAAATATTGTCCATAATGGTTCGAACAGGAATACAATACGTTTGATCTCTATCTATGATGACATCCAAAACATTTTTAAGTCTATTTGATAGGGCTTTAGAAAGCACCTTATAGTCTGTGCAAAGAAGAGCAACGGGCCTCCAGTTTTTAAGCAAGGCCAAGTCCCCTTTCTTAGGCAGCAGGGATAGTACTGCACGCCGACAGGAAACAGGCAAAGATCCAGTTCTATAACAGTCAATTAGAACGTCATAAAAATCTGATCCTATAATAAGATAAGATAAGCCTTTATTAGTCCCACAATGGGGAAATTCCAGGATTGCAACAGCATAGGGATAGCAACACTCAGAGCAACAATCAGAAGGCAAGAAAAAACAACATCTAGTAAACATATGTCCATATTACTATAAATGTATATATACTGTATAGACACACAGTGCAGAGCATTATGGCTGGTGGATGTGCAGCAGAAAGTCTAAGCTCTCTCTCCGCGGATGCAGCGGGCCAGCTGGAAGTCTTTGGGCATGATGGTGACCCCCTTGGCGAAGAAGAGACCACCAGGTGGGTCTCGCTGGTCTCCTGCAGAGCCATGACGGCGAAACTCAGGAAACGCAGGACGGTCTTGAAGTCCTGAGCGATCTCCCTCACCAGGCGCTGGACGGGCAGCTTACGGATGAGCAGCTCCGTGGATTTCTGGTAGCGACGGATCTCTCTCAGAGCCACGGACCTGTGACGGCGAGGCCTCTTCACTCTGCCGGTGGCCAGAGCGCCTCTCCGAGCAGCCCTGTGGCTAGCTGTCTCCTGGGGGGCTTCTTCCTCCAGTAGATTTTACGGGCGGTCTGCTTGGTTCTTGCCATCGCTCTTTATTATTCTGTCTTATATTTCTTTCACGCCGCCTAAACTCCAGCCCGGCACCCGCTTCGTTTTCGCTACAGCTCCCGGTATGTCGAGTTTCCCATTAGCACCGGGCGGCGGCCAAGTGCTAGCTAGCACTAGCTCCTCCCCGCTGTAACGTCTCCCGCTGCAAACCGTGGCTCCGTCCGCCGACCCGGGAGAGCCCCGGGGCGATCCGTGCGTCCGTGATATATATACAGAGTGAAAGGTGTAGAAAGAAGAAGGAAGATTAAAAAAAGGCTGTTGCAACAGGCAGCCGACTCGTGTGGCGCCGCCGGTCCGGCGGAACCGGAACCGGAAATAATAATTAATAATAATAATAATAATGTCCCAAAAGTGCTTAAAAAAGTCAGAAGAGAGACCGTCAAGTCCAGGTGCACGTCCCAGAGCCATTTGATTGACTGCTACAGTTAACTCATCCAAGGTCAGTTCGCAGTCCAGAGCAGCCCTTTCCCCTGGGCTGAGCTTGGGAAGGCCCCCAAAGAGTTGATTTCGAGAGTCTATACAGCATGGTTCTGCACCAAACAGGGCCCCATAAAAATCCACTGCATGGCTCCTCATCTCAGATGGATCTGTAGTTATTTGACCATGTGGGAGTTTTAAACAAGTCATCAATTTCTTTTTTGCGGCAGACTTCTCCAGATTGAAAAAAAAGGACGTTGGGGCGTCCATGTCCTTCAGCTGAGTAAACCGGGACCTAACAAGTGCTCCCTTCACTCTTTCCCGCAGCAAAGAGCTCAGGGCCGATCTCTTCGCCTGCAGCAAGGGACCCGAGGTAGAATCCCGATCCCTAATCAAACTCTCCTCCAGCCTCTTAACAGTGTCCTCAAGTTCACAAACTTTGGTTCTGATGACAGCAGTCGAGTTTGCAGTATACTGCTGACAAAAAATGCGAATTTGCACCTTGCCAACCTCCCACCACTGTCCTAAGGAACTAAAACGAGGCTTTGTAGCCCTCCAGTGTTCCCAGAAACACACAAAATAATGACAAAAAGCGTTGTCTTGAAGGAGCTTATTGTTGAAATGCCAATAGGATCTAGTTCTTTCCCCTGGTGAAATGATTAACATCACAGAAGCTAGATGATGATCTGTAAAACCGACAGGACTTATGTTGCTATGAAGAATTCCTGGGCCAAAACTTTGAGAAACATATATCCTATCTAATCTGGCAGCACTGACCGTATTGTCTACGACTCTGACCCAGGTATATTGTCTAGTGTTTGCATGTTTAATTCTCCATGTATCCAAAAGGTCAAACTGTACAGTGATATTTTTTAAAACTCGCGATGACTGAAGATGAGGTTCTGCATTAGTTCGATCCACAGTAAAATCTAAGGTGCAGTTGAAATCACCAGCAACAATAAGTTGACCTTGGTGATAATTCTGCAATTCATTTTTCAGTTTATTGAAAAAGGCAGTTCTTTCAGAACCCTGATTTGGAGCATAGATGTTGATCAGACAAAACACCGAATTCTCTATTTCTGCCCTAACAAAGAGCAGCCTGCCCTTCACTACCTCCACTAGAGAAAGAACTGTTGCATTCACAGATTCCCCAAACAAAATAGCTACTCCTGCACTAAAATTTGTACCATGACTGAGTGAAAAAGGGCCCTTCCACCACAAGCCCCAGTCCACTTCATCTGCTGAAGTGGTATGAGTTTCTTGCAAAAACAAAATGTTAAGATTCTTTTGTCTAAACAATTCACCAACTAATCCCCTCTTATGATTGCCCCTCCCACCATTGATATTTAAGGTTCCTAATTTTATGTTTTGCATAGGGAGATAGAGAAGATAGAAGACAGGGAGAGACAGCAAAGAGCAGTAGATATATAGGAACACCGTGCTGTGCATACCCATGTATGTTATTTCATCTGTCGGGTGCGTGTGACCTTTTTTCCTCCTGCTGATTTACGCAGGGCCGTTAGGTGTTTTTTAAGGCGAAAACGTTTTCTCTCATCCAGGAGGTCAAGGCCAACCCGCCTTTCCAGCACTTTAACAGATCTAATAAATCTATTGGCGTCACTGAAGTAATCAGTGACTTTAACTGCTCGTTTGTAGGTTTCGTCCAGGAAAACATTTATTTCATCCAATGAGTACAAGCTTTTGCTTTTACTGCAAATTTCTCCAATAGACACAGTATCAGAATCAGAATCCATTTCCTCATCACAACTTAATTTACTGTTTGATACAGCTGTCCCAGCTGATTGATCGTGATCTACAGTTTCCTGAACGCCACTTACAGCAGCTGACTGGTGTTGTTCCGTCAGCTGCTCAGAAACGTTAGCATCCACCGGAACCACAGCTGCTGATTTTACAGGCCTTTTCTCACAGCTAGATTCTGATGCACCATCAGTGACTGTTTGGGCGTCATCACCAGCCACGCTCCCAACCGTAAGCTGGGCTGCGGGCGCCACAGCCGGGCTGTCCACACACACAGCAGCAGGCTCCGGAGCAGGACCGGCGGAAGGCCCTGCAACGTCATTTGTAGTAGCGGCATGAGCGGAGGCTGCGCCGCTGGTTTCAGCTGCGGCTTCATCAGAGCCTCCCGCCCGTTGCTTATGCGGACAAGCGAACCGTTTATGGCCCACGTCTCCACATTCAAAGCACTTCATTTGCCCTGAGCTCGCATACACCATGTAGGAGCCGTCCCCATGTTTAACCCGGAAGGACACTTCTAACGTTTGAGTGGGCGAGTCCAAAAACATGAATACCTGGCGCCTAAGTGATTTGACATGTTTTAATTTACTATCCTTACATCCCAAACTCACAGTTCTAAACGGGCCCGCAAACTTCCCAAATCTGCGAAGCTCCGTCTCCAACTGCTCATTAGTGATGAAGGGAGGAACACCTGAAACGGTGATGCGCGTTGATGGAACAGATAACGGGGACACCTGTACATACGTGTCCCCAATTACAACACCGCTCCCAATCAGACTATGGACATATTCCTCACCAGTCAAAAACACAACGACAGCTTTATTCATTCTTGAGGCAAAGCAGATCATATCATGTCCCACCTTCTCACCCACAGCAAGAAGAACCTCCTCCACAGCAACGCTGCTATCCGGCGGGACTATCCTCACTCCCTGCCGGATAGACGGAGGTGGCGTCTCAAAGGACGCCACCCTCCAGCAAAACGCCAAAAAAACAAACAAAAACACAAACGCACTCAAAAGACTGAAATAAACTTACCTGAATATGCAGCCAATAACAAAGGATAAAGGAAAAGTCCAAACGTTGTGAAAAAGTATAATCCAAAACTCCTCACTCACACACCCAACACCTCCTCACTCACGTTCTCACTCGCACCCACCGGAAGCGGAAAGGAGAGAGAGAGAGAGAGAGAGAGAGAGAGAGAGAGAGAGAGAGAGATTTGATTTTTAAAAGATCTTTAATAAACACACTTGTCCATCAGTCAATACAATTTCTATATCATGCTATGTTACACAGAAAATTAATCCCCCAAAAAACGCCCCAAAAAAAGCTGTCCATCATGAACTGAACAGAGGACATTCTCCAGGGACCAGAGGGTCCTGAAACCTTCCACATCCCCATTCCCCATAAAAAACTGAAAGTCCAGCCTGATTCTGGCTTTAAGTAGCCTCACAAATAAAATTTTGACATCAACATCATTCTCAACATTTTCAAGTTTTCTTCTCCGGCTTACATAGATAGCCAACTTTGCCTGTCCTAAAACAAAGTTCAGTAGTTGACACTTCTGCTTAAAACGACGATTGTACATAAAACCACAAATGAAAACCTGCTTAGAGAAAACTTCCTTAAAAATATGAAAAAGTTTTGTGAGAAGTTCAAAGAGGCCACTCAGGCGCTGACATTCAATAAAACAATGAAAAACAGTCTCCCTAGAGGAACAAAAAACACACTGATCACTGACACTGCTGTTAATCACAGAAACAAAAGCATTGACTGCTATAATACCATGCAGGACCCTCCACTGTAAGTCTCCATGCCTCTTAGGGAGAGGGGCTTTGTAAAGAGCCCTCCAGGCAGGCCGATGCCCTTTTCCTAGTTTAAAATAGGCTCTCCAAGGAGTGTCCACACAGGTGTTCAATCGGTCCTTGTTGAGTGCCATCACCACCAGTCTGTAGAGTGCCTTACCACTGGCTCCTCCAAAGTCCACACCAGTGGGAGCACAGAATGCCAGTAAGGAGCAAGGAGCGACGTCAAAGTCCATATGGAGCGTGAGAGAGGGAAAGGGGTCAGTGCTTTCTGGCTGCAGCGTGCCATTGCTAAAGTCCAAGAGTAGGGAGTGCTCAAGTCCATGAAGCTCCTGTTTCCAGTGTGCAAGAAGACCATCGATGAAACGATTCGACCTGACACCAAGATGAGCTGCTAGAGCTGAGGCGTTGTTGAGGCCAGGACCAGCCAGTTCCACCACTTGCTTCAGAGTGAGAATGTTCCTGGAACACAGCCTATCAAGGAAGGTCCTTCCAACTCCCGGCAGGACACCAAGGCGACCACCAAAAACCAGCGGCTCCCTCAACAACCAGTAGAGGGAATCGCATGGCCCTCTTTGTTTTTTAAAAAGAGTCCACACTGAAAAGAGACTGCGGTAAAAACTGGGTAAAGACAGTGCATTAGAGTTCTTAAAATCCATTAAAAACACAGGGAGGTCTAGCCCAAGCCCAAGGACTCTCTGTAAAATAACACAGGCCAAAGGCCTCCATACCAGGTCCTGGGGGCCCGTCAGCAGTCTCTGTATGAAAGTCAGTCTAAAAGCAGCACCTCTACTAGCTAAATGAATCACTCCTTGCCCCCCCTCCTCTTTGGGAAGAAATAACAGGGCTTGAGGAACCCAGTGGAGTCCACCCCCCCCAAAAAAGTCCACCAAAACAGACTGAATTTTGGACAACAAACCAGCAGGGGGGTCCATGCACATGAGGCGGTGCCACAGGGATGAGGAAACAAGATTATTTAAAATGAGCACTCTTCCTCTAAAAGATATTCTCGGCATTAGCCACTTCCACTTGTTTAGTCTCCTGTTAATCTTCTCTATGACCCCATCCCAATTTTTTTGCTCAAACTGCTGATTTCCAATAAAGACACCAAGATACTTAAAACCTCCTTTTTTCCAAATCAACCCACCCGGCAGCGTAAGCTGATTTTCTAGTTTCTCCCCCACCATCAGAGCCTCGCTTTTTCCCCAGTTTATCTTTGCAGAGGAAAGTTGGCCAAAAAGATTGACACTCCTAACCAGAACGTCAATGTCACTCTGCTTGTTTAGCAGAATGACTACATCATCTGCATAGGCCGACAGCTTGAACGTGGTGTCACAGCCAGGAAAAGTAACTCCTGATAGATCCCTTCTCAGGCAGTGAAGCAAAGGCTCTATGGCGAGGGAGTACAGCATCCCTGAGAGAGGGCAGCCCTGCCGAACCCCCCTCTGGACTTTTAAAGGGGCAGACAGGCCCCCATTTATCTTCAGCACACTCTCAATGTCACTGTACAAGACCCGTATCCTGGCTATGAAGCCTGGGCTGAACCCAAAAGCTGTTAAAACTGTCCATAAATATTGGTGTTCAACCCGATCAAACGCCTTTTCCTGGTCAATTGAAATCAAACCAGTTTCTACCGCCAATGAACCAGAGACCTCCAAAATATCCCGAATTAAAGTGACGTTGTCACTAATCAGCCTGCCAGGCACACAGTAAGTCTGGTCTACATGAATGAGCTCGCTCATCACCTTTCTCAGTCTTCGGGCCAGAGCTTTTGAGAGAATCTTGTAGTCTGTGCAGAGCAGAGAGACTGGCCTCCAGTTCTTTAGGCTCTGGAGGTCCCCCTTTTTCGGCAACAGTGTGATGATGGCCCTCCTGCAGGTCGTGGGTAGGGTCCCCCTTTCCAAGCTATCTTGGAGAACCTCCAGCAGGTCTGGACCAAGCAGGGGCCAGAATTCCTTAAAAAAGTCCACAGAGAGACCATCTATGCCTGGTGATTTTCCATTCTGGAGGCTCATTAGCGCCGTATGCAGCTCAGACAGAGACAGTGGAGCATCCAAGCCGGCAACAAGGTCCTCTGAGAGCACTGGAAGACCATCAAGGAAAACCTGGCCCAGTGACGTGTCTTCCCTCCACTCTGCTCTAAACAATTCACTGTAAAAGCTAGCAGCGTGTTTCCTGATCTCTGCTGCTGTGGAGATTGTTCTCCCGTCATCGCCCAACAAGGAGTGAATGAGCTTTCTCTGTCCATTTTTCCCCTCCAGTCCAAAAAAGTACTGGGAGGGCGAGTCCATCAGAGCTACATCCATGTAGCGTGAGCGGACCAGAGCACCCTGTGCGGTGACCCCTAGCAAGCTAGCCAAGGCTGACCTTTTTGACTTGAGAGCCTCTAAGTGCTCCTGTTTTCCTGTAGAACTGAGCAACTCCTCTAGTTCTACCACCTCAGTCTCCAGAACTTTCAAGGATTGGGTCAAGCTACGAGTGACATTTTGAGTGTACTGTTGGCAGAGTTGTTTTATCTGGGCCTTACCAAAATCCCACCACAATTGGAGAGAACTAAAAGAGGGTTTTTGTTCCCTGTGTGACTTCCAAACATCATGAAAAACCTCTTTAAAAAACACATCATTTAAAAGTGTATTGTTAAAATGCCAAAAAGCACTCTTACACTTTACATTTTCAATAAACACAGAACAAAACAGCAGGCAGTGATCAGTGAAACCAACAGGACAGATACAACTATTTTTAAAAACACTCATTTGATGTTTAAAACCATAAAAACGGTCTAACCTCGCCATAGATAAAAGGTTATCTTTGACATGGCTCCAGGTGTACTGCCTCTGGTCCCCATGATGTGATCTCCACACATCGGCCATTTCATGTGTTTTCACCAGTTCTCTCAGCCTATTGGCAGAAGCAGGGTGAGGCTCCTGATGGTTCCTGTCTAGTCTGTGGTTTAATGTACAGTTAAAATCACCCCCCAGAAATAAAAAACTATTTGGATCACAGGACTTAACCGTATCCGAAAGCACGTCAAAGACCCTGATCCTCTCTGCTCTCTGTGTTGGCACATACACGTTTATAAAAACGAAGTTCACGTTTTCAAACTGTACCTTTAATAAGAGGAAATGACCTCTCACCACCTCTTCTACCTCATAAGAGACAGGCACACAACCCCTAGAGAAAAGTACAGCCACCCCCCCACTGCTACTGGATTTGTGGCTAAAAAAAATGCAGCCATCCCACTCTTTTCTCCAATGGCTCTCAATGTCCACAGTGCTGTGAGTCTCCTGGACCATCAGCACGTCAAGTTTCTTTAAATTAAAAAGCTTGTATAAAGAGGCCCTTTTTACATCATCCCTGGCCCCATTAATATTGAGAGTGCCAATTCTAAGGTGGGGCATTAAAAAGGATAAAAATAGGGTACAGTAAAAAAACACACACATAGCATAAAAGGGAAGAAACGAACTAAGAGTCAACATGACTGTTAGTAATTTGCAATTTCAGTTTAGCAACCAGTTTCTTTAAACGATAAATTTCCTGATCAGTGAAAGTCTCATTCCCATCATTCAGTTTCATAAATTTGCGAGCTGATGCCACGAATAACTCCAGATCTGGAAAGTAATTTTCCACTTTCACAGCTCTGCTCCCCTTAGTCACCTGGAGAAATTGCCTAATTTTAGTAAAACAATAGGAGCTTTGCTCCTCCTGCGTCTGCGTCTGCATCAGTTCAGACTCATCTCCACTTTCGTCAGAAGCGCTCTCATTCAGTAAATCTAAATTCCCAACCCTACTAGATTTAGCAGAGCTCTGCAAGTTTTCCGCACTTTTCCTTTTTTGTGCAGCTTTAAAAGGATCCTCTTCAACAAAACTACATTCCTGCATTTCTTCATGAAACGCAACGTTTGTCATGCAGTGTTTGCTCTGTGTGTCCGCTACAGCCTCAAACCGCTCCTCCCCCGCCTGCAAAGTCTGTTCATTCAGGTTCCTTCGTTTAACTGCACTTTTACTTACACCCTCCACCTGTTTACCCCGGGCGACAGGCTCGTCACAATGATCAGAGCTGCCGCCAGACAGAAATTCCCCACCATCACTGTTTGGGGGGGCAACTACCGCACCCGCCGCGGCCACCCCAGCAGAGGCGGCCGCGGCCGCCCCAGCACAAGTGGACGCGGACGCGGCCGCGACCGCCCCAGCAGAAGTGGGCGCCGCAGCGGCATCCGCCGCACCACATGTAGCGCTACCCTCCGGACCACCAGAAACAGCGGCGTCACCTTTCTTACCGCCAGTGCTCTTTGTGTTCGCCTTTTCAGGACATGACCTAATAAGATGGCCTTCTGCGCCACACGCAAAACACTTCATGGTTTCAGATGTTGCAAACACCAAGTAGCTAAAGCCGTCAATCCTGAAATTAAAAGACGCGTTCAGTTCAGCAGAGCTGTCTTTCAACACCATGAAACACTGCCTCCTATGACATACAACATGCTTCAGCAGGGGTGATTTACTACCCAGAGAGACCATTCTGATAGGGGACACAACCTGGCCAAAACGGGACAACTCTCTAATCAGCTGATCATTTTTAACGAAAGGAGGAGCGTTTGGGATGGTGATCCTCCTAGACGGATTCGCCAGCGGTAAAACGGGAGTAAAAGTGTCACCTATGACCACTCCCTGTGCCACCACCTGATCAGCTTTCTCAGTTGAATCCAGAAAGATCACAATTGCGCTGTTCATCCTCGATGCTGATTTTATGCTGCCATGCCCAACCACCTGTCCTACAGCGAGGCTGGCCTCCTCCACAGAACAGGGAACTGTCGGGAGGATTCTCACACCATGACGCCGGGTTAAGCGCTCAAACTCCACACCACCATCAATCACCGGCATGATGCCGGCCGGGAAAAACCGGCAGCAAAAGCTACCGTTCCCCAACACACTCACTCCAACAGTCACACCCCAGCACACACACACTCAAACCACTATATTAAACACACACACCTCAAACACACAAGATAGAGAAAAAGTTAGAAAATACAAAGTTTAAAGTACTCACTCGACACCACTCCACACCCCTGCTCCCACAAACGCCCACGCATGCGCACGAGAGAGAGAGAGAGAGAGAGAGAGAGAGAGAGAGAGAGAGAGAGACTTTTTGACTTTTAAAAAAAGCCTTTATTGCACAATTCAAAAAAATGTAAGTGCACCAACATCATTCCACCAAGTGTGTCACATTGGAAAAAGTGCAAACATAAGTCTTCTCCCCCACACACAACACAGAGTATTCCTTGCAGTCCACCTATTCCACATTGGCAGTGGCAGTAGTGCGAGTCCTCCTCGTAGTCCGTGCAAAGACGAGCCAGAGGCCCCCAGTTCTTAAGCAAGGCCAAGTCCCCTTCCTCCGGCACCAGAGATAGTGCTGCGTGGCCGCAGCCAGTTCCGTTGCACATCCCAGAGACAGTTCCGTCATCTCAGATGGATTGGAGTCCTTAGAGCACGTGGGAGTTTCAAGCAAGTCATCTGTGCAGCAGGCTTGTCCAGAGTGTAGAAAGAAAATGGTGGGGCCTCCATGCCCTGCAGGTAAAGATCCAGGTCCGTGACAGTCAATTACAGTCAATTAGAAACGTCATATAAAAGTCTGATCAAACAATATCCCAAAAATGTGTAAAACAGGCAGAGGAACAACCGCCATTTATTCCTCCTGTCGGGCGCACTTGACCCCTGTTCTCCCTGCTGCTTTACGCAGGGCTGTCAGGTGTTTCTTGAGGCAAAAACGTTTCCTTTCATCCAGGAGGTCAAGACCAACCTGCCTTCTTAGCACATCAACAGACTTAATGAATTTATCAGTGTCACTGAAGTAGTCGGTGACTTTAATGGCTTTGTTATAGGTTTCATCCAGAAAAGCATTTATTTCTTCCAGTGAATACAAACTCGTGTTTGTACTGCATTTTGCCTCAATAGACTCAGTATTAGACACAGTGTCGTTATCAGATTCCATTTCCTCGTCAGCACAACTCAGCTGACTGTTTGGTTCTCCTGGGCCAATGGATTCATCATGGGCCACATTTTCCTGGACGCCACCCACAGCAGCTGACTGTCGCTGTTCCATCCCCTGCTGTGAAACGGTAGCAGCCTCCGGAAGCACAGCCGCTGATGTCACACAGCGAGATTCTGACGCACCATCAGGTCGGTGCTCCGTCTCCTGCTCCGAAACGGTAGCAGCTTCCGGAGGCACAGCCGCTGACGTCACACAGCGAGATGATTGTGACGCACCATCAGTGACATTTTTGGCGCCATCACCAGCAACGCTCCCGGCCGTAAGCTGGGCCGCAGGCACCACAGCCGGGCCGTCCACAGACACAGCGGCAGGCTCCGGAGCAGGGCCGGCGGAAGGCCCCGCAACGTCGTCCGCAGTAGCGGCGGGAGCGGAGGCCGCGCCGCCATCTGCAGCTGCGGCGTGAGCAGAGGGCTTCATCAGAGCCTCCCGCCCGTTGCTTATGCGGACAAGCGAACCGTTTATGGCCCACGTCTCCACATTCAAAACACTTCATCTGTCCTGAGCTCGCATACACCATATAGGAGCCGTCCCCATGTTTGAACCGGAAGGACACTTCCAGAGTTTGAGTGGGCGAGTCTAGAAACATGAACACCTGTTGCCTGAGTGATTTCGCATGTTTTAACTTGGTCTCCTTGCATCCCAAAGTCAGAGTTGTAAACGGGCTCGCAAACTTCCCAAATCTGCGGAGCTCCGCCGCCAACTGCTCGTCAGTGATGAAAGGTGGAACACCTGAGACGGTGATTCGCGTTGATGGGACAGATAAGGGGGACACCTGTACATACGTTTCCCCGATAACAACTCCGCTTACAATCAGGGTGTGAACATCCTCTTCAGCAGCCAGAAACACAACTACAACTCTATTCATTCGGGACGCAAAGCAGATCGCATCATGGCCCACCTGCTCGGCCACAGCCAGGAGCACCTCCTCCACAGTAACAGTGCTGTCCGGGGGAAGAGAAAGAGAGAGAGAGAGAGAGAGAGAGAGAGAGAGAGAGAGAGAGAGAGAGAGAGAGAGAGAGAGAGCTGATGATCACCCGAGAATGATGGTGTCGATGTGGTCTTCGGCCTCCCGAATCTTGTAAAGATTGAAGAGCCTCGTTTCCAGCTCAGACACCTTATCGAGGAGCGATAAACAGTGGGTACATGACGGAGAAGGAGCCATGGCGTTCCAGGTGCTGAGATGGGTAGCCCGCAGCTAGCCAAAAACAGCTATTTAATTTCACTGTAATTTTTTTCTTTCTCTGTTTTTCTAGGCTGCAAATGATGAGCTGGTTGTTTCAGAGAGAGAGAGCGAGAGGGAGCTCCTTGGACTTCTAAAACATTTACACCTGTTAGTTTAAGCAGATCTCATTAATCTTGACTATAAACTGTTTTCAGTTTTAGTTTCAGTCCATATTCCATTTACTCTCATATTTTCTAAATCCCATAGAACATGGGGGGCAGCTGTGGCGCAGGTGTAGTGTGGCCAGCTACTGATTGGAGGGTCAGGGGCTCAGTTCCCACTCTGAATGAATGAATGAATGAATGAATGAATGAATGAATGAATTGAATGAATGAATTTATTTATTTCGGATAGTACATTACAGGTTAAAAGAAACTGTATAATATAACAAGGTCAAATTAGACAAAGACTCCTTCTACTATACAATTCCACGTGAGTTATCCGAAATGGGTGATGGCTGAAGCCGCAGCTTATATTGCCCACCCATATTCCATCCAAGAATTCAAAGGAGAAAAAAGAGAAAACAAGACAAGAGCGATTACAATTTAAAACAAGGCTAAGACAAAATATGACTGAGAGAAAAAGAAAACTGAGCTAGTCTAAGTTAAGCGGTTACTATTCAAAAACAAATCTAAGACATAGTGTCACAGAGAAAAAAGAAAAACTAAGCTATAACACAACACAGGCTGGAAATGTCAATCCTTATGTGAGTTTACATGTCGTCTTGTAAATATGTTTGGAGTATTTCTTCCTTTAGTTTTTGTTTAAATTGTCCAAGCTTTGTACATGATTTTAATTCAGGTCCAAAATCGTTCCATAATCTGACACCTTGCACTGAAATACAGTGTTGCTTGGTAGTTGTTCTCACTGTAGGCTTTTAAAATATACATGTTCCTCTGAAGTGATATCGTTTCTCCCTTGTTTGGAACAACTTTTGGATATTTGCGGGCAGTGATAGATTCTTCACTTTGAACATTATTATTGCGGTTTTAAAGTCGATCAGATCTTTCAACTTGAGAGTTTTTTGTTTAAGAAAAAGTGGGTTTGTTGGTTCCCTGTAAGCTGCTTTGTTGATTATTCTAATAGCTCTCTTTTGAAGCATAAAGAGTGGATATATGTTTGTTTTATATGTATTTCCCCATACTTCATTACAATATGTCATGTATGGGAGTATTAATGAATGATACAAGGTGTATAGTGTGGGTTGATTCAGCAAATTTTTCACTCTGTGTAATATTGCAATTGATTTGGATACTTTACCTTTTATATAATTAATATGTGGCTTCCAACACAGTTTGTTATCAATTATTACTCCAAGGAATTTAGTTTCGGATACCCTTTCAATCTCTACACCATTTACACTGAGTTTGGGTACTGGGTAGTTGTGATGGTTGTTAAAGACTATAAATTTTGTCTTGCTTAAATTGAGCGTTAATTTGTTTGAATCAAACCACAGTTTCAGCTTTCCTAATTCCTTTCCGAGTGTATCCAGAAGTTGTTCCAAGTTGTTTCCACTGCATAGCAGGTTAGTGTCATCAGCAAACAATATTAAGTCCATTTTTTCTGAAACTTTACATATATCATTTATATACATATTGAATAATAATGGTCCCAAAACTGAACCCTGTGGGACTCCACAGGTGACCTTCAGTAGCTCTGAGTTTTTGTTGTTAACACATACAAACTGATATCTATTCTTTAAGTAACTTCTTAACCAGGACAGTGCTACCCCTCTGATACCACAATTTTGTAGTTTCTTTAATAATAGATTGTGATCTACTGTATCAAATGCTTTTTTAAGATCCAGGAATACTCCAACTGAATACTCTTTATTTTCAATGGCTGTTGATATTTTTTCTGTAAATTCCATTAAGGCATATGCTGTTGTCCTTTTGTGTCTGAACCCATATTGCTGCTCACACAATAAATCATTCTTCAGTATGAAGTTGTCAATTCTCTCATAGAATATTTTTTCAAGTATCTTGGAAAATTGCGGTAATAGTGAAATTGGTCTGTAGTTGGAGAGTTCCCCTCTGTCGCCTGTCTTGTAAATCGGAATTACTTTAGCTATTTTCATTGCATTGGGAAATATACCTGATTGGAGAGACAGGTTACAGATATACGTCAGTGGTTTCACTATGCATTCGATAACAGTTTTGACTAGTAGCATATCAATACCATCGCAGTCAGTAGATGTTTTACTTTTGAACGATTTAACAATTTCAATGACCTCTCTTTCGTCTGTGTTCTCTGTCTGGAGTCTGCATATTGAAGTGTCCTTGAGCAAGACACTGAACCCCCAGTTGCTCCTGGTGGGTCAGGCCAGCACCTGTGTAGAGCAGCTCTGCCACCATCAGTGTGTGAATGGGTGGATCGCAGGATCTGTGAAGCACTTTGGTCATCTAGAGATGAGAAAAAGCGCTATATAAGTGAACACCATTTACCATATATTTCTTTGAAGCAGTTTTGTACCTTCAGATGTTGATATTGCATCTTTAAAATGAAAATATGTTTTTCTGTGCTATTATAACAGTGATATTTGAAAATATAGGCTATCAAACTAGGCTATGTATGACTAAATGATTCATGTGCGTTTGATGTCTTTTATTGTAAAAAAACACAAAAGATAAAGTCTTAAACTGTGTTTTACTATTGGGAAAGATAAACTTAATTGTTACATTGTTACTGTAGGAAAGACTTTGCATGTAAAATTGACTGAATATTCCAAAATTATGTAACCCTTGCCTTATGTTAATTAGGTAAGGGAAATAATTAAGTGTAGACCAGTAGCTAGGTTTGTAAGGGTTACAATAGGGAATTAGAGTGAGTGTGGAATGAAATAGCTGGAGGCAAGAAATGAGCAATTCATGTCTGTTATTAATAAATATAGAAGGAGCAAAATACACAAACAATGTACAAATATACAAATATAACAACGGTTGGCATGAAATAAAACCCCAAAAGTGTCCTACTCAGCTCAGTGTTTGTTTGTCCGTTTGGTTTAGTCGTTTGACCAGTCAAGATATCTTTCCTCTTTTAAAGCGGCTACTTGGGTTGTTACCACTCCAACGTTGGGCACTGGAGAGAGGAAGGATGCTCTTCAATTGAGATCTTGGTTAGATCTCGGTTCAATCTCGGTGCAATCAGGCTCGCCATCTCCATTCGGAGAGAATCCAGGATCCAGAAGGTTTTTGGTCGGCAACCAAAAAAAACCTAGCCTGCACAACAATAATAATATTATTGTTTACAGCTAGAGTAATTTGTTTTCCAATCCCTTCTTATATAACACCATAGCTTAGTGTTTAAATTCTTCTCTCATATTACTATTATTACAATCCAGAAATATAGTAATATCTTACATTTCACATCTTACATGCATGTGTTCTTTTCTCACAATCTCTCTGGTAGCACATGAAATACCCTTTTTTTCATGTAACCAATTAAATGAATTCCTCTTTTTATCTATGCATCATTTAACCATGAAATTATGATTAATCCCTTTTAACCTTGTCTTTGTAAATCATGAAATGAAATACAATTAATCTATCACATAACCAGGGAATATACCATCCTATTACTTCCAATATTCCATTTTAAAATCAGTAAAACCCTGTCTGAGCTACTGGGTTTAGCATAACCTATGAATTTACATAGTAGACCAACACCATGTGCTTTTAGCATCAAACTACACATTGCATTCGACAGAAATAGTGCATATGAACTAAAAGTACTTCAGCATACTGTTGGGAACTGAAATCACATTTAGGAAAACCATACAGACACAAAGACAGTCTTTTCCATTGCTTTTAAACAGGAAAAAATCCACTCGCGATTAGCATTAGCATAACGCTAATGTTAGCATGTATCCCACTCACCAAGATGAGGTCTCAGTGTGAACACAGCAAAAGTCACCGCTTCACGGCATCTCAAGCTCGTGCTCCCGTCAACTTAGGATAATAAAGGTTGCAAATTAGCATTTGGAGAGTGTTTAGATCCATTAATAACATCTTTCTGAATTAACTTACCAAGAAGAGGTATCAGTGTGAACCAGACCGCCCACAACCCCTCTCGTCCGCTCTCGGATCGTGAAAGACCGAAACCCAAGTGTGCGCCGGCTGCCTCTACTCGGAAGGCGGGGCTAATATCGCTCCCAACGAATGGGAAGACCCAGATCACCCAACGTGACCATGAAACGGGAATCCAAAAGTTGGATAACGAGGATCGCACTTCCTCCTCCCAAAACAACCGTTTTTCAAAATAAAATCATACACTTTCATTAATACAAATGAAATATGAGAAAAAGGGTCATTTTCTCAGCTGGGTTACACCTACATATGACTGATGCACCTGCTCTGTATGTGATAGTTTGTGCTCAGTAAATTGCTCTGTAGGTGCAATTGTGAAAGAAAGTATACAAAAAAAAAAATCATCCATAATTTAGTACAGGACTGCACTACCACTGACATTTCAAAAAGGCACTCTGTTCTTTTTTGCTAATAACAAAACAGTTTTTGCTTCAATAAAATGTAATATCCTTTTAATATTTTAAAAGTGTATCCTCCAAATTAATGACAAAAACATCAGTGATTTTACATTGCAAATTACACATTCAGTAAACAATCCACTGAACTAAATTGAATCCAGTTCAACATGATATACAGCAGTGGGCAGAATTGTTGGTACCCCTCTGTTAATGAAAGAAAAACCCACAATGGTCACAGAAATAACTCGAATCTGACAAAAGTGGTAATAAATAAAAATTCTATGAAAATTAACCAATGAAAATCAGACAATGCTTTTGAATTCTGGTTCAACAGAATTATTTTAAAAAACAAACTCATGAAACAGGCCTGGACAAAAATGATGGTACCCCTAGAAAAGACTGAAAATAATGTGACCATAGGGACATGTTCAACCAAGATGTGTCTTCTAATTAACATCACAGGTGTCTACAAACTTGTAATCAGTCAGTTGGCCTATTTAAAGAGTGACAAGTAGTCGCTGTGCTGTTTGGTGACATGGTGTGTACCACACTAAACATGGACCAGATGAAGCAAAGGTGAGAGTTGTCTCAGGAGATTAGAAAGAAAATTATAGACAAGCATGTTAAAGGTAAAGGCTATAAGACCCAGCTCCAAGCAGCATTGATGTTCCTGTGACTACAGTTGCACATATTATTCAAAATTTAAGATCCACGGGACTGTAGCCAACCTCCCTGGACGTGGCCGCAGGAGGAGAACAGATAATACGAATGGTAACAAAAGAGGCCCCAGAACAGCCTCTAAACACATTCATGGTAAACTCCAGGTCAAGGTACATCAGTGTCAGGATCGCACCATCCATCGTTGTTTGAGCCAAAGTGGGACTTCATGGGAGACGACCAAGGAGGGACACCACTCTTGAAAACAAATCATAAAAAAGCCAGACTGAATTTGCCAGAACTGCATGTTGACAAGCCACAAAGCTTCTGGGAGAATGTCCTATGGACAGAGCGAGACAAAACTGCAACTTTTTGGGCAAGGCACATCAGCTCTATGTTCACAAGACGCAAAAAATGAAGCATACCAAGAGAAAGAACACCGTCCCTACTGTGAAACATGGAGGAGGGTTCTGTTATGTTCTGGGGCTGCTTTGCTGCATCTGGCACGAGGGTGTCTTGAATCTGTGCAGGGTAACATTGAAATCTCAAGACTATCAAGGTATTCTAGAGAGAAATGTGCTGCCCGGTGTCTGACAGCTTGGTCCTCAGTTGCAGGTCATGGGTCTTACAACAGGATAATGATCCAAAACACACAGCTAAGAAACACCCAAGAATGGCTAAGGGAGCGAAACATTGGACTATTCTAAAGTGGCCTTCTATGAGCCCTGATCTAAATCCTGTTGAACATCTGTGGAAGGAGCTGAAACATGCCATCTGGAGAAGGCACCCTTCAAACCCGAGACAAATGGAGCAGTTTGCTCATGACGAGTGGGCCAAAATACCTGCTGAGAGGTGCAGAAGTCTCATTGACAGTTACAGAAATTGTTTGATTGCAGTGATTGCCTCAAAAGGTTGTGCAACAAAATATTAAGTTAAGGGTACCATCATTTTTGTCCAGGCCTGTTTCATGAGCTTGTTTTTTAAAATAATTCTGTTGAACCACAATTCAAAAGCATTGTCTGATTTTCATCGGTTAATTTTCTTAGAATTTTTATTTATTACTACTTTTGTCAGATTCAAGTTATTTCTGTGACCATTGTCCACGTCTGTATATTAAGTGCAGTTGCCGAGAAACAAGACATTTTGGGTTTTCGAAGCCTGAGGGTGTTTTGGTTTACATGATAGCTATTCAGTATTTTAAGCCATCAGGCCTCAAAAAACAAACAACAAGCAAACAGTGTGCAAAAAAGAAAAACAATCAGAAACACCAAGTATGTGATTTCTCAGCAACCGTAAGTGATAGACCTTTCCCATCCTTGGTGTTAAACACTAAGTTCATGCCCCAAGTCCCTGCAAAACCTGAACACTGAACATTCAACATCTTCCAACTGATGTCCAGATATGGGATGGAGCACCTGCGATGATCTCAGCTGACGGGGAAGTAGCACCCTCGGAGGTCCCGGGCTGGGACGGAGCACCTGCAAAGACCTCATCCGGTGGGAGAGCAGCACCCACGGAGGTACCGGGCTGGGATGAAGCACCCGCGATGACCTCAGCTGATGGGGAAGCAGCACCCTCGGAGGTCCTGGGCTGGGATGGAGCACCCGTGAAGACCTCATCCGGAGAGGGAGCAGCACCCACGGAGGCCCCGGGCTGGGACAGAGCACCCGCGACAACCTCAGCAGGAGAAACTGGACCCACAAAGATCTCAGGCAGCAAGCCCGAACCCACAGAGACCTCTGGCAAAGCTGGATGATCCTCAGTGACCCTGGGGAAAAGCTCAGATAGAACAGGCAGAGACACAGGGTCAGGGTCAACGGCGGCAGTGGAGCCCGACGAGGTGAGCTCAGGTGCAGCCGAGGACTGCACCCAGCTCTCCCCACCAAGAACCAGACAAGATCTGTCCAAAATAGAAGCAACAAAGAAAAAAGGCGAGCACTTGCCTGATCTCAAGCTTCACCGCCGTCCAGGACTCCATCCATCCAGACGATGGTTTCTCGCACCTGGTCATCCTGAGGTCCAGCTCAGATGCTGCTGTGGTGGCCCCAGCAGCAGGCATGATGGGTCAATGCAGTCCCGGGTCCCCCCAGTCATGTGACCCACACAGGTGACTCGCCCAACGTGGACAGAGGAGGTCGGCTCCCTGCTGACACTGGACCTTGTTCTACAGAGGCCAAAGGATGCTCCATCATCGGCACAGGCTTCAGCTCAGTCACAGCACTCTCCCTCTGTCCAAACCATGGCTGCAGGGCTGGAACCAGGTTTTCCAGGGCCGTAGGCTCCTCCATAGCCCGGCGGCTCAATCCTGGGGCTGGCGGACACTCAAGGGGGAAAGGAGGAGACATGGAGAGAGCAGATGAACAGTCTGAAGCTGCAGCAGACGGTGAGGACTCAGAGGACTGCCTAGTCTGAACCTCACCACCGGGAATCAGGCAAGATAATTCATGTTTAGGTGAGTGAGAGTGAAAAAACACTTGCCTGGGTTCCCGGGATGCGACGTCATCTGCTGCAGCTGGGTGGAAATCAGCCCTCTCCGTGACTTCAATGGTTGTAGGCCCCTCAGAGGAGCGTGGAGGAGCCATCCCTGCAGACACGGTGATGGACGGAGCTGGGGAAGAAACAGCGGGACTCTCAGCAGCGGGAGGGGACGTCGAGGAGACGGGAGTTGCAGCAGCACGGGAGGACGAGGGGGCTGACAGAACAGCCGGCGAGGAGAAACATGAGGAGAAAACTGCTGCGGGAGTTGTCTGGTTTGACATGGGAGAAACTGCCGATTGAGAGTTGGAGGCGTTCCTTAGAGATTTCCTTGAGTGACGACGGGAGACGAGAGGTGGAGACGTCTGTTCTTGGAGAGGTGGAAGAGGTCCCGGTGGAACCTCCTCCAGGTGTTGGGCGAGATCTGGGAAAAGCCATGGCTTATATTCGAGAAGGAGCTCTATCTCCGCTAATCTTGCCTGCCTGCACTCCTCCAGCTCCTCAGCCAATGTGTAGGCCAGTGCTCGGGAGGAGGAGGTGGAGCTGCTACCGGAGGACGGCCAGAGGCTGGAGGCTTCCATGTCCACGGGCACTTGCTCTTCGTCGGCGCAGGCAAGGACACAAGAGTGGATTTCCCTAGCCCGTGACTAGTAGGTTATAGTGTGATAATGGGAAGGAGTAGGTCCGTGAGCTCTGGGTGGTCCCACAGGCTGGAGCATGCCTTGACTACCTGTGCCGCACCCTCCAGACACTCTTGGGCTGCCTCAGAAGTATGGAAGGCACAAGCCTGCAAAAGAATATCCTCCAGGACGCACACACACCACCGCTTCACTTCGCTCAGGCCCAGGATTGACAAATCCGGGGTGACTGACATGATAAACTCCAGGTGAAAAAACAAAAGGGGGCATGCAAGGGGGCAAGCCAAGCTGCTGCTGGAGTGAAACAAAACAAAATTAACACAAACTGCAGCTGCTGGGTCTCAAACTAGCCAAAGTCTTCTGTCATGAATTGCTCCTTGGGCCAGAGAGGAGAGACCCACGTGCTGGACTGCAGTTTGTGAAGTTTATTAAGAAAACACAACACAAAATCCAAAACAAAGCTCAAACACGAAATCCAAAAAGACAAGCAAAGTAAACTTACAAATTACCACCCCAGAACAAGGGCTGGGTTCTGGTGGAGGTGAAGGTAGAGAACTTAAGATTCTGGCAAAAAAAAGTGAAAATAACAGCCCTGAAACAGGATAGAAGCAATTGACACAAAAGGTGTGAATCACATGAGCGAGCTGAGGAGAAAATGACAATCAGCTGTGAGTCATGAGGAGAGGTGATGGAGCTGACAGTTTGACAGGAGCACCGCCCACAACCAGGGAAAACCCCGGAAGTGCTCCTGACAACGGCAACTCCAGAGAGAGAAAGAAAAGAGAAGACACTGGTAAAATAAAAGTAGAAACAGATAGGACAAATAAACCCAAATAACAAAACTACACTGAACGTACACTGGAAAATAAATCATACAAAGAAACAATAGCAAATAAGTGAAAACAAACTAGAAATAACATCATTGGCATAGAACTCCAAAATACAATATTATACAAATAAGGAAAAACCAAAAAGCAGAGACAGAGCACGGTGAAATCCCCCCCTTGCTCAGATCGTGACAGCAACAACATTTACACTAGTGGAATAATCCCAGGAGACATAAATGATTTTATCTTCATCAGACTGACCAAAAAGAGCAAAGCTACAGCATGTCAAGACTACAGAACAATCAGTTTGATAAGCCATATTTTAAAGATTGTATTAAGAGTGATATTGAATAGAAACAAGACCAATATAGAAAAAGAGATTTGACAAGACACAGAGCACATTCATCAGGTACATGTGAGGGAATATACAACATGTGTATTATTAGTGAGAGATACATAGAGATGAACAAAAATGTGTATGCATGGTTCATAGACTACGAAAATGTGATGATTCTCTCTGCCTGCCTGCTACCTGATTCTCCACAGCTGCGCCCACACCTGCTCTCTCTTATCAACGGAGCTATTTAAGCCGCGCTGCCCACAGGTCAGCACGGAGTCGTCTTTCTCCCTGGTCTGATGAGACCGGCACACCGTTTCGTCTGCTTCCTGAGTTCCTTCTCTTCGTTGTAGTTCTCCAGAGGTTTCTCCTCTTCATCGTCGTCCTCCTGAAGAACCAGTGATCCTTCACCATTCGTCTGGGAGGGCTCACTCCCCCACGTCAAGTAAGCCATCTCCTCCTACACCACTATTCTATGCTCTATCCCCTGTGCACAGGCGGAGATCCGTGGCGGTGGACCTCTCCCTCCTGGCGGCAGACCAAGCCCACACTACATCTCTACAACACCTCCATCATCTCCATTCGCAACCAGACCTGTCTCCCTGGCCGGAGCCTTCGGGACTAAGCCTGAACTGCTCACCATCTCATCGACAATAAGCCCTAATCATAACTGTACATTCCCTCCTGAGTTCTGACACTAATCCTCTCTGCCTTTGCTCGTCCATAGGGTTGCCAGGCTGTACGGTGCTCTGCTCACCCCGGCTGCAACATCTACACATACACGCACACACTCAGTATACAATAAAGATAATTGAGTTTACTTTTGAGTCTGTGTCTGCTTACTGAGTCCTGAAACATGTCAGAAAAAGCATTCGACCATGGCAATCACAAGAAAATGATAGAAAGCCTAAACAACATAGGATTAAATGGAAAAGACATCAGAGTCATAAGAAACCTTTATTGGGGACAAAGAGCATTCATCAAAATGAAAAGTGAACTGTCAAACGAAATAAAAGTAAAAAGAGGTGTAAGACAGGGATGTGTACCTAGTCCATGCCTATTCAACCTGTACACAGAAATGATATTCAGAAACATTAATGATATACAAGGTGTGAAGACAGGAGGATAGAATATACAGTAAACAATCTCCACTATGCAGACAAAACTGTATCATCACGAAGCTCCCCACTTCTGGGCTCAGATGGTTCAACCCTCCTGACAGAGAAGACCCAAATCCTCCAAAGATGGGCTGAACATTTTGAAGGAGTCCTGAGTCAGCCTTCTACTATAAACAATGAGGCAATCGACAGGACGTCCCAGGTTGAGATCAACGATGCCATGGTTGAACTTCCTACTGTTGTTCAGGTTCAGGTTCAGGTTACTTTATTTGTACCCGTAGGTAGATTTGTTTTGCAGTCTGGTGACATCCATATTTACAAGCCACTAATTACATTCAACATAGACACAAACACAGGCACACATGAAGCTGACAATAAACATGATAAAAATACTCAAGGCTCCATCAATCAGGGTATAAAAGACAAAGAGATGAGAGAAAACCAGAGGTAAGAGAGAAGGGTCATATTAAAAGTTAAAAACTAGTCAAAGAGGTTAAAAACTCAAAGGTCTAAAACCCAATAAAATATTTAGAACCCAAGTAACATCCTACAAAAATAAGTAAATATAAAATGAGTTAATAAATAGGTACCTAAATTATGTGCAATATATTGTTACAGCTTGTTCAACTCTTTGACAGCAGCAGGAACAAAGCTGTTTTTGTAGCGCTGGGTTTCTACTTTTTGGGACAGCAAACCTCCGTCTTGAGGGAAGAAGCTGAAAGTGCAGTGCAAAGGGTGGGAGTCATCATTTAAAATGGAGGTAGCCATCCTCTGTACTTGTCTGGTGTACAGGGATGTCAGGCTCAGCTGTGACTCACCAAGCAAACGACTGGACCATCTAACTACCTGATCCAAGGATTTCCTCTGTTTCAGTTTTATCTGACCAAACCATGACACTAAAGAAAAGGATAAAACAGATTCAATAAAAGCCCGATAAAACATTGTCATTATGGTTCGGTCAACTTTGAAGCGTGCAAGTTTTCTCAAGCAATGCAAATGTTGCTGACCCTTTTTGCACACCCTTTCACAGTTCTCTTCAAAGTTTAAATTACTATCAATAATCGTCCCAAGATATTTGTAGGATTGTACACATTCGGTGGTCTGGCCTTTTACTAGGTGACTTTGTGCCTGGGAGTTTTCCTCCTAAAGTCAATAATCATGTCTTTAGTTTTTGTCGTATTCAGCTGCAGGTAGGAATCCTCACACCAGTGAACAAAATCATCAACTACTGGGCCGTGGCCACTCTCACCATCCTGGAGGAGACTGACAATAACTGAGTCATCAGCATACTTTATAATGTGTCTGTTGTCATGTCTGCTCCGACACATGTTTGTGTACAGGATGAAGAGTAGTGGTGACAACACACACCCCTGAGGAGAGCCAGTAGAAGAGCACTTTAGGTCAGACAATGTACCATTGACCCTTACTCTCTGCGTCCTGTTGGTTAAGAAATCCAGAATCCAACCCACCAGATTATTGCTCAAATCAAATTGTTGCAGGAGCCTTTCAACTAAAATATGAGGTTGGATTGTATTAAAGGCGGAAGAAAAGTCCACAAATAAAAGCCTGGCGTGTGTCCCATTAAAATCCAGATGTTTAAAAGCATGTTAAACAGAGTGACAGTGGCATCCTCCACTCCTCTGTGAGGCCTATAGGCAAACTGCAGAGGATCCAATGCATGCTCAGTCTGCTTTAGGACCTCACATCTGACCAGTTTTTCAAAAATTTTCATTAAAATTGAAGTCAAAGCAACTGGTCTAAAGTCGTTTACCATTTTAGGACAGCTGGATTTTGGAACGGGAACAACCACGGCTTCTTTCCAGATCTTAGGCACATGTTGTGTCTGTAAGGACTTATTGAAAATGTAATGAAATATAGGACTCAGTTCATGTGCACAGGACTTTACCAAGCGCCCACATATATTATCAGGGCCCTGACTTTTGTTCACTTTTACAGCGCAGAACTCCCTTTTAACATCCTGCACCTCAATATTAAAGTGCTGATTGTCTTTGAGTTTCTGTTTCAAATCTTGGTTTCAGTGCTAAAATCAAAGGAGTCAAAACGACCATAAAACAATTAAGAGCATTAGCCAGCTCTGTGTCTGAATTAAAACCATCTAAAAACACACAATTACTGCACTTCTGTGCTCTGAAGGCCTGCATAGTTTTCATACTGGCCCAGGCTGAACCAAGTTTCTTTGTTGCCATCTTGCTTTCCAACTCTGATTTATAATTCTGTTTTGCTCTTAAAATTTCGGCCTTCAGCTCCTTTGTGGCAACCTGTAGCTCAGAAACAGACCCTTGTTTAAAGGCAAGTGCTTTCCTCTGTAAGCAGGATTTAACTGATTTTGTAACCCATGGTTTGTTGTTGGGATATATTTTGACACGTTTACGTGGAACGATCTTATTTTTACAGAAAGACATGTATGAGCATGTGACGTCAGCCAGAGAGTCCAAATCATCCCCGCAGGCCAGTGTGAACATCTTCCAGTCTGTACAGTCAAAGCATTCCTGGAGGCTGTGCGCTGAATCTTCTGTCCACACATCAATGTCTCTCGTCTCCACCTTGCCTCTTCTGAGAGCAGTTTTATATGTGGGCAGCAAATGTACACAGTTGCGATCTGAGGATCCTAAAGGAGGAAGGGGGAGTGATTTATAGGCCCTCTCTATGGATCCATAGCACAGGTCCAATGTCTTTTTTCGCCTGGTTGGGCAGGAGACATACTGATAAAAGTTTTTAAGTGTTTTCTTTAAAGAAACATGGTTAAAATCCCCAAGAATGAAGTTTGGCGCCTCTGGAGAAATTGATTGCAGCTGCTGGATCACATCAAAGATGGTTCTGGAGGCGGAGTCAGCGTCTGCCCTCGGATGAATGTACACAATTGTGATGAAAAGTTGGGGGAACTCGCGAGGCAAATAAAAGGGGCGTAGTGACACAGACAGAAGCTCCACATCGGGTGTACAGATGTGCTCTCTGACTGTGACAGACCGTTGTTGAAGTCCAAAAGGCTGTTGGCCAACTGTCAAGTGGCAAAGCACCAGGGTCAAATGCCATTCCAGCTGAGATATACAAGACAGGTGGCCCAGCACTCCTTGAGAAGCTGACTGAACTGTTCCAGTCCTTCTGGACCCAAAGCACCATTCCTCAGGAACTCAGGGATGCATCAATTGTCCACGTGTACAAGAGAAAGGGCAACAGACAAGTATGTGACAACCATCGAGGTATCTCGCTACTCTCCATAGCCGGTAAGGTCCTCGCAAGACTCTTGCTAAATCGTCTGATCACTCACCTAGAACATGGCCTGCTGCCAGAATCACAATGTGGCTTCCGTAAGGGTAGAGGGACTGTGGACATGATCTTTGCGGCTCATCAACTCCAGGAGAAGTGTCTAGAACAGAACCTCACCAAAGCGTTTGACACTGTCAGTCGCCAGGGACTATGAAGGATAATGCCAAAGTTTGGCTGCCCAGACAAATTCATCCTGATGGTATGCCAGTTCCACGATGGCATGAACGCACACGTCCTAGACAACGGTGAGGCATCAGAGGCTTTTCCAGTCACGAATGGCGTTAAACAAGGTTACGTGCTCGCACCCACCTTGTTCAGTATGATGTTCTCAGCCATGCTCACTGATGCCTTTTAGAATAGCACCACTGGGATAAGCCTTAGGTACAGGCAGGATGGAAGGCTCTTCAACCCAAGAAGACTCCAGGCTATCACCAAGGTAAAAGAAACTGTACTGAGGGACTTCCTCTTTGCCGACGACTGTGCCTTAAATGATAGCTCAGAGAGTGAGATGCAGTCAAGCATGGACAAATTCTCCATGGCATGAGACAACTTCGGCCTCACCATCAGCACCAAGAAGACCGAAGTTATGCACCAGCCAGCTCCAAATGCCCAACAGGCAGAACCAACTATTACAGTGAAGGGGCAGAGACTGTAAGTTGTAGGCCAATTCACATACCTAGGTAGCACCCTCTCCCGGTCTGCAACAATACATACCGAAGTCAACCACAGAATAGCCAAGGCCAGCATTGCATTCGGCAGACTCCGCAAAATTGCATGGGAAAGATGGGGGCATTAGCCTAGAAACGAAGCTAAAGGTCTACCGTGCTGTTGTGCTCCCAACACTCCTCTATGCCTGTGAAACATGGACGGTGTATGCAAGGCATGCCAGACAGCTCAACCGTTTCCCTCACCTGTCTTCGAAGGATCTTCAGCATCAACTGCAGACAAGGTACTCGATACTGAAGTCCTTGAGTGAGCTAAAATGGAAATGTCCATACCATGCAATAAGGAGCTCAAGCCAGGTGGGCAGGTCATATTGTCAGGATGCCTGATGAGAGGGGGACAAAAGAAACGCTACAAGGACACCCTGAAGGCCTCTCTGAAATCCCTCAATATAGACGTGGCCTCCTGGGAAACTCTAGCACAAGACCGCTTGGCCTGGCATATGAGCATTAAGGATGGCTGCAGAAATCTCGATGCCAGACGTATTGCTGGAGCTAAAGCCAAGCGCGAACTGCGCAAGACTAGACAGCCCAGCACATCAGCTAACGTGATGATGCATGCCTGCCCCACATGTGCCAGGACAATCCGTGCCAAAATTGGACTGATCAGTCATCTCAGGACTCACCATCAACCGTCAACTCATCAATAGGATTACAAGGTCATCATCGACAATGATGGACAAACAACATTAGCTGAAGTCAACAAAAACTTCAAAGAATAATAGACCAAGTGAATAACACAGGAAAGGAACTAGCATAAAAATAATGAAAAATAAACAAAAGTTATGGTCATACAAAGAAGAAACTGGTGAAAAGCAAAATCATGATAGACAACAACATAATTGAAAATGTATTGTGACGTTGCAAGGGGTTTCAGACAATAAGGAGAGATGACTGTGACGAAACAGGCTTTATTTATACACACACTCACTACACCGAATGGAGAGGAGGCATTTATACAGACCCCCATCTCACTTATGGTGACACAAACACAGATCTATCACATACAGGGAAACAACGCTACTGGTCTTATAACACAGTTATAATGGCACAGCATAACACTTAGAACACACGATTAAAAACAGTCTTTGAATCTTTTACTGTGCAGCATGCCGGAGAATCCCCGCCCCCTTAACACAGCCCTGAAGTTACACAACCCCCCCCCCCCCCGCCCGGACTGGTTTTTGTTCCCAGAATAATAAAGTCCAACTCAAAAGTCCAACACAAATCTGTCCAGGTGTCAGGGCGCCGCTGTTGTTGGCAACCAGCACACACAGGCCAGTTATTGTCCATTGTGCCTCAGCCAGAGTATCTGGTCGGGATGAAGCCTCACCCGGGTGAGGCTTCATCCCGGGTGAGGTCAGCCCGGGTGGAGCACCATGACCCGGTTCCTTTTCTGCAGCCTCACCCTGTACACTACATCTGACAGTCTCTGTAGGACCATGCACGGTCCCGACCAATGACGCACCAATTTTGGCAACAGTCCCCTTTTGCGCTCCGGGTCGAAAACCCAGACTCGATCCCCTGGTGCAAAGTCCCTGCCCTGGCAGCGGGAGTCGTATGCCATCTTCTGCTGACTCCCCGCCGCTGCCAGGGCCTCCCGAACCAGTTCATGCACCGTGTGGAGATGTTCTTTCAAGCAAAACAAATAATCCAACCCTGGATTGCCCTTGACCTCTGGCTTCGGGGGGTGGGGGGGGTGGGGTGCCGAACACCAAATCCATTGGTGTGCTCAGCTTGCGTCCAAACATCAGAGCTGCAAGAGTGCACCGGGTGGATTCCTGTGCTGCCATCTGGTACGCCCACAGAACAAAGGGTAGATGCAGGTCCCAGTCTCACTGTCGCTGGTCCACTAGGACAGCGAGCTGGGTGGTTAGGGTCCGTCTGAAATGTTTGACCAGGCCGTCGCTCTGTGGATGCAGCGGGGTGGTCCGGGTCTTTTGGATGCCCAACCGCCTGAGACTCCCCGAAGAACTGTGCCTCAAAGTTCCATCCCTGATCGCTGTGCAGTTCCTCCGGTGCACCGAACCGACAAAACATCCCGTCCTCCAGCTTTGATGCTGTAGTGGCAGCGCTCTGATCAGGGACAGCATACAGCTCTGGCCATTTGGTGAAGTAATTCATTGTGACCAGCACGTAGTGGTTCCCCCGGTCCATGGTCGGGAAAGGGCCCAGAATGCCCACTCCTACCCGCTCCATCGGTGCTCCCACCCAGTACTGCTGGTAGGGGGCATGGGATTGTTGAGTCAGCCATTTCTGAACCATGCAGGTGTCACAGCAGTGGACATGGAACTCTGTGTCCTGGCGACATCCAGGCCAGTAGAACCGGGCTCGTAGACACTGCAGAGTCTTCGTCACCCCAAAGTGGCCCACCCCCACCACCCCATGGACCAACTGGAGCATGTTGGGGCGGAGCCGCCAGGAAACCAGCAGCTGCCAGATGTGACGCTGCCCAGCTGGAGCCTGCCCCTGCCGAAACACCACATCCTCGTGACAGTGGAGATTGGCCCACTGGGAATGTAGGGCCTTGATCTCTGGGTCCAGCGCAGACACGGCCTCCCAGGCGGGCCGCTGGCCCATGTCCAGCCACTGCCAAACCCAGGAGATGACCAGATCTCTATCCTGCTCGCTCTGCAGCTGCTGTGCGCCGAGGGCCTCCATGATGTCATCACTGGGGAGAGCTAACTGATTATCCGAGGAGGAGCTGTGCGCTGCTGTGTTATTCCTGCTCACAGTGGTCCAGAGAGCAGCAGCCCGTGGGACGGCTTGGTCTTGGTCCTCTGCCCGCTGGCAGTGCCGACAGTCCTCCACAGCACAGGGATGCCGAGACAACGCATCAGCATTGGCATGGAGGCGGCCTGCCCGATGCACAATCTGAAAATCATAATCCTGCAGTCCCTTCAGCCATCTCGCCAACTGTCCATCCGGCTCTTTAAAGTTCAGTAGCCAAGTCAGGGAAGCATGATCTGTCCTGAGCTGAAACCTCCCCCTGTACACATACGGGCGAAAATGACAAAGCCCCTGGATGACAGCTAACAGCTCTTGGCGAGTGACACAATAAATCCTTTCGGCTCTGCTGAGAGTGCGGCTGAAAAAAGCAACTGCCTGCTCTCCATGTTCTCCCTCCTGGATAACGCCGCCCTGATGCCCTGATTGCTGGCGTCCATGCCCACGATGAAGGGGCGGTTCGGGTCGGAATACTTTAGGATGGGGGCTCTGATGAGCACCGAGCGAAGCTGGGAAAAAGCAGCAGCACAGTTCTCACTCCACTCAAACGTGCGGCCCTTCTGTGTCAGCTGATGCAGCGGGCTGGCAATGGTGGCGAAATCCTTCACAAATCTCCTATAATAGGAGGCCAGTCCGAGAAAACTCCATAGCTCTCCCACATCCTGTGGCACCGGCTAGTTTTTCACCGCTGACACTTTCTCTGGATCGGTGGCGACTCCTGCTGCGCTGACGACGTGGCCCAGGAAAGTGGCTTCTCACCGAAATAAGTGGCATTTCCGCAGGTGCAGCTGCAGCCCAGCCTGTCGGATGGCATCTAATACTTCCCAGAGGTTGGACAGGGCTCCGTCAAAGTCAGCTGCGTGAACCAGCAGGTCATCCAGATAAACAATGCAGCGGTTCCGGGGCACGTGAGCCAACACTCGCTCCATCAGAAATTCAAAGGTGGCCGGGGCGTTGCAAAGTCCAGATGGCATCATCTTGAACTGCCACAGTCCCTGCTCGATGGAGAAGGCTATTTTCTGGCGGGCCTCTGGTGACAGCTCTACCTGCCAATAGCCGCTGCGGAGGTCCAGCGAGCTGAATCAGCTTGAGCTGGTGATGTATTCCAGCTGGTCCAGGTGATGTAATCCAGCTCTCCTTTGGAGGCGTGGGTTCGAATCCTACTCCAGACACCAGTATGACGTTGCAAGGGTTCACACAATAAGGAGAGATGACTGTGACGAAACAGGCTTTATTTATACACACACTAACAGCACAGAATGGAGGGGAGGTCATTTACACAGACCCCCATCTCACTTATGGTGACACAAGCACATGATCTATCACATACAGGGAAACAACGCTAACTGGTCTTATAACACAGTTATAATGCACAGCAATAACACTTAGACCACACGAATAATAATAGTCTTTGAATCCTCCGCGGCACAAGCATGCCAGGAGAATCCCCGTCCCCTTATCACAGCCCCAACATTACACTATCAAGCTTTGTCTATTTGGGCCAATTGCTAACAGAAGATGGGAAAAGTGAAAAAGACGTTATCAGAAGAATATCCATAGCAAGAAAAATGAGAAAATGAGATAAAATGAGAAAGGTCCTCTGCAGATTTGAGCATCAAAGTCAGAAAAAGGATACTTAAATGTTATGTATGGTCCACTTTGATGTATGGAGCCGAAACATGGACCTTAACATAAGCCACAGCAAAATGAATTAAAGCATTCGAGATATGGACATACAGAAGGATGATAAAAATCTCATGGAAAGATAAGATCACAAATGAATTTGTACTACAAAGAAAAAACATTGACATGCACCTGGTCAAAACAATAAAGGCAAGCAAAATGAAATACTTTGGTCACTTGATTCATCGTGGCAAGCTGCAGAGGATGTTACTAGATTTCAAAGTACAAGATAAAAGGGGAAGAGGCCATCCAAGAACAACATGGTCAGAGAACATATGAAAGTGGAGCAGGCTGTCATATGAGAAGGCAGTAAGAACAGCACAGCATCAAACTAGCTGGAAAATCATATCATCCAACCCTCTGGATACAGAGGAAGGAACATGAAGAAGAGAAGAAAACTAATTTGTAATGCATTTGTAATTGTTATTCATTTGGATCATGTGCATAAACCTGACAGAAAGCATATTAAATTTAAACAATAAAACTGTAACTCCAAAGTGCAACACTTCTCTACGTTGTATTACAGTCAATATAATTAGTACCTCTAAATACTATATTTTGTGGAAGTTCATAAAGCTTAAGTGGTCAAGTCCAAACCCCAGTTCCAATGAAGTTGGGACACTGTGTAAAAGGTAAACAAAAACAGAATACAATGACTTGTAAATCCTTTTTAACCTATACAGGCAGGGGAAAAGGGGAGAGATGAGGGTGGAGGTGGTGCTGATGCTGTATATAAGCCACACCCGTACAATGAAATACAAGTAACTCTCTGCATAAAACTAATAATCATCTACTTGCCGGCCCCACTGGCCTGGTTAAGACTGCTTTCCCTTTCTTACTGTGCTGGAGGCCCACCAATAAGCACTGGATTTATCCCATATCCACCTTCTTGGGAAATAAACCCTCAAAAGGCTTCCAATAACAAAATAAAATTCACTGACCAACTGACAAAAGGGCACACTGAGCAACACATTGAAAAAAGAACTTGCTTTAAAACACCCATTCTTCAAATATATTTGCTTAAACCACAGCTATCTCTGTGTTCATGGCATTTTTTGTGTTGATGAAACAAGTTTATTGGGTATTGTTTTTTTGATTTATTCTACTGTGTTGTTTTATATTGTGTTGTGGCGGTTCGGTTAACCCCCACAACAGATTAAGGACACTCAGCTCTCTTCTCTTGGTTTTTTCTGCTGCACTACTGATATGTAGATGTGCTTTGGTGTAACCCCCACAAACAGACTGGTCAAACACAGCGCTCGGCTAGAGCAAATAACAGAACAGTTGAATGTGTATTAATGTCTACAGGCAGACTCGTTTCGTCTGGCTCACTTCTGTGATGTTAATGTTGCCTTTCATGCATTGTGCTCATGCGTCCTGTCCTCACTGTGACCTAGGGACTGAGATCAATATGTCTCTCAAATGCAAATGTCTTATGCCTGTTCTGTTATCTCTTTGATCATACCAACTGCTGGGGTATGCCCTTGATGTATTGTTGTAGTCGAGTATATATGCTACAACTCTGTAACGCAAACCCTCTCATTCTCTCACTCTGGTTCTGCATCTGCTGCGAGACACACACACTGTCTCCTCTTTGAGAGCCTGAGGAATTCGGCTTCAGCCTGCTCACACTATGGGCTGGAGCCGAGTTCTGATGAAGGCGGATGATAATAAAGCTATTAAAAATCCAACGCTGCCTTTATTTTATCATCCTCTTCACTGGTGACCCCGGAACGCACACGCTTTGTGCGACGCAGCCTTCTGATCTGGACAGCTGCACTGGTGACCCGTTCTTCAGGATGAGATCTGCACCTCTGAGATCTGCTCATCCACGCTGGACCGGCCGCGCTCGCAGCTCCTCCACACGTGAGCGCAGGCATCCTCCATGGCCGGCGGAGAACGCAACACGTGGACCTGAACGCACCACGGCCGAGCGGTGGCAAAGATCGTCTATTCCCTCCCACCGCTCCAACGCATCTGCACGAGCCTGAGGGACAAAAGATCGTCTATTTCCTCTCACCGCTCCAACGCACCATGGCCAATCTGCAGCCACAGCTCAATCCGGATTTTATTGGCGCCGTCTGCGCCGATCCCCACCAAGATTTTGCACCCTGGTTCTCCTCTCCAGCTGGCCCACCCACGCATGAGCCCCGGCGCAAGCACCGGGGAGTTACGAGGACGGCACATCACGCACGGGACAAATAACGGCTCCAGAGACCGCCATCGTCCTCCGCCACTGCTCGCAGAACCCTCAGGGCTGCTCGTTCACCTGAAGCAAGCACGCAGCTCGCCACTGGATTTTTTTTTTTTTTAATGGTCTCAGCCACGGCACATAAGGGATTTCAGCCGTCAGCTGTTCCCGGGGGGTTTTAGGGTTGCTCCTGCACCTAAAGCCAACAAGCCGAGTCCCTCTGCTTCTTTTTTCTTACAGCCGCTACGCAGCCTCGCCGCTCCTGTTTTCTTCATGGCCACGAGAGGAGCCAGAGACTAATTTTTCTTCTTGTGGACCTCTGCACGTTCAACGGGACAGCCCTTCGACATCGCGGACCCACAAGCAATTTTTGCGCGGCTCGGACGAGTTCACCGTCCCCCTGCCGGCACTTACCCCCCTCCTCCCTCCCCCTCCGCCTGCAGTTAGCTTCTCCCACAGCTCGCTCCCATAGAGGGATTATCGAGGTCTCGGCCTCCTGCCGTGCCCTCTGGGGGGGGAGCGTGTGTGGCGGTTCGGTTAACCCCCACAACAGATTAAGGACACTCAGCTCTCTTCTCTTGGTTTTTTCTGCTGCACTACTGATATGTAGATGTGCTTTGTTGTAAACCCCCACAAACAGACTGGTCAAACACAGCGCTCGGCTAGAGCAAATAACAGAACAGTGGAATGTGTATTAATGTCTACAGGCAGATTCGTTTCGTCTGGCTCACTTCTGTGATGTTAATGTTGCCTTTCATGCATTGTGCTCATGCGTCCTGTCCTCACTGTGCCCTAGGGACTGAGATCATTATGTCTCTCAAATGCAAATGTCTTATGCCTGTTCTGTTATCTCTTTGATCATACCAACTGCTGGGGTATGCCCTTGATGTATTGTTGTAGTCGAGTATATATGCTACAACTCTGTAACGCAAACCCTCTCATTCTCTCACTCTGGTTCTGCATCTGCTGCGAGACACACACACTGTCTCCTCTTTGAGAGCCTGAGGAATTCGGCTTCAGCCTGCTCACACTATGGGCTGGAGCCGAGTTCTGATGAAGGCGGATGATAATAAAGCTATTAAAAATCCAACGCTGCCTTTATTTTATCATCCTCTTCAGCGTGCTTTTTGTGAAGTTTGTTTGTGTTTAACCCATTGACGCCTGAATTTATTTCCAACTGTTAACAATTTTTTTTTTCATAATTGAAAATCGTTGTTTTTTTTGTTTTTTGTTTTTTTTTTTGGATTGATGCGAATTCGCAACAATAGGCGTCAAGGGGTTTTAAGAGAAAAACAATTCTCAGGTCTAAAAACTATTAAAACTGATTGACACCCACTAAACTGACAAACCATTAAGATTCAAGATTCAAGATTTCTTTATTGCCATTTAGTATGTGCATGTATGTAAAAAACAAAATTATGATCCCCCAGCATAACACAGTACCACAAAGTATCAAAGTTACAGTAACTGGCAGGCTGCAGACAGAACACCCAGATGCTCTTCTCCTCATCTCAGGCAATTTCAACCATGTTTCACTGTCTCCCATTCTACCCACGTTTACCCAGTATGTCACATGCCACACTAGAGACAATAAAGCACTGGACTTATTCTACGCAAACACTAAGGAGGCGTACACCTCATCACCACTCCCCCCAGTCGGGAGATCGGATCACAACTTGGTTCATCTCCGGCCGGTGTACAAACCCCTAGTGCACAGACAACCTCCAGTCATGCGCACAGTGAAGTTATGGTCTGAGGAGGCAATGGACGCTCTAAAGGACTGTTTTGAAACCACCGCCTGGGAGCAGCTCTGCGATCCACATGGTGAGGACATCGATGGCCTCACTCACACCATCACGGACTACATCAGCTTCTGTGTGGACAACACCGTTCCCACCAAGACCATACGGTGTTGCTCAAACAACAAACCCTGGATCAACCCTGAGATAAAAACACTTCTGAGAGAGAAGAAGAGGATCTTCAGGTCGGGGAACAGGGAGATGCTGAAGTCCGTTCAGAGGGAGCTGAGGAGAAAGATCAGAGAAGGCAAGGACAGCTTCAGGAAGAAGATGGAGGACAAGCTGCAACAGAGCGACATCGGCGGGGTCTGGAAAAACCTTAAAACCATCTCTGGGCTCCAGAATACCTCCCCCCAGGCCACGGGGGGCAGGGAGTGGGCGAACAATCTGAATCTGTTTTTCAATATGTAACCCTTGCCTTATGTTAATTAGGTAAGGGAATTAATTAAGTGCAGACCAGTTGCTAGGTTCGTAAGGGTTACAATAGGGAATTAAAGTGAGTGTGGAATGAAATAGCTGGAGGCAAGAAATGAGCAATAATGATTGTTATTTACAGTGATAAAGTGAGCAAAATATACAGATAATTTACAATTGTACAATAACAACGGCCGGCATGGAATAAAACCCCAAGGTGTCCCACTGAGCTCAGTGTTTGATTGCCCGTTCGGGTTAGTCGTTTGACCAGTCAGGATATCTCGTATCTCCAGACTCAGGTTTCCAATCCTGGGCACTGGAGAGGGGAAGGATGCTCTTCACTCGAGATCTTGGTTAGATCTCAGTCCAATCTTGGTTCAGTCTCGGGTCAGGCTCGCCATCTCCATTCGGAGAGAATCCAGGTTCCAGAAGGTTCTTGATCGGCAACCAAAAAAACCTAGCCTGCACAACAATAATGGTATTATTGTTTACAGCTAGAGTAATTCGTCTTCCAATCCCTTTTTATATAACCATAGCTTAGTGTTAAAATTCTTCTCTCATATTACTATTATCACAATCCAGCAATATAGTAATATCTGACATCTCACATCTTGCATCTTACATGCATGTGTTCTTTTTTTTCTTTTCTCACAATCTCTCTAGTGGCACATGAAATACCCCTTTTTTCATGTAACCACTTAAATGAATCCCTCTTCTTATCTCTACATCAGTTAACCATTAAATTATGATTAATCCTTTCTATCCTTGTCTTTGTAAATCATGAAATGAAATACAATTAATTTATCACATAACCAGGAAATACACTGTCCCATAACTTTCAATATTCCCTCTTAAAAATCAGAAAAAACCCGGTCTGAGCTACTGGGTTTAGCATAACCTATGCTTTTACATAGAGGACTTAACACCATGTGCTTTTAGCATCAACCTACACATTTCATTTGACAGAAATAGTGCATAGGAACTAAAAGTACTTCAGCATACTGCTGGGAACTGAAATCACATTTAGGAAAACCATACAGACACAAAGACAGCCTTTTCCATTGCTTTTAAACAGAAAAAAATCCACTCGCGACTAGCATTAACATAGCGCTAACGTTAGCATAACATTAGCATGTATCTGACTCACCAAGATGAGGTAGATAGATGGAACCTATGAGGTAGATGTGGTAGATGAGGTAGATTGTGGAACCTACCAAGATGAGGTAGGTTCCAAGGTTGTCATAGTCAGGAGCGGCACTGGGGTTAAGCTCCCAGTGCTCATAAAATGCTCCTTATGGCGTGCGTCTCGAAAAGCCTCTGACAACTAAGTCCAACTCCTAGCCTGCCCATGTGGTTTAGTCTCTAAGCCCGGCGGAACTGCTTTTACTAATAGGAGAAGGGGCGAGGGCGGATCTCTGGCGCCTTAAAACCAGATGCTTCGGGTAGATGGTGGCTCGTCAACCTGGGAAAGTAGCCCATCTAGGGGAAGGTAAACCCTGATTTCAAACCTCCGCTGCCTTGCGGCACACCTGGTCATGGGAAAGGCTTCGGGAGTCAACCCTGAGGAAAAATCCGGATTCGGAGCCCCTAAGGCAGTTCCCTGTTGTGCTCAACATCGTTCTGGCAGCTCCTGTGACGGCGCTGGTGCCAAACTATAGCAACCCTGCTGCTGTTCCTTTGGATTCATCAGTGACGTGGAGAGGGGGGACATGCTGCATGGGTAACATCTTGTCCTCCATATCTTCCTGCCCAGGCTTGAATCCTACCAACGCCCAACGCTGGAAGGTAGAACACCGGTGCGCATCGGCCTGTTCAGCCACAGGCGGTGCTGTTCCAGCAGAGTAGACGTTTAGGATTCTCTTCCATGGTCATCATAGACCGACGGAGGCCGACGACGAAGATGAGGTATCAGTGTGAATACAGCAAAGGACACAGCCACAATGCCCCTCACGCTCGTGCTCCCGTCAACTTAGGATAATAAAGGTTGCAAATTAGCGTTTGGAGAGTGTTTAGATTCATTTATAGCATCTTTCTGAATGAAACTCACCAAGAAAGAGGTATCTGTGTGAAGCGCTTCACAACCTCCCTTGTCCGCGCTCGTATCGTTAAAAGACTGAATTGAGTGCGCGCTGGCTGCCTCTACTCGGAAGGCGGGGCTAATATCGCTCTTAACAAATGGGAAAACTCAGATCACCCAACGTGACCACAAAACGGAAGTTTTAAAGTTGGATCACGAGGATCACACTTCCTCTTCCCCAAGAGAATCGGTTTTCAAAATAAAATCACACAATTGTATTAATACAATTTACATCTGAGAAAAAGGGTCATTTTCTCAGCTGGGTTACAAATAGGTTTGACTAACCGCCCTCCCCCCCGACTGCACAACAACCGCTGCTGCCTCTAAAGACATCAAGTCCTGCTGCCCACTCCCCACTCCACCAACACCCCCCCACTTCCAACACACAGCCCCCCAACCTGACCCTCACTAAGACCCAGGTGAGGATGGAGCTGAGGAAGATCAAGGCGAGGAAGGCGTCGAGACCGGACAGCATCAGCGCAAAGCTCCTCTAGTCCTGCGCAGACCAGCTGTGTGGGATTGTGGAGTACATCTTCAACCTGAGCCTGAAGCTGGGGAGGGTACCACAGTTGTTGAAAACATCTTGTGTGGTACCTGTACCAAAGACTTCCCACCCCAAAGATCTGAACAGCTACAGACCAGTGGCCCTGACGTCCCACATGATGAAGACCCTGGAGAGACTGCTCCTTGCTCACCTCCGCCCCCTGGTGGGACCAGCGATGGATCCACTCCAGTTTGCCTACCAGCATGGCACTGGGGTGGAGGATGCGATGAGCTTCCTCCTTCACCGTTCTCTGTCCCACCTGGAGAAGCCCGGGAATGCAGTGAGGATCATGTTCTTTGACTTCTCCAGTGCTTTCAACACCATCCAACCGATGATCCTGAAGGACAAGCTGCTGTACGCAGGGGTCTCCAACGGAGATGAAGCTGAGTACAGAGGGCTTATCCAGGACTTTGTGGACTGGTGCCATCGGAACTGCCTCCAGATCAACGCGAGGAAAACTAAGGAGCTGGTGGTGGACTGCCGCAGGCAAGGACAACCCCTCACAGCACCAGTAAATATATAGGGAACAGACATCGAGATGGTGACATCCTACAAGTACCTGGGTGTTCATCTGAACAATAAACTAGACTGGTCACACAATACCAGCGCACTCTACAAGAAGGGACAGTGCAGGCTGTTCCTACTGAGGAGACTCAGGTCTTTTGGTGTACAAGGGGCGCTGCTGAAGTCATTCTATGACACGGTGGTGGCATCAGCCATCACGTTTGGAGTGGTCTGCTGGGGCAGTGGCATTACAGCAGCCGATAGGAAGAGACTGAACAAACTGATCAAGAAAGCTAGCTCTGTCCTGGGGCAGCGCTTTGACCCAGTGGAGGAGATGGGAGAGAGAAGGATGGTGGCTAAACTGTCATCTCTGCTGGAGTCCGAGTTCATACTGAATGCACTGAGAAGCTCATTTAGCAGCAGACTACATCATCCTAGGTGCACAACCGAGAGGTTTCGCAGGTCCTTCCTACCTACGGCTGTCAGACTGTACAACCTAAGCAGGGCTGCTCGCAGAGATAGCAAAAAGACGTGACAACCTAATAGTATTGAATGCGAAAGACGCAATAGACTTACACAATGGTCCCCTCCGGTATACAACTAGGAAAATACCGGTCGCTATGGAGGGTGAGAATATGTATGGGTACATAATCATACCATGTAGGATAACTAAGTAGACGGTTATGCTGTTTCATTTCATCTAGCTACAATGCTCCGCACTGTGTATGTTTATATATTTATATATTTATTCCATCTAGCAGCAATGCTCCACACTGTGTGTTTATATATTTACATATTTATTCCATCTAGCTACAATGCTCCGCACTGTGTGTTTATATATTCATATATTTATTCCATCTAGCTACAATACTCCGCACTGTGTGTTTATACACTCACCGGCCACTTTATTAGGTACACCATGCTAGTAACGGGTTGGACCCCCTTTTGCCTTCAGAACTGCCTCAATTCTTCGTGGCATAGATTCAACAAGGTGCTGGAAGCATTCCTCAGAGAGTTTGGTCCATATTGACATGATGGCATCACACAGTTGGCGCAGATTTGTCGGCTGCACATCCATGATGCGAATCTCCCGTTCCACCACATCCCAAAGATGCTCTATTGGATTGAGATCTGGTGACTGTGGAGGCCATTTGAGTACAGTGAACTCATTGTCATGTTCAACAAACCAGTCTGACATGATTCCAGCTTTATGACATGGCGCATTATCCTGCTGAAAGTAGCCATCAGAAGTTGGGTACATTGTGGTCATAAAGGGATGGACATGGTCAGCAACAATACTCAGGTAGGCTGTAGCGTTGCAACGATGCTCAATTGGTACCAAGGGGCCCAAAGAGTGCCAAGAAAATATTCCCCACACCATTACACCACCACCACCAGCCTGAACCATTGATACAAGGCAGGATGGATCCATGCTTTCATGTTGTTGACGCCAAATTCTGACCCTACCATCCGAATGTCGCAGCACAAATCGAGACTCATCAGACCAGGCAACGTTTTTCCAATCTTCTATTGTCCAATTTCGATGAGCTTGTGCAAATTGTAGCCTCAGTTTCCTGTTCTTAGCTGAAAGGAGTGGCACCCGGCGTGGTCTTCTGCTGCTGTAGCCCATCTGCCTCAAAGTTCGACGTACTGTGCGTTCAGAGATGCTCTTCTGCCTACCTTGGTTGTAACGGGTGGTTATTTGAGTCACTGTTGCCTTTCTATCAGCTCGAACCAGTCTGGCCATTCTCCTCTGACCTCTGGCATCAACAAGGCATTTCCGCCCACAGAACTGCCGCTCACTGGATATTTTTTCTTTTTCGGACCATTCTCTGTAAACCCTAGAGATGGTTGTGCGTGAAAATCCCAGTAGATCAGCAGTTTCTGAAATACTCAGACCAGCCCTTCTGGCACCAACAACCATGCCACGTTCAAAGTCACTCAAATCACCTTTCTTCCCCATACTGATGCTCGGTTTGAATTGCAGGAGATTGTCTTGACCATGTCTACATGCCTAAATGTGCTAAGTTGCCGCCATGTGATTGGCTGATTAGAAATTAAGTGTTAACGAGCAGTTGGACAGGTGTACCTAATAAAGTGGCCGGTGAGTGTATATTTATATATTAATTCCATCTAGCTACAATGCTCCGCACTGTGTGTCTATATATACAGTGGGGCAAAAAAGTATTTAGTCAGCCACCAATTGTGCAAGTTCTCTCACTTAAAAGATGAGAGAGGTCTCCAATTTTCATCATAGGTATACCTCAACTATGAGAGACAAAATGAGAAAAAAAAATCCAGAAAATCACATTGAAGGATTTTTAATGAATTAATTGGTAAGTTCCTCAGTAAAATAAGTATTTGTTGTTAATCCCTTCACACCTGAAGGTGTATATGGGCGGCGCCTATCTCCGTTTCTCTGACCCTAGGCCACACAGCTACTGTGAGTAGGGAAAGCTACAGCGGGGGGTCAGTCCTCTGGTAGCTCTGTGTGTAACTTTACTTTCCCCATTCCATTATGCGGAGCACCACGCTAGAAGGCAGAAAGCACCATTTTTGGTCGTTGGTATGACCCGGCCGGGATTTGAACCCCTGCCTCCCGGGTGTGGGGCGGATGCTCTACAAACTGAGCCACCACTCCGGTAAAATAAGTATTTGGTCACCTACAAACAAGGAAGATTTCTGGCTCTCACAGACCTGTAACTTCTTCTTTAAGAGGGTCCTCTGTCCTCCACTCGTTACCTGTGTTAATGGCACCTGTTTGAACTCGTTATCAGTATAAAAGACACCTGTCCACAACCTCAAACAGTCAGACTCCAAACTTCACTATGGCCAAGACCAAAGAGCTGTCAAAGGACACCAGAAACAAAATTGTAGACCTGCACCAGGCTGGGGAGACTGAATCTGCAATAGGTAAGCAGCTTGGTGTGAAGAAATCAACTGTGGGAGCAATTGTTAGAAAATGGAAGACATACAAGACCACTGATAATCTCCCTCGATCTGGGGCTCCACGCAAGATCTCACCCCGTGGGGTCAAAATTATCACAAGAACTGTGAGGAAAAATCCCAGAACCACATGGGGGGACCTAGTGAATGACCTGCAGAGAGCTGGGACCAAAGTAACAAAGGCTACATCAGAAACACACTACACCGCCAGGGACTCAAATCCTGCAGTGCCAGACGTGTCCCCCTGCTTAAGCCAGTACATGTCCAGGCCCGTCTGAAGTTTGCTAGAGAGCATTTGGATGATCCAGAAGAGGACTGGGAGAATGTCATATGATCAGATGAAACCAAAATAGAACTTTTTGGTAAAAACTCAACTTGTCGTGTTTGGAGGAGAAAGAACACCATACCTACTGTGAAGCATGGGGGTGGAAACATCATACTTTGGGGCTTTTTTCTGCAAAGGGACCAGGATGACTGATCCGTCTAAAGGAAAGAATGAATGGGGCCATATATCGTGAGATTTTGAGTGAAAACCTCCTTTCACCAGCAAGGGCATTGAAGATGAAACGTGGCTGGGTCTTTCAGCATGACAATGATCCCAAACACACTGCCCGGGCAACGAAGGAGTGGCTTCGTAAGAAGCATTTCAAGGTCCTGGAGTGGCCTAGCCAGTCTCCAGATCTCAACCCCATAGAAAATCTTTGGAGGGAGTTGAAAGTCCGTGTTGCCCAGCGACAGCCCCAAAACATCACTGCTCTAGAGGAGATTTGCATGGAGGAATGGGCCAAAATACCAGCAACAGTGTGTGAAAACCTTGTGAAAACTTACAGAAAATGTTTGACCTCTGTCATTGCCAACAAAGGGTATATAACAAAGTATTGAGATGAACTTTTGTTATTGACCAAATACTTATTTTACTGAGGAATTTACCAATTAATTCGTTAAAAATCCTTCAATGTGATTTTCTTGATTTTTTTTCTTCTTATTTTGTCTCTCATAGTTGAGGTATACCTATGATGAAAATTGGAGACCTCTCTCATCTTTTAAGTGGGAGAACTTGCACAATTGGTGGCTGACTAAATACTTTTTTACCCCACTGTATATATTTATATTTTCATACACTACCGTTCAAAAGTTTGGGGTCACCCAGACAATTATTTTGTGTTTTCCATGAAAAGTCACACTTATTTACCACCATGAGTTGTAAAATGAATAGAAAATATAGTCAAGACATTGACAAGGTTAGAAATAATGATTTGTATTTGAAATAATAATTTTTTCCTTCAAACTTTGCTTTCGTCAAAGAATCCTCCATTTGCAGCAATTACAGCATTGCAGACCTAACATGATTGCACAATGGTTTTCTAATCATCCATTAGCCTTCTGACGCAATGAGCAAACACATTGTACCATTAGAACACTGGAGTGATAGTTGCTGGAAATGGGCCTCTATACACCTATCTAGATATTGCACCAAAAACCAGACATTTGCAGCTAGAATAGTCATTTACCACATTAGCAATGTATACAGTGTATTTCTGATTAGTTTAAAGTTATCTTCATTGAAAAAAGTGCTTTTCTTTCAAAAATAAGGAAATTTCTAAGTGACCCCAAACTTTTGAACGGTAGTGTATGTATACTCGCTGCTCTTGTTTTTCTCTTGCCTCCTGGTTGTTGCTCTGAGTGTTGCTATCCCTGTGCTGTTGCAATCCTGGAATTTCCCCATTGTGGGACTAATAAAGGCTTATCTTATCTTATCTTATCTTATCCTAAAATACATAGAGAATAAGTTTAAAAACAACAACATATGGTCAGACCAACCTAACAGAATACATATACAAGTTTAGCAGAGGTGAGGGGGAGGAAAAGCAATTGCCAGGGGAATAGGGCACAGTCCATTTATAATTCTGACTGCATGTGGAAAAAACTGTTCAACATTCTGGCTGTCCTGGCCTGAAGACACCTGTACCTCTTCCCTGAGGGCAGAAGAGAAAACAAACTGTGGGAAGGATGGTAGCAGTCTTTAATGATGCTAACAGCCCTGTTAGCACAGCGTTTATTGTAAATCTCCTCCAAGGACAGAAGGGGAACACCAGTGATCTTATTATCTGGTTATTGGTTGGTTATTATCAACAGGGTTGTAAAAAACCCCGTTCAGCTGGTGCTTCTCTAAAGCTGTGCAATTCCCAAAATACTGTAGGTCGTCGGGCCATATGAAAGGACAGATTCCAGGGTGCCTCTCTAAAAAGTGGTGAGAAGCTGAGTGGGAAGACCTGCCATTTTTAGCTGCCGGAGAGAGTAGAGTCGCTGATGAGCCTTTTTAATAATGGCTGTGGTGCTGGTGTTAAAGGTCATGTCATCTGCCAGGTAAATCCATAGAAACTTAACATTGTTCACCTTCTCCACAAAAGTGCCCCCAGTAGAAAGCGGTGTGAGATGGCACTTGCTCACCTTCCTGCAATCGATCACCATCTCCTTAGTCTTCTCCACATTAAGGTGAAGATTATGTAATCTGCACCATCTTGTTAGCGGGTCCACCTCCCTTCTGTATGCAGACTCATTGTTTTCATTAATCAGACCGACTATCATCATATCATCAGCAAATGTAATGATGTGATTGGTGCTGAATGTGGCTGAATTATTGTCAGAATTGCCCCTCTGGGGCAAAGGGGAGGAGGACCCACATGTGTGGTGGCTTTGATAAATCATAATTTATTACAAGACTAGACTGGACAGAAAATAATGCAGCTCAAGGGCTGAACTCAGTCAGACAAAACTCAGCAGCACGGACTGAAACACATATATATAGACAGGAGAGATAATTAACACAACACAGAACAGGTGGCACAATCAAACGCAGGGGAACAGACAGAGGATGCACATGAAACATGACAATGAACCCATAGGACAACAATGCAGGAGCAGCACAGAGTGGACAGTGGCTGTGGGCACAAAAAACGTGATACAGGGGTGTGAAAAAGTGTTTGTCCCCTTCCTGATTTGTCATTTTTTTTATGTTTGTCCCACTTAAAGGTTTCAGATCATCAAACAAATTTAAATATTAGACAAAAATAACACAAGTAAACACAAAATGCAGTTTTTAAATGAAGGTGTTTATTATTAAGGGTAAGAAAATCCAAACCTGCTTGGCCCTGTGTGAAAAAGTGACTGCCCCCCCCCCGTTAAAACATAAATTAAATGTGGTTTATCACATCTTTGGAAAGCTGAGTTCAATTTCTCTAGCCACACCCAGGCCTGATTACTGCCACACCTGTTCTCAATCAATAAATCACTTAAATAGGACCTGCCTGACAAAGTGAAGTAGACCAAAAGATCCTAAAAAGCTAGACACCATGCTGTGACCCAAAGAAATTCAGGAACAAATAAGAATCAAAGTAATTGACATCTATCAGTCTGGAAAATGTCATAAAGCCATTTCTAAAACTTTGGGACTCCAGTGAACCACAGTGAGAGCCATTATCCACAAATGGCGAAAACATGGAACAGTGGTGAACCTTCCCAGGAGTGGCCGACCGACCGACCGACCAAAATTACCCCAAGAGCACAGCGACGACTCACCCAAGAGGTCACAAAAGACTCCACAACAACATCCAAAGAACTGCAGGCCTCACTCCAGACTCCACCATAAGAAAGAGACTGGGCAAAAATGGCCTGCATGGCAGAGTTCCAAGACAAAAACCACTGCTGAGCAAAAAGACCATAAACGCTTGTCTCAGTTTTGCCAGAAAACATCTTGATGATCCCCAAGACTTATGGGAAAATACTCTGTGGACTGATGAGACAAAAGTTGAACTTTTTGGAAGGCGTGTGTCCCATTACATCTGGGGTAAAAGTAACACAGCATTTTAGAAAAGGAACATCATACCAACAGTAAAATATGGTGGTGGTAGTGTGATGGTCTGGGGCTGTTTTGTTGCTTCAGGACATGGAAGACTTGCTGTGGTAAATGGAACCATGAATTCTGCTGTCTACCAAAAAATCCTCAAGGAGAACATCCGGTCATCTGTTTGTGACCTCAAGCTGAAGCGCACTTGGGTTCTGCAGCAGGACAATGATCCAAAGCACACCAGCAAGTCCACCTCTGAATGGCTTAAGAAAAACAAAATGAAGACTTTGGAGTGGCCTAGTCAAAGTCCTGACCTGAATCCCATTGAGATGCTGTGGCATGACCTTAAAAAGGTGGTTCATGCTTGAAAACCCTCCAATGTGGGTGAATTACAACAGTTCTGCAAAGATGAGTGGGGAAAAAATTCCTCCACAGCACTGTGAAAGACTCATTGCCAGTTATCGCAAACACTTGATTGCAGTTGTTGCTGCTAAGGGTTGCCCAACCAGTTATTAGGTTTAGGGGGCAAATACTTTTTCACACAGGACCATGTAGGTTTGGATTATTTTTTCCCTTAATAATAAACACTTTAAGATAAGATAAGATAAGATAAGATAAGATAAGCCTTTATTAGTCCCACAATGATTTAATTTAATTTTAATTTAAAAACTGCATTTTGTGTTTGCTTGTGTTATCTTTGTCTAATATTTAAATATGTTTGATGATCTGAAATATTTAAGTGTGACAAACATACAAAAAAATGACAAATCAGGAAGGGGGCAAACAGTTTTTCACTCCACTGTACACACACAGACCCAATACTAAACAGGGGATGACACAGAGAACAAGTGGTATAAAGAATAATCATAACAAAATATATAAAACATAATAATATGAACATAAAGCATGGGTCTGGTCCTTTGATCAGCCCAGACCATGACAGAGCACCCCCCCTCCCAAAAGGCAGATTCCAGGCATTCTCAAAGATACAACAAAAACCAAAAAACAAGAAAATCCCTCCCAGGGAGGGTTGTGGGGGTACAAGGCTGGAGGGCCGGAACAAATGCCCCCCCCCCCCCCCCGCCAGAGTTCACAACAAAAACACCATTCGAAAGCACCTCAGGCTGTGCTTTCAGAAACACAAACACAATTTACAATCCCTTCTTTTACACTAGAATTACAAATTATTCATTGGAGGCTCAGCCTGGATGTCAAGAGCGAATCCATTAAACTAAAGTTCATTGCACAAAAAATAAACCAGATGGGTTGGGTGGCCCTCCATCAACCCATGGCCATCGGACCAGAGAACAAGGTGGATCCAGGGACCTACCCAAGTCCATGGGACCCCAGTTTGAAGTACACAGTGGGTCTGGTGGCCTACCAAAGTCCAAAGGCCACCAGACATGTGAACACAGCACCACCAGGGAGCTGACCTCAGGGGCTTTAAATACAGGAGTTAACAAAGGAGCTTTAAACACAAAAGAAAACATAAGAATTTTAACCCCAGGAAATAATGATATGGAGATCCAAAATCCTGGAGATGACACAGGAGCTTTATCCTCAAAACGTAAAGACAACATAGGTAGTTTAAACTCTGGAGATAAAAATAACACAAAGACCTTAACCTCAGGGGGTGATAATGATGACACAAGAACCTGAACTTCAGGGGTCAATGATAAAATGAGAACTCCCTGTCCTGAAGAAAACCATTTGGGAGCCTCTTGTTCAGAAGAAAACAAAGTAAGAGCCCTTTGCTCTGGGGAAAACAAAATACAAGCCTTTTGCTCCAGGAACAAGCACGTAGAAGCTCTAGACTCCGGAGAAAATACTGAGGTTTCTTGCTCACAAGAAAACTTTTTAACCTCAGAAGAGGACAACATAAGGCCATTAAACTCAGGAGGAGGCAACAAAAAAACTTTAAACTCAGAAAGTGAAAATATAACACCCTTAAGCTTTGGAGACAACATTGGAGCCCTTTGCTCAAAAGAGAACAACATGGGTGTTTCAAACTCAGAGGGGAACATTGGGGTTCTTTGCTTTGGACGCCACAAAGGAGCTTTTTGCCCTGGGAACAACATAGGAGTTTTTAATTCCAAAGCTCTTAATACCGTATTCTCTCGTTCAGAAGATAACAACAGGGGTCTCAAACTCAGAAAATAACGTTGAATCTCCTGCTCAGGAACTAATGACACAGAAGTTTCCAGCTCAGAGGCAAACAACACAGAACCTTTTGCTTCAGAAGCTGATGATAAAGGAATTTTTAGTTCTGGAGGGAATGACAAAGGAATTTTTTAGATAGATAGATAGATAGATAGATAGATAGATAGATAGATAGATAGATAGATAGATAGATAGATAGATAGATAGATAGATAGATAGATAGATAGATGTACTTTATTGATCCCAAACTGTGAAATTACAGTGTAACAGCAGCATGATAGTTGACAACCAAACAACAGAAACACACACGATCGACAAAGGGATTTCCCATGGAAAGTAAAACTAACACTACTATAAAAACCTATATACATCATAGCTGAATATATGGTGACCTGTATAAACACATGAATCATACCCACTGCACAATGCAGGACTCTCAGGAGCAGAGTGAAATGTGAGGTACCAGTTAGACTGTAAGGTGCAGTATGGCAGCATAGTTATGACCAGAATACAACATCATAGTGAGTTATTGTACAGTGAAATGGCATGCGGCAGGAAAGATTTCCTGTACCTGGCCATTCAACAGCGAAGCTGCAGTAGTCTACTGGAGAAAGTGCTCCGCTGTTTGTCCAGTGTATGGTGTGTGTGGTGGAGGGGGTGATAAGGATTGTCCATGATGGATCGCAGTTTATTTAGTGTTCTCCTCTCCACCATTGTCTCAAAGGTCTCCAGCCTGAGAACAATTACAGAGCTAGCTCTCTTGATAATCTTGTCAAGTCTGTTGGTGTCGCTGGCCCTGATACTGTTACCCCAGCAGACAGCAGCAAAGAAGATGACGCTGGCAACAGTGGTCTGGTTAGAAAAGCTCCAGCATCATGCTGCACATGTTGAAGGATACAGGAATTTCTAATTCAGGAGACACTGATACAGGAATTTCTAATTCAGGAGATACTGACACAGGAATTTCGGATTCAGGGGATAATAATACAGAAGTCTTTAGTTCACAAACCGATGACAAGTGAGTTGTGAGTTCTGTAGCAGGTGGCTGAAGTGCACAGCCCCAGAAAAAACTGACAGAAGTGCGCTAGACTCAGGAATAGATAATTGTTGTGCACAAACCTCAGATATTGGTGGCAAGGATGCACCCACTTCAGGAACTGACAGTAGCAAGGGGAGCTTTAGCTCAGCAAGCTGCAGCAGACAAGTCTTAAATGCACCGAGTCCAACAATGACCTTGGTGATGGCTGACAAAGCTCGATGGCCTCAGGAACCAACAATGGAGGCATACCGGTCTCGACCTCTTGAACTACAACAGGTGGAGCAGACTGCTCATCCTCAGGAACAACGACGGGTGGAGTGGATTGCTCGCCCTCAGGAACTGCGACAGGTAGGGGTCTCCTAACCTCTTGAATGACTGGTGGAGGCCTCCTGACCTCTTGGACGATGGGCGGACTGTGGTCCTCCTGCAGCTCTGTCCTTGACACGACCACCTCGGACGAGGGAGGAGAACAGACAGTCAATGAAGTGACACCACAGTTGTTAGCAGCAGAGACTGGCAGGAAGGACCGAAGAGCTGGTCAGCTCTGCACTTGGGTCCCCTCACCAGGAGTAAGGCAAGTGTTTTCAAAAATAGTTGTAGAAATTAATGGAAAAAGTACTTGCCTGGGCTCCTGGTCGCCTGCTGCAGGAGTGACGACCTAAGGTTTGACTGGTGGAGGTCCTCTGACTGCAGACTCAACAGTTGGAGGTCCTCTGACCTCTGCCTCGACAGTTGGACGTTCTCTGACCTCTGGCTCGACAGTTGGAGGTCCTCTGACCTGTGGCTCGATTAAAGCAAATGGCTCATCCACCACTGGCATGCAGGAAAACTCATTGGAGAGCAGGTAAGCCTGAAGGAAGGCTGGAATGTCCTCCCATAAGTGGGGCTTGGATGCCGCTATCCTAGGAGCCCTTCTCCATGCCATGTCCTGCCTCCCATTCCTCTTGTGACTGAACTTAAAACAGTCTGCCAACTCGTTGATGACTGTCCCTGGATCCTCATGGATGATCAAATCTTTGGGTGTGGAACTCGAGAGAGGGGAAAGAGGAGAGGCAGGTGAGAGTACAGGAACAGCAGCAGAGTAGTATACAGCAGAGACAGGAAGAGATGGCTCAGCAGTGGTGGGTGGCTGCCACTGAGCCCCCTTCCCAGGAACAGAGCAAGACCTTTCATTAATATGTGTAAAACAATGGTAAGATACTTGTTCCTGCTCTGCTGCTGCTGAAGCATCAGGCGAGTCCTTCTAGAAGCTGCTGGAACTCATCTGACTGAGGGTCTCTGCCCAATGGAGTGGATCTGAAATGGCGGTCTCAGGGGTTGGAAGGCGTCGTGGAACAGGTTCTGGAGGTGGAAGGTGCCGTGAAGCAGGTTCAGGAACTGGGGACTCTTCCCAGATGATCTGGTTGCCACCCAGTATTGGCAAACACTCAGAAAAGACACGGGTGGACACAGGAAATGCAGGTGAGGATGCAGGGATGGAAACAGCTGCAGCAGAAACAGCAGCTGATAACAGTGGAGAGAGCTCAGCAGTGGAGGCAATTAACTGCTGCTGAGCCCCCTAACCAGGAGCAGAACAAGACATTTTTGTGACAGATGTTAAAAAATGGAAAGGTACTTGCCTCTGCTTCCACTCAGACGAGTCCTTCTGGGAAAAGCTGGAACTCGTCTGACAAAGAGCCAGAGCTGGAGGTACATGACGTCGAGAGGAGTGGCACCTCCCGGCACCTTTCTTCCACCCGGACCCGCCGAACGCCAACCAAGATACATAAACTTCCTCATCAGCGGCAGACTACACAGGGGATAACTGTGGTGGGAGGGCTTCTGGCTCCAGTGAGGAGGAGACGGTGGGAAACGTGGCAGCGGAGGGATAGGTAGGTCCAGCACCCAGGGATGGGAACAGATGTCCACGTTTGCCTCCATCAACGCTGCGGCAGCCTCCCAATGCTTCACAGTGTCCTTAGGATTAGAGCAGCATTGCGCAGCGGTTGCACAGTCCAGTACCTGGATGACCACATGAAGCTGCTCTGTTCTCCACTTCTTCTCGTTTCTCCTCCATTTTTCACCTGCTGAGTCCTTGACTGACAGTGTCCTTATGTCAGAATTGCCCCTCTGGGGCAAAGGAGAGGAGGACCCACATGCGTGGCAGTTTTGATAAATTAAAATTTATTACAAGGCTAGATGGGACAGAAAATAATGCAGCGCAAGGGCTGAACTCATACAAAACTCAGCAGGCTTCAAACACGAAATTGCAGACCGAACCAAAGTGTGGGTGAGATGTCGACATACACCAAGTCAAGGACACCGCACAGAGCACAGACTGAAACACATATATATAGACCGGAGGGATAATCAACGCAACACAGAACAGGTGGCACAATCAAAGGTAGCAGGGAGGAACACAGGAAGGGCAAAGCTGCATTGCAATGCAACATGGTACTCCAGCTGCAGTATGTCAGACAAAAAAGCCCTGCAGAGGATAGTTAAGGGAGCTGAGAGGGTAATTGGAGTTTCCTTCCCCTCAGTCCAAGAACTTTTTCAGAACCGTTGTAGGAGAAGGGCACTGAACATTGTCAAGGACCACTCTCACCCTTTGCATAAACACTTTGAACTTCTGCCATCTGGCAAACGATTCCGGAGCATCAGAGGCAGAACCACCAGACTGATTAACAGCTTCCTTCCACAAGCTGTTAGGATGCTGAACAGCTGATCCGGAATCTCTCATACATATTACTGCACCTATGGACATTATGTATATTATTTGTATATTATAGTTCTTGTTAGTTTTCAAGTATGTCTCAGGGATGTGTGAATGGCTGGGGTGGGGTGGGGGGTGAGGGTGTGTGTGAGTGTGTCTTATGTTCTTTTTACTTATATGGATGCCGAGAGAAACACAATTTCATCTTGCCTGCACTACAGTTGTATGTACAGCAATATGACAATAAAGGTTGATTTGATTTTTATTTGATTTGATTTGCACAGACAAACACAGACAGAGGATGCACATGAAACATGACAATGAACCCGCAGGACAACAATGCAGGAGCAACACAGAGTGGACAGTGGCTGCAGGTACAGAAAACATGAGGGGCTGCAACAACAGGCAAGCAGATACACACACAGACCCAATACCAAGCAGGAGGTGACACAGAGGACAAGTGGTATAAATAACAATCATAAGAAATCATAGAAAACACAATAATATGAACATGAAGCATGGGTCTGATGCTGTGATCAGCCCAGACCATGACAATTACAGTGTGACAGAGAAGCAACTCTTTTATTTAAACTTGCTATCTAAGCGCTTTTTAAATAAAGAGTTCACACGAGACTTATTCTGTTAACTGATAAAAAAAGTAGTCATGAAGGATAACAAAGAAAATTCGATCCATACAGCAATTCAGTGTTTTCATAGATTACAAAAATAAAGGCTGAAACTGAAAAAAATGCATCACACAAAAAAAAAAAAAAGAAAAAATGAAGATGCAGCAGAGATGCATTAAGATGCATTGTGAATCATTTTGTATTTGAATTAATCGAATTGAACTGTAAGATCAATGAAGATTCATACCTTTAGTGGTGACCTCTAAAGAGAGCAGCCCAAAGAAGATTTAAAAAAAAACATGTACTTTTTGCATATGCAAATGATTAGATGATTTGAAGATGTATTTTTACGCTATACTAATATACGTATACTCCCTAGTAGTTGTTTATTGACAAATGAATAAGCATGTGATGAATTTGCAGCTTTTTTATGGTAAGATATGATGACTACTAAATAAAAACCCTTCAACAAATTCGCTAATAAACTAGATTTCTTATACATTTGCATCCTTGCATCATTTTTAATATATTTAATTATTATTTACATGCACTGTATTAAAAGACACATAACTCTTTTTTCCTCACTGTCTGACATTAAAGCTGACTAAACTTTTCCTGTTTTCGGTCAGTTAGGATTACCAAAATTATTTGTATTTGCTGAATAATATTTATATTTGCTAAATATTTCTTTTGAGAATTTTTTTATTACTTTATTCAAAGTCAGAAGTTTACATACACTAAGATTACTATGCCTTTAAACAAGCTGGGAAAGCTCAGAGGATGAGCATTTGAGTTAATTGGAGGCACACCTGTTAATGTATTTTAAGGAACACCTCAAACACACTACTTCCTTGCGTGACATCATAGGAAAATCAAAAGAAATCAGACAAGCTATCGGGAAGAGAAATGTGGACCTCCACAAGTCTGGTTCATCCTTGGGCACAATTTCCAGATGCCCAAAGGTGCCACGTTCATCTGTGCAAACAATTACACGCAAGTATAAACACCATCGGACTGTCCAGCCATCAAACCGCTCAGGAAGGAGACGGGTTCTGTGTCCCAGAGATGAACGTATTTTGGTGCAAAATGTGCATATCTACCCCAGAACAAAAGCCAAAGATCTTGTGAAGATGCTGGCTTAAGCTGATAAAAGAGTGGCTTTATCCACAGTAAAACAAGTCCTGTAACGACATGGGCTAAAAGGCCACTCAGTGAGAAAGATGTCATTACTCCAAAAGCAACATAAAAAAGTCAGATTACAATTTGCAGATGCACACTGTCATCTTTAACTTACTGCTTGTCTAGCATCAAACAGTGGTTAAGCTTAACTCAGACAAGACGGAGACATTAATTATCGCTCCTGACAACAAGAACCCGCTTATTAAGCACTACATGGGTACCCAAGGTTCCTCTGTCCAGGCGAGTCTTCGGAATCTTGGTGTTATTTTTGACTCGGCTATGTCTCTTGAGCACCACACTAATCAATGAATTAGAAACTGTTCCTTCCATCTGAAGAATATTTCTAAGTTGAGAACCCTGGTGTGGAAGGTGGATCTTGAGATGATTATTCATGCTTTTATTTCTTCTCGTTTAGACTACTGTAACAGTCTTTTTACTTGTCTGAGCCAAAAGTATCTTCAATGCCTCCAGCTTGTCCAAAATCCGGCTGCCAGACTTTTAACCCACACGAAGAAAAGGGTGCATGTTAGACCAGTTTTAGCAGCACTTCACTGGCTCCCAGTTGATTTTAGGATTTAGTTTAAAATTTTAGTTCTTGTTTTTAGAGCCATTCATGATCAGGCCCCCAAATATATCACTGAGCTGCTTAAAGTGTATAACCCCTCACAGTCTCTGAAGTCATCGGATCCACATTTACTGGCTGTCCTTCAAACCCATTTTAAAACTGTGATCGAGCTTTTCAGGCAGTGGTACCAAAACTGTGGAATGCTCCACCATTGTCTTTGTGCTCAGTAGACTCTGCTGACGCTTTAAAAAAGCAGCTGAAGACATTGCTGTTCAAACAGGCTTTTTAGTTTGGTTATGGGTTATAGTTATGTTTTTTTAAATGTTTTTATCATATTTGTGAATGTGTTTTATTTTACTGTGAAGCACTTTGTTATTCTTTCTGTGAGAGGTGCTATATAAATAAACTTTACTTACTTACTTGTTTACTTACACACTGGGACAAAGACCTTGTTCTTGGAGATAATATTTGCTGTGGTCAGATGAAACTTAAATTGATGTGTTTGGCCATATGAGCAATGTTACATTTGGAGGAATGATTGTTGAGCTTTGATTATTAATCACGTGTCAGCCTTAAACTCAGTTAAAGAGTCGTCCACTCTATAAGGGAGGTTGTGCCCTGAACATTTGAACTAGGTGAATAAATAAATTAATAATTAAAATATTATTAACTAGAAAAGCACTCGGAGAGCGCAGACCTCCGCCAAGCGCCACAGTTCCCCCCCATACAGTGTTTGTGTGTACGTTTTCAGATTCCTTGACCATGAAAACATATGACTAGCAACTGGATTCACAATGATAGGATTAGTGGTTTAGTAGTAAAAGCATTACCTCCTTGGTGGAGATAATAAACTGAAGTGTTGGTGTTGTGTCCATCTCCTCCATCTCCAAACTCCCAGGCTGCGGGCGTTGCAATTCATCTTACAACCGCGTACAACCCACAGGCCAATGGGTTATGTGAGCGTTTTCATAGATCAATGAAAGCAGCACTCAGGGCTTCACTGACGGATGCAAATTGGTTGCTGTGGGTTTTATATTGGGGTTGCGCTCCGTGGCAAAAGAGGATTTGGAAGCTTCCCCGGCAGAGAGCTCATTTTTGCGCAGCCCCTATGGCTGCCCGGGGAATTTCTGCCAAATAATCCGGCGCCGGACAGCTGCTCGCCTCAGCTTTTGCAGCGTAGTGCAAACACAGGCATGCTGCCGGGCCCAGCACACCACTGTTTTCCGCGTGCTTTTGTGCCTAAAACTTTGAAGAATGCGGAGTTCGTGTTCGTCAGACACGACGACCAGCGCCCTCCATTGCGCCTGCACACATGTTGAAAATGGCCGTATCTCACAATGTTAAAGAATCCTTTAAAAAATTCCTGTATCCAGACGGTGATCCGGACCATCCCCAAAATTTAATCAGTTCTTCCTTGTACCATTTCCAACAACGCCTGAAAGTTTCATCGAAATCCGTCCAAAACTTTTTGAGTTATCTTGCTAACCAACAGACAGACAGACAAACAGACAGACAGACAAACGCTGGCAAAAACATAACCTCCTGCGGCCTGCGGCCTGGCGGAGGTAAAAATTAATATACCCCTTATGGATCGTCACCTTATTGTGGTGGGGGGTTTGTGTGCCCCAGTGATCCCAGGAGCTATGTTGTCCAGGGCAATTTGCCTCTGGTAGGATCACCCAAGACAAACTGGTCCTGGGTGAAGGGCCAGACTAAAATGATCCAACAGACTCTCATGATGAATGCTAGAACAAGGATTCAGTGTACCCCGCCTGGTATGGGGTTACTGGGGCCCCAACCTGGAACCAGGCCTAGGGGAGGGGCTCAATGGCTGGCGCCTGGTGGCCGGGTTTCTGCCCATGGGACCCAGCTGGGCTCAGCCCGAAGGAGTTACATGTGTCCACCCTCCAGTGGGCTCACCACCTGTAGGAGGGACCATGGGGGTCCAGTGCTATATGGATGAGGTGGCAGTCAAAGGCAGAGACCTTGGCGGTCTGATCCCAGTCTTCCTAAACTGGCTTTTGGGACATGGAATGTCACCTCTCTGGTGGGGAAGGAGCCTGAGCTGGTGCATGAGGTTGAGAGATACCGGCAAGATATAGCCGGCCTCACCTCAATACACAACTCCAATTCCGGAACTAGTCTCCAGGAGAGGGGCTGGAGCTTGGCCTATTCTGGAGTTTCCCCGGGCGAGAGGCGATGAGCAGGGGTGGGTATTCTCGTATCCCCCCCACCTTGCTGCCTCTATATTGGAGTTTTCCCCGGTGGACAAAAGGGTTGTTTCCCTGCTCCTTCAGGTTGGGAAACGGGTTCTGACCATCATTTGTGCCTATGCACCAAATGATGGTTCAGAACCCACCCTTTTTGGAGTCTCTGACTGGAGTGTTGGAGAGTGCTCCTCTTGGAGACTCCATTGTCCTACTGGGGGACTTCAATGCACACGTGGGCAACGACAGTGAAACCTGGAGGGGAGGAACGGCCTTCCCAATCTGAATCCGAGTGGTGTTCAGTTATTGGACTTCTGTGCTAACCACAGTCTGTCCATAACAAGCACCATGTTCAAGCATAAGGGTATCCATATGTCTACCTGGCACCAGGACACCCTAGGTCGCAGGTCAATGATCGATTTTGTTATCATGTCATCAGACCTGTGACCATATGTCTTGGACACTCGGATAAAGAGAGGTGCAGAGCTGTCAACTGATCGCCACCTGGTGGTGAGTTGGATCCGATGGCAGGGAAGGATGCCATTCAGACCTGGTAGACCCAAACATATAGTGAGGGTGTGCTGGGAATGTCTGGCTGAGGCCCCTGTCTGGGAGGTCTTCAACTCCCACCTCCGGAAGAACTTCAACCACATTCCAAGGGAATCTGGAGACATGGAGTCTGAATGGGCCATGTTATTCCACCTCCATTGTTGAAGTGGCTGCCCTGAACTGCGGCCGCAAGGTCGTCGGGGCATCTCGTAGTGGCAACCCCCGAACTAAGTGGTGGACACCAGTGGTGAGGGGGGCTATTAAGCTGAAGAAGAAGTCCTATTAAGCTTGGTTGGCTTGTGGGACTCCTGAAGCAGCTGAGGTGTACCGGCAGGCCAAGCAGAGTGTGGCTCAGGTGGCTGCTGAAGCAAAAACTCGGGTATGGGAGGAGTTCGGTTAGGCCATGGAACAAGACTTTCGGTCAGCCTCAAGGAGATTCTGGCAAACTGTCCGATGGCTCAGGCGGAGGAAGCAGCTCCCTGTCCACACTGTGTATGGTATGGATGGGGCACTGCTGACTTCAACTGGGGATATCGTCGGGCAGTGGAAGGAATACTTGGAGGATCTTCTCAATCCCACTGACACACCTTCCACAGAGGAAGCAGGACTTGTGGACAAGGGGGACGACTTGCCTATCACAAGGGCTGAGGTTGCCAAGGTAGTTAAAAATCTCCTTGGTGGCCGGGCCCCAGGGGTGGATGAGATTCGCCCTGAGTACCTCAAAGCCCTGGATGTTGTATGGCTGTCATGGTTGACACGCCTCTGCAACATTGCGTGGAGGTCTGGGGACAGTGTCTTTGGCATGGCAAACCGGGGTGGTGGTTGCTCTCTTCAAAAAAGGGGATCGGAGGGTGTGCTCCAACTTTAGAGGGATCACACTCCTCAGTCTTCCTGGGAAGGTCTATGCCAAGGTACTGGAGAGGAGAGTCCGGCCGTTGGTCGAACCTTGGATTCAGGAGGAGCAATGTGGTTTTCGTCCTAGCCGTGGCACATCGGACCAGCTCTTTACCCTCTCGAGAATCCTCAAGGGTTCGTGGGAGTTTGCCCAACCAGTTTACATGTGTTTTGTGGACTTGGAGAAGGCATTCATCCGCATCCCTCATGGTTTTTTGTGGGGAATGCTTCGGGAGTATGGGATATCGGGCTTGTTGTTACAAGCTATTCGGTCTCTGTACGACCGTTGAGAGTTTGGTTCATATTGCCAACACTCGGTCGGACTAATTCACAGTGAGAGTTGGTTTCCGCCAGGGCTGCCCTTTGTCACCGATACTGTTCATAATTTTTATGGACAGGATTTCTAGGGGCAGCCAGGGAACGGAGGGTGTCATGCTTGGTGACCACAGGATCTCATCTCTGTTGTTTGCAGATGATGTTGTCCTGCTGGCTTCATCCAGCAATGACCTACAGGTCTTACTGGGATGGTTTGCCACCAAATGTGAAGCGGCTGGGATGAGAATCAATACTTCCAAGTCCGAGTCCATGGTCCTCAGCCGGAAAAAGGTGGATTGTCCTCTCTGGGTTGGGGACAACCTCCTACCCCAAGTGGAAGAGGTTAAGTATCTCGGGGTCTTATTCACGAGTGAGGGGAGAATAGAGTGAGAGATTGACAGACGGATCAGAGCAGCATCTGCAGTGATGCGGACATTGTACCGGTCTGTTGTGGTGAAGAGGGAGCTAAGCTCTAAGGCAAAACTGTTGATTTACCAGTCAATCTACGTTCCTACCCTCACCTGTGGTCATGAGCTTTGGGTAATACTGAAAGAATGAGATTGCAGATGCAAACAGCTGAAATGAGCTTTCTTCATAGGATTGCTGGACTCACCCTCAGAGATAGGGTGAGGAGCTCAGTCATCCGGGAGAGGCTCAGAGTAGAACCGCTGCTTCTCCACATTGAAAGGAGCCAATTAAGGTGGTATGGGTATCTGATCAGGATGCCTCCTGGACACCTCCCAGTTGAGGTGTTCCAGGCACGTCCCACTGGGAGGAGACCCCAGGGCAGACCCAGGACTCGCTGGAGAGACTATGTCTCTCAGTTGGTCTGGGAACACCTTGGTATCCTCTCTGAAGAGTTGGAGCAGGTGGCTGGGGAGAGAGAAGTCTGGGCTTCTCTTCTTGAACTGCTGCTTCTGCGACCCGGACCTCCGGAAAAGCGGTAGAAGATGGATGGATGGATGGATAATTAAAATATTACATCTTTATTGCTACAGCTGTCAACAGCTTAACTGTTATTTATTAAACAGAATATAATCTCCCCAGCTGAACATCAATGAATGCAATACAATGGTCATTGGTCTAGTTTTTACCTACCTACTACAGTTTGGGTTGTCATGTGCACAGAAATAAAATGATTGATCGTAGTGACTCTAATAGTCGTGAACTGTCTTTCACCCTCAGTTTGTTCATGTGATAGTATGAATAACACATGAGAGGAAGGTCAAATGCTTCATTTCACCAACTGATAGTCCATGAAAATAAGAGTCTGAGCTCTTTTTCCACTGCTAATGAAGTGATAAATTTAGTTTTTGCATAATCACTTTGGGATATCCTGAAACTACTAAGAACAACCAAATTAGTTCCAGGCTGCAAGAAAAGCAGATCCAGCATTAAGTATTCATTTGCATTATGTGCATAACTCTTTCCTTAAATGCATATGGAATTTAAAAATTAAATGTCACTGTAATATGGAACAGTAATTGGCAATTCCAGACAAAACAATTTGTGCCTATAAAGCTATTTTTGTCTTGAAGTTCAGAATTTCAAGGAAACTTCCCTGTAACTCCTGTGTCCCATACAGTACTCAAAACCCCAGCGGAAGTGATTTTCATCTCAATGTGCTTATTAATTGAATTTGAATTGATATGTTAACTGCAAATGACAATCTGAACAAGAAATAAAATGGTAACTGTTATCAAGCTGGTTCACAAAGCTCTGTAACACACAAACATCCTCCTCATCTCCTACGGTCAGAGTGTAGAGGGTGTAAGGAAAGGATTTGGAGGTGAGGCACAAGCCTAGGTCGACACAGGTTCTTTATTGACACTCTAACATAAATACAGCCTGTGGACCCCAGCGTGGCCCGCTGGGGGCCGTGTGTCTGGTAGGAGAGCTCCTGCGTTTGGTATAACAAGCTCTTTTTTTACAGCTATACAGACAGACAGAATGCATGGCACATTAGCATAGTGATATACATATCAGTCAATACATACAGTATCAATAGCGTGACCAACTGGCACCTGGATGTCCTCTCCCTCATCCAGGGATGTATACACAACAGTCCATTGTTCTGATTGCCCCTTGGGGCTCTCTGTCCGTATGTAAATTGTCCTCTGTTTCCTCCAGCCCTGCTGAGTGTGAAATAGTGTCAGTCTGCAGTGTGCTGGGTCACCACACGGCTCCCCCCAGAACACTCAGAAGGGGCTGTGACCCCCCCCACCCCCCCACCCCCGTCATTTGGGCTCCAGCTCCGGTAGAACTGTCCTGCTGTAGAGGAGTGTCGGAGGGCATGTCAGTCCATGAGGGGGACGGGGGAAGGGTGGAAAAGACAGTGTGCTCTGCTCCGAGTTCCAGCACGTTGAACGGCTGTGGATCGTGGGCGCATGGGGCCGGTGCGCGTTGTGCGTAATGGAACAAACCGGTGATCGACTGGCTTTAGGGAGTGAGGTGCGGGAAGAGCGATGTGGAGGAGGAGGGGGAGGGGGTGGGAATAAGTGAATGCCGGCCAGGGACATCAAAAGTGTCTGGGCCACGCAAAAATTGCGTGTGGATCCGTGATGGTGAGGGACTTTCCCAGTAAACCTGCCGGTGATCCGCAGCGGCTGTGAAAAAAATTAAGTCTCTGACTCCTCTTGCGGCTCAGTCCTGTGAGGATGTGGGGAAGGTGAATAGCCAAATTCCCCGAGGATGCGTAGTGGCTGTGAAAAAAACTGAAGCTGTGTGAGGGACTTGGCGGTTTGGCTTTGGGTGTGGAAGCAGCCCTAAAGTCATCGGGGAAAGCAATCAGCTAAATTCCCGTTGTGCACCGTGGCTGACAAACCCATACAAAGTCCTGTGTGCGGGCTGCATGTCTGCTTCAGGTCCGTGAGCAGCCCTAAAGGTTCCGAGGACGGCGATCGGAGGTGTTTCTTGGGCATGTGCAGTGGCGGAGGACAATGTATAAGTCTGTGGAATCGGTTTGTCCCTGGTGTGTGGCGCGCGCCTAGCGCAGTGACCACATAGCTGGAAATTGCGCTGTCCTCGTAATCCTGCGGTGTGCACGCGGGGCTTCTGTGCGCAGAAAGTCCGCTGTCGGGAGGTGAGTCAGAGTCGGGGCTTGGTGCGAATCAACGCAGATGGCGCCAATTTTCCCCGTTCAGGCTGTTTCTGTGTGTTGCTTGTGTCGCTGATCCTTGTGCATCTCGGTCCAAGTGCCGCGCTCTCCGTCCGGCCCTGGAGGTCGCCATCGTGGGGAGAGGAAAAGGCGCGCACGCTCCAGTGTGGATGCGAAGGATGTAGGCGATTCCCGGTCTCTGGAATCCACAGCGGGGTGAAAGGGAGCAGACGGTCATCCCACGTCAGGTCACCATGTGGTGTGCAGCGTATAGTCTATTTCACGTCAGGTCACCAATGTGGAGGTAATAGAACAGGCGAGATGCGACGAGCTGGAAGGGTACAAGGTTTTATTTCCTCCAACGTATTGAGACGCGCTTTGTAGCTCAGTGAGCTACTGCGTTGCTGAGGCATGTATAGCAAGCTCTTTTATGCAGTTATACAGACAGAGAGAATGCATGGCACATTAGCATAGTGATATACAGTCAATACAGATCAATAGTGTGACCAACTGGCGCCTGGATGTCCTCTCCCTCATCCAGAGATGTATACACAACAGTCCATTGTTCTGATTGCCCCTTGGGGCTCTCTATCCGTATATAAATTGTCCTCCATTTCCTCCAGCCCTGCTGAGTGTGAAATAGTGTCAGTCTGCAGTGTGCTGGGTCACCACAAGAGCGCTAATATTAGAAAACAATCATTATTTTGTTATTCACCATTATATCTTGTTTAGACTGACAATATATAATTGCTTGCCAGATAATCATACATGAGTCTCACAGAGGGAGAGAACAACTGCAACTGGAAAGCTGTGATGTCTGACTTAATTAACTAGCTAATTGCTAACCTACCTTTGTTTGTTTCCTGTTACACACCAGTGGCAAAGTTTATGCCCCACAGTTTTGACAATAAACCACAGGGAGATGTGATGGAGGTGGGGGCATTCATTCATTCATTCATTCATCTTCTTCCGCTTAATCCTTTTCGGGTAGCGGGGGGGCTGGAGCCTATCCCAGCATCTTTGGGCGAGAGGCAGAGTACACCCTGGACAGATCGCCAGTCCATTGCAGGGCCAACACAGACAGACAGACAACCATTCACTCTCACACTCATACCTAAGGACAACATGAAAGCTAAATTGTTTTTAATTTAAAGAATTATTCACAAGGACTATCATAATTGTACTGACAATTTTGGTGTCCCCCAAAGCATTTGGTGCCCCTGCACAGTGTACGATGCATGTTAGAAAAATATCTGAAGAATCCAGCCTGGAACCAAGTAACTACCAAGTAATTTTAGGGTAATTATAAAATTAGAAACCCGTCAGTACTAGGCAATTTTGTGTAACTTAAAAAACAGAAAAATAACTGTAAAAATACAGCTGAAGCCTAATAAGTACCACGTAATTTCAGGATAATTACAAACAAGCAAACTAACTGTACTGTTAAAACTAACAGTACTTCTTAATAAAAGAAGTAAATATAACTTAATTAATCTCTCAAAAAATGGAGTCATTTGAAAGGATTAGCAAGGTGGAAGTGAGAGTAGTTTTGAAGAGGATGAAGAATGGAAAGGCATCTGGTCCAGATGTCATACCTGTAGGGGTATGGAAATGTTTAGGAGAGGTAGCAGATTGTCAGATTGTTTAACCACTTGCGCTCCGTTGTTCCGTGGGCGGGCAAGTCTCTGCGTCTTATGACGCACGAGGGCGCACGAGCGTGCGCTCGTGCGCCCTCGTGCGCATGACGCATGATGGTGGTGATGGTGATGTAGTAGCGTCCAAGCGCCACTCAAAAAAAAACTGCAGAGACAGCCGCGAACAGATTAGTTCATCTGATTGACCTCTCATTCGACTAATAAGAGCCTTGAATTGGGTTTCTGAAACCTTGAAGAACCAATGAATGAAAACCTAGGAAGGAGGACCCGCCTACTGTGAACGCAGGAGCCAATTGAAGCACAGAAATTCTGGCTGGGTGAAGAGAGATTTACTGTTGCAACAGATGAAAACAAAGGACGCTGTACGAATCTACTACAGACCCAGGCTCACCCAGCAGCATGGAGAACACCCACAAGTGGGACCTGCACTCATTCCAGCAGAATAGACGGAGGCCGACGACAAAAGTCGTAAATCATTCGCCAAAACGGCAATAATGGAATTATGTTGATCGGGATCCACGAGCGGAGTAGCGTCGCGTTCGTCTGACAATGGGGGAAGAGCTGTTCGCCACGACTCTGCTGCTTTGAAGAGGTAAGGTGTTATAAGCTAAATTATTATTTATCCCTGAAAACTGTAATCCAAAAATGACTTTTGACCGATCGGTAAATTACAACTGTACTGCGCACGAAGTACGTGCGCCGCGATAAACGGTTCATTTGCCGTGTTCGGACCATGAACGCCCCCCCCCCCGGCTGCAGAAGAGGAGCGGGGGGGTGGGCCACGGTCCGAACGCTCCCCGGTCCGCGGGAGGAAGCATATCAGTCTATTCCATCATGTAGCGATGGCCCTCTTCTGTAGCGAGGAGGGGGGGGGGCGTTCACGGTCCGTTCACGGTTTCCCCCCCCCCCACATACACACACAGTAGCGAGGGGGGGGGAGCCGCTGTGAAAGCATGCAAGGAGTGTAATCCGTCATGTAGAGGGCCGAATTTGGTCCTTGGTAGCGGGGGGGGGACGACCCCCCGCCCACACACACACACACAGACACAGTCCTGAGTGTGACCTTTCATTAGAGCCTAAAATTTATTTATTTAGCGAATGCAAAGTCCTTAAGCCAAGCAGTTGCCTCCTGGTTTGCTGTATGGAGGGTGTGTAATCCTCCTTCCAGTCTTTGGAGCGGGCAAGCCTCTATGATGTGTTCCATAGTTTGCTCCTCTCCACATGCGCACAGTGGGCTAGGGCTACTGCCCCATCTGTGAAGGCTGGCCAAGCAGGGGCCATGTCCAGTCCTGAAGCGATTGAGTGTAGACCACTGTCTCCTTGGGAGGTTGGTGCCCGGGACCTGTTGGTTGGGGTTTATCACCAGCTGTTTGTTTGGGACCTCCTTGGTCTCCCATTCCTCTTGCCAAGCTGTCTGGATGGTAAAGTCAGCTGGGGGAGGGTTTTTCCAAATCGGCCGTCTGGATGAAAGTCGGGCAGTGGGTGGGGTGTAGATATCTGCATGGATTGGTAAGTGAGGAAAATCTTTAACTTTTTGGAGCATCCTTTGAGTTAATGCTGCTCGCCGGATGTGTGGAGGGGCTATGTTTGACAGTACAGAGAGCCAGGGGAGTGGTGTTGAGCGGATTGTTCCAGTTATAGTTCTCATGGTTGAGTTGAGCTGGGTGTCTACATGGTGTGTGTAAGATGACCTGGACCAGACAGGGGCACAATATTCTGCTACAGAGTATGAAAGGGCCAGTGCTGAGGTGCGCAGGGTGGAGACTGCCGCCCCCCATTTTGCACCAGCGAGCTTGCAGAGCAGGTTGTTTCGTACTTTCACCTTAGCAGCCGTCCCCTTTAGATGTTCCTTGAAGGATAAGGTCCTATCAAGGGTCACTCCAAGATAAGTTGGATTTGGGGCATGCTTAAGCTTGAGTCCGCTCAGGTGGATGTTTAGTTCTCTGGCAGCTTTTGCATTGTGGAGATGAAATACACTGGAGACGGTTTTTGCTGGGCTTGGTTTTAGGTGCCAGATTTTGCAGAACTGGTCCAGTTTAGCAAGATCTTCCGTGAGCACCCGTTCCAGTGGTTCAAAGTCTGGTGCTTGGAATGCCAAACAGATGTCGTCTGCATAGATGAATTCGCGGGATTTTGTAGTAGGCAGGTCGTTTATGTAGAGGTTGAACAAAGTTGGAGCTAGAACTGAGCCTTGTGGGAGTCCGTTTTTCTGCATTCTCCATGCACTTGTGTTCTGACTGAGGTGGACTCTGAACCTTCGGTTGGTCAGCAGGGTTTTTATAACTGCTGTTGCCCAAGCAGGGATCGCCTTTATAAGTTTCAGGAGGAGGCCTTTGTGCCAGACCGTATCATAGGCGGCTGTAAGATCGAGAAACACAGCCCCTGTCTTCAGTCTGTTCTCGAAGCCATTTTCAATGAAGGTGGTTAGGGCCAGTACTTGTTCTCCTGTACTGCGGTCCTTGCGGAAACCTGCTTGATCCACACTTAGAATATCCTCTATTTCTGGGGAAATGCGTTGCAGTATTAGGCGCTCCATGATTTTGTAAGGAACGCTGAGTAGGGAGATTGGGCGGTAGCTTGCTGGTAGTTTGTGGTCTTTGCCAGGTTTTGGGATGGCAATGACCTTTGCTGCCCGCCATTTCTTTGGGATCGAGTTCGTTTGTGTGATCCTTGTGTAGAATTGTGTCAACCAGGTTAGGGCTCGGGGGCCAAGATTTTTCATGAATTCTGGGAAGATGTTATCGTATCCTGCTGCCTTTCCACATTTCAGGCCCTGTAGGACTTTCTCCAGTTCAGCAGCCTCGAAGGGTTCAGGGTTCGTTTCCTCTACAGGCATTTTTTGGTGTTTTTTTTTAGCTCAGTTGTAACTGCTCTTCTGGTGTCTTTGTCTTGGGGTGCTTTGGCGATAGTCAGTAGGTGGGATGCAACTTGGTTGGGTGTGACGGATGCTCGGCTTTGGCTAGGGGGCTTCTGTGCAGCTCCTAGGCGACGGATGAGGCTCCAACATTTCCTGCTAGAGTGGGTAAAGCTCCGGTCAGCAACTGTCTCCTCCCATTTCTTTCGCCGGGCTGTATTTAGCGATTCAATGAGATGGTCTGCTATCTCTGGGTCCCCTGATGTTTGATAGGATTGTAGGAGGGCAGCACTTTCTCCGTCCAATCATGGGACATAGAGGGGACGGTAGCCTCATGGGATTGCAGTATGGGCAGCCTTGAAGATTGCGCTGCAGAAGCGGTTGTATGCTTCATCTACAGTGATGGTGTGGAGTGGGATGGTAACAACGCCCTGGTCCAGAGTTTCACTGAATTTCTTCCAGTTGGCTTTGCGGAAGTTCCAGCGCATCTTCCTTGGGCTGTATATGACTGGAAGTTGTAGGCCAATGTGTACAAGCAGGGGCCGGTGTTGGCTGTGTGGAAAATCATCAAGAATGAGGATCTGTGTAGGATATGGCTCCCCATTCAAAGAGCTGACCCAACACAGGTCAGGAGAATAGTCCTTCTTCCACCTAGCAGAGTGGAAGGTTCCTCTTTGTTTGGGGTCGTATATCAAAGCGAGGTCATTTCTGGATGCCCAGTCTGAAAGTGCCTCCCCATCGCTGTCCACTGCTGGGTACCCCCAGTCAGGGTGATGGCTGTTAAAGTCCCCCACATAGATGGCAGGGTGGGGTAGGGTGGGTAAGACCTGCAGATCCCAGTTGGCATTAGGGGGCTTGTACACATTGACAATATGGAAGCCACCAATGATTATGGTGTCTGAGAAATGTGTTGTTATCAGGTGATTTTCTTCAACTATGTCAGAACGCACATAGGTGGCACGTCCATGTTTAGCATGTAGAACATAGCACAGGAGGTCAAAGCCTTTGATGGTGAAGCGGCCAGCTTCCTTTGTGCCAATATGAGTCTCTTGGAGGCAGATTACATCAATTGAATGTTGGAAGGCGAGGACTTCAATAAGGCTTCGCTTGGCTGCAGATAGGCCTTCAACGTTTAGTTGTAATATGCGAAGGGCAGATCCTACCACAAAGTGCTCTTGGGGCTGTTTGCTTTCGGCTTTAGGACTGTGACTAGGATTCTTCTTTGACTTGGCACAGAGGTGTCGTCTCTTCGAATTTAGTCTGCTGGTAGGATCATTAGCTTCCCCAGGCGAGCCCGGGTACTGGCGGAGGGCGCGACGAGAACGCTGATCCATTGCCCCCCAGAGCCTAAAATGAAGCTTCTACATTGAATTATTCAAAAGTTACAGACGTTTTTCCAAACTGTGCCATTTGGCACAATTTGGCACAGTTCCAAAACACCTGGGAACAGCCTGAGAACAAAGTTGTGTAAAATATTCATTTTTTGTGGTATTGTTACCAAATTTGGATCTCAGCTGGATAACACTTGGTTCTACATTTCTGTTGCATTTTCCAGCCGGATCGGATAGCTGTGTGTTATTTACAAGCATTTGTATCCAAAAAAACACTGTGTCCAATTTTTTTTTCTTCAAGTTCAGTATGTTTAGATAACTCAGTGGCCGGAGCACGTAGAGAGATTATGTTTTTTTTTTGCCAAAAAATTCAAAGTGTTTTCTTTTAAATGAGACCAACCCCATGAAGATGCTGCAAAGGGTTGAATAACAGCTTTCGATTTACTTTGGGCATGTTATTTTTGGGCATTTTTAGGAAAATTGCCCGGAGTGCAAGTGGTTAAGGGTAGTGGTACTGATTTTCAAGAACAAGGGTGATGCTCAGAGCTGTAGCAACTACAGAGACATGACGTTGATCAGTCACACTATGAAGATATCGGAAAGAGTTGTTGAAGCCAGGTTAAAAGAGAAGTCACAATCAGTGAGCAGCAGTACAGTTTCATGCCAAGAAAGAGTACTACAGATGCAATGTTTACTTTAAGAGTGTTGATGGAGAAGTATAGAGAAGGTCAGAAGGAGCATTGTGTTACGTATGGCTCTTGCGAGCCATAAATGAGAGCCAAGGGCAGACCAGTGAGTTTGCGTTGTTTATTGGCAAATAGGGAAAGGAACAAAGGAACAGGGCCTCGTGGGGCAAAAACACAAATGATCATACAAGGGAACACACTTACAAACGATGCTGAATGACGACAGGGTGGCTGGCGCCAGACGAAGGGGTTCCAGCCTTACCCACGCCGGAGAAGAGCGTGGATAATAGGGCGAGGTCACAGCCCAGAATAATTGGGACTGCTCCCTTTTATAGTAGTTGACAGCGCCTCAGCTGATGAGAGGTAATTGGCCTCCAGCCGTCCCATAGAGCTTGGCAGCTGGAGGCCCGCTGAGACGCTGTCAAAGTAAGAGTCGGCTGAGAAGGAATATGGTCTGAGCACGGATAGCAACGGCGGCTCAGCCCATGTGACACTGTGTTTTTGTGGATCTAGAGAAAGCATAAGATAGAGGGCCAAAAGAGAATTTGTGGTACTGTATGAGGAAGTCAGGAGTTATAGAGATGTATGTAAGAGTGGTGCAGGACATGTACGAGGACAGTGAGATGGTGGCGAGGTGTGCTGTTGGAGTGACAGATGGATTCAAGGTGGGGGTGGGGTTACATTAGGGATCAGCTCTGAGCCCCTTCTTATTTTCATTGGTGATGGCCAGGCTGACAGATGAGGTCAGGCAGGAGTCTCCTTGGACCATAATGTTTGCAGATGACATTTTGATCTGTAATGAGAGTGAGGAACAGGTGGAAGAGAACATGGAGAAGCTTGAGGTATGCACTGGAGAAAAGAGGAATGAAAGTCAGTCGAAGCAAGACAGAATAAATGAGTGTGAATAACAGGGAAGCAGGTGTAAAGATACAAGGAGTAGAGATAGTGAAGGTAAATATCTGGGGTCAACCATCCAAAGCAATGGAAAATACACAAGAGAGGTAAAGAAGAGAGTGCAGACAGGGTGGAGTAAGCAGAGACAAGTGTCAGGGGTGATTTGTAACATAAGAGTAGCAGCTAGAGTAAAAGGAAAGATTTACATAATGGTAGTGAGACCTGCTATGATGTACTGTATGGTTTGGACACAGTGGCACTGATAAAAAGACAGGAGGCAGAGCAGAAGGTGGCAGAGTTGAAGATACTAAGATTCCTATTGGGAGTGACTAGAAAGGACAGTATTAGACACAAGTATATAAGTGGGACAGCTCAGGTTGAGCAGTATGGAGACAAATTAATAGAGGCAAGAAGAAGAAGACAAAGAACAAGATTGTGATGACCAACCAGAGCTATGATGACACTTCTGATGTTTCAAGCCAAAACCACCAAATTCAACAGCTTCCATCCAATCATGACTTCCTGCTATCACATCTTACATAGGCTCACAATAAACCTGTCCTAACGTCCACTGTATAAAATATAGATTACAGATACATGGGTGGGCCAAGACCAGATAACATTCTTGGGGACGCTGGGGACCAAAATTGAGTCTCAAGCAATACACTAATATCCCAGTGAAAAAGATACTTTAATATGTCTCTGACATGGGGTCAAAATTGATCAAAATTACAGTATTTGTACTTCAAAATCTCACAACGAAGGGGAATATCAGAGTACCAAATGATGCCATTTTGAAAGGGACGGACACTACAGTTAACTGCATGTAATGTTTAAAATGTGAACCAATAGTCCTAATATGCATGTACTGACTAGTTATTGTTATGATGGGGGGGGGTGACCCAAAAACAGACTCGGGAGAAAGTGGTAATAGATGTGAACAATGATCTTTATTACAAGGATTGTGCAGGTAAATGTGCAAAGTGGAGATGCGAGAATCTGGCAACTGCTTCAGCAGGGGTGAGCAGCTGGGTGCAGAGGAAGGTCCACCACATTGGTGAAACAGGCTGCCAGGGACAAGCATGCTGAGGTGCTGCAGGGAAGTCTCCAGGGGATGCTGTGGACAGGCTGGCCAGGCCTGTGTGCTGGGGAGTGAGAGTGAAGAGCAGAAGTGATAACGGTGGTAAGTCAACTTACGTGGGGAATTGGGGGAATGTACTGTCCAAGATATTCCAAGTCCAGTCCAAGAGGCTAATTCCAGTTTCCAGAGGCAGGTTGGTCGAGGTGCGTAAGGCAAGAACTCAGGCAGGCAGCAATTCCAAATGGAAGGCAGTCTCAGGGTCTAGAGCAAGTAAAAGTCACAAAACATGGCAAAGCAGAATAAAATAGAGCTCAGATCAGATCAGGCTGTGTGTAGGTCAATGTCACCAGGCAGAGTGAAGTAAGAGTGTTCTATTTAAAGACCTCCACTGATTAATCACAGGTGATGGCCGAGGCTGCAGGGAATGAGTCTAACGAGAGGGAGAGTGAGGCAGGGAGACAGAGCAAACACAGACAATGACAGTACCCCCCCTCAACGGACACCTCCTGGCATCACCCTAGGCTTCTTGGGGTGGCGTTCATAAAAGTTCCTGATGAGACAATCATCCATAATAAATGACTTGGGAATCCACGATCTCTCCTCAGGACCATAGCCCTTCCAATCCACCAAAAACTGTATGCACCGACCCGGTGGTGAGCATCAACAATGTGGGTGACTGTGTAGACCAGGCCGACGTCAACCATCTTGGGTGGTGACTGGGGTTTAGATGGCAGGCACAGGAAGCTGGCAAACACTGGCGTGACCTGGGAGATGTGGAAAATGGGGTTGATGCGAAGAGAGGGAGGAAGGCTGAGTTACACAGAAACAGTATTAACAATGGAGGAGATAGTGAATGGGCCAAAAAAAAGCAAGAAGACAGTTTCTTAGAGTCTGATTTCAAGGGAAAGTTGTTGGTGGAAACCCATACCTTGTCGCCCCCTGAATATGCGGGGGCAGGGATCCTCTTCCAGTTGGCCCTTTTGATGTTTTCTTCTCTCGATCGAAGGAGTACTGCCTTGGTGTCCCCCCCAAAAGCGATTTCTTCCTACATGATGGGCAGGAGATGGGGGTTATATCCCAGAGACACCTTAAAGAGGGACACACCCGTGGCAGCAGATGTGGCAGTGTTATGGGCATACTCCACCCAGGGTAGGTAGGTGGTCCATGATGTAGGGTCAGATGTAATGACACACCACAAGAATACTTCCAGCTCCTGGATGGCCCGCTCGCACTGCCCATTAGTTTGCAGATGGTACCTGGAGGACAAACTGACTGTGGCGCTGATGGACTTACGGAAAGCCTTCCACACTTGTGAGATGAACTGGGGCCCCAAATCCAAAGCGATGTCGCTCAGGATACCATGTAACCTCATGACATGGTTGGTGAGCAGGTTAACTGTCTCCAAGGCCGATGGTAACTTGCGCAGGGGGATGAAATGCATTGCCTTGGAAAACCTGTCCACAATCGTCAGGATGAGGGTGAAGCCATGAGATGGTGGTAGCCCCGTGACGAAATCCAAGGTGATGTTGGACAAGGGGTGGCTGGGAATGGGAAGGGGATGGAGCAACCTGACAGGGGCATGCCGAGGGACTTGCCTGCTGAGCACTGTGGGCACACCTTGATATATTCACATACATCATGGTCCATGGTTGGCCACCAAAACATGCGGAAAAAGGAGGACCGGGTTCTTGCTACCTCTGGATGGTTGAAAAAATTTAGCTGCATGAAGCCAGTGAATGACCTCCCCCATTGAAACTTCTTCCGGCACCACACGAGTCAGCAGCCTTTTTGCAGAAGCTGTTCAATTCTGAGTTCCTTTCTCGTTTTTATTTACTATCCTTTTTTCTTCGCCACAACTTTTCTGATCCTGTTACTCCGTATACATCATAGTCGCCAGTGTTTCTCAAACAACAAACCCTGGATCAACTCTGAGATAAAGTCACTACTGAAGGAGAAGAAAAGAATCTTCAGGTCAGAAAACAAGAAGGAGCTGAAGTTCGTGCAGAGGGAGCTTAGGAGGAAGATCAGAGGGGAAAGACAGCTACAGGAAGGCGATGGAGGACAAGCCACAGTAGAGTGATATCAGTGGTGTCTGGAGAAGCCTCAAAACCATCTCTGAGCACCAGAATACCTCCTCCCAGGCCACGGGGGTATGGAGTGGCTGAACAACCTGAATCTGTTCTTTAACAGGTTTGACCAACCATCCTCTTCTCCGCCTGCCACCAACCACTGCTGCCTCCACCTTCATCTAGTCCAATTCAATTCAATTCAATTCAATTCAATTCAATTCAACTTTATTTATATAGCGCCATTTCACAACAACAGTCGTCTCATAGCACTTTCAACTGTAGGGGGGACCCCCACAGTTGCAGAAAGACCCCAGCAATCAGGCGATCCCCTGTGAGCAAGCACTTGGCGACGGTGGAGAGAAAAAACTCCCTTTTAACAGGAAGAAACCTCCAGCAGAACCAGGCTCAGGGAGGGGCAGTCATCTGCTGCGACTGGCTGGGGGGTGAGGGGACAGAGAAGATGAAAAAAACAGACATGTAGAGAGCAAACAGCACGATGGGGACTCAATCTATGGGAGAGAACAAACAGATGTGAATGACCAGCAAAAAAAAATATTTCATTGAGAGAGAAGAAAGGAGTGAGGCCCAGTGCATTATTGGAGGTCCCCCGGCTGACTAAACCTATTAGCAGCATAACTAAGGGAGGGTTCAGAAACACATGATCCCCCCCTAATTGTAGGCTATATCAAAAAGGTAGGTTTTAGCCCTATTCTTAAAAACAGAGATCGAGTCTGACTCCCGAATCCAGATTGGCAGCTGGTTCCACAGGAGAGGAGCTTGATAACTGAAGGCTCTGCCTCCCATTGTAGTCCAGCGGTCCACTGCCCTCCTTCCACCCTCCCATACATCCCCCACTTTTTTTTCCCTCAAAGACCCAACATCCCCCCTTCAAGCACACAGCCCCCCTGCCCCAGCCTGACTCTTACCAAGACCCAGGTGAGAGCTGAGCAGAAGAAGATCAAGGCGAGAAAGGCTGCAGGTCCGGACGGCATCAGCTCGAGGCTCCTCAAGTCCTGTGCAGACCAGCTGTGCGGGATCGTGGAGCACATCTTCAGTCTGAGCCTTAAGCTTGGGAGGGTACCACAGCTGTGGAAAACATCCTGTGTGGCACCCGTACCAAAGACTCTGCATCCCTAGGACCTGAACAGCTACAGACCAGTGGCCCTTACATCACACTTAATGAAGACCCTAGAGAGGCTGATCTTCACCCACTTCCGCCCCCTGGTGGGACCAGCAATGGATCCACTTCAATTTGCCTACCAGCATGGCATCAGGGTGGAGGATACAGTGATTTTCCTCCTACATCGTTCCCTGTCCCACCTGGAAAAGCCTGGGAGCCCTGTGAGGATCATGTTCTTTGATTTCTCCAATGCTTTCAACACCATCCAACCAGTGATCCTGAGGGACAAGCTGCTGTGTGCAGGGGTGGACCAGCACCTGTCATCGTGGATCCTGGACTACCTCACAAACTGACTACAGTTTGTGAGAACCCAGGACTGTGTGTCTGATACCATCATCTGCAGTACAGTGACCCCCCAGTGAACAGTTCTGGCTCCCTTCCTGTTCACCCTCTACACTGCTGACTTTTCACACAACACACCACACTGCCATCTACAAAAGTTCTCTGATGACTCTGCTATTGTCGGCCTCATCTATGATGGGGATGATGTGGAGTACAGAGGACTTATCCAGGACTTTGTGGACTGGTGCCTGCGGAACTGCCTCCAGATCAATGAGAGGAAAACCAAGGAACTGGTGGTGGACTGCTGTAGGCAAGGACCCCCCCCCCCCACCCCCCCGCACCAGTAGACATCCAGAAAACAGACATTGAGATGGTGACATAGTATTACAAGTACCTGGGTGTTCACCTGAACAATAAACTAGACTGGTCACTCAACACCAACGCACTCTACAAGAAGGGGCAGTGCAGGCTGTACCTCCTGAGGAGACTTAGGTCTTTTGGAGTGCAAGGGGCACTCCTGAAGACCTTCTACAATTTGGTGGTGGCATCAGCCATCACACTTGGAGTGGTCTGCTGGGGCAGTGGCATGACGGCAGCCAACAAGAAGAGACTCAACAGGCTGATCAAAAAAGCCAGCTCTGTTCTGGGGTGACGCCTTGACCCAGTGGAGGAGATATTAGAAAGGAGGATGGTGGCTAAGCTGTCATCGCTGCTGGAGTCAGAGTTCCACCCCATGCGGGATACACTGAATGCACTGAGGATTTCATTTAGTGGTAGGCTGTGCCATCCTAGGTACATGACTAGGTACATGCCTAGGTACATGCCTATGGCTGTCAGACTTTTTAACCTAACCAGTGCTGCTCATAGAGGTCATATTAAATGTACTAAATGTAACAACTTTGCACAAAAGAGATCGTCCCCTCCAATACACAACTAAGACAATAACAATTAATATTGAGAGTGGCAGCAACACTGTTGATTCAAATGCGAAACATACTGTCTGGATACATATTTATATTCTGCCGGGTAATTTAACAAACTGCAATGCTGTTGATACCATCTAGCTACAATGCTCCTGCACTGTGTATATAACTATGTAAATACAGTGGGGTAAAAAAGTATTTAGTCAGCCACCAATTGTGCAAGTTCTCCCACTTAAAAGATGAGAGAGATCTCCAATTTTCATCATAGGTATACCTCAACTATGAGAGACAAAATAAGAAAAAAAAAATCCAGAAAATCACATTGAAGGATTTTTAATGAATTAATTGGTAAATTCCTCGGTAAAATAAGTATTTGGTCAATAACAAAAGTTCATCTCAATACTTTGTTATATACCCTTTGTTGGCAATGACAGAGGTCAAACGTTTTCTGTAAGTTTTCACAAGGTTTTCACACACTGTTGCTGGTATTTTGGCCCATTTCTCCATGCAGATCTCCTCTAGAGCAGTGATGTTTTGAGGCTGTCGCTGGGCAACACAGACTTTCAACTCCCTCCAAAGATTTTCTATGGGGTTGAGATCTGGAGACTGGCTAGGCCACTCCAGGACCTTGAAATGCTTCTTACGAAGCAACTCCTTTGTTGCCCGGGCGGTGTGTTTGGGATCATTGGAAAGACCCAGCCATGTTTCATCTTCAGTGCCCTTGCTGGTGGAAGGAGGTTTTCACTCAAAATCTCACGATACATGGCCCCATTCATTTTTTCCTTTACACGGATCAGTCGTCCTGGTCCCTTTGCAGAAAAACAGCCCCAAAGTATGATGTTTTCACCCCCATGCTTCACAGTAGGTATGGTGTTCTTTCTCCTCCAAACACAACAAGTTGAGTTTTTACAATAAAGTTCTATTTTGGTTTCATCTGACCATATGACATTCTCCCAGTCTTCTTCTGGATCATCCAAATGCTCTCTAGCAAACTTCAGACGGGCCTGGACATGTACTGGCTTAAGCAGGGGGACACGTCTGGCACTGCAGGATTTGAGTCCCTGGCGGCGTAGTGTGTTTCTGATTTAGCCTTTGTTACTTTGGTCCCAGCTCTCTGCAGGTCATTCACTAGGTCCCCCCATGTGGTTCTGGGATTTTTGCTCACCGTTCTCGTGATCATTTTGACCCCACGGGGTGAGATCTTGCGTGGAGCCCCAGATGGAGGGAGATTATCAGTGGTCTTGTATGTCTTCCATTTTCTAATAATTGCTCCCACAGTTGATTTCTTCACACCAAGCTGCTTACCTATTACAGATTCAGTCTTCCCAGCCTGGTGCAGGTCTACAATTTTGTTTCTGGTGTCCTTTGACAGCTCTTTGGTCTTGGCCATAGTGGAGTTTGGAGTCTGACTGTTTGAGGTTGTGGACAGGTGTCTTTTATACTGATAACGAGTTCAAACAGGTGCCATTAATACAGGTAACGAGTGGAGAACAGAGGAGCCTCTTAAAGAAGAAGTTACAGGTCTATGAGAGCCAGAAATCTTGCTTGTTTGTAGGTGACCAAATACTTATTTTACTGAGGAATTTACCAATTAATTCATTAAAAATCCTTCAATGTGATTTTCTAGATTTTTTTTCTCATTTTGTCTCTCATAGTTGAGGTATACCTATGAGGAAAATTGGAGACCTGTCTCATCTTTTAAGTGGGAGAACTTGCACAATTGGAGGCTGACTAAATACTTTTTTGCCCCACTGTACGTATATTTATTTATTGCTTTGGCTAAGCAGTTCTTATCTTATTATCTTATTTACTATTGTTCTGAGGTTGTTCAAGGTTGTCATAGCCAGGAGTGGCACTGGGGTTAAGCTCCCAGTGCTCATAAAATGCTCCTTATGGCGTGCGTCTCGAAAAGCCTCTGACAACTAAGTCCAACTCCTAGCCTGCCCGTGTGGTTTAGTCTCTTAGCCCGGTGGAACTGCTTTTACTAATAGGAGAAGGGGCGAGGGCGGATCTCTGGCACCTTAAAACCAGATGCTTCAGGTAGATGGTGACTCGTCAACCTGGGAAGGTAGCCCATCTAGGGGAAGGTAAACCCTGATTTCAAACCTCCGCTTCCTTGCGGCACACCCGGTCACAGGAAAGGCTTTGGGAGTCAACCCTGAGGAAAAATCCGGAGTTGGAGCCCCTAAGGCAGTTCTCTGTTGTGCTCAACATCGTTCTGGCAGCTCCTGCGACAGTACTGGTGCCAAACTGTAGCAGCCCTGCTGTTCCTTTGGATTCATCAGTGACGTGGAGAGGGGGGACATGCTGCATGGGCAACATCTTGTCCTCCATATCTTCCTGTCCAGGCTTGAATCCTGCCAACGCCCAACGCTGGAAGGTAGAACACCGGATCATTGGAGAGGACACTCCAGCTTCGCCTTTGGAGTAGACAAAACACGGGGAATGACAGTTACCGGTTATAAGCCACCGCTCAATTGGCATAAAGCGCGGCGCCAAGGGTTGTTCCCGATGGTGGGAGGGATCATTGGAACTCACTGGACAGCTACTGCCCACCTCAAGCTGGGCAGCCCCCAGCCAATAAGGTGTGGTCCCGCCACAGCTTGCTTTCCTCATTGGGTGCATGGGGATGAGGAGAAGTCCGAACAGCAGGTTGAGAACCTTCGCACCAGGCAAGACAAAAAACTTGCTGAGTACAAGAAGTACCCAAACGAGAAGAATCTCCAGATTCTCAGGGCTGCGAGAAGCAAAGTTCAGCAGACTGCTCGGTGCTGTGCCAATGAGTACTGCACTCAGCTCAGCCAAGACATTCAAACCGCTGCCATAACAGGGAACATCCGTGGTATGTACGATGGCATCAAAAAAGCACTTGGTCCGGCTCAGAGCAAGACGGCCCCCCTCAAATCCTCCACTGGGGAGATGATCACAGAAAAAAAACAAGCAGATGGAGAGATGGGTGGAACACTACTCCGACCTCTACTCCAGACAGAACACCGTGACACCGTCAGCCCTTGATGCCATCGACTGCCTGCCATCCATGGACGAACTTGACGCCAAGCCAACCATCGACGAACTCAGCAAGGTCATTGATAGCTTATCCGCTGGCAAGGCACCCGGCAACGAAAGCATACCCCCTGACCTGATCAAGCACTGCAAGACCGCCCTACTGCTGCCATTGCATGACGTCCTCTGCCAGTGCTGGAAGGAAGGTGCCGTACCACAGGACATGAGGGATGCCAAGATCATCACCCTCTACAAAAACAAAGCGGAGAGAAGCGACTGCAACAACTACAGGGGCATCTCCCTCCTCAGCGTTGTTGGCAAAGTCTACGCACGAGTTGTTCTTGTTTGTCTACAGAAGCTTGCCGAACGTGTCTACCCCGAGTCTCAGTGTAGCTTCCGCGCTGAGTGATCGACGGTAGACACGATATTCTCCATCCGCCAACTCCAGGAGAAATGCAGAGAACAGAACATGCCCCTGTACGTCGCCTTCATCGACCTCACCAAAGCGTTTGATCTGGTCAGCAGAGAGGGCCTTTTCAAGATCCTGCCAAAGATAGGATGCCCACCAAAGTTGCAAAGCCTCATCGAATCGTTTCACACCAACATACAGGGGATAGTGCAGCACGACGGCAACGTCTCAGAGCCATTCAACATATGCAGCGGAGTGAAACAGGGCTGTGTACTTGCGCCAACCCTCTTTGGGATTTTCTTTGCTATGCTCCCGATGCATGCCTTCAGCACAGCAACAGAGGGAATCTACCTGCACACAAGATCTGACGGCAGGCTTTTCAACCTCGCCCACCTGAAAGCCAGCACCAAAGTACGCGAGGCTCTAATCAGAGACATGCTGTTCGCAGACGACGCTGCAGTTGCAACCCACACACAGCAGGAGCTTCAGACCCTGATGGATCGCTTCTCCCAGGCATGCAAGGACTTCGGGCTTACCATCAGCCTGAAGAAGACTAACGTCTTGGCGCAAGGCACGGAAGCACCACCAACCATCACCATCAATGACTACGAGCTGGAGGTTGTGAATCAGTTCACGTACCTGGGGTCCACGATCAGCAACAACCTCTCCCTTGATACAGAGATCGAAAAGAGGATTGGAAAATCAGCCTTCACACTCGCTCGCCTCACCACATGAGTGTGGGAGAATCCCAAACTCTCTGTCAAGACGAAGATGGCAATGTACAACGCCTGCGTCATCAGCACACTGCTCTATGGGAGTGAGACGTGGACAACATACGTCCGGCAGGAAAAGAGACTGAACTCTTTCCACTTGCACTGCATCCGCCACATCCTGGACATGGCCTGGACTGGCAGGACAAGAGACAACACATGACAGAATCTGGAGTACATCAGGGTGGCCAAATGACTCAATTCACGCCATGCCAAGTGGACACTATTCTTTGACTGTTTCTGTTTCACCATAATCTATAGACCCGGCTCAAAGAATACTGAGCCCGACGCCCTCTCCAGACAGTTTGCTCCTGACACTACTGTAGCATGACCTTCAGTTCCAATTTATTAAAATCATTCTATGCTGAAGAAAAAATTGTTTCAACTCAAAAGTCTGGCTTTTGAGACTGCTTCTCTCACCAAAGAACCAGAACTGTAACCCTATCCATCGGCCATAAAGTGGAAGTTAATCCCTTTCTCCAAGACTCTTTATCAAAGGAATGTTCTAATTGACAGTTTTATGCTCAACATAGTCAAGACTTTGGAAGCCAGGACTTTCGAGTAAACAACCAGTTTCCCAGTGCCATCTGGTGGACAAATCAGGAATATTTAACTTTCTCACTCTGTGGTGGAATATATTCCTTATGGACAAATGAACTAATCCATATTCTTTCTTTTAAGACAGCAGCTGCTACAGAAGATATGATTGAACTCTGGGACAGACAATGTGGTTTCAAATGTTTTATTGATATGATTTTGATACGTGTTGCTCTATTTTCAAGAAGAAATTAATTCTTGCATGCTTAATATCACAAGTTAATTACAGTAGATGTAGATGCATTTTATGCTCCTTTATTGAGTAGAATATCTTAGTCACTAAAGTTTAAGGAATTTATGCTTTATTCAGCAACATGTGTCTTAAAGGGGGGTCTCACTCTCAGACCAAATGCCTCTCTCTTTCCCCCTCCTCTCTCCTCTGTTCTGCAGGAGTCCATAGCTGCACTTTAACTGGCCAATAGAGTCCAAAGCTTCATTGCATTTTCCTTTTTAGGTCGAGTTTATTACCTTTGTTGAACAAAGCTCAAATATAATTGGTCCAGCTCAGGACTCAAGAAGTTTTGGACCACCCTGCAACACTAGAGAAAACTTGATTTTTATTGCCCTTTGTTTCAGTTTGTTCTGGGGCATTGGCCAAAGTTGTAAGGAGCCCCCTTTTTCTCTCCTATTATTTTTCCTATCTTTAAGTAGGCCCAGAGTCTCTTCCAGGCTCTGTGAAGATTTTTTCTTTTCTTTTTTTTAAAATTCAATCATTCATTCATTCATCTTCTACCGCTTAATCCTTAATCTTTTCTTTAATTTTCATGCAAGAAGATTTTGTTTAACTTTTTTAAAAGCTTAAACCAACTCATTTAAACCACCAACATTGGAAGAAACGAGTTTGTGATGTAGTTTGACTTTCTGATGGGACTTTGCACTGTAAACTATTCCCTTCTTCAGTGCATCAGAGAAGATCTCACCCAGCCTGCTGGAGACCAGCTGTTGTGATCCTGGGAATTAGGCCATAAGTGGTAAGGAGCCTGTTTGCCAGCCTTCCCATAGACCCACCTTGGTCCACTGAAACAGAATCCAGTGGACCCCCCTGCTACCCGTTGGGACGCAGTGATTCTGCTTGGCTGATGGTCTGTTGTCAATTTAACCTTAATTCTTCAGAATATTCCTGGTATAAGTTCTTTTAACCTAATTTATGCAAACCCCCATAAGAATCTCAAAATGCATGTCATCTTTCATTAATTTACATTCTTTTTTCAGAATAAAACACATTTTCTTAATTTTTATAAAGTTAATTAGCATTTTCTTCATAAAATTGCATCCACTTTTTCTTAACCAATGCTATTTTATAGTTTTCCAATTTCCAGTATGCTGACAAATTAAACTATGCTTCATTTGGTTCCACGAATGCTTGATTCATAAGTAACTCAGTAACAGTCTATGATGCCCATAATACATGAAATTCTCTGTTTTAAAGTAATGCAAATATGTTTACCTTTTCTGACATTTCTTATTAAACCATTGAAAGACATATGGGAGTTATTGTTTGATTTCATGTCCATCTTCTTGCTCATCAGAGACAAGAACTCACAAAAGGATTATTTTGAGCCTGATTCCTAATTGGTATAATAAAGAATTGTTAATAAAATTGTCCATTATATGGACTGGTGCCCCTAACGAGGAATTGAGTGTAATGAAAGTAAATCTTCATTCCCTCTCACATTCATACTTACATTAATACGTGCACCAACATTAAATTACCTATAAAAACCCTTAATTTCACTACACTACCCCATCCAGTGAGGAAACAATCATTCCCACCTCTGCCATCATTGGAGCCCTCTCTTGGGACATTTTGCGTGAGGTGGAAGAGGCTCAAGTCACTGATCCAGACCCTGGGGGTGGGCCACCAGGTCCCCTGTCCATTCCTGCTGCTTTTAAGATAAGATAAGATAAGATAAGATAAGATAAGATAAGATAAGATAAGCCTTTATTAGTCCCACAATGGGGAAATTCCAGGATTTCAACAGCAAACGGATAGCAGCACTCGTCGTCGTTGTCGGCCTCCGTCGGTCTATGATGACCATAGAAGAGAATCCTAAATGTCTACTCTGCTGGAACAGCACCGCCTGTGGCTGAACAGGCCAATGCACGAATGGCAGTCCCTGTCACACAGGTCGCACTTGTGGGTGGTCTCCGTGCTGCTGGGTCTGTGGCGGTTCTTCCTGCGGGTCCTTTTTTCGTCTGCTGCAGCAGTCACTCTCTCTTCACCCGCCTTGAGCTGTCTGGTCAGGGTGCCTCTCCATTTGGAGCGGTCCGTTGCAAGGTCCACCCAGCGCTCTGTGTTGATCTCCAGGGCCTTCATGTCTCTCTTGCAGACGTCTCTAAAGCGCAGCTGTGGGCGGCCAATGTCTCTTCTGCCAGTCGCCAGTTCTCCGTAGAGGACGTCTTTGGGGATTCTGCCATCCTCCATACGGTGAACGTGGCCTAGCCAACGGAGCCTGCGCTGCCTGAATAGAGTGAACATGGAGGGAAGGCCGGCGCGGGACAGAACTTCTGTGTTGGGCACTTTGTCCTGCCAGTCCTGCCAGACAGAGAGGACAAGTCCAAACGCAGGGTGTGTTGAAGATATTTATTGCAAAAAACAACATAAACATCAAAAAGTGCCCACAGAACAAAAATGCTAGACAGGAATAACTTACAGTGAGGAGCCTCTGAGTGGGGAGCGCTCAGGAGAAGACGAAATACTTCAGAGGCTGAACCAGAGTAATGATGCGAAGAGAATCAATTTAACCGCACAACAAAGAGAAAACACAGAGCTTAAATACACAGCAGTAATTGGGGAATGATGAGCAGCAGTTGTAGCCAGGAGTGGGCAGAGACCTAATTCCACGATATCTCACAGCTGTGGTAATCTGAGGAAACAGGTTGTGAGAGGAAGGTGTGTCTGGGAACAGTAGAAATGATGGCTCTGTCACAGAGGAAGGAAAAACAGCCTCAAAGTACATGAATAGGCAACATAATAACAATATTGAAACAGACATAATAGAATGATAAATTATCTGGAACCAAAACACAAAAAGACACCACAAAGCTTGGAGAAAAAACAAGAAAAATACATAAATAAATAGAGAAACTGAGCCCGGTAGAATCCGTGCTCAGTCATGTGACAGGTTCCTGTGGTCATTCCACACCAGGAACGGTTGAGTAGAACCCTCCAGCCAGTGGCGTCACTCTTCCAGCGCTAGCTTAACCACCAGCAGCTCTCGGTCACCGATGTTGTAATTTCTCTTGGTGGTCGCTGAGAGAAAAAGGCACAAGTGTGGATCTTATTATCAGTGGCCGAGCGCTGGGAAAGGACCACCCCTACCCCAATGGTAGAGGCATCCACCACCACAATGAACTGCCATTCCGGGTCGGGCTGAGTAAGGATGGGGGTTGGGGGTATCAGTGACTTTGACCTTGTGGGTGGAGAATGCTGCGTTGGCCTCGTCTGACCAAAAGAATAGTAACTTGGCGGATGTCAGGTGGGTGAGTGGGGAGGCTACAGTGCTATAATTTCTGACAAACCTCCAGTAGAAATTAGCGAAACCTAAGAACTGTTGGAGGCTCTTTATGGAGGTTGGTATGGGCCAATCTGTTACTGCCTGCATTTTTTAGGGTCTGGTTTGATCTGGCCCTCAGAAATAATGAACCCCAGAAAAGAGGTGGTGGTGGTGTGGAACTCACATTTTTCTGCCTTCACAAACAGCTGGTTCTCCAGAAGCTGTTGGAGCACCCTCAGCACATGGGCCTTGTGTTCTGCCAGGGAACAGGAGAAAATAAGGATGTCATTCAAATAAACAAATACAAATGTACCCAGAAAATCCCGTAGGACATCATTGATTAAGAGTTGGAATACTGCTTGGGCGTTGGTGAGGCCAAAGGGCATGACCACGTACTCGAAGTGGCCAGTAGGGGTATGGAATGCTGTTTCACTTGTCTCCCTCCCAGATTAGGACCAGTTGATAAGCATTTCTGAGGTCCAGCTTGGAGCAGATGGTGGAACCCTGGAGTTGTCAGAGGCAGAACATATTTATCCTTGACAGTGATGTTGTTGAGCTCCTGGAAATTAATACATGGGTAGAGTGACCCGTCCTTCTTATCCACAAAGAAGAATCCAGCTCCCAGAGCAGATGATGAGGGACACATGATACCACCGTTCATGGACTCCTTGATCTATTTATCCATAGCCTCCCTCTCAGTGGCAGACAGGCTATAAAGGTGGCTGGAGGGTAATCATGGTCCCTGTTACAGCTCAATGGCACAATCGTAGGGTCAGTGAGGAGAGAGGGAGAGTGCTTTAGTGTTACTGAAAAGGGGTGCTAAATCATGGTAGATAGACGGTACATTGGTCAGATCCAGGAGTTCAGTAGTGGGAGGCAGAGTGGAGATGTGGGGGGAGTGGGCAGCTGACTGGAGATAGGCAGACAGGCAAAATGGGGTCCAGGAGCTTATAGTCCCCCTACCCCAGTCAATGGTGGGATTATGAAGTCTGAGCCATGGGTAGCCTAGAACTATGGGGGACATGGAAACAGGGAGGACCAAAAAAGTCTAGGGCTTCCTGATGGTTACCCGAGGACAATATAGTGAAGGAAACAGTTTGCTGGGAGACCTGAGACATGGGTTGGCCAGATAGAGCTACTGCCCCTATGGGCTGCTGAAGCTTTTTGGTATTTTTAGTCGGGTCACCAGACTTTAAGAAATAAAGTTAAAGGAAGGGGATCATGCTCTGCTTCAGTATGTCACAGTACATGTTGGCATTCATGGTTCCCTCAATGAACTGTAGCTCCCCACTGCCGGCAGCACTCATGCAGCCCCAAACCATGACACCCCACCACCATGTTTGTAGGTAAGACACGCTTGTCTTTGTACCCCTCACCTGGTTGCCACTACACACTCTTGACACCATCTGAATCAAATAAGTTTATCATGGTCTCATCAGACCACAGGACATGGTTCCAGTACTCCATGTCCTTAGTCTGCTTGTCTTCAGCAAACTGTTTGCAGGCTTTCTTGTGCATCATCTTTAAAAGGGGCTTCTTTCTGGGACGACAGCCATGCAGACCAATTTGATGCATTGTGCGGCGCATGGTCTGAGCACTGACAGGCTGACCCCCCACCCCATCAACCTCTGCAGCAATGCTGGCAGCACTCATACGTCTATTTTCAAAAGACAACCTCTGGATATGATGCTGACAATATGCACTCAACTTCTTCGGTCGACCATGGCGAGGCCTGTTCTGAGTGAAACCTGTCCTGTTAAACTGCTGTATGGTCTTGGCCACCGTGCTGCAGCTCAGTTTCAGGGTGCTGGCAATCTTCTTATAGCCTAGGCCATCTTTATGTAGAGCAACAATTCTTTTCTTTCAGATCCTCAGAGAGTTCTTTGCCATGAGGTGCCATGTTGAACTTCCAGTGACCAGTATGAGAGAGTGTGAGAGTGATAACACCAAATTTAACACACCTGCTCCCCATTCACACCTGAGACCTTGTAACACTAATGAGTCACATGACACCGGGAAAAGAAAATGGCTAATTGAGCACAATTTGGACATTTTCACTAGGGGTGTACTTACTTTTGTTGCCAGCGGTTTACACATTAATGGCTGTGTGTTGAGTTATTTTGAGGGGACAGCAAATTTACACTGTGATACAAGCTGTACACTGACTACATTGTATCAAAGTGTCATATCTTCAGTGTTGTCCCATGAAAAGATATCATAAAATATTTACAAAAATGTGAGGGGTGTACTCACTTTTATGAGATACTGTACAAGCATCCACATCAGCCAGCGTATCAAGGCTGCAAGGCAGCTGTTAATGCATCGGTTTTCTGATATCAACTGAAAAGAGGCTGAAAGAAAAAAAATGAAGTTATTATAACAGCATGATTTATGAGCTGACTGAACAGCTCATGCACTGTAATTTCAGAACTGAATTGCAAACGTACCCCATGCACTCTTCCCCACAGCACCCCAGGAAGCCAAAACCATCCACTTCATCAAGCTTATATGTCACCAGTCTCCATGGTGACTCTAGAACCATGTGCAGTCATCACACAAGAACACACGTGCAAAGGAGCCGATGCACAGTGTAACAATATTCTCCTCCTGGGAAAAACTAGCTCACTGGTAATTATCATTTCTTTTTTTTCTTATTCTCTTGAGGAGAGGATCAAGCTTATGCTTCTCATTATGAGTCCTGCCTCTCTATGTCCATTTTATGATCATGACTGCATGTGCTTACATTGCTGCAGGTGCCAGCACCACAGCCACAGAATATTCACGATATTCATTCAAAGAGCATTCTTCTCGCCTGCTGCCGTTCCTTAAGACACCAACACATTTGCACTCTCTAACTAATGGAGAGAAATAGAAGAGCAACATAGTGATATTAATTCAAAGATGCTATTGGCTAGTGCACAAGCACCTTTGGCAACAGCCTGAATGAGTTCCCACGTCTCCTGTGGCAAGATGGAGCACCTCTGTTAATGCAGAAGCATGGGCTTTGGCTTTAGAGTATACATTGCTACTAAATACCAGTTTGTCTCATATCTTGTTGGCTGGAAGTTCAGAATGAGGTTGAACTGGAAGTAGAGAATGCAATAACATGGTGGAAGCCTCTGCTAGCTTTGTATTTCTTTTGTACTATGAAGTGATAGTATGCAAAATGACCACTGAAGTGACAAAAAAAAAAAGAGAGACACAATAAAACCAAAAACTACTATTTTTATTTCTTATTAACCTTTATTTATACAGGTAGTCTCATTGAGACACAAGGTCTCATTTTCAAGAGAGACCTGTCAAAACAACACAGTACAACACAGGGTTACAGACAATACAAAGCGACCTTAATATATATAGTTGAAATAAGAGTGTAGGCTGGGACATTATAATGCCTTGTAGAATGTGTAAATGATGAGGCAAGTTGGTCTCAAACAGTTTATTACACATTCTCTCTCATGAGCATAGTAGAAAAGAGGACAGTTCTCACAGAACTCTTCACTTATATACTCAGGCCCTTCTACATATCAAAAGGTCACATTGCATTTACATAAAAGATCACTTTGCATGCACTTCCTTAATCCTTTAATATCCCCCTCACAGCCTCTGGCACACAAAGCATCCTCCAAGCCGTCTCTGCATACAAAAGATCACATTTTGCAGCTTCCTGTTATCTCCAAGGAAAGTCTGCCCTTTGTTCTTATCAAAGATGCTGCTCATTATGTTTTGGCCATGTGCAGCCACACACACCCCTCCAGCATATTGGATCGAACAAAAGAATAACAGTCTGTATGCTGAATCATTACACATCAATCTACATGCTGTTTGGGCTTCAGTCTCCTCCCGTATCTGCTGTAACCAGGATTCACCGCCTCCGCGGCGCTGTCATGCTGGGGAGCTGCTGTCTGGGGGTGAAAACCTTTTGTCTGTCCCTGTGGGTGATCTGGGGAAATTCTACTCTGGGAAGCCCCCCGTGGGGGTCTTCCACGCCGAGGGGCCCTTGCCAACAGCACTTGCTCGTCCGTCACCACAAAAGCGGGTTTGAGTCTGTTTATGCCAACCTTTTCCCTCCTACCCCCCAAATCTAGCAAAAAATGCTTGTCCCCTGTTTCCAACACTCTGAACGGTCCATCATAAGGTGGTCGCAGTGGGGGGCGATGCCCGTCATGTCTGACAAAAACAAACTCTGCGTTTTTCAAAGTTTTAGGCACAAAAATGCGTGGAAAACTGTGATGAACGGGGCCCGGCAGTGTGCCTGAGTCAATACTATGCTGCAACAGCTGAGTCGGGGAGCTGCCTGGCGCAGGATTATCCGGGAGAAACTCCCCGGGCAGCCGAAGTGGCTGCGCAAAAACGAGTTCAGCTGGGGAAGCTTCTAAGTCTTCTTTAGGCGCAGAACGCAACCCTAATAAAACCCACGGTAGCTTGTCTACCCAATTTGCATCCGTCAGTGACGCCCCGAGAGCCGCTTTCAATGACCTATGGAAACGTTCGCATAACCCATTAGCCTGAGGATTGTACGCGGTTGTGCGGTGAAGTGTGACACCTAGGCTGCGGGCCATTGCTGACCAAAGTTCGGAAACAAATTGAGGGCCTCTGTCAGACATAATGTCCGACGGGACTCCAAAACGCGCCACCCATGCTGTTAAAAACGCGCGCGCTACCTCCTCGGCTGTGGTTGACGCGAGTGGAACCACCTCCGGCCATCGCGTGGTGCGGTCCACCATTGTCAGAAGGTGCGTGCAACCCTGTGATGGCGGGAGGGGGCCCACGAGGTCTACGTGAACATGGTCGAACCTCTTAGCCGGGATGTGAAACGGCTCCAAGGGAGCCCTCGTGTGTCTGTGTACTTTGGCTCATTGGCACGCCATGCAGGCTGCTGCCCACTCTTTCACCTGTTTGCGAAGACTCGGCCACACAAATTTCTCTCCTACCATCTTGATTGACGTGCGCACCCCCGGGTGCGCTAAAGAATGAACCGAATCAAAAACGCGGCGGCGCCACGCAGCCGGTACCACGGGACGTAGTCGCCCCGTGGAGACATCGCAGATTAGGGGGGACACACCGTCTTGCAACACCCTGCTCTCCAGCCTTAACCCTGTTGGACCAGACTGGAGCGCGCGCACATCCGCGTCACTAACCTGCTCCGCGGCCATGGCTGCGTAATCTATCCCCACGCGGACCGGGGCCGCCACAGCGCGTGAGAGGCAGTCTGCCACTACATTCAGTTTACCCGAGACATGCTGAATATCGGTAGTAAACTCTGAAATGGCGGCCAGCTGTCTCTGCTGCCGGCCCGACCAAGGTTCTGAAATCTTGGCCATCGCAAATGTTAGTGGCTTGTGGTCAACGAACAAGGTGAAATAGCGCCCTTCCAGCCAGAACTGGAAGTGGCGAATAGCCAAGTGGAGAGCCAGCAGCTCCCTGTCAAACGTGCTGTATTTACGTTCACTATCGCACAAAGTCCTGCTGAAAAAGGCGAGCGGTTGCCAAGTCCCGGCTACACGCTGCTCCACGACCGCCCCTATGGCCACGTCTGATGCGTCAGTAGTGAGCGCTATGCGGGCCGTTGGGTCTGGATGTGCCAACAACGCAGCGTTTGCCAGGGCTGCTTTGACTTCCAAGAACGCCCGCTCTCGCTCCGGGGACCATTCGACCTTATTTGCGGGTTTCTGCTTTTTGAGCGCGGCGTACAGTGGTTGCATGAGCTGCGCTGCGCGGGGGAGGAAACGGTTATAAAAATTCACCATTCCCAAAAACTCCTGTAACGCCCTGACCGTTTGTGGTCGGGGAAAATCTGCCACCGTGCGCACTTTGTCAGGCAGCGGAACTGCTCCTTCAGGAGAGACGCGGTGCCCCAAAAAATCAATCTGCGTCACCCCAAACTGACACTTCGCTGGATTGATTATTAAGCCGTGCTCTCCCAACCTCCAGAAAACCGCCGTGAGGTGGGTTTTGTGTTCGTCTTCGGACACGCTGGCTACCAAAATATCGTCCAGGTAGACGAATACGAAAGGGAGATCGCGCAGCACCGCATCCATCATGCGTTGGAACGTCTGTGCAGCCCCTTTAAGCCCGAATGGCATGCGCAAAAACTCGAATAGGCCAAACGGAGTTATCACCGCTGTTTTGGATATGTCCTCAGCGCGCACTGGGACTTGGTGGTAACCGCGGACCATGTCTATTTTAGAAAACACGCACGCTCCTGCCAAATGAACGGAAAAATCTTGGATGTGAGGAATTGGGTAGCGGTCATGCGCTGTGGCATTGTTCAATCCACGAACCGTCAGCTTTAGGGACCATGTGTAGTGGGGAAGCCCATGGGCTGTTTGAACGCCTGATGATGCCCAACCTCTCCAAGTTGGCAAACTCCTCGCGCGCTGTGGCCAGTTTAGCTGCGTCCAAGCGCCGAGGTTTTGCAAAAACGGGCGGCCCGGTGGTGGTAATAAAATGTTCCACCCCGTGTTTAGCGACAGCTGCCGAAAATGTGGGGACCGTGAGTGCTGGGAACTGAGTGAGCAGTGTGTGGAACTTACCGCTTGCAGCTGTGACGTTGGCTTGTGCTGTTGGCCGGGACGCTCGAGCTGTACAGGGAATAGAATCAAAAGACAGTGCATTAACCAGGCGCCTGTTAGCGACATCAACCAACAACCCATGTGAGCACAAAAAATCAGCCCCCAATATATTGAAATTCAATGCTGCTATGACAAAAGTCCACTCAAAAGTACGGCCGTGTAGAGACTGAAGCAGAGTCCTCTCACCAAAGGTTTTAATGTCCGAGCCGTTTGCTGCTGCCATCTGGGGGCCGCTGGAACCTGCCAGCCGGTCGGCGTAGGACGGCATGATGAAACTCAGTTGGGCGCCGGTGTCCACGAGGAAATGTCTCCCGGAGCGTGCGTCCGTTAAGTAGAGCAGCTTGTTCTCCTCCCCGAGGGTCGCAGCTGCTACCGACCCCCGGTCTTGGCATTTTCCCGAGCGCTTGAACTGGCACGGTGGTATACATTTGTGTGCCTTCTCTGCAAAGCGGCGGTGATAGAAACAAAGGATGTCTCCTCCGCGTTCCTTGGCGCCCGTCGCCGCTGTCGTCGGTGGTTCTGGTACCGCTGTCCTTGGCTCCCCGCCATCTCCGGCCGTCGCGCCGAGCTCTGTCGCTGCCGCCGTGGCCACGCGCACTCTGCTGGCATTGACAATCTGATGCACCTCCCGTGCCAGCGCACGGTAGTCCCACCGGGCCAACAACGGCAAACTGGCCAGGGCCGCTCTTGTCTCTGACGGCAGGGTCCTGAGGAAGAGGTGGGTAAAGATGAAGTGGTCATCATCCGAGCCTTTCAACCTCCTCATCTTCTCCATCAGGTCACTGGGCGTGCCATCTCCCAACTCGGTCAGCGCCAGGAGTCTCTCTGCTCTCTCCTCAACCGATAGAGTGTAGTGCTGGATGAGTGCAGCCTTCAACGCGCCGTATTTGTCGCTGGCTGGTGGCTGCTCCAGAAGGCTCTCCACATGTTGAGCCGTGTGGCTGTCAAGCTTTGCGATCACATGGTAGAATTTCGTGTCATCTACTGATATCCCCCGGAGGGCGAACTGCGCCTCAACCAGGTGGAACCAGGAGTGAGGGCTGTGCTGCCAAAAGTCCGGTAGCTGGACTGTAACGGCATTCGCTTGGCTGGGGGCTCCCAACGAGGCTGGCTCCGGGGAATTCTCTTTGTGTTGCATGCTTCGTCTTGGGTCACCAGTGTAGAATGTGTAAATGATGAGGCAAGTTGGTCTCAAACAGTTTATTACACATTCTCTCTCATGAGCATAGTAGAAAGGAGGACAATTTACACAGAACTCTTCACTTATATACTCAGGCCCTTCTACATATCAAAAGGTCACATTGCATTCACATAAAAGATCACTTTGCATGCACTTCCTTAATCCTTTAATATCCCCCTCACAGCCTCTGGCACACAAAGCATCCTCCAAGCCGTCTCTGCATACAAAAGATCACATTTCGCAGCTTCCTGTTATCTCCAAGGAAAGTCTGCCCTTTGTTCTTATCAAAGATGCTGCTCGTTATGTTTTGGCCATGTGCGGCCACAGCCTAGACATTTACGTACCTCTTTAGAGAAGGATTAAAAACTGGTTCAGGGTAAAATGTTGGTGGGGTTTGACGTTCACCGTTAAAGGTGAAAATGACATGATTTCATAATTTCATTAAAATAAATATTTAAAAAAATAATACATCAACTTAGTATTTTTTAAATGCCTCAGTGGTCTTGGGCCTTATCTATCTGAGCTGCTTTTATCTTATGAGCCCTCATGGACCCTGAGGTCCTGTGGTACTGGCCTTTTAATGGTTCCCAAAGTCAAGACCAAGACCTTTGGTGAAGCTTCCTTTCATTATTATGGTCCTCATCTGTGGAACAGCCTGCCAGAGAGCCTCGGGGCTGCAGAGGCAATAGATGTTTTTAAGAACAGGCTAAAGACCCACTGTGGGAACCCACTCAGTATGTCAGTATGTTTCCACTCAGACGGAAGGACAAGGGGAATCATCATGGGGGGTTTGTGTGTTGATGCAAACAGTGACAAAGAGAATGGGAATTGCAAAGTCTTTCATGTTACTGCAGCACTGCAGGTGACTGAGTGGGTCGTAGGCTATAAAAGGAGAGGTGCCTGCGACCTGTGACTTTTTTCTGATGCTTGTGATTCTGGATGATGTGAGAGAGAGAGAAATTAATAAAGCCTGCTTCGTTCTAGACCGCTCTGCCTGGTTATTCCTCTCTTCACACTGGTGACCCTTGACGCACAATGGAACTCGAGGCGAACACCCCGGAGACGACCAGGACTGGAGGTGCTGGCAACGCGTGCACCGTTTTGGTCAAACTCCCAGACTTTTGGCGACACAACCTGAAGTCTTGGTTCCTCCACACCAAGGCCCAGTTCGCGCTCCGGGGAATAATGGCAGATGACACCAGATACTACTATGTGGTTGCAGCACTGAACGGATGCACAACTCAGCAGGTGGTGAGCCTGCTCCAACGGCCCCCAGCCCACAACAAATACGAGGCTCTCAAAACCGCGCTGACCCGGCGCTATACGCTCTCAGACTGCGAGGGAGTGGAAAAGCTCCTGACACGCTCCGAGTTGGGAGAGGGGTCGGCGGTCGAGTTAATGGAGAAGATGTTGGCGCTGATGGGCAGAGATGACAGGCATTTCCTCTTTGCCCACCTTTTCCTCCGGAACCTCCCGACGGTGGCCAGGGCGGTCCTTGCCAATTCACCGCTGCTGGCCACGTGCAACTACCGGGCACTAGCGCAAGAGGTGGATCGGATTATCCTCACCACCAGAGCCCTCGCAGTGAATGCAGTGGCATCGGAACCCAGCGAGATGGCCAGCGGAGGCGAGGAGCCAACGACAGTGGCTGCAGCGGAAGCCAAGAAGCACCGGAGAGACACACTCTGCTTCTACCACCGACGTTTTGGAGAGGACGCACACCAATGCGTGCCACCATGCCAATTCAAGCGCTCGGGAAACGCCAGGGCCGGAAGTCGGTAGCAGCTGTGACCGTCGGTGAAGTGAGCAAGCTGCTCCATGTGACAGACTCACGCTCCGGGAGACAGTTCCTCGTGGACTCCGGCTCCCAAAACAGTCGTCTTACTGTCCTGCGCAGATCGGCTGGCGGGAACTAGCAGCCCCGAGCTGACGGCCACAAACAGCTCAGACATTAAGACTTTTGGTGAGAGGACACTGACTGTATCCTTACACGGCCGTAAATACCAATGGACATTCGTCACAGCGGCATGCAGCTTCCCCATTTTGGGCGCTGATTTTTTGTGTGCACACGGTCTACTAGTCGATGTGGCTAACAGATGCCTGATTAATGCAATGTCTTTTAATTCTCTTCTCTGTACAGCTAGAGGAGCCGGGCCCACAATACTAGCCAATGTCACAGCTCCAGGGGGTAAGTTCCACACACTACTCACCCAGTTCCCAGCACTCATGGTCCCGACTTTTTCAGCGACTGTCACTAAACACGGGGTGGAGCACTTCATTACCACCACGGGGCCACCAGTTTTCACACATAGCGCACGAGGAGTTTGCCGACTTGGAAAAGTTGGGCATCATCAGACGCTCAAACAGCCCATGGGCATCCCTGCTACATATGGTTGCTAAAGCCGAGGGATCGTGGTGACCGTGCGGAGATTTCCACAGATTGAACAACGCCACAGCGCACGACCATTACCCGATCCCCCATATTCAGGATTTTTCTGTTCACCTCACCGGGGCACGCATTTTTTCCAAGATAGACCTGGTCCGCGGTTACCACCAGATCCCGGTGCATGCTGAGAACATACCTAAGACGGCAGTAATAACCCCGTTTGGTCTTTTTGAGTTTTTACGTATGCCTTTCGGGTTAAAAGGCACTTTGCAGACATTCCAACGCATGATGGATGCGGTGTTGCGTGATCTGCTGTTTGTGTTCGTCTACCTGGACGACATCCTGGTGGCCAGCGTGTCCGAGGATGAACACGTAGCTCACCTCAGGACAGTCTTCCAGAGGTTGGAGGAGCAGGGATTAATAATTAACCCGGCAAAGTGCCAGTTCAGGGTGACAGGAATCGATTTTTTGGGCCACAGCATCTCACCGGAGGGCGTGATTCCCTTACCGGACAAAGTGCGCGCAGTGGCAGATTTTCTCCGGCCTCAGACGGTCAGGGCACTGCAGGAGTTTTTGGGGATGGTTAATTTTTACAACCATTTCCTCCCCCGCGCAGCCCAGCTCATGCAGCCGTTGTACACCACGCTTAAGAAACAGAAACCGGCGGACAGAGTCGACTGGACTCCTGAGTGAGAGCAGGCATTTTCCGAGGTTAAAACAGCCCTGGCGAACGCCACACTGCTGGTGCACCCGGACCCGGTGGCTCGGATAGCGTTCACTATCGACGCGTCGAACGTGGCCATAGGGGCCGTCATGGAGCAGCACATCACAGGTTCTTGGCAGCCGCTTGCTTTTTTTTTAGCAGGTCTTTGCGCAACAGTGAGCATAAATACAGCACGTTCGACAGGGAGTTACTGGCTCTCCACCTGGCCACACGTCACTTCCAGTTCTGGCTGGAAGGGTGCACCTTCACTGCATTCGTGGACAACAAGCAGCTAACGTACGCTAAGGCCAAGGTTTCGGAACCATGGTTGGGCCGACAGCAGAGACAGCTGGCCGCGATCTTGGAGTTTACGACCGACATTCAGCATGTGGCCGGTAAACTCAACGTGGTGGCGGACTGCCTCTCGCGCGCATTAGTGGCCCCAGTCTACATGGGGATAGATTACACGGCCATGGCTGCTGAGCACATCGGCGATGCGGACATTTGTGCGCTCCAGTCTGGACCAACAGGGTTAAGGCTGGAGAGCAGAGTACTGCAAGACATGCCCCCCCCCCAATCTGTGATATCTCCATGGGCCACCCATGCCCAGTGGTCCCACGCGCTTGGCGCGGCCACGTTTTTGAGTCAGTTCACACCCTGGTGCACCCAGGAGTGCACGCGTCAGTCAAAATGGTGGGAGCAAAGTTTGTCTGGCCGAGCCTGCGCAAACAGGTGAAAGAGTGGGCTGCAGCCTGCGTAGCGTGCCAGCGAGCCAAAGTGCACAGGCACACAAAGGCCCCTTTGGAGCTGTTCCATATCCCGGGTAAGAGGTTCAACCACGTTCACGTGGACCTCGTGGGCCCCCTCCCACCATCGCAGGGGTTCATGCACCTCCTGACAGTGGTGGACCTCACCACGTGCTGGCCCGAAACAGTCCCACTAGCTTCCACCGCGTCCGCAGACGTTGCACGCGCTTTTTTGATGACATGGGTGGCATGTTTCGGCGCCCCTTCGAATATCACGTCCGATCGGGGCCTGCAGTTTGTTTCCAACCTCTGGTCCACCGTGGCTCAGAGCCTGGACGTCACACTTCGCACGACCGCGTACAACCCCCATGCCAATGAGTTATTGCAGCGTTTCCATAGATCGCTTAAAGCAGCGCTCAGGGCTTCGCTTACGGATGCAAATTGGGTGGACCGGTTGCCGTGGGTTCTATTAGGGTTGCGTTCAGCATGAAAGAGGATTTGGCAGCCTCCCCAGCAGAGCTGGTTTTTTCCCAGCCGCTGCGGCTGGGCAAAAAGAGAATTTTTGCCGGACAGCCCCGCGCTGAACGCCGATCCATCCCTGCTTTCACTGCATAGCGCAGTGGCAGGGATGATACCCAGTCCGGTCTACCACTGTTTTCCACGTGTTTTTGTGCCAAAGGCCTTGAAGGACGAGGCGTTCGTATTTGTCAGGCACGATGGCTACCGGACCCCCTTGCGCCTGCCCTACAATGGCCCGTTCAGAGTGCTGGAACCGAGGGACAAACATTTTGTGTTAGACTGGGGGGGACGCAGGGAAACAGTCTGTATAGACAAGCTTAAGCCCACTTTCGTTTTAGCAGACGAGCAGGTGGTGTTAGCCCGAGCTCCTCAGCACGGACGACCCCCACTGAGAACTTCCCAGGTAAATGACTCGTCAGATCAGTCACAATGGCATGCTAAAGATGTTTCCCCCACTCCCAATGTCCCCCCACAGACGGACACACCCCTATGAGCCCCCACTGGCACAGCAGCGCCTCAGAGCCGCAGACCCCCCGTTACAGCCACTATGGACGTAGGCTGAAGCCCCAAGGACATGAGGGTTAAGGCTCAGTCTGAGTTTCGGGGTGGGGGGGGGGGTGACGCTTTCTGGAGGACTTGAGGCTTTTCATTAAAATGGCTCATTTGGACGAGGCCTCATGTGAAACTTCATTTTCTCTACTAGACCATCTAGTGGACAAAATGTATACAACATGCAGATTTTTACAAGGGTGTGATTGGTTTGTGTATTTTTCATTTCAATTAATGCACTTTTAAGAGATATTAGTGATCATAAGGGGAAAAGAAATAAAACTGTGGTGACTACAGTGAACATGCTTGTGCTGCTTGTCCATTTTTATTAAGAAATAATAAATTTCAACAGTCTTATAGTGTCTTTCCCAGTATATTCATCTCTGGCCTTATTCTTATGCAGGGCACAATGGCAATAGTGCCTCAGCATAATGATGTGTAATAATGATTCAAGCTCTTTGAAACACAACAGGCACTTCACTTTGGAAATAAAAATAAAACTACAAGAATGACACAGCCAGGATTTGAACCCAGACCTCCTGCTTGTAGAGGAGATACTTTACCGCTAAACCATTACAGGCAGCATGCACTATTTGTAGAAAATATATCAATGGGAGAAATGCACTTAAAATGTTCCCAAATGGGAGAAGTCCATGTTTTTGGTGCTGCCTCCATCTGAAAATTGGCTGTGACAAATTCCTTACGCAGTCAAACATGACAACATAAAACGTGACGGACGGGGATTTCCATTGTGTATCGCTGCTCACTTTATTTCATGTTGCGTGCAAAATCACGAATGGCTTCCTGACCCAATCACGTGGTACAACGTCAACCCATACATCAGGAATACACACCTCGAAATGCGCTTTGCCAAATATTTCCTAGATAAGCTCGAAGCTCCGGAGCCTGCCATCCCATCACTAATTTGCTGTGGCCACTGGTGCGCTGTACTTCATCTCATCCATGTAAGTGACCCCACTGATTAATACACAAAGTGGTTTTTCTGTGTTTGACACCCAAGCTCGTGTTTGCAGTGCGTGATGGTTTTTCTCTGGCCACTGTGTCGGGTTGGAGTGTTTGGCAGTTAAGTTTTCTTGAGGTAAGCCACTTTTGTAATGTTTTACAGCTTCCTATTTTAGGTCACTGATTGTAACCATTTTCATTCTTTCAATTAGTGGCTTGCTGTCCTTCCGGCTCATCTTTTTGACACCAGCTGTGCCCCTGATTTGATACGTAAAAGCTAAATATTGAGCCTTAATTATTGCTGACCATAGTCTGAACATGGTGTACTTTTACAGGCATGAACTGGCCAGCTGGCAGTGATTGGTCAATCAACTGCTGTTCTGTCATGATGTCTACTGGCTGTGTCATGGCTTCTTTTAGTCTTGCTGTGTGGAGGAATGGACAAAGATGAGACACAAGCTTGTAGACAAAGACTTTATTCCTCCATCAGCAAAGTAAGACTTCTCTCTGTGTGCCAAAGCCAACCTTTTATACATCTTCACTTCCCACTGTGCCACCACAACCCCCCCTCCCCCCGAACACCCAGAAGGGGTCTTAATCGTCTGGTGCCTTAGGCTTGATCAAGCGCCCATACCTGCTGTAACGTGGAGCCGCCAGGCTGACTGAAGGGCCTTCCTGTTGCAGTGGATAGGGAGAAGACTCAGTCTCCAGTGCAGGTTTCTGTAGGGGGAAAAGGTGGGGAGGGGAAAACCTTGGTCTCCTGCAAACAGTTCTCTGAAGGGGGAAAACAAACTCGTGGGCTCCCCTCCGGGTGGGCGATCCCACCAGGGAGCCGGGGCCAGCACCACCTGCTCCTCTGCTAAAACATAAGTGGGCTTCACCCTGTCTATGCAGATGGTTTCGTTCTGCCCCCCCAGGTCGAACACAAAATTTTTCGCTGCCGTTTCCAAATCTCTAAAGGGGCCGTCGTGAAGCGGACGCAGCGGGGTTCGGTGGGTGTCATGCCTAGCAAAAACAAACTCGGCGTTCTCCAAACACATCAGAACGATGGTGTGGGGAAAACAATGGTGCACCAGCCCTGGAACACTGCTAGCCCCTGGACTGGAAAAAATGCGCGTAGGATTTTCCAGCAAAAATTCACCCGGGATCTGCAATGGCTGACAAAAAATAAGCCCCGCCAGGGAAGCTGACAAATCTTCCTTAGGCATGGCACGCAACCCCAGTAGGACCCAAGGCAGGTGGTCAACCCAATTCGCATCCATCAGTGGGGCTCTGAGAGTGGCTTTAAGCGACCTGTGGAACCTCTCGCACAACCCGTTAGCCTGCGGGTTGTACGTGGTGGTTCGGTGGCTTTTGACCCCCAGGCTCTCGGCCATCGCTGACTAGAGTTCTGAAACGAACTGTGGACCCCTGTAGGAAGTGATATCTGATGGGGAACCAAAACGTGTGACCCAGGATGACAAAAATGCATGGGCCACATCAGCAGATGTGGTGGAAGCCAGCAGAACCATCTCTGGCTAACGCGTGGTGTGGTCCATTATTGTTAAAAGGTGCATGAACCCCTGCGATGGCAGAAGGGGGCCCACCAAATCGACGTATATGTGGTCGAACCTCCTGCTCGGAATCTGGAAAGGCTCAAGGGAGGCTTTGGTGTGCCTCTGAACCTTAGCCCATTGGCACGCAACACATGCGGCGGCTCATTCTTTCACATCCTTGCATAAGTGGGGCCAGATGAACTTAGACCCCACCAGCTTAACTGAAGCCCAGACACCAGGGTGTGAAAGAGAGTGGACGGACTCAAAAACGCGGCGATGCCACACGATCAGAACTACTGGGTGGGGCCAGCCGGTGGAGATGTCGCAAAGCAAGGGAGGGGCAACCCTCTTGTACGCCCTGCTCTCCAGTTTTAGCCCAGTACCCGCGGATTGGAGCGTGCAAATGTCCACGTCCCCAGGTTGGTCGGCGGCCATGGCGGACAAATCAATACTTACATAGACCGAGGAAACTAACACACGCGACAGGCAGTCAGCCACAACATTAAGTTTACCAGCTACATATTGAATATCGGTAGTGAATTCCGAGATTGCGGCCAGGTGCTGCTGCTGCCAGGCCGACCACAGTTCTGAGACTTTGGCCATCACGTAGGTTAGGGGCTTGTGGTCGACAAATGCGATAAATCTGCGACCCTCGAGCCAGAACTGAAAATGACACGTGGCCAGGTGGAGGGCCAAAAGCTCCCTGTCAAAAATGCTATACTCATGCTTACTGTCGCACAAAGTGCGACTGAAAAATGCGAGGGATTGCCACAAACCGGAGACATACTGTTCCACCATGGCTCCTATCACGAAGTCAGATGTGTCCATCGTGAGCGCTATGTGTGCCGACAGGGCTGGGTGGGCAAGCAAAGTCACATTAGGGAGCACTATTTTGATGCCCGTGAATGCTTGGACACGATCGGGGGTCCAGTCGATGCTATCCGCGGGTTTCTTTTTCTTGAGCACGCCGTACAGCGGTTGCAGCAGCTGGGCTGCCCGGGGAAGGAAACAGTTGTAGAAATTGACCATCCCCAAAAATTCCTGCAGCGCCCTCAAGGTCTGCGGATGCAGAAAATCAGATACCTTACGTACCTTATCTGGCAATGGAATCGCACCCTCCGGTGAGATGCGGTTGCCCAAGAAATCGATTACCAACAGCCCGAACTGATACTTCACCAGATTAACAATCAGCCCGTGTGCTTCCATCGGAAAACTTGCTTGAAATGGGCGAGGTGCTACTCCTCTGACGCGCTAGTCAGCAAAATGTCATCTAAGTAGACGAAACCGAACGGCAAGTCACGGAGCACCGCGTCCATCATCCTTTGAAAAGTTTGGGCTACGCCCTTTAACACGAACGGCATGCATAAAAACTCGAAAAGACCGAAAGGAGTTACTACTAGGGATGAGCCAATGCAATATGCGGTATCGGTATCGGGTCCGATCCAGGCAAAATGGCTGCATCGGTATTGGTAAGGAATAAAAGCAATTAACCGATCAAATATTAAAATGAAGGCACAATCCTGTTCTCAGCCACGCTGCACAGGGCTTCTGTAATCAGAGGCAACGAGCGTCACATCACTGGAGTCTGTCTGCGAGACTCGCCTCAGTATGTTGCTGTGTGGTAGAAGCATTTACAATTTTACACCTCTAACTTGATAAAACACTTGCAAAAATATCACGGCAAAGGATTATGATGCTGAACTCTGTCAGTAACAAAGCAGAAAGACACAAGTTCTGCAGCAGCAGCCGCTGCTTTTCCAGCTCAGGAGGCTGGGTGCTAAAAGTGAAACCTAAAAACAAAAAAAAAACAGAAAGTAAAAACCAGACTGGAGCATACTATCGGGGAGTACAGTTGAGTAGAGGTCGGTGACAGAAACATAAACATAGAGGTAGATTTCTGTTTTTATGTGTGTACAAAATGCAACTAGTGATTAATAAAGTATTGTGACGTTGTGAGGGTTCACACAAGAAATGGAGAGATGACTGTGATGAAACAGGCTTTATTTATACACACCCACTCAACACAGACAGGAGGGGTGGTCATTCACACAGACCCCCGTCTCACTTACGGTGACACAAACACATGATCGATCACTGCTCTAACTGGTCTTATAACACTTCTGTGTCATTATAACTGTGTTATAATGACACAGCAGTGTTATAAGACCAGTTAGACTTATTGTGTTAGAGTTATAAGTCTTTTTGCTGTGTGTTATAAGTGTTATTGCTGTATCATTATAACGCAGTTATAGTGACACAGCAATAACACTTAGAACACACGGATAGTAACACTCTTTGGAGATGCCTACTCGCTGTCGCTGGTCAACTAGGATAGCGAGCTGGGTGGTTAGGGTCCAATTGAACCGTTTGACCAGGCCGTCGCTCTGTGGATGCAGCGTGGTGGTCCGGGTCTTCCAGATGCCCAGCCTCCTGCAGACCTCCCCGAAGACCTCTGCCTCAAAGTTCCAACCCTGATCGCTGTGCAGCTCCTCCAGTGCGCCAAACCGACAAAACATCTCATCCACCAGTTTTGATGCTGTGGTGGCGGCGCTCTGATCAGGGACCGCATACGCCTCTGGCCATTTGGTGAAGTAATCCATTGCGACCAGCATGTAGCGGTTCCCCTGGTTCGTGGTCGGTAAAGGGCCCAGAATGTCCACTCCTACCCGCTCCATCGGTGCTCCCACCCGGTACTGCTGCAAGGGGGCGTGGGATTGCTGAGTTGGCCCTTTCTGAGAGGTGCAGGTGTTGCAGCGATGGACATGGAGCTCTACATCCTGGCGACATGTGGGCCAGTAGAACCGGGCTCGAAGACGCTGCAGAGTCTTTGTCACCCCGAAGTGGCCCGCCTCCACCGCCCCGTGGACCAGCTGGAGTACGTTGGGCCGGAGCCGCCGCGGAACCAGCAGCTGCCAGACGTGACGCTGCCCAGCTGGAGTCTGCCACTGCCGATACACAACACTCTCGTGACAGCAGAGATTGGCCCTCTGGGAGTGTAGGGCCTTGGTCTCTGGGTCCAGCGCAGACACAGCCTCCCAGGCGGGCCTCTGGCCCACATCCAGCCACTGCCGAACCTGGGAAATGACCAGATCTTTGTCCTGCTCGCTCTGCAGCTGCTGCGCGCCGAGGGTCTCTGTGACGTCATCGCTGGGGAGAGCTGACTGATTATCCGAGGAGGAGCTGTGTGCTGCTGAGTTATTCCTGCTCACAGTGGTCCGGAGAGCAGCAGCCTGTGGGACGGCTTGGTCTCAATCCTCTGCCCACTGGCAGTGCCGACAGTCCTCCGCAGTACAGGGACACTGAGACAGTGCATCAGCATTGGCATGGAGGCGGCCTGCCCGATACACAATCAGAAAATCATAATCCTGCAGTGCCTCCAGCCATCTCGCCAACTGTCCATCCGGCTCTTTAAAGTTCAGCAGCCAGGTCAGGGAAGCATGATCCTGAGCTGGAACCTCTCCCCATACACATACGGGGGAAAATGGCGAAGCCCCTGGATGACAGCCAACAGCTCTCTGCGAGTAACGCAATAATTTCTTTCACCTCTGCTGAGAGTGCAGCTGAAAAAAGTAACTGCCTGCTCTCCATGTTCTCCCTCCTGGAAAGCACCACCCCGATGCCCTGGTTGCTGGCGTTCATGTCCACGATGAAGGGGCGGTTTGGGTCGGGATACTGCAGGATGGGGGCTCTGATGAGCACTGAGTGAAGCCTGGAAAAAGCAGCAGCACAGCTCTCACTCCACTAAAACGCACAGCCCGTCTGTGTCAACTGATGCAGTGGGCTGGCGATGGTGGCGAAGTCTTTCACAAATCTCCTATAATATGAGGCCAGTCCGAGAAAGCTCCGTTGCTCTCCCACATCCCGCGGCACTGGCCAGTTTTTCACCGCTGCCACTTTCTCTGGATCGGTGGTGACTCCCGCTGCGCTAACGACGTGGCCCAGGAAGGTGGTCTCCCGCCAGAATAAGTGGCATTTCCGCGGGTGTAGCCACAGCCCGGCCTGTCAGGTGGCGTCCAGTACCTCCAGGAGGTTGGACAGGGCGCCATCAAGGTCAGCTGCGTGAACCAGCAGGTCATCCAGGTAAACAATGCAGCGGCTCCGGGGCACGTGAGCCAACGCTCGCTCCATCAGACGTTCAAAGGTGGCCAGGGTATTGCAAAGTCCAAACAGCATCACCTTGAACTGATACAGTCCCTGCCCGATGGAGAAGGCTGTTTTCTGGTGGACCTGAGGTGACAGCTCTACCTGCTAATAGCCGCTGCGGAGGTCCAGCAAGCTGAACCAGCTGGAGCCGGTGATGTAATCCAGTGCGTCATCGATGCGGGGCAGGGGGTAGGAATCCTTGCGGGTGACGTCATTCAGATGCCGGTAATCCACACAGAACCGCCATGAACCATCCTTCTTCCTAACCAGAACCACCGGCGCTGCCTAGGGGCTGCTGGAGGGCTCAATAACATCTGCCTCCAGCCCTCCCAGTCTGGCACGCTCACCGGTGGCTGTGGTGACACAGCATCCCATGGGTTCCCACCCCTGCGGTTCTGCCTCATCCGTACCTGTCAGTACTCTGGGTTGGACCAGGGAGATGGTAGAACTGGTGTCGATCAGGGCCCAGATTGGCGTGTTGTCCAGGCTGCACTGTAGGTACATCCCTGGTGAGTATCCAATTCAGCCCACACGTGGTGACAGTTCATCAGGGAAAATGTCTGCGGGAGGCGGCAGGTCCCCGTTCATGCCACCTCGCTCTAGTTTAATGTTGGCAAGGGGCCGGTTTGTCATGGGGGTGGGTGCCGGGCAGTACCGCACGATGTGTCCTGGCTCCCCACAGCGGAAGCACCCTTCCTAACGCCGCCATGGCCGTCTTCTCCTTGGCTGCGCCGCTGTGGTCTGGCGCAGCTCCTCCTCCTCCTCCTCACTCTCAGCCATGGCCTGGAAGGCTCTCTGCCTCGGTGCCGACGCATCAGCTGCACAATCCATAAGTGGTTCCACCCTCTCCGCTTCTGCCACAGCCGTCTCCCAGCTGCTCGCGGTGTGAATCCGGATGTGGCTCTGGAGCTGGGCCAGGTGGAGCCCCTGAATGAAGTTCTGGAGGGCAAGCTTCTCCACTGCCCCCAGCTCAAAATCCGGGTAGCCACATCAAGTCAGCAGCCGTATGTCCACTGCATAGGCTCCCAGGCTCTCTCAACTTCCTCGCCAGCGGTTGGCCAGCTGTTCCTGGGCATGCTCAGCATTGGCTGCTTCCCCAACCCACCTCTGGATTGCTCCTTGTAGCGCTGACCAGCTGCGTCATTCCTCGAGCCGGAGATCGGATAGCGTGCGGAGAGCCCTTCACTCCAGGGCCAGCGCGACCTGCACGGCGGTCTCTTCGGGTGGCCAGCCGTTCAACGCAGCAGCCAGCTCGACCTGGGCCAGATAGTTTTCCAGCAGCATTTCGCCATTAAAGCGGGGAAGTTTAGCCCGCTGGCAGATTGGTGGGACGGTTGCCTCTTGGTTGATCGCTGCCTCTGGTCACAGTGGAATTGGCGGCCCGTCCTGACCTGAAAAGGGCGGGAAGCGGGGTTGATCTGCTCTGCTTAGCCCGCCCTGCCTTGAGAAAGGCAGAAGGTATGCTGGTCCTGTTGGGGCTGCTGCTCTATTCATCCCGGTGAGCAATTCCGGGGGTTGGTGTATCACCTCTGTTGCTCATTCCCAGCTGATCGATGAACCGCTCCAGCTACTGAATCTCTGCTCTGATTCTGGCTTCCATCTGCTCCATATCCCACTTCTGACACCAGTGTGATGTTGTGAGGGTTCACACAAGAAAGGAGAAATGACTGTGAAGAAACAGGCTTTATTTATACACACCCACTCAACACAGACAGGAGGGGAGGTCATTCACACAGACCCCTGTCTCACGGTGACACAAACACATGATCAATCACTGCTCTAACTGGTCTTATAACACTGCTGTGTCACTATAACTGTGTTATAATGACACAGCAATAACACTTAGAACACACAAATAGTAACACTCTTTGAATCCTCCGCGGCCCAAGCATGCCGGGAGAATCCCCGCCCCCTTAACACAGCCCCGACATTACAGTATGTTCTGTACTTTTGTTGTTTTAAATAAGCGAGACAGTATCGGGTTTGGATCGTATCAAATAGGTATCGGCCGATACTCAAAGTAACAGCACTGGTATCGGTATTGGTCTTAAAAAGTGGTATCGGCTGATCCCTAGTTATTACTGCCATTTTTGGGACATCCTCGGCACAAACTGGGACCTGGTGGTAACTGCGGACCAGATCCACTTTTGTAAAAACGCTCGTCCTGGCGAAATTGTTTGAAATTGAAATTGTTTTATACTATTTTTGTTGTACAACATACATCGCAGTCATGTTTTAATGCATTTAGGATAACACATGTTGTGTCACACACAATTATGCTTTGTTGATGAAAACTCTGTTTTGAGTGCTACATGGCAATAAACCTGAATCAAACAAAAATATATTAAACCAAAGTTGCTTCAACCCGATTAACGTGTTATGTGAAAAAACATAAATACACCAGAATCTTACTCGATTAGTAACTTTTGTAGTTTTTTTTCTTTCCATACAACCTTTTGACAACTCTAATGTGATCCAAACCATAAACACAATATTTCATGAATAGCATTTTTGGAAAGCATGTTTGTTTTTACATGACAATACAGTTTAACAGATTTGTTGTAGACAACTGATTTTTCTTTCCTCTAGGCAGACTCGGCTCTGATTTTGCTTTGAACATCTTGTAACCAGTTTGCTACTCCTTCAGAGCAGCTATATTGGCAAATTAAACATTAAAACCCTTGCCTTATTTGAGTAAATGTATCATCAAAAATGAAAACCGAGTCGGAAGGTATTTGCAGAAATTTAACAGCTCAGTTCAACACCAGCAAGGTCCCCCCTATGGGTGTAAGTACCATTTTTTTCACCATAATAAAAGACAAAACTTCAGGAACAACAAAACTCAACTATTGATCCATTTTAAATCATTTGGACAAACAAAAGAAGTAATCCATACTCAAGTCAATGGACCAGATTTATTTTGTTCTTACAATCATGGCAAAGGCTAGACAAAACTAAAACTCCATCGTAAAACTCTTGTTACACTGTTGTACGAAACACATTGTTTATACATACTTACATTCTGTACATATTCAAGTAAAAAAAAAAAAACTACCTGAAAACAAACAATTCAGTGATACACATTGATCAACTCTTACATTATGACAATATTATTGCGATGTATGAACCTCTTTTGTATCATCCTAGCCGGCAGTTTGTTTTGGATCAAAGATAGTTCAAGTAAAGCATGCAAAATTAATCAAAAGCATTTTATTACATTTCCATGTCAGTTTTTTCAGACTCTGCGTCAGAATCGATATCTGGGGCCATATCACCATCTGTACCGCCAGTATCACAACCCTTCTTGTTGTCAGAATCAGCCCGCCAACTCTTCAACGACTTCTCTTCCCCCACACAATCCTCCTCCCAAAAGTTCTCATCGTCCACATGGCCCTGCCAATAGTCCTCAGCTCTTTGTAAATGCTGAGCCATCTTCTCATCGTCCGCAAATGGCGTTTCTGAAATCTCAGAAATCTTGTTGGCGATGCATTGTGTTTGTATAAGTTCGTGGAGGAAAGCCTCTATAATTCCAATGTACACAGGTATACAAGCAGACATGTAGTTTTGTTCAGTCAGTCTCTGGATTGCTCCAAAGAAGTGCCCATTCCTCAGTCTTTTCTTCATCCTGTTAAAGTGACTGTGGAAGAAATACTCGGACTCCACCAGGCAATCATGGTGGTTTTGACTGGGGTGGATGAGCTGATAACCATCGCATATTTCTTCTCTGTATTTGTTGATGGTAACATCCAGAAATCGTATCAACGCAAACTTCACTATGTCCAGAAACTCAGAACACAGCTGATCATCTACCACCAAAACTGCGTCAATGTCTGTAGAGGGAGAATCATCTGGAGGGTCCGCGGTGTATTCTTTAGCATCCATAGAACCGGCCCGCTCCATTGCAGAAGGGTGCGTAGGTGAAGACAGCTGAGGAGGACCCTCGGTATCCAGGGACCATGTTTGGGAAGGCAGATGGTCATCCTCGCCCAATATTTCCCGAGACAATCATTTTTCCCAAGGGTCTTGTTCAAAACACTGCTGGAGAGTCACATGAGGGTTTTCCAGAGACAATCATTGGAGATTCAGGTTATGTCGGTGAAGTGGGTAAGACTGGAGTGTGTGTGGTGGGTGGTTGGCAGTCTTCTTTTAATCGTTAGGAGGGCAGGATTAGGTGTGGGAGGTCGTGGGGGCAACGTCATCTGGGAAGGTTGAGGTTTTTTTCACCATTATCACATCTCTTGCAGTACGGCTGGAAATGAAGAGGGCCTTGAGCTTTTCCCCTTTCTCATCAACCATTTTGACCCACACTGTTGTAGGCAGACGTAATGATGTCTGGAACACACCACATTCGGAATTGAAATACTGCAAGATAAATTCATCGTTGGATGGGACGTGACCTGTTGACACCTGATGAGTGGCATGGAAGTACCACCTTCCAGATGGCAAACCCTTCGTCTCCAGATGGCGAACCCTTTGTCTCCCAAACACTACTAACCAACATTCTCTCGGTAACTAATACCGGTAGTTGCTCTTCTTTCGCACGCACAGGCGTCTGGGACTGTTGGTCCTTTTGTTTGACCTCCATTTGTTGGCGATGTACATTGGTTGTTTTAAGATCGGTGCAGACTATATGTTGTAGTATACTCCAATCTGTCTCTGTAAGTGTGGCTTTTCTCGAGAGCGGGCCAAAAGTTTCCCCTTCATCCAGCTGGTAAAAACACAGTTCACTACTTGAATAGTTGAACACATAACCCCATCTACCCCCAGCTTCTAGTTGCCATTCCTCGTGAAGACTCCCAGTTAAGGGATTCTGGATGCACCAGAGATACAACATCCTCTTTTTTGGGGCTAATCCCGGGGCACTCTGCAGCAAGGTGGAGACGGGTGTCTCACTGATCAGATGAAGGTCGCTCAGCCTCTTAGTTATGGTGAGTTTTTTTTTTATTTTTTTTTCGCAAAGATTGTTTAATTTTGCAAATTTTGGGCTACTTATTTATCCAACTTTTGCATGCTCCACCCTGTAGTTTCATTGGTTGACCGTAGGGGTCCACCTGTAGACCGTTATAGGGTAGGATCCTCCCTCTCCGCTCATTCGATAGAACCTCACGGCACCCTGCATTCATTGTGGGCTTTATACCTCTTACACCATATTTTTCTAATCTAGACAGTAAAATGGTATGATCTAATGCATCAAAAGCTTTTTTAAAAATATACTCCTGTGGTGTATTGCTTATTCTCTAATGCTGTGATGCTTCCATTACTTTACTTTGGTCCTAACACGCTTTCAGTTCTTTCATTTTTCAATAAAAGAATCAAATTTTTAGAACAAAGAGTGACTCCAATATCTTTGAAAATTGCGAAAGACACTGGCTTATAATCACCAAAGTTATGTTTATCTCCGGTTTTAAATACTAGAAATACTTTTGTTATTTTCATTTGTAACTTAACGTGTCTTATCGCATGCTGATACCCACTGCACGATAGCAGTTGTAGACTGAATGATGTGCATGTGTGTGGACGGATGAGTTATATACATTGTTTATTTAAGGTTTAGGTCTAAAGTGAAGCATCACTATAGTCTTCCCCTAGGTAAATTCCACCGGTTTGTTTTGATCCGTTTTATCTCAGTGTGTATGGTTTCAGTGTGCTGTTTAACTACAGGTAAATAATGAGGGTTGAAATGCTTTGTGATAAAGTCACCATACGTTCCTTCAATATTGATCGTTCTAAGGAGCAGTGCATCAGAGTCGCCCACCGGTTGTGGACGTACCACATCACTGTAACAGTACATGTGATAAAAGCCGGTCTTCAGATCTGCAGGATAGGGTGCCAACTTCCAGTCAAACTCAAACCATTCTCCTGGTTCGACACCCAGCATGTGGCACATCAAAGCGTACAGGAGTTTGACCTCTGCTCTGGAAACCCATTCTTTTCTGAATATTGCTATAGACCAAATAAATATCAGAATTAATTTTTCTAAAGAACCCCTCCAGCTTTGTCCTGAACTGATTTATATCTTAATAATCACCTGTAATCTTTTGATAATGTACCTTAGTCTCTGCTTCTTGTTCTTGTGGTTTTGCCCTCCAATAAAAGTAAGCATCTTTTAGAGCTAGTTTGTACCAAGTGTGTGGGTATGAAATTTCCATTAAAGCAACCTCCCACGGTCCTTCTAAATCGATATGTTGTGCTAAATCCATGCTAAAAATGGAACCTGTGTTGTCTTTATAAATGTCAAAACTGGCATTGGAAGGTAGGGTGATGAAAACCCCCTCATCCTTAGATCCATACATGATGGAATGACTAAGAACTGCAAATGCCGGTGCGTGCGAATGTCTGGGGGTTTTTTTAAATTGGAGGCCTTGACCCAACTGTTAAATTTCTCGGGCCAATTTCTCAAACCGGACCAGCACCTTCTTTTCAGCACTGACTGTACTTTGTTTTAGAATCTTCTCCACATGGTATACTCTGCCATTACCCAGCGGTACTTTTTGCAACTCTGCTTCATAAAAACGAACCTTGAATCAGTTCTCCATCATTGTTCAGTTTGTAGAAAGGGAGGTTGCGAGGGATGCACTCAGACACTGTAAACAGTTCATCCGTAAAACTCTCTTCATATTTCTTATCAAACACCCCCCTCAACTTTGATATCCTGACCGTGTCTCCCTTTTTAAAATTCACCTTTAATTCACTGCTCTGTCGAGCAAGGGGTGTACCGTACAGGTTTTGAAGCACTTGGCTCGTGTTCTTGGCTGTCACCTGCATAGGTGCCATTTTAATACTGCTATGATAACCTCGATTGTAGCTCATCACCAAGTCTTTTAAGATGTTGAGGTACCGCAGTGTGTTGTTGGCTGTAAAATACCCCCACATTCTGCCTTTTAATGTACAATTAAACCTTTCAATTACAGAGGCTTTGAGATTGCTGGCTGTGGAAAAATGTGTTATACCATGTTTTTCCATTAAAGCCTCAAAACTTTTGTTGAAAAATTCTTTTCCCACATCGATTTGTAGTTTGACAGGTGTTTGGCTCTCATAGAAAATGGATTCAAGGGCCCGTACGACCTCAGCTGCTGTCTTTCTCTTCAGAGTCCGTACATATGCCTTCTTGGAAAATACATCTATGACCGTTAATAAATAATTGTATCCATTATTACATTTGGCTAAAACCTGCATATCGCATAAATCAGCTTGAATTTGGTTTAATGGTTGTGGGGACAAAAACTTTGTTTCTAGGAAAATGTACTCTGGAAGGTTTATGTAAAGTGTAAGCATCCTGTTTAGACAAAAACTTATTGACGCTTTCAACTCCGACCTTCTTCCCTGTTTCATCTTGCATGCCCCTGCGGAGTCATTCTACACCTCCAAAGCTACCTAGGTGTGTGAGGTTGTAATACACCGTTTTCATGAAGCGTGGCTCTGACATGATGAAACCAGAATGAGGGGGGGAAAAGACTGGACAGAGGTTCTTTATTCACATTTTTTTAAACTGTCTGTATGGCAGCATTACAATGTAGCAATGGATGTGTGAAAAACACTTTTGATCAACGATCTAAAAAAATAATGAGGAAAAAAACAATTTCTTAATAACCTAAAACTGACATTTTCTATCTATATATGATAAAATGTATGAAAAGAAAACAAACAAAAAATCTAAGTCGTAACTCTAGTGCTACAAAATGTAATAGAAACTTAGCCCTAATCTTTTATAATAGATAAAGTTTGAGCTAGGACAGAATGATCTACAGTACTACGAATGATGTTGTGTATTTTCAGGAGTTCACCAAAGACATCAATAGGGTGTCTGGCTTGCAAAAGTTCTGTGGTAACATCAACAAACAAAGCGTAAAAAGCGAATAGATGACTAGGTCTGAAAGGGTTGTTTCCCATTTCTTTCATGATCTATCTAAAACTGTGGGAGAAGTTGGAGTTGCACTCAGTCACACAGACCCGTACCAATCTTTCATGGTGTATCGACAGGTAGAGTCCGTACTTTTTCTAGCAGGTTTTCCCGTCTCTCAAACTCTGTCACCCCTTACATCAGCTAAGTTTTTATTTACTCTGCTATCAATAACTCGGTACAAGAGATGTGCTAAGATGGCTCTCAAATTTGTTCCAAAATTTTCCCATGAAACTATCCATTCTCCAAGTTTTCTTTTAGATGTCCCAAAACAAAGGATTCACCCACAGGTCTGTCACTTTCTGGAGATGTGCCGGCTTGATCTTATTTTCTCCAACCAGCTTCTTGTACATGATGGGGTTGTGGATGACTCTGATCGACTGTAGCTCCAGCAGAAAAGTCTGGGCCGTAGTTTTGATTCATTGTTTGTCAGCCTGAATGTTGTGGAGTTGTAGGAGGTATTGGAAGGTGGGAATAAACCCTGATATGTAGAGTTTCCCCATCAACCAGTAAAGGTTTTCCTGGTAGAAACCCTTGGTGACCACATCCAAGCACTGATGCTGCCTCTGACTGGAGTGACTAATATGACACCCCACCCATTTCTCATGCTGGCACTCCTCCAGTTTTGCTGAGCAGATGGAGCACGGCTGATTTTACAACTCTGAAGAACACGTCGCTCATCCACCTGTGAGGTTGGTCTTCTGCAGATATTATTGGAATTGTTGGTGAGATGGGGTTCGATAATGTAGGTGAAGGGTGTGGGTTCAGATGCCCCCCCACAATCACATTCAATGTCTGTAGAACTCGGAACTTTAGGATGGTTGATATCACCTGTGTCTGGTTCCAGAGCCTGAGAGAGGGGGATATCTGTGATGACTGGGTCCTGAGCCGGTGTGTTTGGAAGATCTATGGGTCATAGAGGGTGATTGCTCTCCAGGATCCAGGATCCAGCGATACGTCTGGCAGTGTAGTTTCTCTTTGGATTGCTCATAGTTTTACCAATCATCTTTTTTTGATGGTGGTTATAGGGGGAAATAGAGGATTTTAATAAATATGAATATGATCAGGTATGAATTATTTAATTTATACTGATGTATTGGAATCTGAGATCAAATCTCATTTCATATACATCAGAAAAGTTAATAACACTCGTAAGGGGCACCAGCTTCTATCTTTAAGAAGCAATTTAATCTTTAATTTCACTTTATACCTGTTTGATCACTCAATAAATTAATCAATAATCAGTCTCAAAAATTTTCTGTGAATTTGATACCTGTGCTTGAACAGACTCAGAATGAAATAAATTCTCAACAACTTCTCATTTTTACAGATTTATTAAACGAAATGATTAACAGACATTGCAGTAATTTCATTAATCATAGAATCAATCTTGTAAATGATAGATTAACAATGTCAACAATGTCAATATTTTCGGAACCAGGGTTAAACTGAGAAGCCAATTTCTATCAGTTTGTGTTAACGGATTATGGAAACAGCGCAAATTTATGGAGAAAGTTTACTAATTATATGAAAAAGTCCTGAATTAATCTTAAGAAAATAAAAACGGATTTTTAATAAAAAGGAGAGTTATGTTAAGGGCTTCTTAATTTGCATCTGATTAGATACACAAATTATTACCGAACCTCAGACGTTTAATTCAGCAGATGAATGAAAGTTGCAGCTCACGTGATCCTCGTTCGGCGTCGTCCTCAGCCCAAGATTTTGTGGACGTTAATATCTGCCCGCAGACATTTTCAGGGTCCACATTTCGACCTTTAAATTCAAGCGGTCGAAGGGGCTGGATTCTGGGCCGTATGACCCACAGTTGAAACTGGGCTTGGAGCCAGATGGTGACGCTTCTTCAGGGCGTTGATTCCTCAGCTGCACGAGCCTCCACAGGTCTTCGATAATAATTAGATCTAATCAGATCTCAAATTTTAAAAAAAACTTTCGGACTTTAGATGAAAATTATAGCTTCTGGTGGGTGCTTGGTCAAGAAAAATATAAAAATAAAGTCAAGATTAAAGTTTACATTAAAATTAAACAAACGGTGGTTTTACAGAAAGTTTAACAAAGAAAAAGTGATGAATAAAAATTGGAGTTTAACTCCGATTAAGAATTGAGCTCAAAGAAATAGGAATTCCTAGGTATTTAAGAGAAAAAGAAAAAGGCACTAAAAATACAGAGTTACATAAACGAATTACAAGTTATCTGCTCTGTGTTCAGAAAAGCAACACGTGGTCGAAGTCTATTCAGACGGTCCTTTGTTCTTCCTTGCTGTGTGTAGACAATAGAGAGAGACGATCGGTGAAAAGGGGAGCCGGAAAGAGGAAAAGAGGACAAAGCAGGGGTCCCTCTGTTATTTATAAGTTCTGTTAAGCTTCGCGGGTTTCCGGGATCTCAGCCAATGAGTGTCCTTCGTGGGCGGGCTCGATGAACTTTTAGTCCAATAACAGGCCTTGTCTGTGAGAGACCAATAGGATGAAGAAGCTGGGGTTCTATGAAGACTGGTGAAACGTGATATCAGTCCACAGGAATACACACAATTTTAAATACATTGGAATATACTGTTACACACTTATGTATAACTAAACTAACCTTAGTGTACCTTTAAGCAGTGCTTCTAAATCAACATGCAGGAATAAACATTCATTTAAACATTAACATGCATATATATAAAATCACAGATTAATGCATTTCACCCATATTATTGATTTTCCACATTAAAGACATCAGAGTCCATCTGCATTTTCATAGTTCTGAAAAGAATGAAGGTTTAGAATTGAGTTTGTAATAATGTACTTTAAAGTTCACTGGTTAAATCCAGCATTTCAGAGTTTAAGGAAATTTTATTGAGCTGTGGATCCATGTTTAGGCCAGGTCTGTTGCATGTTTATGGGGGCAATAAAAGCAAAGCCGGACATTGGGGAAATTCCTTAGGCTGGTTTTAACAAAAGAAAGGGGATTTCAGCTGTGGCCTGGGGGGAGAAAATCAATTTCTTTGTGTTACTCCTGGGTGAAACAAAAATGTCTTTAAGCAGAAGAATAATTATTGCTGAGCCAAAGTGAGATGATGCTACATGGTCAATGTCTGCCATGGAGAGGGTGTTTTAAAAGCATGTAGGGAGGAGGGCGATGTACTCCTCGGTGTGTGTGTGGGGGGGGTGCGTGTGCGCACACGCATGTGTGTATGTGAGTATGGGCTGAGTTGAGAGGAGGACGCAAACAGTAATTGAATAAAGCTGTAAGCAATAACAGGAGAGGAAGGCGTGGCTGCCAGCTGACAGGAGGCAGGGCAACCCAAAACATGAACAAACAAATAACAGGCACCAGAAAAAGACAAGAGAAATAAATACAGCCACCAAGCCATGAAGCTGGGTTTGGAAAACATCCAAACCCAGTTCATGACAAAGCCCCCCTCTCAAGGGGTGGACACCAGACACCCAACAAAAGAAAAAACCTGCCCCCCCCCCCCCGGCGCAGGAACTAACACCAACTGCTCAGGGCGGGTGGTGGGGGGAACAGGCCAGGAGGGAACAAAAAACAACCCAGCTCAAAATCCACAACAAAATGAACAAAAAAATCACCCCTCACCTCCTCAAGTTCTGGAGCAAGAGGCTCAGGAGGCCGCCCAAAGTCCCAGAAACCATAGTCAGAACAATGGGGCCAGTCGGGTGGCCTGCCAGCATCCCAGGTCAGCCGAACAGCCAGGAGGAACAAGTCGAGTGGCCTGCCAGGGAAATTTGGCCACCCAACCAAAGGGCACAGTACATCGGGTGGCCAGCCTAGGTTCTTCAGCCAACAGCTCGGGAGAGGCGGCCCAGATGGCAGCTCCCCGACAGGGAGACCCACCACTGGAGAGGAGAGCCAAAGAGAGTAAGCCCCAGTGTAGGACAGAGACGAGGGAGGAGCCACTATGCTCCCAGCGGATCCAAACTGGGGGGTAGCTGCACCCACAATGGTCCCGGTCTGGGACATAGCTGCACCCACGGCAACCTCCACGGAAGGAGCAGGACCCTCGGGAACATTCAGCAAAGAGGAAAGTGCAATGACGCCTTCGGTGGTCCCGGCTAGGGACAAGACTGCACCCGTGGTGGTCCCAGCTTTGCACATAGCAGCATCCACGGGCCAAGGTTGGACCCACAGTGGGCCCCGGCTGGGCCACAGCAGCACCCGTGGTGGCTCCGGGCTGGAGCTCTGCAACACCCTCGGTAGACCAGCTGACTGGCGAGAGCACCAGACCGAGAAGGCAGTCCACCAGCAGGATACCAGCAGGGACGACGGGGATGGACCCGTGTCGGCCTTCATGGCAAAGGCCATCAGCGACCTCTGGCAGCAGACCTGGATCCTCGGAGACCTCCAGCAGTGTTGGATTCTCTCCGGAGATCCTGGGAGAGAACTCAGAAACAGCACAGAGAGAAGGGCGGTCAGGGTTGCCGGCAGCAGTGGAGCCTGGCGAGGCGAGCTTGGATGCAGTGGGTGGCTGCACCTGGCTCTCCTCCCCAAGAGCCAGGCAAGAATGCTCTAAAACTGAAAAGAGAAAGACAAAAGAGAGCACTGGCCTGAGCTCGAGCCCCACCGCCGTCCAGGACTCCGACAATCTGGGTGGCGACAGGTCATCAGGCTAAGGGGATGCTGCACCCGCAGAGGGCCCGGGTTGGGACGGAACCCCCATAGCAACCTCTAACGGTGAAGCTGGACCCAGGACAACCTCAGCAATGGGGGAGGCTGGACTCGTGACATCCGTAGGCAGTAAGCCCGGATCCACGAGAGCCTCAGACTGGAGTGGATCTTCCTCAGTGACCCTGGGATGAGACTCAGAAACAACAGAGGGAGAGACTAGGTCAGGGTCGCCATCAGCGGCGGAGCCCGGTGAAGTGAGCTCAGGTGCAGCCCTGCACCCGACTCTCCTCCCCAAGAGCCAGGCAAGATTGCTCCAATACAGAAGGGAGAGAAACAAATGAGAGCACTTGCCTGGACTCGGGCTCCACCACCACTCTGTTGATCCTGACGATGACCTCATGGGCCCGACCTCGAGGCAGTCCAGTCCAGTTTCTTCTCTGCTGCGGCAGCCACTGCAGCAGACTTGATGGTGTCAACAGTCCAAGTACTCCCAGGCCGGGTGACCCATGCCGGTGATTCTTCCAGCATGACAGCTGGGATACCACTTATCGCTGGCGCCGGAGAATGGTCCTCCAGGGCCACAAGCTCCGCCTCCATCTGATGGCTCGGTTCAGGGGCCAGCGAACTCTCAAGAGCACATGGAGAAGACACGGAGAGGAATGGTGAGGGATTATCACTTGACGCTGGTGCAGAGAACTCAAGGGACTGCAGAACCTCAGTCTCTTGACCAGGGATCAGGTAAGATAGTTTGGCAATGGTAAAAATAGAATGAGAGGAAACTTGCCTGTTTTCCTGGTCGATGATGTTTCCAGCAGTGTCTGAAGCACTTCCATCCCTCTCCGTGTCCCTGGCAGGCCTAGGTTCCTCAGTAGGTGGCAGAGAAGCCTCCCAAACAGGCACGGAGGCGAATGGAGCCGGGGGAAAAATGGTCCTACCCACACTGGCGGAAGTAAATGTTGCAGAGAAGAGGCGGCTGCCAGCGAGGCAGCTGGAGGAAAAAACAGTTCTTCAAAAGAGTTCTCCTCCAGTGAGAGAGGGGTTGCTGGCCGAGAGATGGTATTAGTCTTCGGGCGAGACCTCCGAGAATGGCGATGATGCGGAGGAGAAGGAGGCTCCAAGGTCAGAGCAGGCTTGACTTCAGGCAGGAGCTCCGGGTCCCTCGGGGAAAGCTCCTCTAACTCCAACCCCAATTCTGGGAGGAGCCACGGCTTCACCTCCAGGAGGAGCTCGGTCTCCACCAGCAACACCAGTCTGTGTTCTTCCAATTCCTCTGTGGACGGAGTGGGCCAGGGCTCTGGAGAAGGAAGCGGGTCTGTCACGGGAGAGGCTGGAGGCTTCTTATGGCATGCACGCTTCCTTTTCATAAGGGACAGCTTCGGCGTTGGGGCTTCTTCCACCGGCAGGGAGTATATGAAACTGAGCACCTCCGTAGCCTCCAAATGATTCCATAGGCTGGGGTTCGCTTCCGTAACCCATGCCACGCTGTCTCGACCCTCCGGGACCATCTCTGGGGAAAGGGAAGCCAACGTCTGTGCCAGAATGATCTCCAAAAAGGACACCGCCCGCCACTCCACTCCGTTCAGATGGCCCATGGTGCTCCAAATGACAGGTGGGTAGGAAAAATACACAGAAAGATGAAAAATAACACGCACAACTCCTCTGCTGGGCTTTCTCATTCTATGCAAAGTTGTTTTAGCACTTTTGCATAAATGAGACTGTGAAACCAAACCTAACCAGACCAAATGCATACAGTGGAACAAAAACATGCACCATGATGCAGACTTTCAGGTGTGAAGTCAGCCATTAAAGGTACTGTGGTGAACTTTTGAAAATTCTGCTTTTAGTGATACCTTATGGTCACAGAGTGAACTGTAGCCTCATGCTATGTGTCCACTAGTTCCGTCGTTTTTCCCCTTCCCATTCATTGTGTATTGGAAATGCAACAGAAAACATGTGGTTCCGGACCAGTGAAAACCGAACTGTGGTGTGCCCAGTTGCCTGTGGGTTCCCCTACAGTTCATTTGCATAAGCATTCCAATCGGTCATGATTTTTTCCATATGGTCATGCACCAGAGGCAGCACTCTCATCCTGAACTTTTAAACAAGCGTTTTTTTTTTTTTTTTTATGTCAAATAACAACAGATTAATTAACTGAACCTGCTATTTCTTTCACAAAGCAATGTTAGAAATGCTTTTTGCTGGTTTGTTTTAAATATATGGAGGCCAACAACGCCATATTATCTGGTAGCAGCCTGGAGCTGAAGACCACTTACAGATGGATCCGTCGACCAATCCAGTGAACCACACAGCTTGAGGAGAATATGGGGGGGAGAAGATGGGGGGAGGGGCAGATCTGTATGTTACCTATTGTTGTGAAGACATGAAGGAAAAATTAATAACCACTGTTTCAGACAACCCAATACTATATGACCAGTCCTTGCCATCATATAGAAACAACATACATAGGAACGATGCATGGAGAGCAGTGGAACATGGGCTCATCCAGCCAAAACTCACAAAGCAGGTGGTAAAATTTGCGATACATTGTGTGGGTTTGAAGGATTGGGTGAACCCAAAACCGGAGGTGATGATGACAAAATAGTCACCTTTTGTATACCAGCAGTATTAAAAACAGACATCAATCTGTTCATGGGTAATGACTATTCCAGCATTTCCTCCTGCATTGCCCTGACTCCACCCATTCGAGAACTCTACCGACCCTATGCCCACACCCCTTGCCCGCACTTCACCGGTTCTGGTGACCAATTCCTTCCGGAAAAAAACAGACCAGTGGACATGTAGCATCACTCCCTCCTTCACTCACTCACTCACTCACTCACTCACTCAATTTATTTCTGACAAGGTCTGTGGGTATTCATCTTTACCAAAGTAGATTGGCTGAGGATGAGATGTGCAAGAAGGCTGCAGTTTGCTTTGTGGCCACAGTGTCAATTATAGCAACGCCCCAACCCCCCCAACACCACCACACACACACTTTTTTTTTTTTTTCAGGCTAATAGAGGAACGGTTTTTGTCCCATTTCCAATAACTATTTCAGTGGAAGACATTTAATGGGGACTAGTAATGGGTTCCTGTTGACATCAGCTCAATCACCATTACATATAAGCTGTTTTCCGACCCCCTCTCTTTGTTTACCTTGTGGTCCATAATGTGTGTTTAATGACAGTATTTAATTGTCATTCAGACTTTCTGTTGTCTTCCTTACTCATTTGTGTTCAGACTGATTATGTCTTTGTTGAATATTGGCTCAGCACATGTGCTCATTAGTGAGTTGAGTTAATCAGGTACAAATCGCAATGTAACTTTGCCCTAAGTCAGTTGGCAGCCCTTGGCATCACCCAGAGAAACGGCAAGAGGGCTGAGCTGTCTAATCATGAGGTGGCTGAGTGTAAGTCGCAATGATAGCCATTGGTTTATTAGTGTGAGGATCCTTTCCCACACTTTCAAACACTCCTCTGTTATTAAAAACTAAGATGGAATACATTAAAGCAAACCAAATCAAACCTAATTTGACATTAGTAAAATTAAAGGAATAGCTTTTTTGCTACCTGTCAATGCATGTACTGTTTCACTTTTCTTGAACATTAAATGAAGCCTGATTTTTGCTTATTTTTAGCATGTCTGTCCCAATCAAATGTGCACAAAGACCAAACTCAGCTCTTTCTCCTGCAGAGTGAAATCCCTGTAAAGCACATTTAGGTGTGTCGGGGTTCATTACCAAATGTTAACTGCAGTGCAATTAAGCCTCACTTCACGACATTTCGCACAACAATCATATCTGATGACGAGTGCTATTCAAAGCTACCACCCGGCTCCATTTCGCCACTTCAAAAGTCAATCCATCATCATTTGGTAAAAGTCAAACTATGAACTCGTTCTGATGGAGCAAACTTGGTGTGCAATCTGCTTCTGTACCACCTTTCACTCGCCAGCTGTTTGATGGAGAAAAGCCCTTCTGAATTACATCCTCAAAAGTATTGGTTGATAAACTGATATAGCTCCTTTGATTTCAGTGGGTTTTAAGATTATGAGTGGATATCTAAAGAACTAAATTGAAAAAAAAATAATCTCTCCATAGACGGATGTTAAACTCATTTGCAATGGCATGAATACAAATGCTAATATTCTAAAAAGCATTCTCTTGTCTTATTAGTTTCCTTGCAGTTTATATTGCATAAAAATAACTAGAGGGCACTCAAAGAGTGCATACCTCTGCCAAGGCTGTTGTTCACCCAAACTCTGCTCTGCCACTGCATATTGGCCTCAGGCAAAAATCTTGGTGGAGATAAAAATCCATCCAGTAGTTTTTGTGAAATCCTGCTAAACCATTGCTGGGACATTGAGCCTTGGTGGAGGTATGTATTCATGGATCACCTCCAAAATGTAATGGGTTTGTGTGTAGCCCAAGAGCCACCTGTGGTGAAAATTTCATCAAACGCTGTCCAGTAGTTTTGGAGTAATGTTGCTGACACGTTGCAAGAACATAGAGCCTTGGTAGAGGTATATGCTCTCGGATCATCAGCAAAATATATTGGGTTCCTCTCTAGCCCAAAATCCGCCTCTGGTGAAAATTTCATCCGAATCCATCCTGTAGTTTTTGTGTAATCCTGCTGCACAAATAAAAACAAGTCCCTTGGCAGAGGAATGCACTCTCAGATCACCACCAAAATCTAATCATTTGTTCCCCGTGTCGTTACACACCTTCTCTGAAAATTTAATCAAAATCCATTCATAACTTTTTGAGTAATGTCGCTAATAGACAGACAAACAAACCAACCAACACCAGCAAAAACATAACCTCCTTGGCAGAAGTAATAACGCCTGTATATTCTCTTATTAAATGTTAGATCCTCTGCATCTAAAGCATGATTTTATATACCAGGGGTCAAAAATAGTTAGATTGAGGGTCAAATCCAGACCCAGATGACATCCTTTTGGAACCAAGAGCTGTAACCAACAAATTACTGGACTTTATTCAGTTTTTGCAGGGTTTATAATTTAACTGTGCCTCTTTTTGTACATTTATGGTATCCTTAAGCAGCACTTATCTGATTCGGTTTTTGGTAGTCTACATTAGACTGAACTTTGTCACTGTGACAGGAGAAACATTGTAGCATGACTGCTTCAACAAGATGAAAATAGAGTGATAGCAGAGAAATTTGGTATGTGAGTCAACGAGAATAAATCTGATTGTATGTTCTAAAAGAACAAATTGCAATATCTGGTTCTCTTTGTTGTATCTGAATGGAAAACAGAATTTATTGTTGTGACTTACTTTAGTGATTTTTTTTTCTTTCATTATTTTTTATTATATTTCATAAGTCCAAATAAAGACATGTTAACAAAAAGATGAAGTGGCCCATGCTGTGTGGACAAATGTTTAAAATATGTTCAATTACTTTAAGAACACTAAATAAAATTCAACCTAAGAGAAAAAAAAATCAGTCTTATATTCAACAATGCTTAGAAGACAGTGAGTAATTGCCTCTTTCTCTGTGTGTGAATATGACTTATGACAGAATGTTATCCAATCCTCCCACCACTTGCAAAGCCTTCACTGTAAATTAGTAATGGCTCCTGCTGGAGTCTCAAAGCTGTTGCTTCTTTGATGCCCTGTCGCCAAATATAGAGCCTGCTTATGTGTGCAGGAGCAGAAAGAAGTGGTCTGTTACCATAACCGCCACTGACCACTAGGTATAGTATAAAATGCACAGTGTGAACGGGGGCTCCACTACTGGAGCTCATCACTATTGTGACCAGTGCTCTGCTGTCATGAGGGTTGGTGATAGCGCCTCCAGGTGGTGTCATAGTGAGCTGCAGTAAGCTTGGGTTGTCTGTCCTGCAAACACCATAGCATCACAGCACCACTCACATCATGGTGTCCTTGTCATTTTCTGTCAAGAAGAATCACCACCATCGTCCAATGGCAGTAACTGTTTCCCTGCTACCTTCCACTTTAGCCTCTCAATATTTATCTTATTCATACGTTACTTAGTTGTATCAAGATAATAGTAGGCCTATATACTGTATGAATACTGCATGTACTGTAACCCACAAATATGTAAGTACACCTCCATTTAGGTTTAGGTAACAGCCAAACACAGAGGAAAAGGCAAACTGCAAAAACATTATACAGCCTGAAGACAAAGTAAGTCATGTTAAATCTAGAAGGTCTGAACATTTTTCCTTAATCATTTTCCTTTAATGAGTGAGTTTTTTGTAAGTGCTTGCACAGTTAATTCCATACTGATGGCCTGAAGCTAACATCATTATTGTCCACTTGGTTGGGATTCATTTGATTTATAAAAAGATGCAGAGTATCATCATAGGCTACTCGACTGGCGTGCTTTTTTAACCTCGTTGGCCAATTATTCCAACAGTTTCAGTAGTTCTGTAAATTTAAGGCTTGAGTTGGCTGGTCTGCCATCTCTGAATTTAGAAACTCAACTATAAACTTTTTTCAATTTTAGTAAAATGATTTTAACTGTTTGGGGGTTTTTTCGACTGAGAATAAAAAGCACCTGAACAAGAACATCCATGCACTGTGTAAAAATACAGGTATATGTAGCCATGATGATTTCATCCAAGGGCGTAACTTTGTTTCAAAATTGGGGGAGGGGGTTGAGATCTCTGCCTATATAGAGAGCCTAAGTCACGCCCCCTCCACTTCTGCATATTGGACCTTAAATCAAAAAAAAATTCTATATTGAAATGAATGGCAAGAGCAACATTATCTTTTGATCCTGATCAAATTTTGCCACAAGTTACACATATGATGTTTGTCAATTTAAAAGATAACTTTCCATATAATTAAAGTTGTCAGCTGTCATATAATAACAGAGTAATATTTAGTTTTTGTTTAAACGACAAGCGGACATCTCCCATCATCCCAAATCACTGAACACGGTTACATTTTAGTGATGTGAAAAGCACTGATTTCTCATAGCACTGACCCCTGCAATGACAGACAAGTGACTGGGATTAATTTTAAACCTTATTCATACTGCACTTCCTCTCTAGTCTGCTTTGGTCCGCTTTGAATGAGCCCGGCAAGCATGCAGCGCTGTACATGCTCACTTTTTTCATCTACCCAGGCCAAGCGGTTGACGCATGCGCACAACCATCATTTGTATTTTCACTCCCGCCCTGTAAGTAATGACAATGCATTGACGCGCCAGGATTTTCACCAACAAAGAAACACTGCTTGCTTTCTGTTGCTTGACTTCCCAGTTTTCACTCCTTTTCCACAAAGATGCTGCTGAAGTATGTACAGTATGTATGATTCATGTATGTTTATTCTCGTCTTCCGCTTCCTCGTTGTCGTCTTCGTCTACGTTGTCTTGGTATGCTGTGTCGATATCGCCACCTCGTGAATGGGACGTTCAGTCTTGCGCATGCACTTTCCAACACATTCAGGTCGTGGGTAGGCAGCGCGGTCACAAAATTTGGGCTGCACATGGCTGTCCGCAATCGAGCACTGCGGACACTAGTGGAGTAGAAGCGATGACGTAAATTTTGTCACACGAGATTACTGGTTACACGTATGCGGACAGCAGAGGTGCAGCATGAATCCAGCTTTAAGCTAGATTCTTAGCATTAAGCCTGACTCTTAGCTAAATCACTATACAGTGATAATAACAGAACGGATTTGCCTGACTGCTGCCCTCACCCTGTGTCTCTCTGTGAGGAAATCACATGAACAAAAAGAAAATGTCAATCACTTATCAGGACAAGTCTAAAATTCATTATGTCCAACAGAACATTATTATGATGATCTAGTCAGCAGTCTGTTCTCTAAGGCGCAAATTTCATTTTTTATTGTTACCTGGTCACTTGCGCCTCCTGTGCTGCCTCACTCTCCCTCTGGTCACCTGGGCCATCTCTCTCCTCCCTCTCTCCCTCTGTTATCCCTGCTGCTGTCACTTTCACATTCTTGCTCTTGACATAAAATAAGCTCAATTAATGTTCAAATGGTTTAAGTGAGGTACTTCACTGACAATTTCGGAAGATGTAATTCATGCAAAAAAATTTCCCATGCAAAAAAACTTGGAAAGATGTAAAATGTCCCCCCCCCCCCCTTCCCTCTTAATAGCATCTTAACAGTGCTATCAGCAGGTGCATTAGGTCATCTAGTTTATTTTGGTACCATGATCATAATTCTAGCCACAGAACTGAGGTTAAGTGGATGAGGCTTACACTGTGTAGCTATTCTGATGAACTAAGGACACTATGTGTGATTTAGTCAGCTAGACTTTGACAAAAGTAACAGTGATCCTTCCTGCAGAGGCATTATGAACATAGCACACCACACCTTAGGTGCATAATATTTCACTCATTAAATGATAATAAATCTGTGAAATTTGTGACAAAATCATTCTGGTATTAAAAAATTACTCTGGATTCATTACCTAGACATTTAATTTTTTACAGTGCCATTCAGTTTTCAAATTTAGGATTCAGGTATCCCCCCCCCCTTGTAAAAGGTAAATAATAAATTTACCTTTACCAAATTTACTAGAACAAAATGTACAAATTTAGGAGAAAATAATATAAATTACAAGAAAAAAGTAGCAACTTGATGACAATCAAAAAAATTATTTTAAAAAAATCTGAAATTTAAATTATTTTGCAAATATGTAAGGAAAAATGTTTATTTTCCATGACAAATTTAAGAAAAATGCTGCATTTTTGTGAGAAACTGAATTTAAGGTGAAAACAACACAGGGGAAATACTGCATATTTATACAAAAAGTAGGCAAATTTACAAGAAAAAAATGTCTCTGATTTACAAGAAAAGCTGTAAAACCATGACAAAAAAAGTTGCACACACGAAAAAGTGACATTAGAAACATCACAATGCTACATAAAACACTAACGAAATTTACTAAGGGAGAAGAAAGATTGGAGAGAACATTTGGAGAGCCAAAAGTTGGTAGTGAGGACAACTCTAACTTTAAATGGGTTTATAATACGCTTTCTCTAGGTGCAGCGCAGCGTTCTGCAGACACTCCTACTTGACAGGAAAAGCAACAGGCTGAAGGAGGTGACAAATGCTGCAAAAAAAAAAAAAAATGCTGAAAGAAGCCTTGCAGCTTTGTGGTTTTCAATTTATTTATTTTTTAAGCGTTCCCTTTATTGCAAATGGCCCCTTAAACACCAACAAACTCAAAAAGTACAGTGTTAAGTGATGAATCTTGTTATACTAGGAGCTAAATCATTATACAGTGATAATAAGCCATCAGTATCAGTGTTTGGTCACTGCCTAGTTAGTGTAATACTGTCTCCTGATTAAATAAAATTGGAACGGAAAACTAGAAATGTGATTATAAGCTCAATAATTAAATAAATAAATCAGTGATGCTGTATTGTAGTGCTTTTGAACTCATTTTAATGCGTAGAAAAGTTTATAAAAATGTTAGGAATATGAAATGCATCTATTCTTTCATTCATCTATTTGGTGTTTATTTTTTATGTAAAAATTAATTTTGGACAGTTAGCAGAATCTTTTCAGTTAACCAACCAATAATCACAGAAGAAATACTATTTTTCAACTTAACTTTTATTGAATCACACAGATAGTCAAACACGGCCATGGGTCTCAGCCGCTCAACCTGGTCCAAGACCCCGAACAAAGGAATCTCCTCCTACATGTAGCTTCTGAGTTGATGGGCATTTCCCAGCAACTCTCCAACAATACATGTCCATTGTCCATACTGGTCCAAACCGGTCTTCTCAGGTTCAAATAGCTCCCACATCCTTCTTCTCAGCATTCCAATGGCTCCAATGGCTGCAGATGTCTCCTCTCTTTTATAGCTCCTCTCCGGCCAGATGTCTCCTCTTTAGTCCTTTATGGCATCCTGTTGTTTAGCCCACGCAACCCATGCCCATATATGGAAGCAGGAAACAGAGACTAGAGCGTTTGTGTGTGTGTGTGTGTGCAACTTGTGTGTATGTGTGCATGTGTATGTGTGGAGCTTGTGTGTGTCTGGTGTGGTGTGTGTGAAAGCCCTTTGTGTAATATCTAACTAATCTTTGCTATTTATTTATTATAACATTATATATTTGTTTAGTTACTCTTTTGTGCAGTTGTGGTATTTTCACATAGGACAGAAGATCTGAAAATGATCTGCAGGGAAAATAATCAACTTCTTTTCAGAATCAGAATCAGAATCAGCTTTATTGGCCAAGTATGCACAACACATACAAGGAATTTGACTTTGGCTAAAAACTTGCTCTCGTTGTTCAGGTGGAGGATTTAAATAACATTTAAATAAGGATTCAATGACAACAGAGTATGTACAGTAAATTACAGTCTGTCTACGTTTCTATAAAAGGATGCAAATATATACAGGAATATATGCAGTTATTTACTCAGACTATCCACACTTTGCAGAAATATATGAAAAAATATACAGTCATACAGTATTTCAATGTGAACCCAGATTCAGTGATGTAATGTGAATGAAGTAAAAAGCAGTGTGAGAGTTATGTGCAATGTAAGAATGGATGAAAAGTCATGAGTACAGCAACAGGTAGGACTAGGTGAATGTTAGGAGTTCATCAGAGTGATGGCTTGAGGAAAGAAACTGTTCCTGTGACGGGTGGTTTTGACCTTCAGTGATCTATAACGACGACCAGAAGATAGTTATTATATAATTATAATATTATAATTATAATTATATAATTATAATTATATAATTAGTTAGTTATTCTTTTTCCCCAAGTATGTCTCAGGGATGTGTGAATGGATGAGGGGGTGGGAGCTATGTGGGAGTGTGTCTTAATCATGCTGCTTCTTATATGGATGCCGAGAGAAACGCAATTTCATCTTGCCTGCACTACAGTTGTATGTACAGCAATATGACAATAAAGTTTGATTTGATTTGATTTGATAGAAGTTCAAACAGTTTGTGGCCGGGGTGTGACGGGTCAGCACAGATGTTTCCCGCCCGTTTCCTGGTTATGGACCGATATAAGTTCTCAATGGAGGGTAGGTCGGTACCAATGATCCTCTCCGCAGACTTAATGAGCCGCTGCAGTCTGGTCTTGTCCTGTTTAGTGGCAGATCCAAACCAGACAGTGATGGAAAAGCAGAGGACAGATTGGATGATGGCGGTGTAGAAGACAACCAGCAGCTCCTGAGGCAAATCAAACTTCTTGAGCTGATGCAGAAAAAATAACCTCTGCTGGGCCTTTTTCCGGACACTTTTAATGTGGATATTTAAGAATAGCTGTCAGAGTAGGGCTGTCACAATAACCGCAATTATGGAATACTGTGCTATGGACAAGCCTACCGCAGAAGATAATAAGCAACCACAACAACCGCGGTATTCACTTTTTTCTTTTGTGTGTGTGTGGCTAAATCTTGTTGCTCACTTATGTGACCCTAATGATTAATAAAAAATAAAGTTGTTAAATGTTAAGTGTATTTTTATTGCCAACAGCATGTTTGCACCCAGTCCTGACGGCGGTAGCATCCAGTACAGTGGAAGCTTCCACAGCAGCGGGTGCTTGCGGCGTCAGTAACGTGTGGGGCACTCTCTCTCCAGATGGACTCCAGCAGGCAGTTAGTGGAGGAAGCGTTTGGACTCCTTACTAAATACAGCCGTGACAGTGAACACTGAAAGGGGACAAAGCGTGTTATTTCCTTCTGAGCGGCGTGTGAGCTCCAAGAGTGAAACAACTACTGCGTAGTGCATTGCTTGTTTGAACGTGATTTTTCAGACAGCGGATAAAATCCAAAAATCATGGAGACAAGAGCCATGCAGGGTCCTGTACGGAGACTGTCCTGTTTAAATAAGCTGAATGTCACTGCAGTCTCCAGTCCACACACACCGCAGTAGACTGGAGTTCCCGCCACTGCTTTATGAAAATGATCATTGTTTTTTTTTGTTGTTTTTTTTTAACAGAATCAGCAGTTCATGCCTAGTAAGACCGGAGCTCCGCACAATTGTCACACATGCACAATTGTCACACACGCACATACAGTTGACAGCGAAGCTGCAGCGAGTTTCTCACAGCTTCCATTGTTTGCCACATAAGTTATGAACTAAGTTATGAAGTTTAAATTACAAGACCACAGGGTCGTAAAAACATTTGCAATAATACCGCATATCGTGGTGTTGAGCTGTCCACTGTCACTGCAGGGGAAATTCCTCTACTGCGACAGCCCTACTTCAGAGTGACTTAAGCTGGATTCATGCTGCACCTCCGCTGTCCGCGTACGTGCAACCGGAAACCTCATGTGACGAAATTTACGTCATTGTCTCCACTCCGCTAGTGTACACGGAGCTCCACTGCAGACGATTGCGTGCAACCCAAATTTTATGACCGCGCGGCCTACCCACGATCTGAACGCATTGACAGAGCATGCGCAAGACTGAACATCCCATTCACAAGGTGACACTACCAACAAAGCATACAAAGACAAAGTAGATGAGGAAGGCAATGAGGAGGCGGAAGACAAGAATAAACATAAATGAATCCTTTTGCAGCAGCAGCAGCTTGAGCAGAGAAAAGCACTGGAAAACGGTAATTCCTCCTTTCCCTTGAAATGACGCCATTGTTGTTGCTACAAAAAAAATGTGCATCACTCTCGTGTTTAAAGCTGATGAACAAACTGCTGTGTTAGTGCATTTGCCTAGCCATAGGGCTGGGGTGAAACTACAAATAACAGTTGTGCGCATGTGTCAACTGCTTGACCTGATAGACAAAAAAAGTGAGCATGTAAAATGTTGCGTGCGCTTTGGACGAGCCCAGCGCGCATGCGGACCAAAGTGGACCAGAGGAGAAATGCAGCATGAATAAGGCTTTAGTCTGTAATCAAAAGTGGTAAAATTGCTTTTAATTGAATTTTATAATTATCAAAATCATGACATTTTAAAAATACAGAACAGTTTAAGGTTAACTTGAATTTTGTGGGAATGACAAGCAATATTTAAACATATTTATATTTAAGGACCGGTGGTCAGAGTAGATTTGTTTGTACTTGATAAATGTTCGGAGCTGATGATGAATGCTGATGCGGCGGCATGAAATAAGGCAGCGTTGGTGAAGGTTTTAAGCAGGTTTATTAAATCACACCGCCGTCACAGGATCCTCGCTCCGGTTAAGTGTGAGCAGACCAGAACGGGATCCTCAGGCTCTCAGAGAAGAGACACAGCGTGTGCGTGTCAGTAGCAGTTGCAGGAATGAGAGCATGAGTTGCAGAATCGTGCAGCATATATACCCAACAACAGACAATACATCAAAGAGCATTCACAGCAGTTGGTATGGGCATTAGCATATGAGAGACATACATAACAATAGGTAGATTGCTGGCCTCTGCTCCAGCTGCCGGACAAAGAGGTTACAAGGCACATCTACATCTCAGTAGTGCAGCGGAAAAAACCAGGGGTAGCGAGCTGTCTGTCCTTAGTCTGTTGTGGGGGCTTTCCCAAACCCGCCACACTGAAACACTCTAACAGTTGATGAACAAATCCATTCTGATCATGATTAATACAATGTAAAGACCAAATTTGCATGAGAAGAGCTAATCATCTCTCAGATCAGTTAAATCCTACTAGGCAGCACAGTTATTCAGTGGTGTAACTAGCAAACTAGCAACCAGCTACAATATCCCACTAAAGTGAGTACACCCCTCACATTTTTGTAAATATTTTATTATATCTTTTCATGGGACAACACTGAAGATATGACACTTTGATACAATGTAAAGTAGCCAGTGTACAGCATGTATAACAGTCTAAATTTGCTGTCCCCTCAAAATAACTTAACACACAGCCATTAATGTCTAAACCGCTGGCAACAAAAGTGAGTACGCTCCTAGTGAAAATGTTCAAATTGTGCTCAATTAGCCATTTTACCTTCCTGGTGTCGTGTGACTCGTTAGTGTTACAAGGTCTCAGGTGTGAATGGGGAGTAGGTGTGTTAAATTTGGTGTTATCACTCTCACATTCTCTCATACTGATCACTGGAAGTTCAACATGACACTTCATGGCAAAGAACTCTCTGAGGATCTGAAAAAAGAATTATTGCTCTACATAAAGATGGCCTAGGCTACAAGAAGACTGCCAACACCCTGAAACTGAGGTGCAGCACGGTGGCCAAGACCATACAGCGGTTTAATGGGACAGGTTACATTCAGATCAGGCTTCGCCATGGTCGACCAAAGAAGTTGAGTGCATATTGTCAGCATCAAATCTAGAGGTTGTCTTTTGAAAATAGACGTATGAGTGCTGCCAGCATTGCTGCAGAGGTTGATGGGGTGGGGGGTCAGCCTGTCAGTGCTCAGACCATGCGCCGTACACTGCATCTAATTGGTCTGCATGGCTGTCGTCACAGAGGGAAGCCCCTTTTAAAGATGATGCACAAGAAGGCCTGCAAACAGCTTGCTGAAGACAAGCAGACTAAGGACATGGATTACTGGAATCATGTCCTGTGGTCTGATGAGACCAAGATAAACTTATTTGATTCAGATGGTGTCAAGCATGTATGGTGGCAACCAGGTGAGGAGTACAAAGACAAGTGTGTCTTGCCTACAGTCAAGCATGGTGGTGAGAGTGTCATGGTTTGGAGCTGCATGAGTGCTGCCAGCACTGGGGAGCTACAGTTCATTGAGGGAACCATGAATGCTCTGAAGCAGAGCATGATCCCCTCCCTTTGGAAAGTGGGCCACAGGGCAGTATTCCAACATGATAACGACCCCAAACACACCTCCAAGACAACCACTGCCTTGCTAAAGAAACTGAGGGTAAAGGTGATGGACTGGCCAAGCAGGTCTCCAGACCTAAACCCTATTGAGCATCTGTGGGGCCTCCTCAAACTGAAGGTGGAGGAGCACAAGGTCTCAAACACCATGATTTCGTCATGGAGGAGTGGAAGAGAATTCCAGTGGCAACCTGTGAAGCTCTAGTGAACGCCATGCCCAAGAGAGATAAGGCAGTGCTGGAAAATCATGGTAGCCACACAAAATATTGACACTTTGGGCACAATGTGGACATTTTCACAAGGGGTGCACTGTAGAGAAAGGAAGTAGGCAAGGCAACGAGCTGGACGACACAGAAACTTTATTCTTTTTCCAACATAACGTACAGCAAAAGCGATCCCGGGTCTCTGTGCATTCCTCTTTTGTATTTTTAATACCATGCATTGAGACCCGGAACTTCCAACTATCATACTTTGTGTTTAGAACAAAGCCTGTGTGACACAATAACATGACATAATGCCAGCGCCGCTCTCACACCCTTCTTCTTCCAGCGGCTCTGGCATTTACTCCTCTCCCCGGGGGGCGCATAGTCCTTAGTGTCCCGTCTGATACCCACCGGTGACACCTCCTCTTTTGGTCCATTGTTCCCCACTTCTCCAGCTGCCTTCTCTCTGGGTGGAGAAATCCCACACCATGCCCACACACAGCACCCCCCCTCCCCCCGAACACCCAGAAAGGGCACTAACCCCCCCTGTCCTTTGGGCTTGAGCCGGCGCCCATAGCGGCTGTAGCGGGGAGTCGTCGATCCAGTCAAACCACCCTGCTGGTGGGGTGTACACATCAGTCTGTGGAGGGAAAAAGGAAGGGGAAGGTCCCTGCCGAGGGATCACCAACTTGCGAAGCCACCAACGGTGGGCATCCACAATGGGGAGCTTGGGCCAACACCATCTGCTCTTCTGCCAACACAAAAGCGGGCTTCAGTTTGTCGATGCAGCCGGTCTCCCTACATCCCCCCGAGTCTAACACAAAATGCTTCGCCCCAGGTTCCAACACCCTGAAGGGTCCGTCGTACGGTGGGCGCTGCAGGGTCCGGTGCACATTGTGCCTGACAAAAACAAAACTGGCGTTTTGCAAGCTTTTTGGGATGAAGGTGCGTTGCAAACAATGGTGGCCCGAGCCCAGTACATTAAGTGACATATTATTCGGCCCAGGAAACACGCACGCAGGCTCAGGCAGATTTGAAAGCTTTATTAATAAACAATGTGACGTGTATGGATGCGTGTGTGAGAGATAAGTATGTACTGTGGGTGGAGGATGCAGGTCAGGACAGAGCAGCACGCCGTGCGGCCAGGCAACCCTATGAGTGAGAGGAGAACAGGGGTTAGCTGGGCAACCACACAGGAGAGTAACAAGGTTCTGTGCTTACTTGTAGTACTGCGGTGGCTGGCGTTGGCAAGGTCCCAAGCCTGGGAGACAGCATCCTGCTGTGCGTCCGAGAAGAAGCGGCGAGGCAGAGGAGCGGCGAGATGAAGGGGAGAGTATCCGCCGCCGGGAGGTCCACCTGTGCACAGGGGAAGGCTGACAGGAAAAGGTAAGACAGTAATGGACAGCTTACGTGCCGTGATGAGGAGTCAGCAGGCCTGGAGGGTAGGATGCTGCTGAGGGTTTGAGTACGCAGGGAGACAGACGGCTCCAGGCTGCAGCTCAGGGCGAGATGGAATAAATAGCTGTGCACTAATGAGGTGCAGGTGTGCGCGCAGCTGAGGTGGATGCCCGTGAGCGGCGGGTGATGATAGTACCCCCCCCCCCCCACCACCAGCGCCTCCTGGCACTGGCTTACCTGGGTGCGTCCGATGAAACTCCGCGATGAGGTCCCGATCCAACACCCACGAAGAGTGCACCCAGGTTCTCCACTCCGGACCATAACCTTCCCAGTCCACCAGATATTGCAGCCCACGACCTCTGCGCCTGGAGTCCAGGATGGCAGTAACACCCCACGCCGGGTCACCATCAATCATCCTAGGCGCAGGAGGAGACCTAGGAGGGGGCAGAGTGGATTGGAAAGGACAGGTTTGATTTTAGATATGTGGAAAGTGGGACACACACGCAGGGAGGGGGGGAGGGCCAAACGCACAGCCACCGGGTTGATGATCTTTGAAATCACGAAGGGGCCGAGGAATTGCGGCACCAACTTCCTCTTCTCACCCTTAAGGTTAATGTCCTGGGACGAGAGCCAAACCCACTGACCCACCTGGTAGACAGGAGCCGGTCTTCTGTGGCGATTGGCGGTGGAGCTGTTGCAGGCCGCTGTGCATAAAAGCGTGTTTCTTGTCTTGGTCCACACACTCCAGCAGCACCTCATGTGCGCCTGGACCGAAGGGACAGCTAACTCACCCTCCTGCTTGGGGAACATGGGGGGATCGTACCCCAAGGACGATTCGAAAGGCGACACACCAGTAGCAGAGGATCGGGCCGAGTTATGGGCGTATTCCACCCAGGTCAGGTAGGAGCTCCAGGATGAAGGATTTGAGGATGTCACGCAGTGCAGGGCGGCCTCCAACTCCTGATTCGTGCGCTCGCACTGCCCGTTAGACTGGGGGTGGTGACCAGAGGAGAGACTAACCGCGGCCCCCAAAGCGTTGCAAAAGCACCTCCAAACCTGGGAGACAAACTGCGGGCCCCGGTCCGAGACCACGTCCAGCGGGATCCCATGCAGCCTGACGACATGTTGGACCAGAAGGTCGGCCGTCTCACGTGCCAAAGGGAGACTCTGAAGAGGCACAAATTGGGCGGCTATGAAAAATCTGTCCACAATCGTCAGGACCGTGTCAAAGGTGTTAGAGATGGGGAGACTGGTGACAAAGTCTAGGGCGATGTGTGACCAGGGCCTGCCCGGGACTGGCAGGGGCTGGAGTAGACCCGCAGGTGAAGAGTTCTGGGATTTGCTGGTAGCGCACTGGGGACAGGCCCGGACATAATTGGTCACGTCCTTTTGGAGACCCGGTCACCAAAACGAGCGTTGCAGCAAACTCACCAGGCGGGTGATGCCAGGGTGGCAGGAGAGCTTGGAGGTATGGGCCCAGTGGATCACTTCTCCTCGAACCACCGAAGGAAGAAAGAGCCTCCCCTCTGGCCCCCCGCCAGAATCCGGCTCCGTCTCCTGAGCCCTCAGAATCTTGTCCTTGATGGACCAGGAAATCGCCCCCACGACACACGAGTTGGGCAGAATGGTGTGTTCAGATTTCTCCGGGTCCTCAGGGGCAAACTGTCTGGACAGGACGTCGGGCAACCCATTCTTCGAGCCTGGATGGTATGTGATGGTGAATTGGAAACGAGCAAAAAATAGAGACCAGCGCACCTGGCGGGCATTCAGGCGCCTCGCTGACCTCAAGTACTTGAGGTTTTTATGGTCCGTCCAGACCACAAAAGGCTGGGCTGCCCCCTCTAACCAGTGGCGCCACTCCTACAGCGCGAGCTTGACAGCGAGGAGCTCCCTGTCGCGACGTCATAATTGCGTTCCGCCGCCGATAGCCGCCGGGAGAAGAAGGCGCAGGGCCACTTGACACCATCCACCGGCGAGCGCTGGGAGAGCACCGCCCCCACCCCCGTGTCGGATGCATCGACCTCCACCAGACACTGAAGCGCGGGATCAACCAGGGTCAGGACCCGGGAGGACGAGAACTCCGCCTGGAGAGTCTTGAATTCAATTCAACTTTATTTATATAACGCCATTTCACAACAACAGTCATCTCATAGCACTATCAACTGTAGGGGGAACCCCCACAGTTGCAGAAAGACCCCAGCAATCAGGCGATCCCCTGTGAGCAAGCACTTGGCGACGGTGGAGAGGAAAAACTCCCTTTTAACAGGAAGAAACCTCCAGCAGAACCAGGCTCAGGGAGGGGCAGTCATCTGCTGCAACTGGCTGGGGGGTGAGGGGATAGAGAAGAAGAAAAGAACAGACATGTAGAGAGCAAACAGCACGATGGGGACTCAATCTATGGGAGAGAACAAACAAATGTTAATGACCAGCAAAAAAAATATTTCATTGAGAGTGAGAAAAGGAGTGAGGCCCAGTGCATTACTGGAGGTCCCCCGGCTGACTAAACCTATTAGCAGCATAACTAAGGGAGGGTTCAGAAACACATGATCCCTCCCTAGTTGTAGGCTATATCAAAAAGGTAGGTTTTAGCCCTATTCTTAAAAACAGAGATCGAGTCTGACTCCCGAATCCAGATTGGCAGCTGATTCCACAGGAGAGGAGCTTGATAACTGAAGGCTCTGCCTCCCAATGTACTTTTGGAGATTCTAGGTATTACAAGTAATCCTGCATTTTGGGAGCGTAGTGCTCTGTTAGGATAATACGGTAGTATCAGATCTTTTAAATAAAAAGGAGCCTGATTGTTTAGAGCTTTGTAAGTAAGAAGAAGGATTTTAAACTTAATTCTAAACTCTATGGGAAGCCAATGAAGGGAGGCCAGAACCGGAGAGATATGATCTCTCTTTCTAGTACCCGTTAAAACTCTTGCTGCAGCATTTTGGATCAGCTGAAGACTTTTTAAAGATGTTTTAGGACAACCTGATAATAAGGAATTACAATAATCTCGAGCTAACAAAAGCGTGGATCAGTTTCTCAGCATCACTCTGAGATAAGATGCTCCTAATCTTGGCAATATTACGCAAATGATAGAAGGCAGTCTTAGAAACAAATTTAATATGTGAATTGAAGGACAAATCCTGATCAAAAATAACTCCAAGGTTCCTCACAGAGCGATTAAGAGAAAGAGTAACCGCATCCAAACTGAAAGTTTGATTTGGAAAGGAATTTCTAAGGTTTTTTGGACCAACAAGAATGACTTCAGTCTTATCTGAATTTAATAGCAGGAAATTACAAGTCATCCAAGCTTTGATTTCCTTAAGACAGGCTTCTAACTTGGCTAATTGATTACTATCATCTGGCTTCATTGACAGGTATAATTGTGTGTCATCAGCATAACAATGAAAATGTATACAGTGCTTTCTAATAATGTTGCCTAACGGAAGCATATATAAACTAAAAAGAGTAGGGCCTAGCACAGATCCCTGTGGAACTCCATGACTGAGCTTTGAGTTGAAAGAAAACTCATTATTTACATGAACAAACTGGAACCTATCAGATAAATAAGATCTAAACCACTGCAACGAAGTTCCATTAAGTCCAAAATAGTGTTCTAATCTATCATGTAGAATATTATGATCGATAGTATCAAAAGCTGCACTAAGGTCTAAAAGGACAAGTACAGAAACTAGTCCATTATCAGATGCAATGAGGAGGTCGTTAGTGACCTTCACTAAGGCTGCTTCAGTACTATGATGGATTCTAAACCCAGACTGAAACTCTTCAAGTAAACCATTTCCCTGTAGGTGGTCAAATGATTGCGTAGCAACAACTCTAAGATTTTTGAAATGAAAGGGAGATTAGAGATTGGTCTATAGTTAGCTAAAGCTCCTGGATCTAGCGTTGGCTTTTTGAGTAAGGGTTTAATTACTGCCGTTTTAAAAGCCTGCGGTACATGGCCTAAAGTTAATGAAGAATTGATTATATGAAGAATAAGGCTCCCAATAAGTGGGAAGACTTCTTTAAATAACCTGGTAGGAATAGGGTCTAAAAGACAAGTTGAAGGTTTGGATGAGGAAACTATTTTGTCTAACTCACAAAGGTCGATTGGAGTAAACTCATCAAGACAGACATCAATAGAAGGAGTTGTAGTAGTTACAGTATTTAAGTTAACTGTGGGAAGAATCTGATTGATTTTATCTCTGATGGATGAAATTTTATCATTGAAAAAGTTCATAAAGTCCTGACTAGTAAGCTCTAAGGGAATGCTAGGATTGACAGAGTCCTGACTCTTTGTCAACCTGGCTACAGTACTGAAAAGAAACCTGGGATTATTCTTGTTCTCTTCTATTAATGCAGAGTAATAACTCGTTCTAGCTTTTCTAAGAGATTTTTTATAAATTAAAAGATGATTTCTCCAAGCTAAATAGATTTCATCTAAATTAGTGGAGCACCATTTTCTTTCTAATTGACGAGTCTTCTGTTTTAAGCTACGAGTTTCTTTTTTTTGTAATTTGAATTTTATTGGGTTTTCAATTTAGAAAATAAAACAGAAACAAACAAACAAAAAAACAAACAAAACAAAAACAAGTATACCCAGTGAGAGGATAAAACATTCCATTTCCACCCTAATACTCTTAAGATGATTAGCTTAATCTACTACACCTATAAAGGTAAGATAGGATCCCCACTTATTATAGAAGCTGTCCATCCTGTCCAGAAGTTTATATGAAAGGCGTTCTAGTGCAGCAAGCTTGCCCAACTCCCTGAGCCATTGAGCTACGGGTGGGGCAGAGGAAGATTTCCAGTAAAAAGTGATCAACTTTCGGCCCAGCATCAAAGCAGTCTGGATCCACTCGGCATCAGAGATTGGGTCCTGAATCATTGATGGATCCCCAAGGACAAAAAGTCTCTGAGTAAATGGCACTTCTTGCTTAACAATTGTCATAATATGTCTATGGATCTGCAACCAAAAGTCCTGTATTACCGGACAACTCCAGATCATATGGATTAATGTCCCCTCCCCCTGTAGACATCTCCAGCAGCTTGAAGAGTGAATGAGATTCGCTCTCAACATTTTACGAGGTGTCCAGTAAAATCGATTCAAAATTTTAAATTGAACAAGTCTGGTTTTCAATTCCCTAGACACTTTCTTCCCATTCTTTAAAATATTTGCCCATTCAACATCAGTAAATTGTGAATTCAGATCTTTTTCCCCATACGTGTTTAAGGAATGTAGAATCTTTATTTGAGCTCTTAAGGAGCATTAAATAGAAATTTGAGGCCTTAGATCTTTTGCCACAGGAACTCAAAGCCTGGATGAGCCAATCTACATCAGGAGGAGGGGTAGTTGTAGATCCAAAGACTTGACACAGCAGATGTCGAAGTTGTAAATATTTCCAAAACTGATTCTGTGGTAGTCCATACTGTGCCCGTAGAACATCAAATGATTTGAGAGCTCCCCCTTCATATAGATCTTTTAACATCAAGATGTCCTTTTTCACCCAGATTTTCCACATAAATGGGGATTTTCCAATATGGAGACTTGGGTTAAGCCAAATAGAAGCCATAGAATGAAGATGAGAGCTAAACTCTAGTATAGAAGCAACTCTCTTCCAAACGTATTGTAAAAAGGATATAATAGGATGCGACTGAAATTCAGAAGACAGTTTAATTGTGATTAGATGTACTAGGGGAAGAGGGCTGCTCAAATAACTCTCCAAATAAAACCAAGGGGGAGCTCTCTCAGGAGGGAGAGCCCAATGAATCAAATGTCTAAGACTAAAAGCGTAATGATATAAAACCAAATTTGGGACCCCCAAACCTCCTGAATCTATAGACTTCTGCAATCTTTTCAACTTTAATCTAGGGCGCTTACCATTCCATAAAAACTTATTGCACAACCTATCAAATTGTCGAAAGTAACCAACTGGGATCCTAAGAGGAAGAGATTGCAGAAGGTAATTAAATCGGGGTGCACAAATCATCTTAATAACATTGACCTTGCCCCAGAGAGACAAAAAAAGAGGTGACCACCTTTCTATGTCTATTTTAAATTTTTCAAGCAAGGGTTCAAAATTAATCTGAATCAGATCTGATAAAGTGTGAGGAAACAGGATGCCAAGATATTTAATTCCTAATTTTGGCCAAGAGAAGCCTATATTTTGACCAAATGTAAACAGTGTTTTAGGGCAATAAGATGTTAGAGGGAGAATTTCTGATTTTATCCAGTTAACTCTATAACCAGACAAACGTGAAAATTGGTTAATAATTTTAAGGAGAGCTGGAATTGATTTTTGAGGTTGTGTAATCAGTACCAATGCATCATCAGCATACAACATTATCTTATGGGTACTGCCATGGACCTGAATACCTGGAAAATTGCCGTCTTTGCGGATAGCAACAGCTAATGGTTCTAATGCCAAAGCAAAAAGTAAGGGACTTAAAGGGGAGCCCTGGCGCGTACCCCTATAAAGTCTAAAAGACTGTGATGTAACTCGATTTGATATCACTGAAGCTCTAGGTTCATTATATAGTAATTTAATCCAAGAAAGAAACTTTGAACCAAAACCAAAAGTCTCTAGAGTTGCAAAGAGATACTGCCACTCAACCCTGTCAAATGCTTTTTCAGCATCCAGGGAGAGGGCTGCCATTGGAGAGAGGTGTGCAAGTGAGGGATCATTTTGAACTAACCATATGATATCAATAAATTGCCTAATATTGTCTGCTGCACCCCTGGAACGAATAAAACCCACCTGATCAGGATTTACAAGAGATATCATTACTTTATCTAATCTTAATGCCAAAATTTTGGAGAGAATTTTACAGTCACAGTTTATAAGACTAATTGGTCTATAATTCTTACATTCTAACGGATCTTTATTGCTTTTTAAAATAAGCGAAATGAAAGCCTCTGTTAAAGAAGGGGGCAAACGGCCTTGTTCAAAAGATTCCGCAAACATTTCTAAAAGTAAAGGAGAAAGCTCATCAACACAGGCCTTGTAAAATTCTGCAGTGAATCCGTCAGGGCCCGGTGCCTTTCCAGTCGGGAAGCTCTTAATCACTTTCACAATTTCCTCTTTAGTAATTGGGGCGTCAAGTAAGTCTATTTGTTCCTTCGTTAGGGAGGGCAAAGATAGGGATGATAAAAATGCATAGATCTCTTGAGATCCAGCCTCCATTTCAGAAGAATAAAGCGAGGTGTAAAATTCTCTGAAAGCACCATTAATTTCATTTAAGTCTGACACCAGAGTACCATCCTGTGTCCTAATAGCAGATATAGTACACTGAGCTTCTTTCATTTTAATATATCTAGCCAGCATTTTGCCAGCTTTATCCCCCTCCTCAAATTGTTTGTGCCTAAGACGAAATAGGGAAAATTCAACTTTTTGTTAGAATTGAATTCAGCTCATACTTAAGCTTCAGAAGAGGTGACAAATTTACTAAATTCGTCTGGTGCAGCAGGTGTTTACACTGCTTGAACGCCGCTCTCATCTCGGATACTTGTCTGGAATAATCCGGGAAAATCATGATGTGATGACCATTCCAATCCAGCTTTCCCATCCTGCGCGCTGCCTCCACAATACGCTCCCTATCCTGGAAGCGCAGAAGTCGAATCAGGATAGCCCTGGGTGGCTGCCCGTCAGGTCTGCGTCCGGCGAGGCTCCGATGCGCATGGTCAATTTCCAGCCCTCCAGGGAACTCCATTTTCAGCAGATGTGGGATAGCTTTGCGCATGAAGGTAAGGGCATCTGATTTTTCACAATTTTCTGGAAAGCCGACAAAGCGTAGATTGTTTCGGCGTGATCTATTTTCCAAATCGTCCAGCTTCAAAAGTAAATCTTCTACCTGCGTCTGGGTTGCGGGGGGATTAGCATCCAGAGCTGTATTAGCATCCTCAAGAAAAGCGATGCGAGACTCCACATCTCCCAGCCGGGTAGCTAACTCCGTTAGCTTGGTGTCAACCACCCTCATTGACGCCTCAATAGAGTTGAGTTTGGCGTCTTGCCTCTCCGATATTTCCTTCAACAGTGCAAAGATCTTAGAGATGTCCTCCGCCATTTGGTCTTTGGCAACACCTGCACCTGTTGAAGGTGACGGAGAGGGAGGAGGGCTCGATGTGGTATCACCAGCTCTAGCCAGATTTTCCTTGCTAGCACCGGCTTTGGGGCGAAGATTAATTTTCTGCTGTTGCGTTGGCATACTAATCCTGTTCTCCACGAATCCAGTCTCAATGTAAAGTGTAGTAGTAAAATATAATTTCAGCTGAGGAAACAAGAGAAAAACGCCCTTGTAGAAGAAAAAAAAAGGCTGTCTGCACTGCGGTGCTCCTCACCTAAGCAGCCATCTTCACTGCCCGCGTCTCCCAGACGGAACCCCTCCCACGGCAAAAAAGCTACGAGTTTCTGTGTTGAACCAAGGAGTTAGAAATCTCTGATTAGACTTTTTCTTTTTTAAGGGGGCCACCAAGTCTAGAGTCTGATGCAGAGAAGCTGAAACACTATCCACCATGTTATCAATTACAGAAGGAGCAAGCTGTCTATAGCTTATTTCCGTTGTGTTGACACATGGCATAGAGGAAACAATCTGCATAAATTTGGTAACAGCATCATCTGAGAGGCATCTACTGTAATAATATTTTTCTTTAGGAGCCAAATAGTCAGAAATAGTAAAATCAAAGGTTAACAGACAATGGTCTGACAGTACAGGGTTATGAGAAGACACTACAAGATTTTCTATTTCTATGCCATATGTCAGAACAAGGTCCAATGTATGGTGGAGGTAATGAGTAGAATTTCCTACTTTCTGAGAAAACCCAATCGAGTCTAATATTGAATTAAATGCCACATTAAGGCAGTCACTATCTACATCCACATGTATATTAAAGTCCCCTACTATAATTATTCTATCAGATTTCAGCACTAAATCAGCTAAGAAATCAGCAAATTCGGATAAAAATTCTGAGTAGGTTGATGGGGGACGATAAACCATGGCAAATAAAATTGGGTTTAACCTAAAATTGCTAAAGTGCCCAATACTGAGGACCAGGCCCTCAAAGGAATTATAACATGTTTTTTGCTTTACATTAACTAGTAATTTGGAATGGTAAATTGTTGCTACTCCTCCTCCACGACCAGAACTTCTGGGATTTTGACAGTTTAAATAACCAGAGGGAGTTGATTCATTTAAACCAACATAATCCTCTTGCCCTAACCAAGTCTCTGTAAGGGAAATTAAATCAATCTGATGATCAATTAACAGATCATGGACTAACAGAGACTTGGGAGTTAGAGACCTAATATTTAATAAACCACATTTAATTTTTAAATTATGAGGAGGAACAGAGGCCAATTCATTCAGTTTAGAGGCTTTATGTTTGAGTTTTACCAATATTTTGCTTTATCACTTTGGGATGCTTATGCATTATATTTTTATTTACTTTGGAGGGAGCAGACAACGATTCTCTGATGGGGAAGTCAGGGGCTAAGCTGAGGGGTGGCGGATGAAGAGGAGCTGCAGAGAGGCGTGTAAGACTGCGACTCTGCTTCCTGGTCCCAACTCTGAGTAGTCAGGGTTTTGGAAATTTGGATAAAAAAGATGCCAGATTGTTAGATAAATGAGAAGCACCATCCAAAGTGGGATGAATGCTGTCTCGTCTCATAAGACCAGGTTTTCCCCAAAAAGAGCTCCAATTGTCAATGTAGCCCACGTCATTTTTGACGGCAGTGGCCGCATTTTTGACGCAGTGGCCGCTTCCTCTGACCACTGGAAGGGCACCTTCGATGACGTGAGGCGGGTCAGGGGGGTGACAATGGCGCCGAAGTTGGGAATGAAGCGCCGGTAGAAGTTTGCAAACCCAATAAACTGCTGCACCTGCTTCCTGGAGGTAGGCATGGGCCACTCGACCACCGCTTTAACCTTAGCGGGGTCGGGGAGGATCTGGTTGTGTGAGATAACGAACCCCAGGAAGGAGGTGGTCCGGGCGTAGAATTCGCACTTCTCTGCTTTGATGTACAGGCGATTCTCCAGCAGCCGTTGCAGGACCCGCCTCACCTGGACCTGGTGCTCCTCCCGTGACTTGGAGAAGATGAGTATGTCATCAAGATATACAAAGATGAATACTCCCAGGAAGTCCCGAAGAACGTCATTAATGAGACGCTGGAAAACGGCAGGTGCATTGGTGAGCCCGAACGGCATCACAAGATATTCGAAGTGGCCGCTGGGCGTCCTAAAGGCCGTCTTCCATTCGTCTCCCTCCCGGATCCTAACAAGATGGTAAGCGCTGCGGAAGTCAAGCTTGGTGAACCAGGTCGCCCCCTGGAGGGAGTGGAAGACGGTGTCCATAAGTGGTAATGTGTAGCGGTCCTTGATGGTGATGTCGTTCAATGCTCTGAAGTCGATACAGGGGCGTAGGGACCCGTCCTTCTTTGCCACGAAGAAGAAACCCGCGCCAAGCGGGGACGAGGAGGGGCAGATGATCCCAGCGCTGAGCGACTCCTTAATATAGGTGTCCATCGCCTCGCGTTCTGGCGCAGAGAGACTGTACAGATGGCCAGAAGGCAGGGGGGGCCCCGGGCGGATGTTAATCGCACAGTCATATGGTCGATGCGGAGGAAGGGACAAGGCTCTGGACTTGCTGAACGCTACCCCCAAGTCGTGGAACTCCTGCGGCACTAGAGTCAGGTCTGGGGGCTCAGAGACCGGCGCTGGCGGAGAGGAGGACGGAGCACAAGCCGCCGACTGGAGGCAGGTGCCCAGGCAGAAGGTGCTCCAGGACAGGACGCTGCCGGTTCTCCAATCCAGGACAGGGTTATGCAGCCACAGCCAGGGGTAACCCAGAATGACTCGGTCCGGCGAGGAGGGCAGGACATAAAGGGTCAGATCCTCCCGGTGGTTGCCGGAGACGATGATGGGGACTGGCTTAGTGCGATGCGTCACTGTTCCCAGGGAAGAGCGAGAGAGAGTGACCAAGTTTAGGGGGGTAGGCAGCGGTTGGCAGGGTATGCCCAAATGGGTTGCCAGGCTTCTAGAGATAAAACTCTGCTCTGCCCCATAATCCACCAGTGCGTGTGTGGAATGCCCAGTGGAATTGTGGCAGAAGCGTATGGGCAATGTGCATGATGATAGGGGATTTGGCCGGTTAGAGTCTGCGAGGCCCCCTACAGTGACTCGCGGACCTCCCCGTTTGGCTTAACCAGGCACAGCTCCACGGGATGCTGGTCATCTCCACAATGCATGCAGAGACCCCGTTCCCGCCGGCGTTGTCTCTCCGCAAGAGGGAGCCTAGTGCGCCCGATCGCCATGGCCTCTGGTTCATCGGCGGACTCCAGAGCCGGTAACACCAGGGGGCGAGACTGAGCTGGGCGGAGGGAAGCTCCGCGCGAGCGGCTGACAGACTTCTGCTCCGCAGCCCGCTCACGTAGCCTGTTTTCCAGGCTAATGGTGAGCAAGATCAGCTCAGAGAGCCGCCCTGGGACATCCTGACCGGCTAGCTCATCCCTCAGACCAGAACTGAGGCTACGGAGGAAGATACTGCAGAGAGAAGCCTCTCCCCAGCCCACCTCCTCCGCTGCCACCCGGAAGTTGACAGCATATTCCGCCGCTGACCGACCTCCCTGTTGGAGACTAAGAAGCTGATCAGCGAGGACATTGTCAAGACGGGAATGTTCAAAGACCTCTAAAAAGTCCCGCACGAACCAGTCATAAGAGAGGTTTGCGTAGCTGGGCTTCGTCATTACGGCGTAGGCCCAAGTTAACGCTCGCCCCTCCAGGAGATTAGCCATGTACCCAATTCGGCTATGGTCTGAGGGGAAATCCCCGGGAACGCGCTGAAACACCGACTCACACTGCAGGATAAACCCTTTCGCTCCACCGAGTTTCCCGTTGAAGCGAGCGGGGGTTGGAATGGGTGTGAGACGGGTTGGCGCTCCCGAGCTTGGCTGGCCAGCCGAGGAGGCGACCGGAGCCGCAGCACCGAGAGGACCCGGAGGGAAAGCCTGCGGAGGGTCCAAGCGGTCTAACCGGTTAGTAATTGTGGTTAACTGATTTAGTATAACCTGTTGTTGGTGTGCTAACATATCCACCCGAGCCTCAAGGGTGGAAAAGCGGCGTGCGAGCCCGCTGTCCGCTGGGCCGCTTTGCTGGAGCCGTACTGACATATTATTCGGCCCAGGAAACACGCACGCAGGCTCAGGCAGATTTGAAAGCTTTATTAATAAACAATGTGACGTGTATGGATGCGTGTGTGAGATAAGTATGTACTGTGTGTGGAGGAGGCAGGTCAGGACAGAGCAGCACGCCGTGCGGCCAGGAAACCCTATGAGTGAGAGGAGAACAGGGGTTAGCTGGGCAACCACACAGGAGAGTAACAAGGTTCTGTGCTTACTTGTAGTACTGCGGTGGCTGGCGTTGGCAAGGTCCCAAGCCTGGGAGACAGCGTCCTGCTGTGCGTCCGAGAAGAAGTGGCGAGGCAGAGGAGCGGCGAGACGAAGGGGAGAGTGTCCGCCACCGGGAGGTCCACCTGTGCACAGGGGAAGGCTGACAGGAAAAGGTAAGACAGTAATGGACAGCTTACGTGCCGTGATGAGGAGTCAGCAGGCCTGGAGGGTAGGATGCTGCTGAGGGTTTGAGTACACAGGGAGACAGACGGCTCCAGGCTGCAGCTCAGGGCGAGATGGAATAAATAGCTGCCCACTAACGAGGTGCAGGTGTGCGCGCAGCTGAGGTGGATGCCCGTGAGCGGCGGGTGATGACATTAAGAGCCTCCATACTGTGCAAAAATTGCATGGGTGGATCTGCCTCGGGTGCGGGATTTTCCAGTAAAAACTCTCCAGGGATCCACAGCAGCTGAGAAAAAACTAGTTCTGCCGGGGAGGCTGCCAAATACTCCTTAGGTGCTGAGCGCAACCCTAAAAAGAACCCAGGGCAGGTGGTCAACCCAATTTGATTTTTGATTTTTTGATTTTTGATTTGATTTTGTATACTTTATTGATCCCCAGAGGGGAAATTGAGGGCATCCACCTGGATGGATGAAGCAGCCACGGTACGGCGCTATCCCTTAACCATTCACACACACATTCACACCTAGGGCCACTTTAGAGTCTCCAATTAACCTAACCTGCATGTTTTTGGCCTGTGGGAGGAAACCGGAGAAATCCCGGAGTAAACCCACGCAGATATGGGGAGAACATGCAAACTCCACATGGATCACTGTTGATCAGGCGCTAGGATCAAACCAGGGATCCCATGGCCAAGGGTGAGTTGCTGTGCTGGCGCAGTGCTAATCACTGCGCCACCGCACCACCCAATTTGCATCCGTGAGTGAAGCTCTGAGTGCTGCTTTAAGCAACCTATGAAAACGCTCACGTAACCTGTTAGCATGGGGGTTGTATGCGTTAGTGCGGTGAATTTTGACCCCCAGGCTCTGGGCCATCGCAGACCAGAGTTCAAAAACGAATTGTGGACCCCTGTTGGAAGTGATGTCCGACGGGGATCCAAACCATGTAACACAAGCTGACAAAAAGCATGAGTCACTTCTGCGGACATGGCCACTTCAGGCCAGCACGTGGTGTGGTCCACGATTGTTAAAAGGTGCGTGAAACCTTGCAACGGTGGGAGGGGTCCCACCAAATCCACGTAGACGTGGTCGAACCTCGTTGCCGGGATTTGGAACAGCTCGAGGGGGGCTCTGGTGTGCTTGTGTACTTTGGCCCGCAGGCACGCAACGCAAGCTGCAGCCCAGTCTTTCACATATTTGCGCAAGTGCGGCCAGATGAATTTCGCCCCCAGTACCTTCAACGAAGCGCGCACTCCCAGATGTGAAAGGGAGTGGACTGACTCAAAAATGTGACGGCGCCAAGAGCTCAGAACCACCCGGCGTGGGCAGCCAGTGGAGACATCGCAGAACAAGGGAGGGCACCCTTCTTGCACCACCCTGCTCTCCAGCCTTAACCCAGTAGGTGCAGGCTGGAGCGCGCAATGTCCGCGTACCCGGCTTGCTCCGCGGCCATTGTAGGGAAATCTATTCCCATGTAGACCGGGGAGACTAACGCACCTGACAAACAATTGGCCATGATGCTGAGCTTACCGGCGACGTGTTGAATGTCAGTAGTAAACTCCGAAATCGCGGTGAAATGCCGTGGCTGCCAGGCCAACTACAGTTCAGAGACCTTGGACATCACGTATGTCAGTGGCTTATGATCCACGAATGCAGTGAACTCATGCCCCTCTAGCCAAAACTTGAAATGGCACATCGCCAGGTGGAGAGCCAGCAATTCTCTATCAAACATGCTGTATTTGCATTCGCTGTCGCGCAAAGTTCGGCTGAAAAATGCGAACGGCTACCACGAACCTGAGACGTACTGCTCCACGACTGCCCCTATGGCAACATGAGATGCATCAGTAGTGAGCGCTATCCGTGCAGACGGATCCAGGTGGGCTAGCAACGCGGCATCCGCCAGTGCTGTTTTGGCATTAGTAAAAGTCTGGACTCACTCAGGAGTCCAGTCGATGGCTTCTGTGGGCTTCTTTTTTTTAAGCACGGCATATAACAGCTGCATCAGCTGAGCTGCCCGGGGAAGGAAACGGTTATAAAAATTAACCAATCCCAAAAACTCCTGTAGTGATCTCACGGTCTACGGATGTGGAAAGTCCGACACGGCATGCATCTCATCCGATAACAGAATCGCGCCCTCCGGCAAAATGTGGTGACCCAAAAACTCAATCTCTGGCACAACAAACTGGCACTTTGCCGAGTTAACTATCAGCCCGTGCGCCTCCAACCTCTGGAAAACCATCTTGAGATGGGCGATGTGCCCCTCCTCGGATGTACTAGCTACCACAATGTTGTCTAAGCAGAAAAAAACAAAGGACAAGTCGTGAAGCACTGTGTCTATCATCCTCTGGAAAGTCTGCGCGGTGCCTTTTAATCTGAACAGCATGCATAAAAACTCGAAAAGGCAGAAAGGAGTAATTAACGCTGTTTTTGGAACATCTTCCATGCGCACAGGGACCTGGTGGTATTCGCGGACCAGATCCACTTTCGAAAAAACACGCGCCCCAGCCAGGTGCATAGAAAAATCCTGGATGTGCGGAATGGGATAACGATTGTGTTTCAAGGCGTTATTCAAGCACCGGAAATTGCCGCACGGTCGCCACGACCTGTCGGCTTTAGGCACCATGTGTCATGGGGATGGCCACAGGCTGTTGGAGCACCTGACAATGCTCAACTTCTCTAAGCTGGCAAACTCCTCTCGTGCACTGGCCAGTTTAGCTGCATCCAAACGCCGAGGGCGTGCGAACACAGGCAGGCCTTTTGTCATTATAAAGTGTTTGACCCCGTGTTTTGTTACCGTAGCCGAAAAAGTCGGGACTGTGAGTGTTGGGAACTGTGTGAGCAAATGTTGGTACTTATCCCCTGGAGCTATAACGTTAGCCAGTGTTGTCGACCCAGGGCAGTGAGGTAAAAAAGACAGCATCCATTAATCTCCTATTAGCAACATCGACTAACAACCCATAAGCACATAAAAAATCTGTGCCTAAAATGGGGCCGGAACATGCAGCTATCACAAAGTCCCACTGAAAGTTGCATCTGTGTAAGCATACTGTCAGTGTCCGCTTGCCAAATGTCCTGATGGTGGATCCGTTGGCGGCCGTGAGCTCGGGATCGCTGCCTCCGGCAACCTTCTCTGCATTGACTGACAGGATGAGGCTCTTCTGGGAACCGGAGTCCACCAAAAACCGTCTCCTCGAACGTGTGTCCATGACATAAAGCAGTCTGTTCCTGCCACCATCAGTCGCAGCTACTACTGAATTCTGAACGTGCAGTCTTCCCGACTTCTTGAATTGGCATGGCGACAGACAGCGTTGGGCATTCGAGCAGAAACAGCAATGATAAAAATGGATTGCCCCGTTCCTTCATCTCCTGGTGTCTGTCCTGGCTACCAGGAACAGCTCCTCGACCTCGCTGGAGTCCCTCATGGATACCGGTGCCACTGTCTTCACGCTGAGAGTTCTGGTCACCAAAATGATGTGGTTTGCTTCCTGCACCAGGGTGCGGTAGTCCTTAGCAACCAGCCACGGTGAGTTGGCCAGGATCGCCCTCGCTGTAGCCGGTAGGTTCCTGAGAAACAAGTGGGTGAACAGCACCACATGCTCTCCATGAGCTCCACTGCTGATCTGTCCTCTAACGCCAAACATGTTAGGAGTCTCTCTGCCCTCTCGCTGTCAGAAAGGATATAGTGCTGGAGAAGCATCCTCTTGAGCACTTCATATTTACCTTGGGCCGGCGGCTCCTGGAGCAGGCTCATCACCTGTTGCGTGGCGTGCGCATCCAGCGCAGCGACCATGTAGTAATACTTGGTATTGTTTGTTGTTATCCCGCAGAGTGCGGACTGGGCTTCTATGTGCAAGAACCACGCGGTCGGGTTGTGAAGCCAGAAGTCTGGGATCTTGATTGAGACCACGCACGCGGCACTGGTGCTCTTCCTCCAGGTAGTCTCCGGAGCGGTGCTCGGCTCGCTTTCCATGGCACTTCTTAGGGTCACCAATGTGGAGAAAGAAAGCAGGTGAGGCAACAAGCTGGACAACACAGAAACTTTATTCTTTCTCCAACATAACGTACAGCAAAAGAGATCCCGGGTCTCTGTGCAATCCTCTTTTGTATTTTTAATACCATGCAGTGAGACACGGAACTTCTGACCATCATACATTGTATTTAGAACAAAGCCTGTGTGGCACATTAACATGACATAACGCCGGCGCTGCTCTCACACCCTTCTTCTTCCAGCGGATCCGGCATTTACTCCTCTTCCCGGTGGGCGCATAGTCCTTACTGGCCTGTCTGTACCCCCCAGTGACACCTCCTGTTTCGGTCCATTGTTCCTCCCTTCCCCAGCTGCCTTCTCACTGGGTGGAGAAGTCCCACACCATGTCCCACAGTACTGACTTTTGTTGCCAGCAGTTTAGACATTAATGGCTGTGTGTTGAGTTATTTTGAGGGGACAGCAAATTTATACTGTTATACAAGCTGTACACTGTCTACTTTACTTTGTATCAAAGTGCCACATCTTCAGTGTTGTCCCATGAAAAGATATAATAAAATATTTACAAAAACGTGAGGGGTGTACTCACTTTCGTGAGATACGGTACCTTCAGACAGCAATTCACCAACTAAATTAATAATATGGTATTTACCTTGTTTTGGACAGAGGGTTTGGTTCTTTTGTTTGACAAGTTCAACCAATTTAAAATGGTTTGTTGGCCTTGTGGAGCTCGTTTCATGTTCTCTCACTGAGCTGAATGCATTCCATCCTAGCATCCCCACCCGCCGCCCTTATGACTGACTCCCAGTGTTGCCAGGTTTCATGAGAGAAACAAGCATCCAGCTCTATGGAAACAAGCCCAGAAAAGCTCAACAACCAACCTACCACATTGTAAAAGAGAGGCTGCTTGATAACATATATCGATTTAGATTTATTTTTATTTGTGAACTGACTGTAAACACAGTGAGCATTGAATAACGGAATTTTATAAACTCTAATTAAAGGAAAATACATATGCATTCTGCATAAGCAACAGTAAATTTGTAGTAAACACTGTCAACATAAAAACTGAATAAATTAAATTTTTAAACTCTGATCAAAAGAAAAGACTTGCATTCTGCATAAGTAACAGCACTAAACAGGATTACAGTTTAGTGATGTGGGATGATGGGAGTTGTTGTCCGCTAGTCGTTTAACCCCTTGCGCTCCGGTCAATTTCCCTAAAAACACCAAAAAATAACGTGCCCAAAGTAAATCGAAAGCTGTTCTTTAACCCTTTGCAGCATCTTCATGGGGTTGGTCTCATTTAAAAGAAAACACTTTGAATTTAATAATAATCTCTCTAAGTGCTCCGGCCACTGAGTTACAGTCATCTAAACATACTGAACTTGAAGAAAATAAATTTGGCCTGGGTGTTTTTTTGGATACAAATGCTTGCAAATAACACACAGCTTCAGATCCGGGCTGGAAAATGCAACAGAAATGTAGAACCAAGTGTTATCCAGCTGAGGTCAAAATTTTGTAACAATACCACAAAAAATGAATATATTAGACAGCTTTTTCCTCAGGTAGTTCCCAGGCGTTTTTGAACTGTGCCAAATTGTGCCAAATGGCACAGTTTGGAAAAACGTCTGTAACTTTTGAATGATTCAATATAGAAGCTTCATCTTGGCCTCTAATGAAAGGTGACATTCAGGGCTGTGTGTGTGTGGGGGGGGGGGGCAACCCCCCCTCTTGCTACAGAGGACGGACATCGGCCATCGCTACATGACAGAATAGTCATGTGGCGACAGCGGCGCAGTCACAGCGGCTTCCCCCCCCCTCGCTACAGAAGAGTAGCGGGGTGGGGGGCGGCGTTCATGGTCTGGACATGGCGCACGACCCGTGTACCGCGGCGCACAAACTTCGGACTTCATGTGCCGCACAGTTGTAATTTACCGATCGGTCAAAAGTCATTTTTGATTACAATTTTCAGGGATAAAGAATAATTTAGCTTATAACACCTTACCTCTCCACAGCAGCGTCCTGGCAAACTTCTCTTCCTCATTGTCAGACGAACGCGACGCTGGTCCGCTCGTGGTTCTGGTCTCACGACCCGGTCAAAACATAATTCCATGATTGCGGTTTTGGCGAATGATTTACGACCTTCGTCGTCGGCCTCCGTCGGTCTATGATGACCATGGAAGAGAATCCTAAACGTCTATTCTGCTCGAATAAAAAAAAAAAAAAAAGCACCGCCTGTGACTGAAGAGGCTGATGCGCAAATGGCTGTCCCTGTCACACAGGTAGCACTTGTGGGTGGTCTCCATGCTGCTGGGTCTGTGACGGTTCTTCCTGCGGGTCCTTTTTTTATCTGCTGCAGCAGTCTGTCTTCACCCAGCCTTACAAAAAACAGCTCGCGAACTTCTCTGCTTCAATTGGCTCGCTGCATTCACAGCTTTGGTAGGCGGGTCCTTCTTGTTAGGTTTTCAGTCATTGGTTCTTCAAGGTTTCAGAAACCCAATTCAAGGCTCGTATTAGTCGAATGAGAGGTCAATCATATGAACTAATCTGTTTGCGGCTGTGTCTGCAGTGGAAGAACGGAAATGCAGCTTTTATTTTCAGTGCGCACTTGGACGCAGCTCCATCGTGCGTCCTAGAGCGCATGAGGGTGCACGAGAGCGGCCTTGTGCACTCTGGGACGCAGAGACTTGCCCGCCCGTGGTACAACGGAGTGCAAGAGGTTAAACAAAAACTAAATATTGCTTGACAGCCAACAACTTTAATAACGTGGAAAATTATCTTTTAAATTGACAAACATCATATTTGTCACGCATGGCAAAATTTGATCGGGGTCAAAAGATAATTTTGCTCTTGCCATTCATTTCAGTGGAGAATTTTTTTCAATTTAAGGTCCCATATGCACTGATCTGTATAAAAATAAAAAAAAACCTGGATAGTTCACGCCCCACTAGTGAGTACAGGAGTCGGGTGGGCCACTGAGCTCTCTAGAAAAACTGGATGAATCATTGGCCAACAGAAGTGAAGCCCCTGGCCGGCTACTTTTACCTCAATAACCCCCAAAAATTAACAGATTTTGAACTTCTTGGTATGGAAACACAGTTTATAATCTTGTGCAACTGAGCTGGGAGAGCTGTCACACAGTCAGCAAAGCAAGCCCAAATAAGCAACTACACGTTAAAAAACCAAGCCCAAAAACCTGCAAACAGCGACTGATGAGATTTGCAAGTGACTTTAGAAAAAAATAAGCCCAAAGTCGCTTATAATAAGCAGACTTGGCAACCATGCTGACTTCTGCTCAGAGAAGATTTAGATTTAGTAGATTTAGTATACTTTATTGATCCCCAGAGGGGAAATTGAGGGTCATCCACCACCTGGATGGATGAAGCAGCCACGATACGGCGCTATCCCTTAACCATTCACACACACATTCACACCTAGGGCCACTTTAGAGTCTCCAATTAACCTAACCTGCATGTTTTTGGCATGTGGGAGGAAACCGGAGAAATCCTGGGGTAAACCCACGCAAACACGGGGAGAACATACATACTCCACACAGATCACTGTTGGTCGGGGGCTGTGATCGAACCCACGATCCCCCAGCCAAGGGTAAACTGTGCTGCCACAGTGCTAACCACTGCGCCACCGTGCAGCCCGTGGCCCGAAGGCCTACCAGTTGGGCAATACCAAGTCGGCAGCAGGGGGGATACATTGTCTGATTATTAGAAATGGTACTTTTTGTTGCTTGCAAATGAAAAAAACGACAACTTCTTCATACTTGCTTGAGTTGTAGATATTTTTTTATTAATTATAATTATATGATTATTGGAGGGGGGTTATATTGGCTGGATTTGATTATGGGGGGCGGGGGTATAACCCCGCCAACCCTCCCCCCATGCCCCCATAAATTACGCCTATGATTTCATCTATTGGTTTGTGTATTCACCAGCATCTTGACTTGCATTTTCCTTCTCCATGAGTAAGAGTAATTACACATGGGGGTGGAATCATTTTTCAGCTAACAGTTGTAAGCTTAGTTATCAAAATGCATCTACTGTGTAGAAAAACAGAAATGTCATATTTCGTGAAGTAATAAAATGAGCAGGAAGACTTCTCATTTATCACAATATGGCATTAAAGGAATGTTCATAGACATTTGGAACCATCCCTCATAATGACTGAATCTGAAAGCTGAGGCTATGGTTGTATTCTTTTGGTCACTACCCAAATTTGGTGGCCATAGGTGAGGGTAGGTACAATTCAGGGACGTGCACAGATAGATGGGAAGTGAAGCACTAAGACTGCCTCTTTACCCTTTGCTTTACTCTTTTTTGAAGTACCCTTTGGAGAGTTTTTTTTTTCCTAAGGTATCATAGATTTTAATTTTCTACCAAGTAGACGGCAGTTGTGTTTTGTAGTATGTATAACTATATTTTGACATCCAAATAATTCCGTGTGACCTGCTGCATGAACCCCAAATGCCCCCCCCCCCCCCCCGTTGCACTCAGACCTAACTGTAGCTTGTTTCTCCTCTCTTTCAAGCAGAATTCAGGTTAATGTTTTAAGGCAGCAGCTACAGGTACTCCGTATCTGTAGACACTTCAGTGTTTTAATAAGCTCTAACATTTTGTGTTGCTGTTTTGATTTTTTTTTTTTAACAAATAGGTGGTGGCTGTGGAGGGGTAGTCATAATTTTAGCGTAGGATGTAAATGTAATTTAAGTACAAATTTGGAAGAATAATGGTGCAAAAATATGATGAAACATTCAAATTTACAGTTTAAAAAGTCCTAAATTTACAAGACAAAAAAGTGACATTTTTGTGAGGAAAAAACAACTTCCAAAAGCTGAAAACCCCCACACACATTTCCAAGAAAAAAGTCGTTAATTTACAACAATAAAGTCACACATTTACAAGAAACAAAATTGACATTTTCTACAACATTTTTATATGTTTTTGACTTTTTTCTCTAATAAATGTCCATTTTCCTCACCAATTAGTGAGGTTTTTCTTCTAAACTTTAACATTTCTCTTGGAAAGTTAACTTTTTTTCATAAATCTGCAACTTTTTTCTGGCAAATTTATTACTTTTGTAGTAAATTTAGTATTTTTTTCCAATAAATTTACCATAATTTGTGATAAAATCATTACCTTTTCCCCACACAAATTTACAATTTAAATTACAAATCACAAAATAAATTTGCAACTTTTTTCTATAAAATGTGCTTTTTTCTCAAATTTTCATGATTTTTCTTGTACATTTGGTACTATCCTCTCACTGATATATTAAGTTGTCCCACATAAACTTTCCTTGCAATCTTTATGGGAATGGAAGGTGGCAGGTTAACAGAGGAGGATTTTGGCTCATTTTACTGACAAGAGGAATGGTCTTTTTAATTTTTTGCAAAGATTTAATTATTTGAATGGAGATTTAATATTTTAGTTTGGAACGAAAAGCCTTTTTTCAGATTTTTGCAAAGGTTTATTTATTTTGAACAGATATTTACTTTTTCAGTGGAAGCTGCAAATTCTTTGACCTATAAATACACAATTACTGATGAAGACCATGGTCTCTGTGTGAGTATAGTTTTGTAGAAATCTATGAGGTATTAAATATCTCCATCAGTGTATAGGTATTAAAATAAAATTGATATACCAAGTAAATAGTAAAATTTGCGCTGCTGCATTTAATTTTACTTTTTTCAAAATTCAAAATTTACTTTATTCAATGTCCCAAAAGGGCAATGTGGTTTGCAGCAGGATAAAACAAGTACAACCATACATATAGAATAAGACATATTGTCAGAATCTGGACATGGCTGCGCTCATGTCCTCCTCGCTTTATGTTGTTATTTGTTTTCTGTGATCTTAGGGACATAAGTTTTGGTTTCTGCCCTGCTTTCTATACTTATTATTATCATTAGTATTTTGGTTCCGATGTGCTCTGTTTGTCTGTTCAGCCCCGCCCGTCCTGTGCTTCATTGATCTCCCTGCGTGTTTTTTGTTTACCATGATTTGACTCCCCACCTGCTCTGTGTTGCCTGATTACCTTCCTTGTGTACTTAAGTCTGTGTCAGTCTTAGACTGTTGTGGCATTATTGATGTTAAGAGGCTTTCCTAGTCAAGTTTCCCTGTATCGTTTCCCAAGGTTTTTGTAAATTAGTTAGTCTCAGTGTTTGCAGCCCCTGTGCTGCTGTTTATTTGTGTTTTGCTCCTTGAGTTTTGTTTAATAAAGCATTATTTTGCACTAATCCTGCCTGCACCATGAGTCGTTCCTTCAAATCTTCATCTGCCCAGAGGGCAGATCATGACAGAATAACGCCACCAAACCTGGACTTAGCAGGCAGCCCGGCGGCTAGTGGTCCTCATGCGGGTGAGCAGTGGGCGGTCCGCATCTTCACATCCCTTGTAGCCAGTGCTCACACAGCCCGCACATCTGAGGAGGCCCTTAGGCACTTGGACATGGCGATGAAGATACTGGAAGCCTTCCTCAGCCTGTGGATCTACTCCAAGCCAATGGAGCTGTTTTTCTCCTCCACCAGTCACCTCCATCGGACTTTTCCTGAGCTGGCATCGCAGCTTCCAGCCCCGGGACTCTCACCAGCTTCGCAGCCACTTCACCGGCTGGAGGAGAGTTTGCCGCTAACGCCAAAGTCGGAGCCGATGAAAAAGCATCCCCTGGCTCCGGCACCTCTGATATCCATACTTCCTTGCTCCACTTCAACCCTGCGGAGCTATTCAATGCCGGTTCCCACGGCAGCTGCAATACCGGTTTCCACTACGCCAGCTCCCACAACAGTAGCAATGCTGGTTTCCACTGCGGCAGCTCTTACGGCAGCTGCAACACCAGTTTTCACAATGCCAGCTCCCACAACAGCCGCAATGCCAGTTTTCACAATGTTGGCTGCCACGGCAGCTAATACGCCGGCTCCCATGATAGCTGCAACGCTGGCTCCCGTGGCAGCTGAGATGCCTGGCTCACTTCCAGCAGCAACAGCAGAGCAGTGGAACAGGCAAGTACATACTTATTTCTTTATACCACCAAGTGAGATGTCTTGTCTCACTCCAGGTGAGAGGTCCCAGTGGCAGCCCCCTTCTACTGCTGAGTCCCCACCACCTGTTTCTGCTGTCCCCCCTGTATGTGTGCTGTCACTATCCCTCGTCTCTCTCCTTCTGCCTGAGGCCATCTCCACCGCTGATGCTCCCATGCTGAAGGGGTTGGGGATCTCCACATCATCAGCTGTCCCATCAGTCCCATACCATTTCCTACCTCCTATACCAACCAGCTGCTCACCAGCTATGTCTCTCATCACTCTGTAGCTGCAGTGCCACTTCCTATGTCTGCTGCTACGCTGGTGCCCTTGCCCAAGGCAACATGTTTGATTGTTTCATCCACTGTTCCTCCAGTATCCCCAGAAGTCTCATTAACTCGGCAGTGTCCCCAGAGATGGAGGTCGCCTCTCCAGTAGCAGAGCCACCAGGGTCCTTGCCAGTGGAGGAGCAGGAGTTAAGGCAAGTCCCCTTTGTTTCTTCTATATCATTATTAGAAAAGGCTTGTCTTGCTCCTGTTGAGGCGACCCAGTCGCAGTACCCATCTGCTTCTGAGCTCTTCCCGCCAAGCTCCTCTGCTGGTGGTTGTGGGGATATAGACGCGATACCTACATGTGTTTCTTCTTTCCCATCGGAGGTGGCTATGTTGAGGATGGAGAAGCACACTTCAACTCCAGCTTCTGTTCTTCCTGAGGTGCACACTACAGTTCCAGCTGCCCCCATGGTGTACTATTGAGCTCCAGCACTCTCCGAGGTGCATGCATCAGCTCCAGCAGCCTCCTAGGTGCATGATTCTGCTCCAGCTGCCCCCAAGGTGCACACCTAAGCTCCAGCGTTCTCCGTGGACAATAGTCCCCAGCAGCAGCTTCTCTCTGTGATCAACACTCCACCGTGTTCACCTGAACAGCCTGCTCCACCCTCGTCCAAGCAGTCATCGCATCCAGGGGCCGGCATGCCCCCGCTGTCTGCTGCTGGGGTCAGTGCTCCTACGCTGTGTGCTGCAGAGGCCGGTGCATCTCCACTTGTCATTCCAGAGGTTGTGTACCTCCACCATCCATTTCAGAGGCCAGCCGTCCCTTCCAGAGACCGGTGTGCCTTCACTGTTAGTTCCAGAGGCTGGTGCGTCTCCACCTGCCATTCCAGAGGGTGGTGCGCCTCCACCTGCTGTTCCAGAGGGTGGTGCACCTCCACCTGCCATTCCAGAGGGCAGTGCGCCTCCACCTGCCATTCCAGAGGTCGGTGTGCCTCCACTTATTGTTTCAGAGGACGGTGTGGCTCCATTGCTTGTTCCAGAGGCCGGTGTGCCTCCACTCACCGTTCCTGAGGCCAGTATGCCTCCATCACTTGTTCTTAAGGTTTGAGGGTCCAGGAACTTGGGCAGGCCCACGAACCCACTTTGTTTTCAGATCTGGGGTCCCATGGACTCCGATAGGCCCCCTGACATGTGTGGTTCTCCAGTTCAATGGTTCTGTTATGAAGGACCCATCATGTTCTTGTTGTGGGGCTGTAGACTGTGATTGGTCCCATCTGACTGTGTTTTGTTTGGGGTCTGTAGGGATAAGAGTTTGTTTTGGCCCACCTGGCCTTGAACCCCCACCACCCACCCTGGGAGGGTCATTTTTTTGTTTGTTTGGGTCTTCTGGTGTCTGACCCTTTGGAAGGGGTACTGTCAGGGTGTGAACATGGCTATGGTCATGCCCTCGTTTTATGTTGTTATTTGTTTTCTATAATTTTTGGGCCTGACTTCAGTCATGTCCTCTCCTTCAGTTTATTGTGTTTTCCTGCCTTAGCCTCAGTTTAGTCATTGTGTTTATTTTCATTATCATGTCTCATATTCTGTAGTCTTTGTTTCTGCCCTGCTTTCTATACTTATTATTACCATTAGTATTTTGGTCCCGATGTACTGTCTGTCTGTTCAGCCCCCCACACACACACACACACTGTCCTGTGCTTCATTGTTCTCCCTGCATGTTTTTGGTGGGCCATGATTTGTTTCCCCACCTGTTTTATGTTCCTTGATTGCCCTCCTTTTGTATTTAAGTCTGTGTTAGTCTTAGTCTGTTGTGGCATTATTGATGTTAAGACGATTTCCTCGTCATGTTTCCCCGTATTGTTTCCCAAGGTTTTTGTAAGTTATTTAGCCTCAGTGTTTGCAGCCCCCATGCTGCTATTTTGTTGTTTATTTGTATTTCGTTCCTTGAGTTTTGTTTAATAAATCATTATTTTTGCACTAATTCTGCCTGCACCATGAGTCCTCCCTTAAAAGGAACTCTGATTATATTGGCATGTTAGCTCTATATGCTTTATTTTTTATGTTACTAACATAACTATAATATAATTTTTTTGAAAATAATTCCCAGTTTCATATATTTTTAAAAAACTTTATTACGATTTTTGTTTACGTCGCAATGCATTCTGGGTAGTGACGTAGAATGGTTGCAGACGTTTTTTCTGTCTTATACAAGCCAAGAAGCAAAGCTCCTAACTACTGCCATTTGTCAGTGAAAATGCCACATTGCGGATGTTGGATGTAATTTGTTGGATGTAATTTCCAATCAAAGGGAAATAAAGAGAGCGGGGTAAGCCTCCATAGCTTTTCTAAAGAGGGAAAGTGGAGGAAAAAGTGGGGCGGCAGCTGCTCAGCAGGTAGTCTAATAACCTGATGGTTGGCGGTTCGCATCACGCTCTCCCCAGATATCCTGCCGTTGTGTCCCTGGGCAAGACACTTCACCCGCATTGCCTCCAGTGCCCATAACACTGGGTATGAATGTGTAAAAATGTTTAAATGCTCGGTGGTGGCCGGAGAGGCTGCTGGCGCGGATGGGCAGCCACATTTCCCTCACTCTGAGTCTGTGATCACGCGCTGTAGCGCATGCCTGATAAAACTGACATATGTATTAATCACGCTGTGATAATAGCACAATATCGCTCAAAGCGCGCGTATGAGACATGTCTGTGATCGCACGCTTGTGTTGACCGTTCCTACCTTTCGTCTCCTAACCGTGGTTTTGGGACGCAGGGGAGATGTATCTTCCTCCGCAGTCAATTCCCGAGTAAATCTCACTCTTGTGGTACACAGAAGCACAGGCCGTTTTGCTGAAGCGTTGGGGCTTTATTTATATACCGCACTGCTGTCAGCAACAAATTCTACCTGCTCTGGTCGCCTCGCTCTTTCTACTTATCTGCACCAAATCACACACCGTTCGCTCAGCAGGTTATTCCACACACACCGGGGGGGGGGGGGGGTGCCTCTGCTGCGCAAACGCCATCACTCACTCACGTCCATGCACCGAGCTGCCCCATCCAAACACACGCACCAGACATCCCACAACACTTGATAGAGCTGACATATGTATTAATCACGCTATGATAAAGTACAATATTGCGCAAAGCGCACAAGCGTGGCGGATGAAATAAGGGAACCCAGTGTTGAGGCACGGAATAAGTGCAGGCAGGACACATGAACTGAAGTTTAAAAGGATGTTTATTTCATCCTCCAGCACGAAGCTCACTCCAGCGCTGTGGAGCGAGCCCTTTTTTTTTTTTATTACTTATTTTGTACCCATAGGTAGATTTGTTTTGCAGTCTGGTGACAAGCCACCAGCTGCCAGTCGCTGCATGCACAAGCGCCCCTTAACTCCCTAACCTGCATGTTTTTGACATGTGGGAGGAAACTGGAGAAATCGTGGAGTAAACCCACGCAAACACGGGGAGAACATGCAAACTCCACACAGATCACTGTTGGCCGGGGGCAGGGATCGAACCCAGGATCTCCGCGATCCCCCGGCCGAGGGTAAACTGTGCTGCCATAGTGCTGCCCACTGCACACTGTGGTTAGTACAAAATAAGTAATAATAAAAAAAGGGGCTCGCTCCACAGCGCTGGAGTATGAAATAAACACCCTTTTAAACTTCAGTTCGCGTGTCCTGCCTGCAATTATTCCGTGCCTCCACACTGGGTTTCCTTATTTCATCCGCCACACTGGTGCGCAAAGCGCACACTCGTGCGCTTTGAGCGATATTGTGTTATTATCACAGTGTGTGATCACAGACTCAGAGTGAGGGGAAATGTGGCTGGCAATCCACGCCAGCAGCCTCTCCGGCCACCACCGAGCATTTAAAGCAGACGGACAGTGACATTTTTTTATTGAACCAATCAACAGATTGTATGAAAATATTCTATTCTGTCTATTCCCGCGATTTAATATGTGTCACCAGCTTCCATAAATGACCTTATTTGCTCATAGCTCAGCCTTCACTTAGTGAGGCTGCAGTACCGCCATCTCTCGATAGGTGCGGGCATTGGTGACGTCACAACAGCAATACATAGTAAATGGCAGAACAAGAGCAAAGTGATTCGGACAGCGATTATTTTCTCGAGTTTGACGACCTCAATATAAATGATGACATTGAAAATGAGGAATCGGATGATGAAGTAGTTTTGGGTGGTGCTGAGGGGGTATTCAGCCTTATTTGTGGGAAAGAAGTGAGGGTTATGTTGCCTGCCTGTGCAGTGAGCCTCATCAGAGAAACATTCCCATCTGATCACTACAAGGGATTTTGCCGACCAAGATTAGATTTGTGAACAATGATATGTAAATAAAGTTTTGTAAAATCATATATTGAGTTTATTAATGTTAATGTCAATGTTATAATTCTCAAGTTCAGCATTCATCAAAGTCGCATGTCATATACATTTGAATAATTTGAACACACTAAATTCTTCTCAATTTGAAAAGAAATATTACATACTATACCACCTTTGTATGAATGTTTGAAAACACAGCAGAAACATACAAAGAAATACAAAAATCAATGGAGTATCACTACAGATTAAGAAAATAACTAGTTTCCAGATATAGCAATTATTATATTCCAATAAATAACATTTCACAGTTATAATGGGCACCATTTTATGGTAGAAAATTGGGGTTCCATTTTTAAAAGCACATTTCTCTTACAATCTTAGGCTTATATTTATTTTTCTTAGCAAATATGTTGCTTCCCTAAAAATTGAAAGCTGAACTGTCATTGGTAATTACCTCCGCCAGGCCGAAAAGGCCAGGAGGAGGTTATGTTTTTGCCGGGGTTTGTTTGTCTGTTTGTCAACTCCGCGTTCTTCAACGTTTTAGGCACAAAAGCACGCGCAAAACACTGGTGGCCTGGGCCCGCCAGCGTGCCTCTGTTTGCGCGACGCTGCTAAACCTGACACGGGCACCTGTCCGCCGCCACATTGTTTCCCAGAAATAATTTGATTTTGAAAATCATCCATTGCTTGGAATTCATTTAAAATGTTTAGTAAACATTTGCAGTGAATATTAAAAATACAAAACTTACCCTGTTTACTTCTCGTTTTCTGACAGCTGATCGCCTCGGTAGATCACCCTTGCTTTTCACGCCACTGTCACTGACACTTGTCTCACAGTCAGACTTGGGAATCGAGGGATATATAGTTGGGTTAGCCGTTTTCTTTATTACCAATCTTTTTGCAAATTTCATTTCAAATTGCATCTTATTCTCGAAATCGCTGTAAACGAAATGTCTACTGCACATGTAGGGCGCTAACGAGGTGCAGGTGTACGCGCAGCTGAGGCAGATGCCTGAGAGCAGCGAGCTGTGACACCTGCAAAATATATGTGGACAAGAAAGACTGACAAACCTGGGTACTATTTCACTGGAGTCTGCTTTAATACAGAAGCTGAAGCAATAGGGAACACTGTGTGTCTCTGTAATTGAGAACTTTGCTTCTAAAAACACAGGAGGATGGACTTCCAATATAAGTAACCGGTGAGTTAAACTGTCTTTCTTCAGCATGTTTTTTCCCCCTAACCGTTCTTATGATCATGAAAATATTTGGTAATTCCGAGAAATATCCGTAATCGCCGATTTTAAGACGTAAACATCAAGTGTTGCATGAAGCAAAACACAGCAGTGGCCGCAGCAGTGTGCGTGTGTTTGGCTGAGCTGACGTCACACAGTCAGTGGCCATCTTAGCCGCTGATCGCTTGGCTCTCCAGGGCAGCATACTTTCACTAAAAAGGTTAAAAACTGGCTGAAAAATAAACAAGAATGTACTCATGTATGAATTGATTGTCTACAAGGTGAGAGTGAATAAAGGGAAGGAATGAATGTGTTTGTTTAAAGTGAGTGACAAAGGGAGGGAGGCCTGAAATAGACAAATGTGAGTCAGGTTGTTATATTTGTGTATTTATAATATTTATAATATTTATAATATTTATAACTGTGTATTTATAGTATTTATAATATTTATAATATTTATAATTGTGTATTTATAATCTTTTTGCATTGATGTATGTGGTTATTGTGTATTTTCTTTATTTCTTTTCTTTTCTTTACTTGATTCTCTTTTCTAAAGCCCATCCAGGGACAAGAGTTGCAAATTAGCTAATAGCTATACACTCCATGTGCAACACATCAGATTGATTGTCATTGATTAATTGTCTATGTTTATTGCACTGTCCCTGTCAAATAAACTAATCTATCTATCTATAAGAGCACATTGTCACTATATGCGACATTTGTTGAGACCAAAACATGTGCAGTTCGTTTTAGCTCGTCTCAGACAACAATTTGAGATATGAATTAGCGATATTGAATTTTCGTCTGTCCGTCTGCTTTAAACATTTTTACACATTCATACCCAGTGTTATGGGAACTGGAGGCAATGCGGGTGAAGTGTCTTGCCCAGGGACACAACGGCAGGATATCTGGGGAGAGTGTGGTGCGAACCGCCAACCATCGGGTTATTAGACGACCTGCTCTACCTGCTGAGCCGCTGCTGCCCCACTTTTTCCTCAACTTTCCCTCTTTAGGAAAGCTATGGAGGCTCACCCCGCTCTCTTTATTTCCCTTTGATTGGAAATTACATCCAAAAGCCGCGCAATGTGGCATTTTCACTGACAAATGGCAGTAGTTCGTAGCTTCGCTTCTTGGCTTGTATAAGACAGAAAAACAGCTGCAACCTTTCTACGTCACTACCCAGAATGCATTGCGATGTAAACAATAATGGCGATTTACATTGTAATAAAGTTTTTTAAAAATATATAAAACTGGGAATTATTTTCAAAAAAATTATATTATAGTTATGTTAGTAACATAAAAATAAAGCATATAGAGCTAACATGCCAATATGATCGGAGTTCCTTTTAAAACCCTCATCTGCCCAGAAGGTAGATCATGACCCATATTGTGATGTTTGCGGGATTCACACAAAGAAAGAGAAGCAAGATGGTTGTGATGAACAGGCTTTATTTACACACCACCGACCCCCAACCTACTTCTGAGCACAGAGAGGAGGGGAGGTCATTCTCCCAGACCTCCGTTTCAATCATGGTTACACACACATGATACATCTTGCCCTAATCCTGCTAAACACTGCTGGGTCATTATAACGCAGTTATAATGACACAGCAGTATAACTCAGTAATAACACATTTAATACACACACAGAGTAACTTTTTCAACTGGCAAAGCATGCTGGGAAATCCCTGCCCCCCTTAAAATGGCCCCGACGTTACACTGCCCTCCCCTGGACTGCTTTCTGTCCCCAGAAAATTCAAAGTCCACTTTCAGAAATCCAACGCGAGTCAGCCCGGTGCCGGGGCAGCATGCACGGGCCATCCATCTGAGTCTCGGTCGGAGTATCTGGTTGGGGTAGGGTTCCGGTTTGGCCACCAATGGGCGGATGGACACATCTGACAGCCTCTGTAGGACCACGCACAGTCCCTTCCCTGGCAGCGGGAGTCCCATGCCCGCTCTGGCCGACTCCCACCGCTGCCAGGTCTCCCAGGCGGCCGCTGGCCCGCGTCCATGCGTCCAGCCCTTGCCGTGCTTGGAAAATGGCCGGATCTTCATCCTGCTCGCTCTGCTGCTGCGCGTCTGCTGCGCCGAGGGCCTCCGTGACGTCACCAAAAGGGAAAGCATCTGCAGGAGGCGGCTTTTTCTCCATCCATGCCACCTCGCTCTAATTTAACGTCGGCGAGGGGCCAGTTTGTTGTGCGCTGTGTGCTGGGCAGTACCATGCGATGTACCCTGGCTTTGTGCAGCAGAAGCCCCCCTTCCTCGTGTCGCCGCCGCTGTCTCCTTCGTGCACGCGCTGCCGTAGCTCCTCCTCCCATTCGCTCTCAGCACGGTGGTTTCCTCCGATGACCAGTCATTCAGCGCGGCAGCCAACTCGACCTGGGCCAGGTGGTCATCCAACAGGTTCTCGCCGTTGTAGCGGGGAATCTTGGCCTGCAGCTGGACGGATGGGACGGTCATCTCCCGGTCAATCGCTGCTCCTAATTGCTCTGGAATTGCCAGCCCCTCCTGCCCTGAAAAGGGCGGGAAACGGGGCTGGTTTGCTCTGCTTGGCCCATCGGGTCCGCTGCTCCGTCCATCACGGCGATCCACTCCAGGGGCCGGCGTCTCAGCTCTACGCTCCGTTCCCAGCCAAGCGATGAACCGCTCTGGCCGTTGGACCTCCGCCTGGATCCTCATCTTGCTCCATTCCCACTCCTGACACCAGTGTGACGTTTGCGGGATTCACACAAAGAAAGAGGAGCAAGATGGTTGTGATGAACAGGCTTTATTTACACACCACCGACCCCAACTTACTTCTGAGCACACAGAGGAGGGGAGGTCATTCTCCCAGACCTCCGTTTCAGTCATGGTTACACACACATGATACATCTTGCCCTAATCCTGCTAAACACTGCTGGGTCATTATAACGCAGTTATAATGACACAGCAGTATAACTCAGTAATAGCACATTTAATACACACACACAGTAACGTTTTCAACTGGCAAAGCATGCTGGGAAATCTCTGCCCCCCTTAAAGTGGCCCCGACGTTACACTACATCGGAATAAAGTTTTTTAAAAATATATAAAACTGGGAATTATTTTCAAAAAAATTATATTATAGTTATGTTAGTAACATAAAAATAAAGCATATAGAGCTAACATGCCAATATAATTGGAGTTCCTTTTAAAACCCTCATCTGCCCAGAAGGTAGATCAGGACCCATATCAAGGAATCTAATTATAAAAACACACATTGCACCATTTACTGCAAATTGTCATAAAAATCAACTGCTTTACTTATCTTCATCACAATAGACTAGTACAACATTGGCATCAATGCAGATTAAGCATCTTCTCAACTTAATTGTTAATTTACAAACTGTTTATCAGGGTGATCTGATTGTGCAATGGTACCAATCTGCCTGTCTGTTGTCCATTTAACCTGAACATGGGCAACACAACCAGCTAGAAATCCACAGTGGAGACAAATTACTGTGTGATAGCAGCAGTGGGAAACAATGCTAAGTAAAACATTTAGTGTGAAACACAACGTGCTATCACACAGACATTGTCTTATTTTGCATTCAACACATGAACTTGTTGACTTTGTCTCTCTGAAAAGCTGAAAATTGTCATTTTCAGTGGTTAGATGGCAGCATTTTAGAGCCCAATATCAGTAATCAGTAGAATCCGTAATCAGAGACCTGCTGGCAATAATACTGTCACTCCTGCAGATGTGATGGTAATGGTTTGCACTCCTGAGGAGAAAAGTCATACTGTATACACCTTAATATGATGTGCAGAATGAGACTCCTACTTCACTACTCTTCCCACCAGCTACAGCTTTACTGTAATGCTAATGAAGGAAATGCTTAGTGAATAGTGAGATCATTAAACTGTGAGAAACAAGGTGAAGAGGCAAAAAGGAGTCTGATGATGATGACACTATGATGATGATGCTAACAATGGCATATGGACTGCTAGATACAGTATGAATGCTCTCTTTACACTGTGTTCGCTCAGTTGAATCCAGCAAGAATGGTAAACGTGTCCTTATCCCCCCCTAATGAGAGGACATTGGCAATAATGGTCAAGCCTGGAGCCAAGAGAGAGAGGAGGAGGAGGAGGGTGACATGGCTGAGGATTTGTGTGTTTCTTGGCAGAATCAGTGGCACGTTGTAGATTGGAAAACAGGCCTGTGTAGTGAACAGATTAGAAAATCAGGACTGCTCATTGTCAGACAGTGCTGGTGCCCAAATTAAAATGAGAAAGGCACAGGCATGTAGAGAGGAAGAGGAGAAAATAAGAGTCAGGTTGCTAGATGAATTCCATTCATCAAAAACTATAAAAATAGTTTAGAACATGAATGCCAAAAAGGAGTTTAAAACCAGAAGTGACACTGATGGATTGTGGATTCTTGTCTGATGGAGAGAGATAGTGGTCTCTCAAACACACACACACACGGTTTGGTACCAGTGTGATGTCAGCGTCAGTACTGTAGTTATTCATCAAAACCTTTCCACCCATTTGTCTTCTCCTGATCATCTTTTCTTCCTCATACACTTCTCATATGTGATAATGCAAAACTTGGTGTGATCATGGCCACACTTAGATAATACCAGAGGCTGATCAAACATACAATGGCCAAGATCAATGGCCAATGAGAGTGCAGAAGAACTACCAAATTAACCTTCATCTGAGGTAGAGTTATTGTAGTGTATTTGGGTGTCAGTGTTGTTGAATGCTTCCTCAACCTGCCTCACCAACAGATAATGTTGTTATAGAGTTGTATTTTTAATGTTTTTTGTTTCATTGATTTCAAAATCTGTTTTGCTGCCATTGGATTATTTTGTTATCTAAAACCATAACTGTCACTCCCTCAAAATCTCTGGCTGACTTTTAATGTTTCTATATGACTGAGTCAGGTATGGCTGTGTTGTGTGTTATATGACTGTAACCCAATTTAATCTTGAAGGAAGAGTATGTGAAGAGTGTTCAGGAGGTAAATGGCGTTCACTTATATAGCGCTTTTCTTCTCATCTAGGATGACCAAAGTGCTTTACAGATCCCGCAATCCACTCATTCACACACTGATGGCGGCAGAGCTGCCATACACACAGGTCCTAACCAGGCCACCAGGAGCAACTGGGGGTTCATTGTCTTGCTCAAGGACACTTGGACAAGCAGACAGCAGACAGAGCGGGAATCGAACCCATGACCCTTTGATCAGTAGTTGGTGACACTACACCTGCGCCACCGCCACGCAAAGAGGAAGTCAGGTAAAGAGGGCGTCAGACAAGATCATGAGTTTGAAACTAGAAATCAAAGGTGTGATGCTGAATGTTGTCAATGTGTATGCCCAACAAGTTGTATGTCTGTCATAATCGGGGCACAGCCAGGAACCGTACCCACGCTTTATGTTTATTTTAGTCTTTGCTTTTTCACAGTATCATTATTATTAAGATAAGATAAGATAAGCCTTTATTAGTCACACAATGGGGAAATTCCAGGATTGCAACAGCACAGGGATAGCAACACTCAGAGCAACAATCAGAAAGCAAGAAAAAACAAGAGCAGCTAGTATACATAGTATGTACATATTACTATAAATATATATATATATACAGTATATATATATATAGACACACAGTGCAGAGCATTGTGGTTGGTGGATGTGCAGCAGAAAGTCTAAGCTCTCTCTCCGCGGATGCGACGGGCCAGCTGGATGTCTTTGGGCATGATGGTGACCCTCTTGGCGTGGATGGCGCACAGGTTGGTGTCCTCGAAGAGACCCACCAGGCAGGCCTCGCTGTCCTCCTGCAGAGCCATGACGGTGGAGCTCTGGAAGCGCAGGTCGGTCTTGAAGTCCTGAGCGATCTCCCTCACCAGGCGCTGGAAGGGCAGCTTACGGATGAGCAGCTCCGTGGATTTCTGGTAGTGACGGATCTCTCTCAGAGCCACGGTACCGGGCCTGTAACGGTGAGGCTTCTTCACTCCGCCAGTGGCCGGAGCGCTTTTCCGAGCAGCCTTGGTGGCTAGCTGCTTCCTGGGGGCTTTTCCTCCCGTAGATTTATGGGTGGTCTGCTTGGTTCTTGCCATCACTCTTTATTATTCTGTCTTATATTTCTTGCACGCCGCCTAAACTCCAGCCCGGCACCCGCGTCGTTTTTGCTTCAGTTCACCCAGTATGTCGAGTTTCTCCGTTAGCACCGGGTGGCGGTTGAGTGCTAGCTAGCTCTTCCCTGCTGTATCGTCTCCTGCTGTAAACAGAGGCTCCGTCCGCTGACTTGGGAGACCTTTGGGGCGATCTGTGTGTCCGTGATATATATAGACTGAAAGGTGTAGAAAGAAGAAGGAAGATAAAAAAAAAAAAAAGGCAGTTGCAAAAGGCAGCCAACTCGTGTGGCGCCGGTTCCGGCGTTTATTCTGTTTCTGATTCTGATTATCATTATTAAGTGCCACTATGTTCCCTGATCATATTCTGTCATGTCTTGTCATCCCCTGTTGTCTGTGTTTTATGGTTGTCTTTTTGTATTTGATTATATTGTTTGATCCTGGTTTACAGTACACCCGGAAAGTATTCACAGCACTCCACTTTTTCGACATTTTATGTTACAGCGTTATTCCAAAAGGGATTAAATTCATTTTTTTTTTCTCAAAATTCTACACACAATATCCCATAATGACAATGTGAAAAAAGTTTTTTTTTTTTTTTTAGATTTTTGCAAATTTATTAAAAATAAAAAACAAAGAAATCACATGTACATAAGTATTCACAGTCTTTGCCATGAAGCTCAAAATTGAGCTCAGGTGCATCCTGTTTCCACTGATCATCCTTGAAATATTTCTACAGCTGAATTGGAGTCCATCCATCCATCCATCCATCTTCTTCCGCTTAATCCTTTTCAGGTCACGGGGGGGGGGGGGGGGGGGGGGGGCTGGAGCCTATCCTAGCATCTATGGGCGAGAGGCAGGTTACACCCTGGACAGATCACCTGTCCATTGCAGAGCCATCACAGAGAGACAGACAACCATTCACTCTCACAGTCATACCTAAGGACAATTTAGAATCCCCAGTTTTGATGCCAATTAACCTAACTTGCATGTTTTTGGCATGTGGGAGGAAACCGGAGAAATCCCGGACTAAACCACCTGTGGTAAATTCAGTTGATTGGACATGATTTGGAAAAGCACACACCTGTCTATATGTCAGAGCACAAACCAAGCATGAAGTTAAAGAAATTGTCTGTAGACCTCCTCAACACGGAAAAGACAAAGGAAATGATAATGGACAAGAGGAAAGGGAGGAGGATACCCCATTGGCCGCTGTTCATCCGGACGCTTGAGGTGGAGAGGGTGAGCGTCTTTAAATACCTGGGCATCCACATCAGCGAGGACCTTAAGTGGACACACAACACCACAGGGCTGGTCAAGAGAGCTCAACAGCAAATGTACTTTCTGAGGAGGCTGAAGAAGTTTGGCATGTCTTCCAGGGTCCTCAACAATTTCTACAGCTGCATCATCGAGAACATCCTGACCAACGGCATCACTGTGTGATACGGAAACACCACTGCCCTGGAGCACAAACGCCTGCAGAGAGTGGTGAAGACAGCGGAGAAGATCATCAGGACTTCACTCCCCTCTCTGCAGAGCATCTACCACCGGAAAGTCCAAAACAGAGCTGACACCATCCTCCAGGACCACCCCCACCCCCAACACAGACTGTTCACACTTCTATCCTCAGGCCGGAAGTATACAGAACTGTGAAATGCCGGACAACCAGACTGAAAAAACTCCTTCTTTCCCACTGCCATCAGACTCATGAACAGACAACAACTCCCAAAACTCTGTAACACAGCTTTGCATATAGGAACTCACACACCAGCTGCTAAATTTGCACACCGCTCACCTGTACAGTAGATATAGTATCACCTGTCTGATGGTGAAGCCTGTCTGGTCCAGGTCATCTTACACACACCATGTAGACACCCAGCTCAACTCAACCATGAGAACTATAACTGGAACAATCCGCTCAACACCACTCCCCTGGCTCTCTGTACTGTCAAACATAGCCCCTCCACACATCCGGCGAGCAGCATTAACTCAAAGGATGCTCCAAAAAGTTAAAGATTTTCCTCACTTACCAATCCATGCAGATATCTACACCCCACCCACTGCCCGACTTTCATCCAGACGGCCGATTTGGAAAAACCCTCCCCCAGCTGACTTTACCATCCAGACAGCTTGGCAAGAGGAATGGGAGACCAAGGAGGTCCCAAACAAACAGCTGGTGATAAACCCCAACCAACAGGTCCCGGGCACCAACCTCCCAAGGAGACAGTGGTCTACACTCAATCGCTTCAGGACTGGACATGGCCCCTGCTTGGCCAGCCTTCACAGATGGGGCAGTAGCCCTAGCCCACTGTGCGCATGTGGAGAGGAGCAAACTATGGAACACATCATAGAGGCTTGCCCGCTCCAAAGACTGGAAGGAGGATTACACACCCTCCATACAGCAAACCAGGAGGCAACTGCTTGGCTTAAGGACTTTGCATTCGCTAAATAAATAAAAACCTGTCTGATGTCCATATCATCTCTGCTGCTACTTATCAATAATTTGTAATTATACACTGCTCGTTGCACAATGCTTATTTGCACACTGTACATAAGTCTATGCCATCTCAGGTTCACATCATCTCTGATATAACTTCCGGTTGTGGCATGTAAGGTGAGGACGCACAGGTAAAGGCTCCCGGTTTGTTACTTGCTTTAAAACTCAGTTTAGAGCTGGCGTTTTGAGCTGTTGCTTTGTCACTACTGCTGGAGAGTGAATCTGCTCGTGTGAAAAAAGGGAGAAATTGCCAGTCTCATAACTTAATATTGTAATGGCTGGTGAAGCAATTCATCAGTCCCCTCACACTCCGGGAGAACAAAGGGATTTCTCCAACGTGTTTTTTTTTTTTTTTTTCCTACTATCACAATCAACATACATCGGCCGGGATCATGGATCCCAAGAAAGCTCAGCAGACTGAGGAGGTGGACGACATTAAAAGATCGCTGGACTTCTTGGCTGAAGAGATTTCTGCTGTTAAGCTGCAGCAACAAAACATTCTGGACCTGGTCGAGGAGGTGAAAGTGCTGCGGATCCAGAACACCGAGATGGACAAGAGGCTGGCGTATCTGGAGAGCAGAGTGTCGGAACTGGAGCAGAACACCCGGGTGAACGACATGATCATCACGGGGCTCCACAATAAACCCCGATCGTACGCGTGAGCGGTGGCCACGGACAGCGGAGGGAGGCTCGACGCGCTGGAAGATGAATCCATGGAGGAACAAGTGGCGGCCTTCATGCAGTCCAAAGGAATCCAGCTGGACTGTAACACCATTGAGGCCTGCCACCCTCTGCCCAGGAAAAACGGCGAAAAACCGGCTGTGATCATGAGGTTTGTCAACAGAAAACACAAGACTGCGCTGCTAAAACAAGGTAGGAAACTGAAAGGAATGAACATTTACATAAACGAGCACCTCACAAAAGAAAACACAGAAATAGCCAGAAAAGCAAGATACCTGAGAAAGCAGAAAAAGATTCAAAACACCTGGAGATCAAACTGTAACATATACATCAAATTAAACGGATCACCTGAAGAACCCAAGGTCATTAACATCCGTAATATTATGGAACTGGACAAATATCAATGAATGTTATGAACTGGAGTCACAGCAACAAGAGACAATTGTAGGACACTGAAGGGATATACTCATCTGCTATAAGACATTTAACAACACGAAACAAAAGATCAACAAACAGGAACAACAGGAACTGAAAGTTTTTGAATATACAGATCACAACCCACAGGACGTAGAATATAACATAGACCCTGACAATAATTTATTTAGCTCCATCAATAATAACTGTAGTTACTACACGGATGAACAGTTTAACACAATGGTCACATCTGATTTCAATATTTCTATGATCCACTTCAACAACAGAAGTCTCTATGCCAACTTTAATAACATTAAAAATTATTTACATCAGTTTAAAGAGCCATTCAATATTGTGGCAATATCAGAGACGTTGCTCAGTGAAGAGAAAGGAGTGGATTTTACCATGGATGGCTATGAATTAAATTATATAAATAGAAAAGTGAAAAAAGGAGGAGGAGTTGCAATTTATGTTGACAAGAGCTTGAAATACAAGGTTGTTGAAAATCTGTCAGTAACTGTGGATGATTTATTTGAATGTATTACAATAGAAATCTGTCTGGACAATGTGAAGAATATAGTAGTGAGCTGTGTATATAGAACACCTGGATCAAACATTGACTTATTTAAGGACTGGGTGGAAAAAATGTATGCAAAACTAACTCATGAAGTTATGTTCATCTGTGGGGATTTCAGTATAGATCTGATGAATTCAAAACAACATAGTTTGACAGAAGAATTTATCAACACAATGTACAGTATGGGCTTACATCCAACAATTACCGGACCTAGCAGAATCACGTCACACAGTGCCACACTAATAGATAACATATTCACAAACATTATGGAAAATAATATCAGGAGTGGGCTTTTATTGAATGATATCAGTGACCACCTGCCGATTGTTGTTGTCTATCAATGTGATTATAGGAAGAAAAAGTATACCAAAAATATTAAATATAAAAGAATAAGAACCGAAGAATCTATGTATTTACTGACAAAGGAATTATTAATACAAGATTGGAAGATAGTTTATGATGAAAATGATATAAATAAAGCATATGATAAATTTTTACAAATATTTCAATCATTGTACAATAAAAACTGTCGTATAAAACAATACAGTGACAGACAACAAAAGAAAAATATTCCTTGGGTTACCAAGGGGTTAATAAATGCATGTAAAAAGAAGAATATATTATATAAACAATTCATTAAGTGCAGAACAGTGGAGGCTTAGATCAAATATAAAAGATATAAAAATAAGCTTATTAATATAATGAGGACCTGTAAGAAAGAATATTACAACAGAATATTAGAGGATAATAAAAATAACTTAAGAGGAATATGGCAAGTACTCAATGGGATTATTAGTAATCGACCTAAGAATGCTAATTATCCAGAATATTTTATTGAAAATGGCAATTTGATAAATAATATGGAGGATGTGGTCAGTGGTTTCAATAAATTTTTTGTAAACGTTGGTCCTGAATTAGCAAAATCAATAGTGACAACAGAAACAAACAACAGTGGTTCTGTAAATGAAATAGAAGATAGAAATCCAAACACAATCTTTTTGGGTGCAGTTACTGAAAAGGAAATTATCGAGACTGTGAGTAAATTTAAGAACAAAAAAATCAACGGACTGGAATGAAATTGACATGACAATAGTGAAAAAAGTAATTGAAGGAATTGTTAAGCCACTCACCCACATCTGTAACCTATCATTTCAAACTGGTAAATTTCCAAACAAAATGAAAATAGCAAAAGTAATACCTCTATACAAAACATGAGACAGTCATTGTTTCACAAATTACAGGCCAGTCTCTTTACTCTCACAATTCTCCAAAATACTTGACAAAATCTTTACTAAGAGACTGGATGATTTCATTGAAAAACATAACCTCCTTACAGACAGCCAGTATGGTTTTAGAGCAGATAAATCTACATCTTTGGCACTGATCAAACTTATAGAAGAAATTACTAGTTGTATAGATAAAAAAAAGTTTGCTGTAGGAGTATTTATAGATTTAAAGAAAGCTTTTGACACCATTGACCACAGAATACTACTAAGGAAACTGGAAAGGTATGGGATAACAGGGGTCGGACTGAGTTGGGTGGAAAGTTATTTAAGTAACAGACAACAACTTGTACAAATTGGTGAGCACAAATCACCCTTCATGGACATCACTTGTGGTGTGCCCCAGGGGTCAGTTTTGGGACCCAAACTCTTTAGTTTGTATATAAATGACATATGCCAAGTATCAAAAATTCTGAAATTTATTTTGTTTGCGGATGACACAAATATCCTTTGCACTGGTGAGAATTTGCAGCAGGTTTTAGAGGTGGTCACAACTGAAATGAAAAAGTTAACGCAGTGGTTCAACAAAGATAAATTATCTCTAAATCTAAAAAAAAACAAAGATTATGTTGTTTGGAAATTATAAAATAAATCATGAAATCATGGGCTGCACGGTGGCGCAGTGGTTAGCACTGTGGCAGCACAGTTTTACCCTCGGCCGGGGGATCGCGGGGAGTGTGAGATCGTGGGTTCGATCCCTGCCCCCGGCCAACAGTGATCTATGTGGAGTTTGCATGTTCTCCCTGTGTTTGCATGGGTTTACTCCGGGATTTCTCCGGTTTTCTCCCACATGCCAAAAACATGCAGGTTAGGGAGTTAAGGAGCGCTTGCGCACGCAGCGACCGGCAGCTGGTGGTTTGTCACCAGTCTGCAAAACAAATCTACCTACGGGTACAAAATAAGTAATAAAAAAAAAAAAATGAAATAATGGTAACGATAGATGATACCAGAATAGAAACAGTACAGGAAAATAAGTTTCTGGGGGTGATGCTAGACAATAAAATCTGCTGGAAACCTCACATCAGTTCACATCCGGGCCAAGTTGGCAAAATGTATAGGCATACTGGGGAAGACAAGACACATCTTGGACTATAAATCACTGGTCTTACTGTACAATTCACTGTTTCTACCTTATCTTAACTACTGTGTAGAAGTCTGGGGAAACACCTACAAGACCAACCTACAGTCAATATGCACATTACAAAAAAGAGCTATAAGAATAACAAATAATGTAGGATATAGAGACCATACCAATTCGTTGTTTTTAAAGTCACGTCATAAAGTTCATCGATTTAGTTAAATTTAAGACAGCACAAGTCATGTACAGGGCAATTAATAATCAACTCCCAACTAATATACAAAAAATATTTAAAAAAAGAGACAATGATCATAATTTGAGAGGAGACTTAAACTTTACAAAACCCAAGATACGAACAACCAAGAAAAGTATGTGCATATCTGTCTGTGGGGTGGATTTGTGGAACAGTCTGGAGCCGGAACTGAAACTATGTACAAACAGAAATCAATTCAAAAAGAGGTATAAACATTAGTTGCTGAAAGGATATATGTTAGAAGGGTAGTATTTATATGTACGATTCACTATGCTCACTCTGGGACACTATGGGACACTATGGAATGGTGGGTGGGACAGCACTGTGTATATCTGTGTTGTTTGAGGCTGGTTTTGATGTATGGACATCAATGTATGTTAGGATGGATGGGTGTTAATGTTGATATGTACAAAATACAGTTAATTGTTTACTTGGGGTCTTAAATGTGGTCATTTGTATATAATTCACATGGGTGTATTTATGGAAAAGAGGAGATGGAATTAATAAGTGTTCACTTCTTCCTTCTCCCTTTCAAACACTGTATACTGTTACTTTATTGCATTTGTCATTTGTTTTGTTTTTGTTATACTTTTTTGTTCGAAATAAAGTATCTATCTATATCAATATACCACTATCACTTTAGTCATCTGATGACTTTCATTTTCATTCCTGTACTGCCTAACTGTGTGTTGGTGTATGTGTCTTAGCATCCATCAGTACTAGGATTGAGTTACTGTGTTAGTGTGTCATGACCTATTAGAATTGTTGTTTCTGTACCTTTAACTTGGCATTCGTTCGGAGAGCAAAGTAAGAATTTCATTGCTCAGGAAATGTAGCATTTTCTAACTGTGCACATGATAATAAAGCCTTTGAATCTTGAATCTTAAATCTTGACAGGATTGTCTCAAGGCACAAATCTGGGGAAGGGTACAGAAAAATTTCTGCTGCTTTGAAGGTCCCAATGAGCACGGCGGCCTCCATCATCCATAAATGGAAGAAGTTCGGAACCACCAGGACTCTTCCTAGAGCTGGCTGGCCGTCTAAACTGAGCGATCGGGGGATAAGGGCCTTAGCCAGGAAGGTGACCAAGAACCCGATGGTCACTCTGTCAGAGCTCCATCGTTCCTCTGTGGAGAGAGGAGAACCTCCCAGAAGGACAACCATCTCTGCAGCAATCCACCAATCAGGCCCGTATGGTAGAGTAGCCAGACGAAAGCCACTCCTTACTAAAAGGTACATGGCAGCCTGCCTGGAGTTTGCCAAAAGGCACCTGAAGGACTCTCAGACCATGAGAAACAAAATTCTCTGGTCTGATGAGACAAAGATTGAACTCTTTGGCATGAATGCCGGGCATCATGTTTGGAGGAAACCAGGCACCAGACTAGTCAGGATAGAGGGAAAGATGAATGCGGCAATGTACAAAGACATCCTGGATGAAAACCTACTCCAGAGCGTTCTTGATCTCAGACTGGGGTGACGGTTCATCTTTCAGCAGGACAACCCTAAGCACACAGCCAAGATATCAAAGGAGTGGCTTCAAGGCAACTCTGTGAATGTCACTGAGTGGCCCAGCCAGAGCCGAGACTTGAATCCAATTAAACATCTCTGGAGAGATCTGAAAATGGCTGTGCACCAATGCTTCCCATCCAACCTGATGGAGCTTGAGAGGTGCTGCAAAGAGGAATGGGCAAAACTGCCCAAAGATAGGTGTCCCAAGCTTGTGGCATCATATTCAAAAAGACTTGAGGCTGTAATTGCTGCCAAAGGTGCATCAACAAAGTTCTGAGCAAAGACTGTGAATACTTATGCGCATGTGATGTCTTAGTTTGTTTTTATTTTTAATAAATTTGCAAAAATCTCAAAAAAACTTTTTTCTTGTTGCCATTATGGGGTATTACGTATGTGTAGAATTTTGAGGAAAAAAATGCAGCTCGGGAGTTCAGCTCAGGTGGTTGCTGAAGTAAAAACTCGGGTATGGGAGGAGTTCGGTGAGGCCATGGAACAAGACTCTGGGTCAGCCTCGAAGAGATTCTGGCAAACTGTCCGGCGGCTCAGGAGGGGGAAGCAGCTCCCTGTCCACACTGTGTATGGTGCGGATGGGGTGCTGCTGACTTCCCGACTAGGGATATCGTAAGGCAGTGGAAAGAATACTTCGAGGATCTCCTCAATCCCACTGATACGCCTTCCACAGAGGAAGCAGGGCTTGTGGACGAGGGGGACGACTTGCCTATCACAGGGGCTGAAGTCGCCAAGGTGGTTAAAAATCTCCTTGGTTGCCATGCCCCAGGGGTGGATGTGATTCGCCCTGAGCACCTGGATGTTGTAGGGCTGTCATGGTTGACACACTTCTGCAACATTGTGTGGAGGTGGGGGGCAGGGCCCTTGGCATGGCAACCGGGGTGCTGGTTCCTTTCTTCAAAAAAGGGGACCGGAGGGTGTGCTCCAACTTCAGAGGGATCATACTCCTCAGCCTCCCTGGGAAGGGCTATGCCAAGGTACTATTTAAGTATCTCGGGGTCTTATTCACAAGTGAGGGGAAAATGGAGCAAGACGTTGAAAGATGGATTGGCGCAGCATCTGCAGTGATGCGGATGTTGTACCGGTCTGTTGTGGTGAAGAGGGAGCTGAGCTCTAAGGCAAAGCTGTCGATTTACCAGTCAATCTACGTTCCTACCCTCACCTATGGTCACGAGCTTTGGGTAATGACTGAAAGAACGAGATTACGGATACAAGTGGCTGAAATGAGCTTTCTTCGTAGGATCACTGGACTCACCCTCAGAGATAGGGTGAGGAGCTCAGTCATCCAGGAGAGGCTCAGAGTAGAACCGCTGCTCCTCCACATTGAAAGGAGCTAGTTGAGGTGGTATGGGCATCTGATCAGGATGCCTCCTCGACGCCTCCCTTTTGAGGTGTTTCGGGCACATCCCTCTGGGAGGAGACCTCAGGGCAGACCCAGGACTCACTGGAGAGACTACGTCTCCCAGCTGGCCTGGGAACGCCTTGATACCCTCTCTGAAGAGCTGGAGCAGGTGGCTGGGGAGAGGGAAGTCTGGCCTTCTCTGCTTGAACTGCTGCCTCCGCGACCCAGACCTCCGGAAAAGCGGTAGAAGATGGATGGATGGCTTAACTTAGGCTTACTTTGGTGAACTCTGCATAACTTAGCCCAGCACTCAGGAACTTTTACAAACTGAGCAGAACTTTCACCAACATTTATTTCCCAACGTCGGCAAATTTTTAGCATGCTGAAAATTTTAAATGAATACAACTTTCACCAGCTTTTGCCAACAAACACCAACTATCATTAACTTTTATCAACTTTTGCCAGCAGAGCCAGACGTTTGCCCAAATATCAGTAAAAATTTGTCCAAATGCTGTGTGGGATCCAAATTTATTGTGAAGTGCAGTGTGATGACGCTGCCTTCTGGTTGGGTCATCACACCACCCTATATACGGGGCGTCCACCATTCGGGTTTCCTCTTTTCTCAGGATGATTCTGCATGCTGTACATTTACTGTATTGCAACCAGTTGGTTAATAAAGTGTAGTTCCAGTGCAACCCCTTCGTCCGCCTCCTTTATACCAGGTTTGTGGACATAACATTTGGTGACTGAGGATTAAACCATGGAGGAATGCGTTACACCACTGCAGCCTTTCCTGGAGTTTCCTGGCGAACCACCGTGACCTCGCTGGTTGGAGGCTTTTGAGCGCTACATCACAGCCCTGGATCTCGGGAAGCTGGACAATATGAGGACACGAGTGGTCCTTGTCCACAAACTGGGTATCGAAGGCCAGAGGATTCTGCGGACGGTCGGCGCAGTGGACACGTACGAGGACATCGTGGAGCTACTAGCTAACCACTTTACCATGCTGGACAGTGTGATGGTGTGACAAATTCGCTTTCTTCAGAGATGCCAAAGGATCAGTGAACCAATTCAACAGTTCACCACTGACTTCAGACAGTTAGCTAATGTGTGCCATTTTGGGCCGTTGGAGAACAAGATGGTGTGGGACCAATTGACCCAGCACATGTGTAACGCTTGGCTATGTGCTAGGTTGCTAATGGTGCCTAATGACTTAACGTTAGTTAGCGCAGTCAAGCTAGCTCTCCAGTTGGAGGCCGTGGATAACTAGCTTCAGAGCTAAACTGGCGCCAGTCACAGGAGCCGCTGGAGACGACAATGACGTTGGCGAATGTGGTGAACCCGGAGGATGATGAAAGTATGGATGAGGACGATGAGGCTTATGCCATGAGCTGAAGGTCTGCCCCAAGAGGCCCCGTTTGAGGGGGTTGTGGGTCCTCAATGCATCAGTTTAAAGCGAGAGTGTGCTCGGCAAGAAGGAAGTGATGCAGTAAGTGTGGGCACTTAAACCATTTTACCAGAGTGTGCCGGTTTCCAGCGCCGTGGAGCTCACCAAGGGAGTCAGCCCTCCCACCTACAACGACCATTCACTCAGTGAGTCCCAGCACCAATGGGTATTCTTATTGTATGGTGGAGGTGGATGGTGTAGCTTTGCCGTTACTGCTTGACGTGGCGGCGATGCGGTTGATGCTGAATTGGGCCACGGTGAAAAAGTTCTTCCTACATCACAGGATCAGGAGTAACCCAGCGCCATTGTACGGCTATAGCAGGAATAGACTGTGCAATGTTGGGACTGTGGAGTTGACTGTTTGTTACAAAAAATAAGGTGATTAATGACTTCACGTTCCAGGTGGCGGAGCATGGTGATAACATCATGGGGTGCGATCTGTTCTACGGACTGGGTTTCAGCATCAGGGACAGTACTGTGTTTAAATGGTCTGGGTGTGGACAGTGGAATTCGCCGGGCCCGGTGAACGGCAACGTTGTGGTTTGGGATGAGGTGCTTTCAGATAGTGTCGGCACTGGGGCGGTCACTCCTAGCTCAGTGGAGGAACCAGATGGATTTAGTACCCACGCTCAGCCGGAAGTAGTGGGGGGCCGAGTGGGCGGGTGAGGCATTCGGCCTGACGAGTGACACAGGGAGGCACCTGAAACTTTCAGTGTCCATGTTAGGTTTCGGCCAAAAACGAGTGAGGGAGTCTGCTGCTACGGAGGTGACTGCTGCATTGCCATGGTGTAACGACGGGGCCAGACAAAAGGTAAACATGGGGCTGCCGCAGACATAGCAGCATGTCAAACCAAGCAAGGTGCCACTCCAGGTCGTGGACTGGGTTCGGGTTTGGGCCGATGAATGACCAGGGCAGCTGTCGGCCAGACCACAGCCGGCGAAGCATTGGGCACCGCTGAGGATTGTGGCAAAGTTGGGAGCAGCGTGTTTCTGGCTGATGGACGGCTCGATCGGCCATGCGAACCAGCTACAGTGTGTCCAGGTGGATTCTCCGGGTGGCAGGGCTATGCAGATGTCAGTGAAGGTGGTGTGGGATTCAGGCTCCTGTGTCTCAAAAATCGGTCCTTGCCCTGGGTGCCTGCCGCCTCCAGGGGCACTTCTGCTGCAGGGCTGTTGCAGGACCCCCCTGCCTGACTCACCATCGCCATGGGGGATTGTTCAGGAAAAAAAAGTGAACTGAAAATTGTTAGTTAGGAGCATGGCTGTCCTACTGAAGGTGGCAGAATAAACCACTTTGCCATGCGGACCATGTGGCAGTCTACCTACTGGTCCTAGCTTCAGTTTGTTTTGTGGTCTTTATGATTTTATGTTTACTTTATTTGATTTGTTTGTTTGGGGTTTGTGTTCAAAATTTGGCTGGGTTTAACTGGATGTGTTTTCTGTTTTGTAAAGGGGGGGAGAATGTGGGATCCGAATTTATTGTGAAGTGCGGTGTGATGATGCCGCCTTCCGGTTGCGTCATCACACCGCCCTATATACGGGGTGTCCGCCTTTTGGGCTTCGTCTTTGCCTATGATGACTCCTCATTGTGTGCGTTTACTGTATTGGAACCAGCTGGTTAATAAAGTGTAGTTCCAGTGCAACCCCTTCATCCACCTCCTTTATACCAGGTTTGTGGAAATAGCACCTTGTAGTGTGAATCCACCCAAAAAAGCAGGTCCAGGATGGCAGGAAGCTTCCACAAACGCTGATCTTTATATGAGCGTTGCCTGATGCTGGTGTCAGCTGAACTGTGCTGAGTATTAATAGCTTATGCTGCACCTGTCAACTGAAAATAACATGCCAAACACTCTGCAGCTGGACTGAGGATTTGTACTGATTATGAGCATTCACAAGATGGCAGACACGCATTTGCTGACACAGAATACACCAAAGAGGAAGAAATATTTCCTTCTTCTTGTACTGTGGGATTAGACCAAAACAAATATGGTCGCTACCGATCTGTGGAGAGGAAAATTGTTCAACTTCTGTGCAGTTTTATAAGATAAATAGCACCAGAATAAAAGCAAAATTAAGGTGGAATAATCAATAACAGTTTGGGGATATAGGAGAGAAAGCTAAAATGACAGGGAGAGGACAAAATAGTGACCAGAATGCGGCAAAAGGACGCTGGTAAGTGACAAATGTCTTTCTTTGTTTGTATGCAAATTAGATGCGTAACTTTACTGCTATCTGAAGCTTTGGATCATATTCTACATCTTTCTAAGTGACAGCAAGCCATTATCTCTTACCACTTTCAAGTTATAGCCTTGGAAAGTTGTGACATCTGATCTAAATATTTTCTTGAAAAAAATCTTTACCACTGTTGACCACTAGGGGTTATGTCACAGTTTGGTGACATTCACAGACAGCGGGTTAAATTAACCTAAGTTAGCAACTGCTACACATACACTAGCCGACGTTGGCAAAAGTTTGACAAAGTTGAATGCAACGCTGGGAAATGCTAGCAAAAGTTTGTAAAAGTTTGTAAAAGTTGGTGTGCACTGGATTTAAAAAAAAAAAACTGCTCACAAACATAATTTCACCAGCGTTTGGACTGATTTCTCTGATTTTTCAAAACATCAGTAAACGTTGGTCCAAACGTTGTGTGAACCCAGCTTAAGTTTTTGACAAGTTCAGTTTAGGTTTGCCATGCCAAGTTTAGTTTAGTTCTCAGCCCATGTGCTGCCTTTTGTCTACTTTGAGTTTTTGTTAATAAATTATCATTTTACACTGCATCCCTGCCTGCACTCCGGAGTCCTACTTCAACTTCCACCTGCTGCTAAGCAGATACATGATAATGTCAGGTAGAAGACAAAGAGGACTTTTGGAATAAATTGAATGAAGTGGTAGAGAGCATTCCCAGGGAGTAGAAAGTGATGATTTGAAGAGACTTTAATGGGTATGTAGATGAAAGGAACAGAGGTGATGGGTAGGCATGGGCTTAAAGAGAGAAATGTGGAAGGACAGATGGTTGTGGATTTTGCAAAAAGGATGGACATGGCTGTAATGAACACAGATTTCAAGAAGAGAAGTGGACATAGTGTGACTTACAAAAGTGGAGGAAGGTGCACATAGGTGGATATGCTGAAGAAAAAATCTAAAAGCGATAGGAAACTGCAAGGTGGTGTCAGGGGAGAATGTAGCTGGGCAGCATCAGATGGTAGTCTGTAGAATGACTTTGGAAAGTAAAAGGAAGAGAGTGAAGGCAGAGCCAAGGATTAAATTATCAATGTGACCCTCATATCTCACTGAACAGTGAATGCTGAGAAATTTTTACAAACATTGCACTTTTTGGGTTTTGTCAGGATTCGTAAAAGGTTGCCAAACAGTTTGCGAACTGTTTCTAATTTGCCAACAGTTTTTCTTGTTGCTTAAAACTTGTGAACATTTTGTGTCATGAATCCGGGTTTGGAGGTCAAACCCGATTCTGACTCATCGTTGTGCTTTGACCTAGTTTCCTCCTGACAGCTCAGGCATGCCCCCTCCTGCTGTCGAGCTCCGACAGCTGCACTGTCTGGTGTTCACACACATACACACACCCACATGCACACACACATGCACTTGCTCCATTCATTCTCATTTCACACACTCTCACACACCTGGTGTTAATCAGCTCTGCCCATGCATTTTCACACCAGCAATCTCTTTCCTCGTTAGCTTCTGGAGTATATGTTTGTCGCGCCAGAGGAAAGAGATTGCCGAGGCATTTGCTCTCATTCATGGCAGCATGCTCTCCGTGAATGGCGTACCACTCCCTTCACGTTCTCAGCCTGACATCTCCAGACGATCTATTCCTGAGTGTTCGCAGCTGCCTCAGTTTACAATCCTCCTCCACCAGACTGCTTGGATCGCTCCAGCCCTGTAAGTGTCATATTGTTCCGCCTTTCTTTTCATGCTGCTTGCAGCCCTGCAGCGCTAGGCTTATCGCCTTTCCTTTTTGCTAAACGGTCCCGCACCACTAGGCTTCCTGACCAGGCTGTAGAGCATCCTGTATGTCTGGTGGCCTCGTCCTGCCATTACACACCGCTGTATTTTTGTGTGCTGAACTGAACTGTTACTTGGTGATATTGGACTTGTGATTTCCTTTGTGTTATTAATAAAAGTGCACCATCTGCTCTCGCTTTAGGGTTTATTCATTCTCTCTCTTGTGCGCCGAGCCATGGCGCACGGAGGTTTATGACATTTTGAACAAAGTTCAAAATTTTTTGGTGAATGTATTTTTTCGCAAACAGTTGCAAAATAGTTTTAAGAATTTGCAAACAGGTGTGACCCAATTGCACATGGTTGTAACACATGTCACAAAAGTTCTTTTTGGTTAGCCTAGTAGTGAATGCTAGCAACTGTTTAAGACCTGTTGCGATAAAACATGGCAACCTTAAAAACTATGCGCAAACTCTTTTGCAACCCTTTAAGAACCCTGACAAAACCCAAAAGTGCAGTATTCATGACAGTTCCTCAGCAATCACTGCTGCATGAGACACTAGCTAGATTTTCACTTGATTTTTGCCTAAATTCATCAGAAAAGTTTGCAAATCAAAAAAATCACGTTTGCCATCATTCACTGCACTGTAACATAGTACCCTTAGAGAAGGAAGAATGTAGCACAAAGTTCAGGAAGGAGTTGGGACAGGACAAGGACTGGGTGGTAGGGAAGAATTTCCAGAGGACTGGGAAACTACAGCAAAAATACTGAGAAGAAACAGCTAGAAAGGTATGTGGTGAATCATCTGGACAGAGGAAAGGACACAAGGAGATATGGTGGTGGAATGAGCAAGTACAGAAAAATATTCTAAGGAAGAGACTGGCAAAGAAAAAGTGGGATAGCTATTGAGATGAAGAAAGTAGACAAGAGTACTGGGAGTCCAGGCATATGACAGAGGCAGAGGTAGCAAAGGAAAAGGCATATAGTATAGTGAGCTGTATGAGAGGCTGGACATTATGGAAGGAGAAAAGGATTTGGATCAATTGGCTAGATGGAGAGATCAAGCTGGAAAGCATGTGCAGCAGATTAGGTTGATTAAGGACAGAGATGTGAAGTTGGAGAGTGTGAAAAGAGTGTGTGAGAGTGTGTTGAAAAGGTGGAAGAAGTACTTTGAGGAGCTGATGAATTGAGAGAGAGAGAGAGAGAGAGAGAGCGAGAGAGAGAGAGAGATAGTTTGAGAGAGAGGGAGAGAGCGATGAATGAAGGAAAGATAGTGAACAAGGACGTTCTGAGGATTAGCAAGGTGGAAGTAAGGGCAGCTATGATGAGGATGAAGAGTGGAAAGGCGGTTGGTCCAGCGTACATACCTGTGTAGGTATGGTAATGTTTAGGTAAGATCACCACAGACTTTTTAACCAAATTGTTTAACATAATATTGGAGAGTGAAGAGTTGCCTAAGTGGAAAAGAAGTGTTGTACCAATTTTCTAGAACAAGGGTCATGCTCAGAGCTGTAGTAACTACAGAGAAATAAAGTTGATCACCTACACTATGAAAATATTGGAAAGAGTTGTGGAAGCTAGAAGAGAGGTCACAGTCAGCAAGCAGCTGTATGGTTTCATACCAAGAAAGAGTACTACAGATGCAATGTTTGCTTTAGGAGTTGATGGAGAAGCATAGAGAATGCCAGAAGGGGTTGTACTGTCTTTGTGGATGTAGAGAAAGCATATGATAGGCCAAGAGAGGAAGTGTGGTACTGTATGAGGAAGTCAAGAATGGCAAAGAAGTATGTGAGGGTTGTCCAGGTCATGCCTGAGGACAGCAAGATGGTGGTGAGGTGTGCTGTAGGAGCAACACATGAATTCAAGGTGGGGGTGGGATTACATTAGGGATTGGCTCTGAGCCCCTTCTTATTTGCTGTGATGATGGACAAGCTAACAGATGACAACAGGCAGGAGTCTTTGTGGTCAATGATGTTCACAGATGACACTTTGATCTGTAGTGACAGTAAGGAACAGGTGAAAGAGAACCTGGCGAGGTGGAGGCATGCTGTGGAGAGAAGAGGAATTAAAGTCAGCCCAAGCAAGACAAAATTCATGTTTGTAAATGATAGGGAGGCAGTGAGGTAGTGAAGGCAGATGAGATTAAACATGGGCTCAACCATCCAAAGTAATGGTCAGTACACAAGCGAACTGAAGAAGAGCGTGCAGGCATGGTTGGGGGGGTGTAGATGAATGTCAGGTGTGATTTGTGACAGAAGGATAGCAGCTAGAGTGAAAGGGAAAATTTACAAGATGTTTGTGAGACCTGTTATAATGTATGGTTTGGAGACAGCTGCTCTGAGAAAAAGACAGGAGGCAGAGCTGGAAGTGGTCGCAGGTACAGTGGTGTAAAAAAGTGTTTGCCCCCTTCCTGGTTTCTCTTTTTTTGTGTGTTTGTCACACTTTAAAGGGCTGATGATATTATTTTGACATTTTTTAGGATGTTGTGTAAACCCAAAAGTCATTGTCGATGATCAATGTAACATTTACAGCTGTGCCTGCATGAACTAGTTATCATCAAACAAACAGCAGCCGCTGACTGGACTGTGGTGCCGCCGACCGAATTAAGGGCGGCACCCCATGACATAATCGATAGAACAGACTCCGGTGTTGCTGACTGGAATGACAGCAGCTTTGTAGCTCACAGTTTCTCTGGTTTCTTGTTTTAATTTTATGGCTGTGCCTTTGCGTTGTGTCGCAGGCTTAGATAAACAGCAAGCTGTGAAAGACCACATCACACGCTTCAGCTCCAACTGTCATAAGCCTCCTTGTGCGCTCCTCATGCGTTTTTATGCAGGAGGAGCGCACGAGGAGGGGAAGGATTAATGGATTTACGCGCAGCTTTGACCTACTTTGTGTGATCCCATGCTGACATCTCACTGGTCCGGCCACGCCCCCTCTATCATTACCACTAGCTGATTCAAATTCCCTCTGATCATGTTTCCCGGTCCTCGCCCAGGTGCTTTTCATAACACCATCACCAGCAGTGCGTGTACTTCACGGCCGTTTGCCAGTCATGCACTGATGGTCCATAGTATTGTCATCTGTGCTGTTTGTCTGCCAGTATTTTCAGCACTGTCACAACGCACTAGTCACTTCAGGTTCACCGTGGCTCTCGTGCGTCCTTGGAGTGATGTCAGCTCTGGGGCGCACCTGTAGCTAACATGTCTCCTCTCATTCGTTTGCTGGGCGATGCCAGCCCCCGAACGCCATCAGTAGGTATGTCTGTGTTTCTTGTACATCTTCACCTTTCAGGGAACTGTCTGTCTTTCTGTATTAAATGTGCTGTGGTGAACCCTGCACGCAAATCCTCGTTATTTCATCCTCCCTCTTCCTGCCCTGCAAAAGAGCGCACGGAGGGTCATGATGAATGTATTTACATGCAGAATTCACCACAGCACATGTATTGAACATAAGAATGATGACAACAGTTCCCAAAAAGGTGAAGACATAGTTGGCGTTCGGGGCCGATATCGCCCAGCAAACATGGAGAGGAGACGTGTTAACCACGGTTGCCCCCCAGGGCCGACATTGCTTCAAGGAACGCAACAGAACCACGGCTGTGTGGAGAGGCCAACACGTCGTGATAGCGCTGGCAATATTGGCTGGCTGACAACGTGGCAGATGATGCACACAAACCATGAACAGCTGACTGTCAAAGAGAGAGGGCGCGTGTGTTCAGACTGGTGAATCTTGGACAGTGCCCACCTGAAAGTGGCTCAAAACGCACATAAAACACATGTACAAAACAAAAACAACAAGAACTCAAAATATAACCCATAATAAACCCGATGCCTGAGCCACAGAGAATACACTCCTATGATTTTATTGAAAAATCGGGTTTAAATAAATTATATTTATGAACAAATAATTTGTTGCAATATCTGTAACAAAAGAATAACACTGGTGTTCCCCTGCCGTGTGTTTGTTGCTGCTGCTGCGGCGGGCATGTGTGCCTCTCCACCATCACTCTCTGAGTGTGACTTGCTTGGCACAATGCCCGCTTGGCACGGCTCAAACCTATACGGTCTGATGCCCCCAGATTCTTCATTATCATCCCATTCTTCGGAACTATAATCGTCTGAAGATTGGACAACACAAACCAATTCCAGACTGCATGTGCTGGAACCATCATCGATGTTTTCAACCGTTTCCATCCTGTGTGTACAATGGGCAGCCAAGCGCTGTGTTCTCCCAATGACATGACTACATGGCAGCGGGGTTTTCCAGCCACTGACGTATTTGGTGACGTGGTGCTAATGAAGATGTCGACTATTCGCATGAAAAAAAGCCTGTTTGACTTAGAACTGCATAGACCAACCTATTTTGTCATATTGTATTATGTGATGAAAAATTAGATGAAGTCAAAAACATGTCATCAGCACTTTAATGTTTCAGATCATCAAACAAATTTAAATATTAAACAAAGATAACACAAGTAAACTGAAAATGTAGTTTTTAAATGAAGGTGTTTATTATGAAGAGCAAAAAAATCCAAACATACATGGCCCTGTGTGAAAAGTGACCCCCCCCCCCCCATTAAATCATAAATTAACTGTGGTTTATCACGTTTTTGGAAAGCTGAGTTCAATTTCTCTTAAGGTTTTTTGGACCAACAAGAATTACTTCAGTCTTATCTGAATTTAATAGCAGGAAATTACAAGTCATCCAAGCTTTGATTTCCTTAAGACAGGCTTCTAACTTGGCTAATTGATTACTATTATCTGGCTTCATTGACAGGTATAATTGTGTGTCATCTGCATAACAATGAAAATGTATATAGTGCTTCCTAATAACGTTGCCTAACGAAAGCATACATAAACTAAAAAGAGTAGGGCCTAGCACAGATCCCTGTGGAACTCCATGACTGAGCTTTGAGTTGAAAGAAAACTCATTATTGACTTGAACAAACTGGAACCTATCAGATAAATAAGATCTAAACCACTGCAACGAAGTTCCATTAAGTCCAACATAGTGTTCTAATCTATCAAGTAGAATATTATGATCAGTAGTATCAAAAGCTGCACTAAGGTCTAAAAGGACAAGTACAGAAACAAGTTCATTATCATATGCGATCAGGAGGTCATTAGTGACCTTCACTAAGGCTGTTAATACAGCATTTCAGAAAAGGAACATCATACCAACAGTAAAATATGTCTGGGGCTGTTTTGCTGCTTCAGGACCTGGAAGACTTGCTGTGGTAAATGGAAAAATGAATTCTGCTGTCTATCAAAAAATCCTGAAGGAGAATGTCTGGCCATTTGTTCGTGACTTCAAGCTGAAGCATACTTGGGTTCTGCAGCAGGTCAATGATCCAAAACACCCCAGCAAGTCCACCTCTGAATGGCTGAAGAAAACAAGATGAAGGCTTTGGAGAGGCCTAGTCAAATTCCAAACCTGAATCTAACTGAGATGCTGTGGCATGACCTTAAGAAGGTGGTTCATGCTCGAAAACCCTCCAATGTGCTGAATTTCAGCACATTGGAGGGTACAGCTCATTGCCAGTTATCACAAATGCTTGATTGCAGTTGTTGCTGTTAAGGGTGACCCTGTCATGGATGGCCCTCACGAGCCATCAATAAGATGCTATATATCGACTGGTGAGTTTGCACACTTTATTAAAAGAAAGGGATAACAATAAAGTAATGAGCCACGAGGGGCTAACACACACTATCACTAACACTCAGTCTATGACACGGAGAAACAGATACATAATGAAACACACTTAAAATAAAGGACGAGGATGAAAGGTAGATGACGTCTTACCAGGGAGCTCGGCGAGGGATGCTCGACGATGTCAGACTAGGGTCAGTTTGACGGTGTCAAACGAGGAATCGCTGACGAGACTGCCGCGCCGTTTCGCCCACAGCTGCCCTCTTAAGTAGGGCTCAAGGTGGAACAGCTGATGAGACGATTGTTAATGCAGCTCAGCTGTCAGAGCCTGGGCTCTGACAGCCGGAAACCCCTCCGAGCGCTGTCACAATAAAAGTTTGGAGAGCCATAGGGAACACACACACATCAGCTGGGAGGAAAATACTGCATGGCCCGAGCACGGACGAGATCGGCGCTGGAACCACGACAGTACCTCCCCGAGGCGGTGAACTCTGGGTGCCGTATGACACCCAAGCCGCCCCCCCCCCCCCCCCAACCAGGGTGGGAGGATGGGGGAAAGGCCTGGAGGGTGAAAACCAGAAAATACAAAAAACACCAGGATAATGACACGGGAAAGCACAAGGAACAAACGAAGCAATTACAGAGTATGACAGGGGAAAAAAAAAACACAATACTCCATAAAACACGGATGATACATAGAAAGGACAAGAAGTGCAAATGACAGTAGGAGACCTATAACTAAAACACACAGGCCTATAAGACATAATGTGGCAGATACAAATCAACCCTCAGACAGGGGAGGGTAGAAAAAAAAACACGCTAAACAGTGGTAATACACAGATCAAAATGAGGCATATGACAACACACCAAAGGGCCTTTTCCACTAGCACGCTTTAGCGCGACACAGGACGGCTCAGCACGCTTTGTACGCTTTTCCACAAGCCCCAACACGGTTTAACAGCCGCGATTCTCAGCCCCGCTCCAGGGCAGGGTACAGCAGTGCTGAGCTGTGCCGTGTTGTGACGTTAACAGACTGGTCGCCGCTGATTGGTCAGGTCGTAACCGGCGCTGATTGGTCAGGTTGTAACCGCCCCTCTCCTCCTCCTCATCTACCAAATCTTCACGACCTTCTCAATAAAGTTTTTGGAAAAAAAAAAAAAAGAACCTTCACGACCGCCTTTAATCAGCACGCAACCACTGTTGGCGGTTTCTTTTCAGTGTATTGCTGTGCTATTTTCATTTATTCTCTATCAAAAATGGCTTCGCGTAATAAGGGTGTTCCATGGACCAATAAGGAGGTGCAGTGTCTGCTCACTGCATTGTCAGACGAACGTATTCAGCGCGAGTTAGACGGAGCCGCCCGGAATGAAAAAATATACCGGGAGATCTCGACATCGGAGTCCTTTAATGGTGAGTTTTAATTTTTTTTTATTGTGCATTTTTTCGCAAATATATTCGGTAAGACGCTCAGTTTATTTATGCAATAAAAAAGCTGTTCATTTGTGGATGGATCGCTGCTTTATTGCAGCACACTGCGGACTAAAGCTTTTATTTTAATTATTCATGTGAACAATACGCTGAAATAAGCTTATGTATTCTTGTTAAAAACTATTGTCTTTTCTGTATATATTGCACTTACGTGCTGTATTTTATTGTGTGCATTTTCCTTGTAGAATCATCCCACGCGTCCGCCGCGACAGCCCGTCCGGATTAATTCAACCGAGCCTTCCTGAACCAGAGTGACATAACGCACGGCTCAGGAGACGCGCACACACACAGGCTCAGAGTAGTTCAAATAGTTTATTAACAACAGGAGTGTATGAATGTGTGTCTGCGGGATGTAAATGTATTGGTGGCGGCGTCTGCTTCGGGCACAGAGGCAGGAGACCGTACAGCCGGACAACCCTATGGGAAAAGCACAAGGAGAAGGGTGACGGGCACACACCAACACAGGAGGTTCAGGTTCAGGTTCAGGTTACTTTATTTGTACCCGTAGGTAGATTTGTTTTGCAGTTGGTGACATCCATATTTACAAGCCACTAATTACATTCAACATAGACACAAACACAGGCACACATCTTACAAAATAGGTAAATATAAAATATGTACAATATAATTTTTATAGCTTGTTCAACTCTTTGACAGCAGCAGGGACAAAGCTGTTTTTGTAGCGCTGGGTTCTACTTTTTGGGACAGCAAACCTCCATCTGGAGGGAAGAAGCTAAAAGTTGCAGTGCAAAGGGTGGGAGTCATCATTTAAAATCGAGTCGGCCATCCTCTGTACTTGTCTGGTGTACAGGGATGTCAGGCTCAGCTGTGACTCACCAAGCAAACGACTGGACCATCTGACTACCTGATCCAAGGATTTCCTCTGTTTCAGTTTTATCTGACCAAACCATGACATTAAAGAAAAGGATAAAACAGATTCAATAAAAGCCCGATAGAACATAGTCATTATGGTTCGGTCAATTTGGAAGCGTGCAAGTTTCCTCAAACAATGCAAATTTTGCTGACCCTTTTTGGACACCCTTTCACAGTTCACCTCAAAGTTCAATCCACTATCAATAATCGTCCCAAGATATTTGTACGATTGTACACATTCGGTGGTCTGGCCTTTTAGTATGGTGACTTTGTGCCTGGGAGTTTTCCTCCTAAAGTCAATAATCATATCTTTCGTTTTTGTTTTATTCAGCTGCAGGTAGGAATCCTCACACCAGTGAACAAAGTCATCAACTACTGGGCCGTGGCCACTCTCACCATCCTGGAGGAGACTGACAATGACTGAGTCATCAGCATACTTTATAATGTGTCTGTTGTCATGTCTGCTCCGACACATGTTTGTGTACAGGATGAAGAGTAGTGGTGACAACACACACCCCTGAGGAGAGCCAGTAGAAGAGCACTTTAGGTCAGACAATGTGCCATTGACCCTTACTCTCTGCGTCCTGTTGGTTAAGAAATCCAGAATCCAACCCACCAGATTATTGCTTAAATCAAATTGTTGCAGGAGCCTTTCAACTAAAATATGAGGTTGGATTGTATTAAAGGCAGAAGAAAAGTCCACAAATAAAAGCCTGGCGTGTGTCCCATTAAAATCCAGATGTATAAAAAGCATGTCAAACAGAGTGACAGTGGCATCCTCCACTCCTCTGTGAGGCCTATAGGCAAACTGCAGAGGATCAAATGCATGTTCACTCTGCCTTAGGACCTCACATCTGACCAGTTTTTCAAAAATTTTCATTAAAATTGAAGTCAAAGCAACTGGTCTAAAGTCGTTTACCGTTTTAGGACAGCTGGATTTTGGAACGGGAACAACCACGGCATCTTTCCAGATCTTAGGCACATGTTGTGTCTGTAAGGACTTATTGAAAATATAATGAAATATAGGACTCAGTTCATGTGCACAGGACTTTACCAGACGTCCACATATATTATCAGGGCCCTGACTTTTGTTCACTTTTATATCCAGGAGATATATGAGCGAGAGAGGAGCTTACTTGGATAGGACAGATGACTGGCACAGCAAGGGACGAGGTCCGGTAGACAGCCACCTGGAGAGCCCGATGCAGCAGCGAGGAACAGGCGATGGAGAGGCGTTGTCCGCCTCCGGGAAATCCACCTTTGCACAGGGGAGCAGACTTGGAAGGGAAAGGAGGTAAGGTCTTCTTACCAGAATGATCTGCTGAGGGTGAAAGGAACTCACAGCGATGCGTAGGGAAGTCTGACGGCTTCAGGCCGAAGCTCAGGGCGAGGCGGCTTATATCCCTCGCCGCTGATGATGTGCAGGTGTGCGTGCAGGTGGCGCCGCTGATGAGCAGCGCGGCGTGACAGTACTCCCCCCTCTAGCAGCGCCTCCTGGCGATGGCTTCTCTGGGTGCGCTCGGTGGAAATCAGCGATGAGCGATGGGTCCAACACAAACGACGAGGTTACCCACTGTCGATGTTCAGGCCCATAGCCCTCCCAGTCCACCAAGTACTGCAACCCACGACCCCAGCGCCGGGAGTCCAGGATGGAGGCGACGGGCCAGGCCGGATGGCCACCAATCATCCGGGGCGCGGGTTGCGCAGCAGGAGGAGGGCAAAGGGGATCGGAGACTGCCAGCTTCACCTTGGACACGTGGAAGGTGGGATGGATGCGGAGGGAGGGGGGAATAGCTACATGCACAGCCACCGGGTTGATGATCCTGGTGATGGGGTATGGACCCATGAAGCGCTGTGCCAGCTTCCTCCTCTCGCCCTTTAAAATCACGTCCTGGGTCGACACGTAGACTTGCTGACCAACTCTGTACGCCGGGGCAGGTCTTCTGTGCCGGTCCGCCACGGCTCTGTTGCGCTCCGCCATGCGTAAAAGCGCATTGCGCGCTGACGCCCAGATGGAGCGGAACTGCCTGAGATGCGCCCGTACTGAGGGGACAGTAACCTCACTCTCCTGCGCCGGGAACAGCGGAGGGTCATAACCCAGGGACGCCTTAAAGGGGGACATCCCTGTAGCAGAAGAGCGAGCGGTGTTATGGGCGTATTCAACCCAGGCGAGGTGGTTACTCCAGGACGTAGGTTTGGACGCCGTTACACAGTGGAGCGCAGCCTCCACCTCCTGGTTGGTCCGCTCACACTGCCCGTTGGATTGGGGGTGATGGCCGGAGGAGAGGCTCACCTTGGCTCCTAAGGCGTTGCAGAACGACCTCCAAACTTCTGAAGAAAATTGGGGCCCTCGGTCCGAGACCACGTCCACCGGAATCCCATGCAGCCTGACCACGTGTTGGATGAGGAGGTCCGCCGTCTCCAGGGCAGTTGGGAGACCTCGTAGGGGGACGAAGTGGGCCGCCTTGGAGAAGCGGTCCACGATGGTCAGGACGGTGTCGTAGGTGTTCGAGACTGGGAGTCCGGTGACGAAATCCAGGGCGATATGCGACCAGGGCCTGCCAGGGACGGGCAGAGGCTGGAGCAAACCCACTGGAGGGGCATTACCCGATTTGTTGGTGGCACACACTGGACAGGCCCGGGCATAGCGGGCAGCGTCCCTCCGCAGGCCCAGCCACCAGAAGGACCGCTGGAGGAGGTCAATCATCCGGGAGGAGCCAGGGTGGCAGGTGAGCTTGGATGTGTGCAACCAGTGGGTGACCTCCCCCCGAACCGTGGATGGCACGAACAGCCTCCCCTCCGGTCCGCCGCCAGGGTCAGGTTCCACTTCCTGCGCCTTCCGGATCTTGCTCTCGATGTCCCAGGTGACGGCTCCCACGACGCACGACCTGGGTAGGATGGTGTGGACCGTGTCCTCCAACTCCTCAGGGGCGAATTGCCTAGAGAGGGCGTCGGGCAGGCCGTTCTTGGAGCCAGGCCTGAAGGTGATGGTAAATTAGAACCTGGCGAAGAACAAGGACCAGCACGCCTGGTGGGCGTTCAGGCACTTGGCAGATCTAAGGCACTCCAAGTTCTTGTGGTCCGTCAGGACCACGAACGGCAGGTCCGCCCCCTCTAGCCAGTGACGCCACTCCTGTAGCGCGAGCTTGATGGCGAGGAGCTCTCTGTCACCCACGTCGTAATTCCTCTCCGCCGGGGACAAGCGCCGGGAGAAGAAGGCGCAGGGCCGTTTGATACCGTCGTCTGGCGACCGCTGGGATAGTACTGCCCCCACTCCTGTGTCCGAAGCGTCCACTTCCACGATGCACTGCAGCGGAGGGTTGACTTGGCTAAGGACCCGGGAGGAGGAGAACTCCGCCTTCAGCGCCTGAAAAGCAGCCGCGGCCTCTTCGGTCCACCAGAACGGGACCTTAGGGGACGTGAGGCGGGTCAGCGGACCGACGATGGTGCCAAAATTTGGGACGAAGCGGCGGTAGAAGTTCGCAAACCCAACGAACTGTTGCACCTGCTTCCTTGACGCAGGTGTAGGCCATTCCACCACCGCCTTCACCTTCTCTGGGTCCGGAAGCACCTGGTCGTGGGAGATGATGAACCCAAGGAAGAATGTTGTCTTCGCGTAAAACTCACACTTCTCGGCCTTCACGTATAACCGGTTCTCCAGCAGTCTTTGGAGGACCCGCCTCACGTGGACCTGGTGCTCGTCCCTGGACTTGGAGAAGATGAGTATGTCATCCAGGTAGACGAACACAAAAAGGCCGATGAAATCCCGGAGGACATCATTGATGAGGCGCTGAAAGATGGCTGGAGCGTTGGTCAACCCAAACGGCATCACCAGGTATTTGAAGTGGCCGTTCGGGGTACGGAAGGCTGTTTTCCACTCATCTCCCTCCCGGATCCGGACGAGGTGGTATGCACTGCGTAGATCCAGCTTGGTGAACCAAGTCGCCCCCTGGAGGGAGTGGAAAGCGGTGTCCATGAGGGGCAGGGTGTAACAATCCTTCTCCGTTATGTCATTAAGGGCACGATAGTCAATGCAAGGACGGAGGGATCAGTCCTTCTTACCGACGAAGAAGAATCCTGCCCCCACAGGTGATGACGATGGGCGGATTATCCCAGCACTCAGCGACTCCTTGAGGTAAGAGTTCATTGTCTCCTTCTCCGGCGCCGATAGACTGTAGAGTCGTCCAGAAGGTAAGGGTGCCCCCTGGCGGAGATTGATTGCGCAGTCATAGGGCCTATGAGGAGGGAGAGACATCGCCTTGGATTTGCTGAATACCATACCCAGGTCGTGAAATTCTAGTGGCACCAGGGACAGGTCCGGGGGCGCAGCGTCCGTAGGAGAGGGAGAAGCGGACGGAGAGCAGGCAGCGGACTGTAGACAGGTGCCCATGCAGAACGTGCTCCATGCTGACACCCCGGCGGACTTCCAATCCAGAACGGGGTTGTGGAGGCGTAGCCAGGGATACCCCAGGATGACGGGCGACACAGAGTTGGGCAGGACGTAAAAGGTTATCTCCTCCCGGTGGTTTCCAGAGATAATAACTGGGACGGGGATGGTCTGGTGCGTAACTCTCCCAAGGGAGGCACGAGAGAGGTTGACCAGGGAGATAGGATTCCTGAGTGCCTGACAGTGGATGCCCAATCGGGTTGCCAGGCTTTGAGAAATAAAGCTGCCTTCCGCGCCCGAATCCACCAGTGCGTGGGTGAGATGCCCAGTGGGGTTGTGGCAGAAACGGATGGGCAGCTTCAATTGTGTGAGAGAACTTAACCGATTGACGTCCGCGAGGCCCCCTACAGTGACTCACGGACCCCGCCGACTGGCCTTCCGTGGGCAAAGCTTCACCGTGTGTTGGTCATCTCCGCAATACATGCAGAGATCCAACTCACGGCGGCGTTGTCTCTCCGCAGGGGAAAGCTTTGTCCAGCCCGTCACCATCGGCTCCGACTCCTCGGGGCACGATGGTGGCGGCGTCGCCAGGGGGCGAGCTTGGAACAGGCGCGGCGAGACTCCACGAGGGCGAGAAGAAGACGACTTCCGTCCCGAGGAGCACTCGCGCAGCCTGTTGTCCAAACTGATCGCTTGGGATGTTAGCTCCACTAGCGTCTCAGGGATATCCCGCCCAGCCAGTTCATCCCTCAGATCATCGTTGAGACTGCGGAGGAAAAGGCCACAGAGGGAGCGTTCCTCCCAGCCTAATTCCTCCGCCGCTACCCGGAAGTCGACCGCGTAGTCCGCTGCCAACCGGCTTCCCTGCTGGAGGGCGAGAAGCCAATCGACCTGGACCGTCTCGGTAAGAGAATGGTCAAAGACCTCCAGGAAGCGTCTCACGAATTGGTCATATGTGAGGGTGGCATAACTGGGCCTCGCCATAACGGCGTAGGTCCAGGTTAATGCTCACCCCTCCAGGAGATTCCCGATATAACCAATTCGGCTATGATCTGAGGGAAAGTCCCCGGGCACACTAACTAACTAACTAACCTGCACTTATATAGCGCTTTTCTAGTCACAAAGACCACTCAAAGCGCTTTCATTAATACTAACCCTCTATTCTAAGGGCCTATAGGAAACAGATATCTAGGGACAATTTAGAACAGCCAATTAACCTAACATGCATGTTTTTGGCATGTGGGAGGAAACCGGAGAAATCCCGGAGTAAACCCACGCAACACGGGGAGAACATGCAAACTCCACACAGATCACTGTTGGCCGGGGGCTGGGATCGAACCCACGATCCCACGATCCCCACAATCCCCCGGCCAAGGGTAAACTGTGCTGCCGCAGTGCTAACCACTGCGCCACCGTGCACACGGTGGAAAACGGACTCACACTGCATTATAAACCCCCGCGCTCCGCCGAGCTTACCGCTAAAGCGGGCGGGGGTTGGAATGGGCGTGAGCCGAACCGGTGCACCCGGAGCCTGCTGGATGGCCACTGGAGCAGCAGGAGCCGCGCCACCCTGACGAGCCAGGGGGAACGGCTGTTGGGGGTCCAAGCGGCCCAATCGGTTAGTTTTATTTATCTACTGATTAAAAATCACCTGTTGCTGATAAGCTATCTGATCCACTCGAGCCTCGAGAGTGGTAAACCGGTGTGCGAGCCCGCCGTCTGCCGAGCCGCTCTGCTGAAGCCGTACTGACATAACGCACGGCTCAGGAGACGCACACACACAGGCTCAGAGTAGTTCAAATAGTTTATTAACAGGAATGTATGAATGTGTGTCTGCGGGATGTAAATGTATTGGTGGCGGCGTCTGCTTCGGGCACAGAGGCAGGAGACCGTACAGCCGGACAACCCTATGGGAAAAGCACAAGGAGAAGGGTGACGGGCACACACCAACACAGGAGATATATGAGCGAGAGAGGAGCTTACTTGGATAGGACAGATGACTGGCACAGCAAGGGACGAGGTCCGGTAGACAGCCACCTGGAGAGCCCGATGCAGCAGCGAGGAACAGGCAATGGAGAGGCGTTGTCCGCCGCCGGGAAATCCACCTGTGCACAGGGGAGCAGACATGGAAGGGAAAGGAGGTAAGGTCTTCTTACCAGAATGATCTGCTGAGGGTGAAAGGAACTCACAGCAATGCGTAGGGAAGTCTGACGGCTTCAGGCCGAAGCTCAGGGCGAGGCGGCTTATATCCCTCGCCGCTGATGATGTGCAGGTGTGCGTGCAGGTGGCGCCGCTGATGAGCGGCGCGGTGTGACACAGAGCTGTCAGAGACGGCTTCATTCAATCGAGTCTTCGTGACCCAGTTTGGGAAGCTGGTGTAGAGGAACTCAGTGGTCGGCGTGTATAAAATGTCGATTAACCTTCATGTTGTGTTGCAAAGTTTTTTTTTCTTTTAATATTTTGTATATAATAAAATGGAATTGTTTTGGAAAGTGTGGTTTGTCTGTTATAACACTGAATTATAAAACAGTGTAATTACATAGAAATTCCATTGCCTAGTCTGATCAAAATGATGCTGATCTTCCTGTCAGGGGTCAACCATTCTAAAGGTAATGTAATTTTTAACTAGACCAAAAAAGAAATCTTTTTGTAAGATTTCTGTTCTTTTTATTGAAATATCATAAAAAATTAGCACCAAGTCAAAGTAGGTACAAGTATATGTAAATTGAATGTTCTATCGGCATTCCAAATTCAGAGATTTACAATACTTTAGAAGGAGTGTAGCATCATCTAAACAGAAAATAATAATACTGTTGTTCCAAACGTTGACCTGAAGGTGAAAAACATGAATTTTTTTAATTCAGTACATCCAATATGCCCTAGGATGTAAAAAATAATACAATTTGGTGTTGGACAGTGTGCCACCGTCCCATTATTTAATATGAATAAAAACAAGTTTCAGCTCATTATTTCTAGGTCATTTGGCAGTTAATTCAAAACAAAAGTGACTTGTGTTGTTGCAGCTTAATTATGAGATAAAATTAATTGTGAGATAAAACCACAGAGCGAGCAAGGCAATAATCCTTGGATCCTTTTTTGTCTCATGTAAATAAGGACTCGGTCAGGTGCGTAACGTCACGGGAGTGTGGCCCCGCCTCGCTGAGAATCTGCCGCCGCCCCGCTTCTTAAACCTCCTAACAAACCATCACAGCACAAGCACAACACCGTGCTAATGGAGACAGAAGCATTCCGAGCCGTACTGAAGTGAATCGAGCCGTACCGAGGTGTGCTGGGCTAGTGGAAAACAGGCTCAAAAGTGACCTTAACATCTAGAGGAAATGCAAAACATACGGGGATGACAGCAGGCAGAGTCCAATAATACACACAGTTCTGGTGGTTTCCCTGCGTCCAATGTCCAAATAGGTGATGGGGAAAAAGGGAGCGTTCAGGCGGCCTACCCCAGTCCCAGGCCCGGGAAAACGGGATCTCTGGCGGCCGGACCAGGTCGCCAAGCAAACAGTCCAGTTGGTTGGGCGACCGACCCAGAACGCCAAATGGCTGAGGCAGTCCTTCAGGCGGCCGACCCACATCACTCAGCCACCAGGACCACGGGGGAAAGAACGGCAACGGCTTCCCTGTAGAGGGGGATAGTGAGGGGGAGCCGGGCTGAATATGAGAAACCCCAACGCCACCCGGTGGAGAAGGTTTGGAGGAAAGATGAGGGGCCAGCGCGGCGTCGCTCGGCTGAGGATCTGCAGCTCCACCTCCGAACGTTACCAGAATAGGCGCTGTCTTCCTGTTGGACCCAGGGTGAGCCCGTGCTGCACCCATGATGGAGCCCGATCGGATCGCGGCTGCACCCCTGATGGACCCCGACTGGGTCGGAACAGCTCCATAGACGACCTCCATCCTCGAACCCGGAACCTCCAGAACAGCGACCGGGGTTGACTCCGCGCCGGTGACCCTGGGAGAAGGCTCAGGAGAAGAAGAAGAACTGGGATCAGGATCACCGGTAGCGACAGAGCCCAGCGAGATGAGCTCAGATGCAGCGGACGGCTGCCCCTGGCTCGTCTCCCTGAGAGACAGGCAAAAATGCTCTAGAACAGATAGTAGGAAGGAAAAATAGAGCACTTGCCTGCATTAGAGTTCTGTCGCCTTCCAGGACTTCAACGATCCGGGCTCAGGACGAAGGAGGACGTCTTCTGGCTCCCACTTGGTTACGGCGGGCTCCGCAGCCGGCATGATGTTTTCTGCAGTCTGAGGACCCTCCAACGCTGACGTCCACGTCGACGACCCGCACGGCGTGGTGGCAGGGGATCCTCGACCTGCTGGATCGAACCGCTCACCGCTGGAAACCCGGGGACGTTTTGTCGTCGGCGCAGGCTCCACGCAGCAGTCCACTCTCCTCCTCTGCCCGTGATGTGGCTGCGGGGCTGGAACCAGGCTCTCCAGGACCGCAGGCCCCCTCCCCGTCCGGCGACGTAGGCCTGGCGTTGTGGACCGCTCAGCGGAGGAAGACACAGAGGCAGCAGGTTCAATGTCAGAGGCTACAGTGCTACAATGGAAGAGACTGAACAAACTGATCAAGAAAGCTAGCTCTGTCCTGGGGCAGCGCCTTGACCCAGTGGAGGAGATAGGAGAGAGAAGGATGGTGGCTAAACTGTCATCTCTGCTGGAGTCCGAGTCCCACCCTATGCAGGACATACTGAACGCACTGAGGAGCTCATTTAGCAGCAGACTACATCATCCTAGGTGTGCAACTGAGAGGTTTCGCAGGTCCTTCCTACCTATGGCTGTCAGGCTGTATAACCTAAGCAGGGCTGCTCGCTGAGATAGCAAAAAAACGTGACAACCTAATAGTATTGAATACAAAAGACGCAATAGACTTACGCAATGGTCCCCTCCAGTATACAACTAGGACAATATCGGTCGCTACGGAGGGTGACAATATGTATGGGTACATATTCATACTATGTAGGATAACTAAGCAGACGGTTATGTTGTTTATTCCATCTAGCTACAATGCTCCGCACTGTGTGTTTATATATTTATATGTACATATGTATATTCGCTGCTCTTGTTTTTCTTGTCTTCTTGATTGTGGCTCTGAGTGTTGCTATCCCTGTGCTGTTACAATCCTGGAATTTCCCCATTGTGGGACTAATAAAGGCTTATCTTATTTTATCTTATCTTATCTTACAGCAGGTGGTGGGAGCTCGGGGGACTGCGAACCCCGAACTCCACCCCCAGGAGTCAGACAAGGCAAATCACTCAATGAGGGAACAGAATGAAAAGACACTTGCCTGATCCGTAGGGGCCCGATAGAACCCGCTGCAGTGGACTTTGTTCCTCCCTTTCCCCGCTGGATGGTGACAGAGGGCCTCCTGGGAGGACGAGGAGGAGCCGCTCGTGATGGTCCAATAATGGGCTTCGCCGGAGCAGGACTCGTGACACTCACAGCAGCCGGGGAAGACGTCGAGGAGGAGGGGACGACAGCCGAGGCGATCCGGGCACAAGGAGCTGACGGGACAGCAGGGAAACATGACCCAGGGGGAGAGGCTGCGGGAATTCCCTCCTGACGAGACGCCGAAGAGGCAGCTGACTGGGAGGTAGAGTTCCTCCGACAACCCGGAACAGGATCCAGACGGGGTTCTCGCTGAGTCTTAATGTTGGCAGTGTGACGACGGTTACCGGCAGAGGGCAAGGCGAAGGAGAGGTTCGGGAAATGCCACTCCTGCGCGGAAACAGAGGCGAGCAGGTCGGCGTACTCTGGATAATTGCTTAGCTCAGGATTCCTCTCCACCAGTCTGACTGCCGCCGTCACATGCTTAATAATCAGCGTGGGGTGAACAGCGGAGCGAGCTGCCGGCACTCGGTCCCGGATGGAAACAGCTGACTGTTGTAGTTATCTCCGGTGGAATTCCGACTGATGTGTCACTCCTTCGGGGATCACCCCTGGGCGGTACGACCTCCTGGCCTGGAACGGGGACAGGAATGGGATCCCGAAGCGAGGAGTGAGGATGCCTCCTCTTCGGCTTCCTGCTGGAGTTTCCCTCCAGCCCACAGAGTATCTCCCGTTGCGCAGTGATGTCTGCCTTCCTCGCAATGACTTCAGGGTGGTTGGAGTAGCGAGGAAGGCGACTAATGATGTCCTCAGCAAGGTCCAGGTGCCGGCGTACATCACTGGGAGTGTCATAGAGGGCAGCAGTGATGAGAGTTCCATCAACGTAGTCCAGGGCCTCCACTAGCTCGTAGCCCAGGGTCCGAGCGCGGCCCCTGAATGACGACAATGACCTCCCAGCACACAGGTACCCAGACGGGGAAAAACAAGTCCAATTCAGGAAAAACTCATGGCGACAGGCGTCTCAGTCTAGGCGGCAGTCTACTGTCATGGATGGCCCTCACGAGCCATCAATAAGACCCTACATATTGACCGGTGAGTTTGCACAGTTTATTAAAGGAAAGAGATAGCGATAAAGTAATGAGCCACGAGGGGCTAACACACACTGTCACTAACACTCAGTCTATGACACGGAGAAACAGATACATAATGAAACTCACTTACAATAAAGGACGAGGATGAAAGGTAGATGACGTCTGACCAGGGAGCTCGGCGAGGGATGCTCGACGATGTCAGACTAGGGTCAGTTTGACGGTGTCAAACGAGGAATCGCTGACGAGACTGCCGCGCCGTTTCGCCCACAGCTGCCCTCTTAAGTAGGGCTCAAGGTGGAACAGCTGATGAGACGATTGTTAATGCAGCTCAGCTGTCAGAGCCTGGGCTCTGACAGCCGGAAACCCCTCCGAGCGCTGTCACAATAAAAGTTTGGAGAGCCATAGGGAACACACACACATCAGCTGGGAGGAAAATACTGCATGGCCCGAGCGCGGACGAGATCGGCGCTCGAACCACGACAGGCCCAACCAGTTATTAGGTTTAGAGGGCAATCACTTTTTCATACAGGGCCATGTAGGTTTGGATTTTTTTTTCCCCTTAATAAATAAATGCCTTCATTTAAAACTGCATTTTGTGTTTACTTGTGTTATCTTTGTCTAATATTTAAATTTGTTTGATGATCTGAAACATTTAAGTGTGACAAACATACGTACAAAAAAAATGAAAAATCAGGAAGGGGGCAAACACTTTTTCACATCACTTTAGGAATTCAGGATGGATATTATCATATCCTGGTGCTTCACCATTTTTTTTTTATTCAAAGCACGGTCTACTTCTTCGGAAGAGATGGGGGTGCCATTATAGTTTCTTGTGGTGATGATTTTTCTGAAGGTCTGTCATTTCTTTTTGTTTGAATGTTTCACTTGTTTGTCGACTGGGGTTTACCCATTTTGGGCAGCGCGGTGGCGGAGTGGTTAGCACTGCGGCAGCACAAAAACTCACCCTTGGCCGGAGGATCCTGGGTTCGATCCCAGCCCCCAACCAACAGTTATCTGTGAGGAGTTTGCATGTTCTCTCCGTGTCTGCATGGGTTTACTCCGGGATTTCTCCGGTTTCCTCCCACATGCCAAAAACATGCAAGTTAGGTTAATTGGCATCAAAACTGGGGATTCTAAATTGTCCTTAGGTATGACTGTGAGAGTGAATGGTTGTCTGTCTCTTTGTGTTGATCCTGCCATGGACTGGCGATCTGTCCAGGGTGTACCCTGCCTCTCTCCCAAAGATGCTGGGATAGGCTCCAGCACCCCCGCGACCCGGAAAGGATTAAGCGGAAGAAGATGGATGGATGGTTTACTCATTTTGACTAGATGGCTTGCTGCTGCATTGGGTTTCACTGGTGGTCTGGAGTATACGGCTGTTGATTAATGCAGAGTCGCCAAATCAGGTTCCAGCTTTTCCGACTCGAAAGTGTAAAATCCAACTCACTGGTGCTTTCCTCCCATCTAGCCTGATGTGCCTTGTCAAGACTTTCAATAAGGTGGTCAGCAGCATCTGGATCACCGGAGTTGGCATACTCCTGAAGGAGGAGTTGGCATTCTGAATCCATGCATGGGATGTAGTTAGGCCTGAAGCCATGAGGTATGGTTGCCTTTACTGCTTTGAAGATAGCTTTTGAAAATCTGGAATAGTCTTCATTCACTGAGGGGATCGCAGTGGGAATGCATACAACACTGATCCAACTGCTCAGAGAACTTAGTCCAGTTTTCCTTGCAGAAGTTCCATGTGGGTTTTTGGAGCAATCTAGTAATCAGGATTCGCAGGCCAATGTGGATCACAGTGGGCCTGTGTTGGCTTCTTACAAAGTCATCCAGGACCTTTACCAATGCTTGTAAAGGTTTCTGAGATAATGAATGAAGATAATACATGTATCAGGTCTTGCTGTGTAAAATAATCTTCTTAAGGGGTGACACTTACAGTCTGTGTGGTCCACAGAATATATATTCCTGACAGTCACAGCTGAAAAGAATCAAATGTTCCCATGAAATTCCATAGGAAATGATTGTGGGCCAATTTTGACCACCTATGGAAGCTTGGGGGTAGTACTTTAAAAAATACAATGTTGTAGTATAAATTAGAATTATAAATTCTAAAAATTCTATAAATTATAAATCAGACAATTTCCCACGGAACCCTGAATATTCTGAGGGACCCCAATTAAAAAGCAGTGGTCTAGATGAATGGTGGGTATATTAGTCGAGTTAATGGTAATTAACTCAACATCCCACTGATCATGATCAATTTTTTTGAATGCAGTTAATCGTGGAATGGAAAAAGCAGAATACTGGAAATGTAGGTACTGCAGAAGTGTGGCTGTCAAGGAGGGCTGACAGCTCCACTAAAGGGTAACTCCAGGCAAACACCAATTGGTCAGTTCAGTTCATGAATGTCTGTTCCCTAGAAAACAAACTGGACTATCTACTACTGGATAGTAGATAGATGGGTTTGGGCGCATGCGCACGCAGCGACTGGCAGCTGGTGAAAAAAGTCCGTCGTCTGTGTGTCTGTTTTTATGCACTTTAATGTGGTTTTAACGAAATTCTCTGTGTCGTTTCTGTCCTGGAATGTTTGTGGACTGTATGGCAAAGAGCTCCCTGGTTCCGTCAAGATGGATTTCCACCCCTTTTTTGCACTGCTGCTACTTTTCCACCGGCTCTTTGTCTCTGAGGTAAGCGCGATTGGGATCATGCCGGGCAGAATACATTATTCCAGGGACATGTTGCTGCATTTAAACACGGTTGATGCAGCGTCTGTGATTGAGTCTAAGCCGCAACTGCCGGACTTTATTTTGAGAGACATTCATGGACACAGCGGTGAAAAGAGAGACGGGAGAAGGAAACGCGGAAAGCGTGGAGGTGTGAAATTACGCCTGAGAAGACGTCAGTTTGGTAACATTCCTCTTCCTTCTATGATTTTTGGGAACGTACAATCTCTGAGGAACAAGGTGGATGAAATTCAAGGGAATGTACGCTACCAGAAGGACTTTAAGAACTGCTGTGTCATGGCTTATACCGAGTCTTGGCTTAATGCGCATGACCGGGACACGGACCTGTGGATTGATGGCTTTGGAGCCCCACTGCGCTCTGATCGGCAGGAAGAGGTAACGGGGAAGCGTCAGGGGGGCGGCGTATGTTTATATATTAATAAGCAGTACTGCATATCTGTCACAGTCAGAGAGCGCATCTGTACACCCGATGTGGAGCTGCTGTCTGTTTCACTACGCCCCTTTTATTTGCCCCGCGAGTTCCTCCAACTTTTCATAACGACTATGTACATCCACCCGAGGGCAGACGCTGACTCCGCCTCCAGCACCATCTTTGATGTGGTGCAGCGGCTGCAGTCAATTTCTCTAGAGGTGCCAAACTTTATTCTTGGGGATTTTAACCATGTTTCTTTAAAGAAGACACTTAAAAACTTTTATCAGTATGTCTCCTGCCCAACCAGGCGAAAAAAGACATTGGACCTGTGCTATGGATCCATAGAGAGGGCCTATAAATCACTCCCCCTTCCTCCTGTAGGATCCTCAGATCACAACTGTGTACATTTGCTGCCCACATATAAAACTGCTCTCAGAAGAGGCAAGGTGGAGACCAGAGATATAGATGTGTGGACAGAGGATTCAGTACACAGCCTCCAGGAATGCTTTAACTGTACAGACTGGGAGATGTTCACACTGTCAATGTCACAATGAAAATTTTTGAAAAACTGGTCAGATGTGAGGTCCTAAAGCAGACTGAGCATGCATTGGATCCTCTACAGTTTGCCTATAGGCCTCACAGAGGAGTGGAGGATGCCACTGTCACTCTGTTTAACATGCTTTTTAAACATCTGGATTTTAATGGGACACACACCAGACTTTTATTTGTGGACTTTTCCTCCGCCTTTAATACAATCCAACCTCATATTTTAGTTGAAAGGCTCCTGCAACAATTTGATTTGAGCAATAATCTGGTGGGTTGGATTCTGGATTTTTTAACCAACAGGACGCAGAGAGTAAGGGTCAATGGTACATTGTCTGACCTAAAGTGCTCTTCTACTGGCTCTCCTCAGGGGTGTGTGTTGTCACCACTACTCTTCATCCTGTACACAAACATGTGTCGGAGCAGACATGACAACAGACACATTATAAAGTATGCTGATGACTCAGTTATTGTCAGTCTCCTCCAGGATGTTGAGAGTGGCCACGGCCCAGTAGTTGATGATTTTGTTCACTGGTGTGAGGATTCCTACCTGCAGCTGAATACGACAAAAACTAAAGACATGACTATTGACTTTAGGAGGAAAACTCCCAGGCACAAAGTCACCGTACTAAAAGGCCAGACCACCGAATGTGTACAATCCTACAAATATCTTGGGACGATTATTGATAGTAATTTAAACTTTGAAGAGAACTGTGAAAGGGTGTGCAAAAAGGTTCAGCAACATTTGCATTGCTTGAGAAAACTTGCACGCTTCCAAATTGACCGAACCATAATGACAATGTTTTATCGATGCCATCACCCGCAGCTCACGGGCTTCCACCTCAGCTGCGCGCACACCTGCTCCTCATTAGTGCGCAGCTATTTATTCCATCCTGCCCTGAGCTGCAGCCTGGAGCCGTCTGTCTCCCTGCATACTCAACTCAGCAACATCCTATCCTTCAGGCCTGCTGACGACTCTCCTGGACACATAAGCTGTCTGTATTGCCTTACCTTCTCCTGTTCAGATGTCCCCTGTGCACAGGTGGATTCCTTGGCAGCGGACTCACTTCCCCTCGTCACGCTGCTCCTCTACCTCGCTGCATCATCCTGGACGCACAGCAGGACGCTGCCTCCCAGGCTTGGGACCTTGCCAACGCCAGCCACTGCGCCGCTACAAGGTTGCCTGGCTGTACGGCGTACTGCTCTGTCCTGACTGCATCCTCCACCCACATCACACTTGCATCTCACATACATGCATTCACACACAAACACTGCTGTCAATAAAGCTTTCAAATCTGCCTGAGCCTGCGTGCATGTTTCCTGGGCCGAACAATATGTCAGTACGGCTCCAGCAAAGCGGCCCAGCGGACAGCGGGCTCGCATGCCGTTTTTCCACCCTCGAGGCTCGGGTGGATATGATAGCTCATCAGCAGCAGGTGATATTAAACCAACTCACCTCAATTACTAACCGGTTAGACCGCCTGGACCCTCCGCGGGCTTTCCCTCTGGGTCTTCTTGGCGTTGCGGCTCCGGGTGCCTCCACAGTCGGCCAGCCTAGCTCGGGAGCGCCAACCCGCCTCACACCTATTCCAACTCCTGCTCGCTTCAACGGGAAACACGGTGGAGCGAAGGGGATTATCCTGCAGTGTGAGTCAGTGTTTCTGCATGTTCCCGGGGATTTTCCCTCAGACCATAGCCGAATCGGGTACATGGCTAACCTTCTCGAGGGGTGAGCGTTAGCTTGGGCTTACGCTGTAATGACGAAGCCCAGCTACGCAAACCTCTCGTATGACCGGTTCGTGCGGGACTTCTTAGAAGTCTTTGATCATTCCCGTCTCGACAGCGTCCTCGCTGATCGGCTCCTTAGTCTCCAACAGGGAAGCCGGTCAGTGGCGGAATACGCGGTCAACTTACGGGTGGCAGCGGAGGAGGTGGGCCGGGGAGAGGCCTCTCTCTGCAGCATTTTCCTCCGTAGCCTCAATTCTGGTCTGAGGGATGAGCTAGCTGGTCGGGATCTCCCAGGGTGACTCTCTGAGTTGATCTCGCTCACGATTAGCCTGGACAACAGGCTACGTGAGCGGGCTGCGGAGCAGAAGTCTGTCAGCCGCTCGCGCGGAGCTTCCCTCCGTCCAGCTCAGTTGCGCCCCCTGGCGTTACTGGCTCTGGAGTCTGCCGATGAACCAGAGGACATGGCCATCGGGCGCACTAGGCTCCCTCTAGCGGAGAGACAATGCCGGCGGGAACGGGGTCTCTGCATGTATTGCGGAGATGACCGGCATCCCGTGGAGCTGTGCCCGGTGAAGCCAAACGGGGAGGTCCGCGAGTCACTGTAGGGGGCCTCGTGGACTCTAACCGACCAAATCCCCTATCTTCATGCACACTGCCCATACGTTTCTGCCACAACTCCACCAGGCATTCCACTCACGCACTGGTGGATTCTGGGGCAGAGCAGAATTTTATTTCTAAGAGCCTGGCAACCCGTTTGGGCATACCCTGCCAACTGCTGCCTACCCCGTGAACTTGGTGACACTCTCACGCTCTTCTCTGGGTACAGTTACACACCGCACTAAGCCAATTCCCATCATCATGTCCGGCAACCACCGGGAGGATCTGACCCTCTACGTCCTGCCCTCCTTGTCGGACCATGTCATTCTGGGTTACCCTTGGCTGCGGCTGCATAACCCTGTCCTGGATTGGAGAACCGGCAGTGTCCTGTCCTGGAGCACCTTTTGCCTGGGCACCTGCCTCCAGGCGGCTTGTGCTCCATCTTCTCCTCCGCCGGCTCCGGTCTCTGAGCCCCCGGACCTGACTCTAGTGCCGCAGGAGTTCCATGACTTGGGGGCAGCATTCAGTAAGTCCAGAGCCTTGTCCCTTCCGCCGCATCGACCATACGACTGTGCGATTAACATCCGCCCGGGGGCCCCCTGCCGTCTGGCCGCCTATACAGTCTCTCTGCACCGGAACGCGAGGCGATGGACACTTACATTAAGGAGTCACTCAGCGCTGGGATCATCCACCCCTCCTCGTCCCCGCTTGGCACGGGTTTCTTCTTTGTGGGTAAGAAGGATGGGTCCCTATGCCCTTGTATTGACTTCAGAGCGCTTAACGATATCACGATAAAGGACCGCTATACACTGCCGCTCATGGACACTGCTTTTCACTCCCTCCAGGGGGCGACCTGGTTCACCAAGCTTGACCTCCGCAGTGCCTACCATCTCGTTAGGATCCGGGAGGGAGACGAGTGGAAGACGGCCTTTAGGACACCCAGCGGCCACTTCGAATATCTCGTGATGCCGTTCGGGCTCACCAACGCACCTGCCGTCTTCCAGCGCCTTATAAACGATGTTCTGCAGGACTTCCTGGGCGTTTTCGTCTTCGTTTATCTCTACGACATACTCATCTTCTCCAAATCACGGGAGGAGCACCAGGCCCATGTGAGGCGGGTCCTGCAACGTCTGCTGGAGAATCGCTTGTTTATAAAGGCCGAGAAGTGTGAATTCTACGCCTAGACCACCTCCTTCCTGGGGTTCGTGATCTCCCACTATCAGATCCTCCCGACCCTGCTAAGGTTAAAGCGGTGGTCGAGTGGCCCACGCCTACCTCCAGGAAGCAGGTGCAGCAATTCATTGGGTTCGCAAACTTCTACCGGTGCTTTGTTCCCAACTACAGCGCCATCATCTCCCCCCTGACCCGCCTCATGTCATTGAAAGTGCCCTTTCAGTGGTCTGAGGAAGCGGCCATCGCCTTCAAGACTCTCCAAGCGGAGTTCTCGTCCTCCCGGGTCCTGACCCAGGTAGATCACGCACTTCAGTGTCTGGTGGAGGTCGACGCATCCGACACAGGGGTGGGAGCGGTACTCTCCCAGCGATCACCAGTGGATGGTGTCAAGCGGCCCCGCGCCTTCTTCTCCAGGAAGCTATCAGTGGCAGAGCGTAACTATGACGTCGGCGACAGGGAGCTCCTCGCGGTCAAACTCGCACTACAGGAGTGGCGTCACTGGTTAGAGGGGGCAGCCCAGCCCTTTGTGGTCTGGACGGACCATAAAAACCTCGAGTACTTGAGGTCAGCGAGGCGCCTGAATGCCCGCCAGGCACGCTGGTCCCTATTTTTTACTCGCTTTAACTTTACCATCACGTACCGTCCAGGCTCGAAGAATGGGTTGCCCGACGCCCTGTCCAGACAATTTGCCCCAGAAGGTCCGGAGAAGTCCGAGCATACCATCCTGCCCGATTCGTGCATCGTGGGGGTGATTGCATGGTCCATCAGGGGCAAGATTCTGAAGGCTCAGGAGGCGGAGCCGGATCCCGGCGGGGGGCCAGAGAGGAGGCTTTATGTTCCTTTGGCGGTTCGGGGTGATGTGATCCATTGGGCACATACCTCCAAACTCTCCTGTCACCCAGGCATCACCCGCTTGGTGAGTTGGCTGCAACACTCGTTTTGGTGGCCGGGTCTCCAGAAGGACGTTACCAACTATGTCCCGGCCTGTCCCCAGTGCACTACCGGCAAGTCCCAGAACTCTCCACCTGCGGGTCTACTCCAGCCCCTGCCAGTCCCGGGCAGGCCCTGGTCACACATCGCCCTTGACTTCGTCACCGGACTCCCTGTCTCTAACACCTATGACACGGTTTTGACTATTGTGGACAGGTTCTCCAAGGCCGCTCATTTTGTGCCTCTTCAGGGTATCCCTTCGGCGCGTGAGACGGCCAATCTCCTGGTCCAGCATGTCGTCAGGCTGCATGGGATCCCGCTGGATGTGGTCTCGGACCGAGGTCCGCAGTTTGTCTCCCAGGTTTGGAGGAGCTTCTGCAGCGCCTTGGGGGCTACAGTCAGTCTCTCCTCTGGTTACCACCCCCAGTCTAACGGGCAGTGTGAGCGCACGAACCAGGAGTTGGAGGCCGCCCTGCGCTGCGTAACATCATCTAACCCTTCGTCCTGGAGCTCCTACCTGACCTGGGTGGAATATGCCCATAACTCGGCCCGGTCCACTGCTACTGGGGTGTCGCCTTTTAAAGCGTCCTTGGGGTATGACCCCCCCGTTTTTCCTGAGCAGGAGGGTGAGCTGGCCATTCCTTCCATCCAGTCGCACATCAGGTGCTGCTGGAGCGTGTGGACCAAGACCAGAGACGCGCTTTTACGCTCAGCGGCGCGCAACAGCTCCACCGCCAATCGCCACAGAAGGCCGGCTCCTGCCTACCAGGTGGGTCAGCGGGTTTGGCTCTCGTCCCAGGACATCAGCCTGAAAGGTGAGAAGAAGAAGTTGGCACCGAGGTTCCTCGGCCCCTTCACTATTTCCAAAATCATCAACCCGGTGGCTGTGCGTTTGACCCTCCCCCCTCCCTTCATGTGTGTCCCACTTTCCACGTTTCTAAGATCAAGCCTGTCCTTTCCAATTCACTCTGCCCTCCTCCCAGAGGTCCCCCCCTGCGCCTAGGACAGAGGTGGGCAATCATGTGCCATGGAGGGCCATTCCCCTGCAGGTTTTCTGTTCCACCCAGTTTCTTCAGCAGGTGTTTGTGTTTATCAGCTTCAAGGATTGCTAATCACTGAAAACACCTGCTGAAGAGACTGGGTGGAACAGAAAACCTGCAGTGGAATGGCCCTCACTGCCCACCCCTGGCCTAGGATGATCGACGGTGACCCAGCATGGGGTGTTACTGCCATCCTGGACTCCCGGCGTCGGGGTCATGGGCTGCAATATCTGGTGGATTGGGAAGGTTATGGTCCGGAGTGGAGATCCTGGGTGCACTCTTCGTGGGTGTTGGATCGAGACCTCATCACGGAGTTCCACCAGACACACCCAGGTAGGCCAGCGCCAGGAGGCGCTGGTAGGGGGGGGAGTACTGTCATCACCCGCAGCTCACGGGCTTCCACCTCAGCTGCGCGCACACCTGCTCCTCGTTAGTGTGCAGCTATTTATTCCATCCTGCCCTGAGCTGCAGCCTGGAGCCGTCTGTCTCCCTGCGTACTCAACTCAGCAACATCCTATCCTTCAGGCCTGCCGACGACTCTCCTGGACACATAAGCTGTCTGTATTGCCTTACCTTCTCCTGTTCAGACTTCCCCTGAGCACAGGTGGATTCCTTGGCGGCGGACTCACTTCCCCTCGTCACGCTGCTCCTCTACCTCACTGCATCATCCCGGACGCACAGCAGGACGCTGTCTCCCAGGCTTGGGACCTTGCCAACGCCAGCCACCGCGCTGCTACAAGGTTGCCTGGCTGTACAGCGTTCTGCTCTGTCCTGACTGCATCCTCCACCCACATCACACTCGCATCTCACATACACGCATCCACACACGAACACTGCTGTCAATAAAGCTTTCAAATCTGCCTGAGCCTGCGTGCGTGTTTCCTGGGCCGAACAATATGTCAATCGGGCTTTTATTGAATCTGTTTTATCCTTTTCTTTAGTGTCATGGTTTGGTCAGATAAAACTGAAACAGAGGAAATCCTTGGATCAGGTAGTTAGATGGTCCAGTCGTTTGTTGGTGAGTCACAGCTGAGCCTGACATCCCTGTACACCAGACAAGTACAGAGGATGGCTACCTCCATTTTAAATGATGACTCCAACCCTTTGCACTGCAACTTTCAGCTTCTTCCCTCAAGACGGAGGTTTGCTGTCCCAAAAAGTAAAACCCAGCGCTACAAAAACAGCTTTGTTCCTGCTGCTGTCAAAGAGTTGAACAAGTTGTAACAATATATTGTGCATAATTTAGGTACCTATTTATTAACTCCATTGTATATTTACTTATTTTTGTAGGATGTTATTTGGATTCTAAATATTTTATTGGGTTTTAGACCTTTGAGTTTTTAACCTCTTTGACTAGTTTTTAACTTTTTAATATGACCCTTGTCTCTTACCTCTGGTTTTTCTCTCATCTCTTTGTCTTTATACCCTGATTGATGGAGCCTTGAGTATTTTTATCATGTTTATAGTCAGCTTCATGTGTGCCTGTGTTTGTGTCTATGTTGAATGTAATTGTGGCTTGTAAATATGGATGTCACCAGACTGCAAAACAAATCTACCTACGGGTACAAATAAAGTAACCTGAACCTGAACCTGAACCTAGTCCAGTTATAAAGGGAGGTGAGAGGTACAGTATAACAACTAGTAAGATAACAAGTGGCCTAATAATATGGTCGCTAGCCGTTTGCACATGCAGTACTTATGAGGTCTTTTTGTAGAAAATTCTGACCAATTAATGGTACATTATATAGAAAAAAAAACTGATTAATTTTGATTCCAGGCAGTTTCAAAAATATTAATGGAGATGAAGATAGGTAGCTGGATGGATGGATAGACAGATGTACTTTATTGATCCCAAACAGGGAAATTACTATGTAAAAACACCATGACAAAAGCAACATAAACACACACAGCATAATAGAAAAAGGAATTACCCAAGGAAAGCAAAACTGCCTAGATAACTTTATATACATCACAGACCACCACTAAGATGAATAGATGATGACCCATATAGATACGTGGATCATACTAGCTGTACAATGCAGGATTATTGGGTGCAGGGTGAAATGTGAGGTACCAATTAGACTGTAAGGTGCAGCATGGCAGCATTGTTATGACCAAGATTCAACATTAGAGTGAGTTGTTGTACAGTGAAATGACATGTGGCAGGAAAGATTTCCTGCACCTGACTGTTCGGCAGTGGAGCTGTAGCAGTCTGCTGGAGAAAGTGCTCCACTGTCTGTCCAGTGTGTGGTGGAGGTGGTGATCCGGATTGACCATGTTGGATAACACTTTGTTCAGTGTCCTCCTCTCCACCACATTCTCAAAAGTCTCCAGCCTGAGACCAATTACAGAGCCAGTCTTCTTGATAATCTTGTCGTCTGTTGGTGTTGCTGGTTCTGATACTGCTACCCCAACAAACAGCATCAAAGAAGATGGCTCTGGCAACAACAGCCTAGTAGAAAAGCTCCAACATCTTGTTGCACATGTAGAAGGATCTCAGCTTCCTCAGAAAGTAGACTCTGCTCATCCCCTTCTTGTACACAGTATCAGTGTTAGATTTCCAGTCCAGACCATTGCTGATCACAACACCCAGGTATTTGTAGTCCTCCACTATCTCCACATCCCCCCCCCCCCAGTCTGCTATGGCTGTGTAAGTAAATATTTAATCGGTGTCCACCACTAGTCTGGACACCTGCACCCACAAAGTAAGACTCTGTCACCACACTGCTTTATTCATGCGTACTGTCTTGATATTAAACACCTACCTTTTCCCCTCTGTGTCTTCACGGGCATAAATCCTACCCAGACTACGGGTGATTCCAACTTTTGTATATAGTTCAATAAATATTAATCATTTGGCTTAACTGTTGTCCTTGTATGTTACGTCCTGCAGTTGGGTCCAAAACTTGGTATTCCATTTTGTGTCTGAAAATGAGGGACACAAGAACTGTTTTTAACGAGCTTCAAAGCAATACAAGAATGCTTTGTTGTCTTCAAAACGATATACAATAGATATGTGATTGTGGAAAACTTACAATTAATCCCTAGAAATGGCAGTAAATGAGACCTTTAAGAGAGCCATAAATTAATCCACCCCTGCTGATCATAATTTATACACCTGGCAGGAGTAAAACGAAGTTACTGTGATTATCGTGTGGTTCCATATGTGGATATTCAAAACTGCCATTAATATTCCTAAATGGAAACAATGACTGACCGTTAACCATCATGGTGACATGAGTAAAAGGAGAGGTAGGCACCTTCATTGCAGAAAATATTAGAAGCAATGCAAGATTAGTTCCAATTAGTTCCAGTAATTTTGACATTATGTTTTGTATCACAGGCTGCAATAGCTTAAAAAAAATCACAATTTTTCCCTTCCACCTTCTCATCTCTTTATGGCTGCCTTTGTTTGAGCTAATACAGCTATTTCACAGCACTGATGGAGCAGATACACTGGGGTGTTGCCAATCACATTAAAACCTTTGTGTTTAAATGGAAAACAACCTTTGTTAAGGTCAGTAGCAACATCTGTGCTTATCCACTATTTTATTTGCCTTCAGTGGCTTGACTTTTTTTTTTTTAATGAATAGACTTGCTTGAATATGAATTTATTTGAAGATTTAGTTTGGAACATACTCTGCTGTAATGAGGTGTTTTTCCCTGATGAATTCTACAGCTGCCATTCCTAGAGGGTTGCAGCAGGGAATGGTGGCAGCAAAGCGTAACACAAAGATGGCAGCAGCTTATTTCCTTAAGTGGTTCCAATGTAAGTGCTGGCATCAGGTAGAGAGGCCGTCCTCCTTAGAAGGAGGACAGATTGTGAGAGTCAGAACGCATGTGTGTGTGTTACAGAGAATGAAAAAGGGAGAGAGATACAATGTTGATACCCTGACGTAAGCATCTTTTCTTAGTATCCTTCTATGTCTTTTTTCCTGCAAGGACAGATGCCCATGCAGTGCTGAGGGTGCAAACCTCTCTGTTATTTAACAGGAGGGCTCAGGTGCTGTGGCATTTTGTGCATGTGTGTGCTGGAATGAGCACGTGTCCAAGTGCAGCAGGTAAAAGTCACTTTCATCTTTAGCAGGTTATGTAAAAAAATCAACTGTGTAATACTTGGTATTATTGAAATTTTGTGTATGTTCTCTTCCATGTTATTAAAAAAGTATAGTAAACTCATTTCCTGTTTGCAATTAAATTCATATTAGGCTTAATGGACTCAACTGACCAAATGAGTCCCTGAGTCCTCACTTCACAGAGTACTAAATGATTGTTTAGTATTAAACTGGGTAACAGTTTGTTATTTATCCAGGGATATATTAGTGGTAATGGCAGTGTCTGTTATTAAATCATCCTTCTCCTTTCAGACACTAATGGGATATACACTCATAAGAGATTATTGTGAGATTAAACTCATTTTATTGGGGAAACATCTCAGGAGCTCTGTATCCAGTCTGGAATTCCCTTAGCCAATAGTCCCTTGAGGCCTTCATGTTATTTTGAAAAATGTTGACAAAAACAGGTTAATAGCTACAGTATTTAGGTTGCTATATTGTCTCACCATCCATCCATCCTTTTTCTGCTTATCTTGGGATTCAGGTCGCATGGGCAGAAATCCAAACAGAATACCCCAGACTGCCGCTTGGTTTACATAGCACCATGATCCCTCCAGAAGGTGATGAGTCAACTGGTAGACCCACATGCCTCCTTTGGGTACGCTGGGTCCTTGTTGTAGCTTTTTTTCACAGGGATCCACTGAATCACTCTTGGTCTGGCCCTTCACGCAGGACCAATTTGCCTTGGGAGACTCTACCAAGGGTCACATACCCCCGAGAACAAAGCTTCTTGGATCATAAGGACATTCAAATCCCTCCACCATGAGAAGATGGCTATCCACCGAGGGGATAATGAGCTTCATGCAAGAAAATGTTAGTACTATTGAGACACTTCAGATTCAACAAACTGATCATATGTCCCCCAAACATGTATAAACAGCTCATGTAAACCACCTGTGTGTAAAGCCAAATTTATGTCTTTGCATCATGGTGACGTCGAGGCCGATGGCTATGGTTGATGCAGTTATCAGCAATTTCTCCATGTGTGCTGGTTTAAATGTGTTGCAGTGTTGCCAAAATGGGTTTCTGCTACATGATGTGTAGAGTGATTTATGTTTATTGTGTGTTTTTGTTTAATAAATAGCAACTGACAAGAGCAGACTGTGATGAAGATGGAACTAATAAATGTTTAAAAAAAGCAACTTTTCATACAATCAGTGCAGTGATTTCATGCAATCACTGCAATAGAGAGGGCAATAGAGAGGTTTAATGTTGCAGCATTGTACCGAGACAAATTCCTAGTTTGTGTACTACATGAACAATGGCAATAAACCTGATTCTGATTCTGGCACCCCGCCCCCAGGCTGGGGAGGCCCAGGGGCAGGCCAGTCCCCGTGCAGGCCAGTCCCCAGCCCGGCGGGGGAAGGGGGGACACTGGCCTTCCAGCACCTGGGGTCCAGGGGCTGGCGTTTGCCCTGCTGGGGGGTGCCACACTGGCCGCTTGGTGGCCCGGTCTCCCTTGGCCATCCCTCCTGGAGCAGATGCTTGCTTGTCCTGGGACTTGTTGGCCTCAGGACATTTATGCTCTGAGGGGGTTGGTGGCACTGTCTTTCTTGCTTGGGTTTTTTTTTTTGTGGGGAAGGGGGTTGCTGCGAACTGCCACCCTCTTTGTATGTTTCCTGGCAAAACACTCACATGCACACACTTACTTTGCGCATGCTCTCATACACACGCACACACATATGTCTCTCCTTTAACAGGTACAGATACCAGACTTGTGATGAGACCTTTTCAGTAGAAGAAACAGTTTCTTCTGTTTGTTTCAGTTGTGTTTGTGATTATCCTCTCTGTTTGTTCCTCTCCCTCACCCACCCACCCACCCCCCCGGTCGGGTCCTTCATTGTTAAAACAACTTAAAGTATTAAAAGCTGTTACAAGAGGAGTTTATAAGTAATACACAGTACATACAGTGGTGTGGAAAAAGTATTTGCCCCCTTCCCGATTTCTCTTTTTTTTGTATGTTTGTCACACGTTTCAGATCATCAAACAAATTTAACTATTAGACAAAGATAACACAAGTAAACACAAAATGCAGTTTTTAAATGAAGGTGTTTATTGTGAAGGGTTTAAAAAAAATTCAAACCTACATGGCCCTGTAGTGGATTTATGGGTTTTATAGGTGTTTTATTGTTGGTACAAGTATTAATGTAAATATGAATGTGAGTATGGAGGAAAATTTCCTTTCCTTACACAAACATATCCTCATAGGGCAGCAGTCCAGATAATGGACAATTTTATTAACAGTTCTTTATTTGTACCAATTATGAATCAGTCTAAAAAAAAAACCTTGTGAATTCTTGTCTGCTGATCATCAGGAAGATGGACATGAAATCAAACAATAACTCCCATATGTCTTTCAATAGTTTAATAACAAATGTCAGAATACGTTAACACATTTGGATAACTTTAAAACAGAGAACTCAATATGTATCATGGGCATCAGACTGAGTTACGAAGAATCACATGTGAATCAAACATTTGTGGAACCAAAGAACCCTAGTTTAACTTGTTAGTATACTGGAAATTGGAAAGCCATAAAATAGCATTGGTTAAGAAAAGTGGATGCAATTTTATGAAGAAAATGATGATTAAACTATTTATAAAAATGGAAAATTGGTGTTACTCTGAAAAGAACGTAAATTAATGAAAGGACAAAATGAATTTTAAAATTCTGATGGGAGTTTGCATGAAATTAAGTTTAAAGAACTTATACCAGGAATATTCTGAAGAATTAAGTTTAAATTAAACAACAGACCGTCAGCCAAGCAGAATCATTGTGTCCCAGTAGGTAGCAGGCGGTCCATTGGATTTTGTTTCAACTGGACTGACGTGGGTTCTGTTGGAAGGCTGGCAGACAGGCTCCTTTCCACGGTTATGGCCTACTCCCGAGATCACAAAAAAGGGCTGGTTCTTCAGCAGGCTGGTTGCGGTCTTCTCTTATGCAGTGAAGAAGGAATTGGTTAATTGTACAAAGTCGGATCAGAAATTCAAACTGAGGCAAAAACACATCATAAATCCATTTCTTCCAATGTTGGTGGTTTAAATGAGTTTGTTTAAGCTTAAAAAAAATCAAACAAAATCTTCTTACATGGTAATTTAAAGAAAAAGATTAAAATAAGAAAAAGTGAACTTCAAAGAAGAAAAAAAAGAATTTTTACAGAGCATTGGAGGTTCTGGGCCTACTTGGAAGACGGAAAAAAAAAATGGGAGCACAGAGAAGTCTGCTTCTTACAGCTTGACCACTGCCCCAAAACTGAAACAAAGGAAAGATTTTTTTTTCCAGGTGTGGCAGAATCTCAGTGAATTTTATGGAACTTGAGCTGAACCAATTACATGGAGTTTTGTTCAACAGAAGTCATAAACTCGACCGAAAAAGGCAATGAAGATAAGTTTGGGAGCCCATTGGTCAGTTCAAATTTCTGAGGTGGGGTCTCCCACAGACAGAGAGAGAGAAATTTGATATGAAGAGTGAAATTACATGGTAATTACATGGTAATGGGCTGCACGGTGGCGCAGTGGTTTAGCACTGTGACAGCACAGTTTTACCATCGGCCGGGGGATCGCGGGGATCATGAGATCATGGGTTCGATCCCAGCCCCCGACCAACAGTGAGCTGTGTGGAGTTTGCATGTTCTCCCCGTGTTGCGTGGGTTTACTCCGGGATTTCTCCGGTTTCCTCCCGCACACCAAAAAAAAACATGTAGGTTTAGGGCGCTCGCGCATGCAGCGACCAGCAGCCGGTGGCTTGTCACCAGACTGCAAACCAAGTCTACCTATGGGTACAAATAAGTAACCAAAAAAAAAAAAAAAAAATTCTCCTAAAACACATATGTTGCTGAATAAAGCATAAATTCCTTAAACTTTAGTGATTAAGATATTCTACTCAATAATAAGGGAACATACAATGTCTCTACATTGTAACTGTAATTAATTTGTGATAGTGGTAGCGTGCAAAAATTAATTTCTTCCTGAAAATAAAGCAACACATATTAAATCATATCAATAAGAGCATTTGAAACCACAGTTGTCCATCCAAAGAGTTCAACCATGTCTTCAGTAGCGGATACTGTCTTGAGAGAAAGGATATAAATAAATTTGTCCATAATGCATAAATTTCACTGCAAAGAGAAAAAAACTAAATATTCCTGATTCGTCCACCAGATGGCACTGTGAAACTGTCTGGTTGTTTACTGGAGAATCTTGACTCCCAAGTCTGGATTATATCAACCATAAACCTGTCGATTGAATCATTACTTTGCCAAAGAGCAGAAAAGGGAGAATGACTAAGTCCTGGAGAAGGGATTAACTTTCACTTTATGGCTGATGGGTAGTGTTACAGCTCTGGTCCTTGGGTGAGAGAAGCAGTTCATGACCAGACATCTGAGTTGAAAACATTTTTCTTCAGCAAAGAATGATTTTATAGATTGGAACCAAAGGTCAACGCTACAGCCCCATGTGAAAAAATGACACACACACCCCTCCCGCCACCGTTAAAACATAAATTAACTGTGATTTACCGGAGTGGTGCCTCAATTGGTAGAGCATCCGCCCCACACCCGGGAGGCAGGGGTTCAAATCCCGGCCGGGTCATGCTGAAGACCATATAAAAGCGGAACTTCCTGCCGTCCAGCTTGGAGCTCAGCAATTATGGAATGGAGGAGGGAAATCTGTGGCGGCGCCTTGTATGGCAGCGGCCCTTCTGATTCTACATATGGGGTGTGTGTGATTGACACTGTAGATAGGATAAAGCACAATTTTGTTCTACTGTACATGATTGGTTGTATGGTTGAATGACAATAAAGGGTGATTTAATTTAATTTAATTTAATTTATCACATCTTTGGAAAGCTGAGTTCAATTTCTCTAGCCACACTAAGGCCTGATTACTGTCACACCTGTTGTCAATCAAGAAATCACTTACATAGGACCTGCCTGACAAAGTGAAGTAGACCAAAAGATCCTCAAAAGCTAGAAATCATGCTACGATCCAAAGAAATTCAGGAACAAATGGGAAACAAAGTAATTGAGAGCTATCAGTCTGGAAAAGGTTAGAAAGCCATTTCTAAAGCTTTTGGACTCATGCAAACCACAGTGAGAGCCATTATCCATAAATGGTGAAAACATGGAACAGTGGTTAACCTTCCCAGGAGTGGCCGGCTGACCAAAATTACCCCAAGAGCGCAGCGACGACTCATCCAAGAGGTCACAAAAGATCCAACAACAACATCCAACAAACTGTAGGCCTCACTTGCCTCAGTTCAGGTCAGTGTTCATGACTCCACCATAAGAAAGAGACTGGGCAAAAATGGCCTGCAAGGCAGACTTCCAAGGCAAAAACCACTGCTGAGCAAAAAGAACATAAAGGCTCGTCTCAGTTTTGCCACAAAACATCTTGATGATCCCCAAGACTTTTGGGGAAATACTCTGGACTGACGAGACAAAAGCTGAACTTTTTGGAAGGTGTATGTCCCATTACATCCGGTGTAAAAGTAACAGTATTTCAGAAAAGGAACATCATACCAACAGTAAAACATTGTGGTAGTAGTGTGATGGTCTGGGGCTGTTTTGCTGCTTCAGGACCTGGAAAACTTGCTGTGGTAAATGGAACCATGAATTCTGCTGTCTACCAAAAAATCCTGAAGGAAAATGTCCAGCCACCTGTCCGTGGTGTAAAGAGAGTAGTTGAAAGTTTCTCTTTGTTCCCACAGCACAACTCCTTAGTCTTTGTAGTGTTTAACTCCAGAGAGTTTTGATTAAAAATCTGAGCTAGATCGTTGACTGCCTGCTGATAGCGGGTCAGTGCAGTATTGTCTGTCAGATGGGCCACCAAGGCCATGTCATCTGCATATTTAAAAAGAGTCATTCCTTCACTGTCACAGGAGATGTTATTTGTGTATACAGAGAACAGAACCGGAGATAAAACACAACCTTGAGGAAGACCTGTGTTTAAAATCAACTTGCTAGATATAGAACCATTTAAAAACACTTGTTGTGGCCGGTCATATAAAAAACTGTGAATCCATAAAATCAATGTTGGGTGAACCTGGAGGTCTGTCAAGTGATGTAGCAAGGTACCTGTGTGTACAGTGTTAAAAGCAGAAGAAAAGTCAATAAACAAAATCCGTGTGTGTGTGGGTGTGAAGAATCCAGTTGTTTGGTGACAGTGTCTAAAAGTGTAAGACATGCATCCTCTACACTCTGTTTTGCCTTATAGGCAAACTGGAGGGGGTCCAATTTGTGTGACAACATGTTAGTCAAAAAGTCACACACCACTCGCTCCATACATTTACAGAGCACAGAAGTCAGAGCCACTGGTCTGTAGTCTTTCAGGTCCTTAGGGTGAGTCTTTTTGGGGATTGGAATGATGGTAGATTCCTTCCACTGATCAGGGACACATCCAGAATCCAAGAGATGCTGAAAAAGTCTGGTGAGGACTCCACCTATGTAGCTGAATGGAACATTCCTTGAGGATTCTGCCTCTGAGCCTATCAGGACTAGCGGCTTTGTGTTGGTTGACCCTATGTAGGATGGACGTCACAAGTTGCTCCTCAATGATAAGGGGTTCATGAGGGGAGATGGAAGGTGGGGAGGTCCAGGTGGTCGGTGTGCTGCTGGTATTAAAACGGGTGAAGAAGGTGTTAAGCTGTTCTGCAAAGGAAGTTGGGTCTGGGCAGTTGACCATGGCAGATTTTGGGGTTCTGCCCATCATGACATTTAGACCCTGCCACACCTCTCTCACACTTCCTGATATTAATTTCTGCTCCACCTTATTCTTATAATTTATTTTAGCCAGCTTCGCCATCCTCCCAAAATTTCTGCAGTTCGTTCACCCTCAGCTTGTCTCCTTGTCGGAAAACTTTTTTCTTTTGGACCAGGCAGATTTTCATGTCCATTGTAACCCATTTCTTATTATTTGGGTGCATTATTATATGGTGAGTGGGAGTAACAATGTCCTCACAGAATAAGATGTAAGAGGTCAGCACATCTGTCAACATGTTAAAATCACTGCCACAGTCATTGAAGAATAGATCCCAGTCTGTCAAATCAAAGCAAGCTTTCAGTGATTCAGCTGCATCTTTATTCCAGACTCTGGTCTGGAATGATCCATTGGATCCATGTGTTTTGGATCCAATGATCCAAAACACACCAGCAGGTCCACTTCTGGATGGTTTAAGAAACACAAAATGAAGACGTTGGAGTGGCCTAGTCAAAGTCCTGACCTGAATCTGATTAAAATGCTGTGGCATGACCTTTAAAAGATGGTCCATGCTCGAAAACTCTGCAATGTGGCTGAATTGTTTGGCACAATAAGGGAAGCAGATTTCTGTTCTGTTCACCAAGCTGCTTGACAGGACAAGGGGGGGGGGGGGGGGAAAGAGAAAAAAAGTATGTATGTCCATCGCTGCTGCTGTCATTTGACAATCTACAGTTGAAACCAGAAATTCACATAAACTGTATAAAAAGACATTATCTTTTTATGATACCATCTATTTTGTGAGGTGCACCAGTCCATCCTGCAGCACAACATCCCAGTGCATAGAATAGAATAGAATAGAATAGAATAGAATAGGCTTTATTGTCACAAAAATTGTGGGTACTCCACCAGGCTACTGCACAATAAAGTAAGAGAAGGATTAGATAAAACACTGTTACAGAACACACAATTAAACACACAGCTGAAATAAAAATGGCCCAGGATTATGGAAATATACACAGGTATGGTAGTGGCTTCACAGATGAAACAATGCACATAAGAGTGCAGAACACACAGTTGAACACATGACTGAATAAAATTGCCCAAGGTTTATGAAAACTGTACATAGGTATGGTAGTGGTTTCATGGATGAGTCAGTGTACATGAAAGTGTGGAGTGCAAAGACAGGTGTGTTATTTTGATAATTTAAAAGGTCCTCAGTTCTGTGTATGTGAACGTTTGGAGGGAGTGGGGTGGGGCCTCTGACTGTTTGCAGTCTGGATGGCCCAGGGGAAGAAACTGTTTGTCAGTCTGGAGGTGTGGGACCTGATTGATCTGAACCGACGTCCAGAAGGAAGCAGGTCAAACAGGTGGTGGGCAGGATGTGAAGGGTCTCCCGTGATGGCCTTCATCCTTCTGAGACAGGAGGATCTGGTGATGTCCTCAAGTGAGGGCAGAGGGCCGCCAATGATTTTTTGGGCTGTGTCGATGACCCTCTACACACCCTTCCTGTTCTTGGCCATGGAGCCGGCGTACCACACACCCAGGCAGTAGGTGAGCACACTCTCCACTGAGCAGCGGTAGAAGGCCAGCAGCAGCTTCTGGTCCAGGTTGTTCTTCCTCAGGACACACAGGAAGTGCAGCCACTGCTGGGCTTTCTTCACCAGGGCTTTGGTGTTGACAGACCAGGAGAGGTCACAGGAGATGTGGGTGCTCAGGAACCTGAAGGTGGGGACGGTTTCCACACGGTTGCCATTTATGAGGAGGGGTGTGTGGTTCTGTCTGTTCTTTCTGAATTCCAGTATGAGTTCTTTGTTTTTGTTGGACATTTAAGTTTGAGGTTGTTTGCTTGGCACCACCGCAGCAGATTCTCTACCTCCGCCCTGTATGCCTTATCATCATCGGCGATGAGCCCAACCAAGGTGGTATCGTCCGTATACTTCACGATGACGGTGGTTGGGTGGGTTGGTCTACAGTCAAAGGTGTACAGGGAGTACAGTAGTGGGGTTAGCATGCAGCCCTGGGGGGAGCCAGTGCTGAGAGACAGTGTGGAGGAGTGGTGGGGGCCAAGTCTGACTGTTTGTGGGCAGTTGGTGAGAAAGTTTTTTTTATCCAAGATGTAGAGGAAATTAGTGTTATAAGATACAAAGATTATTTAATTTATACATATGGGTGTGTGTGGAACCGAAGGTTTACTTTGGGACCTCACACATACAAAAAAAAAAAAAAAAAAAAAAAAAAACTTGTTTAGGGGCACCAGTCCAAAACTTGGACAATTAATTAATAACTAATCTTTATACCTTCTATCAATCAGTCTCAAATATTCGTGAATTCTCCTGAGTAACCCCCAAAACTGACACAAGACACCAATCAAGCAGAAACTTCCATATACCGTTTACAGTTTTAATGATCAGACTCAGCTTAAATTACATTACGCTCAACGGACTTGTTGGTAAGGTGAAATGATCAAGTATCAAGCATTACATTCAACTTGTAATAGATTACTGAGCATAAAGTATATAGTCAAACACTGTAGAACCAGGTAAACCTTAGTTGAATTTGTAACTGATGAGAATGGAGACTGAAATAACTGTAACCAAAATATAACAAAAATTGAATAAAATTTTTATGAAGAAAATGATAAAACTGATTATATTAAAAAAAAATTCTGGGTTACTCTAAAAGTAATGGAGGGTAATGAAAAAGAGGAATACTATTTCTCTTTAATTCTATAGCTCTGATCAGAGTTTATGAACTAGTTTTAACTGAAGACAAATTATGACAATACTTTAAGGCAATGAACATTGCATTAACTCAGCAGATAAACAAGGGATCTTGCTCACGCGACCCATTGCGTGGGGGGTTTCCAGCGGGATCTGCACTGAAGCTTCATTTGATGATGATACTGGAAAATATCTGCCAGCAGATATTCCTTCCTAGAGGCAACAGTTTGGAGCTGAGATCCGGCGACGATGATGAGAGACTGCTGGCTGCTGAAGCTGTATGTCATGTGTAGGACAACACGAGAACTTTTCAGCGGCTTTCCCGGGTCCAGATACTTTGTAGGTCATTCAAAGTCTGATCAAAGTCACAGAATAGAAGAGATGAGAAAAAAAAAATTGACTTAAGCCACAAAATCCGAGTTCTTCCAATGT